>OV702284.1:247133237-249633237 GCA_916181665.1 Avena sativa | reverse complement strand
TAATTTGACCTATGTGATAGATGCACCGCTAGGTGACCCACCTGCAGCTGATGCTACCGATGAGGTAAAGAATGTTTTGCTCGCTCGGAAGAATCAGTACTCCACAGTTCAGTGTGCTATCTTGTATGGTTTGGAATCAGAGCTTCAGAAAAGGTTTGTGAACCATGACCCACATGATATTGTCCGTGAACTCAAAATGATATTTGAGGCTCACGTGGCAGTTGAGAGTTATGAGGCTTCTGAAAAGTTCTTTAACTGCAAGAGGGAAGAGGCAACTCCATCAGTGAGCACATGCTTAAGATGTCTAGGCACGCAAGTAAGCTCCAAAGCTTGGGTATAGTGATGCCGAATGCTTTGGGGATTCACCGTGTCCTCCAATCACTACCACCAAGTTACAAGAACTTTGTGATGAACTACAATATGCAAAACATGGACAAGTCGTTGCCCGAACTCTTCTCCATGTTAAAGTCTGCAGAAGTGGAGATTAAGAAAGAGCACCAAGTGTTGATGTTCAATAAGACCACCAAATTCAAGAAGATAGGCAAGTCTAAGAAAAAGAGAAACTTCAAGAAGGGCGGTAAGAAAGTTACCACGTCGGCGAAGAAGACCAAGGTTGGGCCTAAGCCTGATATTGAGTGCTTTTACTACAAGGGAGAAGGTCACTGGAAGCGGAATTTCCCTAAGTACTTGGAGGATTTGAAGAACGGAAACATCAAGAAAAAAGGTATATCTGATATACATATTATTGATGTGTATCTCACTTGTAGTCGTAGTAGTGCCTGGGTATTTGATACTGGTTCGGTTGCTCATACTTGTAACTCGAAACAGGTGCTACAGAATAGACGGAAACTAGCGAAGAACGAGATGATGATGCGCGTTGGAAATAGATCAAAGGTTGATGTAATCGCGGTCGGCACGCTACCTCTTTATCTACCATCGGGATTAGTTTTATACTTAAATAATTATTATTTGGTGCCTGCGTTGAGCATGAATATTATATCCAGATCATGTTTATTGCGAGACGGTTACTTGTTTAAGTCCGAGAATAATGGTTGTTCGATTTATATGAGTAATATGTTTTATGCACATGCACCTTTGGTAGATGGTCTATTATTATTGAATCTCGATTGTAGTAATACACATATTAATAACATTGAAGCTAAACATTTGAAATTGAGCGATAACTCGACCTATATGTGGCACTCTCGTCTTGGTCACATTGGAGTGAAGCGTATGAAGAAACTCCATTCCGATGGACTTCTTGAATCACTTGATTTCGAATCACTTGAAAGATGAGAAGCATGTCTGATGGGTAAAATGACTAAGACTCCATTTTCTGGTATGATGGAGCGAGCTACGGACTTATTGGAAATCATACATACCGATGTGTGTGGCCCAATGAGTGTAGCATCGCGGGGTGGTTATTGTTATGTTCTTACTTTCATGGATGACTTGAGTAGATATGGGTATATCTATTTCATGAAACATAAGTCCGAAACTTTCGAGAAGTTTAAGGAATTTCAAAGTGAAGTAGAGAATCAATGTAACAAGAAGATTAAGTTTCTACGATCTGATCATGGAGGTGAATATCTTAGTTACGAGTTTGGCGAGCATTTGAAGAAATGCGGAATACTTTCACAATTGACACCACCGGGAACACCACAACGTAATGGTATGTCCGTACGTCGTAATCAAACTCTCTTAGATATGGTTCGTTCTATGATGTCACTTACAGATTTACCGCTATCGTTTTGGGGTTATGCATTAGAAACAACCGCATTCACTTTAAATAGGGCACCATCTAAATCCGTTGAAACGACACCGTATGAATTATGGTTTGGGAATAAGCCTATATTGTCGTTCCTTAAAGTTTGGGGTTGCGAAGCTTATGTAAAGAAGTTACAGCCCGACAAGCTTGAACCCAAAGCGGAAAAATGCATCTTCATAGGATACCCAAAGGAAACTATTGGGTATACCTTCTATCATAGATCTGAGGGAAAAATCTTTGTTGCCAAGAATGGATCCTTTCTACAGAAGGAGTTTCTCTTGAAAGAAGTGATTGGAAGGAAAGTAGAACTCGACGAGGTTGTTGAACCTTCTCTCGGACTTGAGAGTAGCGCAGCACCGGAAGAAGTTCCTGTGGCGCCTACACCAATAAGACAGGAAGCTAATGATGTTGATCATGAAACTTCGGTTGAAGTTACTACGGAACCTCGCAGGTCAACGAGAACTCGTACCTCTCTTGATTGGTATGATCCCGTTATGAGTGTCATGTGGGTGGATAACACCGATGACCCTGCGACATATGAGGAAGCAATGATGAGCCTAGATTCCAATAAATGGCAAGAAGCCATGAAATCCGAGATTGGATCCATGCACGAAAACCAAGTATGGAATTTGGTGGACTTACTGGATGGTCGGAAGGCTGTCGAGAACAAATGTATTTTCAAGAAGAAAACATATGTTGATGGTAATGTTACTGTCTATAAACCTCGACTTGTTGCAAAAGGGTTTCGATAAATTCAAGGAGTTGACTATGATGAGACTTTCTCAGCGGTAGCGAAGCTAAAGTCTGTGAGGATTTTGTTAGCAATAGCTGCATATTATGATTATGAGATATGGCAGATGGATGTCAAAACAGCGTTCCTCAGTGGAGACATTGATGAAGAGTTGTATATGGTACAACCCAAAGGTTTTGTCAATCCTAAAGATGCTAACAAGGTATGCAAACTTCAATGGTCCATTTATGGATTGAAGTAAGCATCCCGGAGTTGGAATCAACGTTTTGATAAGGTGATCAAAAGTTTTGGATTAATACAAACTTATGGAGAAGCTTGTATTTACAATAAATTGAGTGAGAGATCTGTAGCATTCCTAGTACTATATGTGGATGACATATTGTTGATTGGGAATGATGTAGACCTTCTTAATAGTGTCAAGGATTATTTGAATAATAGTTTTTCGATGAAAGATCTTGGCGAAGCAGCTTACATATTAGGCATAAAGATTTATAGAGATAGATCGAGACGCCTAATATCATTGTCACAGAGTACATATTTGGACAAAGTTCTAAAGAGGTTTGGAATGGAAGATAGCAAGAAAGGGTTCTTGCCCATGTTGCCTAATACGAACTTGAGTAAAACTCAAATTCCTACTACGGCAGAAGATAGAGAAAAGATGAGCAAGACTTCCTATGCCTCGACCATAGGATCTATCATGTATGCCATGCTATGTACTAGACCCGACATTGCATATGCTGTTAGTTTGACTAGCATAAATCAAAGTGATCTAGGAGTGGATCATTGGACATCGGTCAAAAACATCCTTAAGAGTATCTCCACTCGTTGGCCGAACCTAGGCCGAAATCCGGACCAAACTTTTGCCGGACGGCGCAAGTTTTCGGCCTGGGTACGCCTAGTTTCCCACTCGCGTACCCAGGCCGAGTTCTCGGATCGCCCGTTTCCGCTCAAATTCGGCTCAAGTTCGTCCAGATTTCGGCATAGTTCGTCATAGAACATTTTAAGACCAAAGTTCAGCGAAATTTTAAACAGAGTTCGGCGTAAATGTAAACATAGTTCGGCCAGTTCATGCTCGACATCTACGTCGTGTTGCCCCTGCGTATCCATAGGTGCTCGATAAGATCATCATGCAACTGTTGATGCATCGCCGGATCTCGGATCTCCTGACGCATTGCGATGAATGCATCCCATGTTGGAGGCACCTGATGATTAGGCTCGGCAAGAGGAACCTGTCTGTAGTATGGCTCGTCCTCCTCGAGCAAACTCATTGGATCCTTCCTCTCATCCTCAATGATCATGTTGTGCAAGGTCACACAACAGTTCATCACTTCCCACATCTGATCTTTCGACCAGGTCATAGCAGGGAACCGGACAACTGCAAACCTCTACTGGAGCACACCAAATGCCCGCTCCACGTCCTTCCTGCAAGCTTCCTGTTCCTTGGCAAAGTGAGAATGCTTGGGGAGCATTGGGATTGATATAGTCTTCACAAATGTTGGCCATCTTGGATTCCGGCCAAATGTCGAACACTTGGCGGGCGTGGTGGTGGGAGCATGTAGCGAAGCAGAGCTACGACGAGGCTCGGTCGGCGAGATCAGCGGCGTGGAAGGCGTGGTGGTGGGCGGCAACTACGGAAAGCTTAGCTAGAGGCGTGGGCATGTCTCGGCGCGTAGGAGCTCCGCCGGCGAAGTCATGGCGACAGGGGGCGCTGGGAGCACTTCGCGGCAGTCTGGGCGAGTGGAGTGGGTGGAAATGGGAATGTCTCGACGATAGAGCTGGCCCACGCCCTTTTTTGCGGCGTCCGGCGTCCCCAGGGCGTACCCGGGAACCTGTGTTCGGCCTGGGTAGGCCGTACCAAAACACGCCGAAATCCGGACGAAAACAGGTCCCTGGGTACGCGACTGGGCCGAATTTCGGCGTCTGGACCGAATTTCGGCGTCCAGATCGGCGTCCTGGGTAGGCGAGTGGAGATGAACTAAGGATATGGTTCTTTCTTATGGAGGTGATGAAAAACTCGTTGTTAATGGTTACACCGATGCTAGTTGGAACACTGATCTGGATTATTCTAAATCTCAATCTGGATACGTATTTACTTTGAATGCTGCAACAGTTAGCGGGAGGAGTGCAAAGAAAAGCGTTGTGGCAAGATCTTCAACTGAATCAGAATACATAGCTTCTTCAGAGGCTTCACAAGAGGCGATATGGATGAAGGAGTTCATTACAGAGCTCGGTGTGGTTCCCAGTGCGCTGGACCCAATGTCTATCTATTGTGATAACATGGACGCCATAGCCAATGCGCAAGAACCAAGGTCACACAAAAAGCTGAAGCATATCAAGCTGCATTTTCACGCTATTCGAGAGCATGTCCAAGATGGTGACATAAAGATTTGCAAAGTACACACAGATCTGAATGTGGCGGATCCGTTGACTAAACCTCTCCCGAGGGCAAAACATGACCGGCACCAAATCGCCATGGGTGTTCGGTATATTACCATGTAATCTAGATTAGTTGACTCTAGTGCAAGTGGGAGACTGTTGGAGATATGCCCTAGAGGCAATAATAAAAGTGGTTATTATTATATCTTTGTGTTTATGTTAAATGTTTACATTCATGCTATAATAGTATTAACTGGAAACATTAATACTTGTTTGATTTGTAAACTATTAGAGTCCCTAGTAAAGCCTATTTATAATACTAGCTTGTTGGTTGATAGATGATCGTGGTTTCCTGATCATGAACATTGAGATGTTATTAACAACAAGATCATATCATTAGGAGAATGGTATGATAGACATACTCCTATAGATAAGCGTAGCATAAATATCAAGTCATTTCAATAGTTCGTTTGCTATAAGCTTTCTGATACATAGTAACCTAATTCCTTTGACCATGAGATCATGCTAATCACCATCACCGGAAGGATGCTTTGATGACATCAAACACCACACCGTAACTGGGTGGCTATAAAGGTGGCATTGAGTGTTCGGAAAGTATGTGTTGAGGCACATGGATCAAGAATGGGATTTGTCCATCCATATGATAGATATATATACTCTGGGCCCTCTCGGTGGAATGTCACCCAATTAGCTTGCCAGCATGTGACTAGCTCACAAGGGATCACATATCACGGGAACAAGAAAAGAGTACTTATCGATAACGAGGTTGAACTAGGTATGCAGATATACCGATGATCAAACCTCGGATAAGTAAACTATCGCGAGACAAAGGGAAATTGGTATCATATGTAAGTGGTTCATTCATTCGCTAATAATCGTAGAAATATGTGGGAGCCATATGAATTTCTAGATTCCTATATTGGTTATTGATTGGAGAAGTGTCTCGGTCATGTCCGTGTAATTCACGAACCGTAGGGAGACACACTTAAGGATTCGATGTTGTTTAGTAGATATGGAATGTAAGTAGGGAGACCGAATGTTGTTCGGAGTCTCGGATGAGATCCGGGATATCACGAGGAGATCTGGAATGGTCCAGAGAATAAGATTCATATAAGGAAAGTCCAATTCCGGAGTTCGGAAATGATTCCAATGATTTCATCGGAGAGGTTCTAGAAGGGTCTAGAAGGTTCACCGGACCGGAAGGGGAAGGGTACATAAATATGTCATGAATAAGTGGAATAATTGGATCATGTCCTAGGTCACTTGGTTGGGAATTTGCAAGAAATAAATAAAGCTCCAAATTAAAAGTCAAAAGGCAAGTTTGAAAATTCAAACTGGGACAATGTATCCTAGTGGAGGAAGGAAAGAATCCTTCTTTCCCTCCACCACAAGCCAACTAGGAGAGGGAGTTAGGGAAGGATTCAAACTCCCCTCTCCCAAGATGCCCTCCCTCTCATAAATAGAGGGGAGGGGGTGCCCCAAGACCACATAACCAGCCCTCCCACCAAGCGCCACCGCCCCCCCTCGTAGCGCCGACGTTGTCCCCGCCAGTCGCCGCCGCCACGCTGCCGCCTCGCGCCACCGCCGGCTCGCTGTCACCGACCTAGCCGCCGCCGGCCACACCTCCTCCTCTCCGGCCCTCTAAACCTAGATCTCCCGAAAACCCTAGATCCACCATAACCTGCTCCGGCTTAGGCGAAGCCCTGTAGGATTTTCCCTCTACTTTCGACACCACGCCGTCGTGCTGCCGAAATCGCGAGGGGAGAACTACAATCTCCACTGACTGCTAGAACAAGGGAGAGAAAGGTCTTCATCGAGTACCAAACGTGTGACCGACTGCGGAAGCGCTGCCGGAACACAGTGCCGGAAGGATCGTCTACACGATCTTGAGATCGACAAGTGTTCGACTACATCATCCACGAGAATCTGCTCTCGTTAACTGCTTTGGAATCTTCGAGGGTGAGTACTCTAATTGACTCGTTGCTACAATCTAGTAGATAGATCATGGCTTGTTTGTGTGCATGCGGTAGAAGTTTTTTATTTTCCATGCTACGAGCCCCTACAATCATATCAATCACTAACACTGGAAGAGTATCTTGATAACATCAAACGTCACACCGTAACAGGATGATTATAAAGATGGGTTCAGTGCTACTAAAGTGTTATGTTGCGGCCCATGGATCGTGAGTGGAATTTGTTCATCCCGATGATGGATAGATATGCTCTAGGCCCTCTCGGTGATATCACATTGATTAGCTTGCAAGCAAGTGATTTGATCACTAGAATGTTATATCACGGGAACGAGAAAAGAGTACATGTCAGTAACGAGATCAAACTAGGTATGGAGATACCAATGATCGAATCTAGGACATGTAATATATCGCGAGACAAAGGGATTAAGATACTAGCGTAAAATGTTCTCACGATCACAAGAAAGTCATCGTTGAATATGTGGGATTCAGTATGGATCTCCAGGTCCCGCTTCTGATTATTGATCTGAGAGGGGTCTCGATCATGTCCGCATTATTCGCGAACCGTAGGGTGACACACTTAAGAGACACCGACACCATTTGCAGCAAATAGTTTCATGCTGAAAAGAATAAGAAAGCGCATGAATTTATTTCACTAGATACCGAAACTGGTTTCAGATGAAATTGCAGAAAGTGTTTCTGCATGTGAAATGAAATACTAGAAAGGGGTTATATGTGAATGTTTGTCATTAAAGTAATTGACAAAATTCTGAATAAATAAAAGGAGTTTTATTTAATGAGAGTTTGCATTAAATTTGGTGGAAATTTAATGGGAATTTGAGTGGATTTTTGAGTGGAGAAAATTGAAGGGGCATTTTGTGAGTGGAGCTTCCACCCACATGAATGGAGGGAGGGAAAGGGGGCAGCCCCCATGCGCCGGCCACCCCCTTGGGGTTCCCCCTCCTCCTATAAAAGGATCCACCTCCCTCTCTCTCACTCACATTTCCTCGTGAAGGATCTCTCTCCCCCTCTAGTATTTATCCCCCATGGCCTCGGACTAGCGAGATACATGTTTCTGGTGGCTTTTCGGCAAGAAATAGTTGTGCTTCCGCTGCATCGCTGGAGCGAGGAGGCGTAGGTTGCTCGGTGCCTCGGACGTGTGTGCGAGCATGAATGCGCCGCTGATTTGCGGTGCTAGGAATTCCTCTCGATATTGAGATCGGCAAGAGTTCATCTACATCAACCACGAGTTCAACCTCGTTAAGATTTTTCGATCTTCAAGGGTATGTTCTCTATGGATGTATACCCGCCCGTTGCTTGTATTTAGTAGATAGATCTTGATACATAGTTGTTTCCATCGTAGGAACTTTTTTGTTTTCTATGTTGCGAACCCTACATGGCTAACTAGAGGATAGTAACTTTTACTAACCCACTCCACTGAAGATGCATTACTCTCACGATCTGTATGGCAGGTTGACTTAGTCTTAATGTGTTCATAGGCTTGTATAAGCCAAGATGATGTCCTATAGAGAAGTCTTGAAAGAACGCACCTATGTGAGCCCAACTGCGGGTAACAGTCTATGAGATAGGGTAATCTCTAGGAAGCTCATGATAAAGGCCAGGAGTGTGACTTATATGCTCCATCCGAGGGGTAGCCTTCGGCAGCCTAATATCAGTATGACATTAGGTGAAACTAATTTACATAAAACTGGCAATTCAAGGCTTAGTCCATTGATAGTTGTTGAAGAGCGTAGTCTAGTGCTCTAGGTAGAAGTTCAACTTAACAGTCTCCACTGAAAAATGCTGGTATATCAAAACAGATAGAGTGATGTGATGTGCCAATGAGACTTTGTGGGGGATTGTTAGAATTTGAGGTATATTTGCATGTTGGGCGTTTGTCCCATAACAAATACAAATTCTGAAATTCTCCTTGGCCCATTATTGTGACTGCTCATTTGTGTGCTACTGGAGCTAAAGTTTAGTCCCACATTGCTAGTGAAAGGGGAGTTGGACCACCTTATATAGTAGAGTGTTGCACCACCCACTAAGGTGTGAAAATAAGAGAAGCCCTCGCACACTCCTCCTCCTACGCCACCCACCTCGCCACGCCACGCCTCGTCACGACGCTTGCGGGTTTCGGGAATCTTGTCGAGCCGAGCTTTATTTTATTATTTAGGAAAATTAATTGTGTATTAATTATGAGTCATTAACGGCTGCTGCTCACGTCCTACCCGATCCGCACTATATAAACAGGCAGATGCGAACCCTAGTCGTCACTAGCAATTAGATTGCATCTGCCAACCTGTGCATCGCTGTTTCACCTCTCCGTGCTGTCATCTGCTACTCCATCCTGCCGGCTGCGTGCACGGCCGTCCGGGAGATCAGGCCTCCGGAATCCCGTCTCTCTGATCCTGCACCAGGAGAGAGGCGATAAGGTTTTTGGGGAGCGTCTAGGCGCGACTGCTCAAGTTATTTTCCGTCCTCTATGTCCGGCTTTCTTGACTCCATCGCCATGTCGGACGAAGCTGCCAAGAAGGCTGCTGATGCTGTTTCTGCTGCTGCTGCCGGTGGCGGATCCACTTCTGTTGCACCGCTGGTCATACTATCGACGAACTCGTACATGTTCTTTTTCCTCCTGATATTTCCTATGATGATTACGAGTATTGCAGTATGCGCAGATGTGCTAGGTTTTCACTTGCATGTATGGTGCATGTCTACTATGCGTATGTTAATCTTGGAAATTGTTCTGTCATGATTTTTACTTAAATTAAATTAATACAAAAACTGCTTAATCATTTTAACAATAGATATCCACTAAAGAGTTGTACCATGTTGGTAGTGTACGAAATAAATTGTTGAGTTACCTCCACATTGTGAGAGCGTGAAACTCCTTAATTGTGGATAGTGGAGCCACCACGCGGCAGGTTCCCTATAAGTGTTGTCTAGATCGAGGCAGACCTTGAATATTCTACATTGTCTAATTTTGCTTCATTTAAACTACTCTGAATCAAATAAGCAATGCACCTAAAATATATTTAACAATATTGTACGAAAATATGTAATCACATTTTAATGTACAAAGCACACATATAGTACACTTGTTTAGTGCAAATTTAGAAATCAAAATGGAAATTAAAGTAGTCATCAAAACCAAAGTCAAACAAAATTATATTCCTCATTCACATATCTCACAATTAATAGTAAACAAATCTAATCATGTTGTATAACATACACATGTAGAAATTGTGATATCATGTTTATGACTATTTCTTGGCTTCGCATAATATTACACATATAGAAACAAATAATTGTGGCATGCATATACCTAGCAATATCTTGGTGATGTTAGTGTGTGGAATAAAGGCAAGTGTGAGAGGCTAACAAAATAAATTTGGATGTGCGTAGGGGCATTAAATGTAATCATAGACTAAATCAGTATGAACTTGGAAGGTTCCAACTTAATATGTGTGTCATTGGATAAAAATGATGAATGGGTTTGATTGGGTCCAACAAGCTCATGCTTTTTAGATAAAAATTAGCTATGGTGCATAGGCATGGTCCATTTCAAAAATGTGTTGAATATATCCATATTGGAGATAAAAATATCAATAAAATAAGTGTTTCTTTGTCTTGGTCCCATTTGATACTACTCCTACAATCTGCGCAATACATATTTTGGACATTTTACACTAGTATGTCCCAATATATTTTAATTAGGAAATAGACTCCATTGTTAACTTAAGACATGGTTTGAAGAGTCCAACTTAAGTAATAAGCATGTGACAATAATTAGATAGATATTTCGGATCAATTGCATCTCACAAGCTCATACATTTCATATTGGTATAGATGAATGGATAATGTGACCAAGGGAACATTCCTACGTTTTATTCCACTTATTTATTAGAAAGTAGAGTAGTATGTGTTGGATGTCCAACCCAGGACAAGACCAGGCATCTTTGCGCCTACAACCCACATGTGCTCTCTCCTGTGCACTTTCCTCCATTTTTTCTTTGCCATCTCTCTTGTTTCTTCCTTCCAACAAAATGGTTACTAAAAATATCACTAGTTGTAACATCCCAGTGTTTAAACGAAGGGTAGATTTAGGGATATGTGTATTTGCATGCATCCATATGATAAAAATAGGGTAAATTCTTCGCGAACTAAAACCCTAGAGGGATGAAGGTTTCTCTCGCTTCGATGGATTGCAGTTTAGATCATCTCAGCGAGTGCGATATATTTTGACATGATATGTAGACATTTTGTTTGTTTTGGGGGAATAAGATGCTACATAGTTTATAAATATTGATGACACGCAACACAACATCCAACAAATTGCTATGAGATATCAACAAGACAATGTTTGGTTTAGCGGCAAACTTATTGTTGCAACGGTAGTACAAATAACACACATTGCAAAATCACAAAAGAAACAAAATCTATGTCTCCTAGTTTCTCAAGTCCTGACAATGAGATGAGTCGTTACAATGAGATGCTTCGACATCGTGTCCATGATGTGCTCCTTGTCTAACGATGAGTCATAGTTCTCGTGTCGGAAGGTCACACGCCACACGCTAGACGAGTTGCAATATCTACTAGTAAGTGAATAGGGCTAGTTATGTACTTGTATGGCCCGACTCTGCGATGATGCATGGCTGCACAGTGTATATATCACGCACCATCTCCGATGAATTGACAAAGAATAAAATCTCGTTAAACTCTTTCCTAGAGTGATTGTGTGAATTAAAAGGAACAGAAAGATTTAAACCCCGGTAGAGAAAATCATATCGGTATGATCCCATGACTCGCTTTCTCTCTCTCTTAGGGTGTGTTCGGTTCCAGAACGAGAGGGGACGGAACGGAGTGAGTCCATTTCAAGGTTATGGGACGGTTCTGACACAGTGTTCGGTTTGGAAAAGAACGAGGAACGAAATGGTTCCATATTGTGTTTGATTGGAAGAATTGGGACCAGGATGAAATAGCCATAATTGTAATTAACGGTAGCAAATATTTTTTGTCTCAAAATTATAATTAATTATGACAGATCGCTTGTTTTTAAAATCAGAATACACATACTGTGGAACAAATCGGATAAAAGAAGCCCCTTGTCTGTTTCTCTTTCCCGATTGTTTGATACTCACAGAACAGATCGGTGTACTCACTAAGCACAAAGAGACGAGTTAGTCGTTCAATCTTTGCGTATGTTATATACCGGGTCGAAGCTAATGAAACACATAGTATAACGTACTCCCGCCGATCCATATTACTTGACTTGGATTTATCAAAATTTGGATAAACCTATATACTAAATAGTGTCTAGATTCATTTAAATCTAGATAAATTTGAGTCAACTAATATGGATCGAAGGGAGTAGTAAAACACATATATATTGTCCTGCTGATAAAGTTGTAACTACTGATGATGCGCGTATACACACGTCTAACGAGTTGTCATACTATATGGCATGCCATATTCCCCCATCATCATATGATGAGTCTGCCGACAGGAACGTTTGGGTACCTACATTCAACGGAACCCTCAGAAAAGGCTCGGACGAATGACAAGGAACACACTGTCACACACTAAATTACTAAAGTGACTTGTGCAGGGGGAGGAACGGTAGGTCAGAATTCCTCCGACTATGCGCGCGTCTACCGTAGCAGGACCAGCAAGCGAAAAGAGCCGATCCACACTGCCCTTTACGATGATTTACCTGACGAGACACACGGCACCTGCATGCTCCCGATCGAACTGAGCCGCCGGCACGGCACATGTCGAAATTGGAGGATGTACGACCACTCGATCGACGAGCAAGTTGGTCGGTACTGGCACGCATATACTTGTGCAGAGGAAGGAACGGTAGCGTGGTGCCCACCGCCCACTATGGAGTCCAACTTCGAGCTAGACACTAGCTAGCGACTAGCTGTGTGTGTGTGCGTACGTATCTGTAGGCGCGCGGCACGGTTCCATGGGTCTTGTCGAGAGATGACCAGAACCTGAAATAGTTTGCCCAACGTTTTCGTGTCGGGTCACGGTCGCGGCCGGCCGGCCGGCCGGGGAGAGATGCGCCGCAGAACCACGCCTCTGTCCGTATACTGCCCGGCCTGGATCGTAGGGGTGGGGGTGGATGGACGGATGCATGACGGGTCATGGGGATTTGGATGGTCTACGGCGATGACGTCCGATCATCATCGGAACGAACTGTCACGGTCGACGACGGGGCCGCACGAGCGAGTGGAGCGTGACAGCGCGGGGTGGCCACGCGCGCGAGCGATAAGCCAAACGGAGGGCGGGGCGCGGCGGGGAGAGAAGGAGCGATCGAGGCCTCTGCCTACGTACGCCGGCCGTGATATCCTGATACGCGCGCGCGCGCTGCCGCAGAAAAGGCGAGAGAAAATTAACAAAGATGATCGTCCCGGCCGGCCGGCAGCGAGATCGCGCGGTGTGATATTCTGCCATTCAGGTCAGGTGCCGACGTGGCCCCCAGTATGAACTCGCTAGTTGTTTGTTACTACTGTGGATCGGTCCAGGTGCGTCTTTTCGCCTAACCCCATCAGCGTGCAGTGTCGTCGCAAAAAGGCAAAGCAAAAACGTTTCGATCGTTGGTGTTTTATCATCGTCAAATGTCTCGGCATGCGATCATGCGATTCGCTGCTTGCTAGCTGGTGTGCGCTCGTACTGGCCAACTGTTCCCCGAACAGCTACGTATTTGGTTTAAAATAGGCAGAAAACGGATCAGACTCTTCGCTTTGTAGTCTCTGCCTTTATGTATATATACCCCGTCTACTGATACGCGCCCTTTAGGGATCCAAATGGTCACCGAGTATGCTCTTTTGTCGTCGCCAATGGTTCTACCCCTCGTATGGTTGGATCCAAACGTGCAATTTGTCAGGCAAAAGCATAGGCTGTTCGAGACTAGTGGCAAAAAAACCTAATTAGCCGGTATACCTTTTTAGAAGAGGTAAGACAGGAACCACACCAAGCTAGCTAGTTGCAGACATGCACTCAAATATTTGATGCACATTTCTAGATGTTCTCTAAAAGTCCATCCACCCTCTTCTATGGCAAATTGCTCATTAACAATGCAAATACTACCTTCCAAAGTCTCCACGCATTAATTACTTGCTCAATTCCTGTATACTTGGAAGGTACCGATACCTTCCGGCCCGAAAATAGTACCTCTCAGTGTCCACCCTTGATCTTTTTCATGTCCCAACTGTTTGTGTCCACAGCGGGTTAAATCGATCTCCAAATCATATTCCTAACACTATGCCGATGCACATGTTGTCCGATGTCGGTTCTGCACCAGGGAGCGCTTCAAGGCACGCGGACGACGTGGCGGCGGTCCCAGAATTCAGTGGTGGCTTGTCGAGCGATGACCATGAGCTCACACTTCGGGTTCGGCGGTATGTACCGAGGTGCTCACTGTTTTCTGGGGGCACTAATACATGAAATTACAGTTCTATCCTTGTAGCTGGGTACCTCCATTGGCTGTCATATAGGTACCATGCATCTATCGTTAGCCATTTGATACACATCTTTGGATACATAACATATAGACGGCTGGTTAACTTTCCAAGCACCACATAATTGCTCTAATTACTTATTAAGGTATTGCTAAGACGTAGTTGGTTCTTCACTTGGGAGGAACCCACTAATACTGCCTTTGTGATGGCATGGAGCAAATATTATACTATTTACACTAGTGAAAACAGGGCCTCTAGTCCCGGGCCGTAAGGGCCTCTAGTCCCGGTTTTGGCACTGAGACTAACTAAGCGGGACTAAAAGTACCCATTAGTCCCGGCTGGTAACGGCCGGGACTAGTGGATGTCCACGTGACTGCCATGGCGTGCTCAGGGTGCATCCCCACTAGTCCTGGTTGGTGTTAAGGACGGGGACTAGTGGGTCTCTACCGCGGCAGCATTTTGCGTCTTTTCTCTATTGCGGCAGAGCAATACCTTGGACTAGTGGTTCTCTATTGCGGCAGAGCAATACCTTGGACTAGTGGTTCTCTGTTGCGGCAGCATTTTGTGTTATTTCTTTGCTGCGACAGAGAATTCATTTTGTATTGTTTTATTTATTTATTTTTCATTTCAAAATAGTTTTTAAATATTTCTACGCCACCACATATCGTACATATTCGTGCATATATAAGATAACTTGTATTACGATATCAGCATACAAATATATACAATTTTGATAGTTATATGGAGATCAAAATTACCGGGACTATAGCCCGTCTGTTCGATTACATGGAGGTCATTAGCGCCTATTCACACTAAATTCTCCGGCATCGTCTACGATCTCTTTGAAAATAAATCCCGCCAGCTCCTCCGCAATTGCTAGTACGCGTTGCTCTGATAGTAGTTGATTTCGCATTCTCTCGAACTATATATATATAAAATGAAATATATGAATATCAATCATGATAATAAAAGGCGACGACAATAAAATGATGGTGTGAATGCATTGCTTACGTCAACTCTATAATCATTGTGCTCAGTGGTAAATGTGCGAATGAACTCGCAAACGTATAATCCACATAGATTCGACCCTTGTGGCTGTCATGCGCACTTTACGAGAATAGAATTCAATCAAAATAATAATCTAGCATCATTATTATATTGAAACTAGAAGTAAAGAGATGCGCGGACATATCACGTGCTACTTACCGAGATTGCCTTAAACGTCAGCTTCTCACTAAATACACCCATAACCTCGCGCTTGAACCGGATCCAAACCCTGCTCGGCGAAGAAAATGAATGAATAAACGAGTTATTCATTACCTGATATCTCAGGAAATCAACAAAAGAGACCGATATAGCACAAAACTTACTTTTGGAGCATGTCCTGCATGCTGCGGAAATCTTCCAGGTTTCTCTTTGATGGGTCCATGACATCAAATCTTCCTTATCAAGTTGAATGTCTAGCAGAACCCAGTGAAAGCTGCAAACATTTATATATACATCAGTAACTCATCAATTACACTTAGCATCGACTAATCAAAAGTGAATGTGTACAACAGAGTAAGATTCTCACCTGAAATTGTAAGAAAACAGTATGTGGTCAGAGAAATTTTGCTCCATTAGAAACCTCAGAATGTTTTCCTCTGTCTCCTCGGGGTTTTTTGTTAGCGTGGTTATATGCACTTTATCTGGGCCAATGAACCCAACATTATAGATTCTTCTTCTTTTATATTCTAGGATCTTCATTCTGCATAATAAGGATAATTACATGTTCTGAACTAAACAACTGAAAAACTAAACATGTAGATAATGAATTCAACAACTTACAGACAATAGCAGCTGAGGATGGATTTGTCCAGGGCGTCGAGATGGTATAACTGGAACAGTTCTGGAAAATCAATATGGACCTCTTCGGGTCTGAAGTAGTACTCACGTGGGACTTTGGCTACGATCATTAATCTCCCCTACTTTATGACCGCCGAGTACCATTGGTGGAGATTCCGCATTTGTGTTGGTAGTTCTTTCAGCCTCTCTTTGCTGACCAAATCCTCATCTTCGACATATCTACAGACTACACCAACCTTGGGTAGAAGGTCTAGTTGGGGGCCTAACAGTTCATCAATACTAATTTTCATGATGGCCGCCAACTCCGCAGCTACTGACATATCTAGTGGTTGTTGTGCGAGAAGGGGAACATTTTCTGAAAACACCTTGAGGGGTGCGATCGTTTGTTTTTCCTGTTGTCCGGGAAGGGGAACGTCTGATTTTTTACTGATTGCTGTTTTGCTCCCGCTTGCACCTGTACTTGCTGATTTTTTACCGCTTGCACTTGATTTGCTTGATTTGCTCTTCGTCGCTTCTTTCTGAAGTGTGCGTAGATAGTCATCTGGCTTATGGTGCAACTCATATTGCAATTTTGTGTTCAGAAAATCAATTGCATATGCATTTTGCTTCTCGGTGTATACCGGAGCGGGCTCGGGTTTCTTTTTCTCAAAATGCGCCGCCAGTTCGGCCTTTGCTATCGCCGCAGTTTCCACATAAGTACGGTTGTAAGGTCTGATGGAAAGATTCTTATGAGACACTGTTGGGAGTTGCGACATTTTCCGTTTTGGGCTGCCGTGTCTTTTAGTACTCATTGACGGAGCACGCTTCCGCTTATTGTCCTTAGCGGGCGACGAAGACTGCTGAACCTGCGGCGAAGATCAAGATGGACTCGGGATGTGGTGGTCGTAGTCATCATGGGGTGGGCTTCTTGGAGGTGATGGAGGTGAAGGAGACCTGCGACGACTCTGAGGCGGTGTTGGCCTTGGGGTCGAGCCTGGAAACCGTATGTTGTTCTTGTCCCATAGAATGATACCGCCGAGTACTTCTCCGAGTGTGCTTTCACCTTCAGGTCCAGGGATGTCAAGATCCATTGACTCCCATTCCTTTACGATTTTATCCACCCCGACTTTAGCATAGCCAGGTGGAATCTCATGGCCATGCCAACGTGCGTCAGGCGGACAAGGTAAAGCAGATCCGACCATCATCTTCACAGATATGTTCTTCAACTTATGATGGAGCTCACAAGATATCTGCTCCTTAATTCTATCCACGGGGTAGCCGGGACCACCATCTGTATAGAGTGCATCGTCAGACAGGACCTCCGATTCAGCCATGCTGCTTCTCCGCTGAGATGGGTTGGCGGTAAATTCAAGTGGAGGATCTTGCAAGCGCGCTACTCCTCTAAGTTCGTCGATCTGCTTCTGCTTGTCAAGTCTTGCTAGCAGCTGGTTGAACTTGTCTCCCTCCTCCTCCTCCCGTCGCTGCTTTGCTCTTGCTCGGCTTCTATAAGTACCTTGGTCCTTAGGAAACCCAGTCTCCCACATGAAACTAGAGTCAAGGCCTCAGACTCGTCCTCGATGTTCGCGATTCCCGAGGACCAAGGTCAGGAATTTGTTCTCTCTATCGGGATGAAATTGTTTTATCCCATCTTTAATATCTTGCACCACTTTTAGCCATGAACTCCTGGGTACCTTTATCCCGTCACTGCAAACAAGGTCCCCTGTAAGTTCTTCATACTTACTCCCATGGCCAAGGAACCAGTTTCTTGCCCTCAAATCCCATTTTTCGCGAATTGGTTCTGGAATGATCCCTTTATCATTAAGCTCTTTCTCTTTTGCATCCCACTTAGGCATGGCAGCCGTGTAGCCCCATGTTATGGTGATATTTCTTCTTCGCATCATTTATCTTGTTTTTTTCTGACTTTTCCGTAGCAACTCCTGACTTCCTATACTCCATAAATGCATCACAGTAATGCTGCTGCTTCTCTAGATAGCCTTTGAATTTTGGATTTTTCTTGTCCTTCTGATATTGTAGTCATAATGATTTCTTCCAGTTCTTGAATAGTTCGGCCATCTTTTTAAGAGCAAACTGCTTGACTTTCTTTCTCATTTCAGCCGTCTCGTCATCAGTCTCACATTCTGGCAGCTTGAAATGTGCCATGAGGTCATTAAAAAGTTGCTATTTATACCTATCGTCGATATACATATCACTCCATTCCGCCTCTTTGAGATTATTCCACTCTCAAACAGTAATCGGGATGCGATCTCTAGCAACAACTCCGCATTGTTGTACAAATGCTTGTTTTGCTTTTTTCGGTTCCAATGGTTCGTCCTGTCCCGAGACCTCTGTAATTTCAAAAATAGTACGGGCATCCAACTTTTTTGGTTGGGACGTGCTTGGTTTTTTTGATCGATGTAGAGGCCTAAGAGAAGAAATATTCGTCAATATAGTATATATACAACTCGGTACATCTAGTGATCATCGGACATCATATATATATATACCTCGTCGATCTTCGTAACGCGTCCATGGGCTTCTTCCTCTCGTTGGTTGATCTCCTCTCCCTCACCGGATGAGTTCAGATGCCTCTAGGGAGATTCCTCACTGGATGGATCGGCATCGTGAATCATATCCTCGAGAAAGTGTTCTGAATCTAGGTCTCTGCGGATTGGACTAGGTGGATCCATAGTTCCTGCAAAATGCACACAATATTTATTTGAACATAACAAATAAACCCTAAACCTTAAACCCAGAGGTGCGGTGGAGGTGGCCGGTGCCGATGATGGTGGCCGTGGGAGAGGCGGGCAACTACGGCTTCCCGCGAGAACCACCACCCTAACCCTAACTCGGGTCACCACCGAGCACCAACACCCTAACCCTAACCCTAACTCCGGTTACAAAGAGGTCTTACAATATTACAATAAAAATACTATATTACACTATTATATTACAATAAAAAACTAATCATAAAATAATCCTAGATTATATATACTAAAATAATCCTATACTAAAATAATTCCAATATATACTAAAATAATCATATACTAAATTAATCCTAGATTATATATATATATACTAAAATAACCATATTCTAAAATAATCCTAGATTATATATATACTAAAATAATCCTAAACTAATCGTAATCATATACTAAACTAATCATAATCCTATACTAAAATAATCCTAGATTATATATATACTAAAATAATCCTATACTAATTATAATCATATACTAAAATAATCCTAGATTATATATATACTAAAATGATCTTATAGTACTAATCATAATCATATATATACTAAACTAATTAATCATAATCCTATAATATAAAAAACTAATTTACCTACCAATTGATGAGGAGGCCGAGAGGGGGCAGGCGGCGGGCGGTGGCGTAACCGACGGTAGTGGCCGGTGGCGTGGGAGGTGGCCGGTGGTGAGGGAGTTGGCGCCGGTGGCGGAGGTGGCCGGATATGCCCGTGGGGCGCCGGAGCGGGGGCGAGAGAGGTGCGGGAAGGCGGGCGCGCGGCGGTGGCGCGGCAGGCTCGGGTGGCCAGCATGGAGGGCGGAGGCACGGAGGGCGGAGACGCGGTGGCGGTTCGTCGACCAAAAATCCGGCAGCCTGGCGGCGTCTATTCGTCGTCTGGCCTCCAAATCTGCCGGTGCGTGGAACACACCGGGGGAGGAGGCCCTTTTTATACCCCCTCTAGTCCCGATGTGTGGCACCAGCCGGGACTAAAGGGGGTCTCTAGTCCCGGCTGGTGCCACGCATCGGGACTAGAGGGGGGCTTTTCATCTGCGCGCGCTGGGCCAGACCCTTTAGTCCCGGCTGGTTATCTGGGCCAGGACTAAAGGCCCAAATTTGTGCGCGCTGGGCCAAAACTAGTGCGCACTGTGCTTTTTTTCAAATTTTTGAATATATCATTTAAAATATTTAAATTATACATTTTTGCATACTTATGAATTTGAGAAAACTTTCAACATGAAAAGTGCTTGAATTTGAATAAGTAATCCAAATCCATTTTTTGTTTTATAAAATAATTATTTTAAATAGTCAAATTATTAACCATTTTGCCATTATCAATTTAAAAATCCATTAACTATTATTTTTTGCATATTTTTGAATGTCACAAAACATTCAAAATGGAAAGTGCTTAAATTTGAATAAGTAATCCAAATCCATGTTATGTTTTACAAAAATAATTATTTTAACTAGTCCAATATTAACCATTTTGCCATTATCAATTTAAAAATGCATTAATTATATTTTGCATATTTTTGAATCTCACTAAACTTTCTAGATGAAAAGTGCTCAAATTTGAATAAGTAATCCTAATCCATTTTCTGAATAAGCTTTAGTCTCGGTTGTATCCACTAACAGGGACTAAAGATATTTCCCGCCAAGTTTTCCTGCCCTTTCCTCTGAATCGAACCGGGACTAAAGATATTTCCTGCCATTTCCCACCACTTCCTGCCATGTTTTCCCGCCCTTTCCATCTATATATAGGCCAACCACGCCATGGTTATGCACACATCCATACCTTCCTCTCTCACAAAAATATACAGCGCCTACTAGGCCATTCTGACCCTCGAGGAGACCGAGGCACTGTGCACCTCCAGCTACCCTTGCTCGCCGGGCTACCGGCTGGATGCTAAGCGCTGGAGGGGCTCCTGTCCCTCCTGTCCCTCAAGGTTCTGCACACCAGGCGGCCATCACGAACCACTTCTACCACGAGCTCACACCAAAACAACAGATGGATCCCCAGTGGGATCCCGACAACTATGACACCTAGAATACCTTCTTTGCTAACCGGCGGGAAAGGGAGCTAGCCAGGTACGAGGGTGACAGCCCTCCACCGGTGAACCACAACGAAGCCGGCCGATGCTGTGGTGGGCGAACCGGACTATCATCGGCGTGATGCGCTACATCGCCGGGGGAGACCATCCTCGCCTGCGGTAGCGCAGCCGCCACAGAGCCATAAGAAGGGTGGCGGTGGTGAAGGTTGCGGGTGTAGCGGCATCGTGATCTGCGATCCCCCTTCCCCACGCATCGTGAATCCGAGGCCGGAGTGGCAGGTGCCCCACAATATGCCATGGCTGGGTTGAGGATCCAGTCGCGTGCGCCTAGCAATGACGACGATGATGACGACGATGACGAAGACGAAGACGACCCTGAAGCTGAGTACTATAGGGATAGATATGAGCATGACTAAAGGGGGTCTTTAGTACCGATTCCGTAGTCTTGGTTTTTTAATATTAATAAATGTATTGAGTGTTAGTCCCGGTTTGTGGCTTGACCGATACTGCATAGTGTTGTCCGCAAACCATCTTGAGTGTGTTAGTCCCATTTTGTGGGGACCGGGACTAAATGGAGGACTTTAGTCCCGATTCATAGAACGACTTTCCCGAACTATGAAGATGTTGTCCCGATTCGTACTTACCATTAAGATCTGATCTCCAAACACGCGTGGTTACATATTAGGGAGTGTCTCTATGACCAACTTTAGGTACATGCCAGAGGACTGGGCTTCGGCAGCATATCCCTCAAGATGGCCGTAGTGGTGTCCCTGCTCTCGCACACCATCTTGCAGCTTGTAACTTCTCTAACTAGATCAATACACATGGGAGCTAACTAATTTCACATATTAGGAAGTGCCTCTATGACCAGTTTCTTGGAGATGCCGGAGGACTGGGCTCCGGTGGCATCTCCCTGAAACTGGTCGTAGTGCTGTCCCTGCTCTCGAAAACCATCTTGGAGATGCCTCAAACTGGTTGGAGGACTGGACTCACAAGGATGCCTATTTATAGTACAAGCAGCTCAGCATAGTGTCGACACTCACGACATAATGTCGACACTCACCCCTATTATTAGTGTTGACTCATGTTTAGTCCTGGTTGGTGTCTCCAACCGGGACTAAAGGTTTATCTTTAGTCCCGGTTGGTGACACCATCTGGGACAAGGTACAAGCCGCATGATATAATGTCTACACTCACCCCTATCATTAGTGTTGCTTGGACCAGCCTGCCGCAATCCCTTCAGTCGCGGTTGGTTTCTCCAACCGGGACTAAAGATGAACCCTTTCCCTCTATTTATAGGCTGCCCAATCTAGACTGATCTCCGCTGGGCTGGCATTAATTGAGCAAGATGTATTAGTTTCAAAATGACCAATGTTGCATGCATGTGGATCTGGATAAAATGTTTGACTCACAATATGATTCACAATATGATTACATAAAAGTTTAATATATTACATAGATCACCAACATCCCTATCTAGTGTTGTGGTTTTCTTCTGCGCTGTAGCCATGGAGAATCTTCATCATTTAACAGGAGGCTTGAGTCAGTTTTAACTTTGAAGGGAGGGATTTCATGAAACTTATTATAATCTTCTGACATATCTGTCTTGTCATCCACTCCCACGATGTTTCTTTTCCTTGAAAGAACTATGTGGCGCTTTGGCTCATCGGATGATGTATTCTTTTGCTGATTTCTTTTTCTCGGTTTCGTAGACATGTCCTTCACATAGAAAACCTGAGCCACATCGTTGGCTAGGACGAATGGTTCGTCCATGTAAGCAAGATTGTTGAGATCCACTGTTGTCATGCCATACTTTTCGTCTACATGTACCCCGCCTCCTGTCATCTTGACCCATGTGCACCGAAACAAAGGGACCTTAAAAGTAGGTCCATACTCAAGTTCCCATATATCCTCTATGTACCCATAATATATGTCCTTCTGCCCATAGTCATCTGCTGCATCAAAGCGGACACCACTGTTTTGGTTGGTGCTCTTTTTATCTTGGGCAATCGTGTAAAATGTACTACCATTTATCTCGTACCCTTGGAAAGTACATATAGTCGAAGATGGTAACCGTGCCAACAAGTACAGCTGATCTCCAACAGTGTTGTTATTCATGAGATGTGTTTGCAACCAACTGCCGAAAGTGTCCTCGTGTTCCACTTTAATCCAGGAGTCATGCTTCCCTAGGTTTTCCGAGTGTAGAATAATCTTGTGTTTCTCGATATACGGAGCCACCAAGGTGGAATTGTGTAGAACTGAAGGGAATATGCCCGAGAGGCAATAATAAAGTGGTTATTATCGTATTCCTTATTTATGATAAATGTTTATTTTACATGCTATAATTGTATTAATACGGAAACATTAATACATGTGTGTTTAATAAACAAAAAGGAAGTTCCTAGTTATGCCTCTCTTATAAACTAGCTCGTTGATTAACATGATGATCAAAGTTTCCTGATCATGGACATTGGATGTTGTTAATAACGAGGTCACAACATTAGTGTAATGATGTGATGAACATTCATCCGAAGTAAGTGATCCTAATCCTTAGACCATGAGATCATGTCAATCACTAACACCGGAAGAGTTTCTTGATAACATCAAACGTCACACCGTAACAGGGTGATTATAAAGATGGATTCAGAACTACTAAAGTGTTATGTTGAGGCCCATGGAACGAGAAAAGAGTGCATGTCGGTAACGAGATAAAACTAGGTATGGAGATACCGATGATCGAATCTCGAACATGTAATATATCGTGAAACAAAGGGATTAAGATACTAGCATAAAAGGTTCCGACGATCACAAGAAAGTCATCGTTGAATGTGTGGGAGTCAGTATGGGTCTCCAGATCCCGCTTCTGATTATTGATATGAGAGGAGTCTCGATCATGTCCGCATTATTCTCGAACCATAGGGTGACACACTTAAGAGACACCGACATCCATTTGGAGCAAAAGTTTCATGCCGAAAAGAATAACAAGCGCAGGAATTTATTTCACTAGATACCGAAACGGGTTTTCGGGTGAAATTGTAGAAAGTGTTTCTGCATGTGAAATGAAATACTAGCAAGGGGTTTTATGTGAATGTTTGTCATTAAAGTAATTGACAAAATTCTGAATAAATAAAAGGAGTTTTATTTAATGAGAGTTTGCATTAAATTTGGTGGAAATTTAATGGGAATTTGAGTGGGTTTTTGAGTGGAGGGAATTGAAAGGCATTTGAGTGAGTGGAGTGTCCACCCACATGAATGTGGAAGAGGTGGGGGCAGCCCCATGGCTGGGCGCATGGCCCCTTGGGTGCCCCCCCTCTCCCTATAAAAGGAGCCCCCCTCCCTCTCTCTCACTCACACCTCCTCGTGAAGGATCTCTCTCCCCCTCTAGAATTTATCCCCCATGGTCTCGGACTAGCGAGATACATGTTCCCGGTGGCTTTTCGGCAAGAAAGAGTTGTGCTTCCGCTGCATCGCTGGAGCGAGGAGGCGGAGGTTGCTCGGTGCCTCGAACGTGTGTGCGAGCCCGGATGCGCTGCTGTTTTGCGGCGCTAGGACTTCCTCTCGATCTTGAGATCGGCAAGAGATCGTCTACATCAACCACGAGTTTGGACTCATTAAGATTTGTCGGTCTTCAAGGGTATGTTCTCTACGGATATACATCCGCCCGTTGTTTGTATCTAGTAGATAGATCTTGGTACATAGTTCCCATCGTAGGAATTTTTTTGTTTTCTATGCTGCGAACCCTACAGTGGTATCAGATCCGGATCTATGCGTAGATACTTTGCACGGGTAGTACACATATGAGTATGTGGGCGATGATGATCATTTTATTGCTTCTTAGTTGTACTTTGGATATTGGTGGCATAGTGGGATGAAGCGGCCCGGACAAACTTTACATGTCCTCGCACATGAGACCTGTTCCACGCTTGACATGCAACTAGTTTTGCATAAGTGGCTAGCGGGTGTCTGTCTCTCCTACTATAGTCAATATCTAATTTGCAACGAGTTGTCAACAATTTGGTTATCCTCGTTGTGGTTCATGTTCGTAGGTAAGAACGGTTCTATCTTCAAAAGCCCTAAGCCACGTAAAACTTGCAATGGATAAATTAGAGGCGTCTAGTTTAGATTGTTGCTGGGCTAGTGTTATGATATGGTGATGTTGTAAGTAGAAGTATGAGATGATACTCTTACAACACACATAGCGTGTAAGTTCCATAGACCTTGGCCTTACACATAAAGGTATGATAGAGATCATATTATGGTGCACATGATGGAGATCATATGCGGGAACCATATCATTTCACTTATAAACATGTGATGTTTGATTGCATCTTATATTGCTTGTTTGGCGTTTTATTAGCATAATAAGATGATCCCTCATTTAGATATCAAGATAAGAATGTGTTTTTCCTTAAGTATGCACCGACAATGTTTCGTCGCTTCAAGACATCACGTGATGATCGGGTGTACTTGAATCCACGAGCATATCTCGGGTGTAAGACAGTTACACACGCGAATACTAAGGTTCTTACTTGGCGAGCCTAGCATGTACAGACATGGCCTCGGAACACGGACCGAAAGGTTAAGCATGAGTCATATGTTTTTTATGATGACCATATGGATGCTCGCCTTTGAAGCTACACCGACTCACGTGATGATCGGACTTGGTGTAGTGGATTTGGTTCATGTAATCACCAAAAAGACACGAGGGATGTCGTTTTTGAGTGGGAGTTCATTTCTAATTTGGATTAGTAGAACTCAATTTATCATAAAATTAAATCAAAGTGAATTTGCATAATTTGTTGTAGTCATTGGCATTCGTTCACCACCTTATGCATAGTTGTAATTGAGATAATAGAACTATAGAATTCTGGATATATACTTTACGAACTGGTATCGTATTGTGTTGAGTGTCAATCTAAAGTTTAAAGTCCTATTGCAAACTTTCAGCAAACTCTGTTTACTCTGTGAAATTTAATAATTGGTATAAAATCGAGAGTAACAATTCCAGTGTTAGTATCTTAAGTATCATGTTTGCCTCCATGATTCTTGATTGTTTTAATATCAAGTTTATCTAGGAGCTGAAAGAATTGTTTCAGAAACCATCATGTGTGGCGGGTATAACGATATCTGAAACAATTTTTTGGTTGCAATATGATAGAGTATAATATATGTTCTCATATTGGATGAGAATTTACGAAGGTTGGAGATGATAGACATCCTAATCATCCAAAAGGGTTTTGGAAAGTAATGTTATACTCACGATTCGCCTTTATAAGCTACAGTAGCTTGATCATGAAAGTCGTCATGATAAGGGTGAATAGAATATGTATGTAAAATGTTTACTACACTAAAAGATTACTAAAGAATGGATTTTGAAAGAACACCGATCATTTTGATGATGGTGATCTACTTCAAAGTGCAAGTCCAAAGGTATTATTATTTGAATATACACGCTTTGGACTATGTGTCATGTATATGGCGCCACTTTTGATGTTGATAGATTCTTTTAAAAAGGAAAAGGAAATGCTGAAAGAGAATCTATAAAATATATTTGGCAGAAAAGAAAAGATTGGAATTATCCAATTTAGGTATATATATGATATACATGTTATGGTTGTATTCTTTGCTTGTTAAACAATGTGGTTTTTGGGTATTGGATACCGAATTGGTTGGTATGAAATTTCATACGGAACAACGCAATTCATGAACCACAATGGCCTAAGTAACTAGCAAGAGAATATGTGATGATGTTCATTGAAAACAAACAAACTGTTGTTTGTATTTCTCGTTGATATCAAAGCTTGACTTTAAGATTTGTTTTAATAATTGTTATTTAAATCTGGTATTATGAGAACAAAGGTTGTTCAAATAATTACCGTATTCCATATAAGATGGATGATTTACAAATCTAGTTGGCGAAATCACATCCATAAAACCTAATGCTAAAATGTCGCAAGACAAATGATTGAAAGATCACTTATGAAGTGACATCGCTGTTTAAATTATATTGGAAATAAAACATGAAGAAACTCCATTTTCATGGATTTTTGGAGTCTTTGATTTGATCAAGTGACGCTTGTGAGACTTTTCTCGGGATAATTAAAACTTCGTTCAAAGGCCAAAGAAGAACGATCGACTAAAATATTGGAATTTATACATATTGATGTATGTAGTCCATTATGTATAGTCGTAAGCGATGGGTTTCAACTTCATATACTTTCTCCGGAATTTTGAGTGAATGTTCACTTAATGAGAAAGAAGTATGAAATATTTGAAAACGTTCAAAGAATTTCAAGATGAAGTGAAAATCTTCGTGACAAGAAAATAAATGGTTTATGATTTTATCGTAAGGGATTTATTTGAGTTACAAGTGTAACAAGAAAATAAATAAATTATGATTTTATCATGAAGGGATTTATTTGAGTTGCAAGTTTAGCAAAACACCTAGATTTACATATCCCGAAACACCATAGGAGTATGGAATGTTTGAGATTTGTAATGAAACCTTGTTTGACATGGTAGGATCAAAGGTGTTATTTATAAAACTGCCATTATGTTTTAAAAGATTAAAGCTTTAGAGACTACCGCTTTTACACTGAAAAGAGCTCCATATTGATCCGTTGAAATGACACCATGGAAGTTATGGTTTGGGGTAAAACCCAAGTTGTCATTTCTTAAATTTTGGTATGCTAAACATAAGTAAGATGTTTACAACCAAAGTCGGATGAGCATGTCTTTGTAGGTTATTTTGAATAACAATTGGTTATTCCTCCATAACACCAAGGACAAAGGGGTTTGTCGCTTGAAATATGAAGTTTCTTGAAGAAGGAATTTTTCGTAAAAGTTAAGTAGGAGGACAATAGAACTTTGATAAGGTTAACGAACCTTAGCTATATGAGCTGAGTTGCGCAGCGCCG
Source organism: Avena sativa (assembly GCA_916181665.1). Taxonomy (NCBI): domain Eukaryota; kingdom Viridiplantae; phylum Streptophyta; class Magnoliopsida; order Poales; family Poaceae; genus Avena; species Avena sativa. The sequence goes on along the minus strand of OV702284.1, from coordinate 249,605,348 downwards.
GAAATCGTTTCGAAGGCTGCCATAATGCTCATAGCTTATGTGCCTCAAAGGTCGTGGTCACGGAGATCTAAGTTCCTATTGAACCAAGAAGGTCGGTTAAACAATCAAATGCTAAGATTTGAGAGTAAATCATTATTGTCTGACAATGATGAACCGACTACATGCAAAGAAGCGATGATGGGCCCTGACTCCGTCAAATGGCTTGAAGCCATAAAATCCGTGATAGTTCCATACACGAGAAATCAAGTTTTGAACTTGGAAGACCCTCCGGAAAGGTGTAAAAACCTATCGGTCATATTTGGATCTATAAAGAAACAGACATGGATGTTTCACATCTATGAAATAGTCGACATGTCGTAAAGTATTTTACGACAATGTTCAAGGAGTTGACTATGACAAGATTTGATCTTTCATAGCGATATTTAGTCTGGACGGATTAAAGTAGCAACCACTACATATAATTTGGTATATGGTAGATGAATAAACAAAACAAAGTTCTTCTAATAGAATGGTTACCTAGGACGTGTACATGACACGGTCCAAAGGGTTTTGTTAAATTCAAAGGATGCTAAAAGGGCATGCAAACTTCAATGGTTGAAGTAAGCATCGCGGAGTTGGAATCTTCACCATGATGAAAAATGAGTTTTTCATCAGGAGACAATGAAGATGCTTGCATTTGCAAGAAATTAAGTGGGAGCGCTGAGACATATTTCTAATACATTATGTGGAGGACATCTTGTTGATTGGAAATGATGTATCTTTTATTGACAAAGGTTAAGAATTTCATTTCGATGAAATACTTAGGCAAAACCCGAATATTTAGCGTGAATGTCTATAGTGGATAGACTGTGACGCCAATATGGTTGTGCCAAATATACATATATGAGATATTGAAGGAGTTCAATATAGAAACGACAAGAAACGGTTCTTGTTGCATGGAAAGTAATTGAATCAAGATTCAAGTGTATTGACACTTGATAAGTGAAACAAGATTCAAGTGCTTTGACACTTGATGAGTGAAATCACAAGGATGCTTTGATCAATCATACCATGATATGTACACATCCAGATATGTCCTATGCTCTAAGTGTTATGAGCATATACCAGAATGAATCATAAAATGATCATTGGACGATAGTGAGGATATTCTTATGATCTTTTGGAAGAACTAAGAATATATTTGTGTAGAGGTGACAAACAATTACAAATAGTTCATTGTAAAGCGTTACATTGATACTAGTTTTGTCACAAGATACAAATTAAGTTTATCTCAATTTAAACTATGGGTGGCACAATGTAATGGAAAGGAGATTCCATGATGGATTTGGATGAAATCCATAGTTGAGACATTGTGACGAATACTACAACAAAAAGGCTAAGTATATGACTGCTATAGTAGTAGCAAAGGAGGGAATTTGTGTCAAGAAGTTTGTTATCAAACTAAGGTGTGGTTCGCAACGGGCTAACACTAAAGATATATTGTATGACAATAGTATCGACGTGTTTTAACCCCAAGGAACTAAAGGTCTCACCGAAAGACCAAATTTATACAATGCCATCTCATTGGAGAGTGAGTGATGCGTGGAGACGCAAAGACATGCAAATACACACGGACCTGAAGCGTCAGATCCGTAGATTATGTTAACCACTTGCAGTTGCGTATATGGAACACCAGAAAGCCATAGGTGTTCAAACGCAAAGTTTTTCAAACTAGATTATTGTCTCTAGTGCAAGTGGGAGACTGAAGGGAATATGCCCGAGAGGCAATAATAAAGTGGTTATTATCGTATTCCTTATTTATGATAAATGTTTATTTTACATGCTATAATTGTATTAATACGGAAACGTTAATACATGTGTGTTTAATAAACAAAAAGGAAGTTCCTAGTTATGCCTCTCTTATAAACTAGCTCGTTGATTAACATGATGATCAAAGTTTCCTGATCATGGAAATTGGATGTTGTTAATAACGAGGTCACAACATTAGTGTAATGATGTGATGAACATTCATCCGAAGTATAGCATTACGATCAAAGTCATTGAGTTTATGTTGCTATAACAACTTACGAAGTGATCCTAATCCTTAGACCATGAGATCATGTCAATCACTAACACCGGAAGAGTTTCTTGATAACATCAAACGTCACACCGTAACAGGGTGATTATAAAGATGGATTCAGAACTACTAAAGTGTTATGTTGAGGCCCATGGAACGAGAAAAGAGTGCATGTCGGTAACGAGATCAAACTAGGTATGGAGATACCGATGATCGAATCTCGGACATGTAATATATCGTGAAACAAAGGGATTAAGATACTAGCGTAAAAGGTTCCGATGATCACAAGAAAGTCATCGTTGAATGTGTGGGAGTCAGTATGGGTCTCCAGATCCCGCTTCTGATTATTGATATGAGAGGAGTCTCGATCATGTCCGCATTATTCTCGAACCGTAGGGTGACACACTTAAGAGACACCGACATCCATTTGGAGCAAAAGTTTCATGCCGAAAAGAATAACAAGCGCATGAATTTATTTCACTAGATACCGAAACGGGTTTTCGGGTGAAATTGTAGAAAGTGTTTCTGCATGTGAAATGAAATACTAGCAAGGGGTTTTATGTGAATGTTTGTCATTAAAGTAATTGACAAAATTCTGAATAAATAAAAGGAGTTTTATTTAATGAGAGTTTGCATTAAATTTGGTGGAAATTTAATGGGAATTTGAGTGGGTTTTTGAGTGGAGGGAATTGAAAGGCATTTGAGTGAGTGGAGTGTCCACCCACATGAATGTGGAAGAGGTGGGGGCAGCCCCATGGCTGGGCGCATGGCCCCTTGGGTGCCCCCCCTCTCCCTATAAAAGGAGCCCCCCTCCCTCTCTCTCACTCACACCTCCTCGTGAAGGATCTCTCTCCCCCTCTAGAATTTATCCCCCATGGTCTCGGACTAGCGAGATACATGTTCCCGGTGGCTTTTCGGCAAGAAAGAGTTGTGCTTCCGCTGCATCGCTGGAGCGAGGAGGCGGAGGTTGCTCGGTGCCTCGAACGTGTGTGCGAGCACAGATGCGCTGCTGTTTTGCGGCGCTAGGACTTCCTCTCGATCTTGAGATCGGCAAGAGATCGTCTACATCAACCACGAGTTTGGACTCGTTAAGCTTTGTCGGTCTTCAAGGGTATGTTCTCTACGGATATACATCCGCCCGTTGTTTGTATCTAGTAGATAGATCTTGGTACATAGTTCCCATCGTAGGAAATTTTTTGTTTTCTATGCTGCGAACCCTACAAGAACTGTGTAGTGTGATTTACTAAAAGAATCCCTGTCCATATATACCATTGCTTTCCTTCCTAGTGTGCCTTTTCCAGTCAGCCTCCCCTCATACCGAGATTCAGGAACACCAATCGGCTTAAGGTCAGGAAGAAAGTCAACACAAAACTCAATGACCTCCTCTGTTCCATAGCCCTTGGAGATGCTCCCTTCCGTCCTAGCACAATTATGAACATATTTCTTTAAGACTCCCATGAACCTCTCGAAGGGGAACATATTGTGTAGAAACACAGGACCGAGAATTCAAATCTCTTCGACTAGGTGAACTAGGAGGTGCGTCATAATATTGAAGAAAGATGGAGGGTACAACAACTCGAATTTGACCAGACATTGGACCACATCAATCTGTAACCCTGATAGACTTTCTGGATCGATTACCTTCTGAGAAATTGCATTGAGGAATGCACATACCTTCACAATGTCCAGTCGAACATTTTCCGGTAGAATCCCCCTCAATGCAACCGGAAGCAATTATGTCATAAGCACATGACAGTCATGGGACTTCAAGTTTTGGAATTTTTTCTTTTTCATATTTTCTATTCCCTTTATGTTAGACGAGAAGCCATACGAGACCTTGATACTAAAAAGGACTTCAAAAAAGATTTCCTTCTCTTCCTTGGTAAGAGCATAGCTGGCATGCCCTTGAAACTGTCCCGGATGCTTGTCGTATTGTCCTTTATGACGTTTCTGGTCCTCCCGTGCTTCCGGTGTATCTTTTGACTTACCATACAAGCCCAAGAAGCCTAGAATATTCACGCAAAGATTCTTCATCAGGTGCATCACGTCGATTGCAGAGCGGACCTCATGGACTTTCCAATAGGGTAGCTCCCAAAATATAGATTTCTTCTTCTACATGGGTGCATGTCCATCAGCGTCTGTCGGAACAGGTTGTCCACCAGGACCCTTTCCAAATATTACATTTAAATTCTTGACCATACCAAATACATCAGCACCAGTACGGGGGTCAGGCTTCTTCCGGTGATCTGCCTCGCCATCGAAATGCTTGCCTTTTTTCCTTAAGGGATGTTTGGGCTCATCTGGTTACCATTCTTCACCTCCTTCTTCTTCATTGTCTTCCATTGTGGTATCAGCGTATTCAGGGAACATAGAAGATAGTTGTCATCATCGTTCTCTTCGTCATCGCCGCCTTCCATTGCAACCCCTCTTTCTTCGTGTTTGGTCCAAACATTATAGCCGGACATAAAACCGGACCGAAGCAGGTGGCTCTGATTGACTCTTGCGGAAGTGTGAGCCTTCTCATTCCTATAGTCAACACATGGACAACACATAAAACCATCCCATCGCTTGTTCTCCTCGTCCACAAGACGAAAAGAACGCACGCCTTCTCTGAAAGTGGCAGAGCGTCGGTCACAGTACATCCATGGATGGCTCATCTGTATCATACAAATATATATCAAACACAATCACGATGCTAAAATTAGTACCACGTGGACTAAATGAGAAAATAGTTGCTAACTTTTTATTACACTTGGAAACAAATATGAGAAAACTTAAGTGTGGCTCGGGCACCTCATATCATGTCTGTCTTGTGTGACCTAAATTTGTATCGCTCTAATGGGCATTTCACCGAACACCACTAGTGCATATGAACAAGAAAAAAATAGCACAACACCACCTCTACCACCAGGAAAAAAACAGTTGAGAGGGGGAGGGGATGTGCCATATATATAGGGCCAGACCACTAGTCCCCGTTTGAGATACAAACCGGGACTAAAGGGGGTGCCCGCAGTGAGCAGCAGGCCCCGGACCGTTTAGTCCCGGTTTGTATCTCACACCGGGACTAATGGTGTCTAACGGGCCGGGACCTATGGTTTGGGGTGGCTCGGGCCGTCCAGTGCGGGCCATTAGTCCCGGCCTCAGCCACAGCCGGGACTAATGGCCTGGACGAAAGGCCTATATTCTACTAGTGTTAAACCCTATTTCGAGCTTAGTAATGCAACCCTAGTCCCGAGGGTGAGGCAGAGGGGTTGACCGCCCTTGGCCCGAGTGTCAAGGGCCCTAAGCCATGTGGTAAATAGGTGCATGTATTAGTATGCATCTTAGAGTTATCGATTATGTATATTTAGCTTGTAAATTGTAAGAGTAAAGCTAGGACTTGTTCATAATAGTTTGAAATTTGAACAAGAAGACCTAGCCTAATTACATTTGCAACTTCATTCATCTCTCTCTCTCTCATTCATTCACTATCTCAATGAACATGGAGGATCACGTGAGACCTAGGACCACAACATTTACTAGCACTTAAAGATCTCAGACAATCTAAATTATGAGGGACAGAAATGTATACACATACGAGAGTAATGTTTTTTATGGGAAAACAACATGAAAGGCCCCCTAATGTGTCATTTTCATTTATAAAGGAAGATATTTAAAGGTGAAGGTGAGTGGGAGGGAGGAAAGCATTACAAAGTATCAATACATTGTTGGATGTCCTATTTAAGACTTGGTTTTGAACTATTCATATCAAGGGAAAATGATTACTTGAATAAACAAATGCATTCGTAAGCATTGGTATTTTAGCAAAATGTTCTTATTCTTGTGATTACATAAGCTCTAGCATCCAAGAATGCAGATTTTATTGAAACAACAAACAAAGTTTGCTTGTATATGCAAATAATCTAGATTTAAAGTTATCTCAAATGGACGTGAAAATGGCATCTTTTAATGGGCTAGTTCATGAGTTACTTTTTATTCTCAACCTCCTGGATTTGAGGATCCCCCATCATCCTAGTAATGTTTTCACACTTTGAAAGGCTCTATATGGCTTCAAGAAAGCACCACGTGCATTACATGAGTGCCTAGGGGGTTTCTAGTTGAAAATGACCGTGGTTGGGGAAATCAATTCCAAAAAGCAAATAGATTTGTTTCTATGCCAAATTTGCGATTATATTTGGTAGTAAAGAATCTTTTAGGTTTGAGGTGTCAATGATGGTGGAGTTGAATGTTTTTCTTGGATTGTAAATCAAGCAACTCAAAATAAGAACTTTCTTCTCCCAAACCAAGTACATCGTCGACCTCATTAAGAATTTTGCACTGGAGAATGCCAAAGGGTACAAGAATACTATGCCCACTAACGGAGACCTCTATATAGACCAAGGAGGTAAACATTTAGATTAAAAAAGTATATTGTTATATGATTGGATCTTTCCTTTACCTTTTTGTATCTAGGGACAACATCATCTTAAAGTAGTGTATGTGAGCCAGATTTCTAAGACTATTACTAGGTTCCAGACAAATCATCAAATTTATATCTTAATTTGACTCTAATAAAATAATGGCCAGTATTTTTTCTAACACATTAAAATAATTATTGTTCACACTAACTAAAATACCTCCAGACCTACCTCTGAAGGGATACTAGTTCAAGTAAAGTCAAGATTACCACTGAGGGAATCCATGATTACCTCAGGGTAATCTTGCATAATTGTCTCTTTTGTTCCCATAAAATCAAGAGTAGAAAAGGAGACAGTCTCTCTAATAAAATACCTATTGGCTTTATCTCCTAGACCCCTACCATTTCAAGATAAACCATTTAACATATATTTAGTTTTTTCCTCCTAAACATAGTCCTCATGGGAGATTTAATAGAGAAAACTTCAGGTGAAGATTTCCTCAGAAAAGCTCCAACCAAAGCATGCATGTTTGATGGAATAATTTTTAAAGAACAGAGAACATCCTCACTTGGATTTGCGACTGTTAATGACGTAGCCTGACCTACGGTCGTTACCACATCGTGGTCCCCAACTTATGTCAAGTCGTCATGGACTCCAAAGGTGAATCCTATCCTCTTTGAGATCCCACTTCCTACCCTATTGAATGGTATACTACTTCATTCTCCGTCATATGACTATGATAGGTTCACACTGGCGAGTACGGAGACGAGGGAGGAAGCCTGAGGACTCACGCCCGACAAGATGAAGTCTTGGAAGAGGAGACAGAAGAAGCTCCAGCTGTAATCGGCGACATGAACGGCGAACCGTTTCCACCGTCGGAATCTCCGGCGACGACACCGGCGAACCGGGCTCACCGCCGGAAGAACTGGCGCTAGGACCGGTGGACCGGAACCACCGACGAAAGCACTTACAGAGAGCCATTTTGGCGAGCGACCAGAATCTCCGGCAACAATCGAAAATCTCAGCGCCAGATCGAGCGCCGCCGGACTTACCGCCGGAATTCCCTGCCTGCGCGCGGATCTGGGTTTGATGCCCTCGAATATTCCCTTTACTTACCCCTTTGCCTAGTTTATTCCCAAACTACCCCTTGTTTAGTGGATGCCCTATAAATAGAGCCCCCACCCCTTCATGTATCTCTTAGGCATAGATGATAGACTAAAGTCAACCCCCCTTGTGTGGAATCTCTAGTTTTGCCTTATCCCCTTACAAGGGGACCGACTATCGTCACCAACCTCGATTGGACTTTACATCACGCATCCATAATTGAACAAGGCCTTGGAGTCGGTGTCTCGTCTCCAAGTTGTCAAGACCCTCCCCAAGGTGTTCTTCCCTCTCCGATGTGTATTTGAGGGAGCATGTTGAGCGATATTTCCTTGCGATGATTCTATCGGACCGGTGGCTGCCGTTCGGGAGAAATCGGCCTTGTATCGTGTGAGTTTTGCGTGTGTTCATCGTGTTCTTCGCAAGGTGTGTGTTCGCTTCCGCTACCTTCTCCCTTTCCCCTTGCTTTCCCATCGATTTGACCATGAGATCCATGAAGATCGGTCCACCCAAGAGGTTAACCCCTATCATCTGGTATCAGCAGCTTTTGGTTGCCACAGATTCCTCATCGATTTGGTCTTTTCCCCATAAATTCGACAATTCCACCAAAAATAGCCCCAATTCGTGTTTTGGATCGATCTATGATTTGAGTGAGTTTTGGTAGGTTTTGATCTATGGATTACTTGCTAAACTTATTGATCTAGCTTCCCCTGCATTCCCATGGCCTAATTCCATCATTTTCCCCTCTGATCTGAAGTTTTCCATCGAGTTTTGCCCATAAAATCAAGTTTTTGCATTCCTGAACTCGTTTCGGCGCCAGATCCGGTGAACTGGAGTAGCCGCCGGAATTTCCGGTCAGAATTCCGGCACCGTCGGCCCTACCACCGGAATTTTCGGCGCCAATTCCGGTCCCGCCGGTTTGGCCACCAACAGATTCAACTCCGCACTGTTTGAGCATAACTTTTGCATCCGAACTCGGATTTTGGTGTTCTTTAGCTTGTTTCGAAGAGGAGAAGGAGCTCTACATCATCATCCACGTTGTTCATGATATATATGATACGTTGGAAACATATATATAATTTTTGATGCTCCATGCTTGTTTAGTATCTTCTTTGCTTTACTTGTCCACACTTTGAGGTGCTTTTTACATGTTTTCTGGTACTAACCTACTAACAAGTTGCAATAGTGCTAGATGCCTGTTTTCTGCTGTTTTTGGTTTTAGAAAAGTTAGTAAATAAATATTCTCGGAATTGGACGGGACAAACGTCAAAGTCAATTACTTTCCCTGGGTAAAAAGAAGTCTAGAGTGGATCCGGGGAGGCGAGCCAGAGGGGCCACACCCCCCAGGCGCGGACACAGGTGGGCCCGCGCCTGGCTAGGGTTTGTCCACCCTGGCCGCCGCCTCGGCATACTCCTTCGCCTATAAGAATCCCGCGATGCAAAAACCCTGAGTACCCGATCAAATATCCACAAAACCTTCTGTAGCCGCCGCCACCATCGTCCCTAGATCAGGGGGATCTGAAGTTCTTCCCGGCACCCTGCCGGAGGGGAGATCATCCCAAAGGCCTTCTTCTCCGGTATGAAGTGTGAGTAGTTCCACCTTGGACTACGGGTCCATGTAGTAGCTAGATGGTTGTATCGCCTCCTTGTGCTTTCATGTATAGATCTTGTGACCTCCGTTCATGATCAAGATATAATCTATTTGTAATCATGCATTTGTGTTTGTAGGGATGGATATTGAGACTACTATGTCAGATTGGTTAATGGTTTTGTCTATTTGATACTATCATGTCTGTGTTGTTTGTGATATTGCATGCTCTCCGTTGTTAGTAGCTATCTTGGCCAAGTAGTTGCTACTGACTCCAAGAGGGGGTATTTATGCTCGATAGTGGGTTCATGCCTCTAGTTTTTCCAAGGGAAGTGACAGAAATCTCTTCGGTTGTAGATGTGTTGTTGCCACTAGGGAGAAAACAACGGTCTCTTGTCCATGGAATAAGTGGATTGTTTACCTTACACACTTTGCTTAAAGTAGTTGTCTGTTGCTTGCAACTTAATACTGGAGGGGGTTCGGATGATAACCTGAAGGTGGACTTCTAGTCATAGATGCAGTTGGATGGCGGTCTATGTATATTGTTGTATTGCCCAATCGAATCTCATAGGATATTTTTGTCTGGTATTGCATTGTTATGCCTAGCTTAGTTCCTGTCAATTGCCCTGTTGTAATTTGTTTACCCTTCATGCCATGTTGTTTATCTAAGGAGAGCACCTCTAGTGAACTATGGACCCCGGTCCAATCTTTACCATTGATACATCTTCCACTATTACTTATTTACTTGCTGCAAACCATTACCTTCCACACCATATGTTTAATCCTTTGTTACAGCAAACCGGTGACCTTGACAACCTCACTGATTCGTTGGGGCAAAGTCTTGAGTTTGTGTTGTGCAGGTCTCCGTGTTGCTTGCAACACCTGTGTGACATTTCCTTCCTCCTACTGGTTTGATAACCTCAGTTTCTTACCAACGGAAAACTTACTGTTGTGCTGCTTCACACCTTGCTCTTGGGGTTCCCAACAAAACGCTCCTACACCAACTCAGCGTTGCATCAATATACTCCATCCAAATTCCGTGAGCAAGGCGTAATCCAACAATAAAGGGTGCAGATCGTCGATGAAAGGTATAAACATTCCGCGACTTTTCCCTACTTGCATTCCTTTGTGAACCCCACTATTTTTGTGAGCAACAAACACCTATTGAGACTAGTTCCTCTTATGATTGCTTGGGCTATGCACATTTGATACCTTGTAGATTCCGAGCAAATGTTGTGAGCGCTATCTCATATAGTTATCTTGTATAGTTGTTGGCACAAGCAAAAGGCAAGTGAAAAAGAAAAATAAAAAGAAAAAGAAATAAAAAATATAAAAAAGGAAAAGAGAAAAAGAAAGAAATATACAAGTGCCTCATAGAATAGTAAGCACAAGCTCGATGAACATCATATAGGTGGTAATTTTTGTGCATATCTTGTAGCCCACCAATTTTGTTGCAATCGAACTAGCATCGCTCCTTGTACTTGTGCGACACTAGCTTATAGTTTTCGCTAGGTAATCATTTGGTTCTTAGCTCACTTTCTACGTTGCACAAGTCCCATTTATCCCACCGTGTGTGTTTCCTTGTACATATTTCCTATCTTGAGGATTGACTTGTTTTGCTTTGTGATCGTTGTGGTTCTTTACTTGCCAATACAACATCTTGATTTCGGATTGGTTCTTGACATGCCACATTCCATACCTATCCACCATAGGCCTTGTGTGTGTGTTTTGGTTAGTAGTTGGTTTTGGTGTTCCGCGTGAACTTTACTTTTCTTGGTTTATTGCTCTCAAGTGTGGCCACTTACACGATACTATCTTCCAAGGTAAAGTAAGGTTTGACGTTGCATCCCAACATCCTCTACCACTTCCATATACAACACTTGGTCTTGTGAATCATGTCTAGGGAGTCCGGAACCGAGGATGATATCTATGAAGAATCCATGATGATCCACCATGACTACGACTCCACAAGTATAGAGGACATGACAGAGCACAACACTGACAACGGCTCCGCATGCTTTGAGGACCCGGAGCACTACACCTACAACGACTCCACATGCATGGAATACATGGAGCATGACATCAACTATGGCTCCTCAAGCATGGAATACTTGGAGCTCTACATCGACAATGGCTCCTCATGCATGGAGGATATGGAGAACTACACCGACAATGGCTCCACATGCTTGGGTGATATGGAGTACTACACAGACAATTACTCCCTAAGCATGGACGACTTCGAGTGCGACATCGACGATGCCTCGCTGAGCATGGAGGACACGGAGAACTTCATCGACTTTGATGGCTCCTCCATGAGCCATGAAGACTCCCTCCACCGCTTGGAGATGGAAGACTACTATGCCAAGCAAGAGGAGGCACATCATCAAGAATCCATGACCTTCAAGGCCACGCGTGCCACACCAAAGGGCACCACCTACTTCGATGATCCACCTCCAAGGCATCAAGCACAACCACGTCCAAGGCATCAAGCGCCAATATATCCACGGCGTCAAACGCCACCACCTAGATGGCGTCAAGCTCCACCATCTCCAAGGTACCAAGCACCACCATCTCCAAGGCGCCACGCACACCACCTCCTAGGCGTCAAGCACCCCCTACTTCAACAAAAATGGCGCCCCAACATCATCTTCCACAAGAGGTGCCACAAAGCAAGAATCTTCATCGACAAACATCCTCTCATGAGCATCGCCACCATAAAGAGGATACAAGACATCGTCAAAGGCATCTTCGCCACCAAGACAAAGAATACGTGATGAGCACCATACATAATTCTCAATCAATCTCAAGAAGGCACCACAAGCACAAGAAGAGTGCCAAGGCAAATGATCATCGTCACGAGCGTCATGTGGATGTCCAAGTGCGCCACCTACATCAACCATCAACAAAGCACGCCAATGACCTCCGTTGACACCATCATAAGGCACCTTCAACTACTAGTGTCACCACCACAATGGCACCAAGATCAAGCCTTCCTCCATGCCATCAAGCGTCAACGACTATGCTTTACTTCCAAGACCTCACAATGAGGAAAATGAAGCCCTCTACTTTGCCAAGTTGGATGAGTACGGCAAGAGGATGTCTACACTCCAAGATGGAGGAAGCCAAGGCCACATATGTGATGAAGTCGATCTGAGCACCGCTCTCGACATCAACATGAGCCTACTTCCACCACTACTACAAGAATACAAGATGGCCACAAGACGGTTGAGCATGGGATTTTCCCTTCGACCATGGAGGCGAGTGATGATGCCCATATTATGGCATCCAACTTTGGAGATGACAAGGTCAAGAATGGTGAGCATGGGACTTTCCCTTCACCAAAGGATGCGCATGGAGTTGAGGAAACTGACCCTATCCCTATATGCTTGAGTGATGATGTGGTACCAATCCCATGTGAGTATGAGAGCCACTTAGCCCACTTTAGTAAGAACAAGAGTGATATGAGTGACTCCACCTTATGTGAGATTGAGTGCTTCCACTTTGAGGGCATGAGTGATACACCGAGTGAGTTGAGAGTGGTAGTTGATAGGTCAAGTGAGACCATTTCTATTTCTAACGACTTACCCTCTACCTCTAGTGTGTTCTCTTATGTTGTGATAGGTTCCATGAATGAAGGCGCGCCAAGCCATGAAGCAATAATGCCTCGAATGAAGAAGATGTACATGGTGGATGAAGATGATGCTACGCCATGGCTACATCAAGAAGACGAAGTCGTCCACTACTACTACAACACCCACTTCATATGAGATGTATGAACAAGGTAAAAATAAGGGTGTTGATGATTCCATGATCCCACTAGTGGACATGATGAATTATGAGGATATGCATGCTATGGATGATACTTATGACATTACATATGCTTCATTCATATTCCCACGTGATGCTTTGCTTTTGCATAATATTGATCATGTGGAATTGTGCGATTGCGATAACATTGCCATAAACATGCCATGCTATACATATTTCGTGTATCCTCCAATTGCTTCGGACATGCTTTTTCATGCTAGTCTTTCAATATCTGATACGTCGTAAACATATCTATATTTTTTGATGTTCCATGCTTGTTTAGTATCAACTTTACTTAGCTTTGTCTACACTTTGAGGTATTTTTATACGTTTTCCGGAACTAACCTATTAATAAGATGCCACAGTGCCAGTTGCATGTTTTCTGCTATTTTTGGTTTTAGAAAATCTAGTAAAGAAATATTCTCGGAATTGGACGGGACAAAATCCAAAGTCAATATTTCACCGAGGAGAACACGGAGTCCAGAGGAGAGACGGAGGGGCGAGCCAGGGTGGCCACACCCCCCAGGCACGGGCCTACCCTAGGTCGCTCCTGGGCAGGGTGTGGCCCCCCCTGGGCGCCCTCCTATCTCGCCTCTTCTCCTATAAGAACCCCATGATACCAAAACCCTAAGTACCCGATCACATCTCCACGAAACAGTCCGTAGTCTCCACCACCATCGTCCCTAGATCAGGGGTATTTGAAGCTCTTCCCGGCACCCTGCCAGAGGGGAGAGATCATCCCGGAGGCCTTTTTCATCACCATGCCAGCATCCGGTATGATGCGTGAGTAGTTCCATCTTGGACTATGGGTCCATACAGTAGCTAGATGGTTGTTGCTCCTCCTTTGTGCTATCATGTTTAGATCTTGTGAGCTCCGTTCATGATCAAGATCATCTATTTGTAATCATACATGTTGTGTTTGTGGGTATCCTATGGATATTGAGATTACTATTGTCAGATTGATTATTGATTCTATCATGTCTTATTGATTATTGATTCTATCATGTCTATATTGTTTGATATCTTGCATGCTCTCCGTATCTAGTAGCTACCTTGGCCAAGTAGATGCTAGTGACTCCAAGAGGGAGTATTTATGCTCGATAGTGGGTTCATGCCTCTATTCAATCTGGGGAAGTGACAGAAATCTCTAAGGTTGTAGATGTGCTGTTGCCACTAGGGACAAAACAACGATCTTTTGTTCATGGAACAATTGTATTGTTTATGATACATCGGAAACGTATCTATAATTTTTTATGTTCCATGCTTGTTTAGTATCGACTTTTCTTTGCTTTGTCTTACTTTGAGATGTTTTTACATCTTTTCTGGAACTAACCTATTAACAAGTTGCCACAGTGCCAGTTGCATGTTTTCTGCTATTTTTGGTTTCAGAAAATCTAGTAAAGAAATATTCTCGGAATTGGACGGGACAAAATCCAAAGTAAATATTTCACCGAGGAGAACACGGAGTCCAGAGGACAGATGGAGGGACAAGCCAGGGTGGCCACACCCTCCCAGGCGCGGGCCTACCCTAGGTCGCGCCTGGGAAGGGTGTGGCCCCCCTGGACGCCCTCCTGCCTCGCCTCTTCTCCTATAAGAACCCCTGATACCAAAACCCTAAGTACCCGATCACATCTCCACAAAATAGTCCGTAGTCACCGCCACCATTGTCCCTAGATCGGGGGGTTCTGAAGCTCTTCCCGGCACCCTGCCGGAGGGGAGAGATCATCCCGAAGGCCTTCTGCATCACCATGCCAGCATCTGGTATGATGCGTGAGTAGTTCCATCTTGGACTATGGGTCCATACAGTAGCTAGATGGTTGTTGCTCCTCCTTTGTGCTATCATGTTCAGATCTTGTGAGATCCGTTCATGATCAAGATCATCTATTTGTAATCATACATGTTGTGTTTGTGGGGATCCGATGGATATTGAGATTACTATTGTTAGATTGATTATTGATTCTATCATGTCTTATTGATTATTGATTCTTTCATGTCTGTGTTGTTTGAGATCTTGCATGCTCTCCGTTTCTAGTAGCTACCTTGGCCAAGTAGATGCTAGTGACTCCAAGAGGTAGTATTTATGCTCGATAGTGGGTTCATGCCTCTATTGAATATGGGGAAGTGACAGAAATCTCTAAAGTTGTAGATGTGTTGTTGCCACTAGGGAGAAAACAATGATCTTTTGTTCATGGAACAATTGTATTGTTTATGATACGTCGGAAATGTATCTATAATGATGGGGATATGCCTACCGGGGTATACCCAGCGAGACGATTCCTACCGGCCCAAGCCATCAGCGAGTGGGCCTGTAGGAAGGCGACTGGATCAAGACTTGGCGTGGACTCAGGCGACTGGAAGCTGAAGGCCCAAAAGCGTAGCTAGGCCCAGTCGGACTAGGTCATAGAATCTCCGAATCCTTAACTAATTCGGTTGTGATTTGTAAACCCTAGCGAGGTGAGTCTTTATAAACCTCCCAGGGGGACGCATAGAGGGGACGTTCCATCATACACCCAAGCGACTCGCCGCCTAGCCGTCGAGTTCGCCCCATTGTACTCTCACCATAATACAATCTAGCAGGAGTAGGTCTTTACCCTCCGGGGGGCGAACCTGGGTAAACCCTTGTGTCGAAGCCCTCATCTCGCACCGCAGATGGCTGGCCACCCTTGCCCAATGTTCTACTACTCGCTACCGATTGCAGCATCTGCCGTGGTCATTCCCACGACAGTGGCACCCACCTTGGGGCCTGGCCGGTCAGGCCGGTGTTCTGCGGTGAGTTCCAATCTGCCCATCAACGAGTCGATCGCCACCGGACGCATGATCGCGATCGGCGAGATGATCCAGATCTTGCCGAGCAGCTACGTACCGGCGGCATGGCCTGTCACGCACATCGTGATCCTGCCGGTCGGCACGATCAACCTCTTTGTCGGTCTCACCGACGTCATCGCTTCCGAGGACTCGTCTCGCATCCGCGAGTCGCCGCCATGCGACCGGCTCTTTGAGAGCCAGGTCCGCACGATCCACCGCCTCGCCTCCGAGTATGACTCGGCCCACAGCAACATGGCCGAGACCACCACAGCCGCAGGCGACGCGGCCCTCAACGACGACGCCGATTCGGGATCCATCATCGCCGCGTCACCCGTGGGCTCCATCACCCAAGTCTCCAACGTTGGAGACTTCGAGGATCCCTCCATCCTTGGGATCTTTGACTTTGACTCCGGGTCGGAGAACTCCGCCGACCTCCACGACGGAATTGGTCGCCATGTCGCGACCTAACTGGCGACTGGCGCCGACCCACCAGAAGACCCCTTCTCCATGCCGATCCCACCAAACACGATGGCAACGGAGGTCGAGGAACTCCGCCTGAAGCTGGCGGAGGCAGTCCGCAACTAACAAGCCGAGCGCGAAAAATTCCGCCTCGAGCAGGTGACAGCGCAGGAGCTGTCGTGCTACCACCAACTCCGAATCAGGTCACGCCTGAACCCTACCGTCCAGGGCCGCACCCTGAATTTCGACGACGAGAACGACCCGGCCCGCGCGGCCGAGTGCGATCTACGAGAACGCGCCGCCAGGAGGAAGAACTCGGCCCCCACCAGGGGCAACGGACAACGGTGCCCCACCACCACCCAACCACGCACCCCCCAGGGACTAGCCAAGGATCGTGGTCTCCTCACGACAGCGAGACGCGAACGGCCTCGCGCTGTTATCCACCCCAATGGACAACCTCGTCGCGGGCCGAGCAGCAGTCGACAACATTGAAGCCACTGGGGAAGGCGCCCTGCAGATCCAGTATGCCAGGGCTCTGCTCGCCAAAGCGGTCGAGCAACAAAACGCAGGCGTCGACTCACAGGGTCGAATGTACTCGCGTTCATCAGGCAGCAGAGCGGCCTCGAGCGGCCACCCCATGGCGGCGAACACTCTCAACTGCCCGCCACCCGAACCCCTACAGCTCCAAAACCGACCCGCGAACGCGGCACTCTCCACCAACGACCCTCGGTCAGCGAACAACTTTGTCGCCGCCAACGGACAACCCGTTGACGCCCGCACCCACATCATCAACAACCAGAGCTGGCGTGCATTCCAGCCTGACGACCTGCGGCACACCCTCACCAAACGTCGCGACGGCGAACCAAGGGGATCTCTGAGCCGAGTGGGGCCCCCGTGCTTCGGACCAATGATCCGAGGCGAAATATACCCGACGAACTTCAAAGCGCCGAAGGAAATAGAAAAGTACGACCCCTCGTACGATCCCTCCGTGTGGCTGGATACCTACCTCATGGCGATGGGGATCGCCGGCCACACCGATCTACTCGCCGCCCGCTACCTCCCCCTGATGATGGAGGGGGCGTGCAGGCAGTGGATTAACACCCTCCCCGCGGATAGCATCGACTCCTGGGAGGAGATGCGCGATGCCTTCGTCAGGCACTTCGAGGGTTCATACACCCACGCCACCACCATCGAGGACCTGGAGCGGTGCGTCCAGGGACCCCGCTAGTCGACCCGCAGCTGGGTCCAACGGTGGCAAGATCTATGGTATAACACGGCCGGGATCCACCCGGACACCACGATCCACTGCTTCAAAACCTCGTGCCGCTACGAGCCCCTGGTCGCCAAGCTCAAACGAGTGTACCGCACACTCGACAACATACCGGACCTCCTGGAGATCGCAAAGAAGTACGCGGAGGAAGACCCAAACCAAGAAACCGACGATGAGTCGGGAGGACATCTCCGCACGAGCGGCCACGACAACGGGAGGCGACCTGAATTACGCTACAGCAACACTCGCCTCACTGGCAAGAGCCGCAGTGATGGGCGAGTCGACTTTGTCACCAATGTTGGATACGCGCAGCGCGAGCCCAAGAGCTTCCGCCGCGACGGGGGACAGCGCCGTGACGATGGCAACTACAAGGCGAAGTCGAGGTTCAATCCCGCGGCCCTTCTTAACCAACCTTGTGTGTTCCACAGCATGGAAGGAAAGCCCGCCACGCACACGACCGCCGACTACCACTCTCTCAAGGAGATCGAGAAGGCACGACGCGCGCGGGAAGACCCTGACAACAACCCGCCAAAAGGCGGAAAATTCGGCAGCGTTGCCGGCTCACTCCACACCTTCACAGGCTTCAATACGAAGCGTGAGAAGAAGGTCATCGCCCGCGCCGCCGCCGTCAACGCGGTGGCCCAGATAGATATCCCCCAGTTCCTCAACTGGTCTGAACAACCAATCACCTGGAGCCGCGAGGACCACTCGCCACGGATCGAGTATTCGGGCCGAGTCGCCCTGGTGGTCAAGCCCAAGGTGGGAGACTACTGACTCCCCAAAACATTGATGGACGGCGGCAGCTCCTTCAACATCCTGTACCTGGACACCTTCAGGCGACTATGGCTCCCGCAGTCAACGATCGAGACGACCTACACCACTTTCCATGGCATCGTCCCCGGTTGGAAGGCGTACCCGATCGGCAAGGTGACGCTGCCAGTCACCTTCGGCACACCAGCAAAATTCCGCACCGAGCGGATCGTCTTTGAGCTGGTGCCCTTCGACAGCCCCTACCACTGCGTCCTGGGACGCCAGGCGTTCGCCAAGTTCATGGCAGCGCCCCACTACGCGTACAACGCGATGAAGCTACCCGGGCCGTGCGGCGTCATCACCATCCACGGCGACCCCGACATGGCCGCAGAGTGCAAGGCCAAAGGGGTCGAACTCGCTGACGTCGTCATCGCGGCAGAGGCCAACCACGCCGAGGAGCTCGCCAAGTACGCGAGCGGGGTCAACAGCGACGACCCCACCATACTCAAAAAGCCCAACTCGGAGGGCGGCAACTCCACTGCCTTCGAGGCAACGACGCATACCCGCACCGTCGAGCTGGTCCCGGGCGACTCCAGCCAGACGGTGACGATCGGGACGGGCATGAGCCCAGCATAGGAAGGCGCGCTCATCGAGTTCCTCCGCGAGAACAGGGACATCTTCGCATGGAAGCCATCCGACATGCCTGGTGTCCCGAGGGAACTCGCTGAGCACAAACTCAACGGCGACCCCAAAGTGCGACCTGTCAAGCAGTCGCTGCGGCCCTTCAATGAAGAGCGCCGCCAAGCCATCGCCGAGGAGGTGCAGCGTCTACTCGCTGCAGGCTTCATCCGGTCAACCAAGTACTCCAAGTGGATGGAAAACCCAGTCCTGGTCGAGAAGAAAAACGAGACCTGGAGGATGTGTATCGATTACACAAACTTAAACAGCGCCTGCCCGAAGGAGCAATCCGTCCTCCCGTGGATCGACCAAATCATCGATTCCACCGCGGGATCGGAGGCTCTATGCTTCCTCGACGCCTACTCTGGGTACAACCAGATCAAAATGGCCTTCAAGGACAAAGAGAAGACGGTGTTCATCACGCCATTCGGAGCCTTCTGCTACACCGCCATGACCTTCGGCCTCAAAAATGCCGGGGCGACCTACCAGAGGTGCATGCAGGAGTGCCTTGCGAGCCAGATTGGCCGCAATATCCACGTCTACATCGATGACGTGGTGGTGAAATCCGCTCGCCAGAACGACCTACTCACCGACCTGGCGGAAACATTTGCCAACCTGCGGAAGTACAAGATAAAGTTAAACCCAGGGAAATGCACCTTCGGTGTTCCAACTGGACAGCTACTGGGATACGTTGTCTCCAAGCGCGGTATCGAGGCGAACCCCACCAAGATCAACACGATCGCTCGACTCGGCAGGCCCGAGTGCCTGTGCGACGTCCAGAAGCTGGCCGGGCGAGTCGTGGCTCTCAGTCGCCTCATCCCCCGGTTAGGCAAAAAGGCGATGCCCCTCTACCGCCTAATGCACAACAACCCCACCTTCCAGTGGGACAAGGAGGCAGATGACGCACTCCACGACCTCAAGGAGGTGCTACTCGCAGCGCCGCTACTCATCGCCCCTGTCGACAAGGAACCCATGCTGGTCTATGTCACGGCTTCTGAACGCGTCGTCAGCGCCGTCATGGTCGTTGAACGGCCAAAGGAAGGAAAGGAGCGCCCGGTGCAGCGACCAGTGTACTACATCAGTGAAGTCCTCACCGAGTCGCGCTAGCGCTACCCGCAATACCAGAAATTGGTATACGCGGTCTTCAGAGAATAGCGGCGACTGCCGCACTACTTCCAGGAGCACCCAATAACGGTCGTCTCCTCAGCACCGCTGCAGGACATCGTCCGCAACCACGAGGAGACCGGGCGAGTCGCCAAGTGGGCCGTCGAGATCGGCGTCCACAACATCAAGTACGAGCTGCGCAAGGCGATCAAATCGCAGGCTCTCGTAGACGTCCTCGCCGATTGGGAGGTGGCCCAGCAGCCAGAGAAGCTACCATACCTCCACTATTGGAACCTACACTTCGACGGCTCCAAGAACGCGGACGGCGCAGGGGCAGGGATCGTGTTAACGTCTCCGAAGGGCGACAAGCTCCGCTACGTCCTCTACCTCGACTTCACCCCCTGCACCAACAACATGGCCGAGTACGAGGCGCTAGTCCATGGCATGCGAGCTGCCAAGGAGATGAACGTCAATCGCCTACGCTGCTGCGGAGACTCCGACCTCGTCGCCGGGCAAGTCGCCGGCACCTGCGATGCCGTCTCCCCCACCATGGCGGCATACCACCAAGCAGTGGACCAGCTGGGTGGACACTTCGTAGGCTACTCCGTCGAGTGGATCGACAGGCGGAAGAACGAGGAGGCCAACGCACTCTCTCGCATCTTCTCGGCTCGACTCGCACCACCCGTCGGCATCTTCCTCGACACCATCACCAAGCCTTCCATCTCTCCCCCAAGGGAGATCGACATTGGAATCCCGCTGCAACCAGAAGCAGCCCTGGTCGCACTAATCGCCGAGCCAATCGACTGGACTGCACCATACGTCGCCTACTTGGAGGGAGGCACCCTGCCCGCAGACGAAACAGACGCCCGGATGATAGCACGCCGCTGCAAATCCTTTATCATCATCAATGGCGATTTCCACAAGCGCAGCGTGACCGACGTGTTCCAACGCTGTGTTCAACCCGCTGAAGGACGCAAAATCCTCCAAGACATTCACTCCGGCGACTGCGGCCACCACGCCGGTGCCCGCTCTCTGGTCGCAAAGGCTATGCGACATGGCTTCTACTAGCTCACCGCACACGCAGACGCTGTCGACATCGTCCAGTGGTGCGTCAGATTCCAGAAATACGCCTACCAGACCCACGTGTCGAGATAGGCGCTCAATACAATCCCCATCACCTGGCCATTCGCCATATGGGGCATGGACATGGTAGGCCTCTTCAACAAGGCCCCCTCCGGCTTCACCCACCTCCTAGTCGCAGTCGACAAATTCACAAAATGGGTGGAGGCCAAGCCAGTCTGCAAGTGCGACGGGAAGACCGCCACCAAGTTCCTACGCGAGCTCATCTACCGCTACGGCTTCCCAAACAGCATCATCACGGACAACGACACCAACTTCGCCAAAGGAGCCATTGTCGAGTTATGCGAGGAACGCCACATTCGACTCGACCTCGCCTCAGTCGCGCACCCGGAGTCCAATGGCCAGGCGGAACGCGCCAATCAGAGCATCCTCCATGGCCTGAAGCCACGGCTCCAAGTGCCACTAGAGCGCACCGCCGGGTGCTGGGTCGAGGAACTACCCTCCGTCATCTGGGGCATCCGCACCTCCGTCAACAGGTCGACAGGATTCACCCCCTTCTGCATGGTGTACAGTGCCAAGGCAGTCATGCCCACCGACCTCGAGCACGATTCACCAAGGGTGGTCAACTACACGGAGGCTGCAAACGAACTCGCACGCCAAGACGGAGTCGACCAGCTCGACGAGGCACATGACCTAGTCCGCTCCCGCACTGCCATCTACCAGCAAGGGCTCCGCCGCTACCATAGCCGGCGAGTGAGGACTCTCACTTTCCAGGAAGGCGACCTGGTACTGCGCCTAATCCAGGACAAGAAAGGCATGCACAAGCTCTCCCCCCCTAGGAGGGACCATTCTCCATTGGGCGAGTACTGGGCAATGACGCCTATTACCTCACCGACGTCCGAGGAGACGGAAAACTCGATGTCAAGCGGCCGTGGAATGTAAACCTCCTACGGAAGTTCTACTCCTAGAACTCCACACATGTACTCCCCACCCGCTATGAAATAAAACAGCTCGGTTACCGAAAATTGTCTCTCCTCTCCGTGTCTTGTGCCACTCGCACTCGTAATGACAGCATTATGCTATTCGCAGAAGTCAAGCTCTGGTAAAACGACCGGCACAGCCAAGTAGTGCGGCACGAGGGCACTTGGAAAATCCAGGCCTCGTAACATCCACAAAAAACGCCAAACCGGAGCCCCATTGGAGTCGCCTAGCTCGACTGGCTCACCAAGCCAAGACAACTGCATTCGCTCCTCACAGCGACCAAGTCCTCCGCATCCTTGGCACAGCGACTCGAATAGCCAAGTACCACGCTTGGGGACTGACACCCAGCCAAATACGAGCGACTAGGGAAAAACGCCTAGTATGAGAGCGTGCCCAGGACTCGCCATTCGACTGATCCTTCGGAATAGGCAGGAGTGACGCACTTACTATAAACGCGCTTAGTCCTCACCTACCCTGGGCCTGCGACTAGAACCACCAAGTACCACGCTCGGGGACTCGGCAACCCGACCTCGTTCGCGCCTGGGAAAACGGTCAAGTACAGAGCACCCCTGGAAGTCGCCATGCGACTGGCTCTCCGAGCTATGGCGAGTCGACCTTAACTCATTAAAAATTCACAAACATATAACAACGAGGTAAACCCCATAAAAAGTACGGACGCGGTCAGGGACTCGCTCAATCGACATCCAAAAATCGCAAACGAATAACAAAACAACACGAGTTTCCTTTATAACAGCACAAAGTTGTTCCACGTACAAGGAAGTTACATAGTTATTCTATACTAATGCCCAAGGGCACAACACTTTTACTTCACAGGTTTTGATGCAGACGCTCTGCCGTCCCTGCGATTGCGGATGAAGGGCACGTACGGGTTCGACGGGTACGTCATCAGCTCGCCCGCCATCGCCGCACGGAACGGCTGCTCGACCTTGAAGTACCGATGCTTCGGTTCAGGATCACTGGGAGCAACAATCGTCTCCTGTTAGGGGATGAGGCCGCCCATCGCCCAAACACGATCGGAGTACACTGCGGCCCGGTCCGTCAGCTTCAGCACCTCGGCAATCTCCACCGATCCTGTCGACGAGGGGTAGCCGCTCGTGACATCATCGAGGTCAAAATCCTCCAGGAAGTGGGCAAGCCCAAGGCTGAGCGTCGTCGCTGCCCCACGCCGGAAGGCCGACCGCGTCATGAACTCGACGACCGACGGAGCCTTTTCCAGGTAGCGCCATACCTCGACAAGGTCACTGGGATCACCTCCGTGGGCGATATCTCCTGAAGATATGCTCAAAGGCAAGTTGCTGACAACGCGGCCGAGTCGACCAGGGTGGTCACGCACTGCCGCGCGTCATACGAATGCGCTTCTTCCACGTTATCAGTAATCCGACCTAGGGAACAGAAGCAAGCAGTGAGCAAACCAATGGCATCACAACACACTTATTGCAGGTAGAGGGAAGAAGAAGGAAGGTTTACCAATTAGCGGTCGGCAGAGACCCATGATGAAGCTTTGAAGAGAAGAGAAGTCGTTCTGTAGCCCAGCAACGAGCGCGTCAGACACTTTCCGCTCTTCAGCAGCAGATGTAACAGCAGCTTTCGCTCGCCCTTCCGCTGAACTCGCTTCTGCCCTCGCCTCCTTAAGCTCACGCTCCAGGTCAGCGACTCGTTGTTCGACCGCGCCCAAGGCGGACTGAGCCACTGTCAAGTCACCCACCGGGACAAGGCCTCAGCGGGCCTCCTTCAACTCGGCTGCAACCGCTTGAAGCTCCTTGTTCGTCTCCTGGACGGCAACGAGCTCCTTCTCCAAGTGAGACTTCGCAGCAAGCCGGTCGGCCGATTCACGCTGCAGGCCCTGCGCACAAAATGCAGCGTCAACAAAAATGAAATTCCTAAGTGCCCACCCGCTGAAATTCAGCGACTAGGTACTCGGGGACTGGACAATGAAAATCCACAGTGACCACCCGCTGAGATTCAGCGACTAGGCACTCGGGGACTGGATGATATAAAAACACTAAGAATCCGACCACTGAAATTCAGTTGCCCGATCCTCGGGGACTGGACATACCTGGATGGCAGCGCCTAGCATGTCGTGAAGCTCCAGCGCATCCACAGACGCAAGCACGACTGGAGTATGGCCGCGACGCTGCTCAACCTCCACCTCGGCGACCCCAGGCATCCGGCTCGTCGGCGCCAAGGCACTCGCCGCGGCCGCCTTCGCCATGAAGCGAGGGAAGGTCGCTGCAGACGCCGCTACGCCACTCGGAGTCGGCTCGGCCACATCGGCTGAGTCAACGCCCTCCTTGGTCTTTGAGGCCACTTCCGCTGCAATCGGAGGATCGCTCGGAGCAACCGCCGGGTCATCAGAGACCGTGACAACATCGTTGCCTTTCGTCCTCTTGACTCCTTCGGCGGGAGCAGCAACTTCGTCGGTCTTCCTCTTCCGCGAAGAATCTGCTAACACCTCGGTGGCGACTGGTGGAACCTTGGCCACAGAAGGATGGCCGATCTTTTTAACACCAGTCCTGCGAAACAGATTTATGAATAAGACTGTCCGACTAAAACCAAAAACAAGCAGACGAACAACACTCACTTGGCGACTGGTATGAACCGTAGACCGGTGCGGATGCTAGCCGGCTTCTCCAGTTCAGGCCCCAACTTCCGAGTGAGACCCGTCTCGAGCAAATCATGTGCCCCAGACACTAACAGATTTTTTGAAGATGAAGCCGCAGCAGGAGCCTCCAAGGTGATTGCTGCGGGAGCCTTCCTTGGAGGCGAGGCCCCTGCGGCTGGAGCAGCCCCCAAACTAACGACTAGGGCGAATGGAGGTGGTAACGACACCAGCGGCGCCTCGTCCCTGGGGGCGGCAGCATCTGGTGCCGCGGTCGTGTGTGCCGCTGCGTCCCTAGCCGAGCTGGCGGCGTCGGAACTGGTTGCAGATCGGGACGGATATGTTGGCTTCGCTGGTTTCGCCTTTTTTTGGAGGAGCTTTCTTCTTATTCTTTGACGGCGTGGCCTCGCGATGTGAGGTCTGCTCGGGAAGCTCGTCGTCTTCATCATCGTGGGGCTCGAGGCTTTTGCTTGCTTCGAGCTCGCGTTGGTGTTGCCCGCGAGTCTTACGGACCGTGGGGGCAGCGACCTCCACGGGCTCGTCTTCCTCGTCGTCGTCGTCATCACCCCCGTCGCTCTCGGCGTTACCCTTGGAAGGCGATGACTCACTTCCATCCTGACGGACAAGCTCGAGTTCTCGTCATCTGCGGGTGGAAGCCACCCTGCCACCACTTGGAATAACTGCAACAAGAACAAAACAATGTTAGAGTGACCGCGAATGCACAAGCTGCGACTGCGAGTGTTAACGGAACGACGGCTTACCGTTGGAGCCGGGCGCCTTGCGGTATAAGGGGCAATCCCGGCCTTTGCGTCGAGGTACACGGCCAGGGTAATCTTCTTCAGGGCCTGCGTGTAGTCGTTGAGTCTCCACTCAACGAGGCAGGACTTCGTCGGGTCGTCCTTACCCGTATATTCATACATGTTGTGGTCGCGGCTAGCCAGGGGCACGAGCTGCCGCCCGAGCCAGCAGTTGTAGAGGTTGATGGTCTGGAGGCCTTTCTTCTTCAGGCCGCGGATGGTTTGCAACATTTCGTCAACAACCATCCGTTGATTCAGCAGGTGTTTGGCGACCTGGAGCCGGCGCGGCTTGGGCCGGTCGGCGGAGTATCTTGGAAGCGCCACTTCATCGCTCGGAGTCGACTCGGTGACGTAGAACCAAAATTTCTTCCATTCATTCGCCGCCTTGGCGGGTAGCATCAGATTGAATAACGAGGCCTTCGACTTCAGCTGGAACGTCAGGCCGCCCGCGGCTAGCATTGGGCCGCCTGTCTCCTCGCGGCTGATTCTCCTGTGGAACAAGTCTTGCCACAGGGGAAAATAGGGCCTGCAGCCCAGATAGCACTCGCAGAATGCCACGAAGATGGCGAGCTGCTCGATGCTATGCGGACCTAGATCCGATGGTTGGATTCCGTAGTAGGCGCAGAAACGCTGGAATAAGAGGGAATTTGGGAAGCCCAGCCCCCGCTCCAGGTGGCTGGTGAAGCAGATGAACTCCCCCTCGCGCGGATCTGGGATCACTTCTCCGGCCGCGGGGATGCGCCATCTGCCAGCGCGGAGAATCCCTGCTTCCTCGAAAGATGCTAGCAGCGCTTTGGTACACTTGGATCTGCCCCATGGCTCGGTGGAGGGGGCCATCGGATGGGAGTTCACGGAGGTCGAGGTTTTCGGGAGTGCTCCGATCGCTGTGAGGAATGAGGAGATGGAGGTATGCGAGATCGGAGGAAATGAAAGAAGTGTCTCCCTGGTCACCCCTCACTCCTATTATATAGCGGTTGTTACCCGCCATTTCCGGGAGCCGTTATTACGCGGTGATTACGCCGAAGTTACCGCTGGGTTACCCAATGGCTAGTTTGACCACAGTTGACAGTCCAACTTCATCTACTCGATTCGCTGCTCCCAGCGACTCGACGACTCGCCGACCCGATCGCTATAACAGCGACTAAGTACTCGCCGACACGCTCGCTATAACAGCGACTAAATATTCGCCGACCCGTTCGCCGAGCTGCGACACAATTGGTCGCTGTTATTGCGATCGAAATGACTAGTTCTTTTCCT
This sequence comes from Avena sativa, assembly GCA_916181665.1. Classification (NCBI taxonomy): domain Eukaryota; kingdom Viridiplantae; phylum Streptophyta; class Magnoliopsida; order Poales; family Poaceae; genus Avena; species Avena sativa. The sequence continues at coordinate 249,578,598 of OV702284.1, read as the reverse complement.
TTGTTCAGGAGTCTGCCGCCGATTTGACTAGGCGTCCACAATGGACCCGCACGCTCCGACTGCCAGCAAACACCTGCGACAAATCAACGACGGCCTCGGGGACTACTGATGGGGATATGCCTACCGGGGTATACCCAGTGGGACAATTCCTACCGGCCCAAGCCGTCAGCGAGTGGGCCTGCAGGACGACGACTGGATCAAGACTTGGCGTGGACTCAGGCGACTGGAAGCTGAAGGCCCAAAAGCGTAGCTAGGCCCGGTCGGACTAGGTCATAGAATCTCTGAATCCTTAACTAATTCGGTTGTGATTTGTAAACCCTAGCGAGGTGAGTATATATAAACCTCCCAGGGGGACGCATAGAGGGGACGTTCCATCATACACCCAAGCGACTCGCCGCCTAGCCGTCGAGTTCTCCCCATTGTACTCTCACCATAATACAATCTAGCAGGAGTAGGTATTTACCCTCCGGGGGGCCGAACCTGGGTAAACCCTTGTGTCTCAGCCCTCATCTCGCACCGCAGATGGATGGCCGCCCCTGCCCCATGTTCTACTACTCACTGCCGATTGCAGCATCTGCCGTGGTCATTCCCACGACATATAATTTTTGATGTTCCATGCTTGTTTAGTATCTACTTTGCTTTTCTTTGTCTTACTTTGATGTGTTTTTATATCTTTTCTGGAACTAACCTATTAACAACTTGTCATAGTGCCAGTTGCCTGTTTTCTTCTGTTTTTGGTTCCAGAAAGGCAGAAAATCAATATTCTCGGAATTGGACCGGACAAAAGCCAAAGTTAATAACTTTTCATGGGGAACACGAAGTCTAGAGGGGAGACAGAGAGGCAAGCCACGGCGGCCACACCCCCTAGGCACGACTAGGGGTGGGCCCGCGCCTAGGCAAGGTCTGGCCCCCTGGTCGCCTCCTCGGCCTCCCCCTTCGCCTATAAGAAGCCCCGATGCAGAAACCCTAAGTACCCGATCAAATATTCACGAAACCGTCTGTAGCCGCCGCCACCATCGTCCCTAGATCGGGGGAATCTGAAGTTCTTCCCGGCACCCTGTCGAAGGGGAGATCATCCCGGAGGCCTTCTCTCCGGTATGATGCGTGAGTAGTTCCACCTTGGACTATGGGTCCATGTAGTAGCTAGATGGTTGTATCTCCTCCTTGTGCTATAATGTATAGATCTTGTGAGCTCCGTTCATGATCAAGATCTAATCTATTTGTAATCATGAATGTTGTGTTTGCGGGGATCCGATGGATATTGAGACTACTATGTCAGATTGATTAATGGTTTTGTCTATTTGATACTATCATGTCTATGTTGTTTGTGATCTTGCATGCTCTCCGTTGTTAGTAGCTTTCTTGGACAAGTAGTTGCTAGTGACTCCAAGAGGGGGTACTTATGCTCGATAGTTGGTTCATGCCTCTAGTTTCCAAGGGAAGTGATCGAAATCTCTTCGGTTGTAGATGTGTTGTTGCCACTAGGGAGAAAACAACGGTCTCTTATTCATGGAACATGTGGACTGTTTACCTTACACACTTTGCTTAAAGTAGTTGTCTGTTGCTTGAAACTTAATACTGGAGGGGGTTCAGATGATAACCTAAAGTGAAGGGTTTCGCGGCATAGTAAATCAAAATTTTCTACGGATGCGAACAGAGGGAAGCCAAGATCTAATCTAGGAGATGCAAACAACGAGAGAGATTGCATTAGGTCTTCATACCCTTGAAGATTCGCACAGCGGAACGTTCGTCGGAACGTGGGTGATGTAGTCGTACTCGCTTCTCCTCCTCGCGATCCGATCCGATCTAGCACCGCAAGTGGCGATGCCTCCGTGAGATGCACACGTGCAGCACCTCGACGTCTCCTCCTTCCTTGGTCCAGCAAGTATGGTGGAGAGATGGGTTGGATCTACAACGCGACGGCGCGGTGCAATTGGTGGAGAGTTTCTGCAGTAGGGCTTCGCCTACACGCAGTCGGGAGGGAGAGAGAGAGGAGGGCAGCAGGGCGACTAGGCTTGAGGGGAAGGTGTGGGGGGGTGGTGCGCCCCAGCCCTCTATATATAGAGGGGTGGGCGCCTGCCCTAACCCCTCCCCCAATCCCTAGGCCGGCGGCCAAAGGAGGGAGGAGTGGGGGGCAAGGAAACCCTCCCTTCTAGAAGGTCCAATTAGGGTTTATCCCTTGGTTGGCCGGCTGGGCCCTATGGGGCCTTGTGCCCCTGGACCAATGTGGCCAGGGCACTCCCTCATAGGCCCATGCCCCCTCCCGGAAGGTGGGGCCACGTTGGTCCCCTTCGGAAGGTTCTAGAAGCTTCCGGTACAATACCGATTAACCCGGAACAATTCCGAACTCCAAAAACTACACTGCCTTATATGAATCTTATTCTCCGGACCACTCCGGAACCTCTCGTGATGTCCCGGATCCTATCCGAGACTCCGAACAAAAACTCATAAACCAATTATCCAATCTATCCTTGCGTCGAGACACGTTAAGTGTGTGACCCTTCGGGTTCGAGAATATGTGGACATGATCTTCTATCAATAATCAACAGCGGGGTCTGGAAACCCATATTTACTCCCACACATTAATCGATGATCATATCGGATGAACCACGATGCCAGGATTCAATCAATCCCATATATATATTCCCTTCGTCTCGCGATATTTTACTTGCCCGAGATTTGATCGTCGGTACCATCATACCTAGTTCAATCTCGTTCACATCAAGTACTTTACTCGTTCCATAATCCGATATCACTTTGTGATTAACTCCTTAACCACATGCTTGCAAGCGGTGTTGATATCGATTACCGAGTGGGCCCGAAGTATATCTCTCCGACTTGGGAGGGACAAATCCCATCTCGATACATACAACCCAACAGATACTTTCCGATCACCTGAGAGACACCTTTATGATCACCCTCTCATAGGATGACGTTTGATGACCTCAAAGCTTTCTTCCGATACCAGGGAGTTGTATTATCTCATGGTCTAAGGAATACAATATTTGACATAAGAAAAGCTTCGCAAAGATGAACACTATGACACGATCTAATTGCTTCGCTTAGTTTGGGTCTGTCCATCACATCATTCTCCCAATGATATGATCTCATTATTAATCGACAACTCATGTCCATGGTTAGGAAACCTTAACCATCATTAATCAATGAGCTAGTCCATAGAGGCGTACTAGGGACACGGTGTTGTTTACAAACCACACAAGTATTAAAGTTTCCGCTTAATACAATTCTAGCATGGAATATAAACATTATCATGAACAAGAATTATAATAATAACATCTTTATTATTGCCTCTAGGGCATAATTCCAACATAAAGGTGGACTTCTAGTCATAGATGCAGTTGGATGGCGGTCTATGTATCTTGTTGTATTGCCCAATCGAATCTCATAGGATCTTTCTGACTAGTATTGCATTGTTATGCCTTGCTTAGTTCCTGTCAATTGCCCTGCTATAATTTGTTTACTCTTCATGCCATGTTGTTTATCTAAGGAGAGCACCTCTAGTGAACTATGGACCCCAGTCTAATCTTTACCATTAATACATCTTCCACTATTACCTATTTACTTGCTGCAAACCATCATTACCTTCCACACCGTACGTTTAATCCATTGTTATAGCAACCGGTGAGATTGACAACCTCACTGTTAGTTGGGGCAAAGTCTTGACTTTGTGTTGTGCAGGTCTCCGTGTTGCTTGCAACACCTGTGTGACGTTTCCTTCCTCCTACTGAGGGAAGACTTGATGTTGTGCTGCTTCACACCTTGATCTTGGGGTTCCCAACAGGCTCCAAGTCAACTGAGCCATCAGTTTACTTTACACACATTGCTTAAAACAGTTATCCGTTGCTTGCAACTTAATACTGGAGGGGGTCGGATGATAACCTGAAGGTGGATTACTAGTCATAGATGCAGTTGGATGGCGGTCTATGTATATTGTTGTAATGCCCAATCAAATCTCATAGGATCATGAATTTCTAGTATTGCATTGTTATGCCTTGCTCTATTCTGTCAATTGCCCCGTTGTAATTTGTTTGCCTAGCATGTTATGTTATCTATCTTAAGGAGAACACAGCTAGTGAATTGTGGACCCCAGTCCAATATTTACCATTAATACATCATCTACTGTTACTGTTTACTTTCTGCAATCCACCATTACCTTCCACACTATACGTTTAATCCTTTGTTTTCAGCAAACCAGTAAGATTGACAACCTCACTGTAAGTTGAGGCAAAGTCTTGAGTTTGTGTTGTGTAGGATTCCAAGTTGCTAGCAACACCTTTGAGTTGTTTCCTTCCTCCTACTGGTTCGATAACATTGGTTTCATCACTGAGGGAAAACTTATTGCTATGCTCATCATACTTCCTCTTGGGGTTCCAACGAAGCTCTAAAATGATCTGAGCTCATAAAGACTTTTTCTAGCGCCGTTGCCGGGGAGTAAGGGCAACTTCACAAGGGAAGTCTTTCACAACCACTCTCTTTACTTTGTTTTTGTTTTGCTTAGTTTCTTTTGCTTTTTTTTCTTGCTTCCTTTTATCAAAAATTACAAAACAAATTAGCTTCCTTTGTTTTGATTTCTCTTATCAAAAACACAAAAAAATGAATTCTGCTGAGAACACCAAGTTGTGTGACTTCACTAGCACAAACAACAATGATTTCCTAAGTACACCTATTTCTCCACCTACTCTTGATCCTACATTTTATGAAATTAAACCTGCTTTGTTGAATCTTGTTATGAACAAGCAATTTTCTGGTGTTAGTTCTGATGATGTTGTTGCCCACCTTAATAGCTTTGTTGAACTTTGTGAGATGCAAAAATATAAGGATGTGGATGGAGATATTATTAATCTCAAATTGTTTCCTTTCTCCTTGAGAGGAAAAGCTAAAGAATGGTTGCTATCCTTGCCTAGAAATAGTATTGATTCTTGGATTAAATGCAAAGATGCTTTTATTGGAAAATACTATCCTCCTGCTAAGATTATATCTATGAGAAGTGAGATAATGAAATTTAAACAACTTGATAATGAACATGTTGCTCAAGCTTGGGAAAGAATGAAATCTTTGGTAAAGAATTGTCCCACTCATGGACTGACTGCTTGGATGATTATCCAAACTTTTTATGTAGGGTTAAACTTCTCTTCAAGAAATCTGTTGGATTCTTCTACTAGAGGTACTGTTATGACCATTACTTTGGGTGCTGCAACAAAGTTCCTTGAAAATAAGATGGTTAATTATTCTGAATGACACACTGAGAGAGCTCCACATGGTAAGAAGGTAAATTCTATTGAAGAAACCTCCTCCTTGAGTGATAAAATTGATATTATTATGGCTATGCTTGTTAATGGAAAAGCTCATATTGATCCAAATAATGTTCCTTTAGCTTCTTTGTTTGCTCAAGAAGAGCAAGTTGATGTGAAATTCATTAGAAACAACAATTTCAACAACAATGCCTATAGAAATAATTTTGGTAATAATAATTATAGGCCCTATCCTCCCAATGGTAATTCTTATGGAAATTCCTACAACAATAATAGAAGTGCTCCCTCTAAACTTGAAGTCATGCTTAAAGACTTTATTAGTAAACAAACCACTTTCAACAAGATTGTGGGAGAAAAGCTTTTGAATGTTGAGAAAAATATTTCATCTTTGTCTGAAGCACAATCCTCTTTGATTAATAAGATGGCTGCTAAACCTGAAACCTTGGAAAGTACTTTTGCTACTACTCATGCCATACAACTAACTATTGATGAAAATGTTAGACTATTAGCTAAATTGCATGCTAAGTGGGAAAGAGAAGAAGAAATTGCTAGAAACAATAGTATTTGTACTATTACTACCACCAATGTTGATGCTACCAAACCACAAGAAGTCCACATTACTCCTACAACAATGCCTAAGTCTACTACATGTGATGATAAGTTTGATTTTGATCTAGATGGTTGCAATATTTCTGAAGTGATTATGTTCCTACAAAATCTTGCTAGAAGTCCTAATGCTAGTGCTATGAATATGGCTTTCACCAAGCATATTACAGATGCTCTCATTAAAATTAAGGAAGAAAAATTGAAACACAAAGCTTCTATTCCTAGGAAAGTAGAAGATAGCTGGGAACCTATAATTAATATGCAAGTGAATGACTTTGATCTCAAAGCTTCATGTGACCTTGGTTCTAGTATCTCTATTATGCCAAGAAAGATTTATGAAATGCTCGATTTGCCACCTTTGGAAGATTGCTATTTAGATGTCCCACTTAATGATAATGCTAAGAATAAACTTATGGGGTGCGTTAGTGATGTTATTATTATGGTTAACAATGCATATGTCCCTGTTGATTTCTATGTTTTGGATGTTGAATGCAATGCTTCTTGTCCTATTACTGTGGGAAGACCTTTTCTTAGAACTGTTGATGCCATTATTGATATGAAAGAAGGCACCATTAAATATCAATTTCCATTCAAGAAAGGTATTGAACACTTCCCTATGAGGAGAGATAAGTTACCTTTTGCTCCTCCTTTCAAAGCACAATTTGATGTCAATGCTTCTTCAATTGAAAATACTCGATTCTTGCTTCTTATGCCTAACTTAAAGGCATTAAAGAAAAGTACTTCTTGGGAGATAACCCAATAGTTTTCTTGAGTCTTGGAAGTTATTAATTCTGTAATAACCTCTCCTTATACTTTTTATTTGAAATTTGTGCCAAGAATAACCTCTAATGAGAGAGAAGTAAAATTTGGGGAAGTTGTTGTCCTGAAACAGATTTTTGTGCTTTGCTGTAACAATTCGTGAAAAATCTCTGTATGTCGGATTGATCTGTAAATTTTTTGTGCTTATGCCCCAAGTTGTTAGATAACTTATGTTAGTTCAATACTTTTTTATTTGAGCAACATAAGGTTTTCGAAAAAATCGATTTTTACCTGCTGGTCTGTTTTGACAGATTTCTGCCTTTAGTTGTGTTTGCTTCTTATCGATTTCTTTTTGAGTTATTTTTAGTAAATTGAGATTTTTAAAGGGAATTGCTTTAGTAGCTTGTGTTCTTAATGAAAGTTTTTCTGTTTTGAAAAAACCCAAAGGTTTATTATTTTTGAATGCACTAATGTTGCTAATGAAGATTGTGTGAAGTTTTGTATGAAGGAAATTTTCAAGTGTAGGGGAAGAATGATGTAATGAGATGAATAATGGACAAAAGCTCAAGCTTGGGGATTCTACCCCGTGTCACCCCAAGAAATATTCAAGAGGTACAAGCATTAAAGCTTGGGTATGCCCAAGGCATCCCCTTCTTCATCAATAAAAATCTCAGGTCTCTTTCTAGACACTTCATTTTTATCGTTTCATGCACAGTTCTGTTGTTCTTGGAGCGTCTTAGTTTTTGTTTTTGTTTTTCATTTGCTTAGTTTGTTTGAATAAAGTAGTTGTACCCCCGTTTTCGTTGTGATGTTTCAAATAAGTTGATTGGTGTTGGAAAAGAGTAGAAGTTTCATGCTTATAGTGGTACAAAAGTGAGCTTGCTTTGACTGTGGCTTAGACTTTATCATGTCATGCTAGATGTTGTTTTGACCTTATGCTTAGTGATTATTTTTGTGGCATGACTTGTTCCAAACAATTGGGATTTCTTAGTGTGCCTTGAAGGAATCATGCATTGTTTTAGCATACAAAAGCATAATATTGTGGTATTCTCCTTTATGCTTTGTTTGGGTTGACTTGGCACATGCTCACACCATGTTATGACTATGAACCGGTCACCATAGTGTAATATCCCAAAAAAATAAAACAAGAATCATCAAACTCTAATCACTAAAATTAGGGTTAACAAAAACTTTGAGTAATTAAAAATCATATGAATGCATGTGTGTATGTGATGATTTGATAAATGCATGAATAGACTTGTGTGATTCAACTAAATAATAAGGAATGGTTCAAATATGAAAATAACATCATCTAAAACATTTCCAAGCAGAAACAAATCAATAAAAAAATAAAAAAAATCAAATAAAGCAAATGGTCAGTTTTGCCAATCTTGCTCACTAGGTCACTTTAAGTGTTTCTAGTCCAAGATTTCAAACAGAAACTTTTCCAATTCTTTTCACCCCTTGTAAGACCAAGAAAAGTGAATCAAAGCCCACATTTCAAACTTGTAGAAACATTTGGCAACCTCATTCAAATCACAAGTAAAAATTGAATCTTTAACATATGTGAAGATCACACATTTTCAAAACCCAACCAAACCAGTGCCCCTTGACTAATCCAACTAACCAGATACTCCCTAGTATGTGCCTAATAAACCCACCAAGTTTAAATCCAAAATTCAAATTTGAATTTCTTTCGGCCATTTCATCAAACACCTTGTTAGCAACAAACAACAAAACATCAAACACTATTTGCAGAAGTAAATTTGGACAACCTTGTTCCCTCTCTGGTTGCAACAAGCTATTAGTAGATCATCTAGCCTATTTAACAATCTTTAGCACCACTGTGAGAAAGCCTAGCCATTAATCGTGAGCATGCCGAGAGCAAACTTGCCACCCCCATGTCGCCAGCGAACTAGAGGAAGAACTAGCCTCGCCAACCTTGTCTGGGACACGCAACACCGTCCACCGCCACCCTCTGTCCCATCCCCGAACACAGCCAGCCACTGGACCACCCAGAACGCGCGCGACCATTCTCTCTATGACCATGCCGAGAGCGCGCCAGAGCGCCGCGCTCGACACGCTCGCACAAACGCGCCGCCCTCGCCGCTTACAGAGATGATCACCAGCACCCCAGCACCCCGCCAGACATGATCGTTCGCCGCCGCGCGGACCGTAGACACTGTGTGCCATTAAAATCACCGTTGGACCCGCCTAGAGCATCGACGTGTTCCGACCGTTCAGCATCGCCCCATGCCGCAAGACCATGCTGTTGAGCTTCACCATGGAGCACCATACCGTCCCCTACCGTCGCCCATGCCATTAGCCCTCTGTGTCGTCGACCACGACGAGCTTAGCCTGCGCCCGTCGGTCCCCTTCAGCCACTATAAATAGAGGCCTCCACCGCTCGTTTTCTTCACACCAGTTCACTCCCCACCTCTCAATGATCACACCCACTCACTCCCGGAGCAAGGCGAGCACCAGGTGGCCGGAATTTCACCGGAGTTCGCCGCTGTAGAGGAGGAGAGGCGCCGTCGATTGGAGCCGCCCCAGGAGAAGCTACTGGTACCAGGAGAACCGTCGTCATCGACTTCGTCGTTCGCCCCTGTCCTCGACCATCGCCTGAGCCCCGGTGAGCCTCCCACGACCCCCACCTGTCGCGCTAGGGTTCTGTCTCGCCGGCGTTGCCCGACGTGGACGATGAACCACATCCTTTGGATTAGAGTTAGATCGTGCAGTTCACATGCCCCTATACCGCTTCGCCACTCACTGTCTCACTTACGCATGGGGACAGCCACTTAACCAGCTCGCGCGTGCGCTATGCGTAGTGGGCCGGCCCAGTTGAACGTCCCGCGCGACCGAACAATTCAAATTTAGTTTATTCATTTAATTTCAAACACAGTTTTGTACCTAGATTCAAAAATCAACCCAGCTCGATTCACTAAACCAAAATGCATGAAACCAATTTTGTTAGAAAGGTATTGGAATGCTTAATCCAAGCCCGTTGGATTCAAACCATTTAGAATTGTATATCACCCATGGTAAAAAAACAAGCAGAAGCTTTTCTACATTCAAACATTTTTCAAAATTCAACCATAAAAGCTTTTGAGTTGATTCCAACTCTCAAAAATCACATTTGACCATACCTTTCAGAATATATAAAAATATATAGGTTTACTTACAGAAATAATGATCAAGTAATAAAAGAATGCCACATAGGCATTTCTAGTCACTTTAATTAAATAAAATAAAAAGGTTAAATCTTATTAAATTGTGACACCACTTTAAATCACATTCCCATGTACTGAAATATGTGGTGATGACATGTGTCAACATGACCCATGTTTGAGTTGGAGAATATTAAATCTTAAGTAGTTTTTCAATGATTAGAAATTACTTTTCTCAGATAAAATAAATGAGACAAGTGCTTTAATCTTGTAATGTTAGTGATGATAATAGATCATCTAGTATGAACCTTTGTGTGATGATTAGAAATAGTTAATTATTGTTTGGTGATTGTGTACCTCATATTTATTTATAGACGCTAGTACCGACCAAGGATACGAGGAGGAAGGAGGATACTACGAGGAAGAAGCCGAGGAGAACTTCAACCACTGCTCTACACAAGGCAAGCCAATACTTGCAAGCCTAATACTACTAGTTGAATTAGGAAGCTATTAACTGAGCAAGCTAACACTTGCAACTTAGAAAGCTTATACTACTATCTTAGCAAGCTAAACCATGCAAGTTCTACTTGCAAACTTACACCACTTGATACCTAATCCTAGTTTTACTTGCAAGCTTAATACTTTAGTTTCTTTATCAAAGCTTTCTCTTAGAGTTTACTTAGTGACTTGTAGATTCTAGAAAGATAATTGAAGGTAGCATAAAGAGCATAAAATTTGGCCTAAGTTAGATAATCTTGATGTCATCCTAAGGCATGAGATTGAACTTAGTAAATCCCCACTGGTTTATTACCCACCATTAGTATTTACCCCCACTTGTAGATGCTAGTGCTAAGCATAAAACTTGATCAACTTTAGACAGGAATACTTGGTGAAAATGTTTATGAAAACCTTAGAATGATGAGTCATTCTACTGAAATGTTTTGACATGTGTTCTTGAACACCAGATGATTTTGATGATGAAAATTTTGAGGCATGAGCCTTAGCCCTTGATAAAACTGATGGTTGTTTGGATGCGATACCATTCCAATTTTACCGTACAACCACAATACCCGAAATTTGGGTAGGTCTTGACTGGAAATTTATATACCTTAGTATGGGTTCCCTTGTGGCCAAGGTATGAGATGAGGCTACCTTGTGAAGATTGTCCACTCGTGCAGTTCCCAAGATGACAGTTGGTCATGGTTGGGAGGCCAAACTCACAGGAGAGGTGCCTATACTAGGGCGTGTAATTGAAAGGTTAGGATTGATTATCCGCATACTGAGTATGGTGAATTCAGGATTGTTCCTGACGGATGTATCGAATGTTGTGGTGAAAGTGTATAATCTCTGCAGAGTGTCAAACTATTCGAATAGCCGCGTCCGCGGTTATGGACAATTGGAGTGGCCATACTGTTCTATCGTCAGATGTTTTCAAAATGACTTATGAAATGATTTATGACTTTAACTTGACCACAACAGAGTTGTGACATGAAATGCAAGTTCCCACTTAGGTGTTATAAAACATTCAACAAGCTTTCTTTGCTTCTGAACTTAGTAGAGGTAAATCTGGCTTTTTTGCAAAACAACCCTATAGCTTAGTATCCTACTACAAAAACCCCCTTCACTTATTAGTATTAGTTTGTGAGTACTTAAAGAGTACTCATGGATTTGTCCCTGGCTATTCCCGTGGCCAGACTATGAAGAGGAGTATCAGGATGACGGACTGCAGGAAGGTTACGACAACTAGGATCATCTCCCATCGTCAGCATTGCCTGTAACCCCGAAGATGGAGCTTCGCCTACGCTATCGTTACTATTACGTTATTCCGCTGCTTGAGTTGTATTAAGAACTAGATCATGAGATCCTTATTTGTGTAAGACCTTATGTATGGTTTGTAATGGATGATGTACTGTGATATCAAATCTGTTATGTCTCGCAAAAATGGTAATCCTGGGATTGCGATGTATGGCATAACAGGCATCTGGGATTAAAAATCCGGGTGTTGACACATAGCCTCTGTGATCATTTAGTTTTTGACTTGTGATACCACTTTATGCTTTAGTTGATAATGTTTTGTCGCTCTGCATGATTATGGCCATTATTGCTCTCTTAGTTGGTTGCTCCCACTCTTTTTCTAGCCTTCACTTGTATTGAGTAAGCTCTACCCATGCATCCAACTCCCAAGAAACCAAGTTATTCCAAAGTGTCCACTATAAATTCCTATGCATGGTGTTTTACACCATTTCAAGTAAATTCGTGTTTTATCTACCTTCCAATTAAAAAGTCACTTTGTTATGTGAAAAATTAGTGATTAAAGCTCTCACAAACTTGATGGCACACTTTATTTTTCTTGCCCATAATAAACTTGAACCATTGTGTCATCGATGTTGTATAGGCTTGCAATTATAGGTTGGGAATTAGCAGAACCATGTTGTCATGGGGAACGCCTTTAACACCTATAAATATCTACCCAGTTGATATCATGCTCTTTTGTTTATGGATGTCGGTGGTGTGAAATAAAAGGGGAGCTTGTAAGTCCATAGAGTTATGTATATGTGTTAGAGAAACGCCTGGGCCGCTAGCCTAAGACATGCCTAATCATGGTGGAAAATTGCAGCATAACCATAGTGAGCAATCTATGAAGCTTTCTTCTTATAAAAAAAGAGAGAGACAAAAAAGAGGAAAGAAGAGAAAAAAGCACCATTTTCCCATGGTAAATAAGAAGATTGCTGAGATGCTCATTGTCTGTTGCCTTGTCATTTTGATATGGGATAGCTCCTGTATCATGGGGAAAGGGGTACCCCGTTGGCGGTTCTCTATGATACATATATACTTACTATGATAAGAACTTGTTTGTAACTAAAGTTGAGCAGCATGAGGAACGGCCCTCGTACTCAAGGGACATGAGATTGCCAACTTATACTTTGTCAAGCATATACTCCATACTTTGTTCACTTTAACCTTAACCACTTCAAGATGCTTATGATAGGCGCAATGAGAGCTGAAAGATAACAAGTACCATAATTTTTGGAAGCTCTTTATGAAACTTGAAATCCCTGCTTCCCTTTGAAGGTCCTTTCTTCCACTTTTATATTGAGTCTCCACATTCTATCCTTAGGCACCAATTAAGAGAGCATAGTTGTCATTCTTAGTTTTATGTGCATTGTGCCAAAACTTATTGATTGATTCATATTGTTGATATTGCTTGTTCTTGACTATTTGTATCTAGTCACCCTTATGAACTTTGAAGGTGTCCTATGCATTTATGTTTTGCTACTCCATGAGGGACAAGCTAAATACCACTATGTTATGTTTTCAATATGTGAAACAAACAAACGTCTTTCAATGCATTGTTATTCATGATCTTTTTTTGTATCCTTTCATGTTGCAACAATAGTTGCTATGTCTTATTGTTAGAACTTCATCTTTCATGCTCATGTTTAGAGTACTTTGATCACATCTTTCAATGCTTGCAAATAGTTTGATCATGATTGTGATGGTGCATGTCACCTAAAAAATTATTATTTTTATCACTTACCTACTCGAGGACGAGCAGGAGTTAAGCTTGGGGATGCTTGATACGTCGTAAACATATCTATAATTTTTTATGTTCCATGCTTGTTTAGTATCAACTTTGCTTTGCTTTGTCTACACTTTGAGGTATTTTTATACGTTTTCTGGAACTAACCTATTAACAAGATGCCACAGTGCTAGTTGCCTGTTTTCTGCTGTTTTTGGTTTCAGAAAATCTAGTAAAGAAATATTCTCGGAATTGGACGGGACAAAAGCCAAAGTAAATATTTCACCGAGGAGATCACGGAGTCCAGAGGAGAGACAGAGGGGCGATCCAGGGTGGCCACCCCCCCAGGCGCGGGCCCACCCTAGGTCGCGCATGGGCAGGGTGTGGGCCTCCTGGGCGACCTCCTGCCTCTCCTCTTTGCTTATAAGAACCCCCCAATACCAAAACCCTAAGTACCCGATCACATCTCCACGAAACAGTCTATAGCCTCCGCCACCATCGTCCCTAGATCGGGGGATCTGAAGCTCTTCCGGCACCCTGACGGAGGGGAGAGATCATCCTGGAGGCCTTCTTCATCACCATTCCAGCCTCTGGTATGATGCGTGAGTAGTTCCATCTTGGACTATGGGTCCATATAGTAGCTAGATGGTTGTTTCTCCTCCTTTCTGCTATCATTTTTAGATATTGCGAGATCCGTTCATGATCAAGATCATCTATTTGTAATCATACATGTTGTGTTTGTGGGGATCCGATGGATATTGAGATTACTATAGTCAGATTGATTGGCGATTCTATCATGTCTTATTGATTATTGATTCTATCATGTCTGTGTTGTTTGAGATCTTGCATGCTCTCTGTTTCTAGTAGATACCTTGGTCAAGTAGATGCTAGTGACTCCAAGAGAGTGTATTTATGATCGATAGTGGGTTCATGCCTCTATTGAATCTGGGGAAGTGATAGAAATATCTAAGGTTGTAGATGTGATATTGCCACTAAGGAGAAAACAACGATCTTTTATTCATGGAACAATTGTATTGTTTACTTTACACACATTGCTTAAAGTAGTTATCCGTTGCTTGCAACTTAATACTAGAGGGGGGTCGGATGATAACTTGAAGGTGGATTACTAGTCATAGATGCAGTTGGATGGCGGTCTATGTATATTGCTGTAATGCCCAATCAAATCTCACAGGATAATGAATGTCTAGTATTGCATTGTTGTGACTTGCTCTGTCCTATCAATTGCCCCGCTGTAATTTGTTTACCCAGCATGTTATGTTATCTAACTTAAGGAGAACACCTCTAGTGAACTGTGGACCCCGGTCCAATCTTTACCATTAATACATCATCTATTGTTAGTGTTTACTTTCTGAAAGCCGCCATTACCTTCCACACTATACGTTTAATCCTTTGTTTTCAACAAACCAGTGAGATTGACAACCTCACTATAAGTTGGGGCAAAGTCTTGAGTTTGTGTTGTGCAGGATTCCAAGTTGCTAGCAACACCTTTGAGTTATTTCCTTCCTCCTACTGGTTCGATAACTATGGTTTCATCACTGAGCGAAAACTTATTGTTGTGCTCATCATACCTTCCTCTTGGGGTTTCCCAACGAAGCTCTACAGTGATCTGAGCTCATCAATATCTCATGTTGCTTGCAATACGATGAATGCTTTCTCTTTCATTTGTTTTTCTTGCAAAAATATGGATCATATGCGTTATAATGAGATGCCCCCCATAGCTTTCTCAATTTTTGGAGATTTTGATGATTGCCATGATAAGCATGTTCCCCACTTGCATACTCACCATGCATCTATTTCATACTTGAATGACATTCATGGTGATGTGCACAAGAAGAGATACGTCATGATGGATGATGTGTATCTCTACCATGCACACACGTTCTTCCTTTTGTGTATAATGTGTGTAGGTACCCGCACTATCATGTCAACCTAGGTTGTGCACGAGTTGACAAAAAGATCTCTTGAGAGCATCCCACAAGTGAGTTCAAGATCGAACCCAGCTCTAATACCTTTTGCATGCTTTGCATCTTTCATGTTGACAAATTTCTCTTCCCCATGGTTTGCTTGCAAGCATGTTGATGGTATTGTCTCATCTTGTGACAATCATGTCTCTTTGCTATTGGATATTGATGCTTTGTGTGCTGCAACAAAAATGTTGAACAATTTCTCTTTCCAATGTTTTGTGTGCAACCATAATGCCATTAAGAGCATATATTGTCATGAGAGCTTCCAAGTATCTCGTCTAGTTGCAACAAACATAAGGACACTTTCTCTTTCATATGGTTTGTTTGCAAACATGTTGTTCTTGTTGCCGCTTGGGATACTCATATTCCCATGATATTTGATTTGGACGATTTGTGTGTCACATCCAACATGTCGAACAATTTCTCTTTCCAATGGTTGGTTTGCACACATAATGATGTTGCTTGCAACATTCTTCCTTGTGTGTTTTTGCCGAATTCTACTAGCTTTGCATCAAAGATGTTGACCGATAGTTTAGTCAATTGCTTTGAGTGCCACACTAAGATGTTATATGGAGTTTTTGAGTGCCCACATTTGGATGATGTTCAAACAATTTCCATGCACATTGACCTTGCATATGTACCCCATTTTCTATACTTTTGTGATAATAGTGTTGTGAACAAGAATGGACATGACACAAATGACATGCTCCTCTATCACACACGAAAATACTTTTCTTGGGCTTTGTTGTGTGAAGGTACAAATGCTTACACGTCACCCTCTACCAACCATGTGTTGATAAGAATAACCGAAGAGAGTTACCTATGGCTACCCTTCATCGAGATATATCTACAAGATAAGGTGACTTCCTTCTACTTGAGAACTAATGCGATAATCTTCATGATTTGAATACGCTTTGAGTGTTGCTTCTCTTTTGTTGTGAGATTTATAGGCTTCATGGAAGGTGAAGGAACATTGAAGTGTTGTCAAGTCAATCTTCCCGAGGATGACTATATGGTGAACCCCAGGATCAAGAAGGTCTCTCGACCTCTTCTACTTTGTGATGACCATGTAGAGGACGACTCTTTTTGAAGGGGGGAGCTGATGTAGCCCGACCTATGATCGTTACCACATCATGGTCCCCAACTTATGTCAAGTCGTCATGGACTCAAAAGGTGAATCCTATCCTCTTTGAGATCCCACTTCCTACCCTATTGAATGGTATACTACTTCATTCTCCGTCATATGACTATGATAGGCTCACACCGACGAGTACGGAGACAAGGGAGGAAGCCCGAGGACTCATGACAGAGGCTTGGAAGAGGAGACAAAAGAAGCTCCAGCTGGAATCGGTGACAGGACCGGCGAACCGGTTCCATCGCCGGAAGCCCCGGTGCCAGGACCGGTGGACCGGAACCACCGACGAAAGCACTTACAGAGAGCCATTTCGGCGAGCGACCAGAATCTCCGGCGACGACCGGAAATCTCAGATCCAGTGTCGCCGGACTTACCGCCGGAATTCCCTGCCTGCGCGCGGATCTGGGTTTGATGCCCTGGAATATTCTCTTTCCTTACCCCTTTGCCTATTTTATTCCCAAACTACCCCTTGTTTATTGGCTGGCCTATAAATAGAGCCCCCACCCCTTCATGTATCCCTTAGGCATAGATGATAGACTAAACACAACCCCCTTGTGTGGAATCTCTAGTTTTGCCTCATCCCCTTACAAGGGGATCGACTATCATCACCAACCTCGATTGGATTTTGCATCCCACATCCATCGTTGAACAAGGCCTTGGAGTCGGTGTATCGTCTCCAAGTTGTCAAGACCCTCCCCAAGGTGTTCTTCTCTCTCCGATGTGGATTTGAGGGAGCAAGTTGACTGATCTTTCCTTGCGAGGATTATATCAGACCGGTGGCCGCCATTCGGGAGCAATCAGCCTTGTATCGTGTGAGTTTTGCGTGTGTTCATCGTGTTCTTCGCGAGCTGTGTGTTCGCTTCCGCTACCTTCTCCATTTCCCCTTGTTTTCCCATCTATTTGACACGAGATCCGTGAAGATCACACCACCCAAGAGGTTAACCCCTATCAGTTATTGACAGTAGTTCCTATAGGACAGTATCAACTGTAGTAGGATGTAGTATTACATCTATCCTCGGGCTCCACATTCTTATCCTGGGTTTTCTTACTTTCATTGTACATATTAACTCTTGCTTGTTCGTGAGCCCTTATAAGATTAAAATTATTATCCGCGATATCTAGAGAAATTCCTAAATTAACTCCAATTACATTTGCTATGTCAATTAAAGTACATTTATCAAAATATAAAACCGTGGGGATTGTATGTGAAGTACCTTCTACACTCTCCAAGCTTTTAACTGCAGCCAAGTTCGTGGCTCTGTCCAAAATGGGGATATCATCTGCATGCTTCAAGGCAATTCTATCACTGGATCTGGGGGCGCCATCTCCTCCGAGTCCATCTTGACTTCCTTTTCCAGCTTCATCATCCAATTGTATGCCCTTCTTTGTGCCAAAGCTTGTCAGAGATAACTCCTCCTCATCTTCTTGATCCTCATCGGACAACTGCACCTTTTCATCTTCATACTCTTCGCCGGTGGCTTCATCATTTCTCTCCTTCACAACTTCTTTTGCCTCACCATTGTTTTGTTTCCTGGGAGCTTCCCTCATTATATTTTGGTTAACTTCCCTCGATTTCATGATAGTTGCATCTATATCATCATGTTCCTTAAGTTGCTTCTCCCTCGGTTCCAAAGCTTTCATTGTGTTTTCACTTGCATGGACATTCGCAGTGTATGCGATCTAAAATATGAATAGTCGTATTCATGTGACACATCTTGTTTTTTTTATACACGACGCATAAAATATTTTTTCATTCCGAAAACTTGTGAATCAACATAAAATATTCTAATGTATATGTGGATTTTTTAAAACTTTTTTTATATTTTAAAATATGTTTTCTCATAATAGGTGCATTTGCACTCGCGAGACGAAGTGAATATCCAGTGTTGTCACTCTTGTTTTTGCTGGTACCTTCTCGTGATTCACAACACCACTTTTTTTTGTGAAACGGTCAACACCAATTTTGATCCTTACTTTCTTGATTCCCTGGCTGTCTTCACATCTACTTCTAGAACCTGCCCAATTGTGGATCCCGCGCCTGACAAATCTCTCGATGAAAGGCAGTCCCGCCCGCGTTAACCTAACCTCGAAAGGTCGAAATGCATAGAACTGTTTCTGCGAGGACTCTGTAATGATGAATCTAATCACCGTCTTAGCCATCGGTGCCTTTCTTGCAAACAGGTGCCTAGAGCAGGACAGGACACCATGATCGAGTCCACGAGACGACGGGACAGAGATCTGGACAGCACATGCACGACGACTACAGATCGGAACGTGAAGGACACCACATCAAACTGACGCGCGCGCGGGCGCGCCTGTGCCCCGATGGCAACCTGATATCGCATCACACACACACACACACACACACACACACACATGATAGTGGACGAGCGAGGCCGCGTAAGGGAGAGCCGTAAAACACGCTAACACTGTGAATAATAAGGACGCCAGTTCCTGCACTGTGCCGACCGTTTTCCTCCGTCTCTTTGGAATCATAGCTAGGGTGCACTGTGCGGGCTGACTGTTCTCCGACGGCAAGGCGGCAGCAGGCTTAACGCGCCCGGCCGGTATCCGATGAACCGCGAAAACGACCGATGAGCTCGATAAGATCAACTGGCAACTAGTGGCTCATCGGCGGCCGGTCCACGGCTGTCGATGGAACCTCCGACACCGAGCGGCCGAGCCGGGGACGCTCGCGCTCCCGTCCACACACCTGAACTCGTGTCGGGCTGTCAGCAAATTCTTCTCCCACTGTCTCTAGCACTGGACGACCGGTGCCAGGCCATGGCTTAAGGCCGATTGATGAGATTTAAGCGCTCGAGAAGCCCTAATGCTGCATCTGCATTTTGGAAGCATCGGCGCGTTGGGCATCCAGCCTGATCTCTTGTTCTCTGGCTACCAACTCCAAATCCCCTTGCGCAACATCAGAGCGTGATATATTTTTTTTAGAAACACAGTACAAACGCAGACGCTCACAATACATACGCACACTCACCTCTATGAATACGCACGCACACCCTACCCCTATAAGCACCTCCGAGAGACTGAGTCGGCGGGTCTTGAGATTGACGAAATCACTATAGGCGCCTCGCTATCGACGGGAACGTCCCCTTCTACTAAAAGAATATTTTACCTTTATGCGACACAAGGCGTCAAACCTTGGGTTTGAACTCTGGTAAGCTGGAGGTACCACTACCCTCCTAACCATCCAACCACGGGTTGGTTCTCAGCGTGATATCTGCATAAGGCCAACCGATAAGATGCAATGAATGGAGGTAATATATAGGACTTCCTTAATTCGGTACACGAACCTTACATAATTGTTACAATCTTCAAGAAAGGCACTTGATGATTGCAGGAATATTCACTGCTGTCTCCCTCCATGTTCTTTTTAGAGACATCCCTCCATTTTGAGGCCTACTGATAACAACATGAACCGGATGACCTTAGTCCCGGCAGGATACTCAGCCGGTTCTTTGATTGTCCCCTAGCTAGTTCTACTAGCAAGTTGCCCAAGTCCATTACAGTTACGTAGAAATTCACACCGGGAAACGTACACAATTAAGGAGCTAGCAAGCAACCAAGAGTCTCGAGCTTGGCCTTAATTTACTCAAGCAGATGTAGATGTGATTGTATCAACATATGTTGGGTTGACCACGGCTATGCATTATTAAAGCATATTCTCTCCGTTCATGAAAGTGTGTTCTTTCAGCTTTGTTAAAGAGTTAAAATAATCTTATAACTTTGACCGAGTTTACACAAGAAAATAAGAATATTTACGAAACCAAATAATTATAAAATAAAAATATTTTTTTCTCAGTGATACTAATTTGATTTCATGAATGTTGGTGCCTTTTGCATTAACTCGGTGAAACACCTTTTTTTGACTTTCCAAAAATGCCAGAAGTACACCCTTTCTGGATGGAGTGAGTACTTGTCTTTCTATGCGATGAGTATATACATGGATACCTAACTTGAGGCAGGCTTTCGCACCGCTTTATAAATAAAGTCAAACAGTCAAACTGTATAAAGTGACGAGGGAATTATCGTGCAAAGAAGATCAAAGATAAACAAAAAGAGAACATGTAGACCCGAACTTGCCACTGAAGACACACTACAAGAGGACCCTCCCTGCAGCAACGCACGAATCTATATCTAGAAGCCCATATAAGTGTTGCTAGCACATTTACCAACGGACTTTCCATGTGTTGCGTTTTTGGGCGCTGCTTGGATATAATGCAACGCATATATATACGTTGGAAACCAATGTGGAAAGCATTGCAAACTAGCAACAAATATGAAGCAACAATTATCTGTTGGTAGAGAACGTACATAAATTTGATAATTTTTGTTTAAAAAAATATTATTTTTTGTTGAGTAGGTTGTTCGATGACATCAAACTATAGTATTATTTCTTTTCACGGAAAGAGTATAGACTTTATAAAAGACATAGCACAACACTTACAGATCGCAAAATATGAATTCATTGCATTAGACAACAATCCACTAGATTTCTAGAATCAACATACCATACATGAGAATTATCTTAACACTACAAAGCGTACAATCTTGTTTGAAAATACGACACTCTAACTAAGCCTACATTTATTCCTTCTAATCTTCAAACTTGTGACATGTGCAGATCTGATATCCCAATATAGAAGTCCTTGATAATTTCTTTTGAGCCTGCAATTGAAGAACCATGTTGTAGCATATGACAAACAACAAAACTTTACATAGTGTACTATTTAGATGAAGGATGCCATGAATCACCGACTCTCCAAGATCTGCAAATTCTCCAAAACTGTTAACATGAGAAGCTGAAAAATCCTTAAAATTGCACGGACTGATGTGTACATGCTCAATGATGACTTTTAAAATGACAGAATTTCATATATCATGCAACTAAATTTTACATTCGGTTAAAACATAAGTATAGCTTCCATGAGATGGGACAGTCATGTGCATGTTCAGCTTGACAAAAGAAGAAACGGGTTCAGAGTTCAGAGAAAATTAGACTGCATCATTCAGGCCAAATTAGACTTCCATGAGATGTGGATAAACGTAGAAAGCATATAGTGAATTCTACTATTTACCTGCTCAAAAAAATATAAACATTGTATATACTCACAATGCAAAAATTGCAAAGGACATACGTATCTGAAATAGGGAATATCTTGATGCTAGAACACACCAGTCTTGATATTTCCATCACAGATAAATTATATATAGAGAGAGCACAACTTTGAGAATTCTAAGACCCTGCTTATAGGCGCTCCATTCTGTATTTACATATAGAGAATGTCTTGCAATATAAAAAAAATGCAGAATGTGCATCTTGTTTGATGAATACCTTTAAATGCACGTCTGGGTGTTGCTTTGAATTTCTTCAAGCACATCGGAGTAGCATGCCAAATCTAAGTCAGTAGGAAAAATAATTTTTCTATATCATGCAATCGGTCAATGTCCATAGGAGTATTAGACTGTAGTCATAATGATGTTCTCAAAAAGGAATATGTTTGCTCCTTCTTGCATATGTAACATCTACATATTAGTGGAATATATATAGCTACATATCCATATGGTTCGCAGGTAGCTTTGATACAGTGCGGTCATGGCGGATATAACAATCAGTAAATATCTTGAAATACACACAAAGAACACTTGTTTAAAAGGCATGTAGATCCCGCTTTGTTATTACCTGCCACAATTTGACCGTCACAACAATCATAGATCTAAATAAGTTGCAATTAGATACTCCCTTCGATCCATATTAATTGGCATGGATTTGTCTAGATTTGGATGTATCATGCATCCGAATCTAGACAAATCTATGTCAACTAATATGGGTCGGAGGGAGTACTATAATAAATCATCAATTTGAAGGGAATAGTTAGAAAATAACTTTCGTTTTCCATAATTAATAGGAGAAAACCAGTGAAGAACGGAAGATTAAATAAATTACAGACCATTGCTTGACCGCAGTTTGCATGAAGATTCAATAGAGGCATCCCATAGTAAAATTTGATAAAAAAATATTTCTTGCATTATTGGTGGTCTGGTATGTGCGCTACGAATATCAAGGGCTGCATATGAACAGGTCAAATCCTAGGAAAATAATTGATTCAAGGGCTATGAATATGAAGGGCTGCGAATATCAATAGAGGCAGCCCGCAGTTTGCAATAATGATTGATTTAATCCTAGACAGAATATGAACAGGTCAAAGCCTAGGAAAACGAGAGAGGAATCAGGGACGGGAAAAGAGGAGTAGCACCCGGATGGATCTTGGTGTCGTGCTCTTGTGTTCCGCCTCGCTGTAGCGCCCCTTCTTCGCCCAGCGCCGCCGCATCAATCAGTTCGTGGTCGCCGAGCAGCGACGGTCCAGCAAGATAGCCAAGGCAAGGGGGAGACAGAGGAGACGTTGCTGCTACCCAGGAAGAGGGTGGGGGATCGTCGTCGAGCAGTCCCAGGTCTCTAGCCACCATGGTGAGGGATTAGGGAAGGAGTGGATAGCTGTGGTGGTGCATCGCTCACGGTTGTGGTTCTGCTAGGGCTTAAGTTGGGGAGTTTTTTTAGGATGGGAACTAGTGTGGGATTGGGCTGCATGTGTGGTGGTGGTGGGAGGAAAATTAGACGGGCGTGGTGACGTGGGGGGAGTTGGACCCTAGATACACATATCAACACTGTTGCCAGTTATGTGTAGCTATATGCCTATTCATGTTGTAGTGACAACGGATCCAGACCATACCGAAGCTCCACAACGACGCACCCAAGAGGGTAAATAGTGCAGCACGCCGTCGTCGAGTCCGAAACAGTCAAAGGTTTTCACCTGGAGCTCTAACGCAGAGAAGGTACCCACATTGACTCCCCAAGAGGGTTACAACACCTGCAGACATCACCACCATTGACGCCTGATCATGGAGCTTTCACCTAGAAAAATCTTCACACCATGCCCGGAAACTCTGACCACCCATGTCCCCAAGCCAAGCCTCCAACACATGATCTCTGAGTTGCCTTTGCCGAAGCGACACCAAGATTCCCAGTTGTCCGCTCCTTCTCGTCCATATAGCCAAAGAGAGAGGCCATCATCACCATCACGTCACTCACCGTAGAGTCGCCCGCGCAGTGCACCTTCCAAGACTGCCTACCTGGTATCCACGATCTCACACCCGAACCGTGACAAACACCACCATGATAAGCCCACAGGGGCCTATAGGAGAAGTCTTGGCCAACAACCAGCTCATAGACATCGAGATACAATGAGTAGACACACACGTAAGTCGAATCCACGGAACCCAAAACAAGCCTGTTGGGTGGCCACCGGATCTAAGCCCGCCTGGCCCAGATCCAGGGCCGAGGGATGGGCTCCAGAGCGCACCAGAAGCCCCTAAAACAAGCAGACAACAAGCCCACCCCACCCCCAAATTAGGCCCAGATCTAGGCCGAGGCTAGGGCCCCGCTGTCGCTAGTCCTCCACCTCACTGCCACCAGCTCTGGTTGTGACTTGTCAGTGGCGCTGTTTAAAGTTTAGAGTCATATTATTTCCGGCATCACCGATTTTTGTTTTTGCGGATTTCAAAATCATTTCATCTAAAGTTACTCGGGTTTTTAGATTTGTTTATTTGAATTTATTTTCAACCTATGGTGTAATTTCAAGATAAACTATCACGTTACTCATCAAAGTTACTACTGAAAATTCGAAAATTTTATCGAATTTGTAAACCCTCGGGGTGTAGTCCTGTATATTTAATACATAGAAGAGACCACAAAAAGCAGCTGATTGCTATGTTGCACCAAACTTCCTTCGCCATCTATCCTTGCTATCATTCGCATGTCATTCTCGAGGGATCGTACGAGCAAAGAAGCAATTTTTGCAGGTCGTTCTCGACGGATCGTATCGGCAAGAAGCAAAACAGCCCGAGACCAATACCAATGGGGAATGCCTCCCGCGTTGCGAGATTTTCCAAAGAGAGCTTGAGCACGCCTCCCGCCCGGACTTCGTGCCACGTTTCGCGCGCCGACGAAATGGACCGGCTCGATCGCGCGCAAGGGGATCCAACCGAAGAATAAACGAAAGCTGCCATGGCAGGGGCACTTCGCTTTGCTGCGTGGCACACTAGTGGCTAAATTCGAAAATTAGCACCAAGGCCTTTTGCAGATAGTCTAGCCAACTGAAGCCAGCAGGAGTTACCGAAACAGGCGACCAGTAAATAAAGCGCACTGGACACGCGAGGAAGGAGCCGAATTTCTTCCTTCCGTGCTATATATGATGGGCAATTTAGACAAAAATAATCCAAACTTGTAACAAATTTAAATACTAAACCTTTTAGAAAAATTATTCACAGCATCTAACTCTTTTCTGCAGCTCCCGTCACGATGGAGCTGCAAACAACTATGTGGCTCCACGAGCGAAGGCTACGTGCTACAGAATTTTGGTGTGACGCCATGGGCTGTAGAGCCACAATGTAGTTTGCAGCTCCACGGTGGATGGAGTTATAGAAAAAGGTTAGAGGTAGAAATTTATTTCGTGGAAAGTTTATAGTATTTAAATTTGTTATATGTTTAGGTTATTTTTGTCTGAATTGCCGCTATGATGATGAGCTCTGGAGACGATAGGCCATGAAAACAAAATGAGAAGGACGAGGAGGAGGATCGATGCGGTAAAAAACAAAGATACGGTCGCCGTCGATGGTGACGTCTCTCGGTGATGCATCTACCTAAGATACCTGCGCTACTGACATCATGTGAGCAGGACACGCACACAGCCGCTGGTACATCCTGCCCAGCCCGGCCGCTAGCTGCTCCCTGCGCTCTCCTCTATAAATCGCACCAACTCCTCCCCACATACACAACCACCCTAGCTCTCTCCTTCTGTTTGCCTTGCTTGCTCGGCCTCCTCTCCTCTGGCAGCAGCCTCTCAGCTTCTCTCGCTGCATTCATCGACGGAGGCAAACTGCTGAGAGGAGAGCGAGGAAGTGAGACATGGTAATTAGCTCTCCCACTCTAGCTCGTTCTTGGCAGTAGCATGCTGCCGCCGACGTTCTGCTAGTTATTCTCTTTGGCTGTAGCCTGTAGCCAAGATTCAGTTTTGTCGTCTTTGCTTTGATCATCTGTGTGTAAGAATCTTGTGCAGAGCTAACGGTACATGTAACTCGATGTATGTTTTGCAGTCTGCGAACGAGGGCGACCTGAAGATGAGAGTGATCGCCATGGACGGCGAGGCGGTGGCGACCGCCGCGGAGAGGAGCGCTGCCAATCAGAAGCTGATCGAGTACACCCTGGACGGCTCCGTGGACATCAAGGGGCAGCCGGCGGTGAAGGGCAAGTCCGGAGGGTGGCTCGCCGGAGGCCTTATTCTCGGTAAACTACTATCTGCTTATCACCGTCTGGTTCCACCAAAAAAGCACTAGCTAGCAGAAAGAAAAAAGAAGAGACCTGGTGATCGATCGACCAGGCCCTTTTTCCGGTTAACTTTATGGTGCTACTCCAGCTATCTGGTGGTATGCAGTATGATCAACTGTGCGAGTCGATCTGAGGTGACGCTTCCGCGGGCCTTAAAAGTGGGCGGTAGACACCGGTTCTTTCCGCGGAATCCTGCATGCTGAGGTGACATCGGCCATGCAAACGCCCAGGCCGGAACTGGGGATTCCCTGTCACGGGGGATCCCCCTCGCGCGCACCGCTAATGCTTGATTTAGGGGACAGGACAGGAGACATGTCATCCATACGTTGTAGCAACCGGTACCGGCCATCGGCCGATCGATCCATCTGTGCATACGTATCGCTATATATGTATGTGGTTGGACTTGGACACGATCATTAGCTAGCTAGCGGCGGCCACAGGCACGCGTTATTATTGGAACTAAAGCGACCCGCTTTGGTTGATCCGTCAGCTGTTCGACATTGCTTTCACAAGGAGAAGGGGAAGCTAGCTACTAGTAGTGTGTCGAAAAAAAGGCGGTTTCGTTTTCCCTTGCACAGTTCACGTTTTTTTTTTTTTTTTAAAGAAAAACTGTTGCATATCTATGATACAGCTTGTCGATCCCTTTTGTTGACACTGTTTATGCGTGTGTGTGTGTCGTTTGTTCCGTGGTTAGCACGTACCAGCAGGGGACTGCCGACTGATCGAACTGACAGTTAAATTTGGCGGTGGTGATTATATTTGATGCAGTGAACCAGGGGCTTGCGACGATGGCCTTCTTCGGCGTGAACGTGAACCTGGTGCTGTTCCTGACGAGGGTGGTGCAGCAGAGCAACGGCGACGCCGCCAACAACGTCAGCAAGTGGACGGGCACCGTCTACATGTTCTCCCTCATCGGCGCCTTCCTCAGCGACTCCTACTGGGGACGCTACAAGACCTGCGCCATATTCCAGGCCATATTCGTCTGTGTAAGTACTCCTACTTGCTTACGTATGTTCTCCAGGCACAAGATGTGCATGTCAGCAACAACACGTACGTAGCTAGCTAGTACTCCAGTGGTAGATCGTCCCGCGTGTGTCCAGACTACATCAGAGTACTGTGGTGGTCCTTTTTCGCCCCGAAAACGATCGAGCACTCGAGTAGTAGTACTTGTTTGTAGCTTGGTACACGTTAACCATTCTGTCGGCGTGTGCGAGAATTGATCCATCGATAGGCAGATCACCGTCAGGACACACATCGATCGTAGTCGACGCAGCACGGATGACCTTTTTTTTCCTCTCTTGCAGGGTCTGGCGCTGCTGTCCCTGTCGTCACGCCTCTACCTGATCCTGCCGGTGGGGTGCGGCACGGAGCGCACGCCCTGCGCGCCGCACTCCGGCACGGAGATGGGGATCTTCTACATCGCGCTCTACATGATCGCGTTCGGAAACGGGGGCTACCAGCCCAACATCGCCACCTTCGGCGCCGACCAGTTCGACGAGGAGGACCCAGCCGAGGCGCACTCCAAGGTCTCCTTCTTCAGCTACTTCTACCTGGCGCTCAACCTGGGGTCCCTCTTCTCCAACACCTTCCTCAGCTACATCCAGGACAGGGGAGACTGGGTGCTCGGCTTCTGGGTCTCCACCGCCGCAGCGGCACTGGCCTTGCTCCTCTTCCTCAGCGGAACGCCGCAGTACCGCCACTCGCAGCCATGCAGCAACCCCATCGGGAGCATCTGCCAGGTCGCCTCCGCCGCATGCAGGAACTGGAAGTCCGGCGGCGTGTCCCCCGAAGTGGTGGAGATCCTATACGAGGGCGACGAGAAGGCGGATTCCGGTGGAAAGAAGCTTCTGCACACGAAAGGATTCAGGTACTGTACGAAAACTTATTTTATTTCTAGCCGCGCGCGTCACGTGTAACGGTTAACTGAGCAGCCAGCTGAGGACGCAACGAATATTAACTCTGACATACCCTACTACGTACGTACGTGCACTATTGCAGGTTCTTGGACCGAGCTGCACTCACAGCCATGGACACCGAGGCTGCGTGCACGGAACCGCGCGACCAGTGGAAGCTGTGCACGGTGACGCAGGTGGAGCAAGTGAAGAGCATCCTGCGGATCCTCCCCATCTGGCTCTGCACCATCCTCTACTCCGTCGTCTTCACCCAGATGGCGTCGCTCTTCGTCGTGCAGGGGGCCGCCATGCGCAGGACCACCATGTTCGCCGGCTTCTCCGTCCCGGCCTCCAGCATGTCCATGTTCGACATCCTCACCGTCGCCACCACCATCTTCCTCTACCGCCGGGCCATCTGCCCGTTCCTGGCGCGGCTCACGGGGCGACCCACCGGGCCCACCGAGCTGCAGAGGATGGGCCTCGGCCTGGTCCTGGGCGCCATGGCCATGGCCGCCGCCGGCACGGTCGAGCACTTCAGGAAGGCCAGCGCCACCACGGCCAACGGCAGCGACCTGCACATCATCTGGCAGGTGCCGCAGTACGCGCTCATCGGCGTGTCGGAGGTGATGATGTACGTGGGGCAGCTGGAGTTCTTCAACGGGGAGATGCCCGACGGCTTCAAGAGCTTCGGGAGCGCGCTCTGCATGATGTCCATGTCCCTCGGCAACTACTTCAGCGACGTCATCGTCACCGCCGTCACCAAGGCCACCGCCGTGCATGGGAGGCCGGGCTGGATCCCCGCAGACCTCAACCAGGGCCACCTCAACAAGTTCTACTTCCTGCTCGCCATACTCTCCGTCGCGGACTTCGCGGTCTACCTCGTCTTCGCCAGCCGCTACAGGAAGAGCGGCAAGGTGGATGGAAGGAGCAGCGATGATGACGAGGAGAGCTACGACGACGAGCAGGTGGCCACGGCGACATGCCACGCAGCATGAGCGACTAGCTCGGTCTGTCTCGTCGGCCTGGCCTGGGGGTGCGGTGGTTCTTGAGATGGAGACTAATTCACGTACGAGCTTTGGTTCAGCGCGCGCGACGAGTCTCTAGTTGATGATAGGACATGATGCATGGGATCGACGGTGGAGGGGGCTGCTACCACTAAATTAAAGAATAAGCATGCTAATTAAATATCGATGCGCACAACGAACTACGATGTGATGTACTATGCCTATGTGTGTGTATGTTGGTGCTCACATTTTTGGCCAATGTAACGCGAGATGGCTGTTACTGACCACACCACTTATGTTCAGTGTATTCCTGACTAGGCTGCTACCCCACTACTTCACTTGTAAGCATTGATCCACTTCATTTGTATGCATACTCCCACTTCATTTGTGTGCATAACTTTCTTCCTTCCTTTTGACTTGTTGGATTCAGTTTGCAAGAGGCTTTTCTTTTTGTGTCGCTACTGTTTGTTCACGTCGAAAGCGGAGAACAAAAATCCTCGAAAGATATATAGGACGTGTTTGGTTCAACTAGGGTAACGTAAACGGAAATGATATCAAATTCCGGGAGGCATCAACACCGGAATGAGAAAATGGCTATTTTGTTTGGTACGTCTGGGTAATGGAAACACTTTCTCTACCAGCGTTTAGTTCAGCAAAATTGACCAATGGTATCAGGATGACTGTAACACGCTTAAAAATTACAGCTTTCCATCTCAAAATCATTCTAAACAGAAAATGCTTAAAAATTCCAGCTTTGATAGAATAATTTCTACATCCAGTTCACAAGTGCTTGACTAGCACACTTAACTAGCACATAAATTAACTATCAGTTTACATGCATCAAGTGCAAATTAATCTCTTTATCATAATTTGACCACACTTGAAAACAAATATAACACAAGAGTTAAAGGCATTTCATAGAAAAACATGCATATTTATCCATTGATACAAATTCAGGCTTCGAGATATTTATGTTGGATGTATAAGTGATCTGCAGTGATCTATAGGTTGTTGTGATCAATCTAAGTCAAATTAAAGATGATTAAGGGATTGTTTAATAACAGCCATTGGATGCCCTGATCAGGGGCATCCTGACCATCCATCTTTTGTGTGTGGTTCCCCTGGTACAGGTCCTATATAAAGGGGCCCTAGGGTTTGAGAAGAAAACCTAAGACAGTTTCTATCTCTCTCACTCTCTTCCCTGCTCACTGATCAAGCAAGGACTGAAAGCACCAGGAAGAACCACTCACTGCTGGAGATCAAGTTCAGGAGTGGAAGCACATAAAGAGGAGGCCATGGCTGGACCTCCAGATCAAGGTACACACCCCTGATCCTCATCTTGTGGCTCAAATCTTGAGCTAGATGATCCTCATAGGTTCTAACAGTGGTATCAGAGCTTCTAGCTGCAAGTTTGTGCCCTAATTATGCTAAGTTCTTGTGTTCAAGACCTAGTTTTGTTGCTGGAATTTTGATTCCTGATCAAGTTCTTGCTCAAAACTGGATAAGGTTGATGTTTTAGCCCCAGTTTTTTCTAAGTTTAAGCCCTAATGGATGAATCAGCAGGTGCTAGGGTTTTTATTATGTAACTCTGATTTGGGGATTTCAATTCTTATGCAGTTCCTAAGTGAAATCCCCAATTTGACTGAAGAACCCTAACCCTAGTTCATCGAATCGATGAACCCTAAACCTAATTCCTAAATCAGACGAACCCTAACCCTAATTTCTTGGATCAAGGAACCCTAATCCTAATTTGATGATCTAAAGAGAGGCAGTGGACACATACCTTATGGGCCTCGTCGTCGTCGCTGGCCACGGCGGCGCCGGAGCCACCCACTCAGTTGGGCGGACCTACTCGGGCTCGTACCCCAGCGGTCTCGCCGTCCACTGCACCGGCTGGTGGTCGAGCCCTCTCGTGCCCTTGTGGCCATTGGAGCTCATCGTTGTGCTGGGTACGGCACTGCATCGTCGTTGTCGTCACGAGGACGCTCGCACGCTCGCGGCTATGGCGCAAAGGGAACTGGCAAGCATCGCTCGACGGAGCTGCGCGCTGACTGCACGCGAATCCGGCGAGAGGCGCCTACTGGCGCCGTTCTCCTTCTCCACTGCGGCCGCCGCAGGTAGACGGGGAGGGGGAAAATGAGAGGGCTAGGGCACGGGGGGCGTCGTCGCGCGTCGGTTTTGTTCCGACCCGGCGCGCCCTCGTCCGTTGCATCACATCCGACGGCCAGCAGTGGTGGCGGCTTAACGGGCCTCTCGGGGCTGCTAAGTGGGGTGAGGGGGAGCCGGGCTGGGCCAGTTTCGGCCCAGTCTGGAAGTTGTTTCTTTTTTTCAGCCATAAAAGGGGAGATTAGGGATTAATTTTTAGGTGCTAATTTGAATAAGTTATGGGGCTAAGTTTTGGCATATCTTTTATGTCAATTATGTAACATGGTTGTATGACTTTTTGTCATGCAATTATGTTTGATACCTAAGTAAGTTTAATGTGTTTTATTATGATTAGTTAATTCTTTCTGTTGTGATTATTATATTTGGTTGATTCTTTTGTGGTTTTATCCAAATAAATTGTAACAATAATGTTTTGCTGCAAAATAAATTTTGTAAGTCCTCAAATTAAGCATGGCTTATGTTAATCATTCTAGCCAAAGCTGATTGATGGGCATTTTGACCATGAAATTTTATTTGTTTGGTTCACCTCTGGCCAAAGTTGATGTGTTCCAGATTAATAAAAGAATTCTATATGATTATAGGATCTAATTAAGTGTGGCTTATATCTGTCATTCTGGCCAAAGCTGATTAGCACATATTTTGATCACAAAATTTTGTTGATCATGTCTATTTCTGGCCAAAGCTGATATAGACTAGATTGATGAAAGGAGTATAAAATTATGATGCTTATTCAAAGCATTTGTTTTCTTTTGCAGCATCTAATGCCTCTCAAATTGCCGGTATTATAAATGGCATAGAACAATTGACTGGTAGCAATTTTGGTACTTGGAAGGAGAAGCTTGAGATCACTTTAGCTTTGCGGAATATAGATTATGACCTTCTTAAGGATCCTCCTATAGCACCCACTAAAGGTGATGAGAATTATGATGCCCTAAAAAGGGCTTATGATGATGAGAAAACTAAGTGGGAGGATTCAAATCGTAAGTGCCTCATGATTATTAAGGGCTCCATTACTCAAAGTATGAGGGGAGCAGTTCCAGACTCTCAGACTTCCAAGGGTTACCTTGGAAAGATTGAGGACCAGTTATGCAACAAGCCTCATTAGAAGGCTTATTGATGAAAGGTATGATCCAACTGGGAGTCTGAGAGAACATATCATGAGGAAAATTAACATGGCCACTAAACTTAAGACAATGGAAATGGAAATCTCTGAAGGTTTCCTTGTCCATTTTATTATGTCATCCTTGCCCACGGATTTCCCTCCGTTCACCATCAATTATAATGCGATGGATTCTAAATGGGGCATGGATGAAATGATGGCTAGATGTGTACAAGAGGAGGAAAGGCTTAAAGCTGGACGAGTTGATCATGTCAATCAGTTCAAGCATTCTCAGAAGAAAAAGTTTATAAAGCCTAAGCCTGCTCAGTTTAAAGATAAAGGGCAATCTTCTAATTTCTTTCAGCAAAAGAACCCTAACAGAGCTCCTAATGCAGATGTGTTGGAGATATGCCCTAGAGGCAATAATAAATATAGTTATTATTATATCTTTGTGTTTATGATAAATGTTTACATTCATGCTATAATAGTATTAACAAGGAAACATTAATACTTGTGTGATTTGTAAACTTAAATTGAAGTCCCTAGTAAAGCCTCTTTAGATCACTAGCTTGTTGGTTAATAAATGATTGTGGTTTCCCTATCATGAACATTGTCAACACCCGGATTTTTCAATCCTAGATGCCTGTTATGCCATACATCACAATCCCAGGATTACCATTTTTGCGAGACATAACAGAATTGGATACCATAGTACTTCATCCATTACAAATGATACATAAGTTCTTACACAAATAGGGATCTCATGATCCAGTTCTTAATAAAACATCAAGCAGCGGAATACGTAATAATAACGGTAGCGTAGGCGAAGCTCCATCTTCGGGTTCACAGGCAATGCTGACGATGGGAGATGATCCTAGTTGTCGTAACCTTCCTGGGGTCCATCCTCCAGGTACTCCTCTTCATAGTCTGGCCATGGGAATAGCCAGAGACAAAGCCATGAGTACTCTTTAAGTACTCGCAAACTAATACTAACAGGTAAGGGGTTTTTGGATAATAGGACACTAGGCTCTAGGGTTGTTTTGCAAAAAGCCAGGTTTATCTTTACTAAGTTCCAAAGCTAGTCAAAATTTTATAACTCCTAAGTGGGATCTTGTAATTCAGGTCACAACTCTGTTGTGTTCAAGTCAAAGTCTCAATTCATTTCACAAGTCATTTTGAAAAGTCTGACGGGGGAACAGTATGGCCACTCCAACTGTCCATAACCGCGGACGCGGCTATTCGAATAGTTTGACACTTTGCAGAGATTGTACACTTTCACCACAACATTCGATACATCCGTCAGGAACAAATCCTGAATTCACCATACTCAGTATGCGGATAATCAATCCTAACCTTTCAATTACACTCCCTAGTATAAGCACCTCTCCTGTGAGTTTGGCCTCCCAACCATGACCACTGTCATCTTGGGTACTGCACAAGTGGACAATCTTCACAAGGTAGCCTCAGCTCAGACCTTGGCCGTGAGGGAACTAATACTAAGGCATATAAGTTTCCAGTCAAGCCCTACCCAATATTCGGGTATTGTGGTTGTACGCTAAAATTGGAATGGTATCGCATCCAGACAACCATCAGTTTTATAAAGGGCTAAGGCTCATGCCTCAACATTTTCATCACCAAAATCATCAAGTGTTTGGAAACACATGTCCAAAACATTTCAATAGAATGATCCATCATTCCAAGGTTTTCATAACCATTTTTCCACCAAGTATTCCCATCTAAAAGTTGATCAAGTTTTATGCTTAGCACTAGCATCTACAGGTGGGGGTAGTACTAATGAGGGGTAGTAACTAGTGAAGTTTCAACTAAGTCCAACCTTATATCTTAGGCTGATATCAAGGTTTCTAGCTTAGGCCAAATTTTATGCTCTTTAAGCAACCTTCAGCACAACTGTCTAGCATCTACCAAACTCTTAGATAGACTCTAAGTAAGCTTTGATAAAGAAACAAAGTAAGAAGCTTGCCATAAAACTAGGATTGG
The DNA here is from genome assembly GCA_916181665.1 of Avena sativa. Lineage (NCBI taxonomy): Eukaryota > Viridiplantae > Streptophyta > Magnoliopsida > Poales > Poaceae > Avena > Avena sativa. The sequence goes on along the minus strand of OV702284.1, from coordinate 249,544,591 downwards.
TTTAGCAAGTGGGTATGATCACATATGCTTAAGGCATAAAGTAGTCATCTCACAAGTATGGGTTTGTGGCATCAGTAAGGTATCTTGCAAGTGTTAGCTTGCATAGGTCAATTTGATTAGTAAGCCTGGCATCAATGTCAATATAAGCTTGCCTTGTGCAGAGCAGTGGTTGAAGTTCTCCTCGGCTTCCTCTTCGTAGTATCCTCCTTCCTCCTCGTAGTATCCTTGGTCGGTACTAGCGTCTATGAATAAATACGAGGTACACAATCACCAAACAATACTTAACTACTTGCAATCATCACACACAAGGGTCCTATAGATGATCTAGCATCATCTCTAACATTACAAGGTTAAGGCTTGGTTTAAATCTTTTTATTTTTAGAAAAGTAATTTCTACTCATTGAAAAATTACTTAAGATTTAATATTCTCCAAACTAAACATGGGATCATGTTGACACATGTCATCACCACATATTGTAGTCCATGGGAATGTGATTTAAAGTGGTGTCACAATTTAATAAGGTTTTACCCTTTTATTTTAATTAATTAAAGTGGCTAGAAATGCTTATGAAGCATTCTTTTATTCTTTGAACACTATTTCTGCAAGTAAACCTATATATTTTTATATATTCTGAAAGGTATGGTTAAATGTGATTTTTGAGAGTTGGAATCAACTCAAAAGCTTTTATGGTTTAAATTTGAAAAATGTTTGAATGCAGAAAAGCTTCTGCCTTGTTATTTTTACTATGGGTGATCTATAGATCCAAATGACTTGAATCCAACGGGCTTGGATTAAGCATTCACAGACCTTTCTAACAAAATTGGTTTCATTCAATTTGGTGCACTGAATCGATCTGGGTTGATTTTTGAAGTGTTTTTGAATTCAAATAGAAAAAGTTTAATTTGAATTGCTGGGCTGCGCGGGAAATTCTAACGGGTCGGCCTGCTAAGCGCAGTGCTCCCGCGGGCTGCTTAAGTGGGTGTCCCCACTCGTCAGTGACACGGGGCTGGGCGAAGCGGTATGGGGCAACGTGGATCGTTCGATCTAGTTCTAATCCAACGGCTGAGGGTCATCGTCGACGCGAGACAGCTACGGCGAAAACGAAACCTAGCGCGGACAGTGAGGGGTGCTGGGGGCTCGCCGGGGTACGGGCGAGGGTCGGCGAGGCGGGCGAACGACGAAGTCGACGACGGCGAACCTCCTGGTACCGGTGGCTTCTCCTGGGGCGGCTCCAATCGCTGGCTCCCTTCTTCTCCAGAGGCGGCGGGCTCCGGTGAAATTCCGGCGAGGTGGTGCTCGGCTTGCTCTAAGAATGGTGTGGCACGGTCAGTGGGGAGAGGGGAGTGAGATGGTGTGAAGAAATCGTGCGGGGGTGGCCTCTATTTATAGTCGAGCGAGGGGACCGTCGGGGCACACGGTGAGCTCGTCGGGGGCGACGTTACAGGCGGCTAATGGCATGGGCAAGGGTAGGGGACGGTGCTGTGTCTCCTGGCGATGCTCAACGACATGGTCGCGAGGCATGGGGCGGTGTGGTTTGGTCTGGAACGGCCGGTGCTCTGCACGGCAGAGGCGGCGTCTTCGACGGAGGGCGGTGGCTGTATGGCACGGGGCGGCAAACGGGGGTGTCTGGCGATATCCTGGGTCGGTGGTGATCGTGTGTGCACGCGGTGAGGGCGGCGCGCGGTCTGTGGGTGATGGTCGAGGGTGGCGCTCTGGCGCACGCTCGGCATGGTCTGGGCATGTCTTGTGCGCGTGGTCCAGGGCTTGGCAACGCTCGCGGCTGGGACATGGAGTGGTGATGGACGGTGGGCTGCCTCCCAGACATGCTGGCTAGGCTTGCTGCTGCTCCTAGCTTGCTGTCCACAATGGGGTGACATGGGGATGCTCGGCTATTCACCATTAATGACAATGGCAATCTCACAGGGGTGCTAGTGTTGGGCTAATCTTTCTAGATGATCTACTGAGGTGTGTGTGAGCTAACTAGGGAACAAGTTAGGCAAGAATCACTGCTCACAATAGTGTTTGATGTTTGTTTGATTTGTGTCTGCAACATGTTTGATGAAATGGCCGCATGAAATCAAGTTTTTAATTTTGAAATGATTTTTGGTTGGTTTGCTAGATTGGTTCTGGTGAGTCTGCAGATGCTTGGGTTTTGAAAGTTGAGCTTGTTTGAGTGGGTTTTGGAAAAGTGGGATCTTCCCATATGAAGAAGATTCAATTTTGAATTGTCATTTAAACTATGCATTTGAAAGTTTCTGGATGATCACAAAGTGGGCCTTGATACCTTGTTATGAGTACATTCAAGGGGTGCAAAGATCCAGAAAAGTTTCTGTTAGGTTTTGAAAGTTTGAGACAGCCAAAGTAGGCATGGGAGTTAAATTGGTCAAAATGACCATTCACTTCATATATTTGTTTTGATTTACTTGTCTTTAGGAAAAGTGTGGGAAATGTTTTAGATGATGTTCATTTCACCTAAGAAACATTTTACAAGCAATGGATCACACAAACAAGGTGGTTTTTAAAGAAATTCAAAATCCATGCATACACATATACATGCATTCATGAATTCATTTAGAAAAGTTTTTTGTTAACCCTAAACTTGATGATTAGTGTTTTGATGATCTAAGTTTGATATTTTTGGGATGTTACAAACCTTCCCCCCTTAAACAAAATCTCGTCCCGAGATTTGAAAAAGGACGAAAAGATTACCTAGGATTTGAAGAGATCGGGAAACTCCGTCCTGATGTGATCTTCACGTTCCCAGGTAGCTTCTTCTTCTGTGTGATTGCTCCATTGAATCTTGAGAAACTTGATGCTTCGGGTTCTGGTAGTTCGAAAGGCTTCTTCCAATATATGGATGGGTACTTCGGGATAGGTCAGGTCATCATTGATCTCTATGGTCCGGTGATCGATATTTTTGAACACTTCGGTCTTCTCAGGGACTTTGAGACACTTGCGAAGTAACGAGATATGGAACACATTGTGCACAGCTGACATATCTTCTGGTAGTTCCAGTTGATACGATACTTCTCCTCGACGGTTCAGAATTTTGAAACGTCCGATATATCTGGGGGCTGACTTTCCTTTGAGTTGGAAACGCTGCATTCCCTTCAATGGCAACACTTTCAGATAAACAAAATCTCCTATGTTGAAGGCGAGGTCTCAACGTCTCTTGTCGGCGTAACTCTTCTGTCGGGATTAGGCTGTCTTGAGGTGCTCACGAATCTTGTGAACCTTCTCTTCTGCTTCTCGTAGGATGTCGGGTCCGAAGATCTGACTCTCTCCTACTTCCGACCAGTTCAAAGGGGTGCGGCACTTTCTTCCGTACATAAATTCAAATGAGGCCATTTGCAAACTGGCTTGGTAACTGTTGTTGTAGGAAAATTCTGCAAATGGCAGACAGTCTTCCCACTTGGATCCATATTCTAGAACACATGCTCTAAGCATATCTTCGAGTATTTGGTTTACTCGCTCCGTTTGTCCATCGGTCTGAGGGTGATACGCGGTACTGAAATCTAGGCGGGTTCCTAAACCTTCTTGGACTTTCTTCCAGAATCTCGAGGTAAACTGAGTTCCTCGATCTGATACGATGTTCTTGGGGACTCCGTGCAAACTAACGATTCTAGCGATGTACAACCCTGCTAGCTTCGAACTCTGATAGGTGGTTTTGACGGGCAAGAAATGGGCGACTTTGGACAATCTGTCCACTATGACCCAAATAGAGTCATTTCCCCTACTAGAAGTAGGTAGTCCAGTGATAAAGTCCATTCCTACAGAATCCCATTTCCATTCCGGAATCTGCAAAGGTTGCAACAATCCAGCGGGTCTTTGATGTCCTGCCTTGACTCGCTGACATATATCACACTTGGCGATATAGCTTCCGATTTCTCTCTTCATCTTATGCCACCAAAATTGCTCTTTCAAATCTTGATACATCTTAGTTCCTCCGGGATGGATAGAATAAGGAGTATCGTGAGCCTCCTTCAAGATAACTTCTTTCAACTCAGAATCTGATGGTACACAAAGGCGTCCTTTGTACCACAAAACTCCTTCTTCGTCCTCGGTGAATCCGGGTACTTTGCCTGTACCGATACGACGCTTGATTCCGTCGATACTAGCATTTCCTTTCTGCGCCTCTTTAATCTGACTGATCAAAGTGGGCTGAAGTTCTATGCTAGCCAAAAATCCTTCACTTACTAATTCCATTCGAAAATCTTCCATCTCTTTGTGCAAACTTGGTTGCTCCTTCAAAATCATGGAGTTCAAGCGGCACGGCAATCTGCTAAGGGCATCGGCTACCACGTTGGCTTTACCAGGGTGATAGTGAATGTCCAGGTCGTAATCCTTGATTAGCTCAATCCATCTTCTCTGCCTCATATTCAGCTCCTTCTGAGTGAATATATACTTTAGGCTCTTGTGATCCGAATAAATCTCACAACGGTTTCCCATCAGGTAATGTCTCCATGTTTTTAGGGCTAGAACTACGGCTGCGAGTTCGAGATCATGGGTTGGGTAATTTTGTTCATGTTGCTTCAATTGTCGCGAAAGATAAGATATAACTTTGCCTTCTTGCATTAGCACACATCCGAGACCAATTTTGGATGCGTCACAATACACATCGAAGGGCTTTGTGATATCCGGCATGATTAAGATTGGGGCTGAAATCAATCTCCTTTTGAGTTCTTGAAAACTCGCTTCACATTTGTCGGTCCATTCAAACTTCTTGTCCTTCTTTAGCAATTGGGTCATGGGTCGGGCGATACTAGAGAATCCTTCTACAAATTTGCGGTAATATCCCGCCAATCCGAGAAAAGCACGAACTTGGGTTTGAGTGGTTGGGGCTTGCCAATCTTCTACATCTTTCACCTTGGCAGGGTCAACGGCAATTCCTCCGGCTGATACAATGTGACCGAGGAATCCTACCTCCTGTAACCAGAATTCACATTTGCTAAACTTTGCATACAACTGATGCTCTCTAAGGGTTCCAAGAATGGTCCTTAGGTGTAGCTCATGTTCTTCTTCTGATTTGGAATAAATCAGAATGTCATCGATGAAAACAACGACAAACTTATCCAGGAAGTCCATAAAAATCTTATTCATGAGGTTCATGAAATAAGCGGGGGCATTGGTTAATCCAAAAGACATGACTGTATACTCATACAATCCATATCTGGTGGTAAATGCAGTCTTTGGAATATCCTCTGCACGAATTTTGAGTTGATGATAGCCAGTTCTAAGATCAATCTTAGAAAACACCTGGGATCCGGTCAACTGATCAAACAAATCTTCTATCTTAGGCAAGGGGTACTTGTTCTTGATGGTGACATCATTCAACTTTCGATAATCCGTACACAAACGCCATCCTTCTTGTCCACAAACAAGACAGGTGATCTCCATGGGGATGCACTTGGTTGAATCAATCTGATTTCCAACATGGAATCCAGTTGCTTCTTCAGTTCTTCTAGTTCTGACGGGTTCATACTATAGGGTCTCTGGGCTATGGGTCCTGTTCCGGGGATTAGTTCAATGATAAACTCGATATCCCTATCTGGGGGCATACCGGGCAAAACATCTGGAAATACATCGGGGTATTCACAGACTATCCGGACTTGGTCAATGGTAGGTTGGGCTATACTCTTGTTACACTTGAATTGACGAGGTAAGGTTTTAGATATATGCTCGACTGATATTCCGGTGGTACTGGTCATGGTAATGGCTTTCTTGGCACAGTCAATCAATCCTTTATGTTTGGACATCCAATCCATTCCTAGTACTACTTCCAAACCTTTAGTTCCGAGTACTATTAGGTTAGCATAAAAGTCTATGCCATGGATTCGGATAGGGACGGCTTTGCAAATTTGCCTAGCCTTGGTGGTTGATCCGGGAATTTGTACAATCATCACATGCTTCAATTTGGTTGGTTGAATTTTACTAGTGCAAGCAAATTCTTCGGTGACAAATGAATGCGATGCACCAGAGTCAAACAACACTCTTGCAAGTACTGAATTAACAGAAAACATACCCAGCACGACGTCTGGCGCTTCCTGAGCTTCTTCAGCATGCATGAGAAAAAGACGGCCATTGCGGTTGAGTGAATTCCCTGGGGCAAATCTTCTCCCTGGCTGGACACGACGCTGCTGCTGAGCTGGGACATTGGCGTTGGGGGCTGTAGCATTCTTCTTGTTGGGGCACTCGTTGGAATAGTGGCCTTTATTTCCACAGTCATAACAGGTCACTTGTGACTTGTCCTTAGCTGCGACAGGCACACCATTGCTTCCAGTCCTCGGGGCAGTGTTGGGGTTGGTGGTAGCATTGTTGGTGTTGAACTTGGGTGGGGCACAGGTGAAATTGCTAGAGTTGCCGGGGTTGTTGTGATTTCCTACGGGTCTAGGGTTTCCACGGTTGGGATAGGTCAGACGGGTCATAGGGGGTCTGTTGGTTCTTGGGGCAAATCCTGGAGATGGGTTGGGGTGATACTTTGGGGTGTGATGGGTTCCTGGTTGATGCATCATGCGATGCTTGCGGTTCTCATTGGCCTGGTTGATCTTTCCTTCCATTTGGATAGCAGAGTCGACAAGGGTTTCAATATCAACAAAGGGGATATTGACTAATACCGTCTGCATCTCGTCGTGCAGACCATTCAGGAATCTTTCTTTCTTCTTGGCTTCGGTGTCTATCTCGTCCGGGGCATACCTAGCTAATGACAAAAATTTGTCACGGTATTCCACTACAGTCATCCTTCCTTGCTTTAGCTCTCTGAACTCGTCTCTCATTCTCTTGATTAAACCTGGTGGCACATGGGTTCTGCTGAACTTGACCTTGAATTCGTCCCAGGTCATCATCTGGCCTCCGGTCATTGCACAAACACTGTTCCACCATGCCCTGGCATCTCCGGCTAGATAATGGGTGGCAAACAAGACTTTCTCGTTGGCTTCCACTCCGGCTACTTCTAAGTTATTTTCCATGGTTTGCAGCCAATCATCGGCGTCTAGGAGTTCTTCTGACTTGGTGAAAACGGGTGGGTTGGTATTCTGGAAATTCTTGAGCTTAGATCCATGGTTGTCCTGATTTCCGTGGCCTTGGTTGTTGTGGGCTAGCTGGGCTATCTGTTGCAGAGTGGCTATGTTGGCTTGACGTTCCGCTCTTTCAGCTTCGCGGTCAGAAGTCAACATTTGCAGGATCTGCAACATCGGGTCCGGGGCTGAACCACTTCCTCCACGTGGCATCTGAAGGTTGATATGTATCATGAGAAAAGAGGGAAATTGCTAAGGTTTTGGGTTTTTGAAAAGTTTTTGGAGTTTGACTCAAGTTTTCTAGCAACTTGATTTTTCATTCATTCACTCATAGCACACAGTACAACACACACCACAACAAGGAAAAACAGATGGTTTTAAGAACCATTCTGGAAACTACGATACAGTGGGACCGACTACTACTTACTACGCTAGTGCTCAGTGCTACTACTCCTCGGAGTCTGTGGCTTCATCATCTTCCGCATCATCGATGAAGGCGAAATCATCCTCATCGGTGAAGAAGTCCATGGCCTAATCCTCCAGAAATTCATCGTCATCGCTGAGATAGGAGTAAGGGTCTCCACGAAGATCCTCTCCGGCATTCTCCCTTTCCTCTAACTGCATGTCTCTCTCGTGGATGGCCTCTTCCAGAGATGAGATGTGATGGCGAAGACGGGCAATAATGCGCTCCTTCTTGTCGAGCTGACGACGGCGAGACTTGCGATCCTTTGCTAGCATGGCGATGGTCTGATCCTTCGTCTTGATGATGGCAGACTTGTGGTTGCAATAGTCACGGCAGTTGTCCAGTTCTTGCTGACGATCATACATCATGAAGCTAAGGTGGTCCAATTGAGTCTTCAGCTCGGGGTGGTATGGGGCTTCCAGTGGTTGTCCATTTGCATCACGTCTTGGGCAAAACTCAAAGCGAGTACCCTTGATCTGATTGATGCTCTGCCCACACATACGGGAAAGATCTTCCTGCATTGCTCTGGCAAGTCCATCGAGCCAGTTGTTTTCCCTCAAGGTAAACTGAATTCCCTCCGCGGTGGGAGGTTCAATCTTTCCTCGAAGACTTGCAACAATTAGCCACTACAGATCTTCTCCTCCTTGATCATTGAGCTGAGCTCCGAAGAACTCGGGGTGTGGACGCTCCAGAAGTTCCGAAAGCTAATCCAGATCCCTCTCAAAGATAAGGTCACCTCCATTCCCGAGTTGATAAAACTTGCTGTACTTCACGTCCATCTATAAAAATAGAGGATGAGTAGATTAGCAGAGTGATCAAGTGTGTCAAAATTTTATCTATTTTGCCAGAGTTTTTGGGGAACATGAAGTTTTATTAAAGAATTAAAGAGGTAAGAATGAGAATAAGTTTTCGTAAATATTTTTGTTCTTTGGTTTTGAAACTAAGTTTTTGGTTCAACGTCCAATCTAACTAGGGTCTCCTATGGTCAGGATGGCTCTGATACCAACTTGTCAACACCCGGATTTTTCAATCCTAGATGCCTGTTATGCCATACATCGCAATCCCAGGATTACCATTTTTGCGAGACATAACAGAATTGGATACCATAGTACTTCATCCATTACAAATGATACATAAGTTCTTACACAAATAGGGATCTCATGATCCAGTTCTTAATACAACATCAAGCAGCGGAATACGTAATAATAACGGTAGCGTAGGCGAAGCTCCATCTTTGGGTTCACAGGCAATGCTGACGATGGGAGATGATCCTAGTTGTCGTAAGCTTCCTGGGGTCCATCCTCCAGGTACTCCTCTTCATAGTCTGGCCATGGGAATAGCCAGGGACAAAGCCATGAGTACTCTTTAAGTACTCGCAAACTAATACTAACAGGTAAGGGTTTTTTGGATAATAGGACACTAGGCTCTAGGGTTGTTTTGAAAAAAGCCAGGTTTATCTTTACTAAGTTCCAAAGCTAGTCAAAATTTTATAACTCCTAAGTGGGATCTTGTAATTCAGGTCACAACTCTGTTGTGTTCAAGTCAAAGTCTCAATTCATTTCACAAGTCATTTTGAAAAGTCTGACGGGGGAACAGTATGGCCACTCCAACTGTCCATAACCGCGGACGCGACTATTCGAATAGTTTGACACTCTGCAGAGATTGTACACTTTCACCACAACATTCGATACATCCGTCAGGAACAAATCCTGAATTCACCATACTCAGTATGCGGATAATCAATCCTAACCTTTCAATTACACTCCCTAGTATAAGCACCTCTCCTGTGAGTTTGGCCTCCCAACCATGACCACTGTCATCTTGGGTACTGCACAGGTGGACAATCTTCACAAGGTAGCCTCAGCTCAGACCTTGGCCGTGAGGGAACTAATACTAAGGCATATAAGTTTCCAGTCAAGCCCTACCCAATATTCGGGTATTGTGGTTGTACGCTAAAATTGGAATGGTATCGCATCCAGACAACCATCAGTTTTATAAAGGGCTAAGGCTCATGCCTCAACATTTTCATCACCAAAATCATCAAGTGTTTGGAAACACATGTCCAAAACATTTCAATAGAATGATCCATCATTCCAAGGTTTTCATAACCATTTTTCCACCAAGTATTCCCATCTAAAAGTTGATCAAGTTTTATGCTTAGCACTAGCATCTACAGGTGGGGGTAGTACTAATGAGGGGTAGTAACTAGTGAAGTTTCAACTAAGTCCAACCTTATATCTTAGGCTGATATCAAGGTTTCTAGCTTAGGCCAAATTTTATGCTCTTTAAGCAACCTTCAGCACAACTGTCTAGCATCTACCAAACTCTTAGATAGACTCTAAGTAAGCTTTGATAAAGAAACAAAGTAAGAAGCTTGCCATAAAACTAGGATTGGTTTAGCAAGTGGGTATGATCACATATGCTTAAGGCATAAAGTAGTCATCTCACAAGTATGGGTTTATGGCATCAGTAAGGTATCTTGCAAGTGTTAGCTTGCATAGGTCAATTTGATTAGTAAGCCTGGCATCAATGTCAATATAAGCTTGCCTTGTGCAGAGCAGTGGTTGAAGTTCTCCTCGGCTTCCTCTTCGTAGTATCCTCCTTCCTCCTCGTAGTATCCTTGGTCGGTACTAGCGTCTATGAATAAATACGAGGTACACAATCACCAAACAATACTTAACTACTTGCAATCATCACACACAAGGGTCCTATAGATGATCTAGCATCATCTCTAACATTACAAGGTTAAGGCTTGGTTTAAATCTTTTTATTTTTAGAAAAGTAATTTCTACTCATTGAAAAATTACTTAAGATTTAATATTCTCCAAACTAAACATGGGATCATGTTGACACATGTCATCACCACATATTGTAGTCCATGGGAATGTGATTTAAAGTGGTGTCACAATTTAATAAGGTTTTACCCTTTTATTTTAATTAATTAAAGTGGCTAGAAATGCTTATGAAGCATTCTTTTATTCCTTGAACACTATTTCTGCAAGTAAACCTATATATTTTTATATATTCTGAAAGGTATGGTTAAATGTGATTTTTGAGAGTTGGAATCAACTCAAAAGCTTTTATGGTTTAAATTTGAAAAATGTTTGAATGCAGAAAAGCTTCTGCCTTGTTATTTTTACTATGGGTGATCTATAGATCCAAATGACTTGAATCCAACGGGCTTGGATTAAGCATTCACAGACCTTTCTAACAAAATTGGTTTCATTCAATTTGGTGCACTGAATCGATCTGGGTTGATTTTTGAAGTGTTTTTGAATTCAAATAGAAAAAGTTTAATTTGAATTGCTGGGCTGCGCGGGAAATTCTAACGGGCCGGCCTGCTAAGCGCAGTGCTCCCGCGGACAGCTTAAGTGGGTGTCCCCACTCGTCAGTGACACGGGGCTGGGCGAAGCGGTATGGGGCAACGTGGATCGTTCGATCTAGTTCTAATCCAACGGCTGAGGGTCATCGTCGACGCGAGACAGCTCCGGCGAGAACGAAACCTAGCGCGGACAGTGAGGGGTGCTGGGGGCTCGCCGGGGTACGGGCGAGGGTCGGCGAGGCGGGCGAACGACGAAGTCGACGACGACGAACCTCCTGGTACCGGTGGCTTCTCCTAGGGCAGCTCCAATCGCTGGCTCCCTTCTTCTCCAGAGGCGGCGGGCTCCGGTGAAATTCCGGCGAGGTGGTGCTCGGCTTGCTCTAAGAATGGTGTGGCACGGTCAGTGGGGAGAGGGGAGTGATATGGTGTGAATAAATCGTGCGGGGGTGGCCTCTATTTATAGTCGAGCGAGGGGACCGTCGGGGCGCACGGTGAGCTCGTCGGGGGCGACGTTACAGGCGGCTAATGGCATGGGCAAGGGTAGGGGACGGTGCTGTGTCTCCTGGCGATGCTCAACGACATGGTCGCGAGGCATGGGGCGGTGTGGTTTGGTCTGGAATGGCCGGTGCTCTGCTCACAGGGGTGCTAGTGTTGGGCTAATCTTTCTAGATGATCTACTGAGGTGTGTGTGAGCTAACTAGGGAACAAGTTAGGCAAGAATCACTGCTCACAATAGTGTTTGATGTTTGTTTGATTTGTGTCTGCAACCTGTTTGATGAAATGGCCGCATGAAATCAAGTTTGGAATTTTGAAATGATTTTTGGTGGGTTTGCTAGATTGGTTCTGGTGAGTCTGCAGATGCTTGGGTTTTGAAAGTTGAGCTTGTTTGAGTGGGTTTTGGAAAAGTGGGATCTTCCCATATGAAGAAGATTCAATTTTAAATTGTCATTTAAACTATGCATTTGAAAGTTTCTGGATGATCACAAAGTGGGCCTTGATACCTTGTTATGAGTACATTCAAGGGGTGCAAAGATCCAGAAAAGTTTCTGTTAGGTTTTGAAAGTTTGAGACAGCCAAAGTAGGCATGGGAGTTAAATTGGTCAAAATGACCATTCACTTCATATATTTGTTTTGATTTACTTGTCTTTAGGAAAAGTGTGGGAAATGTTTTAGATGATGTTCATTTCACCTAAGAAACATTTTACAAGCAATGGATCACACAAACAAGGTGGTTTTTAAAGAAATTCAAAATCCATGCATACACATATACATGCATTCATGAATTCATTTAGAAAAGTTTTTTATTAACCCTAAACTTGATGATTAGTGTTTTGATGATCTAAGTTTGATATTTTTGGGAAGTTACAAACATTGAGATGTTATTAACAACAAGATCATATCGTTAGGAGAATGATATGGTGGACATACTCCTATAGATAAGCGTAGCATAAAGATCAAGTCATTTTAATAGTTCAATTGCTATATGCTTTCTGATACATAGTAACCTAATTCCTTCGACCATGAGATCATGCATATCACCTTTACTGGATGGATACTTTGATGACATCAAACACCACACCGTAACTGGGTGGCTATAAAGGTGGCATTGAGTGTTCGGAAAGTATTGGTTGAGACACATGGATCAAGAGTGGGATTTGTCCATCCATATGACGGATAGATATACTCTGGGCCCTCTCGGTGAAATTTCATCCAATTAGCTTGCAAGCATGTGACTGGCTCACAAGGGATCACATATCACGGGAACGAGAAAAGAGTACTTATCGGTAACGAGGTTGAACTAGGTATGCAGAGATACCAATGATCATAACCTCGGATAAGTAAACTATCGTGAGACAAAGGGAAATTGGTATCGTACGTAAGTGGTTCATTCGATCGCAAAGTAATTGTAGAAATATGTGGGAGCCATATGAATTTCCAGATTCCTCTATTGGTTATTGTTCGGAGAAGTGTCTCGATCATGTCGGCATAATTCACGAACCGTAGGGAGACACACTTAAGGATTCGACGTTGTTTGAGTAGTTATGGAATGATGAGAAAGAGTTGGAATGTTGTTCGGAGTCTCGAATGGGATTCGGGATATCACGAGGAGATCCGGAATGGTCCGGAGAATAAGATTCATATAAGGAAAGTCCTGTTTCGGAGTTGGGGAATGGTTCCGGCGTTTTCATCGGGAATGTTCTAGAAGGTTCCGGAATGTCCGGCACTCCGGAGGGAAAGGGTACATGAATGTGTTATATCAAGTTGATATGATTGCATCATGTACTAGGTGTCATCGCTGAACAAAATAAAGGGTTTAATCAAATCCTAGTTTGAAAAAGTCAAACGGCAATTTGAAAGTCAAACGGCTATTTTTGGGAAGTGGAGAGGGAGGTGGAAACCGAGTTGGGGAGGAGTTCCTCCCCTCCACCGCCGGCCGACCTCCAAGCTGAGTTAGGGAGGGACTCCCCTCCCCTTGGCCGGCCCCTCCACCTATAAAAGGAGGGGCAGGGCTCCCCTCCTAGACACACAACTCCTCCGCCTCTAAACCCTAGCCGCCTGCGCCGCCACCTCCATTGCCGCCGCCGCCCTAGGGCAAACCGCCGCCGCCCCCTAGCTAACCCTAGCCGCCGGCTTGCCCCCTCCTCAGCGTGTCTAAACCCTAGATCGTCGAGGGCTCTCTCATAGTCCACCATACTCGCTCCGGCTTAAGGCGAAGCCCTGCGAGATCTCCCCTCTACTTCCGGTACCACGCCGTTGTGCTGCCGGAATCGCGAGGAGAGTGCTACAACCTTCGTTGCCTGATGGAACAAGGGAGAGGAAGGTCTTTGTCGAGTACCGAACGTGTGACCGACTACGGGAGCGCTGCCGGAACGCAGCACCGGAAGGATCGTCTACGCGATCTTGAGATCGGGAAGAGTACGACTACATCACCCACGAGAATCCGCTCTCGTTAAACACTTTGGAATCTTCGAGGGTGAGTTATTCCATCGACTCGTTGCTACAATCTAGTAGATAGATCTTGGCTTGTTTGTTTGTATGCGGTAGAAATTTTTTGTTTTCCATGCTACGAAACCCTACAAGATGCACCCCCTAATGCTGATGGTAAAGATCCTAATGGATGTCGCTTTTGTGGAAAAAGCGGACATGTCTAGAGGGATTGTATTGGGTTCATGAAATGGCTCAATAAGAAAGGTACTAATGTTATAACTTTTGTTGACGAATCCCTTTATGTTGATTATACCACCAATACATGGTGGGTTGACTCAGGTGCACCAATTCATGTTGCAAACTCCTTACAGGGATTCGATACGAAGAGGACCCTAAGAAGAGGGGAAAGAACCATTAGATTTGCTAATGGTGTTGAGGCTGAGGCCGAGGCTATTGGAGAGTTCTCACTTATGCTCCATAGCGGCTTTATGCTTCGTTTACGTAATGTACTTTATGTACCCTCTATGAGACGAAACCTTGTGTCTGTCTCATGCTTAGATGATGATGGTTTTCACTGTGACTTTAGGGACAAGAGATGTATAATTATGTTTGACAATAAGAATGTTGGTCTTGCCTTCCGAAATGTAACATCCCTAAAATCATAATTTCAAAGTTTGCATATCATTCATGCATGCATATAGATTTGAGTTCAATTTCAAACTCATTTCAGAAAAAAAACAGAAGCACATAGTGCTATGATTTTATGTGAACAAACTTATATCAAATGGCCATCACCATTTGAGAGTTTGAATGTGTTAAGCCTTGAATGCTGGTTTTCTTTGTTGATTGGATTGAATGAGGATTTGAACCAGGTTTTACAAAATGAAAATGGATTCAAAAACCATTTCTCAAATTTTGCAAACCAAGTGCCAAGTCTCTGATATTTTGCTCTCCAAGCTTGACCAAGCCTTTGCAAAGCAACCACTTGATCTTATGCCTATATTTGAGACTACTGCTCACTGCAAAAATCCCAGGAAGATTTGAATTCAAATGAAACTTGAATTCATTTGAAAATCAATCCAGAAAATTGAAACAGAAAAAGAAAAAGGAGAAAGAATTAGAAAAAGGCCGGCGCCAGGATTCCAGCCCAGCAACAGAACATGCCCAGCTAGCCCACCCGGGCCATTCCTCTCCCACTCGCACGCGCCGACGCACCCACACAGCCGCTGATGACCAGACCCCACCTCCTCTTCGCGTGCTTCGCTGACGAGCGGGCCCTCTCCACATTGCCCTCGTCTTCCCCAAACCGCGCCCGCGACCACGTCGCCGCTGTTGTCAAGGCCGATAATGGCGCGGCGTAATTAGCCATTATGCCGCAGGCGTTTCCTGTCGCGCCTGGGCCTATTTAATCCCCTCTGCACCGCGAACATTTTCCCCCACTCTCCTCGCTCACTCCGCCACCAGGCTGCGCGCATTAGCTCTCGAAGCCCCGCTGTACCGACGACTCCGGCGACCGATTCCGGTGAGCCTCGACCGCCCCCCTCTCTCTGGTTCAAACGAGGATGCCCAGCTTGATCTTGCGCATACGCTGACGCCTTCCTTTTGCCTGCTCGTGACCCAGGTTGTCGTCTCCGTCCACGACCGAAACCACCTGCGCCGCCGCCTGACTCCGGCGACCAATTAAGGTAAAACCCGAGCGCCCCTTTCCCCCTCCTTCACGCGATCTTGTTCGCCTATGTCTTGTGCAAATCCTGATGCCACTGGTTCGTGCTAGGGCGACGCCAAACCTCGGCAAGGACCACGACTGCAAGCTACTGACGCCGCCCGTTACTCCGACGAGTTCCTGAGACCGTGCCAGCGCGCCCCTTCGCAAACCAACACCACGTCGAGCATCAGCACGCCACTGCGGATCCGGTAAACACCTCCCTTCCTTCCCAGGCGACCTAGAGCGCCAGCACCGCCGCGGTCAGACGCGCTGCCGCCAGTCAACGGCGCTAGCGCCGCCCGTGTATGGTCAGGACGATTAGGAGCGTCAGATGTAGATCCTACGGCGTAGATTAGAACGTGGGCGAAGAGGTAAGCGCGCGTCTGAGCCGCCAGATCTCACTTAGATCCTACGGTCCGCGTTTGTCGATCCAAACGAATCGGTACGCGCCAGTAATACTGCGACACGTGTCTAGGGTTGATTCAAAAACAGAATTCAAAAACAGATTTAGATACAGATTTCAAATGGCTATAACTTGAGATTCCCACGTTAGATTTTTGCAAATTTTATACCGTTGGAATCAGTGAATCAAGGCCTTTCTGAATCTGCAATGTGTTTAACAAATAGTATCTGTTAAAATGACTTTGTATGCAGAAACATGTTTAGGTCCATTTTGGGCATAGTTTTTGTTTAGCAATTTGTTTTAGAGCTAAATAAGTTCAGTTAGCAAACTTTGTGACTTGTTTTGTTTCTGTATCATGCACTTGCTTGGTAGAGTTTTCAAAATCATCACTTAGTAATTTCTTGCATACATGCATTCATATTTTTGTTTGTATATAAATTGTGTGTAATTGTATGCTACAAATTTTGTGTAGATTTTGCTAGTGACTGTGATTGTGAAGAGTTCTACTCTCCCCATTACCAAGGCAAGTGATACTTCATGATATTTCCACCCTTTATTTGGAATAAGCATTAGAATTATTTTGCTAAGTCTTGCATGCTACTTTTGCCAAATGCTATGTTGGGAAATCCTATGTAGTGTAGAATTGTAGAATTGCTAGGAAATTTTCCTAAGTTAAGTTACTATGCCATGCTTAGCCTAGCTAGTAGAAAACAAGGGTTGGTAAAGTATGTACATGCTATGGTGAAATAATTATAAGTCCTTTTGGACTCATGCTTTTCTTAATAAAACAACTAAGTCAATGAACTTCCTGGGTGGAATGGGACTTGAATGGTGGTTTTTGGGTTGAGTGGTTACACAAGGCCATGGATTTGGCTTGTGTATCTCACTTGTGGTATGCCACCCAGGCACAAAGGGATTTGGAGGCCAAGTGTTGAGAAAGCTTACAGTGCAACCACTTGGCAATATGGGCTCTGCCATGATCATATAGGTTGCTAGAACTTAGTCACTTGGACAGTTAGTGGTATTGGGAATGATAGGTTGGAGCGCGTCCATTTGACTAAGGAAAGGCTTCTGAAAGGTCCTGTCTTGGGAAACCAAGTCTGGTGGGGAAAGTGAACAACCTCTGCAGATGGAAAATCTAAGTACTTAGCCAAGTCCATGGCAATGGACAACTTGAGCATCAAGACATGGAAGCTACAAGAATCTCATCACTCCAACTTCTAAGTAAAACTTGTGGGTGAACAAGGGTGAAGGACCCCAATGTCTATTGGTGGTTTCTTGGGAAGTTTTTGACAAAGAAAAACTTAGAGTTTTCAACTAATAGGAAAAACCTATTTTGAGCAAAGCAAGCCAAGCTACACCTATCCAAAATGCATATAGTAATATAGTCCACTTAAAATTTACTAAGGTATCACTTGCCAATACTATTCCAAAGTATTGACCCACTGTGGCTGTAACTTGTGATGTTGCAGGTTACTCCGATGATGAGTAGGAGTCATGAGTCTACACTCAACATGCTTGCCTGTGGCACATGAAGATGGAGACTTATGTTTATTTACTTATTCGAAAACTCTTGTATTAGGCCTTTGGCCCTGAGTTGTAAAAGACTATGTTTTATCTCTGGAATGAATGTAATAGACGACCATTGTATCTGTGTACTTCATCTTAAACTGTGGATGCTAGCATTGATCCAGGGACTAGCATTGCAATCACAAGGATCCTTTTCCTTTACAAAGGAGGGATCTTACACGAAAAGACAAACTTTATCTTGTTTCCTTAAGTGATTCCATAAGTGAAGTCAATGCTTCCTCTAATATAAATGTTAGTACCAAGCGTAAGCACAATGATGATGAGACTTCTTCGAAACTATGGCACTATCGTCTGGGCCATATTTTGAGGGGGAGAATCGAGCGTCTCATTAAGGAGCAAGTTCTTCATCCTTTAAATTTCTCAGATGCGGATCTG
The DNA here is from genome assembly GCA_916181665.1 of Avena sativa. Classification (NCBI taxonomy): domain Eukaryota; kingdom Viridiplantae; phylum Streptophyta; class Magnoliopsida; order Poales; family Poaceae; genus Avena; species Avena sativa. The sequence goes on along the minus strand of OV702284.1, from coordinate 249,526,791 downwards.
GATCATTGTATTGATTGCATCAAAGGGAAATATGCTAAGAGAATTAAGAAAGGTGCAAATTGAAGCACGGGAGTTTTGGAAATTGTTCATACGGATATTTGTGGTCCATTTAATGTGAAATCAGTGGATGGTTTTAATTCCTTCATAACATTCACTGATGACTTCTCCCGCTTTGGATACATCTATCCTATCAAAGAAAGATCTATGGCATTAGAAAAGTTCAAGATATTTAAAGCTGGAGTTGAGAATCAAGCTGGTCAAAAGATCAAAGTTGTAAGGTCTGGCCGTGGTGGTGAGTAATACGGAAGACACACTTCTTATGGCCAAATTCCTGGACCTTTTGCTAAGTTCCTACAGGAAAATGGTATTGTTGCTCAGTATTCAGCACCAGGCGAACCTCAACAAAATGGAGTCGCTGAAAGGCGGAATCGTACTCTTATGGATATGGTAAGGAGTATGTTAAGTCACTCCACTTTGCCGCTTGGTTTATGGATAGAAGCTCTAAAGACAGCTGCACATATTCTTAATAAGGTCCCTAGTAAATCGGTGCCAAAAACACCGTATGAGTTATGGACTGGGAGAAAACCTATCCTGAGTTATTTGCATGTGTGGGGCTGCCCTGCTGAGGCAAGAGTTTTCAATCCAATTATGGGAAAGTTAGACTCCAAGACTGTCAGCTGCCATTTCATTGGTTACCCTGACAATTTCTATTGTCCAAAGCAATTCACTAAGTTTGTTGAAACAAGACACGTTGTGTTCTTGGAAAGTGATATGTTGAGGGGGAGTATGACTCCCAGGGAAATAACCTTAGAGGAGAAACGGGAATATGTCCCGGTACCTATGATACAAGAACCAGTGTTTCCTGTTCATGTTGAGGTTACACCTCCAGTTGAAAGAACTGTTAATCCTACCCCTGCTGAGATACATGTGACTCCGTCAGAGTCCACATCTAATGATACTTCTACGGAAGATGCTCAGTAGCCTGAAGTTGTGATTGAGGTATCAAATAATGCACCTCTCAGAAGGTCAAAGCGGGCTAGGAAGTCTGCTATTACAGATGATTATGTGACTTATATGAGTGAGGATATAAATGAGTCGATGTTGGATGATGATCCTGCATCGTTTAAGGAAGCCATACAAAGTGATCATTCATCAGAATGGCTTGATGCTATGAAATATGAAATGAAGTCCATGAGCATTAATGATGTATGGGACTTAGTAGGGATTCCTAAAGGAGCCAAAACTGTGGGCAGCGGATGGGTCTATAAGACCAAACATGACTCCAAGGGTGATATCGAAAGGTTCAAAGCAAGGCTTGTGGCTAAGGGCTTCACTCAAAGAGAAGGTATTGATTATAATGAGACTTTTTCACCTGTCTCTTCTAAGGAATCATTCAAAATTATTATGGCACTTGTGGCTCATTATGATCTAGAGTTGCATCAGATGGATGTCAAAACGGCATTTCTGAATGGTGACTTACATGAGGATGTTTACATGGCTCAACCGGAAGGTTTTGTTATGGAAGGAAAAGAAAATTTAGGATGTTGTCTTAAGAAGTCCATTTATGGATTAAAGCAAGCCTCAAGGCAATGGTACTTCAAGTTTGATCAAGTCATAAAGAATTTTGGTTTCAAGGAGAATGAAGTGGACAATTGCATTTATGTGAAGTTCAGGGGGAGCAATTTTGTCTTTCTGATACTATATGTTGATGACACACTATTAGCCAGTAGCGATAAGAATATGCTACTGGAAACTAAAAGGTTTCTCTCTTCAAAGTTTTACATGAAAGATCTTGGTGAAGCCGCTTATGTCTTAGGCATTCAAATTCACCGAGATAGATCCAGAGGAATCTTGGGGCCATCACAAAGAGCGTATATTGAGAAGGTACTCAAGAAGTTTAATATGCATAAGTGCTCAGCCTCGCCTGCTCCTATTGTCAAGGGCGATAAGTTTCGGACTTTTCAGTGCCCAAGTAATGATTATGAATCTGCACAGATGAAGTCAATTCCTTATGCTTCAATCATTGGAAGTATGATGTATGCACAAGTGTGCACTCGCCCTGACTTAGCATTCATAACCGGGATGCTTGGCAGATATCAGTCTAATCCAGGGTTGGATCACTGGAAGGCTGCTAAGAAAGCTTTGCATTATTTGCAAGGCACTAAAGGCCTCATGCTCACATATAAGAGAACTGATAACCTCGAGGTGGTGGGTTATTCAGATGCTGATTTTGCGGGGTGTGTTTGTAGGGGTTCGTAGCATGGAAAACAAAAAAAATTCTACTGCATGCACACAAACAAGCCAAGATCTATCTACTAGATTGTAGCAATGAGTCGATAGAAGCACTCACCCTCGAATATTCCAAAGCGGTTAACGAGAGCATATTCTCGTGGGTGATGTAGTCATACACTTGCCGATCTCAGGATCACGTAGACGATCCTTCCAGGGCTGCATTCTGGCAGCGCTTTCGCAGTCGGTCACACATTCGTTACTCGATGAAGACCTTCCTCTCCCTTGTTCTAGCAGGCAGCGGAGGTTGTAGTTCTCCCCTCGTGATTCCAGCAGCACGACGACGTGGTGCCAGAAGTAGAGGGAAGATCCCACAGGCCTTCATCTAAGCCGGTGCGAGTTATGGTGGATTAAGGTTTCCCGGAGATCTAGGGTTTAGAAGTCCGGGAGGAGGAGGAGGTGTCGGCAGCGGCAAGGGCGGCGGCGACGAACTGGCGGCGGCGCGAGGCGGTGGCGGCGGCGAGCGGCGGCAGCATCGGCGCGGCGGCGGGGCTGCGGCGGCGGCTCATGTGTGGGGAGAGGGGCTAGGGCTTGTGTGCTTTGGGGCAGCCCTTCCCCTATATTTATGAGAGGGAGGCATCCTTGGGAGGGGTGGGTTTGAATCCAAACCCAAGTGGGATTGAGAGAAGGACTTGTTTCTTCTCCCACTAGGAAACCATTGTTCCAGTTAGACTTTTCAAACTCCCGTTTGAATTTCAATTCAGAGCTTTAATTCTCTATTACAAATGCACACACTATGTGACCTAGGATATGATCCAATCATTCCACTTACCCATGACACATTCATGGACCATTCTCCTTCCGGACCGGTGAACCTTCCAGACCCTTCTAGAACCTCTCCGATAAAACATCGGAAACTTTCTCGAACTCCAAAATAGGACTTTCCTTATATGAATCTTATTCTCCAAACCATTCCGGATATCCTCGTGATATCCCGGATCCCATCCGAGACTCCGAACAACATTCGGTATCCCTACTAACATTCCATATCTACTAAATAACATCGAATCCTTAAGTGTGTCTCCCTACGGTTCGTGAATTATGCGGACATGACCAAGACACTTCTCCGATCAATAACCAATAGAGGAATCTGGAAATTCATATGGTTCCCACATATTTCTACGATTACTTAGCGATCGAATGAACCACTTACATTAAGGGTTTCGCAGCATAGTAAATCAAAATTTTCTATGGATGCGAACGGGAAAACCAAGATCTAATCTAGGAGATGCAAACAACGAGGGGGGATAGATAAGATCTTCATACCCTTGAAGATTCGCACAGCGGAATGTTCGACGGAACGTGGTTGATGTAGTCGTACTCGCTTCTCCTCCTCGCAATCCAATCCGATCTAACACCGCAAGTGGCGATGCCTCCGAGAGATGCACACGTGCGGCACCTCGACGTCTACTCCTTCCTCGGTCCAGCAAGTGGGGTGGAGAGATGGATTGGATCTACAACGCGACGGCGCGGTGCAAGCGGTGGAGAGTTTCTGCGGCAGGGCTTCGCCTACGCACAGTCGGGAGGGAGAGAGAGAGGAGGGGCAGCAGGGCGGCTAGGGTTAAGGAGGAGGTGTGGGGAGGGTGCGCCCCCAGCCCTCTTTATATAGAGGGGTTGGCGGCTAGCCCTTGCCCCTCCCCCAATCCCTAGGCCGGCAGCCAAGGAGGGAGGAGTGGGGGGCAAGTTCCCCCCCTTCTAGAAGCTCTCCTAGGGTTTCCCTAGGTGCTTGGCCGGATGGGCCTATGGGGCCTTGTGCCCCTGGCCCAATGCGGCCAGGGAACTCCCCCATAGGCCCACGCCCCCTCCCGACAAGTGGGGCCACGTTGGTCCCACTCCGGAAGGTTCTAGAAGCTTCCGGTACAATACCGAATAACCCGAAACAATTCTGAACTCCAAAAACTGCATTGCCTTATATGAATCTTATTCTCCGGACCATTACGGAACCTCTCGTGATGTCCTGGATCTCATCCGAGACTCCGAACAAAAACTCATAAACCAATCATCCAATCTATCCTAGCGTCAAGACATGTTAAGTGTGTGACCCTTCGGGTTCAAGAATATGCAGACATGATCTTCTATCAATAATCAACAGCGGGGTCTAGAAACCCATATTGACTCCCACACATTCATCGATGATCATATCGGATGAACCACGATGACAGGATTCAATCAATCCCATATATATATTCCCTTCGTCGCGCGATATTTTACTTGCCCGAGATTCGATCGTCGGTACCGTCATACCTAGTTCAATATCGTTCCCAGCAAGTACTTTACTCGTTCCGTAATCCGATATCACTTTGTGATTAACTCCTTAACCACGTTCTTGCAAGCGGTGTTGATATCGATCACCGAGTGGGCCCGAAGTATATCTCTCTGACTTGGGAGGGACAAATCCCATCTCGATACATACAACCCAACAAGTACTTTCCGATCACCTGAGAGACACCTTTATGATCACCCTCTCATAGGATGACGCTTGATGACCTCAAAGATTTCTTACGATACCAGGGAGTTGCATCATCTCATGGTCTAAGGAATACAATATTTGACATAAGAAAAGCTTCGCAAAGATGAACACGATGACACGATCTAATTGCTCTGCTTAATTTGGGTATGTCCATCATATCATTCTCCCAATGATATGATCTCATTATTAATCGACAACTCATGTCTATGGTTAGGAAACCTTAACCATCATTAATCAATGAGCTAGTCCATAGAGGCATACTAAGGACACGGTGTTGTTCACAAACCACACAAGTATTAAAGTTTCCGCTTAATACAATTCTAGCATGGAATATAAACATTATCATGAACAAGAATTATAATAATAACATCTTTATTATTGCCTCTAGGGCATAATTCCAACAGTCTCCCACTTGCACTAGAGTCAATAATCTAGTTTACATCTGGCAACAATCTAACACCCATGGCACTAAGGTGCTGATCATGTTTTGCTCGTGGAAGAGGTTTAGTCAATGGATCTGCGACATTCAGATCTGTATGTACTTTGCTGATCTTCAGATCTCCATATGTTATATAATCTCGGATTATATGAAACTTGCGGTTGATATGATTGGTCTTTGGATGATATCTTGGTTCCTTAGCTAGTGCCATGGCGCCAGTGTTGTCACACAATATCTCCAGTGGGTCCAAGGCACTTGGAACCACGCCAAGCTCAGTGATGAAGTTCCTGATCCAAACTCCTTCACTTGACGCTTCTGCAACAGCCATGTATTCCGCTTCTACTGTAGATCCCGCGATCACGCTTTGCTTGCAGCTTATCCAGCTCACAGCTCCTCCATTCAAAATATAAACGTATCCTGTCTGAGATTTAGAATCATCCTCGTCGGTGTCGAAACTAGCGTCGACGTAACCCTTTATGACGAGCTGTTCATCACCTCCATAGACTAAGAACATTTCTTTAGTCCTATTTAAATACTTTAGGATGTTCTTCACGGCTGTCCAGTTTTGTTCCACTCCTGGATCACTTTGGTATCTTCTCGTCAAACTAAGAGCATTGGACACGTCCGGTCTAGTACACAGCATGGCATACATGATAGAACCTATGGCCGAGGCATAAGGCACTTTGCTCATAGCTTCTCTATCATTTACCGTAGCTGGACACTAATCCCTGCTCAATATCTTACCTTACAACATAGGCACTGAACCTTTCTTTGCCTTATCCATTCTGAACCTTTTCAGAATTTTGTCTAGGTATGTACTTTGGCTTAAAGCTATCAGGCGTCTTTGTCTATCTATATATATTTTGATGCCCAATATATAAGCAGCTTCCCCTAGGTCTTTCATTGAAAAACATTTGTTCAAATAACTCTTCACATCGTTAAGCATGTCAATGTCATTTCCAATAATCAATATGTCATCCACATATAGTACCAGAAATGTCACTGAGCTCCCACTCACTTTCTTGTAGATACAAGCTTCGTAGCAATTTGGAACAAATCCAAAGCTCTTGATCACTTGATCAAAACGAAGGTTCCAACTCTGAGATGCTTGCTTCAATCCATAAATGGAACGCTGAAGTTTGCACACTTTATCAGCATCCTTAGGATCGAAAAAACCTTCGGGCTGCATCATATACAACTCTTCATCAATGTTGCCTTTGAGGAACGCAGTCTTGACATCCATCTGCCATATTTCATAATCATGAAACGCAGCAATTGCTAATAAAATCCGAATGGACTTAAACATCGCTATGGGAGAGAAAGTCTCATCGTAATCAACACCTTGAACTTGTCGAAAACCTTTCGCGACAAGTCGTGCTTTATAGACAGTAACATTACCATCCGCGTCCGTTTTCTTCTTGAAAATCCATTTGCACTCAACGGCCTTTCGGTCGCTAGGAGGGTCCACCAAAGTCCATACTTGGTTTTCGCTCATGGATCCCAATTCGGATTTCATGGCCTCTAGCCATTTCTCAGAGTCTGGGCTCATCATCGCTTCCTCATAGTTCGCAGGTTCACTGTCGTCTACTAACAAGACAGTTAAGACAGGGTTGCCGTACCACTCAGGAGGGGCACGCGACCTTGTCGACCTGCGACGTTCAGTAGTAGCATCGTCTGAAGCTTCATGATCCTTGTCATTAGCTTCCTCTATTGTTGGTGCAGGCGGCACTGGAACAATTTCAGGTGATGTGCTACTCTCCAATTCAAGAGAAGGTTCAACAACCTCGTCTAGCTCTACTTTCCTCCCACTCACTTCTTTCGAGAGAAACTCCTTCTCAAGAAAGGATCCGTTCTTTGCGACAAACACTTTGCCTTCGGTTCTATGATAGAAGGTATACCCAATAGTTTACTTAGGGTATCCTATGAAGACGCATTTCTCCGCTTTGGGTTCAAGCTTGTCCGGCATCAACTTCTTGACGTAAGCTTCGCATCCCCAAACTTTAAGAAACGACAACTTAGGTTTAGCACCAAACCACAGTTCATACGGTGTCTTCTCAACGGATTTAGATGGTGCCCTATTTAAAGTGAATGCAGCGGTTTCTAATGCATAACCCCAAAATGATACCGACAAATCAGTAAGAGACATCATTGATCGGACCATATCTAATAGAGTTCGATTCCGGCGTTCAGACACACCCTTGCGCTGTGGTGTTCCGGGTGGCGTGAGTTGCGAAACGATTCCGCTTGCTTTAAGATGCGTGAGAAAATCGTAACTCAAATATTCACCTCCACGATCAGATCGTAGAAACTTAATTTTTCTGTTACGATGGTTTTCCACTTCATTCTGAAATTCTTTGAACTTTTCAAATGTTTCAGATTTATGTTTCATTAAATAGATATACCCATATCTACTTAAGTCATCAGTAAAAGTGAGAAAGTAGCGATATCCACCGCGCGTCGAAACACTCATCGGTCTGCATACATCGGTATGTATGATTTCCAACAAGTCCGTTGCTCGTTCCATCATTCCGGAGAACGGGGTATTGATCATCTTGCCCATGAGGCATGGTTCGCATGTGTCAAATGATTCAAAATCAAGAGACTCCAAAAGTCCATCAGAATGGAGTTTCTTCATGCGTTTTACACCAATATGACCTAGACGACAGTGCCACAAATAAGTAGTATTATCACTATCTACCTTGCATCTCTTAGCCTCAATGTTATGGATGTGTGTTTCATCCCTTTCGAGATTTAGAAGAAATAAACCATTCACAGCAGGTGCATGACCATAAAAGATGTTACTCATATAAATAGAACAACCATTATTCTCAGATTTAAATGAATAACCGTCTTGCAATAAACACGATCCAGGTATGATGTTCATGCTCAACGCAGGCACATAATAACATTTATTAAGGTTTAAAACTAATCCCGAAGGTAAAACTAAGGAGAACGTGCTGAAGGCCATCACATCAACTCTTGATCCGTTGCCAACGTGCATCGTCACCTCATCCCTCGCTAGCCGTCGTCTATTCCGTAGCTCCTGTTTCGAGTTACAAATATTAGCAACTGAACCAGTATCAAATACCCAGGCACTACAACAAGGGCTAGTAAGGAAAACATCAATAACATGTATATAAAATATACCTTTGATGGTGCCAGCCTTCTTGTCTGCTAAGTACTTCAGACAGTTGCGCTTCCAGTGACCCTTGTCCTTGCAATAGAAGAACTCAGTGTCCGGCTGTTGGGAATATGCCCTAGAGGCAATCATGTATGATGATATTTCCCATTGTATTCATAAAGTTATTAAGTAGTCCTTGTATAAACATCTGATGTGTATCATTGAATATGTGATTCAGTTGTGGAACTATGCATTCATGTTGTTTGTACTAAATATCCTTGGTCATTGAGGTTGTGCTGGACACACAACTTAGACCAATGTGAAAGTTGGCTTGATGACTCGGTTCCACTTGTCATGGGCATGGAGATGCTATTCCAACTTACACAGATTCGGCTAAAGAGTTTAGCGAGTCGGATTGACCCATATTGAGGTACAACGAACTAGTTGTCATTTGTATATCTCAATCAATGTAATCCTTAGACCTGAGGTTGTTGCATAGTCCGAGTTGAGGATCACCGACTTAGGTTCTGTCAAACGCTGATCCGTGACTGGGCAGTTATAAAGGCAGGGTTCGGGTCGACTGAGAATCAAGCTGCGTGATGTGAATAACCAAGATGGGATTTTGCCCCTCCACTCGGAGAGATATTCTCTGGGCCCTCTCGTGAGATATGATTCGGAAAGCATGGCCATGCACGACTCGGTTAAGTGTTAACCGAGGTAATCGGCTAAGAGTTAGTCGGGTGAATCACTTATCTCGGATCGAGAAGAGAGTCGGACTATTTAAGGGATGACATATATTCGCCTATAGTCTGACAAGGTATATCGTGAGGCAAAAGGGACTCAGACGTAAGTTGCATTGGAAAGGCAAGTCGTCATGACTCATTGGTACTTGGGAATCGGCACGTTCTGCTAGGAGCCGATGCCGATTGATCGATTGTGAGTCGGACTCTAATCGTGTCCAAGTAACCATGAGCCTGCGGGGTCACACACTTAAGAGCGGGAGCAAGTTCGGATTGGATCCGAATCTGTAATCTGGTTGGGTTGGACCTAAACCGGATTAGGACTGAGTTAGTGAGTTGTACTCACGGTGACTAGTGTTATATGGGCTTTAGTGAATGGGTCGCGTGAGCCGATCCCACGTTCACTCCCTATATATAGTGGAGCACCGTAACCCAGAAAGGTTAATCGTTGTTCAGTTAGGTCATTCCATGTGTTGGAAACCCTAGCTCCACAGCAGTCCAGCCGCCGTAACGAACCTAGCAGTTCGCCGCCGGTGCTCCTCCTTGTACGTGTGGATACCAGCAGAGGTGCTGTGCGATCAGCACCAGGACGATCGGATCGTGAGGACTGCACTGCATCAACTGACGCGCTTCATCAGTAATCCGCCACCGCGCGTCTAGTGGTAAACCTCGTGGCCTTCTACCTCGGCTAGGTCTTGGGATCACCACGTTAGAGGAAAAAATTTTGTTTTATCTCTGCGTGACCCAACAGTGGTATCAGAGCGATAGCTTCTGGTTTTAGGCTCGAGATCTCGCATATGTGATATGCGGTAGGATGTAGATGAGATCTATGTGCTGTTTGGTGGTCGATCTATGAGATAGATCGGTTTTGTACGAGGTTGATTGGATCAACTGTACTCGGGGATTGGTAGATCTGATTTCCGTGATCATACTGCTGAGGTCGTGGAACGACATACCCCTACCGGTCGGCTTCCGCCATCGGGGTAGACTGTGACACGTAAATCTAGAAGCGGTGATCGCAGATCAAAGAGTTTGATCGAATTGGAACGATGGTCGGAATCCATGTTCGGATCGTAGATGAGATCTACGTTTTCGGAAAAATCGTCGGGCGCTGCCCGCACCTGCGAGGGGCGCTGCCCCTTCGATCCCCGCCCGCTATCCGGCTAGCAGGACCGCCGGCTTCGCCCTGTCGTAGCGCCTTAGATGTCGTTGCGAGTTTCACAACGCCGGTAGATATTGTATCTATGCATAACTTGTTTTTGCAGGAAGTTGTGAATGGTATGGTTCATGTGCATGTGATGTATGTGTGTAATCCATACGTGATCTGCGAATCACGGTTTTTGTCAGCCGGCTGGAGCCTAGGTGCTGTCATTTTATTGTATAACGACCTGCGTGTCGGATTCTCTATGTAATTTACTTTACTAAGCTAGTGTAGCTGTTTGGAGAACCCGGAAGGCATGCAAGGCGTTGTACATGTCGGCGACATGGAGTAAGACGGCAAGTGACAAGAGTTGGCACGAGTCGGATTACAGGCTTTGTGGAGATGGAGATCGCCATGAAGAGAGCCATACCATTTCACATTATAATTGCTTTATTTTGTGTTATTGTTATGTCTCTGTTTTACCTCTATTAGATAGTCGGTAAAATTTAATCCCTCAAAGAAGGTCTAGTCGGTTTTCCCGCCAGTGTTTGCACCATCACATGTCGGACATTTTTGGTAGTGGGCTCATAAAATTGAGGTGCTGCCAATTCTTTCCGACTAGGTGTGTTCGAGTCGGACTCTTACTGCAGAAACACTCGGTAAGCTAGACGGGTCTATCACAACGGTTGTGGGACTCGGGGAAAAGTCGGATGGGAGCCGGGGCATGTGATGCCACCCGTCCAACAGGAGTCGCATGAGATGCGATTGACAAGGAGTTGTCTACCTAGATCACTTGGCGGCTAGCGGTGATGCTAAAGCTCACTAGCCGACTTGCTTATTTAGGATCCTGAATCACTAAGTAACCATCGGAGGGGTGTTGGTTCTAGTGGGAGCATAAAATATTAAAATGTTTAATATGCTTGCTCTTTTATGAATACATGTCTTAAGTGTTTTGCATATTTTCTGTTGTAGATCATGGCACCAAGTAGCAGTCACTCTCAGATATCCGGTTTTGCGTTGAGAACCATTCTTGAGAAAGATAAACTGAACGACACTAATTTTACCAACTGGTATCGAAATCTGAGAATTGTTCTCAAACAAGAAAAGAAGGACCATGTCCTAGACAACCCACTTCCAGATGAGCCGAATGAGAATGCGACTGTCGCAGCCACCAATGCCTACCGTCGGGCTAAGGATGAGTCCACGGATATTAGCTGTCTTATGCTTGCTCACATGGAACCGGACTTGCAAAAGCAGTTCGAGCATGTTGAGGCCTACGATATGATCGAAAGCCTCAAAAGTATGTTCCAGGCTCAGGCGAAGACTGAGAGGTATCAAGTCTCTCAGGCTCTGCTGAGCTGCAAGCTTAAGGATGGTGATCCACTGAGTCCGCATGTGATCAAATTGGTTGGTTACGTGCAGTCTCTGGAGAGGCTTGGCTACCCCATAAGCGAAGAGTTCGCTACGGATATAATTCTGAACTCTCTTCCTAGTGCATATGGGCAGTTCATTTCGAACTACCACATGCATGGTATGGATAAGAAGCTCACTGAATTGCATGGGATGCTCAAGCAGGCAGAGGCGGATCTCAAGAAGGGCACCAGTCAAGTGTTGATGGTGCAGAATAAGGCTAAGTTCAAGAAGAGTTCTTGGACTAAGAAGAAGGCTAAGTCAGGAGGAAAGCAGGCTCAGGACCCGGTCCCAAGCGCTTCCTCAGGGACTAAACCATCTCCTTCAGCCGGATCCACTTGCTTCTACTGCAAGGCGGATGGCCACTGGAAGAGGAATTGCAGCAAGTACTTGGCTGACAAAGCCAAGAGTGGAGGTATGACTTCCGACTCAGGTACACTTGTATGCAATGTTATAGACATATATCTTGCTGATGCACCTAATAGTTCTTGGGTATATGATACCGGATCAGTTATTCACATCTGCAATTCGTTGCAGGGACTGGTAAGAACTAGGAGCGTAGCAAGAGGCGAGGTTGATATTCGAGTCGGCAACAAAGCAAGAGTTGCTGCGTTGGAAGTCGGCACGATGCAACTTCATTTACCTTCTGGATTCATTATGGAACTAAATAATTGTTATTATGTTCCAGTGCTCAGTCGAAACATTATTTCTGCTTCATGTTTGATGAGGCAAGGCTATGAGTCGAATATCAAGAATAATGGTTGTTCTTTGTATTTGAATGATATGTTTCACGGCTTTGCACCCGTCCAGGACGGGTTATTTATTTTGAATCTTGATGGTGAGTCGGTTTATAACATAAATGTTAAAAGGTTGAAACCAAATGATCTGAATATGACTTACTTTTGGCACTGTCGGCTTGGTCATATAAGTTGGAAACGCATGAAGAAGCTCCATGATGATGGACTCCTAACTTCGTTCGACTTGGAGTCGTTCGAGACATGCGAATCTTGCCTACTCGGCAAAATGACCAAGACACCTTTTGCAAAGAGTTGCGAAAGGGCGTCCGACTTGTTGGGCCTAGTACATAGTGATGTATGTGGACCAATGAGCACGACAGCCAGGGGTGGTTATGAGTACTTCATTACCTTCACTGATGATTTGAGTAGGTATGGATATATCTACTTGATGAAACATAAGTCGGAAGCCTTTGAAAAGTTCAAAGAATTCCAGAATGAAGCACAGAATCAACTCGAAGAGAAAATAAAGTTTCTTCGGTCGGACCGAGGAGGCGAGTACATGAGCCATGAGTTTGATGACCATCTGAAAAGTTGTGGAATAGTTCCTCAACTTACTCCGCCAGGAATGCCACAAAGGAATGGTGTTTCGGAAAGGCGGAATCGGACCTTGTTGGACATGGTACGATCAATGATGAGTCGGACAGATCTGCCTTTATCATTTTGGGGTTATTGTCTAGAAACAGCGGCGTTCACACTAAACAAAGTACCATCAAAGTCGGTAGAGAAGACACCGCATGAGATGTGGACAGGCAAAAAGCCGAGTTTGTCTTTTCTTAAGATTTGGGGTTGTGAAGCTTTTGTCAAACGACTTCAGTCGGACAAGCTTACGGCCAAGTCGGATAAATGTATTTTCGTGGGGTATCCGAGGGAAACCTTGGGTTACTACTTCTACAACCGAGAAGAGGGCAAAGTGTTTGTCGCTCGGAACGGTGTCTTCCTTGAGAAAGAGTTTCTCAGTCGGGGAGTAAGTGGGAGCACGGTGCAACTCGAAGAAATTCGAGAGGAACCGGCTAGAAGCGAGTCGGCAAAAACCTTGGAGGTCGAGCCGATCGTGGCAGCTGAGCCGATAGCCGCACCTGTACTACGAAGATCGGCAAGATTACGAAGTGTTCGTGATGTGTTACTGTTAGACAGTGATGAGCCGACAAATTATTCGGAAGCGATGGTGGGATCTGATTCTGAGTCATGGCTTGGAGCCATGAGATCCGAGTTAAAGTCCATGGATGAAAATCAAGTTTGGAACTTGGTTGATCTGCCAGACGGTGCAAGACCCGTCGAGTGCAAATGGGTCTTTAAGAAGAAAACTAATATGGATGGAAATGTTTCAATCTATAAAGCACGCCTTGTCGCGAAGGGGTTCCGACAAGTTCAAGGAGTTGATTACGACGAGACTTTCTCGCCCGTAGCGATGCTTAAATCAGTTCGGATCATGTTAGCTATAGCAGCCTATTTCGACTATGAGATATGGCAGATGGATGTCAAAACGGCTTTCCTTAACGGAAATTTAACCGAGGACGTGTATATGATACAGCCCGAGGGTTTTGTCGATCCGGCTAATGCTGACAAGGTGTGCAAACTTCAGAAATCCATTTATGGGTTGAAGCAAGCATCTCGGAGTTGGAATATTCGCTTTGATGAGGTAGTCAAATCGTTTGGCTTCATCAAGAGTGATCATGATTCTTGTTTATACAAGAAGTTTAGTGGGAACAAAGTAAATTTTCTAATCTTATATGTGGATGACATATTACTGATTGGAAATGATGTCCAGATGTTGCAAGAAACCAAGGAATCATTGGAAAGGAGTTTCTCAATGAAAGACTTGGGTGAGGCAACATACATCCTCGGAATCCGGATCTATAGAGATAGATCAAGGAGGCTCATTGGATTGAGTCAGAGTACTTATTTGGACAAAGTGTTGAAGAAGTTCAACATGGAATCGTCTAAGAAAGGGTTCTTACCGATGTCCCATGGTGTAAAACTTAGCAAGACTCAGTGTCCTTCGACAACTGATGAGCGGAGTCGGATGAGTGCGATTCCATATGCTTCTGCAGTCGGATCCATCATGTACGCCATGATTTGTACTAGGCCGGATGTTTCCTATGCTCTAAGTGTTGTGAGCAGATACCAGGCTGATCCTGGAGAGATCCACTGGACAGCGGCTAAAAATATCCTAAAGTACTTGAGAAGGACTAAGGATATGTTCTTGGTTTATGGTGGTGAGGATGAACTCAGTGTAAAGGGTTACACGGATGCGAGTTATCTCACCGACTCTGATGATTCTCGCTCGCAATCCGGATACGTGTTTATTATAAACGGAGGTGCTGTGAGCTGGAAAAGTTCCAAGCAAGAGACTGTGTCCGCGTCTACAACAGAGGCTGAGTATATTGCCGCCTCGGAGGCAGCAAAGGAAGCTGTTTGGATGAGGAATTTCCTCATGGATCTTGGTGTGGTTCAGGGCTCGTCCAATCCGTTGGACGTGTATTGTGACAACAATGGTGCTATTGCACAAGCCAAGGAACCCAGACAACACCAGAAGAACAAGCACATACTCATGCGGTACCACCTAATTCGCCAGTTCGTGGATCAGGGTGATATCAAGTTATGCAAGGTACACACGGATGCAAATATTGCAGATCTGTTGACAAAGCCGTTACCCCAGCCGAAGCATGAGGCGCACCTGAGAGCCATGGGCATTAGATGCTTAGACATGTGATGTCGAAAGATTGACTCTAGTGCAAGTGGGAGACTGTTGGGAATATGCCCTAGAGGCAATCATGTATGATGATATTTCCCATTGTATTCATAAAGTTATTAAGTAGTCCTTGTATAAACATCTGATGTGTATCATTGAATATGTGATTCAGTTGTGGAACTATGCATTCATGTTGTTTGTACTAAATATCCTTGGTCATTGAGGTTGTGCTGGACACACAACTTAGACCAATGTGAAAGTTGGCTTGATGACTCGGTTCCACTTGTCATGGGCATGGAGATGCTATTCCAACTTACACAGATTCGGCTAAAGAGTTTAGCGAGTCGGATTGACCCATATTGAGGTACAACGAACTAGTTGTCATTTGTATATCTCAATCAATGTAATCCTTAGACCTGAGGTTGTTGCATAGTCCGAGTTGAGGATCACCGACTTAGGTTCTGTCAAACGCTGATCCGTGACTGGGCAGTTATAAAGGCAGGGTTCGGGTCGACTGAGAATCAAGCTGCGTGATGTGAATAACCAAGATGGGATTTTGCCCCTCCACTCGGAGAGATATTCTCTGGGCCCTCTCGTGAGATATGATTCGGAAAGCATGGCCATGCACGACTCGGTTAAGTGTTAACCGAGGTGATCGGCTAAGAGTTAGTCGGGTGAATCACTTATCTCGGATCGAGAAGAGAGTCGGACTATTTAAGGGATGACATATATTCGCCTATAGTCTGACAAGGTATATCGTGAGGCAAAAGGGACTCAGACGTAAGTCGCATTGGAAAGTCAAGTCGTCATGACTCTTTGGTACTTGGGAATCGGCACGTTCTGCTAGGAGCCGATGCCGATTGATCGATTGTGAGTCGGACTCTAATCGTGTCCAAGTAACCATGAGCCTGCGGGGTCACACACTTAAGAGCGGGAGCAAGTTCGGATTGGATCCGAATCTGTAATCTGGTTGGGTTGGACCTAAACCGGATTAGGACTGAGTTAGTGAGTTGGACTCACGGTGACTAGTGTTATATGGGCTTTAGTGAATGGGTCGCGTGAGCCGATCCCACGTTCACTCCCTATATATAGTGGAGCACCGTAACCCAGAAAGGTTAATCGTTGTTCGGTTAGGTCATTCCATGTGTTGGAAACCCTAGCTCCACAGCAGTCCAGCCGCCGTAACGAACCTAGCAGTTCGCCGCCGGTGCTCCTCCTTGTACGTGTGGATACCAGCAGAGGTGCTGTGCGATCAGCACCAGGACGATCGGATCGTGAGGACTGCACTGCATCAACTGACGCTCTTCATCAGTAATCCGCAACCGCGCGTCTAGTGGTAAACCTCGTGGCCTTCTACCTCGGCTAGGTCTTGGGATCACCACGTTAGAGGAAAAAATTTTGTTTTATCTCTGCGTGGCCCAACACCGGCTTAGGTCCAGACTTGAGCTTCTTCTCAGCAGGGGCAACGCGCTTGCCGCTGCCTTTCTTGAAGGCTTCTTTGCACCCTTACCTTTCTTAAAGCTGGGGGGCTTGTTGACCATCAACACATGATTATCCTTCTTGATGTCCACCTCCGCAGCTTTCAGCTTAGCGAAGAGCTCGGTGGTCGTATCAGTGGAACCAAACTGATTATGAGTAACTACAAAACTTTTGTAGCTAGGAGGGAGTGATTGCAGAACCCTGTCAATCTTGAGCTCCTCTAGAATCTTGCAGTCTGGTTGCTCAAGGCGTTGAGTGTAGCCCGACATCTTTATGGCATGCTCACTAACGGAACTCCCTTCCTCCATCTTGCAGTTAAAGAATTTCTCAGAGATCTCATATCTCTCAGAATGGGCCTGAGTCTAAAACATAGTTTTCAGTTCCTCAAGAATCTCAAAGGGCCCGAGGTAATCTTCAAAACGATTTTGAAGGACCGATTCCATAGCAAACAACATGGTGCTCTTAATCACACCATAATCATCTTTGCGCGACTGATAAACGGCTTTCTCATCAGCCGGCGCATCTACAGCAGGGGCGTCACCTAGCGCATTCTCAAGGACATAGTCCTTTTGTCCGCCGGCGAGAATGATTCTCAGATTGCGGAACCAGTTGGTGAAGTTAGACCCATTGTTCTTAAGCTTTTCTTTCTTAGCAAAAATGTTGAAGTTGAAGTTGGACTTAGCCATTTGATCTACAATATTTGCAAGTACAAATTAGACTATGTTCATGATAACTAGTTCAACTTAATCAAATTACTAGATGAACTCCCACTAAATTCAACATCCCTCAAGTTGTTTAGTGAACATGATCCAAATTCACCACACCGAATCCGATCTTCACGAGAAGAGATGTGGTTTCAATGGTGGACAATGAAGTGTCGATCATATCATTCATATGACTCATGCTTACCCTTTCGGTTCATGTGTTCCGAGGCCATGTCTAGACATGCTAGGCTCATCAAGTCAAACCCAAGTATTTCCGCGTGTGCAAAACTGGCTTGCACCCGTTGTATGTGAACGTACAGTTTATAGCACCCGATCATCACGTGATGCTTGAACACGACGAACTTTCGCAACGGTGCATACATGGGGAGAACACAGTTTTATCTTGATCTTTAAGTGAGGAATCATCTTATAATGCTATAGTCGCGATCTAAGCATAATAAGATACATAAAAGGATAAACATCACATGCATATAAATTTATGTGACATGGTATAGCCAATCTTCGCGCAATGATCTCCATCTTGTGCGTGCCGGCATGATCTCCATCACTCCACCATGATTGCCTCCACCACGAATAGCAACTACAACTATTGCTAACTACTTAGCGATAAAGTAAAGCTATTACATGGCGTATAAGAAGTTGACACACAGGTCATACACAATTATAAAGACAACCATATGGCTCCTGCCGGTTGTGTACTCATCGACATGCAAGTTGTGAAACATTACAAAACATGATCATTGCATACAACATACACATCACATCTTGGGCCATACCATATCACAGAAAACACTCCCTGCAAAAACAAGTTAGACGCCTCTACTTTGTTGTTGCATGTTTTACGTGGCTTATGGGAGTAACAAGCTAAGAAGGATTCTTACCTACGGAAAGCCACAACGGTGATATTATGGTTGTCAAACTCCGGTGTAAATCCCATGACAACTATAGTGAGAGAAACTGGCATCCACCAGCCGCATGTGTGAAACAAGCCACACGTGAAGTGCGGAGACGGTCTCGCGAACGATGTCGCGTAAGGTTGGCCTGGACCGCTTCGATCTCACTATCCCGCGTCATAAGAAGTACACAAACAAGAGGCTTGCAACAGAAAACATCAACGCCCGCAACAACCATGTTGCGTTCTACTCGTGAAACACATCTACGCATAGATCTAGCTCTGATACCACTGAAGGGTTTCGCAGCATAGTAAATCAAAAATTTCTACGGATGCGAACGGGAAAAACCAAGATCTAATCTAGGAGATGCAAAAAACAAGGGGGAATAGATGAGATCTTCATACCCTTGAAGATTCGCACAGCGAAACGTTCGACGGAACGTGGTTGATGTAGCCGTACTCGCTTCTCCTCCTCACGATCCGATCCGATCCGATCTAACACTGCAAGTGGCGATGCCTCCGAGAGATGCACACGTGCGGCACCTCGACGTCTCCTCCTTCATCGTTCCAGCAAGTGGGGTGGAGATATGGATTGGATCTACAACGCGACGGCGCGGTGCAAGCGGTGGAGAGTTTCTGCGGCAGGGCTTCGCCTACGCGCAGTCGGGAGGGAGAGAGAGAGGAGGGGCAGCAGGGCGGATAGGGTTGAGGAGGAGGTGTGGGGAGGGTGCGCCCTCAGCCCTCTTTATATAGAGGGGTGGGCAGCTGGCCCTTGCCCCTCCCCCAATCCCTAGGCCGGCGGCCAAGGAGGGAGGAGTGGGGGGCAAGTTCCCCCCCCCTTCTAGAAGATCTCCTAGGGTTTCCCTAGGTGCTTTGCCGACTGGGCCTATGGGGCCTTGTTCCCCTGGCCCAATGTGGCCAGGGCACTCCCCCGTAGGCCCAGGCCCCCTCCCGACAAGTGGGGCCACGTTGGTCCCACTCCGGAAGGTTCTAGAAGCTTCCGGTACAATACCGAATAACCCGAAACAATTCCGAACTCCAAAAACTGCATTGCCTTATATGAATCTTATTCTCCGGACCATTCCGGAACCTCTCGTGATGTCCTGGATCTCATCCGATACTCCGAACAAAAAATAATAAACCAATTATCCAATCTTTCCTAGCGTCGAGACACGTTAAGTGTGTGACCCTTCGGGTTCGAGAATATGCAGACATGATCTTCTAAATAATCAACAGCGGGGTCTGGAAACCCATATTGACTCCCACACATTCATCGATGATCATATCGGATGAACCACGATGACAGGATTCAATCAATCCCGTATATATATTCCCTTCGTCGCGCGATATTTTACTTGCCCGAGATTCGATCGTCGGTACCGTCATACCTAGTTCAATCTCGTTCACAGCAAGTACTTTACTCGTTCCGTAATCCGATATCACTTTGTGATTAACTCCTTAACCACGTGCTTGCAAGCGGTGTTGATATAGATCACCGAGTGGGCCCGAAGTATATCTCTCCGACTTGGGAGGGACAAATCCCATCTCGATACATACAACCCAACAAGTACTTTCCGATCACCTGAGAGACACCTTTATGATCACCCTCTCATAGGATGACGTTTGATGACCTCAAAGCTTTCTTCCGATACCAGGGAGTTGCATTATCTCATGGTCTAAGGAATACAATATTTGACATAAGAGAAGCTTCGCAAAGATGAACACGATGACACGATCTAATTGCTCTGCTTAATTTGGGTCTGTCCATCATATCATTCTCCCAATGATATGATTTCATTATTAATCGACAACTCATGTCTATGGTTAGGAAACCTTAACCATCATTAATCAATGAGCTAGTCCATAGAGGCATACTAAGGACACGGTGTTGTTCACAAACCACACAACTATTAAAGTTTCCTCTTAAACAATTCTAGCATGGAATACAAACTTTATCATGAACAAGAATTATAATAATAACATCTTTATTATTGCCTCTAGGGCATAATTCCAACATTACATACGATAAAAATTTCCCTTTGTCTCACGATAGTTTACTTATTCGAGGTTTTGATCGTCGGTATCTTTGCATACCTAGTTCAACCTCGTTACCGGTAAGTACTCTTTTCTCGTTCCTGTGATATGTGATCCCTTGTGAGCCAGTCACATGCTTGCAAGCTAATTGGATGACATTCCACCGAGAGGGCCCAGAGTATATCTATCTGTCATATGGATGGACAAATCCCACTCTCGATCCATGTGCCTCAACCCATACTTTCCGAACACTCAATGCCACCTTTATAGCCACCCAGTTACGGTGTGGTGTTTGATGTCATCAAAGCATCCTTTCGGTGATGGTGATTAGCATGATCTCATGGTCGAAGGAATTAGGTTACTATGTATCAGAAAGCTTATAGCAAACGAACTATTGAAATGACTTGATCTTAATGCTACGCTTATCTATAGGAGTATGTACATCATACCATTCTCCTAATGATATGATCTTGTTGTTAACAACATCTCAATGTTCATGATCGGGAAACGACGATAATCTATTAACCAACAAGCTAGTATTACAAAGAGGCTTTACTACGGACTCTTATTTAGTTTACAAATCACACAAGTATTAATGTTTCTGGTTTAATATTGTTATAGCATGAATAGCGTGAATCTTTTATTATTGCCTCTAGGGAATATCTCCAACAGTCTCCCACTTGCACTAGAGTCAACTAATCTATATTACATGGTAATATACCGAACACCCATGGCGGTTTGGTGATGGTCATGTTTTTCCCTCGGGAGAGGTTTAGTCAACAGATCCGCCACATTTAGATCTGTGTGTACTTTGCAAATCTTTATGTCACCATCTTGGACATGCTCTCGAATAGCGTGAAAATGTAGCTTGATGTGCTTCAGCTTCTTGTGTGACCTTGGTTCTTGCGCATTGGCTATGGCGCCCATGTTATCACAGTAGATAGACATTGGGTCCAGCGCACTTGGAACCACACCGAGCTCTTTAATGAACTCCTTCATCCATATCGCCTCTTGTGAAGCCTCCGAAGCAGCTATGTATTCCGATTCAGTTGAAGATCTCGCCACAACGCTTTGCTTTGCACTCCTCCAGCTAACGGTTGCACCATTCAAAGTAAATACGTATCCAGATTGAGATTTAGAATCATCCGGATCGGTGTTCCAACTAGCATTGGTGTAACCATTAACAACGACTTGTTCATCACCTCCATAAGAAAGAACCATACCCTTAGTTATTCTCAAGTACTTAAGGATGTTTTTGACTGCTGTCCAATGATCCACTCCTGGATCACTTTGATATCTGTTAGTCAAACTAACAGCATATGCAATGTCGGGTCTAGTACATAGCATGGCATACATAAGAGATCCTATGACTGAGGCATAGGGAGTCTTACTCATCCTTGCTCTATCTTCTGCCATTGCTGGACTTTGAGTTTTACTCAAGGTCGTATTGGGCAACATGGGCAAGAACCCTTTCTTGCTATCTTCCATTCCAAACCTCTTTAGAACTTTGTCCAAATATGTACTTTGTGACAATGATATTAGGCGTCTCGATCTATATCTATAAATCTTTATGCCTAATATGTAAGCTGCTTCGCCAAGATCTTTCATTGAAAAACTATTATTCAAATAATCCTTGACACTATTAAGAAGGTCTACATCATTCCCAATCAACAATATGTCATCTACATATAGTATTAAGAATGCTACAGAGCTCCCACTCACTTTCTTGTAAATACAAGCTTCTCCATAAGTTTGTATAAAACCAAAACTTTTGATTACCTTATCAAAACGTTGATTCCAACTTCGGGATGCTTGCTTCAATCCATATATGGACCGTTGAAGTTTGCATACCTTGTTAGCATCTTTAGGATCGACAAAACCTTTGGGTTGCATCATATACAACTCTTCATCAATGTCTCCATTGAGGAATGTCGTTTTGACATCCATCTTCCATATCTCATAATCATAATATGCAGCGATTGCTATAATAATCCTCACATACATTAGCTTCTCTACTGGTGAGAAAGTCTCATCGTAGTCAACTCCTTGAATTTGTCGAAACCCTTTTGCGACAAGTCGAGCTTTATAGACAGTAACATTACCATCAGCATCTGTTTTCTTCTTGAAAATCCATTTATTCTCGACAGCCTTCCGGCCATCCGGTAAGTCCACCAAAGTCCATACTTGTTTTTCGTACATGGATCCAATCTCGGATTTCATGGCTTCTTGCCATTTATTGGAATCTAGGCTCATCATCGCTTCCTCATATGTCGTAGGGTCATCGGTGTTGTCCACGAACATGACACTCATTACGGGATCATACCAATCAGGATTGGTACGAGTTCTCGTCGACCTGCGAGGTTCTGTAGCAACTTCAACCGAAGTTTCATGATCAACATCATTATCTTCATATCTTATTGGTGCAGTCGCCACATGAAATACTTCCGGTGCTACGCTACTCGCAAGTTCAAGAGAAGGTTCAACAACCTCGTCGAGTTCTACTTTCCTTCCAGTCACTTCTTTCGAGAGAAATTCCTTCTCTAGAAAGGATCCATTCTTGGCAACGAAAATCTTGCCCTCGGATCTATGATAGAAGGTATACCCAATAGTTTCCTTCGGGTATCCTATGAAGACGCATTTTTCCGCTTTGGGTTCAAGCTTGTCTGGTTGTAACTTCTTTACATAAGCTTCACAACCCCAAACTTTAAGGAACGACAATTTAGGTTTCTTCCCAAACCAAAATTCATACGGTGTCATTTCAACGGATTTAGATGGTGCCCTATTTAAAGTGAATGCGGCTGTTTCTAATGCATAACCCCAAAATGATAGCGGTAAATCTGTAAGTGACATCATAGAACGAACCATATCTAAGGGAGTTCGATTACGACGTTCCGACACACCATTACGCTGTGGTGTTCCCGGCGGTGTCAATTGTGAAAGTATTCCGCATTTCTTCAAATGCTCGCCAAACTCGTAACTTAGATATTCACCTCCACTGTCAGATCGTAGAAATTTAATCTTCTTGTTACGTTGATTCTCTACCTTACTTTGAAATTCCTTAAACTTCTCAAAAGTTTCGGACTTATGTTTCATGAAATATATATACCCATATCTACTCAAGTCATCCATGAAGGTAAGAACATAACGATAACCACCGCGCGATGCTACACTCATTGGGCCACATACATCGGTATGTATGATTTCCAACAAGTCCGTAGCTCGCTCCATCATACCAGAAAATGGAGTCTTAGTCATTTTTCCCATCAGACATGCTTCGCATCTCTCAAGTGATTCAAGAATTCCATTGGAATGGAGTTTCTTCATATGCTTCACTCCAATATGACCAAGACGACAGTGCCACATATAGGTCGAGTTATCGCTTAATTTCAAACGTTTAGCTTCAATGTTATTAATGTGTGTATTTCCACAATTGAGATTCAATAAGAATAGACCATCTATCAAAGGTGCATGTGCATAAAACATATTACTCATATAAATCGAACAACCATTATTCTCGGACTTAAACAAGTAACCGTCTCGCAATAAACATGATCCGGATATAATGTTCATGCTCGACGCAGGCACCAAATAACAATTATTTAAGTATAAAACTAATCCCGATGGTAGATGAAGAGGTAGCGTGCCGACCGCGATCACATCAACCTTTGATCCATTTCCAGCGCGCATCGTCACCTCGTTCTTCGCTAGTTTCCGTTTATTCTGCAGTACCTGTTTCGAGTTACAAATATGAGCAACCGAACTAGTATCAAATACCCATGCACTACTATGAGTACTAGTGAGATACACATCAATAACATGTATATCGGATATACCTTTCTTCTTGATGTTTCCTTTCTTCAAATATGCCAAGTACTTAGGGAAATTCCGCTTCCAGTGACCTTCTCCCTTGTAGTAAAAGCACTCAGTATCAGGCTTAGGCCCATCCTTGGTCTTCTTCGCCGGCGCGGTAACTTTACCACCCTTCTTAAAGTTTCCCTTTTTCTTAGACTTGCCTTGCTTCTTGAATTTGGTGGTCTTATTGACCAACAACACTTGGTGCTCTTTCTTGATCTCCACTTCTGCAGATTTCAACATGGAGAAGAGTTCTGGCAACGACTTGTCCATGTTTTGCATATTGTAGTTCATCACAAAGTTCTTGTAACTTGGTGGTAGTCATTGGAGGACACGGTGAATCCCCAAAGCATTAGGAATCACTATTCCCAAGCTTTGAAGCTTGCTTGCGTGCCCAGACATCTTAAGCACATGCTCACTGACGGAGCTTCCCTCTTCCATCTTGCAGTTAAAGAACTTTTTAGAAGCTTCATAACTCTCAACTGCCGCGTGAGCCTCAAATATCATTTTGAGTTCACGGACAATATCATGTGGGTCATGGTTCTCAAACCTTTTCTGAAGCTCCGATTCCAAACCATACAAGATAGCACACTGAACTATGGAGTACTGATTCTTCCGAGCGAGGAAAACATTCTTTACCTCATCGGTAGCAGTAGTTGCAGGCGGGTCACCCAGCGGTGCATCCAGCACATAGGTCAAATTACCAGCATTGAGGACAATCCTCAAATTGCGGAACCAATCCATGAAGTTTCTTCCATTGTTTTTCAACTTTTCTTTCTCTAGAAACACATTAAAATTGATGGTAGGGGCCGCCATTGATCTACAACATATTTACAATAGTTTAGACTAAGTTTATGACAAATTTGAGTTCTAATTAATAGTTAAATTAATCTAGGTGAACTCCCACTCAAAACAATATCCCTCAAATTGTTTTAGTGATCACACGAACCAAATCCACTACATCAAAACCGATCATCACGAGAGTTGATGTAGCTTCAATGGTGAACAATCAACATGTTCATCATATCTTCTATATGACTCATGCTTTAACTTTCGGTGATCCGTGTTCCGAGACCATGTTTGTACATGCTAGGCTCGTCAAGATCAAACCTTAGCTTCTGCATGAGCAAATCTGGCTTGCTCACGTTGTATACACTCACAGAATCTAACACAGCCGATCATCACGTGGTGCTTCGAAACAACGAGCTTTAGCAACGGTGCTTACTAAGGATGAACACTTTAAAACTTGAAATTGTGTGCATGAGGGATCATCTTATAATGCTACCGTCGCATACTAAGCAATACAAGATGCATAAAGGATTAACATCACATGCAATTCATAATTTGTGATATGATATGGCCTTTCTTCTTGTGATTCCGATCTCCATCTTCAAGCACGAACATGATCTCCATCATCACCGGTATGGTGTCAAGGTCAATGGCGTCGTTTCATGGTTGTCGTCCACCAGCTTCAACTATTACAACTACTTTGAATAGACACGCAGGTCTTAACGGAATTTAAAATACAACCATATGGCTCCTGCCGGTTGCCAACTTACAATAAGGAACATTGCATACATCATATATAATCACAATCATGGCCATATCACATCATAGCACACCCCTACAAAACAAAGTTAGACGCCTCTAATTTTCTTTGCATATTTTACGTGGTTTGGGGCTTTCAATAAGTGTCGTTCTAACTTACGAACAAGAACCACAACATTCATGTTTGAACTATCAAGTGCCTGTTATAAATTGAATCTATACTATGATGGGAGAGACAGACACCCGCAAAGCCACTTATGCAATACAAGTTGCATGTTAAGCGTGGAGCAAGTCTCATGAACGATGTCATGTAAGGTTAGCCCAGGCCGCTTCATCCCATCATACCGCAAGATGCAAAGTACACAAAAAGCAATTGATAATAAAAGCACCACCGCCCACAATGACCATTGTGTTCTACTCGTGCAACAGATCTACATATAGACACGGCTCTGATACCACTGTAGGGGTTCGTAGCATGGAAAACAAAAAAATTCTACCGCATGCACACAAACAAGCCAAGATCTATCTACTAGATTGTAGCAACGAGTCGATAGAAGCACTCACCCTCGAAGATTCCAAAGCGGTTAACGAGAGCAGATTCTCGTGGGTGATGTAGTCGTACACTTGTCGATCTCAAGATCATGTAGACGATCCTTCCGGCGCTGCGTTCCGGCAGTGCTTTCGCAGTCGGTCACACGTTCGGTACTCGATGAAGACCTTCCTCTCCTTTGTTCCAGCAGGTAGCGGAGGTTGTAGTTCTCCCCTCGTGATTCCGGCAGCACGACGGCGTGGTGTCAGAAGTAGAGGGAAGATCCCGCAGGGCTTCGCCTAAGCCGGTGCGAGTTATGGTGGATTAGGGTTTCCCGGAGATCTAGGGTTTAGAAGTCCGGGAGGAGGAGGAGGTGTCGGCGGCGGCGACGAACCGGCGGCGGCGGCGAGCGGCGGCGGCGACGGCGCGACGGCGGGGCTGCGGTGTCGGTGGCGGCTCGTGTGCGGGGAGAGGGGCTAGGGCTTGTGTGCTTTGGGGCAGCCCTACCCCTCTATTTATGAGAGGGGGGCAACCTTGGGAGGGGTGGGTTTGAATCCAAACCCAAACCCAAGTTGGATTGAGAGAAGTACTTGTTTCTTCTCCCACTAGGAAACCATTGTTCCTGTTTAACTTTTCAAACTCCCGTTTGACTTTCAATTTAGAGATTTAATTCTCTATTACAAATGCACACACCATGTGACCTAGGATATGATCCAATCATTCCACTTACCCATGACACATTCATGGACCATTCTCCTTCCGGACCGGTGAACCTTCTAGACCCTTCTAGAACCTCTCCGATAAAACATCGGAAACTTTCTCGAACTCCGAAATAGGACTTTCCTTATATGAATCTTATTCTCCAGACCATTCTGGATCTCCTCGTGATATCCCGGATCCCATCCGAGACTCCGAACAACATTCGGTATCCCTACTAACATTCCATATCTACTAAACAACATCGAATCCTTAAGTGTGTCTCCCTACGGTTCATGAATTATGTGGACATGACCGAGACACTTCTCCGATCAATAACCAATAGAGGAATCTGGAAATTCATATGGTTCCCACATATTTCTACGATTACTTAGCGATCGAATAAACCACTTACATACGATACCAATTTCCCTTTGTCTCACGATAGTTTACTTATCCGAGGTTTTGATCGTCGGTATCTCTGCATACCTAGTTCAACCTCGTTACCGATAAGTACTCTTTTCTCGTTCCCGTGATATATGATCCATTGTGAGACAGTCACATGCTTGCAAGCTAATTGTATGACATTCCACAGAGAGGGCCCAGAGTATATCTATCCGTCATATGGATGGACAAATCCCAGTCTTGATCCATGTGCCTCAACCCATACTTTCTGAACACTCAATGCCACCTTTATAGCCACCCAGTTACGGTGTGGTGTTTGATGTCATCAAAGCATCCTTACGGTGATGCTGATTAACATGATCTCATGGTCGAAGGAATTAGGTTACTATGTATCAGAAAGCTTATAGCAAACGAACTATTGAAATGACTTGATCTTAATGCTACGCTTATCTATAGGAGTATGTCCATCATACCATTCTCCTAATGATATGATCTTGTTGTTAACAACATCTCAATGTTCATGATCGGGAAACCACGATCATCTATTAACCAACAACCTAGTATTAAAATAGGCTTTACTAGGGACTCTTATTTAGTTTACAAATCACACAAGTATTAATGTTTCCGGTTTAGTACTGTTATAGCATGAATGTAAACATTTATCATAAACACAAAGATATAATAATAACCACTTTTATTATTGCCTCTAGGGCATATCTCCAACAGTGTTGGCACTAAGAAATCCACATCGGGTTATATTTTCACCCTAGCAGAAGGTGCTATTTCGTGGAAAAGCACCAAGCAAAGTGTTACTGCATCGTCAACAATGCAGGCAGAGTTTGTGGCATGTTATGAGGCAACCGGACAGGCAGTATGGCTGAAGAATTTCATTCCGGGCTTAAGGGTGATTGGCAGTATATCTGAGCCACTCACTCTTTTCTGCGATAATCAACCCGCAGTGATCTATTCGAGTAACAAAAAGTCAAGTGGTGCTGCCAAACACATTGACATTAAGTATCTTGTTGTGAAAGATAGAATCCAGGATCAAACAATAAGTATTAAGCATATAAGGACTAACATAATGTCAGCGGATCCACTTACGAAAGGCTTGCCACCCAGTGTGTTCAAAGAGCATGTTGCTAGCATGGGATTGGCAGAAAGCTTTTGATCCTGTAATTGGGACCGTTATGACACCATCTCCCCATAAACTAAGAAGGGTTCTTCTCTTCGATGGAATGATGTACTGTAGTCAATTAGTTCAATGGTACTTAATTAACCATTGCAATTTATTGTCTTTGTATAAGTTTCAACAAAGAGTTGAGCTCATAAGTTTGTAATAAATATAAGTTTTTGGAGCTCCTAAGTTAAAGAAGCTTTGTTTTGAAATAAAGTGGTATATTATAGTAACTGGGTTATGTGGTACTCTATGGCTGTTGTAATTCTGTTGTCTCATATGATGTTTTGTTGAAAAATGTAACTACCTCGGTGAATTACGCTCCTAGATTCAAGCCTGGATGAACGGAAATGGTTGAAATAGTACGGTGGGGCCCAAATGCCACTCACAGGTAGACCTTTCGGCCGTCCCAACCATTTCCAATTCATCGGGACAAGAACGGGCGGCGTAATCGGCAGGCGAAGGGATCAACTACATACACAAATGAGTATGTATGCAAGACACCATACAATAGTACATCAGAGCCATTCCATCTAAAAAGAAAGGAAAAATATAGCAACGCCATACGGCAAGATTCAAATGACCTAGATAGATATAATAGTTTAGGATATCTCCTCATACATCACACATCAGAGTATCAGGCGGAAGCGGCAAACAAGATCCGAGTACGGATAAGAAGCAAATCGGCATAAGATGCCCCATAAATACGCACATCCCGCCCACAGATCTCACGGATCCCCGTTCCCGGAATCTCTACACCGAACGATCGTTGCCCACATCATCAGCCTCCTCCACCCAGTATCCATCTTGTGAGTGTACCTGTTCATCTGAATCAAATAATTTATCGTGTGAGACCCTAGGGGTACTCAGCAAGTCTTTATGCCTCTAAAGGGGACACAACCTGGGGTGACGCAATTGCAGCAAAAGATAAACCCTAACAATTCTATAGATACTCGCTAACCATCCACCTAACCAAAGATAGACGGATGTCCGTGAATTATTGACAACAGTTAAAACAGTAATATCCACAGATCCATCCTCCTCCTCGCTTACCAACGAGGAAGCGGACGAACAACCCCCCCATCTGTTGGCAGTTTTATTATCCATTCCATGAGTGTTGCACTAGTTACTAGTCAGTTACAAAGTCAAATTAAAAGCGGTACTTTAGTTATGCTTGTCTATGATCGAGAAACTATGCTCCAAGTCGTCCATAACCGCGGACACGGCTTTCAGAAAGTTTTACCCTGCAGGGGTGCACAAATAGCAACACACACTCGATCAACCTCGTAAAAACCAAATCAAAACCCAACGAGGCCTTCACGGCAAAGCAATCACAGGATTCAGAAATATTTCAGGGGGCCACCCCTTGGAGTACACCCGTGACGAAGTTAGCTGACTCCGAGACGGACCCGAGGTTTGGGTGGACGGCTGTGAACGACTGGGAACCCAAAACTGGGCTTGTGGACACCGCGAAAACGTGTCCCGATCCTAAACAGTACAGGTGCTCCTCGCACAATCGTAAATAAAGCAGTAAGCATGGCATAAGTACAGGATAGTAAATAAAACCTCAAACTAGTTTGTGGCCCCAAGAAATAAGAATGAATCAAGCTCTGGCTCAGGGGGGTCCCATAAGCCTCCCGGATGTGGATAGCGCGAATATTCAAGGAACAGGTTTCAAGTACTCGGGGTCCTACGGGACACAAGTGAGCAGGAAAAACCAAATAGCAGATATTGCTCACCGGTGCCACTTTCATTAGTTATCCCATTACTACTCAGGTTAAGTTGTTTAGGTACCTCGTTATCCATCAGACTCTCACAAACCCTACACATGTTGTTCTACGACTCGCATGGCTCAAACAACTCCTGTAGTAATGGCTCATGGGATGGAGGAACAAGCTTGGTGGGGTTTAAAAGTAAAGGCTATGCAATACTTGGGATTCAGTTTAATGCAATCGCGACTCAATGATGCAAGAATAAGATAGAGGCAATAGGTACTGTATGTATGCAAGCATGTGGCAGTGCTTGCCTGGCAACTCAGTTGAAGCGAGAGAGGGATCTGGGTAGTGCTCCTGGTTCTCTTGATATATCCCCTGCTCAGCGTCTATTCGAAGAAGAACCAAACAAACAAGGGCCAACATAAATAAAGTGCGCAAGCATATGAATAAAATGCGACAAACAAACAATCATGCCATGATGAATGATGCACAAGTTGCATGGCAATAAAGTAGCATGGCATGGGTGAGGTGTAGAATACAAGAATAAATCATTTTATTGAGTTTTGGCCACAATTTATTGTCATATTAGTTGCTGTATACTTTATATTTATATGATGCATGCTGCAATTTAAGTCATGGATAGCATAAGCAGAAAGGTCTCGTCGAGCTGATCATTTTAGACATATCATTTGTTAAATTTGGAGTTATAAAGCTAAAGTTATTAATTAATTAAGGTCCAGGGGCATTTTGATGTAATTTCAATCAACTCGAAATTTAAAGTGTTCAAATAATATTTTGAATGGAATATTTGAAATCCTCACATTTTTTTGATTCAAAAACATATATTATTTGTATTATTTGGAATTATGAATTTAAATTTATTTTAAGTCAAAATAATTAAAAGGGGTCAAAGTCAAAGGTTTGACTAGATAGAGTCAAACTTGGTCAAATTCGAAAACATGGTTGAATTCATATTTGGAAAACATTTACTTTTCATTTTGAAAGTTTTTACAAATTCGAATTATTTCAAAAGATATGAATTTAATTAGATTTAAACATTTCCTGAATTTTATTTGATTTCAGAAAACTCGGGCGACTTTTCTCACTCAGGGACATTCTACCCTCCGTCATTGACATGTGGGCCAGAGGGCGAGAAGGGGCCACCGCGCGCGGGACCGAGCGATGTCTGACACGTGTGTGAGGCGGGGAGTGCGGGTTGAGGAAGGCAAAAGTGCGGGTGCCTTTTTACAAAAAGGGGGAGAGGGAGGGACCGCGGGTTAGATAGAAGGGAAGGTCAGGGGCTTCTTTGCAAAACGTCTACGAGCTGTCGCTGACGAAACTGAAGAACTGAATCGACCGAACTGCTAGCTGACCCGATCTTCGGAAGACGATGGCGACGATTCCATCGAGAATTCCGGCATCCCACAAAAACAAAAGACGGAGAGGGTTGATAGGGCTTCAACTTCCGTGTTTGGAGCTTCGCCAACGGAGGTCTGCAGCGGACGGGGCAAGGAGATGAACAGAGGAGCAGAAGCGGCTTGGGCGGGCTGACGAACTCCGACAGATTTTTAGTGGTTTCGGCTGATTTGACGGGGAAGATTACTAGGGATGTAGACCACCGTCTCAAACAATATTTGATCCTACGTGATACCGGATATACCTATATCATCTGTCGCGTTGGTCGCTTGGTTGGAAGATGGACAAGGGCGACGGAAAACCATGAAATTCAGAGGGTGCCCGACAGGTGTCTGCTGCTGCACGGGCACGGCAAGCGGCTGTTGTGCCGGAGCATCGCGTGAGCGCGGCGCGCGAGGGGCGGCGACTGCGGCGTGCGCGGGGCATAGGGAGGCCAGAGAGGTGGAGGTTGCTCACCTAGACCGATTCCCAGAGGCATCGAGGAGGGGAGTGGTCGGAGATGATGACGGCGACGGTGGTGAAGAACGGCTCGGCAGCGGCAGCAGTGGTTCAACGTCGGGAAGAAGAGGAAGGAGAGCGGCTTGGCTGCTTCTTACGGTCCCAGGTGGCGTCGAGGTGAAGGCGTGGGCGCCTGGGCGTTGTCGGCAGCCAAAGGGGACGGGCGAGAGGGTTAGCACGGCGACGCCATGGCAAAACCAGGAGCTTGGGGGGGGAACAGAGGCAGAGGGAAAACGGCGGCGCGAGGAGGAGAGGGAGCTAGGGTTCCAGGGACGCGGCTGGGGTGGATAAGAAGGGGCAGAGGGTGACGCGGCTGACGGGAGACGACGGCCACCTGCCTCCTTCCGTGAGCGCTAGAGAGGAGGGTGCAGACGGCGTCGGTCGGGAGACAGAACAAGAAGAGGAACAGAGACGACGTCGGTGAAGGGGTACTGGGCCAGGGGGTGGGCTGCTGCTCTCTCTCTTGGGCTGCTGCGGCTGGGCCCAAGGTGGGCTGCTGCTCTCCTCTCTCACTATTTTCTTCTCCTCTTTATTTATTGGTTTTGTTTGTTTTTATTCTATTACAAATTCAAACCAGCTTCTAATTTCAGATTCTTTTGAACTTTTTCCCAGGGAATTTTGAACAGAGGGTTTGACCAAGAGGAAAGGCAAAAGAGAATAAGATACATAAGGAGAGAGAATGCCCACATACATAAAGGGTATGTGTCAAATTTGGCATCTTACCAGATTAGGGTTTTAGATACTAGGCTAGGAGAGAAAAAGAGAAGAGAGAATAGCCTCATATGATCAAGCCTAAAAAGAGGTAGAGAGATAGATGGGAGATTATCCACTCAAGAATTCAAATAAAACTCAAAGAGGTCAAAGAATGGTTATGGTTGCATGGCCCATGCAAGGGTATTAAATGCCATGTATTAATCTTGTGAAAACAAAATAATGAGCATGGCATTATTCCTATGCATCCCCAAATGTGGAGTAAAGGCCAAGCAAAAGAATTTGAAATAGATCCATCCTATCTCCCATGAGCTAGATTAAAACCCAAAAGAAAATTATTACAAGCTCATGGATAATGGGATGGTGGAATTGCAAGGTGGTGAAAGAAAGGTGGTGGAGTTGATTATTGCAAGGTGGTGAAAGAAAGGTGGTGGAGTTGATTAAAAGATATGCCCCCAACTCAACTTGGGCATTTAAGCAATATATCAAGAACCAAATACAATATCAAGAGGCAAATACAAATAATAATGCATATGAGATAAGAACCAAAACACAAAGGGTTTTATATGATGCTCAAATGCAAGGTGGCATGATGACATGAGCATGATAACATGATGAGGCAACAATTATATGTAGGAAGTAGCCATTTTATTACTAGACCAAGTAGCATTACAAATGTTAGACAATTGGGATGCTACAACTCTCCCCCACTAAACAGGAATCTCGCCCCGAGATTCTAGGAAGAACAAGAGGACACAAAGAGGGTAGGATAGTTGGCACGGAGTTCATCTTCATGCTCCCAAGTGGCTTCATCAACAGAATGGTGCGACCACTGCACCTTGCAGAACTTGATGGACTTGTTGCGAGTCCTTCTTTCTGCGACTTTGAGGATTTTGGTGGGGTGTTCTTGATAAGACAGGTCTTCTTGGGGATTGATTAGCTCATGATCCACGGTCCTTCCGGGATCCTTGAAGCACTTCTTGAGTTGAGAGATGTGGAAAACATCATGAACCTTGAGTTTTTCCGGGAGCTCAAGAGCGTAAGAAACTTCTCCTCTTCTTCCACGAATTTTGAAAGGACCGATGTATCTAGGAGCCAGCTTTCCTTTGATACCAAAGCGGTGTGTGCCTTTCATGGGAGTTACACGAAGGTAAACGAGATCACCAGGGACATACACCATGTCCGTGTGCTTCCTGTCGTAATTGCTCTTCTGGCGACTTTGAGCAATCTTCAGATTTTCAAGAATGATATGCACCTTTTCCTCCGCTTGAGTTACAATGTCAGGGCCAAACCATATTCTTTCTCCTGCACCTGACCAGCCAATCGGAGTTCTGCACTTGCGACCATAGAGAGCCTCAAATGGTGCCATCTTCAGACTTTTCTGGAAGTTGTTGTTGTAGGAGAATTCAGCATAAGGAAGACATTCCTCCCACTTCATGCCAAAAGAGATGACGCAAGCACGAAGCATATCCTCCAGAATCTGATTGATCCTTTCAACTTGTCCTTGCGACTAAGGGTGGTAAGCTGTGCTGAAGTTCAATTTTGTTCCCAAAGCATTTTGGAAACTTTCCCAGAACTTGGAAGTGAAGATGCTCCCACGGTCTGAACTGATCTCAAGCGGAACCCCATACAGAGAGACAATTCTGTTGATATAGAGCTCAGCCAACTGAATTCCAGAAATTGTTTCCTTGACGGGGAAGAAGTGAGCCACTTTAGATAGCCTGTCAATGACAACAAAGATTGCATTGTTGCCCTTCTGCGACCTTGGAAAACCAGTGATGAAGTCCATCTCTACTTTCTCCCATTTCCATTCCGGAGGTTTCAATGGCTGTAGAAGACCGAAAGGTTTCTGATGGACAGCTTTCACTCTGCGGCAGACATCACACTCCGAGACATACTTGGCACAATATCGTTTCAAACCAGGCCACCAATATTGTGTTTTCAAGTCCATGTACATCTTTGTGCTGCCAGGGTGGATAGATAGAACAGAATCGTGCGCCTCCTTGAGAACTTGCTCTCTCAAACCCGGGTAGTTCGGAACAAACATCCGGTGTTCAAAGAAAAGCGTGCCTTGATCATCGACGTGGAAGGACTCATACTTCGGAAGCTCAAGTTTAGAGATGATCTTTCTGGTGTGCGGATCACCAAGCTGACGAGAGCGAATCTTTTCTTCCAAGAGAGGAGTAGCCAGAAGGTTCAGGAGGTGCCCTTGTTCCACAATTTCCAGGTTGAGCTGACGGAATTCCTCGCACAAGAGAGGCTGCTGGTCTTCCATCATGAGGTTGTTGACATAAGCTTTGCGGCTGAGAGCATCGGCCATGACATTAACTTTGCCCGGTGTGTAGTTGATGGTCAAATCAAAATCATTGATTGCTTCAATCCATCTCCTCTGCCGAAGGTTGAGATCAGGCTGAGTGAAGATATACTTCAAACTCTTGTGGTCAGAAAAGATCTCACAACGGTTGCCAAGCAAGTAGTGCCTCCAAAGTTTCAAAGCAAAGACAACTGCTGCTAGCTCGAGGTCATGTGTGGGATAGTTGATCTCATGCGTCTTCAACTGTCGAGAGGCATAAGCAACCACTTGTTTTTCTTGCATAAGGACCGCACCCAATCCTTGCAAAGAGGCGTCACAGAATATCTGGAAAGGCTTAGATGTATCCGGAGGAACCAAGACTGGCGTGGAAGTGAGCTTCTCTTTGAGTGTCTCAAAGCTTGCTTGACATGCAGGAGTCCAAAGGTATTTCTTGCCTTTATTGAGGAGGTCGGTAAGAGGCTTCGCTATCTTCGAAAAGTTCTGAACGAAGCGACGGCAATAACTAGCCAAACAGAGGAAACTCCGCACTTCTTTGACATTAACAGGAGGAAGCCATTCAACAATTGTCTTTACCGTTTCCGGGTTGACTGCAATGCCCTTGGCAGAGATGACGTGACCAAGATAGGTTACTTGAGGCAGCCAAAACTCACACTTTGAGAACTTTGCATACAAGCGGTTCTCACGAAGCTTGTTTAGGACACACCGAAGGTGTTCTTCATGCTCTTCCTTTGACTTAGAATAGACTAGGATGTCATCCAGATAGACCACAACGAACTTATCAAGGTACTCCATGAAAACTGAGTTCATAAGCCTCGAGAAGGTAGCAGGTGCGTTGGTAAGACCGAAAGACATGACTGTGTACTCATACAGGCCATAGCGGGTGGTGAAAGCTGTTTTAGGCACATCTTCCTTGCGAATCTTGATTTGGTGATAACCACTTCTCAAGTCAAGCTTAGAGAACACCACAGCTCCAGCTAGCTGATCGAAGAGATCATTAATCCGCGGAAGGGGATATTTGTTCTTGATGGTTTTAGCATTGAGAGCCCGATAGTCAACACAAAGTCTATCAGTCCTGTCACGCTTCTTCACAAAGATTGTTGGGCTACCCCAAGAAGAAGTACTGTGTTGAATGAAACCCAACTTCTCTTGTTCATCAAGTTGTCGTTTGAGTTCAGCCAACTCAGCAGGACCCATTTTATAAGGCCGCTTGGAGATAGGAGCCGTTCCAGGTTCAAGCTCAATTACAAACTCAACCTCACGATCCGGAGGCATACCCGGCAACTCTTCAGGAAAGACATCTGGGAACTCACAGACCACCGGAACACTCTGAATAGCTTCCATAGCATCATCATTCAGAGCCGCCAAAGAGAAAAGCTGGATATCAGGAGTCAGACTTGGAGAAAAGACTATATGGCCTTCAGGAACCTTCAGAGAAACCGAGCGTTAAGCACAATCAATCACAGCTGCATTTGCTGTCAACCAATCCATGCCCAAGATGACATCAATGTCAGAATTGCCCAGAACAATTAAGGAAGCCGAGAACGAAGAGCCACCAATCTCAACTTGATTGCCATGGCTGATATGAACAGCCCTCATGTTTGAACCAGAAGATTGTACCACCAACCGCTTAAGGAGAGGAACCAAGACTAACTCATTCTCATTTGCAAACTTGTGAGAAACAAATGAATGTGATGCACCAGAATCAAACAAAACTCGTGCAGGGACTGAGTTAACGGAAAGCATACCCATCACAACTCCAGGTGCATGCTCAGCTTGAGCGGCGTTGACACAGTTGGCACGAGCAACAGTAGACCCGGGCTTGGTGTTGATGTTGAGAGCCCGAGGTGGTGGTGCACGAACCATAGGAGAGCTTGCCGCAGATCTTGGAGGGGGTGGAGGAAGAGCTTTGTTTTTCATCGGACAGTTCCAGTTTTGATGCCCAGATTCTCCACATATGTAACAAGCACCAGGTGGACGTGGAGCAACGTAGCCAGGGACTCCGCCAGGCGCTCTAGGGTAGTTGTGGGTGTAGCCCCTAGGAGCAGCAGCGATGAAGTTTGGTGGCCTTGACGCGTAGCTTGCAGGTCTTGGTGGAGCCGGGAGCGACGGTGGGGTGTTAGGAACCCAGACACGCCGCTTAGAAGGAGCTGACATAGCTGAAGAGCTTGGTGCATCACGGTTGTGTTTCTTTGACTCCTCAAACACTTGCCTACTTGCTTCCTCCTGCAAAGCTGTATGCTGAAGTTCCAGAAAAGATGCCGGCCTTGCATGTGTGATTGCATATTTAATCGATGCATTGAGCCCTTGCCTGAACCTCTTTTGCTTCTTCTTGTCATCAGAGATCTCATCGCCACCATAACGAGAAAGATTCATGAAGTTCCTGATGTAGGTGTTGACATTATCATTTCCCTGCTTGAGATTGAGAAACGCTTCCTTCATCCTCTCCATGACAATTTCTGACAGATACTGCTCTTTGAACGCTCCAGTGAACCGTTCCCAAGTAGGCTGAAAACCAGTGCAGTTTGCCTTCAGGTAATTCTCCCACCAGAGAGCTGCATCCCCCTTCAGAAGGTGAGTAGCACACTTTACCCACTCTTGCTCAGGAACATCAGCAGTCTCGAGTAGCCTTGACATCTCACGCAACCAATCATCAGCATCAAGTGGTCGATCAGAAACATCAAATTGGCGAGGGTTGAACTTCAGGAAGCTTTTGATGTCTCCTCGCTTGGGAGGTGGAGTTAGTGGAGCAAACTCATTCCTCCGAACACTTTCCTCAAAGCGCTGCTGGTTCTGCTGCATTGCTGCCAAGGCATTGGCGATGTTTGACAGCGCGGAGCCCAGTTCAGGTGGAATGTCCTCATCAGAACGGCGTGGTGGAGCCATCCTGTGATTGATATAAAACACAAGTCAGTACTATAATGGAGAATAATAATAATCCAAAATAGTACCAAGATGGAATTAACCAAGATTAAAGGATACAATTTACTAAGATGATATTACAATATCAACAAAGTTCAAAGCACCTAGAAGATATTAAGCATATCGCACACGACTGAAAAGGAGTGTGGTACACAAATATATCAAAGAAAATTTTTCCACAAATTTCGGCATTAAAATACCAATAGATGCGCAAAATTACTTAACGAATCAAGATTAGTGACTCTACCAATTCAATATACAAAAGCGAATGATAAGAGTAGTGGTATGGTCGCGACTCCATCCCGCACTCGAATCATTACTCCGCACATGAATAAGTGGAACACATATCCTAACCCCTTCTTCTCACGTTGAACCTAAAGATTGGTAACTACCGAAACGAACACCCCAAACAAGATAACGTCGGATAACAAAGAGTAAGACAGATCGCGTCGGTTTGCAAAAGCCTGTCGGTATGGAATGTACCAACAGTTGATAACCAAAGGCTGATTAGATAACAACTTGGATGCAACAGATAGACAAGGAATTACACACACACACATATACAAAAGCACACAACCTATGGTACTACGGAAACCCAGAACACGTGAATCCTAGTTTGAATTTTTAGAAGAGGATTGAAAACGTTACACTTCCTTACCAGAAAAAGGGTGGGTGGGTGGGTAAGAAGAAAAGTGGAAGCAGTCCTACTCTCGCGTTTTGTTTTTCCCTAGTATACATAACTACCAAAATATTTGCTAGACTGACGACGACCATTTGGCTGAGACGCTGAAGGGCGGGATGGCTCTGATACCAATTGTAACTACCTCGGTGAATTACGCTCCTAGATTCAAGCCTGGATGAACGGAAATGGTTGAAATAGTATGGTGGGGCCCAAATGCCACTCACAGGTAGACCTTTCGGCCGTCCCAACCATTTCCAATTCATCAGGACAAGAACGGGCGGCGTAATCGGCAGGCGAAGGGATCAACTACATACACAAATGAGTATGTATGCAAGCCACCATACAATAGTACATCAGAGCCATTCCATCTAAAAAGAAAGGAAAAATATAGCAACGCCATACGACAAGATTCAAATGACCTAGATAGATATAATAGTTTAGGATATCTCCTCATACATCACACATCAGAGTATCAGGCGGAAGCGGCAAACAAGATCCGAGTACGGATAAGAAGCAAATCGGCATAAGATGCCCCATAAATACGCACATCCCGCCCACAGATCTCATGGATCCCCGTTCCCGGAATCTCTACACCGAACGATCGTTGCCCACATCATCAGCCTCCTCCACCCAGTATCCATCTTGTGAGTGTACCTGTTCATCTGAATCAAATAATTTATCGTGTGAGACCCTAGGGGTACTCAGCAAGTCTTTATGCCTCTAAAGGGGACACAACCTGGGGTGACGCAATTGCAGCAAAAGATAAACCCTAACAATTCTATAGATACTCGCTAACCATCCGCCTAACCAAAGATAGACGGATGTCCGTGAATTATTGACAACAGTTAAAACAGTAATATCCACAGATCCATCCTCCTCCTCGCTTACCAACGAGGAAGCGGACGAACAACCCCCCATGCATTGGCAGTTTTATTATCCATTCCATGAGTGTTGCACTAGTTACTAGTCAGTTACAAAGTCAAATTAAAAGCGGTACTTTAGTTATGCTTGTCTATGATCGAGAAACTATGCTCCAAGTCGTCCATAACCGCGGACACGGCTTTCAGAAAGTTTTACCCTATAGGGGTGCACAAATAGCAACACACACTCGATCAACCTCGGAAAAACCAAATCAAAACCCAACGAGGCCTTCACGACAAAGCAATCAAAGGATTTAGAAATATTTTAGGGGGCCACCCCTTGGAGTACACCCGCGACGAAGTTAGCTGACTCCGAGACGGACCCGAGGTTTGGGTGGACGGCTGTGAACGACTGGGAACCCAAAACTGGGCTTGTCGACACCGCGAAAACGTGTCACGATCCTAAACAGTACAGGTGCTCCTCGCATAATCGTAAATAAAGCAGTAAGCATGGCATAAGTACAGGATAGTAAATAAAACCTCAAACTAGTTTGTGGCCCCAAGAAATAAGAATGAATCAAGCTCTGGCTCAGGGGGGTCCCATAAGCCTCCCGGATGTGGATAGCGCGAATATTCAAGGAACAGGTTTCAAGTACTCGGGGTCCTACGGGACACAAGTGAGCAGGAAAAACCAAATAGCAGATATTGCTCACCGGTGCCACTTTCATTAGTTATCCCATTACTACTCAGGTTAAGTTGTTTAGGTACCTCGTTATCCATCAGACTCTCACAAACCCTACACATGTTGTTCTACGACTCGCATGGCTCAAACAACTCCTGTAGTAATGGCTCATGGGATTGAGGAACAAGCTTGGTGGGGTTTAAAAGTAAAGGCTATGCAATACTTGGGATTCAGTTTAATGCAATCGCGACTCAATGATGCAAGAATAAGATAGAGGCAATAGGTACTGTATGTATGCAAGCATGTGGTAGTGCTTGCCTGGCAACTCAGTTGAAGCGAGAGAGGGATCTGGGTAGTGCTCCTGGTTCTCTTGATATATCCCCTGCTCAGCGTCTATTCGAAGAAGAACCAAACAAACAAGGGCCAACATAAATAAAGTGCGCAAGCATATGAATAAAATGCGACAAGAAAACAATCATGCCATGATGAATGATGCACAAGTTGCATGGCAATAAAGTAGCATGGCATGGGTGAGGTGTAGAATACAAGAATAAATCATTTTATTGAGTTTTGGCCACAATTTATTGTCATATTAGTTGCTGTATACTTTATATTTATATGATGCATGCTGCAATTTAAGTCATGGATAGCATAAGCAGAAAGGTCTCGTCGAGCTGATCATTTTATACATATCATTTGTTAAATTTGGAGTTATAAAGCTAAAGTTATTAATTAATTAAGGTCCAGGGGCATTTTGATGTAATTTCAATCAACTTGAAATTTAAAGTGTTCAAATAATATTTTGAATGGCATATTTGAAATCCTCACATTTTTCTGATTCAAAAACATATATTATTTGTATTATTTGGAATTATGAATTTAAATTTATTTTAAGTCAAAATAATTAAAAGGGGTCAAAGTCAAAGGTTTGACTAGATAGAGTCAAACTTGGTCAAATTCGAAAACATGGTTGAATTCATATTTGGAAAACATTTACTTTTCATTTTGAAAGTTTTTACAAATTCGAATTATTTCAAAAGATATGAATTTAATTATATTTAAACATTTCCTGAATTTTATTTGATTTCAGAAAACTCGGGCGACTTTTCTCACTCAGGGACATTCTACCCTCCGTCATTGACATGTGGGCCAGAGGGCGAGAAGGGGCCACCGCGCGCGGGACCGAGCGATGTCTGACACGTGTGCGAGGCGGGGAGTGCGGGTTGAGGAAGGCAAAAGTGCGGGTGTCTTTTTACAAAAAGGGGGAGAGGGAGGGACCGCGGGTTAGATAGAAGGGAAGGTCAGGGGCTTCTTTGCAAAACGTCTACGAGTTGTCGCTGACGAAACTGAAGAACTGAATCGACCGAACTGCTAGCTGACCCGATCTTCGGAAGACGATGGCGACGATTCCATCGAGAATTCCGGCATCCCACAAAAACAAAAGACGGAGAGGGTTGATAGGGCTTCAACTTCCGTGTTTGGAGCTTCGCCAACGGAGGTCTGCAGCGGACGGGGCAAGGAGATGAACAGAGGAGCAGAAGCGGCTTGGGCGGGCTGACGAACTCCGACAGATTTTTAGTGGTTTCGGCTGATTTGACGGGGAAGATTACTAGGGATGTAGACCACCGTCTCAAACAATATTTGATCCTACGTGATACCGGATATACCTAGATCATCTGTCGCGTTGGTCGCTTGGTTGGAAGATGGACAAGGGCGACGGAAAACCATGAAATTCAGAGGGTGCCCGACAGGTGTCTGCTGCTGCACGGGCACGACAAGCGGCTGCTGTGCCGGAGCATCGCGTGAGCGCGGCGCGCGAGGGGCGGCGACTGCGGCGTGCGCGGGGCATAGGGAGGCCAGATAGGTGGAGGTTGCTCACCTAGACCGAGTCCCAGAGGCATCGAGGAGGGGAGTGGTCGGAGATGATGACGGCGACAGCGGTGAAGAACGGCTCGGCAGCGGCAGCAGTGGTTCAGCGTCGGGAAGAAGAGGAAGGAGAGCGGCTTGGCTGCTTCTTACGGTCCCAGGTGGCGTCGAGGTGAAGGCGTGGGCGCCTGGGCGGTGTCGGCAGCCAAAGGGGACGGGGGAGAGGGTTAGCGCGGCGAC
Organism: Avena sativa; assembly: GCA_916181665.1. Classification (NCBI taxonomy): domain Eukaryota; kingdom Viridiplantae; phylum Streptophyta; class Magnoliopsida; order Poales; family Poaceae; genus Avena; species Avena sativa. The sequence continues at coordinate 249,484,455 of OV702284.1, read as the reverse complement.
GCCATGGCAAAACCAGGAGCTTGGGGGGGAAACAGAGGCAGAGGGAAAACGGCAGCGCGAGGAGGAGGAGAGGGAGCTAGGGTTCCAGGGACGCGGCTGGGGTGGATAAGAAGGGGCAGAGGGTGACGCGGCTGACGGGAGACGACGGCCACCTGCCTCCTTCCGTGAGCGCTAGAGAGGAGGGTGCAGACGGCGTCGGTCGGGAGACAGAACAAGAAGAGGAACAGAGACGACGTCGGTGAAGGGGTACTGGGCCAGGGGGTGGGCTGCTGCTCTCTCTCTCTTGGGCTGCTGCGGCTGGGCCCAAGGTGGGCTGCTGCTCTCCTCTCTCACTATTTTCTTCTCCTCTTTATTTATTGGTTTTGTTTGTTTTTATTCTATTACAAATTCAAACCAGCTTCTAATTTCAGATTCTTTTGAACTTTTTCCCAGGGAATTTTGAACAGAGGGTTTGACCAAGAGGAAAGGCAAAAGAGAATAAGATACATAAGGAGAGAGAATGCCCACATACATAAAGTGTATGTGTCAAATTTGGCATCTTACCAGATTAGGGTTTTAGATACTAGGCTAGGAGAGAAAAAGAGAAGAGAGAATAGCCTCATATGATCAAGCCTAAAAAGAGGTAGAGAGATAGATGGGAGATTATCCACTCAAGAATTCAAATAAAACTCAAAGAGGTCAAAGAATGGTTATGGTTGCATGGCCCATGCAAGGGTATTAAATGCCATGTATTAATCTTGTGAAAACAAAATAATGAGCATGGCATTATTCCTATGCATCCCCAAATGTGGAGTAAAGGCCAAGCAAAAGAATTTGAAATAGATCCATCCTATCTCCCATGAGCTAGATTAAAACCCAAAAGAAAATTATTACAAGCTCATGGATAATGGGATGGTGGAATTGCAAGGTGGTGAAAGAAAGGTGGTGGAGTTGATTAAAAGATATGCCCCCAACTCAACTTGGGCATTTAAGCAATATATCAAGAACCAAATACAATATCAAGAGGCAAATACAAATAATAATGCATATGAGATAAGAACCAAAACACAAAGGGTTTTATATGATGCTAAAATGCAAGGTGGCATGATGACATGAGCATGATAACATGATGAGACAACAATTATATGTAGGAAGTAGCCATTTTATTACTAGACCAAGTAGCATTACAAATGTTAGACAATTGGGATGCTACAAAAAATGAGTTTATAAGTTTATCCTTATGATCAAGGGGGGGAATTTTGGATGTATAAGTGATCTGCAGTGATCTATAGGTTGCTGTGATCAATCTAAGTCAAATTAAAGATGATTAAGGGACTATTTAATAACAGCCATTGGATGCCCTGATCAGGGGCATCCTGACCATCCATCTTTTGTGTGTGGTTCCCCTGGTGCAGATCCTATATAAAGGGGCCCTAGGGTTTGAGAAGAAAACCTAAGACAGTTTCTATCTCTCTCACTCTCTCCCCTGCTCACTGATCAAGCAAGGACTGAGGAAGAACCACTCAATGCTAGAGATCAAGTTCAGGAGTGGAAGCACATAAAGAGGAGGCCATGGCTGGACCTCCAGATCAAGGTACACACCCCTGATCCTCATCTTGTGGCTCAAATCTTGAGCTAGATAATCCTCATAGGATCTAACAATTTAGTCGTCGATAGAGCTGTTCATAGTTATCTCATCGGCATCACTTCCTTCAAAATCAACCTCATCTCGACTCATTCTCTCTCATCTGCCAATAAGCAACAACAGTTAAACAAGGGGGGAAGAACCCCAAAAGACAACTCACAAGAATCAAGAGTGTAGGCATTTGATCAGGTAAAATGCACAGATGCTGCACATACACACTACACACAAGAAATAATATAAGTGCCATTTTAGCAAACTATTGCATAGCTGCAACCTAGAATATAACGAAAGAAGAAAGTAACAGGCCATGAGTACTGGAAGTATCTCCATGGCTGTCACAATAACTTCCATTGAAGAATAAGGCATGTATCTACGAGACAGAAAAAATGAAATGAACAAAACTAAAACTGTAGAGACTAAATCATAGAATGTCAATCAAGAAAATATGGAAAGGATAGTATCAGGACATGCATACCTAATTAAGCTTCCTTGTCAGCCTCTTGTGTTGTCCTTCTCATCTACCAATAAATAGAATAACATGTATAATCATACACATGAGAGGAGTTTCATAGCAAGAACACACATGTAAATTCAGAGAATAAATCAACTTACTTTTCAGCATTTTCAATACATATTCCCTCCTCAAATGTGCTGGAAGAGCAAGCATCATGAGCATCGGCTCTGGTGCCTTGGCAAAAATGATAGTTGCATCAACAGTCTCACCTCCAGTGAAGCCAAAACTAGACAATTCACCAATAGCCTTTTCTTTCGGCTTCTGATTAGGATCATCATGCATTGCCTTCTCATTAAGTTCAGCTTCACGCTCAGCTACTGCTGCCATTCTTCCCACATGTTGGGTCACAGTACTCAACTGGTTATTGACATCTTCAAGCATGATGACAATAGGGTCGCTTTGTCCTGTCTTCCTAGGTCCAACAACTTTCTTTTGCCTCTTAGAACTGGTCGATGTATCCAAGGAATGGATCTCGGTGTCAACAGACTATCTTGGCGCCTCTCTTGACATCATATCATCTTCCTATCTATAACTTTCCTCAGCAGCAATTTCATTAGATAAATTTGTCACGGCCTCACCAAATCCTTCAGCACCTTCCCCTGTTGCAATATCCTTGCTATAAATGGCAGACAACTTGTCAAAGTAAGGAAATGAAACACCATACAATCCCTTTGCCTCTGGGTGAATCTACAAGATAAAAAATACAAATGCATCAACAACTACTATTTGATTCCACAATAGAAATAGAAAATGAAGTAAATGAGAACAACTAGGGGAATTATTGGTAGGTGAAGCGGTTTACCTTACAGTGCGCTTTATATTGTGCCTTCTCACATTGAATCATGTTTCTGTTTCCATCCCATGTAAAACCACTTCGAGACAACATTACTTCAATTGCACCATATTTTTTCCTAAAATGCCTCACTCTTGACTCGATATGTGGAACTGCAGCTAGACCATAACCTGGGCACTTTTCAGCTAGAATCTTCTCTAGCATCGTCGAGTAACCATTTTTGAAAGCACCATCACCTTTCCATCTTGGATCTAAAAAACAGTTCATAGAGTGCTTTAATAAGCTCATCGTCCTCAGCTGAAGTCCACTTTCTTTTATTCTTGCCCTATCCTCCTGATCGACTTGAGCTAATCGAATGGTCCATATCTGCAAGAGTCAACTGATTAATTAACTCAAAACACATAGGCATCTGGTGGAAATTCAATAATTACGAAAATGAATTGTACAAAACAATCATGATTATGAAATAAATGATATGCACTTTGCAGATTATTTAAGCAAAACCATTTGGTAGCTGAAATATAAAGAAGAAACAAACCAAGATACATGATGCACAAGATTCAATAAAACCAGTAATAGCATTGTACCTCAATGATGATTCATAGCAGCCCTATAACTATTATACATCTCTTGAGCAAGAGCATTTCAGAAATTGGTCCACTCATTAGTCGTTGAGATAGATGTAATAAATTCTGGTTCAGCGAGTTCTCCCTCCAAGGCGTCCCATGTATCTTCCATTATGAACTCGTCATTATCGAGTGGGTCGAAAGAAATCTTTTGCAATATAAGATTGTGCAACAGTGCGCATGCCATTATAATTCTTCCTTGGGTTTTGATAGGGTAAAAAACGGAGACCTCAAAATCCCCCACCGTCCCTTGAGTCTTGCAAAGCACATTTCTACAATATTTTGGGCTTTAGCATGCCTCTTGTTAAAATACTCCTCTGCACTATGAGGTGGGTTTTGCGTTGTCCAACCACCTAAGTGGTACCTTTGACCTCGGTATGGAGCTAAAAATCCTCTAGCATTTGTGTATCCAGCATCGACGAGGTAATATTGGTCTCCAGGGACACGTAACCCATTTGGCCTTGTGATGGCATCCCTAAGTACACGACCATCATGTGCAGAACCCTCCCAGCCAGGTAATACATAGATGAACTACATGTCAGGTGCACATACACCTAACACGTTTGTATCTATATCACCTAATCTTGATCTATATCTTCCTTTCAAGTTAGCCGGGGCAGTTACCTTTACGTGTGTACCATCTAACGCACCCAAACAATTCTATAATAGAATCAACCAAGAGCTAACATTAGTATCTTCTACAAATATTACGTTTTTGGCTAGTGAATACTATATTTTTATTAAGTAGCTATTTACCTTGAAATACTTCCATGTACCATCTGTGCAATACTCAGGTATAGGTTTCGGTTTCTTAAGTAGCAGATGGTGTAGCTTCAAAACAGCTAGAAGACATGCATTGAAATTTCTACTTACTGATTCTGGGCTGCGGTAAAAAAAATTCCCTATTGTCCTGTTCTTGAAGTGGTGAGATAGTATATAGAAGAATGATGCCACTATCTCCTGCAGTGACATATTCCTTGAACCCTCTAGACCACCAACATCACGAACCATCTCACACAATATGCTAAATGTTCTCCTATCCATTCGAAGCTGACTTATACACATTGTGTCGCTCTGACTAATTAGTTCATACAAATTCTGCCCTCTTAGCTCTCTAATTTTAATCCTCCGTTCTATTTTGAAACATTTTCTTCTATAAGCTAATGCAAAAAGTAACCACACATGATAATACAAAAGCATGATGCTAGTCATGAGATTCCTAGTTGCTACATTCCTTCGACGATATCTCGCATTTAAAGGGAGACGAGCCATAACACTGAAAATGAAAATTGAAATATAGGTAATTAAGAAAAGAGAGAACAAATCAATGGCGTTCTTGATCATAAACAACATGCTCTTTCTGAAAAAATATTATCAGTATAGAACTGTACCTGATTTTCCACTTTCAAGAGCACACAAATGTTGTTGGATATTTGGAATTTCTCTTGCAATTCTCTTCCTTGGATAAAGAGGATGCCTATTCACTGAAAAAGAAAATAAAAGAGGCAAAGATTCCTATTCAATAAACTTGATCAAGAATATGAACACAATACATGGGTGTCCTTGATCATAAGCAACATGCACTCCCAAAAAAGAAATTCAGATTGGCACCTTTGATTTATTATGAGTTGTGAGAGCACACCGATGTCTCTATAGTTGGAAAGGTTTCGCTTGCCAATTCTATTCTCTAGACAAAGAAGAGCATATTCACTGAAAAATAAAACTAACACAATTAGTCCTGCACGGCCACATATTATCTCACCACCAGTGGTGAATCCAGGATGAAAACAGAGGGTGGGATGAAAGACACCAACTAAAAAAATTACCAGAACCAATACTACTAATTTGAAAAGAAAATTTGAGACAAACGTAGACTATGTTGTACATTCTTACACAAACAAGTAGTCTTTTTAACAATGAGATAACTTGCTAAACTCGGGGGGTGTATCCGACAAAAATAATGGGATAACTTGTAACAAAAACACATATCTAAAAGTAGAAATGTTTGACAACTTGCCAACCTCAAATGAGTTTGGATCTATATATCCATATTACCAAAAGATGAAATGCGTTGAAACTCAAGTAAGCAAGATTATTGGTGCTACATTAAACATTTAGTTACCATTTAGGATTTTAACATGTATTAAAAAAATATAGGCACAATATAGTATTTTTCACCATCAGAGAAACTACATAGGCATCTCTAATGGCGCCCCTTTGAATGGGCAAGAAGTGAGATACCTAGCTAGGGATATTCCAGCAAAAACGGAGGGTAGGCTCGAGCCTATCGAAGCCTACCCGGTAGATTCGCCCCTGCTCACCACTAGAACATAAAACCAAGACTGCGCATACAAGTTTAAAGCGAATTATCCTTTGTGTGTAATAATATTTTCTAAACCAAACATTAAACAATCAGATCTAGAGCACAATTTCCATAGCTATAACAGGATTAGCAGGCAGCATACATGTCAAGCATGTTTGGAAAAAACTGAACATATTCTTATCAAATTTTATTGAATCCCCAAGACACCACATGGAAGGGGACCAATCAAGAACAAGCAACAGCACCAGCAAGAATTGAATAAAAAGGAAGACAGTAGTAGTAGTAGATGTGCTGGCCTAACCTTGTTGCAGTCTATGGAAGATCACAATAATCTGTGGCTTCCGGAAGACCAGGAACCAGGTAGCAACTTGTTCACATGACAATTAAGAAGATCCATTACATGATGACGAAAAACCCTAATTCGTGCACAGATCTAGAGGAGAGGCTGTGTTTGACAAGAAATAGAAAGAGAGCACCGGTGAGAGAAGGCGGCCGCTGCTCCTCACGTGGAGCCGCCGCTGTTTGGGATTTGGAGATGCAGTCCTACCTCGAACAGAACCAGATCAAGGGCGGTCGCTGCTCCTCACGTGGCACCTCCGCTGCTTCTCCTCACGTGTTGTTGCTGCAAGTGAGGTGGAGGTTGTCGAGGAGGAGACGACGACACAGGCCGTCCGGCAACGCGACGGAAACGGCGGTGGGCCGATGGTCGTGGATGGATCTGGCCAGGAATGGACGGGTGAGACGATGGGGAGGGTCGCAACTCACGAGTGCGCTCTCCGATCCCTCCGGTAATGATTTATTTCCGCTGGGGGTGGCCGGTATCAGGTTAAAACCACGGTAGAATTTGTTTACACTGTATCTGATTACAGACAAACCGAAACAAATACGATTTAATGTCATCTGGTTGCACCGTAAACGGGTTACGTTACTAACTTCTGAACCAAACACGTCCAGTGTAGAAATGAAGTGAAAAAACATCTCAAAATCAACAAACGTGGAAGGAAATGGCTATATTGTGAACCTTAAATCTGGTGCAACAAAATACCACGAGGTCTAGTCAAGCTACCCTTGTTGCAATAAAATATGTTTGGTTTGGGAGCCATAATAAAAGTAGCCCCGCTCAAACTATATGAAGGTAGGAAAACACATGAGGTGATGACGTCAAAGTGCGCCCAAGGTAAGCTCCCAAACGGGACCAAAAAGGCGCTCTCCTCCCCCTCCTCCCTCCTCCCTCTCTACTGTAGCTGAGCGTTCTCCCTCCCATCTCTGGCCGAGCCAAAGCCCTCTCCGGCGGCGCTACCGCCGGAGAGCGGTGGCGGCGAGGCCCTCTCCATAGTCTAGGTTGTTGGCTTCTCGCCGTAGGTGTCGTAGGTCTAGGTTTAGGGTTCTGTGTGTTTGACCATGTGGCGAATGGAGAGATGCCGTCTGGTCTGTACCCGCCGGCGTTCCTGCACGACGCCGGTCGGCTGTCTCCGCGGTGGTTCTGCGAACTCCAATGGTTGGAGCAAGCGGCTACTACTGCCGTGAGCGGAGGCCAACTCAATAAGTGATGCTGCCCCCAGATCTGGCAGCCTCGGGCCGTTCTTCTCTCCCTGGCCGGCCATGGTGGCGAGGGGTGGGAGAAGGTCGTGCTGGTGGTCGCTGTTTCTGGGAGGCGGTCTGGGTGCTTGACATGCGGCTGGTCTGACCACAGCTGCCGTCTTCTGGCGTGGATCTTCTCCGCCGCCGTGCTCCCTTGGTCGGAGCCAGTCGATGTGGAGGTTTTCGACGCTGGAGGCCCCCCATAAGGTCAGCTTGCTTGCTCTGCGATGGTCTGCTCCGAGATTTTGCGGTTCTTCTCTGGCCGGCCGTGGTGGCGAGGAGAGTAGGGACGACGTGCCCTGGAGTGGATCTTCTGCATCGGCAAGCCTGCAGCATCTGGATGCTGCGGTTCGTGAAGCTGCGTTCCCAGATCTTCCTCAACGTCGGCGAGATTGCGTCGCCGTTATCTGTGGCCAGGGGCCACATCTTCGCTCGAATGAAGCCGAGCATCTTCTTCCGCGTGTGGCGGAAGCTTGTTGTCGCGCTGCGTGAGTGCTCCATAGTCTGCATCGTCCCAAGTGGCAAGTTCCTCGGCGACGATGTGGGCTCCAGGGCGCCGACGATGACCGGATGCGGTGGAGAAGGACGAGGACCTGATTGCTTTTTATTCTATCCTTTTAGGGTCCTTTCTGCTTATGTGCCGTCCTTATCTTGTATTCACTCCTTGTTTTCGGGTGTCTCTGTAATTGTACCCACCGCCTGTTTTAATTAAGCAGCTTCTGGGGCCTTCTGGCCCTTTTCCGTTCAAAAAAAAGGTAAGCTCCCAAAACCTGTAAAAGAAATTCTCTAGTGCTGTAATGCAACAGTTTTGGACTTGGATTTACACCTCATCTACGGTCTCTAACACCAGGGAAGTTTCTCGCATTTAAATGGGTCGTTTGATCCTTCAGTGGAGTGCTAGCCCAAGAGGAAACTAAACAAGCAGATGCCAATGGGCCGGTTAAGGGAATAGTGGACTACAGTAAGCAACCTCCAGGGTAATCGGGAGCTGCTAAATCGGAAAGGTTACTTGCCGCCCGTTGGCGGTGCCCGTCCTTGGCACCGTGCACCCCCTGTGCTTGCCACGTTAGGTCGTGTCTGGCCCACCAACAACAGGAGGAGAGGAAGACGAAGGGCGACAACAGTCCTCATCGATGTTGGGGACGACACGGCCGCGTCGCCCCGACGGTGGTGAGGCGAGGAAAAGACCTTATGGTTGGGGGTGGGTAGGTACTCGTCAGACTTAGGGTTAGGGTTGGGAGTGTCGCCGGCGACCAAACTTAGGGTTAGAAGTGTAGGTCGGGGGTTTAGAGGGATGGCCGGCCGACACCTCGCCAAAGACGAGGCGATGTGGTTGGCCGCAACGTCGTCAACGGAGACGAGGCCTGGATCTCGCTAGAGACGGGGACTCGACGTCGCCAACGGACGTGAGGCAGTGAACTTAGGTTTAGGGTTCTTGCGGTGGCGCGCGACTGGCGGTGAGTCACTGGTTCACTGGAAGAAGAAGACGATGGGGAGGAAGAAGCAGTGGGCCAGCCCATACGAGAATCACTTGAGGCTACATGAGAGTCGAGCGCCGCTAAGGAGCAGTGTATAGCACCCCCTACTAAATGCCCCTTCAAGTGGCACGACCACCAAGCGCTGCCTGAAGTGAGTCGGCGATGGTCCAGCCCATTATCTTGTCATGCCGCGGTTCCTCGAATACGCTTTTATCTTTTTTGTGTTTTTAAGCTTTTTAATCTAAATATTTGAAATATAAAGAAATTTCAAATCTAATCAATATTTAAATCAAAAAAAATATTTACCAATAGTATCTTCTAAAAAATTAAAAAAATTGAGAATTTTTTAACCAAATTTGAAAAAATATGACAATTTTTAGAAAAAAAAAGTGAACATGTTTAGAAAAATCATGAATATAAATCATGTACCGATTTCAAAAAATCATGAACCAAGTAAAAAAAATATACAAAATGTTGAAAACTTGAATATTTTAAACAAAAAAAGAGAGAAAATGAAAAGAAAAGAAGAAGAAAAAAAGAAAACAGGAAAGGAAACAGCAAAATAAAAAGGAAAAAACAAAAGCTGGTCCAATACGTAATGGGCTGGTCCAACGGGGGAGCCTAGTGCAGCGCAAGCCGCCCGCTGGCAATTAGCATTTCTCAGGGTAATAGTCAACGTGAGATTGCCTCTTCGAATCCTATTCTTCCCTCGCTGCAGGCGCTACTTGGGAGGCCGTTGAAGGGAACCGAAGGTGGGCCGGCTCAATTTCCACGTACATGTTTCTTTGTTCTTTTTTGTTTTTGTTTTTGTTTTTTATTTGTTTCTTTTCTTTTACCCTGGAATTTTTGTTTCTTTTTTCTTTTCTTTTCTTTTTTATGTTTGTATGATTTTTTTACTTTGTCAAAGTTCAATGTTTGAAAAATATTTAGATTCTACGAATTATTATTTTTCAAAAAAATGGATTTTTGAGAAAATTAAAAAACTAAAAGTAAAATTAAAAGGAAACTAAAAGTAGAATAAAAAATAAAACCTCTTATTGGGCCGCATTGTAGCTTACAAGTTGACTTTGGTGTATCCCTTCTAATAAACTGAAAACATGAGAATGTACAGGTTTGTTCGATACCTCCTTATGTCTCTGAACCGAAGGGGTGTGCGCTATCATAGCCATCCTTGTGTTTCAGCTTCGTAAGTTTGGAAGGACAAAGTACAAGCAACATAGGTTTGGAGCCTCAGGACTTCTATACGCTGTCGGAGCATGAAAACCAAACCAAAGAGAAAACACCGGATGATAGACTAAATTCTCCTTCACACCATTCTCGTTGGTGATACTTGCAAAATCAGACAGATGACAAAACTATAAATCATGGAGTAGGGATTTGGTGCACATGTGAAAGAACATGTGGCCCCCATGTGTGGTTTTGGTAATTAATGACAATCTCTATGGACTAATGCTTGTATCAAGTTGTACTTGTAGGAATTGTCCATAGGCAATGCTTGAACCATATGTTGGCTTTAAGGTTTGGAGAAGAAGAAAATGAAGAGGATCAAGTGGTGACCAAGGTGTTCAAAGAGTGATTTACAGATTGGTCATGTGAGAGTTAAACCTATGAAGATCTCATGCTTAAAGCTTGTCATACTCGATGATCATGGATCGATGAAGACAAGGTCAAAGTAAAGGTTTCCCCATGTTGTATGGGGGAGTAACTTACAAGTCTTCATCAAGCAAGTGCGTACAAGAGCAATCAAGAAAGGTGTTCCATCTTGAGAAGGACAAGACCGTCTAAATCATAATCAAGTGGAATATGCGCAAGGCAAAGGTATGATCTTGATAGGGTTTCTTTCTTACCGGTCTTGTGGTGTTAGTTGGGGAGACTTGTTTATAGGATAGACAACCGTACTATCAAGAGGGGCTCTCAAGTGAGTAACTCGATCATATCGTTCAGAGAGAGCTCAAACCTTTGCATACTTTGCATCATCTTTTCTCGGTTGTTCTTTGGATCTTATCCTTGTGAGGTTCTAGAGCTTGTGGTAATATTCATAACAAGCCCTAGTTCATCAAAAACGGATTTCCCTTTTATATCATATTATGTTTTTGATCTTTGAGGTTTTCCGGTTTCTCACCAAGAGAGGTATCTCACTTTATAATACATGAAATGTTCTCTCTTGGTGGTATCCAATATTTTCACTTTTTGTTGGGTACCTCTTGTTGTCCTCTTTCCAACAAAATTGGTTTCGGGTCAATCGGAGTTTCCAAACTCTAGATATCGCCATTTGAAGTTGGCCTCTTATTTGGTCCAGACCGGAGTCTCCTGTCTGCGTGGACCGGAGTCTCCGGTGTGGTCCGGAGTTTCCGGAACTGTCTTCGGTGGTGACTTAAGTATCAGGGCTGGGACATACTGTATGGGGGTCCGGAGCCAGGTCCGGAGGCTATCCCCAAGTCTCCGGTGTTGGCTCAGTCCAGAGACCGGAGTCTCCGGTCTTGTTGGGTCGTGGCTGGTCCAGGTCATTCAGATGGGCGGTCGGAGGCTTGTCCGGAGGTTGGGTCGGAATCTCCGATGTAGACCGGAGTCTCCGGTCTGACTTTTCCCCAACGGGCAGAAAACGGTCAGAAATCCGTGGGCCTATAAAAAGGGGCCCTTCTTCCACAATGCAATTGCTCGAGTTTTACATGCTTTCTCCTTCATTTTTGACCCTCTTGAGCTTGCTTCCCCTTCAATCCCTCCCTTGATTCTTGCATATACTTTAGGGATTTGAAAGAGGAGATCTAGATCTACAATCCCACCAATCTATCTCTCCTCTAAGTGAGGGGAACATCTTGGGATCTAGATCTTGGAGTCTTTTGTGGATTTCCTCCATTGTTCTTCCTCTCTTATTCCCCCACAAGCTTTTGTAGCTTTGGTGGAATTTGGGAGAGAAGGATTTGAGCACTACTCGTGTTCTTGCCATTTGCATTTGGTGCATCGGTTTGAGTTCTCCCCGGAGGATTTGGTGAGTGAAAGTTGAGAAGCTTTTTACTCTTGGGTTCTTGGAACCCTAGACGGTTTGTTGTGTTGCAGGTTGTGGCCTTGGTGGCGTTTGTTGAGGAGCCTCCAATTAAGTTGTGGAGAAGTGCCCCAACCTTGTGGACTTTGTGGCGTTTGTTGGGAGCCTCCAATTAAGTTGTGGAGAAGTGCCCCAACCTTGTGAGAGGTTCCGGTTGCCACCGACAAGTGCACCGATAGTGGAAGCGTGGATCGATCCCGTTGGGGTGAGATTCACCAGAAAAAAAAGGAGGCCTTTTATGGCGTTGGTGGTTTGATACCACCCTCTCTTCAAACGAGACATACTCCATGTTGGGAGGAACTCGGTAAAATATCGGTGTCCCCGCGTGCCTCGGTTATCTCTATACGCGAGCTCTTTACTTATGCACTTTACATTGTGATAGCCTTCGTGCTTGAAGTAATATATATCTTGCTATCACTTTGTTACTTGTATTACTTAGCATAAGTTGCTGGTGCACATAGGCGAACCTTAGTTGTTCTAGGTTGTGCTTAACAAAGTAAACACTAGTTTTATTCCGTCTTTGTTGAGCCACTCTAGGAAAAGTTTTAATCGCCTATTCACCCCCTCCCCCCTCTAGGCGACATCCGTATCCTTTCAACATGGATACCAGTTATTCTTCTTTTCTTAAAAAAATAAAAATCATATTTCTAAGTTTTAAGAAAAAACTGAAGAAAAAAATTCGGAGGTAGACAATAATGTATCCCGAAAACATGCAAAATTGCTATATTTTCAAATCTCCAAATTTACCAAATTTTGTTATTTTGGTGTGTCCCACAATATAAAAAACCGGATTACGACTTCGCATGCTTGTAGGATTATAAGAATGATTATTTTTCAAAAGAAATGGATTTTTGAGAAAATTTAAAAAGTAAAAGTAAAATTAAAAGGAAACTAAATGTAGAATAAAAAATAAAACCCCTTGTTGGGCCGCATTGTAGCTTACAAGTTGACTTTGGTGTCTCCCTTCTAATAATAAACTGAAAACATAAGAATGTAGAGATTTGTTCGTTACCTCTTTCTGTCCCTGAACCGAAGGGGTGTGTGTGGGCTATCCGTGTTTCAGCTTCATAAGTTTGGGAGGGCCAAGTACAAGCAGCATAGGTTTGGAGCCTCAGGACTTAGGCCCTGTTTGGTTGGGCTTCTGCGTTGGCTTTCTCGGCTTATAAGCCGAAAGCCTAGCCAAACGCATGTTCCACTGAACGCGCTTACGTAAAAAGCCACACGGAAACGAGCGTCGAGGGCAAAGCACCCGTGGAGGTGCTTTTCGGGCTTTCGCTGTGCGTGTATCCGCGTGTTTCCGTTATTGCCCCTCGTTCCCCAATCTCCCATCCCAATACGGCCATCTTGCATGCCACCGCCGCCTCCCTGGTTGAGGGCGAGCTCCCCGGCCGACCGACCGCGTCGGCCTCTCCCATCCCGCTCCGTTCATGCTAGCCGCCCCGCTTCTTTTCTATCGGCCGCTCCCGTCCCCACTACATTCTATCCGGCTGCCCCTGCCCACTGTTCCCAGCAGGTCGAGCATGATGACCGGCCGAGGCAGGAGCTCGAGCATGAAGACCGAGCCGAAGCACATCCATGCATCCATCTGGACCACAAGGAGCAGCCGAGCAGGAGCTTGTCCTCAAAGTCCTGGGAGCTCCCTAATCTGTTCTAAATTCTACCTATATATTAGTTATTTTCTCTATCCAATTTGGTAACTGTTGGTGTTAATTAAATAGATAATATAATAAGTAACTACAACATAATTATCTACATATAAACTAATCTCTAATGCGATTAATATCGATAAATAGTACTTTCTTCGAGCCATATTAGTTGACTCAAGTTTGTCTAGATTCATATGCAGCTAGGCTAGATGCCTCCGTATTAAGATAAAATTGAGTCAACTAATATGAGTCAGAGGGATTAAATTAAATAGTCTCTCGAAAGTTTAGGGGTATATCAGACATTTACACTCAGAACCACACTTTAGACAGCAACTTGCCAAATGACTTTTACAGGTTTTCCACAGCACACAGCTGACAGCTGCTTTTCCACAGCACACAGCCCATAGCTGCTTTCAGATAAGCCACAGCACAACCAAACACACCCTTATATACGCCGCCGGAGCATGAAAACCAAACCAAAGAGAAAACACCGGAAGATAGACTAAATTATCCTTCACACCATTCTCGTTGGTGATACTTGCAGAATCAAACAGATGACAAAACTATGGTGGGGAGAAGCTGACATAATCTGTTGTCCTCTATTCTTTTTAGCTTCTAGGTATTTGGCTTGTTTGATGAGTTGAGTGGTGAAATGTCTGTAATGCCCTTAAATTTCATTTGTATGCTAGTTTTTAGTACAAATGAATAGGGAAGATTATGAATACAGACAAATGAGATGATACCATACTTTGTATAATTTATTACATGCTAAAATAAAATAAAAGTCTTTCTTAATGATTCAACTACAATTAGAATACTCCTCAGTCAACTAAACTTTCAGCAATTCCATGTCGCGTCGCATGACGTCATCGGAAGAAGATGAGGCGTTTCCCCCGACATAAGATGCACTATCCTCATGGATATATGAGCCTCTCTCAATTGTGTCGAAATGGACTACACTGAAATTTATTTGCAATTAAAGAAGATCTATATAAGGTGAAACAACACAAATCTGGAATTACACTATAAATAGACAACATTGAAATTTATTTGCTCATGCCTAATTAGTTTAACTGCAAATAAACTAGACTAAAATATTGTCTTACTACCAATCAGAGTGCTACCAATACCTGAAATAAAAAGAACAAGAACAAAGAGGGGGGGGGGGGGGTCGTTACCTGGGCAGTGGCCAAGAGGAGGCCATGGCGTTGTTGTCCTACGGGCGGCGGACGGAGACGCAGGTCGTCCGTCGGCGGAGCAGCGAGCTCGCAGTTGGGCGGCGGTGGCGAGCAGATGGGCGAGGAGCAGCGAGCTCGCAGTTGGCGGCGGCGTCGAGCAAGGAGCGGCGGGATGGCAGGAGGCGAGCAGCTGGAGCGGCGGGAGGCGGGAGGCGAGCAGCTGGAGCGGCGGCGGACGGGAGTGGCGGCGGGCGCTGGCGGTGGCGACGAAGGGACAGGGAAACCCTGTCCTCGACGCGTCGCGTACGGGAGGACAGGTCGCGATGCTGAGAGGCTTTTTTCTTTTCTTTTCTCCTCAATTTCGCCAGTGGCATTTGTTTGTAAATAAAGAGCAACCAAATGTCTAAAGATGGGCAGCCTTTCGTTTCATTAGGGAGAATCGCGGGAATCAACCGAGAAGCGAGGGGAGACCCGATTATGAGTAAACGAAGGAAACGAGATTCTCGGTGGAAATAAGCTAGACAAAATCTAGACCCTTCTTTTGGGCTTTTGTGATTCTGGGCCCAAAATCTGTTTGAGAAGCTAAAAAGAAGTCAGCCTATAAATCATGGAGTAGGGATTCGGTGCACATGGATACCAATTATTCTTCTTTTCTTAAAAAATAAAAATCATATTTCTATGTTTTAAGAAAAAATCCGGAGGTAGACAATAATGTATCCCGAAAACATGCAAAATTGTTATATTTCCAAATCTCCAAATTTACCAAATTTTGTTATTTTGGTGTATCCCATAATATAAAAAAAAGGGTTACGATTTCGCATGCTTGTAGAATACAACAACTATTTTCATATTTTATTTTCAGACTTTAAAAAAAAATGCAATATGGATTTTTATTTAAAATGAAGCGAGAGCAATGAAGTTCGGGTGGCAAAGACACTCTCCGTAAATCTGCAACGAAATCATGTCCATCCAAAGATACCATGAAATTGCTGGGGGTTGGAAAAAATGTGGAAAATGCCCTAGAGTACGGCCCCTTGCATTTGAGTCTATTGGATAAGGCGGCCTCCGGCAAAATCCCCAATTCCTCCGGTTTGCTCTGCCAGCTCCCCCCAACGCTCCCATGGCCGCCGTTTACCCCACCACGGCCACCCTCCCCACGCGCCACTCACCTCCCTCCGTCACCCGGCCGTCGCCCCTCTCATGGTCCGCCTCCATCAGCCAGCACCGCGTCCCCCTGTCACCGCGCCTCGCTCTCTCGCCGCCACCCGCGGCCAATCGGCGGTCCTTCGTGGTGCGCGCAGCGTGGACGCGGCGGTCGCGCGGCGAGCTGGACAAGAGCCCGAACCGCAAGTCGTGGAAGCAGCGCACGGACATGTACATGCGCCCGTTCCTGCTCAACGTCTTCTTCTCCAAGCGCTTCGTCCACGCCAAGGTCATGCACAGGGGCACCAGCAAGGTCATCGCCGTCGCCACCACCAACGCCAAGGACCTCAGGACCACTCTGCCGTCCCTCGTAGACGACAACGCCTGCAGGACCATCGGCCGCCTCATAGCCGAGAGGTCCATGGACGCCGACGTCTTCGCCATGGCGTACGAGCCCAAGAAGAACGAGAGGATCGAGGGGAAGCTCGGGATTGTCATCGACACCATTAAGGAGTATGGCATCATCTTTGCCTAGGCAGGTTCCAGAGTAGGAGCATAAACAGCTGTTATCATTTCGGTAGTACGATCCAGGTAGCCCTTTCTGTTCAGCTTGTCTTATTTTGATAATTATCTAGTAATAGTTTCTTGTGCTCTTGGTCTTCTCATATTGGTGTTGCAATGCTGTTTTACTTCTTAATTTTCCGAGTTGACTGAATGCAACAGTTGCCCGAGCTATCCAGTTTTGTCATATAAGTAAAGATATAGGAAGTACTGCTATTAATCAAAATTATGAGCGATCTGAAAATGTTGGAGAAAATATCTTAAACTCCATTATACCTGACTACATATCAGTTCGGGAATATAAGCTTTACTATGCGGTATTTGTTACTGATATGGTACATATGTATAAGAAACATGTGGACTCGCAAGGAAATAAGAGCTGCACATAAGTGATGGATCAGTAAGATGTATGGCCTTCAACTGTTGTTGGTTAGGAGGTATTCAGGAGCTGTGTTGTTTATTTTTTCGAATTAAGGAGCAGAGCTCCGATTTCATTGACATGAAATCGATAAACACGGCCAGATCATTTATTTGTCTGTTTTACAGTGCAAATAAAAACCACCCCCAAGCTGAAGAAACTAAAACCAAAACGCACCATAACTTTCAGCAGAAACCACACTCCCTTTTAAAATAAACTGAACCAAATCTAGACACACTACCACAGCTGTGTTGTTTATGGCCTTCAAATAGTTATAACTGAATGGTCTAGACTCCAGACTTTGACAGTTTTACTGCATGGTAGCTATGTTTGTCAGTTGGTTAGCTGAAGTGTTGTCTCTCATGTTGTTCATCAAAATTATGTCTGGAACAGTGGAACTGGAAGAGATCCGGTGTAAGAAACAATAAGATATATGAAGTTTGTAGTGTGGAATGCAATGGAAAGTTCGTCTTCTTTTTCCCCAACCGATGGCAAAACCTTACAATGCTACTACCTCCTAGTTCAAAACTGCGACACTTATTTAGGATCGGAGGGAGTAGTATTTTTCACTGCATATAGTTATCCTTGTGCTCTGAAAATGGGTGAATTATATTTTGTTATGTCTGTTGATTTAGTTCTACCAAGTTGAAATGTTTTCTCTGCAATGAACGATGACAAGCTTTGTACCTACCATTGTGCATGGAATCGTCTTGTGCTGATCCTATTAGAAAGTCTACATTGTTTCTAACAAGTTCCGTACCTTACTTGGCAAGTCATTTTATACTCCCACGGTTCAGTGGTTGTGAAATATCAGTACCATCTTGTCATGTTCGCAGTGCACAGACACCATCCTGATATTGAGGTTTTCTGCACCAATTCACAAATGAAACTACTTCTGTCCCTGGTTTCTCTTATTCATGGAAAATGAAGTAATTTAACAAACGTTATCACTGCTGACATAATTGTGCATAACACGAAGTTGTTCGCCTTTCTGGCTGTTTATATGTTGGTTATAGAGCTGCAATCGTTTAGAGAATGGCACAATAACGAGTGTTTCCGAGCAAATACAATATACAATTTATTTTCTTCTTACTGTTTATTTTCTGTTATGAAGATGATAAAATTTCCTCCAGCCGGGAACTATGAAGGATAACTACTTAGGGCATGTACAATGGGTGACCTAAGCCTTGCCACGTGAGATTTTTGCTTAGTTAGACGAGAGAATGAAGAAAAAAAATAAAAAGAAGGGATGATCTCTCATAAAATAAGAGAAGACTATTTTTTAATTATAACATAGGTCTATCCTTAGCAACACAATTTTATATTAAAAAAATATTTAACTTCCATTAATTATTAGGGATGATAGTTATAGATAGTACATCGTATGACTTAGTTCTAATGTCTTCTCTAAATGATGTGCAAAGCTAAGAGAAGACACGTATATCATTGTACACGCCCTTATCGTGTACATTGTATGACTCAGTTCTAATGTCTTCTCTAGATGATGTGCAAAGCTAAGAGAAGACACGTCTATCATTGTACACGCCCTTATCGTGTTTCTATGGTGATCGTGTTTCCTGTTCAAACATTATTGGTTTGATGTTGATCAGCTGAGACACGTTCGAATGTTCCGTTAAGCTAGCCAGGCCTAAAATGTACGAATATTTAAATGGGCCTAGCCCATAGAACCGCTTTAGATAGTGCGCAACCTACTTTGAAGCAAGAACGCCAGCCCCTGTGTTTGACCATCTCGGGTCCTTCTCGCTGGTGATGGCTATATTTGTTTGGAAATTGATGGTAAGATGCGTCCTCCGTGTCGATCTACACGTGTCAGGTGTAAACGAAACAGCGTCCTTCTATGGGTCCCAACCATGACACCTCTTTCCTTTTTATCTATTCCTTCTCCACTCGTTCCAATCCCTTGTCCGGAACTACACCACACGTCATGGCTGCACAATTTTTGCTCGGCTACGCCTGCTCTCCCCACCTAGCTCGTCCTCGCTCCCCCTGTCGGCTCCTCGCGCTCGAGGTAGACCCCAAGGAGCCGCACGCGCCGCTGCTTGATGGACCTCGTCTACCTAGCGCGTCGTCGATGCTCCCATCTCCATAGCATGAGCTCGTCCTACGGACGACCTTCAGATCGCCCTGCTGTCAGGCTTGAGCACGCCCGAAGAGACCTCTCTCTCCTACCTCCGGCGAGGACCAGTGTTTCAAGTTGGCGGGTTCACGCCGCCGCCGACCCTACGAAACGGAGACTACTGTTGCTACCACATGCATTGACGGCTGCTACCAAAGGCGGTGGACGTTGCTACAAGAGGTGTCAAAGGTTGCTACCATGGGCGGCCATTGCTATAACTGGCGGCGGGACAGTGTCCGTTGCTACAACTGGTGGCTGGGCGGTGGCCGTTGCTACCGGAGCCGACGGTTGTTGCTACAAGCGGCGGCGACCGTGGCTACCAGAAGGTTTCTACAATAGGTGGCGATGTTTGCTACCAGCGGCGGCGGCCATTGCTACCAGCGGCGGTGGTGTTTGCTACCATAGGCTTCGACATTTTCTACCGGAGGCAGGCAATGGTGCTACCAAACATCGTCAACAATGCTACCGAAGGCTTTGTTGTTTTGCTACAATAGTATGTATGGTTTGCTACGAGATCTTCGACGAGGTCAGATTTGCTATAATAGGACATTTTATTTGCTACACACATTTTGTGGTTTTGCTACAATAGTTTAATGTTTTTGCTGCACGGTCTCCGGCGAGCTCTACCGGCAAAAGTCTTCGGTGAAATCGGATTTGCTACATTAGCTCAACTTTTTTTACTACAAAGTCTCCGGCGAAGTATCTGGTAAGGTCCTCAAGCACCACCACCTCCAAGGCACCAATCACCACTACATTCAAGGTGTCAAGCACCAAAATCTCCAAGGAGTCAAGCACCACCTACTCCACGAAGAGTGATGCCCCAACATCATCTTCAACAAGAGGCGTCAATAAACAAGAATCTTCATTGACATACATCCTCTCATGATCATCGAAAACATAAAGAGGATACAAGACGTCATCAAAGACATCTTCACCATGAAGACGAAAAATACGTGATGAGCACCATCCATAATGCTCCATAAACCTCAAGAAGGCGCCTCAAGCATACCACGAGTATATATGAGCATGATCATCATCATGGAGGCCATCATGTGAAGAATCAAGAGCATCGCCAACATGAACCATCATCAAGGCATGCCAATGACAAGCTCCTCAAGTCGCATCGACCATGGGGCACTACATACTTCGATGGTGCATCAAGCTCACGAGGGAGTCTCAAACATGAGAGAACCAAGTTCTACAATAAAATGAACAATTGGATAGTGCCCTCTCCAAGTTTGAGAACAACATGGACGATAATTTCGCCAAGAACATGAGCATACTCGCCAAAGTTAAGGATTCTGGCTCAAGAAGGCTCCACAATCACAAGAAGAGTACCAAGGCAAATGATCATCTTCGCGAGCATCATGTGGATGACCAAGTGCTTCACCAAAATAAACCTTTGGCAATGCGTGCCAATGACCTCCATCGACACAATCACCATAAGGCACCTTCCACTACTAGTTCCACCACAATAATGACACCAAGGGCAAGCCCTCTTCCATGACATCAAGCTTCAATGCCAAAACTTCATGTCCAAGATGAAGCATCCAACTACAAGAACTTCAGCGCAAATTCTTCTTCAAGTACTCCAAGAATTTTATACAAGCAAGAGATGGACCTCTACTTCGCCAAGTTAGACGAAACCGTCAAAAATGACTCCCCGTGAGATAGAAAACGAGCTGCTTTGCAAAAAATTGGATAAAATAGCGAAGATGGCGTCAAGGGCCAATAAAAAGGAGCCTCGTCATATGGAGCCTTCCTCTACGAGTGCCACCACCACAATGGCACCCAAAGTACAAGACGACAACAAGGTTTATGATGGCAAGGATGGGATTTTCCCTTCACCAAAGGAGGCACATGGAGTTAATAAAACCGAGTTTATCCCTATATGCATGAGTTATGTTGTGGTACCAATCCCATGTGAGTATGAGAGCTATTTAGCCCACTTGAGTGAGAGAGAACGAGTGAGAGGACTGACTCCACCTTATGTGAGATTGAGTTTTTCCACTTTGAGGGCATGAGTGATACACCGAGTGAGTTGAGAGTGGTAGTTGATAGGTCAAGTGAGACCATTTCAATTTCTAATGACTTACCCTCTATCTCTAGTGTGTTCCCTTATGTTGTTCTAGGTTTCATGGTTGATGAAGCACCAAGCCTCGACGAGATGATGCCTCAAATGGAGAAGACGTACATGGTGGATGAAGATAATGCTATGCCATGGCTACATCGAGAAGACGAAGTCGGCCACACGGAGGCCACTACTACCACAACACCCACTTCATGTGAGAGGTATGGACAAGGTAAAACCAAGAGAGTTGATGATGTCATGATCCCACTAGTGGACATGATGAATTGTGATTATTAGCATACTATGGCTAATACTTGTGACATTACATATAATTCATTCATATTTCAATGTGATACTTTGCCTTTGCATGGTGTTGATCATATGAAATTATTTGATTGTGATGATTTGCCATAGACATGCCATGCTATAAATGTTTCATGTATCCGTCCATTGCTTGCAATATGATGAACAATTGCTCTTCCAAATGTTTTGCTTGCAGTGATGATAAAAATTATTCTAGTGTTGCGACAAACTTGATGAACAGTTTCTTTTTCCCTATGTTTGTCGACCACCATACTATTGCTTTGAACATGCTTTGTCATGAACATTCTTAATTTTCTATCGTTGCTTGCAATAAGTTGAATAATTGTTCGTTCACTTGTTTTGCTTACAACAATAATTATCATATAGTTTATAATGAGATTGCCCCATAGCTTTCTCAAGTTTTGGAGATTTTGGTAAATGACATGATAAGCATGTTCCCCGCTTGCATATTCACCATGCACATAATTTTAACTTGATTGAAAATAATGGTGATGTGCATAAAAAAGATACATAATGATGGATGATGTGTTTATCTACCATGCACACACATTCTTAATTTTGCCTATGTTATGTGTAGGTACCTGCACTATAATGTCAACCTCGATTGAGCACGAGTTGACAAAAAGAGCACTTGATAGCATCCCAATTTGAGTTCAAGATCGAACTCGACTCTAATACCTTTACCATGCTTTGCATCAATCATGTTGAACAATTGCTATTTCCTATGATTTGCTTGGAAGCATGTTGTTTTTTGCTTCTGCTTATGATAATCATATTTCCATGATCTTTGCTTTTGATGATTTGTGTGTGGAATCCAACATGTCAAACAATTTCTATTTCCAATGGTTGGTTTGCACACTTAATGATGATATTTTGGATATTCTTCCTCGTGTGTTTTTTGCCAAATTATCCTCTTATTGCATCAAAGATGTTGATCAATGTTTCTTACAAGTGCTTTGAGTGCCACACTAAAAAGTTCTATGGAATTTTTGAGTTCTCACATTTGGATGGTGTTAAAACGAGTTCCATGCACATTGACCTTTCATATGCATTCCATTTGTTATACATGTATTATGATAATAGTGTTGTGGCAAAGAATGGACATGCCACAAATTACATGCTCCTATATCACGCACAAAAATATTTGTCTTGGTCTTTGTTGTGTGAAGGTCCAATTGCATACACATCAACCTCTACCGACTTTAGAGAGTTACCCATGGATGAGCTTCAACGAGCTATCTCTACATCCTAATGTGACTTCCTTCTACTTCGAGACTCATGCTATAATATTCATGAATTGGCTACTCTATGAGTGTTACTTCGCTTTTGTTGTGAGCTTTGTAGGCTTCTTAGAAAGTGAAGGAACATTGAAGAGTTGCCACATTAAACTTATCAATGATGAATACATGGAAAACCCCGGGATCAATAATGTCTCTCGACCTATTCTACATTGTGATGAGTGTATAGAGTCAAGGACGACTCTTTTTGAAGGGGGTGAAGGAAATATGCCCTAGAGGAAAATAATAAATGGATTTTATTATCATATCTCAGTTAGTTCATAATAGTTTCATACTATGCTATAACTTGATACGGGTGTGGTATGTTAACAAACCAAGTCCCTACTAGCCTTTATTTATACTAGTTTGTTGGGTAGCTGATGATCGAGGTTTCTCGATCATGGACTTACTTTAACGTCAACTGACAACGAGGTCACTTCATTATGAATGATGTGATGGACATTACCCACTATAAGTATTGCAACATGATCAAGTCACTTAGTCCATAATTGCAATAGTTAGTTTCCTTCTCCTTTGACCATGAGATCATATTAATCACTAACACCCGAGACTGCTTTGACTACATCAAACGTCATGTCTGTAACTGGGTGACAGTAATAGTGTATGTTCTAGAGGGTTAGGTTAAGTCCTATGTATCAAGATCGAGATTTGTTCAACCGTGTGTAACATCCCAGCATTTAGGAATTAACGAAGGGTAGATTTAGGACTCTGTGATATTGCATGCATTCATCTGTGAAAATGTGGGTAAATTTTTAGCCAAATAAAAACCTAAAGTGATCAAAGTTTCTTTCATACTTTGAGATTAGGTATAGTATTTAAGGATGATTGTTATAGACTTTGATATGATCTTTGTGGACTTATGTGTTTTGGGAAATGAAATTTGATTTTTTTAAGAAAAACTTGAGTGTTTGAATTTTAATTCAAAAGGATTTTTGAAAGATGTTTAAGTATTTGATTTAATTAAGAGTTACCAATAATAACTCAAACTTTATATAAAGAAAGCAATTAAGAATAAGAATCTCCATTTCATAGTTTTATTCAATAAATAAGTTACAAAAATGTAACTTATGAAAATCATCCACAATCTTTACAATAGCAAATAAATAAAGAATAATATTTCTTTATTGATGATAGTACAAAAGAATAAATTAAAGATTACAATTGAATATGAGAGTTATTACAAGTGACTATTCTAAAAAAAAGTCTAAACTAAAATCTTGATCTTCAACTCTGGTACCTTCAAAATAAAAAGAAACTTAAAAGAAAAAGAAATTTAGGATTAGAATTATTTTACTCTCAGAGTTGACAGTGAAGTGCACTGTTCACTTATTCATCATTGAGTATTTAAGGGGCAAGTTTCACCAATATGAAAGAATATATCTTTCATAATTTTAAGCTATAAGTCAAATAAACAGCAAGGAGGGGAAAATTTCACTAGACAAGTAAAAGTAACCAGATAAAGGTAACTTCACAACCAGAACATATCCACAATCTGTGCAGCAGGCACACAAGCAACACACACACCAAACTGCATGGTGTGTGCTGTCAGCACCACAACAACATCACAACCAAACAAAACCATCAGCACAGCCGTGGGAATACAACCCCACATCACTTTCTTGTTCATACACACCAGGAACAACAGCCAATAGCTAAACCCAGCCAAAGCCAAGCTAAATCACACCAAACAAAACCTTGGATCACACCACCAAAATGGTGACATAAGGAGGGGGTGGATCAGGTGGATAGCAAGACCAAGATCAAGCCATCAGGACCAGGAGGAGAAGGGCTAGATCAAGGACAAACCAGGAGCTGGAAATACCAGGGGAGCATCAGATCAAGATCAACCACAGGAAACCCCACCTCAAGTGACAGTGGTGAGTAAATAGACCATCACATGATCTATCTGTCTAATATTAGACAAGCATACATGATATGTCTCTTATTCAAACTCTCAGAAAGCACCCAAGTGGGGTGAATCCATCACTGAGGTTTTAAACTCTAAAAGCAATCAGAAAAGTATAAGGATCCAACTAAATCTCAAAACAACATCATTGATCTAGCTATCAAACTATATTTCAATTCAAGAATGAACATAACTAAGATTTAAACTTCTAGGCACATCTCTAAGACAAGAGTATCACCTTAGAATTTAATCTTATGGATCTATACAAGTGATCAAGCCTACCATCATTTTTCCCAAACTTTGATTCAAGAAACAGTAGCTGGTATCACTACCAGAACCCATCCATGTGAATCAACAAGTTAAAGGGTTAATCCCTAAACCTCAGACCAACATCATGGGTCTTAGGGATTTAAGAAAGGAAGTTTCTACTTATATTTAATGCCAAACTCATCTTAAGCTTGAACCAAACCAAACCAAGAAATAGAATCTAATCTTGTGTGCCATACAAAGATGGTGTCACAAGAACAGTTCTACACTAATCAGGTTAAGGATTCAATCTTCACAGATTCAACCAACCAACTACAAATCATTTTCCTGTCATCACAGGAATCATAATTCAGAAAATCCTTATGTATATCTTCACTATTTGAAACCATTTGATCTCAAGTTATAGATGAATTCTTAAGCCAATAGTACTAATACAGTGACTTCATCACACAACACTCACTGTCATGACAGTGGTGAATTATAAAAACCACTAGATTTCCCAAGTGTTGCCTCTAGAGCAACTTCACCATCTGAATCCTCTAAAAATTAATCCATAGAATTATCTGATAAGCCACTAGCATCCCACAGCTAACCATCAACAATAATCCATAACAAGTCACACCCAACAGATTCAGGGATCATCAATACATGATCCAATTCATAAAATATCTAATCCACAGTAGGGTATGAACCCTAAGTAGAACAAATCATCTTAATCAGGACAAGAAAGTAACCAAAAAGGTCACTACCAACAGCTAGCATGGAATGCCCTATTATAGAGAGCATGAGAGGGAGAGGAATAGCTTATGAGAGGTCCTCGTTGTAGATCAGAAGAGGAAGCAGAGGAGGCCGACGACCACGGCGGCACGGGGAGCACCCCCAAGGGGGCGCTGCAACCCACACAACGCCACGACGGCGACCATAGCCACACATGGGGGCGAGGAGAATCTCCACGGCACATGACAATAGCGGAGGCATCAGATCAACACCAACCCCAAACCCAAGGGTTCGGGACGACATCGATTTGGTCGCAGGAGGGATCCAGGTCCAAATCCAATTGGACATAACGGTAGAGCGGGACCGACAACCTCATCCTGCACCACGACGGCGGAAAGGGAAGTCCACAGCAGCGTGAATCGCCGGCGGTGACACCGCTGACCACGGGGACGGGGAAGGAGAAGGAGAGAGGTGAGCTCGAGAGAGAGACAGGGAGTGATGGGCTAGGTTGGGCCAGGGACCCTTCGGGGTGTTGTTTTTCCTTTTCCCTACTGGGCCACAAGGGCCCAATAAAACCAAATAAGCCAGCCCAAATCATTTAGAGCCTGTTTTAATAATTGGAAAAGACCAAAATGCCCCTAAATCTAAATAAATTCAAAAAAATAAAATAAAAGTCCAAAAATTATAAATAAAATATTTTTGGATTCATAATAATCCAAACTCTCCAAATAAATTAAGAGATAAAATTTTAGACTTATAAATTTTATTATGAATTTTGTAATTTATATATTCCTTATAGAATTTTACAAAATTATTGAAAGTTGATAAAAATAAATAAAAATCACTTTCATTATATATTAATATTGTAGTATTTTAGAAAAATATTAAACAAATATTTAATGTCAATTTTTGGTAATTAATGATAATTCTTGAGGGAATTATTAATTAAATAAAAGGCAAATAAATTAAAATAAAATAAAAAGAATACAATATTCAATAAATATTTAAAAAATAATATTTATAAATTCTTTCTCACTAAAAGAAATTTTATAATTTAAAACAATGGGGGAGAATACATATAAAGCTAAATGATGCATTACATTACTTTGCATAATCATTTTGCTTCTTTAAATATTGTCCTTACCGGGCAATAATGATTTTTTTGTAGACATAGAAGCTCAAGGTCCAGTGCAAGCATCAGACTTCACTACCTTGCCATCACAAGGAAAGTTCATCACTTTCTCATATCCTTTGAAGAGTCTTTATTAAAGTATTTGCAAATTGTGTGTTATCATATATACTCCAAAGAAAGAAAATATTATTTTCACAATTAAAGAAATCATTGATATCATCCTAAGTGATGATATATTGGAGCAATAGAACTTAGGGTTCTATTGGCAACAATGATGATCAATTAGGGACTTAATAACCCCTGACATCAGTGATTCTAGCGCCGTATATTACGCGTTAGCCATGAGATTTAGAATGGGACAGAGAAGTCAGCTGTATCTTCTTCCTCTCGCATGAAACCGGATGTGCAGGTCATGGCTGTTATCCTCGTAGAGTGCATATTAATTGGTAATTCGTAGAGGATATGCAGCATATGAGTGGGAACCCTCAACGTCCCACGATAGTTCTGGCATCTAACGGTTTGTACAAACCATTTCTGTAATTCAATATGTGGGCATGGTGTACACCAAGGAGGCATGCGAGGTCGTGAAGGGGACAGTGATTGGCTTAGACCAACTACTGGGCCCCACATCATGGAATTGTGGACGGGAAAGTACGCCCGGTTGTGCAACAAGGAGTTGATCTCTCATGGGTAAAGTAACGCACCTCTGCAGGGTGTAAGAATTGTAACTTGTTACTCCCTGTTCTAGGAAGGAGCTACGAACGCGGCAGGAAAGGAACTCCATGAAAGTTCTGGTCAACCTGTGAAGGCTGATGGTCATAGATTTTTATAATAAAATCAATCTTTGAAGAAATATTTACAAAAGCTGCATAGTGCCAAAGACTGATTGTCCGAGGTGGTAGTTAGAGCATCAAACTTCCCACCTTGCATATAATGAACTTGTTGAGTAACGCTGTTACTCATCCTTTCCTTTGATCCCTTGGTTAGACTCTGAGGATCCCGAAGATGTGCCAATGTATGCAGCCAAATGTCAAGAAGATGTGTTCTACAAGGAGCCTGACCTGTCAGGAGGTGTTGAAGGAGTGTATTACGAAATCCGCTATGGTGTCGATGATAACGAGTCCAACTAAGTATCCTAGTTAGTAGTAACCAACAGAGCCGAGCAGCATGAACTCTATAGAATAAGCTGCTGACCTCAACTCCTAGTTGAAGTTGCTACTTTTAAATTCCGCTGAAACACTTTATATTTTGGTTTGTAAGTTGAAACCTTTTGAAGTCTTGAACTTCTGGTATTGTAATAATAATAATGTGTGAATGTTTGTAATATGGACTCGAAATGTTTCTGTTGTACCACTCCGAGGGATGTGATATTTACGGAACGATGTTCTGTGGGTGTCATGTCAATGACTATAGTGTACTACACATGCAGTGGTATGCTGGGTCACCGCAGTTGGGATCAGAGCAAATTGCTTTGACCTTAGGTTGGAAACTTAGTAAAGGGTATTACCTGTAGGAGAGTGTAGCAACGATAAAGAATTCTCTAAAAGTAATATAATGGGTATTAAAATGAGAATATTCTATTATATGTTTTAGTGCGATAATTCTTTGTTATGATGCAATATATTATTGGTTACTAATCAAAACTATTTTTCTGATATACAGAGCTATGGCACCAAAGTTTCCAAAACAGACTTTGGTAAGGAAAGTGGATACTCTTGATGATTATCAAGGATCATTCACAGACCAACTTTGTCAACTTTTAAAGATCTTTAGTTGTCCAACTATAATCCCAGTGAACACTATAACCTATTATGATGGCCGGATGTTATCCAAGTATCGTGTGAGTATCCAACTTCCAGAGGAGCTTGGATTGTATCACGATCTACCTATAGGTGAAGGTAGGAGTCACTTAGCAGCATATCATGTTGCTGTTGTGGAGGCGATAGCCAATATCCGGGAGCATAAAGCCAAGGAGTTAGAAGGTAGCACATTTTATGTGATACCTCATGATTCTATAGACTCGGAGCCTATACTGGATCATCTTACTTTGGTTAAGAAGCATCCTAAGTTAGCTTCCAAGTTTATGGATAGATACCAAACACTCGTTGCGTCTTTCTACAAGACACATCAAGTAATTTTCAAAGATAAAAATGACATGTTAGAGGATCTAACTGATCCGAAAAGGAGGAAGCAGTTAGCATTCCAGTTAGAGAAGGAAGCAAGTAGTAGTGCAACACCTATCTTTAAGGATATACCTATAGATCCTGAATATTTTATACCATATCCTTATTCACCAAGACCTGGACTTATATATGATCCTACTATGGATATGAGATATGCAGTACCACAGGGTTCAAAGGATGGTTCTGACTCGGAACTTCCTATTTAGAATTCTGATGGTTGGAGAAGGGGATCATATGAAGGATCTCATGAACACCAGATGTCCACAGATGGTTCTGACAGAAATGTTGGACAATCTAGCTGGATGGGTGCAAGAATTAACCCTAGTAACAGTAGTAGAAATGCCATGTCGATAGATAATCAGGATGAAGAAGAAGATCCTGAGGAGAGAGTGTTTGAATCATCCACATCTTCTCAAAACCCAGGGAATATACATTATCCAGTGTTTAACTATCTTGCCCAAAGGAGCACCTGGGAAGCAGCAGGATCTGTGTATCCTGTTGACAACTCAAGGAATGAAGCTCAGGAGATGCAAGCGGGAGATAATGTTGAATATGTTTCTGAAGACTTTTCAGCTAAGATGGAGGGAGTAAATGTGCTTAGATTGAGTAATGACTCAAGTCCTGACACTTCAGATACTGAGTATGTTCCTTCTGAAAGGCCATTTGTTTCACAAACTGTGCGACGAACAACACGTCATGATGGTTGGACATCAGGCATGTATGATGAGCGTACTTACTACTAGAAGTAGGCAACTAGTTAGCGATATCAAGTACTATGTATTGTACTCCAAGAAATAAGATAGTTAGATAAATAAGGTAGTGTTGTGATTATACCTATATGGTATATGTTGTAATGACTTTGTATTATTATGATATTATGTATAATATGTGAAATGCATATTTGGATTTTCTTTGGATCTTCATTGTGTGACTAGTTCTGTGCGTAAAGTCAAGCTCAAAACACATGTGCATGATGTAATTATGAGTATTCGCTTTATGTTGCAGGACTAGAGGGTCATGGATACGGGTGTAGAAACCGAAGCTGAACAGCAGCGGATGGAACGTGAGGGCAAAGAGAAGGCTGATGCAGATGCAGCAAATCAGGGAGCATTGCCACCACCACCACCAATGAGGCCGTTAATGGAGCAGAACTTCATGCAGTGTATGCAAATGATGCAAGAGACCCAGAACAAGTTCATGGAAGAGTTGCTGGGATGAGCAAATCGGAGGGCACCTAAAGGTGGAGGAGTGAGTTTATCTGACTTCCAGAATGCAAGGCCGTTACCTTTTGCATTAGCTCCTGAACCAATGGAATGCAGAAGATTGGCTAGAAGATACAGAAATAAAGCTGAAGACTATAGGTTGCAATGACGAGGAGAAATTGAGGTATGCAACTCATCTTCTGACTGGACCTGTAGCATCATGGTGGGAGAATCAGTTGGCCATGCAACAACCAGGAAGGGAGTTCACCTGGGAGGAGTTTAAGAAGAGATTCCGTGAGTATCATGTTCCAGAGAGTGTTATGGAATTGAAGCGGAGAGAGTTTGAGGAGCTTCAGCAGGGATATACTAGTGTCATGAAGTATATCCGAGAGTTTAGTCAACTGTCTCGCTATGCTGAGGAGGATGTTAACACCGAAGAGAAGCGTAAGAAGCGTTTTCTGTGAGGGTTAAACCCATTTGTGAAAATGCAGCTAAGGTTATCTAATAAGCAAACTTACCAGCAATTGTTGGATGCAGCCATTACTTTCGAAGATGACTATAAGAATGTCCAAGAGGATAGGAGGAAGAGAGCCAAGAAGGAAACCAAGAGAATTCATGCAAGTAAACCTAAACCCAATCTGGAGTTCAAACCCCAGAACAGGAACTATGCTAACAATAACAATAACAATAACAATAACAAGGGCAGTGGTGGAAATCAATCCAATCCTAGAAGAAATGTGATTTGTAACAATTGTGGAATTCCAGGGCATTTCCAGAGGGAATTCAAGAAGCCTGTAGTGATCTGTTATGGTTGTGGTCAGAAGGGGCATATCAAGCCCGATTGGCCGAGCAAACCACCAGGAGGTTGGCCTACCAAGGGAGGAGGAAAAACTAGTGGATGAAATGGACAACCCAATAAAGGAGGAAATAATGGCAAGAACAATAATGGCAAGAGGAACAGACCTACCAGGAAACTGAACTGTGCAACCCTCAAGGAGGTGGATAATTTGGAGCATGCGTGATAGGTATGCTCAATATCCTTACCAATCCCGGCAAAGTTCTATTTGATACTGGTGCAACTACTTCATTCATTGCTGAAGAATTCTATGATAAATTCGGGATTAGAAGGGCAACGCTAGAAAACCCTATGACCGTAGTTACGGCAGGTGGAAATGTGATTGTACGCCACATCAAACAAGATCAGGTTATCTCGATCTGTGGTTGTACATACTTTTCAGACCTTTATGTGATTCCTTTGAAGGGAATTGCATTAGTGCTGGGGATGGACTGGATAATGGAGCATGGAGCTCAGATAAATTGTGAGGAGAAAACTGTCTCAATTAAAACTCCAAGTGGAGCAAGAATAGTTTACCAAGCAGATAAGCACAGTCATATCATGGTGGATCTGCAATTGAACTAGATGAAAGAGGTCAAATTGGAAGATATTCCTATAGTAAATGAATTTCAAGATGTTTTTCCAGCAGAGCTACCAGGAATGCCACCAGATCGGGAGATAGAGTTCACTATTGATCTAATTCCTGGTACAACACCAATAGCTCAAGCACCATATAAGATGGGACCCAAAGAGTTAAAATAACTCAAAGAACAAATTGATGAGTTAGCCAGAAAATGATTTATTCAGGAAAGTGTATCTCCATGGGGAACACCAGTAATCTTTGTGGATAAGAGGGATGGTGGAAGAAGGATGTGTGGAGATTATAGAAATTTGAACAACGTTACTATCAAGAATAAGTATCCTTTACCAAGGATCCAAGATTTGTTTGATCAAGTGAAAGGAGCCGGAGTATTTTCAAAGATCGACTTAAGATCTGGATACCATCAAATAAAAATCAAACCGGAAGATGTTCTAAAGACAACATTTGTCTCAAGATATGGACACCATGAATACCTATTTGTACCATTTGGTTTGACCAATGCACCAGCAATATTCATGAATCTGATGAACAAAATCTTCATGCCATATCTGGATAAGTTCGTTATAGTTTTTATTGATGATATCCTGATATATTCCAAGGATAAGGAAGAACATGCTGATCATTTGAGAATAGCATTGCAGACACTAAGGGAACATAAACTTTATGCTAAGTTTAGTAAGTGTGAATTTTGGCTAGATGAGGTAGAATTCCTCGGACATGTGATCAGTAAATATGGAACTGTTGTAAATCCATCTAAAGTTCAGTCAGTATTAGAGTAGACTGCACCAACCAATGTGAAGCAAATTCGAGGTTTCTTAGGAATGGTTGTTTATTATCGGATATTCATTGAAGGTTTCTCCAAAATAGCTGGACCAATGACCAAATTGTTAAGAAAGAATACACCATTCAATTGGGATGAGAAGTGTGAAGCAAGTTTTCAGGAGTTAAAGACCAGGTTAACCACAGCTCCAATTTTAGCAGTTCCAGAAACAGGAAAAGATTTCACAGTATACTGTGATGCATCTAAAGAAGGTTTGGGTTGTGTGTTAATGCAAGATCGGAAAGTGATTTCTTATGGTTCAAGACAACTAAAACCACATGAAGTCAACTATCCAACTCATGATTTAGATTTAGCAGCAGTGGTTCTTGTGCTAAAAGGATGGAGGCATTTTCTTTACGAAGCCAGATGTGAGTTATACACTGACCATAAAAGTCTCAAATATTTCTTCACTCAAAAGGAATTGAATATGAGACAGAAGCGTTGGTTGGAACTAATCAAAGATTATGATTTAACAATCAACTATACTCCAGGGAAAGCAAATGTTGTAGCTGATGCTTTAAGCAGAAAGAGTGCAGAGCCTAGCAATCGGGAGCTACCAAAAGAGTTACAAATGGACTTGGAAAGATTAGAGCTTCAATTTATTAGAACAGAGGTTCTTGGAGGATTAGCTACTATGCAGGTAGTTGCAGAGCAGGACAGTGATCTTAAGCACGAAATTTTCAGACATCAAGCAGAAGATCCTTTTATTGCTGAGGAAATTCAGAGGATATCTCAAGGGAAACAATCAGTTTTTCGCCTTGGAGATTATGAGTCCTTATGGTTTCAAGACCGTCTTTGTGTTCCAGATGTGACTGAGATTCGTGATGTCATACTCAGAGAAGCACATGAAACATCATATTCTATACATCCAAGAAGTACTAAGATGTATATGGATTTGAAAGAACTATTCTGGTGGAATAACATGAAAAGGGACATTGCTAAATATGTATGAGAATGCCATACTTGCCAAAGGGTTAAGGCTAAACATCAAAGTCCAGCAGGACCATTACAACCTTTGGAAACTCCCGAATGGAAGTGGGAAGAAATATGTATGGACTTCATCACAGGATTTCCCATGACACCTAAACGGAAGGATATGAGATGGGTAATTGTGGACAGACTCACTAAAAGTGCACATTTTATTCCAGTAAATCAGAAAGATAATGCCGAGAAATTAGTAGAAGTTTACATCAAAGAGATAGTAAGTAAGCATGGAGTACCCAAAAAGATCGTAACTGATAGGGGGTTAGTGTTTACTTCAGCATTTTGGAAGCAATTGCATGAAGCACTTGGTTCAAAGATAGATTTCAGCACAGCCTATCATCCTGAGACAAGAGGTCAAACAGAAAGAACAAATCAGATACTAGAAGACATGCTAAGAGCTTGTGCATTAGATTTTGGAGGCACATGGGAAGATCATCTACCATTGGCAGAATTTTCTTATAATAATAGCTATCAGAGTAGTATGAAGGCAGCTCCATATCAGGTTCTGTATGGAAGGAAGTGTAGATCACCAATATGTTGGTATGAGCCTGGAAGCAGCAAGGAGTTTGCACCAGACTATATCAAGGAAAGACAAGATATTATTGATAAGATCAGGGATAGACTGAAAATAGCCCAGAGTAGGCAGAAAAGTTATGCTGATCAAAGTGAAGATCATGGCATCCAGAAGTGGGAGACATGGTATATTTGAAAGTAAGTCCAATGAAAGGGGTGAAAAGGTTTAGAGTTAAAGGAAAATTGAGTCCAATATACATTGGACCATTCAAGATATTGAGTCAGGACAGAACTATAGCTTATGCTTTAGAGTTACCATCAAGATTGGCTCAAGTGCATAATGTTTTCCATGTGTCTCAACTTCGTAAATGTTTGAAAGTTCTGTATGATGCAATCACACATCAGGAGATAGAACTACAAGCAGACTTGACCTATGTTGAAAAGCCCTATAAAATTTTGGAAGAGAACTGGAAAAGGTTGAGGAATAGGGCAATCAAATATTGCAAAGTACAGTGTGAACATCACCCTGAAAGAGAAGCCACTTGGGAGAAAGAAGAGGATTTAATAAAAGCCTATCCGGAGCTATTCAGGTACACTTCAGCAAACTTCAGGATGAAGTTTAATTTAAGGGGGGAAGTCTGTAACATCCCAGCATTTAGGAATTAACGAAGGGTAGATTTAGGAATTTGTGATATTGCATGCATTCATTTGTGAAAATGTGGGTAAATTTTTCGCCAAATAAAAACCTAAAGTGATCAAAGTTTCTTTCATACTTTGAGATTAGGTATAGTCTTGAAGGATGATTGTTATAGACTTTGATATGATCTTTGTGGACTTATGTGTTTTGGGAAATGAAATTAGATTTTTTTAAAAAAAACTTGAGTGTTTGAATTTTAATTCAAAAGGATTTTTGAATGATGTTTGAGTATTTGATTTAATTAAGAGTTAACCAATAATAACTCAAACTTTATATAAAGAAATCAATTAAGAATAAGAATCTCCATTTCATAATTTTATTCAATAAATAAGTTTAAAAAATGTAACTTATAAAAATCATACACAATCTTTACAATAGCAAATAATAAAGAATAATATTTCTTTATTGATGATAGTACAATATTTATTACAAAATAATAAAATAAAGAGTACAAAAGAATAAATTAAAGATTACAATTGAATATGAGAGTTATTACAAGTGACTATTCTATAAAGAAAAATAAAAGTCTAAACTAAAATCTTGATCTTCAACTTTGGTACCTGCAAAATAAAAAGAAACTTAAAAGAAAAAGAAAGTTAGGATTAGAATTATTTTACTCTCAGAGTTGACAGTGAAGTGCACTGTTCACTTATTCATCATTGAGTATTTAAGGGGCAAGTTTCACCAATATGAAAGAATATATCTTTCATAATTTTAAGCCATAAGTCAAATAAACAGCAAGGAGGGGAAAATTTCACCAGCCAAGTAAAACTAACCAGATAAAGGTAACTTCACAACCAGAACATATCCACAATCTATGCAGCAGGCACACAAGTAGCACACACACCAAACTGCATGGTGTGTGCTGTCAGCACCACAACAACAGCACAACCAAACAAAACCATCAGCACAGCCATGGGAATACAACCCCACATCACTTTCTTGTTCATACACACCAGGAACAGCAGCTAGCAGCTAAACCCAGCCAAAGCCAAGCTAAATCACACCAAACAAAACCTTGGATCACACCACCAAAATGGTGACATAAGGAGGGGGTGGATCAGGTAGATAGCAAGACCAAGATCAAGCCATCGGGACCAGGAGGAGAAGGGCTAGATCAAGGACAAGCCAGGAGCTGTAAATACCAGGGGAGCATCAGATCAAGATCAACCACAGGAAACCCCACCTCAAGTGACAGTGGTGAGTAAATAGACCATCACATGATCTATCTGTCTAAGATTAGACAAGCATACATGATCTGTCTCTTATTCAAACTCTCAGAAAGCACCCAAGTGGGGCGAATCCATCACTGAGGTTTTAAACTCTAAAATCAATCAGAAAATTATAAGGATCCAACTAAATCTCAGAACAACATCATTGATCTAGCTATCAAGCTATATTTTAATTCAAGAATGAACATAGCTAAGATTTAAACTTCTAGGCACATCTCTAAGACAAGAGTAGCACCTTAGAATTTAATCTTATGGGTCTATTGTTGGAGATATGCCCTAGAGGCAATAATAAATGTGGTTATTATTATATCTTTGTGTTTATGATAAATGTTTACATTCATGCTATAATAGTATTAACAAGGAAACATTAATACTTGTGTGATTTGTAAACTTAATTTGAAGTCCCTGGTAAAGCCTCTATATAATACCAGCTTGTTGGTTAATAGATGATTGTGGTTTCCCTATCATGAACATTGAGATTTTATTAACAACAAGATCATATCGTTAGGAGAATGATATGATGGACATACTCCTATAGATAAGCATAGCATAAAGATCAAGTCATTTTAATAGTTCAAGTGCTATATGCTTTCTGATACATAGTAATCTAATTCCTTTGACCATGATATCATGCATATCACCTTTACCGGATGGATGCTTTGATGACATCAAACACCACACCGTAACTGGGTGGCTATAAAGGTGGCATTGAGTGTTCAGAAAGTGTTGGTTGAAACACATGGATCAAGAGTGGGATTTGTCCATCCATATGACGGATAGATATACTCTAGGCCCTCTCGGTGAGATGTCATCCAATTAGCTTGCAAGCATGTGACTGGCTCACAAGGGATCACATATCACGGGAACGAGAAAAGAGTACTTATCAGTAACGAGGTTGAACTAGGTATGCAGAGATACCGACGATCATAACCTCGGATAAGTAACATATCGTGAGACAAAGGGAAATTGATATCGTATGTAAGTGGTTCATTCGATCGCAAAGTAATCGTAGAAATATGTGGGAGCCATATGAATTTCCAGATTCCTCTATTGGTTATTGTTCGGAGAAGTGTCTCGATCATGTCCGCATAATTCACGAACCGTAGGGAGACACACTTAAGGATTCGACGTTGTTTTGAGTAGTTATGGAATGATGAGAAAGAGACCGAATGTTGTTCGGAGTCCCGGATGGGATCCGGGATATCACGAGGAGATCCGGAATGGTCCGGAGAATAAGATTCATATAAGGAAAGTCCAGTTTCGGAGTTGGGGAATGTTTCCGGTGTTTTCATCGGGAATGTTCTAGAATGTTCTGAAATGTCCGGCACTCCGGAGGGGAAGGGTACATGGATGTGTTGTATCAAGTTGGTATGATTGCATCATGTACTAAGTGTCATCGCTGTTCCAAATAAAGGATTAATTCAAATCCTAGTTTGAAAAGTCAAATAGCTAAATTGAAAAGTCAAACGGCTAAATTTGGAAAGGGGAAAAGAGGAGGAAGGTGAAACCGAGTTGGGGAGGGAGTCCCTCCTCCCCAAGCCGGCGCACCACCCAAGCCGAGTTGGGGAGGGACTCCACTCCCTCCCCTTGGCCGTCCGGCCCCTCCACCTATATAAGGAGGGGCAGGGCTCCCTCCTAGGACACACAAGTACCTCTCCTCCAAACCGTAGCTTGGCGCCACCTCCTCCTGCAGCTGCTGCCGCCTCATAGGGTTGCCCTAGCCGCCGACTTAGGGTGCCCCAAACCCTAGCCTCCGGCTCTAGCACCTCCTCCTTGGTGTGTCTAAAACCTAGATCGCCGAGGAGCTCTCTCATACTCCACCATACTCGCTCCGGCTTAAGGCGAAGCCCTGCGAGATCTCCCCTCTACTTCCGGTACCACGCCGTTGTGCTGCCGGAATCGCGAGGAGAGTGCTACAACCTCCGCTGCCTGCTGGAACAAGGGAGAGGAAGGTCTTCGTCGAGTACCGAACGTGTGACCGACTGCGGGAGCGCTGCCGGAACGCAGCGCCGGAAGGATCGTCTACGCGATCTTGAGATCGGCAAGAGTACGACTACATCACCCACGAGAATCCGCTCTCGTTAAACACTTTGGAATCTTCGAGGGTAAGTTATTCCATCGACTCGTTGCTACAATCTACTAGATAGATCTTGGCTTGTTTGTTTGTATGCGGTAGAAAATTTTTGTTTTCCATGCTACGAAACCCTACATCTATATAAGTGATCAAGCCTACCATCATTTTTTCCAAACTTTGATTTAAGAAACAGTAGCTAGTATCACTACCAGAACCCATCCATGTGAATCAACAAGTTAAAGTATTAATCCCTAAACCTCAGACCAACATCATGGGTCTTAGGGATTTAAGAAAGGAAGTTTATACTTATCTTTAATGCCAAACTCATCTTAAGCTTGAACCAAGCCAAACCAAGAAATAGAATCTAATCTTGTGTGCCATACAAAGATGGTGTCACAAGAACAGTTCTACACTAATCAGGTTAAGGATTCAATCTTCACAGATTCAACCAACCAACTACAAATCATTTTCCTGTCATCACAGGAATCATAATTCAGAAAATCCTTATGTATATCTTCACTATTTGAAACCATTTGATCTCAAGTTACAGATGAATTATTAAGCCAACAGTACTAACACAGTGACTTCATCACACAACACTCACTATCATGACAGTGGTGAATTATAAAAACCACTAGATTTCCCAAGTGTTGCCTCTACAGCAACTTCACCATCTGAATCCTCTAAAAATTAATCCATAGAATCATCTGATAAGCCACTAGAATCCCATAGCTAACCATCAGCAATAATCCATAACAATTCGCACTCAACAGATTCAGGGATCATCAATACATAATCCAATTCATAAAATATCTAATGCATAGTAGGGTATGAACCCTAAGTAGAACAAATCATCTTAATCAGGACAAGGCAGTAACCAAAAAGGTCACTACCAACAGCTAGCATGGAATGACCTATTATAGAGAGCATGAGAGGGAGAGGAATAGCTTATGAGAGGTCCTCGTTGTAGATCAGAAGAGGAAGCAGAGGAGGACGACGACCACGGCGGCACGGGGAGCACCCCTAAAGGGCGCTGCAACCCAGGCAACGCCACCGCGTCGACCATGGCCACGCCTGGGGGCGAGGAGCATCTCCACAACACACGACAGCAGCGGAGTCATCAGATCAACACCAACCCCAAACCCTAGGGTTCAGGACAGCATCGATCTGGTCGCAGGAGGGCTCCAGGTCCAAATCCAATTGGACAGAAGGGTAGAGCGGGGCCGATAACCTCATCCTGCACCACGGCAGAGGCAAGGGAAGTCCATGGCGGCGTGAATCGCCGGCGGTGACACCGCTGACCACGGGGACGGGGAAGGAGAAGGCGAGAGGTGAGCTCGAGAGAGAGACAAGGAGTGATGGGCTGGGTTGGGCCAGGGACCCTTCGGGGTGTTGTTTTGCCTTTTCCCTACTGGGCCACAAGGGCCCAATAAAACCAAATAAGCCATCCCAAATCATTTAGAGCCTGTTTTAATAATTGGAAAAAGACCAAAATGCTCCTGAACCTAAATAAATTCTAGAAAATAAAATAAAAGTCCAAAAATTATAAATAAAATATTTTTGGATTCACAATAATCCAAAATATCCAAATAAATTAAGAGATAAAATTTTAGACTTATAAATTTTATTAAGAATTTTGTAATTTATATATTCCTTATGGAATTTTACAAAATTATTGAAAGTTGATAAAAATAAATAAAAATCACTTTAATTATATATTAATATTGTAGTATTTTAGAAAAATATTAAACAAATATTTAATGTCAATTTTTGGTAATTAATGATAATTCTTAAGGGAATTATTAATTAAATAAAAGGCAAATAAATTAAAATAAAATAAAAAGAATACAATATTCAATAAATATTTAAAAAATAATATTTATAAATTCTTTCTCATTAAAAGAATTTTTATAATTTAAAACAATGGGGGAGAATACATATAAAGCTAAATGATGCATTACATTACTTTGCATAATCATTTTGCTTCTTTAAATATTGTCCTTACCGGGCAATAATGATGTTTTTGTAGACATAGAAGCTCAAGGTCCAGTGCAAGCATCGGACTTCACTACCTTGCCATCACAAGGCAAGTTCATCACTTGCTCATATCCTTTGAAGAGTCTTTATCAAAGTATGTGCAAATTGTGTGTTATCATATATACTCCAAAGAAAAAAATATTATTTTCACAATTAAAGAAATCATTGATATCATCCTAAGTGACGATATATTGGAGCAATAGAACTTAGGGTTCTAGTGGCAACAATGATCATCAATTAGGGACTTAATAACCCCTGACATCAGTGATTCTAGTGCCGTATATTATGCGTTAGCCATGAGATTTGGAATAGGACAGAGAAGTCAGCTGTATCTCTTCCTCTCGCATGAATCCGGATGTGCAGGTCGTGGCTGTTATCCTTGTAGCGTGCATATTAATTGGTAATTCGTAGAGGATATGCAGCATATGGGTGGGAACCCTCAACGTCCCATGATAGTTCTGTCATCTAACGGTTTGTACAAACCATTGCCGTAATTCAATATGTGGGCATGGTGTACACCAAGGAGGCATGCGAGGTCGCGAAGGGGCAGTGATTGGCTTGGACCAACTACTGGGCCCCACATCATGGAATTGTGGACGGGAAAGTACGCCCGGTTGTGCAACAAGGAGTTGATCTCTCATGGGTAAAGTAACGCACCTATACAGAGTGTAAGAATTGTAACTTGTAACTCCCTGTTCCGGAAGGAGCTACGAACGCGGCAGTAAAGGAACTCCATGAAAGTTTTGGTCAACCTGTAAAGGTTGATGGTCATAGATTTTATAATAAAATCAATCTTTGAAGAAAGATTTACAAAAGCTGCATAGTGCCAAGGACTGATAGTCTGAGGTGGTAGTTAGAGCATCAAACTTCCCACCTTGCATATAATGAACTTGTTGAGTAACGCAGTTACTCATCCTTTTCTTTGATCCCTTGCTTAGACTCTGAGGATCCCGAAGACGTGCCAATGTATGCAGCCGAATGTCAAGAAGATGTGTTCTACAAGGAGCCTGACCTGTCAGGAGGTGTTGAAGGAGTGTATTACGAAATCCGCTATGGTGTCGATGGTAACGAGTACAACTAAGTATCCTAGTTAGTAGTAACCAACAGAGCCGAGAAGCATGAACTCTATAGAATAAGCTGCTGAGGTCAACTCCTAGTTGGAGTTGCTACTTTTAAATTCCGCTGAAACACTTTATATTTTGGTTTATAAGTTGAAGCCTTTTGAAGTCTTGAACTTCTGGTATTGTAATAATAATGTGTGAATGTTTGTAATATGGACCCGCAATGTTTCTGTTGTACCACTCTGAGGGATGTGATATTTACGGAACGGTGTTCTGTGGGTGTCATGTCAATGACTATAGTGTACTACACTTGTAGTGGTATGCTGGGTCACCGCACTAGTGAAGCAGATAAACTCTCCGTTGCACGGATCTGGCACCACTTCTCTGGCCGCAGGGATGCGCCATCTCCCGACGCAGAGGATCCCTGCCTGCTCAAATTATTTCAGCAGCACTTTCGTGCACTTGGATCTCCCCCATGGTTCTGTCGAAGGTGCCATCAGTTGAAGGATCTAGGGCCACGGGTCGCTCTGGGTCGCTCTGGTCGCTACAGAGGAATGGAAGACTGGGAGATGCACGAGATCGGAGGAATTGTGGGGAATGATCGCCCTTCACCCGTCACTCTCCTTATATAGCGGTTGCTACCCGCCATTTTCGCGGAGCCGTTACCGCACGGTTATTACGCCGATATTACCGTTGGATTACCCAATGGCTAGTTTGACCAGTGTTGACGGTCCAACTTCGTCTACTCGACTCGCCAGCTTCAGCGACTCGACAACTCGCCGACCTGATCGCCCTAGCTGCGATTCGACTGTTCGCCGACCTGATCACCATAGCAGTGATTCGATTACTCGCCGACCCATTTGTAGTGCTGTGATTCGACTGGTTTCTGTTATTGCGACTAAGATAACAAGTTCCCTCTTCCATTCAGGGAGTCCACCGCTGATTCGACTGGGCGTCCAAATCGGACCCGCATACTCCGACTACCAACAAACACCTGTGACGAATCAACGACGGCCTCGGGGACTACTAATGGGGGTATGCCGAGTGGGGTATACCTAGCAGGACGTTTCCTATTGGCCCAAGCAGCCAGCGAGTGGGCCTGCAGGAGGGCGATTGGATCAAGACCCAACAAGGATCCAGGCGACTGGAAGCTGAAGGCCCAGAAGTGTAGCTAGGCCCGGTCGGATTAGGTCAAGCACCCTCCGAATCCTAAACTAATTTGGTTGTAGATCTGTAAACCCTAGCGAGGTGAGTCTATATAAACCTCCCTAGGGTACGCATAGAGGACACGTTCTATCATACACCCCTTGCGACTCGCCGCCTAGTCGTCGAGCTTGCCCTTGTACTCTCTCATCAATACAATCTAGCAGGAATAGGTCTTACCCTCCGGGGGGCGAACCTGGGTAAACCCTTGCGGTCTCCGCCCTCATCTCGCACCGTAGATGGTTGGCCACCCTTGCCCCTCGTTCTACTACTCACTGCCGATTGCAGCATCTGCCGTGGCCATTCCCACGATAAGTTATGTAAACGTCTGTAGCTGCAAAGCTATGACATGAAAAAATTTAGTCTCCTCGTGGTTTTACGTTCCAAGTGAAGTTGTAGTACTTGAGTGTGCAACACAACCCCAATTAACATGTTAAAAACCGTGGCATGATTTCTCTATGAAAAGAGTTGAAGTTTTTGAAAAACAAGGAAAGGAAAAAGGTGCTTTGAGTGTCTTGAAATTCTGACGTGGGAGTAGATGAGTTGTTCTTAAATTAAATGTCCTTGGTGCAAACTTGAGTACTCTTAATTGATTAAAGGAACAAGAGCAAACAAGTTTTCATCTCTCAAACAAGAGAGAAGCCAAAAAGAGTTATTTCACTTTCCTAGCTAAACTCTTGACACTCGCTCGTGCATATGATTTATTTGCTAGCAAGATATGCGTGGTTAGGAAGTGAACTCAGTGCAATCTTGTGAATATTTGTATGATCATGTTTAAGATTGCAGGAAATGTGAAGAAAATAATTTGACACCAATTCAAGCTTGTAAGTTCTTTTATTTCAGTTTTGAATCTTTGCTATCCTTTCTTATTCCCTTGTCACTCGAGGACGAGTAACATCTAAGCTTGGGGGAGTTGATAGCTGTGAGATTCTACACATTTTTTATGGTTTCTATCGATGGTTTTCGTTTGGATTTGATGGTTTTCTAGCTTTACCTAACGCTAATACTTCGGTAGCAAAGAAAACTTGGCTTTTGAATGTGTGTTTCAGGTTCTGAATGTCAATAGAGAGAT
The DNA here is from genome assembly GCA_916181665.1 of Avena sativa. Taxonomy (NCBI): domain Eukaryota; kingdom Viridiplantae; phylum Streptophyta; class Magnoliopsida; order Poales; family Poaceae; genus Avena; species Avena sativa. The sequence goes on along the minus strand of OV702284.1, from coordinate 249,441,161 downwards.
TTAACAGTAAAAACACAATATTCAGGCGAAAACAAGCAAGTACCTTTTTGGAATCAATCGAGGGGAATTCATTGCAAGTTTAACGACCAACTATACGGGCCGCCGCCATATAATTGCCACAGTATAGTTGCCATCTCCTTCATCTTATTAAAAGGGACAACTTTCATGAAGACACCAAGGTCAAAAACAGAACACAGGAGCCGCCATACCATCCAGAAGGGAGAAAGAAGGGATCCGGAGAAGGGGAAGACGTTCTTCATCTCGCTCCACGATCTTCGATCTCCTAGCCATACCACCTCCATATCCATTACTTGTACTTGAGAGAGAGAGATCTCCACTTTGCAAGATTAGGGTTTAATATTGTTCTTCCTATCTTAAATTGTGTTGGATTTGTTTCTATTTCTTATTGTGGATCTCCATGGTAATATCGAGAAGAACTCCCTTTATTTAATTATATCGATGATGCTTTGTTCTCTCATGTGTGAGTAAGTTCCCTTGGGCGTGGGAGACGTAGGGGATTGGTGATATGTGATGTGCCTATATATTCTCCATCAAGTTTGTGGTTAATTCTAGTTACTATATTATGTGTGCTTGACTATTTTGTGGGATGCTTAATGCCTGTTTTCCAATTAAGGGCCCAGAAAACATGATGCTTTGTTTTACATAGATAGAATCTTGTTTGATAGCAGACCGGCAACCCTCGAGTGACACGGGGATATCAATGGGAAACTAGTTTGACTCGAGGATAACGAGGAACCACCAATCTTATTGCATTAGTCTGATCCAAGGAGCTTAACTGCCAAGCAACCTGAAGGATCGTAATCGTCTAGTGACTGACCATGGTTGTGGTAAACAGGCTAGTAGGATTATTGAAGTTGGAATAAAATCTACCAAGAGGAGTTCCGGCTAATTATGGGTTGCTCGCCTACACACATACTTATAAGATTATAATGGTTACACTTATTACTCATTCACCGAGCACATTCACTATCACCATGAACTGAAACTCCTCGTGCCTACTTCGTCATATGCAGAAAACAACAAACAAAATGTTCTTTACTTTCTATGCTTTTTATTTCTGAAGTTTACATTTTAGTGTATTTAAGTACTTCCATTTACACCCAAATTTCATTCTTATTATCAACACTTGCAGTCAATTCACTCGAAGACCTGTGACAACTTCGGGTGCGACATAGACTTCAACAATAAACATTTACCTTTGGGCTCCCTGTGGGATCGATATCTGAACTTCAAAACTAGCTACAAACAATCTATGCACTTGCAGTCATCATCACTCCACTTGGGCGTAATTCTTTTGCGCTACTTGGAGTACCAATCCTCCCAAAGCCAAGGACCAATCACATGTAGAGGCGTCATCACCGTGCTTGCCAATACACTGGGCATCGACCTAGGTGAGTTGCAACCGGTACTAGGTGAGAGACGTGTTGGTTTATCTACTTTGAGGGCTTGTGGAATGCTCACTAGGAGAGGTAGTGTTTATTATCTGCATATTGCTGGAGCTGGGCGTCTCTACCCCACTCCTCTACCTAATGGTCCTTTCTCTATCGAGGAAAGACATGTGCTTTATGACTTGCAGGTTGAGCAACACCAACCCGAGGAAGAGATTCCAAAAGAGGATGAGGACCAAGAGGAGGAGCAACAAGTTCCTCATCAAGGAGAGCAGCCACTAAACTAGTTCGCTACATATCAAGACTTCCAAGAACTTGGAGGGACTGTGGAGGGGATGCATAATATTGCCCTAAACCTCCGAGAAACATAAAGTAACTTATCAACTCAATTTGTGGACTGGAGTTACAACTTTTTCCCCACCTTAATGATTTGAAGGGCTTGCAAAAGCCTAAGCTTGGGGAGGTTTTCTATATATTTCTATTTTGGCTTTCATTTGATTTATTTTATTTTTGAGGTTATGCTTTTATTTGAGTTTATAAGCACTCGTGTTGGTTTCGCCAACACTTTATCTTTAGTTTTTTTTGAGATTTTCAAGCCGAGCCTTGCCGCCAATTTTCTATTCTTTAATTCCCCTTCTCGAAAACCATAAAAAGATTTCTCTGTTTATCTTTATTTCCCCTCTTTCTTTTCTTTTCCCCTCGAGGTTCTCATGTATTTGCAGGAGAGTGATTGACTTCGAGTTTCCAAGAAACAAATAAAAAGGGAAGAGAGAAGTGGAACCAAACATGAGAGGTATGCCTTATGACTCCCCACTTTTGAAGTTTGAGAAACCCATGCTAGTTAGTAGTAATGTTAAGATTTTATATCGGTGGAGTGAGTCTCTATATTGTAGTAAAATTTGTGTGCATGGGTATTTAATTGAGTACGTTGTGTTCTAGCTCTTTTATTTAACCAAGTCTTGCCTAAAATTTTGCTAAACAATCAAAATAAGAAAAAGTCTCACAATTGTAGACTTGGGTGTTGTAGTGTTTAGTCTTGAAAGCTTATTCCTAGAGACACTCAACACCACAAAAAATAATGATTGACTTGATAGCTCTCTTTTAAAGGATTTTTTCAATTGAATTAATGTTTAGCGGTTTTTGTGAGCATGCCAAAGTTTGACTTGTGAATCATAAGAATGATATAGCTTTATGCGTGTCAAACTTCATGGGATGCCAACAACTCCGCTAGCCTATGAACGATCTTCATGGAGGAAACTCCTAGATTTTGGCTATGAGTTGATTAAACATATGTAGCAGCAATGCTATGATGGGTAAGATTCTTGGCACTCCCGGGCAGCTGTAAACATGATGGAATCACTCCTTTGGCTGATATGAGTAATCATTATGCAAAAAGAACAAAAACCTTAGTGATGCCATGAGTGTCTATCATAGCCCGATAAACTAATGATTTTTTTTGGCATGCTCTCAATTACTTAAGAACTGAAATTCTTGAAGGACAATGAATAGAAAAGTAGTGCTTCAAAATTCTTGATTTATTGATGTGGGAGAATTGAGATACTTTAGTGTATATGATTTTCATGACGAACTCTCACACTCTTAATTTTACATGATATTACTTTATTGTTCAAAGGCAAGCTTATGAGTTGATTACATGACATGGAATAAAGTTTACTCTTTTGAATCATCCATGCTTTCAATAATTTTGCCGCGCTATAAGGATTCATGAAAACCGTATGATATGCTTGCCATTACTCTATCTATGCTAAAGTTTTTTAGATTAATAAAGTGGAGGAAACATGAGACTACCAATCATGAGTAAGATCATCATCTCGTTATTTTAGTTTAAATGCTAAGTTACCTTTTGAATTTGGTTTTCTTGCTCGAGGACGATCAAGTTTAAGCTTGGAGAGGTTGATGACTGTGAAATATAGCCATACACGTCCGCATTTAAACTAGATATTATTCACATATTTGATGAAATATCTCTCTAAACCCTGCTACTAATGCCTAATGATCAGAGGGGTATGCAATCATTTCTTGCTATTTTCCCTGCATAGATAATGACGTATGATGTTGGGAATCACAAAATAAATGCCAAAGATACGAGATTTCCAATACGCCAAAGAAACCAGGAGCCATGAAGTGGATCCAGAAGAATTAACGACCAACTATATGGCGGGAAATTTATTCCATCCGTATAGTTAAAATCGACTCCATTAGGTCAAACAGAACAACTTTCATGAATGGACCCCTATATAAAGAGGCTTTGGGTGACGAAAAACAACGCTTCTTTTTTGACCTCAACTCTCCCTACCACCAGAAGCCGCCACGCCGGAGGAATAGATCTAAATCTAAATCTCCAAACCCTTCTCCACCACCATAGCCATGTTCCACAACTTGTAATAGTAGATCTCTTCTCCAATTGGCGACATTGTAATACTATTTTCTATCAATCTTATGATCTCTAGTACAATGTTTATGATTGTTGATCTCATATCTATGTGTGAGTAATTCTCCTTGGGCTAAGGGCTTCGGCCTAGCCATGTAGCTTTTTGTGCATGTTATTTATCATAGATGGGATCATGTATTAGTTTGTATTACATGATGATTATAGTACCCTCTCTTGCCTCAATCTAAGGACTTGTCAGGTACCCAAGACCCTGAGGATTGATCCAGGTATATGGAGTGTGAGTAATGACTAATCTGCAGGTTGGGAACCCCAGTGACAGAAGCAGTAGTACGGCTGTATGTGAGGGATTTACTTGGGATTAACGGTGACATCACTATGCATATCATTAGTTCTCTTTCTTCTATGGATGATACTAGTATGTTATTGCTATAAGCGGTTGCGGAGGAGATAACAATTATGGATGCACTGCCCACATATAATTATCTTTCTCTAACGATTACATGCATACTTTATTATTATCTTTTATTCCCATCAGATGTTTTGCATAGCTACTGGTGAAACCGAAGACCCTAGGCCCCCTCTCTCTCCATCGTCAACAACAACAAAAAGATCGCAAACTCTAGGTCCGGTGAAAACACAAAAGGAATTCTAAAACTCTCAAAGGTCCGTTTAAGTAATCTCACTTTGCTTTCTGCTTCCCGAGGATTCGATAAACCTAGGTATAATAGGGAAAAAGAGCTATACTACATCCGGAATCCGGATCAAAAGTATCAATTAGTACCAACGCCTGAGGTCTGACTTCGACATAGATGATATTCTCTTCTAGATAACAAGAACCATTAGGAGATATTCCTATGACTCCAGAGATGAACAAGAGAATGTTATTATCATTATCATCATGACATCTCCATCATCGTCCAATGAGCCATGCTCCATTCGATGGAGGCTGAGATGCGAGTGCGGTTTTCAACACCGATACATATGAGATGGTTGATATTGAGGGTGCTCTTTGCACCGCAAGTCGGGCTCATGAAGTATGAGTTGTTGGATGAGTTTCTTCCAAACAATATATAAGAAAATGGATGTTTGGAGAATCACTTACTGATCGTGCATGAGCTTCATGAACGCCTCACACACGATGTGGAATGCTGACAACCTTGTGATAGATGGGTGATGCACTGGCTTCGTCGCACCTATAAGGATGTCGTCACGGGCTAAATCATGAGAGATGAATCGTTCACCTGTCATGAGTTCATGATAGAGTTGAGAACTCTTGAAGTAGGCTTGATCATAGTGGATGTCGTGGATGAAAAGGGTATATATCTGATATACAAAATTATATCCCTCAAGAAAGATATATAAAATTATAAATGCTACTCTTGAAAAACTCCCTGCAGTTTACAAAGTATTAGCTAATTGTCTTGTTTTATGGAAACAAAACATTCTTCTTGAAAATTGCTGGAAGAAATGAGGATATGTGGAATGATGATGGCAACCAAGATAGTTGATGGCTGACATAACTCCTTCCCTTAATGTATATTATTTGTATTAGTGGATTTGAATAAAATTTCATAATCGTTATTAGCGTGTCTTGCTTTTTGTGAGACGATTATTCATATGAGTAAGTTATAAACCGGTTGTACTATTCTTATGAATAATATATTTTATGGTAACATTACGATTATGAATGAGTAATTCTCATTGTCATCTAAATGACAATACTTTAATAATTTATAAAGAATTAGAATGCTAAAAGATATCCAATGTTTAATAATGAATGATACTATCGTTTAAGTCACATTGGTATTTTCAATCTGATGAAAAGTTAAGTCTTTATATATTCGACCTTCTCACTTATGCAAAACCATACCCCATTTGACAAAATGACTAAAACTCCGCATTCTGGTAAAACAGTCCTATGCAAAGAATTGTTGGATATAATTCATTATGATGTATTATATTTCAACAAAATAGTGGAAATCATTATTTCGTAAACTTCATTATGGTTTTAAGTGAATATGTGTATTTACTTAATGAAACACAAGTCTGAAACTATTTGAGTTGTTCAATTGATTTCCGAATAAAGAAGGATATTAAATTAATAAGAATACAAAGACTCCATGATTTGATTGACATGACTAAGTATTCAAGTTAAATTTTGCCATAAAAGGACTTGTGAAAGATATTCCACAAATTACAATGGTTGGACGTTTCAAAGTGTATTGACGTGTCTAAACATCACAATCATATTGTATTGGATACATATGGTCTAAAATTATCTCTTACCGGTTATAGTTATCGTTTAGAGTTAGATATCAAATATCAAACACTCGTTTGAAATATAAGGAATATCTAAATATTCATGGAAACAACACCATAAGAGTTATGGCATGTTCGAGTTTTTGGAGATTTTGTTAATTCGAAGTCATGGTGAATAAATAAATCTTTCAACTGTGAATACATCTTCCAAACTAAACCAAAGAAGTCAAAGCTTGTATTGTCTAGCGTGGTACCTCTTCGAGAAAACGTTTTCTCATAGAAGGTGTTAGTGGAAGAGAGTGAAAGCATAAACAAGTTATTTGACCTTGCATCCGAAATGTTGCATAGAACAACGGAATATATTCCGAGGACTAAAACTCTGCAAGAGGAGGAACTAATGATAATGATCATGATGTCTTGGCAAATACTTTTACTAAAAAAGTAGGATTCAAAAATTTATTATGCAAGTTTATGGAATTATATTGTTGATTCACTTGTCATGTTATTTAAACAAGACATACCTATGAACTACGAAGAAACATGATGCACCTAAGTATGAGAAATAACTAAAGTCATAAAATGCTATATTAAGTTACATATAAGATTGAAAAAGTAATATGTTACTTGATCTTATTAAGTAAAGATGTTTACTTCGTCCTTTCCAAATGACTGCAAAGTCATAAGGAAGAAATGAAACTTAAAGAAATACATAAAGCTCGATTTGTCACAAAGTATGGTTGGACAAATTCAAAGGATTGACTATGATATGTAGCGATGCTTGAGTCTTTTGGATTTACACCAGCATTTACTCCAATTTTTGTAATTAGTATAAGTTTGTCAAAACAGCATGTTCTTCAATGACAAGATTGAAGAAAGGGTTGTAATTGGTACAACAAGCAGGTTTTGTTAAACCATATGGATGCTAGTGTCTCATAGATGGAATTCTCGATTTGATGGATGATCCAAGAATTTTGGAATTACCAAGATTATTAGGAGGAAATACATTTACATGAATTTGAGTGGGAGATAAATAGCTTTCCTAAATCTTAATATGTGCATGACATATTTTGAGTAGGAGTTAAGTGAAATCCCTGGATCTCATATATGGATGCCATATTTGAGTGGGAGTGTGACACCATTCTTATATATGTGAATGACATATGATGAATGATGTAATTGGTATTAATGGTATTTAATTAGTAAGTATTCTATGGATGAAGTTGAACAAAGTATTAAATATTGAAATCTATCGAGATAGATCGATACATTTAATAAAGATTAGTGTCAAAATGCTTCCTGGATTTGATTCTAAAAATGTTAAGAGTATCCTAGATAAGATTTTGAAGAAGTTCTGAATATAATAAGGTAAGAGAGGAGTTCTTACTTGTATATCTAGATCAAGCATTGAGTTAATATCAGTATTACAACCGTGGTTAAAGGAAAGAAAAGAGATGTGTCACATCTCCTCTGCCTCAGTGATAGGTTTTTCCATATAACCACATTGTACACTTGACGTAATGTGACCCAAGTTTTTGGTTAGAAGAACAAGTTCTTAGTTGTAAGAACATGTATTTAAAGTGATTCCTTAGTTAATCACTGAACTAGAGTTAAGTTTACCCTTAAATGAAAGGAGCAAGGTTAGGCATCGAAGTTGCAACTAATGCACTATCGATTATGATATACATAGATAAAGAAGTAATTTTTGGCTAAAGAAGTTCAACTTCTGCAAAGTGTGTTTCCTGAGTTTACATGACAACAGTGAAAGTTCAATTGACTAATCGACCATCATTGTAAACACTAGGTAACAAAGTTTCACTCTGTCGCCAAACAAATACTTCGATGCATTAGTGATAATAGTGTAAATGTCAAATTAGGAGACATTAACGATTTGCAAAAGACATACGGATATGATAAAACTGATCAAGGACAAGACATTTTTCATGAGCAAGCATGATCAATAAACACATATGTGATATGGTTTATGATTAGTAGCAAATGCAAGCTAGATTATTTGTACTCTAGTGCAAGTGGGAAATTGAAGGAGATATTCTCTAGAGGCAAATAATATGAATTTTATTATCATATCTCAATTAATTCATAATAGTTTCATGTCGTGATATAACTGTATCAAGCGGAAATATTGATACAAGTGCGATATATAAACAAACCAAGTCCCTAGTAGCCTCTATTTATACTAGTTTGTTGGACAGTTGATGGTCGAGATTTCCCAATCATGGACTTACTTTAACGTCAACAGATAACGAGGTCACTTCATTATGAATGATGTGATGGACATTACCCACTATAAGTAATGCAACACGATCAAGTCACATAGTTCATTGTTGCAATAGTTAGAAGCATAATGTCCTTCTCCTTTGACCATGAATCATATTAATCACTATCACCCGAGGCTGCTTTAACTACATCAAATGTCATGTCTGTAACTGGGTGACAATAATGGTGTATGTTGGGTATTCTAGAGGGTTAGGTTGAGGCCTATGTATCAAGATCTAGATTTTGTTCACTAGCGTGACGAGAAGATACACACGGCCGACTCAGTGAGATTACATCCATAATGTTGCAAAATGTCACTAGGTCACGAGTATGGAATATCATGGGAACGAGTAAAATAATACTTGTCAATAATGAGATTGAACAAGGTATAATGATACTGACGATCAAATCTTGGACAAGTCAGTATCAAAGTAACAAAGGTAATTGGACTCAAACATTTCACGGTTCAAACAACATAAAACATCATGGAATGCGCATGGATCATTATGGGTGTGACGGTCCCGCTATTGATCAATTGATCTGCGAAAGAGGTCTGAATCATGTTTGTGATGTTCCTAAACCGTTGGGATAAAACACTTAATGGTACGATGACACTTGGATAACATTATGGAATTATCGGAATCATAGGATGAAAGATAATAGAAAATCGGAAGTGTTCCGTGAGAGAACCAGAATCGTTCCGGGGGGTTTTGAAGTCGTTCAGAATGAACCGGAAGGTGTTTCGGGTCAAAGAGGGTTTTAATAGTATGTATTTATATTAATTATTGGAACTAATATTAAATATATAATTAAAATCTAATTTGAAATGGTAACTTCCCTAATGGGCCAAGTTCTCGGAGGAACAAGCCCCATGAGGGAAAACAGCCAAAGGGGCCAAGCCGCTGCCTGGCATGGGGAGCACGGGGTGGGGCCTACCCTGGCTACCTGCCTACCTTGGGATGCACGCCAGGGGCCCACCCAGTCGGGCCTGCTCCCTTGCGCTCCCTCCTGGCCCATGGCGCCTCCACCTCCTCCTTTAGTCCCACTCCGGGACTTGGATGGTTGGGGTTCCCTTCCTTCCCCTATATAATGAGGGGCATATGGGGAGGGAGAGACAACAACATTAAGATATTCTCTAAGGCATTTTCCTTAGAGAAAATATCTCTATCTCTCTATCTCTTTCCCTCACGTGTGGTTCCCAAGTTTGGAACTGCACACGAGGATAGATCTCTCTCTCGTCGCTGTTGCGCTGGTGCGGTTTCTGAAGGAGTTGTACACGCAAGAGTCGACATCGCTGAGGCACGCCGTTGTGCTGCAGGGATTCTATCCACAAGATCTACTTCCACACTCTCGGCAGGTGACGAGGGGTAACCTCAACAATGCCCATTGTTATGGACTTAGGGTTTTGTGGAAAAAAGAGCATTGGGGATTTCTTCGGCTGATCATACAAACAAGGGAGTCGACGTAGTTTGATTATCAGAAAAGCTCGGTTACAAAGTCGTCGATTCGCTAGTTGCGGTCTAGCTCACGGTGGATTGCAAGAAAAGTAAGGTGCCCTCTCCGTCGGGTCCTCACAGCCTTTATATGTGAGGTTGGGTCCTGGATCCTTAGCTAGATAGGTGACAAGTTTATGTTTACAATGCGAACTCTATGTCAGTTCCTGATTATTCCTTAACAGATAAGGAAAGTCTTTTATTCGGCGGGTGCCTCTTGGACTTTGTTGGACCTTCATCGGCCATAATCTTTTATGCGCCTAGGGTAACTAATCATAGGGACCCGATAGGTCATACCCATGTCAATTATCTGTGCCCATTGGTTGGCCCATGGACTTCGCAGGAGGGGATTGAGCAGCAACACCAATTGGCGACTTCGGAGGGGCATCCTCATCCTCATCGGTCCTGGGAAAACAAGAAATTTCATTGAAAAACCATTTTTGGGTCAAGGAAATAAGTAAAGATAAAGGAAATGCAACTTACAAAATAATGTCTTGTGCCATCCAAAATAACCTCGTGCAGGGAGGTCACAGTCGAGGACGGCGAGGCTTCATCCGCTAACTCTTCCCATGACACTGTGTCAATATCTTTGGCTCGTTTCAAGGATTACGAGGTGGTTCCTCCTGTTGTAAAGTGGAAGCGTGTCGAGCCTGTTGAAAGGGTCAAAAACTCAGATGATTCAACGGGTTCAAAGCCGCAAAACATCAAACCCGTTTCTGTTGCACCTCCATGAATCGGGTTATTTTGGATGGCACAAGACATCAGTTCGTAAGTTGCCTTTCATTTACTTTTACTTATTTCCTTGACCTAAAAATGGTTTGTCGATGAAATTTCTTGTTTTTCCAGGAGCTAAGAGGATGAGGATGCCCCTCCGAAGTCGCCAATTGGTGCTGCTGCTCAATCCCCTCCTGCGAAGTCCACGGGCCAACCAAAGGGCCGATACGTTGTAAACGTCTCTATAATTTTTGATGTTCCATGCTTGTTTAGTATCAACTTTTCTTTGCTTTGTCTACACTTTGAGGTATTTTTATACATTTTTTGGGACTAACCTATTAACAAGATGCCACAGTGCTAGTTGCCTGTTTTGTACTGTTTTTTGGTTTCATAAAAGCTAGTAAGGAAATATTCTCGAAATTGGACGGGACAAAAGCCAAAGTCAATATTTCACTGATGAGAACACGGAGTCCAGAGGAGAGACGGAGGGGCGCCACAGGTCCGCCACACCCTAGGGCCATGCGGGCCCACCCTAGGGCGCGCCGCCCAATGGTGTGGGCGCCCTGGCCGCCCCCTGCCTCGCTTCTTCACCATAAAAGCCCCGCGATGCCAAAACCCTAAGTACCCGATCAGATCTCCATGAAATAGTCCGTAGCCCCTGCCACCATCGTCCCTAGATCGAGGGGATCTGAAGCTCTTCTCGGCACCCTGCCAGAGGGTAGAGATCATCCCGGAGGCCTTCTTCATCACCATGCTAGCCTCCGATATGATGTGTGAGTAGTTCACCATTGGACTATGGGTCCATACAGTAGCTAGATGGTTGTTTCTCCTCCTTTGTGCTATCGTGTTTAGATCTTGTGAGCTCCGTTCATGATCAAGATCATCTATTTGTAATCATACAAGTTGTTTTTGCGGGGATCCGATGGATATTAAGATACTATGTCCGATTGATTATTGATTCTATCATGTCTTAGTGAATATTGATTCTATCATGTATGTGTTGTTTGAGATATTGCATGCTCTCCGTTTCTAGTAGCTATCTTGGCCAAGTAGATGCTAATGACTCCAAGGGGGAGTACTTATGCTCGATAGTGGGTTCATGCCTCTATTGAATCTGGGAAGTGATAGAAATATCTATGGTTGTAGATGTGTTGTTGCTACTAGGGAGAAAACAACAATCTTTTGTTCATGGAATAATTGTATTGTTTACTTTACACACAATGCTTAATGCAATTATCCGTTGCTTGCAACTTAATACTGGAGGGGGTTCAGACGATAACCTGAAGGTGGATTATTAGTCATAGATGCAGTTGGATGGCGGTCTATGTATATTGTTGTAATGCCCAACCAAATCTCATAGGAATCATGAACGTCTAGTATTTGCATTGTTATGCCTTGCTCAGTTCATGTCAATTGCCCCGCTGTAATTTGTTCACCCAACATGTTTTGTTATTTATCTTAAGGAGAACACCTCTAGTGAACTGTGAACCCCGGTCCAATCTTTATCATTGATACATCATCTATTGTTACCATTTACCTTCTACAGGCAACTATTATCTTCCACACTATACGTTTAATCCTTTCTTTTCAGCAAACCAGTGAGATTGACAACCTCACTATAAGTTGGGGAAAAGTCTTGAGTTTGTGTTGTGCAGGATTCCATGTTGTTAGCAACACCTTGGAGTTGTCTCCTTGCCCCTACTGGTTTGATAACCTTGGTTTCATAGCCGAGGGAAAACTTGTTGTATGCTCATCACACCTTCCTCTTGGGGTCTCCCAACGAAGCTCTATAGTGATTTGAGGTCGTCAATATTTTTTTAGCGTTGTTGCCGGGGAGTCAAGGATAGCTTCACAAGGGGAGTCCTTCACAACCATTCTCTTTACTTTGTTTTTGTTTTGATTAGTTTCTTTTGCTTTGTTTTGCTTGCTTCTTTTTATCAAAAATTACAAAAAAAGTAATTTCGTTTGTTTTGCTTTTTCCTATCAAAGACACAAAAAATTAGTTCTTCCTATAGTTTTCACCTTGCTCTAGCCCACCATGTTTATCCCTAAGCTCACCCTAAAAGACCTTTCAATAGGTAGTGTCTCTATAATTGGGAAAGAAAACATTGAAGAATTCTTTAATCATATTAGCAAACATGAGGATATTGAGGATAGATCCTTAGCAGAACTTGCTCCGAAATATGAAATTACTGTAGCTTCTTTATTTCACATGTTGGAGGCTAGGTTTGTTAACGTTAACCCCATGATGCAAATAATGTTTCTTAAACTTAAAGAAGTTGAGGATACTGAAAAGAGAGATTTCATTTTGGAAACTTTGCTAAAGGAGTTCAATGATGTTGCTAAAGAAGCCAAAAAGGTCTTTGATCATTTTAATATGCTAGGCTCATGTGTAGACATTATTGGTACATTAGAAAAGTTGGATAAAACCAAACCCGATGGAGAGGAAATTAAACTACCCATACCTTTTAAACTTGTAGGAATGCATGAAGCCTTAGAAAAGAATTTTGATTGGATTGTTCTTGAAAACCCATTTGATGAAAGTAGTGAACCAAAGAGTGCCGAGAGAGGATACTCTACTACTCATTTGGATGAAATACTCTTCCTAGTTGAAGAAATTTTGAGTATTGATCTTAATTCTTTTTCATTTGAGAATACTTGATTCTTGCTTCTTGTGCCTAACTTAAAGGCATTAAATAAAAGTACTTATTAGGAGATAATCCAATAGTTTTCTTGAGTATTGGAAGTTATTACGCCTGTAATAACCTCTCCTTATCCTTTTTGTGTGGTTTTTATGCCAAGAATAACCTCTAATGAGAGAGAAGTAAGATTTGGGGAAGTTGCTGTCCCGAAACAGATTTTTGTGTTGCACTGTAAAAATTCGTGACAAATCTCTGGATGTCGGATTGTGCTGTAATTTTCTGAGTAAATCCCCTAGGTTGTTATATAACTTTATCTAGTTCATCACTTTTCGATTTGAGCAACAGAAGGTCTTCAAAAAAATCGGTTTTTACCTGATGGTCTGTTCTGACAGATTTCTGCCATTATTTGCATTTGCCTCTTTATCGATTTCTTTTTGGGTTATCTTTGGTAAATTGATATTTTTGAAGGAATTAATACAGTAGCTTGTGTTTTTAATGAAAGTTTTACTGCTTTGAAACTAAACCCAAAGGTTTATTCTTTTGAATGCACTGATGTTGCTAATTAAGATTGTGTGAAGTTTTGTATGAAGGAAAATTTTAGGTGTAGGGGAAGAATGATATGATATGATGAGATGAAGAATATACAAAAGCTCAAGCTTGGGGATGCCACCGCGTGTCACTCCAAGAAATATTCAAGAGGTACAAGCGTCAAAGCTTGGCGATGCCTTGGGCATCCCCTTCTTTATCAATAAAAATCTCAGGTCTCTTTCTAGACACTTCGTTTTTATTGTTTCATGCACTATTGTGTTGTTCTTGGAGTGTATTAGTTTTCATTTTTGGTTTTTGTTTGCTTAGTTTGCTTGAATAAAGTAGTTGGACCCCTGCTTTCGCTGTGATGTTTCAAATAATTTGATTGGTGTTGGAAAGGAGTAGAAAGTTTCATGCTTATAGTGGTACAAAAGGGAGCTTATTTTGACTCTGGATTATACTTTATTATGCCATGCTAGATGTTATTTTGACCTTATGCTTAGTGATTATTGCTGTAGCATGACTTGTTCCAAACAATTGAGATTTCTTAATGTTCCTTGAAAGAATCATGCGTTGTTTTAGCATACAAAAGCATAGTATTGTGGTATTCTCCTTTGATGATTTGGTTGGGTTGACTTGGCACATGCTTACACCATGTTATGACTACAAACCAGTCACCTTAGACTCTATAATCATTTTTTTTGACTTGTGGTACCACTTTATGCTTTAGTTGATAATGTTTTGTCGCTCTGGATGATTATGGCCATTATTGCTCTCTTAGTTGGTCGCTCCCAGTCTTTTGCTAGCCTCCACTTATATTGAGTAAGCTCTACTCATGCATCCAACTCCCAAGAAACCAAGTTATTCCAAAGAGTCCACTATAAATTCCTATGCATGGTGTGTTACACCATTCCAAGTATATTCTTGTTTTATCTATCTTCCAAATTAAAATTATTATGAGAAAATTAGTGATTAAAGCTCTCACAAACTTGATGGAACACTTTAATTTTTGCACCTAATAATCTTGAACCATTGTGTCATCAATGTTGTATATGCTTGCACTTATAAGTTGGGAATTAGCAGAACCGTGCTGTCACGGGGAACACTTTCAACACCTTCACATATCTACCCAGTTGATATCATGATCTTTTGTTTGCGTATGTCGGCGGTGTGAAATAAAAGGGGAGCTTGTAAGTCCATGGAGTTATGTATGTGTGTTATAGAAACGCCTGGTCCGCTAGCCTAAGACATGCCTAATCATGGTGGAAACTTGCAGCATAACCATAGTGAGCAATTTGTGAAGCATCCTCAATAAAAACCTATGCAAATAGCAAATAAAAAGATCGCTAAGATTCTCATTGTTTGTTGCCTTGTAATTTTGATATGGGATGGCTCCTGTATCATGGGGCAAAGGGTACCCCATTGGCGGTTCTTTATGATACACATATACTTACTATGACAAGAACTTACCGGTGACTAAAGTTGAGTAGCATGTGGAACGACCCTAGTACTCAAGGGACATGAGATTGCCAACTTATACTTTGTCAAGCATATATTCCATACTTTGTTCATTTAACCTTAATCACTTCAAGATGCTTATGATATGGGCAATGAGAGCTGAAAGTTAACAAGAACCATAATTTTTGGAAGCTCTTTATGAAACTTGACATCCCTGCTTCCCTTTATGAAGGGACTTTCTTCCTACTTTTATATTCAGTCTCCACCTTCTATCTTTATGCACCAACTAGGAGAGCATGGTTGTTATTCTTAGTTCTATGTGCATCGTCCCAAAACTTATTAATTGATTCATAATGTTGATATTTCTTGTTCTTTAACTATTTGTATCTAGTCACCCTTACGAGCTTTGAAGGTGTCCTATGCATTTATGTTTTGCTACTACATGAGGGACAAGCTGAATACCACGATGCTATGTTTTCTATATGTGAAACAAATAAACGTCTTTCAATGCATCGTTATTCATGATCTTTGTTTGTATCCTTTCATTTTGCAACATAATTACTATGTCTTATTGTTAGAACTTCATCTTTCATGCTCATGTTTAGAGTACTTTGATCCCAGATTTCAATGCTTGCAAATGGTTTGAACAAGATTGTGATGGTGCATGTCACCTAAAAAATTATTCTTTTTATCACTTATCTACTCGAGGACGAGTAGGAGTTAAGTGATGACCCACAAGTATATGGGGTGTATCGTAGTACTTTTGATAAATAGGAGTATCGATCCCAACGAGGAGCAGAAGGTGTTGACTAGTGGTATGGAGCAGGAAATCTTTGTAAATACTTATCAAACGAAATTTTAGGGGTTTTCTGATAAAGCAAGGAAATAAAGTGCAAGTAAATAAAGATAGCAAATAATTGCAGCAAGTGGCCCAATCCTTTCTTAGCAAAGGACAACCAGTGGAAATACTAATGAGGACCAAACGTTCTCGAGGACACATGGGAATTCTGTCAAGTGCTTTCGTTTCATATAGCTGAGTAGTCTTTTTTGGTTTCATAAGTGTTGAGTGGGTGAACCTATGCTAATGTACCGACCTTACTTGGACTAATACATACTTGTGATTAAACCCCTTGCAAGCATCCGCAACTACAAGAAAGCAATTAGGATATAAACCTAACCACAGCCTTAAACTCTGAGATCCTACACTCCCTTGTGCATGGTTTCCTAATGGGGGTTCAGGTTTCTGTCACTCCGGCAACCCCACAATTAGTATTCAAATACACAATGCATTCCCCTAGGCCCATAAATGGTGAAGTATCATGTAGTCGACGTTCACATTCCACCACTAGAAGAATAGCACCACAACTTAAATACTAAGCCATTGAATAATACCTCAACACAAATCCACTACTAACAACATGACTTCTCCCATGTCCTCAAGAACTAAGCGAACTACTCACGAGAGATCATTTGGATCATGTAAAGGGTCCCAACCTTTAATAAGGTAGAGTCCCCTGTGTTTACAATGCTAGTCCCTGGATCAATAGCTAGCATCCACAGTTAAGATGTAATATCAAGAAACAAAGGTCATGATACAACTTTATAACCAGGAATAACATAATTTTATTACATCTTACATAGCTCATTTGGCTATTACAATACATTGCAGCAGAATATCTATAAGCATGGGGTCCTTCATCTTCAAAGTGCCACAGGCAGACATGTTGGTTGTAGACTTGTAATCCTAATCATTAAACTTCACTAATATCAATCAAACCTGCAACATACAAGTTACAGCCACAAGGGTCAATACATTTGAATTGTATTGGCAAGTGATACTATGGTAGTATAGTGGAGTCTATCATATAAATGCTTTTGGCTAAGTGGAGTTGAGGCTTGCATTGCTCAAAAATAGATTTTTCCTTATCATTTGAAAACACTAAGTTTTTGCTTGACAAAATAATCTTTCCCAAGGCATCTCCCAATCAAAGATTGAAGATCCTTTAACCCTTGTTCAACCACAAGTTTTTAACTTAGAAATCTGGATGATGAGATTCTTGATAGCTTCCATGTCTTGATGCTCAAATTGTCCTTTGCCAGGGACATGGCTAAGTACTTAGATTTTACACTCTGCAGAGGTGGTGCACTTTCCCCACAAGACTTGGTTTTACCAAGACAAGATCTTTCAGAAGCCTTTCCTTAGACCAAATGGACGTGTTCCAACCTATCATCCCACTACCACCAACTGTCCAAGTGGCTAAGTTGTAGCATCCCAGTTGTCTAACACCTGTAATGCTACTTGTTCTAGTAATAAAAGGACCACTTCCTACATATAATTGTTGCATCATCATCATATCATGCTCATGTCATCATGCCACCTTGCATTTGAGCATCATATAAAACCCCCTTCTTGTTTGGTTCTTATCTCATGTGCATTATTAATTGTAGTTGCCTCTTGATATTGTATTTGGTTCTTGATATATTGTTAAATGCCCAAGTTGATTTGGGGGCATATCTCTTATTAACTCCACCACCTTTCTTTCACCACCTTATAATTCCACCATCCAACTAAATATGAGCTTGGCATTTATGGGTTTTACTTCTAGCTCATGTGGGTTGGGATGGATCCAATTCTTTTCCACATGTTCTCCTCATGGCATCATTTTGTTTTCACATTATTGATACATGAGAGCCACATGGCCACCTTTGCATGCCTTGTGAGTGGGACCCCTTTTTCCTAGCTTCCATATGTGTTGCTCTTGGGGTTATCATCATGTTGGGATATTTTGTGGGCTTAATAAATATCTAGTGGCATATACACACTAGCAAGTCCCAAATATAATCCAATGTGATCATCTCCTC
Organism: Avena sativa; assembly: GCA_916181665.1. Taxonomy (NCBI): domain Eukaryota; kingdom Viridiplantae; phylum Streptophyta; class Magnoliopsida; order Poales; family Poaceae; genus Avena; species Avena sativa. Next base: position 249,423,109 of record OV702284.1, on the reverse strand, counting down.
ATACTCCACTTGGAATTCTTTCTAAATTCTTTTGCTTGGGCCTCATTCCACACTTTGGAATACATAAGAAAATGCCATGTAAATAATCTTGTTTTCACAAAGATAAATATGTTATCAATTAATTATGCATGGCCCATGCAAGTACCCCTTTAGCTTGGCATTTGATTTTATTTGGATTTTAATATGGAGCATCTCTCTCTACCCTTTAGGCTTGGTCTTGTTTGATCATGCCTAAACCATCATCACCTTTCCACTTCTATGCTTGCACATGTGATCTTGTGGGCATGCCCTAACCCCCCCCCCTAATCTAAAACCCTAAACTATATACCACCACCTCTAACCTAACCCGAGCCTCCCCATGCATGCCCATCCACCCTCCTCCCTCCATGCCGAGCCTTCCATCTACCCCAACCCTAGCTAAGCCCTACCCGAGCCTAGCTCTAACCTACCCTAGCAAATCCCCTCCCCCTCTCTTCTCTCCCTGGCCTAGGGGCCCCTCCAACCGAACCTGCCTGCCCTGGCCTCGCCCTACCACACCTGGCAGCCTCCCTCAGCCTTGCCGCGCCACCCCCTGGCCCCCATGTCGAGCACGTGAAGGAGGGGTGCAAAAGGTGGCCGAGCCGACCTTCCCCTCCCCCACGCAAGCCCCCACCTCACCCCCTCGTTCTTATCCACCCCACACCCCTCTGGCCTCTCCCCAGATCCATCCCGAAGCCTCCCTCCCCTTCCTTCTCCCTCTCTACCCTCATCTACCCCGACACCGACCACCACCGTCGGCCTCCTCTCGTCGACGTTGATCCAGGAGGCGGGCGTGGTTGTTTGGCGTTGAGGAAGAACGAGCCGAGCGCCCTGCTTCGCCCCGTACCCGCCGTCGTGAAGGAGAAGCCCCAGGAGCCTGGACGCCGACGCGAACCGACGAACCCTAGCTCCGCCAGTGCGTCTGCCTCGCCGTCGATCACGACCGTCCCTGCCCGAACCGGCCACACCGACGCACTCGCGGTAAGCGTCTTATCCTCCCAGACACCCTCGCCTGCACCGTCGCTTCCTGGCGTCGCCGTTCCTTTCGTCGAGCACCCTCGGTGCGCCCGTCGCCGCGTCTGCCCACTCGCTACCGCGGAGCGCAAGCTTACCTAGCCACCTAACCTCTCCCTGTCAACAACCACACAGCCACCGCAGTGGTTCCGCCCCCACCGTGCGCACGCCGCGTCGCGGGTTCGAATCCCCTCGCCGCGCTGCTCTGCTTTCTTTCCGACCCAGGCAGAGAAGAAAAACAGTACATGCCTGTCTCTTTGCACAAACCCCCCCCCCCAAACCTTTTTCTCAACTCGCACTCCCTCTAGGCCCACCTGTCGGTGCCCCATGGGGTTTTGCAAAAAGGCTCCCGTGGTTTCCAGGATTTAACCCGCGGTCCCCCTTGTTTTCCTGTGCGCGTGCGTGGCGTCCAGTCAGCCTGGCCCCACCCGTCAGCGCCTGTGGCTAGGTTCTGGCTGGTAACAAAAAAAACTTTTCTGAGCATCTGTTTAAATTCAAACCTATTTAAATTTAATTCGAATTCAAATATAATTCTGTTTTAAATAACTTTTCAATTATAAAGCCAAATAATGCAAATATTATATGTTTCTGAACCAGAAAAATGTAAGGATTTCAAATATGCTATTCAAATTACCTTTTGCACATTTAAAATTCCAAGTTGAGTAAATTACAACAAATGCCACTGGAACTTAATAAATTAATAACTTTTGAGTTATAACTCCGAATTTAGCAAATGATATGTCTAAAATGATCAGCTCGACGAGACCTTTCTGTTTATGCTATCCATGACTTCCATTGCAGCATGCATCATGTAAATATATAATATACAGCAACTATTATGACAATAAAATGTGGCCCAACCTTAATAAAATGACTTATTCTTGTATACCACACCTCACCCATGCCATGCTACTATATTGCCATGCAACTTGTGCATCATTCATCATGGCATGATTGTTTGCTTGATGCATTTTACCCATATGCTTGCGCACTTTATTGATGTTGGCCTTTGTTTGTTTGGTTCTTCTTCGAATAGACACTGAGCAGGGGATATATCAAGAGAACCAGGAGCACTACCCAGATCCGTCTCTCGCTTCAACTGAGTTGCCAGGCAAGCACTTCCACATGCTTGCATACATACAGTACCTATTGCCTCTATCTTATTCTTGCATCATTGAGTCGCGATTGCATTAAATTGAATCCCAAGTATTGCATAGCCTTTATTTTAAACCCCACCAAGCTTGTTCCTCCATCCCATGAGCCATTACTACAGGAGTTGTTTTGAGCCATGCGAGTCGTAGAACAACATGTGTAGGGTATGTGAGAGTCTGGTGGATAACGAGGTACCTAAACAACTTAACCTGAGTAGTAATGGGATAACTAATGAAAGTGGCACCGGTGAGCAACATCTGCTATTTGGTTTTTCCTGCTCACTTGTGTCCCGTAAGACCCCGAGTACTTGATTCCTGTTCCAAGATTTATCGCGCTATCCACATCCGGGAGGTATATGGGACCCCCCCTGAGCCAGAGCTTGATTCAGTCTTATTTCTTGGGGCCACAAACTAGTTTGAGGTTTTATTTATTATCCTGTACTTATGCATGCTTTACTGCTTTATTAAATTGTGCGACAGATAGCACATGTACTGTTTTGGATCGGGACACGATTCCGCGGTGTCGACAAGCCCAGTTTTGGGTTCCCAGTCGTTCACAGCCGTATACCCAAACCTTGAGTCCGTTTCGGAGTCAGCTAGCTTCGTGGCGGGTAGCTTAATGGGGTGGCCCCCTGAAATATTTCTGAATCCTGTGATTGCTTTGTCGTGAAGGCCTCGTTGGGTTTTGATTTGGTTTTTCCGAGGTTGATCGAGTGTGTGTTGCTATTTGTGCACCCCTGCAGGGTAAAACTTTCTGAAAGCCGTGTCCGCGGTTATGGACGACTTGGAGCACAGTTTCTCGATCATAGACAAGCATAACTAAAGTACCGCTTTAATCTGACTAAGTAATTGACTAGTAAATAGTGCAACATTCATGGAATGGTTAATAAAACTGCCAACGGATGGGGGTTGTTCGTCCGCTCCTCGTTGGTAAGCGAGGAGGAGGATGGATCTGTTGAAATTACTGTTATAACTGTTGCCCTTAATTCACGGACATCCGTCTATCATTGGTTAGGCGGATGGTTAGCGAGTATCTATAGAACTACTAGGGTTTATCTTTCGCTGCAATCGCGTCACCCCAGGTTGTGTCCCCTTTAGAGGCATTAAGACTTGCTGAGTACCCTTAGGGTCTCACACGATAAATTATTGGTTCAGATGAACAGGTACCCTCGCAGGACGGATACTGGGTGGAAGAGGCGGATGATGTGGGCAACGATCGTTCGGTGTAGAGATTCCGGGAACGGGGATCCGCGAGATCTGTGGGCGGGATGTGCTTATTTCTATGGCATCTTATGCCGATTTGCTTCTTATCCGTACTCGGACTTTGTTTTGCCGCTTCCGCTTGATACTCTGATGTGTGATGTATGAGGAATTATCCTAAAATATTATATCTATCCAGGTCATTTGAATCTTGCCGTATGGCGTTGCTATATTTCCTTTCTTTCTAGATGGAATGGCTCTGATGTACTTTTGTATGGTGGCTTGCATACATACTCATTTGTGTATGTAGTTGATCCCTTCGCCTGCCGATTACGCCGCCCGTACAGGTCCCGATGAATTGGAAGTGGTTGGGACGGCCGAAAGGTCTACCTGTGAGTGGCTTTTGGGGCCCCACCGTACTATTTCAACCACTACCGTTCATCCAGGCTTGTATCTAGGAGCGTAATTCACCGAGGTAGTTACAATTGGTATCAGAGCCATCCCGACCTTCAGGGTCTCAGCCAAACGGTCGTTGTCAGTCTAGTAAATATTTTTGGTAGTTATGTATATTAGGGAAAAACAAAACGCGAGAGTAGGACTGCTTCCACTTTTCTTCTTACCCACCCACCCACCCTTTTCTGGTAAGGAAGTGTAACGTTTTCAATCCTCTTCTTAAAGTTCAAACTAGGATTCACGTGTTCTGGGTTTCCGTAGTACCATAGGTTGTGTGTTTTTGTGTGTGTGTGTGTGTGTGTGTAATTCCTTGTCTATCTGTTGCATCCAAGTTGTTATCTAATCAGCCTTTTGGTTATCAACTGTTGGTACATTCCATACCGACAGGCTTTTGCAAACCGACGCGATCTGTCTTACTCTTTGTATCCGACGTTATCTGTTTGGGGTGTTCGTTTCCGTAGTACCAATCTTAGGTTCAACGTGAGAAGAAGGGGTTAGGATATGTGTTCCACTTATTCATGTGCGGAGTAATGATTTGAGTGCGGGATGGAGTCGCGACCATACCACTACTCTTATCATTCTCTTTTGTATATTGAATTGGTAGAGTCACTAATCTTGATTCGCTAAGTAATTTTGCGCATCTATTGGTATTTTAATGCCGAAATTTGTGGAAAAATTTTCTTTGATATATTTGTGTACCACACTCCTTTTCAGTCGTGTGCGATATGCTTAATATCTTTTAGGTGCTTTGAACTTTGTTGATATTTTAATATCATCTTAGTAAATTGTATCCTTTAATCTTGGTTAATTCCATCTTGGTACTATTTTGGATTATTATTATTCTCCATTATAGTACTGACTTGTGTTTTATATCAATCTCAGGATGGCTCCACCACGCCGTTCAGATGAGGACATACCACCGGAGTTGGGGCCCGCGTTGTCAAACATAGCCAATGCTTTGGCAGCAATGCAGCAGAACCAACAGCGTTTGGAAGAAAGCGTCAGAAGGAATGAGTTTGCTCCACTCCCTCCACCTCCCAAGCGGGGCGACATCAAGAGCTTCCTGAAATTCAACCCTCGCCAGTTTGATGTTTCCGATCGCCCACTGGACGCGGATGATTGGCTGCGTGAGATGTCAAGGTTGCTTGAGACTGCTGATGTTCCTGAGCAGGAGTGGGTCAAGTGTGCTACTCACCTTCTGAAGGGAGATGCAGCTCTCTGGTGGGAGAATTACTTGAAGGCAAGCTGCACTGGTTTTCAGCCTACTTGGGAAAGGTTCACTGCAGCTTTCAAAGAGCAGTTCCTCTCAGAGATTGTAATGGAAAGGATGAAGGAAGCTTTTCTCAACCTGAAGCAAGGAAATGATAACGTCAACACCTACATCAGGAACTTCATGAATCTATCTCGTTATGGTGGCGATGAGGTATCTGATGACAAGAAGAAGCAGAAGAGGTTCAGGCAAGGGCTCAATGCATCGATCAAGTATGCAATCACACATGCAAGGCCGGCATCTTTCCTGGAACTACAGCACACAGCTCTGCAAGAGGAAGCAAGCAGGCAAGTGTTTGAGGAGTCCAAGAAACACAACAGGGATGCATCAAGCTCTTCAGTTATGGCAGCTCCTTCTAAGCGGCGTGTCTGGGTTCCTAACACCCCACCGTCGCTCCCGGCTTCACCAAGACCTGCAAGCTACGCGTCAAGGCCACCAAACTTCATCACTGCTGCTCCCAGGGGCTACACCCACAACTACCCTGGAGCGCCTGGCGGAGTCCCTGGCTACGTTGCTCCACGTCCACCTGGTGCTTGTTACACGTGTGGAGATCCTGGACATCTCAACTGGAACTGTCCGATGAAGAACAAAGCTCTCCCTCCACCCCCGCCAAGATCTGCAGCAAGCTCTCCTATGGTTCGTGCACCACCACCACGGGCTCTCAACATCAACACCAAGCCCGGGTCTGCGGTTGTTCGTGCCAACTGTGTCAATGCCACTCAAGCCGAGCATGCACCTGGAGTTGTGATGGGTATGCTTTCCGTTAACTCAGTCCCTGCACGAGTTTTGTTTGATTCTGGTGCATCGCATTCTTTTGTTTCTCACAAGTTTGCAAATGAGAATGAGTTAGCAATGGATCCTATTCTTAAGCGGTTAATGGTTCTTTCTCCTGGAGCAAATATGATAGCATCTAAGATCAGTCATGGCAATCAAGTTGAGATTGGTGGCTCTTCGTTCTCGGCTTCTTTAATTGTTCTGGGCAATTCTGACATTGATGTCATCTTGGGCATGGATTGGTTGACAGCAAATGCAGCTGTGATTGATTGTGCTGAACGCTCGGTTTCTCTGAAGATTCCTGAAGGCCATATAGTCTTTTCTCCAAGTCTGACTCCTGCTGTCCAGCTTTTCTCTTTGGCGGCTCTGAATGATGATGCTATGGAAGCTATTCAGAGTGTCCCAGTGGTCTGTGAGTTTCCGGATGTCTTTCCTGAAGAGTTGCCGGGTATGCCTCCGGATCGTGAGGTTGAGTTTGTAATTGAGCTTGAACCTGGAACGGCTCCTATCTCCAAGCGGCCATATAAAATGGGTCCTGCTGAGTTGGCTGAACTCAAACGACAACTTGATGAACAAGAGAAGTTGGGTTTCATTCAACACAGTACTTCCTCTTGGGGTAGCCCAACAATCTTTGTGAAGAAGCGTGACAGGACTGATAGACTTTGTGTTGACTATCGGGCTCTCAATGCTAAAACCATCAAGAACAAATATCCCCTTCCGCGGATTAATGATCTCTTCGATCAGCTAGCTGGAGCTGTGGTGTTCTCTAAGCTTGACTTGAGAAGTGGTTATCACCAAATCAAGATTCGCAAGGAAGATGTGCCTAAAACAGCTTTCACCACCCGCTATGGCCTGTATGAGTACACAGTCATGTCTTTCGGTCTCACCAACGCACTTGCTACCTTCTCGAGGCTTATGAACTCGGTCTTCATGGAGTACCTGGATAAGTTCGTTGTGGTCTATCTGGATGATATCCTAGTCTATTCCAAGTCTAAGGAAGAGCATGAAGAACACCTGCGGTGTGTCCTAAGCAAGCTGCGTGAGAACCGCTTGTATGCAAAGTTCTCAAAGTGTGAGTTTTGGCTGCCTGAAGTAACTTATCTTGGCCATGTCATCTCTGCCAAGGGCATTGCAGTCAACCCGGAAACTGTGAAGACAATTGTTGAATGGCTTCCTCCTGTTAATGTCAAAGAAGTGCGGAGTTTCCTCGGTTTGGCTAGTTATTGTCGTCGCTTCGTTCAGAACTTCTCTAAGATAGCGAAGCCTCTTACCGATCTCCTCAAGAAAGGCAAGAGATACCTTTGGACTCCTGCATGTCAAGAAAGCTTTGAGACACTCAAAGAGAAGCTCACTTCCACACCAGTCTTGGTTCCTCCGGATACATCCAAGCCTTTCCAGATATTCTGTGACGCCTCTTTGCAAGGATTGGGTGCGGTCCTTATGCAAGAAAGACAAGTTGTTGCTTATGCCTCTCGACAGTTGAAGACGCATGAGATCAACTACCCCACACATGACATCGAGCTCGTAGCAGTTGTCTTTGCTTTGAAGCTATGGAGGCACTACTTGCTTGGCAACCGATGTGAGATCTTTTCTGATCACAAAAGTTTGAAGTATATCTTCACACAGCCTGATCTCAACCTTCGGCAGAGGAGATGGATTGAAGCAATCAATGATTTTGATTTGACCATCAACTACACACCGGGCAAAGCTAATGTCATGGCAGATGCTCTCAGCCGCAAAGCTTATGTCAATAACCTCATGATGGAAGAACAGCAACCTCTTTTGTGCAAGGAATTCCGTCAGCTCAACCTTGAAGTTGTGGAACAAGGGCATCTCCTAAACCTTCTGGCTACTCCTCTCTTGGAAGAAAAGATTCGTTTTCGTCAGCGTGGTGATCCGCACACCAGAAAGATCACCTCCCAGCTTCAGCTTCCGAAGTATGAGTCCTTCCACGTAGATGATCAAGGCACGCTTTTCTTCGACCACCGGATGTTTGTTCCAAACTACCCGGGTTTGAGAGAGCAAGTTCTCAAGGAGGCGCACGATTCTGTTCTATCTATCCACCCTGGCAGCACAAAGATGTACATGGACTTGAAAACACAATATTGGTGGCCTGGGTTGAAACGGTATTGTGCCAAGTATGTCTCGGAGTGTGATGTCTGCCGCAGAGTGAAAGCTGTCCATCAGAAACCTTTTGGTCTTTTACAGCCATTGAAACCTCCGGAATGGAAATGGGAAAACGTAGAGATGGACTTCATCACTGGTTTTCCAAGGTCATAGAAGGGCAACAATGCAATCTTTGTTGTCATCGATAGGCTTTCTAAAGTGGCTCATTTCTTCCCCGTCAAGGAAACAATTTCTGGAATTCAGTTGGCTGAGCTCTATATCAACAGAATTGTCTCTCTGTATGGGGTTCCGCTCGAGATAAGTTCAGACCGTGGAAGCATCTTCACTTCCAAGTTCTGGGAAAGCTTTCAAAATGCTTTGGGCACAAAGTTAAACTTCAGCACTGCTTACCACCCTCAGTCGCAAGGACAGGTCGAAAGGATCAATCAGATTCTGGAGGATATGCTTCGTGCTTGCGTCATCTCTTTTGGCATGAAGTGGGAGGAATGCCTTCCATATGCTGAATTCTCCTACAACAACAGCTTCCAGAAAAGTCTGAAGATGGCACCATTTGAGGCTCTATATGGTCGCAAGTGCAGAACTCCGATTGGTTGGTCAGGTGCAGGAGAAAGAATCTGTTTTGGCCCTGACATTGTAACTCAAGCAGAGGAGAAGGTGCATATCATTCTTGAGAACCTGAAGATTGCTCAAAGTCCTCAGAAGAGCAACTATGACAGGAAGCACACGGACATGGTGTATGCCCCTGGTGATCTCGTGTACCTTCGTGTCACTCCCATGAGAGGCACACACCGCTTTGGCATCAAAGGAAAGCTGGCTCCTAGATACATCGGTCCTTTCAAGATTCGTGGTAGAAGAGGAGAAGTTGCTTATGCCCTGGAGCTCCCGGAAAAACTCAAGGTTCATGATGTTTTCCACATCTCTCAGCTCAAGAAGTGCTTCAAAGATCCCGGCAGGACCGTGGATCATGAGCTAATCGATCTCCAAGAAGACCTGTCTTATCAAGAACACCCCACCAAAATCCTTGAGACCGCAGAAAGAAGGACTCGCAACAAGTCCATCAAGTTCTGCAAGGTGCAGTGGTCACACCATTCTGTTGATGAAGCCACTTGGGAACGTGAAGATGAACTTCGTGCCAACTATCCTACCCTCTTTGTGTCTTCTTCTTCCTAGAATCTCGGGGCGATATTCCTGTTTAGTGGGGGGAGAGTTGTAGCATCCCAGTTGTCTAACACCTGTAATGCTACTTGTTCTAGTAATAAAAGGACCACTTCCTACATATAATTGTTGCATCATCATCATATCATGCTCATGTCATCATGCCACCTTGCATTTGAGCATCATATAAAACCCCTTCTTGTTTGGTTCTTATCCCATGTGCATTATTAATTGTAGTTGCCTCTTGATATTGTATTTGGTTCTTGATATATTGTTAAATGCCCAAGTTGATTTGGGGGCATATCTCTTATTAACTCCACCACCTTTCTTTCACCACCTTATAATTCCACCATCCAACTAAATATGAGCTTGGCATTTATGGGTTTTACTTCTAGCTCATGTGGGTTGGGATGGATCCAATTCTTTTCCACATGTTCTCCTCATGGCATCATTTTGTTTTCACATTATTGATACATGAGAGCCACATGGCCACCTTTGCATGCCTTGTGAGTGGGACCCCTTTTTCCTAGCTTCCATATGTGTTGCTCTTGGGGTTATCATCATGTTGGGATATTTTGTGGGCTTAATAAATATCTAGTGGCATATACACACTAGCAAGTCCCAAATATAATCCAATGTGATCATCTCCTCATACTCCACTTGGAATTCTTTCTAAATTCTTTTGCTTGGGCCTCATTCCACACTTTGGAATGCATAAGAAAATGCCATGTAAATAATCTTGTTTTCACAAATATAAATATGTTATCAATTAATTATGCATGGCCCATGCAAGTACCCCTTTAGCTTGGCATTTGATTTTATTTGGATTTTAATATGGAGCATCTCTCTCTACCCTTTAGGCTTGGTCTTGTTTGATCATGCCTAAACCATCATCACCTTTCCACTTCTATGCTTGCACATGTGATCTTGTGGGCATGCCCTAAACCCCCCCCCCTAATCTAAAACCCTAAACTATATACCACCACCTCTAACCTAACCCGAGCCTCCCCATGCGTGCCCATCCACCCTCCTCCCTCCATGCCGAGCCTTCCATCTACCCCAACCCTAGCTAAGCCCTACCCGAGCCTAGCTCTAACCTACCCTAGCAAATCCCCTCCCCCTCTCTTCTCTCCCTGGCCTAGGGGCCCCTCCAACCGAACCTGCCTGCCCTGGCCTCGCCCTACCCCACCTGGCAGCCTCCCTCAGCCTTGCCGCGCCACCCCCTGGCCCCCATGTCGAGCACGTGAAGGAGGGGTGCAAAAGGTGGCCGAGCCGACCTTCCCCTCCCCCACGCAAGCCCCCACCTCACCCCCTCGTTCTTATCCACCCCACACCCCTCTGGCCTCTCCGCAGATCCATCCCGAAGCCTCCCTCCCCTTCCTTCTCCCTCTCTACCCTCATCTACCCCGACACCGACCACCACCGTCGGCCTCCTCTCGTCGATGTTGATCCAGGAGGCGGGCGTGGTTGTTTGGCATTGAGGAAGAACGAGCCGAGCGCCCTGCTTCGCCCCGTACCCGCCGTCGTGAAGGAGAAGCCCCAGGAGCCTGGACGCCGACGCGAACCGACGAACCCTAGCTCCGCCAGTGCGTCTGCCTCGCCGTCGATCACGACCGTCCCTGCCCGAACCGGCCACACCGACGCACTCGCGGTAAGCGTCTTATCCTCCCAGACACCCTCGCCTGCACCGTCGCTTCCTGGCGTCGCCGTTCCTTTCGTCGAGCACCCTCGGTGCGCCCGTCGCCGCGTCTGCCCACTCGCTGCCGCGGCGCGCAAGCTTACCTAGCCACCTAACCTCTCCCTGTCAACAACCACACAGCCACCGCAGTGGTTCCGCCCCCACCGTGCGCACGCCGCGTCGCGGGTTCGAATCCCCTCGCCGCGCTGCTCTGCTTTCTTTCCGACCCAGGCAGAGAAGAAAAACAGTACATGCCTGTCTCTTTGCACAAACCCCCCCCCCCCCCCCAACCTTTTTCTCAACCCGCACTCCCTCTAGGCCCACCTGTCGGTGCCCCATGGGGTTTTGCAAAAAGGCTCCCGTGGTTTCCAGGATTTAACCCGCGGTCCCCCTTGTTTTCCTGTGCGCGTGCGTGGCGTCCAGTCAGCCTGGCCCCACCCGTCAGCGCCTGTGGCTAGGTTCTGGCTGGTAACAAAAAAACTTTTCTGAGCATCTGTTTAAATTCAAACCTATTTAAATTTAATTCGAATTCAAATATAATTCTGTTTTAAATAACTTTTCAATTATAAAGCCAAATAATGCAAATATTATATGTTTCTGAACCAGAAAATGTAAGGATTTCAAATATGCTATTCAAATTACCTTTTGCACATTTAAAATTCCAAGTTGAGTAAATTACAACAAATGCCACTGGAACTTAATAAATTAATAACTTTTGAGTTATAACTCCGAATTTAGCAAATGATATGTCTAAAATGATCAGCTCGACGAGACCTTTCTGTTTATGCTATCCATGACTTCCATTGCAGCATGCATCATGTAAATATATAATATACAGCAACTATTATGACAATAAAATGTGGCCCAACCTTAATAAAATGACTTACTCTTGTATACCACACCTCACCCATGCCATTCTACTATATTGCCATGCAACTTGTGCATCATTCATCATGGCATGATTGTTTGCTTGATGCATTTTACCCATATGCTTGCGCACTTTATTTATGTTGGCCTTTGTTTGTTTGGTTCTTCTTCGAATAGACACTGAGCAGGGGATATATCAAGAGAACCAGGAGCACTACCCAGATCCGTCTCTCGCTTCAACTGAGTTGCCAGGCAAGCACTTCCACATGCTTGCATACATACAGTACCTATTGCCTCTATCTTATTCTTGCATCATTGAGTCGCGATTGCATTAAATTGAATCCCAAGTATTGCATAGCCTTTACTTTAAACCCCATCAAGCTTGTTCCTCCATCCCATGAGCCATTACTACAGGAGTTGTTTTGAGCCATGCGAGTCGTAGAACAACATGTGTAGGGTATGTGAGAGTCTGGTGGATAACGAGGTACCTAAACAACTTAACCTGAGTAGTAATGGGATAACTAATGAAAGTGGCACCGGTGAGCAACATCTGCTATTTGGTTTTTCCTGCTCACTTGTGTCCCGTAAGACCCCGAGTACTTGATTCCTGTTCCAAGATTTATCGCGCTATCCACATCCGGGAGGTATATGGGACCCCCCCTGAGCCAGAGCTTGATTCAGTCTTATTTCTTGGGGCCACAAACTAGTTTGAGGTTTTATTTATTATCCTGTACTTATGCCATGCTTTACTGCTTTATTAAATTGTGTGACAGATAGCACCTGTACTGTTTTGGATCGGGACACGATTCCGCGGTGTCGACAAGCCCAGTTTTGGGTTCCCAGTCGTTCACAGCCGTATACCCAAACCTTGAGTCCGTTTCGGAGTCAGCTAGCTTCGTGGCGGGTAGCTTAATGGGGTGGCCCCCTGAAATATTTCTGAATCCTGTGATTGCTTTGTCGTGAAGGCCTCGTTGGGTTTTGATTTGGTTTTTCCGAGGTTGATCGAGTGTGTGTTGCTATTTGTGCACCCCTGCAGGGTAAAACTTTCTGAAAGCCGTGTCCGCGGTTATGGACGACTTGGAGCACAGTTTCTCGATCATAGACAAGCATAACTAAAGTACCGCTTTAATCTGACTAAGTAATTGACTAGTAAATAGTGCAACATTCATGGAATGGTTAATAAAACTGCCAACGGATGGGGGTTGTTCGTCCGCTCCTCGTTGGTAAGCGAGGAGGAGGATGGATCTGTTGAAATTACTGTTATAACTGTTGCCCTTAATTCACGGACATCCGTCTATCATTGGTTAGGCGGATGGTTAGCGAGTATCTATAGAACTACTAGGGTTTATCTTTCGCTGCAATCGCGTCACCCCAGGTTGTGTCCCCTTTAGAGGCATTAAGACTTGTTGAGTACCCTTAGGGTCTCACACGATAAATTATTGGTTCAGATGAACAGGTACCCTCGCAGGACGGATACTGGGTGGAAGAGGCGGATGATGTGGGCAACGATCGTTCGGTGTAGAGATTCCGGGAACGGGGATCCGCGAGATCTGTGGGCGGGATGTGCTTATTTCTATGGCATCTTATGCCGATTTGCTTCTTATCCGTACTCGGACTTTGTTTTGCCGCTTCCGCTTGATACTCTGATGTGTGATGTATGAGGAATTATCCTAAAATATTATATCTATCCAGGTCATTTGAATCTTGCCGTATGGCGTTGCTATATTTCCTTTCTTTCTAGATGGAATGGCTCTGATGTACTTTTGTATGGTGGCTTGCATACATACTCATTTGTGTATGTAGTTGATCCCTTCGCCTGCCGATTATGCCGCCCGTACAGGTCCCGATGAATTGGAAGTGGTTGGGACGGCCGAAAGGTCTACCCGTGAGTGGCTTTTGGGGCCCCACCATACTATTTCAACCACTACCGTTCATCCAGGCTTGTATCTAGGAGCGTAATTCACCGAGGTAGTTACATAAGTTCTAGCAACCTATGTGATCCAGGCAGAGCCCATATTGCCAAGTGGTTGCACTTGAAGCTTCTCAACATTTGACCTCTCAAATCTCTTTGTTCCTAGGTGGCAATCCACAAGTGTGATACACAAGGTAAACCATAGCCATGGGCCTTGTGTAACCACTCAACCAAAAACCACCAAGCAATTACCATTCCACACAGGTGATTCATTAACTTAGTTGTTTTATTAAACAAAAACACAAGTCCTCAGACTTAGAAATTTTTCCATAGTATGAATGTATATATATTCCACCCTTGTTTTCTATTAGCTAAGCTAAGCATGATATTAGTAGGAATCTTAACTTAGGAAATTCTGCTAAAGTTTCATCTACTAGGTTTTCCCATAGCATGGTTTATACTTAGCAAAAATTCCATGCAATTTTTACTTAGAAAAATCACTAATGCATAGTGAAAGTAATGGGACAAAAGTATGAAGCATCACTTGCCTTTTTGGTAGAGGGTATAAGTTCACTCCTTGTCCTTGCAACAATCACACTCTTCAAGTCACTACAATTCAATCAAGCAAGGCATGATCTCAATCTACCAATCAAGCAAAACATCACATAAAATGATAAAGTCAAAGTAATGCATGCAAGCATGCCAAGCTTTGTTTTATTTGAAAGAGTGGTTCCTAATGGGTTGTAAACATTTGAAAACACCTAATGGTCATTTTATAAAGTGGCAAAGTCATTTGCAAAAGATTTCACTTCATAAACCATTTTCAAAACAAGGTATCATTTTATGTGGTGTAGAAATGTTTTTACTAAGGCATTAATATATAGGGTTCACAAAATACATTTTCAAATCATAAAACTTGGTGTTTGGGGTCAGAGAGTTTAAAACAAAACATTTCCCAGAGGTTTTCTTCCAAAACCATTTTTAATAAATAAACCATATTTTTATTTGACTAGAATTGGTTTAAATCAAGGATTCATTCTTTTGTTTTACCAAATACATTTTTGAATCCACAAAGTGATTCCTAGGGTCAGTAGGTTCAAAACACACCATTTGCAAAAGATTTTATCCCCAAAATCATTTTTGAACAATTTTTATAATCTAAACAAGCATACAAAAGTTTCTGCAAAAACAAGCAATTTAACAGAAACTTTTTACTAAACAAATGGCATGGTTGGCTAGGGCTTGTTCCACTGATTCTATTGGTATAAAGTTTGCAAAAATTGGACGTGTGGAACTAAAGTTATGGATTTTTCAAATTTGCATACAAATCAGATTATATTTCTGTTTTAAATCAAACTTCGTCCACATGGCTGTTTCTGATTCGTCAATACCGTTTCGCTTGGATCGGTTACGGGGTGCGTTGGATCTAAGTGGGACTGGACGATGCAGATTAGCTCGTACCTCTTCGCTTAAGTGGTTCTGTCTACGCCACAGGATGAGGATCCAACGGCCTACGTGCGTTTGACCAAAGGTTGGCGGCGCAGCGACGGCGGCTGGCGGCGGCACGGTCAGATGGTGGCGGTGCTGGTGAAACAGGAAGCGAGAGAGGATGAGAAGATGCTCACCATGTTCGCAACGTCGTGGGGAAGCTCAAGGAGGTTGTCGTTGCTGAAGGGGCGCACGGGGGTGAGGACAATGGCTCGCCGGAGTTGCTCCTGTCGACGGGTATGCTCGGGCGTCGTCGAGGACGTTGCTACAGCGCACGCTAGGACAAATGGGAGACAGGGTCAGACGCGCAAAGCCATGGTGATGATGTGTGCGTGAAGGAGAAGGAGAGGCGCGGCCAGAAACTACCCGTGGAGCTCGTCGGAGTTGGAGCGGACGGCGTCGTCGTTCAGTCGAAGACGAAGTCGACGCTGCAGAGCACGCGCGAGCGAGAGGAAGACACTGGCAGGTGCAGGAGATGATGGCGAGCAAGCTAGTGTGCTCTAGAAGCAGTGGGGCTGGCGGTGGTGGCCGTAATTTGAACGTGAGCTCGCCGGAGTCAGTGGGGTTCGGGCCTGCGATTCGAGCAGCCTGGTGGCGATGAGGAGTTGGCGAGCGAGGGGAAATGGAGCGGGGACGTGGGCGTTTAAGAGGGCGCAGTGGCAAAGCGGAATCACTGCGGCGTTACGGCGAATTTACGCGAGCATTCAACTGCAGGAACGGCCGGGCGTGGTCAGCGGCGGGTGAGGGAGAAGGTGAGCTGGCGATGGGGCCTAGCGTCAGCGAGAGGGAGAGAGGAGGAGTGGGTCCCGATTGTCATTCACTGCGCGGGTCGTCTGGTGAGTGAGAGAAAAACGCTTCGGGGGAGAGAGGGAAATGGGCTGCTGGGCCTAGTTGGGCTTGCTGGGTTGGGTTGGTTTGATTTTATTTTTTTCTGTTCTGAATCTTTTTCCTTTTTCCAATTCAATTTCTGTTTTGAAATTCAAACACTCAAATCAAATAAACTTCCACTAAACTTTATATTGAGTTTAGCTCTGTTTATCAACACAAATCAAAGTCCAAAACAAAATAATATTTTTAATCTTTTTAGGATCCATTTATTAATTAAATAAAATGGACCTTAGTTATTAAATCAAATAGGGTTTGATTTATTTAAAATCTCCATTTGAAATCTAAATATTATCAAAACCAAATCAGTAGGTTTTATTTGAAAATATAAAATACTTGGAAAACTTATTTAAAATAATTTAACTAGTTTTGATGTTTAATTAAAATGGTAAAACCTTTATTTTTAATAAACTTGGATATTAAATCCTTATTATTTTATTTAAATAAACCTTTACTATTTTTATCAAATAGAAATATTTTATTTCAAAGGCTTGGCCAAGTTTTAATTTGGCTTTATAAAATAATCCTTATTTATATTTCTACCTTTTTTATTTGAAAGTCAAATCTTTTTATAAAAGATCCAAAATAGTAATTCCAAATATTTTTAACTTTAATAATTGTTTTATCTTTTCAAATCCTTTAGGATTTGTTTGATCAAATAGGTTTGAAGGTTTCCAATTGGATTCAAAAGTTTCTTCTCACCTTGAAAATCAATAAAGTTTTATTTTATTCATTTATTTTTCACATAACAAGATTTGGAAAATCTTGGAATGTGACAGATCAAGATCAAAGATGATATGGTGATGGATAACAATCTGAACATAAACAATAATCCAATGGTTCCACTCAAAAGCATCAACTACAATGGTAATCAACACCGAGAAAGTTTCCCCTAAGAACTATGCAAGATTCAACACAATTGTTACAGCGGGATGGAGTGGTGATGATGGTGCTGGTGGAGATGATGGTGTGGATGATGATGATGATCCCGATGAAGTATAACTTGATGATGGTGTTGATAGCGATGATCACCCCTCTTCGGGAAGGAATTTCCCTGGCAGAAATCTGTCTGCCGAAGAGATCTTTCTCTCTCGGTGTTTTCCACCCCGCAGAGGCGGCGGAATCTTTCTATGGTCGCTCCCCGTGTATTAGGGTTTCGAGGAGAATATATAGGCGAGAGGGAAGAGCCAGAGGTGGGCCACAACCCCTGTAGGCGCGGCCTAGGGTGGCCCGCGCCTGGGGGGTGTGGGCCCCTGTGGCCCAACTCCGCCTCCCCTTCTGCCATTATTCGTCTTCTGGAAAAATAGGTTTTTTCGTAGTTTTTTTTGGTATTTTTATGATCTTCGTGAAATTGCATCAAAACACCTCTTTTTCCATCAGAATCCTGACTCCGGCAGTTCATCCTCCAAGAATCATCCAACATGCAAAAACAGATGAAAATACATAAGTAACACCTCTTAATATGAAATATATCAATGGATAGAGGAAAATTATGATATAGAATGGTGATGCAAATTGGACGTATCAACTCCCCCCAAGCTTAGACCTTCGCTTGTCCCCAAGCGAAAAATGAGCTCAGTAAACATGTCCATAGGTTTATGGAGTGAAGTGTCGATAAAAATAATACAGACAAGAAGCATCACACTTACCAATACACAACTCATAGAAGAAAGCAACTCACCATTATATGACTTAGCTTGCAACAAGTATAGGAGTCACAATAGAGATGCATAAAGATAAATCATAATTGGAATTGGCAAACTTTGTTCTTGGTCAGAGAACAGTTGGCAAACCGTTTTCAGATAAAGCTTTTGCGGAAGTTTTACAACAGGAGTACTCTTTACTCAAACATAAAAGGTTTTTCACAATGATGGCTTTCAAAGTAATACTCATTAGATAAGAGTCTTGTGAAAACAAGGAAGATAAAGAACATTATTGAATAAATCATCATAAGAATGCTTGAAACACAACAACTCAAATGCCTGCTGGAGATAGAGAGGAATAGGTTTACGGACTCAACTTAGAAGTAGAATAAAGGCCCATCATAGAGGGAAGCAGTGATTTCAAGTTCATAAAGAGCTTTCAAAGATTATGGTACTTACTAGCTTTGAGCTCTCATTGCCCCTATCATAAGCATCTTGAGGTTATTAAGGTTAAAGTGAACAAAGATGTAGTATATGCTTGATGAAATATAAGTTGGCAATCTCATGTCTCTTGAGTACGAGGGCCGCTCCTCATGCTACTCAACTTTAGTTACCGATACGTTCTTGTCATTGTAAGTACATGCGTATCATAAAGAACCACCAATGGGGTACCCCTTGCACATGATACAGGAGCTATCCCATAATCAAAATGACAAGGCAAGTAGACAATGAGCATCTCATCAATCTTTTATTTACCATGGGAAAATGGTGCTTTTTCTCCCTTTCCTCTTTTCAATATGTCTTTCTCTTTCTTTTATATAAGAAGAAAGCTTCAAAGATTTATCATTATGGTGATGCTGCAAGTTTCCACCATGATTTGGCATGGCTTAGGATAGCGGCCCAGGCGTTTCTCTAACACACATACATAACTCCATGGACTTACAAGCTCCCCTTATTTCACATCAACGACATCCGCAAACAAAAGAGCATGATATCAACTGGGTATGTATTTACAGGTGTTGAAAGCTTTCCTCGTGACAACACGGTTCTGCTAATCCCAATGTATAGATGCAAGCATATAAAACTTCGATGACACAATGGTTCAAGTTTATTAGGGGCAAGAAAATAAGGAATGCCATCAAGTTCGTGAGAGATTTACCGACTAGTTTTCACATAACAAAATAATTTTTAATTCAAAAGATAGATGAAGCTGGAGAATTTACTTGGAATAGCAATAATGCTAATAGGTAGATAAGGTGGACAAAAATGGCACTTGTTTTGGTTTGAAGGGGTTGGAAGCATCAGAAGTATGCTTTCTCAAAACAGGGTTTTTGGCTAGCAAGGATGGGTACCAAGCAAAAGAGTTGAAGGAAACAAACAAACTACAAGTGATAAAGCCAAACATGCAATCTTCCTTGAAGACACAAAAGATCTTAAATGAAGAATACTAAGCTTATGATCCAATCAAGAAAGAAAATATAAGATACAAAATACCTATAAGCTTTTCTCTTTTTCCTTCAAACCTTAAAAAGTGTTGCTACTGACCAGAGCTTGGTTTGCCAAAACCAATTTAGATCTACTTGATGCTCCCAAAGTGATACCAATACTGATCCACAAGATTAATCATATAATAGAGATTGCAAACCAAAACAAGAAGTGCAAAAAGTAAAAGATGAAACTTATCATTAATATTCCATAAAGGCACTCACACCAAGGGATACATAGATAACCAACTAAAGGAGAGATACTTCCATAATGCAAACCAACCTATAAGATAACTTCTCTACCCAAGATATAACACTAATAAAAAGGTAAAAGGTAAAAGATACTGATGTGATACCGCGGCACTCCCCCAAGATTGGAACAAGCCAAGGGGATGCCAAACTTGATGACGAATTACTCCTTTGGTGGTGGTGGTGTTCTCTTGATAAGTTCTTCAATCAGTTCCCTCAAATCCTCAATCTCAAAGGTTAGAGTATGAATCAACTCCGAATTATGCTCAATGCGGTTCATGATCATGTCGGACCGAGAATCCCAATCCTTGTTATCATTTCCCCAATCTTCCTTCTTAGTATGTTCATTCCCTGCATGGTTAGAACGAGGCAGATCCCAAACAGAGGGCAACCTCCCTTGGGGCACCTTTTGGTATTGTTGCTCAATTAAGAGAGTATGGAGGGGGTTCTTGGTGTTTGAAGGAAGTGAATGTGGAGCGAGGATATGACGTGGAGTTTTCCCTCATGTAGACATCTGTGTTGTCATCCTAAGCTTGATGGGGTTTGACACCACTCCAATGCTTGCAACGGTAGCGCGGGTATCCGGATGCTCTTCCTCCTTCATGTATTCTTCATCCTCAACCAAGATCTCCTCCTCCTTGGGGTTTTGAGGATCATCTTCCACGAGCTTCTTGCCTTTGTCGTTGGCAGAGACCATGGTGCTCTAAACTTGAGAAGATTTCCTGACAGAAACAGATCGAAATGAAAACACGATGAGAACACGATATACGAACCTCGGGGGATCCAGGGGGTTATATATTACGAAGTTTCAATGCATAAGGAAGGTATTGTGCGAAAACGAGGTGGAGACGGACTCTAGGGGGCTCACACCCCCTCTAGGCACGGCCAGCTGGGGCCCGCGCCTAGGGTGGGTGTGGCCCCTCTGGGCCCCGTTTCCTCCTCTATTTCGTCTCGTATCCTTCCATATGTAATAAAAACATCAAAAATATAAAAAGATCGGGTTTTCACAAATCTTTAGTTTGCAGCACTTTTACCTACTCGAAGACGGACTCTGCAGATTCCTTTTCTCCATCTCCTGAAAATTCCTTTCATACAAGGCCTTACACAAACCTCATTGGCAACATTAGTGTATGCAAAAACAATAAACCTTTAGATTCAAACTTCAACTGAAATCCATCAAAACATAAGCTACTGTAGTGACCCCTTTCCAAAAGACCAAAAAGAATCTAAAAGGGAATCAATATAAGAAGCAAATGCTAATGATGGCATAAATCTGTCAAAACAGACCAGCAGTCAAAGATTGATTTTTTCGAAAAACTTATGTTGCTCAAATCAAAAAGTGCAAAACTAACGAAAGTTGGATAACAACTTGGAGAACAAGCACAGAAAAATAAAGCTCCATCCGTTGTACTGAGCTCCTTCACGAATTTTTACAACGCAGCACAAAAATCTGTCCCAGGAAAGCCACTTTTCACAACTCCTCTACTTCTCAAAAGTAGTTGATCTTGACACAAAAACCAAAACAAAAAAAGGAAAAGGAGCGGTTATTACTAAGGTAATAACTTACAAGACTCAACAAAACAAAAACCAAAAGCAAACTAAAACGGGTTGTCTCCCAAAAGCTCTTCCTTTATAGCCTTTAAGATGGGCATGGTAGTTTCAAAGATGCTCACATAGGAGATATGGATTTGAAGTGAAAGAGAGCATCAAGAATCAAATATCCAACACATTTGAGTCTAACTCACTTCCTATGCAAGGGGATCTCATGAGAAAACAAATTATTTAAAAAAAGGCCACTAACATAGGAAGACAAAACAAATGAAACTTCAAAGCTTTCAACATGAAACGGGGAAACTTAATATTATTGAAATGCATAAAACCATGTTTCCCTCTCTCATAATAACTTTTAGTAGCACATTTAATAAAGTTGATAATATAACTGTCACAGGAAACAACTTTATCATCAGAGTGAGCATACTTACAATCATCAAAAAGAGGTCCAAGGTCATAAACTGGATCAATAAAAGCAAGTTGTTCAACCCTAAAATCTTCATTAGGCAAGCTATTTTCGTAAGGAGCTTTAGCAAATTTAGAAAATTTGAACTCATAAGAATCTCCATAAAACTTACTTAAAACTTTCTCCTTCTTACAATCTATAATAGCTCCACAAGTTTTCAAGAAAGGTCTACCAAAGATAATAGGACATGTTTTACTAGCTGCTGAACTAAGCACTAGAAAATCAGCAGGATACTTAATCTTACCGCAAAGGACTTCCACATCTCTTACGATACCAATGGGGCAAATGGTTTCCTTATTAGCAAGGTGAATAACCACATCAATGTCCTCAAGCTCACAAGGACCAATTTCATGCATAATTTCTTTGTAAAGCTCATAAGGAATAGCACTCGAACTAGCACCAATATCACATAAACCATAATAGCAATGATCACCAATTCTAACAGAAAGCACATGAACACTAGTTTTTATAGCTTTCCTAGGATGAGAGACAATATTAGAAGCGTCTTCACAGAAGACAATGTGCCCAACTTCTACATTTTTAGTGACAAGATCTTTCTCAATGGCTACTACAGGTTCAATGTTTATTTGCTCATCAGGTTCAACAGCTTTCTTTACACCTTTGTTATTTGCACTAATAATCATAGAGTACTCCTTTACCTTGGATGGGAAAGGTGTTTTCTCAACATAAGGTTCAGGCAAAATACGATCAATAGTACAAACTTCGGTGCTTCTAGCAGGAACATGATTAACAATATCTTTATAAGGTGCATGGTACTTATACCACTTCTTTTTGGGAATTTCTATGTAAGAGGCAAAAGCCTTTAAAAAATTGGCAATACTTTGGGAATCAAGACCATACTCAATACTAATATCATAGAATTCATCAGTTCCCATAAAAGATTTAATGCTTTGATAATCATAGTTTATACTTGACTTTCTTCCTTTGTCATTCTCCCATGCTTCAGTTTTCTCTTGAATACGGTATAGGAGATCCCATTTAGCTTCTTCCTTCATACGTGTGCATGATCCAGCACAAGAAGCGTCTAGTAAATCTTTATCATGAAGAGAAAGCCTTGCATAAAAGTTATTGATAATAATATTGTTAGGGAGTTCATGAATAGGACATTTAAGCATTAGTAACTTCAATCTCCCCCAAGCTTGAGTTGTAGTCTCTCCATAACGAGGCCAAAAGTTATATATCAGATTCATATCCTTATGAATCTCACTGGGAGGATAGAATTTAGAATAAAAGAGAGGTACTAATTCCTCCCATTCCATGGATTGTCCATTCTTCAGCAGCTTATACCATCCTTCAGCTCTTCCTTTCAATCATATAGAGAGTAACTTATTATTCACCTATTCAGTTGTGATACCTGCACACTTAAACAACCCACATAATTCATGGATAAAAAGAAAGTGATCACCAGGGTGGACAACTCCATCCCCTAAATAATAATTATCCATAACATGATCAACAATACTTGTAGGTATCTTAAAAGGATCTATCTCAACAGGCGGTGGTTCATCTACTACCCTAACAGTGGTAGTAGTTTTCCCAAACAGAAAACCAAGTGGGTTAACTCACAGTAGAAGTTTCCTTTACCAGTTCCACTCTTCAATAGCGCTTCACTCTTTGGCAACGGCGCCAGAAAATAGTCTTGATGACCCACAAGTATAGGGGTGTATCATAGTACTTTCTATAAATAGGAGTGTCGATCCCAACAAGGAGAAGAAGGTGTATACTAGTGGTATGGAGCAGGAAATCTCTGTAAATACTTAGCAAACGAATTTTCAGGGGTTTTCTAATAAAGCAAGGAAATAAAGTGCAAGTAAATAAAGACATCAAATAATTACAGCAAGTGTCCCAATCTTTTCTTAGCAAAGGACAAGCCGGTGGAAATACTAATGAGGATTAAACGTTCTCGAGGACACATGGGAATTCTATCAAGTGCTTTCGTTTCATATAGCCGATAAGTCTTCTTTGCTTTCATAAGTGTTGAGTGGGTGAACCTATGCTAATGTACCGACTTTACTTGGACTAATACATACTTGTGATTAAACCCCTTGCAAGCATCCACAACTAAAAGAAAGCAATTAAGATATAAACCTAACCACAGCCTTAAACTCTGAGATCCTACACTCCCTTGTGCAATGGTTTCCTAATGGGGGTTCAGGTTTCTGTCACTCTGGCAACCCCACAATTAGTAGTCAAATACACAATGCATTCCCCTAGGCCCATAAATTGTGAAGTATCATGTAGTCGATGTTCACATGACACCACTAGAAGAATAGCACCACAACTTAAATACTAAGCCATTGAATAATACCTCAACACAAATCCACTACTAACAACATGACTTCTCCCATGTACTCAAGAACTAAACGAACTACTCACGAGACATCATATGGATCAAGATCAAATATGATATGGTGATGGATAACAATATTAACATAAACAATAATCCAATGGTTCCACTCACAAGCATCAACTAGAATAGTAATCAAAACCGGGAAAGTTTCCCCTAAGAACTATGCAAGATTCAACACAATTGTTACAGCGGGATGGAGTGGTGATGATAGTGTCGGTGGAGATGATGGTGTGGATGATGATCCTGATGAAGTCTACCTTGATGATGGTGTTGATGGCGACGATCTCCCCTCTCCGGGGAGGAATTTCCCCGGCAGAAATATGTCTGCCAAAGAGCTCTTTCTCTCTCGGTGTTTTCCACCCCAAAGAGGCTGCGGAATATTTCTGTGGTCGCTCCCCTTGTATTAGGGTTTTGAGGAGAAGATATAGGCGAGAGGGCGGAGCCAGAGGTAGGCCAGGTGGGCCACACCCCCTGTAGGCGCGGCCTAGGGTGGCCTGCGCCTGGGGGGTATGGCCCCCCTGTGGCCCAACTCCGCCTCCCCTTCTGTCATTCTTCGTCCTCTAGGAAAATAGGATTTCCAAAGTTTTTCTGGTATTTTTTTGATCTTGGCGAAATTGCATCAAAACACGTCTTTTTCCATCAGAATCCTGACTCCGGCAGTTCATCCTCCAAGAATCATCCAACATGCAAAAAAATGAAAAGACATAAGTAAGACCTCTTAATATGAAATATATCAATGGATAGAGGCAAATTATGATATAGAATGGTAATGCAAATTGGACGTATCATTAAGCTTGGGGATGCTTGATACGCCGTAAACATATCTATAATTTTTGATGTTCCATGCTTGTTTAGTATCAAATTTGCTTTGCTTTGTCTACACTTTGATGTATTTTTATACATTTTCTGGGACTAACCTATTAACAAGATGCCGCAGTGCCAGTTGCCTGTTTTCTGCTTTTTTTATTTTAGAAAAGCTAGTAAGGAGATATTCTCATAATTGGACGGGACAAAAGCCAAAGTTAATATTTCACCGAGGAGAACACGGAGTCCAGAGGAAAGAGGGAGGGGCACCACAAGGTCGCCACACCCTAGGGCCACGCGGGCCCACCCTAGGGCGCGCTGCCCTATGGTGTGGGCGCCCTGGCTGCCGCCCGGCCTTGCCTCTTCGCCTATAAAAGACCCTCGATGCCGAAAACCTAAGTACCCAATAGAATCTCCACGAAACAGTCTATAGCCTCCGCCACCATCGTACCTAGACCGGGGGGATCTGAAGCTCTTCCCGGCACCCTACCGAAGGGGAGAGATCATCCCGAAGGCCTTCTTCATCACCATGCCAGCCTCCGGTATGATGCGTGAGTAGTTCACCCTTGGACTATGGGTCCATACAGTAGCTAGATGGTTGTTTGTCCTCCTTTGTGCTATCATGTTTAGATCTTGTGAGCTTCGTTCATGATCAAGATCATCTATTTGTAATCATATATGTCATGTTTGCGGGGATCCGATGGATATTGAGATACTATGTCAGACTGATTATTGATTCTATCATGTCTTAGAGATTATTTTTTACATCCCAAAATTTTCCAAATTTTGAAATGTGAAAAATAAACAAACAAAAGAAATAAATGTTGAAATTTATAGGGAAAAGAAACTTTTGCTTCTAAATGGAAACATCAAAAACCTTACTTGAACAAAATTTGAATGAAAAAGCAACAAACAAATTTTCAAATAGATCAAATGCAACCATGCATGGAATGTATCTTGATTTTAAACACTTGGAAAAGTTAAACCAAAAACCTAAACCCTAATAATAGAAATCATCATCAAGATCACTCTAAGACTATGGCTTTGTTCCATATAAAAATTTAGCAACAACATTCCTAAATGATCAATAAATGGTAAACAAAAATATTACAAAACCATGGGAATTGGTTTCACTCCATTTGGAGCCATGGATAAAAACTTATGATTTTTATAAGATAAAAGAAAATATTCCAAGGCTAATAAAGCTCATAGGTAAAATCCATACCAAATTGTGAACAAAATAATTCAAAAGGATATAAAAAGATAAACAATTATTAAATAAAATTATACAAATTGTAATCACCAATTTTGGAACTATAAATAAAAAGATATGAATTTTATAAGACAAAGAAAGAAAGAAAGAAAGAAATTTGAATTATTTCAAATATAATTTAAACCATGGTTAAAATCCATAAGTAAATGGAATAAAAGTTTATTAAATAATATAAAAGAATAAAAGTTTATTTAAATAAAAGTATATGGGCTTATGAACCATATTCAATTTTATTTAAATAAAAGCCAAAATGCCTCACTTAATTTAAATGAATATTAAATCATAAGGAAAATATTTGGATTACTCCTAGTTGGACTAAATAACACACTAATATTTTTGTATAAAAGCTACTGAAAAATTTGGTAAAGATTTGAATCAATTTGGAGTAAATCAAATTGATTTGAATAAAAAAAGAAAACAGAAAAAGAAAAAGAAAAGACTAAACAGAAAAAAAGGGAAACCCAACCCAGCCCAGCAACCCTGGCCCAGCAGCAGCCCAACGCAGCCCACCCGGGCCACCTCTCTCTTCCCCTGCTCTCTTTCTCACCCGCACACACACCCACTCACTCGCTGACGCGCTGGACCCACTACCACGTCGCCTTCGTCTTCAAGCCAGCGACAGAGCCCGCGTTCCCCTCCTCGCTGTTTCTGGCCGTCTTAATTCGCGTAAATTCCATTGATTCCGCGAGTAAATTTCTCCCCCGACCACACCCTATTATTCCCCTCTGTCTACTTCCCATTTCCCCTCACTTCCCCGCCCCAGAGAGCCCCCAGGTTGCTCGGAATCGAGTTCGCGCCGCCGCAGCACCGACGGTCTCCAGTGAGAAATCCGGTGAGCCCTGACCTCCCCTTGCCCTCTAGTTCACATGAACTTGATCGCCATCACCTCACGCTTCTCCTGATACTCTCTGTTTGTCCACGGACGCTCTATAGGCTCGCCTCCGTCATCTTCTGCAAGCGCCCCGACGACAGACGAACTCCGATGAGCCCTAACATCCAAACCCGTGCGCCCCTTGCCCTCTTATTCAGAAAACCGTGCTCTCCATCGTCTTGTGCTTCCTCTGATACTTGCCACACGCTCGCTCGTGACCTGCAAGCTCGTCCACAATGATATCAGCAATCACCTGACGGAGCACGCAACTCCGGCGAGGAATCACTGACGAACTTGTGCGCCCCAGCCTCGCCCACGACCACCTTGAGAAACACCTCATCGCCGTGAATCTGGTAAGCCTCTGTACCCCCTCCCTTACCCCCTAGCATCTTCGGACCACTGTCACCCGATGCGCCGCCGCCGCGCGCAGAGAGCAGCGCGCCCATCGCTGGTCAGACCGCTCTGATCCGTAGGATCTAGATCGAAAGGCCATGTTAGAACACTTAAACAAAGGGGTATCAATCCATCTCGGCCGCTCAGAATCACTTAAATCCAACAGTCTATGTAGCGTGATCAGCACGGAGCAGTATCAACCAATCAGAACATGCCACGTGTCTGTGAATTAGAATTAAAATCTAGATTTTGATCTATTAGATGTTTAAACTTGTAAAATCAATAACTTTTGATCTGTAAGTCCAAAATTACAAATTTGGTGTCTATGGACAGAAAAATGTATAATTTGCACCTATGGCCTTACTTTGGTTATTTGTTCCTGAAAACTTAGAGTTTTGTGCAGAAACTTGTTTAGGGCTATTTTGCGTATAAAAAGTGTTTTAAAAAATATTTTTGAGTGAAACCTTTTGCAAATGGTTTTGTTTTGAACCCTCTGACCATAAAACTAATAATTGAAATTAAAAATGTTTTGTTGACACTAGAAATTATTCCCTTGATTAAAGCTTTTCTAGTAAAACAAAAATGTTTTAAATAACCAAATTACACTAACTTGGTTCCAAATAGAATACCACTTTTATAAAAGACCACTAGGTGTTTTGAAATGTTTAGAACCTTGTTAGAAACAAATTTTTCAATAAAATAACCTTTTTCATGCTTGCATGCATTTGTTTGTTTTCTTGTTTTTGTTTCGTAATTTTTTGTGTTGTAGTTTTGAGTGTGTGCTTTTGCTTGATTGTATTGTAGTGAACTTTGAGGAGTGTGACAATTGCAAGATCAAGGAGAGTACCTATATTTTCTACTAAAAAGGCAAGTGATACTTGGGTCATCAAAAGTCCTATCTTTTCAGTATTGCATTAGTGATATTTTTGTAGTATGCATGATAGAACTATTTTGTATAATTATATGCTATGCTATGGTAGATCCTATAGAATATATCTTGGTAGAAATCTTCCTAAGATAAGAGACATGTTATGCTAGTATGCTTAGCCTAGCTATTAGAATTCAAGGATGGAAATTCATGTTATGATATTATGGAAAAGTTATGCCTATATGTTTTTGACTAAGAAAACAACTTGTTAATGAAACACCTGGGTGGAATGGAAGGTATGGTTTGTGTTGAGTGCTTACTCAGGGCCCATTTCTATGGTTTACCCTGGTGTATCTCACTTGTGGATGGCCACCCAGGAACCAAGAGATTTGAGATGTTTAGTGTTGAGAAGATTCTAGTGTAACCACATGGCATATGGGCTCTGCCTTGACCAAGTAAGTTGCAAGAACTCATCTAGATGGACAGAAGGTGGTAGTGATGATAGGATGGAACGCGTCCATGGTGGTCTGAGGGATTGCTTCTGAAAAGTCTTGTCTCGATGCATGTTGAGTCTTGTGGGGAAAGTGCACCACCTCTCGAGAGGGTAAAACCTAAGTACTTAGCCGTGTTCCCGATTATGGAAACTTTGAGCATCAAAGACATTGAAAGGGTCAATAATCTCCTCATCCCAATTTCTCTA
Source organism: Avena sativa (assembly GCA_916181665.1). Classification (NCBI taxonomy): domain Eukaryota; kingdom Viridiplantae; phylum Streptophyta; class Magnoliopsida; order Poales; family Poaceae; genus Avena; species Avena sativa. Next base: position 249,394,444 of record OV702284.1, on the reverse strand, counting down.
AGTTAAAACTTCTGGGTGAACAAGGGTAGCACCTGGTGTGTATCCAGTGTGCCATTGTTTGATGAAGTGTTTTGCAAAAGAGAAAAACTATTTTACAAAGGATAGGGAAAAACTTATTTTATGCAAAGGCCATCCAAAACTCCACTTAGCTATATATTCATGTAGATGCTAGATTCTCCATATCAATATGATATCACTTGCCAATACAATTCAAGTGTATTGACCCTTGTGGTTGTAACTTATCATGTTGCAGGTTTGTTTGATGTTAGTGAAGTTTGTTAAGTAGGGATTACAATTCTACAACCAACATGTTTGCCGGTGGAATATGAAGATGAAGGACTCCATGCTTTATAGATTATAGCTACTACTCTGTAATAAGATAGCCATATGAGCTATGTAAGTTGTAATGAACTATTTTATTCCTGGTTATGAGTTGTAATATGACCTTTGTTTCTTGATATTACATCTTAAACTATGGGTGATAGCTATTCGATTCAGGGACTATCCCTGTAAACACAGGGACTTGTACCTTATTGGGTTCAGGCCTCTACATTATTGATTCTATCATGTCTGTGTTGTTTGATATCTTGCATGCTCTCCGTTTCTAGTAGCTATCTTGGCCAAGTAGATTCTAGTGACTCCAAGAGGGAGTATTTATGCTCGATAGTGGGTTCATGCCTCTATTTAATCTGGGAAGTGATAGAAATCTCTAAGGTTGTAGATGTGTTGTTGCTACTAGGGAGAAAACAACAATCTTTTGTTCATGGAACAATTGTATTGTTTACTTTACACACATTGCTTAATGCAATTATCCGTTGCTTGCAACTTAATACTGGAGGGGGTTCGGACGATAACCTAAAGGTGAATTATTAGTCATAGATGCAGTTGGATGGCGGTCTATGTATATTATTGTAATGCCCAATCAAATATCATAGGAATCATGAATGTCTAGTATTTGCATTGTTATGCCTTGCTCAGTTCCCGTCAATTGCCCCGCTGTAATTTGTTCATCCAACATGTCATGTTATTTATCTTAAGGAGAACACCTCTAGTGAACTGCGTGTAGGGTTCGCAGCATAGAAAACAAAATTTTTCCTACGATGGGAACTATGTACCAAGATCTATCTACTAGATACAACCAACGGGCGGATATATATCCGTAGAGAACATACCCTTGAAGACCGACAAAGCTTAACGAGTTCAACTCGTGGATGATGTAGACGATCTCTTGCCGATCTCAAGATCGAGAGGAAGTCCTAGCACCGCAAAGCAGCAGCGCATCCGTGCTCGCACACACGTACAAGACACCGAGCAACCTCCGCCTCATCGCTCCAGCGATGCAGCGGAAGCACAACCCTTTCTTGCCTAATATCCACCAGGAACATGTATCTCGCTAGTCCGAGACCATGGGGGATAAATTCTAGAGGGGGAGAGAGATCCTTCACGAGGAGGTGTGTGTGAGAAGTGAGAGGAGGGGCTCCTTTTATAGGAGGAGGGGGGCACCCAAGGGGGTGTCCGCCGGCCATGGGGGGCTGCCCCCTCCCCTCCTTCATTCATGTGGGTGGACACTCCACTCACAAAATGGCCCTTCAATTTTCTCCACTCAAAAACCCACTCAAATTCCCATTAAGTTTCCACCAAATCTAATGCAAACTCTCATTAAATAAAACTCTTTTATTTTATTCAGAATTTTGTCAATTACTTTAATGAAAAACATTCACAAATAACCCCTTGCTAGAATTAAATTTCACATGCATAACCTCTTTATGCAATTTCACCCGAAAACCTGTTTCGGTATCTAGTGAAATAAATTCCTGCGCTTGTTTATTCTTTCGGCATGAAACATTTGCTCCAAATGGATGCCAGTGTCCCTTAAGTGTGTCACCCTACGGTTCGCGAATAATGCGGACATGATCGAGACCCTTCTCCGATCAATAATCAGTAGCGGGACCTGGAGATCCACACTGACTCCCACACATTCAACGATGACTTTTCCTGTGATCGTTGGAACCTTTTACGCTTGTATCTTAATCCCTTTGTTTCACGATATATTACATGTCCGAGATTCGATCATCGGTATCTCCATACCTAGTTTGATCTCGTTACTGACATGCACTCTTTTCTCGTTCCCGTGATATAACATTCTAGTGATCAAATCACTTTCTTGCAAGCTAACCAATGTGATATCACCGAGAGGGCCCAGAGCATATCTATCCGTCATCGGGATGAACAAATTCCACTCTTGATCCATGATTCTCAACATAACACTTTAGTAGCTTTGAAGCCATCTTTATAATCACCCAGTTACGGAGTGACGTTTGATGTCAACAAGAAACTCTTCCGGTGTTAGTGATTGGCATGATGTCATGGTCTAAGGATTACGACTACTTCGTAAGTTGTTTATAGCAATATAAACTTAATGACTTTGATCGTAATTCTATACTTCGGATGAATGTTCATCACACCATTACACTAATGTTGTGATCTCGTTATTAACAACATCCAATGTCTATGATCAGGAAACTGTGATCATCTTATTAATCAACGAACTAATTTATGAGAGAGGCATAACTAGGAACTTTCTGTTTGTTTATTAAACACACATGTATTAACGTTTCCGTATTAATACAATTATAGCATGCAAAATAAACATCTATCATATACTTGGAATACACATAATAAACATTTTATTATTGCCTCTCAGGGCATATTCCCTTCACTGTGGACCCCGGTCCAATCTTTATCATTGATACATAATCTACTATTACCGTTTACCTTCTACAAGCAACTATTATCTTCCACACTATACGTTTAATCCTTTGTTTTCAGCAAACCAGTGAGATTGACAACCTCACTGTAAGTTGGGGCAAAATCATGAGTTTGTGTTGTGTAGGATTCCAAGTTATTAGCAACACCTTGGAGTTGTTTCCTTCCTCCTACTGGTTCGATAACCTTGGTTTCATAACTGAAGGGAAACTTGTTGCTATGCTCATCACACCTTCCTCTTGGGGTCTCCCAATGAAGCTCTATAGTGATCTGAGCCTGTCAAGGGCGCAGCCGATTGACATGGGTATGACCTATCGGGTCCCTATGATTAGTTACCCTAGGCGCATAAAAGATTATGTCCCACGAAGACCCAACAAAGTCCAAGAAGCACCCGACGAATAAAGACTTTCCTTATCTGATAAGGAATAATCAGGAACCGACATAGAGTTCGGATTGTAAACATAAACTTGTAACCTCTCCAGCTACGGATCCATGACCCAGCCTCTCATATAAAGGTTAGGAGGACCCGATGGAGAGGGCACCTTTAGTTTTTCTGCAATCCGCCGTGAGCTAGATCGCAACTAGCGAACCAACGACTTTGTAACCGAGCTTTTGCAATAATCAGCTACATCAACTCCCTTGTTTGTCTGATCAGCTGATGAAATCCCCAACGCTCTCTTTGTTATGAAACCCTCACTCCATAACAATGGGCATTGCCGAGGTTACCCCTTGTCAATTGGCGACGTCTGTGGGAACTTTGAGCGTTGGATCCATGGATTCGGCGGCTTACCCTTCACCAAGCAGCAACCCGATGATCAAGGTTGGTGAGGTCCATTACGATCTCGCTGATCCGCACCCACCCACCCCTTTGTCGGCTCTTGTCAACTTTGACCAGGAGTCTGATATCATGATCGGAAGTTTCCACTTCCGCATGGGATCACTCAACAATTTCTACCTTTCGGATCCGCTCAGTGTGGACCCGTCGGCAATACCAACATCACCTACGGAAACACCATCATCATCCATCGGCTCAATAGGACAGGCCGCCTCTGATCCGACAAACGTCAAAGAAACTCGCAGAAACTCCGCAGGTCTGGAAGATCTGCCTGATCCATATGATGGTCTCTCCATCGGTTTGATCTCCCATTCAACGTTGTAGCACATCCTAAGTTCATCCATCACAATCCCTGACGAAGCCGAAGAAAGCGTCGACTCAGGAATCAAGAGGGGGAATCATATCTAAAATAAGATCCCTTGGACTTTGCTGGATCACAAATCAGCGTATCCTATGGGTATAGCGGCGATGACAATCAATCAAGCATGAGGCACCGCCAAGTGTGCGTGATCTAGGACGAAGGAACCTCAACACCCCGCGACTCGCATGGTAAACCGATCATTAACCATGATGATATTTTATCGGATGATGTGACAGGACGTCATGAGGAGAGGCAGGACCCACCAAAAGGAGAATGTCGTGTTGTGAACAGAGGTCCATGACAACAGTTTCCACCAGCGGTCTGGCAAAAGGCCCGACACGCTGTATCAGGTGTAGTGCCCATGATAGCAGACACCAGAAGAGAGGAACTTACAAATACTTATTGCACCACAAGAGGAAGGACCTACTGCAGCTGCAGCATTCTCTGCACGAAAGGAAAATGTTAGCCGATGAATCCAGCTTGCGCCACGCACAACTTAGTTCCACCCGAAATTCTGGCAACATCACCGGGGGACCACAGCCCAAACAGAGCGCCTCGCGATTGCCGTGTATCCCTATAAAGAAGAAAGGAACGAGTTAGCAAGGGATTTGCACTTTTTGTTCATGTCAGTTGATTCTATAGGTAACATCAAAGAAAAAATAATATCAAAGCAAAAATAGCACAGGTTGACCTTTTGACCACCCAGCCAGTAGCCGATGATCCACAGGCAGCCATCCATCGCTTCACCCTCATGGGATTGGGTATGGTAGGTGAAACTCTCGCACAAGGAGAGCAAGAATGCAGCGAGCCGATAAATCACCACGCCGTCTCAGCAGCCCTATGCACACAAGGATTACCCAATGATCTAGGTCCCCCTACTACGTGCGCTTCACACACTCTTCGTGGGGGGACTATGCAAGAAACGACATTACACAAAAAAGTATTGACATATCCAGGGATGAACGAAGTAGCCAAAGATATTCTGATGGAGAAAGCGACGATGAGTGTGAGCCCTATAATTGTTGGAGATATGCCCAAGAGGCAATAATAAAGAGGTTACTATCATATCTTCATGCTTATGATAAATGTTTACATACCAATGCTATAATTGTATTAACTGGAAATATTAATACTTGTGTGATTTGTAAACATAAAAGAGTCCCTAGTAAAGCCTCTTGTTAAACTATCTTGTTGGTTAATATATGATCATGGTTTCCTGATCATGAACATTGAGATGTTATTAACAACAAGATCATATCATTAGGAGAATGGTGTGATGGACATACTCCTATAGTTAAGTGTAGCATAAAGATCAAGTCATTTAATATAGTTCATTTGTTACAAGCTTTCTGATACATAGTAACCTAATTCCTTCGACCATGAGATCATGCTAATCACCATCAATGGAAGGATGCTTTGATGACATCAAACACCACACCGTAACTGGGTGGCTATAAAGGTGGCATTGAGTGTTCGGAAAGTATGTGTTGAGGCACATGGATCAAGAGTGGGATTCATCCATCCATATGACGGATAGATATACTCTAGGCCCTCTCGGTGGAATGTCATCCAATTAGCTTGCAAGCATGTGACTGGCTCACAAGGGATCACATATCACGGGAACGAGAAAAGAGTACTTATCGGTAACGAGGTTGAACTAGGTATGCAGAGATACCGATGATCAAACCTCGGATAAGTAAAATATCGTGAGACAAAGGAAAATTGGTATCATATGTAAATGGTTCATTCGATCACGAAGTAATCATAGAAATATGTGGGAGCCATATGAATTTCCAGATGCCTCTATTGGTTATTGATCGGAGAAGAGTCTCGGTCATGTCTGCATAATTCACGAACCGTAGGGAGACACACTTAAGGATTCGATGTTGTTTAGTAGATATGGAAAGTGAGTAAAGAGACCAAATGTTGTTCGAAGTCTCGGATGGGATCTAGGATATCACGAGGAGATCCAGAATGGTCCGGAGAATAAGATTCATATAAGGAAAGTCCAATTCCGGAGTTCAGGAATGGTTCCGGTGTTTTCACCGGAATGTTCTAGAAGGGTCTAGAAGGTTCGCCAATCCGGAAGGGGAAGGGTACATGGATGTGTCATGACAAAGTGGAATGGTTGCATCATTTCCTAGGTCACTTGGCTGGACACTTGGAAGAGAGAAATCAAACTGTAATTTGAAAGTCAAAAGGGCAGTTTGAAAAAGTCAAATTGGTACAATATTTCCAAGTGGGGGGAGAGAAGGATTCTTGCCTAGGGAAGGAATCCTCCCTCTCCCTTGGGCCGGCCACATGAAGTGGAGTTGGGGGAGGACTCCCTCCCCCTTGGCGCCTCCCCACCTATAAAAGGAGGGGTAGGGCGCCCCCCCTTCCCAACACAAGAAACCCTAGGTTGGCCGCCGCCCCCCTCTCTTGTTGCGGGCAATCTAGATCTCCTCTAAACCGCTACCAATTATCTAAACACTAGTTGCTAGCTACCTATAAACCTCGGCCTCTAAACCCTAGATCGCCGAGGCTCCCTCTACTCCACCATACCCGCTCTGGCTGAGGCGAAGCCCTGCGGGATCTCCCCTCTACTTCCGACACCACGTCGTCGTGCTGCCGGAATCGCGAGGAGAGAGCTACAACCTCCGCTGCCTACTGGAACAAGGGAGAGGAAGGTCTTCATCGAGTACCTTACATGTGACCGACTGCGGGAGCGCTGTCGGAACGCGGCGCCGGAAGGATCGTCTATGTGACCTTGAGATCGGCAAGTGAACGACTACATCACCCACGAGAATCTGCTCTCGTTAACCACTTTGGATCTTCGAGGGTTAGTACTCTATCAACTTTTTGCACCGATGTAGTAGATAGATCTTGGCTTGATCATAGATTAGATCTTGATTGTGTGTTCATGCGGTAGAATTTTTTTGTTTTCCATGCTACGAACCCCTACAGTGGTATCAGAGTCGTGTCTATAGGTAGATCTATTGCACGAGTAGAACACAATAGTCATTATGGGCGGTGGTACTTTTATTATCAAATGATTTTTGTGTACTTTGCATCCTGCGGTATGGTGGGATGAAGCGGCCCGGGCTAACCTTACATGACATCGTTCATGAGACTTTCTCCACGCTCGACATGCAACTTGTATTGCATAAGTGGCTTTGCGGGTGTCTGTCTCTCCCATCATAGTAAAGATTCAATTTACAATAGGCACTTGATAGTTCAAGAATCAACGCTGTGGTTCTTGTTCGTAAGTTAGAATGACACTTATTGAAAGCCCCAAACCACGTAAAACATGCAAAGAAAATTAGAGGCGTCTAACTTTGTTTTGCAGGGGTGTGCTATGATGTGATATGGCCATGATTGTGATTATATATGATGTATGCAATGTTCCTTATTGTAAGTCGGCAACCGGCAGGAGCCTTATGGTTGTCTTTTAATTTCGTTAAGACATGCGTGTCTATTATTTAAAGTAGTTGTAATAGTTGATGCTGGTGGATTACAACCATGGAGCGGTGCCATTGACCTTGATGCCACGCCGGTGATGATGGAGATCATGTTCATGCTTGAAGATGGAGATCGGAAGCACAAGAAGAAAGGCCATATCATATCACATATTTTGAATTGCATGTGATGTTAATCCTTTTATGCATCTTGTATTGCTTAGTTCGCGACGGTAGCATTCTAAGATGATTCCTCTCACAAAATATCAAGTTATAGAGTGTTCCTCCTTAGTAGGCACCATTGCCAAAGCTCGTTGTTTTGAAGCACCACGTGATGATCGGCTGTGTTAGATTCTGCGAGTGTATACAATGGGAGCAAGCCAGATTTGCTCATGCGGAAGCTAAGGTTTGATCTTGACGAGCCTAGCATGTACAGACATGGTATCGGAACACAGAATATCGAAAGGTAAAGCATGAGTCATATAGATGATATGATGAACATGATGATTGTTCGCCTTTGAAACTATATCATGTCACGCGATGATCGGAATTGGTGTAGTGAATTTGGTTCGTGTGATCACTAAAACAATGTGAGGATATTGTTTTGAGTGGGAGTTCAACAGCAATATGATTAAGAGTTAAACACTATTTATTATAAATTAAATCAAAGTGAATTTGCAAAGTTGTTGTAGTCATTGGAATCCGTTTACCACCTTGCACTTAGTTATAAATGAGATAATAGAACTATAGAATTCTGGTTAGTTACTTTACGAACTGGTATCGTATTGTTTTAAAGTGTTAATCTAAAGTTTAAAAAGTCCTATTGCAAACTTTCAGTAAGTTCTGGTTACTCCATGAAGTTTAATAGTTGGTATTAAATCAAGAGTAACAATTCCAATATTAGTATATAAGTATCATGTTAGTCTCCATGATTCTTGATATTCAAAATATTGTTTTAATATCAAGGTTATCGGGGAGCTGAAAGAATTGTTTCAAAAACCATCATGTGTGAAAGATATTGTGATATCTAAAACAAAGTTTTGGTTATAACATGATAGAGTATAATATGGCAAAAGTCATGTTCTCATATTTGATGAGAATTTGCAAAAGATTGGAGACGATGGTCGTCCTAATCCTCCAAAAGGTTTTGGAGAGCAACATTATACTCGTAATTCACCGTTATAAGCTAACGTAGCTTGATCATGAATAGTTCCATGATAAGGATGAATATTTGATGTAGCTAAAATGTTTACTACACTAAAATATCACTAAATAATGGAATTTGAAAGAACACCAAACATTTGATGATGGTGATCTACTTCAAAGTGCAAGTCCAAAGACATTGGTATTTAACTATACATGTTTTGGACTATGTGTCATAAATATGGCGCCACTGTTGATGTTGATAGATTCTTTTGAAAGGATAAAGAAATACTGAAAGAGAAATCTAAGAAATATTTGGCAGAAGAGAAAAGACTAGAATTGTTTAGCTTAGGTATATAGAGGATATACATGTTATGGATGTATTCTTTGCTTGTTAAACAATGTAGTTCTTGAGTATTGGATACTGAATTTGTTGGTGTGAATCGTCATACGAAACAACACAATTCATGAACTACAATGGCCTAAAGTAACTAGAAAAATAATATGTGATGATGCTCATCGAGAACAAATAAAGGGTTATTGTGTTGCTCGTTGAAATCAAAACTTACCTTCAAGATTTGTTTTCAATAATTGTTATTTTGATCAGGTATTATGAGAACAAAAGTGTTATTCAAATAATTGCCGTAATCCATAAAATATGGATGATTTACAAATCTCATTGGAGAAATCACATCCATAAAATTAGTGCTGAAAATGTCGAAAGACAAATTGATTGAAAGATCACTTAGGAAGTGACATCGCCGTTTAAATTATATTGGAAAGAAAGCATGAAGAAACTCCATGTGGATGGAATTTCGGAGTCTTTTGATTTTTGATCAAATGACGCTTGCGAAACTTTCCTAGAGATAATTAAAACTCCGTTCATAGGCCAAAAGTGAACGAATGACTAGCTTATTGGAACTTGTACATATAGATGTATAAAGCCCATTATGTGTAGTCAAGAGCGATGGATTTCAACTTCATATGCTTTCTCCGAAAATTTGAGTGAATATATGAATATTTACTTAATGAGGATGAAGTGTGAAACATTTGAAAAGTTCGAAGACTTTCAAGATGAAGTGCAAAATCAATGTAACAAGAAAATAAAGAATTTATGATAAGATCATAAAGGGAGATATTTGAGTTACAAGTTTAGCATAACACCTAAGATTTGAGGAATCGTTCCATGGATTTGTGTTTCCCGAAACACCATATGAGTATGGAATAATCGAGATATGCAATGAAACCTTGTTTGACATGGTAAGATCAAATGTGTAATTCATAAAACTGCCATTATATTTTAAAGATTAAAAGCTGTAGAGACTACCTCACTGAAAAGAGATCCATCATGATCCATTGAAATGACACCATATAAAGTTATGGTTTGGGACAAAACCCAAGTTGTCCTTTCTTAAACATTGGTATGCTATGCATAAAGAAGATGTTTACAACCAAAGTCAGTTGAATATTTCTTTGTATGTTATTTTGAATAGCCGTTAAGTATTCCTCCATAACACCGAAGACAAAATTGTTTATCACTTAGAACGTCAAGTTTCTTTGAGAAGGAATTTTCCGTGAAAATTTAAGTGGGAGGACAATAGAACTTTGATAAGGTTAAATGAACCTTAGCTATATGTGAAAAGTTGCGCAGCGCCGAAAAGTGTTCCGGAGGCAACAACAACGCTCAAGGCTCACGTGCCTCAAAGGTTGTGGACACGGAGATCTAAGTTCCTATTAAACAAAGTAGGTCGCATAAACAATCGAATACCAAGATTTGAGGTTTGAATCATTATTTGACAATAATGAACCAACTACATGCAAATAAGCATGATGAGCCCTGACTCCGTCAAATGGCCTGAAGCCATATAATCCATGATAGTTCCATACACGAGAAATCAAGCTTTGAACGTGAAAGACCCTCTGGAAAGGTGTAAGACCTTACAGTCGTGTTTGGATATATAAAGAAATAGACATGGATGTTTCACATTTATGAAATTGTCGACATGTTGGGAAAGAGTTCACGACAATGTTCAAAGAGTTGACTATGACAAGATCTGATCTTTCATTAAGCGATATTTAGTCTAGACTGATTAATGTAGCAACCACTACATATAATTTTGTTATGTGGTAGTTGAATAAACAAAACAAGTTCTTCTAATAGAATTGTTACCTAGGACGTGTGCATAACACGGTCCAAAGGGTTTTGTTAATTCAAAGGATGCTAAAAGCATATGCAAACTTTAATGGTTGAAGTAAGCATCGCGAAGTTGGAATCTTCGCTATGATGAAACTGTTAAAAGAGTTTAATTTCATCAGAGACAATGAAGATACTTGCATTTGCAAGAAATTAAGTGGGAGCGCTAAGACATGTTTCTAATACATTATGTGGAAGACATATTGTTGATTGGAAATGATGTATCTTTTTATTGACACAGGTTAAGAATTTCATCTCAATGAAAGGCTTAGGCAGAACCTGAATATTTGGCATTAATGTCTATATGGATAAATTGAGACGCTAATATGGTTGTGCCAGAAGTACATAGATGAGATATTGAATGAGTTCAATATAGAAACTACAAGAAAGGTTCTTGTTGCATAGGAAGGATTGAATAAAGATTCAAGTATTCTTGATACTTGATAGATAAAATCACAAAGAGTATTTTATCAATCATGTTGTGATGTGTACAAATCCAGATATGTCCTATGCTCTAAATTTTATGAGTGTATACCAGAATGATTCATAAAATGATTATTGGACAATAGTAAAGATATTATTATGATATTTTATAAGAACTAAGAATATATTATTTTGTAGAAGTGACAAATAGATGGTTAGTTCATTGTAAAAGTATTACATTGATACTAGTTTTGTCACAAAGTAAAAAATAAGTTTATCTCAATCTAAACTAAGGGTGGCACAATATGATGGAAATTAAGTTCCATAATGGATTTGGATGAGTTCCAAAGTTAAGACATTGTGACAGATACTACAACAAAAGGCTAAGTATATGACTGCTATTATAGGAGCAAAAGAGGGCATTTGTGTCAACTAGTTTGTTATCAAACTAGGTGTGGTTCATAGCGGGATAGTACTATGAAGATATATTGTATGACAATATTATCAACATGTTTTAACCCCAAGGAACTAAACGTCTCACCAAAGGACCAAATTTATACAAAGCCATCTCATTAGAGAATGAGTAATGCGTAGAGACGCAAAGACATGCAATTACACACGGACCTGAAAGTGTCGGATCCGGAGATCAGTTGACCACTAGCAATCGTGTAAATACAACACCGAAAAGCCATAGGTGTTGAATGCACAAAGGTTTGCAACTAGATTATTGACTCTAGTGCAAGTGGGAGACTGTTGGAGATATGCCCAAGAGGCAATAATAAAGAGGTTATTATCACATCCCAAGATTTTCCAAATCTTGTAATGTGAAAAATAAATGAATAAAATAAAACTTTGTTGATTTTCAGGGTAAGGAGAAACTTTTTTAATCCAATTGGAAACTTTCAAAACCTATTTGGATCAAATGAAATCCAAAAGGGATTTAAAAAGTTAAGTAAACAATAAACTTCAAATATTTAGACTTACTATTTTGGATCTTTTAAATAAAAGGTTTTGGCTTTCAAAAGAAAAAGTGGATTTATAAATAAAGATTATTTTACAGAGCCAAATTAAACCTTGGCCAAGTATTTAAAATAAAATGTTTTGTTTTGATTAAAAATAGTAAAGGTTTATTTAAATAAAATAATAAGGAATTAATATCCAAATTTTATTTAAATAAAAGGATTTACCATTTTAATTAAAACATCAAAACTTATTAAATTATTTTAAATAAGTTTTCTAAGTATTTTATTTTCTTAATTAAAACCTACTGAAGTGTTTTGGTTTTATTTTAGATTTCAAAATAAATATTTTAATAAAACAAATCCTATTTGATTTAATAACTAAAGTCCATTTTATTTAATTATTAATGGACCCTAAAATAAAAGGTTATTTTGTTTTAAGCAAGTTTCCAAGTATTCTTTATTTTCAAATAAAACCTACTGATTTGGTTTTGAAGATATTTGGATTTCAAATGGAGTTTTTATTAATTAAATCAAACCCTATTTTATTAAATAACTAAAGGTCCATTTTTATTTAATTAATAAATGGATCCTAAAAAGAATAAAAATATTAGTTTATTTTGGGATTTGGATTATGTTGATAAACAGAACCAAATTCAAAGTTACAAAGTTTAGTGATTGTTTGAATGTTGTTTGATTGTTTGAATTTCAAAAACAGAAAAAGAATTAGAAAAGGAAAAAAGGTTTCAGGAAGAAAAAAAATGGATTTGGACCTGACCCAACTGAGCCAGCCCAATAAGCCCACTCGCAGCCCACCTCCTCTTTTCCCCGAAACGTTTTTCCTTACCGCAAAACAAACCCGCGCAGTGAATGACAACTGGAGCCCACCTGAAACTTTCCTCTCTCGCTGACAAGTATGCCCCACCCTCCTGTTCATCGTCCTCACCGCAGCGACCAGTTCATCCCCGTTTTCTGCTTTGATTTCGCGGCTTGAATTCGTCATAACGCGGCCACCATTACTCGCAGTAACCATGCCCCTTTAAACGCCAACGAATCTCCTTCGTTTCCCCTCTGTCTCCTTCCCCCAAGCACGCCCCCAGGCCGCCCCAATTTCTCCCCGAGCAGCTCTGTCTCCGACGAGCTTTCCACCTTCGATTCCGGCCGAGCCACACCACCTCCTGCCTCCCCGAGCACACGAGCACGCTCACCACATCCAGGCGCATCCACCTGTGCCCTTCGTACGACCGCGGGCGCTCCAGAGCAACGTCTGCAACAAGCTCTGAACGACGCCGCCGTCCGCTCCAACTCCGACGAGCCCCACAGGTAGTTTCCGGCCGCCCATCTACCTCTCGTTCACGCACACAACTTTGTTTTGAACCTGCGCGTCTAACCACTTCATCATTTTGTCTCGAGGTGATCCTCAGCACCGTCCCCAACCACAACCAGAGCACACCGTCGCCAGAACGAACTCCGGCGAGCGATTACTCCTACGACCGTGCGCCCCTTGCCCCGTCGACCACACGACGAGCTTCCCCAGCCTCCTGCGATCTCGGTGAGCCTACTCCCTCCCTCTCTCGCTTCCTGTTTCGCCAGCGCCGCCACTGTCATACCGTCGCCGCCGCTAGCCACCGCCGACGCCGCTCACATTTGGTCAATATGATGATAGCCGTAGGATCTGGATCGAACGAACTAGATAGAACACTTAAACGCCGAAGGGGTACGTGTTCTGGGCCACGCGATCTGTTTAAATCCAACGGTCTGCAGCGTGATCCACACTGAACCGATACCGTCCAATTAGAGAGCGACGCGTGGCCAGCTCTAGTTTAAAACAGGAATTTGAAAACAGATTTGTTTGTGAATTTCAAACCTTTGTAACTTTTGATCCACACGTCCAAAAATTGCAAATTTGGTATCATTGGAATCAGTAGAACAAACCCTAGCCAACCATGACCTTGGTTTAGCAAATAGTATCTGTTAGAGTGGATGTTTTTGCAGAAACTTTTTTGTATGCTTGTTAAGAATGTAAAAATTGTTTAAAAATGAATTTGGGGTTAAAATCTTTTGCAATTGGATTGCTTTGAACCTACTGACCCTAGGAAACACTTTGTGGACTCAAAAATGTATTTGGTGAAACAAAATAATGATTCTTTGATTTAAAACCATTTCTAGTCAAATAGAAATGTGGTTTATTTATTAAAAATGGTTTTGGAAGAAAACCTTTGGAAAATGTTTTGTTTTAAACTCTCTGACCCTAAAAACAAGATTTTGTGGTTTGAAAATATATTTGGTGAACCCTATAGATTAATGCCTTAGTAAAAATATTTCTACACCACATAAAATGACACTTTGTTTTGAAAATGGTTTATAAAATGAAACCTTTTGCAAATGACTTTGCCACTTTACAAAATGACCATTAGGTGCTTTAAAATGTTTATGACCCATTAGGAACCACCTTTTCAAACAAAACAAAGCTTGGCATGCTTGCATGCATTTCTTTGACTTTGTTATTTTATGTGTTGTTTTGCTTGATTGGTAGATTGAGTTTGTGCCTTGCTTGATTGATATGTAGTGACTTGAAGAGTGTGATTGTAGCAAGGACAAGGAGTGAACCTATACTCTACCAAAAAGTCAAGTGATGCTTCATACTTTTTGTCCCATTACTTTCACTATGCATTAGTGATTTTGCTAAGTAAAACTTGCATGGAATTTATGCTAAGTATAAACCCTACTATAGGAAAACCTAGTGGATGAAACCTTAGTGGAAATCTTCCTAAGTTAAGATTCCTATTACTATCAAGCTTATCCTAGCTAATAGAAAACATGGGTGGAATATATATTCACACTATGGAAAAATATTCTAAGTCTGAGGACTTGTGTTTTGTTTAATAAAACAACTAAGTTAATGAATCACCTGGGTGGAATGGTAATTGCTTGGTGGTTTTTGGTTGAGTGGTTACACAAGGCCAGGGGACTGGTGAACCTTGTGTATCACACTTGTGGATTGCCACCCAGGAACAAAGAGATTTGAGATGTCAAATGTTGAGAAGCTTCAAGTGCAACCACTTGGCAATATGGGCTCTGCCATGATCATATAGGTTGCAAGAACTTAGCCATATGGACAGAGGGTGGTAGTGTTTGATAGGTTGGAGCGCGTCCATTTTGGTCTAAGGGAAGGCTTCTAAAAGATCTTGTCTTGGGAAACCAAGTCTTGTGGGGAAAGTGCACCACCTCTACAGAGTGTAAAATCTAAGTACTTAGCCATGTCCCTGGTAAAGGACAATTTGAGAATCAAGACATGGAAGCAATCAAGAATCTCATCATTCAAATTTCTAAGTTAAAATCTTGTGGTTTGAACAAGGGTTGTTTGAAATCTTCAATCTTTGATTGAGAGATGCCTTGGTTAAAGGATCTTCAAATCTTTGATTGAGAAAAATGATTTTGCCAAGCAAAAACTTAGTATTTTCAAAATGATAAGGAAAATCTATTTTGAGCAATGCAAGCCTCAAACTCCACATAGCCAAATGCATATAGATGATAGACTCCACTAAATTATCATAGTATCACTTGCCAATACAATTCAAATGTATTGACCCTTGTGGCTGTAACTTGTAATGTTGCAGGTTTTGATTGTTTTAGAGAAGATTGATTGATTAGGATTACAAAGTCTACAACCAACATGTCTGCCTGTGGCACTTTGAAGATGAAGGACCCCATCACTATAGTTATTCCGCTGCAATGTAATGTAATAGCCAAATGAGCTATATATGATGTAATAAAATTATGTTATTCCTGGTTATAAAGTTATAATATGACCTTGTTTCTTGATATTACATCTTAACTGTGGATGCTAGCTATTGATCCAGGGACTAGCATTGTAAACACAGGGGACACCACCTTATGTTAATAAAGGTTGGGACACTCCCTCTACAGATGGTATCAGAGCATTGTGTTGCCTGTATGATTTGTAAACCTAGGATTGGACAAAAACCCTTAGAAAATAGGAGTTGTACTTGTTCCAAAAACTTATTTACAAAAACACTTGTAAACTCTTTCCTCAACCATTTTTGTTTTCAACTCTACATCTCTTCTACTTCAACATTGATGGACAAACCCACCCCATGGCCAAAGACTACACCATGTGCAAAGGACTTCTTCAATTTCTTCAACTCTAATGACTTCAACATCTTCAGCACATTCACCAAGGACTTCCAACTTGGATGACACTAAGGACTACAAGTGAGACAAGGAAATCTTGCTCGGGATTTAGAGACTGAGGGAATGCAAAAGTTAGAAGAAGATCACATCACTAGAAGTTATTGCAACCAAGAGTTTATCTCAAGGAAACCATGATCTCATACAAGAAGAATCATGAAGGAAGGAAAGATCACAAGTGAACCATATAGATGGACCACCATATTTTAGTTAAGTCAAAACACACCAACTTATGTGGTGTAACAAAAATATTTTTGTTGCCTAAGTATGTGCTTGAACTTTGTGTTTGAGTGAAATGTTTGGTTTGTGATTGCATGCACATTGTTTGTGTGAATTGTGATGTGTGTGATTAGAACTATTTCCTTAGAAATATCTTGCCTATTCTAATCCCAATCCAACCCAAACAGATGACTACTCCAAGAGACTCCAACATCAAGGTTGATGACAACAACAACAACAACAACAACAACAACAACAACAACAACAACAACAACAACAACAACAACAACAACAACAACAACCAAGAGGACAACATGAGAGAACTTATAGCAACCCAAAACCAGTTGAGCCAAGAGACAACTCAGCTTTTAGCCAACAACAATGGACTAGACCCAGCCATACAAAGGATTTTGAAACTTCAATCCCAATTGTTGCAAGGATTGGTTACTCAAATGATCAACATGGGAGAAAACTTTTCCCAAAGAGCTAATGACAACAAGGATTACAAAGATGTTATTTTAGAAGGAACCAAGGCTTGCAATATTTGTGGAGACAAGGATCACACTTCCAAGGAGCATGATGATCAATGCCCCAATTGTGAAAAGAAACATCCAACTAATCAATGCCCCACATCTCAAGTGACTTGTTTCCTATGTGAAGGAAATGATCATGCCCCTATTCAATGCCCCATCTATCCTATAGTTCAACAAATGAAGCAAGATGGAATGCATCAAATATTTGGAAACCTCCACAAGGGAACAACTTCTACCAAAATGGATGAAGGCAAAGTCAGAACCATGCCAAATAAGGCCAAATCCAAAGTGACCACAAAGTGTTGCTACTCTTGTGAAGAAGAAGGTCATATCTCTAGTAACTGCCCTAAGAAGAGAGAAAGATTTCCCACATTTGAGGTGAGATATGAAGAGCATGAACTAGAAGAACTCTTAGCTTTGGAGAGACCCAAAAAGAAGAAGAAAGAAAAAATCCAGTTGCAATGTTACAATTGCAAAGAGTTGGAACACTATGCCAGTGAATTCCCAGGAAAGGAAAAGAGCCAAGAAGACAAACAAAAACTAGTGAAACCCAAGATGAGGAAGGATATTAGCCAAGTGATATGCAAACACTGCAAAGAGTTAGGACATTATGCATCATATTGTCCAGAGAAGCCACCTCAAGACCTCAAACTTATCACATGTTTCAAATGCAAGGAGCTAGGCCACTATGCAAACCTCTGTCCAGGAAAGTTACACCAAGATCCCAAGCAAGCCAATATGTAATTTAGTTTGAAATTTTTTTAAGGGTGGTAGTACCCTAATTGTTTTGAGCCTACTTGTAACCCTAGCCTTCCCAAATCTCGGGACGAGATTTATTTTAAGGGTGGTAGCCTGTCACATCCCAAGATTTTCCAAATCTTGTAATGTGAAAAATAAATGAATAAAATAAAACTTTGTTGATTTTCAGGGTAAGGAGAAACTTTTTGAATCCAATTGGAAAGTTTCAAAACCTATTTGGATCAAATGAAATCCTAAAGGGATTTAAAAAGTTAAATAAACAATAAACTTCAAATATTTAGACTTACTATTTTGGATCTTTTAAATAAAAGGTTTTGGCTTTCAAAAGAAAAAATGGATTTATAAATAAAGATTATTTTACAGAGCCAAATTAAACCTTGGCCAAGTATTTAAAATAAAATGTTTTGTTTTGATTAAAAATAGTAAAGGTTTATTTAAATAAAATAATAAGGAATTAATATCCAAATTTTATTTAAATAAAAGGATTTACCATTTTAATTAAAACATCAAAACTTATTAAATTATTTTAAATAAGTTTTCTAAGTATTTTATTTTATTAATTAAAACCTACTGAAGTGTTTTGGTTTTATTTTAGATTTCAAAATAAATATTTTAATAAAACAAATCCTATTTGATTTAATAACTAAAGTCCATTTTATTTAATTATTAATGGACCCTAAAATAAAAGGTTATTTTGTTTTAAGCAAGTTTCCAAGTATTCTTTATTTTCAAATAAAACCTACTGATTTGGTTTTGAAGATATTTGGATTTCAAATGGAGTTTTTATTAATTAAATCAAACCCTATTTTATTAAATAACTAAAGGTCCATTTTTATTTAATTAATAAATGGATCCTAAAAAGAATAAAAATATTAGTTTATTTTGGGATTTGGATTATGTTGATAAACAGAACCAAATTCAAAGTTACAAAGTTTAGTGATTGTTTGAATGTTGTTTGATTGTTTGAATTTCAAAAACAGAAAAAGAATTAGAAAAGGAAAAAGGTTTCAGGAAGAAAAAAAAATGGATTTGGACCTGACCCAACTGAGCCAGCCCAATAAGCCCACTCGCAGCCCACCTCCTCTTTTCCCCGAAACGTTTTCCTTACCGCAAAACAAACCCGCGCAGTGAATGACAACTGGAGCCCACCTGAAACTTTCCTCTCTCGCTGACAAGTATGCCCCACCCTCCTGTTCATCGTCCTCACCGCAGCGACCAGTTCATCCCCGTTTTCTGCTTTGATTTCGCGGCTTGAATTCGTCATAACGCGCCCACCATTACTCGCAGTAACCATGCCCCTTTAAACGCCAACGAATCTCCTCCGTTTCCCCTTTGTCTCCTTCCCCAAGCACGCCCCCAGGCCGCCCCAATTTCTCCCCGAGCAGCTCTGTCTCCGACGAGCTTCCACCTTTGATTCCGGCCGAGCCACACCACCTCCTGCCTCCCCGAGCACACGAGCACGCTCACCACATCCAGGCGCATCCACCTGTGCCCTTCGTACAACCGCGGGCGCTCTAGAGCAACGTCTGCAACAAGCTCTGAACGACGCCGCCATCCGCTCCAACTCCGACGAGCCCCACAGGTAGTTTTCGGCCGCCCCTCTACCTCTCGTTCACGCACACAACTTTGTTTTGAACCTGCGCGTCTAACCACATCATCATTTTGTCTCGAGGTGATCCTCAGCACCGTCCCCAACCATAACCAGAGCACACCGTCGCCAGAATGAACTCCGGCGAGCGATTACTCCTACGACCGTGCGCCCCTTGCCCCGTCGACCACGCGACGAGCTTCCCCAGCCTCCTGTGATCTCGGTGAGCCTACTCCCTCCCTCTCTCGCTTCCTGTTTCGCCAGCGCCGCCACTGTCATACCGTCGCCGCCGCTAGCCACCGCCGGCGCCGCTCACATTTGGTCAATACGATGATAGCCGTAGGATCTGGATCGAACGAACTAGATAAAACACTTAAACGCCGAAGGGGTACGTGTTCTGGGCCACGCGATCTGTTTAAATCCAACGGTCTGCACCGTGATCCACACTGAACCGGTACCGTCCAATTAGAGAGCGACGCGTGGCCAGCTCTAGTTTAAAACAGGAATTTGAAAACAGATTTGTTTGTGAATTTCAAACCTTTGTAACTTTTGATCCACACTTCCAAAAATTGCAAATTTGGTATCATTGGAATCAGTAGAACAAACCCTAGCCAACCATGCTCTTGGTTTAGCAAATAGTATCTGTTAGAGTGGATGTTTTTGCAGAAACTTTTGTATGCTTGTTAAGAATGTAAAAATTGTTTAAAAATGAATTTGGGGTTAAAATCGTTTGCAATTGGATTGCTTTGAACCTACTGGCCCTAGGAAACACTTTGTGGACTCAAAAATGTATTTGGTGAAACAAAATAATGATTCTTTGATTTAAAACCATTTCTAGTCAAATAGAAATGTGGTTTAGTTATTAAAAATGGTTTTGGAAGAAAACCTTTGGAAAATGTTTTGTTTTAAACTCTCTGACCCTAAAAACAAGATTTTGTGGTTTGAAAATATATTTGGTGAACCCTATAGATTAATGCCTTAGTAAAAATATTTCTACACCACATAAAATGACACTTTGTTTTGAAAATGGTTTATAAAATGAAACCTTTTGCAAATGACTTTGCCACTTTACAAAATGACCATTAGGTGCTTTCAAATGTTTATGACCCATTAGGAACCACCTTTTCAAACAAAACAAAGCTTGGCATGCTTGCATGCATTTCTTTGACTTTGTTATTTTATGTGTTGTTTTGCTTGATTGGTAGCTTGAGTTTGTGCCTTGCTTGATTGATATGTATTGACTTGAAGAGTGTGATTGTAGCAAGGACAAGGAGTGAACCTATACTCTACCAAAAAGGCAAGTGATGCTTCATACTTTTTGTCCCATTACTTTCACTATGCATTAGTGATTTTGCTAAGTAAAACTTGCATGGAATTTATGCTAAGTATAAACCCTACTATAGGAAAACCTAGTAGATGAAACCTTATTGGAAATCTTCCTAAGTTAAGATTCCTATTACTATCAAGCTTAGCCTAGCTAATAGAAAACATGGGTGGAATATATATTCACACTATGGAAAAATATTCTAAGTCTGAGGACTTGTGTTTTGTTTAATAAAACAACTAAGTTAATGAATCACCTGGGTGGAATGGTAATTGCTTGGTGGTTTTTGGTTGAGTGGTTACACAAGGCCAGGGGACTGGTGAACCTTGTGTATCACACTTGTGGATTGCCACCCAGGAACAAAGAGATTTGAGATGTCAAATGTTGAGAAGCTTCAAGTGCAACCACTTGGCAATATGGGCTCTGCCATGATCATATAGGTTGCAAGAACTTAGCCATATGGACAGAGGGTGGTAGTGTTTGATAGGTTGGAACGCGTCCATTTTGGTCTAAGGGAAGGCTTCTGAAAGATCTTGTCTTGGGAAATCAAGTCTTGTGGGGAAAGTGCACCACCTCTGCAGAGTGTAAAATCTAAGTACTTAGCCATGTCCCTGGTAAAGGACAATTTGAGCATCAAGACATGGAAGCAATCAAGAATCTCATCATTCAAATTTCTAAGTTAAAATCTTGTGGTTTGAACAAGGGTTGTTTGAAATCTTCAATCTTTGATTGAGAGATGCCTTGGTTAAAGGATCTTCAAATCTTTGATTGAGAAAAATGATTTTGCCAAGCAAAAACTTAGTATTTTCAAAATGATAAGGAAAATCTATTTTGAGCAATGCAAGCCTCAAACTCCACATAGCCAAATGCATATATATGATAGACTCCACTAAATTATCATAGTATCACTTGCCAATACAATTCAAATGTATTGACCCTTGTGGTTGTAACTTGTAATGTTGTAGGTTTTGATTGTTTTAAAGAAGATTGATTGATTAAGATTACAAAGTCTACAACCAACATGTCTGCCTGTGGCACTTTGAAGATGAAGGAACCCATGACTATAGTTATTCCGCTGCAATGTAATGTAATAGCCAAATGAGCTATATATGATGCAATAAAATTATGTTATTCCTGGTTATAAAGTTATAATATGACCTTGTTTCTTGATATTACATCTTAACTGTGGATGCTAGCTATTGATCCAAGGACTAGCATTGTAAACACAGGGGACACCATCTTATGTTAATAAAGGTTGGGACACTCCCTCTACAGTTATTATCATATCTTCATGCTTATGATAAATGTTTACATACCATGCTATAATTGTATTAACCAGAAACATAAATACTTGTGTGATTTGTAAACATAAAAGAGTCCCTAGTAAAGCCTCTTGTTAAACTAGCTTGTTGGTTAATATATGATCATGGTTTCCTGATCATGAACATTGAGATGTTATTAACAACAAGATCATATCAGTAGGAGAATGGTGTGATGGACATACTCCTATAGTTAAGCATAGCATAAAGATCAAGTCATTTAATATAGTTCATTTGTTATAAGCTTTCTGATACATAGTAACCTAATTCCTTCGACCATGAGATCATGCTAATCACCATCAACGGAAGGATGCTTTGATGACATCAAACACCACACCGTAACTAGGTGGGTATAAAGGTGGCATTAAGTGTTCGGAAAGTATGTGTTGAGGCACATGGATCAAGAGTGGGATTTGTCCATCCATATGACGGATAGATATACTCTAGGCCCTCTCGGTGGAGTGTCATCCAATTAGCTTGCAAGCATGTGACTGGCTCACAAGGGATCACATATCACGGGAACGATAAAAGAGTACTTATCGGTAACGAGGTTGAACTAGGTATGCAGAGATACCGATGATCAAACCTCGGATAAGTAAAATATCGTGAGACAAAGGGAAATTGGTATCGTAAGTAAATGGTTCATTCGATCACGAAGTAATCATAGAAATATGTGGGAGCCATATGAATTTCCAGATTCCTCTATTGGTTATTGATCGGAGAAGAGACTCGGTCATGTCTGCATAATTCACGAACCGTAGGGAGACACACTTAAGGATTCGATGTTGTTTAGTAGATATGGAAAGTGAGTAAAGAGACTGAATGTTGTTCGGAGTCTCGGATGGGATCCGGGATATCACGAGGAGATCCGGAATGTCCGGAGAATAAGATTCATATAAGGAAAGTCCAATTCCGGAGTTCGGGAATGTAGAAGGGTCTAGAAGGTTCGCCGATCCAGAAGGGGAAGGGTACATGGATGTGTCATGACAAAGTGTAATGGTTGCATCATGTCCTAGGTCACTTGGATGGACACTTGGAAGAGAGAAATCAAACTGTAATTTGAAATTCAAAAGGGCAGTTTGAAAAAGTCAATCTGGGACAATATTTCCAAGTGGAGGGAGAGAAAGATTCTTACCTAGGGAAGGAATCCTCCCTCTCCCTTGGGTCGGCCACTTGAAGTGGAGTTGGGGGAGGAATCCCTACCCCTTGGCGCCTCCCCACATATAAAATGAGGTGTAGGGCGCCCCCCCCTTGCCAACACAGGAGACCCTAGGTTGGCCGCCGCCCCCCTCTCTAGTTGCGGCCAATCTAGATCTCCTCTAAACCACTACCAAGTAGCTAAACCCTAGTTGCTAGCTACCTATAAACCTCGGCCTCTAAACATAATATCGCCGGGGCTCCCTCTACTCCACCATACCCGCTCTGGCTTAGGCGAAGCCCTGCGGGATCTTCCGTCTACTTCCGACACCACGCCGTCGTGCTGCCGGAATCACGAGGAGAGAGCTACAACCTCCGCTGCCTACTGGAACAAGGAAGAGTAAGGTCTTCATCGAGTACCGTACATGTGACCGACTGCGGGAGCGCTGCCGGAACGTGGGGCCGGAAGGATCGTCTACGCGATCTTGAGATCGGCAAGTGAACGACTACATCACCCACGAGAATCTGCTCTTGTTAACCACTTTGGATCTTCGAGGGTTAGTACTCTATCAACTTGTTGCACCGATCTAGTAGAAAGATCTTGGCTTGATCATAGATTAGATCTTGATTGTGTGTTCATGCGGTAGAATTTTTTATTTTCCATGCTACGAACCCCTACAATAATATAATTTCATTCATGGAGGCAATAGATGCTTGATGCGTCATGCTCCCTTGCGTGCTAAGCGGCTAGGTTCAACTTTTTGGTAACCGCTAGCGGCGGTTTGATGTAAAAACTATGAACTATTCATCGATTGTTTGTATATCGATCTTGGATTTGTACATTGATCATGCATAAACTTTTTTTAGGGTCAGGATTTCTGTTTTATGGATTGGGTTTGCGGGCTCTATTTCGCGCCGGCACTCCTCACCTGTAAAATAGGTTTTCCACTAGTTGTAAACTATGTTTACAGTTTCTCTGTTTACGGGGTGATGCTCTCAAAGGAAAAAGTCCAAAATAAATCTTAAACTCATAGCCAAAAGCTAAATTGAACCCTAAATTTCTAATCCTTAAAATCAGCACTCTGAATTTAGCAATTCCGGTCTATTTTGAACCCCGGGTGGGATTGACGCATAAGAAATAAGAAAATCATAAATTGAACAATTTGTCGCTCTCACTGTCAAAACGGACCCACATGTCATATTCATCCTCAACCCTCAATGCATTACCCGTGACTTGATCAATATTGATTTGATCCAGAAAAGCTAACAAGATGTGTGTGACAAGCTAGCTAGCTGTAGTCAATCAATCGATTGGAGGCCCTCGAACACAGCACCAAGTCAACGCCCTTGTCGTGCCCATGTGCTACTTCCGGAACACCATCTGCATGACTGCATCAGTTTAAGAAGCACCGCACCGCAGTGCTTGCGACCTGGAAAGCGTGCGGGAGTTCGTTGGGCTAGCATCATGGTGATGCATCGAATCTGGGGACGAGCAACAGGCTAGAAGCTCCAACAAACTGGACCCTGGCTACCGGGTGGCCTGGCCCTCTCAAGCTCCTGGCTCTTTCTTCGGCCCGACCGCGGTCAGCCTCAGCGTGCCGGACTTTAGCACATCTGCCGCCAGGGAAAATGCAGGTGAGTGTGGCAACATGAGGATCACGGCGCTCGCATGTAGGCAGCTGTCAGGGGAAACAGATGTTGAAAGGATCGTATGGGCACCTAGAGGGGGGTGAATAGGTGCTACTTCAAATTTTCTTCTTTTTGAAATTAAGGTTTGACAATAAGATAAATTCTCTAGATAATGCAACTAAGGTGAATTTACCTATATGACAATTATGCAAGAGCTACCACAACACAAAGTAGGAACAAGTAAGTAAAGTGCGGTAAAGGATAGAAGTAACCAAAGTGGTGGACGCGGAGACACAAGGATTTGTTTCCCGTAGTTCCTTCCTTTTGAGGGGAAGTACGTATACGTTTGGAGAGGGGGTGGTTCCAAACCACCAACGCCACGAAAGGCCTCCCTTGTTCTCCGATGAATCTCACCCCAACGGGATCGATTCACCTTCCACTACATCGGCAACCTTCAAAGTGGAAGCCAGCACCTTTACAAGTTTGGGGCACACATCCACTACTTAATCGGAGGCTCCCAAATACAAGCAAGTTGTCAAAGCAATCAAAGACAAGATTGTAAGAACCAAAACAAGAACTAGGGTTTCCAAGAAAACACTAGAGCAAAGGGGCCCTCAATGAAATGAGGGGGAAATGAAGATCTCTTTTGGTGAAGTAGTAGATCGGGGCCTCCTCCTTCGATTCCCCAAATATCAAAGACTTTGGGTGGTGGAATGAGGATATCTTGAAGATTTGGTGGCTCCAATGGTGGTATTGACTTTAATGTGGATGAGCATCCTGTCCCAAGGTAGGTGGAGGGGTATTTATACCCCTCCAGGAAATCTGGCCGTTGGAGCCTTTAATGCACCGGTAGTACCGGTACTCAAGCGGTAGTACCGCTGGCAAGCGGTACTACCGGTCCAGTACCGGACCAGGTACCGGAGATGTCTTAAATGGTCGAGCCAGCACTAGTAAAGCCCGGTATTCCCTTGCGGTACTACCCCCAAGCGGTAGTACCGGTCGTAAGACGCGGTACTACCGGTCTAGGCGATAGTACCGGTTCCAAGTACCGCTTGGTACTGAGCAAGACTGAGAGGGGCGGTTCTCCTTCAGAACGGCCCGGTACTGCCGAGCGGTACGACCGTGTCCAAGCGGTAGTACCGCTTGTCTCAAGAGGTACTACCGGTTGGAGCGGTAGTGCCGCTCCGTGGTACCGGGTGGTACTGACTAAAACCCATCCTTATCAGCCTTGCACGGATCCAACCGGTACTAGAACCGGTAGTACCGATGCCAAGCGGTAGTACCGGACATATTTCCGGTACAACCGGTTGACACATTGGTTTTTCGCAAAGGGAATTGTTAGGCAAATATTTGTGCCACACCCTTATCAAACCTGTGATACACTTAGCACACGATTAAACTGATAAGTGTGTTGTTATCAAACATCAAAATCAAAGGGATAGAAAAATGCTCTTTCAATCTCCCCCTTTTTGGTGTTTGATGACAATACGCTTTTGCAAGATGATTTTAATGGGAAACACATGGGATTTGTAAAATAGAGACGGGGCTCCCCCTAGATGTGTAGAAACAAACCTGTGACATCCCAAAAATACAAAACTTGGATCATCAAACTCTAATCATCAAATTTAGGGTTAACAAAAACTTTTCTAAAATAAAATGAGAAAGCATTCATGTGTGTATGCATCCTATTTTGAATTCTTTTGAATTGCCTTGTTTATGTGTTTCTTTGCTTGTAAAATGATTCTTAGGTGAAATAAACATCATCTAAACTTTTCCCAAACTTTTCCCAAAGAAAAATAAATCAAAACAAACCAAAATGAGTGAATGGTCATTTTGACCAATTTAACTCCCATGCCTACTTTGGTTGTCCCAAACTTTCAGAACTTAACAGAAATTTGTTTGGATCTTTGCACCCCTTGATAGTACTCCTAACAAAGTATCAATGCCCACTTTGTGATCATCCAGAAACATTCAAATGCATAGTTTAAAAGACAGTTCAAAATTGAATCTTTATCATATGGGAAGATCCCACTATTTCAAAAACCACTCAAACAAGCTCAACTTTCAAAACCCAAGTATCTGCAGACTCACCAGCACCAACATAGCACACCCACCAAAAATCTTTTCAAAATTCAAAACTTGAATTCTTGCAGCCATTTCATCAAACACCTTGCAGATAGAAATCATCCAAATCCTAAACACTATTGTGAGCAGTGATTGAAGCCTAACTTGTTCCCTCTCTAGCTCACAGCAACCTCAGTAGATCATCTAGCAAGCTAAACCAATCACTAGCCCCACTGTAAGCTTGGCAAAGCCATCAATGGTGAACAGTCGAAGCTCACCATGTCACCCTAGTGTGGACAGCAAGCTAGGCGGAGATTTAGCCATGCCAACCTTGTCTAGGAGGCAGCCCACCGTCCATCGCCACTCCCTGTCCCAGCCGCGAGCGTTGCCAACCCCTGGACCACACGCACAGACCGTGCCCAGCTCGCCAGCAACCATGCCGAGCATGCGCCAGAGCGCCTCCCTTGACACACGCCCACAGACCGCGCGCCGCCCTCGCCGCGTGTATACACGATCACCACCGACCCAGGAGACCGCCTGACATCCCCGTTCGCCGCCCCATGCCTCACAGCCACCGCTCGCCGTCGAAGACGCTGCCTCGGCCGCGCAGAGCATCGCGTGTTCCAGACCATTTGCCACCGCCCCTACGCGCGCATTAAAGCCGTAGAGCATCGCCAAGATACCACCAAGCGATCGCCATCTCCGGCCATGCCTCTAGCAGCCCGTAGCCATGTCGCCACTGTCGCCTGCCCATCCCGTTCGGTCTCGTCGTCGCGACTATAAATAGAGGCCACCCCCAGCCGAATTGAGCACACCATCTCACTCCCCTCTCTTCACTGATCGTTCCACCCCGTTCCTGGAGCAAGGCGAGCAGCACTTCGCCGGAATTTCACCGGAGCCTGCCGCTGCTGGAGAAGAAGGGGGCCAGCGATTGGAGCCGCCCCGGGAGAAGCTGCCGGTACCAGGAGGTTCACCGTCGTCGACTTCGTCGTTCGCCCGCCTCGCTGACCCTCGCCTGAGCCCCGGTGAGCCCCCAACGACCCCCACCTGCCGCGTTAGGTTTCAGTCTCGCCGGCGTTGCCCGACGTGGACGACGACCCTCAGCCGTTAAATTAGACCAGATCCCACGACTCACATTGCCCCGTACCGCTTCGCACCCCCTCGTCTCACTGACGCATGGGGACAGCGACTTAACCAGCCCGCGTAAGCGCTGTGCTTAGCAGTCCGGCCCAGTATCGTTTCCCGCGCAGCCCAGTCATTTGAATTTAACCTTTTCCATTTTATTTCAAACACATTTCTACACCTAGATTCAAAAATCAACCCAGAGCGATTCAGTGAACCAAATTGAATGAAACCAATTTTGTTAGAAAGGTCTGGAAATGCTGAATCCAAGCCCGTTGGATTCAAGTCATTTGGACCTATAGATCATCCTTGGTAAAAATAAGAAGGCAGAAGCTTTTCTGCATTCAAACATTTTTCAAATTTAAACCATAATAGCTTTTGAGTTGATTCCAACTCTCAAAAATCAAATTTAACCATACCTTTCAGAATATATAAAAATATATTGGTTTACTTCCAGAAATAATGACCAAGTAATAAAAGAATGCCACATAGGCATTTCTAGTCACTTTATTTTAATTAAAATAAAAGGGTAAAACCTTATTAAATTGTGACACCACTTTAAATCACATTCCCATGGACTAAAATATGTGGTGATGACATGTGTCAACATGATCCCATGTTTGGTTTGGAGAATATTAAA
Source organism: Avena sativa (assembly GCA_916181665.1). Classification (NCBI taxonomy): domain Eukaryota; kingdom Viridiplantae; phylum Streptophyta; class Magnoliopsida; order Poales; family Poaceae; genus Avena; species Avena sativa. Next base: position 249,365,780 of record OV702284.1, on the reverse strand, counting down.
TCTTAAGTAGTTTTTCAAGGAGTAGAAATTACTTTTCTAAAATAAAAAACATTAAGTCAAGTGCCTTAGTCTTGTAATGTTAGTGATGATGATAGATCATCTATAGAACCCCTTTGTGTGATGATTGAAAGTAGTTAAGTATTGTTTGGTGATTGTGTACCTCGTATTTATTTATAGACTCTAGTACCAACCAAGGATACGAGGAGGAAGGAGGATACTACGAAGAAGAAGCCGAGGAGAACTTCAACCACTGCTCTGCACAAGGCAAGCCTTACTAATCAAGTTGACCTATGCAAGCTTATACTTGCAATTATGCAAGCTAACACTTGCAATTTAGCAAGCTTATACTGATATTGATGCAAGCCAATACTTGTTGGTTACCATGCTAACTATATGCCTTAAGCATATATGATCATACCCACTTGATACCCAATCCCAGTTTTTACTTACAAGCTTTCTACTTTAAGTTCTTTATCAAAGCTTTTACTTAGAGTTTACTGAAGTAACTTGTAGATACTAGAAAGATAATTGAAGGTTGCATAAAGAGCATAAAATTTGGCCTAAGCTAGAAAATCTTGATGTCATCCTAAGGCATAAGATGGAATGTAGTTGAAACTCCACTAGTTTACTACCCCTTATTAGTACTCACCCCCACTTGTAGATGCTAGTGCTAAGCATAAATCTTGATCAACTTTAGATGGGAATACTTGTTAAAAAGGTTATGAAAACCTTGGAACGATGAGTCATTCTACTGAGATGTTTTGACATGTGTTTCCGAACACCAGATGATTTTGGTGATGAAAATGTTGAGGCATGAGCCTTAGCCCTTTATAAAACTGATGGTTGTCTGGATGCGATATCATTCCAATTTTACCGTACAACCACAATACCCGAAGATTGGGTAGGGCTTGACTGGAAACTTATATACCTTAGTATTGGTTCCCTCACGGCCAAGGTCTAAGCTGAGGCTACCTTGTGAAGATTGTCCACCTGTGCAGTACCCAAGATGACAGTTGGTCATGGTTGGGAGGCCAAACTCACAGGAGAGGTGCTTATACTAGGGCGTGTAATTGAAAGGTTAGGATTGATTATCCGCATACTGAGTATGGTGAATTCAGGATTTGTTCCTGACGGATGTATCGAATGTTGTGGTGAAAGTGTACAATCTCTGCAGAGTGTCAAACTATTCGAATAGCCGCGTCCGCGGTTATGGACAGTTGGAGTGGCCATACTGTTCCCCCGTCAGATGTTTTCAAAATGACTTGGGAAATGAATTGAGACTTTGACTTGACCACAACAGGGTTGTGATACGAGATACAAGTTCCCACTTAGGTGTTATAAACTTCAACTAGCTTTCTTGCTTCTGAAGTTAGTAGAGGTAAATCTGGCCTTTGCAAAAAAAAACCTAGAGCGTAGTGTCCTATTACAAAAAACCCTTTACTTGTTAGTTTTAGTTTGCGAGTACTTAAAGAGTACTCATGGCTTTGTCCCTGGCTATTCCCGTTTCCAGACTATGAAGAGGAGTACCTGGAGGATGGACCCCAGGAAGGTTACGACAACTAGGATCATCTCCCATCGTCATCATTGCCTGTGACCCCGAAGATGGAGCTTCGCCTACGCTACCGTTATTATTACGTATTTTCGCTGCTTGAGTTGTATTAAGAACTAGATCATGAGATCCCTATTTGTGTAAGACCTTATGTATGGTTTGTAATGGATGATGTACTGTGGTATCCAATTTTGTTATGTCTCGCAAAAATTGTAATCCTAGGATTGCGATGTATGGCATAACAGGCATCTGGGATTAAAAATCCGGGTGTTGACAAGTTGGTATCAGAGCCATCCTGACCATAGGAGACCCTAGTTAGACTGGACGTTTGAATCAAAAACTTAGTTTCAAAACCAAAGAAAGCAAATATTTACAAAAACTTATTCCCATTCTTATCACTTTGATTCTTTCAGGAAAATTCATGTTCCTCAAAAACTCTTGCAAAATACATAAAATTTGACACACTTGATCACTCTACTAACTTACTCATCCTATATTCTTATAGATGGACGTGAAGTACAGCAAGTTTTATTAGTTGGGGAATGGAGGAGACCTTATCTTTGAGAGGGATTTGGACCAGCTTTCGGAACTTCTGGAGCGTCCGCACCCCGAGTTCTTCGGAGCTCATCTCAATGATCAAGGAGGAGAAGATCTGCAGTGGCTAATTGTTGCAAGTCTCCGAGGAAAGATTGAACCTCCCACTGCTGAGGGAATTCAGTTTACCTTAAGAGAAAACAACTGGCTCGATGGACTTGCCAGGGCCATGCAGGAAGCTCTTGCCCGTCTGTGTGGGCAGAGTATCAATCAGATCAAGGGTACCCGCTTTGAGTTTTGCCCAAGGCGTGATGCAAATGGACAACCACGGGAAGCCCCATACCACCCTGAGCTGAAGACTCAATTGGACCACCTTAGCTTCATGATGTACGATCGTCAGCAGGAGTTGGATAACCGCCGTGACTACTCCAACCACAAGTCTGCCATCATACAAGACGAAGGACCAAACCATCGTCATGCTAACGAAGGATCGTAAGTCTCGCCTCCGTCAGCTCGACAAGAAGGAGCGCATCATTGCCCATCTTCGCCACCGTATCTCATCTTTGGAGGATACCATCCACGAGAGGGACATGCAGTTGGAATAAAGGGAGAATGCCGGAGAAGATCTTCGTGGAGACCCCTACTCCTATCTCAATGATGATGATGATTTTCTGGAGGATCAGGCTATGGATTTCTTCACCGATGAGGATGATTTCGCCTTCATCGATGATGATGAGGATGATGAAGACACCGATTCCAAGGAGGAGTAGCACTTGAGCACTAGCATAGTGAGTAGTATTCGGTTCCACTGTATCGTAGTTTCCAGAATGGTTCGTAAAACCATCTGTTTTCCTTTGTTGTGGTGTGTGTTTGTATCATGTGAATGAATGAATGAAAAGCAAGTTGCTAGAAAAAATCTGAGTCAAACTTTAAAAACTTTTCAAAGTCCCAAAACCTTAGAAATTTCCCTCTTTTCTCATGATCTATCTCAATCTTCAGATGGCACGCGGAGGAATTGGTTCATCTCCGGACCCGATGTTGCAGATCCTGCAAATGTTGGTTTCTGACCACGAAGCTGAAAGAGCCGAACGTCAAGCCAACCTAGCCACCCTGCAACAGATAACTCAGCTTGCCCACAACAATCAAGGCCATGGAAATCAGGACAACCATGGATCTAAACTCAAGAATTTCTAGAATACCAACCCACCTGTTTTCACTAAGTCAGAAGAGCCCCTAGATGCCGACGATTGGCTGCAAACCATGGAAAATAACCTAGAAGTCGTCGGAGTGGAAGCGAACGAGAAAGTTCTATTCGCCACCCACTATATAGCCGGATATGCCAGGGCATGGTGGAACAGTGTTCACGCAATGACCGGAGGCCAGATGATGACCTGGGAGGAATTCAAGGTCAAGTTTAGCAGAACCCATTTGCCACCAGGTTTGATCAAGAGGATGAGAGACAAGTTCAGAGAACTGAAGCAAGGAAGAATGACCGTAGTGGAATTCCGTGACAAATTCTTGTCATTAGCTAGGTATGCCCCAGATGAGATCGACACCGAAGCCAAGAAGAAAGAACGATTCCTAAATGGTCTGCATGATGAGATGCAGACTATGTTAGTCAATATCCCCTTTGCTGATATTGAAGCCCTTATCGACTCTGCTATCCAGATGGAAGGAAAGATCAACCGAGCCAATGAGAACCACAAGCGTCGCATGATTCATCAGCCAGGAACCCATCAAACCCCAAAGTATCGCCCTAACCCATCTCCCGGATTTGCCCCAAGAACAAACAGACCCCCAATGAACCGTCCGACTTATCCCAACCGTGGAAACCCTAGGCCCGGAGGAAATCACAACAACCCCGGCAACTCTAGCAATTTCAACCGTGCCCCACCCAAGTTCAACAACAGCAATGCTGCCACCAACACCAACACTGCCCCGAGGACTGGAAGCAATGTTGTGCCTGTAGCAGCAAAGGACAAGTCGCATGTAACTTGTTATGACTGTGGAAATAAGGGTCACTACTCCAATGAGTGCCCCAACAAGAAGAATGCCGCAGCCCCCAATACCAATGCCCCAGCTCAGCAGCAGCGTCGTGTTCAGCCCGGAAGAAGGTTTGCCCCAGGGAATTCGCTCAACCGCAATGGCCGTCTTTTTCTCATGCATGCTGAAGAAGCTCAGGAAGCGCCAGACGTCGTGCTGGGTATGTTTTCTGTTAATTCAATACTTGCTCGAGTGTTGTTTGATTCTGGTGCATCGCACTCATTTGTCACCGGAGAATTTGCCTGCACTAGTAAGATTCAACCAACCAAACTGAAGCATGTTATGATTGTTCAAATTCCCGGATCAACCACCAAGGCTAGGCAAATTTGCAAAGCCGTCCCTATCCGAATCCATGGCATAGATTTTTATGCTAACTTGATAGTACTCGGAACTAAAGGTTTGGAAGTAGTACTAGGAATGGATTGGATGTCCAAACATAAAGGATTGATTGACTGTGCCAAGAAAGCCATAACCATGACCAGTATGGCCGGAATATCAGTCGAGCATATATCTGAAACCTTACCTCATCAATTCAAATGCAACAAGAGTATAGCCCAACCTACCATTGACCAAGTCCGGATAGTCTGTGAATACCCCGATGTATTTCCAGATGTTTTGCCCGGTATGCCCCCAGATCGGGATATCGAGTTTATCATCGAACTAATCCCTGGAACTGGACCAATATCCCAGATACCATATAGTATGAACCCGTCGGAACTAGAAGAACTGAAGAAGCAACTAGATGCCATGTTGGAAATTGGATTGATTCAACCAAGTGCATCACCATGGAGATCACCTGTTTTGTTTGTGGACAAGAAAGATGGAGGTAACCGTTTGTGTATGGATTATCGGAAGTTGAATGATGTCACCATCAAGAACAAATACCCCTTACCCAAGATAGAAGATTTGTTTGATCAGTTGACCGGTGCCAAAGTGTTTTCTAAGATTGATCTTAGAACTGGTTATCATCAACTCAAAATTCATGCAGAGGATATTCCAAAGACTGCCTTTACCACCAGATATGGATTATACGAGTATACAGTTATGTCTTTTGGATTAACCAATGCCCCCGCTTATTTCATGAATCTCATGAATAAGCTTTTTATGGACTTCCTGGATAAGTTTGTCGTTGTTTTCATTGATGACATTCTGATTTATTCCAAATCAGAAGAATAACATGAGCTACACCTAAGGACCATTCTTGGAACCCTTAGAGAGCATCAGTTGTATGCCAAGTTTAGCAAATGTGAATTCTGGTTACAGGAGGTAGGATTCCTTGGCCACATTGTATCAGCCGGAGGAATTGCCGTTGACCCCGCAAAAATGAAAGATGTAGAAGATTGGCAAGCCCCAACCACTCAAACCCAAGTTCGTGCATTTCTCGGATTGGCGGGATATTACCGCAAGTTTGTAGAAGGATTCTCGAGTATCGCCAGACCCATGACCCAATTGCTGAAGAAAGACAAGAAGTTTGAATGGACGGACAAATGTGAAGAGAGTTTTCAAGAACTCAAGAGGAGATTGATTTCAGCCCCAATCTTGATCATGCCGGATATCACGAAGCCCTTCGACGTGTATTGTGACGCATCCAAGATCGGCCTCGGATGTGTGCTAATGCAAGAAGGCAAAGTTATATCTTATCTATCTCGACAACTGAAGCAACATGAGCAAAATTACCCAACCCATGACCTCGAACTCACAGCCGTAGTTCTAGCCCTGAAGACATGGAGGCATTACCTCATGGGAAACCGTTGTGAGATCTATTCGGATCACAAGAGTCTGAAGTATATATTCACTCAGAAGGAGATGAATATGAGACAGATAAGATGGATTGAGATAATCAAGGATTACGATCTGGACATTCACTATCACCCTGGTAAAGCCAATGTGGTAGCAGATGCCCTTAGCAGATTGCCGTGCCGCTTGAACTCCATGATTTTGAAGGAGCAACCAAGTCTGCACAAAGAGATGGAAGATTTTCGAATAGAATTAGTGAGTGAAGGATTTTTGGCTAGCATAGAACTTCAACCCACTTTGATCAACCAGATCAAAGAGTCGCAGAAAGTAAATGCTAGTATCAACGGAATCAAGCGTCGTATTGGTACAGGCAAAGTACCCGGATTCACCGAAGACGAAGAAGGAGTTCTGTGGTACAAAGGACGCCTTTGTGTACCAGCAGATTCTGAGTTGAAAGAAGTTATTCTGAAGGAAGATCATGATACTCTTTATTCTATCCACCCCGGAGGAACGAAGATGTATCAAGATTTGAAAGAGAAATTCTGGTGGCATAAGATGAAGAGAGAGATCGGAAGCTATATCTCCAAGTGTGATATATGTCAGCGAGTTAAGGCAGGACATCAAAGACCCGCTGGATTGTTGCAACCATTGCAGATTCCGGAATGGAAATGGGATTCTTTTGGAATGGACTTTATCACCGGATTGCCTACTTCTAGTAGGGGAAATGACTCTATCTGGGTCATAGTGGACCGATTGTCCAAAGTCACCCATTTCTTACCCGTCAAGACCACATATCAGAGTTTGAAGCTAGCGGAGTTATACATCGCTAGGATAGTTAGTTTGCATGGAGTCCCCAAGAACATCGTATCAGATCGAGGAACTCAGTTTACCTCGAGATTCTAGAAGAAAGTCCAAGAAGGTTTAGGAACCCGACTAGATTTCAGCACCGCTTATCACCCTCAGACCGATGGACAAACGGAGCGAGTAAATCCAATACTCGAAGATATGCTGAGAGCATGTGTGTTAGAATATGGATCTAAGTGGGAAGACTATCTGCCGTTTGCAGAATTTTCATACAACAACAGCTATCAAGCTAGTTTGCAAATGGCCCCATTTGAATTCATGTATGGAAGGAAGTGTCGCACCCCTTTGAACTGGTCGGAAGTAGGAGAGAGTCAGATTTTCGAACCCGACATCCTACGAGAAGTAGAAGAAAAGGTTCACAAGATTCATGAGCACCTCAAGACAACTCAATCCAAACAGAAGAGTTACGCTGACATGAGACGTAGAGACCTCGCCTTCAACATAGGAGATTTTGTGTATCTGAAAGTGTCGCCATTGAAGGGAATGCGGCGTTTCCAACTCAAAGGAAAGTTAGCCCCCAGATATATCGGACCTTTCAAGATTCTGAACCGTCGAGGAGAAGTGTCGTATCAACTGGAACTGCCCGAAGAGATGTCAGCTATGCACAATGTGTTCCATATTTCATTACTTCGCAAGTGTCTCGAAGTTCCAGAGAAGACCGAAGTATTCAAGAATATCGATCACCGGACCATAGAGATCAATGATGACCTGACATATCCCGAAGTACCCATCCGTATTTTGGAAGAAGCTTACAGAACTACCCGAACCCTAAGCATCAAGTTTCTCAAGATTCAGTGGACCAACCACACGGAAGAGGAAGCTACCTGGGAGCGCGAGGATCACATCAGGACGGAGTTTCCCGATCTCTTCAAATCCTAGGTAGTCTTGTTCGTCCTTTTTCAAATCTCGGGACGAGATTTTGTTTAAGGGGGAAGGTTTGTAACATCCCAAAAATACAAAACTTGGATCATCAAACTCTAATCATCAAATTTAGGGTTAATAAAAACTTTTCTAAAATAAAATGAGAAAGCATTCATGTGTGTATGCATCCTATTTTGAATTCTTTTGAATTGCCTTGTTTATGTGTTTCTTTGCTTGTAAAATGATTCTTAGGTGAAATAAACATCATCTAAACTTTTCCCAAAGACAAATAAATCAAAACAAACCAAAATGAGTGAATGGTCATTTTGACCAATTTAACTCCCATGCCTACTTTGGTTGTCCCAAACTTTCAGAACTTAACAGAAACTTGTTTGGATCTTTGCACCCCTTGATAGTACTCCTAACAAAGTATCAAGGCCCACTTTGTGATCATCCAGAAACATTCAAATGCATAGTTTAAAAGACAGTTCAAATTGAATCTTTATCATATGGGAAGATCACACTTTTTCAAAAACCACTCAAACAAGCTCAACTTTCAAAACCCAAGTATCTGCAGACTCACCAGCACCAACCTAGCACACCCACCAAAAATCTTTTCAAAATTCAAAACTTGAATTCTTGCGGCCATTTCATCAAACACCTTGCAGATACAAATCATCCAAATCCTAAACACTATTGTGAGCAGTGATTGAAGCCTAATTTGTTCCCTCTCTAGCTCACAGCAACCTCAGTAGATCATCTATCAAGCTAAACCAAGCACTAGCCCCACTGTAAGCTTGGCAAAGCCATCAATGCTGAACAGCCGAAGCTCACCATGTCACCCTAGTGTGGACAACAAGCTAGGCGGAGATTTATCCCTGTCTAGGAGGCAACCCACCGTCCACCGCCACTCCCTGGACCACACGCACAGACCGTGCCTAGCTCGCCAGCAACCATGCCGAGCATGCGCCAGAGCGCCGCCCTCGACACACGCCCACAGACCGCGTGCCGCCCTTGCCGTGTGCATACACGATCACCACCGACCCAGGAGACCGCCAGACATCCCCGTTCGCCGCCCCATGCCTCACAGCCACCGCTCGCCGTCGAAGACGCCGCCTCGGCCGCGCAGAGCATCGCGTGTTCCAGACCATTTTCTACCGCCCCTACACGCGCATTAAAGCCGTAGAGCATCGCCAGGAGACCACCAAGCGATCGCCATCGCCGGCCATGCCTCTAGCAGCCCGTAGCCATGTCGCCACCGTCGCCTGCCCATCCCGTTCGGTCTCGTCGTCGCGACTATAAATAGAGGCCACCCCCATACGAATTGAGCACACAATCTCACTTCCCTCTCTTCACTGATCGTTCCACCCCGTTCCCGGAGCAAGGCGAGCAGCACTTCGCCGGAATTTCACCGGAGCCTGCCGCTGCTGGAGAAGAAGGGGGCCAGCGATTGGAGCCGCCCCGGAGAAGCTGCCGGTACCAGGAGGTTTGCCATCGTCGACTTCATCGTTCGCCCGCCTCGCCGACCCTCGCCTGAGCCCCGGTGAGCCCCCAACGACCCCCACCTGCCGCGTTAGGTTTCAGTCTCGCCGGCGTTGCCCGACGTGGACGACAACCCTCAGCCGTTAGATTAGAACAAGATCCCACGGCTCACATTGCCCCGTACCGCTTCGCACCCCCTCGTCTCACTGACGCGTGGGGACAGCGACTTAACCAGCCCGCGTAAGCGCTGTGCTTAGCAGGCCGGCCCAGTATCGTTTCCCGCGCAGCCCAGTCATTTGAATTTAACCTTTTCCATTTTATTTCAAACACATTTCTGCACCTAGATTCAAAAATCAACCCAGAGCGATTCAGTGAACCAAATTGAATGAAACCAATTTTGTTAGAAAGGTCTGGAAATGCTGAATCCAAGCCCGTTGGATTCAAGTCATTTGGATTTGTAGATCATCCTTGGTAAAAATAAGAAGGCAGAAGCTTTTCTGCATTCAAACATTTTTCAAATTTAAACCATAATAGCTTTTGAGTTGATTCCAAGTCTCAAAAATCACATTTAACCATACCTTTCAGAATATATAAAATATATTGGTTTACTTCTAGAAATAATGACCAAGTAATAAAAGAATGCCACATAGGCATTTATAGTCACTTTATTTTAATTAAAATAAAAGGGTAAAACCTTATTAAATTGTGACACCACTTTAAATCACATTCCCATGGACTAAAATATGTGGTGATGACATGTGTCAACATGATCCCATGTTTGGTTTGGAGAATATTAAATCTTAAGTAGTTTTTCAAGGAGTAGAAATTGCTTTTCTAAAATAAAAACATTAAGTCAAGTGCCTTAGTCTTGTAATGTTAGTGATGATGCTAGATCATCTATAGAACCCCCTTTTGTGATGATTGAAAGTAGTTAAGTATTGTTTGGTGATTGTGTACCTCGTATTTATTTATAGACGCTAGTACCGACCAAGGATACGAGGAGGAAGGAGGATACTACGAAGAAGAAGCCGAGGAGAACTTCAACCACTGCTCTGCACAAGGCAAGCCTTACTAATCAAGTTGACCTATGCAAGCTTATACTTGCAATTATGCAAGCTAACACTTACAATTTAGCAAGCTTATACTGATATTGATGCAAGCCAATACTTGTTGATTACCATGCTAACTATATGCCTTAAGCATATATGATCATACCCACTTGATACCCAATCCCAGTTTTTACTTACAAGCTTTCTACTTTAAGTTCTTTATCAAAGCTTTTACTTAGATTTTACTGAAGTAACTTGTAGATACTAGAAAGGTAATTGAAGGTTGCATAAAGAGCATAAAATTTGGCCTAAGCTATAAAATCTTGATGTCATCCTAAGGCATAAGATGGATTTTGAAACTCCACTAGTTTACTACCCCTTATTAGTACTCACCCCCACTTGTAGATGCTAGTGCTAAGCATAAAACTTGATCAACTTTAGATGGGAATACTTGGTGAAAATGGTTATGAAAACCTTAGAATGATGAGTCATTCTACTGAGATGTTTTGACATGTGTTTCCGAACACCAGATGATTTTGGTGATGAAAATGTTGAGGCATGAGCCTTAGCCCTTTATAAAACTGATGGTTGTCTGGATGCGATATCATTCTAATTTTACCGTACAACCACAATACCCGAAGATTGTGTAGGGCTTGACTGGAAACTTATATACCTTAGTATTGGTTCCCTCACGGCCAAGGTCTAGGCTGAGGCTACCTTGTGAAGATTGTCCACTTGTGCAGTACCCAAGATGACAGGTGGTCATGGTTGGGAGGCCAAACTCACAGGAGAGGTGCTTATACTAGGGCGTGTAATTGAAAGGTTAGGATTGATTATCCGCATACTAAGTATGGTGAATTCAGGATTTGTTCCTTACGGATGTATCGAATGTTGTGGTGAAAGTGTACAATCTCTGCAGAGTGTTAAACTATTCGAATAGCCGCGTCCGCGGTTATGGACAGTTGGAGTGGCCATACTGTTCCCCCGTCAGATGTTTTCAAAATGACTTGGGAAATGAATTGAGACTTTGACTTGACCACAACAGGGTTGTGATACGAGATACAAGTTCCCACTTAGGTGTTATAAACTTCAACTAGCTTTCTTGCTTCTGAAGTTAGTAGAGGTAAATCTGGCCTTTGCAAAACAACCCTAGAGCCTAGTGTCCTATTACAAAAAACCCTTTACTTGTTAGTTTTAGTTTGCGAGTACTTAAAGAGTACTCATGGCTTTGTCCCTGGCTATTCACGTGGCCAGACTATGAAGAGGAGTACCTGGAGGATGGACCCCAGGAAGGTTACGACAACTAGGATCATCTCCCATCGTCAGCATTGCCTGTGACCCGGAAGATGGAGCTTCTCCTACGCTACCATTATTATTACGTATTTCCGCTGCTTGAGTTGTATTAAGAACTGGATCATGAGATCCCTATTTGTGTAAGACCTTATGTATGGTTTGTAATGGATGATGTACTGTGGTATCCAATACTATTATGTCTCGCAAAAATGGTAATCCTGGGATTGCGATGTATGGCATAACAGGCATCTGGGATTAAAAATCTGGGTGTTGACAAAACCTCCCCCTCTATTTTACAAACCCAACATGGGTGCACAAATATAGATACTAGCATTTGAAATCATACCTTTGCACAATAACATGTGATGAGAAATATATAGACAATAGATAGCGCATATCATCACAAGATGGATCCAATGAAATAAACCACATAGTCTCATAAGATGTATCCATAACATAACCACGACATAACCACATTGTCTCACACATAAATAGAGGAAAATCGAAGTTCACAAGCAATAAAAGGATCAAAATAAGAACGAGCTTGTGAATTCCCATGCAACACCCGTGCCTAAAGTGCAACTTCTCCCCCTTTGGCATCAAGACGCCAAAAAGGGACAAGTGCAAGACTACCATCCCGACAGTCGATCCTCCTCCTCCTCCTCATCCTCAAAGTCCTCCTCGTAGGGGGGCCGGGCACGGTGCGAGGAAGAGACATCATTGTCCCAACGGCTGTGCTGAGAGATCCACTGATCTTCTGGAGTGATGTTGGTCTCGGACCCCTCGGAGACGGTCAAACCCTGGGCAGCCATCATGTCCTTCTGCCGAGCACTGGCTTTCTTGGCATACACATGCGCCTCATACATGCGCTTCTGGTTGTCAATCTGGAAGCAGAATATCTTTTTGAGCTTGGTCTCCATCCTTTTGGCCCAAGTGGGCTTAGCATTCTTGCCACGGGAGACAACATAGTCAGTGTCACGACCACTGTCAGCATCCTCAGAGTCATCCCCTTCCTCCTCACCCGCCACAACGCGGGGTTTAGCATGTGTCTTGATCTTGAGTGCCTTGGGCATGTGCACAATGAGAGGGCGAGTGGAGAGTGTCCTAGCAATGGGAGGGCACTTTGACACAATGAGGGCCATAATATAAGGAGCAAATGGTGGAACCCTCCGAGAGTGTGCAGCATCAACCATCTCATTCCATATGAAGTCTGACACATCAAGAGGAGTGACTGAGTCGCGGTTGAGGAAGGTGTTGAACAGCAAGTCTACAGAGAACCCATGTATTTCATCCTTGTTGCCCGCACGAGGAGCAACAGTCTCACGGAAAATGCGAGGGAGAATGTCATATGTGGGGAGAAAATCCTTGATCTTGCCAGCAATCTCGCGGCCCTGGATATACAGAGGTGTAAGGACATCCTTCTTGGAGGGGTGATCCCGCATGTGACAGCGAAAACCACAAGGAATGTCCCGGCCGCGTTCTTCATACCCCAATATTGCAGCAAACTCCGCAAGTGTAGCCTCCTTGATTGCACCTTGAGTCATCCAGGTGCTCTTCCGAGTACGACCAGTGTGGAAATGTGCAGTGGCATAAAACTGTGCAATAAGGAGTGGCTCATAGTCATACTGGAACTCCATAATGGGGAACAAGCCTAGGTGAGAGCAGATTTCCTTAGCTTCAGCAAAGTAGTCAAGATTCTTGTTAATGTGCTCCATGTCAATCCACTGCTGAGGCACCACCATCTGGATATTGGTCAAAAGAACCTCATGATAAACACACTCTTGGAAATCATTGAAGAAAAGACCGTCTTCTCTGTCCTCGTACCGGTTGCGGGAGTATGCATTGTCAATCCTGAGAGCCCGAAACTCTGACTCGGAGATGTCTGACAGTTTCTTTGGCCCTGAGCTGAGACTTTTGGTACGCCCTAAGGAAGGGGGCGAGAGGGAGGAGCGTTGCCACGCCCAGCAGAGCGCTTGGTGACCCCCTCACGACCCCCACGACCACCTCGAGTGGCAGGCAACTTGGAATGGTGTCTTGGTTGTGGCATAACCTCTTCCTCAGACTCCGTCTCTTCCTCATCAATCTCACGGCTAGCTTTGGAACGCTTGCGCGCACCCCTAGAACCACCTGCATCTGTGAAAGCACGAGGGAGGATAGCAAGGGGGTAAGGGCACAAGAATCTCAAGGAGCAAACGAGAGAAAGTAATATTAAACAGAAAATTGATTTCAGTTGGGGCCGGTACTACCGGACCTGACGACCGGTAGTACCGCTTGCAAGCGGTAGTACCGGTACCAGAAAAAGTTCCGGTACTACCGGTTGAACGGCACGGGTTCGCCAGATCTGGTAGAAACGGACCAAAATGACAACAATAAACTGTAAATAAACGATTCTACTCGGCAACAAGGAAAGCATATGGCAGTACAACCTTACAACATGTCAATTTCTTCACAAATCTATGCCAAAACCTAGATCCGATGAGGAAATTAAACGGGGAGAGAAAGGGCGGTTGTACCGGGATCCATGGCGGTGGAAAGGAGTGGGAGCCCGCCAAGAGGCCGAATCCAAGGAGGATCCGGAGAGAGGAGGGTGCGGCAGGGCTCCGGTGGCGTCGAGGGACCTGGTGACGGCGCGGGTTCCTGTGAGGAGCATGGGAAAGAATAGGGCACTGAAGGGTGCCTCCCCACGCTCAGCCAATATATACCCGACTCCGCCAACCGGTAGTACCGGTTCCTAAAGCGGTAGTACCGCTCGTGAGCGGTAGTACCGATCCAGCAACCGGTAGTACCGGGCGTGTGGGCGATAGTACCGCTTCTGGAGCAGTTTCCAGGATGCGCCCTAGGAACTTCCCAGGGGCGGTAGTACCGCTCAGACAACCGGTAGTATCGGTCCCATCTGATTCCAAGGCCAGGAGAAAAGGTTGATTCTTGTGCGGATAGAGAGAGGTTTTTGTGAGGGAGTAAAGAGGCTTGGGTTGAGACAATTGTGCTGGGAAGCACATGCACTCTAAAAATCGAGAAAAAGATGTCAAAAACCAAACTAGAGTGCATGAGACTAAGAACGGTGAAGACAACTCAAAAGATGACAACCATGAGTAAAAATCAATTCAAAAATGACAAACACGAGTACACACATCAACCTCTCGATTGAGAGCGGGCGGTGGCCTAGGCCACCATGTTTGAGTATACTCGGCTTGGCACCACGAAGATATATCTTGGGTCCATTTCCGAAACTCATCATTAAGCTCACATATCACAAAATGATATTAAGAGGAATGATTTTGTTTACTTTGTGCATAATGGGGGAGGGATGGTCCAATCAATTAGGACCACACTCCCCCTATGTCCATGCCTACACCTAAACCAAATATGGGTCGAGTATTAGGTGAGAGTGCAAGATAATCAAGTCAAACTCCTTGAATCTACGATATTTAGTTCATTCCTCAAGTAGCAAAACCTTGCTTCATCAAGTGGCTTCGTGAAGATATCGGCAAGTTGATCTTTGGTTGATACATAGGATATATCAATATCACCTCGAGCAACATGATCACTAATGAAGTGATGGCGAATCTCAATATGCTTTGTCCTTGTGTGATCCACCAGGTTGTATGCAATTTTGATGGCACTTTCATTGTCATATAGAAGAGGCACTTTGTCACAATGGACACCGTATTCCTTTAAAGTTTGCCTCATCCATAGCAATTGAGTGCAAGCACTAGCGGCAGCAACATACTCGGCTTCGGCGGTAGAGAGAGATATACAATTTTGCTTCTTAGAAGACCAACATACCAACGACCTACCAAGAAATTGGCAAGCCCCGGATGTTGATTTTCTATCGTCCTTATCACCCGCCCAATCCGAATCCGTGTATCCACAAAGAGCAAATGTTGAGCCTCGAGGATACCAAAGACCATAAAATGGGGTATGAACTGAATATCTAAAGATTCTCTTGACCGCCATTAAATGGCTTTCCTTAGGAGCCGCTTGATATCTTGCACACACACCTACACTCAACACAATATCGGGTCTAGATGCACAAAGGTAAAGCAAAGAACCAATCATGGACCGGTATACCTTTTGATCCACATCTTTACCATTTGGATTTTGTTCTAGATGAGTCTTTGTAGCCATGGGAGTAGGAGCTCCATTTAAATCTTGCATTTTGAATCTCTTGAGCATATCTTGAGTATACTTGGCTTGATTGAAGAATGCCCCTCCTCTAACTTTCTTGATCTCAAAGCCAAGAAATACTCTCAACTCTCCCATCAAAGACATTCGGAACCTACTAGTCATATGCTTTGAGAATTCATCATTAAAAGCTTTGTTAGATGAGCCAAAGATAATATCATCAACATATATTTGGCATACAAAAAATCTCCCCATTGACCCTCTTAGTAAAAAGAGTGGGATCGATTTTCCCAACCTCAAATCCACGATCAAACAATAATTCTCTAAGGTGCTCATACCACGTGTGTGGGGCTTGCTTCAGCCCATAGAGCGCCTTATCAAGTTTGTAGACATGGTTTGGGAGGTTGGGGTCCTCAAAACCCGGGGGTTGCTTAACATATACTAATTCATTTAATGCGCCATAAAGAAATGCACTTTCTACATCCATTTGTTGTAACTTGAAGTTATGATGTGCCGCATAAGCAAGAAGGATACATATGGACTCAAGGCGAGCCACGGGTGCATAAGTCTCTCCATAATCAATGCCTTCAATTTGAGAATACCCTTGTGCAACCAATCTAGCCTTGTTCCTTACTATAATTCCATGCTCATCTTGCTTGTTCTTGAATATCCACTTTGTTCCAATAACATTGCGGCAATCCTTTGGCTTCTCAACTAACTTCCATACTTTGTTTCTCTCAAAGTTGTTGAGCTCTTTGTGCATAGATTCCAACCAATCCTAATCTTCAAGAGCCTCCCACACTTTCTTAGGTTCAATCATGGAGATGTGAGCTTGATGTTCACTGAACCTCTTCAATTGTGCTCTTGTGGAAATGCCTTTCCTTAGGTCACCAACAACATTTTGTAGAGTGTGGTATCTTAATTCCAACATTCTTTCCTTCCTAGCTTCATGACGAGCGTGGATCTCCGTGTTGTCTCTCGGGGGACCCTCTTCTTCATTTTGGTCCTCGTCTTGACCATCATCTTGACCTTGATCGTCATTGGAATCATCCTCTATATTGGGAGGCAAAGATTGACCTTGGTCTTGATCAAGTGCTCTTCTAGCATCAATTTGAGCTTGTCTCAAAGCAGTTTGTACGGATCTTCCTTGAGAGATTGACTTGGCACCACTTGACAACCTGGCGAATGGATCAAGCTCCCCTTGACTAGAGTTGTCACTTTGATCACCATGTTGAGGGTCCACATCTTGTCTTTGGCTTGAGTCAATGTCCTCTTCAGTGGATGGAGCTTGTTGAGGTTGTGAAGATGAGGGCTCCACTTGAGTGTAGCATAGTTCTTCTTGATCCGCCATAAGGGGTTCCTCAACGGGGCGGATAAATCCCACACCCATTCTTCCTATGACATCCTGAGGCATTTCATCATCCGCATCACAAGCATCGACACGCGCCCTTGGGGACCATCATATTCTTCGAAGGTCACACTACAAGATTCTATGACGGCTCCGGAAAGCTTATCATAGATTCTATAAGTGTGAGATTCGAGACCATAGCCAACAAAAATACCCTCTAATGCTTTAGACTCGAATTTAGACAAACGGACACCTTTTATGAGATAGAAACACTTACAACCGAACACCCGTAAGTAAGATATGTTGGGCTTGTTATCGGTAAAAATTTCATATGGAGTCTTATTGATTTCTTTGCGGAGGTAGAGCCGGTTTGAAGCATGGCAAGCAGTGGAGATGGCTTCGGCCCAAAAGTTGTATGGAGATTTAAACTCCGCCAACATGGTCCTAGCCATCTCAATAAGAGTCCGGTTCTTCCTTTCGGCCACACCATTTTGTTGAGGGGTGTATGCAGCGGAATATTAATGTTTAATCCCCTCATCACTAAGGAAATCATTCAAGGTGTAGTTCTTGAACTCGGTGTCGTTGTCGCTTCTTATAATCAACACGGGGGAACATTGTATTGCCGTTGAACCAAGTTGATGAAGTCGATAAAGGTCTCTTGAGTCTCACTCTTCAACTTGAAGAAATAAACCCGAGAGTATCTTGAAAAGTCGTCAACAATCACCAAACAATATTTCTTCCCACCAAGACTTGCATGAGATAAATAGGTCCACATGGAGGAGTTCCAAGATCTTGGTAGACTTGATTTGGTTCTTAGGCTTGTGAGGAGCGTCATGCATCTTCCCTAGAACACATGCCCTGCAAACATGATCTTTGGCAAAGGAAACATTTTCTTTTAGTCCAACAATATGGCCCTCCTTATGAAGACTTCGCAAAGTTCTCATATTGACATGGGCTAGTCGGCGATGCCATAGCCAACCCACATCGGCCTTTTCGAATAAGCACATCGGACCTGTAGTGGCTTGCTCCGAAAAGTCCACCACATACAAGTCATGTTCGACGTACCCAACGAAAGCGACCTTGAGAGACTTGCTCCACAAGAGGACCACAATATCAACATCAATAAAGACGGCAAAGCCCATCTTTCCAAGAGCAAGGACTGAAAGTAAGTTGTATCCAAGGGTCTCAACAAGCATGACGTTCATGAGTGTAATGTCGTGAGCAACCACTACCTTGCCGAAACCCATTACCTTAGACTTTGATCTGTCGGCATATGTCACGGTGATTTGATCATTATTTGGCTTTAGGTCCTTGACAATACACGAGCTTCCGGTCATATGACTAGTGCAACCACTATCAAGCACCCACTTTGAACCCCCGGAAGCATATGTCTACAAAAGATCAAGCTAATTTTTTAGGTACCCATTTTTCAATGGGTCCTCTTTTGTTAGCAACAAGGGTCTTGGGAACCCAAATAGACCAAGCAATATAACCATCATAAGGGCCAACATATTGTGCATACACATCACCATAATAATCACGCATTAGAACATAGTGAGGGTTAGAACTTCCCGCAAAGTCATCATGAGACATAGTTTTACCACTTGTGGTCTTACTATCCACAATGGTCTTGTTGGTATCTTGTGCGGGCTTGGCCTTCTTCTTATTGTTCTTCTTCTTGGTTTTGGAAACAAAACCAATGCCCCCTTTATCACCACTACGCCTTTGCTTGCTCAAAAGATCATTAATGGACTTGTTGCCTTGTGGAAATGTGGCCTTAGCAAGATCCCCCTTCAACCTAGCATTCTCTTCAAGAATAGTTGTGCTACTAGATGGAATGAAGTTACTAGGTGAAGGAATATTGCCCAATTGAGTTTGAAGCGTTTCATGGGACTTTGTGAGAGACAAGAGTTCACTCTCCAAGGCCTTGTGAGCCTTGTTAAGCAAACTAAAGTCCTCGGCAAGTTTTTCATGAACCACACCAAACTCAATCTTGTCCTTTTTAGCCCTTTTGTATTTAGCAATAGCATGATCACGCTCTTTGATGAGTTTGTTAACAATAGTGTCATTGGCCTCATCAAGCCCTTCAAGTTTTAATTCAAGTGACAACCTAGTTTCTTGTTCTTCTTCTAGAGCATTGTTTAAAGCCTCTAGCTCAATCATGTGTTCATGCCCAAGTTTACATCTTACATCTAGAAGTTCTTGAGTATGTGAGAGTTGATCTAATATGTTCCCAAAATGTAACTTAGCATCTCCTTCTAGGTTAGTCATAAACTCATCAAAGGCAATTAATTCCTTTTTAACATCAAGAGACATCTCATTATCAATTTCATCATTATCTAAGGGAGTAGAGCGGGATGATGAGGATACCTCCGTTCCTCTTGCCATAAGGCAAGTGACGTTCTTGGTGGGAGAGTTCTCATTTGGAGAATCGAAGAGTGAGAATGTCGGAGTAGAAGTGGTGGCTAACGCAGCCACACCATTAGAAGTTTCCTCTTCCTCATCTTCATCATCTTCATTGTCGGAGGAGTATTCTTCATGAGTGATCAAGACAATTTCTCCCGACTTCTTGTTGATGGGATTCCTCTTGATGAAAGGTTTCTTGTAAGGTGCCTTGAGAGTCTTCTTCAACACAAGTTTACCACCATGATCCTCTCTCTTCTCATAGGGGCAACTTGCCACAAAGTGATAGCGGTCACCACAATTGAAGAAAGTTCTCAACCTAGTGGTATTCTCTCTTTTCCCATTTGGGTTGCTTCTCCGTTGCATTTCCATCTTGGCCTTGGCGGGGTTCTTCCAGAAGTTCTTTGCATAGAAAGCCATATATTAACCATGAGCAATCTTGACTTCATCGGGATGGTCCATGGAGAGTCCTTCATCACTATCATCTTCATCCCCATGATCCACAACTTTGGCCTTCAAAGCAACATTGACAACATTGCTCATACCAAGGGCACGAGCACGTGCGTCTTTGGCATTCTTGGCGGCAACCTTGAAAGCGGCCATATCTTGCATAACTTCATTGGAGGTCATGAGATGGTAGTTGTGTCTACCTTGCAAGCTCTTCAAGTCCGTGGGCTCAAAGGGCATGAGTGCGCTCACATATTTCCTTTTTATCCATGCATCATCCACATGTGAGACACCCACATTTCTAAAAGCGATGGCGGTGGTTTTGAGCCTTCGGTACATGTCTTCGTGATCTTCACCTTCTTTCATGTAGAAGCCTTCAGCTTCATTGCTTAGAGCATCATATCGGTTCCTCCTCATACTCTCATTTCCAACAAACAATACGGTGAGGGCATCCCAAGCTTCCTTGGCAATGCTCAAGTGCTCAATGTGTGGATAATACTTTGTCCCCAATCCTTGTTGAATCATATGCAAAGCAGTGGCATTGAGTTGACTATTGACAAACTCTCTTCTTGTCATGTTGTTTGGATCCCCAATAAAGAGTCCATGCTCGATGATGTTCCACAGTTCAATGCAAGAGCTGCGCACATGAGTTCTCATTAGTGATTGCCATTGAGCAAAAGTAGCCGACTCTTCAAGCTTAGGTGGGTCACCCCTATTGTACACATGAGGGTGAGGGATGGGAGGATCGTGAGAGTACCAAGAATCACGATGCTCACCCTTCCTCCCATCAAGTTGTGTGGAGGAATTAGCGTTGTCTTGTTTACCCCCCACCATCATACCCTCGGGGGATACCGACGTATTCCCTTTAGGTAAATGGATGGTTGATCCTCTTGAGGAGATGGGGGTGATGAGCCTTCTTTGTTTAAGAAGTTGCTCAAGCATCTTCTTGACTTCGTTGACCAAGGAAGAGCTCAATTTTGTTTCCAAGTTTTTGAGATCTTCCATGGTCACCGGGGTCGGCTCACTACCACCATCCCCTTCCTTGCTACCCATATTATCTTAGGCAGTAAAGACCAAATAAAGAGCCGAGGCTCTGATACCAATTGAAAGGATCATATGGGCACCTAGAGGGAGGGGGTGAATAGGTGCTACTTCATTTTTTTTCTTTTTCAAATTAAGGTTTGACAATAAGGTCAATTCTCTAGATAATGCAACTAAGGTGAATTTACCTATATGGCAATTATGCAAGAGCTACCACAACACAAAGTAGGAACAAGTAAGTAAAGTGCGGTAAAGGATAGAAGTAACCAAAGTGGTGGACGCGGAGACACAAGGGTTCGTTTCCCGTAGTTCCTTCCTTTTGAGGGGAAGTACGTCTACGTTTGGAGAGGGGGTGGTTTCAAACCACCAACGGCACGAAAGGCCTCCCTTGTTCTCCAATGAATCTCACCCCAACGGGATCGATTCATATTCCACAATATCGACAACCTTCAAGGTGGAAGCCGGCACCTTTACAAGTTTGGGGCACACATCCACAACTTAATCGGAGGCTCCCAAATACAAGCAAGCTATCAAAGCAATCAAAGACAAGCTTGTAAGAACCAAACAAGAACTAGGGTTTCCAAGAAAACACTAGAGCAAAGGGGCCCTCAATGAAATGAGGGGGAAATGAAGATCTCTTTTGGTGAAGTAGTAGATCGAGGCCTCCTCCTTCGATTCCCCAAAGATCAAAGACTTTGGGTGGTGGAATGAGGAGATCTTGAAGATTTGGTGGCTCCAATGGTGGTCTTGACTTTAATGTGGATGAGCATCTTGTCCCAAGGTAGGTGGAGGGGTATTTATACCCCTCCAGGAAATCTGGCCGTTGGAGCCTTTAATGCACCGGTAGTACCGGTACTCAAGCGGTAGTACCGCTGGCAAGCGGTACTACCGGTCCAGTACCGGACCAGGTACCGGAGATGTCTTAAATGGTCGAGCCAGCACCAGTAAAGCCCGGTATTCCCTTGCGGTACTACCCCCAAGCGGTAGTACCGGTCGTATGACGCGGTACTACCGGTCTGGGCGGTAGTACCGGTCCCAAGTACCGCTTGGTACTGAGCAAGACTGAGAGGGGTGGTTCTTCTTCAGAACGGCCCGGTACGACCGTGTCCAAGCGGTAGTACCGCTCAGCGGTACTACCGCTTGGACCGGTAGTGCCGCTCCGTGGTACCGGATGGTACTGACTAAAACCCATCCTTATCATCCTTTCACGGATCCAACCGGTACTAGAACCGGTAGTACCGGTGCCAAGCGGTAGTACCGGACATATTTCCGGTACTACCGGTTGACACATTGGTTTTTCGCAAAGGGAATTGTTAGGCCAATATTTGTGCCACACCCTTATCAAACCTATGATACACTTAGCACACGATTAAACTGATAAGTGTGTTGTTATCAAACATCAAAATCAGAGGGATAGAAAAATGCTCTTTCAGATGTCCATGAGGATTTTTAGAAGGTAGAGGCGCGCGGCAAGGTTTTTGGTGGCGCACGGTAGGAGCAAAGGGGGAGGCTGCCATGGACGGCTGGTTTGCCCTAGGGCAGAGCATGGGGCGCAGGTGAGAGAGGTGAGCTATGGAGCGGGATTGACTCGGGATTCGTTGGGGAATTTTAGAGGGACAGAGGAGGAAGATGGACATGACAGGTAGGTCTATATTGTCAATGAGACTAAATGTTACTCTGTCAGGATTGTTACTTTCCTGGTGCGCCAAACAGATTTAAGGTTTAAAATAGACCAGGATTGATAAGTTTAGATTGCTGATTTCAGGGATTGGAAGCTTGGAGTTCGATTTAGCTTTTGCCTACGAGTTTAAGGTTTGTTTTAGACTTTTTTCTTGTAAAAAATCGAATTTCCTTTGCAGCCATTGGATTAACAAGGAACAACCATGGGTCGAAAGAAAGAAAAGGTTGGATCGAGATGCAGACGCGAATAGGCAGTTTTGAAATTGGCAGCCGGTCGTACGTATGTCAGTTCAGATGTTAACGTGATGTTTCGTCAAAATGTATTGTTTTTTCCCTTGTCCATCCTGGTCGCAGGCGAAGTCTCTGATTTTTCCTAAACCACTTCGCGTCATGCTCTTGTCTTTTGCCCGCTTGAGATCTTTCCGACGAAATGCAGGAAGAACTGCCAATCAGAAAACAACGAGAAGGGAACGCCGGTCAGCATAATACACCTGTGGGATACCCGCACTGTGAATTTTGACTTGCCAGGTGCCCAGCTTTGTCAATGGCCTCCGGTGTCTCCGTTCGCCTCATTCCATGTGAAACACACCGGAGAAACCTATGTCCAGTTCGGTTGTGAAGGTGACTTAAGCATCTCTAGAAGAAACCGTAAAACATGCAAAACTAGAATATAACCATCTTTTCTGGTTTTGAGACAAAAACTAACCGAATAGACACTGTACCAACCTGAAAAACTTTTTTGGTGCACCAAAAATTCCCCTATATTTCTGGGTTCCGCGGCCGAACCGAGGGGGCATGTATACCCGCGAGCCAGTTGGCGGGAGGAGAGTTTCAGGACACAATGGGACACTGTCGCGGCGGAACTTGCCGGATCCGACCAAATTCCGGTGAACCTTAACTAATTTCGATCAGGACGGGCAAGTGTCTACCTAGAGATGCCGGTGATCATTTTAATCGACCGCAAAGGAGTCCAGGAGCAAGGGCGGCCGATGGGTTCACTGGCGGTCGGTGTGCGCAGGCCGGGATAGCACTAGGGGCAGCGAGGGGTAATGCGAGAGGCCAGCTCAGGGCGGGATGGGTGACACAAGGCATAGCAAAGCGGCGCGGGTTCGCTGGCATCATTGCAGGGCGGTGCGGCCTGCACGAGAGGGGGGGGGGGGTTGTCGCGCTGGAAGGTTCCAATCGAGGAAGAAGATAAAAAAAAGGCTATAGGCAGGCTGTACTAGGCAAATGTAGGCTATTTATGGTGTCTATTCCATGCAAGGCAAAATCGACCTAAAAATTAGGTTTTACACCTTTTTTCCGGTGCAACCCGTGTTAGAGTTCTCTAAATCTATACTATTCCCTCTGTTCAGGAATAAATGTACTTCTATCTTCTGTCTTAAATTAAAAAATTAAAATTCTGATCAACTTTTTAGATAAATATAGCAACATAGATAACATCTATATCTATAAGTATTATATATGTAGTTATATTTTTTAATAAAGTTAATCAAATTTTACTTCCTCCAATCCATATTAGTTGACTCAAATTTGTCTATATTTAGATAAATTTAAATATTAATATAGGTTTATCTAAATTTTAATAAATCCAAGTCAAGTAATACGGGTCAGAGGGAGGACAAAGGCTATATAACCTAGTTTACGGACGGATGGAGTATGACAGTATAGAGTAAACATCATCCCAATAATAAATTAGAAAATGATGTAGAGTGCACCCGACAACCAAGTCGCCGAACTTGACCTGATGAGCATGTACACACATGTCCGAGATTTCACATGTTTGACACGGGATTTGTTTACATTTTCACTGGGAAGATACGTTAAAAAAATAGTTTCACATCGGATGCTTCGTCGTTCCCGTTGTACTACTACTAAATTGTTACCACCACCCAGCTTTCGAAACACCGCCGTTCAACCCAGGCAGCAAAAGCGTGAGAGAGACGAGGAGAGGAGGGGAGCCCACCAGGCAGTTCTCCAGTTCAAAGTCGGCCCCGCCAAAGCGATCCAATTTGCGGAGCCGGGCGCCCACGCCCACGCCCACGCCGCGCCGCGCGGATTCACGCGCCTCCCTCCCTCGCTCGGTGGAGTCCCGTCCGCCGTAATTAACCCCAACCCGTGGTGGCGATTCCCAGGGCGCAACGTTGACTCCCGTCCCACTCTCCCACCCCACTCCACCATCCCCTCCTCCACGTCGTCTTCCACGTCACTCGTCCGCCGCTACTCCCGGCGCCAGCCCCTTGCCCTGCTCCGCGGCGTGAGCAGGGGCAGCAGGTGCAGACAAAAACAGCCCACGCACTCACTCACTCCCCCATGCCATGCCATACCATACCAGCACCACCTGACACTTTCCTCTCCAGCCCTGGATTGTGGAATATAATTCAAATCCTTCGCCTCGCCATGCCCGTCTGCCCTTGCCGTGGACTCTTGTCTCCTCACACTTTTTCGGACCGGCCCCTCGAAGAACACCGGAACGCGGAACGGGTCCTCGCAGCTCGTGGACTCGTGGCGCAGTTGCTGCCAAATTTGGCGCATCACTATGTCAAATTTGCAATTTTCGCACTTACGCCAACGCTAAATCCCCTTCTCTCTCTCCCTGCTAGTGTGCACATCACTGACAAGAGTGAACATAGAAAACTCCCTCTCTCTCCCTCTTCTCAACGCTCTCCCCCCAATCCCTCCCCCCCCTCCCCTCCGGCCACCCCCAATCTCGCCCCCAATCTCCCCTGCGGCCTCTCCGCCCCGCCCGGATCCTGCGCCTCCTCCGCGCCCTCGCTAGATCCCACATCGCCGCCTCGCCGAGATCCCGCCGAGGCGAGATCCCACGGCGGCGGCTCGACCAGCCCGCGCGGTCCACGACCCTCTCTCGCCCTAAGTATCGGCGGCCAGTGCCAAATACCGGTAAACAAAGCCTGCTCCTCCTGGCTAGCTAGTGCCTATTATCCCCCGTCGTTGGTTTGCCTCCCAGCGTCTGACCGGGCCGGAGCGAGCGTCGGATGCCATGGGCAGCGGCGCGTCACGGCTGCTCACCGCGTGCGCGTGCTCGCGGCCGGCGCCGGCGTCCGTCGACGCGGAGCCCTGCCTCGACGACGCGCTCGGCCACTCCTTCTGCTACGCGTCCGCCGCCGCCTACTCCTCCTCTTTCCGCCACGGCATCTCCGGCGCCGCCCTCTCCGCCAACTCATCCGTGCCCGTCCCGCTCTACCTCTCCTCCTCCGTCGCCGCCGCAGCCGGCTCCATGCCGCCCAACTACTCCTCCGCGTTCCACACCTCCTCCTCCTTCTCCTCCGCGCCGCTGCAGCTCTCCAACCTCTCCTCGGGGCCTCTCTTCCTCTCCGGGCCCATCGACCGCGGCGCCCAGCTCTCCGGCCCGCTCGACGCCGCCGTGCCTTTCTCCGGCCCACTTCCCAACAAGCCCACCAAGCGCGCCTCCGCCTCCTCCAGAGGGCTCTCCAGCAGGTTCCGGAAGCCATTGTTCGGCAGCCTGCGCCGGACCGTGTCCGAGAAGCACCGCCCGCTCATGGTGCCGCTGCCCCGCGACGACGGCGTGCAATGGGCGCACGGCCGCGCTGGGGAGGACCGCGTCCACGTGGTTGTCTCCGAGGACCAGCGCTGGCTATTCGTCGGCATCTACGATGGCTTCAACGGCCCTGAGGCCCCTGACTTTCTCGTCGCTAACCTCTACCGCTTCCTCCTGCGTGAGCTCCGTGGAATCTTCTACCAAGAGGCTGACAGGGACAGCAAGCGTCTCTGGCAGTTCCTCGCTGACGGTGACGACGATGACAGTGAGCTTGATTTCTCAGGCTCTGGCCGCTTCGCTCTCTCGCTTGCCAAGCTCAAGGAGCGACGGTTTAACATGTGGGCTCATGCGGCGGCTGTGGGTGATGATGAGATCAGCAGGGAGTTGGCTCCAAAGAAGTTGGCGGCGGCACCGGTGGTGGGAGATCACGGAGCTGTGCTTGACGCGCTCACTCGGGCGCTGGCTGCGGCAGAGGCCGCGTACCTAGACATGACTGACCAATCAATGGGGTCTCACCCGGAGTTGGCAGTAACTGGTGCATGCCTGCTCGTGGCGTTGGTGAGGGATGATGATGTGTATGTAATGAACCTTGGGGACAGCCGCGCTATTGTGGCGCAACGCACAGATGATGACCATGGTTGTGGAATTGGAGCCATGCGGCTGGATGACATTGGGGTCGGCTTGGAGATCGAGGCAAGGCTCGAGGCACTTCAGCTGTCTATTGATCATAGCACCAGCGTCGAAGAGGTAACATTCGTGCTGACATTGGCTCTACCATATATTTTCTGCAGAAGCACATCTAATGACCTAGCTGAAATAATGTGCGTTTAGCTTATGCACATTTATATCCACTTGATCATCTGTATGTACTGTTGATTAAGCGCTGTGCTTTGGCTTGCCAGAACTTATGTCATTGAACATTGTGCTCGTGTCTTTGACCACAAAACAACCAGACCATCAGATTATTTTTCTTCCGAGTGTGTGTTCGTATTTCTTAGAGCTAACCATGGAAATCACTTTGATGCAAACAGGCGAAACTTGAAATGTAGAGGCTAAAGTTGTTTCATGTCTTCATGTGTAGATCATATATAACTCTTGCATTCCTTGATTCCTGATTTTCAGTTTGTCTGAGTCAGCCATCATTTGTTCGTTTTTTGGTCATGTGCTGTTAGATTCTATTATTCTATCTATTTTCTAAATTTTTCACAAAATAAATTGGTGATTAATCCCATGCACTATCTATGCCTATAAATTCACATTCTTCTTTTTGAAATGCAGGAAGTGCAGAGAATCAAACGTGAACATCCAGATGACGATCACTGTATTGTAAATGACAGAGTGAAGGGTCGTTTAAAAGTTACCCGGGCATTTGGTGCTGGGTATCTCAAACAGGTAACTATGATACTGCTTTGTTGGTTGTTTGTAAGATCTTTAACCATATTTTGGCAGTTCAAAATTTGTTCAAGTTCAGTTATTAGCTGTTCTTTTCTAGGTTAATGAACTTAAGTATGAGTATGAATTTTTTGCCAATAGTAGTACTTTCATAATTTCATTTTTTTTAATTATAGTAGAAACTACTTGTAGATGCTGCGATTGGTCTAACGTAATAGAAAATTAGATGAGTCTTACCTAGAAATTTGTGTATGTTTTGCAGGCAAAATTGAACAATGGATTGCTAGAGATATTCCGCAATGAATACATAGGTGATGCACCATACATATCATGCATACCTTCTCTTTGCCATCACAAGCTCACTGCAAGGGACCAGTTTCTGGTTCTTTCCTCTGATGGCTTATATCAGTACCTGAGCAACGAGGAGGTAGTTCTCCATGTTGAGAATTTCATGGAGAGGTTTCCTGAAGGCGATCCAGCACAGAGTTTAATTGAGGAGCTTCTTTCTCGTGCAGCAAAGAAAGCTGGTAAGCTTTGGCTGTGATGTTTGTTCATTCATACCACCTTTTCTCATTTCAGTTCTTTATTTGTTTGTGTGCGACCACCAATTCCTAGTTGTAATCAATATTGCACATGTACAGATTTGACATGATCATATGCAAATGTTCATGTGCTTTACATGCTTCTCTCCAATCGTAGTATTGTCTTAAGACTTCCAGGGTGGATAACCTTCCTCATTCTATTTTCATTAGTAAACGCAACCTTGTCACAAACTCTCCAGTGTTGCTATCCTAGGGTGCAAACTGATAGAAATCCATATTAGTTTTTTTTACCCGAGGTTATTTCAAAAATATATACATATTATGTGAAGCTATCTTTACTAGATAGCAATCAAAGTTGTATCAACGTTCCCAGTTAGGTTACCCAACTTTACATTGTGTAAAAGACCTTGTAGGAGTATCATTTGATACAATCATTGGGCTATTGCTGTGTTGATGCGTCAAGTCCTACAGCAAAGCTGTTTTGAGTTCTCTTAAATGTCAAATGTGTTGACCTGTTCCCCCTTGTCTTTGTCAGCAATATTGAGATATTTAAGCCTTTGTCTTTCCAGGTATGGATTTCCATGAGCTATTAGATATACCTCAAGGCGATCGGAGAAAATACCATGATGATGTCACTGTCATGGTTGTTTCTCTGGAAGGGAGGATCTGGAAATCATCTGGAATGTATGTGTGATGTTCAGCTGAAACAATGTCAGCGTCAACATTTATGGTGCGACCTCCTCAGCTGGCCAGCTCCTCTGAGCAAGTGAATACATGCTCATCAAGAGAGAAATATCGAGACTCCACAGCATAGAGGACGGATGATGTGCTCCATGCATTTCTGAAAGCTGTATTCTCCAATTGGAGATCATTGCTGGGGTCCAGATCTCAGCTTCAGCGCAAAACACAGCCCATGAATGTGCCCATGAGTCAACTCTGGGCAGATTAATATTTGCAGAGAAATGACCGAAATCCAGCAGCAAAGCAGAGTTGAAGCTCGCTTTGTCCCGCCGTCCACAGCGTTAGTTGGTCGCAGTACTCACCTGTGACGATTTTCCCCCACCTCGCTGTGGTGTTGTAGAAGGTTTGCTCTTTCATCCTTGACCTCGAGGAAGGAAGACGACCTTTGGTGACATGCATTTTTGCTAGGTCATGTATGGGATGAGCCTGGAATTGTTTGTCAGAAAAGAAAATGGTCATTCACCCTTCATTTTGTGCTGTCTTGTCTTCCTCGAGTGCTTATTGTTCCTCTGCACATGGCCTGCGCCCATAGATTTTTTTTAATTTTTTTTTGAGTTTGCCTGTGCCCATAGATGAGTCTTAACTGAGGCTGGCCCAGCTTTCTCCTTAGATTCGGCCTGCATGGAAGCTGGCTCTGGCTCCCCCACGGGCCACAAAATAGAAATGAAGACAGATCTGGCCTCCGAACATATTTCGTTTGCCAAAGTACCGAAGATACTTCCGTGTCATGTTTTTGTGTCTCCCCAGAGCGGATTTTCATAATCCGGTCGTGGTTGTTCTAAAAAATCTTAGGCCTCATTTGGATTGTTGTTTTTTAGTCCGGTCGTTTTTATTTTGTGAAGATGTTAAGCAGGAGAAGTCAGTGTAATCCGGTGGTTTTGGTTAAAAAACGACATTCCAAACAGGGCTTAGCCGTGACCCGTTCCGTGATTTCAGAAGAAGTTTTAGCCAAACATTTGGTTCCGTGATTTCAGAAGAAGTTTTAGCCAAACATTTGATACCGATTCGTTTTCCAGACGGAAATTAGAAGATATATATAGTAGCGACAACAAAATTTTAAAACGTGCATTCAAAGACGTAGATCACGAGTTCACGACCACGGGAGGTGGGATCAGCCGGTGAGAGTGCGTAGTATACCTAGCTCGACCAAGTATACCTATATAGAGGTGTACATAGTCTGGATATGGGTTTTGACGGGTCAAAAAAAACGGGCACATGCAAACTTAAGACCGAGGAAAGGACGCCGAAGCACACCAATATCTAAAAAAAATTTAGAAACCAAAAACTTTCTCATTTTTCTTGTTCTCGGAGAACATAGAAAATGGCGGTATATTTTCGAAATGGAGGTGATATCCTGTCCTCTGCATCCGAAATGATGTACACAACCTTCCATATTTGATAAAGTGTTTCTACTCAAATCTACGTTGTGTTCAAGATTTTACAAAACTTATGAATGTGCTTTTTTTTTTGCCAAGATCAAGAGACGGTGTGCACCAAGAGTGCCCATGGAGCCATGCTAACATAAAGTGTTGCAGCGGGGAACTTTGAGAATAGTTTTAATCAACGGATATATAGCAAAAATAAAACAATAAGCACGTGCACATATGACACAAGAATTTACATGTAAAAACCTCCTCAAGGCAAGGAGGAAAAAAAATCATAGGTGTGAACCAACCGGTTCACACGAGCTTCACTATGAAAACCTGGGTATAGAGTCTTATCTAGAATATCTAGAGATATAGAATACACTCAACACGTTGCCAAGGCAACAACAACAACAACCACTTGAAGAAAAGATTACAGCAAAACAGAGTATCCCAGTTTCTGTTATTTTTGGTAATCAACAAACTGATCTTAAACCGCAGATCCAATCAGCACTAAACTTGGTAGACAAGCTGACATACGAGTACCCAATATACATGTCAAATTTCAGGCCAATCGGACACGTTTTCTTGTCCAAATTGTTTGTCTACCAAAACTGCTCTGTGCTAAAACTGCAGCAGTTCGAACTAACTAAACCGCTTCCAAATCTGATGCTACACTGAGCCAAATCTCAAAACAGCTAACCAGATCAAAGTACTCAAAGAAAGGGACAAGCTCACTAAGTTTGGAGCCAATCCAAACACGTTTAATCCTCCAAACACTAGCTTGAAGACAGACCGGTCAGATCTTAGACCCCATGACTGATTCAAACTTCATGTACCATTGTCTCGATGCTTGTTTCAGGTCATAGAGACTTTTCTTCAATTTGCACACATGTTTTTTTTGGCTTTAACAAGAAACTCCTCAGGCTGCTTCATGTAGATTTATTCTTCCAACTCTTTATTAAGAAAAGTTGTCTTCACATCCACTTTCTTAACCTCCAAGTTGAGACTTGCTGCCATGCCAAGGATCAATCGGATTGATATCATTTTCACAACCGGAGAAAATATTTCATCAGTCAATACTTTTTCTCTAGATGAATTCTTTTATAACTAGCCTGGCCTTGTACCTTGGATGCGACGTGTACTCTTTTTGCTTGATTCTATAGACCCACTTGTTTTTTAGAACTTTCTTGCCCTTGGGCAACTTCACTAGCTTATAAGTATGATTCTTATGAAAGAAATCCATCTCTTCTTGCATAGCCTTATTCCACTCCTTGTTCTCATATTTTATTGCATTTTGAAAGAACCCAGGTTCTGAACCATCAGATAATAACACCACATATTGGTCTGAGTCGTACCTAGTGGAAGGAACACGACCTCGGTTGGACCGTCTGAGTGGAGCAGCTGGTTGACTATCTGGTTCAGGTGTTTGCTGATCATGATCATCTACTTCAGCATCATACTCTTGCTGCTAGGGAGCATCCTCACCTGTACCACTATGTGCATCATCTTGCACATCTTCTGCATCATCATCTTCAGCTTCTTGTTGAGCTGAATCTGCAAGAACTGGGTTAGAATCAGATCTGTCTTGCTGCAGATTTCGAGAAGAAACATGTACCTTAACTTGCTCTAAAACCTGCACATTTGTCTTTACAATATCCTTAATGGTTTGGTCTTCAACAAACACAACATCACGGCTTCTCACAACTGCAATTGGAGTGCCCTCCTTGTACCTCAAACACATCAATTTCTTGATCAAGAACATCTTGTTAGTACCTTATTTGCGGGCATACAACTCCTCCAATTTTTGTCATAAGATACCTGCATGTGACTCATTAATGACATGGTTCAAAACATTATCATCCACCCATTATTGGATGAACCCACAAGCTTGGAGATGAAGTACCTCCCACTGATCTTCTTGCATATCACCGAGCATCTTAGTGGAGAACACTGGCTTCCAATAATCTTTCACATATAATAAGTCATTCATATTGCTCTTCCAATCTTGATAATTTATACCATTTAAAGAAATCATTCTATTTGTATTTACTTCCATCCTTCACCACAAACAAATGCACTTAGCCCAAAACAAACCTTGCTCTGAAACTGAATACAAACTCAAACTGAACATCATCTCTAATACCACTTTGTTGGGGAAGATACACAACCCCGCTACTTGCGGTGAACTCCGAGGATAGTTTCAATTAACAGATATGCAGTAGAAATAAAACAATGAGCGCATGCACATGTGACACAAGGATTTACGTGAAAAAACCTCATGGTGAGGAGGAAAAAAATCACGGGTGTGGACCAACCGGTCCACGCGAGCTTCACTATAAGAAACCTGGGTACAGATTATTCTCTAGAACATCTAGAGATATACAATACACTCAGCACGTTACCAACCGGCAACAACAAAAACCACTTGAAAGAAAGATTACAGCAAAACAGAGTATCTCAGATTTTGTCCTCTTCGTTAATCAGCAAACCGATCTTAAACCGGAGATCCAATCAACACAAAACTTGGTAGACAAGCTGACATACAAGTACCCAACATACATGTCAAATTTCAGGCCAATCGGACATCGTTTGTCTGCCCAAACTGTTTGTCTACCAAAACTGCTCTATACTAAAACTGCAGCAGTCCGAGCTGACTAAACCGCTTCCAAATCTGATACTACACTGACCCAAATCTCAAACCATCTAACCATATCGAATTACTCAAAACAAGGAATAAGATAACCAAGTTTAGATCCAATCCAAACATGTTTGAGCCTCCAAACACCAGCTTAAAGACAGACCGGTCAGATCTTAAAAATCTGGACATAAATTACCTCTCCTTCTTCTTCCTCTCTTCTCACTAGGTTGTGCTATTCTTGTGTATTCTCTCACCCTCTCTCAGCAGCAACCATGGTGGCTTGCTTCTCTCACTTTCTCACTCTCTGATTGAGACACACAACCAACAAGGGTGGCTAGGGTTTTCTTTTTTGCTTCTCTTTCAAGGAACACCTTAGCCGTTGAGTACGAACGTCGATCAATGGTTAAAATGTGTTAAAATTTCACGGGCTAATGTTGGACTACCAGCACACCTCCATGTGGAAAGACATGGCTCAACATAAAGAACCAACCCGCCGTCCATGAAATAAATAGGAGGACAAAATCTTTGAGACTTCTCGGCAGAGTCGGACGAAGCTCCACCATCACCATTGAGCAATATCGAGATTGGATCTAGAGCGCTTATATTCAATACCACATCGCCATCACCGTTGAGCCGTTGAGCAATGTCGTCGCGCATTTTTTTAGAACAGGCACCAACTACATAGCACTAGATTTAGGAGTGCGCCTTGGCGCACAATCCCGTTGATTTTGAGCCATTTTGCAATTATAAGTGACCAAAAATATTTACCAAATAGTTGGTCATAACATGAAAATTCAAATTTGATAAATGATTTGAAATAATATTATATTCCAGGGGTGGTGAACACCACAAATGAATAATAACTTGAGGAGATGCTTATAATTTGATGTCTTAGACCCTATTTCTTACATATTTTAGTGTTGTATATGCGTGCAAGAAAACAAACGGCATCTAAATAGAGCACATACCTAGTCTTTGTCTACAAACTGCCCATCCAGAAGACATCGGGATCTAAAGATTCAGAGAAGCATATGCATGTGAAACGTCAACAAACCAACAAACAAATCTGATTGGAAGTAGACATGATGCTTACCTACGGGAGGTAGGACGTCGGGTGCCATGGTGTGACAGGACTGCATAGGCAGAGCAGTGCTGGTAATTTTCTTTGACAACTCTGAATCTAAATCATCGCAGTAGACCTAGATAAGATGTCAACAGGGCATACATACTTACGTTGACCGCCTTGGTGATATTACAGGAGACTGATAGCAGAGCGCAGGGCATAGTGGCACCAAGAGACAGATCTTCTCGATGACCACACGATGCCCTTAAAATTTCAGAACCCTGGACATATAAGAAAACAGTTAACTTGCGCATCAATATAAAGCGGCAGCAAGCTAGCGATAGATCATATTTGTACACCCTCTCGTTCTATTAAAATAATAGCAGCCTAGCTAGCAATTTATATCCACGTATCAAACCAAACACCAAACAACACGAAGCAATTACCAAATAGAAGAACATAGCAAGTTAGCTGGCGTCAGAAATCATACGCATGCATGGGATGCTATGTTTCTCAAATAATTAGTTTCTACATCTGAGCGAATTTTTTTTTGCTATCATAGTGTCGAATATCCTTCATGTACATATATAATCACTCACAGTTCAAAGTAACAACCAAAAAAGGAGGAGATAAACCTCTGTACTGAGCCATGGCCAGAGGCAGGGATGAAGACAGAGGCATACATGGGATGGAAAGGAGGAGGCTGGAACAAACCTTGAGGCGGTGCACCACCCCGGTGCGCTGCCCCGTCCTATTGATGCAGCTCAGATCACTATAGATCTTCGTTGGGAAGCCCCAAAAGGAAGGTATGATGAGTACAGTACTAAGTTTTCCCTCGGTAAGAAACCAAGGTTATCGAACTAGTAGGAGGAAGGAAACGACTCAAAGGTGTTGCTAGCAACTTGGAAACCTGCACAACATAAACTCAAGACTTTGCCCCAATAAACAATGAGGTTATTAATCTCACTGGTTTGCTGAAAACAAAGGATTAAACATATGGTGTGGAAGGTAATGGTGGCTTGCAGAAAGTAAACAGTAACAATGGAGGATGTATCAATAGTAAAGATTGGACCGGGGTCCACAATTCACTAGATGTGTTCTCCTTAAGATAAACAACATAACATGCTGGGTGAAATAATTACAGCGGGACAATTGACAGGACAGAGCAAGTCATAATAATGCAATACTAGACATTCATGATCCTATGAGATTTTATTGGGCATTACAACAATATACATAGACCGCCATCCAACTGCATATATGACTAGTAATCCATCTTCCGGTTATCATCTGAACCCCCTCCAGTTTTAAGTTGCAAGTAACGGATAACTGCTTTAAGCAAAGTGTGTAAAGTAAACAATACAATTGTTCTATGAACAAAAGATCGTTATTTTATCCCTAGTAGCAACAACACATCTACAACCTTAGAGATTTCTGTCACTTCCCCAGATTCAATAGAGGCATGAACCCACTATCGAGCATAAATACTCCCTCTTGGAGTCACTAGCATCTACTTGGCCAAGATAGTTACTAGAAACGGAGAGCATGCAAGATCTCAAATAACACAGACATGATATAATCAATAAGATAGAATCATCAACCAATCTGACATAGTAATCTCAATATCCATCGGATCCCCGCAAACACAACATGCATGAGTACAAATAGATGATCTTGATCATGAACGGAGGTCACAATATCTAAACATGGTAGCACAAAGAAGGAGAAACAACCATCTAGATACTGTATGGACCCATAGTCCAAGGTGGAACTACTCACGCATCATACCGCAGGCTGGCATGGTGATGAAGAAGGCCTCCGGGATGATCTCTCCCCTCCGGCAGGGTGCCGGGAAGAGCTTCAGACCCCCCCGATCTAGGGACGATGGTGGCGGCGGCTATGGACTGTTTCGTGGAGATCTGATCAGGTACTTAGGGTTTTGGTATTTGGGGATTCTTATAGGCGAAGGGGGAGACCGAGGGGGTGCCCGAGGCGGCCGCACCCCCCATGCGCAAGCCAGGCCTGACCGTGCGGCCAGGGGGTGTTGGCCCTCGAGGCCCTCCTCCGTCTCGTCTTCTGGCTCTGTGTTCTCCTCGGTGAAATATTGACTTTGGCGTTTGTCCCATCCAATTCCGAGAATATTCATTTTTCTGGATTTTCTAGAACAAAAAATAACATAAAATAGGCAACTGGCACTGTGGCATCTTGTTAATAGGTTAGTTCCGGAAAACGAATAAAAATACCTCGAAGTGTAGACAAAGCAAAGCAAAGTGGATACTAAACAAGCATGGAACATCAAAAATTATAGATACGTTTACGACGTATCAAGCACCCCCAAGCTTAACTCCTGCTCGTCCTCGAGTAGGTAAGTGATAAAAGAATAATTTTTGAGGTGACATGCACCATCACAATCATGATCAAACCATTTGCAAGAATTGAAAGTTAGGATCAAAGTACTCTAAACATGAGCATGAAAGATTAATTTCTAACAATAATACATAGCAACTATGCTGCAACATGAAAAGATACAAACAAAGATTCATGAATAACAATGCATTGCAAGACGTTTGTTTGTTTCACATAAAGAAAAAATAGCATAGTGGCATCCAGCTTGTCCCTCATGGAGTAGCAACACATAAATGCATAGGACACCTTCAAAGTTCATAAGGGTGACTAGATACAAATAGTTCAAGAACAGGCAATATCAATAATATGAATCAATCAATAAGTTTTGGGAAAATGCACATAGAATTAAAAATGGCAACTATGCTCTCTTAATTGGTGCCTAAGGATAGAAGGTGGAGACTCAATATAAAAGTGGGAGAAAGGCCCTTCAAAGGGAAGCAGGGATTTCAAGTCTCATAAAGAGCTTCCAAATATTATGGTACTTGTTAGATTTTAGCTCTCATTTCCCCTATCATAAGCATCTTGAAGTGATTAAGGTTAAAGTGAACAAAATATGGAGTATATGCTTGACAAAGTATAAGTTGGCAATCTCATGTCCCTTGAGTATGAGGGCCGCTTCTCATGCTACTCAACTTTAGTCACCGGTAAGTTCTTGTCATAGTAAGTACATGTGTATCATAGAGAATTGCCAACGGGGTACCCCTTGCCCAATGATACATGAGCTATCCCATAACAAAATGACAAGGCAAGCAGACAATGAGCATCTCAACAATCTTCTTATTTACCATGGGAAAATGGTGTTTTTTTTCTCTCTTTCCTCTTTTCTCATTTTTTATTTTTCTCAATCTCCTTTTCTGTCTCTCTCTATTTTATAAGAAGAATGCTTCATAGATTGCTTACTATGGTGATGCTGCAAGTTTCCACCATGATTAGGCATGGCTTAGGATAGCGTCCCAAGCGTTTCTCTAACACACATACATAACTCCATGGACTTACAAGCTCTCATTTTATTTCACAGCGATGACATCCGCAAACAAAAGAGCATGATATCAATTGGGTACAATGTACATGTGCCATGTTAAAAGCATTCCCCGTGACATCACGGTTCTGCTAATTCCAACGTATAAGTGCAACCATATACAACATAGATGATACAATGGTTCAAGTTTATTAGGGGCAAGAAAAATAAAGTGTGCCATCAAGTTTATGAGAGCTTTAGTCACTAACTTTCACATAACAAGTTTAATTTGGAAGATAGACAAAACAAGAATATACTTGGAATGGTGTAACACACCATGCATAGGAATTTATAGTGGACACTTTGGAATAACTTGGTTTCTTGAGAGTTGGATGCATGAGTAGAGCTTACTAAATACAAGTGGAGGCTAGCAAAAGACTGGGAGCGACCAACTAAGAGAGCAACAATGGCCATAATCATGCAGAGCGACAAAACATTACTAATCAAAGCATAAAATGGTATCACAAGTCAAAACTAAATGATCATAGAGGCTAAGGTGACTGGTTCATATTCATAACATGGTGTGAGCATGTGCCAAGTCAAACCAAACAAAGCATCAAATGAGAATACCACAATACTATGCTTTTGTATGCTAAAACAACGCATGATTCTTTCAAGGCACATTAAGCAATCCTAATTGTTTGGATAAAGTCATGCTACAACAATAATCACTAAGCATAAGGTCAAACCAACATCTAGCATGACATGATAAAGTCAAAGTCACAGTCAAAGCAAGCTCCTTCTTGTACTACTAAAGTAATAACTTCCTACTCCTTTCCAACACCAATCAACTTATTTGAAACAACATGGAGAAAGAGGGGGTACAACTAATTTATTCAAGCAAACTAAGCAAACAAAAACCAAAAACAAAAACTAAGACGCTCCAAGAACAACACAACGGTGCATGAAACAATAAAAATGAAGTGTCTAGAAAGACCTGAGATTTTTATTGATGAAGAGGCATCCCCAAGCTTTGACGCTTGTACCTCTTGAATATTTCTTGGGGTGACACGGGGTGGTGTTGAAGATATGCCCTAGAGGCAATAATAAATGCAGTTATTTTTATATCTTTGTGTTTATGATAAATTTTTACATTCATGCTATAATAGTATTAACAGGAAACATTAATACTTGTGTGATTTGTAAACTAAATTAGAGTCCCTAGTAAAGCCTCTTTAATAATACTAGCTTGTTGGTTAATATATGATCGTGGTTTCTCGATCATGAACATAGAGATGTTATTAACAACGAGATCATATCATTAGTATAATGGTATGATGGACATACTCCTATATATAAGCGTAGCATAAGATCAAGTCATTTTAATAGTTCAATTGCTATAAGCTTTCTGATACATAGTAACCTAATTCCTTCGACCATGAGATCATGCTAATCACTATCACCGGAAGGATGCTTTGATGACATCAAACACCACACCGTAACTGGGTGTCTATAAAGGTGGCATTGAGTGTTCGGAAAGTATGGGTTGAGGCACATGGATCAAGAGTGGGATTTGTCCATCCATATGACGGATAGATATACTCTGGGCCCTCTCGGTGGAATTTCATCCAATTAGCTTGAAAGCATGTGACTAGCTCACAAGGGATCACATATCACGGGAACGAGAAAAGAGTACTTATCGGTAACGAGGTTGAACTAGGTATGCAGAGATACCGAGGATCAAAACCTCAGATAAGTAAACTATCATGAGACAAAGGGAAATTGGTATCGTATGTAAGTGGTTCATTCGATCACATAGTAATCGTAGAAATATGTGGGAGCCATTTGAATTTCCAGATTCCTCTATTGGTTATTGATTGGAGAAGTGTCTCGGTCATGTCCGCATAATTCATGAACCGTAGGGAGACACACTTAAGGATTCGATGTTGTTGTGTAGTTATGGAATGATGAGTAAGAGACCGAATGTTGTTCAGAGTCTCGGATGGGATCTGGGATATCACGAGGAGATCCGGAATGGTCCGAAGAATAAGATTCATATAAGGAAAGTCCTGTTTCGGAGTTCGGAAATGATTCCGGTGTTTTCACCAGGAATGTTCTAGAAGGGTCTGGAAGGTCCGGCACTCCGGAAGGGGAAGGGTACATAGATGTGTCATGACATTGTGGAATGGTTGCATCATGTACTAGTTCAATTGGCTGGCCAATATGAAGAGAGAAATCAAATTCAAGTTTGAAAGTCAAACGCCAATTTGAAAAGTCAAATCCGAACATTGCTTGGTGGAGGGAGAGTAGGAAACCTACCTAGGGTAGGAATCCCACTCCCTCCACCCGCCGGCCATGAAGAGGAGTTTGGGGAGGACTCCCTCCTCCCCAAACCGCCTCTCCCCACCTATATAAGGAGGGGTAGGGCGCACCCCTACCCCTCACACCCAAAACCCTAGCTACTAGGCGCCACCACCTCCAAGTGCTGCCGCCGCCAGGGCCTCCTCCAAGTCGCCGACTAGGGGTTTCCCAAACCCTAGCCGCCGGCTACACCACCTCCCGTTGGTGCCTATAAACCATAGATCGCCAAGTCCCCTCTCTTAATCCACCATACTCGCTCCGGCTTAGGCGAAGCCCTGCGGGATCTCCCCTCTACTTCCGACACCATGCTGTCGTGCTGCCGAAATC
Organism: Avena sativa; assembly: GCA_916181665.1. Classification (NCBI taxonomy): domain Eukaryota; kingdom Viridiplantae; phylum Streptophyta; class Magnoliopsida; order Poales; family Poaceae; genus Avena; species Avena sativa. The sequence goes on along the minus strand of OV702284.1, from coordinate 249,326,009 downwards.
ACGAGGAGAGTGCTACAACCTCCGCTGCCTGCTGGAACAAGGGAGAGGAAGGTCTTCATAGAGTACGGAACTTGTGACCGACTGCGGAAGCGCTGCCGGAACGCAGCGCCGAAAGGATCATCTACGCGATCTTGAGATCGGCAAGTGTACGACTACATCACCCACGAGAATCTGCTCTCGTTAACTGCTTTGGAATCTTCGAGGGTGAGTTCTTCTATCGACTCGTTGCTACAATCTAGTAGATATATCTTGGCTTGTTTGTGTGCATGCGGTAGAATTTTTTTGTTTTCCATGCTATGAACCCCTACAGTGGTATTAGAGCCGTGTCTATATGTAGATCTGTTGCACGAGTAGAACACAATGGTCATTGTGGGCGGTGGTGCTTTTATTATCAATTGCTTTTTGTGTACTTTGCATCTTGCGGTATGATGGGATGAAGCGGCCCGGGCTAACCTTACATGACATCGTTCATGAGACTTGCTCCACGTTCAACATGCAACTTGTATTGCATAAGTGGCTTTGCGGGTGTTTGTCTCTCCCATCATAGTATAGATTCAATTTACAACGGGTACTTGATAGTTCAAGCATCAACGTTGTGGTTCTTGTTCGTAAGTTAGAACGACACTTATTGAAATCCCCAAACCACGTAAAATATGCAAAGAAAATTAGAGGCGTCTAACTTTGTTTTGCAGGGGTGTGCTGTGATGTGATATGGCCATGATTGTGATTATATATGATGTATGCAATGTTCCTTATTGTAAATTGGCAACCGGCAGGAGCCATATGGTTGTATTTTAATTCCGTTAAGACCTGCGTGTCTATTCAAAGTAGTTGTAATAGTTGATGCTGGTGGACGACAACCATGAAGCGGCTCCATTGACCTTGACGCCATACCAGTGATGATGGAGATCATGTTTGTGCTTGAAGATGGAGATCGGAAGCACAAGAAGAAAGTCCATATCATATCACATATTATGAATTGCATGTGATGTTAATCCTTTTATGCATCTTGTATTGCTTAGTTCATGACGGTAGCATTATAAGATGATCCCTCATGCACACAATTTCAAGTTTTAAAGTGTTCATCCTTAGTAAGCACCGTTGCTAAAGCACGTTGTTTCGAATCACCACGTGATGATCGGGTGTGCTAGATTCTGCGAGTGTATACAACGTGAGCAAGCCAGATTTGCTCATGCAGAAACTAAGGTTTGATCTTGACGAGCCTAGCATGTACAGACATGGTCTCGGAACACGGATCACCGAAAGGTAAAGCATGAGTCATATAGAAGATATGATGAACATGTTGATTGTTCACCATTGAAGCTACATCAACTCTCATGATGATCGGTTTTGATGTGGTGGATTTGGTTCGTGTGATCACTAAAAAATTTTGAGGGATATTGCTTTGAGTGGTAGTTCACCTAGATTAATTTAACTATTAATTAGAACTCAATTTGTCATAAACTTAGTCTAAACTATTGCAAATATGTTGTAGATCAATGGCATCCCCTACCATCAATTTTAATGCATTCCTCGAGAAAGAAAAGTTGAAAAACAATGGAAGCAACTTCCCGGATTGGTTCCGCAATTTGAGGATTATCCTCAATGCTGGTAATTTGACCTATGTGCTGGATGCACCGCTGGGTGACCCCCCTGCAGCTACTACTACCGATGAAGTAAAGAATGTTTATCTCACTCGGAAGAATCAGTACTCCAAAGTTCAGTGTGCTATCTTGTATGGTTTGGAATCGGAGCTTCAGAAAAGGTTTGAGAACCATGACCCACATGATATTGTCCGTGAACTCAAAATAATATTTGAGGCTCACGCGGCAGTTGAGAGTTATGAGGCTTCTGAAAAGTTCTTTAACTACAAGATGGAAGAGGGCAGCTCCGTCAGTGAGCACGTGCTTAAGATGTCTGGGCACACAAATAAACTCCAAAGTTTGGGTATAGTGATTCCTAATTCTTTGGGGATTCACTGTGTCCTCCAATCACTGCCACCAAGTTAAAAGAACTTTGTGATGAACTACAATATGCAAAACATGGACAAGACATTGCTAGAACTCTTCTCCATGTTGAAATCTGCAGAAGTGGAGATCAAGAAAGAGCACAAAGTGTTGTTGGTCAATAAGACCACCAAATTCAAGAAGCAAGGAAAGTCTAAGCAAAAGGGAAACTTCAAGAAGGGCGGTAAGAAAGTTGCCGCGCCGGCGAAGAAGACCAAGGCTGGGCCTAAGCCTAATACTGAGTGCTTTTACTGCAAGGGGGAAGGTCAGTGGAAGCGGAATTGCCCAAAGTACTTGGCGGATTTGAAGAACGACAACATCAAGAAGAAAGGTATATCCGATATACATGTTATTGATGTGTATCTCACTAGTACTCGTAGTAGTGCCTGGGTATTTGATACTGGTTCGGTTGCTCATATTTGTAACTCGAAAAAGGTGCTACAGAATAAACGGAAGCTAGCGAAGAACGAGGTGACGATGCGCGTTGGAAATGGATCAAAGGTTTATGTGATCGCGGTCGGCACGCTACCTCTTCATCTACCATCGGGATTAGTTTTATACTTAAATAATTGTTATTTGGTGTCTGCGTTAAGCATGAACATTATATCTGGATCATGTTTTGTCACATCCCAAAGTTTAGATTTGGTCTTGCATATCATTCATAGCATTGCATCATATCTTTCCATCCAAAACCGTCGAGTAGAAAGGTTCGGCGAAACGCTATCTTCAAAACCCTATTTTGTTTCGCTACGAGTTTCCTGCAGGAGGCTTTAGAAGGACTTGCGACAACCACCCCTGTAGGTTCGAGTTTTCGCGCAAAACTTGACTGAAGGTTGTTCCCCTCGACGATACGAACCCGTAGGCGCGAGAATCGCTCCAATCGGAGTTCGTATGCAAAAGACTCGGACGTTTTAGTAAACCGCCGGAAAACGGTCCGAAATCTAGACCGATTTCCGAGTTGGAGTCAGTTTCTGGACCATTTCAGTTCAGGATTCCGTGCGCGGGACTACTTAAAAAGGGCACCCACCGCCGCCTCGTAACCCGTGCCCAACTCCCAGCCCGACCCCGCCGCCTCTCTCCTCCCTGTGCGCGCGCGCCCCGAGGCGATCTCGCCGCCGCCTCCCGGCCACCTCGCCGCCGCCGGCCATCGCCGCCACCACCGCCGGGTTTGCCTCCTCCTCCTCTTTCTATTCCCGTCCTCCGCGCCGCCGATCGTCACCGTCGCCGCCGCCGGGCTCCGCCGCCGGCCACCGCGCCGACCCCGCCGCCCAGCTCCGCCTCCCGCCACCGAGCCGCGCGCCGCCAAGCCCCGCTGATGCGCCACCGCTCCACCTCGCGCCGCCGCCACCACCCCGCGAGCGCGCGAGCCCGCGCGCCTGCCGCCGCCATCACCGCCTGCGCCGCCTCGCGACCGCGTTGTGCGCCGCCCTCCGCACCGCCTCGCCGCAGCGTCGCTACTGCTGCACGCTGCGCGCTGCGCCGCCTCGCCTTCGCCTCGCTGCGCGTGCCGCTTCGCCGCACGCACGTGCACGTGCGCGTCATCGCATGCGCACATGCATACATGCACACACACACGCACGTACGCGCCGCCTTGCGCGCGATTGTTTTCTCGGACCTGTAGTTGACCTTGTGTATCCGCGCAGGAAGGATCTCGTCGCCGGAAGTGATCGCCACCGCCGTCCGGAGCTCGCCGCGCTTTCCGGAGTCCGTTTCGCCGTCCGCTTCCGGTAAGACAGCAGCCACCGTCAGATCTCAGATCAGCGGCCCAGATCGTTAGTTGACTAGTCAGACGCCCAGTCAGCGCCCAGTCAGCAGACAAGTTGACCAGTCAAACAGACACAGTTGACTGGGTCAATTTCGTTAATCCTTTTTGTTGGCAGATTTTGGTAGGATCTTGTAAATTGCGTAGAAATTAAACCGCTTGGCCAAAAATTGCAAATAAAATATGTACGAGTTCAGTGAGTCGTGTAGAATCTCGCTGTAGCTTTGGTTCAGACTTTTACTGTCAGGTTTAGTACAGTTTAATCAAACTAGTTAATAGCCTTTTCGGAGTAATAAATTCGTAGAAAAAGATCCGTTGCTCCAAAAATCGCGTGTGATATGTCCCTGAACTCGTGTGAACGAGGGGAATCTCATCGTCAAATAAAAAGGTAGGCTTACAGTAAAAACTTCTGCAGTATTTGTCTAATGGCTTTCTGCAGTGTTTTAATTACTCCGGGAGTTTTATAATTCCTTTTTGAGTAATTCCAATTGGTACTGTTTCTAATCAGCGATGCCTATGCGGTAGATTTTTACTAAGATTTTACAAACAGTATACCACCGGTAGCAAATTATTTAAGTTCTAGCTCTAGTTGTGAGCACTACTTTTGGTTAATAGTTTCCCTAGCGCCAAATCTATTTTTCCATGCATGTATTCGGTAGTATTATGGATTAGAATTATGTGGTGCAGCTGTAGCACCAATTCACTTGTCGTTCTTGCATTCATGCATCATATTTGTTGCATATGCTTGTGGATTGTTTGTTTATGAATGCAATTGTATCGTGTAGATTGTGTTGAGTGCAACGCTTGCTCGTGTGAGGATTGTGCTCCGGACCGCTACAACCAAGGCAAGTAGATGCTACTTTGTTCATGATATCGTCCTACTATTTTCTATGCATTGTCGTGTATTTTGTAGATGCATGTGTAGGATGATACTATCGCTATGCTATGTCCTATTATGTGGTAGGGCCTACCTTGTAGTTGAACCACCGTTGGTAGATGTGCTTAGACATGCTTTGTTGAACGAGGGCTGGGTTACATCATTGATACTTGTTTTCTCAAAGTATTGGTTTGTGAAAACTAAAACAACTTAATCAATAAACCCCTTGGGTGTGATGGTATTGATAAATTTTGGTGGTTTCATTGCGGAAAGGCACCCAGGTATCAAGAGAGAATGATTGGCTTCTTTATTGTGTAGCTTACGTGTACAACCATGTGCCAATAATGGAATGGGCAGTTGGTTGGACTTAGTAGGTCGTGGTAACTCGAACCCGCGTATCCAGAGATGTAGAATTTTGGTAGGTTGGACCGGTGCGCGTCGGGATTGAGGAGCTACTTCCCGAACAGTCTCTTCTTGGCCTTCTCCCTATCATCACCCAAAATGAGAGTGATGGTACGAGCTGGGCTGGCCAAGTCACATGGGTAAAGTGTACTAACCTCTGCAGAGTGTATAATCTAATCGATTAGCCGTGTCCCCGGTTATGGACATCTGAGTTGCTAGATATTGATTCCATGACATGTTTTTCGCTCATTCTAATTTCATAATTGTTTTAATATTGTTGGGTTAACTTAATTGGGATCTTTTCAAATAAAATCAAAAACTGTTTATGAAAGTAGGACAAATGTATTTGCAAATGCAAGCCAGACACAGCTCCACATGCCAAATATGCATGTAGATGTTAGTACTATTGTCTCCATTACTAGCTCTACTTGCCATACATTCCATGTATTGACCCTTCGGGGCTGCTACGTTTCATGTTGCAGGTTATTCCGATTCTGATTGATCGTTATAGGCCACGGTACTCCACTCGGCACTTGTTCACTTGTGGGCAATTTGAAGATTGGAGGATTTATATGTTTAAGTTGCTACCTGAATAATTTGAGCTAGCTTTATGCTAAGCTTTTATTGTAATAATGGTACTCTGGATCTTTGTAGTACATGATACACGGTTATTTTGCTATGTTATCTATCTTACTCTATTGTGGGCCAATGAACCGATCCAGGGATTGGCATGTCACATAGAGGCCACGGTCTTTTCAGAACCGGGGTGTTACATGTTTATTGCGAGACGGTTACTTGTTCAAGTCCGAGAATAATGGTTGTTCGATTTATATGAGTAATATGTTTTATGCACATGCACCTTTGATAGATGGTCTATTCTTATTGAATCTTGATTGTGGAAATACACACATTAATAACATTGAAGCTAAACGTTTGAAATTGAGCGATAACTCGACCTATATGTGGCACTGTCGTCTTGGTCATATTGGAGTGAAGCGTATGAAGAAACTCCATTCCGATGGACTTCTTTAATCACTTGATTTCGAATCACTTGAAAGATGCGAAGCATGTCTGATGGGTAAAATGACTAAGACTCCATTTTCTGGTATGATGGAGCGAGCTACAGACTTACTGGAAATCATACATATCGATGTGTGTGGTCCAATGAGTATAGCATCGCGCGGTGGTTATCGTTATGTTCTTACCTTCACGGATGACTTGAGTAGATATGGGTATATCTATTTCATGAAACATAAGTCCAAAACTTTCGAGAAGTTTAAGGAATTTCAAAGTGAGGTGGAGAATCAACGTAACAAGAAGATTAAATTTCTACGATCTGATCGTGGAGGTGAATATCTAAGTTACGAGTTTGGCGAGCATTTGAAGAAATGTGGAATACTTTCACAATTGACACCGCCGGGAACACCACAGCATAATGGTGTGTCCGAACATCGTAATCGAACTCTCTTAGATATGGTTCGTTCTATGATGTCACTTACAAATTTACCGCTATCGTTTTGGGGTTATGCATTAGAAACAGCCGCATTCACTTTAAATAGGGCACCATCTAAATCCGTTGAAACGACACCGTATGAATTATGGTTTGGGAAGAAACCTAAATTGTCGTTTCTTAAAGTTTGGGGTTGCGAAGCTTATGTAAAGAAGTTACGGCCGGACAAGCTTGAACCCAAAGCGAAAAAATGCGTCTTCATAGGATACCTGAAGGAAACTATTGGGTATACCTTCTATCATAGATCCGAAGGCAAAATCTTCGTTGCCAAGAATGGATCCTTTCTAGAGAAAGAATTTCTCTCGAAAGAAGTGACTGGAAGGAAAGTAGAAATTGACGAGGTTGTTGAACCTTCTCTCAAACTTGCGAGTAGCGCAGCACCGGAAGTAGTTCCTGTGGTGCCTACGCCAATAAGAGAGGAAGCTAATGATGTTGATCATAAAACTTCGGTTGAAGTTACTACAGAACCTCGCATTCAACGAGAACTCGTACCACTCCTGATTGGCATGATCCCGTTATGAGTCTCATGTTGGTGGACATCACCATTGACCCTGCGACATATGAAGAAGCAATGATGAGCCCAGATTCCAATAAATGACAAGAAGCCATGAAATTCGAGATTGGATCCATGTATGAAAACCAAGTATGGACTTTGGTGGACTTACCGGATGGCCGGAAGGCTGTTGAGAACAAATGGATTTTCAAGAAGAAAACAGATGCTGATGGTAATGTTACTGTCTATAAAGCTCGACTTGTCGCAAAAGGGTTTCGACAAATTCAAGGAGTTGACTACGATGAGACTTTCTCACCGGTAGCGAAGCTAAAGTCTATGAGGATTATGTTAGCAATCGCTGCAAATTATGATTATGAGATATGGCAGATGGATGTCAAAACAACATTCCTCAATGGAGACATTGATGAAGAGTTGTATATGATGCAACCCAAAGGTTTTGTCGATCCTAAAGATGCTAACAAGGTATGCAAACTTCAACGGTCCATATATGGATTGAAGCAAGCATCCCGAAGTTGGAATCAACGTTTTGATAAGGTAATCAAAAGCTTTGGTTTTATACAAACTTATGGAGAAGCTTGTATTTACAAGAAAGTGAGTGGGAGCTCTGTAGCATTCTTAATACTATATGTAGATGACATATTGTTGATTGGGAATGATGTAGACCTTCTTAATAGTGTCAAGGATTATTTGAATAATAGTTTTTCAATGAAAGATCTTGGTGAAGCAGCTTACATATTAGGCATAAAGATTTATAGAGATAGATCGAGATGCCTAATATCATTGTCACAAAGTACATATTTGGACAAAGTTCTAAAGAGGTTTGGAATGGAAGATAGCAAGAAAGGGTTCTTGCCCATGTTTCCCAATACGACCTTGAGTAAAACTCAAAGTCTAGCAACGACAGAAGATAGAGAAAGGATGAGTAAGACTCCCTATGCCTCAGCCATAGGATCTCTAATGTATGCCATGCTATGTACTAGACCCGACATTGCATATGTTGTTAGTTTGACTAGCAGATATCAAAGTGATCCAGGAGTGGATTATTGGACAGCGGTCAAAAATATCCTTAAGTACTTGAGAAGAACTAAGGATATGGTTCTTTCTTATGGAGGTGATGAACAACTCGTTGTTAATGGTTACACCGATGCTAGTTGGAACACCGATCCGAATGATTCTAAATCTCAATCTGGATACGTATTTACATTGAATGGTGTAGCAGTTAGCTGGAGGAGTGCAAAGCAAAGCGTTGTGGCGAGATCTTCAACTGAATCGGAATACATAGCTGCTTCGGAGGCTTCATAAGAGGCGATATGGATGAAAGAGTTCATTACAGAGCTCGGTGTGGTTCCAAGTGCGTTGGACCCAATGTCTATCTATTGTGATAACATGGGCGCCATAGCCAATGTGCAAGAACCAAGGTCACACAAGAAGCTAAAGCACATCAAGCTACGTTTTCACGCTATTCGAGAACATGTCCAAGATGGTGACATAAAGATTTGCAAAGTACACACATATCTAAATGTGGCGGATCCGTTGACTAAACCTCTCCCGAGGGCAAAACATGACCAGCACCAAACCGCCATGGGTGTTCGGTATATTACCATGTAATCAAGATTAGTTGACTCTACTACAAGTGGGAGACTGTTGGAGATATGCCCTAGAGGCAATAATAAATGCAGTTATTATTATATCTTTGTGTTTATGATAAATGTTTACATTCATGCTATAATAGTATTAACAGGAAACATTAATACTTGTGTGATTTGTAAACTAAATTAGAGTCCCTAGTAAAGCCTCTTTAATAATACTAGCTTGTTGGTTAATAGATGATCGTGGTTCCTCGATCATGAACATAGAGATGTTATTAACAACGAGATCATATCATTAGGAGAATGGTATGATGGACATACTCCTATAGATAAGCGTAGCATAAAGATCAAGTCATTTGAATAGTTCAATTGCTATAAGCTTTCTGATACATAATAACCTAATTCCTTCGACCATGAGATCATGATAATCACTATCACCGAAAGGATGCTTTGATGACGTCAAACACCACACCGTAACTGGGTGGCTATAAAGGTGGCATTGAGTGTTCGGAAAGTATGGGTTGAGGCACATGGATCAAGAGTGGGATTTGTCCATCCATATGACGGATAGATATACTCTGGGCCCTCTCGGTGGAATTTCATCCAATTAGCTTGAAAGCATGTGACTAGCTCACAAGGGATCACATATCACGAGAACGAGAAAAGAGTACTTATCGGTAACGAGGTTGAACTAGGTATGCAGAGATACCGAGGATCAAAACCTCAGATAAGTAAACTATCATGAGACAAAGGGAAATTGGTATCGTATGTAAGTGGTTCATTCGATCACATAGTAATCGTAGAAATATGTGGGAGCCATTTGAATTTCCAGATTCCTCTATTGGTTATTGATTGGAGAAGTGTCTCGGTCATGTCCGCATAATTCATGAACCGTAGGGAGACACACTTAAAGATTCGATGTTGTTGTGTAGTTATGGAATGATGAGTAAGAGACCGAATGTTGTTCAGAGTCTCGGATGGGATCTGGGATATCACGAGGAGATCCGGAATGGTCCGAAGAATAAGATTCATATAAGGAAAGTCCTGTTTCGGAGTTCGGAAATGATTCCGGTGTTTTCACCAGGAATGTTCTAGAAGGGTCTGGAAGGTCCGGCACTCCGGAAGGGGAAGGGTACATAGATGTGTCATGACATTGTGGAATGGTTGCATCATGTACTAGTTCAATTGGCTGGGCAATATGAAGAGAGAAATCAAATTCAAGTTTGAAAGTCAAACGCCAATTTGAAAAGTCAAATCCGAACATTGCTTGGTGGAGGGAGAGTAGGAAACCTACCTAGGGTAGGAATCCCACTCCCTCCACCCGCCGGCCATGAAGAGGAGTTTGGGGAGGACTCCCTCATCCCCAAACCGCCTCTCCCCACCTATATAAGGAGGGGTAGGGCGCACCCCTACCCCTCACACCCAAAACCCTAGCTACTAGGCGCCACCACCTCCAAGTGCTGCCGCCGCCAGGGCCTCCTCCAAGTCGCCGACTAGGGGTTTCCCAAACCCTAGCCGCCGGCTACACCACCTCCCGTTGGTGCCTATAAACCATAGATCGCCAAGTCCCCTCTCTTAATCCACCATACTCGCTCCGGCTTAGGCGAAGCCCTGCGGGATCTCCCCTCTACTTCCGACACCACGCTGTCATGCTGCCGGAATCACGAGGAGAGTGCTACAACCTCCGCTGCCTGCTGGAACAAGGGAGAGGAAGGTCTTCATAGAGTACGGAACTTGTGACCGACTGGGGAAGCGCTGCCGGAACGCAGCGCCGAAAGGATCGTCTACGCGATCTTGAGATCGGCAAGTGTACGACTACATCACCCACGAGAATCTGCTCTCGTTAACCGCTTTGGCATCTTCGAGGGTGAGTTCTTCTATCGACTCGTTGCTACAATCTAGTAGATAGATCTTGGCTTGTTTGTGTGCATGCGGTAGAATTTTTTTGTTTTCCATGCTACGAACCCCTACAGGTGGCATCTCCAAGCTTGAGATTTTGTCCATTCTTCATCTCATTACATCATTCTTTCCTTACACCTTAAAAATTTCCTTGATACAAAACTTCACACAATCTTCATTAGCGATATTAGTGCATTCGAAAGATAATAGACCTTTGGGGTTTAGTTTTAAAACAGCAAAACTTTCACTAAAGACACAAGTTACTGTAGCAATTCCCTCAAAAAGTTCAATTTCCTAAAGATAACCCAAAAAGGAATCAATAAGAAGCAAATGCAAATAATGACAGAAATCTGTCAAAAGAGACCAGCAGGTAGACCGATTTTTTCGAAGACCTTCTGTTGCTCAAATCAAAAAGTGTTGAACTAATGAAAGTTAGCTAACAACCTGGGGGATTTATTTAGAAAATTACAGTTCAATCCGATTTACATATATTTTTCAAAAAAAATTACAGTGGAGCAAAAAAATATCTGTTTCGGGACAGCAACTCCCCAAATCTTACTTCCCTCTCATTAGAGGTTATTCTTGGCACAAAAATCAAACAAAAAGGATAAGGAGAGGTTATTACAGAAGTAATAACTTCCAAGACTCAATAAAACTATTGGGTTATCTCCCAAGAAATACTTTTCTTTAACGCCTTTAAGTTAGGCACAAGAAGCAAGAATCAAGTATTTTCAAATGAAGAGGCATTAACATCAACTTTCTTGCTCCTACCTTTCTTACCTTTCTTATTATCTTTAGGGAATGTATGATTGCTTATTGGAGAATCAAAATGCATAATGCCCTTTCCCACATCTATTATTGCTCCAAGGTGTTTCAGCAGGGATCTTCTAAGTGTAATTTGTCCTTTTCCTACACATTCAATAACAAGATAATCAGTATACACCACTTTACCTAAGATCTTTGTAAACACTCCTTTAGCTATTCCAATGGGTAATATATTTGCATTATTGGTAAGAGATATTTATTCTCCTCCTTCAGAAAGTCTCCAAAGATTCAAAGACTCATAGATATCTTTAGGTATAAGACAAAATTCAGACATGATATCACAACGAGCATCAAAAGTTTCATTGTATATAGCAACTTTTATTGTAGGAAACCATTGTGAAGGCTCAGAATTTATTGGAACATAATCATGATGCTCTCTAAGCATGTTATAGCAATCTTTCAAAGTGACTGTACTGGTCTCAAGAGTGTTCAACCTAGCATAGATGTTTATAAAGGAAGAATCAGACTTGCTAGGCATATTATAAATTGTAATCAACTTATTTATGGAATCCAAAGATTCATTCTCATTACATTAAAAAATATCTCTCCCTGCTACAGCATCCAAAGCATATCTATAACAAAGAGCAAGACCATGGTAGAAACTGCTAATAACTAGGCCTAGACTCGTCTTAGGCTCAGTTTTTTCCTATAAATCAGAAATTCTAGACCAAGCTTCTTTGAAACTCTCTTCACTTCCTTGTTTGAAAGTAAAGATCCTTTCCATATGTGACACAGTGATTGGAACCACACCGGACATGGTAGCAACTAAAGTAGGAACTAATTTTTTTGTGTTTTTTATAAGAAAAGGCAAACCAAACGAAACTATTTTTTTTTGGAGTTTTTAATAAAAAGAACCAAACAAAGCAAAGCAAAACAAAAACAAAGTAAAGAGAAAGGTTGTGAAGGACTCCCCTTATGAAGCCGTACTTAGCCTCCCGGCAATGGCGCTAGAAAAGCTTGTTGATGCAGCTCAGATCACTGTAGAGCTTCGTTGGGAAACCCCAAGAGGAAGGTATGATGAGTACAACAATAAGTTTTCCCTCAGTAAGAAACTAAGGTTATCGAACCAGTAGGAGGAAGGAAACGACTCAAAGGTGTTGCTAGCAACTTGGAAACTGATGGTGCTAACGTGGAGCACTTCGTTGGAAACCCCAAGAGTAAGGTGTGAAGTAGCAAGCAGCAAGTCTTCCCTCAGTAGAGACCGAGTTATCGAACCAGAAGGAGGAAGGAAACGTCACACAGGTGTAGCAAGCAACACGGATACCTGCACAACACAAACTCAAGACTTTGCCCCAACGAACAGTAAGTTTGTCAAGCTCACCGGTTTGCTGTAACAAAGGATTAAACGTATGGTGTGGAAGGTAATGGTGGTTTGCAGCAAGTAAACAAGTAACAGTGGAAGATGTATCAATAGTAAAGATTGGACCAGGGTGCATAGTTCACTAGAGGTGTTCTCCTTAAATAAAAAACATGGCATGAAGGGTAAACAAATTATAGCAAGGAAATTGACAGGAACCGAGCAAGGCATAACAATGCAATTATTAGTCAGAAACATCCTATGAGGCTGATTGGGCAATACAACAAGATACATATATCGCCATCCAACTGCATCTATGACTAGAAGTCCACCTTCAGGTTATCATCTGAACCCCCTCCAGTATTAAGTTGCAAGCAACAGACAATTGCTTTAAGCAAAGTGTATAAGGTAAACAGTCCACATGTTCCATGAACAAGAGACCATTTTTTTGTCCCTAGTAGCAATAGCACATCTACAACCGAAGAGATTTATATCACTTCCCCTGGAAACTAGAGGCATGAACCCACTATCAAGCATAAATACCCCCTCTTGGAGTCACTAGCAACTACTTGGCCAAGATAGCTGATACGTTGGAAACGTATCAATAATTTTTTATGCTCCATGCTTTTTTGTATCTACTTTGCTTTACTTGTCCATACTTTGAGGTGCTTTTTACATATTTTCTGGTACTAACCTATTAACAAGTTGCAACAGTGCCAGATGCCTGTTTTTTGTTGTTTTTTGTTTCACAAAAGTTAGTAAAGAAATATTCTTGGAATTGGACGGGACAAAGGACAAAGTCAATTACTTTCCGTGGGGAACAATAAGTCCATAGGAGAGCCGGCGGGGCCAGCCAGGGGGGCCAGACCCACCCCAGGCACGGGGGCAGGTGGGCCCGCGCCTGGCTAGGGTTTGGTGGCCCTGGCCACCTCCCGGTCTTGCCCCTTCACCTACAAGAAGCCCCCGATGCAGAAACCCTCAGTACCCGATCAGAAATCCACGAAACTGTCTGTATCCGCCGCCACCATCGTCCCTAGATCGAGGGAATCTGAAGTTCTTCCCGGCACCCTGCCGGAGGGGAGATCATCCCAGAGGCCTTCTCTCTGGTATGATGCATGCGTAGTTCCACCTTGTACTATGGGTCCATGTAGTAGCTAGATGGTTGTATCTCCTCCTTGTGCTTTCATGTATAGATCTTGTGAGCTCCGTTCATGATCAAGATCTAATCTATTTGTAATCATGCATGTTGTGTTTGCAGGGATACGATGGATATTGAGATTATTATGTTGGTTTGATTAATGGTTTTGTCTTTATGATTCTATCATGTTTGTGTTGTTTGTGATCTTGAATGCTCTCCGTTGTTAGTAGCTATCTTGGACAAGTAGTTGCTAGTGACTCCAAGAGGGGGTATTTATGCTCGATAGTGGGTTCATGCCTCTAGTTTCCAAGGGAAGTGACAGAAATCTCTTCGGTTGTAGATGTGCTGTTGCTACTAGGGAGAAAACAACGGTCTCTTGTTCATGGAACATGTGGACTGTTTACCTTACACACTTTGCTTAAAGCAGTTGTCTGTTGCTTGCAACTTAATACTGGAGGGGGTTCGGATGATACCCTGAAGGTGGACTTCTAGTCATAGATGCAGTTGGATGGCGGTCTATGTATATTGTTGTATTGCCCAATCATCCTCATAGGATCTTTCTGACTAGTAATTGCATTGTTATGCCTTGCTCAATTCGTGTCAATTGCCCCGCTGTAATTTGTTTACCCTTCATGCCATGTTGTTTATCTAAGGAGAGCACCTCTAGTGAACTATGGAACCTGGTCCAATCTTTACCATTGATACATCTTCCACTGTTACCTGTTTACTTGCTGCAAACCACCATTATCTTCCACACCATATGTTTAATCCTTTGTTACAGCAAACCGGTGAGCTTGACAACCTCACTGATTCGTTGGGGAAAGTCTTGAGTTTGTGTTGTGCAGGTCTCCACGTTGCTTGCAACACCTGTGTGATGTTTCCTTCCTCCTATTGGTTCGATAACCTCGGTTTCTTACTGAGGGAAACTTGCTGCTGTGTTGCTTCATACCTTGCTCTTGGGGTTTCCGACGAAGCATCCCACGACAAGTACTGGGCGCCATCAAGCTATTTTTTTGCGTCGTTTCCGGGGAGGCCAAGGACGTCTTCACTAGGGGAGTCCTTCACTTCCTCTCTCTTTACTTTGTTTTTAGTTTGCTTTGTTTCTTTTGCTTGGTTTTGTTTGCCTCTTTTCAAAAAACCCAAAAAAATTAGTCTAGTTTGGTTTGCTTGCCTTATTCAAAAACACAAAAAAATTAGTTCCTACTCTAGTTGGTGGTATGTTATTTCCTTGCTTGGTCATGCTTTCAATCAATGGATGGTTTCTTTGAAACTAGTTCTTATTGGCAAGGTGGGTTCACGGAAGAAGAAAAGTATTATTATAAGGAACACCGTTTGTCACAAAAAGGGATACACTTATGGGAACAAATTGATAAGTTGAATACTATTGCTAGAAACGTGTGCTCTACTTATAATGTTACTTATTGCTTTGATAAAGCTTGTTGCTGCAGGAGGTATAAACACCTACCCTTTCAATGTGAGTATAATGATAATGTTACCATATCTTCTTATGTTAAAGGAAATTATTATTTTGATGATGTGGAACAAATTGAAGAATTTATTGCCTTCAAGGGTGCATTTGAACTCGCTAGTTTGCTTGAAAATACTGATGATGCACCTTATGAACATGAGGTTTTGGAGATACTTAAATTTTGCTTTGATAATTACAGGGAAGAAAATAGCTATATTCTTGAATATTTTAATAGATGCTTTCCACATTTGGAAGAGACTAATGCCTTGCAGGATCCTATGGAAGAAGAAATTGTTGAAACTAGAAGCTCATTAGATGAAAAAGAGGAGGAGAGTGATGAACAAAAGGAGGATGAATGCTATGTTCCTGTGGATCCTTTTGAAATATCTACTTTGGGTAAAACCTGTGAAGGTTTTAATCCCACTATTTTTGAGCTTGGTAGAAATTATGTGTTTGTAGATCATGAAAAACACGCTTTATGTGATAGCTATATTGTTGAGTTTACTCATGATGCTACTGAAAATTATTATGAGATAGGAAAGTATGGTTGTAGAATTTTTCATGGTACTGAAACACCTCTCTATTTTCAAAAAGTTTTGAAGTTACCCTTGTTTTATCTTCCTATGCCTGTCACTTTGTTCGTTGTGAATTTATTTGCATACAATATTCCTATGAATAGGAAGTGGGTTAGACTTAAATGTGTTTTGAATTTTCTTCTTGATGATGTCTTTTACTTCAATTCATATTTCTTATGTGAGCATCTTCTCAAGCTATCAAGCCTAACTTAAAGGCGTTAAAGAAAAGTACTTGTTGGGAGATAACCAAGAGTTTCCTTAAGTCTTGGAAGTTATTACTTCTGTAATGACCTGTCCTTATCCTTTTTGTTTGCTTTTTGTGCCAAGAATGACCTCTAATGAGAGGGAAGTAAGATTTGGGGAGTTGATGTCCCGAAACAGATTTCTGTCCTTCACCAAAAAATTTCGTGAGGAGGCTCTGTAACTCGGATTATGCTAAACATTTACGAGTAAATCCCCCAGTATGTTAGATAACTTTCATTAGTTCAACACTTTTTTATTTGAGCAACATAAGATGTTCGAAAAAATTGGTTTCTACCTGCTGGTCTGTTTTGACAGATTTCTGCCATTATTTGCATTTGCTTCTTATTGATTCCTTTTTGAGTTCTATTCAGGTAAATTGAGATTTTTGAAGGAGTTACTACAGTAGCTTGTGTTTTTAGTGAAAAGCCTTGCTGTTCCAAAGATTTGCTAGTGGTCTAATATCTTTTGAATAAGCAAATGTTGCTAATGAAGATTGTGTGAAGTTTTGTATGAAGGAAAAATTTCAGGTGTAGAGAGAGAATGATGCAATGAGATGAAGAAAGGACAAAAGCTCAAGCTTGGGGATGCCACCATGGTGTCACACCAAGAAATATCCAAGAGTTACAAGCGTGAAATCTTGGGGATGCCCAAGGCATCCCCTTCATCAATAAAAAGCTTAGGTATGTCTAGACACTTCGTTTTTATTGTTTCATGCATAGTTGTGTTGTTCTTGGAGCGTCTTAGTTTTCGTTTGCTTCGCTTAGGTTGTTTAGTTTGCTTGAATAAAGTAGTTTGTACCCCCTTCTCGTTGTGTTGTTTTGCAAATAAGTTTGCTTGGTGTTGGAAAGGAGTAGTAAGTTCTTGCTTGTAAGTGCAAGAGGAGTTTGCATTGACTGTGACTTAGACTTTAGCATGACATGCTAGGTGTTGTTTTAGCATTATGCTTAGTGATTATTGTTGTAGCATGTCTTATTCCAAACAATTGGGATTGCTTAGTGTGCCTTGAAGAAATTATGCGTTGTTTTAGCATGCAAAAGCATAGTATTGTGGTATTCTCCTTTGATGCTTTGCTTGAGTTGACTTGGCACATGCTCACACCATGTTATGACTATGACAAGTCACCATTAGCCTCTATGATCATTTAGTCCTTGACTTGTAGTACCACTCTTTGCTTTGATTAGTTTGCTTTGTTGCATTGCATGATTATGGCCATTATTGCCCTCTTAGTTGGTTGCTCCCAGTCTTTTGCTAGCCTCCACTTGTATGAGTAAGTTCTGCTCATGCTTCCAACTCCCAAGAAACCTAGTTATTCCAAAGTGTCCACTATAAACTCCTATTCATGGTGTGTTACACCATTCCAAGTATATTCTTGTTTTCAACTATATTCCAATTAAAAACTATTTTGTTTTTTGAGGGGTCTACGGCGGGCGTAACGCCGGCATGAACCATTTCCATTAAAAGAACCAAAGGGTAACCAGGTTACAAAACTTGAGAAAGAAAAAGAACTAGCTACTTGTGAGGCTATAATCTAAAAGAAAGGTAGAGAAAGTAGAAAAAGAAGCTAGCCGTGTACTGTACAGGAGACTAAGTAATAGTATGTAAGTGAGCAAACATGGTTGCCAAGGCATGGTTGAAAGTAAAAACTATTTTGTTATGTGAAAACTTAGTGATTAAAGCCCTCACGAACTTGATGTCACACTTTATTCTTTGCCCCTAATAAACTTGAACCATTGTGACAACTTTGTTGTATATGCTTGCACTTATAAGTTGGAATTAGAAGAACCGTGCTGTCACGGGGAACATATTCAACATTGCACTTGTACCTTGTTGTACTCAGTTGATATCATGCTCTTTTGTCTATGGATGTCACCGGTGTGAAATAAAGAGGGAACTTGTAATCCATGGACTTTGTATCCTGTGTTAGAGAAACGCCTAGGCCGCTAGCCTAAGCCATGCCTAATCATGGTGGAAACTTGCAGCATCACCATAATGAGCTATCTATGAAGCATCCTCAATAAAAAAAGCTATGCATATGGTAAATAAAACGATTGCTGAGATGCTCATTGTCTGCTTGCCTTGTCATTTTGGTTATGGGAAAGCTACTGTACCATGTCCAAGGGGTACCCCGTTGGCGGTTCTCAATGATATGCAAATACTTACAGTGACAAAAACTTACCTGGACCCAAAGTTGAGTATGCATGAGGTGTGGCCCTCGTATTCAAGGGACATGAGATTGCCAGCTTATACTTCGTCAAGCATATACTCCAGCTTTGCCACTTTAACCTTAACCACTTCAAGATTATTATGATAGGGGCAATGAGGGATGAAAGCTAACAAATACCATAATTTTTGGAAGCTCTTTTTGAAACTTTTAATCCATGCTTCCTTTAGAAAAAGGTCTTTCTTCCACCACTGTTGAGTCTCCACCTTCTACCTTTAGGCACCATTAACAGAGTATAGTTGTCATTCTGTGTGCAGTGTTCCAAATCTTATTAATTGATGCATATTGTGTTATTACTTGCTCTTGTGCTACTTGTTTCTAGTCACCCTTGTAAACTTTGAAGGTGTCCCATGCATTATATTGCTACTCTATGAGGGACAAGCTGATTCCCACTATGCTATGTTTTTTGCATGTGAAACAAACAAACGTTTTTCAATGCATGTTATTCATGATATTTGTTTGTAGCTTGCCATGTTGCATGCATATTTATTATGTCCTATTGTTAGAACTCCATCTTTCATGCACATGTTTAGAGTTCTTTGATCCCAGCTTTAAATGCATGCAAATGGTTGGATCTTTATTGTGAGGGATCATGTCACCTCAAAAATTATTCTTTTTATCACTTACCTACTCGAGGACGAGCAGGAGTTAAGCTTGGGGATGTTGATACGTTGGAAACGTATCTATAATTTTTGATGCTCCATGCTTGTTTTGTATCTACTTTGCTTTACTTTTCCACACTTTGAGGTGCTTTTTACATGTTTTATGGTACTAACCTATTAACAAGTTGCAACAGTGCCAGATGCCGATTTTCTGTTGTTTTTGGTTTCAGAAAAGTTAGTAAAGAAATATTCTCGGAATTGGACGGGACAAACGACAAAGTCAATTACTTTCCTTGGGGAATAAGAAGTATAGAGGAGAGACGGAGGGGCCAGCCAGGGGGGGCAGACCCACCCCAGGCGCGGGGGCAGGTGGGCCTGCGCCTGGCTAGGGTTTTGTGGCCCTGGCCGCCTCCTGGTCTCGCCCCTTCGCCTATAAGAGTCCCTCGATGCAAAAACCCTGAGTACCCGATCAGAAATCCACAAAACCGTTTGTAGCCGCCGCCACCATCGTCCCTAGATCGGGGGGATCTAAAGTTCTTCTCGGCACCCTGCCGGAGGGGAGATCATCCCGGAGGCCTTCTCCCCGGTATGATGCATGATTAGTTCCACCTTGGACTATGGGTCCATGTAGTAGCTAGATGGTTGTATCTCCTCCTTGTTCTTTCATGTATAGATCTTGTGAGATCCGTTCATGATCAAGATATAATCTATTTGTAATCATGCATGTTGTGTTTGCGGGGATCCGATGGATATTGAGATTATTATGTTGGTTTGATTAATGGTTTTGTCTTTATGATTATATCATGTCTGTGTTGTTTGTGATCTTGCATGTTCTCCGTTGTTAGTAGCTATCTTGGCCAAGTAGTTGCTAGTGACTCCAAGAGGGGGTATTTACGCTCGATAGTGGGTTCATGCCTCTAGTTTCCAAGGGAAGTGACAGAAATCTCTTCGGTTGTAGATGTGATGTTTCTACTAGGGAGAAAACAACGGTCTCTTGTTCATGGAACATGTGGACTGTTTACCTTACACACTTTGCTTAAAGCAGCTATCTGTTGCTTCCAACTTAATACTGGAGGGGGTTCGGATGATAACCTAAAGGTGGACTTCTAGTCATAGATGCAGTTGGATGGCGGTCTATGTATATTGTTGTATTGCCCAATCAGCCTCATAGGATCTTTTTGACTAGTAATTGCATTGTTATGCCTTGCTTAGTTCCTGTCAATTGCCCCGCTGTAATTTTTTTACCCTTCATGCCATGTTGTTTATCTAAGGAGAGCACCTCTAGTGAACTATGTACCCCGGTCCAATCTTTACCATTGATACATCTTCCACTGTTACCTGTTTACTTGCTGCAAACCACCATTATCTTCCACACCATATGTTTAATCCTTTGTTACAGCAAACCGATGCGCTTGACAACCTCACTAATTCGTTGGGGCAAAGTCTTGAGTTTGTGTTGTGCAGGTCTCCGCGTTGCTTGCAACACCTGTGTGACGTTTCCTTCCTCCTACTGGTTCGATAACCTCGGTTTCTTACTAAGAGAAACTTGCTGCTGTGCTGCTTCATACCTTGGTCTTGGGGTTTCCAACGAAGCGTCCCACGACAAGTACTGGGCGCCATCAATAGCTACTAACAAAAGAGAGCATGCAAGATCACAAACAACACAGACATGATAGAATCATAAAGACAAAACCATTAATCAAACCAACATAATAATCTCAATATCCATCGGATCCCCGCAAACACAACATGCATGATTGCAAATAGATTAGATCTTGATCATGAACGGAGCTCACAAGATCTATACATGAAAGCACAAAGGAGGAGATACAACTATCTAGCTACTACATGGACCCATAGTCCAAGGTGGAACTACTCACGCATCATACCGGAGAGATGGCCTCTGGGATGATCTCCCCTCCGGCAGGGTGCCAGGAAGAACTTCAGATCCTCCCGATCTAGGGACGATGGTGGCGGCGGCTACAGACGGTTTCGTGGATTTTTGATCGGGTCCCCAGGGTTTATGCATCGGGGGCTTCTTATAGGCGAAGGGGCGAGACCGGGAGGCGGCCAGGGCCACCAAACCCTAGCCAGGCGCGGGCCCACCTGCCCCCGCGCCTGGGGTGGGTTTGGCCCCCTGGATGGCCCCTCCGGCTCTCCTCTGGACTTCTTGTTCCCCACGGAAAGTTATTGACTTTGACATTTGTCCCGTCCAATTCCGAGAATATTTTTTTACTAACTTTTCTGAAACCAAAAACAGCAGAAAACAGGCATCTGGCACTGTTGCAACTTGTTAATAGGTTAGTACCAGAAAACATGTAAAAAGCACCTCAAAGTGTGGACAAGTAAAGCAAAGTAGATACAAAACAAGCATGGAGCATCAAAAGTTATAGATACATTTCCAACGTATCAACATCCCCAAGCTTAACTCATGCTCGTCCTCGAGTAGGTAAGTGATAAAAAAGAATATTTTTTGAGGTTACATGCACCCTCACAATAAAGATCCAACCATTTGCAAGCATTGAAAGCTGGGATCAAAGAACTCTAAACATGTGCATGAAAGATGGGGTTCTAAAAATAGGACATAGTAACTATGCATGTAACATGTCAAGCTACAAACAAATATCATGAATAACATGCATTCAAAAACGTTTTTTTGTTTCACATGCAGAAAACATAACATAGTGGCAATCAGCTTATCCCTCATAGAGTAGCAATATAGATGCATAGGACACCTACAAAGTTCACAAGGGTGACTAGAAACAAGTAGCACAAGAGCAAGTAATAACACAATATGCATCAATTAATAAGCTTTGGAACACTGCACACATAATGACAACTATGCTCTCTTAATGGTGCCTAAAGGTAGAAGGTGGAGACTCAATAGTGGTGGAAGAAAGACCTTTTTGTAAAGGAAGCAGGGATTACAAGTTTCAAAAAGAGCTTCCAAAAATTATGGTAATTGTTAGCTTTCAGCCCTCATTGCCCCTATCATAAGCATCTTGAAGTGGTTAAGGTTAAAGTGGAAAAGCTGGAGTATATGCTTGACGAAGTATAAGCTG
The DNA here is from genome assembly GCA_916181665.1 of Avena sativa. NCBI lineage: Eukaryota > Viridiplantae > Streptophyta > Magnoliopsida > Poales > Poaceae > Avena > Avena sativa. The sequence continues at coordinate 249,304,019 of OV702284.1, read as the reverse complement.
GCAATCTCATGTCCCTTGAATACGAGGGCCACACCTCATGCATACTCAACTTTGGGTCCAGGTAAGTTCTTGTCACTGTAAGTATTTGCATATCATTGAGAACCGCCAACAGGGTACCCCTTGCACATGGTACAGGAGATTTCCCATAACCAAAATGACAAGGCAAGCATACAATGAGCATATCAGCAATCTTTTTATTTACCATATGCATAGCTTTTTATTGAGGATGCTTCATAGATAGCTCATTATGGTGATGCTGCAAGTTTCCACCATGATTAGGCATGGCTTAGGCTAGCGGCCTAGGCGTTTCTCTAACACAGGATACAAACTCCATGGACTTACAAGTTCCCTCTTTATTTCACACCGGTGACATCCATAGACAAAATAGCATGATATCAACTGAGTACAACGAGGTACAAGTGCAATGTTGAAAACGTTCCCCGTGACAGCACGGTTATGCTAATTCCAACTTATAAGTGCAAGCATATACAACAAAGTTGTCACAATGGTTCAAGTTTATTAGGGGCAAAGAATAAAGTGTGCCATCAAGTTCTTGAGGGCTTTAATCACTAAGTTTTCACATAACAAAATAGTTTTTAATTGGAAGGTAGTTGAAAACAAGAATATACTTGGAATGGTGTAGAACACCATGCATAGCATTTATAGTGTACACTTTGGAATAACTTGGTTTCTTGGGAGTTGGAAGCATGAGTAGAACTTACTCATACAAGTGGAGGCTAGCAAAAGACTGGGAGCAACCAACTAAGAGAGCAATAATGGCCATAATCATGCAGTGCAACAAAGCATACTAATCAAAGCAAAGAGTGGTACTACAAATCAAGGACTAAATGATCAAAGAGGATAATGGTGACTTGTCATAGTCATAACATGGTGTGAGAATGTGTCAAGTCAACCCAAGAAAACCATCAAAGGAGAATACCACAATACTATGCTTTTGCATGCTAAAACAACGCATAATTTCTTCAAGGCACACTAAGCAATCCCAATTGTTTGTAACAAGACATGCTACAACAATAATCACTAAGCATAATGTCAAAACAACACCTAGCATGTCATGCTAAAGTCTAAGTCACAGCCAATGCAAGGTCCTCTTGCACTTACAAGCAAGACCTTACTACTCCTTTCCAAACACCAAGCAAACTTATTTGCAAAACAACACAGCAAGGACAGGGGTCCAAACTACTTAATAAAACTAAACAAATTAAGCAAAGCAGATGAAAACTAAGACGCTCCAAGAACAACACAACTATGCATGAAACAATAAAAACGAAGTGTCTAGACATACCTGAGCTTTTTATTTATGAAGAAGGGGATGCCTTGGGCATCCCCAAGATTTGACACTTGTACCTCTTGGATAATTCTTGGGGTGACACCATGGTGACATCCCCAAGCTTGAGATTTTTTCCATTCCTCATATCATTGCATCATTCTCTCTTTACACCTGAAGTTTTTCCTTCATACAAAACTTCGCACAATTTTCATTAGCAACATTAGCTTATTCAAAAGATATTAGACACCTGGCAAAGCTTTGGAACAGGAAGGCTTTTACATAAAAACACAAGCTACTATAGTAACTCCTTCAAAAATCTCAATTTACCTAAAGAGAACTCAAAAAGGAATCAATAAGAAGCCAATGCAAATAATGGCAGAAATCTGTCAAAACAGACCAGCAAGTAGAAACCGATTTTGTCGAACATCTTCTGTTGCTCAAATCAAAAAGTGTTAAACTAACAAAAGTTAGCTAACATACTGGTGGATTTACTCGTAAAGTTTTAGCTCAATCAGAGTTACAGAGCCTCCTCATGAATCTTTTTGGTGGAGGACAGAAATCTGTTTCCGGACAGCAACTCCCCAAATCTTACTTCCCTCTCATTAGAGGTCATTCTTGGTACAAAAAGCAAACAAAAAGGATAAGGGGAGGTCATTACAGAATTAGTAACTTCCAAGACTCAAGGAAACTCTTGGGTTATATCCCAACAAGTACTTTTCTTTAGCGCCTTTAAATTAGGCACAAGAAGCAAGAAGAATCAAGTATTTTCAAATGAAGAAGCATTAACATCCATACTTGCAAAATCTTCAACTATGAAAGGTATCTCTTCCAAATGGGTTTTGGAGGATCCTTTCTCATCTCTCTTTGGTCTACTACCTTCATCAAAAAGATTTTCAGGGGCAATCCAATCAAAATTGTTTTCAAAGGCTTCATGCATTCCAACAAGCTTAAAGGGTATGGGTATATTGAATTTCTCTCTAGGCTTAGTTTTATCAGAAATACCTAAAACATATACACTTGAAGCTAGCATATTAAAACGTTCAAAAACCTTTTTGTCCTCCCTAGCAACATCATGAAACTCTTTTGATAAGGTTTCAAGGATGAATTCCCTTTTTTCAACATTCTTTTCTTCTTTTAGTTTTAGGAACAAGAATTGCATGAAGGGGTTAAGGCTAACAAACCTAGCCTCCAACATATGAACTAAAGAAGCTATAGCAATATCATATTTAGGAGCAAGCTCTGCTATAGATTTTTCCTCAATATCTTCATGCTTTCTAACATAATTAAAGAATTCTTCAATATTATCTTTCCCAATTATGGAGCCACTACCTATTGCAAGATCTTTCAGGGCGAACTTTGGGAGCAACATGGTGAGCAAGGTGGCAACTAGGGTAGGAACTAATTTTTTTGTGTTTTTGAATAAAGAAAGCAAACCAAACTAGACTAATTTTTTTAGTTTTTTTTGGAAAGAGGCAAACAAAACCAAGCAAAAGAAACAAAGCAAACTAAAAACAAAGTAAAGAGAAAGGAAGTGAAGGACTCCCCTAGTGAAGACGTCCTTAGCCTCCCCGGCAACGGCGCCAGAAAACTTGTTGATGGTGCTGACGTGGAGCACTTCGTTGGAAACCCCAAGAGAAATGTGTGAAGCAGCAAGCAACAAGTCTTCCCTCAGTAGAGACCGAGGTTATCGAACTAGAAGGAGGAAGGAAACATCACACAGGTGTTGCAAGCAACGCGGAGACCTGCACAACGCAAACTCAAGACTTTTCCCCAACAAACAGTGAGGTTGTCAAGCTCACCAGTTTGCTGTAACAAAGGATTAAACGTATGGTGTGGAAGGTAATGGTGGTTTGCAGCAAGTAAACAAGTAACAGTGGAAGATGTATCAATGGTAAAGATTGGACCGGGGTCCATAGTTCACTAGAGGTGTTCTCCTTAAATAAACAACATGGCATCAAGGGTAAACAAATTACAGCAAGGCAATTGACAGGAACTGAGCAAGGCATAACAATGCAATTACTAGTCAGAAAGATCCTATGAGGTTGATTGGGAAATACAACAAGATACATAGACCGCCATCCAACTGCATCTATGACTAGAAGTCCACCTTTAGGTTATCATCCGAACCCCCTCCAGTATTAAGTTGCAAGCAACAGACAACTGGTTTAAGCAAAGTATGTAAGGTAAACAGTCCACATGTTCCATGAACAAGAGACCGTTTTTTATCCCTAGTAGCAACAACACATCTACAACCGAAGAGATTTCTGTCACTTCCCTTGGAAACTAGAGGCATGAACCCACTATCGAGCATAAATACCCCCTCTTGGAGTCACTAGCAACTACTTGGCCAAGATAGCTACTAACAACGGAGAGCATGCAAGATCACAAACAACACAGACATGATAGAATCATAAAGACAAAACCATTAATCAAACCAACATAATAATCTCAATATCCATCGGATCCCCGCAAACACAACATGCATGATTACAAATAGATTATATCTTGATCATAAACAGAGCTCACACGAACTATACATGAAAGCACAAAGGAGGACATACAACCATCTAGCTACTACATGGACCCATAGTCTAAGGTGGAACTACTCTCGCATCTTACCGGAGAGAAGGCCTACGGGATGATCTCCCCTCCGGCAGGGTGCCGGGCTTCAGATCCCCCCGATCTAGGGACGACGGTGGCGGTGGCTACAGATGGTTTCGTGGATTTTTGATCGGGTCCCTAGGGTTTCTGCATCTGGGGCTTCTTATAGGCGAAGGGGCGAGACCGGGAGGAGGCCAGGGCCACCAAACCCTAGCCAGGCACGGGCCCACCTGCTCCCGCGCCAGGGGTGGGTATGGCCCCCCTGGCTGGCCCCTCCGGCTCTCCTCTGGACTTCTTGTTCCCCACGAAAAGTTATTGACTTTGACGTTTGTCCCGTACAATTCTGAGAATATTTATTTACTAACTTTTCTAAAACCATAAACAGCAGAAAACAGGCATTTGGCACCGTTGCAACTTGTTAATAGGTTAGTACCAGAAAACATGTAAAATGCACCTCAAAGTGTGGACAAGTAAAGCAAAGTAGATACAAAACAAGCATGGAGCATCAAAAATTATAGATACGTTTCCAACGTATCAGAAACCTACACAACACAAACTCAAGACTTTGCCCCAACGAACAGTGAGGTTGTCAATCTCACCTGTTTGCTAAAAACAAAAGATTAAACGTATGGTGTGGAAGGTAATGGTGGCTTGAAGAAAGTAAACAGTAACAATGGAAGATGTATCAATGGTAAAGATTGGACCGGGGTCCACAGTTCACTAGAGGTGTTCTCCTTAAGATAAACAACATAACATGCTGGGTAAACAAATTACAGCGGGGCAATTGATAGGACAGAGCAAGGCATAATAATGCAATACTAGACATTCATGATTCTATGTGATTTGATTGGGCATTACAACAAGATACATAGACCGCCATCCAACTGCATCTATGACTAGTAATCCAGCTTCAGGTTATCATCCGAGCCCTCTCGAGTATTAAGTTGCAAGCAACGGATAACTGCTTTAAGCAAAGTGTGTAAAGTAAACAATACAATTGTTCCATGAACAAAATATCATTGTTTTCTCCCTAATAGCAACAATACATCTACAACCTTAGAGATTTTTGTCACTTCCCTAGATTCAATAAAGACATGAACCCACTCTTGGAGTCACTAGCATCTACTTGGCTAAGATAGTTACTAGAAACGGAGAGCATGCAAGATCGTAAACAACACAGACATGATAGAATCAATAAGATAGAACCATTAACCAATCTGACATAGTAATCTCAATATCCATCGGATCCCCACAAACACAACATGCATGATTACAAATAGATGATCTTGATCATGAACGGAGCTCACAAGATCTAAACATGGTAGCACAAAGGAGGAGAAACAACCATCTAGCTACTATATGGACCCATAGTCCGAGGTGAAACTACTCACGCATCATACCAGAGGCTAGCATGGTGATGAAGAAGGACTCTGGGATGATCTCTCCCCTCCGGCAGGGTGCCGGGAAGAGCTTCAGATCCCCCCGATCTAGGGACGATGATGGCGGAGGCTATGGACTTTTTCGTGGAGATATGATCAGGTACTTCGGGTTTTGGTATCAGTGGCTTCTTATAGGCGAAGGGGGAGACCAAGGGGGTGCCCGAGGTGGCCCCCCCAGGCACGGGTCAGGCCCGGCCGCATGGCCAGGGTTGTGGGCCCCTCGAGGCCCTCCTTCGTCTCGTCTTCTGGATCTGTGTTCTCCTCAGTGAAATATTAACTTTGGCGTTTGTCCCGTCCAATTCCGAGAATATTTATTTTCTGGATTTTCTGGAACCAAAAACAACAGAAAACAGACAACTAACACTGTGGCATCTTGTTAATAGGTTAATTCTGAAAAACGAATAAAAATACCTCAAAGTGTAGACAAAGCAAAGCAAAGTGGATACTAAACAAGCATGGAACATCAAAAATTATAGATACGTTTACGACGTATCATGTCCCTCCTGCAGGACCCCCTCCTGTAGCGCCTCCTCCCACCGCCCACCGCGGGTGGCGCACTGCCTCGACGCTGGGGACTCCATTTGCGCACCGCCGCTCTCCTCCTGGATGCGCACCTGCAGCGCCTGCTCCCGCCCTCCATCTCGTTTGTCTCGTCTAGCTTCGCGTCGGGAAGGACGAGCGAGAAATGGGATGGGGGGACGAAGCGATGCGAGGCGACTAGGGATTAGCGACAGCGCAAGCTCTTCCTAGGAAGGAAGGGACCGACGGTGACAGGAGGGGATTGGCGATAGGGAGGACGAACATGAGAGGATTAGGGGTCGAAGGCTAGGCTTCCACTTGCGCTTCTGACTGAACACCACACGATGCTTTTTATACCCTGCACCGTTCCATGGCTTGATCTAGCCAATGGCCCAGATTCACCCAATACCCCATCCAAGGGCTCAAAAGCTCCAATCGATGTGGTGAGCCCATGGAGGAGCACCAATTATACTTTTAGATCCAAGAGACGAGAAGGTTCTCTCCACTCACAGCAATGGAGTGGCCGCCTAAGGCTTTGTTTGGCATCCTGGTTAAAAAAAAAATACACGTGTATTTTATCAGCCCGGGCTTTTACCTAAAAGTACACTCAATAGCCCATTTGGTAGCCAGGTTTGCAGTTGTATAAGTCCGTATAAAAACTTAGAAACCCCCGGACGATTGACGAGTTTCCGATACGTGAGGGGTCTCACATTTTTTACACCTGAGACATGGCGCGCTAAGCTCTCTCGTTTATTGCTGCTAGATCCTGTAGCAAGCCCCCTTGTACCAAAATGTGTGAGTTGACGCAAAGCGTTTTGCCTCTCGTGAGCGGCGGGGCGACGCAAAAGTTCTCCTGATCTCATTCAGCTAGGGCGTGGCCTTGGTCATCTCTCCCACCGTTTGCCGCTCTGGCGGTGACAAGAAGGAGAGGGCTTTGTTTTTTCGTTCTAGCCTAGTATTTAGGGTTAGGTTTTGTCTTATATGGTGCGCTGTTGGGGTAGTGGGAGCGGCGCCTAGGCGAGTAAATCTGCCTCAGTTGTACTTCCACACCGGCGACGACCTTCAAGGTGGCACCTCGGAGTCGATGGCAACATTTGTTGATCGGTCCTTCATATCGACAACTTGGTCTTCTCGCCGTTTTTCAGATCTGGCGAGAACAATTTCTCCGTGTGTTGCCGATATTTGTTGTTATCCGTGGCGGCGCTGGCGGCCGAGGCGAGGTGGTTCTTCTGGAGCGAGGATGTTGGTCTGGAGGTGGTGGATTTGCTGTTCTTCTCCGACTTTGTCGATGGTAGGCGGCAGATCTTGGTCCAAGACAACATGAGGACGTCACCGGTCGACGTGTCACAACAACGTGCAGCAGGCCTGCTCATCGACTCTCAAAGCCTCGTTGGTGATGATGCGGTTTTAGATATTGCAATGGTGGAAGTTCGGCGTCTCTTTCTGCATCCGTCTTGGCGGCGTTGGAGTTGGGCGGTGGTCGTTGGCTACTGTTGAGATTGTTTTGTATTTCTCTTAGAATTTTCTCTGCAAATTCAGAATAATAAGTTTATCCTGTTTTGTCTTGTAGTTTTTACGTATGTTGCGTCATATAACTTGATTTTGTATTAATGAAATACGTGTGTTGCTTTAAAAAAACTGTGTGAGTTTTTTTTACAGAAAAAACTGTGTGAGTTGGTTTCAGGGGACGATTATTTAGAAGGAGAAGTGCATCGGATGAGTTAAGTTGTTTCACCAAAATCAGCAGGTATAATACACATCGAGCTGTTACTCTGGACTCCCAAGGATAATGACTAGGGTTTTCTTTGTCACGTCAAATCTATTTTGCTACGGTTATAGCTAAACTAAAACTAAAACTAAAACTGTGTCGGAATAAAAACCTGAAACAATTTTCTGTACTGCGGACCCTTAGCCTGGAACATTCATGTCATGAATGCGATTTCCAAACTTCATTCGAGCATCAGTTCTGAAATGGACAGTTGGAACGAGATGTTAACTGCATAAAAGCAAGAGATAGATCACTTTGCATTTTACCGCACCGTGAAATCTAGAGGTGGATTTCATAAACCTTATGCTGTGGAGATCCCGAGATGAACAAATCAGATCTTTGAGATACGCTTGTCTATGGCTGGAGCTGGAATATATCAGGTAAGATGAAATTCACAGGACGAATCACTGAGACGACTTCTGCGATCTCACAGCAGATTAGTTCCCATGTAACGCATGAGTATTATAATGCCATGCGGTCGGTGATAATTCTCCGGATTGATTTTTTATGCTGGTTAGTCAACTGTTATAGATGATTCCTTCTGATCATGGCCTACATTTTGTCATGTGTGATCGTAGTACTTGCGGAAGTACAAAAGAAAAAACAAATTATGACTAGTCAGATTTATCTATCTGGAAAGTCTCCGCTTACAATGTATGCCAAAATTGTAGGGTAGATGGTGTAGCGTTTCGTGCATGCAAAAATAAACACTGGTGCAAAGGTGAGACTGTTTGGATTATGTCCTTAAGGGAAATAAATGTTTATTTACCATCTCTTTATTCATAATTATAATTTATTATTTATGATATAGCTGCTATGTGTCTTAATTGTGAGAATCAAAGGAAAACATAGAAATACGTGTAAAGTTATAAACACCAAGTGTTTCCGATCTCATGAACAAGATTGGCCCATTGCCAAAGATGATCAAGTTTCCTAGATCATGCTATAGTTATTATAACGAGGATATCATTTGACAATGAGAGTATATTGTTAGCTGAACAAAGATGTTGAACCGACCCAATTCATACAATCTACTAAAAGATAAACATCATCATATAGTTGTTAGTATATCATTATTGTTGTATTACTTGTCCTTTGACCATGAGGATATCACTTATCCTTCATAGTGAAAGGCATGTCCTGATTGCTTCCCAACCTCACCAGGTGATCATAACGCTTGCCTTTCGGATATGTTGGAAACTTATGATGGGGCACAAGATAGTATGAGATGACATTTGCACCTACGACGATAGAGAGATACTCTTGGACCTTCTCAATATTACGATATCACTAGTTGTCTCACTAGACACAGAGTGAAGCGGTTCAATGGATACCAGAATATGTGAACGAGAGAAAAGAAAGACAAACCGGTAACGAGGTCAACATGGTATAGTAATCAAGGAGTTGCATTACGAGGATACCTAATTGTATTACCTCGGGACTATCATGTATCGTGATGGAAAGGGATAATACATGACATCAATTAGTTCGCTTGATTACTTTGTGCTTATGTGGGAATCAATATGGGTGTCCAGATCCCGCAATTGATTATTGTCCAGAAAGAGTTATGCAGTCATGTCCACATAATACCGAACTTGCGGGGTCACACGCTTCAAGGATATTGTTCTGTAGAGTAGGTAGAGCATATATATGTGCGAGATGCTCCGGAATGGTTATGGATCATCGGGAGAATTCACAGGAGAAAACTAGAAGTGTTTGGGGCTGACGGAATAGTTCCGGGAGAGAAAAACCTGGATGGGCAGCACCCCAGAGGGAATGGTGCATGGGCCCTCCATGGCCCAATAGGTGTGGTGCATGGGGAAAAATGGCCCATCATGGTGTGGCGCATGGCCCTGCCATGGGCTACACCATACCTTCCTATTTTGAGGAATGTCAAATAAGGAAGGTTGCAATCATATCCTTAATTGCGATTTGATTTGATCTTGGCATTATGTAAAGATATCATATCGTCTATTTTGGGAACGGGATGATATGTAATTAAATTCGAGATCATAGCCTTACTACTGGGGAGGGGAGGAGGAACCATGGCCTCCTTCGCCTAGGGAGGAACCCTAGGCGCTACCCCCTCTCCCCTCCTCCTATATTAAGGGAAGGAGGGGCAAACCTCCACACACCATTCCATTGGCCCATGGTTGCTTTCCTCCCTCTAGAGAACTCTCTCTATCTCTCATATATGTCGCAAAGCTGGTCTACTGCTCCGGTGTTGAGGACCCCTGGACAGCAAAGCTCTGTCAGAACAAGATCACCGGACGCATGGATACCTTCTAGTGGGATCATAGCTTTGATCCTACCTCGAGCACATCACTAACATCATCATTGACGAACGAACTTCCGCTACAATGTGCGTGAGTACTTGATCTAACCCAGCTCGTGTTCTTGCATAGTTTAATCTTGGTTGTTTGATAGTTCCGGACTTTTTTGTTCCCCTATGCGAACCCTAACATAGAAAACACTCTGCTCCATAGATCCACCTCCTGTCCAGTCCAAACTATGTTTGCTCCAAACACAATGCCCTCTAGAGGGGTAACGATGCCAGGAGCCCCATCATCCAATCTGGGAGACCCGGATCTGAGGTTTCCTATGAAGCAGCTCGAGTGAAGTAACGAGACTGGCAAAGACAATGCCTTTCAACAAGGTAACGACACCAAGCGACACCATCATCATCCACCAAGACCGAGGTCGAGGCTCGGTTTTCACCAGTTGCCATGTCACCCCAAATTCATGATCGACTGGATCACCACCAAAGCTTGGTATGGGATCCCAAGATACCTCCCACTAGACGCCCACCCTAGTCATCCACCTCTGGCACCCATGTGGTACGGGCAGATCAACAGGTCACCATTCGTGCATAGGAGCACGCTACCACGGCCCTCTAGGCCCCGATGGTCATAGATCGGCCTCAACACTGTGCCGCCACAGTAGCACTTAGGCTGTCACCGGTGCAAACCACCACAACCGGAGAAGTACGATTGAGTATTGTCCTCCTACCCCAAGATCACACCCAGTTGGATCCCTGCCACTACTGTGTCATGCGGACTTTGCCCGACGATACATCCGTCAGTGGCAAAAAGAGAGGAGAGAGTCAGGTAGGATATCCCGAGCGAAAACGGTGATTACAGTGCGGCACGGTGCCGCCGCCGCATGGGGGTTAGCTCCAAATTATAGCTAAGAGTTGTTAGCTTTTGGAGTGTTTGCACCTCCAAACCGATTAGGGTTGTGTGTGTTTCTAGTTGGTACAACCAGTAGATAAATGCTTGAGGTATCACTATTGAGCCATGCTGCTAAAAGCGTTGATGCAAAATGACAAACTCAGTGTCAGGAAGAGGCAAGTGAGGTTGTACAAGACATCAATGTCTCGATGCTTGTTTGTCTTGTGACACGTGTAGCACTAGATGGACACAACTTCCTCATGGTAATTCTAGTCGATAAGGCGAGGCGTCGACGCATTCCAGACCCTTAGGGCCATACAATTTGAAGAGGTATTTGTGATTATCCAACAACGCAATTGAAGATTGGATATGTAACATAAGATAGACTGAATCGATCACCTTGAACACATGATGAATGCTTTTTTGTCTGCCTAATGCTTCATGCGATCATGGACATGCATTGGGTGTTGCTAGAGGATACAAAGCATCATTGCATGATCTTGTAGTCATGAGTCTAGGACTGGTACGATGTAGGTGTTGGGAGAGGATAATCTGAAATGACGAGGAGAATGCCCACACAAACATCCAATGGGGACTTGTCGTCTAGGGCGGACCAATTTTTTGATACAAGAGACAAAAGGTCCCAACTTATATTGAAAGTTTTAATTAGTCTTACTAAAAAAGAACAAATTTGATATGTATTTCCTCCGTTTTAAAATATAAGATGTTTTAGCTTTATAAAACAAATGTATCTAGACTTTTTTTAGTATGTAGATTCACTCAGATTTGGAATGAATCTAGACGCTAAAAAAATCTAGATACATTTTCTATACAAACCTAAAACATCTTATATTTTAAAACGGAGGGAGTATGATCTATATGCAAGATAACAGATACTATAAAGTAAGATAAGTAGAAAGGACTATTACGTACTGATCAACTAGGGACATAGCCTAAAAGCCAGATAGACGCAAACAACAAAAGTGGAAAACAAGCTAGAGAAGAGTCTGAATGTCAGCCAATACCAGCATGATATTTTACCACCCTCGCTCCCAGCTCCTGCAGCTTGCCATTCAAAAGCCCTACCTATTCGCTATTCAAGCAACCCGCTTATGTGCGATCAACGTCTTCTAGTGCAACATCAGATAAGAAGCTCTATAAAGTGGGTGCAAACGGATTAAACAACACTCTATGTTGAAAAACCCACCCAGTCCTAGACAGTTAACCAGAGAAACCATCCAACCGTCGTAAAACTCTTAATTGTAGGGCCGCAAAGCAATTCCTGATGGCGCACCAAATGTACCTGGTTCAGTGGCGGATCCAGAATTCCATCAAACCCAGGGCCAAGATTATATTATATGTTAAAATTATGCTAAATCCTAGAGAAATTAGTGCATTTCTACTAATATATAGCTGAAAATTTTGTCTACACCCCGGGCCATGGCCCGGGTTGCCCGGGGTGTAGATCCGCCCCTGCCTGGTTGTAGGACGGTTAAACCAATATGATCAATAGTTTTCACCACCTCACATTTGGCAACAAATTTCAGATCCTGCCCAGTTCTTAGAAACTAGCTGGCCGGTAGACAAAACCTGTCCCTAAAACACAACCAAACAAAGTTTGTATGTTTGAGAGGACAATTAGAACTCTACATATATTTCATCCTCAAACCCTCACTCCAGTGTTTAAAATAAAACGTACATGAATTTAGTTGTGAATTTACCATTTGTTTTTCCAAATTCCAGTGCGCAACATCTTCATATTGTTGCAAGGGTTGTACATTCCCCTGAAATGTACTGCCCAATATATTTAGTTGTGCATTCTTGTAGAATTTGTAAACATATCTCAATGGAAATTAGCGGCCCAATGTGCATAAACGGATTTGGCCAAAAGGACATCTTTTAGCTAACAAAGTCCAATACATTTAAATTTTTTGATATCATAAATTTATTTCGAAACGAATTATATACACATGCTAAAAGATGCCGTACGTGCTATTTTGCTATATCCACCGTGCTAGCTAGTTTAATTAGTTGAGCAATACCATTTTTTAACGGAATCTAAAAAAACATCTCGTTACTTGAGTAAAGACCACGCTCCGATCTTACTTGAATAGCGAATAGGTAGGGCTTTTGAATGTTAAAACTTTAGGCATTGACCTAGAACAAGTGGTGCACATGATCATATCCGTATCTCACTTGTTTACTCTCAGGTGATCTTATAGCGCGTCCCACATTCGAGATAGGCAACAGGCTGGGAAGCATCGTCGTGCCGAGGACTCAACCACCTACCGGCCGGCAGCTAAAACCAGTATGGGCACAAGTAAATCAGTATGAAATCAAGGTTTAAATAGGTATGAACATCTTCCAAATTAAGCTTCCGCGGCACTACTAATTGCCAGCATCTCTTACAATTATGACCCCTTTGACTATTGACTGACAGAATTGCCGGCCTAGGCATTATATAGCCTTCGTCACATCATATCATATGGGCAGTTCATATGGAGTGTAGACGACTTCGAATGGGCAATTAATTCAAGGTGGTGTGCATCGCGATCTATGGACATGGAGGAACCTCCCCACCTGTTCCTGTGCCCCATCTCCATGGATCTCATGGAGGACCCCGTCACGGTGTCCACCGGCGTGACCTACGACCGACGCAGCATCGAGCGGTGGCTCTTCTCGTACGGCCGGACCACCTGCCCGGCGACGATGCAGCCCCTCGCCAACCTCGACCTCACACCGAACCACACCCTCATGCGGGTCATCTCCTCCTGGCTCGACCGCGGATCCCCCTCGTCTTCGTCTTCCTCGTCTCCCTCCACATCGTCACTCTCGAGTCCGGTCCATGGGCTGGAGACGCCGCTGTCGAGGATGCTGGCGGAGGAACGGCTGCGGTCGGCGCTGGACGACCTCGAGGAGACGCCATTCAAGGTGACCGCGCTCAAGAACATGGGGAGCTGCATGGCCGGCGATGTGGCCATGCAGAGCGTCTTCGTCGCCTCGGGCGGCGTCGAGGTGGTCGGCCGCGTGATGGCGCAGGCGCTGGCGGAGAGCGGCGTGGGAGGGGACTTCTCCGCGTTCTCAGCGTGCGAGGAGGCAGCCGCGGTGCTTGCCCTGCTCCCGCTATCCGACGAGGCCTCCGTGGGGCTCGTTCTTGCGCCGGAGTGCCTCAGGCCCGTCATGGTGTTGCTCCAGCGCGGCAGCGCGGAGGCGAGGCTCCACGCCATGGATATCCTCACGAAGATCTCCAATGCCGGCGCCGGTGACCAGTGGGTTGCCGGCATTGACGTGGACGACGTGCTCAAGTCGCTCCTCGAGCTCCTGGCCGACGAGGTCTCCGCGCGCCTCAGCTCTCGCGCGCTCGACGTGCTCCTGGACGTCGTCGAGCGCTCGCCGACCGGCCGGGCCAAGGCCGTGGAGGTTGGCGCGGTGCACGTCCTCGTCGAGCTCCTCGTCGTGGACGCCGACGACCGCCACGTCGCCGAGCGGATACTGCTGCTGCTAAAGCGCATGTGCAAGTGCCCCGAGGGGCGTCTCGCCTTCGCCGAGCACGACCTGTCGGTGGCCTCCGTGGCCAGGACGATGCTGCGAGTGTCGGATCTGGCCACGGAGCTCGCCGTCAAGGTGCTGTGGCTCGTGTCCGTGGTGGCGCCGTCGGACAAGGTCCTCGAGGATATGGTGCTCACCGGCGCCGTGTCCAAGCTGCTGGGGCTGCTGCACGTCGAGAGCGCGCCGTCCACGAAGCAAAAGACGGTGAGAATGGTGAGGATCAACGAGGTGTTCTGGAGGCAGTACCCATGCTTCCCTACCGGCCTCAAGGATAATCTGAGCTTACTCGATTGATTTGTTCATCGGTTGCTTGAAAAAATTTCGGGTACACGCAAGAAAGTGAACGAAATCCGTGAATTTCTTGCAGAAAAGTTTTGCAATTAATCATTGTGATTGTAAATGTAAAGAAATATAAATATATGGAGTAATTCTCTTACGCAGTGTTTGGATGTAGGAGTTTTGCAAGCTCGGAAACTAGCGACGTCGGGCGCGGGCCTCGCGTGGAATTATTTTCAGTTTCCACGCCCCAATTTATAAGCCACCCAAACAACCGAATTCGGCTAGGCCATTTTCAAAAGGCTAATTCCGAGACCTAATTTGTACATCAAGACACTGCATTAGAAAATATATGGCACATGTACATGAAACGACATCAATAACGTTCCCTCTTGGGCTCTACACCACCTCCCGAACCCTGGTCATAAACTAAGCCATGTAATTCTTCCATTTTCAAATTATTACTCCGTATATTAGCATCCGCTAGAATAATCTCTGGCCAATTATTTATTTATTAGAATTTTAGAATATATTTTCTATGAAAAAATAGTATATTTAACTTTGTTTTTTCAAAATTATTTGTCATAATTTTTGCAATTTTTTTTGTGATAATGATTAGTGAGTTTGTATCACAAAAGCTATGTATTGGTAGAGTAACTGTTGGTCGATGGCTTATCCTAACAAGTTATTAACGGAGGGTGTGTGGGACGCGTGGTCCGTCAGACTGTCCACTCTTTTACCTAGATTTCCTTATAAAGTAGAACTTTATAGACACCTCTTATATACTTTTTGAAATTAGCAGAAAGAACTTTATAGATTCAATCCATAAAATAGAAGAACTCGAGAGCAGGGGCGGGCCCATAAACAAATTAGAGTGGAGGCACATCTTGCTTAAATCTCACAAATTTTGGCAACTTTCTTTAAAACTTCGAAGAAAATCTCATGGAATTTGAAATTTGAGTGGGGGCATTGGCCCTCACCGGCCTCTACTTGGGTCTACCCCTGATCTATGGAGACTCCTATCCGGACTATTGACACACAACAAAAAACTTTATAGATTCATTGTTTCTACATAGATTTTAATATATTAAAAACTAGACTCGTTTCGAAGAGCTCGCCACAATAAAGTCAAATATGCAAACAAAAATAAATTTGTATTTATTTTATAAAAGTTACGCACTGTTTTTAGTTTGTAGTATATATGAGAAATGGAATCTAACCAAAAGGCAAAAGAGTGGACAGGTGGTGGATCCCGCATTCAATTAAAACAAGGTGGCCACCAGATCAGCCCCGCATGAAATCGGCTCGGCGAGCATTTTATCAAGGAAGTGTGTCTTTGACTTTAATTATATATTGTCACTTTCCTATGTCATCTCCTCTTGAGTTGTCGCATCTAGTACTGTAATTGTTCACGCTCATCCCCGTAATCAAGGCATTATGTGGAAAATCTTCGCCGATATTGTTTTGAACAAAATCATCGTTCCACGAGACCTTGTGGTCATGGATTGTAGTACCACAAGTGTGTACCTTTGCAAAAAAAACAAGAAACAAAGGTCAATTTCTTATTTATTTTTTATATATAGCCATGTTTGTTCCAAGGTTCTTAACTTGGAAACTGGAACAACATTACATAAAACATCAATCACACAATAGCAACGTGTGGCCAAGAAAATGTCAAAAAAAAAAAAAGATGACATGCATATATAAACCGTGCATACACTAGTTTGGGAGAAAGAAGAACCTTCCATATTAAGATTTGCACTAAATAGAACCAATACATGAGGAATTAAAATGATAAACACTTCAAACTTGACACGCACACACACATAGACATACACTAAGGCAAGAACCAACCGGAGACTACCTAGGTAATATGGTGCTAGACAACAACTAGTGTCATGTTTTATGGGTGCCCTGTGTCATGTTTAATCCAGTTTTTGCATGTTCATGTTGGGCTTGACATGAAACTATTGTCTTAAATGAGTTGTCAAAATGTTTTTTGTTTTGCTTGCCAAGACACAAGAGTTGCATTACCAGGTGCCCAAACAATACAACTAATGAAAAGTACACACAAAAGAAAACATGCATAGAAAAGATTGCAAGACAAAAGAAATTAATCTCACGAATCGGCAAAAAAGGCAACCCTTGTTGATGTTTACTTTACAAATACAAATCAATCAATCAGCTAAACCTTAATGGTTACCCAGATTTTATTGTAAGCCAGAGGGTAACAAATTAAAGCAAATAATGAGTTCACGTATTAGATATCCCATAACCACAAATTTCTAGCATATAAGAACATAAGACTAAGCAAGCAACTCGAGCAAGGAACATGCACAACCTCCCAAAAAATGTGGAGATTGTAGTTGTCAACTTTTCTCTATGACAAATTAATCTGGTCTACACAAAAACATTTAAATAAACATGTCATGGGACTTAAAGGAGCACATAGTGCACCATATGCATGTTAAAAATATAAGCAAATATCTATATGATTTAATCCGAATAAATAAAGCATGATCATACAAATAGTAATTAAACATATTATGTAAACTAATAGAGTAGATAAACAGATTGCATCTAAACATGATAAACTGATTATGTCTACTCCAAACACTAGAACAAGAAATTCTATCAAAATCTGAAAGATAAAGTTTAGGATCACGTACGAAGCATTCTAAACAGTTGCGGCGGCAGCAACATTAGCCCCATCGCTAGTAGCATTGTTGCCGTCCATTTTGAGGTTTGCAAAGAGGTCGGTGACGTCCGAAAAGAAGTCGTCGTTGGAGCGCTTCCCAAAAACCTGATCGCCCCTCACACGTACAGATTCACACAAGAGACAGGTTTCCGAAGGCCTGTCCCGATCTTTGGTGCACACCACAAGGCGGGATGGAGAAGACGAAGGTTGTGGCGCAAAGTTCTGAAAGTACGTGTGTGTGATTCATCGTTGTTGCGTAGGGTTTGCATCTTGGTTTATATAGTGTGGGTTAGGTAGGTCGTGGGATACAGCCCACGTCAGAGTCATCACAACCACGATCTAGAAAATCCGGAAACGGTTGATTAACGCGTTCGCTAATGGCTCATAAATAATTTTTCCGAATAGCAAAATTATAAACGAGATGCATACTTATGAGCTCGGCTCATATCGCAACTCGCTTTGCATTGTGGCGAGGCGTGGCATCGGAGAAGGAGTGCGCGAGAGCTGCTTCTCTTCTCACTCACTTAGTAGTGCTAGAACAACGAGTGCGTCAATATGGAGGACGGGCTCCATGGAGCCCTTTGTCATTTTAAAAAAAAATGACATTTTAAATTCTGAAAAAAATCATGAAAAAAATATTTAGATGTAGATAACGATGACTTCTAGCTATATGCAGAAAACCAAAGCAAAATATTCCGTATTTTGGACTGTGCAAAAATAAAAAAATTCAGATCTTAGACGGTGAACAGTGCAGAATTCGAATTCTTCAAAATTGTCAGAATTTGTTATTTTTGTGTAGGCCGGGATACAAACTATTTCGTGCTGAAATTTTGCAGAACTGTAGATCAAGTCATTGCTAACATCAAGATTTTTATTTCAGAATTTTGTGAAACTTTAAAATATCAATTTTAAAAAAAAATCAAAAAAGGGCTCCATGGAGCCCGTCCACTAAAGCCATTTTTCATAGAACAACCTCCTATATAAGGTGGTGCAACTCTCTCTCAACTAGCAATATAGAACTAAACTTTAGCCACTAGCATAGCCATATGCTGCCATGCATAAATGGATCAAAGTGAATTTCAAAATTTGTCTATGGAACAACAACCCAATACTCACCAAATTTCAAAATGCAATTATACATCAAAAACCCGTGGAGCTATGACTGCAAACATATGCTCCTTAAGTCTTTCTACCTTTGTTCTTGCATATAAATTTCTAAATAGATATCAAACTTTTGATTTCAATAGACATCTTAACAATTGCATTAATATTATCATCGACTGGACTAATAGCATACATAGACTGATATTTTTTGTAGCATATAGATTTATAACCAACAAACATAACATATGTAGTCTAGACTAGAAAAAGTTACAAATCCCTTCAATGGGTTTTACTTCCTCGTTTGTAACAAAAAATCTCATATTACAATAACTTTTACATTAATAATATCACTATAAGAATCACCAGGATTACTACGGAATTTTGACTCATAAGTTATTTAGGTTGATACGAAGAACGATACAAAGTTCCTATAGACTTATAGAATAATCTTCATGAAACACCGACAATCCAATATATTGTGGGATTCGAAGGTACAAACACTAACTATGAATTAAATAATCTAGTGTACCAACATTCCATACAACAAGTTATTACTTGATCATGTTATTGAAGTGTATAAGTGAATTGCACTAGCCCTTTCCATCAGTTCGGACTTTTGGTTGCGTTGGCTAGTGCATGAAGCTTGACATGGTATCAGAGCCTAAGGTCTCGAGTTCGAGTCCCGGCTTTCGCAATTTATCCTAAAAATGCTGTTGACCCCTCTCTGTCCACGTATAGGTCTCTTGAGTCATACGTGAGTTTCGCGCGCCGTCGCTCTCTTCCGGTTGCATGTGCTGACTTCTCCCCGTCACACGTGAGAGGGGTGTTGAAGTGTATAAGTGGATTGCACTAGCCCTTTCCATCAGTTCGGACTTTTGGTTGCGTTGGCTAGTGCATGAAGCTTGACACA
Source organism: Avena sativa (assembly GCA_916181665.1). Classification (NCBI taxonomy): domain Eukaryota; kingdom Viridiplantae; phylum Streptophyta; class Magnoliopsida; order Poales; family Poaceae; genus Avena; species Avena sativa. The sequence goes on along the minus strand of OV702284.1, from coordinate 249,284,694 downwards.
TGTCACCTTGTTGTTACATTAAACATGAAGTAGCAACACCAAAGAATGAAGTTTTGAATGTCAGTGGAGCATGGTCGGAGGATTCAATACAAACAAAGCATATGTAGTGTCATTGTCCTTCAAACCAGGATTAGAGAAGATAATGCAATGGAGAGGAAATTACAAACACCATATCAACACCAGAGCCGAACCAAGGAGGAGAGAAGAAAACTTTGCAGGACCCAGACCAATCATCATTGTTGTTTCTGCTTGTTCGCTCACTCTGTCCACAAATCTTAACTAACAAAAGTAAGAACCCCGCACACCCAACCTTACATGTCATTGAATCCTCATGAATTATTGGAGGAACAAGGACAAAGAGACCAGACATTGGCTCCCTTACTCTATGCAACACGTGATGCCTTTGTTCAGTATTCTACTGCATACAAAACGCGAAACTAACGTGCAACACAATCCATGGATATGGCAATATTCTCCAACTGAAAATGGGACCCACAAGTTGCGAGGAGCCGAAACACATTAAAACCAGGAGCCTTACTGTTTAGAAATGATGCGAGTGAGAACTCTAGAAGACTGAAGAATATAAGAACGACACCTTCAATCCTCAATGAGTCTATTAAGCAGTCGACTCTACAATTTTATGAAAGCAAAACATTTTTATTGTCATTTTTGTATAAGACTAAAGAAATTTAAATATACCGTTTTGGCATGCCATTGATCATCCGGTCAATATTGAATGGTCCATCCACTTTCAACCAGAGTCCACGGGAGCTAGGCTGTGAAATTTTCCTACTACTATAGCACCTCGTTTGCATTTGGACCATGCCGAGACGTCTACATAAGACATTTCCTTTCTTCATCTCTTGTATGTTAGCTATAAACTAAAGGTACTCGTTGACTGATCCATGAATGAGAACATCATTTATGAAGAAAAGAATTATAAATCAACATCACAATCACACACAATAAAAAAACATGGCTAACATCTTCAATAATTTTGTAGGACCTCCCAAAACCATCTTCAAACCTCCACCGAGAGACGGGCTGAGTTCTTCCGCTCAAATCATTTGCCCAAAACTTGCTATGGGTTTTGTGCAAATGATCAATCTGCCTTGTTTTTTGACAGCGTATCATTTTGCAGTGTTGCTTCGTAGAGTCAACAACCCAAGAACTGTCAATCTCAAAAAAAAAAAAACTGTCAACAGAAAAAAGTCACCAACCAAAGGCAGCCAAGCAAATACCGAAATACGTCATCTGGAGAGGTCCATTCTGAAAAATACACACGAAAAAGCGCTCCTGGTCCTGGACGGGGAAGAGGAAGACGACTTGCTGCTCGTGCTGCCCCTGAGATCCAACCAAAACCCGCGTCCCATCCATTCCATCCTCCTCACCGTCCGGCGATCCCCCGAACACACCGGATCGCCCGCTACGACCGGTAGGCGGCGGCGCACCGTGGACCCGCGCGCCAGTTAAGGGTGGTGGTCCCAGGCGCTCGGGCGGTGAGCGGGCGACGAGGAGACGATGCCGGTGGCGGCGTCGGCAATCTACTTCCTTAACCTTCGCGGGGACGTTCTAATCAACCGCCTCTACCGCGACGATGTCGGGTGCGTAGTGCCGTCCGCCCTCCCCGCCTGTGGTTCCCCGGTTATGGAGCGCTAGATCTGAGGCCATGAGATCGAATAAGTCCGATGATTAGCTTTGTAGTCATGTAGATCGCGAGAAGGGTGGTTGGTAGCTTGTGAGTTTCGGTTGCCTTTTTCGAGTGGCAAGTGAAATTTTGCGTCCAGGAGTTCAATTGGCAGCCAATCTTCGGCGATTGACTCATTGCGAGCTGAAATTGGCCTTTTGCCTCGGTTGCGCTGTTCCCAATTCGAATTTGGAATGTTTGTTCCATTCTCTGCTTGTGGCGACTGCATGATTCCAGCGAGATTGCTCACTGAATAGGATAGGTCGTCTAGTTTGTAGATTATCATAGCAACAATAGACAAGAGAATGCGTACTTCATTTGATCGTCCCCAATGTTTTTTTTTTCTTTCACATTTCGAACTTGCAGTCACGGTGAGTAACTCTTGGTCAGGAAAAATTGCTGCATGGTTCATTTGATCTTTTCCAGTGGGTTTTGACAGTAGTCACTTCCTTCTGTACTCGGTCTTACTCCAGCTGCAGCATCCACGGCAATGGTGGAACAAACATCATTAAATTTACACCGATGTTCCACGTCTATCAACAAAGCTTGAAAAACCACGTGCTTACACTAATCAACAGAAGGTGTAGTAGTTTACTTTTTTAATGCCCTTAATAAAGTAATATATCTATGATATTGAAGATATATACAGATGGAATGGTACTTGCTATACTACTTGATCAATATTAAACCAGTGTAAAACCTATATGAGATGGAGCCAGGCCATACAGGAGTACAGTGTATGGCTGCAGGTTTATTGAATGGTCTTGTTTCTACTACCAACATGCATGTAGGAAAATATTACTTCTATCTATGATTGCTAAGGGTACCTGGACCATACACAAAATTGCATTTTCATGGAAAACAATTGATGTTTAGTAACTTCCACAGTTCTTTTTCAACGCCTCTTGGCAATCTATGATCTGAGAGTTAATGTTTGTAGTTCAGTTCAGTCCCACCGCTACTATTTCGAAGTGATCTGGCCTATCCTTATTTCTCTTCGTCATGCATGTACTCATTGACACCTGCACAACTGTCTCATCATTTCAAAGGAATCACAATAAACCACTTGGATCATTTCCTCATAGCTTTCTCGTTATGACCTCAATCTGCAAACGAAAAAATCTGCCTTATTTTTCAAAGGGGGAGTTCTAAAGATTCTATATCAAATGCAAGTATATATTCAATAAGAAACAATCATGCATATATTTTTTATTTTTTCTCATCTCCTGGTTACTGGGTTGCACTTACATTTGGTGACTAAATCCAATTGTGTTCATGTGTGGCTATGCAGGGGGAATATGGTTGATGCATTCAGGATGCACATTATGCAAACAAAAGAACTTGGTACATGCCCTGTTCGACAAATAGGAGGCTGTTCCTTCCTTTACATGAGGATCAGTAATGTTTATATTGTGATCGTCGTTAGCAGCAATGCTAATGTTTCTTGTGCTTTCAAGTTTGTTGTGGAGGTATGCAGCTTCTGTTGTCTTATACCTGAATAAATTTTGTATAACAGACACAGGCATTATGATCTTTATAAATATAATATTAATCTGAACAAATCAGTGGATGTTTTTCTTTTTCATTAGAAATGACTGTTTATGATATTGTTTGTGTATTATTTTTTCAGAGCCAAAGAATGTATTATTTACTTAATGAACCAGATGTTTTGAAGTTACCTGTTCAATTATTGTTTTGTTAAATTGTAAGATAATAAACCATCTCAATCCGAGAAGCTTAGATGATCATGTCATCTAATGATGGTTGACTTTGTTTGACGACCAGAGTTCTGTATTGCGAAAGGTTAGCTGATGATGATACATCAGGAATTGCCAAACTCGAATAAGTACAAGCAGGTGCTTGTAGGTGGTACTGAAAAGTAGATTTTTTCAATGCCTAGATCGCGTGAAGTTCCATGTTCGTCACTGCTGGGAATAGTTTAATAGGGCTAAATGAATAACATAACCCTTTGTGCTCTATATGATTTCCTGAGGGCCTGTTTGGAAGAGGGGGATTGGGCTAAGAATTACTTTAATTTGTACGTCGGCCCAAGATGATTCAGTGATGAAATTTCAGTTGCTAAGGCAATGCTGATATCCTACTGGATGTGCACTTCGGCCTCTAGTTTTCTTGTGAACAGTTTACTACCTCTCTCATTCGCCATTATTTGTGCTGATGATTATTTAAAATTATCAGGCCGTGGCCCTTTTCAAGTCCTACTTTGGTGGGACTTTTGACGAAGATGCTATCAGAAATAACTTTGTGTTAATCTATGAACTTCTTGATGGTAAGGACACATCTTATTTCTGGACTTCGCTTGCTGCTTCAATTTCCAGTATGTACTGGTCATTTGAAATAGACTCTCTGCTAACTGCGCAGAGATTATGGACTTCGGTTATCCTCAGAATCTCTCGCCTGAAATTTTAAAGTTATATATAACTCAAGAAGGAGTCCGGTCGCCATTTTCCTCCAAGGTCAGAAATATATAAAAATGAAGTCAGCTCTATTGGGTATAAAAAACATAATTATGTGTATTCCTGTTTATTTTAAGAAAGTATCTGAATCATGTTTTCTTTTCTGTTTACTGATAGCCTTCTGATAAGCCTGTTCCAAATGCCACCTTGCAAGTCACGGGCGCTGTGGGTTGGAGAAGAGAGGGTCTTGTGTACAAGAAGAATGAGGTATTTGAATTAAATATGTAGGGAAGCTTCATCTGCATTTGAAAAAAAAAGGCAGGACACTAAAGGCATGTTTGGTTGTTTAGCTGGAGTTGCCACACTTTGCCGCAACCACAAGTTAGTCAAGTTAGTCGCCTGTTTGGTGGCAGCCACACTTGTGGCAAGACATTTCATGTAACCCGGGACCCAAACGTCGCTCACTCAGAAAAGTGTGCCAAGCTTCCCTCGAGTGTGGCAAAGTGTGGTGCTCATTTTGATCGCAGAATCTTAGAAATGAATGGCAAAAAAGTGTGGCAAATATTGTCAACTTTACTGCAGAACCAAACATGCCCAAAAATTTATAATGGTCCTAGCAGAGCATGGGGTACTAGCAATGCCATTATCATGCATATATTTCAAAATGCATGTCAGTTTTAATATGTACTGTACATTTAGCAATATTCCTGTTAGAACAATGGCTCATACCCCCCTCTGTTTTATTCTATTGGTTGCCCTTAATATCATCCCATTCTTTACTTCCGTTTAGTACCTGAAGTAACAGTAATGGAGTTTTTCTCTCATGTTAGGTTTTCTTGGACATTGTTGAGAGTGTAAACCTTCTTATGTCTTCTAAAGGTATTTTATGGACCATCAAATTTTAGTTATCTGCTCAGGTTTTTTTGTGTCTTTCCTGTTGGGCCATTTGATCTCCATTGTCTGCATCGCCTTAACGTTTCTGCAGGGAGTGTTCTACGATGTGACGTGACAGGGAAGATTCTTATGAAGTGCTTCCTTTCTGGAATGCCTGATCTTAAGTTGGGATTAAATGACAAGATTGGACTTGAAAAGGAAGCCCAACTTAAGTCTAGGCCTTCAAAGAGGTATCGCTTCATTGAGTATTAAACACATGATGAAAAATTGTGCTTATATAAATTTATTGTTTTGCTGGTTAACATTGTTTACTGGCTACCTGACTTTTATTATTTTTCCTGAATTTTCTCCTAATTGCCTATTTCCTGTGAACCTGTCCCTCTACAGTGGGAAGACCATAGAACTCGATGATGTCACATTCCACCAGTGCGTCAACCTAACAAGATTTAACTCAGAAAAGACAGTCAGCTTTGTGCCACCAGATGGTGAATTTGAATTGATGAAGTAATCTTCAGATCCCTATTTATGCATGCCATTTTCAGTAATTATTCCACAAACGATAGTTCCATTCTTTGGCTTGATTTTGACGGACATATTTGGTTCTAGATATCGAATCACGGAAGGCGTAAATCTTCCATTCCGGGTTCTTCCCACAATTAAGGAGTTGGGCCGAACACGCATGGAGATTAATGTGAAAGTAAGCAAAGTATCTACATGGCGATGCCATAAACTTGTAATTGTATTTCCTGACACGAGGAACCTTTTGTTACACAGGTTAAGAGTGTTTTTGGTGCTAAGATGTTTGCACTTGGTGTTGTCGTCAAAGTCCCAGTTCCAAAGCAAACGGCAAAGACAAGTTTCCAAACAACATCTGGCAAAGCAAAATATAATGCTTCAATTGATTCCCTGGTGTGGAAGTAAGTGTAGTCCCTCTGTCTAATATTTGCACTATTACGAAGCCAATATGTGGTTGTATTTTAATGGTTTTCATTGTGTGAATTGTTCAGAATGGTGTAAGCAAAATTGTACTAAAATGTGCCCTCCTGAGCTATTTTGCAATGTTAAATTATGTCATGTTGGTGCATTCTTCGGAGTTTTTACTCGTGTTGAGCTACCTTCTTGCCAATTATTGCACACTGACCAACATGAACTCATAATACATATCTCAACCATAGGATCAGGAAATTCCCTGGACAGACCGAGGCAACGATGAGCGCAGAAATTGAGCTGATCTCTACAATGGGGGAAAAGAAGCTGGCGAACAGGCCACCGATTCAGATGGAATTCCAGGTTACACTTTACCTCTTTAAGAATCTTATTGTTTCCTTAGCCAAGATGGCTATGAACTTTCCTCTACTAGACTGTATTTATCTGCTCTGTAATTTGTGACTGTAAAAGGCAATCTTAGCGAACAAGCCCAGTATCTCATTGTTTATGAACAAAACTTGTGCATGCACAAGATAGATTATACTTGATTAATTTGTTGACCTTGGAGTATGTTTCTTTTAGGAGGCTTGTGTTCTTATGAAAACATCTATTCATTCATCGTTATGCTGATACAATGTGATAAATGCCTTACGCTCTCTACCCTTTAATGCACTATATATCTGATATCTCTTTTCTGTAGGTTCCAATGTTCACTGCTTCTGGTTTACGTGTTCGGTTCCTCAAGGTATGTGCATCAAATGCTAATATGAATATTGAATTATGTCTGATCCTAAAAAAAACATCTTTTGATGCATTTTTCAGGTGTGGGAGAAGAGTGGTTACAACACCGTTGAGTGGGTTCGCTACATCACGAGGGCTGGATCATACGAGATAAGATGTTAGTGACCAACAAACTGTCCTGGGCTCCTTATTTCATGGATACGTGGAGATCTTTTCGTACGGCATCTTGCATGATAGAAAGCACACAATTACAGATGCCACAAGTTCAGTTGGTACTTCAGCAAAGGGGGCAGATCAGAGCACACGGTTTTCCCATGTTCTATTCTTCCCCCCATGTCCTGTTTGTGTGGTAGGGCATATTTTTATTGTATATTTGGTGGTAGCATTCATTTTCCTTGATCAATACACCCCACTGTCAGTTTGCGCTGTTTTCTTCGTAGATGGATGTCGAATCGCATGTAAAACGGTGTATAAGAATATGCTGATAAATGTTTTTGGCTTGCTGTGCCCGTGTTTGATGTAAATTGGCTATGCAGTTCCATCGTTGAGATGTTTTTGCGTGGTTTGTGTGAATGCTGATTCTTGTCCAAGCATCATACACTGATTGGTAAAGAATACTGAATCCTCACTTGGAGACGCTTCCTGTATTTAAGAATACATGGACATAGCTTTAGCTGGACGTTTATACCTTTGACTATAAATAGTGTTTTAGTACATAAGTAGTATTATATTGCAAACTTTAAAATAATATCTCTAGATTTGGCTTGAAATTACAGAATTTTATAATTTCCTTTGGGTTTTCTGCACATAGTATTGTAGAGATCAATGGTCAAAAGTTACATCTTATAAAGACTTTTAATACCGAAGTGTCACTTATTTCAAACCCGATAGGCATGCGTTAAATGTTCCTCTTGGGTAAAAACTTGCTGTACACCAGCTACCACTTTTCGAAGTAATTTTTTTTAAATAATACATTTTTTTATTCATTTTCATAAATAATACGCAAATTTAGCAATTTTCATTTCTGTCCGTCCGTCGTCCGTTCAACGGACGACAGAGCTCCTTCGTTGGTTGCGCGGACGACAGATGGGTTCGTTCTTTGAGCAGACGATACAGGTCGGTCGTCAGGTTGTTGCTGCGCTGGGTAGCTCTTGGTGTGTCGTCCGTTGAACGGACGAAGGCACTGTTTCGTCCGTTGAACGGACGAAGGCTGCGTGTCGTCCGTTGAACGGACGAAACGTGTCTGTCGTCTGTCGAACGGACGACCGACTAACATATTTGCAATTTATCCGTTTTGTGTATTATTTGTGCAATTCAATAAAAAAAATGTATTATTTAAAAAAAATTAGCAATATATTGAGTTTAGGTGAGAACTTGCACCTTGAAATCCTGAGCTTGCCAACACCATTCAACCGTTTTACAGTGTGGCCGGAGCTGCCTCCATGTTGATATTCCAACAACATGCACACAATCACTGCAAGGGATAAAAAGGGATCCCGTATTGTCGGAGACGAAGGACTAGGGATGTAAGCGGCACGCCATTAAATCCCGTATAATACCATTTATCAATACTCTTTTTTAATAAAAAAAATTTATTCTGAAAAAAAATAAACTGACGAGTTAAATAAGCGGGACTTGCGGCCGGCGTTTAGCTGCCATTTACATCCTAAAACCTAAAGGCAATGCTTTGTGCTTGATATGTCCGATTGTAAAATAGTTTACCTGAATTTCTATGACTTCCAATTCAATATCAGTCAGTTTTTAGTACTTTCACATCATTTGGCTGAAAACTAGCAAAGCAAAGCTGTACAAGTAAGGAAACAGCCACAGCGGACACGGCACGCATCTCCGTGCCGTCGTCGTCGTCGTCGAGGACACATCAAAAGCTCACATCGTACCGCATAGCGGCATAGGCCCAGATTTACTCAAAGTAACGCAGAGTTCCTCGACTGGACTGCCTTCTTGCTTGACCCAATCCGTCGCCGCCGCCGCCGCGTCTCAGATGGCATCTCCGGCGCCGCCGCTCAAGGACGCCGTCGGCGGCCTGGACCGCGACCCCTTCGTCGCCCTCCTCGCCAAGCTCATCGGCGAGACCCAGCGCCTGCAGAACGACCCGCCGGAACACGTTCCGCGGGAGGACCTCGTGGCGCAGCACGTGCTCGACGCGCTCCTCCCGGTGTCGACGGACACCGGCGGCGGCCCGCTCCTCGTGCGGAAGGTGAGCTACACTGAGGGCCGGAGTAACGTCATCGTCGAGTACCCCGGCACCGTCCCCGGCCGCGTCGTCTCCTTCGTCGGCATGCACATGGACGTCGTCCCGGCCAACCCTAACGAATGGGTGAGTGTTCCCCGAAGTTTTATTTGGACGGCGTGAAAAGTGATTTTCAGGTTTGCGGTTGCTGGGCGAAGGATTTGAGTATTTGCTTGATTTTGGGGACGTTTCTGCCAGGAAAATTGGCACCTTACTTTTTTTGTATTCGCTTCTAGCTTAGATGATTTCTATTGTCTTCTACCGTATGATGCATGATCCGGTGGTTTCTGCGTTCATAATGGTCAGTTTGTCGTATTATTGGCTGAAAATGTCCGAAGATCCAGCTTAGAGTAGAAGCTTTTGTTTGCAGGAAAGGCTTAGTGGAGGCTAACTCACTTTGTTGTATTATAGTACTTATATTATTATGGTTGTAAGCAAGGAATAAACCACAATGTTCGGTTCTTAAAATCTGCATACCGAGAGATATGTTGGAACTTACAAGTATAGATCGTATATTGTTTTGATGCCCTTATGGCTTATGTAGTATTTTGGTACAACTTAGTGCTTCAGTGTTCCACCTTTCCTCAAATTAATACTGTTTGTGTAAGTCTTTATGGTCATGTTCTTTCTGCTTGCGTCAAGTAATTGATTTCCAACCTATTGTAATTTCTAGCTCAAATTTTGCTCTTGGTTATAATCAGTTGACTGGATTTTTTTCCCTCTCTTTCAGGACTTCGATCCCTTCTCACTAACATTTGACAGTGATGACAAGGAAAAGCTTAGGGGCCGTGGGACGACTGACTGTCTTGGTCATGTGGCGCTGGTGACTCAGCTCATGCGGCGACTTGGTGAGGTGAAACCAGCATTGAAACATTCCGTAATTGCGGTGTTCATTGCCAATGAGGAGAACTCTTCGGTCACTGGCATTGGTGTTGACGGCCTTGTCAAGGACGGGTTACTGGATAAGCTCAAGACTGGACCGTTGTGAGTATCGAACTGGCTGTTGCTTCAGTGAAATGGTTGACTGATGCATTGTCTCCGAGGAATTTGCGCTGATTATATTTTCGTTATATTGTGAAGGTTTTGGATAGATACAGCTGATAAGCAGCCATGCATTGGCACTGGTGGAATGATCCCGTGGCATCTGAAGGCAACAGGGAAGCTGTTCCACAGTGGCCTGGCACATAAGGTTACTTACTCAAACTCATTAGAACAGTGTTTAGTTACTACTACATCCTTCTCAGTGTAACTGTACACACGCAGAATCTAAGAGCATATTTATTAGTAAATGGCATGCCAAGACCATATAAATCTCTTCCAAGCATTAAAGTAGGGGACTAACCATATAGGGTCAAACTATTCGTCTTCTACACTGACATGTTGTTTGAAACAGATATTCCTAAAACTGGGGACAATTATAGTGAAACAGAGGAAGTAGTAAATAATGTAGAATATAACAATGATCTGTTAAAAGTAAACTTGCTAAAATAAACTAGAATTCGTGGGGTTAGTATCAAAGTACCAACTTATCTATGAGAAATGGGACCAGAATCGAAGTAATGCAGAAAGCCTAATGCAAGTGATAGCTGATACAGAACCAATGGCAGAACTGCATTAACAATACAATCGTTCTTTACGGATGTTTATTTGCCTGCGTAAAAAGAGATTTTCTGTAATGATAGGAAAAGAACTATTCAAGTAGCTTACGAGTGAACAAGTCCAAACTTAACATTTCCACCTTTTCTTTTGGGGATTGATTTTGAAATTTGAAGATATATTGTGTTTTGTTTTGCTAAAGGCCATAAATTCCATGGAGTTAAATATGGATGCACTTAAAGAAATCCAAACTCGGTTTTATAACGACTTCCCTGCACACGAGAAAGAGAAGCTCTACAAGTTTGCTACTCCATCTACGATTAAGCCAACAAAGTGGAGCTGTAAGTCCACTTGAACTTGTATTTTTTGATGTTTAAGGGCTTGTATTTATAACAAAAAGGATATCATTGTGATACTTCACATCCCTGCAGATCCTGGTGGAGGTCTGAATCAAATTCCTGGAGAATGTACAGTTTCAGGGGATATAAGGTTCAACTCTTGCCTTGGGGTTCTTCGGTTCCCCTCAATTGCAATTTATCTCAAATGGTGACTTAATTTTAGTTTGATATGAATTTTGTACATTGTTGGAGCCTTGGAGGCACGGTGACCTGTGGCCGGCAGTGCGCACAGGTCACTGCAGAAATTTAATGTGGTATCATTTGTACTCCCTCTGTTCAGAAATAATTGACTTAAATTTTTCTAGATTCACATGTATTTATATACTAAAATGTGTCTACATACATGCGAATCTAGACAAAACCAAGTCACTTATTCCTGGACGGAGGGAGTAGTTAGTAGAGTGTTAACATAGGACTGAAGGAATAAAATAATATGGTAATGGACTGGCACTGCTTGCATATTTTATATTTGTATATAAGACTCCAATAGAAAAAATCAACCATGTTCACCTTTTTATTCAATTTTTTTCCTTAATGTAGTTCGTTTTGTGTTATTGAAACGTTAGAAGTTTAGAGTCCTGACTAATCATATGTTCTTTTCTATATTGCAGATTGACTCCTTTCTATAGGTAAGCCCCTTCTCTTATGCATACAATATGTATTATTCTTTCTCCTGGATGTGTGCTTATGGCTCCCAAATGATGTGTTAAATTGATACTTGCCACTGACATTATCATGCAGCACGAGTTTTGTAGTTAAGAAGTTACAAGAGTATGTGGATGATATAAATGATAACCTTGAAAAGCTCCCTACCCGTGGTCCAGTGTCCAAATATGTTCTTCCTGATGAGAATCTACGAGGAAGGTGAATTGTTTTGACTCTGCTCACATTTACAAGTCACCATCATGATAGAATTAATAGTTTTCATTACTCACTGTTGATTGTTCTAGGCTTGAAATCACTTTTGATGGAGACATAATGAATGGGGTGGCATGTAACCTCGAGTCTCAAGGCTTTAAAGCATTATGCAAAGCAACTGAGGAAATCGTTGGACACGTAGAGCCATATTCAATTACTGGAAGTTTGCCTCTGATTCGGGAACTACAGGTTTGATAACTCAAGTACACATGTTCTCTTTTTCTGGATTCAATTCTGTGTACTAAAGGAAACTCATGATGACACTTCACAGGATGAAGGATTTGATGTTCAAACTGCCGGATATGGTAAGTACTTCAGCAAGCAGTTGATGTTTGTTGACATCATATTACATGTCATGGGTTGAACAGTATATTCACATCATGGCTTCATAGATATAATTGCGCTTGCGATTACAGTTCACGTTTCTACATTTCCATTTTGCATAATATTTCAGTGTTCTGTTATTACTGTTTACCTGAGATATATAGCTGAACACTTTTTTTACTCTTTAGTGTAAGCGCTCATATAATGTTGCTACTGGTACGCTGCAGGGTTACTGAAGACATACCACGCGAAGAACGAGTACTGTCTGTTCTCAGATATGGCCCAAGGCTTTCAAGTGTTCGTGAGCATCATTTCACAGTTGGAAGCAGTTGTCTGAACTTTCTTCCGGGGAGCAATGGGTATCTTGTCTGACATGTGTTCCTGTTACTCGGTGATTTAATAATACGTTTCGTTCATGGACCCTCTTTTATCTTCTCTCAAACCAAAGGATCAACCTCAGTTTGTTGAGATTGTTTTAAGGCGGTTTATTGTTCGAAAACGAAAGTGACGCCCTCTCATGGATCTACATGGACGTGAGTTGCACGCGTGTAAATTGGAGTCGCAATATATACATCGAATCAAGGTCACCGGATGAAATACTAAAAACGACTAACTATTTTTAGGGAATGCCTACGTCTCAGGCGACTGAGAAATAACTATTTTTCAGTCGGCTGACGTGGCTGGCTCAATCGAATGGAAACATGCATGGTTTACAAACAAAAAACTGTAACCAGATGGCTCAATCGAATCTTGAATTGAAACCAAAATCCAACGGTGAACAAGACGACTGAGAAATAACTATTTCTCATGCGCCTAAGAAATAGCAAAACCGCTATTTTTACATATAATGTTTCCATAAAAGCAGGACAAAAAAGTAGGGCGCGATTGTTAGCCTACATGGAAGTAGGCACGGGGAGAAAAAAAACGGTCCGATTGTATTCTTGAGTGATCTCCATGTTCTGTCCAATGTGCACCTCAAAGCTCTCCTGGGTTAGGCCTATTGAAAACTGCCGACTATTCAGTTCTTTTAGCCACGCTTGCGATGGCCAAAATCGTGTTTCTAGTGAGAAATTGAGAACGTCGCTTTCTGGTAGATGCAGTCGAAGGAGATGGAGGGATCTCACTTGCTACAGCAGAAATGCGTTCACCCACAAAACATTGTCCCCTTATTTAGGAGTTCCTTTGTCACCGCCAAATGGAAATCCACCATTCCCCCTTTTGAGCTCCTCCACACCTCGAAATCAATGGCAGGATATTTTGAATCTAAGGCTGCACCCACGCGCACGTCTATGGCGGTTAGCGCCGACTTGACGGCGTCATCCTCTCTCCCACCTCTGTGGTGTCTGTTGTGCCGCTGGTGGCCCTGCCAGGTTCTCCGCCGAGCACAAAGTGGTGGTCCTGTCGGGTTCTTCTGCAATATGGCAACGTTTGTCTTGCCGGATTCTCCCTATAGCACAACGACCGTGTTGGTGGTGTTCTGCCGGCGTCACCCCTTCCCTGACCTCTGTGCTGAACCCTTGATGTTGTAGCTTAGATGTGTAATCATGTTTGTGATTCCTTGGCCATAGGTTGTTTGTAGGACTTGTGCAATTGATTCATGCTTAGCGTTATAGGATTTCAGGTTTAGATTGATGCTTAGCGATATAAGATCTCGGTACAATGGTGTTTGCTATACTGCACGTGTATCATGTCTAGCGTTGTACGATTTCTATTAATGTACTATAGAAAATCATGCCTTCTGGATCCTTCGACTTGTCTGCTCTCTCAAAGACCAAAATTGACGTAAGCTGGATGGACACTTACCGTTTATTCCCTCACCGCTTACTCACCGCTCTCTCTCTCCCTCCCATTCACAACCGCCCATTCCTTCCATCTCACCGTCGGTGGTTCCTATCATGTCGGAAGAACGAAGACCACCAGCGCGGCAAGCAGACGGTGATAGATCTAGGCGGCTACTCCTCTTTTCGTGGCCGGAGCGGATCTACTACTGCGACTGCGGCTGCTTCTTCTTTCTCGCCAAACCTGAAGCTTGAATCCTGCAGCAATGGCGGTAAGGCCTCGAATCGCCGACTCTCCGAGGTTTTAGCAGCTCAGATCTATCTCCTATAGACTCATTCTCCGAGTATGAGTGACACACACAGTAGATTTTTACCGATATGTGCTAGTTATAGTCGATTCGATGTGTTAGGGTCTATTCTTTTCTTGTTGTGTCTAGATTCCGCTTGTTAGTGGCTAGATTTGGGCAGAGATGTTGTGGTTAGGGTTCGTCCGATTCAAAAAAATGGGGAAAATTGTGGCTAAGTTACACTGTTCATCTTCTTGTTCTTTGGCTGATGATTAAAACTGTCACCGAATGTGACCGAGGGGGGGGGGTGTGAATCGGTGCTACCTCGAATCGTTCATAACAAAAAATGTTGTGCATCGTTTGCCGTAGCACAGATTCATCTCCCCAGTGTTTGTGTGCACATCATATTATAGGGTTTCGTAGCATGGAAAACAAAAATTTTCTACCGCATACAAACAAACAAGCCAAGATCTATCTACTAGATTGTAGCAACGAGTCGATAGAATAACTCACCCTCGAAGATTCCAAAGTGTTTAACGAGAGCAGATTCTCGTGGGTGATGTAGTCGTACTCTTCCCGATCTCAAGATCGCGTAGACGATCCTTCCGGCGCCGCGTTCCGGCAGCGCTCCCGCAGTCGGTCACACGTTTGGTACTGGACGAAGACCTTCCTCTCCCTTGTTCCAGCAGGCAGCGGAGGTTGTAGCACTCTCCTCGCGATTCCGGCAGCACAACGGCGTGGTACCGAAAGTAGAGGGGAGATCTCGCAGGGCTTCGCCTTAAGCTGGAGCGAGTATGGTGGAGTATGAGAGAGTCCTCGGTGTTCTAGGGTTTATACACACCAAGGAGGGGACAAGCCGGCGGCTAGGGTTTAGGTAGGCGGCGGCGAGTTGGTGCCCTAGGGGCCGGCGTCGGCTTGGAGGCGGCGGCGGCTTGGGGCTAGGGTTTGGAGGAGTAGGAGTTGTGTGTCTAGGAGGGAGCCCTGCCCCTCCTTTTATAGGTGGAGGGGCCGGCCGGCCAAGGGGAGGGAGGGGAGTCCCTCCCCAACTCGGCTTGGGTGGTGCGCCGCCGGTTGGAGGAGGGATTCCCTCCCCAACTCGGTTTCCCACTCCTCCTCCTCTTTCCAAAACTTGCCGTTTGACTTTCAAACTAGCCGTTTGACTTTTCAAATTAGGATTTGAATAAACCCTTTATTTTGGACAGCGAAGACACTTAGTACATGATGCAATCATTCCAACTTGCAATGACACATTCATGTACCCCTTCCCCTCCGGAGTGCCGGACATTCCGGAACCTTCTAGAACATTCCCGATGAAAACACCGGAACTATTCTCCAACTCCGAAACGGGACTTTCCTTATATGAATCTTATTCTCCGGACCATTCCGGATCTCCTCGTGATATCCCGGATCCCATCCGAGACTCCGAACAACATTCGGTCTCTTTCTCATCATTCCATAACTACTCAAACAACGTCGAATCCTTAAGTGTGTCTCCCTACGGTTCGTGAATTATGCGGACATGATCGAGACACTTCTCCGATCAATAACCAATAGAGGAATCTGGAAATTCATATGGCTCCCACATATTTCGACGATTACTTTGCGATCGAATGAACCACTTACATACGATACCAATTTCCCTTTGTCTCACGATACTTTACTTATCCGAGGTTATCATCGTCGGTATCTCTACATACCTAGTTCAACCTCGTTACCGATAAGTACTCTTTTCTCGTTCCCGTGATATGTGATCCCTTGTGAGCCAGTCACATGCTTGCAAGCTAATTGGACGACATTCCACCGAGAGGGCCCAGAGTATATCTATCCGTCATATGGATGGACAAATCCCACTCTTGATCCATGTGTCTCAACCAATACTTTCGGAACACTCAATGCCACCTTTATAGCCACCCAGTTACGGTGTGGTGTTTGATGTCATCAAAGCATCCATCCGGTAAAGGTGATATGCATGATCTCATGGTCGAAGGAATTAAGTTACTATGTATCAGAAAGCATATAGCAATTGAACTATTGAAATGACTTGATCTTTATGCTACGCTTTATCTATAGGAGTATGTCCACCATATCATTCTCCTAACGATATGATCTTGTTGTTAATAACATCTCAATGTTCATGATAGGGAAACCACAATCATCTATTAACCAACAAGCTAGTATTATATAGAGGCTTTACTAGGGACTTCAAATTAAGTTTACAAATCACACAAGTATCAATGTTTCCTTGTTACTACTATTATAGCATGAATGTAAACATTTATCATAAACACAAAGATATAATAATAACTACATTTATTATTGCCTCTAGGGCATATCTCCAACAGTCTCCCACTTGCACTAGAGTCATCTGATCTAGATTACATGGTAATATACCGAACACCCATGGCAGTTTGGTGCTGGTCATGTTTTGCCCTCGGGAGAGGTTTAGTCAATGGATCCGCCACATTCAGATCTGTGTGTACTTTGCAAATCTTTATATCCCCATCTTGGATATGTTCTCGAATAGCGTGAAAACGTAGCTTGATATGCTTCAGCTTCTTGTGTGACCTTGGTTCTTGCGCATTGGCTATGGTGCCCATGTTATCACAGTAGATAGACATTGGGTCCAGCGCACTAGGAACCACACCCAGCTCTGTAATGAACTCTTTCATCCATATCGCTTCTTGTGAAGCCTCTGAAGCAGCCATGTATTCCGATTCAGTTGAATATCTCGCCACAACGCTTTGCTTTGCACTCCTCCAGCTAACTGCTGCACCATTCAAAATAAATACGTATCCAGATTGTGATTTAGAATCATCCGGATCGGTGTTCCAACTAGCATCGGTGTAACCATTAACAACGAGCTGTTCATCACCTCCATAAGAAAGAACCATATCCTTAGTTCTTCTCAAGTACTTAAGGATGTTTTTGACCGCTGTCCAATGATCCACTCCTGGATCACTTTGATATCTGCTAGTTAAACTAACAGCATATGCAATGTCGGGTCTAGTACATAGCATGGCATACATTAGAGATCCTATGGCTGAGGCATAGGGAGTTTTACTCATCCTTTCTCTATCTTCTGCCGATGTCGGACTTTGAGTTTTACTCAAGGTCGTATTGGGCAACATGGGCAAGAACCCTTTCTTGCTATCTTCCATTCCAAACCTCTTTAGAACTTTGTCCAAATATGTACTTTGTGACAATGATATTTGGCGTTTCGATCTATCTCTATAAATCTTTATGCCTAATATGTAAGCTGCTTCGCCAAGATCCTTCATTGAAAAACTATTATTCAAATATTCCTTGACACTATTAAGAAGGTCTACATCATTCCCAATCAACAATATGTCATCTACATATAGAATTAAGAATGCTACAGAGCTCCCACTCACTTTCTTGTAAATACAAGCTTCTCCATAAGTTTGTATAAAACCAAAACTTTTGATCACCTTATCAAAACGTTGATTCCAACTTCGGGATGCTTGCTTCAATCCATAGATGGACCGTTGAAGTTTGCATACCTTGTTAGCATCTTTAGGATCGACAAAACCTTTGGGTTGCATCATATACAACTCTTCATCAATGTCTCCATTGAGGAATGCTGTTTTGACATCCATCTGCCATATCTCATAATCATAATATGCAGCGATTGCTAACATAATCCTCACAGACTTTAGCTTCGCTACTGGTGAGAAAGTCTCATCGTAGTCAACTCCTTGAATTTGTCGAAACCCTTTTGCGACAAGTCGAGCTTTATAGACAGTAACATTACCATCAGCATCTGTTTTCTTCTTGAAAATCCATTTGTTCTCGACAGCCTTCCAGCCATCCGGTAAGTCCACCAAAGTCCATACTTGGTTTTCGTACATGGATCCAATCTCGGATTTCATGGCTTCTTGCCATTTATTGGAATCTGGGCTCATCATTGCTTCCTCATATGTCTCAGGGTCATCGGTGTTGTCCACCAACATGACACTCATAACGGGATCATACCAATCTGGAGTGGTACGAGTTCTCGTTGACCTGCGAGGCTCTGTAGCAACTTCAACCGAAGTTTCATGATCATTATCATTAGCTTCCTCTCTAATTGGTGCAGGCACCACAGGAACTTCTTCCGGCGCTGCGCTACTCGCAATTTCGAGAGAAGGTTCGACAACCTCGTCGAGTTCTACTTTCCTTCCAGTCACTTCTTTCGAGAGAAATTCCTTCTCTAGAAAGGATCCATTCTTGGCAACGAAGATTTTGCCTTCGGATCTATGATAGAAGGTATACCCAATAGTTTCCTTCGGGTATCCTATGAAGACGCATTTTTCCGCTTTGGGTTCTAGCTTGTCCGGCTGTAACTTCTTTACATAGGCTTCGCATCCCCAAACTTTAAGGAACAACAATCTAGGTTTCTTCCCAAACCATAATTCATACGGTGTCGTTTCAACGGATTTGTATGGTGCCCTATTTAAAGTGAATGCGGCTGTTTCTAATGCATAACCCCAAAATGATAGCGGTAAATCTGTAAGTGACATCATAGAACGAACCATATCTAAGAGAGTTCGATTACGACGTTCGGACACACCATTACGCTGTGGTGTTCCCGGCGGTGTCAACTGCGAAAGTATTCCGCATTTCTTCAAATGCTCGCCAAACTTGTAACTTAGATATTCACCTCCACGATCAAAACGTAGAAATTTAATCTTCTTGTTACGTTGATTCTCTACCTCACTTTGAAATTACTTAAACTTCTCGAAAGTTTCGGACTTATGTTTCATGAAATAGATATACCCATATCTACTCAAGTCATCCGTGAAGGTAAGAACATAACGATAACCACCGCGCGATGCTACACTCATTGGACCACACACATCGGTATGTATGATTTCCAATAAGTCCGTAGCTCGCTCCATCATACCAGAGAATGGAGTCTTAGTCATTTTACCCATCATACATGCTTCGCATCTTTCAAGTGATTCAAAATCAAGTGATTCAAGAAGTCCATCGGAATGGAGTTTCTTCATACGCTTCACTCCAATGTGACCAAGACGACAGTGCCACATATAGGTCGAGTTATCGCTCGATTTCAAACGTTTAGCCTCAATGTTATTAATATGTGTATTTCCACTATCGAGATTCAATAAGAATAGACCATCTATCAAAGGTGCATGTGCATAAAACATATTACTCATATAAATCGAACAACCATTATTCTCGGACTTAAACAAGTAACCGTCTCGCAATAAACAAGATCCCGATATAATGTTCATGCTTAACGCAGGCACCAAATAACAATTATTTAAGTATAAAACTAATCCCGATGGTAGATGAAGGGGTAGCGTGCCGACCGCGATCACATCAACCTTTGATCCGTTTCCCACGCGCATCGTCACCTCGTTCTTCGCTAGCTTCCGTTTATTCTGCAACACCTGTTTCGAGTTACAAATATGAGCAATCGAACCAGTATCAAATACCCAGGCACTACTACGAGTACTAGTGAGATACACATCAATAACATGTATATCAGATATACCTTTCTTCTTGATGTTGCCGTTCTTCAAATCCGCCAAGTACTTTGGGCAATTCCGCTTCCAGTGACCTTCTCCCTTGCAGTAAAAGCACTCAGTATCAGGCTTAGGTCCAGCCTTGGTCTTCTTCGTCGGCGTGGTAACTTTCTTACCACCCTTCTTGAAGTGTCCCTTCTGCTTAGACTTGCCTTTCTTGAATTTGGTGGTCTTATTGACCAACAACACTTGGTGCTCTTTCTTGATCTCCACTTCTGCAGATTTCAACATGGCAAAGAGTTCTGGCAACGTCTTGTTCATGTTTTGCATGTTGTAGTTCATCACAAAGTTCTTGTAACTTGGTGGTAGTGATTGGAGGACACGGTAAATCCCCAAAGCATTAGGAATCACAATACCCAAGCTTTGAAGTTTGTTTGCGTGCCCAGACATCTTAAGCACATGCTCACTGACGGAGCTGCCCTCTTCCATCTTGCAGTTAAAGAACTTTTCAGAAGCCTCATAGCTTTCAATTGCACATGAGTCTCAAAGATCAATTTGAGATCCTCGACAATATCATATGGGTCTGAGTTCTCAAACCTTTTCTGAAGCTCCGATTCTAAACCATACAAGATAGCACACGGAACTGTGGAGTACTGAGTCTTCCGAGTGAGGTAAACATTCTTTACTTCATCGGGAGCATCAGCTGTAGGTGGGTCACCCAGCGGTGCATCCAGCACATAGGTCAAATTACCAGCTGTGAGGACAATCCTCAAATTGCGGAACCAATCTGCGAAGTTGCTTCCATTGTTTTTCAACTTTTCTTTCTCTAGGAACGCATTAAAATTGATGGTAGGGGCTGCCATTGATCTATAACATATTTGCAATAGTTTAGACTAAGTTTATGACAAATTGAGTTCAAATTAATAATAAAATTAATCTAGGTGAACTCCCACTCAAAACAATATCCCTCACATTGTTTTAGTGATCACATGAACCAAATCCACAACATCAACATCGATCATCACGAGAGTTGATATATTTTCAATGGCGAACAATCGACATGTTCATCATATCTACTATATGATTCATGCTTTACCTTTCGGTGATCCGTGTTCCGAGACCATGTCTGTACATGCTAGGCTCGTCAAGATCAAACCTTAGTTTCCGCATGAGCAAATCTGGCTTGCTCACGTTGTATACACTTGCGGAATCTAACACACCCGATCATCACGTGGTGCTTCAAAACAACAAGCTTTAGCAACGGTGCTAACTAAGGGTGAACACTTTATGACTTGAAATTCATGTGCATGAGGGATCATCTTATAATGCTACCGTCGTCTACTAAGCAATACAAGATGCATAAAGGATTAACATCACATGCAATTCATAATATGTGATATGATATGGCCTTTCTTCTTTGTGCTTCCGATCTCCATCTTCTAGCACGAACATGATCTCCATCATCACCGGTATTGCATCAAGGTCAATGACGCTTCTCCATGGTTGTCGTCCACCGGCTTCAACTATTACAACTACTTTGAATAGACACGCGGGTCTTTAACATAAATTAAAGACAACCATATGGCTCCTGCCCGTTGCCAACTTACAATAAGGAACATTGCATACATCAAATATAATCACAATCATGGCCATATCACATCACGGCACACCCCTGCAAAACAAAGTTAGACGCCTCTACTTTCTTTGCATATTTTACGTGGTTTGGGGCTTTCAATAAGTGTCGTTCTAACTTACGAACAAGAACCACAACATTGATACTAGTATTGTTAATCACCCGTTGTAAATTGGATCTTAACTATGCTAGGAGAAACAGGCACCCGCAAAGCCACTTATGCAATACAAGTTGCATGTCAAGCGTGGAGCAAGTCTCATGAACGATGTCATGTAAGGTTAGCCCGGGCCGCTTCATCCCAACATACCGCAAGATGCAAAGTACACAAGAAGCAATCGACAATAAAAGTATCAACGCCCACAATGACCATTGTGTTCTACTCGTGCAACAGATCTACATATAGACACGGCTCTGATACCACTGTAGGGTTTCGTAGCATGGAAAACAAAAAATTTCTACCGCATACAAACAAACAAGCCAAGATCTATCTACTAGATTGTAGCAACGAGTCGATAGAATAACTCACCCTCGAAGATTCCAAAGTGTTTAACGAGAGCGGATTCTCGTGGGTGATGTAGTCGTACTCTTCCCGATCTCAAGATCGCGTAGACGATCCTTCCGGCGCTGCGTTCCGGCAGCGCTCCCGTAGTCGGTCACACGTTCGGTACTGGACAAAGACCTTCCTCTCCCTTGTTCCAGCAGGCAGCGGAGGTTGTAGCACTCTCCTCGCGATTCCGGCAGCACAACGGCGTGGTACCGGAAGTAGAGGGGAGATCTCGCAGGGCTTCGCCTTAAGCCGGAGCGAGTATGATGGAGTATGAGAGAGTCCTCGGTGTTCTAGGGTTTAGACACACCAAGGAGGGGACAAGCCGGCGGCTAGGGTTTAGGTAGGCGGCGGCTTGGAGGCGGCGGCGGCTTAGGGCTAGGGTTTGGAGGAGTAGGAGTTGTGTGTCTAGGAGGGAGCCCTGCCCCTCCTTTTATAGGTGGAGGGGCCAACTGGCCAAGGGGAGGGAGGGGAGTCCCTACCCAACTCGGCTTGGGTGGTGCGCCGCCGGTTGGAGGAGGGATTCCCTCCCCAACTCGGTTTCCCACTCCTCCTCCTCTTTCCAAAACTTGCCGTTTGACTTTCAAACTAGCCGTTTGACTTTTCAAATTAGGATTTGAATAAACCCTTTATTTTGGATAGCTAAGACACTTAGTACATGATGCAATTATTCCAACTTGCAATGACACATTCATGTACCCCTTCCCCTCCGGAGTGCCGGACATTCCGGAACCTTCTAGAACATTCCCGATGAAAACACCGGAACTATTCTCCAACTCCGAAACGGGACTTTCCTTATATGAATCTTATTCTCCGGACCATTCCGGATCTCCTCGTGATATCCCGGATCCCATCCGAGACTCCGAACAACATTCGGTCTCTTTCTCATCATTCCATAACTACTCAAACAACGTCGAATCCTTAAGTGTGTCTCCCTACGGTTCGTGAATTATGCGGACATGATCGAGACACTTCTCCGATCAATAACCAATAGAGGAATCTGGAAATTCATATGGCTCCCACATATTTCGACGATTACTTTGCGATCAAATGAACCACTTACATACGATACCAATTTCCCTTTGTCTCATGATACTTTACTTATCCGAGGTTATGATCGTCGGTATCTCTGCATACCTAGTTCAACCTCGTTACCGATAAGTACTCTTTTCTCGTTCCCGTGATATGTGATCCCTTGTGAGCCAGTCACATGCTTGCAAGCTAATTGGATGACATTCCACCGAGAGGGCCCAGAGTATATCTATCCGTCATATGGATGGACAAATCCCACTCTTGATTCATGTGTCTCAACCAATACTTTCGGAACACTCAATGCCACCTTTATAGCCACCCAGTTACGGTGTGGTGTTTGATGTCATCAAAGCATCCATCCGGTAAAGGTGATATGCATGATCTCATGGTCGAAGGAATTAAGTTACTATGTATCAGAAAGCATATAGCAATTGAACTATTGAAATGACTTGATCTTTATGCTACGCTTTATCTATAGGAGTATGTCCACCATATCATTCTCCTAACGATATGATCTTGTTGTTAATAACATCTCAATGTTCATGATAGGGAAACCACAATCATCTATTAACCAACAAGCTAGTATTATATAGAGGCTTTACTAGGGACTTCAAATTAAGTTTACAAATCACACAAGTATCAATGTTTCCTTGTTACTACTATTATAGCATGAATGTAAACATTTATCATAAACACAAAGATATAATAATAACTACATTTATTATTGCCTCTAGGGCATATCTCCAACACATATATGAGGCATTGATTACTTTGAACATCACTCTTCATGTTCTTCTTCTTTGGCCGATGATTACTTTGCATTCTGTGGACAAGATCCCAATAGGTTGCATTCGTAGCATGCCTGTTATGATTGATCTTGGACACATAATGCCTAATATGAGGCACAAATTTTGTGACAGCCGATGATTACATACGCACTGCGAGCTAGTGGAAGCGATGATCCTTTCGAACCTAGTTCTATCATCTATTCAAGGTGATGGAACTTGGTTCGATAGGATCATCGCTTCATGTTGTCAATGCTCTGTACTATGAGGCAATTGTTGTTTATTATGTGAATGCAGCTTGTGATGACACCTAGTACAATGTGTTCACAGAGCTAGTGCTATAGGAACCGGATGGTATGCACAAGATAATTGGATGTGCATGTCCTATGGTTCCCTGTAGCACCATCTCTACCTTGTTTGTGCTAGTAATTCTGAAGCTGGGCATCGATTTGGTCGTGTTTTGCTTCCCTTGGTCGATGATTTGTAAGCAACACAATGACATGCAAGGGGATCCTCTTCATGAACACATTTGTGTGCTAACCAAGTTCATTGTTCATATCTGTAGATCATGAGGAGAATCACGTTGCCTCTGTGCCATTGCATATGGGGCCATGTGTTATGTTCATTGTTGATGCCTGATCACATGTCTTATGCTTATTGTTCATGCCTGATCACATGTCTTATGTTCAATGCTGATGTCTGATCACATGTGTTGATTCTTGTTGTAGTGCTCAAAGACGTTGATCGGAGGTGCTCTCCCCACCAACAGAGGAGCATGCTCCAGATATGCTGCTGAGGGTAGTGCCTCCAAGAGGGGGAATGATGGTGGTGAGGGCAGCGACATCAAGAAGCCGAGAAGCAGGCCTCTCAAGATAGGGCACTTCCACGACTAGGTAGGTCCAACCCATTTTGCCAAGGTGATCTTGGCACCTGGGTTCGACCTGCATCCAATCCCAGATGGCTTCAGGCCTTTCCTCGGCAATGTGCCGAGGTTGATCGTGCCGAAGACGAACACCGGATGTAGCTGGATGGTGAAGCTCCGGGATGTCAGCGGCATGATCTGCCTTGACCAAGGGTGGCCTGGCTTCGCCATTGCACACCAAGTGAAGATCAGGTTCTTCTTGACCTTCAAGATGCTGAAGGGTGACCTCTTCAAGGTCACCATCTTCGACTACACCATGACTGAAGTCATGAATAAGTACCTGCAGCATGATCCAACCCTTTCCATGATCGACTAGTGATCTTTGCTGCCTACTTTGTTATCTGTTCGATTGTTGTGAACTTATGTCCTGGTGTTGCTATAATGTTTATGTACTTTGGTGTGTGCTAGCTATGGTTAAGACTTACATGTGATGTGTGGTAAGCTCACCATCTAGGGAAGAGGTTACCAGAGCACATGACATAGCTGAAATCAAACGCGCACATTTCTTTCTCTCGGGCCTAATACAGCCCTCCAGACAACAGAGCCTCAATTCTACCCAAGTGCTAAACAGTGTCAATGCGGGGAACCAAATAAGGGGAGAATTTGGCCCATAGCCTGATCCCGGTGTGAAGTCCCCACGCGTGCAAATTGCATGCGCCGGAACCAAACACGCCCCTGTAAGTCCACAACCTAAACGTGTGAGCGTGCGTTAAAGTATGCTATCTAATCTTCTCCATCAATTCAGACTTTTAACAAATTTGGCTAGCACCCTTAAATACTCAGCTGCATTGAGTATGAATTTAGCTATGTGATCTTCTAAAACTCAGTCTTGTACATATGTAGCCTCCCGTGTGCCGCTTGCTGCCTCGCTTGCACCCTAGATCTCGACGGATAGTACACTTTCGCAGCTACGCAATCTCAATCAAGTGTCAACTAGGATCCCATCAAAATTCCACTTCTCATTTATTTTGTGATATCTACTTTAAATTTTTGATCCAAATTTTGAACTAGAAAACACACAAAATAAACTAGAAGTGGGATCTATCAGCGGGATCCCACTTCATCTCTAGTCTCACTCGATCATCCGACTGATCTTTTGCCCATCTCTCCTGCGGCAAGCTGCGGGAGCGGGCATCCTCGCATATCATGCATGAACACCCGTACGTTCGCTCTGTGCGTGCCATCAGTTTCTCTCCTTTTGATGCACCACGGAACTTGCATGACAAGGGGGACACTCACAGGGACTCCGCACAGCTTTTTGTACCAAATCAAGCATGCACTGCGCGGCCAGTGTACTCCTACCCACGTCCTACGTAGCCACGCGCGAGGAGTGGGGGTATACACGGCCGGGCCGCCCGCCATGGTCGACATAAGCCTCCGGTCCCCCAGCAGCCCGTCTGCATGCATGCATGCATGCATCAGCGTACAACGTCTGTAGCGTCGGTACGTACGCATGGGTAGTGCACACTGGTCGGATAACCAACAGCCGGCACGTACGTGGCCCCCGTTTCGAGCGTGATCGATCGAGCTGGTCCGGTTGGTTGGTTCTGTTAAGGCCGTGAACTGTCCCGCTTTGTTGTTTTGCTTGGACAGACTCGTCGTCGATCCATGGCGCCCCACCACGCATGCATCATCATGGACCGATGCACCTCACTCCTAACGTGCAGGTACGTTCATGCACGCACGCGACATGATCGAGCTCTGCTCTACTGGTGTTCTTACGGTTCCGGACACGATTAGCTAGCTATAGCCCGTAGGGTTACTTATCACATCGCATTTAATAAGTACTTAAGGACCCATATCGATTTGACAAGAAACTGTTCACTTTCTGTGGGGATTTGGACAAAGGAGATGATCAAACAAAACTAGATACTCCCTAGATTGCCTTGATATATATACCTAATAAGCAGTACTACTACTGCGCATGCTCCATCCTGGCCCTATTTCACAGCTAACTCTGGAAATGGTATATGCAACTCACAAATGTACGCACACAGTACGCAGGTGTGTAAATATGTACGTACTCCAGCAAGTCTTATTATGCCCGACCGATAATGCTACAGATGAATTTGTTACGGACTGGCTTACAGGCTGATGTGGCACACAACCGTGAATCTGGGTGAGAAAATATCGGAACAACTACCTCTACATCTCCAATCGTGGTGAACCACGTCGTGTCCGTAAGCTTTGCCCGTAAAAACTTTTCGTAGATGGTAGTAGACTTGTACAAGTCCCAGCCTTGCTACTCGTCCTGACCACACCAGCTTTTGCCGAGTACGTGACCACGTCAGCTTTCTGCTGATGCTCATGAAGCAACTGATTGATCTGTCAGTGTGTGGATCTGATCTGCATACGAGTCACGCATGCATGCATATGACATGCGTCCCCGCAGAGTCCTTGAACTCCTTCGATCCAAGGGCAGGGTACAGTAGCGTTTCGGGCAAAGCTGCTGCATGCGTGCGTGCGTGCCGATTTCGACCTGCACCAGCAAACGAGCAGATGCCCCAATCACCCAATCCATCATTGAACAAATACATGCACATAGACATCACGTACCCCAGCGATCCTTTGGACAGCGCATGTGCTAGCTTTAATTTGCGGCGAATAAATTAACGCATGATGGTGCTTACATGCGGACCTAGTACCTTTGGATCGTATGCAATTAATTTTGGGTACGTAACGGCCGACTAAGGGCAACGCTGTTCACACGGCGCATGCGTGCATCAGTGCATGGTTCGTGTCCAATCTGTGTCCGTCTTACTAGATTTTTGGCCTGTCTCGAACACGCACATGCACTACGCTGTTGCATTCCAATCAGTGATTTTCCCTGTCGATGTGGTACGCCTCGGCCGCTCAGGTCGGCTATGGCACGTACACAGTGATCAATCAATGCACAACGTTTGACCTGCAGTTGATTAATTATTAAGGTACCATAGTGTTGTATAGAGCCCACCTTTCTGTTGAGTCGTATCGTCTGACAAACAGCTCCTACTATAGCCACTCACGCCATACAATTGCAGCTGCAGTAAAACGAGGCGCCCAAAGACAAATTATTTAGATCTAGTGTACCACCAATGCATGCACGTACGTACCGTACGTACACCAGTTTAAGAGGAGAGATCGATGTTATTTATTTCCGAGATCGACCCAATATCATGGAGTAATGGAGCATCACATATGAACAATGGAGCGTCACCTATGCAATGCCTTCAAAAAATATTGGCATTCTTTGGATGCTGAACAGGAAGTTATGACTTTGTACGACCACGTCCCCGAACGAAGACACCTCCCTTTCTCTTGGTGCCTTGGGCATCGATAATACTTGCTATCAGACCTTTCACAATGGGTGTATCTTAGTACATTATTTCAGGAGAAATAAATTGTTAAGAAACAACTCCTTCAATGCATCGTTTTTAAAATGGTGTATCTATATTTAATGATTTAGATAACATGCATGCATTTGATTGGTCTAACCATGCCTTTTGCCTATGGTTTTGTGCAAGAGGTGTTTCTTTAGCTAAGAGCAAGTATAATAGACCCATGTCAACTAGCTATAAGAAGTAAAATATAATAGAAGTAAAATATAATATTTGTGCTGAGTTGGAAGAGAGAGGAGAGGAGAGAGAAGATAAGCCGGCTATAAGTTAAGAATGAGCTCTAGCACATGTTCCTAGGTGTTTTGTGAGAGTGAAATATGAGCCACACTTTAATAAAGTAATCCATCCTTTTGTCCAACTATTATACGTGTTAGCTATATGACTGACTATAAATGACGTGGCAACATCTTATAACCAACAACCGGCTCTACTATTATCAATTTCTTTCCTCATTAATTATAGTGTCACATAGGAAAAATTCCTATGATGCAAGGAATCATTGACTTACATCATGATATCTTTTTCTTCCTCATTCTTATTTTGTTTTTCGTATCACGGATGTTGGTTCGCGCTTTATGGCATTTCAACGAGCAAATTAATCCAATCTCGCAAAGGATTGTTCATGGAACTACTATCAAAATTATTCGGACCATATTTCCAAGTGTCATTCTTTTGTTCATTGCTATACCATCATTTGCTCTGTTATACTCAATGGACGGGGTATTCGTAGATCCAGCCATTGCTATCAAAGCTATTGGACATCAATGGTATCGGAGTGCGCCTCTTAACGAGGGTGATTTAAGTGCAACGAAATGTACCGGCGGTTTGCGAAGCATCTGGCTTACCGGTCATCTCCCATTCCCGTCGTCGAGAGACTAAAAGAACTATAGCATGCCAGAAACGGGGAGTTGAGGTGGTTAGACCTATACCCCGAAATGCTCCCAGCATAGGATCCTATGGTTCCATTCTTGTTATTGCTAGAGGTACACATGCCTCTTCTCGGTGTGGTGGAGCGATATACGAAAAATAGATGCTAAGCCTGCAATGTCCGATAACGGGGCTTCAGTAGTGAATCTACCGGCACCACAACAGCGGCATACAACTTTGGACCTATACGCCGCTAAGAACCACCCATTGTGTGAGGCCTCAGCCGACCGATTGTGGAGCCATGGCCTTGCCAGCTACTTGCTAGCCTAGAGGATAGACCACCGTAGGACACCGCGCCACCCCTCCGCCTGCTTCTTTGCGCCCTCCTCCCTACTCTCTCCCCTCATGCTCCATGGAAACCCCAAGCTTGAGCTCAACAGTGGCTATGCCATGGAAACTTTAAACTCGAGGACCCCCATTGTCCCGAGCCTGAAAAAACAATGGACCTGTGGGGAGTGAAATAGAGTCACGTTCCCCAGCGACGCCAGGCTCCGACGAGCCGAATTCTTGGCCAACGCCGTCGAATCGGTGAGATATGGCCCACCAAGGTCAAGTTTTCTCATGAAATTTGGAAGTTGATATATTAGTTAATATTTTGTACCAAATGTGTATTCGTTTTGTAGGGAAATCACACACGATATGTTGCAAAATGTTTACCTGGGCATTTGCCCCAAGTTCTTTTTCCCCCAGATTTTTTATGTCTGTAGATGTTATTTCATAATGTAACAAACTTGTATGAGATTTGTTGGGAATGCACACGCCAGATGTTTACAAGGGTTTGTTACAAGTTGTGTGTTTTGTCAGATTTTTTGACGATGTTTGCGTGCTTTTTAAAGTGTTGCAAACATATGATTTTTCTTTGTTATAATACCTTGTGACTTTTTTGAAACACTTAATGAGTTTTGTTGCAGTTCAAATCTGTAGCAAACTAATTGTTGCTTGACCATTTTTTTATTTGATGTAGTTTTTATTGTTGTAGTAGTTTATAATTTTTGTTATAAGGTGGTGATTTTTATTGGAAATTAATCCGCATCTAAATATTTGTTGCTTAATCCCTATTTTATTTGTTATATACACATATTTTGTTGTAATAGTTTGCATTTTTTTTGTAGTTGCTCGTGATTTTTGTTACAAAACAATGTGTAGCAAAAATGTAGTTGCTTAACCACTTTTTCATTGATGCAAACACATTTTTTGTTGTTGTAATAGTTTCAAATTTTTGTAGAATTTGTTGGTGATTTTTATTGCAAATCATTCCGCATAAAAAAAGTTGTTGCTTAACCAATTGCTGGTAATATCTTTTTAATTTGTTGCGATGATTTATTGTAATATTTTTTTGTGCGTGCGAGTATTATTGTTAGAATACTAAGTATGACACATATCTGCCTCTACAGTGGCACATTTGCCGCAAAACTCGTGAAATTCGGGTCCCAAAGAAATGTACCCTTTGGGTTTTACTATGGAAGGTTAGGACCGTGGGTTGAGTTTCCAAAAACCGAAGGAGAAAAATGCAGAAATACCATTGCGGTTGATTGCATGACGTCGGATCTTGATCTGACGAACGCGGAGCAGACCGATTCTTTTGGCTCCCGCTGGCAGACCAACGCTTAGTGCTGCCGAGTGTACTCTCTCTGTTTAGAAATATAAGATGTTTTAGTTCTGTGATATGAATATATGTAGATAATTTTTATGTATATATTCAAAGTGAACCTATACGATAAAAAATATTTAGATACATTTATTTCAAAAATGTATTATATTTCTGAAGCGAGAGAGTACGAATTAGAAAGACGTGGGGCGAAGCGGAAGGACCCTTCCCTCTCAACAACCGCCGAAACGGCACATAGCACGAGCTAGCGGACGAAAGCAGAATGGTGTTTGTGTATGGACGGAACGGCCGAACGGACCACTTCCATGCATCATGCATGCATGCATGCAGAGAAACGGCGTTGACCACTGCGGAACTCAGTCACTGGGTCGACGTCTCTGTCTATCCACGCGGCCACGTAAGCGCACATGCACACTCGGCCAGCTGCGTGGCAGCAAGACGCATTGATACCGCCTTGTCGCTCACCGTTCGGGCCGAGGCCGGGGCCGAGCACGCATGGGCCGCGGGCGCGCGTCTGTTCCCTGCGGCGTCCCTCCAAAAACGGCCGGCACGGCGCACATGCCGCTGCGCCCGCCGGCCGGGCAGCGCGTTCATGGTCATGGACTCATGGATGGCTCGATCGGACACGAACTCTCGCCGCAGACGGCAGCAACAGTGCCTTCTGCTGCGCGCCCTCGTAGACACGCGTGGTGATGCATGGTGAAGATGAGAAGCCCGTGACTCGGTCGATGCAGCTGGTGGCCGTTCTGTTGCGCGCAGTGTGCCGGCCGGAGGCGTCCTGCCTGACCTGCATCAGGCCACGTTTGCGGTGCTCTGGCATGCGGTCGTGTACCAGGTTGTTAACGTACGCACGATCTGTCGCAGGCATAGTTTCCTATCCTACGACAGGGTACGTACGAACGCCGGACGACGTTGTGCGAGCTTTGGCCGTCAGCGCCGGCAGCCAATGCGTTGTCGGCGAGGCACACTGAGGTAGTATATTATCTTGCTTTAGGGCCGCTCAGATTGGTGGTGACTGTTTATCATCGTTTAGATCCAGATTGGTGGATTATGGCACGGAATGAGTGATATCGACTGTGCTCTGGCCGCATGTCCACGGATATGTATAGACGTATAGTGTACGTGTACGTCGACAGACCTTGAAATGGGCACCTCTGTCTCTTCTTTAGTTCTGCTATACCAGTCTACCATGCTCTCGCTGCTTGGACCACGTGGTCCAATCTGTCAGGGGGAGTCCCGATCTCCTCGAAAACCACGTAACAGTCAGTGCTCGGTGATGGGTGCAAATCTCTCGCGCCAACAAAGTTGCAGAGTGTACGCGTGCCAGGCAGGCAACTGTCACCTTTTGGGACAGATTAGTCTCACCAAATATTCTCTCCTAGCAGCATTTCATCCTGATTTACACAAATAAAACAACCACGTATGCATACGATAGTGAAGTCAAGCACTGAAGTGAAACAAAGCCTGATGGAGCAACAACAAAAACATGTCAACCTGAAAGAAAAAAGAGTAAGGTAGAGATACACAAATCCCCACGAGAGCAAGACTCGATGGCCTGACTACTTAGATAAGTGACGGACTGCCACTAGAAGATCCTTCAGGATGTTGTCCCGCATGTCTTTGTCCCGTTGCTTACAAAACAAGTAATATTGGTGAAATAATCAAGTCAAAGAAATTGCACACTGAGTCGGAAGCACACGACAGAAAGACTTGCTCGATAACCATCTTATTATGTATAGTCTACATGATCCATATCATCACCACAAACACTAACCGGAAGGAGCGCCTCCTCCTATCGACACGGTTTGCGTTCTCTTCGTGGAACTCCGCGAGGTCTAGGGCCTACCACTCAGGCCCTAGAGCCTCGTGTACAAAGCTCCATATAAAGCATGCACCAGGACAGGTAAACAAGACGTGGGTACCCATCTCTGAGACCACACACAAGGGACACATGCCATCCCACGACAGTGCCGCTTCGCCACCTCAACACCCGAGGGTAGCTGATCACACAACAACTATCACACAAAGATCTTAGTCTTTAAGGGCAGTTGTGCCTTCCACAACGGGAAGGTCCAAGTCAAGGCGGGTCCAGTAAAAAAGGCCAGATACATAGATCTAACAGTTAAGGTCCCTGAAGGGGCCAAGTACAACAACATGCTATTCGGGACATCCAAAAGCGACAACGGAAGGCAGGCATGTGGCGTAGTCCAAGCTATAGTTTCCTCTGGACTAAAATTCCATCGTAACAGAATGTTCCAAGTCCCGTCTTGTGATGTACCGACCACCATAAGCCTCGGGTCCCAACATATCCTAAAGAGATAAGTGAACTTTAGCCGAAGAGTTCGCCCACCAAGCTAGGAGTCAAGCTACAAGAGAGTACCCTCTCTATCACCTATAGATATGGTGACCCCTTCCTAGTCTCATTCTTGATGTCCTCGAGGGATCTCCAATACTAAGACCCCTCCCAATGCTTGCACGTCATGAGTGGGCGGCCCCGTGGGTATTTAGCTTTAACAAGATGTAACCAAAGGTCCGCGTCTCATGGAAGGATATGCCAAACCCATATCAGCATTAGTGCCACATTCATGTGGCATGATGATAAGATACCTATGCCCTCAAGATCCTTGGGGCCGCAGAGGTCATACGATTTTACCATATGGTATTTCGTGCACCCACTGCGCCCCTGCCAGAAGAAGCGTGATAGCTCCATATCAAAACGGCCATGTACCCCCTCTAGTAAGATATAGGGCCCCAATATATACATGGGGAAACTAGATAGGCATGAGTCAATAAGGACGGTTGTTCTTCCCTTGGAAGTAAACCGCCCTTGCCATGACTCATCCTTCATCTTAACCCTCTCTAGTAAGGGCTCTGGGTCCTTGTTAAGAATCCTAGTACCACGGACCGACATCCCTAGGTAATTAGTAGGGATGCGAACAATCAAAAATTGAGCAATCCACTACTGTTCATAAAGGGTATTGTGGGCCCCCGGATTAACCATTCAAGAATCCATGTTATGCATATTTCCATGATCCCATGATTAGTCTGTCATGGCACATAACCGACGAGTATCATTACTGAAAGAACATGTGTGCCCCCATGTGTGGTTTTTGTAATTGATGACAATGTTTATGGACTTATGTTTGCATTGAGTATTACTTGTAGCATTTGTCCATAGGAAATGCTTGAACAATATGTTTGCTTCAAGGTTGGAAGAAGAAAGTGAGGAAGATCAAGTGTTGGTCAAGGCTTTCAAGGAATGATCCGGAGACTGGTCACGTAGAAGTTGAGCCTATGGCAAGTGTGTCTTGAATAACAAGATGGGGTGATATCTCATGTGTACCTTCAAGACACCAACATAATAAAGAAAGAAGAAATGAAGTGCAAGTTCAAGATGTGCCATCTTGAAGAGATCATTGACATGGTTATACCCTGCGGGTACACAACTTTAGAATACCTGGTCCAGCCCAAGGAAGGCCCACGAGAATATACGCGGCCCATGAAGATTTTCGGGTGGACCAAGCCCATGACGTCTTCGGATCCTTAGAGATCAAGACTAGAATAGATAGAATATTCAAAGGGGCAAACCCTAAAACCTGTAACCGACTCGATCTGTGCTCGGGACCTGCCTACCTCTATATAAAGGCTAGGAGGGCACGACGAGGAGGACACCTTTTCATACCACCGCATACACACCTCCACGCCAGATTGCATCTGTGCACCCCTGTAACTTTCGGTTCCACCGTAATCAAGAGCAGACAAGCAGGAGTAGGGTTTTCCCTCCGGGGGCCTGAACCTGGGTAAATCTCGTGTCCCCTGGTTGCTTGTCTGTTAATCGTTCCGTGATCTCCAACATCCCCATCTTCTCCAAAACCCAAGCTCATAACAATGGGCATTAACGAGAACGAACCTCGTCAATTGGCGCCGTCTGTGGGAACTGGGGGCGCTGATTGTGCGATCGTGACGGTCCCGACCAAAGTGATCTACAACTCCTCGACGACGGAGAGCCATCTCCTCTTTGGCGCTTTCGACTTCACCGCCCACTCGCCAGCCACCCTGAAAGACTTCGAGCCCGTTGGTGACGAACTCGAGATCCTGTTCGGGAGCTTCTGCTTCCAGGTGGGGCAGACCGGCACTCTCCGCCTCCCAGAGCGGGTGCCTATGCCATCGATCAGATCCGCCTCGTGGGCCCCGCATCCTGTACTACGCACATCACCATCGACAGATGAGTCATACGACAACAGCAGCTACAATTTAGATCTGTGTGATCCATCGTCGGATGAAGGGACGTACGGTTCCGGATCCGAAAGCTGCGGCAGTAGCGATCCACCCTACGGACTCTACCAATGCACCGTGGTCATCCAGAGCGAAGTGGATCAGCAAGCACCCAACCCGCCACCCAACCCGCAGGGTAGGAACGGCGAAAACAGGAGAAACCAATCCCCCCGCCCAACGAGGACGACACCGACGCTAGTCGGGTAATCCACCTCAGCGAGGAAGGATGGAACCAAGCACGCGAAGCCGTGGCGGGCAACAAGATCCTGCTTGTGGGTGCCTCACGGGACGTACTGATGGCGTACCACCTGCTCCTCATCAAAGAGCACAAAAAGCAGGTGAAGATGCAAGAGGTGCTTGACAAGCGCAAGCAAGCGGCATCGGAGTCTAGCGCGCGACGAGCTGCGCTCTCTGCCGTTGGCGGCTCCAGCTCGCACGACAACCATGCCAACAAGCATCGTTCTCGCGTAGAGAACATGGACCCTGCCGCATGTCATGAGCTGACTCGAACCCTCAACACATCCTTCATGGATATGGATGCCAATAGCAACATCATCCCGAAGACGCCGCAAGCTGCGATCATGGCAGCCACCACATACCTCGCGTCCCATCCACCTCTGGTGGGGTACCGGAAGAGGGCCATGCACAATTCCACATTAGCCGGACTCGGACTCATTGGAGCTACGCTCCATGGGGAAGCTCCTGAGGAGCCAAAGAAGAAGGTTGCGGTTAGATTCAACCGCAGTCCCACACCCTTATCCGACGAGGAAGAACACGACCTACCTCGACGGCACAAGAGCTCGCGATTTCGCAGCCGAGACTACGACGCTCGAAGCGAGCTCACTCAACGCAAGATCGACAAGGCACGCGCCAAGCACGTGTGCTCATCCGAATCCGAAGAGGATGACGATGAAGGAGAACTCTGTGGAGCTCGATGCTTCAGCAAATCCGTTCGGCGGACGTGGATGCCGTAGAACTTCAAGCTTCCTTCGGACACTCCAATGTTTGACGGCACGCAGGACCCTAAGGCGTGGCTCAGCGACTACCTGTCGTCAGTCAAGTTACACGGCGGAAACAAAAACACCGCCCTGCATTGCCTTCAGCTGTAGCTGACAGGCGCAGCCCGGATCTGGCTCAGCAGCCTATCATCGGGATCCATCCGAAGCTAGGAGGAACTGGCGTACAGTTTCATCCGAAACTTCAAGGGCACTAGCAAGAGGCCAGCCTCGATAGAAGAGCTGAGGGCTTGCACCCAACGAACGGGCGAATCCATTCGCTCGTATATACTACGCTGGTCCAACATCAAGAACTCCACGGCACACATCTCGGAGGAGAGGACAATTAACGCCTTCAAGGATGGCGTCAAAGCCAGGACTTCAAGGAAGAACTTGGGCGCATCAAGCCCAAGACACTCGACCACCTCATGGACATCGCCAACAGGTGGGCAGATGGTGAGGACTCCGTCCACCGAGCACATTCGGAGGAGGAAGATGACTACGACCACCGATGCGAGCGCCGTAGCAAACGAAGATCGCGCGCCTACGACGATCGCGACGGACCCGACATGGTGGCGGCTGGCTACGCCGACCGCCGCAACAAAGGCAACAACAGCAGCGGCGGATACCGCGGAAACAACTTCCGCGATGGAGGATGCCCAGCGCAATCGTGGCAACGCCGTAACCGCGATGACGATCCCTCGGCATACGACAAGTTATCGGGCCCAAGCACCATCCACTTCTACATCGACAAGCAGGATGGCAAAAAGAAGGCGAGCCACATGCTCAAAGACTGCCATGAGTTCCAGAAACTTAGCGAGAGCATGTCCCAGATGAGGCAGCAAGCCCAGAAACCTAGGTACGGACACGCACCCGCACCAGGTGACATCGCCCACGGAGCTCCTCCACCACCACCCATGGGACCTTCGAATCACCCGATCGCACCCGCATAGAACAACGGTGGAAACGGGTACCCCGTGCCGAAAGGGTCATTGATGATCCAAAAGGGACGCCCAACAAACAGGGTACAGAAGAAAATCACCCTCCAGGTCAGTTTGGCTGTGACCGCTCCACCCGCCATACCTGAGTACCTCAGCGGTTCGGAGTCCTGCATCACATTCAGCCGTTCGGATCACCCCCGCCAGATTCCTCGCCCAGGTCATGCTGCCCTAGTGCTTGAGGCGCAGATCGGAGAGTTCGAGATGAGCCGCGTCTTCATGGACAGTGGCAGCGGCATCAATCTGATGTTCGCTAGCACCTTAGCAGCAATGCTGATCCTGCTGTGCAGCCTGGAACAATCCGACACAATGTTCCATGGCATCGTCCCAGGAAAAGGCATATTCCCCCTGGGAAAGATATGGCTCGACGTCATCTTCGGCAACCCCGACAACTTTCGGTGCGAACGACTCGAGTTCGAAGTGGTGGACTGGCCATCACAATACCACACCATTCTCGGGCGCGTGACATTCGCAAGGTTCCTGGCAGTACCGCACTATGCGTACCTGCTGCTCAAGATGCCAGGACCTAGGGGCGTCATCACGGTCCAGGGTAGCTTCACCCTATCAGACCACTATGACAGGGACTTCAACAGAATCTCCCAGTCATTCTGTATGCAGGAGGAGCTCACAAGGCTCCGAGAGGTGACGGACAATGGGGCACCCCCAGTCTCGAGGCAAAATGCACCCGACATGTCGTTCGACTCAACAGTCAACACGAAGAAGGTGCAGGTCCACCCAACGGATGCCTCCAAGACGGCGCTGATCACCAACGACCTCAGCCCCGCATAGGAAAGCGCGCTCATCGAATTCCTCCATGAGCGCTGGGAAATCTTCGCCTGGTGTCCTGCGGACATGCCAGGAGTTCCCAGGGAATTCGCCGAGCATGCACTCAACGTGTTTCCAGATGCTAAGCCCATGAAACAATCCATCCGACGATTTTCCGAGCCACGGGCCGAAGCCATCGGAGTCGAAGTCAATAGACTACTCGACGCCAATTTCATCAGGGAGATCAAGGAAAGCGAGTGGTTGGCCAACACTGTGATGGTCCCTAAAAAGTACACGGACATCCTACGGATGTGTGTGGACTTCACATCGCTGAACAAGCACTGCCCAAAGGATCTCTTTCCTCTCCCTCGGATCGATCAGATTATCGATTGAACTGCAGGATGCGCGAAACTATCCTTCCTCGACGCCTACTTAGGCTACAATCAGATTCGGCTGAAGGTCGAAGATCAGGAGAAAACAACGTTCATCACGCTGTTCGGAGTGTTCTGCTACAACACAATGCCCTTTGGGCTGAAGAATGCAGGTGCCACGTACCAACGGTTCATGCAAGCATGTCTGAAGAGCCAGATCGGCCGCAACGTACAAGTCTATGTCGATGACATAGTAATCAAAACAAGGGAGGCCAAGACACTGATCGACGATCTTCGCGAGAAGTTCGACAACCTTGATCGATACAAGATCAAGTTGAACCCAGAAAAGTGCACCTTCGGCGTCCCATCTGGCCAACTGCTTGGCTACTTCATCTCCCAGCGAGGGATCGAGGCGAACCCGAAGAAAATCCGGGCCATAATGGCCATGGAGAAACCGAAGAACCTCAAGGGAGTCCAATAGCTAGCTGGACGCATCGCGACGCTGAGTAGGTTCATCAGCCGCATGGGTGAAAAGGACCTGCCTTTCTATCATCTGCTACGCAAAGCAGACAAATTCGAGTGGACACCCGAAGTGGACGACACATTCGAAGATCTGAAGCGGCTGCTCTCCACCTTGCCCGTCCTGGTAACGCCAAAGGAACGCGAGCCTCTACTGCTATACATAGCAGCCACACACCAGGTGGTAAGCACCGTGCTCATGGTCGAACGGCCCGAAGAGGGCAAAACCCATGGGGTCCAGCGCCCAATCTATTATCTCAGCGAGGTATTGACGCCAACAAAACAGAGGTACCCTCACTACCAGAAACTCGCCTACGGCGTGTTCATGACGGCTCGTCGGCTGAGCCACTACTTACAGGAGCATCAGGTAATGGTCGTCAACGAGGCACCCATAAACAACATCCTGAACAACCCGGAGGCCACAGGACGCATGGCCCTATGGGGCATCGAGCTGTCCCCTCTAGACATAATCTACGAGAAACGGCATACGATCAAGTCCCAGGTCCTACCGGACTTCCTCGTCCACTGGATGGAGCTGCAGTTGCCAGACACCCCGGACATGACACAATCATGGACGATGCACTTCGATGGCTCGAAGCACGAGGCTGGAGCAGGAGCCGGGGTCATACTGACATCCCCGCAGGGAGACAAGATGAAGTACGTCCTCCGGATGAAATTTCGAGCTTCCAACAACGAAGCCGAATACGAGGCCCTCATCCACGACATGAGGATGGCCAAGATCTGCGGCGCAACGCACCTGGTCATATACAATGACTCGAACCTTGTCGTCCAACAGACGATGAACGAGTGCGACGCACACGCCGCCAACAGGATCGTGTACCACACACTCTACAACTCACTCGAAGGAGACTTCGACGGCTGTGAGCTTCGACACATTGGAAGAGAAAGCAACGAAGAGGCCGACAGACTCGCCAACATCGGCTCCACCTGCGCACGGGTGCCACCAGGTGTGTTCCTCGAACAGATCTGCATGCCATCCATTAAAAGGAAGTTCCCCAAGGGATCACCCGAAGAAGCAGAACAATCGGGAGCTGCGCTACTGAAGGATAGGAAGGACCCTAAAAGCTCAACACAGAGGTCGCAGTGATCAACCTGATGCAGGTCATGGCAGTCGAAGAAACATGGATGCAACCGTACCTGTAGTACCTGATAAACAAGGAACTGCCTGATGACCCGACAGATGCCCGACGCATATCTCGCTGGTACAAATCCTTCACCATCATCAATGGCGAACTATACAAGCGCAGCATTTCGGGTGTACTACAAAGGTGCATCACCATCGGTGACGGCAAAACTATCCTCCAAGACATCCATGAGGGTATCTGCGGCCATCATGCGGGCAGCCGCGCCCTCGTCACCAAAGCTCTGCGAGCTGGGTTCTACTGGCCAACGGCCATGAACAACGCCAAGGACATCGTCTGAAGGTGTAACGGTTGCCAGAGGTTCGCCGACAAACCGCACGCACCTGGATCAGAGCTCAGGCCCATACCACTGGCTTGGCCCTTCGCCCAATGGGGCCTCGACATGATCGGCAAACTGCCCAAGTCCTCGAAAGGAGGCCATGTCTACCTCCTGGTCGCAGTCGACAAGTTCACCAAGTGAATCGAAGCCATGCCCGTCACCAATCAAAAGGGTAAAACGACCGTGAAATTCTTCGAATTCATAGTTTACAGGTTCGGCGTGCCGCACAACATCATCATCGACAACAGGTCGAACTTCATCTCCAAAGAATTCCAGGACTTCTACGAAGACCTCGGGATCAACATATCATACGTCTCCGTGGCGCACCCGCAAATAAACGGGCATGTCGAAAAGGCCAACGACCTCGTGGGCGGCGGCATTAATAAGCGCCTAATGAGCCTACTCAAGCGACTTGCGGGAGCCTGGACAGAAGAGCTACCCTCCGTCCTTTGGAGCCTGCGCACAATGCCAAACAGCTCAACTGGCTACAAGCCTTTCTTCATGGTGCACAGAGCCGACGCTGTATTGCCTGCAGAGGTACGCCATAAGGCCCCACGGGTTGTCGCATACAACGAAGCCGAATCGACGGCCACACTCGAAGATTCCATCGACACACTCGACGAGGCACGCGACATCGCCGCAGCTCGATCGGTGGTCTACCAGCAGATCCTCCGCAACTATCATAGCCGTCGGCTGCGCCCAAGGTCCTTCGTCAAAGGAGACCTAGTCTTACAACTCAAGCAAGAGCGACCGAAGAAGCTCGAGTCACCCCGGGAAGGACCCTATGTCATCACCGAAGTCATTCCAGGTGGCGCCTATCGCCTCAAGCACATGGAGTCTGGAGTCGCATACTCCAACCCATGGAACATCGCACAACTGCGACGCTTCTACCCCTAGCTATCCCCCTTTACTTTCAATAAGGCTATTCATCCAAGGCTACTCAGCCGAACAATGTACCTCCTCATTACGATATGAATAAAGCTAAGTGTCTCGCCCCAAAAATTTATCTCTTACTCGCATTTCTTTATGCTACAACACACTCGGGGGCTCCTCTCACCTCACGACTTCATCGACTGAGGATAACGCATGTACACCTGAGTAGCTGATCACGTCAGGCTAACGAAATGGGCATGCATATAAACAAGCACCACGTGCTAATACAATCAACCTTTATAGCAAAGGGCATAACACGCCCAGTCGAATAAATACAAGTTTTTACATCTATATTTTTATAGGTCCTACCTATTCTGAAGAATCACCTGCGCACGATGCTCAAAGAGATCTACAACTTGTTTGGCATACTGCCTCACAGCCGCATAGTGCGGGCGCATATCCCACACATCACCATCTGGACGAAGAGGCGGCCCAGCCGCAACAGCAGCAAGATCCACATCAGGGTGATGCATCCGCACGAGGGAAAGCGCGGCCTTCACCCTGGCAACCAACTGGTGCCACACCAGCTCCCTGACGTGGCGCACGTCTCGAAACTTCGCCAGCAAGAAAGAGAGATTCGATGGCGCTTCATCCAGAGGAAACATGACGTGCAGTATCAACGCCAAGGAAGTCTTCACCTGTCGCAACACTCGCGATACCTGGTGAGCACGATCCTACACAGTCGCATGGACCATGGCACGGTTGCGATCCATCCAGAAAAAGCCACCGGCTTCAATATCTTGCTGGGTCAAGCAATTGATCCGAACTGCAACGCGCTCCTTCTCCTCCCTAGTAACAAGGTTAGTACCTGCAACACCTACAAAGTAAGATGACAAGCCAAACGCCGCAGCTCCCCCATCAAATACTCCTCTCTGGCGGCGCCTCGCTCCGCCTTCGACTTCCAAACGTCCGCATGGCCTCGGATGCCAAGCAACTCCTTCTCAAGACTGCAGACGCGGTCACGAAGAAATACAAGCTGCGACGCATCATCCAAGGATGGTCGTGGCTGCGGAGCAGATGAAGTATCGACAGGATCATCACTCGAAGGTCCCTAGAGGAAGACAAACAAGGATATGAACAACACTCGAATGGGCAACAACTCGAAGGTTCATTATATACAACAAAAGCCACGGCGTGGCACAAGAATTGTTCATGAATATATTACAACATAAGTAGATGACAACTATCCTACAACTACAAGGCCTAAGCAGCTGCATCCTGAGAGGCCTCGGAGCCAGATTGCCTGCTCTTGACCTCTTCCTGCTGCCTCACCGCATACTCCGCCAGCAGGTCAATCAGCTTCGGCCCATAGCGTTTATAGCAGGCAGCGTAGAGAGCAAAGACCTAACTTGGATCCGTCGGGAGCCGTTGGCATCTGGGAGGTGACCTGATGAAGATCCAGCTTTACCCCGGACGCCATGGCCATCGCCAGCCCCATGGACGCGCCGATGCCTTTTTGCTTGCGCTTGTAGGCCGCGGGCGCATCGGCAGATAGCGCATCCTCCAACAAGTCGACATCCTCAAGGGCGTTTCCCTTGGGGATGAGCTCCTTGTATAAGCGCCCGAGAACCTCCTTGGCTTTGGCAAGCGAGCCAACCATAGTACTGCTACGTTCTTCGACCGCCGCAGCAGCAGCATCCAGAGCACTGCCGTGCTCCAGAGCACTGCGGTCGAACTCGATGCCTGCGGCATCTGAAAAACGAAAAAAGCACAGTAAGAATCAAGCAACGTGGAGAGACAAGGCAGTCAAAATGAAACAGACAGGCGAAACTACTCACCCAAAATAGCCTTGGCAGCAGCCATCAGATTTTCGGCTACCTCCCTCTCGCGCGCAGCCGCGATGGTGGTGAGCTGCTCCTCGTGGTCCGTAGCCTCCTGCTGTAGGCGCTCCTTGGTCGCAGCTGCGTCAGCTAGCTCCCACTCGAGGCGCTCCTTCACACCAACGGCGTCCTCGGCATTTTTCTCCGCTCGCCCGAGGCTCTTTTTGAGAGCATCAAGCTCGTGGAGAGCAGTGTTATTTTCATCTGTAGAAAATAACAAGAGCATGCATGAGCCTCACAAGCCAGCAAGCAGACGAAGAAACAGAAGATTTAGCTAAGGATGTACCTTGAAGCGGCTGCAGGCTGGCCTCCAATGCCATATGCTGCTTCACCAGCTGATTGGCACCTTGCACAAAAGGCTGCGAGAAGAAACAAATTGTTAAGAAAAATGCTCGGGGGCTGCGCCCAAGAAATGGGCAAAAAGAAATCAAACATACGAAAAATGCTCGGGGGCTCCCCCCGAGACATGCACAAAACAGAAGCAAAGATCAGCAGATCATACGGAAAAGCGCTCGGGGGCTCCCCCCACAGCAATAACGGAGACACTTGCATGATCAGACGGAGACTCCGAAGGTCCGGCCGTTGTCTTCTGGGAGACAATCACCCGAGCCTCCTGCGGGGAGGGGTTCAGAGCCATGCCCCCAAAGGTGGCCACCGTCTGAGAAGGAGGAGGCATCATCTTTGACTCCCCCACCATCTCCTGAGTGGCATCGCTAAACGAGCCATCAGAAGAATGGCTGCAAAATAAAAACACTAGTCAAACACAAGCAAGCAACACATAAGGATAGCACAAAGCACTCGAAGGAGCTTATGAGTCCATATCGCTCAAGTTGAAGATAGGCAAGGCCCTCCTACCCTTCTTCTCTTCCTTCTTCCGCTTCGCCGGCGGCGGCGGCGCTATAGCCCGCACAGGCACGGCCGGAATAGGGGAGGAAGATCCACCATCACCTCCACTGTGACGCACAAGGCATGGCGGGTTCCTATGTGTTGGCGGAGTTGAGGAATCCGACGATTCGCTCGAGCTCCGTGCCCGCTTTCCGGAATGCTCCTCACTCGACTCGGGGGCTTCCTCAACTAGTGACTGCGCCGAGGGAAG
The DNA here is from genome assembly GCA_916181665.1 of Avena sativa. Classification (NCBI taxonomy): domain Eukaryota; kingdom Viridiplantae; phylum Streptophyta; class Magnoliopsida; order Poales; family Poaceae; genus Avena; species Avena sativa. Next base: position 249,240,907 of record OV702284.1, on the reverse strand, counting down.
CTTAGACATGGAATCCACTACCTCATTATCCGGCGCATCCGGAAAATGTTCGGGTAGTGGAGGCACCATGCCCGGTACCTTGAACTCGTGCAAAGCGAAAGAAAACCTTCAGAACAATAAAGTAAAAGAAAAACGCACTCGAAAATAGCGCTACGCGCACGCCCCAGATCTACACCTGCGGAATGGGTCGAGAGGCACTGAACGAAGGGGTCAGTGACTTCCCCGGGATGTCCTCGTCTGTTTTGTACTTCAGCAGTGGCTGAAGGATTCTATCAAGGTCCCCCCTGGAGAGCTCCTCAGTCGAAACCCTCGTCGGATCATGATGGCCAGAATAAAGGAACATCGGGTGCGCCCTAGCCTGGAGCGGCTGCACCCGATGTTTGAGGAAGGGGCGGATGATATCCACACCGTTAACCTTCTTCTCCGGAATCACCTGGAGGTCCTCCACCCGACGGTATAGCTCCTCAATCTCCGCCACCTCACCATCCAAGATGTGGTTCTTCCAGGACCTCTTCGGCCGGATTTTCTAGGTGGAATCGGAAGGAGCAAGGCCAAAATTTTGCCCGTCCACTGTGGAGTCGCGGATGTAAAACCACCGCCTCCACCAGTATTGGACAGACTCAGACATAGAAAAACAGAAGAAGAGAAAACTGGATTTAAGGGAAATGATGCAACCGTCGATGGGATAAACACCGTCGGATCCAGATTGCCTCTTCACGAAATAGAGCTTCCGGAAAAGGCCAAACTGCGGCTCGATACCGAGCCAGCACTCGCAGAAGGTGATGAAACAGGCGATGTGGAGAAGAGAATTTGGCGAGAGATGATGGAGTTGGATGCCATAGAAGAAAAGTAGTCCACGGAGAAAATCATGGACTATGAGAGAGAGGCCCCGAAGGACAAAAGCAACAAACATGACCCGAAACCCTGCGGGTGGATGGGGAATTACCTCGTCACCGGGAATCTTGACGGCCTCCTTATCCTGCGGGATCATACCCCGCTCATGAAGCTTGCGCAGGTTGCCCTCGCGCGTTTCCATACGCCTCCACCCACCATCAGTGACACGGGTAGCGGCGGTGCCCTTTTTTCCGCCGGCAGCAGTGCTGGTGCCCGCCACAGTGGAGGCCTTCTTCGGCTTCCCCATTGCTGTGCGAAGACGGCGGCGGTGTAAGCGCAGAAAAGAGGACGGGAAAGATCGAAGAACTTCCAACGCACGGCGAGAAAAAGCTCAAGAAGGTGGAAGCAGTGAAAAGCAAATGGCTGCGGTGAAAACAAACAAAATTTTCCCCACAGATTATGAGGACGAAGACGATGAACAGGGACCGTTCATCGGGAAGCCCTAGAGCCAACATCAAAATCCAACCGTCCACGTGTCAGCACAGCAGCGAACCGTCGCTTGCACGCCGTCCACTATGCATGGAAATCGAGGAGACGCTATAATTATCGCCACGTCGCGCGTGACCAGTCAACTTCAAGTCAGAAAGTGGGACCCGCATTCTTCCAGTCACGTCACCTCTGGCGTCGCAGACGCTTGAGGTCATCGAATCTCAGCACTGATGTCATCAAAGCTATACTAGCAACGGTTACAAATATTCGGCTACACGGCTAAAGTACTCACTTGAATCTACGATTCGAGTAACTACTCGGGGGCTACTCCTATCAGGAGCGCTGGACGTGCACCCGAAGCATGACTCAGGTACTACACCGCCGAACTATTTCTTCGAGTCCTACGTTGAGTCTACCACTCCACTATGGACTCGGGGCTACTCCCACAGTGAGGATTGATTCAAGCATCCAAAAAATTGTGTCCTATGGACCTGAAGCAAACAAACAGTTGAATTAAAGTCTCCGCTCGAGTCTACGACTCGAACAGACACTCGGGGGCTACTCCCATAGGGAGCGCTAGTCGCGCATCCTATGAATTCTTCGACTGCGATCCTTCGGATCAGAATGCAAAAACTTTTTCGGCAACTTTGCCCCAACCAAACGCTAAGTGATTAAACATCCTCCTTGGCCACCCGAAACACCTCTGTGGTGATAAAATTTCGGATGTTGTGTCTGCGACGCAAAGATAAGACCTACAGATACCATCTGATGGCCTGGTAACGCACCCGACTGCGCTCTCCTAGTAAAAATCCGTGCCAACAGGTGCGATGAAAATCCTGACGGATGCACTGGGTACATCATTCGAAATTTACTGGGATTCCACTCCTGTAAGTCCTCAGCGGCCTGAGTCGAGTTATGTCAGCATATGTTCCGGGTTCAAGTCGAGGGACTTGAATCTGAAGAAGATCGTGTTGTTTTGTCCTAAGACAATTAACTGACCCTGATCCGTCGGGAGAGTCAGGCACACGCATCAACAATCCCTACACACTAAAATCATTTTTCTAGTAAACAGAGATAGCTGCACCCGAAAGATTGAAGAGTCATCAGCCAAATCTATGATTCGACTGAATACTCAGGGGCTACTGACATGGTTATACCCTACGGGTACACAACTTTAGCATACCTGGTCCAGCCCAAGGAAGGCCCAAGAAAATATACGCGGCCCATGAAGATTTTCGGGTGGACCAAGCCCATGACGTCTTCGGATCCTTGGAGAGTAAGACTAGAACAGATAGAATATTCAAAGGGGCAAACCCTAAAACCTGTAACTAACTCGATCTGTGCTCGAGACCTGCCTACCTATATATAAAGGCTAGGAGGGCACGACGACGAGGACACCTTTTCATACCACCGCATAGACACCTCCACGCTAGATTGCATCTGCGCACCCATGTAACTTTCGGTTCCGCCGTAATCAAGAGCAGACAAGCAGGAGTAGGGTTTTCCCTCCGGGGGCCTGAACCTGGGTAAATCTCGTGTCCCCTGGTTGCTTGTCTGTTAACCGTTCCGCGATCTCCAGCATCCCCATCTTCTCCAAAACCCAAGCTCATAACAATGGGCATTGACGAGAACGAACCTCGTCAATCATATGCTTAAATCTTTCGATCCTTATGGTGGTCATGGATATATGAGGATATTCCTAAAAGATAGGCTCTTCCATGGTGGATTATGGGGAGAAAATTCCAAGTACTCACCAAGCTAGCGGAATCAAAAACGGTTCTCCATCTTGAGGTGTAGAAGATCGTCATCATCAAGATCAAGTGGAATATACGCAAGGCAAATGTATGATCTTGATAGGGTTTCTTTCTTACCGGTCTCGTGATGTTAGTTGGGGAGACTGGTTCATAGGATAGATAACCGTACTATCAAGAGGGGCTCTTGAGTGAGTAACTTGATCATATCCCTCGTTGAGAGATCAAACCTTTGCATACTTAGCATCATCTTTCTTGGTTGTTATTTGGATATTATCCATGTGAGGTTCTAGAGCTTGTGGTAATATTCATAACAAGCTCTATTTCATAAAAAACGGATTTCCCTTTTATATCTTATTTCATTTTTGATCTTTGAGGTTTTTCGGTTTCTCACCAAGGAGGTGTCTAAATTTATAATACATGAAATATTCCCTCTTGGTGGTATCCAATATTTCGAACAAAATTGGTTTCAGGTCAATCGGAGTTTCCAAACTCTAGATATCGTTGTTTGAAGTTTTGCCTGAGGCCGGATTTTGTCTGGAATCTCCGGTGTAATGTCTCAGGCCGGAATCTCCGATGTGCAAAGACCGGAGTTTCCGATGTTCCCAGAAGCAGAGTTTCGGCGCAAGTCTCCAGAATGGTCATCTAACCAAGTCCATGCCAGTTTGTATAGGGGTCCGGAGATTGTCTGGAGATGGACCGGAATCTCCGGTGTGTTTTTTCCCCAACGGGCAAAAATCGGCCGGAAGGGAGTGGGACTATATAAGGGGCCCTTTTTCCCTAATGGAAAAGGCCCTTGACCGATACTGGCAAGTTTTCCCCTCCATCGTTGACCTTCTTGAGCTTTCATCTCCTTAATCCCTCATATGATTCTTGCATATTATTGAGGGATTTGAAAGAGGATATCTATATCTACAACCCCATCAATCAATCTCTCTCTAAGTGAGGGTAACATCTTGGGATCTAGATCTTGGAGTCTTTTGTGGATTTCCTCCATTGTTCTTCCTCTCTTATTCCCCCATAAGCTTTTGTAGATTTGGTGGAATTTGGGAGAGAAGGACTTGAGCACTTATCGTGTTCTTCCCATCGCATTTGGTGCATCAGTTTGAGTTCTCGGCGAGGATTCAATCGGGTGACAAGTTGAGAAGCTTTTTACTCTTGGGTTCTTGGAACCCTAGACGGTTTAGTTGTTTTCCAGGTTTGTGGATTTCTTGGGGCCTCCAATTAAGTTGTGGAGCTTTCCCCAAGCTTGTTTGTTGGGAGCCTCCAATTGAGTTGTGGAGAAGTGCCCCAATCTTGTGACAGGTTCCGGATTGCCACCGACAAGTGCACCGATAGTGGAAGTGTGGATCAATCCCGTTGGGGTGAGATTCATAGGAGATCAAGAGAGGCCTTTTGTGGCATTGGTGGTTTGAAACCACCCCCTGTCCAAACGAGACGTACTCCATTTTTGGGAGGAACTCGGTAAAACTTCCTCATACCCACGTGCCTTGGTTATCTCTATACCCGAGCTCATACTTATGCACCTTACTTTGTGATAGCCTTCGTGATTGAAGTCTATAACCTGCTATCGCATAGTTGCTTGACTTGCTTAGCATAAGTTGTTGGTGCATAGGTGAACCCTAGTTGTTCTAGGATTTTGTGCTTGACAAAGTAAACACTAGTTTAATTCCTCCTTTGTTGAGCCCCCTCTCGTAAAAGTTTTAAATTGCCTATTCACCCCCTCTAGGCGACATCCGTGATCTTTCAATTACAACATCTGAAACATAACGAGCAAGACTTATGATAGCTGTGAGATTATACACATTTTTTATGGCTTCCATCATTGGTTTTCATTTGGATTTGATGGTTTTCTAGCTTTACCTAACGCTAATACTTCGGTAGCAAAGAAAACTTGGTTTTTAATGTGTGTTTCAGGTTTTGAACGTCAAGAGTGGAATTTAACAGCAAAAACACAATATTCATGCGAAAAAAGCAAGTCCCTTTTTGGAAGCAATCGAGGAGAATTCAATACATGTTTAACGACCAACTATACAGTCTGCCACCGTATAGTTGCCATCTCCTTCGTCTTATTAAAAGGGACAACTTTCATGAAGAGGCTAAGGTCAAAAACAGAATACACGAGCCGCCACACCATCCAGAAGGGAGAAAGAAGAGATCCGGAGAAGAAGGATAAGACGTTCTTCATCTTGCTCCCCGATCTTCGATCTCCTAACCACCTCACCTCCATAGCCATCACTTGTACTTGAGAGATAGATCTCCACATTACAAGATTAGGATTTGAGATTGTTCTTCCTATCTTGAATTGTCTTGCATTTATTTCTATTTCTTACTGTAGATATCCACGGTAATATCAAGAAGAACTCCTTTTATTTAATTATATTGATGATGCTTTCTTCTCTCATGTGTGAGTAAGTTTCCTTGGGCATGGGAGATGTAGGATATTGGTGAGATGTGATGTGCCTACATAATTTCCATCAAGTTTGTGGTTAATTCTAAGTACTATAGTATGTGTGCTTGACTATCTGTGGGATGCTTGATGCCTGTTGTCCAATTAAGGGCCCACACAACTTGATGCTTTGTTTTACATTGACCCTCGAGTGACACGGGGATATCAATGGGAAACTAGTTTGACTTGAGGATAATGGGGAACCACCGAGCTTATTGCATTAGTCTGATCCAAGGATCTTAATTGCTAAGCAACCTGAAGGATCTTAATCGTCTAGCGACTAACCATGGTTGTGGTAAACATGCTAGTATGATTATTGAAGTTGGGATGAAATCTACCAAGAGGAGTTCCGGCTAATTATGGGTTGCTCGCCTACACACATACTTATAAGATTATAATTGTTACACTTATCACTCATTTATCGGTACATTCACTATCACCATGAACCGAAACTCCCCGCGTCTACTTCGTCATCTGCAGAAAACAACAAATAAATCGTTCTTTACTTTTTATTCTTTTTATTTCAGAAGTTTATATTTAAGTTTTATTTAAGCACTTCCATTTACACCCAAATTCCATTCTTATTCTCAACACCTGCAGTTAATTCATTCGAAGACCTGTGACAACGTCGGATGCGACAGAGACTTCACCAATAAACATTTACCTTTGGGCTCCCTATGGGATCGATATCTGAATTTCGAAACTAGCTACAAATGATATGTGCACTTGTAGTCATCAAGCTATCTTATGGCACCATTTACGGGGAGCTAAGAGCTAAGTGTTTTGTCTCTTGACATTTCAGGTGTTACTATTACAAGATGTTCTCCTTAGGAGACAAAGGGTCTACACGCTCTAGTAGGGCTTATCTACCAGATTATTTTGAACGCGTGCCTACTCAGAGGCACGAGGAAATTATTGAAAAACTTTTGAGATCAAATAGAGTTGAAGTTGACAACCTAACTAACTTCATGGAAATAATGTCCATTCATAGGACAACACCCAAGAAACCTGAGAAGACTCTCAGAGAATATAGTGCTCCAAACTCTGCATTTCTTAAACAACCAATAGAATTTCCTAATCCTGGAGTTAGGGAATATCGATTTGACGTTGAAATTATTAAAATTTTGCAGGAAAAGGCTTTCAGTGGAAGGGAAGATGAGGACCCCAGAAGGCATCTTAGATTGTTCGACGATGTGATAACATCACTTGGACCAAAAGGTTTGCCAAGAGAATTCTCTCGACTGAAATTATTTTGTTGGTCTCTCAAAGGTAAAGCTCTAGACTGGTTATATTCTCCCCCTCTCCATTATATTAAATGTTGGGAAAACTACGTCATCAAATTAATAAACAGGTTTAATCCTTTTTCAAAGGTAACAGAACTTAGAAAGAATATAGGCAATTTTAGTCAGAACGTGGGAGAAAACTATCCACAAGCTTGGGAAAGATTTTTTTGGCATGATCAGTAGTATCCCTAATCATGGCTATTCCGAGTCAACTTTTTGCCACTTATTTTACCATGGTCTTAATACCCAATGCAGAGAATTCCTAGATTCATCGGTAGGAGGATCGATAAATATTTTAACTATTAAAGCATGTTTGGAATTAATGGCTACTAGGGCTAAGAATGATTTTGGCACTAAGCCAAAAAAGGGAATACTTCGTATAAATCCTGATCTTTTGCCTGAAGTGTGTAAAGCCATGAAAGAAAAATGTATACCTTTAGAGATTGTCAAGGAAAACAAAGTAGATTTATTATAAGTTTTAACTAAAGAAGATGAAACTAGAAAAGTTTTTCAAGAATTGAAACATAGACAGGCAAAGTCTTATAATAACTTGCACAAGCAATTTCAAAAACATAAAAATAGTTTGGCCGAACTTATAGAAAATTATGAGGAGATTGGCCAAGAAATAAAATTGTTTAACAAGTACCTCAATATGATTGAAACCCAATGTGAACAAATAGCGTCCGGTTATCAAATTTTTCTTCGAGATGATATAAATATTCCTGTTTCTACTAATGTTGTTACAAGAAGAGGAGCAGTTGTCAAAGGACCATTAGGACCACCGGAATATGAAGCTGAAAAAGATCGAAAGGAAAAAGCCTTACTTAAAGCAAGCCAGGAAGATGATACATTGGTGGATCCTCAAGATGAGACTGCTCAAGACACATAAGATCAAACCTTGGAGGAGAAGAACAATGCACAGGATGATAGTTATAATTCTGATGCAGAAACTATTGATCCAGAATAAGAAAAATACACAAGCAAACAAGATGAAGTTGTTCCAATAGAGAAAAACAAAAATGATAAGCAACAACAAAAGAAAGCTACTAAAGAGCTTGGCCCTCCACAAAAGGTAAAATACAAAGGTAAGAAACTTCCATTTCCAGATCACAAAAAGAAAGCAACGGATCCTGTAATTTATGATTCTTTCGCAAAGGCACTTAATAAACTTCGTCTAGAAATTCCATTTGCGGATGCAATAAAGTGCCTGATTATTCTAAATTTATTCGTGATATTCTTAATAGAAAGCAGTAGATAACTGAAACTATTGCCATGGTGACTAGTTACCCTGCTAATGGGAGATTATTGTCTAAGTCAGGAGATCCCGGTATACCAACTATTTCATGTTCAATAGGCAAAACTGATATTCATAATGCTTTATGTAATTTAGGTGCAGGAGTTAGTGTAATTCCATACTCCCTCTATAAAAAGCTAGGATTAGGGGAATACTCCCCCGCTTCTATCACTTTACATATGGCTAACAAATCCACTAAACAACCTGTTGGTATGATTGAGGATGTTCTACTTAGTATATATGAGCATGTTATTCCCACTGATTTTATTATGCTCAAAATGCCGGAGGATGAAAGATTATCTATAATACTTGGAAGACCTTTTTTTAGTATTGCAGGAGCATCAGTTGATTGTGCTGCAGGGAAAATAATCTTCAATGTTTATGATGCTAAAATAATCCGATATTTTCCAAAGAAACTAGAAGCAGGAGAGAGGTATGTTCCACCAGCAAAACGAGTTCATGTGGTAAGTGTCTTTGATAAAGGGCAACCAAAGGTAAGAATTCGAGAACAAAAAAGAGGTTGAAATATTCAACCATTCTTAATAAAATGCTTAATGGGAGTTAACCCATTCTATCAATGAAATAAATTAAAATTAAATAATAAAGTTGTTCATCGCATTCCTAGAATTTTTTCACAGACATTTTTGCGGAATCGCGCCCGTAAAGATGCAGCTGTCAAAAAGTAGCAGAAATACTGACTGAACAAAGCATAGATTTAGAGTAGAAAATAAAGTTTGAGTTTTATGTAAAGAAACTAGCTCAATATTATTGTCCAAATAAAAAAAATGCATCTCTAAAATTTTTGGTGAAAAAGCATGCTACAGAAGGTTTAACGACCAACTATACGGCCGGAATAAAAATTTCTGCTGTATAGTTTCGACCGTATAGTTATTGATAAAATTCTCAAAAGTTGAGGTTTGGATACGGAAAGGTTGACGACCAACTATACGGATGGACCATCTGGTCTGGACGTATAGTTGTGACCGTATAGTTGTGATCTGGAGAAGGAAAACCCTAACCCTCGTCGCCGCCACAACTATACATCAGGAGCTACCCAGCCCGGCTGTATAGTTCCCGCAGTATAGTTTGGCCCGACCACTTAAACAGGTCGGGACAGGGCAAGTTTCTTCCTCCCCTCATTATTTCTCTCAACATCTCTCTCCAAAACTCTCAAAACCCCTCAAGAACTCTCAATTCTTCGTGGATTTCGTTCGTTTGAGTGGGGGAATCGATAGATCGGTATGTTTCTCTCCCTATCCATGCTTTATTTTCAGAATTCCATGGTTGAAATCTTCTCATTGAATTAGTGGATGAACTCAAGCTTGATTGATTTTCTCTTTTAATTTCTCACTTTAGGATTGAATTCCTCCACGTAGAATCGCTCATATATCATGTAGAAACTATATGCCTAAGGTTTTATGTTGAAATTTCACAGTGCATCAAGATGAACAAGACCGGTAGCATTTTTTGCAAGAGAAAGCGCCAACGTGGTGAGGGGTCAGGGCTCCGGGCTAAGCTCGACAACAAGTATGCAGTGGTTTCGGCAAGGAAGGTGCTGCCCACACGATGGGCTGAAAATGACTTCCTCAACTCAACCGGGTTGAAGGGAGACTTCGACTATGTGTGTGAAAATGCAGGGCTCGCCGTCCTCGCCAATGCCAGCCACCACACCTATGAAGGTCTCACCCATGAGTTCCTTTCCTCCTTCTATGACGAATACAGGGAGAAATGTAACGCATGCATGATAAATTTCACCGTCAACCAACGGCCATATGAAATTACCTATGAACAATTCTGCAATGCTTATGGATTCCCTCCAGAGGGGGAACCAACTATTACAAACCTATAGCACCTCGAGTGCAAATGCTTGGGAGGTTGTTTCTGTTCATGGTGGTAGAGACTTCTACCAGAAGAAAATGTCCACCATTCAGAACCCAACCATCCGTTACTTTGCTATGTTTCTTGCTAACACCTTGTTAGGAAGAGGAGATACCGACTCGATGGCCAACGCAGATATGGCAATCACCAAGGACCTCTTCCCTAATGCGCCACAGATTCACACTCCAGCAGCTCTATTCCTCTAGCACCTCCGCCACCAGAGCAACAAAACAAAAGGTGATATTCGTATCGGTGGGATGGTAACCCACCTAGTCCAAGCACTTGAAATTGTAATTCCTATTGCACAACCTGTTGATGGCTCCATACCTATGGATGTCAGATATGTTACTGCTTGTGGCTTCCTTGGTGTTTACCGAGTTAACAATAGGCTCTGAGTCTATCAGTTTGGTTATCTTAATGATGTGTAGGAGGGTCAGATGCCATTGCCTTGCCCACAAGCCTTCGAGGTTTAGGGAAGGGTCAACTGGATCCTCACCAAAGATCAAGTGACTGAAATTATGGCGGAGCTCTATCTTGACTCCGATGAAGAGGAAGGATGGCAACAAGAGGAGCAAGAGCATCAACAGGAGCAGCAATAGGATCAGGAGTACAGTCCTGCTTGGGAGGGACAGCAGCAGCAGGAGTAGCTTCCTTGGGACCAATGGCCCAATCAGCCACGGAAGCAACAGGGTTCAACAATGTCCCCTATCAGAAATTTTTGCAGCTCAACTAGCACGTTGCGGAGATTGACCAGACTCTTCATGGAGTTAGTGATGATGTGAGTGCTTTAACTCACACATTTGGTAACTTCATGAACTACTTCCCCGACTACTACCAGCAGCACCACCAGCCACCGCCCAATGACGGCAACAACTGAGCACGACAACAGCCTAAGCTTGGGGGAGGTTTTGAAAACCTCCAAATTTGCATTCATATTTTTATTTCTTCTTTTGATTTCTTTTATTTTCCAAGAATAGCATGTTTACTTTCAACTTTCATTATTAAAACACAAAACACAAAAAAACAGTGTAACTTTCAATTGCAATTTGTTTCTTTGTTTTTCTCGGAGATTGCTCAATTTCAGGTGACTTGGCAATATGGAAATATCGAGAGGGTTCGACTTAAGTACGAGAACGAAGCAAGCAAGAGGAGGTATCACATTCCTTTCATCACTTCTCTTCCAATTGTAAATTGATCCTATAATTATTTACACACTTGCACTTGAGTCACTCGCCACCTAGCTTGTTATCATACAAATTATATTCCCTTTCTAGTGTCCTCTGTTAGCTTTAAAACAATGAGCAATGAACTTGGTTAAATATTTCCAACATTTTTACAACAAGAAAAAGCATCCTAGAGATGAATTGAGTCCATGTTTAGCATGAAAGATTTGATTTTTGAACCTTCTCAACCCCATTGAGCATCATGTAAATAGACTCGATAACACCCTTGAATGAAGTTGTCTAATAAAATGGATACTTCGAAGTAGTAGAGATTATGCCACTGCCTTTTCTAATAATTATAGTAGGATATTTCTTTACACGTGTCACTACAAATACTGCTGTACTCCATGGGTAACTATTAACTCCGCTGGCCAACGAACGATCTAAATGTGGGAAACCACTTGATTTCGGCTATGAGTTATGTAAACGTCTGTAGCTGCAAAGCTATGACGTGTAAAAATTTAGTCTCCTCATGGTTTTACGTTCCAAGTGAAGTTGTAGTACTCCTCTGACCCACTATTGCTCAACAGCTATCTATTAGCATGGTCACGAGTGCGCAACACATCCCCAATTAACATGTTAAAAACAGTGGCATGATTTTTCTATGAAAAGAGTTGAAGTTTTTTAAAAACAAGGAAAGGAAAAGGTGCTTTGAGATTCTTGAAATTTTGACGTGGGAGTAGATGAGTTGTTCTTAAATTAAATGTTCTTGGTGCAAACTTGAGTACTCTTAACTTATTAAAGGAACAAGAGCAAAAAGTTTTCATCTCTCAATAAGAGAGAGATTAAAAATATTTGTTTCACTTTCCTAGATAAACTTTCGACACTCACTCGTGTATATGATTTATTTTCTAGCAAGATATACATGGTTAGGAAGTGAACTCAGTGCAATCTTGTGAATATTTGTATGATCATGTTTAAGATTGCAAGAAATGCAAAGAAAAGAATTTGACACCAATTCAAATTCGTAAGTTCTTTTATTTCAGTTTCAAATCTCCGCTATCCTTTCTTATTTCCTTGTCACTCGAGGACGAGCAACATCTAAGCTTGGTGGGAGTTGATAGCTGTGAGATTCTACACATTTTTTATGGCTTACATCATTGGTTTTCGTTTGAATTTGATGGTTTTCTAGCTTTACCTAATGCTAATATTTCAGTAGCAAAGAAAACTTGGTTTTTAATGTGTGTTTCAGGTTCTGAACGTTAATAGAGGAATTTAATAGCAAAAACACAATATTCAGGAAAAACAAGCAAGTTCCTTTTTGGAAGCAATCGAGGAGAATTCACCTGAAGGATCTTAATTGCTAAGCAACCTGAAGGATCTTAATCATCTAGCGACTTACCATGGTTGTGGTAAACAAGATAGTAGGATTATTGAAGTTGGGATGAAATCTACCAAGAGGAGTTCCAGCTAATTATGGGTTGCTCGCCTACACACATACTTATAATATTATAATTGTTACACTTATCACTCATTCACCGACACATTCACTATCACCATGAACTGAAACTCGCCGTGCCTACTTCATCATCTGCAGAAAACAACAAACAATCGGCCTTCTTCGGGTGAATGAGTGATAAGTGTACGGAGCGGTGGATGAATGGAGTATGATGGCCGCACATACTTATAAGAAAATAACAAACAATCGGCTTGCCCATCTTGGAGCGGCGGATGCGGCGATGAGAACGAAGAAAAGATAAAGGAAAAGTACGGAGGACGTTCAGTGCGTGACGAGAACAGAGAGCTCAGGAAATGGTGGCAATGGCGATGAGGCAGAAGCAAATGATGAAGGGTGAAAAATCACTATTTTCCCACAGTATAAAAGGGAGAAGACGACACAGCAGAGCCGTCGATTGTGAATCCCTAACGCGTGCCGCAAATCTCGCAGTCCATGTGTCAGCACCAAACTGAACCGTCACCAGCATGCCGTCCACTACGCGCAAAAATCGAGGAGACGTTGTAACTTTCGCCACGCCTACATGTGATTAGTCAATGTCAGGTCAGACGGTGGGACCCATGATCATCCCGTCGCATCGTTTCTGCTGCCGTAGACACTTGAGCTCACCAGTCGTCAGCACTGACGTCACCAAAGCAAAGCCAGCAATGGCTCGAAGATTTCGACTGATCATAAAAAGTACTTACTCGAGTCTACGACTCAACCAACTACTCGGGAGTTACTTCTATCAGGAGCGCTGGCCGCGCACCTGAGAAATTATGATGGTAACATCACCTAGAAAATATCTTCGAGTCCTACGTCGAGTCTGTGACTCCACTACGGACTCGGGGGATAGTTCCATAGGAAGCGCTGGTCGCGCATTCAAAAAAAATGTGTCATTCATACTAATAATGCAAACGTGTGAGAATGATTGAACTAAAGTCTCTACTCGAGTCTACGACTCGAATAGACACTCAGGGGTTACTCCCATAGGGAGCACTGGTCGCGCACCCTATGAATTATTAGATTGAGATCCTTCGGATCAAATACGATAAAATATTTTGGCAACTTTGCCCAAATTAATGCTAAGTGACAACCAGTCTCCTTGGCCACCCGAAACACCTCCGCGGTGATAATTTTTTTGGATGTTGGGTCTACAACGCAAAGATAAGTCTTACATATACCATCTAATGGCCTGGTAATGCACCCGACTACGCTCTGCCAGTAAGTTCCCATGCCAGCAGGCACGATGAAAATCCCGACGGACGCGTTGTGTACACCACTTGAAAAATCACTGGGATTCGACTCCTATAAGACCTCAATGGCCCGAGTCGAATTACACCAGCATTAGTTCCGGATTCGAGTCCGGGGACTCGAGTTTGATGAAGATCGTGTTGTTTTTTCCTATGATAGTTAACTGGCCCTGATCCATCAGGTGAGCCAGGCACACGCATCAACAATCCCTATGAACTAAACGTATCTTCCTGAAAAACAGGTTCAACTACAAAGCACCCGAAAGATTGTGGAGTCTCCAGCCGAATCTATGATTTGACTGAACACTCGGGGGCTACTGACATGGATATACCCTACGGGTGCACAACATTGGTATACCCGGTCTAGCCCAAGGAAGGCCCATGCGAGAATTTGCAGCCTAGGAAGATTTCGGGTGGTCCAAGCCCATGGCGAATTCGAATCCTTGGAGAACAAGTCTAGACTAGATAGAATTTCAAAGGGTATCAACCCTAATCTGTAACCGACTCGACCTACCCCCGGGACCTGGCCTATCTATATAAAGGCCAGGAGGGCACGACGAGAAGGAAAATCACCACCTCATACACACACACCTCACGCCAGATTGCATCTGTGCACCCCTGTAACCTTTGGTTCCGCCGTAATCAAGATCAGACAAGCAGGAGTAGGGTTTTCCCTCCGGGGGCCTGAACCTGGGTAAATCTTGTGTCCCCGTGTTGCTTGTCTGTTAACCATTCTGCGACTTCCAGCACCCCCATCTTCTCCAAACCCAAGTCCATAACAATGGGGATTGACGAGTCGAACCCTCGTCAATTGGCGCCGTCTGTGGGAAACGGGGACGCTGATCGTGCGGTCGTGACGGTTCCATCCGGAGCGATCTACGATTCATCAGCAACAGAGAGTCACCTCCTCTTAGGCGCCTTCGATTTCACCGCCCACTCACTAGCCACCCTAAAGGATTTCGAGTCTGTTGGCGATTGGCTCGAGATGTTGTCCGGGAGCTTCTGCTTCCAGGTGGGGCAGACCGGCACCCTCCGCCTCCCAGAGCGGGTGCCACTTCCATCCATCAGGCCCACTTTGTGAGTCCCACCCATCAATGCCCTACATACGTCGACGCTGACGGGCGATTCGGATGACAGTAGCAGCTGCAACTCCGATTTGTGCGATCCCCCTTAAGATGAAGGAACCTACGGTTCTGGATCTGAGAGCTACGACAGCAGCGACCCGCTCCACGAGCGTCACCTGTGCGCCGTCATCCGTAGCGGCGACGTCAATAATGGAACTGATCCACCGCTGGGTTCGAGTGCCACCCCATCCAATCCCAATCCCAACCCTCAGGTTGAGAATGGGGGAAACCCGGCTAACAGGGCGGCTAGAGCCACTGAAGGTGGCAATCGCGCCCACAACCAAATCAACCTCAACGAGGAAGGCTGGGAGATCGCACACGAAGCCATGCAAGGAAATAAAATCCTACCTATGGATGCCTCCCGTGACTTGCTGATGGCCTACCACTTGCTCCTAATCGATGAGCATAATCGGCAGGTCAAGCTGCAGGACGAGCTCGAAAAGCGGAGACAAGCAGCCGCAGAGTCAAGCGCGTGGCGAGCTACGCTCTCCACCACTGGAGGCTCCACTTCACACGAGAACAATGCCAACAAGTATCGCTCCCGCCTGGAGCGCATGGACCCCACCCACGCGACACGAGGTCACTAAGGAACTCGACACATCCTTCAAGACGATAGACTCGCAAGGCAATGGCATGCCAAAAACGCCGCAGGCTATGATCATGGCGGCCACCACCTATATCGCGTCCAACCCGCCACCGGCAGGAGACGTGAAGATCGCGATGCACAAGTCTACGCTAGCAGGCCTCAGACTCGTCGAAGCTGCGCTTCATGAAGAAACTCCCGCGGAGCCGAAGAAGAAGGCCGCGGTCAAGTTCACTCAAAGCCGCACACCCTCATCTGAAGAGGAGGAGCATGACCCGCCCCGACGTCGTTGGATCCCACAGCGCTGTAGCAGCAACTACGATGCTCGTAGTGAGCTCACCCAGTGCAAGATCGACAAATCACGTGCTAAGCGTGCGTGCTCGACTGAGTCCTAGGAGGAGGACGACGGAGAACTGTGCAGAGCCAGATGCTTCAGCATATCGGTTCGGCAATCGCGGATGCCTAAAAATTTCAAGCTCCCTTCGAACAACCCGAAGTTCGACGGCACGCAGGAGCCAAAAGCTTGGCTTGACGATCATCTGTCGTCCGTCAAGCTCCACGACGGGAACAAGAACACCGCCTTACAATGCCTTCAGCTACAGCTGATAGGCGCAACCAGGGTCTGGCTCAGCAGCCTACCCTCCGGCTCCATCCAAAGCTGGGAAGAGTTGGCGTACAGCTTCATCCCCAACTTCAAGGGCACCGGCAAGAGGCCAGCCTCAATCGAAGAGCTGCGGGCCTACACCCAGCGGACCAACGAGTCCATCCGCTCATAAAAACTACGCTGGTCCCACATCAAGAACTCTGTCGCAAACATCTCCGAAGAAAGGGCAATCGACGCCTTCAAGGACTGTGCCGGGCACCCAGATTTCAAGGAGGAGCTCGGGCGCGTCAAGCCTAAAACCCTTGACCACCTCATGGACATCGCCAACCGCTGGGCAGACGGCGAGGATTCCATCAACCGAAAACATTCGGATGACGAAGACGACTTCGGCCGCAGGCGCGAGCGTCACAGCAAGAAAGATCGCGCGTCTACGACGATCGTGATGGAGTCGACATGGTTGCGACCAGATACGCCGATCGCCGCGATGATGGCAACCGCAACAGCGGATACTGCAACAGCAACTACCGCGACGGCGGGCGACCCACACAAACGTGGCAATGTCACAACCGCGATGACGAGCCTTCGGCATATGACAAGCTGTCCGGACCCTGCACCATCCACTTCTACATTGATAAACAAGATGGTAAGAAGAAGGCCAGCCACATGCTCAAGGACTGCCGAGAGTTCTAGAAGCTCAGTGAGGGCTTCACCCAAATGCGACGCCATGCGGTGAATCTAGGATTCGCACCGGCCCCTAGGTCTGTCGCCCATGGAGCTCCTCCACCAGCACCTGGCGGACCCTCCAAGCCGTTGGTTGCACTAGCACCGAATAACGGTGCAGATGGTTACCCCCAACCGAAAGGGGCCCTGATGATCTAGAAGGGGCGCCCAACCAATAGGGTGTAGAAGAAGATCACCCGCTAAGTCAACCTGGCCGTGACCTCCCCACCAGCCATACCTGAGTACCTCAGCGGCTCGAAGTCCTGCATCATGTTCGATCGTTCGGATCACCCATGCCAGATCCATCGCCCAGGTCACTCTGCCCTGGTGCTCGAGGCCCAAATCAGGGGATTCAAAATGAGCCGCGTCTTCATGGATGGCGGCAGTGGCATCAACCTGATGTTCGCCAGCACACTCGCAGCGATGCATATCTCGCCGTGTAGCCTGGAGCAATCGGACACGACATTCCACGACATAGTCCTAGGGAAGGGCATATACCCCATGGGCAAGATATGGCTCGACGTCATCTTCGGCAAGCCTGAAAACTTCAGGCGTGAGCGGCTAGAGTTCGAAGTGGTGGACTGGCCATCACAGTACCACGCCATCCTCGGGCGCGTGGCATTCGCAAGATTCCTAGCAGTACCACACTATGCGTACCTGCTATTGAGGATGCCAGGACCTAGGGGCATCATCACCGTCCCAGGAAGCTGCACTAGGTGAGACAGAGACTTCAACAGAATCTCTCAGTCATTCGGCATGCAGGAGGAGCTCACAAGACTCAGAGAGGTGACAGACAACGGGGCACCCCCAGTCACCAGGCAAAATGCACCTGACATGTCGTTCGACTGCACAGTCAACACAAATAAGGTGCAGGTTCACCCGACGGACGCCTCCAAGACGGCGTTGATCGCCAACGGGCTAAGTCTCACATAGGAAAGCGCGCTCATCGAATTCCTCCATGAGCGCTGGGAAATTTTCGCCTGGTGTCCCGCGGACATTCTAGGAGTTCCCAGGGAATTCGCCAAGCACGCACTCAATGTGTTTCCAGATGTGAAGCCAGTCAAGCAGTGTATGTGTCGACTTTCCGAGCCAAGATCCGAAGACGTTGGAATCAAAGTCAATAGACTCCTCAATGCCAACTTCATCAGGGAAATCAAAGAAAGCGAGTGGTTGGCTAACATCGTGCTGGTCCCCAAGAAGGACACGGACATCCTGCGGATGTGCGTGGACTTCACATCGCTTAACAAGCATTGTCCCAAGAACCACTTCCCTCTACCGTGGATCGATCAAATCATCGATTCCACTGCTTGACTCCTACTCAGGCTACAACCAAATTCGACTGAAGGTCAAAAATCTGGAGAAAACGGTGTTCATCACGCCGTTCGGGGTGTTCTGCTACAACACCATGCCCTTCGTGCTGAAGAATGCAAGCGCCACCTATCAGAGGTACATGCAAGCATGTCTGAAGGACCAGGTCGGCCGCAACATCCAGGTCTATGTCGACGACATAGTAATCAAAACCAGGAAGGCCAGGATGCTAATCGACGATCTCCGAGAGACGTTTGATAATCTTGATTGCTATAAGATCAAACTGAACCCATACAAGTACGCCTTCGGCATCCCATCTGGCCAGTTGCTCGGGTACTTCATCTCCCAACGAGGAATAGAGGTGAACCCAAAGAAAATCAGGGCCATACTGGCCATGGAGAAGCCAAAGAACCTTAAGGGGATCCAGCAGCTAGCCGGACGAATCGCGGCGCTGAGCAGATTCATTAGTTGAATGGGTGATAAGGCCCTCCCGTTTTACCAACTGCTGCGCAAAACGGACTAATTCGAGTGGACACCCGAAGCAGACGATGCGTTCTAGGACCTCAAACGGCTACTCTCCACATCGCATGTCCTGGTCACGCCGAAGGAGGGGGAGCCTTTGCTGCTGTACATAGCAGCAACACATTAGGTGGTCAGCACCGCAGTCGTGGTCGAGCGACCCGAAGATGGCAAGACCCATGGGGTCCAACGCCCAATCTACTACCTCAACAAGGTACTAACCCCGACGAAGGAGAGGTACCCTCATCACCAGAAGCTCACCTACAAGGTATTCATGATGGCGCGCCGGCTGAGCCACTACTTCCAGGAGCACCAGATCGTGGTCGTCAATGATGCCCCGCTGTCGAACATCCTGAACTACCCCGAAGCCACGGGGCGCGTGGCCCTTTGGGGCATCGAGTTGTCTCCTCAGGACTGAAGGGTTTCGCGGCATAGTAAATCAAAATTTTCTACGGATGCGAACAGAGGGAAAACCAAGATCTAATCTAGGAGATGCAAACAACGAGAGAGATTGGATTAGATCTTCATACCCTTGAAGATTCGCACTGCGGAACGTTCGTCGGAACGTGGGTGATGTAGTCGTACTCGCTTCTCCTCCTCGCGATCCGATCCGATCTAGCACCACAAGTGGCGGTGCCTCCGTGAGATGCACACATGCAGCACCTCGACGTCTCCTCCTTCCTCGGACCAGCAAGTATGGTGGAGAGACGGATTGGATCTACAACACGACGGCGTGGTGTATATGGTGGAGAATTTCTGCAGCAGGGCTTCGCCTACAAGTAGTCGGGAGGGAGAGAGGAGGGCAGCAGGGCAGCTAGGGTTAGAGGGGAAGGTGTGGAGGGTGGTGTGCCCCCAGCCCTATTTATATAGAGGGGTGGGGAGCAGCCCTAGCCCCTCCCCCAAGCCAAGGCCGGCGGCCACAAGGAGGAAGAGTGGGGGGCAAGGAAACCCCCCTTCTAGAAGCTCTATCTAGAGTTTAAACTCTCTTGGCCGGCTGGGCCCTATGGGGCCTTGTGCCCCTGGCCCAATGCGGCCAGGGCACTCCCTCATAGGCCCAAGCCCCCTCCCGGAAGGTGGGGCCACGTTGGTCCCCTTCCGGAAGGTTCTAGAAGCTTCCGGTACAATACCGATTAACCCGGAACAATTCCGAACTCCAAAAACTGCACTGCCTTATATGAATCTTATTCTCCGGACCACTCCGGAACCTCTCGTGATGTCCCGGATCCCATCCGAGACTCCGAACAAAAACTCATAAACCAATTATCCAATCTATCCTAGCGTCGAGACACGTTAAGTGTGTGACCCTGCTGGTTCGAGAATATGCAGACATGATCTTCTATCAATAATCAACAGCGGGGTCTGGACACCCATATTGACTCCCACACATTCATCGATGATCATATCGGATGAACCACAATGCCAGGATTCAATCAATCCCATATATATATTCCCTTCGTCTCGCGATATTTTACTTTCCCGAGATTCGATCGTCGGTACCGTCATACCTAGTTCAATCTCGTTCACAGCAAGTACTTTACTCGTTCCGTAATCCGATATCACTTTGTGATTAACTCCTTAACCACATGCTTGCAAGCGGTGTTGATATAGATTACCGAGTGGGCCCGAAGTATATCTCTCCGACTTGGGAGGGACAAATCCCATCTCGATACATACAACCCAACAGATACTTTCCGATCACCTGAGAGACACCTTTATGATCACCCTCTCATAGGATGACGTTTGATGACCTCAAAGCTTTCTTCCGATACCAGGGAGTTGTATTATCTCATGGTCTAAGGAATACAATATTTGACATAAGAAAAGCTTCGCAAAGACGAACACGATGACACGATCTAATTGCTTCGCTTAGTTTGGGTCTGTCCATCATATCATTCTCCCAATGATATGATCTCATTATTAATTGACAACTCATGTCCATGGTTAGGAAACCTTAACCATCATTAATCAATGAGCTAGTCCATAGAGGCATACTAGGGACACGGTGTTGTTCACAAACCACACAAGTATTAAAGTTTCCGCTTAATACAATTCTAGCATGGAATATAAACATTATCATGAACAAGAATTATAATAATAACATCTTTATTATTGCCTCTAGGGCATAATTCCAATAGTCTCCCACTTGCACTAGAGTCAATAATCTAGTTCACATTTGGCAACAATCTCACACCCATGGCACTGAGGTGCTGATCATGTTTTACACGTGGAAGAGGTTTAGTCAATGGATCTGCGACATTCAGATCTGTATGTACTTTGCTAATCTTCAGATCTCCATCTGATATATAATCTCGGATTGAAACTTGCGGTTGATATGCTTGGTCGTTGGATGATATATTGGTTCCTTAGCGAGTGCCATGGCGCCAGTGTTTTCACACAATATCTCCAGTGGGTCCAATGCACTTGGAACCATGCCAAGCTCAGTGATGAAGTTTCTGATCCAAACTCCTTCGCTTGACGCTTCTGCAGCAGCCATGTATTCCGCTTCTACTGTAGATCCCACGATCACGCTTTGCTTGCAGCTTCTCTAGCTCACAGCTCCTCCATTCAAAATATACATGTATCCCGTCTGAGATTTAGAATCATCCTTGTCGGTGTCAAAACTAGCATCGACGTAACCTTTTACAACGAGCTGTTCATCACCCCCATAGACTAAGAACATTTCTTTAGTACTATTTAGGTACTTTAGGATGTTCTTCACGGCTGTCCAGTGTTCCACTCCTGGATCACTTTGATACCTGCTCATCAAACTAAGAGCATTGGACACATCCGGTCTAGTACACAGCATGGCATACATGATGGAACCTATGGCCGAGGCATAAGGCACTTTGCTCATAGCTTCCCTATCATTTACCGTAGCTGGACACTGAGCCTTGCTCAATATCTTACCTGACAACATAGGCACTGAACCTTTCTTTGCCTTATCCATTCTGAACCTTTTCAGAACTTTGTCTAGGTATGTACTCTGGCTTAAAGCTATCATGCGTCTTTGTCTATCTCTATAGATTTTGATGCCCAATATATAAGCAGCTTCACCTAGGTCTTTCATTGAAAAACACTTGTTCAAATAACTCTTCACATCGTTAAGCATGTTGATGTCATTTCCAATAATCAATATGTCATCCACATATAGTACCAGAAACGTCACCGAGCTCCCACTCACTTTCTTGTAGATGCAAGCTTCGTAGCAATTTGGAACAAATCCAAAGCTCTTGATCACTTGATCAAAACGAAGGTTCCAACTCCAAGATGCTTGCTTCAGTCCATAAATGGAACGCTGAAGTTTGCATACTTTATCAGCATCCTTAGGATCGACAAAACCTTCGGGTTGCATCATATACAACTCTTCATCAATGTTTCCATTAAGGAACGCAGTATTGACATCCATCTGCCATATTTCATAATCATGAAACGCAGCAATTGCTAATAAAATCCGAATGGACTTAAACATCGCTACGGGAGAGAAAGTCTCATCGTAGTCAACACCTTGAACTTGTCGAAAACCTTTCGCGACAAGCCATGCTTTATAGAGGTAACATTACCATCCGCGTCCGTTTTCTTCTTGAAGATCCATTTGCACTCAACGTCCTTTCGGTCGCTAGGAGGGTCCACCAAAGTCCATACTTGGTTTTCGCTCATGGATCCCAATTCGGATTTCATGGCTTCTAGCAATTTCTCAGAGTCTGGGCTCATCATCGCTTCCTCATAGTTCGTAGGTTCACTGTCTTCTACTAACAAGACAGTCAAGACAGGGTTGCCGTACCACTCAGGAGGGGCACGCGACCTTGTCGACCTGCGACGTTCAGTAGCAGCATCGTCCGAAGCTTCATGATCCTTGTCATTAGCTTCCTCTATTGTTGGTGCAGGCGGCACTGGAACAATTTCAGGTGCTGCACTACCCTCCAATTCAAGAGAAGGTTCAATAACCTCGTCTAGCTCTACTTTCCTCCCACTCACTTCTTTCGAGAGAAACTCCTTCTCAAGAAAGGAACCGTTCTTTGCGACAAACACTTTGCCTTCGGTTCTGTGATAGAAGGTATACCCAATAGTTTCCTTAGGGTATCCTATGAAGACGCATTTCTCCGCTTTGGGTTCGAGCTTGTCCGGCATCAACTTCTTGACGTAAGCTTCGCATCCCCAAACTTTAAGAAACGACAACTTAGGTTTAGCACCAAACCACAGTTCATACGGTGTCGTCTCAACGGATTTAGATGGAGCCCTATTTAAAGTGAATGCAGCGGTTTCTAATGCATAACCCCAAAATGATAACGGTAAATCAGTAAGAGACATCATTGATCGGACCATATCTAATAGGGTTCGATTCCGGTGTTCAGACACACCGTTGCGCTGTGGTGTTCCGGGTGGCGTGAGTTGCGAAACGATTCCGCTTGCTTTAAGATGCGTGAGAAAATCATAACTCAAATATTCACCTCCACGATCGGATCGTAGAAACTTAATCTTTCTGTTATGATGGTTCTCCACTTCATTCTGAAATTCTTTGAACTTTTCAAACGTTTCAGATTTATGTTTCATCAAATAGATATACCCATATCTACTTAAGTCATCGGTAAAAGTGAGAAAATAGCGATATCCACCGCGCGTCGAAACACTCATCGG
This sequence comes from Avena sativa, assembly GCA_916181665.1. Taxonomy (NCBI): domain Eukaryota; kingdom Viridiplantae; phylum Streptophyta; class Magnoliopsida; order Poales; family Poaceae; genus Avena; species Avena sativa. The sequence goes on along the minus strand of OV702284.1, from coordinate 249,217,525 downwards.
TCCGCATACATCGGTATGTATGATTTCCAACAAGTCCGTTGCTCGCTCCATCATACCGGAGAACGGGGTTTTGATCATCTTGCCCATGAGGCATGGTTCGCATGTGTCAAATGATTCAAAATCAAGAGACTCTAAAATTCCATCAGAATGGAGTTTCTTCATGCGCTTTACACCAATATGACCTAGACGACAGTGCCACAAATAAGTAGTATTATCACTATCTACTTTGCATCTCTTACCCTCAATGTTATGGATGTGTGTTTCATCCCTTTCGAGATTTAGAAGAAATAAACCATTCATAATAGGTGCATGACCATAAAAGATGTTACTCATATAAATAGAACAACCATTATTCTCCGATTTAAATGAATAACCGTCTTGCAATAAACAAGATCCAGAAATAATGTTCATGCTCAACCCAGGCACATAATAACACTTATTAAGGTTTAAAACTAATCCCGAAGGTAAAACTAAGGAGAGCGTGCCGACGGCCATCACATCAACTCTTGATCCGTTGCCAACGCGCATCGTCACCTCATCCCTCGCAAGCCGCCGTCTATTACGTAGCTCCTGTTTCGAGTTGCAAATATTAGCAACTGAATCGGTATCAAATACCCAGGCACTACAACGAGGGCTAGTAAGGAAAACATCAATAACATGTATATAAAATATACCTTTGATGGTGCCAGCCTTCTTGTCCGCTAAGTACTTTGGACAGTTGCGCTTCCAGTGACCCTTGTCCTTGCAATAGAAGCACTCAGTGTCCGGCTTAGGACCAGACCTGAGCTTCTTCTCAGCAGGGGCAACGCGCTTGCCGCCGCCTTTCTTGAAGGGCTTCTTTGCTCCCTTACCTTTCTTAAAGGTGGGCTTGTTGACCATCAACACATGATTATCCTTTTTGATGTCCACTTCCGCGGCCTTCAGCTTTGCGAAGAGCTCGGTGATCGTATCAGTGGAACCAATCTGATTATGAGTCACTACAAAACTTTTGTAGCTGGGAGGGAGTGATTGCAGAACCCTGTCAATCTTGAGCTCCTCTGGAATCGTGCATTCCAGTTGCTCAAGGCGTTGAGTGTAGCCCGTCATCTTAACGGCGTGCTCACTAACAGAACTCCCTTCCTCCATCTTGCAGTTAAAGAACTTCTCAGAGATCTCATATCTCTCAGAACGGGCCTGAGTCTGAAACATGGTTTTCAGCTCTTCGAGAATCTCAAAGGGCCCGGGATAGTCTTCAAAACGATTTTGAAGTTCCGGTTGCATAGCAAAAAACATGGTGCTCTTAATCACACCATAATCATCTTTGCGCGACTGATAGACAGCTTTCTCATCAGCCGGCGCAGTTGCAGCAGGGGGGTCACCTAACGCTTTCCCAAGGACATAGTCCTTTTGACCGCCAGTGAGAATGATTCTTAGATTGCGGAACCAATTGGTGAAGTTAGACCCATTGTTTCTAAGCTTTTCCTTCTAAGCAAAAACGTTGAAGTTGAAGTTGGACTTAGCCATTTGATCTACAATATTTGCAAGTACAAATTAGACTATGTTCATGATAACTAGTTCAACATTTAATCAAATTACTAGATGAACTCCCACTAAATTCAACATCCCTCAAGTTGTTTAGTGAACACGATCCAAATTCACCACACCTAATCCGATCTTCACGAGAAGAGATGTGGTTTCAATGGTGGACAACGAAGTGTCGATCATATCATTCATATGACTCATGCTTAACCTTTCGGTTCATGTGTTCCGAGGCCATGTCTGTACATGCTAGGCTCGTCAAGTTAGACCCAAGTATTTCCGCGTGTGCAAAACTGGCTTGCACCCGTTGTATGTGAGCGTAGAGTCTATAGTACCCGATCATCACATGATGCTTGGACACGACGAACTTTCGCAACGGTGCATACTTGGGGAGAACACAGTTTTTATCTTGATCTTTAAGTGAGGAATCATCTTATAATGCTACCGTCGCGATCTAAGCATGATAAGGTACATAAAAGGATAAACATCACATGCATATAACTTTATGTGACATGGTATAGCCAATCTTCGCTCAATGATCTCCATCTTGTGCGTGCCGGCATGATCTCCATCACTCCACCATGATTGCCTCCACCACGAATAGCAACTACAACTATTGCTAACTACTTAGCGATAAAGTGAAACTATTACATGGCGTATAAGAAGTTGACACACAGGTCATACACAATTATAAAGACAACCATATGGCTCCTGCCGGTTGTGTACTCATCGACATGCAAGTCGTGAAACATTACAAAACATGATCATCGCATACATTATACACATCACATCTTGGGCCATACCATATCACAGAAACACTCCCTGCAAAAACAAGTTAGACGCCTCTACTTTGTTGTTGCATGTTTTACGTGGCTTATGGGAGTAGATGCTAAGAACGATTCTTACCTACGGAAAGCCACAACGGTGATATTATGGTTGCCAAACTCCGGTGTTAATCCCATGACAACTATAGTGAGAGAAACTGGCATCCACCAGCCGCATGTGTGGAACAAGCCACACGTCAAGTGCGGAGCCGGTCTCGCGAACGACGTCGCGTAAGGTTTGCCTGAACCGCTTCAATCTCACTATCCCGCGTCATAAGAAGAACACAAACAAGAGGCTTGCAACGGAAAACATCAACGCCCGCAACAACCATGTTGCGTTCTACTCGTGAAACACATCTACGCATAGATCTAGCTCTGATACCACTGAAGGGTTTCGCGGCATAGTAAATCAAAATTTTCTACGGATGCGAACAGAGGGAAAACCAAGATCTAATCTAGGAGATGCAAACAACGAGAGAGATTGGATTAGATCTTCATACCCTTGAAGATTCGCACAGCGGAACGTTCGTCGAAACGTGGGTGATGTAGTCGTACTCGCTTCTCCTCCTCGCGATCCGATCCGATCTAGCACCACAAGTGGCGGTGCCTCCGTGAGATGCACACATGCAGCACCTCGACGTCTCCTCCTTCCTCGGACCAGCAAGTATGGTGGAGAGACGGATTGGATCTACAACACGACGGCGTGGTGTATATGGTGGAGAATTTCTGCAGCAGGGCTTCGCCTACAAGCAGTCGGGAGGGAGAGAGGAGGGCAGCAGGGCAGCTAGGGTTGGAGGGTAAGGTGTGGAGGGTGGTGTGCCCCCAGCCCTATTTATATAGAGGGGTGGGGAGCAGCCCTAGCCCCTCCCCCAAGCCAAGGCCGGCGGCCACAAGGAGGAAGAGTGGGGGGCAAGGAAACCCCCCCTTCTAGAAGCTCTATCTAGAGTTTAAACTCTCTTGGCCGGCTGGGCCCTATGGGGCCTTGTGCCCCTGTCCCAATGCGGCCAGGGCACTCCCTCATAGGCCCAAGCTCCCTCCCGGAAGGTGGGGCCACGTTGGTCCCCTTCCGGAAGGTTCTAGAAGCTTCCGGTACAATACCGATTAACCCGGAACAATTCCGAACTCCAAAAACTGCACTGCCTTATATGAATCTTATTCTCCGGACCACTCCGGAAACTCTCGTGATGTCCCGGATCCCATCCGAGACTCTGAACAAAAACTCATAAACCAATTATCCAATCTATCCTAGCGTCGAGACACGTTAAGTGTGTGACCCTGCGGGTTCGAGAATATGCAGACATGATCTTCTATCAATAATCAACAGCGGGGTCTAGACACCCATATTGACTCCCACACATTCATCGATGATCATATCGGATGAACCACAATGCCAGGATTCAATCAATCCCATATATATTCCCTTCGTCTCGCGATATTTTACTTGCCCGAGATTTGATCGTCGGTACCGTCATACCTAGTTCAATCTCGTTCACAGCAAGTACTTTACTCGTTCCGTAATCCGATATCACTTTGTGATTAACTCCTTAACCACATGCTTGCAAGCGGTGTTGATATCGATTACCGAGTGGGCCCGAAGTATATCTCTCCGACTTGGGAGGGACAAATCCCATCTCGATACATACAACCCAACAGATACTTTCCGATCACCTGAGAGACACCTTTATGATCACCCTATCATAGGATGACGTTTGATGACCTCAAAGCTTTCTTCCGATACCAGGGAGTTGTATTATCTCATGGTCTAAGGAATACAATATTTGACATAAGAAAAGCTTCGCAAAGACGAACACGATGACACGATCTAATTGCTTCGCTTAGTTTGGGTCTGTCCATCATATCATTCTCCCAATGATATGATCTCATTATTAATTGACAACTCATGTCCATGGTTAGGAAACCTTAACCATCATTAATCAATGAGCTAGTCCATAGAGGCGTACTAGGGACACGGTGTTGTTCACAAACCACACAAGTATTAAAGTTTCCGCTTAATACAATTCTAGCATGGAATATAAACATTATCATGAACAAGAATTATAATAATAACATCTTTATTATTGCCTCTAGGGCATAATTCCAACAAGGACATCATCTACGAGCAGCGCACCGCCATCAAATCCCTGGTCCTCCCCGACTTCATCGTCCACTGGATGGAGCTCCAGCTGCCGGATACTCCGGACATGTCACAGTCCTGGACGATGCACTTCAACGGCTCCAAGCGCGAGGCTGGAGCAGGGGCCGGCATCATACTGACATCTCCTCAAGGCAACAAGATGAAGTATGTCCTTCAGATGAAATTCCACGCCTCCAACAATGAGGCCGAATATGAGGCCCCCATCCACGACATGTGGATGGCGAAGGTGTGTGGCGCAACACGCCTTGTCATCTATGGCGATTCGAACCTCGTTGTACAGTAGATGATGAACGAGTGTGACGCTCACAACGCCAACATGATCACATACCATGTGCTCTACAACTCACTCAAAGGAGACTTTGATGGCTGTGAACTTCGGCACGTTGGCAGAGAAAGCAACGAGGAGGCCGACAAACTCGCCAACATTGGCTCCACCTGCGCTCGGGTGCCACCAGGAGTGTTCCTTGAACAAATCTGCGTACCCTCCATCAAGAGGAAATTCCCAAAAGGCTCAGCCGAAGAAGCAGAGCACTCGGGGGCTACGCTACCCGAAGGACAAGAAGGGCCCGAGATTCTCGACATGAAGGTTGAGTTTGTCAGCCTTATGCAGGTCATGGTGATTGAAGAAACATGGACACAACTGTACCTCTGCTACCTGATAAACAATCAGCTACCTAAGGACCCGACAGATGCCCGGTGCATATCTCGCCGATCAAAGGCCTTCACTATCATCAATGGCGAGCTATACAAGCGTAGAATTTCGGGTGTGATCCAACGATGCGTCACCATCAGTGACGGCAAAAGCATCCTCCTAGACATTCATGAGGGTATCTGCAACCATCACGTAGGCAGCCACGCCCTGGTCGCCAAAGCTATACGAGCTGGGTTCTATTGGCCAACCGTAATGAACGACGCCAAGGAGATAGTCCAAAGGTGCAACGCCTGCCAGAGGTACGCGGACAAGCCACGCGCGCCAGGATCCAAGCTGAGGCCAATACCAATGGCTTGAACCTTTGCTCAGTGGGGCCTCGACATGATTGGCAAACTGCCAAAGTCCTCGCCAAGAGGCCACGTCTTCCTCCTGGTCGGAGTCGACAAATTCTCCAAGTCGATTGAGGCCATGCCCGTCACCAACCAAAGCAGCAAAACCGCTGTCAAGTTTTTCGAGTCCATTGTCTACAGGTTCGGAGTTCCCCATAGCATCATAACGGACAATGGCTCAAACTTCATCTCGAAGGAGTTCTGAAACTTCTACGGGAACCTCGGCATCAACCTGTCCTATGCCTTAGTAGCGCATCCATAGACCAACAGACAGGTCGAAAAAGCCAACGGCCTCATCGGCAACGGCATCAAGAAGCGCCTGCTACGCCTACTCGAAAGGATTGCGGGAGCCTGGGCGGACGAGCTATCCTCCGTTCTCTGGAGCCTGCGCACAACGCCAAACAACTCAACTGGATATACACCCTTCTTCATGTTGCATGGAGCCGAAGCCGTGCTACCTGCTGAGGTACGCCACAAGGCCCCAAGGTCGTCGCATATAGCAAGGCCGAATCATTGGCCGCACTCGAAGGTGACGTTGAAACACTCGACGAGGCACGTGACATTGTCGCGACCCGCTCAACAGCGTACCAGCAGAGCCTCCACAACTACCACAGCCGTCGGCTGTGACCAAGGTCCTTCGTCGAAGGAGACCTCGTCCTGCGACTCAAGCAAGAAGGGCACAAGAAGCTCAAGTCACCCTGGGAAGGACCCTACATCATCATCGAAGTCATCCCAGGTGGCGCCTACCGCCTCATGGACGTCGCATTAGGAGTCGAATACTCCAATCCCTGGAACGTCACGCGAATGTGACGCTTCTACCCCTAGCTACCCTTTACTTTCAATAAGGCTACTCAACTAGGCTATTTAGCCGAACAATGTACATCCTCGTTTATGATGAATAAAAGCTAAGTTCCTTGGCCCAAAACAATCTTTTTCCTTTCAATTACTTACTTCTAAACACGCTCGGGGGCTGCGCGTCACCTTACGACTCCTTACGACTGACAAACAAACGCATACAACTTGAGTAGCTGACCATTTCAGGCTAACGAAAAGGATATGCACATACAATGCACTACGTGCCAACATATACAAACTTTACAAAGGGCATTATAAGCACACTCGAATAAAATATTGACTTTACATTATCTCGTTTTCTTTGACATGACTTAACTGTGCTAGAGCAGAACAATTGTCCGCTCCTCAAACATATCTACAACCACAGCTGCATAATGTGGGCGCATATCCCACAACATCCCATCTAGAGGAGGAGGTTACCTAGCCTCTATATCCGCAAGATTAACATCATGAAGATGCAGTCAAACAAGAGATAGAGTAGCCTTCACACCCGCAATCAGTTTGTGGCGCATCATCTCCGAAGGTGGCCCAAATAGCCGCCAGCGACGATCTCACCCACTTCAGTACCCGAAGAACTTGGTGTACGCGATCTTGCACCGTCGCAAGGACGATCGCTCGATCACGGTCCATCCAGAAGAAGCCTCCGACCTCCAAGTCTTGTTGCGTCAGGCAATTCATCCGAATTGTGACGCGCTCCTTCTCTTCCTTTGAAATCATATTCACAACTGCACAAACATCGGGTGAGCCAACATAAAAATAAGGCGCACTCGAGAAAGCATCGGTTCACGAGGACTCATATTGGATTTTCTCACCCATTTTCCGAAATTCTTCAAGCAAGAACTCTTCCCTGACAATGGCTCGCTCAGCCTTCGACTTCCACACATCTGCATGTGACTGTGGATGCTGAGGATGTCCTTCTCCAAACTTCGGATGCGACCACGCAGGAAAGGCAACTATGATGACTCGCTTAGCGACGGGCGAGAACCAGGCGCAGGAGACGGTGTGATCACTGGAGTCTCACCTGAAGGACCCTAAGGGTAAAAAGGCAAACACGAACATCACAAAAACTTTCGACAGCAGTTGAAAGACAAATTCATACATATACATAATCAAAGCCATTTCATGGCAAAATGAAGCTTGTTCATCCAAAAGACATTACAGAGGTAGCAAAAGTTAGAAGACTAGACTAACTACACTACAGAAGGACCTAAGCGCCAGCACCCGGAGCAGCTTCGGAGCCAGTGTGCCTACTCTTGGCCGCTCGCTGCTGCTCTGCCGAATAGTCGGCCAGGTGATCAATGAGCTTAGGCCCAAAATGGTTGCAGTGGGAGGCAAAGGTGGCAAAAGATACCTTAGAGCCATCCGCCACTGTCGGCATCCTGGATGTGACCTAGGCTAAATCCAGCTCCGCTCCGGACGCCATTGCCATGGCCAACCCCATGGCATCACTGACTCTCTTCTGCTTGCGTTTGTACTCTGCCGGAGCGTCGCCCGGCAGAGCATCCGCCAGCGAGTCGATGTCCTCGAGGGCAACGCCCCTGGGATTGACCTCCTTATAGAAGCGTGCCAGCACCTTCTTGGCCTTGTCCAGAGAGTTCATGGCAGAAGAGCAGCGATCCTCGATCGCTGCGGCAACATCTGTCAGGAGATCCCCATGCTCCAGCACGCCGCGGTCAAACGCGACGCTAGAAGCATCTGGCATAAATAGCACCAGAAAAAAATTCGAGTGAGAAACAAGAAAAGGCACCCCAAGATACGGAAGATACAAAAAAGGAGACAAGGGCAGCTTACGAGAGATAGCCTTGGCAGCAGCCATGAGCTTGTCAATCGTGGCCTTATCTTGAGCGGCTGCTGCTCACGATCTTCGGCCTCCTTCTGCTGGCGCTCAAGGGCTTCCGTAGCATCCGCTGCCTTCTTATCCGCCTGGCCGAGGTTCTTTTCGAGAGCGTTCAGCCTACGGAGAGCAGTATTGTTCTCATCTGCAGCATTGAGAAACAATTGATGAATATTCAAACATACTTGACGCACTCGAAAAATAAGCAAGAAGACACCTACGCACCTTGGAGCTTCTTGAGTTCACCCTCTAGAGACAGATGCTGCCGGATAAGGAGGTTGGCGCCACGAAAAAAAGTTGCAAAAAGGCCAGTAAATCTGATGAGTAAAGGACTCGGGGGCTCCCCCCACGTAGTGAAAGATCAACACTTACATGGTCTAGGATGGACTCCGAAGGTTTACATATAGTCTTCCGAGTCACGAGTGCACGAGCCTCCCGCCTCGCGGAGCTTGAATCCTCGTCCTCGGAGTTGGCCACCATCTTGGGAAACGAAGGCGTTGGCTTCGATTCTGCGATCATTTCTTCGGTGTACTCATCAAGGGACTCCTCCGAATGGTTACTGCTAGTACTTATAGAGAAGTAGATCAACAAGAGGCTAATACTTAGCACACGAATAAAGTACCAAGACTCGAACAGAGTAACTTACGATGTTATGTATGACAAATTGAAGACAAGAGGTTCCTTCTCCTTCTTCTTCTTCTTCTTCTTCTTCTTCTTCTTCTTGGCTGGCGACTGCGGGGCCATCGCCCGAATGGGCACAACAAGAAAAGGTGTAGAGGTCGCACCCTCATTCCCGTCGTGCTTCTCAAGGAAGGACAGACCTTTCAGCGTTGGTGGCGTCGCCCCATCCAAAATTTCACTCTAGGACCTCTTTCGGGTCTGCCCTTCACTTGGCTCGGGGGCTTCCAGGGAAGGAGATTGCGCCGGGGGGAGCTCGGATTCCGATTCCGCCTCCTCGTTGTCCGGTGCATCCGTGTACTTCTCAGGTAGAGGGGGCATCATCCCCGCTACCTTGAGGCCCTGTAAACAAAAGACAAAAGAGAACGAGATAAGTAACACTAACATGCAACAAGCACTCAAAAGCGCTACGCACACACTACAAGTTTTCACCTGGGAAACTGCTTTCTTGGCGCTGAAAGGGGAGGTCAAAGATTTCCCCGGGAGGTCCTTGTCGGCCTTGAACTTAAGCAGGGGCTGAAGCGTTTTATCAAGGTCACCTGAAGACATCTCCTCAGGCAAGACCCTTGTCAGATCACTGCGGCCAGCATACAGGAGCATCGGATGCGCCCTCGCTTGGAGCGGCTGCACCCGATGCTTGAGGAAGGTGCGGATGATGTCAACACCATTGACCTCTTTGCCGGCCACAAGCTGAAGATCTTCCACCCGCTTGTAGAGCTTCTCCACCTCTACGGATTCACCCTCTAAGATGTCATTTCCCCACGACCTCTTTCGGGTGATCTTCTGGGTGGAATCGAAAGGAGCAAGACCAAAATGCTGACCGTCCAACTTGACGTCGCGGATGTAGAACCACTTTCGATGCCAGTACTGGACAGACTCGCAAATGGAGAAACAAAAGAATTGGATGGTGGAGCGTATAGAGATGATGCAGCCACCAAGGGGATAAACACCACCGGTGCCAGAGTGCCTCTTCATGGAGTAGAGTCTCTGGAAGAGGCCAAAGTGCGGCTCGATGCCGAGCCAACACTCGCACAGAGTGATGAAGCAAGCAATGTGAAGGAGAGAATTGGGAGGCACATGATGCAACTGAATCCCATAGAAAAAGATAAGCCCATGAAGGAATTCGCGGGCGGGCAAGGAGAGACCCCGGACAACAAAAGAAAAAAACATCACCCGAAATCCTTCGGGTGGGCGTGGGATTACCTCCTGGCCGGGAAGGATGGTGTCGTCCTTCTCCTTAGAGATCAGCCCGACATCACGAAGTTTGCGCAAATCTGAATCGCGCATGTCCGTGCGTCGCCACCCGCCGTCGGTGGTGCGGCCCGGAGCAGCGGCCTTCTTCCCAGTGATGGCGGCGCTCGACCCCGCTACAGCGGACGATGTCTTCTTCGGCTTGCCCATCTTGGAGTGGCGGATGCGGCGACGAGAATGAAGAAAATACGAAGGAAAAGTACGGAGGGCGTGCAGTGCGTGACGAGAACAGAGAGCTCAGGAAATGGTGGCAATGGCGATGAGGCAGAAGCAAATAACAAAGGGTAAAAAATCACTGTTTTCCCCACAGTATAAAAGGGAGAAGACGACGCGGCAGAGCCGTTGATTGTGAAGCCCTAACGCGTGCCGCAAATCTCGTCGTCGACGTGTCAGCACCAAACTGAACCGTCGCCAACACGCTGTCCACTACGCACGGAAATCGAGGAGTCGCCGTAACTTTCGCCATGCCTACACGTGACTAGTCAATGTCAGGTCAGACGGTAGGACCCATGATCGTCCCCTCGCATCTTTTCTGCTGCCGCAGACGGTTGAGCTCACCAGTCGTCAGCACTGGCGTCACCAAAGCAAAGCCAGCAACGGCTCGAAGATTTTGCCTGATCATAAAAGTACTTACTCGAGTCTACGACTCAACCAACTACTCGGGGGCTACTCCTATCAGGAGCACTAGCCGCGTACCTGAGAAATTACGATGATAACGTCACCTAGAAAATATCTTTGAGTCCTACATCGAGTCCGCGACTCCACTACGGAGTCGGGGTCTACTCCCATAGGAAGCGCTGGTCGCGCATTCAAAAAAAGTGTCCTTTAGACTAATAATGCAAACATGTGAGAATGATTGAACTAAAGTCTCTACTCGAGTCTATGACTCGAGCGGACACTCGGGGGCTACTCCCATAGAGAGCGCTAGTCGTGCACCCTATGAATTATTCGATTGAGATCCTTTGGATCAAATACGACAAAAATCTTTTGGCAACTTTTCCCAAATTAACGCTAAGTGAGAAGCAGTCTCCTTGGACACCTGAAACACCTCCGCGGTGATAAAAATTTCGGATGTCGCAAAGATAAGTCCTACAGGTACTATCTAATGGCCTGGTAGCGCACCCGACTGCGCTCTGCCAGTAAGTTCCCGTGTCAGCAGGCATGATGAAAATCCCGACGGACGCGTTGGGTACACCACTTGAAAAATCACTAGGATTCGACTCCTATAAGACCTCAACGTCCTGAGTGAAATTACACCAGCATTAGTTCTAGATTCGAGTTCGGGGACTCGAGTCTGATGAAGATCATGTTGTTTTTTCCTATGACAGTTAACTAGCCCTGATCCGTCGGGTGAGCCAGGAACACGCATCAACAATCCCTATTAACTAAACGTTTCTTCCTGAAAAATAGGTTCAACTACAAAGCACCCGAAAGATTGTGGAGTCTCCAGCCGAATCTATGATTCGACTGAACACTCGGGGGCTACTGACATGGATATACCCTACGGGTGCACAACATTGGTATATCCGGTCCAGCCCAAGGAAGGCTCACGCGAGGATTTGCAGCCCAGGAAGATTTCGGGTGGTCCAAGCCCATGGCGAATTCGACTCCTTGGAGAACAAGTCTAGACTAGATAGAATTTCAAAGGGTATCAACCCTAATCTGTAACCGACTCGACCTACCCCCGGGACTTGGCCTATCTATATAAAGGCCAGGAGGGCACGTCGAGAAGGACAATCACCACCTCATACACACACCTCACGCCAGATTGCATCTGCGCACCCCTATAACCTTCGGTTCTGCCGTAATCAAGAGCAGACAAGCAGGAGTAGGGTTTTCCCTCCGGGTCCTGAACCTGGGTAAATCTCATGTCCCTGTGTGGCTTGTCTGTTAACCGTTCCGCGACTTCCATCATCCCCATCTTCTCTAAATCCAAGTCCATAACAATGGGCATTAATGAGTCGAACCCTCGTCACAGATATATACAACAACGACTCATTGAGTCAAAAATGCAGATATACAATACAAATATCCAAATCACATTGAAAACGATACAATCGTCTGAGTACGGACAAGATGCAAATGGGGATAAGAGCCCTGAAGAATAACCAATATTGTCCATAACCCTGATCAGGCCAAACCGGAAGGGTAACCCTGCTAACGACGTCGATCTCAAACCTGCTAAATAAAAGAGGTGCCTAGAAAGGGCAAACGAAAAAGCGAGCGGTCAGCACTAAGGTCAATACACGGCGAGTCTTTGAATTCGGCAGCGCAACATGCACTAAACAACCTATAGAGACTCGATACAACTATCGGCTATTAGAGAGAGATGAGAAAGACCTATCCGGAACCAACCTGATACTATCACCAAACATACCCATCCTGGTATTTTCCCCTCGAGACCAAACGATGAAGTCAATCCGAGGAAACTCACACGGTTGGCAGTTTTATTCATTCTTTCCATGGCGGTCATCCAAATTACTAGTCATATCAGGTACAAGTCAAATTATAGCAACAAACTTTAGTTATAGTTGTCTATGATCGAGATACTATGCTCCAAGTCGTCCATAACCGCAGACAAGTTTTAGAAAATATTTAACCCTACAGGGGTGTACAAAAGTTTCCACACGCACTTCGACCCTTGTTGCTAGATCAGTTAACATACACCCATCGGTATGTCGGCGGGGCCTCGAACATGACTCTTTCACAGACCCAAAGCAAGTACATGGGGGCCACCCGAAAGAGCTACCTGTACGAAGTATAGCTAATCCTCCTCGTACGGACCCTGAGGTTGCGTGGACTTGCACGGGAGCAGAGGTCATAGATAAAAATTTTCCTTGAGAGAGTGCCGCACCTACGCAACAGTAATAGAGCCAATATAAGACTAGAAAAGCCCGCATATGGTCTCCATATTTAATTATGAGGTGAATCGTCATAATGCTCCCAAACCACACAATATGTATGCGACATGAACAATCATATGCAACAAGTAGATATTATATATTATAAAAATATGAGGCTTGGAAAAGGGGTCACACATGGCGGTCCAGAGATCTTGGGGTTTCTAGCGATCGGGCTTCGGATCGGGGCTTCAGGGTTCGGGATCCAGGGTCTTGGCGCCATGTAGGAGGTCATGGCCTTCCGCGACGGAGGTTCTTCGGAATCCATGAAGGAGAGCTCTGGACTCCAACTTTGTGGTTGGTACGGGAGACCTTGGCGGTGACACGATGTCCATGTGGGGGTTGTGGATCGTCTCGATGCATCTTCATCAGATTCGGTCTCGGGGCAGAACACATCAACATACGGGATTGTGGAGGAGGCAGTGATGAAGCTATTATTCAAGCCAATACCACTCCCCAAAAGCATTATCGCCCTTCTCCCGTACCGGACTCGAAGCAGCGGGGTCTCGGAGGCCTAGTGTCCCAGCTCGCGGTGCACGCTGCGAGACGGGATGAGAAATATCAAGGTAGCGCAGTGCTCTGGAACTGGAGGCGCAAAGGGATGTGCGACGTTGTGTCTGAGAGGAGGCACAACCTATTTCTTATAGGCACATAGGGAAGGAAGACATGCTGCGCAGAATATGAAACGAAGAGGCCAAAGTTGAAGCGAACAGGCGGCAACCATCTTGTATTAAAATTCCACTCGAGCAAAATGTTTCAGCTTGTATACATATACCATTCATGCGTGGCAAAATAAAGCTCGGCTCGGCGAGATTCCCGCAACTCGCGCGCGCGTCGTGGCGTGGCGAGGTGAACAAGGAGGAGGAGCGCGCATGTATATGTCTTCTCTTGTCAATCTTTTACAAGTGGTGGAAGAGCTCTGCTTATAAGCTGGTACAACTTTCACTTAACTAGCCACGTGGACTAAACTTTTGTCCAGCTCTTGCCTTGCATTAATGGATCAAATGGGCCTTTAGGATTTCTTGAATTTATTGGCATATAATAAATGGGCCGGGCCTATTTAGGCAAAAAAATCCAACAATAGGCCATTCATAAAATTTTAAAGAATTCTAAGATCTATATTCCTTTGTCTCATATAGTGTCTTTGAAAAAATCCACAAAAATCCTATACTCCAAAATTACTATGGTTTTTATTTGTTCCAAATATGGCCTAAATCTATTTCGTACTACCACGTGTCTAAGGATGATAATTTTACACATGGGTACGGATACTCGCGGGTACCTTAGCTGCATAAATAGGGTATGGGCACACTTTATATCTATACTCTACCCATTAAGTTACGGGTATGAGCACGAATATAGACTTGTACACATGGGCATACCCATATCCTGGTCGTTTAAACTGACCTATCAAACTTACATATACAATGTCAACCTATGTGGCCAAAAAGTCTAGGGACAAGTATACGATTGCGAATTCTAAACTTCCATACTTTCATGTACTCGTCTACCTATTATTAAGAAGAGATAATTATCTTTTTTCAAATATATGTTATTGATGTACGTAAAATTATGAATAGTTGTATACTATTAGATTTACCACCAGATACCCAATGGGTATGGGTAACCGACAGGTATGGCTATAGGTAAAATTTTATACCCGAGGATACGCGTATGGGTAAACTTTTATACTCATTAACTATATGGGTATATGTATGATATTACTTTATCCTTCCAATACCCTGCTCATGCCCGTTTAGAGCATCTCGAACACACGTGTATATAGGAGAGAGAAGATTTCTACAAAAGTGTGTGCTCTTCTTAAGCGGATTGACTAAAATTGTTTACCTATAATTTATTTTACTTCTCCTGCACAAATAGTAATTCAAAGATGATCGAATTCCAAAATAGTACTCCCTCTGTCTCAAAGATGTCTTAGATTTATCAAAATTTGGATAAATCTATATACTAAATAGTGTTTAGATTCATCCAAATTTTAGCAAATCTGAGACATCTATTATGGGACGGAGGGAGTACCTCCCGATTTGACATTTGTGTCATCACTTATCCATTGATGAGTAGCAACCTTCCTTACAACATTTGTGAGAGTTGTTCCAATTTTACCCTATTTAGTGAAGTTGTGTTAGTTTTCACCCAATTAGTATACGTCAAACTTCATACACTAGCCAATGTAAATAAGGCAATCCACATACACTATAACAATATCAGTATTAACTTAGCAAGTTTGCATGCATGCTTTAATAAAATTCACGACAACATCACTAGCGTTCCTATAGCTAGCTTTTGACTACCGAGCCACACACACACATTGGGTTCTTTCTTAGATCTGGATGGAGTGGGAACACTTAAAGCACAAAAAATTAAGGATGGCAGTGGGTACTAGTACCCTTTACCCTACTTAGTATAAAAAAATAAACTATTTTTTAGCAAAACACCATTTTTGCGATAACTGTTCATTTATTTGAACTAGGCTAAACTAAGGGTTCCAAAGTTCCATCTCTAACAAAAATACGAGAAGGCATTGATCTAGGTTAAGTCTAATTGGTGTTGCTAGTGAGACCAGACTAACTCGAACACCCTAGGAAGTAAAAGCTCCCCCATCCTAAATTACCAACATAGACAAATACTCTCTTAGTTTTACTACCTACATACCGGTTTATAAGCCTTTTTAGCAAGCTAACAGAGCTAGTACTACCTACAAAGTGATTTATTGGGCTAACATAAAGTTTAAGAAAAAAGTTTAACCATAAAATTTATTAATAAAATATGAGTTATATGTCATAAAAATTATACCATTGGATTGATACATATGATTCATATTTTGTTGGTCAAATTTATAGTCAAATATATCTGTTGAGCTCAGTGTTAGTCTAATAAACCGGTACGGAGGGAGTATGTTGTTAGGACGGTAAGCCCTGAATGAATTCCAGGTGATGGTTGGATTGATTGCTCTAGGGCTTATGGCCATTACTCGCGCGCAGCTCAGAAGTAGCAGTACATTCACGCGCGTTGCTCGATCGTGGCCACATTAATTGTCGGCTTGTCATTCCCTTTACTGTTAATCCATGTGAGCCGCCCCGGTATATGTACGTGTTTCGTTGTCCAGTAACCATTTGGGGGAACAATCTCTTACGGGGCGTGACATCTCAGGACGGGCCGCTGCAGAATCACTATGCACGCACGCAGATCGTTACTACTCCATCTTGAGACGATTATCTTTGCTTTGATATCATCAGTTTGTTTGTGTGCACATACCAACGTTGCAGCCCGTCCTGGATCTGACTACTCAGCAGCAGTCACACACACACACAAACACACACACACATAGACATAGCACGACGCACTGCACAAAGAACACAGTGCAGATGATACAAAAGAGGCCAGCCTTTTGATCATTTGGTGCCTACTCTACTGGGAGCAGGGCCAGGGCCGAGAGAGGGAGGGAGAGCTGCGGCAGCCACTGCCCAAGCAAGACACAGCGCGCGCCTGCATCCTTGCTTGCACTGTTTGCTACGCGCGAGCAGGCTGGCGTGCCCGCCCAAACCAAACCTTATCTTTTCCCCCATATACCACAGGGCAGAGGTCCAGTCCAGTCCAGTAGCCACCCCACCGGAGAGAAAGAAACATACGCATCCCACCAACGCGAGAGGGGAGCTCAGAGATCCTCAGAACCACTGCTGCATTTGTACCGCTCCTCAAGTCAGCCGCAGCAGCAAAGGAGAGCGAGATAATAAGAGCGGTTGTGTGGTGTCGTTCGTCGCCAAAAGCATCGCGACACCAAGAACCGGCCACCGAGCGAGCGACTCATCCATCCGTCCGTCCGTCCTTGGAGCATGGCAGCGCTAGTGGACGCCCTGTGCGCATCCAGCGTCGTCGTGGACAATGCGGCGCTCGTCTACGACACCTTCAACGCCGCCTCGGCCGCGGGGTTCTTCTTCGACAATGCCGCGGCGGCTTACTGCGACGGCGCCGCCGGCATTGTCGTCCGTCCGGCGCCCGTGCCGCAGCAGGAAGCGCCGGCCGCTGGCGACCTGGCTGCGGCCAGGGAGACGTCGTCGGTGGCGCTGCCGCTGCCTCTGCCGCCCAGGAGGAAGCGGCGGCGGCGGGCGCGGAGCTGCAAGTCGAGGGAGGAGAGCGAGTGCCAGCGGATGACGCACATCGCCGTGGAGCGCAACCGCAGGCGACAGATGAACGAGTACCTCGTCCAGCTCCGCTCTCTCATGCCGGAGGCCTACGTCCAGAGGGTACGTCTCGATCTCTCATTTCTCGTTTTTGTTTGTTTTGCGTCCGTGTGCTATCTGATTCGTCAAGAAGAGAGGAAGAAAGGGACGCCGGAGCGACTTGGTGGGGAGAATGATGGAAGAATGTTTTCTTGGGCCGAAAGAGACCCACCGTCACTATTGAGGAGTTCCTTCTCTTTTCCCCACGCGCAACGCCTTTACTGCTCGACGGACGTAGTAGGAGGGAGGGAGATCTGTTGTTGAGGAGAAGCATCCATTCCTGGTCGGACTCCGGGACGCCATTAATGTGTCTCCCTCCCAACTCATCAATTCACTCTTGTTGCACGAGAAGCCATTGATTGTTCCATGACCATGAGTTAGCACTGTTTCTCTGACAGAGTTATTGCTCGTTTTCCTTTTTCTTGTATAGGGAGACCAAGCCTCGATCGTTGGAGGGGCGATAGATTTCGTCAAGGAGCTGGAGCAGCAGCTGCAGTCCCTGGAAGCGCAGAAGCGTAGGCTCTCTGATCACCACCACCAGCACCAACACAAGGCGGCATGGCACGAGCCGACGCACGCCGCCGCACCCTGCGTGACGGAGTCGACGAGCAACTGCAGCAGCGGCGTGACCGAGTCCGACGCGTCCGACCCCGCCGCGGCCCCGTTCGCGGGGTTCTTCACGTACCCGCAGTACGTGTGGTGCCACTCCCCGCGCGACTCGGGCGCGACGCTGTCGGCGGAGGAGAGCCGCGCCGGCGTGGCCGACGTCGAGGTGAGCCTGGTCGAGACGCACGCCAGCGTCCGCGTCATGGCGCCGCGGCGGCCGGGCCAGCTGTTCCGGGTGGTCGCCGAGCTGCAGGCGCTCCGGCTCACCGTGCTGCACCTTAACGTCACCGCGCTCCACTCACTCGTACTCTACTCCCTCAGCGTCAAGGTACGTACGCAGACTTACTGGTGATTTCGGCTTATTTAAACAGAAAAGTGCCACACTTTAGTCAGTAATCTCTTGTCTTACAAGGACATCCCGTGCACGCTCCCCAACGTATAGGACGTCCCGATGCACACACTCGAGGCACACCGCACACGGCTAGAACTAGTCTATCGCGCACGTTGTAGGCTCTCGGATCGAGCGACGCCCATCGGGAAGATTGCGTGTGTCCGGACGCATGATTCAGGAATCATGAGCCCGTTCTGCACTGCACAGCAGGGAACCGAGCTGATTAATTAATTAATCCTCAATTCCATTGACGCTAGCCTTGCGTTCGATTTGAGCATCTCAAAAAGAAAAAACATGTCAGATATTCCCCTGCCTTCAGTGCCCCCCTTGGATGGACTGACCAGACACAAAATATGGGTGATCACATCACAACGCAGACGTCGAAGCTCGATCAAGTGCTCGCATTATTGATCGCGACGCATCGAGATTTTTTTCACAAATTCAATCAGAATCCGATGAACTTGACCACACTTGTAGACACCTGGGTCTTTTCTTGCTCCCCCTTGGGCATCGTACTACGGATCAGTAGCGGCACAGAGTGAGTGGTGCTGCTGATTCCGTGTTCGCTTGCTTTTGACCGGATTTAGTTCCCAGTAGTATCGGTCGTGAAAAAGGTGTGATGCATCAGCGTTGCTGTCATGTCTCCTGGGAACGTGCATCTTCGGTGTTGTTGCAGGCCGCCGTGTGACGCTTCATGAAAAAGCATCGCGTCCTAGATTTGTCAGTCTTTAGCAGTGCCAGCAGGGGCAGGGAGAGAATCTCTTTTCCTCGACTGGTATCGAGATCGGCATCCGATAGATGAGCAGAAAAAGGCTATCTAGCGCTTCTAGCTAGCCGGCGACTGTAGCTGGGCAGCGTACCGTGTCGCTGCTCCCTTCCCTTGCGCTGTTTTAGCAAGCCAGCCATGGCAGCGCGAGACACTGTTCGCCTGTGGAATCTATTCTACACTGTAGCTTTTTCTGCCGAGCGGCAGGTTCCCTGATTCCCTGACCGGCCATTGCGTTTCGCACATGCGTGCCTCTTTTTTTCATCAGCAAGTTTGAGTTTGACTGACCTGTGCCGTGTGTGCTGCAGGTGGAGGAGGGGTGCGGCCTGACGACGGCGGACGAGATCGCCGCTGCGGTGCACCATGTGCTATGCTGCATAGAGGCGGAGGCGGGGGCGGAGGCTTGCGGCCGCGCAATAGGCGACCTTGACGGCCACGGTCTGGAGCGAGGATTACGCCACATGTAGTATGTAGTAGTACTCAGCTAGGTAGCGCAATGCCACGGTGAGTAAAGTATTTTTCACGTCGGTTAGTCCGTCGGATCTACTGAGCCTAGATATTGTACTCCAGTGGTGCACGTCGGCCTGCCGTTTTTTCTCCGTGCAACGATCTGGCTGGCTACTGTATCCAGTAGAGGAAGGCGTGGCGGTGTAGTGTAGCTTTGGTTCAGCTGAGATTAATTCCGCAATGTTATGGGGCAAAGTTAGTTCCGGTTTCTAAATAAAATGCGGCATGTGCCGTCCTTGTTTTCAATCGGTGCCATTATTAATGAAGTACATGTTCGCCGCGCAACGATGAACAGAGGTCTTTGAGGTTCTTCGTTTGTCAATTTGAGAATTTCATGTTTTTTTCCTTTTAGAAGATGATTTTGCTGCCTCCAACTATCTGGCGCTTGGCAACCGCAAATCGAGCGGAACCCCCGTGCCGCTCCCTAGGACGGCACCGGGGCCTACCACCGCCAGAGAAGCCATCCCTGTCGTAGATCCCCGATGCTGCCAGCCTCGTCAGCGATGGTGGTGGGCCCCAACAACGAAGGAGCTTGGTGGGCTGATCGTGGCAACGGCGTTCAAGTGGGGTGGCGCGAGTTCATCCCATCGAGCGCGGAGGTCACAACGGAACTCTCGGGTTGAGGTGGCGGCGCTGATTCCCTTCCTCGACGATGCATTGCAGTGCGATCTTATGGAAAAGACGGTGTTGTGGATCTTGGTTCCCACCTAGATCCACCATCAATGTGTTTCCAAAACGTCCGACGGTGCAAGGCGAAGGCTGTGCTTGGCTGCGGTTTTTGAGGTGGGCGCGGCGCGGTGGTTCTGGCTATTGCTCGAATGGCCTTCTGACTCGTGTGGGTGGCGACCAGTGCGTGCGGTGCCTGCGATCTGAATAATGGTGGTTTTGGCCCTGCTGATCTTCGCACACCATGTCGCCGATTTGCTTCATGTCGACCTCATTGATCTGGATGCCAACGAGGTATGGTCCTCCTCTCAGAGATTTTCGTGGTCTGGCGCATGACGTTCATGGATATCTAGATTAAAATTGATCTGATCGTGTGCATGCTTCATAGGGGCATGGCATGAAGCTTTATATTCAGTTAGTGACATGGGACATGTCTACATATAGATTTTCATGGTATATGGATAGAGGTGGAGAAATTCATGACGTCTGCGATCGGAGGTTTGCAATGGTAGAGAGGTTTTTTTGGTTGCGACGAAGACTGGCTACACATGTTCTTCATGTGTGTCGAGTGTTGTTGGGAATATGTGTTTGTAATAAATGGAGGTCCTACGAGCTGGAAGAGTTTCAAGCAAGATACTGTGTCTGCATCTACAACAGAGGCTGAGTATATTAACGCCTTGGAGGCAGCAAAGGAAGCTGTTTGGATGAGGAATTTCCTCATGGATCTTGGTGTGGTTCAGGGATCGTCCAATCCGTTAGACGTGTATTGTGACAACAATGGTGCTATTTCACAAGCCAAGGAAACTAGACAACACCAGAAGAACAAGCACATACTCATGCGGTACCACCTGATTCGCCAGTTCGTGGATTAGGGTGATATCAAGTTATGCAAGGTACACACGGATGCAAATGTTGCGAATCCGTTGACAAAGTCGTTACCACAACCGAAGCATGAGGCGCACCTAAGGGCCATGGGCATTAGATGCTTAGACATGTGATGTCGGAAGATTGACTCTAGTGCAAGTGGGAGACTATTGGGAATATGTCCTAGAGGCGATCATGTATGATGATATTTCCCATTGTATTCATGAAGATATTAAGTTGTCCTTGTATGAGCATGTGATGTATATCATTGAATATGTGATTCGGTTGTGGAACTATACATTCATGTTGTTTGTACTAAATGTCCTTGTTCATTGAGGTTGTGCTGGACACATAACTTAGACCAATGTGAAAGTCAGCTTGATGACTCGATTCCACTTGTCATGGGCATGGAGATGCTATTCCGACTTACACATATTCGTCTAAAGAGTTTAGCGAGTCGGATTGACCCATATTGAGGTACAACGAACAAGCTGTCATTTATATATCTCAATCAATGTAATCCTTAGACCTGAGGTTATTGCACAGTCCGAGTTGAGGATCACCGACTTAGGTTATGTCAAACACTCATCCGTAACTAGGCAGTTATAAAGGCAGAATTCGGGTCGGCTGAGAATCAAGCTGCGTGATGTGAATAACCAAGATGGGATTTTGCCCCTCCACTTGGAGAGATATTCTCTGGGCCCTCTCGTGAGATATGATTCGGAAATCATGGCCATGTGCGACTCGGTTAAGTGTTAACCGAGGTGATCGTCTAAGAGTTAGTCGGATGAATCATTTATCTCGGATCGAGAAGAGAGTCGGACTATTTAAGGGATGACAATTATTTGCCTATAGTCTGACAAGGTATATCGTGAGGCAAAAGGGCCTCGGACACAAGTCGCATTGGAAAGGAAAGTCATCATGACTCTTTGGTACTTGGGAGTCGGCACGTTCTGCTAGAAGCCTCTACCGACTGATCGATTGAGAGTCGGACTCCAATCGTGTCCAAGTAGCCATGAGCCTGCCGGGTCACACACTTAAGAGCGGGAGCAAGTTCAGATTGGATCTGAACAGGAAATCTGGTTGGGTTGGATCCGAACCGGATTTGGACTGAGTCAGTGAGTCGGACTCACAGTGACTAATATTATATGGGCTTTAGTGAATGGGCCACGAGAGTGGAGCCCACGTTCACTCCCTATATATAGTAGGGCATAGAAACCCAGAAGGGTTAATGGTTGATCGGTTAGGTCATTTCATTTGTTGGAAACCCTAGCTCCACAGCAGTCCTGCCGTCGTAACGAACCTAGCAGTTTACCACCGACGCTCCTTCTTGTATGTGTGGATACCTCCAGAGGTGATGTACGATCAGCACCAGGACGATCGGATCGTAAGGACTGCACTGCATTCAACAGACGTGCTACATCATTAATCCACAATCGCGCGCCTAGTGGTAATCCTCGCGGCCTTCTATCTCAGATAGATCTTGGGATCACCATGTTAGAGGGAAAAGTTTTATTTTATCTCTACGTGGCCCAACAATGGTATTATAGCAATAGCTTCTGGTTTTAGGCTCGAGATCTCGTATATGTGATATGCGGTTGGCTGTTGATTGGATCTATGTGCTGTTTTGGTGATCGATCTATGAGATAGATCGGTTTTGTACAAAGTTGATTGGATCAACTATACTCGAGGAATGGTAGATCTGATTTCCGTGATCATACTGCAGAGGTCGTGGAACGATATACCCCTACCAGTCGGTTTCCGCCATCGGGGTAGACTGTGACACGTAAATCCAGGGTCTCACATACACCCATCCTTAGAAGATCGACGTCCTCGTCGATCAACCACAAGCCAGGAACGTCCCCTCTTGGCATACGTCTGTGCTTCTAGTGCCGGCACATGTGCCATGCCGTGTCCACTCTGGGCCACACGCGCCATGCGCCACATGTCTGCCACTGACCCGCACACGCCCGTGTAACCGCGAGGGTCGGCTCTGATACCACTTGTAACACCCCCGGTCACTCCGGACCGACGACTGTCACTTCTGGCAGCTCAATAGGATCTCTAGACTAACCCCAGAGACCAACACTAGTCTTTTCTACGCACTTTGTCCTAACTCGTGCGCACCTGGTACCCACTTCCCGGTCGGTCACCCATCCTAGAATTTCTCTAGGCCAAGCACGCTTAACCTTAGAGTTCTTTTTTGAATAAACTTCCGGAAAAGAAGTTGCAACTTGTTGGTATAAGTTTCCTATCAATCCTATTGAGCCATGCGCCAGCGTCTCACATACACCCACCCTTAGAAGATCGACGTCCTCGTCGATCAACCACAAGCCAGGAACGTCCCCTCTTAGCACACGTCTGTGCGTCCAGTGCCAGCACATCTGCCATGCCGTGTCCACTCCGGGCCACACACGCCATGCGCCACATGTCCGCCACTGACCCGCACACGCCCATGTAACCGCGAGGGTCGACTCTGATACCACTTTGTAACACCCCCGGTCACTCCGGACCGATGGTTGTCACTTCTGGCAGCTCAATAGGATCTCTAGACTAACCCCACAGACCAACACTAGTCTTTTCTGCGCACTTTGTCCTCACTCATGCGCACCCGGTTACCCACTTCCCGGTCGGTCACCCATCCTAGAATTCCTCTAGGCCAAGCACGCTTAACCTTAGAGTTCTTTTCGAATGAGTTTTCGGAAAAGAAATTGCAACTTGTTGGTATGGGTTTCCTATCAATCCTATTGAGCCATGCGCCAGGGTCTCACACTTTGTTGTTGGTGTTGGAACTTGTTCAGAAAAAACTGGTTTAGGAGTAATAGGCTCAGGTATATTCAGCTCAGTTGAAGTACAATCATCATAATTCTTGCTTATCTTGGTCATTAGTTCTTCAGCATCTGTAGGAGTCCTTATCCTGAAAACACAATCAGCAAAGCTATCTAGGTAGGTCCTAGAATCATCAGTTAGTCCATTATAATAAATATCAAGAAACTCATTTTTAGGTAATGGACATCCAGGATGTGCATGAATCAAGGAGCAGAATCTTTTCCATGACTCAGTCAATTTCTCTTCTTCTCCCTGTTTAAAATCAAAAAGTCTCTGCAAAGCAGCATGTCTAGCACTAGGAGGAAAATATTTATGGAAGAAAGAAGCAATCAAGCAATCAAGGCTATCAATGGAACCAGGAGGTAATCTATTAAACCAAGCCCTAGCTTATCCTTTTAGTGAAAAAGGGAAGATATTAGCAACAAAGTATTTGCGCATCTTAAAATCATCAGAGAACAAAGCACTCATAGTAGAAAGCTCATTCATATGAGCCACAACACTCTCATTTTCAGTCCCACAAAAAGGTTCTTTCTCAACAATATCTAAATAAGACAAATCAAGAGAGAAATCATAATCTTCATCTTTAATATCTATGGGAGAAGTGGAAAACTTAGGATCAGAGGACAACTTAGGCATAATAGTATGTCTAGCAAGGAGACTCGTCATAGCACTAGTACCATGTGTATTTCGGCACTCTTCAAAAAATTCATAAGTGAACTCAATGTAACCATCGTTAATATCATAACTCTCACTAGCCTCAGGTGAGCTAACAGGTGTAACAGTGTCTTCACTAGGAGTTTCGGTATTTCCTAGACTAGCCATAGTAGCATCTAGAAAAGGACCTAATGAACCACTCACATCAAGCACAGTAGAAGTAACATCATGAGTATCAAAAGCAGTTTCAGATTCAGCAGTAGTAGCAGTGTGGGTAGCATGAGTATGTGGTGGTGGTGTGACAAGCTTACTTATAACATACGGTGAATCAAGAGTAGCAGAGGTGTTTAGGACTGTACCTCTTCTTGTAGTGGATGGTAAAATAGGGAACTTTACATCACGAGACTTCCCCATGATGAAAGGAGTAGCAGTGAACAATAATAGATCCAAGTGAACTTACAAATAAAGCTATTCTTCCCGACAAGGGTGCTAGAAAATAGTCTTAATGACCCACAAGTGTAGGGGATCGCAACAGTCTTCGCTGGTAGTATTACCCAATTTATTGATTCGACACAAGGGGAGCCAAAGAATACTTGCAAGCCTTAACAACTGAGTTTTTAGTTCATCTACACCTGGAAATAGTTCTTTCTCACAGAATTTTATCAGTAGCAACAGTTTGTAGTAGCAACAACAAAGCATCAGAAGCAGTAATAGCAACAGTGAAGGAGTGGCAATAGTAACAGTAACGGTAACCGTGGTATTCGAGTGAGGTAGGCATAGGGATGGATGGACGGGCGTTGCATGGACGAGTCTAAACATGTAACTTCAAGATCTAGGGCATTGCAGATAAATAATAACAAGCATCCAAGTACTAAACAATCCTAGGCATGTGCTCCAAATATAGTCATATGTGCTCGCAATGAGAACTTGCACAACATCTTCTGTCCAGCCAGCCCGTGGCAGCGGGGTCTCTAGGGAACTACTGGCAATTAAGGTTCTCCTTTTAATAGAGCACCCGAGCAAAGCATTAACACTCCGTGAACACATGTGATCCTCACACTACAGCCATCCCCTCCGGTTGTCCCAATTATTGTCACTTTGGGGCCTTTGGATCCGGACAATGATATGTGTACACAACTTGTAGATAAGATCACAAACAATACTATCATAACAATTCAATAATAAGTTCAGATCTAAGATCATGGCACTCGGGCCGTAGTGACAAGCATTAAGCACAACAAGTTGCAACAAAGTTAAATAGCACGAATAGAGATACTAGGCACTATGCCCCTAACAGATCTTATTCGATTACATGATAGAACTCATACAATCCCTACCATCCCCAAGCCTACAGTGGCGGATTACTCACTCATGGATGAGGGAAACATCGGTGGTTGATGGAGATGCGTTGGTGATGGCGATGATCCTCTCCAAATTCCCCGTCCCGGCAGGGTGCCAGAACGGAGTTTCTGGATCCGAATCTTGGTTTCTGGTGGCGGTGGCGGAGCGGAACTCTTTCTGGAAAACTATTGACCCCCCCGAGTTTTTAGGTCAGAAGGCAACTTATAGGCGTGGATGGAGGCCGAGGAGTTGCCTGGGGTGCACAAACCCCCTCCAGGCGCGGGGTCAGGTAGGCCCGCGCTTGGGGTTGGTCTGGGGCCCCCAGGCCTCTTCTTTGTCTCCCCTTCTGGCTCCGTGGATCTTCTGGTGAAAAATAGTTTTTGGCATATTTTCCGGGATTTTTCCTGATAGTTGATTTTCTACACAAAAACAAGACACCAAGGTAATTCTGCTAAAAACAGCGTCATTCTGTGTTAGTTGTATCCAAATCACACAAGTTTAGAGAAGAAACAATAGCAAAGTGTTCAAGAAAGTAGATATGTTTTGGACGTATCACATGGCCATGCTTTCCGAATCATATCTCACGAGAGGGCCTAGAGAATATATATCCGAGTGGAGGGGCAAAATCCCATCTTTGTTATTCACATCACGCAGCTTGATTCTCAGCCGACCCGAACTCTGCCTTTATAACTGCCCGGTTACGGATCAGCGTTTGACAGAACCTAAGTCGATGATCCTCAACTCGGACTGTGCAATAACCTTAGGTCTAAGGATTACATTGATTGAGATATACAAATGACAACTTGTTCGTTGTACCTCAATATGGGTCAATCCGACTCGCTAAACTCTTTAGCCGAATCTGTGTAAGTCAGAATAGCATCTCCATGCCCATGACAAGTGGAACCGAGTCATCAAGCCAACTTTCACATTGGTATAAGTTGTGTGTCCAGCACAACCTCAATTACCAAGGACATTTAGTACAAGCAACATGAATGTATAGTTCCACAACTGAATCATATATTCAATGATATACATCAGATGCTCATACAAGGACAACTTAATATCTTCATGAATACAATGGTAAATATCATCATACATGATTGCTTCTAGGGCATATTCCCAATAGTCTCCCACTTGCACTAGAGTCAATCTTCCGACATAACATGTCTAGGCATCTAATGCCCATGTCCCTTAGGTGCGCCTCATGCTTCAGCTGTGGTAACGGCTTTGTCAACAGATCCACAACATTTGCATCCGTGTGTACCTTGCATAACTTGATATCACCCTGATCCACGAACTGGCAAATCAGGTGGTACCGCATGAGTATGTGCTTGTTCTTCTGGTGTTGTCTAGGTTCCTTGGCTTGTGCAATAGCACCATTGTTGTCACAATACACGTCTAACGGATTGGACGAGCCCTGAACCACACCAAGATCCATGAGGAAATTCCTCGTCGAAATAGCTTCCTTTGCTGCCTCCGAGGCGGCAATATACTCAGTCTTTGTTGTAGATGCAGACACAGTCTCTTGCCTGGAACTCTTCTAGCTCACAACACCTCCGTTTATTACAAACACATACCCGGATTGCAAACGAGAATCATCAGAGTCGGTAAGATAACTCGCATCCGTGTAACCCTTTACACTGAGTTCATCTTCACCACCATAAACCAAAAACATATACTTAGTCCTTCTCAAGTACTTTAGGATATTTTTAGCCACTGTCTAGTGGATTTCTCCAGGATCAGCCTGGTATCTGCTCACAACACTTAGAGCATAGGAAACATCCTTCCTAGTACAAATCATGGCATACATGATGGATCCGACTGCAGAAGCATACGAAATCGCACTCATCTGACTTCGCTCATCAGTTCTCGAAGGATACTGGCTCTTGCTAAGTTTTATGCCATGGGACATCGGTAATGTCACATCCTAAGTGTTTTGGCTTTATTTTAGATTTCAAAATAAATATCTTAAATAAAATAAATCCTAGTTGATTTAATAATGAAGGTCTATTGTATTTAATTATTAATGGACCCTAAAATAAAAGGTTATTTTGTTTTAAAACAAGATTCCAAGTATTCACTATTCCCAAATAAAACCTACTGATTGGGTTTTGAAAATATTTGGTTTTCAAATGGAGATTTTATTAATTAAATCAAACCCTATTTCTATTTAATAAACCAAGGCCATTTTATTTAATTAAGGAATGGAACCTAAAAGATTAAAGTATTATTTTATTTTATTGGTTTAAGCTACTGAACAAAACCAGGTTCATGGTTGCAAAGTTTGAAAATGGTTTGAATTGATTTGAACCTTGTTTGATTGTTTTGAAATTTAAAACAGGAAATAGAATTAGAAAAGGAAAAGGATTCAGAAACAGAAAAATAAAATAAGAAAAGGACAACCCAACCCATCAGCCCACTAAAGCCCAGAAGCAGCCCAGCTCCCCTCTCCCTGAAAGAAAACGTTTCGCACCTCGTGTCTGACCCGCGTAGAGACTGACCAGTGGACCTCACTCTCATTTCTTTTCCCACTGACCGGTGGACCCCACCTCTACTGCTCATCGTCCACACCCGCGCGACCCCTTCTTCCTCCCTCGACGCCGTTACCTGCTGTGATTCCGCGGATTCAATTCGTCTTAATGCCGCGTCTTTACCTCGCCTTGACCACACAGTCTTAAACGCCCATGCCTCCTCTATATTTCCCCTCTGACACCTCGCGCTCGCACGCCTTAGACCTCCCCAATTTCCTTTCCGAGCACCCTCTGTTCCGACGAAGTCCGGTGCCGATTCCGGCGACTCGACACCACCCCGAACCTCCCTGAGCATGCTGGCAGCTTCCCCACTCCCAGACGCATCTCCCAGCACCCTCCTCTCAACCGCGGGCGCCCTAGAGCTTCGGCTATGGCAAGCATCTGAACGCCGCCGCGACTAGTTCTTCTTCGATGGCGCCTCCCAGGTAAACCAGGTCGCCCCTCTTCTTCTCGTTCACACACACAGCACCTCTGTGACCTCCTGCGTCTAACCCTACCCTCGATTGTTCTTCTCGTGACTTGTAGCAACGTCCCCGACCACGTCCAGAGCCGTTTGTCGCTGTAGCAAGCTCCGGTGAGGAATTGCCGCAAACCTCGTGCGCCCCTTGCCACGTCGAGCACACGACGAGCACCACCTCGTCCTCACAAACTCGGTGAGCACTTCCTTTCCCCCTCTCGCTTCCTATTTCATCAGCGCCGCCGCCGTCTGCCCGTCGCTGCCGCGCACAGCCGCGCAGCACCGCCAGTAAATGACCATTTGTTTAGGTCCGTTAGATCTAGAATGGGCGAGCAGGATTAGAACACTTAAGCGCCGAAGGGGTATGCTTCCAGGACCATGCGATCGATCTGATCCAACGCCCTACAGCCGTGATCCGCAGCGAACCGGTATCGTCCAATTAAAACACGCCGCGTGTCACCAGTTCTGTTTAAAAACAGATTTGAATCATATTTATTTGCAAACTTCAAACCCTTGTAACTTTGGATCCACACGTCCAAAAATTTCAAATTTTATGTCGTTGGATTCAGGAGAGTAAGGCCTAGCCAACCATGCCCTTGGTTTAGCAAATAGTATCTGTTAATTTACTTGTTTTTGCAGATTCCTTTGTGAGCTTGTTTAGAGTAGGAAAAATGTTTAAAAATGATTTTAGGGTTAAAACTTCTGCAAAATGGTTTGTTGTGACCTTACTGACCCTAGGAACCAACCCATGGTTTTGAAAATGGAATTGGAAAAATTTAGAATGGATTAATTGAATTAGTCTATTTCTAGCTAAGTAAAGATAATGGTTTTATTATGAAAAAGGATTT
Source organism: Avena sativa (assembly GCA_916181665.1). Taxonomy (NCBI): domain Eukaryota; kingdom Viridiplantae; phylum Streptophyta; class Magnoliopsida; order Poales; family Poaceae; genus Avena; species Avena sativa. The sequence continues at coordinate 249,187,768 of OV702284.1, read as the reverse complement.
TGGAATAAAACTTTGGGAAAATATTTTAATTCAAAGCTACTGACCCAAAACACCAAGTCTTGAGAGTTAGAAACTTTTGGTGAGAAACTTAAAGATTTTTGATTTGATAAAACCATTTTCCACCATATAAAATGTTGAATGGATTTTAAAATAGTTTTTGGGCAAAACCCTCTAACTAATGACTTTGCCATTTTGGTAAATGACCAATTTGGACCTTCCAAAGTTTAGAAACCTAGTGGAGACCATCCTTGCAATAGAACCATCCTTTGCATAATTATGCATGACTTAGATTCCATTGCTTTGTGAGTGTGAAATTGTTTGTTTGACTTTGGTTTGGAATGTTAGTTGATTTTTGTGTTTGCTTGATTGACTTGTAGTGAATTTAGCAAAGTGTGAGACTAGCAAGATCAAGGAGTGAACCACCATTCCCTACCAAAAAGGAAAGTTACACTATCATACAAAAGTCCTACTATTTTCATTATACTTAGTGGATTATGAAAACATGCATGAAAAAGATATCTTTATACTTATGCTATGCTAAATCCTAATAGGATTCCCTATACACTCCTTAGTGAAAATATTGTAGTTGTACGTGCTTAGCCATGCTTTATTTTGAAAAGAGATACATGTTGAGATTTTACAAAGGTTGAGAAAAGGACTTGTGTTTTACATAATAAAACAAGGACTCAATGACCCACCTAGGTGGTGGATACTTTAAGTTTTGGAGAAGGTGGCAACAAAAGGAACCATGTCTATGGGAATCACTTTGTGTTGTGCTCCAAAAGAAAACCACCTAGGAAACTTAGAGATTGAACATGTTTCTCCAATTGTGGCTTTCGTGTGCAACCACATGCTATTATGGCTCTGGCTTAGTCAACTACATTGGGAAGACCCATGCACTGTCTTCAGTTAACTGGACATGGGGATCTGGAATGCTTCATGGGTGCTGAAGGCAAGCTAGCAATGGTGTATGGGGGGACCCTTTGGAAAGACTTCGTCACATTCTCAATCTGCCAGTACTCCATCTTGGTGAGCACTAATCCAGTAGGCCACTGGTGGCAAAAGGATGGGATTGTGACATGTGGGTAAAGTGTACTCCTTCTGCAGAAGATAATAAAATCTAAGTACTTAGCCGTGTCCCCGGTTATGGACAATACTGAGCAACTAAAGTTTGAACTATGGGAGATCTCGACATTCCAACTTCTAAAATAAAAACTTGATGCCCTTGTGTGTCTACCAAGGAATTCAAAGAGATTTTGTTAAGCTTGATGCACTTGGGGTTACCAAGGTGCTCAAGAGATTTTGCTTAACACTTGATGTACTTGGGGTTACCAAGGAACTCATGAGATTTTGATAAAACTTGTTGCACTTGGGGTTACCAAGATGCTCAAGGAATTTGACAAGGACTTGAACACTTGAGTTTCTACCAAGGAGTTCAAGGAACTTGGAAAAGAGATTTGACAAAGGACCAAAACCATTTTTGAAAAGATAGGATAAAATATTGCTTTATGCAAATGAGCCTAAAACTCTACTTAGCCAAATATGCATGTAGTAATAGAATCCACTTATATTCTACAAAGTAGTGAAACTTGCCAATACAATTCAAAATGTATTGACCCTTGTGGCTGTAACTTGTAATGTTGCAGGTTTGATTGATTATTAGTGAAGATTGTTTAATTAGGATTACAAAGTCTACAACCAGCATTTGCCTGTGGCACTTTGAAGATGAAGGACCCATGATTTTATTTATTCCGCTGCAATGTAATGTAATAGCCAAATGAGCTATGTAAGGATGTAATAAAATTAAGTTATTCTTGGTTATAAAGTTATATTATGACCTTTGTGTCTTGATATTACATCTTAACTGTGGATGCTAGCTATTGGTCCAGGGACTAGCATTGTAAAACACAGGAGGAATCTACCTTATTAAAGGTTGGGACCTCTATAGATGGTATCAGAGTATTGTGTTGCCTGTAGGATTTGTAAACCCTAGGATTGGACAAAAACCCTTAGAAAATTAGGAGTTGTCTTATTCCAAAAACTTATTTACAAAAACACTTGTAAACTCTTTCCTCAAACCATTTTGGTTTCAACTCTACTCCTCTTCTATTTTCAACTTGATGGAAAAACCTACCCCATGACCAAAGACTTCACCATGTGCAAAGGACTCCATCAACTCTAATGACTTCAACTTCATCAACTCTAATGACTTCAACTTCATCAACTCTAATGACTTCAACTTCTTCAACTCTAATGACTTCAACATCTTCAGCATATTGACCAAGGACTTCCAACTTGGATATCACTAAGGACTACAAGTGAAACAAGGAAATCTTGCTCAAGACTTAGAGACTGAGGGAATGCAAAAGTTAAAAGGAGCCTACACCACTTGAAGTTTTGTCACCAAGGAGTTTTCCTCAAGTAACCATGATCTCATGTAAGAAGAAGCAACCAAGAAGGAAGGAAAGATCACAAGTGAACCATATAGATGGACCACCATATTATAGTTAAGTCAAACACTCCAACCTGTGTGGTGTAACAAAAATATTTTGTTGACTAAGTATGTGCTTGAACCTTGTTTGAGTGAAATGTTTGGTTTGTGATTGCATGCACATTGCTTGTGTGAATTGTGATGTGTGTGATTAGAATTAAGTCCTTAGAAATATCTTGCCTATTCTAATCTCCCTTCAACCCAAACAGATGACTACTCAAAGAGACTCCCACATCAAGGTTGATGACACCAACACCAACCAAGTTGACGGCATGAAAGAGCTCATAGCAACCCAGAACCAATTGAACCAACTGACAGCTCAGTTCATAGCCAACAATAGTGATAAAGATCCAATACTGCAAATGTTTTTGGAGGAACAATCCCAACTGATGCTTAAAGTGACTAATTAAATGATCAACATGGAAGAAAACTATCCCAAAAGAGTGTATGATAACAAGGATGACAAGAATGTTATTCTAGATGGAGCCCCAGCTTGCACTATTTGTGGAGACAAAGACCATACTTCCAAGGAGCATGAAGGTCAATGCCCTAACTGTGAAGAAAATCATCCTGTTGGACAATGTCCTACCTCTCAAGCTACTTGCTACCTATGTGAAGGAAGCAATCATACTCCTATCCAATGCCCCATCTACTCCATGGTGGAACAAAGGAAACAAGAAGGATCCAAGTATGCCAAGAATGTTGATGGCAAAGGAAAAGGACCACTTATACCTCCAAACCAGACAACCCAATTCAAAGGATCAAAGAAACCCAAGAAACCAAGACCAGACATGAACCTTGTGCAATGTTGCAAATGTAAGGAAATAGGACACTATTCTAGTGAGTGCCCAGAGAACAAGAAGAATAAAGAGATTGACCAAGTGTGGTGCAACAAGTACAAAGAGTTAGGCCACTATGTAGCAACTTGTCCACAAGAGCCACGCAAAGAACTCAAGGACATTCATTGTTTCAACTGCAAGAATCCAGGGCATTATGCAAGCAACTGTCCAGAAAAGATGAAGAACAAGTTGAACAAGCCTATGGAGAAACTCAACCTTGACCCATGAGTCAAGCATGGAATCCAAGGACACCATGCAAAAGATTGCTTAGAGAAGTTTTCTCAGGATCCCAAGAAGGACAATATGTAATTTTTGTTTGAAATTTTTTTAAGGGTGGTAGTACCCTAGTTGTTTTGAACATGCTTGTAAACCCTAACCTCCCCAAATCTCGGGACGAGATTTATTTTAAGGGTGGTAGCCTGTCACATCCCAAGATTTTCCAAATCTTGTAATGTGAAAATAAAGGAATAAAAATAAAACTTTGTTTGATTTTTCAGGGCCAGAAGAAACTTTTTGAATTTAATTGGAACTTCAAACCAATTTTGATCAAATAAAATCCTAAAGGGATTTAAAAAGATAAGCATTTAATAAAGGAAAATAAAATATTTTGGTATTACTATTTTGGATCTTTTAATAAAAGATTTTGTTTTCAAGAGAAAAAGTGGATTTATATATAAAGATTATTTTACAGAGCCAAATTAAACCTTGGCCAAGTATTTAAAATAAAATGTTTTGTTTTGATTAAAAATAGTAAAGGTTTATTTAAATAAAATAATAAGGAAATAATATCCAAATTTTATTTATATAAAAGGTTTTACCATTTTAATTAAAACATCAAAACTTATTAAATTATTTTAAATAAGTTTTCTAAGTATTTTATTTTCTTAATTAAAACCTATTGAAGTGTTTTGGCTTTATTTTAGATTTCAAAATAAATATCTTAAATAAAATAAATCCTAGTTGATTTAATAATGAAGGTCTATTGTATTTAATTATTAATGGACCCTAAAATAAAAGGTTATTTTGTTTTAAAACAAGATTCCAAGTATTCACTATTCCCAAATAAAACCTACTGATTGGGTTTTGAAAATATTTGGTTTTCAAATGGAGATTTTATTAATTAAATCAAACCCTATTTCTATTTAATAAACCAAGGCCATTTTATTTAATTAAGGAATGGAACCTAAAAGATTAAAGTATTATTTTATTTTATTGGTTTAAGCTACTGAACAAAACCAGGTTCATGGTTGCAAAGTTTGAAAATGGTTTGAATTGATTTGAACCTTGTTTGATTGTTTTGAAATTTAAAACAGGAAATAGAATTAGAAAAGGAAAAGGATTCAGAAACAGAAAAAAATAATAAGAAAAGGACAACCCAACCCATCAGCCCACTAAAGCCCAGAAGCAGCCCAGCTCCCCTCTCCCCGAAAGAAAACGTTTCGCACCTCGTGTCTGACCCGCGTAGAGACTGACCAGTGGACCTCACTCTCATTTCTTTTCCCACTGACCGGTGGACCCCACCTCTACTGCTCATCGTCCACACCCGCGCGACCCCTTCTTCCTCTCTCGACGCCGTTACCTGCTGTGATTCCGCGGATTCAATTCGTCTTAATGCCGCGTCTTTACCTCGCCTTGACCACGCAGTCTTAAACCCCCATGCCTCCTCTATATTTCCCCTCTGACACCTCGCGCTCGCACGCCTTAGACCTCCCCAATTTCCTTTCCGAGCATCCTCTGTTCCGACGAAGTCCGGTGCCGATTCCGGCGACTCGACACCACCCCGAACCTCCCTGAGCACGCTGGCAGCTTCCCCACTCCCAGACGCATCTCCCAGCACCCTTTTCTCAACCGCGGGCGCCCTAGAGGTTCGGCTATGGAAAGCATCTGAACGCCGCCGCGACTAGTTCTTCTCTGACGGCGCCTCCCAGGTAAACCAGGTCGCCCCTCTTCTTCTCGTTCACACACACAGCACCTCTGTGACCTCCTGCGTCTAACCCTACCCTCGATTGTTCTTCTCGTGACTTGTAGCAACGTCCCCGACCACGTCCAGAGCCGTCTATCGCTGTAGCAAGCTCCGGTGAGGAATTGCCGCAAACCTCGTGCGCCCCTTGCCACGTCGAGCACACGACGAGCACCACCTCGTCCTCACGAACTCGGTGAGAACTTCCTTTCCCCCTCTCGCTTCCTATTTCACCAGCGCCGTCGCCATCTGCCCGTCGCCGCCGCGCACAGCCGCGCAGCGCCGCCAGTAAATGACCATTTGTTTAGGTCCGTTAGATCTAGAATGGGCGAGCAGGATTAGAACACTTAAGCGCCGAAGGGGTATGCTTCCAGGACCATGCGATCGATCTGATCCAACGCCCTACAGCCGTGATCCGCAGCGAACCGGTATCGTCCAATTAAAACACGTCGCGTGTCACCTATTCTGTTTAAAAAAGATTTGAATCAGATTTATTTGCAAACTTCAAACCCTTGTAACTTTGGATCCACACGTCCAAAAATTTGAAATTTTATGTCGTTGGATTCAGGAGAGCAAGGCCTAGACAACCATGCCCTTGGTTTAGCAAATAGTATCTGTTAATTTACTTGTTTTTGCAGATTCCTTTGTGAGCTTGTTTAGAGTAGGAAAAATGTTTAAAAATGATTTTAGGGTTAAAACTTCTGCAAAATGGTTTGTTGTGACCTTACTGACCCTAGGAACCAACCCATGGTTTTGAAAATGGAATTGGAAAAATTTAGAATGGATTAATTGAATTAGTCTATTTCTAGCTAAGTAAAGATAATGGTTTTATTATGAAAAAGGATTTTGGAATAAAAATTTGGGAAAATATTTTAATTCAAAGCTACTGACCCAAAACACCAAGTCTTGAGAGTTAGAAACTTTTGGTGAGAAACTTAAAGATTTTTGATTTGATAAAACCATTTTCCACCATATAAAATGTTGAATGGATTTTAAAATAGTTTTTGGGCAAAACCCTCTAACTAATGACTTTGCCATTTTGGTAAATGACCAATTTGGACCTTCCAAAGTTTAGAAACCTAGTGGAGACCATCCTTGCAATAGAACCATCCTTTGCATAATTATGCATGACTTAGATTCCATTGCTTTGTGAGTGTTAAATTGTTTGTTTGACTTTGGTTTGGAATGTTAGTTGATTTTTGTGTTTGCTTGATTGACTTGTAGTGAATTTAGCAAAGTGTGAGACTAGCAAGATCAAGGAGTGAACCACCATTCCCTACCAAAAAGGCAAGTTACACTATCATACAAAAGTCCTACTATTTTCATTATACTTAGTGGATTATGAAAACATGCATGAAAAAGATATCTTTATACTTATGCTATGCTAAATCCTAATAGGATTCCCTATACACTCCTTAGTGAAAATATTGTAGTTGTACATGCTTAGCCATGCTTTATTTTGAAAAGAGATACATGTTGAGATTTTACAAAGGTTGAGAAAAGGACTTGTGTTTTACATAATAAAACAAGGACTCAATGAACCACCTAGGTGGTGGATACTTTAAGTTTTGGAGAAGGTGGCAACAAAAGGAACCATGTCTATGGGAATCACTTTGTGTTGTGCTCCAAAAGAAAACCACCTAGGAAACTTAGAGATTGAACATGTTTCTCCAATTGTGGCTTTCGTGTGCAACCACATGCTATTATGGCTCTGGCTTAGTCAACTACATTGGGAAGACCCATGCACTGTCTTCAGTTAACTGGACATGGGGATCTGGAATGCTTCATGGGTGCTGAAGGCAAGCTAGCAATGGTGTATGGGGGGACCCTTTGGAAAGACTTCGTCACATTCTCAATCTGCCAGTACTCCATCTTGGTGAGCACTAATCCAGTAGGCCACTGGTGGCAAAAGGATGGGATTGTGACATGTGGGTAAAGTGTACTCCTTCTGCAGAAGATAATAAAATCTAAGTACTTAGCCGTGTCCCTGGTTATGGACAATACTGAGCAACTAAAGTTTGAACTATGGGAGATCTCGACATTCCAACTTCTAAAATAAAAACTTGATGCCCTTGTGTGTCTACCAAGGAATTCAAAGAGATTTTGTTAAGCTTGATGCACTTGGGGTTACCAAGGTGCTCAAGAGATTTTGCTTAACACTTGATGTACTTGGGGTTACCAAGGAACTCATGAGATTTTGATAAAACTTGTTGCACTTGGGGTTACCAAGATGCTCAAGGAATTTTGACAAGGACTTGAACACTTGAGTTTCTACCAAGGAGTTCAAGGAACTTGGAAAAGAGATTTGACAAAGGACCAAAACCATTTTTGAAAAGATAGGATAAAATATTGCTTTATGCAAATGAGCCTAAAACTCTACTTAGCCAAATATGCATGTAGTAATAGAATCCACTTATATTCTACAAAGTAGTGAAACTTGCCAATACAATTCAAAATGTATTGACCCTTGTGGCTGTAACTTGTAATGTTGCAGGTTTGATTGATTATTAGTGAAGATTGTTTAATTAGGATTACAAAGTATACAACCAGCATTTGCCTGTGGCACTTTGAAGATGAAGGACCCATGATTTTATTTATTCCGCTGCAATGTAATGTAATAGCCAAATGAGCCATGTAAGGATGTAATAAAATTAAGTTATTCCTGGTTATAAAGTTATATTATGACCTTTGTGTCTTGATATTACATCTTAACTGTGGATGCTAGCTATTGATCTAGGGACTAGCATTGTAAAACACAGGAGGAATCTACCTTATTAAAGGTTGGGACCTCTACAGGTAAGAATCCCTTCTTAGACGATTCCATGTTGAACTTCTTCAACACTTTGTCCAAATAAGTACTCTGACTCAATCCATGTCGTCTTGATCTATCTCTATAGATCCAGATTCCGAGAATATATGTTGCCTCACCCAAGTCTTTCGATGAGAAACTCCTTTCCAATGATTCCTTGGTTTCTTGCAACATCTAGACATCATTTCCAATCAACAATATGTCATCCACATATAAGATTAGAAAGTTTAGTTTGCTCCCACTAAACTTCTTGTATAAACAAGAATCATGATCACTCTTGATGAAGCCAAACAATTTGACTACCTCATCAAAGCGAATATTCCAACTCCGAGATGCTTGCTTCAACCCGATAAATGGATTTCTGAAGTTTGCAAACCTTGTCAGCATTAGCCGGATTGACATCGGGCTATATCATATACATGTCCTCGGTTAAATTTCTGTTAAGGAAAGCCGTTTTGACATCCATCTGCCATATCTCATAGTCGAAATAGGCTGCTATAGCTAACATGATCCGAACTGATTTAAGCATCGCTACAGGCGAGAAAGTCATGTCGTAATCAACTCCTTGAACTTTTCGGAACCCCTTCGCGACAAGGCGTGCTTTATATATGGAAACATTTCCATCCATATCATTTTTTTCTTAAAGACCCATTTGCACTCGACGGGTCTTACACCGTCTGGAAGATCAACCAAGTTCCAAACTTGATTTTCATCCATGGACTTTAACTCGGATCTCATGGCTCGAAGCCATGACTCGGAATCAGATCCCACCATCGGAACCGAATAATTTGCCGGCTCATCACTGTCTAACAGTAACACATCACAAACACTTTGTAATCTTACCGATCATCGTAGTACAGGTGCTTCTGCCGTCTCAACTACCACGACCGCTCAACCTCCAAGGTTTTTGCTGACTCGCTACTAGCTGGTTCCTCTCGAATTTCTTCGAGATGCATTGTGCTCCCACTGACTCCCCGACTGAGAAACTCTTTCTAAAGGAAGACTCCATTCTGAGCGACAAACACTTTGCCCTCTTCTTGATTGTAGAAGTAGTAACCCAAGGTTTCCCTCGGACACCCCATGAAAATACACTTACCTGACTTGGCCGTAAGCTTTTTCGACTAAAGTCGCTTAACAAGTGCTTCACAACCCCAAATCTTAAGAAAAGACAGACTCGGCTTTTTGCCTGTCCACATCTCATGTGGTGTCTTCTCTACCGACTTTGATGGTACTCTATTTAGTGTGAACACCGTTGTTTCTAGACAATAACCCCAAATTGATAAAAGCAGATCTGTCCGACTCATCATTGATCGTACCATGTCCAACAAGGTCCGATTCCGCCTTTCCGAGACACCGTTCCTTTGCGGAGTTCCCGGCGGAGTAAGTTGTAGAACTATTCCTCAACCTTTAAGATGTTCATCAAACTCATGGCTCATGTACTCGCCTCCTCGGTCCGGCCGAAGAAACTTTATTTTCTTGTCTAGTTGATTTTGTACTTCATTCTGGAATTCTTTGAACTTTTCAAAGGCTTACGACTTATGTTTCGTCAAGTAGATATATCCATACTGACTCAAATCATCAGTGAAGGTAATGAAGTACTCATAACCACCCCTAGCTGTCGTGCTCATTGGTCCACATACATCACTATGTACTAGTCCCAACAAGTCGGCCCTTTCACAACTCTTTGCAAAAGGTGTCTTGGTCATTTTGCCGAGTAGGCAAGATTCGCATGTCTCGAACAACTCCTAGTCGAACGAAGTTAGGAGTCCATCATCATGGAGCTTCTTCATGCGTTTCCAACTTATATGACCAAGCCGACAGTGCTAAAAGTAAGTCATATTCAGATCATTTGGTTTCAACCTTTTAACATTTACGTTATAAACCGACTCACCATCAAGATTCAAAATAAATAACCAGTCCTGGATGGGTGCAAATCCATGAAACATATCATTCAAATACAAAGAACAACCATTATTCTTGATATTCAAATCATAGCCTTGTCTCATCAAACATGAAGCAGAAACAATGTTTCGACTGAGCACTAGAACATAATAACAATTATTCAGTTCCATAATGAATCCGGAAGGTAAATGAAGTTGCATCGTGCCGACTTCCAACGCAACAACTCTTGCTTTGTTGCTGACTCGAATATCAACCTCGCATCTTCCTACGCTCCTAGTTCTTACCCGTCCCTGTAGCAAGTTGCAGATGTGAATAACTGATCCGGTATCATATACCCAAGAACTATTAGGTGCATCAACAAGATAAATGTCTATAACATTGCAAACAAGTGTACTTGAGTCGGAAGTCATACCTCCACTCTTGGCTTTGTCGGCCAAGTACTTGTTGCAATTCCTCTTCTAGTGGCCATCCGCCTTGCAGTAGAAGCAAGTGGATCCGGCTGAAGGAGATGGCTTAGTCCCTGAGGAAGCGCTTGGGACCGGGTCCTCATCCTGCTTTCCTCCTGGCTTAGCCTTCTTCTTAGTCCAAGAAATCTTCTTGAACTTAGCCTTATTCTGCACCATCAACACTTGACTGACGCCCTTATTGAGATCCGCCTCTGCCTGCTTGAGCATCCCATGCAATTCTGTGAGATTCTTATCCATACCATGCATGTGGTAGTTCGAAATGAACTGACCATACGCACTAGGAAGAGAATTCAGAATTATATCCGTAGGGAACTCTTCGCTTATGGGGTAGCCAAGCCTCTCTAGAGACTTGTAAGAGGTCTCAACCTAATATGGTAGATTCCTCCTGTGTTTTACAATGCTAGTCCCTGGATCAATAGCTAGCATCCACAGTTAAGATGTAATATCAAGAAACAATGGTCATAACATAACTTTATAACCAGGAATAACATATTTTTATTACATCAAACATAGCTCATTTGGCTATTACATTACATTGCAGCGGAATAACTATAATCATGGGGTCCTTCATCTTCAAGTGCCACAGGCAGATGTTGGTTGTAGACTTTGTAATCCTAATCACATAATCTTCACTAAAATCAATCAAACCTGCAACATTACAAGTTACAGCCACAAGGGTCAATACATTTGAATTGTATTGGCAAGCTTCACTATTGATTATAATATGAGTGGATCCTATCAATACATGCATATTTGGCTAAGTAGAGTTTAAAGCTCATTTGCATAAAGCAATATTTTATCCTATCTTTTCAAAATGGTTTTGGTCCATTGTCAAATCTCTTTTCCAAGTTCCTTGAACTCCTTGGTAGAAACTCAAGTGTTCAAGTCCTTGTCAAAAATCTCTTGAGCTACTTGGTAACCCCAAGTGCAACAAGTTTTATCAAAATATCATGAGTTCCTTGGTAACCCCAAGTACATCATGCTCTTGAGCACCTTGGTAACCCCAAGTGCATCAAGCTTAACAAAATCTCTTTGAATTCCTTGGTACCCCCAAGTGCATCAAGTTTTTATATTAGAAGTTGGAATGTCGAGATCTCCCAGGGTTCAAACTTTAGTTGCTCAGTATTTGTCCATAACCGGGGACACGGCTAAGTACTTAGATTTTATTATCTTCTGCAGAAGGAGTACACTTTACCCACATGTCACGATCCCATCCTTTTGCCACCAGTGGCCTACTGGATTAGTGCTCACCAAGATGGAGTACTGGCAGATTGAGAATGTGACGAAGTCTTTCCAAAGGGTCCTCCCATACACCATTGCTAGCTTGCCTTCAGCACCCATGAAGCATTCCAGATCCCCATGTCCAGTTAACTGAAGACAGTGCATGGGTCTTCCCAATGTAGTTGACTAAGCCAGAGCCATAATAGCATGTGGTTGCACACGAAAGCCACAATTGGAGAAACATGTTCAATCTCTAAGTTTCCTAGGTGGTCTTCATCTGGAGCACAACACAAAGTGATTGCCATAGACATGGTTCCTTTTGTTGCCACCTTCTCCAAAACTTAAAGTATCCTCCACCTAGGTGGTTCATTGAGTCCTTGTTTTGTTATGTAAAACACAAGTCCTTTTCTCAACCTTTGTAAAATCTCAACATGTATCTCTTTTCAAAACATAGCATGGCTAAGCATGTACAACTTCAATATTTTCACTAAGGAGTGTATAGGGAATCCTATTAGGATTTAGCATAGCATAAGTATAAATCATTTTCATGCATGTTTTCAAAATCCACTAAGTATAATGAAAATAGTAGGACTTTTGTATGAGAGTGTAACTTGCCTTTTTGGTAGGGAATGGTGGTTATCTCCTTGATCTTGCTAGTCTCACACTTTGCTAATTTCACTACAATCAAGCAAGCAAAACACAAAATCAACTAACATTCCAAATCAAAGTCAAACAAACAATTTCACACACACAAAGCAATGGATTCTAAGTCATGCATAATTATGCAAAGGATGGTTTTATTGCAAGGTTGGTCTCTACTAGGTTTATAAACTTTGTAAGGTCCAAATTGGTCATTTACCAAAATGGCAAAGTCATTAGTTAGAGGGTTTTGCCCAAAAATTATTTTAAAAATCCAATCAACATTTTATGTGGTGGAAAATGGTTTTATCAAATCAAAATCTTTAAGTTTCTCACCAAAAGTTTCTAACTCTCAAGACTTGGTGTTTTAGGTCAGTAGCTTTGAATTATAACATTTTCCCAATAGTTTTTATTCCAAAATTCTTTTTCATAATAAAACCATTATCATTACTTATCTAGAATTAGACTAATTCAATTAATCCATTCTAAATTTTTCCAATTTCATTTCCAAAACCATGGGTTGGTTCCTAGGGTCAGTAAGGTCACAACAAACCATTTTGCAAAAGTTCTAACCCTAAAAATCAATTTTAAACAATTTTTATATTCTAAACAAGCTCACAAAAGAATCTGCAAATTCAAACAAGCTAACAGATACTATTTGCTAAACTAAGGCCATGGTTGGCTAGGGCTTGCTCTCCTTAATCCAACGACATAAAATTTGTAATTTTTGGACGTGTGGATCCAAAGTTACAAGGGTTTGAATATCACAACTAAATCAGATTTCAAACTTCTGTTTTTTAAACAGACTGGCCACGCGTCACGTTTTAACTGGATGGTACCAGTTCGGCCGGATCGGTGCTGTGGTGCGTTGGATCTAATGCGAATCGTGCGGCTCAGATGTGTCCATACCGGTTCGCTTAAGTCACTCTGTCTACGCCATAGGATTAAGATCTGACGGTTCTAGCGTGCTTGACCAGAAGCTGGCGGCGCTGCGCGGCGACAGACGGCGGCGACGGTCAGGAGAGGTGCTAGCGGTGGTTCTAGGAAGCAAAATACAAGGTGGGGATGCTCACCGTGATCGCGAGGACGAGGTGATGCTTGGGGCGTGGTCGGTTGGTCGAGGGGCGCTCAGGGTCTGTAGTAATTGCTCGCCGGAGTAAAGAACGGCGTCAGACGGCTCTGTCCACGGTCGAAGGCGATGTTATAGATCGCCCTAGGACAAGACAGGGGCATGGTTAAGTGCGGGAGGTCACGGAGAAGACACGTGCATGAACGAGAAGGCGCGGGGCGGTCGGAATCTACCTGGGTGCTTGCCGGAGTTGAAGACAGACGCGGCGGCGTTCGGAAGCTTGTCGCAGCCGGTGTTCTGGGACGCCCGCGGTCGAACCAAAAGTACTGGGAGATGTGTCTGGGAGTGGGGAGTCTGCTAGCGTGCTCAGTGAGGCAAGGGGCGACGAAGCTTGGCTGGAATTCGACGAGGAAGGTCGTCGGAACTGGGAGCGTATCGAGCCAAATTGAGGCAGCCTCGGAGCAGAGAGAAAGTGGCGACAGAGGGGAAAGGAGGAGAAGACGCAGGCGCTTAATAGCGTGCATTCACGGCGAGGTTTAAGGCACGGAATTACTGCGAATTGATCGCGGGGATTGAAGTCAGCAACGGCAGCGAGGAGAGGGCGTGGTCATCGCGGGGTTGAAGACGATGAGCTGGCTGCGTGGGGTCGTCTCGTCAGCGAAAGAGGGGAAGGAGAGGTGGGTCCAGGCTGCCTGTGACTGAGTGGGTTCTTTCCGCGGTAAAGAAAAACGGTTCGCTCAGGTGGGGTCGGTTGGTCAGTGGGAAAAGGAGAGAGGGGGAGGTCCACTGGTCAGTCTCTGCGTGGGTCGGATGCGAGGTGTGGAACGTTTTCCTGCGGGGTGAGGAGCTGGGCTGGTTGGTGGGCTTCCTGGGCTTGGCCGGCTGGGCTGGGTCCAAATCCATTTTTTTTATTCTGTAACTTTTTATTTTTCTAATTCTGATTTCTGTTTTGAATTTCAATCAACCAAACAACATTCCAATCAATTCAAATAATCACCAAACCTTGCACTAAGAATTTGGTTCTGTTTAGTAGCATAAACCTTAATTCCAAATAATATTTTAAATCTTTTTAGGTTCCATTTATTCATAAAATGTATCATGGTTTATTAATAAAATAGGATTTGGTTTATTGAATAAAACCTTTATTTGAAATCCAAATACTTTCAAAACCAAATCAGTAGGTTTTATTTGGAAATAGTGAATACTTGGAAACTTGTTTAAAATAAAATAATCTTTTATTTTAGGGTTCATTAATAATTAAATACAATAAACCTTCATTATTAAATCAACTTGGATTTATTTTATTTAAAAGATTTATTTTGAAATCTAAAATAAAACCAAAACTCTTTAGTAGGTTTTATTTGAGAATATATAAATACTTGGAAAACTTATTTTAAATAATTAAATAAGTTTTGATGTTTTTTGTAAATAGTAAAACCTTTATTAATAAAAACTTGGATATTAAATCCTTATTAATTTATTTAAATAAACCCTTGCTATTTTATTCAAAGTAAATTGTTTTAATCCCAAAGCTTGGCCAAGGTTTAATTTGGCTTTTTAAAATAATCTTTGTTTATGAATCCACCTTTTCTTTTGAAAACCAAATCCTTTTATTTTAAGAGATCCAAAATATTATTTCCAAAATATTTTGTTTTCCTTTTTTTTAAATGTTTATCTTTTTAAATCCCTTTAGGATTTTATTTAATTCAAATGGCTTTGAAGTTCCCCTTTAAATTCAAAAAGTTTCTTCTGGCCCTGAAAATCAAACAAAGTTTTATTTTATTCATTTATTTTCACATTACAAGATTTGTAAAATCTTGGGATGTGACAAGACTGCACGTAACCAACCATTTTGATCACATGCGGACTCAGTGGATCACCATCCTTAAGCTTGCAACTCAGCAAAGCTTGAGAGAATTGATACCTCTTAGTCTTCGCCTGAGCCTGGAACATACTTTTGAGGCTTTCGATCATATTGTAGGCCTCAACATTCTCGAACTTTTTTTGCAAGTCCAGTTCCGTGTGAGCAAGCATAAGACAGCTAATATCCGTGGACTCATTGCCTGACGATAGGCATTAGTGGCAGCGATAGTTGCATTCTCATTCGGCTCATCTGGAAGTGGGTTGTCTAGGACATGGTCCTTCTTTTCTTGTTTAAGAACAATTCTCAGATGTCGATACCAGTTGGTAAAATTAGTGTCGTTTAGTTTATCTTTCTCAAGAATGGTTCTCAATGCAAAACTGGATATCTGAGAGTGACTGCTACTTGGTGCCATGATCTACAACAGAAAATATTCAAAACACTTAAGACATGTATTCATAAAAGAGCAAGCATATTAAACATTTTAATATTTTATGCTCCCACTAGAACCAACACCCCTCCGATGGTTGCTTAGTGATTCAGGATCCTAAATAAGCAAGTAGGCTAGTGAGCTTTAGCATCACCTCTAGCCACCAAGTGATCTAGGTAGACAACTCCTTGTCAATCGCATCTCATACGACTCTTGTTGGTCGGGTGGCATCACATTACCCGGCTCCCGTCCGACTTTTCCCCGAGCCCCACAACCGTTGTGATAGACCCATCTAGCTTACCGAGTGTTTCCGCAGTAAGAGTCCGACTCGAACCCACCTAGTCAGAAAGAATTGGCAGCACCTCAATTTTATGAGCCTACTACCAAAAATGTCCGGCTTGTGATGGTGCAAACAGTGGCGGGAAAACCGACTAGACCTTCTTTGAGGGATTAGATTTTACCGACTATATAATAGAGGTAAAACAGAGACATATCAATAACACAAAACAAATCAATCATAATGTGAGATGGTATGGCTCTCTTCATGGCGAACTCCATCTCCACAAAGCCTGTAATCCGACTCGTGCCAACTCTTGTCACTTGTCGTCTTACTCCATGTCACCGACATGTACATTGCCTTGCATGCCATCCGGGTTCTCCACTCATCTACACTGGCTTTAGTAAAGTAAATTACATGGAGAATCCGACACACAGGTCATTATACAATAATATGACAACACCTAGGCTCCAGCCGGCTGACAAAACCATGATTCGCAGATCACGTATGGATTACACACATACATCACATGCACATGAACCATACCATTCACAACTTCCTGCAAAAATAAGTTATGCATCGATACACTATCTACCGGCGTTGTGAAACTCGCAACGACATATAAGGCGTTATGATAGGGAGAAGCCGGCGGTCCTACTAGCCAGATATCGGGCGGGGATTGAAGGGGCAGCGCCCCTCGCGGGTGCGGGCAGCACCCGACGATTTTTCCGAAAACGTAGACGTGAGACCCTGGCGCATGGATCAATAGGATTGATAGGAAACTCATACCAACAAGTTGCAACTTCTTTTCTGGAAGTTCATTCAAAAAAGAACTCTAAGGTTAAGCGTGCTTGGCCTAGAGAAATTCTAGGATGGGTGACCGACCGGGAAGTGGGTACCGGGTGCGCACGAGTGAGGACAAAGTGCGCAGAAAAGACTAGTGTTGGTCTGTGGGGTTAGTCTAGAGATCCTATTGAGCTGCCAGAAGTGACAGCCGTCGGTCCGGATTGACCGGGGGTGTTACACAAAGAAGAGGGGAGTTATTGCATTAAATGATGAAGTGATGAAGGAAGCTAAGAAGTGTCTAAAGGAGAAAGGTATTAGAGCTAAAGATTTGAAGAATTTACCTCCTATAAAAGAATTATGTAAGCCAATTCCCCACTCATCTACTATTGAGGTACACTCTCTCCAATTTAATGAAGGTGATATTCCTTATGGTAAGCCTCCTGATCAATGCTTAGAGGAACTTGACACATTTATTGTTAAACTAGGTAATTTTAATAAACAAGTTCAGAATCATTTATTGGAAAACTCGAGAGCTATCCATGAGTTGGAAGATATTGTGGAAAGAACTTCTAATGATATTAAAATGCTTTGTAAACACTTTCAAATGGTTCAAACTCAACTTGATCAACTTGCTAAGGTACAAAAGGATATGCTAGTTAATGTTTCAGGAAATAAACATGCTTATGGAATTAGAACTAGGAGTGGTGCAGCTACTCAAGATCCTTCATATCCTGAAGGACACCCTAAAATAATTGAGCAGGATTCCCAACAAGGTGAAGATAGTGGTAGTCCTCGTAAGAGGAAGAAAAGTAAACATAAGATAGTTGAGGAACCACTTGAACCTGTCTCTGATGCTGAAAATGAGAGTGGTAATAATAATGAGTCTCTTGATAAGGAGGAAGGTGAGGAAGAACCTGAGAAACACACTAAGAACACTAGGTACACAAAGGAAGATTTTATTGCTAATAAACATGGTAAAGAGAGAGAACCTTGGATGCAGAAACCTATGCCTTTTCCAGGTAAGAAACACAAGTCAAAGGAGGAAGAACACTACAACAAGTTTTGTGAGTAGATGAAAACTTTATTTATGTAAATTACTTTGACTGATTCTATTAAGTTGCCTCCTTATTCAAAGTATATGAAGGATATTGTCTCTAATAAAAGGAAGATTCCTAATGAGGAGATTTCTACTCTACTTGCTAATTACTCCTTCAATGGTAATGTTCCAAAGAAACTTGGTGATCCAGGTATACCAACTATTCCTTGCTCCATTAAGAATAATTATGTTAGAACTGCTTTATGTGATTTGGGAGCTAGAGTTAGTGTTATGCTTTTTTCTCTCTACAAGAGGCTCCAGCTAGAAAATTTTATACCAACTGATATATCTTTGCAAATGGCTGATAAGTCAACTACTATTCCTGTTGGTATATGTGAGGATGTTCCTGTTCAAGTTGCTCACAATTGCATGGTTTGAACTGATTTTGTTGTGCTTGAAATGCCTGAAGATGATAATATGTCTATTATTCTTGGGAGACCTTTTCTTAATACTGTAGGTGCTGTCATCACTTGCAATCAAGGAAAAGTAACATTTAATATTAATGAAAAAGAGCACACTTTCTATTTCCCCGAGAAGGTTGTTAGAAGCTATTGCCTGAATTCCATTGAAAATATTGACAGCATCAAGGTTGGAGAAATATATTGTCCCATTCCACAAGGAAATTTTGAAACTATTATGATTGGGACCATTTCTATCAAGTATGAGGTAACATAATCACCTTGTGGAATGCAAAGTTTTGTTTCATATAAGATTGTTTTGGTAACAAGACTTGATTAACCTTGTTAACAAAAGTATTTTAATGAACAAAATAATGGTTCCACTATGGTTATACTTGCTTTCTTTTACTTTTCTCCTTCCTAGTCTTTGCTTTAGCTGTAGTTTTGCTTGTTTGCTTGTTTGAGTTTCTTAGAGTTGCTGTAGTTTGGCTTTTGGTTTGCTTTTGCTTCTTCTGAAAAATTGTTCCTGCGAGAAAATCAATTTTCATACCCTAAAAATTGGCAAAAAATAAAGTTTCTTGAAAAATCCCAGAAAATTCAAAATAAATTTTTCCTCGAAAAAAGGGGCAGAGAGGCACCAGAGGTGACCCAGGGGCCACCCGAGGCCACCACACCTGTGGTAGGCGCGGGCCCACCACTGGTGCCACCTAGGGGGGGTCTGGCCCACCTGGGCCCCTCCCGGCTGCCTCCTCAAAGCCACCTTCTTTCTCTCTCCCGAAAAACACCGAAAAACTTGCTCAAGCTCGAGTTTTCCTGTTCTTTCTCGCGATTTTCGATCTCCTTGTTCAGCCCATCTCAAGTGCTGATTTTTAGAGGGTTTGCTCCTTGGTATGTGCCTCCTCCACTTGTCCAATTAGATTTTTGATTGGTAGATTGTATCTTGAGTATTTTGCTGCTATAGGTGAAAGGTTGTTTGAGCTTGCATGCTTGTTCTATGCTTAGAAACTTTGTTTTGATGCATGTGTAGTCCTCTAGCAAGTTCCTATAGTAGTTGCTCATCATTTATGAACTTAGAAATCACTTGGTTTGATGGTTGCTTAAAATTTCAGAATAGTGAAGTCATGGACCACCACACCTTTGGTGACATATTTGAGAGTGATGCACCTAGAAGGGAAAGGCTTCCAAGGTCATCCACCAGTTCTAGACCCTCATACAATGAGGATCTCATCACTCCGTGATTTGGTGACGAGGGAGATGAAGGGGATGCACACCCCTCAACCTTTCCTTGCCAAGCTTTCTTGCGAGCTGCTGGGATTCTTAACGATTTCATGAATTTGATTGAGAGGGCTAGTCTAACAAGTTTCATGCAGGATGAGAGTGCACAATATGCTAAGCTTACTAAAACATTTGTGGAGAGTTTCTCCTTTACTAATAGTTTGTTTAAGCCCTCTGTGTCTTTCAAAATTTATGACAGGGCTCATTCAATGTCTTTGAAGAAATTTTGCAAAGCCCTAGGACTTGGTACAGCTGGATCATCAAAGAAGATTCCATCCCTTCCCACTGATTTGTTGGAACTATACCGAGGAATAACCAATGATGATGACCGCAGAGCCCAACGAGGGAAGATAAAGAATATTCAACTTCTAGCCATCAGGTACTTTTCCTACTATCTTACCACTAGTGTTCTTGGTAGGGAGAAAACTAGTAATATCTCCAACTATCAACTGGCCTTCTTAGCTGCTGCGCTCTATGGTGAGGATAAGTATAATCTTGGTTCCCTCATTGCTCGTCATTTAGCTGCTAAGGGACCAATTTATGGGGGAATTATTGCTACTCGTATTGCTGCTACCTTGGACATTGTTGTTGATCCACATGATACAGTTTTGGCTCCTCTGAGGCTTGATCTTGCTGCCATGAAGGCACACCATTTTGTCACCTCTAGATCTACTCTTGAGAGCTTGGTTTATAGAATGTTGTTTACTGACGGGGAAGAGAGAGAGAGATCCCTCTACCCCAAACCACTTTGTTCAGTATTTCTCAGGGACCTTGGTCACGCACAAAGGCGGATATGGATGACAAGATGCGCTCTCTCAAATTCCATGGGCGCTATCAGGGGGAAGCGCCCTCATATGACCCCGCAGTACACTATACAGAGGAGGCCTCAAGATCGTACCAAGACGAGGGTGCTTCCTCGACATACTATGGAGGTGCATCTACTTGGGCACCATGGGATTGAGCCCCACTTAGGCCAAGAGCCTAAGATTGGGGGGAGGTATACCGACGTCACACTCATATATATATATATATATATATATCATGTTCGGTCGGTTCTTTGTATATTCATTGTTTCGCTTTGTTTTTGGTTTTTGTTGCTTCTTTCTCAAAAACAGAAAAATACCAAAAATATTTTCGTTGTTTCTCTTGGTTTGTTTCTTTGCTTTGGTTTGCCTTAAAAGAAAAAAATACAAAAATATTTTGCTTTATTTTTGTTTGGTTTTTCTTTGTTTGCTTGTTTCGAAAACAGCAAAAATATTTGTTGTTCTTCTTTGGTTTTGTGAGTTCTTTGCAGGGTTCAGCCGAGTCCTTCGTGGATTTTGGTTTCATGTTAATTATTCAAGTAACACAAGTGAAGGGCAATAATGAAGATTAAGACAACTCGAGGTGTGGTAAGAGGCTGGTAACGAACTCTATTTGTTTCATTTTTGTACATATACTCATCATTGTGAGCATGCTTAGCCTGTTTGTGTAAGGTGTATGTCATTATGGATGCTTAGTAGTTCCTGCTTGTCTATGATTAGCTCCAGCTTGCTAATAGTTTGTAGCATGTCATATGAATGTTTGCTTGCATTGTTTTATTCATATTTTGGTATGACATTGTGGTATCCTCCTCTGATTGTACATGTGAATCGACTTGGCACATGTTCACGCATGCATATGACTAATCAATAGTCAGTAAGCCTCGATGATTTATTTTGCCTCAGAGTTTGTAACATCCCAGCATTAGAGCTTAGAAATAAGCGGAACACAGATGTGTGCATTGCATTCATGCATAGAAAATCTGAATAATTTTCGCGCTTTTGAATAAATCTTGTCAAAGTGATTGAAGCTTCTCTCAACTTGATGGAATTTAAGTAGATCATCAAGTTGACTGTAATAAGTTTCAATGTGACCTTTGCGAAAACCTTATTTTGGGTAAACATGATTTGATCTAAGGGTAGATCAAATGTAATAAAAATTAACCCTAATAAATTACTTAATGATTTATATTTGATACTTAGGTGATCATATCATAGTATTCATTATAATCACTCATGAGTACCAAGTTAAGGGTATAACACAAATAATAAGAATGTAACAACTATATCTTAATCTCATCTATTCCTACCATGAGTATCATGGTAATACCTAACCTTAATTCTGTAGTAAGATTGAGTAGGAAAGAAATCAAGTCAAGATCATTCACCATATACATTTCTGTCCATATCAATCTTTACCATTCCTATTGGAATCATATTCCAATATCTGTTGTTCATCAATGTTGAACTATTGATTCATCAATTCTTAATCTATCAATTCTTGACCTATCAACTCTTGTCCTTATCATAGCATTCACTTAAGTCCTTAGAGAATGAAGTAAGAAGAGGTTGATTGTAATGCTAGTATTAGATATCATCTATAGGATGGGAGTGATTGAAGGAAATCAAATCAGTATGGTAACGAAGAAGGTTACAAGGATGAATCCTGAAGATAGATACCCAGGAGTAATCCTATTGGATTAAGTAAGCATAGTCCATGAATAGCATCCCTTAATCCAATAGAGATACTAAGAAGATAATTTCAATACAACTATAATGTTGTATTGATGAAGCTTTGATTAGCCAACTGGAACCTAAACCACAAAGGATCATAATGACCATGCCTTATTCATCAATATTGAATGCTTATACTATGTATAAGTGACATTGGTGGATAAAACATGATTGAACCATAGTATAGATATATTATCCTAGGTTAGTCATAACAAGTCACAATAATATAATGTGAGTTTGGAATATTAGATATTGGAGTTAAGTAGAGACAAGATAGTATGACTAAGATTATATTAGAGCAAAATTGGATTAAAGAAGTAGTATTTTCCTCTTTGGAAATACTAAGCACTTGAGGTGAAGTAGGATTTGATGTAAACATCTATTGAAGTGATATTAGTGAAGGATGATTAAGGAAGAGTAGGATTGGAGTTAGAAGAAACCACTTGATTGGATTGGGGGTTATCAACAACAGAGTAGTTGATATACCCAAGTATAGATATGAAAAGATTAGGAAATGCTTTAGAATCAAGCTTATTGGATTTACAAATGAATTTAGAAGAATAAAAGGTGGATAAGAATATTCTGTAAAGCAAAGCTCATCATGTTAGCACATGATGATGGACATAGAGAAGTAATATATCTAGGAAAGGAATTCCTTAATCAGAAGTCCAGAATTATGAAGTATGGGATATAGGAATCTTTGTTAAACACTAAGCCCTAAATTTAAGACCAAATCTAATATCCACTTTCTATGGTTGATCTATCATCTTATTTCTACAATGCTTCATAGGAATATTTTCCTATAACAAATCCCTTAAGCATATCTTTGTCATTTTCAACCATCATCATCATCGTAGGTGCTTAGGAATCATATTTATCAATTGTCTCTCATAAGTTATCCTAGAAAACAAATCCACTATTTTACTTTGAATGGTGGTGTTATTAAATATCACAAACATAAAGACCATGTGCTTAACCATTAATCTTTATTCACATTAACAAAAGAAAATAAGTATAGTAAGTACCTTAAACCCTAGGGTAAGCATTTACAATTCAGAACTCTAAACTTATTAATAAGCTTTCTCATCAACATCTCATAAATATTCTATCTATAATCATTAGACAAAGTATTTAATTCATTTCTCTAATCACTCATCCCATATGAGCATGGAATGAGTGGGGATCCAATATTATAAACCATCATATCCTATACTATGTGATTAAATACATATAAATAAACCCTATGAATATTATGAAATATTTTAAAACTTAATTACTCCAAGTAAAAGTGAAAACAATGTTATAGAAGAATATATATATATAAAGGAAATAAAGAAAATATCACAATACATAATAAAAGTTCACAAATTGATTGCTACAAGTATTCAGCAAATAAAATTCCATAGAGATAAGTCAAAGTCATTGCTTAAATTCAAAGCTAAAAACAAAACACAAAATTAAAAAGGAATAAAACCAAGAAAAACAGAGGAAACACCAAATATGTCCCATGGCCCATTTCCTCTTCTCTCTATTCGTCGCCCGCAGGTCAGAGCCAAACTCCTCCGCTCGCTCCGCAGTAGCCCACTTTGGCCCAGTACCGGCCTGTATAACCTTTCGTCCTTTTCTTTTCTTCTTCCTCGCGTCCGGCGACAAGCAGCTGCGAGGAGATGATCTTGCCGTTGATTCCTCGGCGCCGTGATGCTCGCCCTGGCCCTGGCTGAAGATAAGAACCCCGCGACGTGGTTCTCTCCTCTAAATCCCTCATCCTTATCCTCACTTTCTTCCTCTACTTTCCGTCGGCAACCGAAAACCTAGCCACCATCAACGGTGCACACCAGCGTGTCGAGTTCGTCCCATAGTCCATGGAGTGGTCAAGGAGATGCGCCAGCATGCGTAGATCGTCTGCGAGGAGCACCGCATCAGGAGGAGTTTCGAGGGAGGCAAATTTCTCGAATCATTTTCCACGGTGGTCGTTGGAATCCGTAGGATTGTGCTCGCCTCCGGTCACTATTTACATCGCCGACCACACCATCACATCGGGGGTGAGTTTCCGCATCGAACGACCTTAACTGCGCTTCCTAGTTTCATCTGTAACTCGAGTTCGCCGTCGGGCCGATGGACGCCGCCGCCGTAGGTCATCACTGGAGTAACTCCGGCGACTAAATCGCAGCGTGGACACCACCCCTAGGATCGCCTTGCCCTCACGATTCCAACCCAACCGTCCACGGTCACTGGGGAGCTCCGTCTCGCCGCCGGTGACCACTTTCTGGTGGTGGAGGCTGTGCTGATGTCACAATGACATCATGCATGCGTCAAGGGTTGACGTGGTCAGCCGTTGACGGGTCCTTGCCCATGTGGTGTATGACATGGCCCTGGTCCCACCTGTCATTGACTAGTAGTAGGAATAAAAAACGGTAAGAAATGCATTTACTGCTTTGGGTATGCCATGTGGCAACTGGCCCACGGGTCAGTGACCCTGGGTAAGTTTAGTTCTGGTGTAAAAAGTTTAGTGTCTATTAAAGAAATAATTAAAACAATATAAATTCAAATTTCAATATTCTAGAAATAAAATAAAATGATTAAATCTTGTAAATTTAATATCTTCTGTTTTATAAATCAGAAAAATACATATAATATATGAAAATGTTTAGAAAAATAAAATCTACAACTTAAAACTATTCTCAAATATTATTATGGTGATTATTTAAATAAATATTATTTAATAAAGGTTTTATATGTAATAAATCTTTGATAATTCGTATTTTAGTAATGGTAAATGTTAAAAATATAAATAAATTCCAAAAATCTTAGAAAAATAAGAACTAGAGTTTAAAACTATAATCATGCATTATTATTCCTCTTAATTAAATATTTATTATTTATTAAGTATTTATATAGTAATAAACCTTATTAAAATCATATCTTATTATTTGTAAATCACAAAAAATAAATGTAATATACCAAAATGATCACAAAAATAATACCTACATGATAAAAATGTGATATTCCACTTTTGAGTTAAATAAAAAGTTAAACAACTTTAATAACTTAAATATAAGCTTATTTCCTTAATTCATAATTCACATTAGGGTAAATAAAAATTGCTAATAATTCAAAAAAATTAACTAATTAAGTCTAGTAAATAGTATTAGTCTTAAATATTGATAATATGAAGTTAAAATGGTTCAAAACATTTTAAATAAAATTTTATTAAATTATCTCTCAACCGTTAATGTAGATTATTTTATAAAAGGATCGTTATCCAATCTAAAATCTACAAGAATAATTGTAATAAAATAAAACCCATTCCTTTATATTAACCACAAGTTTATAAACAAATCAAAACTCTATAAGTGAGTTCATAAGTAGTAAATAATATTGTTTACTTATTCACAAACATTAACCACACCCTTATAGAGAGACAAATCCCTTTATACCATATAATGTAAAGAAACCACTACTCCAATAGAAGTAATGCCATTCTTAAGTAACTCTAAGGAAACAATATAAAGTAAACAAGATACAAGTATCATAAGTAATAGACCCTAAGTCTATCTACATTCTTAAAGTTACTTTTTGTAACAATCCCAAAAATCATGATTTCAAAGTTTGCATACCATCCATACATTCATAATCATTTTAGGACCATTTTTCAATATTATATAAAAAAAAGAAGCATTTTAAGGTTTATTATTTTATGAAAGCAAGGCATTAGCCTTATTGCTACCTTGTAAGAAGGAAAACCTTGCTTTGATCAGTAGTGAATTGATCCTATGGTTGATTGAGGTTTTCCAAAGCTTGGACAAAGTTTTCAAAACAAAGTATGAATTTAAAACCATTTTTATGTCTTTATTAAACAATTGATAAAGGCATTGTTTATTTTAAAATTCCAATGTGCCAAAGCATTTTCAAGTGTACAACATTGTTCTGTAGCCAATTGAGTACTTGTTTCACTTTACAAAAATCCAGAAGTGGTTTGAATTCAAACTCATTTGGAATTCATTTGAATTTGGTTCCTGAAAAATAGAAATAGAAATAAAAAAAGAGAAAAAAAGTGGAAAAGGCCAGCGCTGCTATTTTGGCCCAGCACAATATCCAGCCCACTAAGCCCACCCAGGCCAGTTCCCCTTCTACCCTCTCTCACCCGCACGAAACGTACCCCGCAGCCGCTGACGCTGGGCCCTCTCCACGTCATCGTCGTCTCCCCCAAATCCTCGCGCGCAGACGCCGCTCCGCCGTTACCTCTCTGCAGTGACGCCGAGAATAAAACTGGCGTAAATTCCATTGATTAGCCACGTGATTGTCACCCCTGCTCCAGCTACATAACCGCCTCCCCACCCCGCTCCTTTCCCCTCACTCAGCACCACCAGAGCGCCGCCAGGCTCCCCAAATTTCAACCAACACCGCCGCGGCACCGAGGAACTCCGGTGAGCCATCACGGTGAGTCCCGAGCGCGCCTTGCCTTCTGGTTCACGCGAGCCGCTTCGCCATCATCCTGCGCACCTTCTCATGCTCTCCTTTTGTTCTGAATCGCCCTAGGTCATCGCCCTCGTCAACCTCTAGAAACGGCCGAAGCTTGACTCAACTCCGACGAGCCATTCCGGTGAGCCCCGTGTTCCCCTCTGTCTCTAGTTCAAGCAATCATGTTCGCCAGTGTCTCGCGCATCTGCTAACGTTTTCCGTTTGAATCCTTGCACCCCAAAACATCTTCTTCGACTCCGACAGTGAGCACCCAACGCTCATACGAACTCCGACGAGGTCCTGCTGCTGTGTCCGTGCGCCCCGACCCTGCCCGTCTACACGTTGAGCATCTCCATGTTCTCGCGGTCTCGGTAAGCACTAGCCCGACCCCGTGCCCCTCTGGCCTCGCTGGCGTGTCACCGTCAGAACCGTCGCCGCCGCGGGCACCATTTCCGCCGCTGGTTCTTGGTCAGATGGATCTGATCCATCGGATTTAAATCCTAAGGCCACGGTTAGATCTTGATCGAAGCGGTACGATTAGATCTGGGCTTTGCGTAGCTAGTTAGATCCAACGGCCCGCGAGCGTGATCCGCGCGAAACGGTATCGACCAATCAGAAAGCGCCGCGTGTCTGTGTTTTGATTTAAAAGCTGAAATTAGATCTATTAGTTGTTCAAACTTGCAAAATTCATGACTTTTGATCCACACGTTCAAATTTTGTAAATTTTATATCATTGGAATCAGGAGAAAGAATTCTATCCAACCATACACTTTTTTTTAATAAATTGCATCTATTAAAATTGTGGTTTTTGTAGAAACATTTCTAGGCTAATTTTGAGTATAGAAATTATTTGAAAAATGTTTTAAAGACTAAATAAAGTTTATTTTAGTGTGTTTTTGTTTTTTTTATGATTCACTACTGTTCCACTTGTCTTGTTTGATTTATAAAATCATCACATAGCATTTGCATGCATTCATATATTTTCTCTTGTTTAATTTTGATATGTGAATTTGGTGCTATCATTTTATGTGTAGATTTTGGTGCTAGTGGTGATTGTGATTGTGAGGATTGTTGCTACTCCCCCAACTACCAAGGCAAGTGGTGCTTCATATTTTTATCCCAATATTTTTACTATGCATTAGAAATATTTTGTATAGGGCTTGCATGAATATTTTGCTAAGTATCTATATGCTATGCTTGGGAAATCCTAGTAGATGTAGAATTGTTAGAATTTTCTCTAAGATAAGATACTTGCTATTGACATGCTTAGCCTAGATAGTAGTAACCAAGGGTGGTTTATATAAAGATGCTATGAGAAATATTTCTAAGTCTATGACTTATGTTTTGCTTAGTAAAAACAACTAAGTAAATGAAACACCTGGGTGGAATGGAAAGAATGGTTTGTGTTGAGTGGTTACACAAGGCCCATTTCTATGGTTTACCTTGTGTATCTCACTTGTGGAATGCCACCCAGGAACAAAGGGATTTGAGATGCCAAATGTTAAGAAGCTTCTAGTGCAGCCACATGGCATTATGGGCTCTGCCTGGATCATATAGGTTGCAATATCTTAGCCATTTGGACAGTTGGTGGTAGTGGGATGATAGGTTGAAACGCGTCCATTTGGTCTAAGGGAAGGCTTCTGAAAGGTCCTGTCTTGGTGAAAATCAAGTCTTGTGGGGAAAGTGCACTACCTCTGCAGATGGAAGAAACTAAGTACTTAGTCATGTCCCTGGTATTGGACAATTTGAGCATCAAGACATGGAAGCTATCAAGAATCTCCTCATCCCAATTTCTAAGTTAAAACTTGTGGGTGAACAAGGGTGAAGGTTCACCAATTTCCAAACAAAAACTTAGTGTTTTCAACTGATAGGTAAAATCTATTTTGAGCAAAGCAAGCCTAAGCTACACTTAGCCTAATTCATGTAGTGATTAGATGGTAATACTCTACTAAGGTATCACTTGCTAATACTATTCCAATGTATTGACCCACTGTGGCTGTAACTTGTGATGTTGCATGTTACTCTAATGATGATTAGGGGTTATGAGTCTACACTCAACATGCTTGCCTGTGGCACATGAAGATCAAGACTTTATTTATATTGTTAAGTTAAACTCTCGTATTAAGCCTATGGCTATGGAGTTGTAAAATACTATGTTATCTCTGGAATGACTTTGTAATAATGACCTTTGTATCTGTGTACTTCATCTTAAACTGTGGATGCTAGCATTTGATCCAGGGACTAGCATTGCAATCACAGGGACCTTTACCTTTATAAAGGTGGGGTCTTACACTTTTAATTTGCAAAGCTTTAAGTATGGTGCTAAATACTTTATTATATATTTTATAGTTAACTTTGGTCTATTACAATTAAGACATAAAGTATCTTAATACCAAACCAACCAAGTTAAAAACCAAGATAGATAAGTCTCAAATACCAATGTTGTCATTAATTAAAGGGAGTAATTCTTTCTTACTTAAAGACTATAACTAGAAAGAACACCTTATAAGGTTAACTTAAAATCTTAAATGCTTCTGCTTAGTTGAATAAGATTTTCTTCAAATGTTATTCTTTTTGCCACTTCAAACATCAAGTGACAATCAATAATAATCACATTACATTAAGCTTTACTTATATACTTAGGATTGTTAACACTTAAGATCTTTATAAATGCCATTACTTGTAAGTTAAAATTTGAAGATAAGGCCATTATTATATAAGTAGTCTTTGAGTAGCATTCCACAATTGCGTATCTCATTGTTTTATGATATTATA
Organism: Avena sativa; assembly: GCA_916181665.1. Taxonomy (NCBI): domain Eukaryota; kingdom Viridiplantae; phylum Streptophyta; class Magnoliopsida; order Poales; family Poaceae; genus Avena; species Avena sativa. Next base: position 249,158,478 of record OV702284.1, on the reverse strand, counting down.
ATTACATATTGTTTCACACACACTCACAAGCCTTAATAAGAATCACATGTGTGGAACTTAATCTAAAAGGGCAACACATTCCAAGGAAACCCTTTCCAGTATCCAAACCCTAGAACAACGTTATCCTCGGGATTCGCGTTTATCGACTTGCATTACATTGCTTATGCATAAAAGCATCTTGCTTCTTTAAACATTAGTCCTTACCGAACCAATGATGCTGATTTCAGATATTGGATCTTTTATATTGTCTTGAAGACCGTGAGTGCATAATCTTGCAATCACAAAAGGCAAGTTCACACTTGCTCATGTCCTTTGATCATTTTCTGTAAAGTATTTTGCAAATCCCGTGTTTTCATCACCTACATTTGAAAAAGGATAGAAAACACTATTTTCATAATAATGTGATTATAGGTTATTTACCATGAGGTAATAACCTACTATAAGAGTTCCGGTGGTAAAGGAACATATTATCTAGGACTTAACAACCAATGTCACCAGTGATTCTTGCGCCGTATATTACGCGTTGACCATGAGATTTGGAATGGGACAGAGAAGTCAGCTGTATCTTCTTCCTCTCTCATGTAGCCGGATGTGCAGGTCGTGGTTTTTATCACTCGTAGAGTGCATATTAATTGGTAATTTGTAGAGGATATGCAGCATATGGGTGGGAACCCTCAACTTCCCACGATACTTCTGGCATCTAACGGTCTGTACAAACCATTGCCGTAATTCAATATGTGGGCATGGTGTACACCAAGGAGGCATGCAGGCAAAGGGGGAGCTGATTTGCTTGGATCTTAGACTGGGCCCCATACCAAGGAAGTATGGACAAGGTCATGACTTGGTTGTGCAACAAGGCTAAGGTCTCTCATGGGTAAAGTAACGCACCTCTGTAGAGTGTAAGAACTGTAACTTGTTACTCCCTGTTCCGGGAAGGAGCTGCGAACGCGGCGGGAAAGGAACTCCATGAAAGTTCTGGTAAACCCGTGAAGGCTGACGGACATAGCTTTTCAGAATAAAAGCAACCTTTGAAGAAATGTTTATGAAAACTTGCATTGCCTACGACCTATGGTCTGTGGTTGTAGATATAGTGCATCAGACACTCCTTTTCTAGTGAACTTGCTGAGTACGCTTGTACTCAACATATCTTCTTAACCCTTGCTAGGTTCTAAAGCCAGTACAGACGATGTCTACATCAAGTTATGCTCCAGGAATCATTATCAAAAGATCGAGCTCTTCAATGAAGTTAAGGAAGTCAACATATACATCAACTCAAGTGAAGACGAAGTTTCTGACTAGATAGGAATATAATCTCTAGCCATAAAACCTATTTCTGTAGTGTATTGCCATAGCAGCAATGCTAGACCATTAGTTAAAATACTAGTCCTATAGTATGATAGTTTTTGAATTGTTTATTCTGATTCTTCTTTGTAAGAAGTTACTTTCTCTCTCTTTAACCTATAGTGTTCTCTGGATCTTATGTAAAGAGTCGATTTGTAACCTATAGTCATGTCTTGGACCTGCTGTGTTTCTGTTGTACTACTTTGAGGGATGTAATACTAGTGAACGGTGTTTCATTGGTGTTATGTCAACGACTATAGTGTACTACATCATGCAGTGGTATGCTGGGTCACGGCAGAGTTCTTGTATCACTTTCATGCCATAATTAGTCCTGTTTTGTTGCAAGCATGATTATGACAGTTATTGCTCTCTCGTTTGTCGCTCCCTCTCTATTGCTAGCCTACACTTGCACTGAGTATGTGCTCCACCTGTGCTTCCAACTCCCCAAAACCAATATTGCCATCTGTGTCCACCATACCTACCTATTAGCATCGTTTGCTATTTCAGTGCATATTCAATATGCCTTGTTTTCTTCCAAATAAAATGTTTGTCTGTTTTGAGAAAGTTAGTTAGTAAAGCTCTCACGAACTTGATGGCACACTTTATTCCTTGCACTTAATAATCCTGAACCATTGTGACTTATCCATGAAAGTTATATGCTTGCTTATTATATGCTGGGAATCATGAGAACTGTGCTGTCACAGAGAACACTTTCAACACCTGTTGGATATCTCATCCAGTTGATTCTTTGATCTTTTGTTTACGGACGTCGACGATGTGAAATAAAAGGGGAGGTTGTGAGTTCATGGAGTTTATACATTGTGTTAGAGAAACGCCTGGGCCGCTAGCCTAAGCCATGCCTAATCATGGTGGAAACTTGCAGCATCACTATAATGAGCATCTAGGAAGCATCCTTAATAAAAAGCTATGCACATGGTAAATAAAAAGATTGCTGAGATGCTCATTGTCTGCTTGCCTTTTCATTTTGGCTATGGGAAGCTCCTGTACCATATGCAAGGGGTACCCCGTTGGCGGTTCTCGATGATATGCATGTATTTACAATGACAAGAACTTTCAGGTGACCAAAGTTGAGTAGCATGCGGAGCGACCCTCGTACTCAAGTGACTTGGGATTTTCAGCCTATGGTCTATTAAGCATATGATTCAGAGTGGACCTCACTTTCACCTTAACCACATGAAGATGCCTATGATAGGGGCAATGAGATCTCAAAGCTAACGAGTACCTTCCTTTCAGCATTAGGAAGCCTTTCAAACCTTCACAAAACCGTTTTCACAATTTTGTTGAGTCATCACTTATTCTATGAGCACCTTCTTGAGAGCATAGTTGTCATTCTTATGTTTGTTCCAAAACTTGGTTAATTATGTCATGACTTTGATGCTTGTATCTCTGATATCTTTATCTCTAGTCTTCATGTGAACTTCAGAGGTGCCTCAGCATTCATATTGTGCTCTTCAAATAAAGGCAAGCGAGATACCACTCTATCATACCTTACTATGAGCATTGCAATGTTGCTTATGTTTATATTTCATGCTACTTATTATTATTGAGTTGGTTTCTCTTCATAGCTTGCAATGATTATTGAGTATACTTAGTTGCATACTTATTATTATGAATTGTCTAAGCATCTACTCCTGTGCTGAGAATATATACATCATATGAAGCAAAGTGTTCGTGAAAGTTCTTTTATCGCACTCAGTTTTCAACTGAATTAGTTCAGGACAAGCAATAAGCTAAGCTTGGGGGGAGTTGATATGTCCAAAACGTATCTACTTTCTCGAACACTTTGCTATTGTTTCTTCTCTAAACTTGTGTAATTTGGATACAACTAACACGGACTGACGCTGTTTTCAGCAGAATTACCTTGGTGTCTTGTTTTTGTGCAGAAAATCAACTATCAGGAAAAATCCTGGAAAATATACCAAAAACTATTTTTCACTAGAAGATCCACGGAGCCAGAAGGGGAGACAGAGAGGAGGCCTGGGGAGCCCATACACACCCCAGGCGCGAGCCCACCTGACCCCGCGCCTGGAGGGGGTTTGGCCACCCCATGCAGCTCCTCGGCCTCCCTCCACGCCTATAATTTGCATTCTGATCTAAAAATTCAGGGGGGGTCGATAGTTTTCCAGAAAGATTTCCGCTCCGCCGCTGCCACCAGAAACCAAGATCCGGATCCAGAAACTCCGTTCTGGCACCCTGCCGGGACAGGGAATTTGGAGAGGATCATCGCCATCGCCATCACGAACGCATCTCCATCAACCACCGATGTTTCCCTCATCCATGAGTGAGTAATCCCCCACTATAGGCTTGGGGATGGTAGGGATTGGATGAGTTCTATCATGTAATCGAATAAGATCTGTTAGGGGCATAGTGCCTAGTATCTCTATTAGTGCTATTTGACTTTGTTGCAACTTGTTGTGCTTAATGCTTGTCACTAGGGCCCGAGTTCCATGATCTCAGATCTGAACTTACTATTGAATCATTATGATAGTATTATTTGTGATCTTATCTGCAAGTTGTGTACACATATCATTGTCCGGATTCAAAGGCCCCAAAGTGACAATAATTGGGACAACTAGAGGGGATGGCTGTGGTGTGAGGATCACATGTGTTCACGGAGTGTTAATTCTTTGCTCCGTGGCTCTATTAAAAGGAGCACCTTAATTGCCAGTAGTTCCCTAGAGGCCCCGCTGCCATGGGCTGGCTGGACAGAAGATGTTGTGCAAGTTCTCATTGCGAGCACGTATGACTATATTTGGAGCACATGCCTAGGATTGTTTAGTACTTGGATGCTTGTTATTATTTATCTGCAATGCCCTAGATCTTGAAGTTACATGTTTAGACTCGTCCATGCAACGCCCGTCCATCCATCCCTATGCCTACCGCACTCGAATCCCACTGTTATCATTACTGTTACTATTTCTACTCCTTCACTATTGCTATTACTGCTTCTGTTGCTTTGTTGTTTCTACTACAAACTATTGCTATTGATAAACTTCTATGAGCAAGAACTATTTCCAGGTGCAGCTGAACTGACAACTCAGTTGTTAAGGCTTGCAAGTATTCTTTGGCTCCCCTTGTGTCGAATCAATAAATTGGGTAATACTACCCACGAAGACTGTTGCGATCCCCTACACTTGTGGGTCATCAAGACCGCTCCTGGGATGGGTCTGGGCCACCCCAGGCAGCTCCTCGGCCTCCCTCCGCGCCTATAAGTTGCCTTCTGATCTAAAAACTCAGGGGGGGTCGATAGTTTTCCAGAAAGAGTTCCGCTCCGCCGCCGCCACCAGAAACCAAGATTCGGATCTAGAAACTCCGTTATGGCACCCTTCCGGGACGGGGAATTTGGAGAGGATCATCGCCATCGCCATCACCAACGCATCGCCATCAACCATCGATGTTTCCCTCGTCCATGAGTGAGTAATCCCCCGTTGTAGGCTTTGGGATGGTAGGGATTGGATGAGTTCTATCATGTAATCGAATAAGATCTGTTAGGGACATAGTGCCTAGTATCTCTATTAGTGCTATTTGACTTTGTTGCAACTTGTTGTGCTTAACGCTTGTCACTAGGGACCGAGTGCCATGATCTGAGATCTGAACTTATTATTGAATCATTATGATAGTATTGTTTGTGATCTTATCTGCAAGTTGTGTACACATATCATTGTCCGGATCCAAAGGCCCCAAAGTGACAATAATTGGGACAACCGGAGGGTATGGCTGTGGTGTGAGGATCACATGTGTTCATGGAGTGTTAATGCTTTGCTCCGGTGCTCTATTAAAAGGAGCACCTTAATTTCCAGTAGATCCCTAGAGGCCCCGCTACCACGGGCTGGCTGGACAGAAGATGTTGTGCAAGTTCTCATTGCGAGCACGTATGACTATATTTGGATTATATGCCTAGGATTGTTTAGTACTTGCATGCTTGTTATTATTTATCTGCAATGCCCTAGATATTGAAGTTACATGTTTAGACTCGTCCATGCAATGCCCATCCATCCATCCCTATGCCTACCGCACTCGAATCCCACTGTTACCGTTACTGTTACTATTTCTACTCCTTCATTTTTGCTATCACTGCTTCTGTTGCTTTGTTGTTGCTACTACAAACTATTGCTACTGATAAACTTCTATGAGAAAGAACTATTTCTAGGTGCAGCTGAACTGACAACTCAGTTGTTAAGGCTTGCAAGTATTCTTTGGCTCCCCTTGTGTCGAATCAATAAATTGGGTAATACTACCCGCGGAGATTGTTGCAATCCCCTACACTTGTGGGTCATCACCATGCACGACTCGGTTCAGTGTTAACCAAGGTGATCTACTAAGAGTTAGTCGTATGAATCACTTATCTCGGATCGAGAAGAGAGTCGGGCTATGTAAGAGATGACAATTATTTGCCTATAGTCCGACTATGTATATCGTGAGGCAAAAGGGACTCGGACGCAAGTCGCATTGGAAAGGCAAGTCGTCATGACTCTTTGGTACTTGGAAGTTGGCACGTTCTGCTATGAGCCGCTACCGACTGATCGATTGAGAGTCAGACTCCAATCATGTCTAAGTATGCATGAGCCTGCAGGGTCACACACTTAAGAGCGGGAGCAAGTTCGGATTGGATCCGAACTTGAAATCTGGTTGGGTTGGACCCGAACGGATTTGGACAGAGTCAGTGAGTCGGACTCATAGTGACTGATATTATATGGGCTTTAGTGAATGGGCCACGAGAGTGGAGCCCATGTTCACTCCCTATATATAGTGGGGCACAGAAACCTAGAAGGGTTAATGGTTGATCGGTTAGGTCATTCCATGTGTTGGAAACCCTAGCTCCACAACAGTCCTCCCATCGTAACGAACCTAGCATTTCACCGTCGGAGCTCCTCCTTGTACGTGTGGATACCAGCAGAGGTGATGTACAATCAACACCAGGACGATCGGATCGTAAGGACTGCACTGCATTCAACATACGTGCTACATCAGTAATCCGCAACTACGCGTCTAGTGGTAATCCCCGTGGCCTTCTACCTCATCTAGATCTTGGGATCGCCACGTTAGAGGGAAAAGTTTTATTTTATCTCTACGTGGCCCAACAGGTGTTTCGTGACTTGCAGCACTAGAAACCTTGGTAGGAGGGCTGGCAGCACATGTGGACTTCATTTGGTTCTCCTCGAGCACCAAGTTGCAATCTGTAGGGTGAAAACCCATTGTATGTCCTTCATTGATTATACATGGTAATTGTCTTGCATAAGGCACTATTTTAAAAAGTCAGACTTTTTCGATGTTGAAAACCCAAGATCTTCAATGAGGCGACAATAACACTTGTGTTCCTTCTTGGAGGCCTTGCTTTTGTAGAATCTCTTGTGTCGTTCGAGTATTGTCTTCGGTGGTGGCTTTGTTTTTCAATCTTTTTTATTTTCTTTCTGGGTTGTGTGCATTAGAAATCTTGTTGGTGCATACGTTCGGTGTAATTGGTATCTTCGCAATATTAATATATTCTCTTCATAAAAAAATAAGGACATCTCGTCCTCTACACCAAGCAATACCCGCATCCATCTTTAATGGAATAATATTAAGTCTTACAAGAGGAAAACTAAATGGTGTAACACCAAAAATAGCATCAGATGTGACACTTATGCATCATCACATTCTATACCATTAGAGGATGGAAATTTTGAAGGGAATATGCCCTAGAGTCAAATATAAGATGGCATATTTCATAAAATTTATGATTAAGTTTTATACCATGCTATAACAATATTGATAGGGAAACATCAATACACGTGTGATATACAAACAAACAGTAGTTCCTGGTGAAACTCTAGTCACTGGTTCATTGGTCAATGAATGATCAAAGGTTTCCTGATCATGTTGGTGCCTCGGCCCCTAATTGATAATGAGGTCATTTAATTGGGGAATGAGATGATGAACATACCCTATCTATAACATCATATCACGATCATGTAATAGTGTTCATGTTATGATGATTAGGAAACATACCCTATCTATAACATCATATCTACGCACTTCTATTCTTGTAGAAAGTTGTTGGGCCTCCAAGTGCAGAGGTTTGTAGAACAGCAGCAAGTTTCCCTTAAGTGGATCACCCAAGGTTTATCGAATTCAGGGAGGAAGTGGTCAAAGGTATTCCCTCTCAAGCAACCCTGCAATCAAGATACAAGAAGTCTCTTGTGTCCCCAACACACCCAATATAGGTGCACTAGTTCGGCGAAGAGATAGTGAAATACAAGTGGTAATGGTGCCAGAAAATAGCTGATGGCGTGGAGGACTAAAGCAAGCAAACATGCAACAGATCTAGTAGCAAACGGTGTTTCAATACTTAGAAACAAGGCCTAGGGATCATACTTTCACTAGTGAACACTCTCTCATATAAATATCTTCTATTTATGATACTACTCTCCGGTTGAACACTCTAATCCATGGTAGGGCCTTCCCCAATCTAGATAACCCCACACTGTCACCTTGAGTGCTAGATGGTTCCAACAAACACCACAATTTCATAGAGATATCCAACTCCAAATATAACTCATAACAAATATTCAATCTAGCCAAAGTGCCACACACGGTATGCACGTTGTCACATTCACACACGTGGGGAAAAGCATATATCTATTAAAGCACAAAGAGTATTTATGTAGACTCAAACCTAAGTGCCACCATGGCGTGCACGCTGTCACTTTCACACACATTGTAACATCCCAAAAATACTAAACTTGGATCACCCATTTTCTAATCATGAAAATTAGGGTTAACAAAAACTTTGCTAATTAAAATTATGAAGGCATGCATATGTGTATGCATTTAATTTGAAATTCTTTTGAACCACCTTGTTTGATTGTTTCATTGTTTGTAAAAGGTTTCTTAGGTGAAATAAACATCATCTAAAACATTTCCCACACTTTTCATAAAGACAAGTAAATCAAAACAAATATATTAAGGGAATGGTCATTTTGACCAATTTAACTCCCATGCCTACTTTGGCTGTCTCAAACTTTCAGAACCTAACAGAAACTTTTTTGGATCTTTGCACCCCTTGAATGTACCCATAACAAAGTATCAAGGCCCACTTTGTGATCATCCAGAAACTTTCAAATGCATAGTTTAAATGACAATCCAAAATTGAATCTTTATCATTTGGGAAGATCCCACTTATTCAAAAACCACTCAAACAAGCTCAACTTGCAAAACCCAAGCATCTGCAGACTCACCAGCAAAAATCCACCAAAAATCTTTTTAAAATTTAAAACTTGATTTCATGCGGCCATTTCATCAAACAGGTTGCAGACACAAATCAAACAAACATCAAACACTATTGTGAGCAGTGATTCTTGCCTAACTGGTTCCCCATTTTGCTCACAACCAGCTCAGTAGATCATCTAGGAAGATTAACTAACCACTAGCACCACTGTGAGCTTGCCATTGCCATCAATGGTGAACAGCCGAGCACACCCTTGCCACCCCATAGTCGACATCAAGCTAGGAGCAGCAGCAAGCCTAGCCAGCATGTCTGGGAGGCAGCCCACCGTACACCGCCACTCACTGTCCTAGCCGCGAGCGTTGCCAAGCCCTGGACCACACGCACGGACCATGCCAACCTCGCCAGCGACCATGCCGAGCGTGCGCCAGAGCGCCACCCTCGACCAGCACCCAAAGACCATGCGCCGCCCTCACTGCGTGCACACACGATCACCACAGACCTAGGAGACCGCCAGACATCCCCGTTCGCTGCCCCGTGCCGCACAGCCACCGCTCGCCGTGGAAGACGCTGCCTCTGCCGCGCAGAGCGTCGCATGTTCCAGACCAAGCCACACCGCCCCATGCCTTGAAACCATGTCGTTGAGCATCGCCAGGAGACACCACACCGTCCCCTACCGTCGCCCATGCCAGTAGCCGCCTGTAACACCGCCCCCGACAAGCTCACCGTGCGCCCCGTCGGTCCCCTCGCTCGACTATAAATAGAGGCCACCCCCGCTCGATTTCTTCACACCATATCAATCCCCTCTCCTCACTGATCGTGCCACACCATTCCCGGAGCAAGGCGAGCACCACCCCGCCGGAATTTCACCGGAGCCCGCCGCCTCTGGAGAAGAAGGGAGCCATCGATTTCGTCCATCCCAGGAGCTGCCGCGACCACCCCTGAGTTCGCCATCGTCGACTCCGTCGTTCGCTCGCCTCGCCGACCCTCGCCAGCACCCCGGTGAGTCCCCAGCACCCTCCACTGGCTGCGCTAGGTTTCGTTCTCGCCGGCGTTGTCTCTCGTCGACGATGACTCCCAGCCGTTGGATTAGAATCAGATCGAACGACCCATGTTGCCCCATACCGCTTCGCCCAGCCCCGTGTCACTGACGAGTGGGGACACCCACTTAAGCAGCCCGCGGGAGCACCGCACTTAGAAGGCCGGCCCGTTAAATTTTCCCGCGCATCCCAGTGATTTGAATTAAATCTTTTCTATTTTAATTCAAACACACTTCTGTACCCATTTTCAAAAATTAATCCAGGTCGATTCAGTGCACCAATTTGAACGAAACCAATTTTGTTGGAAAGGCCTATGAATGCTGAATACAAGCCTGTTGGATTCAAGTCATTTGGATCTATAGATCACCCATGGTAAAAATAACAAGGCAGAAGCTTTTCTGCATTCAAACATTTTTCAAATTTAAACCATAATAGCTTTTGAGTTGATTCGAACTCTCAAAAATCACATTTAACCATACCTTTCAGAATATATAAAAATATATAGGTTTACTTGCAGGAATAATGTTCAAGTAATAAAAGAATGCTACATAAGCATTTCTAGCCACTTTAATTAATTAAAATAAAAGGGTAAAACCTTATTAAATTGTGACACCACTTTAAATCACATTCCCTTGGACTACAATATGTGGTGATGACATGTGTCAACATGATCCCATGTTTGGTTTGGAGAATATTAAATCTTAAGTAGTTTTTCAATGAGTAGAAATTACTTTTCTAAAAATAAAATGAATTAAATCAAGCCTTAACCTTGTAATGTTAGAGATGATGCTAGATCATCTATAGGACCCTTGTGTGTGATGATTGCAAGTAGTTAAGTATTGTTTGGTGATTGTGTACCTCGTATTTATTCATAGACGCTAGTACCGACCAAGGATACGAGGAGGAAGGAGGATACTACGAAGAAGAAGCCGAGGAGAACTTCAACCACTTCTCTGCACAAGGCAAGCCTTACTAATCAAGTTGACCTATGCAAGCTAACACTTGCAATTTAGCAAGCTTATACTGATATTGTGCAAGAAAATACTTGCTTGTTACTATGCCTACTATATGCCTTAAGCATATGTGATCATACCCACTTGATAAACCAATCCTAGTTTTATTTGCAAGCTTCTTACTTTATTTCTTTATCAAAGCTTTAACTTAGAGTTGACTTAAGTGACTTGTAGATACTAGAAAGATTCTGAAGGTTGCATAAAGAGCATCAAATTTGGCCTAAGTTAGAAACCTTGATATCATCCTAAGATATAATGTTGTACTTAGTTGAAACTCCACTAGTTTACCACCCCTCATTAGTACTACCCCCACCTGTAGATGCTAGTCCTAAGCATAAAACTTGATCAACTTTAGATGGGTTTACTTGGTGGAAAAATGGTTATGAAAACCTTGGAATGATGGATCATTCTATTGAAATGTTTGGACATGTGTTTCCGAACACTTGATGATTTTGGTGATGAAAATGTTGAGGCATGAGCCTTAGCCCTTTATAAAACTGATGGTTGTCTAGATGCGATACCATTCCAATTTTATCGTACAACCACAATACCCGAATATTGGGTAGGGCTTGACTGGAAACTTATATACCTTAGTATTAGTTCCCTCACGGCCAAGGTCTGAGCTGAGGCTACCTTGTGAAGATTGTCCACCTGTGGAGTACCCAAGATGACAGTGGTCATGGTTGGGAGGCCAAACTCACAGGAGATGTGCTTATACTAGGGTGTGTAATTGAAAGGTTAGGATTGATTATCCGCATACTGAGTATGGTGAATTCAGGATTTGTTCCTGACGGATGTATCGAATGTTGTGGTGAAAGTGTACAATCTCTGCAGAGTGTCAAACTATTCGAATAGCCGCGTCCGCGGTTATGGACAGTTGGAGTGGCCAAACTGTTCCCCCGTCAGACTTTTCAAAATGACTTGTGAAATGAATTGAGACTTTGACTTGACCACAACAGAGTTGTGACCTGAGTTACAAGATCCCACCTAGGAGTTATAAAATTGTGACTAGCTTCGGAACTTAGTAGAGATAAATCTGGCTTTTGCAAAACAACCCTAGAGCCTAGTGTCCTATTATTCAAAACCCCCTTTCCCTTGTTAGTATTAGTTTGCGAGTACTTAAAGAGTACTCGCACTACTAGGAAAACGGCCTTTAGTGGCGCACCTGAAACCATCATCTGTGGCACACCTGCAGTGCGCCACGGGCCTTGCGCTACGGCTATCTCTCAGCCGTGGCGCACTGCCTAGTGCGCCACGGTTGTGTAGAGATAGGCGTAGCGCACCTCCTAGTGCGCCACAGAAGTTTGGCATGGTGCGCTACCCCTTGGATCTTCTGTGGCGCACTACCTAGTGCGCCACTAAACATCCATGGTGCACTTTAGGTGTAGTGCGCCACAGAAGGTAGACCATGTGCGCCACAGATGTATTTTTTGTTTTTTTTTAATTTCCAAGCCAGATTATATGCAATACAGATTATATACAATATTACAGCAGATATACACACACAGATACAAGATATACAATTATATATATAAATACTCAATATGAAAAACAAGATTGAAACAAATACATATAGGTAAGTCTCATACATGAATACATAGTCCAAGTTACATTGTTTTGATCATGTTACAAAGTAGTAGTTGGTGACATGCGAATACATGTGTCGATCGAACAAGTTAGAGCTCGGAAGCTCGCCTAGACATCTAAACTAGCTAGCTAGACACAAACGCGGGATAAATAACCAAAGAAGATAAGCATGATCACCGCCGCGACGAAGGTGTAGGTCTTCATCCGGTTCCTTGTGCTAACTACCGCTAGATAGCGCGTGTATCTAGCTTCCGCCTCCGCCATAGTGTTGTACCCTTTGTAGTTATTGCCGCTGAAACGGTGCACCTGTCTCCGGCAGTCTTCCCAATCATCGTAGACTCCGGGAACCCGTCCCTTGTACACGACGTACCACGTCATCTACAAGTTGACAATAATAACTAACCGGTGATTGAAAAAACATGTATAATTAAAGTCGCATATGAAGATTCACTTATAGAAAGTACTCTTAAATCAAAAAGAGCAAACTCAAAAAGCATGCCTCATATATAACTAGGTTGTTGGACACAGGAATATGCTTATGACGGGACTGTTAGCCAAGTAGGATGCACAATTCCTGGACTTGTGCATATCACAAGGCTAACAATCCCGTCATAGCACATTCACATATATATTGTGCCACGACATTTCAATCATCGGCATATTCTCGAAAAAGACAAAAATAACTCGAAAAGCATGCCTCATATATAACTAGGTTGTTGGACACAGGAATATGCTTATGACGGGACTGTTAGCCAAGTAGGATGCACAATTCCTGGACTTGTGCATATCACAAGGCTAACAATCCCGTCATAGCACATTCACATATATATTGTGCCACGACATTTCAATCATCGGCATATTCTCGAAAAAGACAAAAATAACTCGAAAAGCATGCCTCATATATAACTAGGTTGTTGGACACAGGAATATGCTTATGACGGGACTGTTAGCCAAGTAGGTTGCACAATTCCTGGACTTGTGCATATCACAAGGCTAACAATCCCGTCATAGCACATTCACATATATATTGTGCCACGACATTTCAATCATCGGCATATTCTCGAAAAAGACAAAAATAACTCGAAAAGCATGCCTCATATATAACTAGGTTGTTGGACACAGGAATATGCTTATGACGGGACTGTTAGCCAAGTAGGATGCACAATTCCTGGACTTGTGCATATCACAAGGCTAACAATCCCGTCATAGCACATTCACATATATATTGTGCCACGACATTTCAATCATCGGCATATTCTCGAAAAAGACAAAAATAACTCGAAAAGCATGCCTCATATATAACTAGGTTGTTGGACACAGGAATATGCTTATGACGGGACTGTTAGCCAAGTAGGATGCACAATTCCTGGACTTGTGAATATCACAAGGCTAACAATCCCGTCATAGCACATTCACATATATATTGTGCCACGACATTTCAATCATCGGCATATTCTCGAAAAAGACAAAAATAACTCGAAAAGAATGCCTCATATATAACTAGCTAGGTCGTTGGACACAGGAATATGCTATGACGGGACTGTTAGCCAAGTAGGATGCACAATTCCTAGACTTGTGCATATCACAAGGCTAACAATCCCGTCATAGCACATTCACATATATATTGTGCCACGACATTTTAATCATCGGCATATTCTCGAAAAAGACAAAAATAACTCACACTTGTCGTCCGAGAACCAAAGAGTAAGCAAAAAAACCAAAGAGTAAGCAAAAAAACCAAGCATTGATTGATATATAATAATAATAAGCAAAATAAGTAAGCGGTGATTCATAAACCTAATAAGATAAGTACACTTGTCGTCCACACACACACACAAAGGTCATCTATAGTTTGCAACTACAACTAGGCCAACATCAAGCCTTCTGGCTCGGCTTAGGGAACGGGAGGACGCCCTGTCTCGTCATGAACTTCCTATAGTCACCCTGCATCTCTAGGCGATCTTCTATGTCACGGTTATTCAGGATATTTCCTCCGTATAAGATCCCCCCCGAAGTCATGACATCACGAAAGATGATTGCCCCAAACTGCTGCTGGATGCGATACATCTCTTGTCTAATATCCGAATCATTGATCTTGGCCTTTGCTTCGGCCCACTGTTTGAGATGATCTGGCAGCGTAGAATTCTGCTGGTCAAGTAGGAACGCCCTCATGTGATGGAGTGCGTAGTAGGCTTCCTTCTTACTATTTTCCGGCTGCTTCACGCAGGGGAACTCTGTTACGTGGTTGAAGACGTGCCTGCCGAACTTGACCTTCTTACGCACGAAGCTGGTGCCTTCCGTCGAGGCAAAGCCAGTGAGAGCATCATCCAGAACTTCCTTGATCTTGTCGTAGTTTTTCTTCTTTTCTAGACTCCCCGAGTCGAAATACGTGGCGTGGGAATGCTTTGGCGATAAGGAGATGAGCATGCAGTGTTCATCTCTGCGCAAAAAATTCAAATGGAATGTGTTGAAAAAAGAATGATGATGATCTAATAAAGCCAATCGACGGTGGCGACTGAATAACGACTTACTCGGGAAAGTAAGGCACGAGAATGTATTCCTTTGTCTTGTTCGCCACGAGGATTCTTTTTAGGTACGAGGCCACGATACGTCGTTCGGCGGGGGAACCCAAGCAGCCGTCACGCATGTAGTAGGGGTCCACTATAGCGATGCCCGGTGTGTTCTCTCTAATGATCTGCGTGGCCAGGCTGAGAGAAAAGAGACGGACCATGGTATAGTGCAGCGGGTATAGGTGGAACATATTGAAGATGTCCTCGAACCGCAGGAAGAACAGATCCGCGGGGGCAGTGTCGACGAAGCCCAAGCCTGGTGGCACCTTAACCACGAATACCGGGTGCGAGGGATCTTTCTCCGATAGAAGGCGTCTCTCTATCGTCAGCACGCCGTCATGCACACTCTGCAGTTCCGAACTGGCGAGCTTCCGCAAATTCTTAGGTAGCATGGGCTCACCCGCCACATGAATCCTCCACATAATACCCTCGGGTCTTGGTGGCCCGTCCCGAAACCTGATCGGATTCGCAGTTGTTGACGCCACCGGCTGGCTCGAGCTGCTAGATTTTCTTTTCCTGCCCTTTTTTCCTTTTGGAGAGCGGGCAGGCACCGCAATCTGAGCACCGGCCGCCCTATGTAGTGTGTCAGGGCTTAGAATAAAGGGCCGGTTGGTTGTATCAGCTGGCTCTGTAAAGGCGCAAGCTGGAGGCGTCTCCTGAGAACCAAACAGACGCTTGGTGATAGTGGCTTTCTCTGTGGGGCCACCAGCTAGGTCTTCTTCGTTGCCAAACTGAGTGCTGAAGAAGTGATCATCACCAGGCTATTATTTGGATTCAGTTAGAGAAAACAGTGGATTCACCAGGCTATTATTTGGATGAAATATGCAAAGATCATATTTCTATCAGTATTAGCTCAGTAATCTCAAAACATTATATACCAAACTTATGTTTTCTGAAAGAAAGAAATTGTAGAGCAACTGAATGTGTACATCAATCATATCTTAAGTACTGACTGCCCAATATGCTTTTTTTTTCTGGAAGCTGGTTTAGAAGTACTAACTTCCCAATATGCATTTTTTTTACAAAACACCCAGCACAAACTCTTGCTTGAACTTTTGCTATGAATACATACAGAAACCAGCTAAGCTAGTAATTAAGGCAAGATTTTCACAAGAGTTTAGTACTCAGATTTTTTTACAACTTGAATCTTGCTACTTGCTTAAGTATAAAAGTACTGAAGCAGCAGCAGCACCTAACACTACTTTCTAAACCTACTACTACCAATAACACACCATCCATTTCTAGCAAAGCTACTACTACCTGGACACTGGTAACAGAAGCAGCAGCAGCACCAGCAGGACCTCCTTTTTTACTGTTTTTCATTAACTAACATGCTACCAGTTGGTGTATGCCACACAGGCATAATGTCCATCTTAGAAGCATCCACACAGGCAAGCATACAATCATGCAGAAATAAAAATTCAGAATAATGTTCATCTCAGAATAATTTATCTAGGGGCTAAGACAACTAGGAAAGGAAGTTGCTTGCAGTGTAATCCATGAACCATGAAGACAAAACCACTGTTATGATTTCATACTACCTAAGAACATTTCCTAACTCTGAATCCTAACTCTGAACCACTACTCTAAATTTCCTACTCTAAATTTCCTACTCCAAATCTGAATTTCCTACTCTAAATTTCCTAACTCCAAATCTGAATCCTAACTCCAAATCTGAATTTCCTACTCTAAATTTCCTAATCTGAATTTCCTAACTGATTAACATTTCCTAATCTGAATTTCCTAATCTAAACATTTCCTAACTAAATTTCCTAAGAACATTTCCTACTCTGAGCATTTCCTAACTGAACCCTATTCTGAATCCTAAGAAAATCTGAACATTTCCTACTCTGAATCCTAAGAACCCTAACTGAACCCTAACTTTGAACCCTTACTCTGAATCCTACTCTGAATCCCCTAAGTGAATGGATGCAACGAGAGGGGAGAGAGGGGGAGAGGGGAGAGGGTGATTCTCACCTCCGAGACAAGAACGACGGCGAGCACGCGGACGATGAGGGCCTTCTCCTTCACGGACTGCGCGGCGACTGCGACCTCCTCCTCCACGAAACGAGCGCGACCCCCTCCTCTTGGCGTGGCGACTGCGACCTCCTCCTCCTGGGATGCGGTGGCGGCGGATTGGCAGCGGCACGAGCCTGCTCCTCCACGGCAGCGCGGCGGTGGCGGTGCGGCCTCGAGAGCAGATTGATGCAGCCGTGCGTGTGGTGTCTGTGAGATGGATCGAGCGGCGACTAGTCCAACCCACACACGCGTAGCGCACCCTGGCCAAGTGCGCTACGGATAACCGTAGCGCACTTGGCCAGGGTGCGCTACGTGTGTGTGGGTTGGACTATCAGATAAGAGGGCGGCCGTCCCACTAGTTAACACTAGTACTGTCTTACCCCACTGGTTCTGCCCTTAGCTCTATTCTAAACGATGAGCACCTAGGTTCGAATCCTGGTGCTCCACTTTTTTATTTTTACTTTAAAAATACTTTAAAATGTTCCAAAAAATACTTTAAAATGTTCCAAAAGTGGTGATACATGCCATACAAATTTTGTTTTGTTTTTAAAATACTTTTAAATATTCCAAAAATGCCCAAAAGTGATAATATATGTCATAAAAGTGTTACAAATATGATTCAAAGTATAACTAAATTTCATAATACTTTGTCCATGAATATTACAATCTTTTTCGACCACACGTTTTACAATATTTTTTGAGCTAGCGTTTTACAATCTTTTTTCCCTTCTTTGTCGCGGTTGAATAATTTAGCCCTGGCACTTTAATGTTTCTTCTTTCGAACGGGCTACCTTTTTTGGGTAGGGTTGTCCTTTTTCTTCTTGTGATGTATGTTGCTGCATCGTAGTCGTCGTCATCTTCAATCTTTGGATCGCCGTACTGGTCGAAGTCTTGCTCGTTGGCGACTCCATCCATTCTGATGATGTTTCTTTTTTCCTCTCCTCACGACAACACGGCTAGGCTTTGTCGGGTCGGTAATGAAAAAACATTGGTCCACTTTGGTAGCCAGTACCCACGGTTCATTTTTCGCGGCCACGTTTGCACCGACGGCCTTGGATTTGGCTGCTTCGGGTATAACCATGGTTGTGAAATACCGGTCTTCTCTTTCGACGCTCTTTGCCCATCTGAGACGGAACATCGGCACCTTTTCTCCACAGTAGTCGAGCTCCCAGATCTCCTCGATTCTTCCGTAGAATCTTTCCTTCACGTTGTCATCGGTGTAGAATTCCGACGTTACGCCTGAGTTCTGATAATCACACTTGTTGTCCTTTTCCTCCGTGTAGAATGTGTAGCCGTTGATATCATACGCCTGATAGGTCACCAGGTTTTGCATCGGTCCTTGCGACAAGGTGAATATGATATTTTCCGTGTCAGAAGAATGCGAGCGCGGGGGATTATCAAGGAGCGTCTGCCTAAACCAACGCGTGAAATCTGAGTTGTGCTCTTTGATTATTTCTCCCTGCGTCCTCTGTATGCCCCGGTCACTGTACTTCTTCTCGATTAACCTTTTGTGCTTCTGTACCCAAGGATCGACCAGTTCTAAATGCTGTAGCGCGACGAGGTTTGCTCGATCAAAGTCTGCGCGTCAAAAATCGAAGTCTGCATGCAGTATGCGATGACCCTCTCGGTGACCAGATCCGTCGAGCTTGCCAAGGTGTCTGTTGACGGGAAGACCGACAGGGTTCTCGATGTCTAGATAATTCGTGCAGAAAGAGATGCACTCTTCGGCCAGAAAGCCCTTGGCTATGCTTCCATCTGGACGGGACCTGTTGCGAACGTATCCTTTGATGTGTCCGTTCATCCTTTCGAACGCCATCATGTTGCGGAGGAACATCGGCCCGAGTTGTACGATGTCCTCCACGACATGGACCAGCAGATGCACCATAATGTCGAAGAATGCGGGTGGGAAGTAGACCTCAAGCTCACATAGTATCACCACGATCTCCTCCTGTAGCCTTCCGAGCTGATTCAAGCCAATCGACTTCCTAGAGATGACGTCGAAAAACTTGCATAGGCCAAATAACGTTTCACGGACGTGCTCGTCCATTATCCCTCTTAGTGCGACCGGAAGTACCTGCGTCATTAGCACGGCACAGTCGTGAGACTTCATGCCACTGAACCTCTGCTTCGCCTCGTCTAGGTATCTGCTTATCTTGCCCGCGTAGCCGTAAGGAAATTTGACTCCTAGAAGGCACTTGAAAAACTGTTTGATCTCATCCTAGCTTAGAGTGAAGCAAGAAGGAGGGCAGTAATATTCGTTCTTCTTGAACTTTTTACCCTTCCGACGACCTTGTGTCGTCTCCGACTCATGATCATCGTCATCTTCCTGATCATCAGGAGTAGTGCGTCCTTCGTGAAGCTCCTTCCGGATACCCAAGCATATCAGGTCGTGCCTTGCTTTCGGACCATCTTTCGTCCTATCTGGCATGTTGATTATGGTGGCGACCAGACTCTCGCACACGTTTTTCGTGATATGCATGATGTCGAGGCTATGAGGCGTGTGGAGAAACTTCCAGTATGGCAACTCCCAGAAAACAGACCTTGTTTTCCATACCTTCATCAGCGGCTTGTCTTGTTGCTGCCTCTTTCGCTTCTTTCCAGGCTTAGGACAATCTTTCCAGTTTTTCAGCAACTCTTCCACTTCTTCGCTGCTCCTACGCTCTGGGATTCCTCGGGTCTCTGATTTGCCATCGAACAGGTCTCCACGTTTTCTCCATGGATCATTCTTGCCGAGCCACCTCCCGTGCGCCATGAACACGGTTTTCGATGACCCTGGATCTTTCTCTAGTTGGAGATAGCTTGTGTTATCCATGCACCTAACGCATGCGCAGAATCCTTGGATAACCTGCCCCGAGATATACCCGCAACCTGGATAGTCTTGCACCGTAGTGACCAACGCGGCTCTCATAGTGAAATAATCTTGTGCGACGGCGTCGTAAGTATTGGCTCCAGATCCTCTCCACACATACACACATCATGAGCATCGATCATCTACATACATATGAGCACATGCATCATCCATATACACATGAACACATCCTTACATGGACAACTTACCGAGATGAGAGACCGATCGCGAGAAAGATGGAAAGGAGAGGTGCGCGCGTCGACCGGAGACGGATAGATGAGAGACCGGAGACCTCCTCTATTACTTATGTAACATCCAAAGCAAGTTTTACATGCTAAAAATGGTGAATGTGTGGAGAAATTGAGGTGGGAAGGAGAAGATCCCGACTAGATCTAAGGAGGAAGAAGAAGGGGAAAGTGAAGTGTGGGGTGGTGGATGTGTGGGCACACATGTGCACATAAAGTGCTGTCCTAAAAGAATCGACACATCCGTGGCGCACACGGCCCTAGTGCGCCACAGGGAGTACAAACTTCTGTGGCGCACTAGGCCGAGTGCGCCACAGATGCTCCTAGTCCCTGTGGCGCACTAGGCGGAGTGCGCCACAGAAGTTTGTGGCCATTTCAGAGCAGAGGGGGGCATGCGCTTAGGCGTAGCGCACCAGGCACACGTGCGCCACAGATGACCCTAACAACCGTGGTGCACATGACTATAGTGCGCTACAGATGTTTGGCGTGTGGCCAATAGGGCCTTGGCCCACACACATCTGTGGCGCACTATAGTCATGTGCGCCACGGTTGTTCTAGTTATTAGTAGGGCACTGCCCACAGGTGAGCCACGCCTGTTTTAGCCGTGGGGCACTTCAACCATGTGAGCCACGGATGTGCTGATTACCTATAGCCGTTTTCCTAGTAGCTCATGGCTTTGTCCCTGGCTATTCCCATGGCCAGACTATGAAGAGGAGTACCTGGAGGATGGACCCCAGGAAGGTTACGACAACTAGGATCATCTCCCATCGTCAGCATTGCCTGTGACCCCGAAGATGGAGCTTCGCCTACGCTACCGTTATTATTACGTATTCCGCTGCTTGATGTTGTATTAAGAACTGGATCATGAGATCCCTATTTGTGTAAGAACTTATGTATCGTTGGTAATGGATGATGTACTATGGTATCCAATTCTGTTATGTCTCGCAAAAATGGTAATCCTGGGATTGCGATGTATGGCATAACAGGCATCTAGGATTGAAAAATCCGGGTGTTTACAAGTTGGTATCAGAGCCATCCTGACCATAGGAGACCCTAGTTAGACTGGACGTTGCATCCAAAACTTAGTTTCAAAACCAAAGAAAACAAATATTTACAAAAACTTATTCTCATTCTTATCCCTTTTATTCTTTCATAAAAATTCATGTTCCTCAAAAACTCTTGCAAAATACATAAAATTTTGACACACTTGATCACCCTGCTAATCTACTCCTCCTCTATTCTTATAGATGGACGGGAAGTACAGCAAGTTTTACCAACTGGGGAATGGCGGAGACCTTATCTTTGAGAGGGATTTGGACCATCTTTCGGAACTTCTGGAGCGTCCGCACCCCGAGTTCTTCAGAGCTCAGCTCAATGATCAAGGAGGAGAAGATCTGCAGTGGCTAATTGTTGCAAGTCTCCGAGGAAAAATTGAACCTCCCACTGCGGAGGGAATTCAGTTTACCTTGAGGGAAAACAACTGGCTCGATGGACTTGCCAGAGCAATGCAGGAAGCTCTTTCCCGTCTGTGTGGGCAGAGCATCAATCAGATCAAGGGTACTCGCTTTGAGTTTTGCCCAAGGCGTGATGCAAATGGACAACCACTGGAAGCCCCATACCACCCCGAGCTGAAGACTCAATTGGACCACCTTAGCTTCATGATGTATGATCGTCAGCAGGAGTTGGACAACTGCCGTGACTACTGCAACCATAAGTCTGCCATCATCAAGACGAAGGACCAGACCATCGCCCTGCTAGCAAAGGATCGCAAGTCTCGCCGCCATCAGCTCGACAAGAAGGAGCGCATTATTGCCCGTCTTCTCCACCGCATCTCATCTTTGGAGGAGACCATCCACGAGAGAGACATGCAGTTGGAGGAAAGGGAGAATGCCGGAGAGGATCTTCGTGGAGACCCTTACTCCTATCTCAGCGATGATGACGATTTTTTAGAGGATCAGACCATGGACTTCTTCACCGATGAGGACGATTTCGCCTTCATCGATGATGATGAAGATGATGAAGCCACAAACTCCGAGGAGTAGTAGCACTTGAGCACTAGCGTAGTGAGTAGTATTCGGTCCCACTGTATCGTAGTTCTCAGAATGGTTCTTAAAACCATCTGTTTTTCTTTGTTGTGGTGTGTGTTGTACTGTGTGCTATGAATGAATGAATGAAAAAGCAAGTTGCTAGAAAAATCTGAGTCAAACCTTTAAAACTTTTCAAAGTCCCCGAAACCTTAGAAATTTCCCTCTTTTCTCATGATCTATCTAAATCTTCAGATGCCACGTGGAGGAAGTGGTTCAGCCCCAGACCCGATGTTGTAGATCCTGCAAATGTTGACTTCTGACCGCGAAGCTGAAAGAGCGGAACGTCAAGCCAACCTAGCCACTCTGCAACAGATAGCCCAGCTAGCCCACAACAACCAAGGCCACGGAAATCAGGACAACCATGGATCTAAGATCAAGAATTTCCAGAATACCAACCCACCCGTTTTCACTAAGTCGGAAGAACCCCTAAACGCCGATGATTGGCTGCAAACCATGGAAAATAACTTAGAAGTCGCTGGAGTAGAAGCCAACGAGAAAGTTCTGTTTGCCACCCATTATCTAGCCGGATATGCCAGGGCATGGTGGAACAGTGTTCGCGCAATGACCGGAGGCCAGATGATGACCTGGGAGGAATTCAAGGTCAAGTTTAGTAGAACCCATGTGCCACCGGGTTTGATCAAGAGAATGAGAGACGAGTTCAGAGAGCTGAAGCAAGGAAGGATGACTGTAGTGGAATACCATGACAAATTTTTGTCATTAGCTAGGTATGCCCCGGACGAGATAGACACAGAATCCAAGAAGAAGGAGAGGTTCCTGAATGGTCTGCATGACGAGATGCAGACGGTGTTAGTCAATATCCCCTTTGCGGATATTGAAGCCCTTGTCGACTCTGCTATCCAGATGGAAGGAAAGATCAACCAAGCCAATGAGAACAGCAAGCATCGCATGATGCACCGTCCAGGAACCCATCAGACCCCAAAGTATCGCCCCAACCCATCTCCAGGATTTCCCCCAAGAACCAAGAGACCCCCGATGAACCGTCCGACCTATCCCAACCGTGGAAACCCTAGACCCGGAGGAAATCACAATAACCCCAGCAACGCTAGCAATTTCAATCGTGCCCCACCCAAGTTCAACACCAACAATGCTACCACCAACACCAACACTGCCCCGAGGACTGGAAGCAATGCTGTGCCTGTCGCAGCCAAGGACAAGTCGCAAGTGACTTGTTATGACTGTGGAAATAAAGGCCACTATTCCAACGAGTGCCCCAACAAGAATAATGCTACAACCCCCAATGCCAATGCCCTAGCTCAGCAACAGCATCGTGTTCAGCCAGGGAGAAGATTTTCCCCAGGGAATTCACTCAACCGCAATGGCCGTCTTTTTCTCATGCATGCTGAAGAAGCTCAGGAAGCGCCAGACGTCGTGCTGGGTATGTTTTCTGTTAATTCAGTACTTGCAAGAGTGTTGTTTGATTCTGGTGCATCGCATTCATTTATCACCAAAGAATTTGCATGCACTAGTAAAATTTAACCAACCAAACTAAAGCATGTTATGATTGTTCAAATTCCCGGATCAACCACCAAGGCTAGGCAAATTTGCAAAGCCGTCCCTATCCGAATCCATGGCATAGATTTTTATGCTAATCTGATAGTACTCGGAACTAAAGGTTTGGAAGTAGTACTAGGAATGGATTGGATGTCCAAACATAAAGGATTGATTGACTGTGCCAAGAAAGTCATCACCATGACCAGTACAGCTGGAATATCAGTCGAACATATATCTGAAACCTTACCTCGCCAATTCAAATGCAACAAGAGTATAGCCCAACCTACCATTGACCAAGTCCAGATAGTCTGTGAATACCCCGATGTATTTCCAGATGTTTTGCCCGATATTCCCCCAGATCGGGATATCGAGT
Organism: Avena sativa; assembly: GCA_916181665.1. Taxonomy (NCBI): domain Eukaryota; kingdom Viridiplantae; phylum Streptophyta; class Magnoliopsida; order Poales; family Poaceae; genus Avena; species Avena sativa. Next base: position 249,134,618 of record OV702284.1, on the reverse strand, counting down.
TTATAATTGAACTAATCCCCGGAACTGGACCCATAGCCCAGAGACCCTATCGTATGAACCCGTCGGAGATAGCAGAACTGAAGAAGCAACTGGATTCCATGCTGGAAATTGGATTGATTCAACCAAGTGCGTCACCATGGAGATCACCTGTCTTGTTTGTGGACAAGAAGGATAGAGGTAACCGTTTATGTACGGATTATCGGAAGTTGAATGATGTCACCATCAAGAACAAGTACCCCTTGCCCAAGATAGAAGATTTGTTTGATAAGTTGACCGGTGCCAAAGTGTTTTCTAAGATTGATCTTAGAAATGGTTATCATCAACTCAAAATTCGTGCAGAGGATATTCCAAAGACTGCCTTTACCACCAGATATGGATTGTATGAGTATACAGTCATGTCTTTCGGATTAACCAATGCCCCCGCTTATTTCATGAACCTCATGAATAAGATTTTTATGGACTTCCTGGATAAGTTTGTCGTTGTTTTCATCGATGACATTCTGATTTTTTCCAAATCAGAAGAAGAACATGAGCTACACCTAAGGACCATTCTTGGAACCCTTAGAGAGCATCAGCTGTATGCAAAGTTTAGCAAATGTGAATTCTGGTTACAGGAGGTGGGATTCCTCGGTCACATTGTATCAGCCGGAGGAATTGTCGTTGACCCTGCCAAAGTGAAAGATGTAGAATATTGGCAAGCCCCAGCCACTCAAACCCAAGTTCGTGCTTTTCTTGGATTGGCGGGATATTACCGCAAATTCATAGAAGGATTCTCGAGTATCGCCAGGCCCCTGACCCAATTGCTAAAGAAGGACAAGAAGTTTGAATGGACCGACAAATGTGAAGCGAGTTTTCAAGAACTCAAAAGGAGATTGATTTCAGCCCCAATCTTGATCATGCCGGATATCACGAAGCCCTTCAATGTGTATTGTGACGCATCCAAGATTGGTCTCGGATGTGTGCTAATGCAAGAAGGCAAAGTTATATCTTATCTATCTCGACAGTTGAAGCAACATGAGCAAAATTACCCAACCCATGACCTCGAACTCGCAGCCGTAGTTCTAGCCCTAAAGACATGGAGACATTACCTGATGGGAAACCGTTGTGAGATTTATTCGGATCACAAGAGCCTAAAGTATATATTCACTAAGAAGGAGCTGAATATGAGGCAGAGAAGATGGATTGAGCTAATCAAGGATTATGACCTAGACATTCACTATCACCCTGGTAAAGCCAACGTAGTAGCCGATGCCCTTAGCAGATTGCCGTGCCGCTTGAACTCCATGATTTTGAAGGAGCAACCAAGTTTGCACAAGGAGATGGAAGATTTTCGAATGGAATTAGTAAGTGAAGGATTTTTGGCTAGCATAGAACTCCAGCTCACTTTGATCAGTTAGATTAAGGAGGCGCAGCAGGAAAATGCAAGTATCGACGGAATCAAGTGTCGTATCGGTACAGGCAAAGTACCCGGATTCACCGAGGACGAAGAAGGAGTGTTGTGGTACAAAGGACGCCTTTGTGTACCAGCAGATTCGGAGTTGAAAGAAGTTATATTGAAGGAGGCTCATGATACTCTTTATTCTATCCATCCCGGAGGAACTAAGATGTATCAAGATTTAAAAGAGAAATTTTGGTGGCATAAGATGAAGAGAGAAATCGGAAGCTATATCGCCAAGTGTGATATATGTCAGCGAGTCAAGGCAGGACATCAAAGACCCGCTGGATTGTTGCAACCTTTGCAGATTCCAGAATGGAAATGGGATTATGTAGGAATGGACTTTATCACTGGACTACCTACTTCTAGTAGGGGAAATGACTCTATCTGGGTCATAGTGGACAGATTGTCCAAAGTCTCCCATTTCTTGCCCGCCAAAACCACATATCAGAGTTCGAAACTAGCCGAGTTATACATCGCTAGAATAGTTAGTTTGCACGGAGTTCCTAAGAACATAGTATCGGATCGAGGAACTCAGTTTACCTCGAGATTCTGGAAGAAAGTTCAAGAAGGTTTAGGAACCCGCCTAGATTTCAGTACCGCGTATCACCCTCAGACTGATGGCCAAACGGAGCGAGTAAACCAAATACTCGAAGATATGTTGAGAGCCTGTGTGTTAAATATGGATCCAAGTGGGAAGACTGTCTGCCGTTTGCAGAATTTTCCTACAACAACAGTTACCAAGCCAGTTTGCAAATGGCCCCATTTGAATTCATGTGCGGAAGAAAGTGTCGCACCCCTTTGAACTGGTCGGAAGTAGGAGAGAGTCAGATTTTTGGACCCGATATCCTACGAGAAGCAGAAGAGAAGGTTCACAAGATTCGTGAACACCTCAAGACCGCCCAATCCCGACAGAAGAGTTACGCCGACAAGAGACGTCGAGACCTCGCCTTCAACATAGGAGATTTTGTTTATCTGAAAGTGTCGCCATTGAAGGGAATGCAGCGTTTCCAACTCAAAGGAAAGTTAGCCCCTAGATATATCGGACCTTTCCAGATTCTGAACCGTCGAGGAGAAGTATCGTATCAATTGGAACTACCCGAAGAGATGTCAGCCATGCACAATGTGTTCCATATCTCGTTACTTCGCAAGTATCTCGAAGTCCCCGAGAAGACCGAAGTGTTCAAGAATATCGACCACCGGACCATAGAGATCAACGATGACCTGACCTATCCCGAAGTACCCATCCGCATTTTGGAAGAAGCTTTTCGAACTACCGAAACCCGAAGCATCAAGTTTCTCAAGATTCAGTGGAGCAACCACACAGAAGAGGAAGCTACGTGGGAACGCGAAGATCACATCAGGATGGAGTTTCCCGATCTCTTCAAATCCTAGGTAATCTTTTCGTCCTTTTTCAAATCTCGGGACGAGATTTTGTTTAAGGGGGGAAGGTTTGTAACATCCCAAAAATACTAAACTTGGATCACCTATTTTCTAATCATCAAAATTAGGGTTAACAAAAACTTTGCTAATTAAAATTATGAAGGCATGCATATGTGTATGCATTTAATTTGAAATTCTTTTGAACCACCTTGTTTGATTGTTTCATTGTTTGTAAAATGTTTCTTAGGTGAAATAAACATCATCTAAAACATTTCCCACACTTTTCATAAAGACAAGTAAATCAAAACAAATATATTAAGGGAATGGTCATTTTGACCAATTTAACTCCCATGCCTACTTTGGCTGTCTCAAACTTTCAGAACCTAACAGAAACTTTTTTGGATCTTTGCACCCCTTGAATGAACCCATAACAAAGTATCAAGGCCCACTTTGTGATCATCCAGAAACTTTCAAATGCATAGTTTGAATGACAATCCAAAATTGAATCTTTATCATTTGGGAAGATCCCACTTATTCAAAAACCACTCAAACAAGCTCAACTTGCAAAACCCAAGCATCTGCAGACTCACCAGCACCAATCTAGCAAACCCACCAAAAATCTTTTTAAAATTTAAAACTTGATTTCATGCGGCCATTTCATCAAACAGGTTGCAGACACAAATCAAACAAACATCAAACACTATTGTGAGCAGTGATTCTTGCCTAACTGGTTCCCCATTTAGCTCACAACCAGCTCAGTAGATCATCTAGGAAGATTAACTAACCACTAGCACCACTGTGAGCTTGCCATTGCCATCAATGGTGAACAGCCAAGCACACCCTTGCCACCCCATAGTCGACATCAAGCTAGGAGCAGCAGCAAGCCTAGCCAGCATGTCTGGGAGGCAGCCCACCGTACACCGCCACTCACTGTCCTAGCCGCGAGCGTTGCCAAGCCCTGGACCACACGCACAGACCATGCCAACCTCACCAGCGACCATGTCGAGCATGCGCCAGAGCGCCACCCTCGACCAGCGCCCACAGACATCCCCGTTCGCTGCCCCGTGCCGCACAGCCACCGCTCGCCGTCGAAGACGCCGCCTATGCCGCGCAGAGCGTCGCATGTTCCAGACCAAGCCACACCGCCCCATGCCTCGAAACCATGTCGTTGAGAATCGCCAGGAGACACCACACCGTCCCCTACCGTCGCCCATGCCAGTAGCCGCCTGTAACACGGCCCCCGACGAGCTCACCGTGCGTCCCGTCGGTCCCCTCGCTCGACTATAAATAGAGGCCACCCACGCTCGATTTCTTCACACCATCTCACTCCCCTCTCCTCACTGATCGTGCCACACCGTTCCTAGAGCAAGGCGAGCACCACCCCGCCAGAATTTCACCGGAGCCCGCCGCGTCTGGAGAAGAAGGGAGCCATCAATTTCGTCCACCCCAGGAGCTGCCGCGACCACCCCTGAGTTCGCCGTCGTCGACTCCATCGTTCGCCCGCCTCGCCGACCCTCGCCAGCACCCCGGTGAGTCCCCAGCACCCCCACTGGCCGCGCTAGGTTTCGTTCTCGCCGGCGTTGTCTCTCGTCGACGATGACTCCCAGCCGTTGGATTAGAATCAGATCGAACGAGCCACGTTTCCCCATACCGCTTCGCCCAGCCCCGTGTCACTGACGAGTGGGGACACCCACTTAAGCAGCCCGCGGGAGCACCGCACTTAGAAGGCCGGCCCGTTAACTTTTCCCGCGCATCCCAGTGATTTGAATTAAATCTTTTCTATTTTAATTCAAACACACTTCTGTACCCATTTTCAAAAATTAATCCAGGTCGATTCAGTGCACCAATTTGAACGAAACCAATTTTGTTGGAAAGGCCTATGAATGCTGAATCCAAGCCTGTTGGATTCAAGTCATTTGGATCTATAGATCACCCATTGTAAAAATAACAAGGCAGAAGCTTTTCTGCATTCAAACTTTTTTCAAATTTAAACCATAATAGCTTTTGAGTTGATTCCAACTCTCCAAAATCACATTTAACCATACCTTTCAGAATATATAAAAATATATAGGTTTACTTGCAGGAATAATGTTCAAGTAATAAAAGAATGCTACATAAGCATTTCTAGCCACTTTAATTAATTAAAATAAAAGGGTAAAACCTTATTAAATTGTGACACCACTTTAAATCACATTCCCTTGGACTACACTATGTGGTGATGACATGTGTCAACATGATCCCATGTTTGGTTTGGAGAATATTAAATCTTAAGTAGTTTTTCAATGAGTAGAAATTACTTTTCTAAAAATAAAAGGAATTAAATCAAGCCTTAACCTTGTAATGTTGGAGATGATGCTAGATCATCTATAGGACCCTTGTGTGTGATGATTGCAAGTAGTTAAGTATTGTTTGGTGATTGTGTACCTCGTATTTATTCATAGACGCTAGTACCGACCAAGGATACGAGGAGGAAGGAGGATACTACAAGAAGAAGCCGAGGAGAACTTCAACCACTGCTCTGCACAAGGCAAGCCTTACTAACCAAGTTGACCTATGCAAGCTAACACTTGCAATTTAGCAAGATTATACTGATATTGTGCAAGCAAATACTTGCTTGTTACTATGCCTACTATATGCCTTAAGCATATGTGATCATACCCACTTGATAAACCAATCCTAGTTTTATTTGCAAGCTTCTTACTTTATTTCTTTATCAAAGCTTTAACTTAGAGTTGACTTAAGTGACTTGTAGATACTAGAAAGATTCTGAAGGTTGCATAAAGAGCATCAAATTTGGCCTAAGTTAGAAACCTTGATATCATCCTAAGATATAATGTTGTACTTAGTTGAAACTCCACTAGTTTACCACCCCTCATTAGTACTACCCCCACCTGTAGATGCTAGTCCTAAGCATAAAACTTGATCAACTTTAGATGGGTTTACTTGGTGGAAAAATGGTTATGAAAACCTTGGAATGATGGATCATTCTATTGAAATGTTTGGACATGTGTTTCCGAACACTTGATGATTTTGGTGATGAAAATGTTGAGGCATGAGCCTTAGCCCTTTATAAAACTGATGGTTGTCTAGATGCGATACCATTCCAATTTTATCGTACAACCACAATACCCGAATATTGGGTAGGGCTTGACTGGAAACTTATATACCTTAGTATTAGTTCCCTCACGGCCAAGGTCTGAGCTGAGGCTACCTTGTGAAGATTGTCCACCTGTGGAGTACCCAAGATGACAGTGGTCATGGTTGGGAGGCCAAACTCACAAGAGAGGTGCTTATACTAGGGCGTTTAATTGAAAGGTTAGGATTGATTATCCGCATACTGAGTATGGTGAATTCAGGATTTGCTCCTGACGGATGTATCGAATGTTGTGGTGAAAGTGTACAATCTCTGCAGAGTGTCAAACTATTCGAATAGCCGCGTCCGCGGTTATGGACAGTTGGAGTGGCCATACTGTTCCCCCGTCAGACTTTTCAAAATGACTTGTGAAATGAATTGAGACTTTTACTTGACCACAACAGAGTTGTGACCTGAGTTACAAGATCCCACCTAGGAGTTATAAAATTGTGACTAGCTTCGGAACTTAGTAGAGATAAATCTGGCTTTTGCAAAACAACCCTAGAGCCTAGTGTCATATTATTCAAAACCCCCTTTCCCTTGTTAGTATTAGTTTGCGAGTACTTAAAGAGTACTCATGGCTTGTCCCTGGCTATTCCCATGGCCAGACTATGAAGAGGAGTACCTGGAGGATGGACCCCAGGAAGGTTACGACAACTAGGATCATCTCCCATCGTCAGCATTGCCTGTGACCCCGAAGATGGAGCTTCGCCTACGCTACCGTTACTATTACGTATTCCGCTGCTTGATGTTGTATTAAGAACTGGATCATGAGATACCTATTTGTGTAAGAACTTATGTATCGTTGGTAATGGATGATGTACTATGGTATCCAATTCTGTTATGTCTCGCAAAAATGGTAATCCTGGGATTGCGATGTATGGCATAACAGGCATCTAGGATTGAAAAATCCGAGTGTTGACACACATACGGAGAGCAGATATCTAATGAAGCACTTGAGTAGCAAGGTAGATCTACTTGATTACAAAGCTCATGACCACAACAAGATCATGCATAGAGAGAGATGAACACATAGCTACCGGTAGAGCCCTTAGCCTCGAGGAAGAACTACTCCCTCCTTATCATGGGAATCAGCAATGGTGATGGAGAAGGGCACTTCCCCATCCCAGCAGGGTGCCGGAACAGAGACTTTCTATCCCCCGAATCTCCCTTTAGGTGGCGGCGGCGCTACGGAGATTTTCGTGGATTTCTTATGGATTGTTTAGGGTTTTCCCATTGGAGGCTTCTTATAGGCGCAGGAATCAAGGTCGGTGGGGGTCCAGGGGGGCCACACCCCCTCCAGGCACCTCCAGGGCTTGCCCGCGCCTAGGGGGTTTGGCCACCCTGTGCCCCCCTCCGGATCTGCTTTGTGGTTCCGTGTTGCTCCAGGAAAATAATAACTTCGGCTTTTTTCCCATCCAATTCCGAGAATATTGATTTTCTGCCTTTCTAGAACCAAAAACAGAAGAAAACAGGCAACTGGCACTGTGGCATCTTGTTAATAGGTTAGTTCCAGAAAATATATAAAACACCTCAAAGTGTAGACAAAGCAAAGCAAAGTAGATAAAAAACACGCATGGAGCATAAAAAATTATAGATACGTTTCTGACATATCAAGCATCCCCAAGCTTAACTCCTGCTCGTCCTCGAGTAGGTAAGTGATAAAAGATAATTTTTGAGGTGACATGCACCTTCACAATAAATATCAAACCATTTGCAAGCATTGAAAGCTGGGATCGAAGAACTCTAAACATGTGCATGAAAGATGGAGTTCTAACAATAGGACAAAGTAACTATGCATGCAACATGAAACTCTAGAAACAAAGATCATGAATAACATGCATTGAAAAACGTTTGGTTGTTTCACATACAGAAAACATAGCATAGTGGCAACCACCTTGTCCCTCATAGAGTAGCAAATAGATGCATAGGACACCTTCAAAGTTCACAAGGGTGACTAGAAACAAGTAGCACAAGAACAAGTAATATCACAATATGCATCAATTAATAAGCTTTGGAACACTGCACATAGAATGACAACTATGCTCTCTTAATGGTGCCTAAAGGTAGAAGGTGGAGACTCAATAATGGTGGAAGAAAGGCCTTTTTTGTAAAGGAAGCAGGGATTACAAGTTTCAAAAAGAGCTTCCAAAAATTATGGTACTTGTTAGCTTTCATCCCTCATTGCCCCTATCATAAGCATCTTGAAGTGGTTAAGGTTAAAGTGGCAAAGCTGGTGTATATGCTTGATGAAGGATAAGTTGGCAATCTCAAGTCCCTTGAATACGAGGGCCACACCTCATGCATACTCAACTTTGGTTCTAGGTAAGTTCTTGTCATCGTAAGTATTTGCATATCATTGAGAACCGCCAACGAGGTACCCCTTGCATATGGTATAGGATCTTTCCCATAACCAAAATGACAAGGCAAGCAGACAATGAGCATCTCAGCAATCTTTTTATTTACCATGTGCATAGCTTTTTATTGAGGATGCTTCATAGATAGCTCATTATGGTGATGCTGCAAGTTTCCACCATGATTAGGCATGGCTTAGGCTAGCGGCCCAGGAATTTCTCTAACATAGGATACAAACTCCATGAACTTACAAGTTCCCTCTTTATTTCACACCGGTGAAATCCATAGACAAAAGAGCATGATATCAACTGAGTACAAAGTACAAGGGCAATATTGAAAACGTTCCCCGTGACAGCATGGTTCTGCTAATTCCAACTTATAAGTGCAAGCATATACAACAAAGTTTTCACAATGGTTCAAGTTTATTAGGGGCAAAGAATGAAGTGTGCCATCAAGTTTGTGAGGGCTTTAATCACTAAGTTTTCACATAACAGAATAGTTTTTAATTGGAAGATAGTTGAAAACAAGAATATACTTGGAATGGTGTAACCCACCATGCATAGGAGTTTATAGTGGAAACTTTGGAAAAACTTGGTTTCTTGGGTGTTGGAAGTATGAGTAGAACTTACTCATACAAGTGGAGGCTAGCAAAAGACTGGGAGCAACCAACTAAGAGAGCATAATGGCCATAATCATGTAGTGCAACAAAGCATAATAATCAAAGCAAAGAGTGGTACTACAAGTCAAGGACTAAATGATCATATAGGCTAATGATGACTTGTCATAGTCATAACATGGTGTGAGCATGTGCCAAGTCAACCCAAGCAAAGCATCAAAGGAGAATACCACAATACTATGCTTTTGCATGCTAAAACAACGCATAATTTATTCAAGGCACACTAAGCAATCCCAATTGTTTGGAAATAGACATGCTATAGAAATAATTACTAAGCATAAGTTCAAAACAACACCTAGCATGTCATGCTAAAGTCTAAGTCATAGTCAATGCAAGCTCCCTTTTGTACCACTATAAGAATGAAACTTTCTACTCTTTTCCAACACCAAACAACTTATTTGAAACAACTCACAAAGATAATAATCAATAAATATAAGTGAGCTTGTCTCATAAATCCACAAAGAAGAACTAAAAAGTTCTAAGCTGAAAGCACAAGAAAACTAAGGCTAAACGCAGTGCTAGCAAAAGTGAACACTCACAAAACAATAAGAGTGAAAACTAGAGTGTTCTAGGCAATGGAAACAGAGTGTGTCTCTCTCCAAAAGAAGTGTGGTGTAACCAACCAACTTACTCAAGAAAACTAAGCAAATGAAAACCAAAAACAAAAACTAAGACGCTCCAAGAACAAGACAGCAATGCATGAAACAATAAAAACGAAGTGTCTAGAAAGACCTGAGCTTTTTATTGATGAAGAAGGGGATGCCTTGGGCATCCCCAAGCTTTGATGCTTGTACCTCTTGAATATTTCTTGGGGTGACACCATGGTGGCATCCCCAAGCTTGAGATTTTTTCCATTCTTCATCTCGTTGCATCATTCTCTCTCTACACCTGAATTTTTTTCTTCCACACAAAACTTCACACAATCTTCATTAGCAACATTAGCTTATTCAAAAGATATTAGACCTCTGGAAAAGCTTTGGAACAGCAAGGCTTTTCACTAAAAACACAAGCTACTGTAGTAACTCCTTCAAAAGGCTCAATTCACCTAAAAATAACTCAAAAAGGATTCAATAAGAAGCTAAATAATGGCAGAAATTTGTCAAAACAGACCAGCAGGTAGAAACCGATTTTTTCGAACATCTTATGTTGCTCAAATCAAAAAAAGTGTTGAACTAACAAAGTTAGCTAACATAATGGGGGATTTATTCATAAATTTTGAGCTTAATCCGAGTTACATAGACTCCTCACGAATATTTTTGGTGGAGGACAGAAATCTGTATCGGGACAACAACTCCCCAAATCTTACTTCACTCTCATTAGAGGTCATTCTTGGAACAAAAAGCAAACAAAAAGGATAAGGAGAGGTCATTAATGAATTAATAACTTCCAAGACTCAAGAATAATCTTGGGTTATCTCCCAACAAGTACTTTTCTTTAACGCCTTTAAGTTAGGGTTGATAGTTTGAGAAGATGCTCACATAAGAAATATGAATTGAAGTAAAAGAGAGCATTAAGAAGCAAATGTAAAACACATTTAAGTCTAACCCACTTCCTATGCATAGGAATCTTGTAAAGAAACAAATCATGAAAGCACAAAGAAACAAGCATAGGAAAGCAAAATAAGTGCAACTTCAAGATTTTCAACATAAAGAGGGGAAACTTAATATTTTTGAAATACATAAAACCATGTTTAACTCTCTCATAATAACTTTCAGTAGCATCAAGAATAAAATTAACAATATAACTATCACATAAAACATTCTTATCATGAGCCACATGCATAAAATAATTATTACTCTCCACATAAGAATAGTCACTCTTATTAATTGTAGTGGGAGCAAATTCAACATGATAGCTATCATTACTATTCTCATCACCATAATCATCAAATATAGGAGGCATATTGTAATCACAATTAACTTTCTCCTCAATAGTAGGTGGACTGAAAATATTATTTTCATCATTGTAATCATCATATATTGGAGGTTTGGTATCATCATAATAAATAGAATAGCTATCTTCCAAAGCTGGGGGACTAAAAAGATCATTTTCATCAAAACTAGATTCCCCAATCTTAGACTTTTCCATAGCATTTGCAATAATGGTGTCCAATGAATTCATACTAATAACATTGCCATTAGCATGCAAATAAAGCTCCATGGTTTTTTTAATTTTCTCTTCAAACACTTCATGTCCTAACTCAAGATAAACACTATATTAATGGCATATTTCATAAAGTTTATGATTAAGTTTTATACCATGCTATAACTATATTGATAGGGGACATCAATACACGTGTGATATACAAACAAACAGTAGTTCCTGGTGAAACTCTAATCACTGGTTCATTGGTCAATGAATGATCAAAGGTTTCCTGATCATGTTGGTGCCTCGGCCCCTAATTGATAATGAGGTCATTTAATTGGGAAATGAGATGATGAACATACCCTATCTATAACATCATATCATGATCATGTAATAGCGTTCAAGTTATGATGATTAGGAAACGTAGTGACTCTTTGATGTCTACGCACTTCTATTCTTGTAGACAGTTGTTGGGCCTCCAAGTGCAGAGGTTTGTAGAACAGCAGCAAGTTTCCCTTAAGTGGATCACTCAAGGTTTATCGAATTCAGGGAGGAAGTGGTCAAAGGTATTCCCTCTTAAGCAACCCTGCAATCAAGATACAAGAAGTCTCTTGTGTCCCCAACACACCCAATATAGGTGCACTAGTTCGACGAAGAGATAGTGAAATACAAGTGGTAACGGTGCCAGAAAATAGCTGATGGCATGGAGGACTAAAGCAAGCAAACATGCAACAGATCTAGTAGCAACCGGTGTTTCAATACTTAGATACAAGGCCTAGGGATCATACTTTCACTAGTGAACACTCTCTCATATAAATATCTTCTATTTATGATACTACTCTCCGGTTGAACACTCTAATCCACGGTAGGGCCTTCCCCAATCTAGATAACCCCACACTGTCACCTTGAGCGCTAGATGGTTCCAACAAACACCACAATTTCATAGAGACATCCAACTCCAAATATAACTCATAACAAATATTCAATCTAGCCAAAGTGCCACACACGGTATGCATGCTGTCACTTTCACACACGTGGGCAAAAGCATAGATCTATTAAAGCACAAAGAGTATTTATGTAGACTCTGTCACATCCCAAAATTTTCCAAATTTTGAAATGTGAAAATAAAATAATGGTTGAAATTTAGGGGAAAAAGAAAACTTTTTGCTTATAATTGGAAACATTAAAATCTTTTGAACTATTACAAAAGTTTTTCCCCCAAATAAAGGTACTCCTTAAAATAAAAATAGAATTTAACAAAAACCCTAAAATCAAAGCATAAAGATTATCCATATATCTCCTCTACTTCAAAATTTTAATTTGCAAGGTTCCCCTTCAAAATCGTTTTCACAAACTTCATGTATTTGAAAATCTATTTTTAATCTTGAGGAATGTTCTCAACCAAAAACCATCTATACATCTCAACTACTTCATTTACATTTTTCAAACAACCTTTGTTTTGTTTTGAACCAAAAATAAAAGCAAAGAGTCTCGTTTTAAAATAAGCACCATAGCTTATGTGAGCTATTTTAAGATTTTATAAAATCATCCTCTCATATTTTCAAACTATTAATTCATGGTTATCCATGTAAAGTGGAACTAAATCGAATAAAGTTCAAATAAGGAAAGAATCTAAATCATTCCATATATATTGCCCTACAACTAGGCCAATATAACACACATGCAATCGTACAATAATTGACTAATTAATAATTGATAAAATTAAATATTTCCAAATATATAAAATTTATGTCCTAAAATATTGCCCATGAATTTACGAACCCGCAGAAATTTGAATCAATAAATTCAAAGCTCTAAATCAAAAGTTATGAAAGGATTAAGAAATAAAAAAAATATAAAACAAAAAAAATGGCCGGCCAGCCAGCCAAAATGGGCCGGCCCAACCAGGCCGATCGGCCAGGAGGGCGTGTACGTGAACCAGGAAGCACGGAGCACCTTATTTGTATCTAATGCACTTAAATAACCTTCAATTGCCCTCCTAAATTGTACTAAATGTCCTCTAGTTCCTCTCCCTTTTTAATCTCCTTTAATCCATCCCCCACGCCCTTCTATATAAACCCCACTCCAGGAAATTTCATAAGTTTTCAAGTCATCTTAGCCCCATTTTCGTCCAAAATTCTCCCCAATCTTCTCCACCCAAATAGACCTTCAAGACGACCTCGGATCGTGGTGGCTTGAAGACGGAAGTTGTTCCCCTCGTCAAGACGGTTCCGTTCCCGCTGGTTTCACCTCGTTTTGTACATCAAGCAGAGAGAAAAACACGGTCAAAGATTCAGATCTTAGAAGGTATAATCCATTTTACGCCCACCTCGTTGCTCCAAACACAATTTCCTTTGAACAGTAGATAGATCTAATTGTTATCTACAACTTTCATGTAGAAAGTTTTTCCATCCGAGCAACTTTTTCTGTAGTCAAATCTGACACATCGTGACATCAGTGTAGTCAACAGTCAACTCAGTCAGATTAGTCAAAGTCAATTTCTGTCAATTCTCGAGTTTGACTTTTCCAGATTTTAGTACGAACTCGTATAATTCATAGAAAAAGATTTAGAAGTCCAAAAATTATAAATTTGGTATCCCTGAAAAGCTGAGATTCCGTAGAATCCATTTCTGCAATAATAGTACTTATTATCTGTATAAAAATATGATTTATAAATTAAATGGTTTAATTGGTCATTTTCACCATAAAAATTATATCTTTAGTTCTGTATATCCAAATTTAGAAAATAATATGTCTATGGATTCACAAAAACGAGTAGAACACAGTGGAGCCATAATTCGGTATTTTTGAGTCTGTTAAATCACGTTTTATGCAGAACCATTTGTGGAGTATTTTGAGTATAAAAATTGTTGTGTAAATTATTTTTAAGTGAATCCTTTTGCAAATGGTTGTAAATTGAACCATCTGTACAGTAAGACCAAAATATAATTTTATTCTAGTATAAATAAGACCGTGGCAATTATTTAGTGAGAATGTCCTTTCCAACTGTTAGAAAATGTTGCTAATTGCTACAATTGCACAAATGGTTGCATTTGTAATCTTGAAAATATAAAATGTTCATAAATCACTTAGTAATGTTCAGAACCTTGTTATAAAAATTTGTACAATAAAAATTGTCATCTTGCATGTTTGCATACTTTGCATGATTTTTGTGTTGCCATTAGTGTTGATCTTGTGTATGTTTTATCTTGGTTGTTTTGCTTGATAGATTGTGTTAATTGTCAAGTGTGTTATTGAGAAGAGTGTTCCAACACCACCAACTACTAAGGCAAGTGGCACTATCATCCATGTCCTACTATTTTCATTACACTTAGTGGAATTTTTGTAGTATGCATGATAGGTTATTATGTTACTATGCTATGCTATGTCCTATTAGGATATCATTTATATCTTCGTTAGTGAAAACATCATTTGTAGTATGCTTAGCCTTGCTATAGACTTGGGGTGGAATACCATGTTATGATTATACGAAGTGTTGGAAAAATATATGTTTTATATAATAAAACAAGTACTCAATGAACCACCTGGGTGGAATGAGGATACTCAATTTTGGACAAGGTGGAAACAAAGGGAACCATGTTTATATGGCTATCTTTTTGTATGTGCACTAGAAGAAAAACACCCAGGGACTTAGAGATTGAACATGTTTCTCGTACAGTGGCTTCCGTGTACAGCCACATGCTAAATGGGCTCTGGCTTAGTCAACTACATAGTGGAAGACCCTTGCATTGGCATCTTCAGGTTAACTAGAATTATGTATTGGAAATATATCCTTACATCGGTGCCTGGTAGACAAGCTAGCATTGTGTATTGGGAGGACTTCTATGGAAAGACTTTGTCACATTCTCGATCTGCCGGTACTCCATTTGGTGTGTACTTATCCAGCGGCCACTGGTGGCATCAAGACGAGATTGTGTCATGTGGGTAAAGTGTACAACTTCTGCAGAAGATCAAATTCTAAGTACTTAGCCGTGTCCCCGGTTACGGACAACTCTGAGCAACTAAGGCCTGAAGCTATGGAGATCTCGACATTCCAATTTCTCAAAGTAAAACTTGATGGTGTCAACAAGGGATTAGAAGCACTTGGAGTTTTCCAAGGAGTTCAGAAATATTGATTGAAAGATCAAAACTATTTTGAAAAGATAGGATAAAACCATATTGCTTTCTGCAAATGAGCCTAAACTCTACTTAGCCAAATATGCATATACTGATAGGCCAACTTATTTCCACATAGTAGTGAAACTTGCCAATACAATTCAAATGTATTGACCCTTGTGGCTGTAACTTATTATGTTGCAGGTTTGTTTGATGTTAGTGATATGTGTTAAATAGGATTACAAGTCTACAACCAACATGATTGCCTGTGGCACTTTGAAGATGAAGGACTCCATGATATATAGTTATTTCTGCTGCATTGTAATGAGATATCCAAATGAGCTATGTAAGATGTAATGAATTATTTTATTCGTGGTTATAAAGTTGTATTATGACCTTTGTTTCTTGATATTACATCTTAAACTGTGGATGCTAGCTATTGATCCAGAGACTAGCATTGTAAACATAGGGATCTCTACCTTATCAGGTTGGGACCTCTACAGATGGTATCAGAGCACTGTGTTGCCTGTAGGATTGTAACCCTAGGATTGGACAAAACCCCTTAGAGAAATAGGAGTTGTATTTGTTCCAACACTTATTTACAAACAATCTTGTAAACTCTTTCCTCAACCTTTTTGGTTTTGATTCTACTTCTCTTCCTTTTCAACTTGATGGACAAAGCCTTCACCATGACCAATGACTTCAACTTTAGTTTCCCCAAAGACTTCAACTTAGACATCACTAAGGACTACAAGTGAGAACCAAGAGACATTAGATTGCCTACCAAAAACATTGATATCATGTTAGTGTGTGGATCATATTGACCTATGAGGTATGACTATACTAGGTTGATTGTTTCAAGAAAACTTGTTGTTTCCTTCAACTCATGAGTTAAGCTCATAGGTTGTTGAGTGAATAGTTGCTTGTTGATTGTTGGATTGAACTTGATTGTTTTGGGTGTTGTGTTAGAACTTCTTTAGACCTATCCATCATTACTTATCCCTATCAAACCAATAGATGCCTCCTCGGCATGCCAATCCCAACCCAAACAACAACAATGTCACTCCCGAGATGCAGCAGTTGATGACAGCTCAAGCTCAAATGATGCAGATGATGACGCAGTTTATACAAAATCCAAATAAAAATAACAATAACAACAACAACAACAATCAGAATAATCCTCCAGCACTTGACATGCTCACCAGGTTTCTGAAGCTAAGGCCTGCAAGGTTCTCGGGAACCACTGATACAATGGTAGCCAATGACTCGTTACATTCAGTGAACAAGGACTTAGTGACTGTTGGCTGCACCGACAAGGAAAAAGTTAGGTTTGCAGCATATCTGCTCGAAGGACCAGCAGCAACATGGTGGGACAACTTTCAGATCACCACTCCCCTTGAGGATGTGACTTGGGCTATTTTTGAGGATGGTTTCCGTATAGCTCACATCTCATCCGGGGTGATGAACTTGAAGAAAAAGGAGTTCCACAATTTGAAGCAGCGTCATCTCAGTGTGGCTGAGTACATTGAAGAATTCCACAATCTGGCACTCTATGCACCGGATAAAGTTGATACAGATGCTAAGAGGAAGGAGAAATTCCTTGAAGGACTTAATGATGAATTGAACCTGCAGCTGTCTGTTGCCTATGTCCCAACTTATCAATCACTCTGTGACAAAGCCACCATCTTGGAAAACAAGATGAATCAAGTTGAGAACATAAAGAGGAAGCATAAACTCAAGTATCACTCAGGATCATCACAAAATAAGCGTTCATTCAAAAAGAGCAATGAAGATTCTGAACCACATCAGCATCACCACAACAACAATGGAAGTGATAATAATGGAAATGATACTGACAATGGAGATGACCTTGGACAGAACCAACATGAAAATTTCAGGAAGAAAGGCATTAGCCAGTTGCAGTGCTATAATTGCAAGGAACCTGGACACTATGCATCAGACTGTCCTGAGAAGAAAAAGAAAAAGGATGCTAGAAACTCCAAGGGAAATGACTCTAATGTGACCCAGAAAGGACATGTGAACCACATCGACATGTATGGAACCATTGAAGAATTAGATTATGTGGATGACATGAATTAGTTAACTCAGTTGAGTGAAATAAGGATTCCTTGTTTAAATATCAATTATTGAACCCATAGTCAAGTGAACCATCAATGCAGCCCTAAGACTTTCTTTTAAGGGTGGTAGTACCCTAGTTGTCTTCAAGCCAACTTGTAACTTTAGCCTTCCCAAATCTCGGGACGAGATTTCTTTTAAGGGTGGTAGCCTGTCACATCCCAAAATTTTCCAAATTTTGAAATGTGAAAAATAAATAAACAAAATAAATAATGGTTGAAATTTAGGGGAAAAAGAAAACCTTTTGCTTCTAATTGGAATCATTAAATTCTTTTGAACTATTACAAAAGTTTTTCCCCCAAATAAAGGTACTCCTTAAAATAAAAATAGCATTTAACAAAAAACCTAAGATCAAAGCATCAAGATTATCCATATATCTCCTCTACTTCAAAATTTTAATTTGCAAGGTTCCCCTTCAAAATCTTTTTCACAAACTTCATGTATTTGAAAATCTATTTTTAATCTTGAGGAATGTTCTCAACCAAAAACCATCTATACATCTCAACTACTTCATTTACATTTTTCAAACAACCTTTGTTTTGTTTTGAACCAAAAATAAAAAGCAAAGAGTCTCGTTTTAAAATAAGCACCATAGCTTATGTGAGCTATTTTAAGATTTTATAAAATTATCCTCTCATATTTTCAAACTATTAATTCATGGTTATCCATGTAAAGTGGAACTAAATCGAATCAAGTTCAAATAATGAAAGAATCCAAATCATTCCATATATATTGCCCTATAACTAGGCCAATATAACACACATGCAATCGTACAATAATTGACTAATTAATAGTTGAGAAAATTAAATATTTCCAAATATATAAAATTTATGTCCTAAAATATTGCCCATGAATTTACGAACCCGCAGAAATTTGAATCAATAAATTCAAAGCTCTAAATCAAAAGTTATGAAAGGATTAAGAAATAAAAAAATATAAAACAAAAAAAATGGCCGGCCAGCCAGCCAAAATGGGCCGGCCCAACCAGGTCGATCGGCCAGGAGGGCGTGTACGTGAACCAGGAAGCACGGAGCACCTTATTTGTATCTAATGCACTTAAATAACCTTCAATTGCCCTCCTAAATTGTACTAAATGTCCTCTAGTTCCTCTCCCTCTTTAATCTCCTTTAATCCATCCCCCACGCCCTTCTATATAAACCCCACTCCAGGAAATTTCATAAGTTTTCAAGTCATCTTAGCCCCATTTTCGTCCAAAATTCTCCCCAATCTTCTCCACCCAAATAGACCTTCAAGACGACCTCGGATCGCGGTGGCTTGAAGACGGAAGTTGTTCCCCTCGTCAAGACGGTTCCATTCCCGCTGGTTTCACCTCGCTTTGTTCATCAAGCAGAGAGAAAAACACGGTCAAAGCTTCAGATCTTAGAAGGTATAATCCATTTTACGCTCACCCCGTTGCTCCAAACACAATTTCCTTTGAACAGTAGATAGATCTAGTTGTTATCTACAACTTTCATGTAGAAAGTTTTTCCATCAGAGCAACTTTTTCTGTAGTCAAATCTGAACATCGTGACATCAGCGTAGTCAACAGTCAACTCAGTCACATTAGTCAAAGTCAATTTCTGTCAATTCTCGAGTTTGACTTTTTCAGATTTTAGTACGAACTCGTATAATTCATAGAAAAAGATTTAGAAGTCCAAAATTATAAATTTGGTATCCCTGAAAAGCTGAGATTCCGTAGAATCCATTTCTGCAATAATACTACTTATTCTCTGTATAAAAATATGATTTATAAATTAAATGGTTTAATTGGTCATTTTCACCATAAAAATTATATCTTTAGTTCTGTATATCCAAATTTAGAAAATAATATGTCTATGGATTCACAAAAACGAGTAGAACACAGTGGAGCCATAATTCGGTATTTTTGAGTCTGTTAAATCACGTTTTATACAGAACCATTTGTGGAGTATTTTGAGTATAAAAATTGTTGTGTAAATTATTTTTAAGTGAATCCTTTTGCAAATGGTTGTAAATTGAACCCTCTGTACAGTAAGACCAAAATATAATTTTATTCTAGTATAAATAAGACCATGGCAATTATTTAGTGAGAATGGCCTTTCCAACTGTTAGAAAATGTTGCTAATTTCTACAATTGCACAAATGGTTGCATTTGTAATATTGAAAATATAAAATGTTCATAAATCACTTAGTAATGCTCAGAACCTTGTTATAAAAATTTGTACAATAAAAATTGCCATCTTGCATGTTTGCATACTTTGCATGATTTTTGTGTTGCCATTAGTGTTGATCTTGTGTATGTTTTGTCTTGGTTGTTTTGCTTGATAGATTGTGTTGATTGTCAAGTGTGTTATTAAGAAAGAGTGTACCAACACCACCAACTACTAAGTCAAGTGGCACTATCATCCATGTCCTACTATTTTCATTACACTTAGTGGAATTTTTGTAGTATGCATGATAGGTTATTATGTTACTATGCTATGCTATGTCCTATTAGGATATCCTTTATATCTTCCTTAGTGAAAACATCATTTGTAGTATGCTTAGCCTTGCTATAGACTTGGGGTGGAATACCATGTTATGATTATATGAAGTGTTGGAAAAATATATGTTTTATATAATAAAATAAAGTACTCAATGAACCACCTGGGTGGAATGAGGATACTCAAATTTGGACAAGGTGGCAACAACGGGAACCATGTTTATATGGCTATCTTTTTGTATGTGCACTAGAAGAAAACCACCCAGGGACTTAGAGATTGAACATGTTTCTCGTACAGTGGCTTCCGTGTACAGCCACATGCTAAATGGGCTCTGGCTTAGTCAACTAAATAGTGGAAGACCCTTGCATTGGCATCTTCAGGTTAACTAGAATTATGTATTGGAAATATATCCTTACATCGGTGCCTGGTAGACAAGCTAGCATTGTGTATTGGGAGGACTTCTATGGAAAGACTTTGTCACATTCTCGATCTACCGGTACTCCAATTGGTGTGTACTTATCCAGCGGCCACTGGTGGCATCAAGACGAGATTGTGTCATGTGGGTAAAGTGTACAGCTTCTGCAGAAGATCAAATTCTAAGTACTTAGCCGTGTCCCCGGTTACGGACAACTCTGAGCAACTAAGGCCTGAAGCTATGGAGATCTTGACATTCCAATTTCTCAAAGTAAAACTTGATGGTGTCAACAATGGATTAGAAGCACTTGGAGTTTGTAAAGGAGTTCAGAAATATTGATTGAAAGATCAAAACTATTTTGAAAAGATAGGATAAAACCATATTGCTTTCTGCAAATGAGCCTAAACTCTACTTAGCCAAATATGCATATATTGATAGGATCCAACTTATGTCCACATAGTAGTGAAACTTGCCAATACAATTCAAATGTATTGACCCTTGTGGCTATAACTTATTATATTGCAGGGTTTTTTGATGTTAGTGAAGTGTGTTAAATAGGATTACAAGTCTACAACCAACATGATTTCCTGTGGCACTTTGAAGATGAAGGACTCCATGATATATATTTATTTCTGCTGCATTGTAATGAGATAGCCAAATGATCTATGTAAGATGTAATGAATTATTTTATTCATGGTTATAAATTTGTATTATGACCTTTGTTTCTTCATATTACATCTTAAACTGTGGATGCTAGCAATTGATCCAGGGACTAGCATTGTAAACTCTTTCCTCAACCATTTTGGTTTCAACTCTACCTCTCTTCTATTTCAACCTGATGGAAAAACCTACCCCATGACCAAAGAGTTCACCATTTGCAAAGGACTTATTCAACTCTAATGACTTCAACATCTTCGACTCTAATGACTTCAACATCTTCATCATGTTCACCAAGGACTTCCAACTTGAATACCACTAAGGACTACAAGTGAGACAAGGAAATCTTGCTTAAGATATGGAGACTAAGGGAATGCAAAATAAGAAGGAGCCATCAACAACTTTGAAGTATTTGTAACCAAGAGTTTTTCTCAAGGAAACCATGATCTCATACGAGAAGAATCATGAAGGAAGGAAAGATCACAAGTGAACCATATAGATGGACCACCATATTTTAGTTAAGTCAAAACCACCAACTTATGTGGTGTAACAAAAATATTTTGTTACCTAAGTATGTGCTTGAACTTTGTTGTTTGAGTGAAAAGTTGTTTGTGATTGCTTGCACATTGCTTGAGTGAAATGTGTTGTGTGTGAATAGAACTTTTTCCTTAGAAATATCTTGCCTATTCTAATCCCAATCCAACCCAAACAGATGACTTCTCCAAGAGACTCCAACATCAGGGATGGTGACAACAACAACAACCAAGAGGACAACATGAGAGAACTTATAGCAACCCAAAACCAGTTGAGCCAAGAGACAACTCAGCTATTAGCCAACAACAATGGACTAGACCCAGCCATAGAAAGGATTTTGAAACTTCAATCCCAATGGTTGCAAGGATTAGTTACTCAAATGATCAACATGGGAGAAAACTTTTCCCAAGGAGCTAATGACAATAAGGATGACAAAGATGCTATTCTAGAAGGAACCCAAGATAGCAATATTTGTAGGGACAAGGATCATGCATCCAAGGAGCATGAAGATCAATGCCCCAAGAAAAGAGAAAGATCTCCCACCTATGAAGAATATGAACTAGAAGAACTCCTAGCTTTGGAGAGACCCAAAAAGAAGAAGAAGAAGAAATGCCTCAACCCTAACAAGGAGGATATTACTCAAGTGCAATGTTACAATTGCAAAGAGATGGGACACTATGCCAATGAATGCCCAGAAAAGAAGAAGAACCAAAGAAACAAACAAGAGGCAATGATACCAAAGGAAAAGAAAGATATCAGCCAAGTGATGTGTTTCAAATGCAAGGAAGTAGGCCACTATGTAAACAATTGTCCAGAAAAGATGAAGAACAAGTTAAACAAGTCTATGAAGGATCTCAACCTTGACCCATGAGTCAAGTGTGGAAGGACACTATGCTGAAGGTTGCCCAGAGAAGTTTCCCCAGGATCCCAAGCAAGCCAAGATGTAATTTAGTTTGAAAATTTTTAAGGGTGGTAGTACCCTAGTTGTTTTGAGCCTACTTGTAACCCTAGCCTTCCATAATCTCGGGACGAGATTTATTTTAAGGGTGGTAGCCTGTCACATCCCAAGATTTTCCAAATCTTGTAATGTGAAAAAAATAAATGAATAAAATAAAACTTTGTTGATTTTCAAGGTGAGAAGAAACTTTTTGAATCCAATTGGAAACTTTCAAAACCTATTTTGATCAGGATAAATCCTAAAGGGATTTAAAAGGATAAACATTTAATAAAGGAAAATAAAAATATTTAAAATTACTATTTTTGGATCTTTTAATAGAAGGATTTGGTTTTCAAAAGAAAAGGAGGATTTATAAATAAGGATTATTTTATATAGCCAAATTAAACCTTGGCCAATATTTGAAATAAAATGTTTTGTTTTGATTAAAAATAGTAACGGTTTATTTAAATAAAATAATAAGGATTTAATATCCAATTTTATTTAAATAATGGCTTTTCCCATTTTAAATAAACACTAAAACTTATTTATTTATTTTAAATAAGTTTTCCAAATATTTTATATTCTCAAATAAAACCTACTGAAGTGTTTTGGTTTTATTTTAGATTTCAAAATAAATATTTTAATAAAACAAATCCTATTTAATTTAATAATGAGGGTCTATTGTATTTAATTAATAATGGACCCTAAAATAAAAGGTTATTTTGTTTTAAGCAAGTTTCCAAGTATTCTTTATTTTCAAATAAAACCTACTGATTTGGTTTTGAAAATATTTGGATTTCAAATGGAGATTTTATTAAATAAATCAAACCCTATTTGATTAAATAACTATGGTCTATTTTATTTAATTATTAAATAGATCCTAAAAAGAATAAAAATATTATTTTATTTTGGGATTTGGTTTATGTTGATAAACAGAACCAAAAACTCATTATAAAGTTTGGTGGAAGTTGTCTTGAATTGTTTGTTTGAATTGTTTGTTGAATTGATTGTTTGAATTTCAAAACAGAAAAAGATTTGGAAAAAGGAAAAACATCCAGGAAGAAAAAATTATGGAAACAGACCAGCCCAGCCGGCCAGCCCAATAGCCCAGCAAGCCCACCTGTTCCCTCGCCCCCGAACCGTTTTCTTCACCGCAGAAGCAACCCGCGAGGACGCTGACAAGTGGACCCCTCCCCTCACTTCCTTTCTCGCTGACAGGAATGCCCCGCTCCTCCTGTTCATCGTTATCACCCGCAGCGACTCGTTCTTCCCCGCCCCTGCCGTTGATTCCTCAGGCTTAATTCGTCTTAATGCAGCCACAATTACTCGCAGTGATCACGCATGATAAACCCCATCTTTCTTCCCTTCCATTCCCCCCAAACACCACGCCTCGAGAGCCACCAGGCTGTCTCAAATTTCTTCTGCACCGCCGCCGTCTCCGACGAGGTTCTCGGCCAATTCCGGCAGCACCGCATCGCCCCTTGCCTCCCCGACCAAGCTCACATCCTCCCCAAGCCCTGACGCATCTCTCTGCATCCCCAGCTCGCTCGCGCGTGCCTCACAGCGCTGGCAACAACCTCAACTGACAGCACGGCCGTCTGCAGACAACTCCGGTAAGCCACATTGCCTGAACCCGTTCGCGCCTTGACCAGAGCCTCACACCATTGTATTAGCCTGTGCCTTGTGATCATCCAGGTACTCGCCAACTAGTCGCGCAGGACCCATAGCTTCGCCCCCGTCGACGTCTGACCGCACCGAGGCCCAGATCAATTCCGGCGAGCAATTGTCGTCACCTCCGTGCTCCCCTTGGCCAACCAAAGCAGCAACGAGAATCAGTGCTTCATTGCGAACCTGGTGAGCAACCTCACTCTTCCCCGCTCGTCCTATTTCGTCGGCAGCGTCATCGACAGAGCCACGCCGCCACGTAGCCACCGTCAGCGCCGCCGGATTTTGGTTAGTGAGTCAGGAGCCGTAGGATGCGAAACATCCGGCTAGGATTAGATCCAGTCGAAAAGGTACGCGTCCATATGCGCCACACATTTCCAGTTAGATCCAACGCACCCCGTAGCCGATCCGAGCGAACCGTTTTCGTCCAATCAGAGACAGACACGTGGCCTCTGTTTGATTTAAAAGACAGAAAACTTCTATTAGATTTCCAATTTTGTAAATTGCACAACTTTTGATCCACACGTCCAAAAATTACAAATTTATACCAATGGAATCAGCAAGACAAGCCCTAGACAACCATGCCTTTTGTTTAGTAAAAAGCTTCTGAAAAAATGGTTATTTTTGCAGAAACATTTGTATGCTTGTTAAGGATGTGAAAATTGTTTAAAAATGATTTTGGGGATAAAATCTTTGGAAAATGGTGTGATTTGAACCTACTAACATTAGGAAACACTTTGTGGATTCAAAAATGAATTTGGTGAAATAAAAGAATGATTCTTTGATTTAAAACCATTTCTAGTCAAATAGAAATGTGGTTTATTTATTAAAAATGGTTTTGGAAGAAAACCTTTGGAAAATGTTTTGTTTTAAACTCTCTGACCCCAAACACCAAGTTTTATGGTTTTAAAACATATTTGGTGAACCCTATAGGTTAATGCCTTAGTAAAAATATTTCTACACCACATAAAATGATACTTTGTTTTGAAAATGGTTTTTGAAGTGAAACCTTTTGCAAATGACTTTGCCACTTAACAAAAATGACCATTAGGTGTTTTCAAATGTTCATAACCCATTAGGAACCACTTTTTCAAACAAAACAAAGCTTGGCATGCTTGCATGCATTACTTTGACTTTGTCATTTTATGTGTTGTTTTGCTTGATTGGTAGATTGAGTATGTACCTTGCTTGATTGATTTGTAGTGACTTGAAGAGTGTGATTGTTGCAAGGACAAGGAGTGAAACCATACTCTACCAAAAAGGCAAGTGATGCTTCATACTTTTAGTCCCATTACTTTCACTATGCATTAGTGATTTTCTCTAAGTAAAACTTGCATGGAATTTTGCTAAGTATAAACCTTGCTATAGTAAAACCTAGTAGATGAATCCTTAGTAGGATTTTTCCTAAGTTAAGATTCCTACTACTATCAAGCTTAGCCTAGCTAATAGAAAACATGGGTGGAATATATATTCACACTATGGAAAAATATTCTAAGTCGGAGGACTTGTGTTTTGTTTAATAAAACAACTAAGTTAATGATTCACCTGGGTGGAATGGGACTTGCTTGGTGGATTTTGGTTGAGTGGTTCACAAGGCCCATGTCTATGGTTGACCTTGTGTATCTCACTTGTGGATGGCCACCCAGGAACAAAGAGACTTGAGATGTCAAATGTTGAGAAGCTTCAAGTGCAACCACTTGGCAATATGGGCTCTGCCATGATCATATAGGTTGCAATAACTTAGCCATATGGACAGTGGGTGGTAGAGTTTGATAGGTTGGAACGCGTCCATTTTGGTCTAAGGGGAGGCTTCTGAAAGATCTTGTCTTGGGAAACCAAGTCTTGTGGGGAAAGTGCACCACCTCTGCAGAGTGTAAAATCTAAGTACTTAGCCATGTCCCTGGTAAAGGACAATTTGAGCATCAAGACATGGAAACAATCAAGAATCTCATCATTCAAATTTCTAAGTTAAAACTTGTGGTTTGAACCAGGGTTAAAGGATCTTCAATCTTTGATTGAGAAAAATGTTTTGTCAAGCAAAAACTTAGTGATTTCAAAGGTTAAGGAAAAATCTATTTTGAGCAATGAAAGCCTCAACTCCACTTAGCCAAATGCATATAGATGATAGACTCCACTATACTACAATAGTATCACTTGCCAATACAAATTCAAATGTATTGACCCTTGTGGCTGTAACTTATAATGTTGCAGGTTTGATTGATTTTAGTGAAGATTGATTGATTAGGATTACAAAGTCTACAACCAACATCTGCCTGTGGCACTTTGAAGATGAAGGACCCCATGACTATAGATATTCCGCTGCAATGTAATGTAATAGCCAAATGAGCTATGTAAGATGTAATAAAATTATGTTATTCCTGGTTGTAAAGTTATACTATGACCTTTGTTTCTTGATATTACATCTTAACTGTGGATGCTAGCTATTGATCCAGGGACTAGCATTGTAGACATAGGGGACTCCACCTTATGTTAAATAAAGGTTGGGACACTCCCTCTACAAGATGGCTCCAGGGGCACTTCCCCATCCCGGCAGGGTGCCGGAACAGAGACTTTCTGTCCCCCGAATATCTCTTTCGGTGGCGGTGGTGCTACAGAGGTTTTCATGGATTTCATCTGGATTGTTTAGGGTTTTCCCATCGGAGGCTTCTTATAGGCGCAGGAATCAAGGTCGGTGGGGGTCCAGGGGGCCCACACCCCCTCCAGGCGCCCCAGGGATTGCCCGCGCCTAGGGGGGCGGGTTTGGCCACCCTGTGTCCCCCCTCCGGCTCTGCTTCGTGGTTCCGTGTTGCTCCGAGAAAAATAATAACTTCGGCTTTTGTCCCGTCTAATTCCGAGAATATTGATTTTCTGCCTTTCTGGAACCAAAAACAGAAGAAAAAAGGCAACTGGCACTGTTGCATCTTGTTAATAGGTTAGTTCCAGAAAGATATAAAAACACCTCAAAGTGTAGACAAAGAAAAGCAAAGTAGATACAAAACAAGCATGGAGCATCAAAAATTGTAGATATGTTTCCGACGTATCACTCTTTCTTTAGACCGTGAGATATATCAAATCATAGTCTCCCGAAGTTGCTTTGATGGCACATAACGTCACTCGGTGAAATGGTGATCATAAAGGTGCCATTGGGTATCCGGAGGAAACATGTTGAGGAGATTGTGTCAAGACCGGTATTTGTCCATCCGCGTGACGAAAGATACTCTGGGCCCACTCGGATAAGTTATATCTATAAGTTGCACAACGTGTGACTAGGTCATGGGGATATCACTTATCGGATCGAGTAAAGAAGGTATTACCGGTAACGAGGTTGAACACTGACATGGGGATGTCACTTGATCAAAACCTTGGATAATACAGTATCGCAGAGACAAAAGGAATAAGGCATAATGTTTACGGTTCAACGACAAATATCGTTGAGTACACAAGTGGTCATTATGGGTATCCTGGTCATAGAGGAGTCTTGGCCATGTCGGTAATATTCTTGAACCATTGGGTAGTACGCTTAAGGGATCGACAAAGCTTGGAGATCGTTAATGGGTAGTTTGAATCACTGAAGAAATGAGAAGAGAGAAACCAGAAAAGTTCTGGGAAGATTCGAAGGTGTTCAGAGAAAGAATAAGGAGAAGGACCGGAAAAGGGTTTTCGGATAAATGGTTATTTAAATATAATTATTATATATTAAATGTGAATTACTATATTGTAAAGTAATATTTAAATAAAGATTTATAAAAGTGCATCCTAAAAGTTAGACAAAATCCTGGAGGGATTTTACCTAAAATAAATGGACAGAAAAAAGGCAAGGAAGGTTGTTTTTGAAACAGTCTATGTGGGGAGCGCATAGTCCACGCCGCACGTGGATGACAGGCTTTTGTTGGGCCACGCGGAGATAAAACAAAAAAATTCCTCTAACGTGGTGATCCCAAGATCTAGCTGAGGTAGAAGGCCATGAGGTTTACCACTAGACGCGCGATTGCGGATTACTGATGAAGCGCGTTAGTTGATGCAGTGCAATCCTCACGATCTGATCGTCCTGGTGCTGATCGCATAGCACCTCTGCTGGTATCCACACGTACAAGGAGGAGCACCGACGGCGAACTTCTAGGTTCGTTACGGCGGCAGGACTGCTCTGGAGATAGGGTTTCCAACACATGGAATGACCTAACCGAACAACGATTAACCTTTCTGGGTTACGGTGCTCCACTATATATAGGGAGTGACAGAACCTAAGTCGGTGATCCTCAACTCGGACTATGCAACAACCTCAGGTCTAAGGATTACATTGATTTACATATACAAATGACAACTTATTCGTTGTACCTCAATATGGGTCAACCCGACTCGCTAAACTCTTTAGCCGAATCTGTGTAAGTTGGAATAGCATCTCCATGCCCATGACAAGTGGAACCGAGTCATCAAGCCAACTTTCACATTGGTCTAAGTTGTGTGTCCAGCACAACCTCAATGACCAAGGATATTTAGTACAAACAACATGAATGCATAGTTCCACAACCGAATCACATATTCAATGATACACATCAGATGTTTATACAAGGACTACTTAATATCTTTATGATTACAATGGGAAATATCATCATACATGATTGCCTCTAGGGCATATTCCCAACAGTCTCCCACTTGCACTAGAGTCAATCTTCCGACATCACATGTCTAAGCATCTAATGCCCATGGCTCTTAGGTGCGCCTCATGCTTCGGCTGTGGTAATGGCTTTGTTAACGGATCCGCAATATTTGCATCCGTGTGTACCTTGCATAACTTGATATCACCCTGATCCACGAACTGGCGAATCAGGTGGTACCGCATGAGTATGTGCTTGTTCTTCTGGTGTTGTCTAGGTTCCTTGGCTTGTGCAATAGCACCATTGTTGTCACAATACACGTCCAACGGATTGGACGAGCCCTGAACCACACCAAGATCCATGAGGAAATTCCTCATCCAAATAGCTTCCTTTGCTGCCTCCGAGGCGGCAATATACTCAGCCTCTATTGTAGACGCAGACACAGTCTCTTGCTTAGAACTCTTCCAGCTCATAGCACCTCCGTTTATAATAAACACGTATCCGGATTGCGAACGAGAATCATCAGAGTCGGTAAGATAACTCGCATCCGTGTAACCCTTTACACTGAGTTCATCTTCACCACCATAAACCAAGAACATATCCTTAGTCCTTCTCAAGTACTTTAGGATATTTTTAGCCGCTGTCCAGTGGATCTCTCCAGGATCAGCCTGGTATCTGCTCACAACACTTAGAGCATATGAAACATCCGGCCTAGTACAAATCATGGCATACATGATGGATCCGACTGCATAAGCATACAGAATCGCACTCATCCGACTTCGCTCATCAGTTGTCGAAGGACACTGAGTCTTGCTAAGTTTTACACCATGGGACATCGTTAAGAACCCCTTCTTAGACGATTCCATGTTGAACTTCTTCAACACTTTGTCCAAATAAGTACTCCGACTCAATCCAATGAGCCTCCTTGATCTATCTCTATAGATCCGGATTCCGAGGATGTATGTTGCCTCACTCAAGTCTTTCATTGAGAAACTCCTTTCCAATGATTCCTTGGTTTCTTGCAACATCTGGACATCATTTCCAATCAGTAATATGTCATCCACATATAAGATTAGAAAATTTACTTTGTTCCCACTAAACTTCATGTACAAACAAGAATCATGATCACTCTTGATGAAGCCAAACGATTTGACTACCTCATCAAAGCGAATATTCCAACTCCGAGATGCTTGCTTCAACCCATAAATGGATTTCTGAAGTTTGCATACTTTGTCAGCATTAGTCGGATTGACAAAACCCTCAGGCGGTATCATATACACGTCATCGGTTAAATTTCCGTTAAGGAAAGCCGTTTGACATCCATCTGCCATATCTCATAGTCGAAATAGGCTGCTATAGCTAACATGATCCGAACTGATTTAAGCATCGCTACGGGCGAGAAAGTCTCATCGTAATCAACTCCTTGAACTTGTCGGAACCCCTTCGCGACAAGGCATGCTTTATAGACGGAAACATTTCCATCCATATCAGTTTTCTTCTTAAAGACCCATTTGCACTCGACGGGTCTTGCACCGTCTGGCAGATCAACCAAGTTCCAAACTTGATTTCATCCATGGAATTTAACTCGGATCTCATGGCTCCAAGCCATGACTCGGAATCAGATCCCACCATCGCTTCCGAATAATTTGTCGGCTCATCACTGTCTAACAGTAAAACATCACGAACACTTCGTAATCTTGCCGATCTTCGTGGTACAGGTGCTGCTGTCGGCTCAGCTGCCACGACCGGCTCAACCTCCAAGGTTTTTGCCGACTCGCTACTAGCCGATTCTTCTAGAATTTCTTTGAGCTGCACCGTGCTCCCACTTACTCCCCGACTGAGAAACTCTTTCTCAAGGAAGACGTTCCGAGCAACAAACACTTTGCCCCCTTCTCGGTTGTATAAGTAGTAACCCAAGGTTTCCCTCGGATACCCCATGAAAATACACTTATCCGACTTGGCTGTAAGCTTGTCCGACTGAAGTCACTTGACAAATGCTTCACAACCCCAACTCTTAAAAAAGATAAACTCGGCTTTTTGCCTGTCCACATCTCATGCGGTGTCTTCTCTACCGATTTTGATGGTACTCTGTTTAGTGTGAACGCCGCTGTTTCTAGACAATAACCCCAAAATGATAAAGGCAGATCTGTCCGACTCATCATTGATCGTACCATGTCCAACAAGGTCCGATTCCGCCTTTCCGAAACACCGTTCCTTTGTGGCGTTCCTGGCGGAGT
Source organism: Avena sativa (assembly GCA_916181665.1). Taxonomy (NCBI): domain Eukaryota; kingdom Viridiplantae; phylum Streptophyta; class Magnoliopsida; order Poales; family Poaceae; genus Avena; species Avena sativa. The sequence goes on along the minus strand of OV702284.1, from coordinate 249,103,797 downwards.
AAATTGAGGAACTATTCCACAACTTTTCAGATGGCCATCAAACTCATGGCTCATGTACTCGCCTCCTCGGTCCGACCAGAGAAACTTTATTTTCTTGCCGAGTTGATTCTGTGCTTCATTGTGGAATTCTTTGAACTTTTTAAAGGCTTCCGACTTATGTTTCATCAATTATATATATCCATACCTACTCAAATCATCAGTGAAGGTAATGAAGTACTCATAACCACCCCTGGCTGTCGTGCTCATTTGTAAGATCCCTCCTTTATAAAGGAAAAGGATCCATGTGATTGCAATGCTAGTCCCTGGATCATTGCTAGCATCCACAGTTTAAGATGAAGTACATAGATACAAAGGTCATTTATTACATCCATTCCAGATATAAACATAGTCTTTACAACTCAAGGCCACAGGCCTAATACAAGAGTTTGAATAAGTAAATAAATATAAGTCTTCATCTTCATGTGCCACAGGCAAACATGTTGAGTGTAGACTCATGTAGAGGTCCCAACCTTTAATAAGTTAGGTTCCTCCTGCGTTTACAATGCTAGTACCTGGATCAATAGCTAGCATCCACAGTTAAGATGTAATATCAAGATACAAAGGTCATAATATAAATTTATAACTAGGAATAATATAAGTTTATTACATCATACATAGCTCATTTGGCTATTACAATACATTGCAGCGGAATAAATAAAATCATGGGTCCTTATTCTTCAAAGTGCCACAGGCAGATGTTGGTTGTAGACTTTGTAGTCCTAGTCAATCAAACAATCTTCATTTAAAAAAACAATCAACCTGCAACATTACAAGTTACAGCCACAAGGGTCAATACATTTTGAATTGTATTGGAAAGCTTCACTTTTGTGTATAATAAGAGTGGATCCTATCATTATATGCATATTTGGCTAAGTAGAGTTTAAGGCTTATTTGCATAAAGCATTGTTTTATCCTATCTTTTCAAAAAGGGTTTTAAAGTCCTTTGTCAAATTTCTTTTCCAAGTTCCTTGAACTCCTTGGTAGAAACTCAAGTGTTCAAATCCTTGTCAAAATCTCTTGAGCACCTTGGTAACCCCAAGTGCAACAAGTTTTATCAAAACCCATGAGTTCCTTGGTAACCCCAAGTGCAACATGCTCTTGAGCACCTTGGTAACCCCAAGTGCAACAAGTTTAACAAAATCTCTTTGAATTCCTTGGTATACACACAAGGGCATCAAGTTTTTATATTAGAAGTTGGAATGTCGAGATCTCCCATAGTTCAAACTTTAGTTGCTCAGTATTGTCCATAACCGGGGACACGGCTAAGTACTTAGATTTTATTTACTTCTGCATAAGGAGTACACTTTACCCACATGACACAATCCCATCCTTTTGCCACCAGTGGCCTAATGGATTAGTGCTCACCAAGATGGAGTACTGGCAGATTGAGAATGTGATGAAGTCTTTCCAAAAGGTCCTCCCATACATCATTGCTAGCTTTGTCTTCAGCCCCCATGAAGCATTCCAGATCCCCATGTCCAGTAACTAAAGACAATGTATGGGTCTTCCTAATGTAATTGACTAAGCCAGAGCCATAATAGCATGTGGTTGCACACGAAAGCCACAATTGGAGAAACATGTTCAATCTCTAAGTTTCCTAGGTGGTTTTCATTTGGAGCACGACACAAAGTGATTGCCATAGACATGGTTCCTTTTGTTGCCACCTTCTCCAAAACTTAAAGTATCCTCCACCTAGGTGGTTCATTGAGTCCTTGTTTTATTATGTAAAACACAAGTCCTTTTCTCAACCTTTGTAAAATCTCAACATGTATCTCTTTTTTCAAAATATAGCATATAGCATGGCTAAGCATGTACAACTACAAGATTTTCTCTAAGGAAAGTAAGGGCATCCTATTAGGATTTAGCATAGCATAAGTATAAAATGTCTTTTCATGCATGTTTTCATAATCCACTAAGTATAATGAAAATAGTAGGACTTTTGTATGATAGTGTAACTTGCCTTTTTGGTAGGGAATGAGAGTTTACTTCTTGATCTTGCTAGACTTACTCTTTGCTAATTTCACTACAAGTCAATCAAGCAATCATAGTATCAAGTAGCATTCCAAACCAATATACAAACAACATTTCACATACACAAAGCATGGATTCTAAGTCATGTATGGGAACATGCTTAAGATGGTTTTATTTACAAGGAAGGTCTCCACTAGGCTTATAATTTTGTAAGGTCCAAATTGGTCATTTACCAAAATGGCAAAGTCATTGGCAAATGTGTTTTATCCTTAAACCATATTCAAAATTCATTCATCATTTTATGTGGTGAAAATTATTCTTATCAAAGCAAAACTTTAGGTTTTTCATCAAGTGAGTTGCCCTTGGCAAGGCTTGGTGTTTTGGGTCAGTAAGTTTGGTCCAAAACATTTTCCCAAAGTTTTCCTTGCAAAAACATTTCCATAATAAAATCAATGAGTTTATTTGGTTAGAAAATGGCTAAGTTAAATAATTCAACCTATATTTTACCAAAATCCTTTTTAACACCAAGGGTTGGTTCCTAGGGTCAGTATGGTCACTAAAAACCATTTTGCAAAAATTTTAATCCTAAAATCAATTATAAACAATTTGTCTCCTCTAAACAAGTACACAAATGTTTCTGCAAATTCAAACAAGTTAACAGGTACTATTTTCTAAACTAAGGCCACAGTTGGCTAGGGCTTGTTCTCCTGAATCCAACGACATAAAATTTATAATTTTTGGACGTGTGGTTTGAAAGTTACAAGGGTTTGAAGTTTGCAATTAAATCAGATTCAAATCTGTTTTTAGTTTTAAACCTGGCCACGCGTCGTGTTCCCATTGGTCCATACCGTTTCGGTTGGATCGCGGCTGTGGGGCGTTGGATCTAGTTAGATCGAGTGGCCCAGAGGACATACCCCTTCGGCGATAAGTGATCTAATCGTGGCCGCTAAATCTGGATCGAACGGTACTGGCGAATTTGACCTAAAGTGGGCGGTGCTGACGGCGGCGCTCTGGCGGCAGCGCTCAGGCGGGGTGGTCGCCGGTGATTCAGGACGCAAGGAAGAAGAGGAGAAGGCTCACCGAGATCGCAGGGTCGTGGTGACGCTCGTCGTGCTGTTGGCTTGACAAGGGGAGCTCGGGTACTGCGGCAATTGCTCGCCGGAGTGGAGGTCGGCGTCGGGTGGTTCTGTCCGCGGTCGAGGGCGACGCAGAAATGCTCGTCGGAGTTAAGCCAGACGGTGGTGGCGGTAGGAGTCGTCGCTGCAGATCGCCCTAAAAGTCGTCGCCGGAGTGGAAACAGACGGCGACGCTGTCGGAGCTTGTCGAAGCCGACGCTCTGGGGCGCCCGCGGTCGAAGGAAGGGCACGGGGAGAAGCGTCTGGGAGTGGGGAAGCTGCTAGCGTGCTCGGAAAGGTGGAAGTTGGTCTGTACTGGCCTGAATTGGCCGGAGACGGCAGTCGGAACAGAGGAGCTCGAGGAGGGAATTGGGGTGGTCTAAGGCGTGCGAGTGCGAGGTGTCAGAGGGGAATTATAGAGGATGCCCTGGCGTTTCCATCTACGTGATCAAGGCTGGTAACGTCGGTCGCGTTAAAGCGAATTAAGCTGGAGAAATCAACGGCAGAACGGGGGAGAAGAACTGGTCGCTGCGGGGTGGAGAGGAAGAACAGTGGAGGTGGGTCTACTTGTCAGTGGGGAAAGAAAATGAGGGGGAGGTTCACCTGTCATACTCTACGCGGGTCTGTTAGTGGGTGTGAACTGTTTTCTTGCGGGGTGATGAAACTGGGCTGGTGCTGGGCCTATTGGGCTGCCTGGGTTGGGTTGGCCATTTCCTATTTTTTTTCTGTCTGATTCCTTTTTCCTTTTCTAATTCTATTTTTCTGTTTTGAATTTCAAACAAACAAACAAGGTTCAAATCAATTCAAACAATTCAAACTATTATAATGGGTTTTTGGTTCTGTTTAACACCATAAACCAAATCTCAAAATAAAATAATATTTTAAATCTTTTTAGGTTCCATTTATTAATTAAATAAAATGGACCATGGTTTATTATTAGAATAGAGTTTGGTTTATTTAACAAAATCTTCATTTGAACTCCAAATATTTCAAAACCAAATCAGTAGGTTTTATTTGAAAATAAAGAATATTTGGAAAGCTTGTTTAAAATAAAATAACCTTTTATTTGTGGTCCATTAAATAAGTGGGTCTCAGTTATTAAATCAAATAGGATTTGTTTTGTTGAGATAATTATTTTAAAATCTAAAATAAAGCCAAAACACTTTAGTAGGTTTTAATTATGAATATCAAATATTTGGGAAAACTTATTTTAAATATTTTAATAAGTTTTGATGTTTCAATTAAATTAGTAAAACCTTTTATTTAAATAAAGTTGGATATTAAATTCTTATTAATTTATTTAAATAAACCTTTGCTATTTTTATTCAAAACAAAATGTTTTAATTCCAAAGTTTGATCAAGGTTTAATTTGGCTTTATAAAATAATCTTTATTTATGAATCCACCTTTTCTTTTGAAAAACCAAATCCTTTTATTTTAAGATCCAAAATATTATTGCCAAAATATTTTGTTTTCCTTTATTTAAATGTTTATCTTTTTAAATCCCTTTTGGATTTTATTTAATTCAAATGGGTTTGAAGTTCCCCTTTAAATTCAAAAAGTTTCTTCTGGCCCTGAAAATCAAACAAAGTTTTTTTTTATTCATTTATTTTCACATTACAAGATTTGGAAAATCTTGGGATGTGACAACTCATGACACCTAATCCTCATCAGAGTAACCTGCAGCATCACAAGTTACAGCCACAGTGGGTCAATACTTTGGAATAGTATTGGCAAGTGATACCTTAGTATATTTTAAGTGGTCTAGATACTATATGCAAATTTGGCTAAGTGTAGCTTGGCTTGCTTTGCTCAAAATAGGTTTTGCCTATTAGTTGAAATCACTAAGTTTTTCTTTGTCAAAACTTTTCCCAAGGAACCACCAATAGACATTGAGGTCCTTCACCCTTGTTCACCCACAAATTTTTACTTAGAAATTGGGATGAGGAGATTCTTGATAGCTTCCATGCCTTGATGCTCAAGTTGTCCATTGCCATGGACTTGGCTAAGTACTTAGATTTTTCCATCTGCAGAGGTTGTGCACTTTCCCCACCAGACTTGGTTTCACCAAGACAGGACCTTTCAGAAGCCTTCCCTTAGACCAAATGGACGCGTTCCAACCTATCATTCCCACTACCACCAACTGTCCAAATGGCTAAGTTCTAGCAACTTATGTGATCCAGGCAGAGCCCATATTGCCAAGTGGCTGCACTAGAAGCTTCTTAACACTTGGCCTCTAAATCTCTTTGTTCCTGGGTGGCTTGCCACAAGTGAGATACACAAGGTAAACCATAGCCATGGGCCTTGTGTAACCACTCAACCAAAAACCACCAATCAAGTCCCTTTCCACCCAGGTTATTCATTGACTTAGTTGTTTTATTAAGTAAAACAAGCCCAAAGATTTGGAAATATTTTCATCATAGCATGTATATTTCACCAACCCTTGTTTGCTACTAGCTAGGCTAAGCATGGCATAGATAGTAAATTAACTTAGAAATTTCCTAGCAATTCTACAACTACTTAGGATTTCCCAACATGGCATATAGGCAAAATAATAACATGCAAGACTTAGCAAAATATTTCTAATGTTTAGTATAAAATATAGGGATAGAATTATTCATGAAGTACCACTTGCCTTGGTAGTTGGGCGAGTAGCACTCTTCACAATCACAATCACTAGCACCAAAATCTACACATAGAATATAGCCACAATCACATACAAGACATATACAATCAAAAATATATATGCATGCATGCAAGATGCTAAGTGATGATTTTTAAAACTCAACCAAGCAAGTGCATAGTACTGAATTCTAAACAAGTCAAAACTTTGCCAAACCAAATTTATTTAACACTAAAAACAATTCCTAAACAATTTATATGCTCAAATAAGCCCTACACATGTTTCTGCAATTAAAACCTTTTTAACAGAAGCTAAACACTAAACACATTGCATAATCAGAAAGAGCTTGCTCCCTGATTCCAACGGTATCAAATTTGTCAAATTCTAACGTGGGGATCAAAAGTTATAGCTAATTCAAATTTGGATATAAATCAGATTCAAATTCTGTTTTTTAAAACCAAACCCTAGCCACGCGTCTCTTTCCTATTGGTCGATACCGTTTCACTCAAGATCACGCTTCCGCGTCGTCAGATCAAGTTAGATCCAACGCGCCAGATCAAAAGAAAACGCTTCGCTCCAGATCTAATTTAAACCGCGAGATCTACATCTAACGGCTGCTGTTGCTTTGACCATAGTCCAGCGGCACTAGCGGCGGCGACTGGCGGCGGCGTGTCTGTCAGTGGCGGTGCCAGCGTTCTAGGTCGCCCGGGGAGGGGAGAGGATGCTCACCAGAACCGCCGTGACGAGGTGAAGCTCAACGTGTCTCTGGTTGGCGAAGGGGCGCTCGGGGTCGTCGGGGATTCCTCGCCGGAGTTCGCGAACGCGTCGGGTACGGCTGCTTGTCGACGTTGGCGAGGTTCTGAGCCGCGCTAAGACAAGAGGAGGGCATAGTTAGATGCGCAAGACGCTGGGGATCTTAGGCGTATCAACCAGAGGGCAAGGGGCGGCTGGTACTTACGGGGAGAGGTCGCCGGAGTTCGAGCAGAGAGCGGCGGCGCTCAGTCGTTGTCGCTGCCGAGGCTACAGACCATGCGCGAGCAAAAGGGAGGTGTCAGTATATGCGCACGGAGCTGCAGAGCATGATAGCATGAAACATGGACAGAGGGGGGTGCGGTGCTCACCGGAATTCGTCGGCGAGGTCGTCGGAACAGCGGAGTTGTGGCGAGAAATACTCGCAGCCTGGGGGCGCTCTGTGGTTGGTGAGTGAGGGGAAATGACCGTGAGAGGGAGGGGTTTAAATAGGCAGGATCTCGACAAGAAACGCCTGGCGAATCAATGTCAATTACGCCGCGGAATCAACGCAGCAGCGGCCACCGGCGACGTGTTCATGCGCGGAATTTTGAACGTGACGATGACGTGAACGGGGCCTAGCTGTCTGCGAGAGAACCGGAGAGGGGGTGGGGTCCGGGCGTCAGCGGTTCTGTGGGTGCGTCTGCGCGTGAGAGTGAGAGAGAGAGAGAACCCGGGTGGGCTAGTTGGGCTGGATCTGCTGATGGGCTCAAAGTCTGGCGCCGACCCTTTTCATTTTCTTTAATCCTTTTCTATTTCTGATTTGATTTTCTGGAATGAATTTCAAATGATTTCAAACTCAAATTGAAATCAAATCTTTTCAGGAATTTTGTAGGGTGCAACATTCATATTTCTGGGCATAGAAACATGTGGTCTCTCTGTTCAAGCTTGGTTCTTTTGAATAAACAAAATAAACAGTGCTATGGCACTTGATTTGCAAATAATTTGAAAATGGTTTTGAAACCATATTTATTTTATATACTTTGTCCAAACTCCACACTCAAACCAATCAACAAAGAAGCAAACAAACTTGGTTTAAAAACACTTATGTTCTCAAATGAGGATGGTCATTTGATTTAAGTTTGCCCACATAAAATGATAGCACTATGTGCTTCTGTTTTCTTGAAAATGGTTTGAAAATGATCTCAACATTTTATGCATGCATGAATGATATGCAATCTTTGAAATCATGATTTTAGGGATTTTACAAATCTAACCCCCTTAAGGTGAATCTCGCCCTCGAGATTCGGATTGGCTAGCAAATAGGTGAGGGTGGTCTCTCCGAAGATCATCTTCTCTTTCCCATGTTGCTTCCTCTTTGGAGTGATGATTCCACTGCAATTTGCAGAACTTGATAGTCTAAGTCCTTGTGACTCTTTCTGCAGTCTCAAGAATCTTGATAGGTTTCTCTTCATAAGTGAGATCACTTTCTAACTGAATGTCCTCCAAAGGTATAGTATCCTTCAAAGAAGTTTCTTCCATTTTTGGATGACATTTCTTAAGTTGACTCACGTGAAACACATTATGGACAGCTGACAGAGATTCTGGCAGTTCAATTGCATAGGCAACTTCACCTTTGCGACTCAGAATCCTGAATGGCCCAACATATCTTGGTGCCAATTTTCCTTTGACTCCGAATCTCTTCACTCCACGAAGTGGTGACACTCTAAGATAGGCTCTATCACCAACTTCGTAGGTGACTTTTCTACGCTTAGGATCTTCGTAGCTTTTCTGTCGGGACTGTGCTATCTTCAATCACTCTTTAACCAACTTGACTTTCTCTTCGGCTTCCTTGATAAGATCTGGTCCGAATAAACTTCTTTCTCCCGCACCATTCCATAACAATGGGGTGGTACACTTTCTTCCGTAGAGAAACTCAAATGGTGCCATCTCAATGCTGGCTTGATAGCTGTTGTTATAAGAAAATTCTGCGTAAGGAAGACTTTCATCCCAACTGGCTCCATATTCTAAGGCACATGCCCTCAACATGTCTTCAAGAATCTGATTAGTCCTTTCTGTTTGTCCATCGGTTTGAGGATGAAAAGCAGTACTGAATTCCAACCTCGTTCCCAATGACTCATGTAACTGTCTCCAAAAATGGGAAGTGAATTGAGTTCCCCTATCAGACACAATACTCTTGGGCACTCCATGTAGACATACAATTCTACTCATGTAGATTCTGGCTAACTTAGCGCTTGTATAGGTTGTCTTCACGGGTATGAAATGAGCCACTTTAGTTAGGCGATCCACTACTACCCAAATAGAATCGTATCCTGACCGGGTCCTTGGTAATCCGATAATGAAATCCATACCAATCTTGTCCCACTTCCAATCAGGAATAGGTAGTGGCTGAAGTAAACCTGCTGGTTTCTGATGTTCCGCTTTCACTCTACTACATACATCACACAAAGCAATATGTTCGGCGATGTCCTTCTTGAGATTATTCCACCAAAATCTTTCTTTCATGTCCATGTACATTTTGGTGTTATCCGGATGAATGGAATACGGAGAGTTATGTGCTTCTTGCAAAATCAGTTTCCACAGTTCCGGATCTTGTGGAACACAGATACGTTTCCCATGCCATAAAGTACCCTGTTCGTCTTCATGGAACCCTTTGGCTTTTCCTTTGCCAATCTTTTCCTTAATCTCTTCAATTTCCTTATCAGTCTTCTGGGCTTCTTTGATCTTGTCCAACAAAGTGGGTTGAACATCCAAAGAAATGAGATGTCCTTCAGGCACAATCTCCAATCTGAGTTTTCTAAATTGGGTACACAGATCATCTGGCAATTCTCCTTTGGTAAGGCCATTCACAAAAACCTTACGACTTAGAGCATCTGCTACAACATTTGCTTTACCGGGGTGGTATTGCAAACTTAAGTCATAGTCCTTGATAAGTTGTAGCCATCTTCTTTGTCTCATATTAATTTCCTTCTGGGTGAAGATATACTTCAAACTTTTGTGATCTGTGAACACTTCACAACGCTTTCCCAAAAGATAGTGTCTCCATGTTTTGAGTGCATGGACAACAGAGGCTAACTCTAAATCATGAGTAGGATAATTTACTTCATGAGTTTTGAGTTGTCTCGAGGCATAAGCCACAACTTTACCGTCTTGCATAAGTACTGCACCCAAACCCTGATGAGATGCATCACAATATACTTGGAAATCTTCTTCCAAATCTGGCAGACACAAGACTGGTGCTGTCACAATTCTCTTCTTCAATTCCTGAAAGCTGAGTTCACAACCTTCAAACCATGCAAACTTCTTGTCTTTCTTTAACAATTCAGTCATAGGCTTAGCTACCTTGGAGAAATTTTCAATGAACCTTCTATAGTAACCTGCTAAGCCAAGGAAACTACGAACTTCTTTCACGGACTTGGGAGATTCCCATTCAGTCACAGCTGAAACCTTAGCAGGATCAACTGCTATACCATCCTTTGTCATAACATGACCTAGAAAACCAACTTCATCCAACCAGAACTCACACTTGCTGAATTTGGCATAAAGTTTATGTTCTCTTAACTTCTCAAGTATCAAACGCAAATGTCCTTCATGCTCTTCTTTGCTCTTGGAGTAGACTAAGATGTCATTGATGAAAACGACAGAAAACTTGTCAAGGAATTCCATGAACACCTTGTTCATCATATTCATGAAGTATGCTGGAGCATTGGTCAAACCGAAAGGCATTACGGTGTACTCATACAATCCATACCTTGTAGTGAAAGCTGTTTTAGGTATGTCTTGCTCTCTTATCTTGAGTTGAAAATATCCTGACCGGAGATCAATCTTTGAAAACACACATGATCCTTCTAGCTGATCAAACAAGTCATTGATTCTAGGTAAAGGGTATTTGTTCTTGATAGTCACCTCGTTGAGTGAACGGTAATCTATGCATAACCTTTGACTTCTATATTTCTTCTCCACGAACAAAACTGGGGCTCCCCAAGATGAAGAACTTGGTTGAATAAATCCTTTCTGTAGTTGTTCTCCAAGTTGTTTCTTGAGTTCTTTCAGTTCATCAACTGACATTTTATAAGGTCTCTTTGCTATTGGTCCAGACCCTGGTACCAAATCTATCAGAAACTCCACATCTCTATCTGGTGGCATTCCCGGCAATTCTTCCGGATACTCACTCACAATTGGCACACTGTCTATGCTAACCCCCTTAAGAGAATGAAGCATACTCCTTTTTGCTTCAAAGTTGGTCTTGAACCTGATCCTTTTATTTTCTGGAGTTGTGAGTGAGACAATATGGTTGGCACAATCTATCACTCCTTTGTACTTAGTCATCCAGTCCATTCCCAGAATGACATCCAATCCTTGGGAGTTTAGAATTATCAAGTTAACGGGAAACTTATACTTCCCAAATTCTATGACTAGATCATGACATCCTGAATTCACTATCATTTCTCCACCAGGAGAACTTACTTATATAGGACACCCAATAGTTTCTACCGGTAGTTCATTTCTTTCAACAAATGCTCTTGATATGAATGAATGAGATGCACCAGTATCAAAGAGTACAAATGCTGGAATAGAATTGAGTCTGAACTTACCAGCAACAGCATCAGGCTCCTCATAGACCTCCTCCACATTGATGTGGTTTACTTGTCCCTTCTGAAATGGGTTGGGCTTGTTAGGTCCTTCAACTTCCTTTTCTGGGCAGTCATTTGCATAATGCCCCATCTTCTTGCATTTGAAGCATTCAACCTGACTAATGTCTCTCTTAACAGGCTGACTTGCACTTCCACTTCCATTACCACTGTGGTGGCTCTTATGTCCACTCTTGTGGTTCTTGTACTTGTCGTTGTCATGACTGCGATGATGTTTGTTGTCATGACGGTTGTGGTTGTGGTGCTTGTTGAATTTCCCATGCTTGTGGGATCCTGAGCTTCCGCTGTCATCATAATGAGATCGTTTGTGAGACGATCCCGAGCTCTGCTTGTCGGAGTGCTTTCTCTTTCTACTCTCAACTTGCTTCATTTTGTTCTCCAAAATAGCAGCCTTGTCACAGAGCGACTGATAAGTGGGAACATATGCCACAGCCAACTGCAGATTTAGCTCATCATTCAATCCTTCAAGAAATATTTCCTTTCTCTTAGCATCGGTGTCAACTTCATCCGGTGCATAACGCGCCAGATTGTTGAACTCTTCAATATATTCAGCCACGCTGCGGTGGCGCTGCTTCAGATTGTGGAACTCTTTCTTTTTCAGACTCATCACTCCAGATGAGATATGATAAGTGCGAAAGCCATCCTCAAAGATAGCCCATGTCACTTCATCTATGGGAGTGGTGATCTGGAAGTTATCCCACCAAGTGGCGGCTGGTCCTTCCAGCAGATGTGCTGCAAATCTGACCTTTTCAGCATCCGTACAGCTCATGGTTACCAAGTCCTTGTTCACAGAATGTAGCCAATCATTGGACACCATGGGATCAGTCGTCCCTGAGAACTTTGCTGGCCTCAATCTCAAGAACCTGGTAAGCATATCAAAGCCCGGTGGGTTGTTGTTGTTGTTATTGTTGTTGTTGTTTTGGTTCTGGATGAACGTCGTCATCATCTGCATTAGCTGAGTTTGAGCGGTCATCATTTGTTGCATTTCTGGAGTGATGTTGTTGTTGTTGGGGTTGGGGTTTGCACGACGGGGAGGCATCTGTGGTTTTCTTCAAATAGAGATAAGAATGATATACCCATAGATGCTTTCATGCACATTACATCACATAAGCAAACACAAAGCATGCAACACAAAGATAAAGGTTCAACAACAAGATAACAAGTTCACAAAGTAAAACACACAAGTAGCAAGCCATCCACATGTCGGATGGTCAAATAACAAGTTCTCAAATAACAAGTACGATAATAAATGATAAATGAGTAGTCAAGTCTACTCCTCGGCATCAACCTCCACCTCGACAAAGGTAACACCTGCGTTCTCCATCGCGGTCTTGTATTCCTCGACACTAGTGGTCAAGGTCTCTATCTTGGCCTTGAGAGCCCTCTTCTGGGAACGAAGCCTCTCTATCACCGTCTGCTGCTGCTCTAGCTCGAAGTCCTTGGACTACAGTTCTTCAGTCATGTCCGGGATCTTCTTGTTCCTATCCTGGACATGCTTCTCCTGACTCTTGAACTTCCTGTCCTGGGTCTCGAACTTCGCCTCCATTTCCTTGACTATCTCGTCTTGCTCCGCGAAGAGCTTGTCCTTCTCGCGAAGCTGCACCTGGAGCTCGTCATTGCTGAGCATGACATTGGTCCTGTCAGTGTCCACGTGCCTAATGAGAGACTCTAAGTCCTGGAGGTATAGGCGTATCGGCTCTGCTGCGTCCCTCGAATCGTCCTCGAAGTCGATGGACTCTCCATCCTCATCACGTCTTCTGAAGACGTGGAAGTGGGTACCTCTAACCCGTCGGGAGTGTCTCCCTAGCAGACGTCCTATCAGATCCTGCATAACTACCTCAAGGCCTCTCTCCCTGTCATCGTGCATGAGCTTGAAGACAATGGCCTCCGTGGTAGGCTCTGTCTGGCGTCCGGGCTGGTTGACCTTGAAGCCCCAGAGGTCCTTCCTCTCAAACTTGGTGAGGGGATGCACCATGATGGTGGGAAGAGGGAGATTGAGCAAAGTAGTAAGCTCAATGATACGAGAACCAAAGCGGGTAACCTGGAACTCCTCAACAGTGCTGATGGTAATAGGCATCTATTTATAAGATAGAAAAGTTAGAACAACACAATTTAAGTTACAACATAAAACATCACATACATATCCTTGGAAAACAAAACACACAAGTCATGCATACATGAAACCATTACAACAACCAAGGTTCAATCTTATTTTAAAGCAACATTTTGGAAAATAAGGTGATAGTGGTGGTCCAACTAACGAAGTATGTTTACAATCCTATCTCACTGGATCTGTTGGCTAACACAATGTTTCTAGAAGCAATCAGCCTATCTTGCTCACATGATTCCATCACTAAGTCTATAATGTCTCCTCTTAAGGTTTGGTTGGTAGCTTCCAACTCTTGGGTATGTTCCTTCTCTTTCCTTAGATCATTTTGGAGGTTGAGCATTCTGCACTTGACTCTATCACCAAGTTCTTTGATGGTCTTCCAAGCTGCATCCTTTGCTGATTCAAAGAATGTAGTGTGCACCACTGAATTGGTGAACATGCAGAACCCTTTTTCTTGATGGTTGTCTTCCTTGTTTTTATACAAGTGAAGTTGCACCCACCAGTATTCCACTCCTTCATCCATCACAGGAAAACCTTTGTTCACAACTGCATCTTGTATCTCTAATGCAACCATGAGGTCCTTGAGAGCCTTGGGGAATTCTGTCTCACACTCCAAAGTCATTGTCATGAGTGGTCCTTTCCTCACGGCTTCGTTGATGGAGTTCATCTACAAATAGAGATGAGAGAGAAGATTAGAAAAGTTTTACGAGAAGAATAGACAAGTGTAGAAGTTGCTGAAAATTTTTCCTTAGTGGTTTCCAATCCTAGGGTCATAATCCTACAGGCAACACAGTGCTCTGATACCATCTGTAAGATCCCTCCTTTATAAAGGAAAAGGATCCCTGTGATTGCAATGCTAGTCCCTGGATCATTGCTAGCATCCACAGTTTAAGATGAAGTACATAGATACAAAGGTCATTTATTACATCCATTCCAAAGATAAACATAGTCTTTACAACTCAAGGCCACAGGCCTAATACAAGAGTTTGAATAAGTAAATAAATATAAGTCTTCATCTTCATGTTCCACAGGCAAACATGTTGAGTGTAGACTCATGACACCTAATCCTCATCAGAGTAACCTGCAACATCACAAGTTACATCCACAGTGGGTCAATACTTTGGAATAGTATTGGCAAGTGATACCTTAGTATATTTTAAGTGGTCTAGATACTATATGCAAATTTGGCTAAGTGTAGCTTGTCTTGCTTTGCTCAAAATAGGTTTTGCCTATTAGTTGAAATCACTAAGTTTTTCTTTGTCAAAACTTTTCCCAAGGAACCACCAATAGACATTGAGGTCCTTCACCCTTGTTCACCCACAAATTTTTACTTAGAAATTGGGATGAGGAGATTCTTGATAGCTTCCATGCCTTGATGCTCAAGTTGTACATTGCCATGGACTTGGCTAAGTACTTAGATTTTTCCATCTGCAGAGGTTGTGCACTTTCCCCACCAGACTTGGTTTCACCAAGACAGGACCTTTCAGAAGCCTTCCCTTAGACCAAATGGACGCGTTCCAACCTATCATTCCCACTACCACCAACTGTCCAAATGGCTAAGTTCTAGCAACTTATGTGATCCAGGCAGAGCCCATATTGCCAAGTGGCTGCACTAGAAGCTTCTTAACACTTGGCCTCTAAATCTCTTTGTTCCTGGGTGGCTTGCCACAAGTGAGATACACAAGGTAAACCATAGACATGGGCCTTGTGTAACCACTCAACCAAAAACCACCAATCAAGTCCCTTTCCACCTAGGTGATTCATTGACTTAGTTGTTTTATTAAGTAAAACAAGTCCAAAGACTTAGAAATATTTTCATCATAGCATGTATATTTCACCAACCCTTGTTTGCTACTAGCTAGGCTAAGCATGGCATAGATAGTAACTTAACTTAGAAATTTCCTAGCAATTCTACAACTACTTAGGATTTCCCAACATGGCATATAGGCAAAATAATAACATGCAAGACTTAGCAAAATATTTCTAATGCTTAGTATAAAATATAGGGATAGAATTATTCATGAAGTACCACTTGCCTTGGTAGTTGGGGGAGTAGCACTCTTCACAATCACAATCACTAGCACCAAAATCTACACATAGAATATAGCCACAATCACATACAAGACATATACAATCAAAAATATATATGCATGCATGCAAGATGCTAAGTGATGATTTTTAAAACTCAACCAAGCAAGTGCATAGTACTGAATTCTAAACAAGTCAAAACTTTGCCAAACCAAATTTATTTAACACTAAAAACAATTCCTAAACAATTTATATGCTCAAATAAGCCCTACACATGTTTCTGTAATTAAAACCTTTTTAACAGAATCTAAACACTAAACACATTGCATAATCAGAAAGATCTTGCTCTCCTGATTCCAACTGTATCAAATTTGTCATTTTCTAACGTGGGGATCAAAAGTTATAGCTAATTCAAATTTGGATATAAATCAGATTCAAATTCTGTTTTTAAAACCAAACCCTAGCCACGCGTCTCTTTCCTATTGGTCGATACCGTTTCACTCAGGATAACGCTTCCGCGCCATCATATCAAGTTAGATCCAACGCGCCAGATCAAAATAAAACGCTTTGCTCCAGATCTAATTTAAACCGCGAGATCTACATCTAACGGCTGCTGTTGCTTTGACCATAGTCCAGCGGTGCTAGCGGCGGCGACTGGCGGCGGCATGTCTGTCAGTGGCGGTGCCGGCCTTCTAGGTCACCCGGGGAGGGGAGAGGATGCTCACCAGAACCGCCGTGACGAGGTGAAGCTCAACGTGTCTCTGGTTGGCGAAGGGGGGCGCTCGGGGTCGTCGGGGATTCCTCGCCGGAGTTCGCGAACGCGTCGGGTACGGCTGCTTGTCGACGTTGGCGAGGTTCTGAGCCGCGCTAAGACAAGAGGAGGGCATAGTTAGATGCGCAAGACGCTGGGGATCTTAGGCGTATCAACCAGAGGGCAAGGGGCGGCTGGTACTTACGGGGAGAGGTCGCCGGAGTTCGAGCAGAGAGCGGCGGCGCTCAGTCATTGTCGCTGCCGAGGCTACAGACCATGCGCGAGCAAAAGGGAGGTGTCAGTAGATGCGCACGGAGCTGCAGAGCATGATAGCATGAACCATGGACAGAGGGAGGTGCGGTGCTCACCGGAATTCGTCGGCGAGGTCGTCGGAACAGTGGAGTTGCGGCGAGAAATACTCGCAGCCTGGGGGCGCTCTGTGGTTGGTGAGTGAGGGGAAATGGCCATGAGAGGGAGGGGTTTAAATAGGCAGGAGCTCGACAAGAAACGCCTGGCGAATCAATGTCAATTACGCCGCGGAATCAACGCAGCAACGACCAGCGGCGACGTGTTCATGCGCGGAATTTGGGGAAGACGACGATGACGTGGACGGAGCCCAGCTGTCTGCGAGAGAACCGGAGAGGGGGTGGGGTCCGGGCGTCAGCGGTTCTGTGGGTGCGTCTGCGCGTGAGAGTGAGAGAGAGAGAACCCGGGTGGGCTAGTTGGGCTGGATCTGCTGATGGGCTCAAAGTCTGGCGCCGGCCCTTTTCATTTTCTTTAATCCTTTTCTATTTCTGATTTGATTTTCTGGAATGAATTTCAAATGATTTCAAACTCAAATTATCAAATCTTTTCAGGAATTTTTTAGGGTGCAACATTCATATTTCTAGGCATAGAAACATTTGGTCTCTCTGTTCAAGCTTGGTTCTTTTGAATAAACAAAATAAACAGTGCTATGGCACTTGATTTGCAAATAATTTGAAAATGGTTTTGAAACCATATTTATTTTATATACTTTGTCCAAACTCCACACTCAAACCAATCAACAAAGAAGCAAACAAACTTGGTTTAAAAACACTTATGTTCTCAAATGAGGATGGTCATTTGATTTAAGTTTGCCCACATAAAATGATAGCACTATGTGCTTCTGTTTTCTTGAAAATGGTTTGAAAATGATCTCAACATTTTATGCATGCATGAATGATATGCAATCTTTGAAATCATGATTTTTGGGATGTTACATCATTGGTCCACATACATCACTATGTACTAGTCCCAATAAGTCGGACGCCCTTTCGCAACTCTTTGAAAAAGGTGTCTTGGTCATTTTGCCGAGTAGGCAAGATTTGCATGTCTCGAACGACTCCAAGTCGAACGAAGTTAGGAGTCCATCATCATGGATCTTATTCATGCATTTCCAACTTATATGACCAAGCCGACAGTGCCAAAATTAAGTCATATTCAGATCATTTGGTTTCAACCTTTTAACATTTATGTTATAAACCGACTCACCATCAAGATTAAAAATAAATAACCCGTCCTGGACGGGTGCAAAGCCGTGAAACATATCATTCAAACACAAAGAACAACCATTATTCTTGATATTCGACTCATAGCCTTGCCTCATCAAATATGAAGCAGCAATAATGTTTCGACTGAGCACTGGAACATAATAACAATTATTCAGTTCCATAATGAATCCGGAAGGTAAATGAAGTTGCATCGTGCCGACTTCCAATGCAGCAACTCTTGCTTTGTTGCCGACTCGAATATCAACCTCGCCTCTTGCTACGCTCCTAGTTCTTACCAGTCCCTGCAACGAGTTGCAGATGTGAATAACTGATCCGGTATCATATACCCAAGAACTATTAGGTGCATCAGCAAGATATATGTCTATAACATTGCAAACAAGTGTACCTGAGTCGGAAGTCATACCTCCACTCTTGGCTTTGTCGGCCAAGTACTTGCTGCAGTTCCTCTTCCAGTGGCCATCCGCCTTGCAATAGAAGCAAGTGGATCCGGCTGAAGGAGATGGCTTAGTCCCTGAGGAAGCGCTTGGGACCGGGTCCGGAGCCTGCTTTCCTCCTGACTTAGCCTTCTTCTTAGTCCAAGAACTCTTCTTGAACTTAGCCTTATTCTGCACCATCAACACTTGACTGGCGCCCTTCTTGAGATCCGCCTCTGCCTGCTTGAGCATCCCATGTAATTCAGTGAGCTTCTTATCCATACCATGCATGTGGTAGTTCGAAATGAACTGCCCATATGCACTAGGAAGAGAGTTCAGAATTATATCCGTAGCGAACTCTTCGCTTATGGGGTAGCCAAGCCTCTCTAGAGACTGCACGTAACCAACCATTTTGATCACATGCGGACTCAGTGGATCACCATCCTTAAGCTTGCAACTCAGCAAAGCCTGAGAGACTTGATACCTCTCAGTCTTCGCCTGAGCCTGGAACATACTTTTGAGGCTTTCGATCATATCGTAGGCCTCAACATGCTCGAACTGCTTTTGCAAGTCCGGTTCCATGTGAGCAAGCATAAGACAGCTAATATCCGTGGACTCATCCTTAGCCCGACGGTAGGCATTGGTGGCAGCGACAGTCGCATTCTCATTCGTCTCATCTGGAAGTGGGTTGTCTAGGACATGGTCCTTCTTTTCTTGTTTGAGAACAATTCTCAGATTTTGATACCAGTTGGTAAAATTAATGTCGTTCAGTTTATCTTTCTCAAGAATAGTTCTCAACGCAAAACCGGATATCTGAGAGTTACTGCTACTTGGTGCCATGATCTACAACAGAAAATATGCAAAACACTTGAGACATGTATTCATAAAAGAGCAAGCAGATTAAACATTTTAATATTTTATGCTCCCATTAGAACCAACACCCCTCCGATGTTTGCTTAGTGATTCAGGATCCTAAATAAGCAAGTCGGCTAGTGAGCTTTAGCATCACCGCTAGCCGCCAAGTGATCTAGGTAGACAACTCCTTGTCAATCGCATCTCATGTGACTCCTGTTGTACGGGTGGCATCACATGCCCCGGCTCCCATCCGACTTTTCCCCGAGCCCCACAACCGTTGTGATAGACCCGTCTAGCTTACCGAGTGTTTCTGCAATAAGATTCCGACTCGAACCCACCTAGTCGGAAAGAATTGGCAGCACCTCAATTTTATGAGCCCACTACCAAAAATGTCCGACTTGTGATGGTGCAAACACTGGCGGGAAAACCGACTAGACCTTCTTTGAGGGATTAAATTTTACCGACTATCTAATAGAGGTAAAACAGAGACATAACAATAACACAAAGTAAAGCAATTATAATGTGAAATGGTATGCCTCCCTTCATGGCGATCTCCATCTCCACAAAGCCTGTAATACGACTCGTGCCAACTCTTGTCACTTGCCGTCTTACTCCATGTCGCCAACATGTACAACTCCTTGCATGCCTTCCGGGTTCTCCAAACAGCTACACTAGCTTAGTAAAGTAAACTACATAGAGAATCCGACACGCAGGTCGTTATACAATAAAATGACAGCACCTAGGCTCCAGTCGGCTGACAAAAACCATGATTCGCAGATCACGTATGGATTACACACATACATCACATGCACATGAACCATACCATTCACAACTTCCTGCAAAAACAACTTATGCATAGATACAATATCTATCGGTGTTGTGAAACTCGCAACGACATCTAAGGCGCTATGACAGGGCGAAGCCGGCGGTCCGAACATGGATTCCGACCATTGTTCCGATTTGATCAAACTCTTTGATCTTCGATCATCACTTCTGTATTTACGTGTCATAGTCTACCCCGATGGCGGAAGCCGACCGGTAGGGGTATGTCGTTCCACGACCTCAGCAGTATGATCACGGAAATCAGATCTACCATTCCCCGAGTACAGTTGATCCAACCAACCTCGTACAAAACCGATCTATCTCATAGATCGACCACCAAAATAGCACATAGATCTCATCTACAGCCAACCGCATATCACATATGCGAGATCTCGAGCCTAAAACCAGAAGTTATCGCTCTGATACCACTGTTGGGCCACGCGGAGATAAAACAAAAAAATTCCTCTAACGCGGTGATCCCAAGATCTAGATGAGGTAGAAGTCCACGAGGTTTACCACTAGACGCGCGGTTGGGGATTACTGATGAAGCGCGTCAGTTGATGCAGTGCAGTCCTCACGATCCGATCGTCCTGGTGCTGATCGCACAGCACCTCTGCTGGTATCCACACGTACAAGGAGGAGCACCGGCGGCGAACTTCTAGGTTCATTACGGCGGCAGGACTGTTGTGGAGCTAGGGTTTCCAACACATGGAATGACCTAACCGAACAACGATTAACCTTTCTGGGTTACGGTGCTCCACTATATATAGGGAGTGAACGTGGGCTCTGCTCGCGCGACCCATTCACTAAAGCCCATATAACACTAGTCACCGTGAGTCCAACTCACTAACTCAGTCGTAATCCGGTTTAGGTCCAACCCAACTAGATTACAGGTTCATATCCAATCCGAACTTGCTCCCGCTCTTAAGTGTGTGACCCCGCAGGCTCATGGCTACTTGGACATGATTGGAGTCTGACTCTCAATCGATCAGTCGGTAGCGGCTCCTAGAAGAACGTGCCGACTCCCAAGTACCAAAGAGTCATGACGACTTTCCTTTCCAATGCGACTTACGTCTGAGTCCCTTTTGCCTCACGATATACCTTGTCAGACTATAGGCGAATATTTGTCATCCCTTGAATAGTCCAACTCTCTTCTCGATCCGAGATAAGTGATTCACCCGACTAACTCTTAGTCGATCGCCTCGGTTAACACTTAACCGAGTCGTGCATGGCCATGCTTTCCGAATCATATCTCACGACAGGGCCCAGAGAATATCTCTCCAAGTGGAGGGGAAAAATCCAATCTTGGTTATTCACATCACGCAGCTTGATTCTCAGTCGACTCGAACTCTGCCTTTATAACTACCCAGTTACGGATCAGCGTTTAACAGAACCTAAGTCGGTGATCCTCAACTCGGACTATGCAACAACCTTAGGTCTAAGGATTACATTGATTGAGATATACAAATGACAACTTGTTCGTTGTATGTTAATATGGGTCAATCCGACTCGCTAAACTCTTTAGCCGAATCTGTGTAAGTTGGAATAGCATCTCCATGCCCATGACAAGTGGAACCGAGTCATCAAGCCAACTTTCACATTGGTCTAAGTTGTGTGTCCAGCACAACCTCAATGACCAAGGATATTTAGTACAAACAACATGAATGCATAGTTCCACAACCGAATCACATATTCAATGATACACATCAGATGTTTATACAAGGACTACTTAATATCTTTATGAATACAATGGGAAATATCATCATACATGATTGCCTCTAGGGCATATTCCCAACAGCTTTGTGTGCTACAACTACTACTGCTTGTGGGCCGCTGCCAGGCCGGCCCTCCTAGGCGCCACCGCAGCAGGCTGCCATGTGGGCGAGCGCCAGCGCGCGCGGGCCGCCAGGCCAGACCACCCAGGCCAGGCACTGGGCGCCGCCGCGGGCAGATCTCCCTCATGGGCCACCGCGGCTGGTGGCCCACCCGGGGCCTCTTTCCCTCTGCCTCCTCAGTCGACTTGGGAAGGGCGCGGGTGGGCAGGTGGCCCACCTGGCCGGCGGCAGCTCTGCCCCCTTTTTCCTTTGTTTTTTTAGTCCCACATTGGGACATAAAGGTGGAGGGACCCCCTCCCTCCGCCTATATAAATAGGTGCCCATGGTAGGATTAAACACACCAATTTCCACTTGGAAATCAATAAAAGGCATGTGTTGCCTCTCCTCTCTCTCTCTCTCTCTCGACCGTGACCCCCTCTCTGGGTTGTGCAAGCGAGGAGTTCTTCACCATGGAGCGCCATCACGCTGCGGGATTCGGAGGCGGGAGATATACTTCCGAAATCTCTGCTGGATCAGAGAGAAGCAGGGGTCGTTGTCAAGCACCATACATGTGTGACTCCCACTGGAGGCACCATGTTTTCTGTCACATCCCAAGATTTTCCAAATATTGTAATGTGAAAAATAAATGAATAAAATAAAACTTTGTTTGATTTTCAGGGCCAGAAGAAACTTTTTGAATTCCAATAGGAATCTTCAAACCTATTTTGAACAATTAAATCCCAAAAGGATTTAAAAACATAAAACAATTAACAAAGCAAAATAAAATATTTTGGAAATACTATTTTAGATCTCTTAATAAAAGATTTGGTATTCAAAAGAAAAGATGGATTTATAAATAAAGATTATTTTATAAAGCCAAATTAAAACTTGGCCAAGCTTTTGAATTAAAACATTTTATTTTAAAATAAAATAGCAAAGGTTTAATTAAAAATAATAAAGGATTGCTTAAATAAAATAATAAGGAATTAATATCCAAATTTTATTCAAATAAAAGGTTTCACCATTTTAATTAAAACATCAAAACTTATTAAATTATTTTAATAGGTTTTCCAAGTATTTTATATTCTCTAATAAAACCAACTAAAGTGTTTTGGCTTTATTTTAGATTTCAAAATAAATATCTCAATAAAACAAATCCTATTTGAATTAATAACTAAAGCCCATTTTATTTAATTACTAATGGGCCCTTTAGCAAAAATGTTATTTTGTTTTAAACAAAGTTTCCAAGTATTCTTTATTTCCAAATGATACCTACTGGTTTGGTTTGGGAAAATATTTTGGAATTTAAATGGAGATTTATTAAATAAATCATATCATATTTGATTAAATAACTATGATCTATTTTATATTAAATAGATCCTAAAAGGAATGAAAATATTATTTTATTTTGGAGTGTTGGATTATGTTGATGAACAGAACCAAAAACACAATGCAAAGTTTAATGATTGTTTGAATTGTTTGAATTATTTGAATGCTTGAATAATTTTTTGAAATAACAAATCAGGAAATAGAAATAGAAAAAGAAAAAGAATTAGATAGAAAAAAATAAGGAAACAGACTGGCCCAGCAAACCTAGCCCAACACAGCCCAATCCAGCCCAGCTTCCTTCCTCCCCGAAGGAAAACGATTGGCACCCATATTCTGACCCGCTAAGCAGCTGACAAGTGGACCCCTCCCTCCTTTCTTTTCCCACTGAACAGAGGACCCCACTGCCTCCTCCTTCTTCTTCCCCGCGCGACCCTATCTCCCCCAGACGACGCTGCCGTTGCTGTCCATGAATGCCGAGATCAATTCGCCTTAACGCCGCGTTAATTCCTCGTCGCGACCACGCCCTTTTAATCGCCTCGCTCTCTCTTCCGTTTTCCCTCAGACCCCTTCCCCAAGCTCGCCCCCAGGCCGCCTCAATTCCTCCCCGAACACCCTCTGCTCCGACGAGCTGTCGCAGCAATTCCGGCAGCCCCTCGCCGCCCCTTGCCTCCTCGACCATGCTCTCGTGATCCACACCTCCTGGCGATCATCCCCGTAGCACCAGCTTGCCCCCGAGCGACCCAGAGCGTCGACAACCACCTCGACCACCGTCACCACCGTCTGCCTCTTTCTCCGACGAGCCCCACAGGTAGATTCCGGTCACCCCTCTCCTCCCCGAGAACACGATGATGATCTCCAAGCTCAGACGAACCTAACAGCACTTTCCGTTTGTCTTAGGGCGCCCCAATCTTCGCCTTCGTCAAGCACAGAGCGCCGCCGTGTCTGCTTCTTCTCCGGCGATGTTCCCCGGTAAGCCTCGACCGCCCCGAGCCCTCTTGTTCACGCTCACAGCTCCATCATGATCTCATGCGTCTAACCCTGCCTTCGGTCTGTCTTCTCTTGACCTGTAGCGTCGTCTTCAACCGCGGACAGAGCCGTCCGTCGTCGTTCCCAACTCCGACGAGGAATTGCGACTGCCTCTGAGCGCCCCTTGTCAAGCCAGCAGTACCCTGAGCTTCGCCGTGACCCCCTGAGCCCGGTGAGCATGCCCTTTTTCTCTCTCGCTTCCTGTATCGCCGGAACCGTCATCGACCGACCGCTCCGCCGTCGGTAGCCACCGCAGCGCCGCTCGCAAATGGTCGAGCACGCTAGCACCGTAGGATCTGGATCTGACGGTTACGATAGATCACTTAACCGCGAAGAGGTACTAGTCCTGCGCCGCACGATCTCATTTAGATCCAACGGCTACAGAGCGTGATCCGCAGCGAAGCGGTACCGTCCAATAGAATCCTGACGCGTGTCCCTGTTCTGATTAAAACAGAATTAGAAACCAGATTTAAAAGCCATTTTGAAACCTTTGTAACTTTCAAACCACACGTCCAAATTTGACAAATTTTATATCAATGGATTCAGGAGAACAAGCCCTATCCAACTGTGGAGTTAGTTTAGCAAATAGTATCTGTTATCTTGTTTGAATTTGTAGAAACTTATGTATGCTTGTTTAGAGTATAAAAATTGTTTAAAAATGATTTTTGGATTAAAACTTTTGCAAAATGGATTGTTGTGACCTTACTGACCCTAGGAACCAACCATTGGTGTTAGAAATGATTTTTGTAAGATTTAGGTTAGATTACTTGACTTAGTCATTTTCTAGCCAAATAAAAAGAATGGTTTTGTTATAAAAATGTTTATGAAAAGAAAACTTCAAGGAAATGTTTTGGACCAAACCTACTGACCCAAAAACACCAAGCTTTGCAATAGCAACTCATTTGGTGAACAACTTAAGAGTTTTGCCTTAATAAAAACATTTTTCACCACATGAAATGATGAATGGATTTAAAAATAGTTTTTGGACAAAACCCTCTTGCTAATGACTTTGCCACCTTGGTAAATGACCAATTTGGATCTTACAAAGTTTAGAAACTCCATAGAGACCCCTTTGCAAAGTAAAACTATCTGGTGCATGCTCCCATGCATGAAATGGTTTCCATTGTCTTGTGTGTGTGAATTTGTTTGAGTGATTATAGGTCTGGAATGTAAATTGAATTGGTGTTTGCTTGATTGACTTGTAGTGAAGTGTGAGACTAGCAAGATCAAGGAGTGAACCACCATTCCCTACCAAAAAGGCAAGTGATGCTTCATACTTTCTATCCTATTACTTTCACTATGCATTAGTGATTTTGCTAAGTAAAACTTGCATGGATTTTGCTAAGTATAAACCTTACTATAGGAAAACCTAGTAGATGAGTCCTTAGTAGGATTTTCCTAAGTTAAAGATTCCTACTACTATCAAGCTTAGCCTAGCTAATAGAAAACATGGGTGGAATATATATTCACACTATGGAAAAATATTCTAAGTCTGAGGACTTGTGATTTTGTCTAATAAAACAACTAAGTTAATGAATCCCCTGGGTGGAATGGGCTTGCTTGGTGGAGATTGGTTGAGTGGTTCACAATGCCATGGACTTGGATTGTGTATCTCACTTGTGGTATGCCACCCAGGAACAAAGGGATTTGAGATGTCAAATGTTGAGAAGCTTCAAGTGCAACCACTTGGCAATATGGGCTCTGCCATGATCATATAGGTTGCAAGAACTTAGCCATATGGACAGTGGGTGGTAGTGTTTGATAGGTTGGAACGCGTCCATTTTGGTCTAAGGGAAAGCTTCTGAAAGATCTTGTCTTGGGAAACCAAGTCTTGTGGGGAAAGTGCACCACCTCTGCAGAGTGTAAAATCTAAGTACTTAGCCATGTCCCTGGTAAAGGACAATTTGAGCATCAAGACATGGAAGCAATCAAGAATCTCATCATTCAAATTTCTAAATTAAAATCCTGTGGATTGAACAAGGGTTGTTTGAATTCTGCAATCATTGATGGAGAGATGGCTTGGTACAAGGATCTTGAAATTTTTGATTGAGAAAAATGATTTTGCCAAGCAAAAACTTAGTATTTTCAAAATGATAAGAAAAATCTATTTTGAGCAATGCAAGCCTCAACTCCACTTAGCCAAATGCATATAGATGATAGACTCCACCATACTACCATAGTATCACTTGCCAATACAATTCAAAATGTATTGACCCTTGTGGCTGTAACTTGTATGTTGCAGGTTGGATTGATTTTAGTGAAGATTGTTTGATTAGGATTACAAAGTCTACAACCAACATCTGCCTGTGGCACTTTGAAGATGAAGGACCCATACCTATAGTTATTCCGCTGCAATGTAATGTAATAGCCAAATGAGCTATGTTATGATGTAATAAACTTATGTTATTCCTGGTTATAAAGTTATATTATGACCTTTGTTTCTTGATATTACATCTTAACTGTGGATGCTAGCTATTGATCCAGGGACTAGCATTGTAAAACACAGGAGGGATCAATCTTATTAAAGGTTGGGACCTCTACAGATGGTATCAGAGCATTGTGTTGCCTGTAGGATTGTAACCCTAGGATTGGACAAAACCCCTTAGAAAAAAATAAGAGTTGTATTTTGTTCCAAAAAAAAACTTATTTACAAAAACTTGTAAACTCTTTCCTCAACCATTTTGGTTTCAACTCTACATCTCTTCTATTTCAACTTAATGGAAAAACCTACCCAAGACCAAAGACTACACCATGTGCAAAGGACTTCTTCAACTTCTTCAACTCTAATGACTTCAACTTCTTCAACTCTAATGACTTCAACATCTTCAGCATATTCACCAAGGACTTCCAACTTGGATACCACTAAGGACCACAAGTGAAACAAGGAAATCTTACTCAAGATTTAGAGACTGAGGGAATGCAAAAGTTAGAAGGAGCCTACATCATTTGAAGTATTGTGACCAAAAGTTTTTCCAAGGAAACCATGATCTCATGCAAGAAGGATCAACCAAGAAGGATGGAAGGATCACAAGTGAACCATATAGATGGACCACCATAATCTAGTTAAGTCAAAACCACCAACTTATGTGGTGTAACAAAAATATTTTTGTTGCCTAAATATGTGCTTGAACCTTGTTTGAGTGAAAAGTTTGGTTTGTGATTGCATGCACGTTGCTTGTGTGAAGTGTGATGTGTGTGATTAGAAATATCTCCTTAGAAATATCTGGCCTATTCTAACCCCCTTCAACCCAAACAGATGACTACTCCAAAAGGCTCCAAGGTTGATGACATCAACACCAACCAAGCTGACAGCATGAAAGAGCTTATAGCAACCCAACATCAGTTGAACCAACTGACAGCTCAGTTCCTAGCCAACAATAGTGATAAAGATCCAGCACTACAAGGGTTTTTGGAGGAACAATCCCAATTGATGCTTAAGGTGACTAATCAAATGATTAGCATGGAAGAAAGCTATCCTAGAAGAGTGTATGATAACAAGGATGACAAGAATGTTGTTCTAGATGGAGCCCCAGCTTGCATTATTTGTGGAGACAAGGATCATACCTCCAAGGAGCATGAAGGACAATGCCCCAATTGTGAAGAAGAACATCCTGTTGGACAATGTCCCACCTCTCAAGTTACTTGCTACCTTTGTGAAGGAAGTGATCATACTCCTGACCAATGCCCCATCTATGCCTTGGTGGAACAAAGGAAACAAGAAGGATCCAAGTCTACCAAAGGAAAAGGACCACTCCTACCTCCAAACAAGACAACCCAATTCAAAGGATCAAAGAAGACCAAGAAGCCCAAGCAAGACATGAGCCTTGCACAATGTCGTAAATGTAAAGAAATGGGACACTACTCCAGTGGATGCCCAGAGAACAAGAAGAATAAAGAGATTGACCAAGTGTGGTGCAACAACTGCAAAGAACCAGGCCATTTTGTAGCAACTTGCCCACAGGAGCCACGTAAAGAACTCAAGGACATTCATTGCTTCAACTGCAAGAACCCGGGACACTATGCAAGCAACTGTCCAGAAAGGATGAAGAACAAGTTGAACAAACCTATGGAGAAGCTCAACCTTGGCCCATGAGTCAAGTATGGAAACCAAGGACACATGCAAGTGTTTGCTTAGAGAGATTTTCCCAGAACCCCAAGAAGGCCAATATGTAATTTTGTTTAAAAATTTTTAAGGGTGGTAGTACCCTAGTTGTTTGAACTTGCTTGTAACCCTAGCCTCCCCAAATCTCGGGACAAGATTTATTTTAAGGGTGGTAGCCTGTCACATCCCAAGATTTTCCAAATATTGTAATGTGAAAAATAAATGAATAAAATAAAACTTTGTTTGATTTTCAGGGCCAGAAGAAACTTTTTGAATTCCAATAGGAATCTTCAAACCTATTTTGAACAATTAAATCCCAAAAGGATTTAAAAACATAAAACAATTAACAAAGCAAAATAAAATATTTTGGAAATACTATTTTAGATCTCTTAATAAAAGATTTGGTATTCAAAAGAAAAGATGGATTTATAAATAAAGATTATTTTATAAAGCCAAATTAAAACTTGGCCAAGCTTTTGAATTAAAACATTTTATTTTAAAATAAAATAGCAAAGGTTTAATTAAAAATAATAAAGGATTGCTTAAATAAAATAATAAGGAATTAATATCCAAATTTTATTCAAATAAAAGGTTTTACCATTTTAATTAAAACATCAAAACTTATTAAATTATTTTAATAGGTTTTCCAAGTATTTTATATTCTCTAATAAAACCTACTAAAGTGTTTTGGCTTTATTTTAGATTTCAAAATAAATATCTCAATAAAACAAATCCTATTTGAATTAATAACTAAAGCCCATTTTATTTAATTACTAATGGGCCCTTTAGCAAAAATGTTATTTTGTTTTAAACAAAGTTTCCAAGTATTCTTTATTTCCAAATGATACCTACTGGTTTGGTTTGGGAAAATATTTTGGAATTTAAATGGAGATTTATTAAATAAATCATATCATATTTGATTAAATAACTATGATCTATTTTATATTAAATAGATCCTAAAAGGAATGAAAATATTATTTTATTTTGGAGTGTTGGATTATGTTGATGAACAGAACCAAAAACACAATGCAAAGTTTAATGATTGTTTGAATTGTTTGAATTATTTGAATGCTTGAATAATTGTTTGAAATAACAAATCAGGAAATAGAAATAGAAAAAGAAAAAGAATTAGATAGAAAAAAATAAGGAAACAGACTGGCCTAGCAAACCTAGCCCAACACAGCCCAATCCAGCCCAGCTTCCTTCCTCCCCGAAGGAAAACGATTGGCACCCATATTCTGACCCGCTAAGCAGCTGACAAGTGGACCCCTCCCTCCTTTCTTTTCCCACTGAACAGAGGACCCCACTGCCTCCTCCTTCTTCTTCCCCGCGCGACCCTGTCTCCCCCAGACGACGCTGCCGTTGCTGTCCATGGATGCCGAGATCAATTTGCCTTAACGTCGCGTTAATTCCTCGTCGCGACCACGCCCTTTTAATCGCCTCGCTCTCTCTTCCGTTTTCCCTCAGACCCTTCCCCAAGCTCGCCCCCAGGCCGCCTCAATTCCTCCCCGAACACCCTCTGCTCCGACGAGCTGTCGCAGCAATTACGGCAGCCCCTCGCCGCCCCTTGCCTCCTCGACCATGCTCTCGTGATCCACATCTCCTGGCGATCATCCCCGTAGCACCAGCTTGCCCCCGAGCGACCCAGAGCGTCGACAACCACCTCGACCACCGTCACCACCGTCTGCCTCTTTCTCCGACGAGCCCCACAGGTAGATTCCGGTCACCCCTCTCCTCCCCGAGAACACGATGATGATCTCCAAGCTCAGACGAACCTAACATCACTTTCCGTTTGTCTTAGGGCGCCCCAATCTTCGCCTTCGTCAAGCACAGAGCGCCGTCGTGTCTGCTTCTTCTCCGGCGATGTTCCCCGGTAAGCCTCAACCGCCCCGAGCCCTCTTGTTCACGCTCACAGCTCTGTCATGATCTCATGCATCTAACCCTGCCTTCGGTCTGTCTTCTCTTGACCTGTAGCGTCGTCTTCAACCGCGGACAGAGCCGTCCGTCGCCGTTCCCAACTCCGACGAGGAATTGCGACTGCCTCTGAGCGCCTCTTGTCAAGCCAGCAGTACCCTGAGCTTCGCCGTGACCCCCTGAGCCCGGTGAGCATGCCCTTTTTCTCTCTCGCTTCCTGTATCGCCGGAACCGTCATCGACCGACCGCTCCGCCGTCGGTAGCCACCGCAGCGCCGCTCGCAAATGGTCGAGCACGCTAGCACCGTAGGATCTGGATCTGACGGTTACGATAGATCACTTAACCGCGAAGAGGTACGAGTCCTGCGCCGCACGATCTCATTTAGATCCAACGGCTACAGAGCGTGATCCGCAGCGAAGCGGTACCGTCCAATAGAATCCTGACACGTGTCCCTGTTCTGATTAAAACAGAATTAGAAACCAGATTTAAAAGCCATTTTGAAACCTTTGTAACTTTCAAACCACACGTCCAAATTTGACAAATTTTATATCAATGGATTCAGGAGAACAAGCCCTATCCAACTGTGGAGTTAGTTTAGCAAATAGTATCTGTTATCTTGTTTGAATTTGCAGAAACTTATGTATGCTTGTTTAGAGTATAAAAATTGTTTAAAAATGATTTTTGGATTAAAACTTTTGCAAAATGGATTGTTGTGACCTTACTGACCCTTGGAACCAACCCTTGGTGTTAGAAATGATTTTTGTAAGATTTAGGTTAGATTACTTGACTTAGTCATTTTCTAGCCAAATAAAAAGAATGGTTTTGTTATAAAAATGTTTATGAAAAGAAAACTTCAAGGAAATGTTTTGTACCAAACCTACTGACCCAAAAACACCAAGCTTTGCAATAGCAACTCATTTGGTGAACAACTTAAGAGTTTTGCCTTAATAAAAACATTTTTCACCACATGAAATGATGAATGGATTTAAAAATAGTTTTTGGACAAAACCCTCTTGCTAATGACTTTGCCACCTTGGTAAATGACCAATTTGGATCTTACAAAGTTTAGAAACTCCATAGAGACCCCTTTGCAAAGTAAAACTATCTGGTGCATGCTCCCATGCATGAAATGGTTTCCATTGTCTTGTGTGTGTGAATTTGTTTGAGTGATTATAGGTCTGGAATGTAAATTGAATTGGTGTTTGCTTGATTGACTTGTAGTGAAGTGTGAGACTAGCAAGATCAAGGAGTGAACCACCATTCCCTACCAAAAAGGCAAGTGATGCTTCATACTTTCTATCCTATTACTTTCACTATGCATTAGTGATTTTGCTAAGTAAAACTTGCATGGATTTTGCTAAGTATAAACCTTACTATAGGAAAACCTAGTAGATGAGTCCTTAGTAGGATTTTCCTAAGTTAAAGATTCCTACTACTATCAAGCTTAGCCTAGCTAATAGAAAACATGGGTGGAATATATATTCACACTATGGAAAAATATTCTAAGTCTGAGGACTTGTGATTTTGTCTAATAAAACAACTAAGTTAATGAATCCCCTGGGTGGAATGGGCTTGCTTGGTGGAGATTGGTTGAGTGGTTCACAATGCCATGGACTTGGATTGTGTATCTCACTTGTGGTATGCCACCCAGGAACAAAGGGATTTGAGATGTCAAATGTTGAGAAGCTTCAAGTGCAACCACTTGGCAATATGGGCTCTGCCATGATCATATAGGTTGCAAGAACTTAGCCATATGGACAGTGGGTGGTAGTGTTTGATAGGTTGGAACGCGTCAATTTTGGTCTAAGGGAAAGCTTCTGAAAGATCTTGTCTTGGGAAACCAAGTCTTGTGGGGAAAGTGCACCACCTCTGCAGAGTGTAAAATCTAAGTACTTAGCCATGTCCCTGGTAAAGGACAATTTGAGCATCAAGACATGGAAGCAATCAAGAATCTCATCATTCAAATTTCTAAATTAAAATCTTGTGGATTGAACAAGGGTTGTTTGAATTCTGCAATCATTGATGGAGAGATGGCTTGGTACAAGGATCTTGAAATCTTTGATTGAGAAAAATGATTTTGCCAAGCAAAAACTTAGTATTTTCAAAATGATAAGAAAAATCTATTTTGAGCAATGCAAGCCTCAACTCCACTTAGCCAAATGCATATAGATGATAGACTCCACCATACTACCATAGTATCACTTGCCAATACAATTCAAAATGTATTGACCCTTGTGGCTATAACTTGTATGTTGCAGGTTTGATTGATTTTAGTGAAGATTGTTTGATTAGGATTACAAAGTCTACAACCAACATCTGCCTGTGGCACTTTGAAGATGAAGGACCCATACCTATAGTTATTCCGCTGCAATGTAATGTAATAGCCAAATGAGCTATGTTATGATGTAATAAACTTATGTTATTCCTGGTTATAAAGTTATATTATGACCTTTGTTTCTTGATATTACATCTTAACTGTGGATGCTAGCTATTAATCCAGGGACTAGCATTGTAAAACACAGGAGGGATCAATCTTATTAAAGGTTGGGACCTCTACATTTTCGGTGCTAGCAGTTGTCATGGATCTGCAAGGACATCGTAACCTCGAGGTCAGCGTCGAAGCG
Organism: Avena sativa; assembly: GCA_916181665.1. NCBI lineage: Eukaryota > Viridiplantae > Streptophyta > Magnoliopsida > Poales > Poaceae > Avena > Avena sativa. The sequence goes on along the minus strand of OV702284.1, from coordinate 249,071,328 downwards.
TCTTCTTCATCCATGTTCCTCGCGGTACGTTAACCGCGCTCGGTCTTCAAAGGTATGAATACCGTATCCCCTCCCGTTACTGCATTACTAGTAGATAGATATTGGGCTTCCGGGGTTTGCCACGTAGTATATTTTTTTGATTTTCTGCACCGAACCCCAACAGTGGTATCAAAGCCGATCTATGTGTAGTAATGCTAGTACGGGTAGAACACACTAGTTATGATGTGTGGCCATCGACTTTATGATTTTTACCCTCCCACGTGTACTTGTTTATACCGCAGTATTGATTGATGAAAGCGGCCCAGACCGAACTTACACGTACTCTTACGTGATACTGGTTCCACGCTCAATATACGGCTTGTACCATATAAATGGCTTGCGGGTGTTTGTCTCTCTTTCAATAGTTGATATAGCATTTACAGTGGAGGGCCCCGATAGGGGCGTTAGTAGAGGCAATCATTTAATCGGCGTTATGGTTGAAGTTTGTAGGTAAGAAATGGTTCTTATACGAAAGCCCATACAACCACGTAAAACTTGCAAAAGATAAAGTAGAGGCTTCTAACTTCGTTTTGCAGAGGGCGTTGTGAGGTGATATGGTTATAGTCAAGGTAAAGTAGTTTATTTTATGTTGCTAAGTGGTAGTAACGGTCATCATCGTGATGGTGACCTATGAAGTCGAAGGAACTAGGGCCATGGCGTAAGACCCGGAGGCATCGGCCCTAGGCACCGGACCCCGAGGGCGTTCCCCTGGCACCAGATCCCAGGTGCAAAGATGGAGATCACAGCTCAAAGGCCATATCACATTGCATTTACATTTTGATGTATGATTGTTGTGTGTATCTTATTGTGTGCTTAGTATTAGATACTCGACAGTAGCATTGGTGAGATGATCCCTAAACAAATGAATTCCAATGATAGGGATCCCCTTGTGTGTGCACCACCAAGAAAGTTCTTCGGTATGAGGCAGGCCGTGTTAATTGGGTGTCAGACATACCTACGTTCTCATACAGTGGGTGTAATGGTTGCACTGCAGTACACACGAGTTTGAGTTGGCGAGCCTAGCATGTGTAGACATGGCCTCAGAACACAAGATGGTTGAAAGATCGAGCACGAGTCATATGAATGATGTGGTCGACGTGAAGCGTCCACCTTTGCAACTATAGTGTCAGTCGTGACGATCGGGGGTGAGGTAGCAAATAAGGATCGTGTAATCACTAAGACATTTTTTAGGGATATGTTTTTACTAGAGTTATTTGAACTCATATTTTCATAAACTTAGTCTAAAACCATTGCAAACTTTAAATGTAGATCATGGCCGGCCGCAAAGCCTATTTCAATGTTGATGAGTGGGTAGTTGCTGAAAAACTCAAGCTAGATGGATCCAACTTCCCAGATTGTCTAGTGCGTCTGAACTCTCTCCTTTCCAAACATGATGTGGTAGACTATATACACTACAGTATGGATTTGGAGCCTCCAAAGGATGGCATGGAAACCCGACACCAGCGGATAGAACGCTATTTTCGCTCTGACATGCCACTATTCATCCACTTGGTTATGGTCTACAGGATGGTTGATGAGCTGAAGCCACTCATGGGTGATCTTGATCCAAATGATATGGTTGATTTGTTGAGATCACAGTTCGAAGACCAAGTGCGTTTACGGTTCAACGATAAATACTATTGAGTACACATGTGGTCATTATGGGCATCCATGTCCTCTATTGATCATTGGTCATAGAGGAGTCTTGGGCATGTCTGTAGTATTCTTGAACTGTTGGGTAGCACGCTTGAGGGATTGACGAAGCATGGAGATTATTAGTGGTTAGTTTTAATCACTGAAGAAATGAGAAGAGAGAAATCAGAAAAGTTATGGGGAGATCCGAAGATGTTCGGAGAAAGAATAAGGAAAAGGACCGGAAAAGGATTTTCGTATAAATGGTTATTTAAATATGATTATTATATATTAATTGTGAATTAATATATTGTAAAAGAATATTTAAATAAATATTTATAGAAGGCATCCTAAAAGTTAGGCAAAATCTTGGAAGGATTTTACCTAAAAGAAATAGACAGAAGAAAAGGCAAAGAAGGTTGTTTTTGAAACATCCCACGTGGGAAGCGGATAGTCCGCGCCACACGTGGGCGGAAGGCTTTGCGTGCCACGCGCTGCAGCATCTGCTGCTGCTTGTGGGCCGCTGCTAGGCCGGCCCACCCAGGACAGGCGATGGGCGCCGCCGCGGGCAACTCTGCCTCACGGGCCGCCGCGGCTGGTGGCCCACCCGGGGCCTCTTTCCCTCCATCGCCTCAGCTGACTTCGGCCGAGCGTGGGTGGGCAGGTGGCCCACCCAGCCAGCGACAGCTCTGCCCCCTTTTTCCTTTGTTTTATTAGCCTCACATTAGGACCTAAAGGTGGAGGGACCCCCTCCCTCCACCTATATAAAAAGGTGCCCATGGAAGGATTAAACACACCAATTTCCACCTGGAAATCAATAAAAGGCCTGTGTTGCCTCTCTCTCTCCTCTCTCTCTCTTTCTTGCGACCGTGGCCCCTTGTCTAGGCTGTGAAAGCGAGAAGTTCTTCACTGAGGAGCGCCGTCGTGCTGCGGTATTTGGAGCCGGGAGATCTACTTACGCAATCTTGGTTGGATCGGACATAAGCAGGGGTCATCGTAAAGCATCGTACGTGTGTGGCTCCCTCTGGCGGCACCGTTCTTTCGATGCTAAGTGTTGTCGTGGATCCGCAAGGACATCGTGACCTCGAGTTCAGTGTCGGGGCGTCTTCTTCATCCACGTTCCTTGCGGTATGTTAACCGCGCTTTGTATTTAAAGGTATGAATACCATATCCCCTACCATTACTGCACTACTAGTAGATAGATCTTGGGCTTCCGGGGTTTGCCGCGTAGTAAATTTTTTGATTTTCTGCACCAAACCCATACAAATTTCTCTCTTGATGAGTCCTAAATAGATTATATCGCATATGTCTCTGAGGAGGAGAACACATTTCTTACGACACCTTTCATCGAGAAAGAAGTAAGGAATGGTTTCCTGTCGGAGTTTTATCAAAACAATTACGATGTCATTAAAATGGACCTACTAGAATTGCCTATTTTCTTCATGCTAGACTTGTCTCCTTTAAATTTTGGTGAGATAATTTTATTGCCTATGATTAATGATTCAACACAAATCTAACAATATAGACCGATGAGTCTTATTCATGTTAGTTTCAAAATATTCACAAAGACTACGACCATAAGGATGACTTCAATTGCGGTGCACGTGGCGATGCCTTTTTCTCTCCATGCAATGTTCTGGCTAGTGTATCTGGTAAGGTATGTGCAGTATAGCTTTGGTTTAGCTGAGATCCCGCAATTTTAGGGGCAAAGTTATGCTGGTTCTAAATAATGTGTTATGCGGCGTGCTTGTTTTCAATGTATGTCACCAGTGAAGTTGTTGTTCGCCGCACAACCATAAACAAAGGAAAGTCACTATTTGAGGGTAATTGGAGAGTAGGAAAGTCTACCTAGTAGATCTCAACCCTGGGCAAATAAATCTTGATTCAATCCTTAAGAAAGCCATACCCTATTTTAACCCTTGAAATAGGGCAAGTCACTACTTAAAGTTAGTGAAACACAAGCATCTAATATCAACTCTTATCTATTATAAAGTAAGGACCTACCAAAAGTCATACCCTTATATGACTAACATCTAAATAAGGGTAGAAATATCAAGCCCAATCAAAATATTTCTCTTTCATCTACAAACTTATAAATCTTTTCAACACTTCCAAATCAAGTCTATAGATGTTCCTATGGCAATATGTCTATATTTAATCTATTCGCATCACGCTAAAACTCTAGTGTTATATCAAAATTACTAAGACCATTATTTAGTTAAAAATCAACATAAAGCCAATAAATCATTCATTATGCCAGAAATTGGATCTTATCCACTTATCTAAATAACTAATCCTAATCTTTATAAACTATGGGAATATTACTATGGATAAAAATAAACCTTTTGGTTTCACAAGCATATCAAAATAATGTGGTGTTATATTACTTTGGTCTTTTATTTTATGTTGGAGATTTCTTCGGGGGCACCTTTGTAGTGTCAAAGTTCAACAGATGGTGAGGTCATGGAGTTGGGGATGCTTCTAGGATGATCCGATTTAATTTTGTACAACAGTAAACATTCATCTACTCCTTTGAAATGACACAAATTACTAAAATATTTTGGAATATTATCTTCACATAATAGTAACTATTGTAGCTATTCCTTTTAATGTTAAGGAAATCAATTAAACCATGGATTGAATTTAGATACAATTAAAAGAAATTAAAAGAAAACAAGAGAGCTATCTTAAAAACCTAAAAATGTCCTTAATAGAGAAAACGAGGATTTTTTTTAAATGACCTAATAATGTTCTTAAACATTACTCAAGTTTGAACATACTTTCTTGGTTAAATTAAATCACTTATTAATATAAAATCAACCCAAAGAACTCAAACATTAAGACAAGAACATAAAACCAACCATCAAAGGTTGGCTTTGGGGTTTTTGTTGATTACATATCATTCCTTATGCATAATAACATATTTATAATTCTATAATCATTAGTCCTTACCGGACCAATGATGTTTTTTGAGAATCTGGATTTTATAATGACTAAAAGAGTTTGACAACATAACCTTGCAGTTAATTGGCAAGTTTTTTTTGCTCATGTACTTTGGATTACTTTTATCAGAGTACTTTGCAAAGTATTACACTATCAATTGCATTCAAAACAAAAGTATTATTTTTATGATTGAATTGACTATGTTGTGGTGGGCAATGTAACCATTGATTATGGTGGAGGTTCCATTGCAACGATATATATCTAGGATTAATAAAAATGTCACCCGTGATTCTTGAGCCTCATATGTTGTGTTAACCATGAGATATGTTATGGGACAGTAAGGTCAGGTTGTATTCCCGGTGATTAAACAACGGATGTAAGCCCCTAATGTCCCCATCTTATGCGGAAGGATGAAGACTCTATTGTTTTTATGGGAGGGTAATGAGTGGTTGCTCACTAACCAAAGTTCATTACAATGGCTAGAATGCAGGGTCATGGAGAAGGGCATTGGTCGTCTCGAATCTTATACTAGGCCTCATATCACCGACGTGTAAACAAGAAGACACACCCGACTTTCCAACGAGGATAAGAATCACTTATGGGTAAAGTACTAGATCTTTGTGGAGTGTCATAAAGTGGATTGTCACTCCCTATTCCGAGAAAGAACTACGATCATGGCAGGAATGAGAGTCCATGGAATTCTCCACAACCCGTAAAGGCTGATGGACCTAGTTTTTAAGTAAAACTCTACCTTTTTAAGAAACATTTTAAAAACTTGTATAAGCCTAGGAACTATGATCTACGGTTATGTAGGGGTTCGTAGCATGGAAAACAAAAAAATTCTATTGCATGAACACACACAAGCCAAGATCTAATCTACTAGATCGGTGCAATGAGTTGATAGAGCACTAACCCTCGAAGATCCAAAGCGATTAACGAGATCGGATTCTCGTGGTTGATGTAGTCGTTCACTTGCCGATCTCAAGATCGCATAGAAGATCCTTTCGGCACCGCATTCTGACAGCGCTTCCGCAGCCGGTCAAATGTTCGGTACACGATGAAGACCTTCATATCCCTTGTTCCAGCAGTCAGTGGAGGTTGTAGATCTCTCCTCGTGATTCCAGCAGCACGTTGGCGTGGTGGTGGAAGTAGAGGGGAAATACCGCAGGGCTTCACCTAAGGCGGAGCGGATATGGTGGAGTAGAGAGGTCCCTTGGCAACTAGGGTTTAGAGGCCAAGGGGAGGTGGTGGCCGTCAGCTAGGGTTTAGCTAGACGGCGGTGGCGACTTGAGAGGGGGGCGGCGGCTGGCTAGAGTTTTGGGTGTGAGGGGTAGGGGCACCCTACCCCTCCTTATATAGGTGGGAGAGGCGGTTTGGGGGAAGGGGAGAACTCACCCAACTCCTTTTCATAGCCGGAGGCAAGGGGAGGGAGTAAACCTTCCCTAAGTGGGTTTCCTCTCCTCCATCCACTAGGCAACCATGTTGGGATTTGACTTTTCAAATTGGCGTTTGACTTTTCAAACTATAGTTTGATTTCTCTCTTCCCATTGCCAAGCAAAGTGACCTAGGACATGATGCAACCATTCCACTTTGGTATGACACATCCATGTACACTTCCCAATCCGGATCGGTGGACCTTATAGACCCTTCTAGAACATTCTAGCGAAAACACCGAAAACATTTACGAACTCCGGAATTGGACTTCCCTTATATGAATATTATTCGCCGGACCATTCTGGATCTCCTCGTGATGTCCTGGATCCAATCCGAGACTCTGAACAACATTCGGTCTCTTACTCACATTCCATATCTACTAAAGAACATTGAATCCTTAAGTGTGTCTCCCTACGGTTCGTGAATTATGCAGACATGATCGAGACTCTTCTCTGATCAATAACCAATAGAGGAATCTAGAAATTCATATGGCTCCCACATATTTCTATGATTACTTCGTGATCGAATGAGCACATTTACATACGATACCAATTTCCCTTTGTCTCACAATACTTTACTTATCCGAGGTTTGATCGTCGGTATCTCTTCATACCTAGTTCAACCTCATTACCGATAAGTACTGTTTACTCGTTCATGTGCTATGTGATCCCTTGTGAACCAGTCACATGCTTAAAAGCCAATTGGATGACATTCCACCAAGAGGACACAGAGTATATCTATCTGTCATATGGATGGACAAATCCCACTCTTGATCCATGTGCCTCAACACATACTTTCCGAATACTCAATGCCACCTTTATAACCACCCAGTTACGAAGTGGTGTTTGATGTCATCAAAGCATCCATCTGGTGATGGTGATTAACATGATCTCATGGTCTAAGTATTTAGGTTAGTATGTATCTGAAAGCTTATAGCAAACGAACTATTGAAATTACTTGATCTTATGCTACGCTTAACTATAGGAGTATGTCCATCACACCATTCTCCTAATGATATGATCTTGTTCTTAATAACATCCAATGTTCATGATTAGGAAACCATAATCATCTATTAATCAACAAGATAGTGTTACAAGGAGGATTTACTAGGGACTCTTATATGTTTACAAATCACAAAAGTATTAATGTTTCCTGTTAATACAATTATAGCATGGATGTAAACATTTATCATAAACACAAAGATATAATAATAACTACTTTTATTATTGCCTCTTAGGCATATCTCCAACAGTCTCCCACTTGCACTAGAGTTAATAATATATATTACATGGTAAAATACCTAACACCCATGGCGGCCTAGTGTTGGTCATGTTTTTCCCTAGGGAAAGGTTTAGTCAACAGATCCACCTCATTCAGATCTGTGTGTACTTTGCAAATCATTATGTCACCATCTTGGACATGCTCTCGAATAGCGTGATATATGCTTCAGCTTCTTGTGTGACCTTGGCTCTTGCGCGTTGGCTATGGCACCTGTAACATATCAAAAAATATTAATGAGGATATCAATTTCTAATCAACCAAAAATTAGGGTTAACAAAAAAGCTTTTAATATTAAACACTATATTTCCCGCGCGAGCCCACAAATTCAAACTTAGGTTTTCCCTTTTATTTCAAAACCCTATACTGTAGGTAACTTTGAAATTCAATTAAGTAAGATTCACTAAATCAAATTGAATTAATCCAATTTTGTTAGAAAGGATTTGAAAATCTCTAAACACTCCTTTTGGATCCAAATAGTTTGAAATTATATATCATCCCCAGTAAAAATAACAAGACAGTAGATTTTACCACTTCAAACATTTTTCTAAAATCTACCATAAATGCTTTTGAGTTGATTCCAACTCTCAAAAATCACTTTTGCCATGACCTATCTGAATATGTAAAAATATATAGTTTTACATGCAGTAGTCCTAGACCAAAATTAAATAATAGATTTATAGTCATTTCTAGTCACATAAATGTTATTAAATGGCAATTAAACTTTGCAATTTAAGCCAACCACTTTAAATCACATTCACAAGTATTGGAATATGTGGTGATGACATGTGTCAATATGATCCCATATTTTAATTGGAGAATATTAAATCTTAAGTAACTTTTCAATGAGTATAAATTACTTTTCTAAAATAAGATAAATAAAATCTTGTCACCCTTTTTTTGTAATGATTGAGATGATGCTAGATCATCCAATGTGGATCCTTGTGTGCTAAATATAAGTAGTTAAGTATTTTTTGGTGATTGTGTACCTCATATTTATAGACGCTAGTATCAACCTGGGCTACGAGGAGGAAGAATTCTACGAAGAAGAAGAAGAAGAAGAAGAAGAGAACTATGACCACTGTACCAACCAAGGCAAGCCTCACTATGCAAGCTATACTATGCAAGTTAGAACTATGCATTCTATGGTGACACAACCATGCTTATACCAATCCCAAGTTTTACTTGCAAGCTTTATCTTTTCTTTCTTTTAGCAATGTTGCCCAATTAGTTAATTAATTGGTGATTGGTGGAAAAATAGGAAAGATGCCATCAAGAGCATAGAACTAGGTGTAGTTAGTTAAACTTGATTAGTACCCCTCAATAGTGACACCCTCATTGATAGATGCTAGTGCTAAACTAATCTTGATCACTATAGATGGGAACACTTGGAGAAAATGATTATGAAAACCTTGGAATGATGAGTCATTCCATTGAAATGTTTTAACATGTGTTATGGAACACAATGAGTTGAAGATGATACTGAATGAAGTATGTGCCCTGCCTTTGATAAAAACTGATGGTTGGATTCGGATGCGATACGATTCCAATTTTACCGTACAACCACAACACCTAAGTTGGGTAGGGCTTAACTGGAAGTTTATGTGTCTTAGTATGGGTTCCCTCGCGGAACGAGGTTGAGCTGAGGCTACCTTGTGAATATGAATGTCCACCTATGTAGTTTATGGGATGGCAGATGCCCATGGCTGGGAGGCCAAACTCATAGGGGAGGTGCCTATACTAGGGTGTGTAATTGAAAGGTTAGGATTGATTATCCGCATACCAAGTATGATGATTCAGGTTTTTCTCTGATGGATGTGTCGAATGTTGTGGTGAAAGTGTACCACCTCTAAAGAGTGTCAAACTATTTGAATAGCCGCGTCCGTGGTCATGGATAGTTGGATGGCCATATTGTTCCGTTGTCAGATATTTTCAAAATGACTTGTGGCTTGAAGTATGACTTTGACTTGACCACACAAGGTTGTGGAGATGAAACTAGGTTCCCTCTTGAGTAATCTAGATAACTAAAATAGATCTTTACTACTAAGTACCTCTGAAATAAAATTGGATTATTGCAAACAAACCTAGAGCTTAGGATCCCTACTAGAATGGTATTACTGCTTTAGTGATAGTTTGCAAGTACTTTAAAAGTACTCATGGCTTTGTCCCTAGCTATTCCCATGGCCAGAATATGAAGGAGGGTACGAGGAGGATGGACAGTAGGACGCCTACGATAACTAGGATCATCTCCCATCATCAGCATTGCCTATGACAATGAAGATGGATCCTCTACTACGCTATTATTCCGTTGCTTTGATATGTATTCAGACTTGATCATGTGATGGACTATTTGTAAGACTATTATGGTTTGTAATGGATGATGTACTGTGATATCAATTCTGTTATGTCTCACAAAAATGGTAATCCTGGGATTGCGATGTACGGCGTAACAGGCAACTAGGATTAAAAATCCGGGTGTTTACAACACCCATGTTATCATAGTAGATAGCCATTGGGTCCAATGCACTGGGAACCACACTAAGCTCCGCAATGAACTCCTTCATCCATATCGCCTCTTATGAAGCCTCCGAAGCAGCTATGTATTCCAATTCATTTGAATATCTTGCCACAACGCTTTGCTTTGCACTCCTCTAGCTCACTACTGCACCATTCAAAGTAAATATGTATCCGGATCGGTGTTCCAACTAGCATCAATGTAACTGTTTACAACAAGTTGTTCATCACCTCCATAATAAAGAACCATATCCTTAGTTCTTCTCAGGTACTTAATGATGTTTTTGACCGCTATCTAGTGATCTACCCCTGGATCACTTTGATATCTGCTAGTCAAACTAACAACATATGCAATATCGGGTCTTGTACATAGCATGACATACATGATATCCTATGGCTGAGGCATAGGGATTCTTACTCATCCTCTCTCTATCTTCTGTCGTAGCAGGACTTTGAGTTTTACTCAAGGTCGTATTGGGCAACATGGGTAAGAACTATTTCTTGATATCTTCCATTCCAAACCTCTTTAGAACCTTTTCCAAATATGTACTTTGTGAAAGCACTATCAAGCATCTAGATCTATCTCTATAAATCTTAGCCAAGATCCTTCATTGAAAAACCATTATTCAAATAATCTTTGACACTTTTAAGAAGTTCTATATCATTCCCAATCAACAATATGTCATCCACATACAGTACTAGGAATGCTACAGAGCTCCCACTCACTTTCTTGTAAATACAAGCTTCTCCATAAGTTTGTATAAATCCAAAACTTTTGATCACCTTATCAAAATGTTGATTCCAACTTCGGGATGCTTGCTTCAATCCATAAATGGATCGCTGAAGTTTGCATACCTTACCACCTACTGATATTGTATATTCAATCATGCTAAATGAACCTATGAATATGAGTTGTGTTGTGGATAAGATTTCTGAAATTGCATGTCTGAATTCAAGCACATATTCGCCTTATTTCATCTTTAATCTAATTGGTGAATATAGCATGGATGAAATTTTTCTTTTGGATCACATATGCATAACTTATGATAGAATAGCTGAACTGAAACATGCTGTTTTCAGCCATATATGTTGTGTGTCGACGTGTTTTTGTTGTGGGACATGCTAAAATTTGTGATAGTATGAAACTAAATTCATATCTAGTTGATATATTACAAACAACACAAGTAATTTTACCTGTGTTGGATTGTTCTAATCTTGCTAGAATTGTCACATCCCAAAATTATCCAAATTTTGAAATGTGAAAAATAAACAAACAAAAGAAACAAATGCTGAAATTTATGGTGAAAAGAAACTTTTTGCTTCTAAATGGAAACATCTACTTGAACAAAATTTGAATAAGAAAGCAACAAACAAATATACTAAATATCAAATGCATTCGTGCATGGAAAGAATCTTGAAATTAAAACGCTTGGAAAAATTAAAACAAAACCCTAAACCCTAAAGAAAGAAATCATCTTCAAGATCACTCTAAGACTATGGCTTTGTCCCATATAAAAATTTAGCAACAAACATTTTCTAAATGATAAAAAATGGTAAACAAAAACATTACAAAATCATGGAAATTGGTTTCACTCAATTTGGAGCCATGGATAAAAACTTATGATTTTACTAAAATAAAAAGGAAGTAATTCCAAGGCTAATAAAGCTCCTAACAAAAGTCAACACTAAATTGTGAGCAAATTAAACCTAAAATGATTTTAAAAGATAAATAAATATTAAATAAAATTATACAAAGTGGAATCACCAATTTTGGAACTATAAATAAAAAGATATGGATTTTATAAGATAAAGAAAGAATTATATAAATAAGAAATATTTAAAAGACAATTTAAATCTTGGACAAATCCATAAGTAAATGGAACAAAAGTAATTCAAATAAAATAAGAGAGTAAAAGATTATTTAAATAAAATTATATTGGTTTGAACCATATTCAATTTTATTTGAATAAAGACAAAATGCCTAATTTAAATGAATATTAAATCACAAGAAAATTATATTTGAGTGGACTAAATAACACACTAATAAACAGTGTAAACCTACTGAAAAATATTTGGACAAATTTGAATTCAAATTGTTGTTTAAAACAATAGAATCAAATGAAAATAGAAAATATAAATGGAAAAAGAAAAAGAATCAGAGAAGAAAAAAATGGAAAAGAAACGACCCAACTAACCTACCCAGCAACCCCACCCCCTCTCTGACCCCGCGGACCCACTGCGTCCCTGTCACCTTCTTCCCCTACGCGCTGACCCCGCCCTCTCTCTCTTTCGTTTATGATTTGATTCAATTCGAATGAATTCGATTAATTGACGCAGTGAATCACTCCAGCGACCACGCACACTTAATCCCATCCCTCTCCTCTCTCATTCCCATTAGACGCTGCATACAGTGAGCCACCAGGCTGCCCTCAATTCGAGCCAAACTACCGCTGCCTCTGACGAGCTCCGGTGAAAATTCTGGCGAGCCCAGACAACCCCCTGCCCCCTGACTCACACGAGCTTACTCACCATCCACTCATGCGTCTACTGACACCTCCCGCTTGCCCGCACGTGCCCCATAGCCACGTCCCTGTCAATGTCTGAGCGCCACCGTCGTCTGCCGCAGCTCCAGCGAAGTTTCTCGGTGAGACCCATGCGCGCCTCGACCTCTGACCTTCACTATCTTGTTCGCCTTTGTCTTGAGCGTTCCCTAATGATTTCCTTTCATTTGCGCATGATCTGTGGACTCGCCTCCGATAACGCCTGTGCACACCCGACGGTAGCAGCAACTCTAGCAAGAAATTTACGATAACCCCGTGCACCCCTTCGTCAATGGTGACTACCTTGAGCATCACCGCGACCTTGCGAATCTGGTAACACCTTCCTCCCCTCCTCTCGCTTCCTAGAACCACCGGACCACCGTTGCCATAGCGACACCGCCGCGCGTCGCCAGCCAACGCCGCCCATCTTAGGTCATCGCTCTGTGAACCGTTGGATGCAGATCTGGTGGATTGGATAGAATCACTTAAACAAAGTGGTATGCATGATATGTACCATGCAATTTCATTTTAATCATGCAGCTCACATTGCTTGATCCAAACGAAACGGTATGGGCCAATTAGAAACACACACGTGGCTAGACTATATTTTATAAACGAGAAACTGATCTATTAGAATTTGTAAAATCCATAACTTTTGATCTGTATGTCCAAAAATTACAAATTTTATATCAATGGATTCACAAAAATGTAAAATTTGCAACCATGGCCCTGGTTTAGTCATTTGCTTCTGAAAAACTAGGTGTTTTTTCACAAACATTTGTAGTACTATTTTGAGTATAAAAATTGTTCTAAAAATGATTTTTGAGTAAAACCTTTGGCAAATGGATTTGTTTTGAACCCTCTGACCATAAACACAAAATTTTGGATTTAAAAATAAATGTGGCTAACACTAGAAGTTATTACTTTGAATAAAAGCATTTCTAGCAAAACAAAAATGATTTAAAAGGGCCATTTTTACTAACTTGGTTTTAAATGATTTTTCACTTTAATAAATGACCAGTAGGTGTTTGGAAATATTAGAACCTTGCTAGAAACCACCTTTTAATAAAATAATCTTTTTGCATGCTTGCATGCATTTCTTTGTTTTTATTGTTTTGTTTTGCTAATTGTTTGAATGCTAGTTTTGAATGTGTGCCTTGCTTGATTGAATTGTAGTGAACTTTGAAGAGTGTGACAATTGCAAGATCAAGGAGTGTACCTAGATTTTCTACAAAAAGGCAAGTGATACTTTGGTCATCAAAAGTCATATCTTTTCAATATTGCATTAGTGATATTTTTGTAGTATGCATGATAGGACTATATTTTTGTATATTGTTATGCTATAGTAGATCCTATAGAATATATCTTGGTAGGAATATTCCTTAGTCAAGAGATAAGTTTTGCTAGTATGCTTAGTCTAGCTAAAAGATTTCAAGGGTGGAATATTCATGCTATGAAATTATGCAAAGTCTATGACTATGTTTTTGATTTATAAAACAACTATGTGAATGAAACACCTGGGTGGAATGGTGATTGCTTGGATGGATTTTTGTTGAGTGGTTACCTAGGGCCCATTTCTATGGATTACCCTTGTGTATATCACTTGTGGATGGCCACCCAGGAACAAAGAGATTTGAGATGTTTTGTGTTGAGAAGCTTCCAGTGCAGCCACATGGCATATGGGCTCTTCCTTGACCAACTAGGCTGCAAGAACTCAGACAGACAGACAGTTGGTGGTAGTGATGATAGGTGGAACCGTCTGTGCTGATCTGAGGGATTGTTTCTAAAAAGTCTCGTCTCGATGCATGTCGAGTCTTGTGGGAAAAGTGCACCACCTCTCGAGAGGGTAAAACCTAAGTACTTAGCCGTGTCCCCGGTAATGGACATTTTGTGCATCAAAGACATTGAAATGATCAAGGATCTCCTCATCCCAATTTCTCTAAGTTAATTTTTTTTGGGTGAACAAGGGAAACAACTGATTTGTAACCAGTGTGCCATTGTGTGATGAAAAGTTTTGAAAAGAGAAAACTACTTTACAAAGGATAGGAAAAACTTATTTTATGCAAAGGCCAGCCAAATCTCCACTTAGCTATATATTCATGTAGATGATAGATTCTCCATATCAATATAAAATCACTTGCCAATACAATTCAAATGTATTGACCTTTGTGGCTATAACTTATTATTTTGCAGGTTTGTTTGATGTTAGTGAAGTTTGTTGATTAGTGATTACAAGTATACAATCAACATGATTGCCTGTGGCATTTGAAGATGAAGGACTCCATGCTATTAGAAATATCTACTGCTTTGTAATAAGATGGCCATATGAGCTATGTAAGTTGTAATGAACTATTTTATTCCTGGTTATAAGTTGTAATATGACCTTTGTTTCTTGATATTACATCTTAAACTGTGGGTGCTAGCTATTCGATCCAGTGACTAGCACTGTAAACACATGGACCTTTACCTTATCAGGTTGGGACGTCTACAGATGGTATCAGAGCACTGTGTTGCCTGTAGTATTGTAACCCTTGGATTTTACAAAACCCCTTAGAAAATAGGAGTTGTATTTGTTAAAACTTATTTATAAATAATCTTGTAAACTTTTTCCTCAACATTTTGTTTTGGTTCTACATCTCTCCCTTTTCTACTTGATGATACAAACTTCAACATGAGCAAGGACTTCACCATCACCAATGACTTCAACTTCAGTTTCACCAAGGACTTCAACTTGTACATCACTAAGGACTTCAAGTGAGATAAGAATAATACTCAAGACTTGGATACTAAGAAACACAACTTAGAAGGAACTATCATCACCTTCGAGCCTTGTGACCAAGATGTAAGAATTTCTTCCAAGGATACCATGATCTTGTTCATGATGTAACAACTAAGAAGAATGGAATGATCTCAAGAGAACCCCATAGTTGGACCACCACACTAGTGTTTAGTTTAAATCAATTTATTAATCACACCAACTTATGTGGTGTAGCAAAAATATTTTTTGCCTAAAATATGCTTGAACCTTGTTGTTTGAGTGGAATGCATGATTGTGATTGCTTGCACATTGCTTTGTGTGATTTGTTGTGTTTGGCTAGAATTCTCTCCCTAGAAATCTTTTGTCTATTCTAATCCCAATCCAACCCAAGCAGATGATTTCTCCAAGAGACCACAAATCCAACATCAAGGATGGTGATAACAACAACCAAGAGATGCACATGACAGAACAACTGCTAGCAACCCAAGCCCAGTTTAATCAAGTGACAACCCAATTTTTAGCCAACAACAATGAGTTAGACCCAACCATGCTAAAATTCTTGGAATCCCAATCTCAATTATTGCAAAGGATGACCAATCATATGATCAGCATGAGAAGCAACCCTTCACAAGAAGATTGTGACAATAATGATATCAAGGATCACATTATAGAAGGAAGTCAAGCCTGCAAAATCTATGAATACATAGGACACACTTATAAAGAGCATGTGGACCAATGCCCTAATTGTGAAGAGGAACATCCAACTAGACAATGCCCCACATCTCAAGTTTCTTGTTTCCTATGTGAAGGAAATGACCATGTCCCTATCCAATGCCCCATCTAGCCTATAGTTCAAGAGATGAAACAAGATAGAAAACATCAAGTGTTTGGAAACATCCATGAAGGAACAACTTCTACCAAGAAGGATGAAGACAAAGTCAAATCTCAGTATGCACATCCATACATTGTAACCCACTATGGTGGACAAAAGAGGAAACATGGACGTTATCCTAGGAATCGTTCTAAGAACCGAGGAAGTTTTCCCACCTTTGTGGTGAAGTATGAAGAACATGAACTAAGAGCCCTCCTAGCTTTGGAGAGACCCAAAAATAAGAAGGACATCAGCAAATTACAGTGCCACAAATGCAAAGAGCTAGGCTTTTATGCATCACATTGTCCAAAAGAGGAGAAGAACAAGATAACCAAACCCATGAGGGACATCAACCTTGTCACATGTTTCGAATTTGGAAACAAAGGACACTATGCAAACAACTGCCCAGAGAAGTTACATCAAGACACCAAGTAAGCTAAGATGTAATCTAGTTAAAAACCTTTTAAGGGTGGTAGTACCCTAGTTGTCTTAAAGCCAACTTGTAACCTCTAGCCTTCCCGAATCTCGGGACGAGATTCGTTTTAAGGGTGGTAGTCTATCACATCCCAAAATTTTCCAAATTTTGAAATGTGAAAAATAAACAAACAAAAGAAACAAATGCTGAAATTTAGGGCGAAAGAAACTTTTTTATTCTAAATGGAAACATCTACTTGAACAAAATTTGAATAAGAAAGCAACAAACAAATATACTAAAGATCAAATGAATTCTTGCATGGAAAGAATCTTGAAATTAAAACGCTTGGAAAAATTAAACCAAAACCCTAAAGCCTAAAGAAAGAAATCATCTTCAAGATCACTCTAAGACTATGGCTTTGTCCCATATAAAAATTTAGCAACAAATTTTTTCTAAATGATCAAAAATGGTAAACAAAAATATTACAAAATCATGGAAATTGTTTTCACTCAATTTGGAGCCATGGATAAAAACTTATGATTTCAATAAAATAAAAAGGAAGTAATTCCAAGGCTCATAAAGCTCCTAACAAAAGTCAACACTAAATTGTGAGCAAAGTAATCCTAAAATGATTTAAAAAGATAAATAAATATTAAATAAAATTATACAAAGTGGAATCACCAATTTTGGAACTATAAATAAAAAGATATGGATTTTATAAGATAAAGAAAGAATTAAATAAATAAGAAATATTTAAAAGACAATTTAAATCTTGGCCAAATCCATAAGTAAATGGAATAAAAGTAATTCAAATAAAATAAGAGAGTAAAATATTTTTTAAATAAAATTATATGCGTTTGAACCATAGTCAATTTTATTTGAATAAAGACAAAATGCCTGATTTAAATGAATATTAAATCACAAGAAAATTATATTTGAGTGGATTAAATAACACATTAATAAACAGTGTAAACCTACTAAAAAAGATTTGGACAAATTTGAATTCAAATTGTTGTTTAAAAGAATAGAATCAAATGAAAACAGAAAATATAAATGGAAAAAGAAAAGGAATCAGAGAAGAAAAAATGGAAAGAAACGACCCAACTAACCTACCCAGCAACCCCACCCCCTCTCTGACCCCACGGACCCACTGCCTCGCTGTCACCTTCTTCCCCAACGCGCTAACCCCGTCCTCTCTCTCTCTACCGTTTCTGGTTTGATTCAATTCGAATGAATTCGATTAATTGACGCAGTGAATCACTCCAGCTACCACGCACACTTAATCCCCTCCCTCTCCTTTCTATTTCCCCTTAGACGCTGCATCCAGTGAGCCACCAGGCTGCCCTCAATTCAAGTCGAACCACCGCTGCCTCCGATGAGCTCCGGTGCAAATTCCAGCAAGCCCAGACCACCCATGCCCCCTAACTCACACGAGCTTACTCACCATCCACTCACATGTCTACCGACACCTCCCGCTTGCCTGCGTGTGCCCCACAGCCTCTCCCCTATCAACGTCTGAGCGCCATCGCCGTTTGCCGCAACTCCGGTTAAGTTTCCCGGTGAGACCCGTGCGTGCCTCGACTTCTGACCTTCACTATCTTGTTCGTCTTTGTCTTGCGCATTACCTGATGCTCGCCTTTCACTTGCGCATGATCTATAGACTCGCCTCCGACAATGCCTATGCACACCCGACGGTAGCAGCAACTCCGACGAGATATTTACGACAACCCCGTGCACCCCTTCGTCAACGGAAACTACCTTGGGCATCACTGCGACCTTGAGAATCTGCTAACACCTTCCTCACCTCCTCTCGCTTCCTAGAACCACCATCGCCAGAGCGCCGCCGCCGCCAGCCAGCGCCGCCCATCTTAGGTCATCGCTCTGTGAACCGTTGGATGCCGATCTGGTGGATAAGATAGAATCACTTAAACGAAGCGGTACACGTGATATGTGCCGTGCGATTTCATTTAAATCCTGCAGCCCACATTGCTCGATCCAAACGAAATGGTATGGGCCAATTAGAAACAGACATGTGGCTAAACTCTGTTTTAAAAACCAGAAATTGATCTATTGGTTGTTTGAATTTGTAAAATCCATAACTTTTGATCTATATGTCCAAAAATTACAAATTTTATATCAATGGATTCATAAAAATGTAAAATTTGTAACTATGGACCTGGTTTGGTCATTTGATTCTGAAAAATTAGCTGTTTTGCAGAAACATTTGTAGGACTATTTTGAGTATAAAAATTGTTCTAAAAATGATTTTTGAGTAAAACCTTTTGCAAATGGATTTGTTTTGAACCGTCTGACCAAAAACACTAACTTTTGGATTTAAAAATAAATTTGGCTAACACTAGAATTTATTACTTTGAATAAAAGCATTTATAGCAAAACAAAAATGATTTAAAAGGGTCATTTTCACTAACTTGGTTTTAAATGATTTTCCACTTTTATAAATGACCAGTAGGTGTTTGGAAATATTAGAACCTTGATAGAAACCACCTTTTTAATAAAATAATCTTTTTGCATGCTTGCATGCATTTCTTTGTTTTTATTGTTTTGGTTTGCTAATTGTTTGAATGCTAGTTTTGAATGTGTTCCTTTGTTGATTGAATTGTAGTGAACTTTGAAGAGTGTGACAATTGAAAGATCAAGGAGTGTACCTAGATTTTATACAAAAAGGCAAGTGATACTTTGGTCATCAAAAGTCATATCTTTTCAATATTGCATTAGTGATATTTTTGTAGTATGCATGATAGGACTATATTTTTGTATATTGCTATGCTATAGTAGATCCTATAGAATATATCTTGGTCGGAATATTCCTTAGTCAAGAGATAAGTTTTGCTAGTATGCTTAGTCTAGCTAAAAGATTTCAAGGGTGGAATATTCATGCTATGAAATTATGCAAAGTCTATGACTATGTTTTTGATTTATAAAACAACTATGTGAATGAAACACCTGGGTGGAATGGTGATTGCTTGGATGGATTTTTGTTGAGTGGTTACCTAGGGCCCATTTTTATGGCTTACCCTGGTGCATCTCACTTGTGGATGGCCACCTAGGAACAAAGAGAGTTGAGATGTTTTCTGTTGAGAAGCTTCCTGTGCAGCCACATGGCATATGGGCTCTGCCTTGACCAACTACGTTGCAAGAACTCAGACAGACAGTTGGTGGTAGTGATGATAGGTGGAATGCATCTGTGCTGATCTAAGGGATTGTTTCTGAAAAGTCTCGTCAAGATGCATGTCGAGTCTTGTGGGAAAAGTGTACCACCTCTCGAGAGGGTAAAACCTAAGTACTTAGCCGTGTCCTGGTAATGGACATTTTGAGCATCAAAGACATTGAAATGATCAAGGATCTCCTCATCCCAATTTCTCTAATTTAAAACTTGTTAGGTGGACAAGGGAAACACCTAGTGTGTAACCAGTGTGCCATTGTGTGATGAAAAGTTTTGAAAAGCGAAAACTACTTTGCAAAGGATAGGAAAAACTTATTGTATGCAAAGGTCAGCCAAAACTTCACTTAGCCATATATTCATGTAGATGATAGATTCTCCATATCAATATAAAATCACTTGCCAATACAATTCAAATGTATTGACATTTGTGGCTATAACTTATTATGTTGCAGGTTTGTTTGATGTTAGTGAAGTTTGTTGAGTAGGGATGACAAGGCTACAACCAACATGATTGCTTGTGGCATTTGAAGATGAAGGACTCCATGCTATTAGAAATATCTGTTGCTTTGTAATAAGATGGCTATATGAGCAATGTAAGTTGTAATGAACTATTTTATTCCTGGTTATAAGTTGTAATATGACCTTAGTTTCTTGATATTACATCTTAAACTGTGGGTGCTAGCTATTTGATCTAGGGACTAGCACTGTAAACACAGGGACCTTTACCTTATCAGGTTGGGACCTCTACAAGAATATAACCCGAGTTTTCATATTTGTTTTGTTTCTCCCAAAAGTCTTTGTCTGTTATGCTACTACTTTAGACATCACTGATATTTGCAAATTGTGTTGCATGTTACCTACAAGACATAATGATAATGCACATATAAATGATTATTTTTGTTTCAGTTCATCACTTGTTTATAATAATCAGAGTAGCGCAGTTGAAGAATGGCATAAACCAATTTTGTTTTCACATCCTTTGGATTGGTTTGATCTTGTTAAACAGAAGTTTGATCATCGATCATCTTTGAGAAAACTGAATTTAATATTGAACAACAAGATTATATATATATATATTTGTTTTTCGCCATGATCATGATTCTTTGTACTTCACTTATACCCGCAATTTAAGTTGCTTGATATATATTGGACATATTATTCATGTGAACAAAAATAATACAAGATGTTGCATATACATATATTCTGCATACACGTTGTTCTTTTTGTTTCTTCCACCTTCAGCTTACCCAAAGCCGCAGACGGATTTTCCTGAAGAAAGGAAGGATGATGAGGAAACAATCATAGAGTATGATGATTCTGCTTGTTTAAACTGGAAGGAAATATTGAGCTTCAATGAAAATATCTCAAGGTGAATTCATTCCTAGTTGGACATGATACTTTGATTTATAAGAACTTTATACTATCTAAATCATTGTGTTATTGTTTGACTAGATTTAATATCCATCGGACTAGCGCTAGTGGGAGGAGAGGGAGGAAGGCGACCGAGAGATGGAAGGCCACCAAGAATGAAGGTTCAGTTCGGACAGACAGAAACTCTGAAATTGAAACGGACGTGGATTCTTCATACGAACTCCAAATTAAGCAAATAAGTAATTGTTGGAAAGATAATTCTGAGATATTTCCAACAAGTACTTACACGTCCCTAGACCCCGGATAATCCGGCCCCCACACCCTCGGATAATCCGACCCTACTTCAGAATTTCCGCTAAGGACTTCGGGCACGTCATACATCCGCCCCAGGGGAAGATAATCTGGGGGCAGATAATCCGGCCCAACTTAGGGTGGATAATCCGGCCTAAAAGTTTCCATCAAATCCGGATGGATCTAACTATATCAGACACATTTTCGTTTTGCGTTTTCCGGATGTTCCGGCGGCCATATAAGCCTGGGAACACCCTCTAGTTTAGGTTAGACCACGTTAAAACTATTTTGGAGTTGTTTCTTATCAAGAACCTCTGGAATTACCCTATGATCTAATTATCTACTGCAATTGAGTGTGATCTATTGTTCCATTGGTAATTAGTAGATTGCAAACTACTGTTCATGGTCGACGGCTACGTGCGCAAGAGCGTGGTGTTATGAATATCACAAAGGGTTCGAGAGCTGTTGCATCGGCATCAGCGTTCGAGCGAGAGAGTTCATAGCTACATGCTAGTTATCTATCATCCACCATCATCATCGACAAGTGCTTGCTGAGAATATCGGGCCACCCCATATCATAATCTGATAAACGGTATCGCCGTCCCCGAAGGGATGACACACGGTGGAGCACAATATAGTTTTTAGACTAAAAAACTGAACTCCCTCAACCCTAACTCGGGTAGCTCCTTAGATGAGGGCTGGGACGCCCCACTAATGGGCCGCGACTCGACTTGGTTGGAGAGACCCAAACCGAGCCCACACACATAATAAAACCTAATTGGCCCATGACATGACCAGGAATAATAAAACATAATTATTAAATTACAAAGACACGCCTAGCTTGGTGGAGTCCTGAAATTGGGTTGCACCTCCTCCGTCGTGCCCATATCACCTTGTGGTAGAATCACCAAAGGAGGTATCGGCAAGCGGATGGTAGAATACAAATCAAAAGAGAGAGTAGCATCCAAGTAGAATCCCAAAGGGGAGATACCTAGCACTACTAGTGATGAGGATATCCATACAATTATACCTACCCCAATTACTACTGAATATGTTCTAGTTGTTACAAAGAAGGTTCAGTCCAATGAGATTAGAATTGGACCTATTACGAGAGCTCGTTCTAATCTACTAGAACAATAGGTGAACTTGTTTCTTAATGAACATGATGTTTTAATTAATGAGAACTTTATACTGCCTAAGTCATTATGCTATTGTATGATCAGGTACATTATAGAAGAAGGCGTATCATGGAGCAAGGAGTTGGAGCACATGGAGCACAACATGATAATCGCCCAAGGATGCGCGAGGGAGGAGCGGGAGGAAGGTGCAAGGGAAGATCACCAAGAAGAAGGCTAAACTCACTGCATGAACCGGAGTGTCCGGACTAGTCCACCCAGACTGTTCGGCCCACCCGAATAAGCCCCAAGGCATGGACATACTATGTCCCAGATCGGACACTACTCGGAAACTTTGAAGTTTTCGGCCGGACCAGACTGTCCGGTCGATATCACCTGGAGTGTCCATCCCACTCGGACTATCTGGCCGAATTACACCGGAATGTCCGGCCGACAACCAATTCTGGTCCGAGTCGGCATGTATCAGTTTGAGTCGTACGTGTCTTACTTTTCGTTTCTGGCTGCCCCAGTCGCCCTTATAAGCCCCCATAGTTAGGGTTAGACCACGTTAAAACTATTTTGGAGTTGTTTCTTATTAAGAACCTGTGGAATTACCCTGTGATCGAATTATCTACTGCAATTGAGTGTGATCTGTTGTTCCATTGGGAATTATTAGATTGCAAACTACCATTCGTGGTCGAAGGCTACGTGCGCAAGAGCGTGGTGTTGTGAATATCCCAAAGGGTTCGAGAGCTGTTGCATCGGCCTCAGGGTTCGAGCGGGAGAGTTCATAGCTACAGGTTAGTTATCTATCATCCGACATCACCATAGACAAGTGCTTGTTGAGAAGATCCGGCCACCCCATATCACCTTGTTATCAGATTTCCTTGTTTACTCGGTGAGCATCCACAATCCATCCATAGATTAGTTTATTTTCAGTCCTATACAGAAAAAACCATACAAAAAGATTTGCCATATCCTAGATTGCATCATTTTTCATGTTTTAGTTGCTGGTCGTGTCTTCTCGTAGATCCGATCTACAGATTTTTCTCGTAGGAGTCTAGCCTTGTTTTGTGTCTGGGTTTAGGGTTTGATCTTGTTTTCCGCCGAGTCCACCATCACCGTTTTCCGCAAGTTTTCTATCTAATTTTCCGAGTCCATATAGCGTACCTTTTGTTTTCATATCATAGACACAGCATGTGTGCCTAGGAACGTACCCATGATACTAGGTGCTTTGATCCGACATGCTGCTCATTAGGTTTTTGAAGTGCAGAAAATTTCGACAGGCAAAACCGGACTATCCGGCGCCACCGAAGTCTTTGAGCGACACTCACCAGACTATCCGGCCCCGTTTGTTCAGAATTTGTTGCATTCGTTTTGCATTGAGTCATATAGTTGAAAAATAAATAAATAAATAAATAAGAGATTCAGTATAAAAAAGAGAAAAGAGCTACAAGCGTGACAAAAAGAGATATAAAAGTGTGCATTATTAGAGGCCTAGTTGATCATAGCACTTATAGGTTGAGAAATCTTGTGCCTGTTTATTTTGAGCTATTACTAGCGTCTCTCTTGTGCATTGCAATATTCCTGTTCATAAGTTGCTTTGCCACGCTTATCTCCATCGTGTGTGTTTCTTGGGTTATCACACGATCAGCACTAGGACTTGTTTGCGGTATAGTTAGGATTCCATACCTATAGCTCCACCATAAATAACATGTGTGCCCTGTGATCGTTCTTCATACCCTTGATATTCACTTCATCACATCAGTGCATTAGTTGTTGATTTCGAATTGGTAAGGCATCACTATTCACTTTGGAATGGTAAGATCTGCTTTCTTGTTAGTTAGAGTGAGTTGTGAGTGTTCCACCATATCGATTTTTATTTTTGCACTAACCTACTAATCATGTCTACTAGTGATGATCTTGTCATGCAGAAAAAGCAAGATACTGATCCAGTCAATTGGCGAGAATATGAGGCACTAAAATCCCATTTGACTCGTGTGTTCACTGCTACCACTTATGGGATTGACAAAACAATACAAGATGTGAAGATTGCATTGGGAGAGAATGAAACCGCAGTCACCAATATTTAGACACAAGTGACGGCTATCAACACCAATGTAATAGTTTTGCAACGCTCTATTGATGCTCTGACAATAGCAATTGGACAAAGGCAGCAACAACCATATGATGAGGCCCATGAAGATGAAGAAGGAAGTAATGCCAGGATGGTCAACATCCAAATCAGGTTGGCCGTGGTCATGCTCCTCCTCCTGTTCATGGATGTGGCTTTGCTCCAATTGGGCGTGCTCAGCATATACCCCAAATCCCTGAGGATTGTTTGGGTAATCCAAAATTCTTAATTCCCAAGTTTGATGGTTCGCTTGATCCTGAAGATTACCTCACATGGGAGTTGAAGATTGAGAAACTATGGCGTTTTAATGAGTATACAGAAGATAAGAAGGTAAATCGTGCAGCGTCAGAATTTGATGGATACGCATTGCGTTGGTGGGATGCTATCATGCAAAACATAAGGGACAACAATGAAGTGTCTGTGCAATCACGGAGAGAGATGAAGCGCATCATGAAGGACCATTTTGTGCCCACTAACTATTTGCGTTCAGTTTTTTATAAGTTGACAAACTTGAGACAAGGAACCATGTCGGTTGATGAGTACTGCATGGAGATGGAGATGCTTATGCAGCGTGCTAGAGTTCGTGAATCACTTGAGATGACCATGCAGTGATTTCTCAACATTTTGAAGCTACCAATAAAGAGCATTGTTTTTCATCATAAGTATAAGACTATGAATGAATTGTTGCATCATGAAAGAGAGGCAGGATCATAGCTTGCTGAAGAGTCCAGGGCACGTACAAGATACCATTCCACCAGCCGTTTTTCAGCAAGATCTACATAGCCGCCTCCTGCACGTACATCTGCTGCAGCTTCTGGTCACCCTACTACATCTTCTTCCAAGCCTACACATCATCCATCTTATGGTTCTCAAGCTAGGAAACCTGCTGCTCCTGTTGCTAGTACGGGTTCCAATATGTCAACAACTCGTACTCGTGATGTGGAGTTCCATACTTGTGGAGTAAGGGGACATTTCAAGAAGTATTGCCCAAACGACAAGGTGATGTTTATCAATGACAATGGTGAGTACGAGAGTGGAGATGAAGTTGATCTTATTCATGATGACAATGGTTATGATAGTGAAGAAGGTCTGGATGCTTTTCCAGCACATGCACCAACCATTGTGGTATCTCCACGTATACTTAGTGTGCATCCTATTTTTGATTCCCAGCACTGCAACTTGTTCCAAACAAAAGCTCTAGTTGGCCCAAACAAAGCTTGCAAAGTAATCATTGATAGAGGTAGCTGCAAAAATCTTGCAAGCAAGGAGTTATGTGCCAAGCTGAATTTGACCTATTTACCTCATCCCAAGCCATACTACATACAATGGTTGAGTGACAATGGTGAGATGAAGGTAAACCATATGGTACGTGTGAACTTTGAGATAGGGCCATACAAGGATTCTATTGATTTTGATGTGGTCCCTATGACTGTTTGCCATTTACTATTGGGTCAACCTTGGCTCTATGATTGCCATGTGCAACACAAAGGCCGAGACAAACATATCATTTGGAGTTCAAGGGCAAGAAAATCAATTTACAACCTATGACACCACAATAGATTGTGAATGAGTCTTGTCAGAAGATCAAAGTAAACTTACAAGATGCACCTACTGCTAGGCAAGAGAGTGTTGAAAATGTGAGTGTTGTAAATGATCCCAAAAATAATGATATAACGAAAAGTGAGCGAGTGCCTAATCTATTAATACTAGCCACCAAAGAGGACATGAGAGAATTTAGTGAGAATCCTAAAGCCATGTCGCTTGTGCTCATGTATAAGGGCGAGCTTTTGGTTTCTAACGACATGACCCCAATTTCTCTTGGTGTATGTACTGTTTTATAGGATTTTGGTGATGTGTTTCCAGAAGATGTGCCAGCTAAAATGCCTCCATTGCATGGCATTGAGCATCAGATAGACTTGATCCCTGGCGCCACATTACCAAACCGGGTACCATACCGAACCAACCCTGAAGAAACGAAGGAGATACAGAAACAAGTACAGGCGTTGCCGGATAAAGGGTACATTCGTGTCTCTCTTAGCCCTTGTGTTGTTCCTGTTATTTTAGTGCCTAATAAATATGGTACATGGCGCATGTGTGTATATTTTAGAGCTATTAATAACATCACTATTCGATATCGTCATCCTATTCCACACTTAGAGGATATGTTAGATGAATTGAGTGGTGCTGCTATTTTCTCTAAAATTGATTTGCGTAGTGGATACCATCAAATTAGAATGAAAGAAGGGGATGAATGGAAAACTTCTTTCAAAACAAAATTTGGTTTGTATGAGTGGTTAGTTATGCCTTTCGGTCTTACTAATGCACCTAGTACTTTCATGAGACTAATGAATCATGTTTTGAGATAATATATTGGTTGCTTTGTGGTTGTTTATTTTGATGATATACTCATATACAACCGTAATAAAACTGACCATTGCGATCATATTAGACAAGTTTTGCAAGTGTCGCGTGATAATAAATTGTATGCTAATCTTGAGAAGTGCACATTTGCAAAAGATAAAGTTGTATTCCTTGTACATGTTGTATCTAAGCATGGGGTAGAAGTAGATCAATCTAAAATTGAAGCAATTCAGAATTGGCCTATTCCCACGAATTTTAGTCAAGTGTGTGGTTTCCATGTATTAGCTGGTTTCTATCAGTGCTTTGTGAAAGATTTTACCACTATTGCTACACCATTGAATGAATTGACTAAGAAAGGTGTGCCATTTGTATGGGGCGTATCCCAAGATATTGCATTTGATACATTGAAATGTTTGCTTACCACTACACGTTTGCTTGCATTACCTTATTTTTCAAAGCAATTTGAAGTTGAATGTGATGCTAGTGGTATAGAAATTGGTGGCGTTTTGATGCAAGTGGGTCTTCCTATAGCATATTTTTCTGAGAAACTTGCTGGTTCTAGACTGAATTATCCTATTTATGATAAAGAATTGTATGCACTTGTTAGAGTTCTTGAGGTTTGGCAACATTACTTGTGGCCAAAAGAATTTATCATACATTCTGATCATGAAGCATTGAAATATCTTAAAGCAATAAAACTTGCATAGACGCTTAGCTAAATGGGTTGAGTTTATTGATTCATTTCCTTACATCATTAAATATAAGAAAGTAAATGAGAATGTGGTTGCTGATGCATTATGTAGGAAGAACATGTTATTGACACATCTTGATGTTCAAATTCCTGGATTAGAGAGTATTTCTGCACTTTATGCAACTAATCATGATTTTGTTGAACCATATCGTTTGTGTGCTTTGAAAACTACCTGGGATAAGTATCATCTACATGATGGCTATTTGTTTAGAGTTAACAAACTATGCATTCTAGAATCGTCTTTGCGTTTGTTTTTAGTGCAGGAATCACATGCTGGAGGTTTGATGGGTCACTTTGGGCGTGAGAAGACATTGCTCATGCTCGCTGATCATTTTTATTGGCCCAAGATGAGGCGTGACGTCTATTGATTTGTGAGTCACTGCATTAGATGCAACAAGTCCAAATCAAAGCTGAAGCTTCTTGGTTTGTATACACCTCTCTCTACACCTACTACACATTGGGAAGATATTAGCATGACTTTGTGCTAGGTTTACCCAAAACTCAGAGAGGTCATGATTCTATATTTGTGGTAGTGGATAGATTTTCTAAAATAGCTCATTTTATTGCCTGCCAAAAAAGCGATGATGTGTTGCATATTGCTAATTTATTTTTCAGGGACATCATGAGACTACATGTAATACCAAATATGATTGTTTCTGACCGTGATGTGAAGTTCATGAGCTACTTTTGGAAGACTTTATGGGTAAATCTTGGAACGAAGTTGTTGTTCAGTACTACATGTCATCCCCAGACAGATGGTCAAACGGAGGTGGTGAATAGAACATTGTCACAGTTGTTGAGGACTATGATCAAGAAGAATCTGAGGGAGTGGGAAGAGTGTTTGTGTCACATCCCAAGATTTTCCAAATCTTGTAATGTGAAAAACAAATAAACAAAATAAATAATTGTTGAAAATTAGGGTGAAAAGAAACTTTTGTTTCTAAATGGAAACTTAAAATCCCATCTTGAATAAACTTTGAGTAAAGTTTGAATCCAACTAAATTCAAATCAAGTTAAATGCATTCTTCTTAAATGCATCTTGAAATTTAAACACTTGGAAAATAAACCAAAATCCTAAAACCCTAATAGAATAAAATCATTTCCAAGTTATCTCCAAGCCTATGGATTTGATCCGTATAAAAATTTGTCAACAAACATTTAGAAATGATCAAGAATGGCAAATAGAAATAATATAAAACCATAGTAGTTGGTTTTACTTAATTTGGAGCCATAGATAAAATCTTATGAATTTAATAAGATAAGAAATTGATTTTCCAAAGCTAATAAAGCACTTATCTAAAATCCATACCAAATGGTGAGTAAATAATCCTAAAAAGATTTAAAAGGATAAAGAAATATTAATAAGATTTTACAAATTGGAATCACCAAGTTTGGATCTATAAATAAAAAGATATGGATTTTATAAGATAAAGATAGAAATATTAAATGAGGAATATTTAAAGGCCAAATCAAATCTTGACCTAATCCATAAGCAAATGGAATAAATATAATCCAAATCCAAATAAAATAAAAGGATAAAGAATTTCCAAATAAAATAAAATGGCATTAACCAAATTCCTCTATTTGAGTAAAGATAAAATCCCTATTAGAATTGATTAATTAAATAATGGGAAAATAGAATTTGGAATTTACCCAAGTGGAATAAAAGTTGTTTAATTAACTTAAATGGGATCAAGAAATCAACTAAATAAATTTATGGAAATAAACCCATAAATATTTTCATTAGAATAAAGACAAGTACCCAAATTAAAATGATTAATAAATCATATTAAAAATATCCCAAATAATTAAAGGTGAATTATTTGACACCCTAATAAATAAATAAAACCCACTGAAAAGATTTGGAAAGATTTAGAATTCAAATGGAGTTTGAAAACATTATTAAATCTTATTTGAATAAATGCAAAGGCCTATTTTAAATAATTAAAAGACCCTGAAAAGAATAAAAGATTTATTCCAAAATTGACTTCAGAATATATTAATAAACAGTGTTTGATTATTCACAAAGTTTGGAAAAAGTTGGATTTCAAATGAATGTTTGAATTGATTAAACAAAATCAAAACAGATAAATAGAAAAAGAAAAGGAAAAACAAACCAGTACAAAAAAAATGAACTAAACCAATCCAGCCCAGCAAAGCCCACTGGCCCAGCATCAGCCCACCTCTCCCCTCTCTCCCCGAAGCGTTTTCTCACCGCAGGAGGAACCCACAGCGTCACTGACGGCTTGGACCCACTCTCCCTCTCTCTCTCACTGTCAAGCAGTCCCCACTTGCCAGTCTTCTTCCTCCCCGCGAAGACCACGCCCTCGTCATCGTTTCTGCCAATTGATTGCACGCTTGATTCCTCATAACCGCGCGTTGATTCAGCCCCGCGATCACGCGTACATAAACGCCTGCCCTCTCTCTCTTTTCCCTCACTCACCGCACCTCCTCTGACCCAGGGCTGCCCGAATTTCTCTCGGTAACACCCACTGCTCTGGCGAGATTCTCCGTCAATTCTGGCCACCACCGCTAGCCCCACTGCCTCCAGAGCACGCGAGCTTGCTCGCCATCATCTCCTGCACCTGCCAGTGCCTTTCCCTCACTCACGCGCGCCTCAAACGCTCGGCAACGACGACGCCTTCTCGCCACCGTCCACTGCCTATACTCCGGCGAGTACCCCAGGTAGCATTTAACCACCCCCATACCTCTCGTTGATGCACACATGATCGCCGACCTCGTGCGCAGCTAACGCAACTCTCATCTTGTCTTAGTGCGGTCTAAAACGTCGCCCACGACGACAACCAGAGGAGCCCGACGCGGACACGAACTCCGGCGAACGATTCGAGCCAGCTCCGTGCGCCCTGTCCATCCTGCGGCCACCTTGATCATCACCACGACCCCGCGAACCCGGTGAGCCCCTCCGTTCCTCTTCTCGCTTCCTAGATTCACCGAACCACCTCCACCAGACACGCCGCCGCCAGTCGTTGCCGCCAGCGCCGCCCATTCCTGGTCAACCATGCTGCAACCGTTGGATCTTGATTAAACGCATGAGATTAGATTTAAACCGAAGGGGTATGTATCCACCAGAGCCGTGCGATCCCACTTAAATCCAACGACTGTCCTCTTTCGATCCAACCGAAACGGTATGGGCCAGTAGAATCAAGACACGTGGCCCAAAGTTGATTTAAAACAGAAATTATGTTCTATTAGATGTTTGATTTTGAAAATTGCATAACTTTCAAACCACACGTCCAAATTTTGCAAATTTTATATCAATGGAATCATCAAGACAAGTACTTACCAACCATGCACTTTGTTTAATGAATTGCTTCTGGTAAAATGGTTGTTTTTGCAAAAACTTGTGTAGGCATATTTTGAATATAAAATTCTTTCTAAAATTATTTTGGTGATAAACTCTTTGGCAAATGGATTGTTTTGAACCTACTGGCCTTAGAAACCAACTCATGGATTTGAAAATGTATTTGGTAGAGCTAAAGAGTAAATCTTTGATTTAAAGCATTTCTAGTCAAATAAAAATAATGTTTATTTATTAAAAATGCTTTTTGAGGAAACCTTTGGGAAATGTTTGTGTTTAAACTCTCTGAACCTAAACACAAGGTTTTATGATTTAAAAATATATTTTGAAGAACCCTATAGATTATTACTTTCTTAGACATTTTCAACCACATAAAATATTGATTTGGTATTAAAATGGTTTATAAGTAAAATCTTTTGCAAATGGTTTTGCCTTTTTTTTATAAAATGACCAATAGATGTTTTGGAATGTTTATAACATGTTAGAAACCACTTTTCCAAATAAAACAATCTTTAGCATGCTTGCATGCATTACTTTGTTTCTATTATTTTATGTGTTGTTGCTTGAATGGTAGATTGAAATATTGCTTGCTTGATTGAATTGTAGTGATTTGAAGAGTGTGAATATTGCAAGAACAAGGAGTGAACTTATATTCTCTACCAAAAAGGGAAGTGATGCTTCATACTTTTGTCCCATTATTTTCACTATGCATTAGTGATCTTTTTAAGTAGGACTTGCATGGAATTTTGCTAAGTATAAACTATGCCATGGGAAATCCTAGTAGATGAAACCTTAGTATAAATTTCCTAAGTTAAGATTCCTACTACTATCATGCTTAGCTTAGCTAGAAGAAAACAAGGGTGGAATATATTCATACTATGGAATGTTTCTAAGTCAAGGACTTGTGTTTTGTTTAATAAAACAACTAAGTGAATGAATCACCTGGGTGGAATGGAAGGAATGGTTTGTGTTGAGTGGTTACACAAGGCCCATTTCTATGGTTTACCTTGCGTATCTCACTTGTGGATGGCCACCCAGGAACAAAGAGATTTGAGATGTCAAATGTTGAGAAGCTTCAAGTGCAGCCACTTGGCATTATGGGCTCTGCCTGGATCATATAGGTTGCAATAACTTAGCCAAATGGACAGTTTGTGGTAGGGGTTTGATAGGTTGGAGCGCGTCGATTTTTGTCTAAGGGAAGGCTTCTGAAAAATCTTGTCTTGGTGAAACCAAGTCTTGTGGGGAAAGTGCACCACCTCTGCAGAGTGTAAAATCTAAGTACTTAGCCATGTCCCTGACAAAGGACAACTTGAGCATCAAGACATGGAAGCTATCAAGAATCTCCTCATCCCAATTTCTAAGTTAAAACTTTGTGGTTGAACAAGGGTTAAAGGATCACCAATTTCTATTGGGAGATGCCTTGGGTGATTTTGTCAAGCAAAAACTTAGTGTTTTCAAATGATAAGAAAAATCTATTTTGAGCAATGCAAGCCTAATATCCACTTAGCCAAATGCATATAGATGATAGACTCCACTATACTACCATAGTATCACTTGCCAATACAATTCAAATGTATTGACCCTTGTGGATGTACTTGTTCTGTTGCAGGTTTGTTTGATGTTAGTAAGATGTGTTGATTAGGATTACAAGTCTACAACCAACATGTTTGCCTGTGGCACTTTGAAGATGAAGGACCCCATGCTATTGTTATATTCTGCTGCATTGTAATGAGATAGCCAAATGAGCTATGTAAGATGTAATAAATTATTTTATTCCTGGTTATAAAGTTGTATTATGACCTTTGTTTCCTGATATTACATATTAACTGTGGATGCTAGCTATTGATCCAGGGAATAGCATTGTAAACATAGGTATCTCTACCTTATTAAAGGTTGGGACCTTTACAGATGGTATCAGAGCATTGTGTTGCCTGTAGGATTGTAACCCTAGGATTGGACAAAACCCCTTAGAAAAAATAGGAGTTGTATTTGACTTATTTACAAACAATCTTGTAAACTCTTTTCTCAACCTTTTGGTTTGATTCTACATCTCTTCTATTTCAAACTTGATGGACAAGACCTCACCATGAGCAAAGGACTTCACCAACTCAAATGACTTCAACTTCAACATCATCAAAGACTTCAACTTTATTTTCACCAAGGACTTCAACTTGGATATCACTAAAGACTACAAATGAGACAAGAA
Organism: Avena sativa; assembly: GCA_916181665.1. Lineage (NCBI taxonomy): Eukaryota > Viridiplantae > Streptophyta > Magnoliopsida > Poales > Poaceae > Avena > Avena sativa. Next base: position 249,038,172 of record OV702284.1, on the reverse strand, counting down.
ATATTGCTCAAGACTTGAAGACTAAGGAAACACAACTTACAAGGAACCATCATCACCTTTGAAGTTTTGTGACCAAGATTCAAGAAACTCTCCAAGGATACAAAGGTCTTGTTCATGAGGAATCAACTAAGAAGGAAGGAATGATCTCAAGTGAACCATATAGTTGGACCACCATACTAATGATTAGTTCAAACCCACCAACTTATGTGGTGTAGAAAAAGTATTTTGTTGCCTAAAAATGTGCTTGAACCTTGTTGTTTGAGTGGAATGTTTGTTTGTGATTGCTTGCATATTGCTTGTGTGAATTGTGATGTGTGTGATTAGAAATATTCCCTTAGAAATCTTTTGCCTATTCTAATCCCAATCCAACCCAAACAGATGACTACTCTAAGAGACTCCAACATCAAGGATGGTGACAACAACAACAACCAAGTGACCAACATGAGAGAACTCATAGTAACCCAAACCCAGTTGAACCAAGTGACAACTCAGTTTTTAGCCAACACCAGTGAGTTAGATCCAACCATGCAAAGGTTTTTGGAAACCCAAACCCAATTGTTGCATAAGGTGACAAATCAAATGATCAACATGGGAAGCAACTCTTACCAAGGAGTTTATGACAACAAGGATGTCAAGGATGATATTTTAGAAGGAACCCAAGCTTGTAATATTTGTGGAGACAAGGATCACACTTCCAAGGAGCATGAAGATCAATGCCCCAATTATGAATATAAACATCCAACTAATCAATGCCCCACAACTTAAGCTACTTGTTTCCTATGTTAAGGAAATAATCATGTCCCTATCCAATGCCCCATCTATTCTATAGTTCAACAAAGGAAACAAGATAGAGTGCATCAACAGTTTGTAAACCCTCATGAAGGAACAACTTCTACCAAGAAGGATGAAGGCAAAGTCAAAACTATACATCATAAGGCCAAATCTAAAGTGACCACAAAGTGTTGCTACTCTTGTGAAGAAGAAGGTCATATCTCTAGTAACTGCCCCAAGAAGAGAGAAAGATTTCCCACCTTTGTGGTGAAATATGAAGAGCATGAACTAGAAGAACTCCTAGCTTTGGAGAGACCCAAGAAGAAGAAGAAATGCCCCAACCCTAGCAAGAATGATATTACCCAAGAGCAATGTTACACTTGCAAAGAGATGGGACACTATGCCAATGAATGCCCAGAAAAGAAGAAGAACCAAAGAAACAAACAAGAGGCAATGATACCAAAGGAAAAGAAAGATATCAGCCAAGTGATGTGTTTCAAATGCAAAGAACTAGGCCATTATGCAAACAAGTGCCCAGAGAAGATACATCAAGATCCCAAGCAAGCCAAGAAGTAATCTAGTTGGAAAATATTTTAAGGGTGGTAGTATCTTAGTTGCTGTGAGCCAACTTGTAACCCTTAGCCTTCCCAAATCTCGGGACGAGATTTATTTTAAGGGTGGTAGCCTGTCACATCCCAAGATTTTGCAAATCTTGTAATGTGAAAAATGAATAAACAAAATAAATAATTGTTGAAAATTAGGGTGAAAAGAAACTTTTGTTTCTAAATGGAAACTTAAAATCCCATCTTGAACAAACATTAAATAAAGTTTGAATCCAACTAAATTCAAATCAAGTTAAATGCATTCTTCTTAAATGCATCTTCAAATTTAAACACATGGAAAATAAACCAAAATCCTAAAACCCTAATAGAATAAAATCATTTCCAAGTTATCTCCAGGCCTATGGATTTGATCCATATAAAACTTTGTCAGCAAACATTTAGAAATGATCAAGAATGACAAATATAAATAATATAAAACCATAGTAGTTGGTTTTACTTAATTTGGAGCCATAGATAAAATCTTATGAATTTAATAAGATAAGAAATTGATTTTCCAAAGCTAATAAAGCACTTATCTAAAATCCATACCAAATGGTGAGTAAATAATCCTAAAAATATTTAAAGGATAAACAAATATTAATAAGATTTTACAAATTGGAATCACCAAGTTTGGATCTATAAATAAAAAAGATATGGATTTTATAAGATAAAGATAGAAATATTAAATGAGGAATATTTAAAGGCCAAATAAAATCTTGACCTAATCCATAAGCAAATGGAATAAATATAATCCAAATCCAAATAAAATAAAAGGATAAAGAATTTCCAAATAAAATAAAATGGCATTAACCAAATTCCTATATTTGAGTAAAGATAAAATTCCTATTAGAATTGATTAATTAAATAATGGGAAAATAGAATTTGGAATTTACCCAAGTGGAATAAAAGTTGTTTAATTAACTTAAATGGGATCAAGAAATCAACTAAATAAATTTATGGAAATAAACCCATAAATATTTTCATTAGAATAAAGACAAGTACCCAAATTAAAATGATTAATAAATCATATTAAAAATATCCCAAATAATTAAAGGTGAATTATTTGACACCCTAATAAATAAATAAAACCTACTGAAAAGATTTGTAAAGATTTAGAATTCAAATGGAGTTTGAAAACATTATTAAATATTATTTGAATAAATGCAAAGGCCTATTTTAAATAATTAAAAGACCCTGAAAAGAATAAAAGATTTATTCCAAAATTGACTTCAGAATATATTAATAAACAGTGTTTGATTATTCACAAAGTTTGGAAAAAGTTGGATTTCAAATGAATGTTTGAATTGATTAAACAAAATCAAAATAGATAAATAGAAAAAGAAAAGGAAAAACAAACCAGTACAAAAAAATGAACTAAACCAGTCCAGCCCAGCAAAGCCCATTGGCCCAACATCAGCCCACCTCTCCCCTCTCTCCCCGAAGCGTTTTCTCACCGCAGGAGGAATCCACAGCGTCACTGACGGCTTGGACCCACTCTCTCTCTCTCTCTCTCTCTCTCTCTCGCTGCCAAGCAGGCCCCACTTGCCAGTCTTCTTCCTCCCCGCGAAGACCACGCCCTCGTCGTCGTTTCTGCCAATTGATTGCACGCTTGATTCCTCATAACCGCGCGTTGATTCAACCCCGCGATCACGCGTACATAAACGCCTGCCCTCTCTCTCTTTACCCACACTCACCGCACCTCCTCCACCCCAGGGCTGCCCGAATTTCTCTCGGCAACACCCACTGCTCCGACGAGATTCTCCGTTAATTCCGGCCACCACCGCTAGCCCCACTACCTCCAGAGCACGCGAGCTTGCTCGCCATCATCTCCTGCACCTTCCAGTGGCTTTCCCTCGCTCGCGCGCGCCTCAGACGCTCGGCAACGACGACGCCCTCTCGCCACCGTCCACTGCCTCTACTCCGGCGAGTACCCCAGGTAGCATTTAACCACCCCCATACCTCTCGTTGATGCACACATGATCGCCGACATCGTGTGCAGCTAACGCAACTCTCATCTTGTCTTAGTGCGGTCTAAAACATCGCCCACGACGACAACCATAGGAGCCCGACGCGGACACGAACTCCGGCGAATGATTCGAGCCAACTATGTGCACCCTGTCCATCATGCGGCCACCTTGAGCATAACCACGACCCCGCGAACCCGGTGAGCCCCTCCGTTCCTCTTCTCGCTTCCTAGATTCACCGAACCACCGCCACCAGACACGCCGCCGCAAGTCGCCGCCGCCATCTCCGCCCATTCCTGGTCAACCACGCTGCAACCGTTGGATCTTGATTAAACGCATGAGATTAGATTTAACCTGAAGGGGTATGTATCCACCAGAGCCGTGCGATCCCACTTAAATCCAACGGCTGTCCTCTGTTGATACAACCGAAACGGTATGGGCCAGTAGAATCAAGACACGTGGTCCAGAGTTGATTTAAAACAGAAATTATGTTCTATTAGATGTTTGATTTTGAAAATTGCATAACTTTCAAACCACACATCCAAATTTTGCAAATTTTATATCAATGGAATCAGCAAGACAAGTACTTCCCAACCATACACTTTGTTTAATGAATTGCTTCTGGTAAAATGGTTGTTTTTGCAGAAACTTGTGTAGGCATATTTTGAATATAAAATTCTTTCTAAAATTATTTTGGTGATAAAATCTTTGGCAAGTGGATTGTTTAGAACCTACTGACCTTAGAAAACAACTCATGGATTTGAAAATATATTTGGTAAAGCTAAAGAGTAAATCTTTGATTTAAAGCATTTCTAGTCAAATAAAAATAATGTTTATTTATTAAAAATGCTTTTTGAGGAAACCTTTGGGAAATGTTTTGGTTTAAACTCTCTGACCCTAAACACAAGGTTTTATGATTTAAAAATATATTTTGAATAACCCTATAGATTATTACTTTCTTAAAGACATTTTCAACCACATAAAATATTGATTTGGTATTAAAATGGTTTATAAGTAAAATCTTTTGCAAATGGTTTTGAATTTTTTTTATAAAATGACCAATAGGTGTTTTGGAATGTTTATAACATGTTAGAAACCACTTTTCCAAATAAAACAATCTTTAGCATGCTTGCATGCATTACTTTGTTTCTATTATTTTATGTGTTGTTGCTTGAATGGTAGATTGAAATATTGCTTGCTTGATTGAATTGTAGTGATTTGAAGAGTGTGAATATTGCAAGAACAAGGAGTGAACTTATATTCTCTACCAAAAAGGCAAGTTATGCTTCATACTTTTGTCCCATTATTTTCACTATGCATTAGTGATCTTTTTAAGTAGGACTTGCTTGGAATTTTGCTAAGTATAAACTATGCCATGGGAAATCCTAGTAGATGAAACCTTAGTATAAATTTCCTAAGTTAAGATTCCTACTACTATCATGCTTAGCTTAGCTAGTAGAAAACAAGGGTGGAATATATTCATACTATGGAATGTTTCTAAGTCAAGGACTTGTGTTTTGTTTAATAAAACAACTAAGTGAATGAATCACCTGGGTGGAATGGAAGGAATGGTTTGTGTTGAGTGGTTACACAAGGCCCATTTCTATGGTTTACCTTGTGTATCTCACTTGTGGATGGCCACCCAGGAACAAAGAGATTTGAGATGTCAAATGTTGAGAAGCTTCAAGTGCAGCCACTTGGCATTATGGGCTCTGCCTGGATCATATAGGTTGCAATAACTTAGCCAAATGGACAGTTGGTGGTAGGGGTTTGATAGGTTGGAGCGCGTCCATTTTGGTCTAAGGGAAGGCTTCTGAAAGATCTTGTCTTGGTGAAACCAAGTCTTGTGGGGAAAGTGCACCACCTATGCAGAGTGTAAAATCTAAGTACTTAGCCATGTCCCTGGCAAAGGAAAATTTGAGCATCAAGACATGGAAGCTATCAAGAATCTCCTCATCCCAATTTCTAAGTTAAAACTTTGTGGTTGAACAAGGGTTGAAGGATCACCAATTTCTATTGGGAGATGCCTTGGGTGATTTTGTCAAGCAAAAACTTAGTGTTTTCAAATGATAAGAAAAATCTATTTTGAGCAATGCAAGCCTAAGCTCCACTTAGCCAAATGCATATATATGATAGACTCCACTATACTACCATAGTATCACTTGCCAATACAATTCAAATGTATTGACCCTTGTGGCTGTAACTTGTTCTGTTGCAGGTTTGTTTGATGTTAGTAAGATGTGTTGATTAGGATTACAAGTCTACAACCAACATGTTTGCCTGTGTCACTTTGAAGATGAAGGAACCCATGCTATTGTTATATTCTGCTGCATTGTAATGAGATAGCCAAATGAGCTATGTAAGATGTAATAAATTATTTTATTCCTGGTTATAAAGTTGTATTATGACCTTTGTTTCTTGATATTACATCTTAACTGTGGATGCTAGCTATTAATCCAGGGACTAGCATTGTAAACACAGGGATCTCTACCTTATTAAAGGTTGGGACCTTTACAGTTTGCCACATGTCGAATTTGCTTACAACAGGGATGTGCATTCTACTACTCAACTTTGTCCTTTTGAGGTGGTGTATGGGTTCAAGCCATTGATGCCGCTTGATTTGTTGCCTCTACCATTGCATGAGAGAGTTGATAGGGAGGCATCAAAACATGCTGAATATGTGAAGAAAATACATGCGAAGACTTGAGAGGCTATTGAGAAGAAAGGAAAGAACATTGCTGCTGCAAGGAATCAAGCAAGAAAGGAGATTTTGTTCAATCCTGGAGACATGGTATGGGTGCATCTGCGCAAGGATAGGTTCCCCAAGATTCGACAATCTAAATTGAAGCCCCGTGGTGCTAGTCCTTACAAGGTGTTAGCCAAGATTAATGATAATGCCTACTCGATTGATATTCCTATTACTGAGTCTGGTGGAGTTAGCAACAGCTTCAACATTGTTGATTTGTCACCATGTGATGGAGAAGACCTTGGAGCGTCGAGGTCGACGCCTTTTGAAGGTGGGGGAGATGATGAGGACGTCCCTACAATTATACCTACCCCAATTACTACTGAAGATGTTCCAGTTGTTAAAAAGAAGGTTTAGTCCAATGAGATTAGAATTGGACCTATTACGAGAGCTCGTGCTAAACTACTAGAACAACAGGTGAACTTTTTTCTTAATGAACGTAATGTTTTAATTAATGAGAACTCTATACTGCCTAAGTCATTGTGCTATTGTATGATCAGGTACATTGGAGAAGAAGGCATAGCACGGAGCTGGAGCACATGGATCACAACATGATGATCACCCAAGGATGCGTGAGGGACGAGCGGGAGGGAAGGCGCAAAGGAATATCACCAAGAAGAAGGCCAAATTCACTGCAAGAACCGGTCTGTCCGGCCTAGTCCACCCGGACTATCCGGACCACCCGAAGAAGCCCCGAGGCATGGACATACTGTGTCCCAGATCGGACACTACCCGGAAACTTTGAAAGTTTTCGGCCGGACCGGACTATCCGGTCGATATCACCTGGAGTGTCCGGCCCACCCACGGTGTCCGGCCCACCCAGACTGTCCGGCCAAATTACACCGAAATGTCTGGCCGACAACCAATTCTGGTCCGAGTCGGCATGTATCAGTTTGAGTCATACGCGTCTTAGTTTCGGTTTTTGGACGCCCCAGCCGCCCTTATAAGCCCTGGGATGTCCCCATGGTTAGGGTTAGGCCACGTTAAAACTATTTTGGAGTTGTTTCTTATTAAGAACCTCTAGAATTACCCTGTGATCGAATAATCTACTGCAATTGAGTGTGATCTTTTGTTCGATTGGGATTTAGTAGATTGCAAACTAGCGTTCGTGGTCGAGGCTACATGCGCAAGAGCGTGGTGTTGTGAATATCCTAAAGGGTTTGAGAGTTGTTGCATCGGCATCAGTGTTCGAGAGGGAGAGTTCATAGCTATAGGCTAGTTATCTATCATCCACCACCATCATCGACAAGTGCTTGCTGAGAAGATCGGGCCACCCCATATCAACTATAATTCTTGACAAGGAGAGACCAAACACTTGAGGAGGTTATTGACGACTTGGAGACGAACACTGAACTCCAAGGCCTTGTACAACTCATAGATTAACTATAGAGAGGGGTTCCCATCTATGGTTAGACACATGACTTCATTCATCATCAACTCCAAGTAGATATGAGCCACAAGGGGGGCTATTTATAGTACTAGGGGCAAAGGGGAAGGTAGAAGGAATATTTTGGGCATCAAGCCCTTTATAGCATGTAGACTGGGCATTCCGGCGGTAAGTCCGGTCACGCCAAAAGTGGTGTCAGGATTTTCGGCGGGCGTCGGTTTGGTTCGGCGGGCGCCGGTTTGCTATTCTGTATAGCGGTTCGGCATTCGCCGGTTTGTTTCGGTGGTGACCGGGAATTCCGGTGGAGATTCTGATCGGCCGATCCTGGCGCCGGTTGTATCGGCATGGATACCAGCGGTGTCGGGCCTGGCGCCAAAATCCTTCTTCCGTCTTCTTTCCAGGCTTCTTGCTTGGGAGTCTTGGCTCTAGGTTCACCACTGTCATCTCCTATTGGAAGCATGGTCACGGACCTAGTCATATGATGGGCATTTGTCTCAAGTAGGATCACATTCACATGATAACCAAAATAAGGCGAGATATGGAACGGAGTCACCTTTGTGATAATGGTTGGCGTATGTAAGGTTCCCAACCTTTAATAAGGTAGAGATCCCTGTGTTTACAATGCTAGTCCCTGGATCAATAGCTAGCATCCACAGTTAAGATGTAATATCAAGAAACAAAGGTCATAATACAACTTTATAACCAGGAATAAAATAATTTATTACATCTTACATAGCTCATTTGGCTATCTCATTACAATGCAGCAGAATATAACAATAGCATGGGGTCCTTCATATTCAAAGTGCCACAGGCAGACATGTTGGTTGTAGACTTGTAATCCTAATCATTAAACTTCACTAACATCAAACAAACCTGCAACATAATAAGTTACAGCCACAAGGGTCAATACATTTGAATTGTATTGGCAAGTGATACTACGGTAGTATAGTGGAGTCTATCATCTATATGCATTTGGCTAAGTGGAGCTTAAGCTTGCATTGCTCAAAATAGATTTTCCTTATCATTTGAAAACACTAAGTTTTTGCTTGACAAAATATTTCCCAAGGCATCTCCCAATAGAAATTGGTGATCCTTCAACCCTTGTTCAACCACAAGCTTTTAACTTAGAAATTGGGATGAGGATATTCTTGATAGCTTCCATGTCTTGATGCTCAAATTGTCCTTTGCCAGGGACATGGCTAAGTACTTAGATTTTACACTCTGCAGAGGTGATGCACTTTCCCCACAAGACTTGGTTTCACCAAGACAAGATCTTTCAGAAGCCTTCCCTTAGACCAGAATGGACGCGTTCCAACCTATCATCCCCTACCACCAACTGTCCATTTGGCTAAGTTATTGCAACCTATATGATCCAGGCAGAGCCCATAATGCCAAGTGGCTGCACTTGAAGCTTATCAACATTTGACATCTCAAATCTCTTTGTTCCTGGGTGGCCATCCACAAGTGAGATACACAAGGTAAACCATAGAAATGGGCCTTGTGAACCACTCAACATAAACCATTCACAACCATTCTACCCAGGTGATTCATTCACTTAGTTGTTTTATTAAACAAAACACAAGTCCTTGACTTAGAAATATTCCATAGTGTGAATATATATTCCACCCTTGTTTTCTACTAGCTAAGCTAAGCATGATAGTAGTAGGAATATTAACTTAGGAAATTCTACTAAGGTTTCATCTACTAGGATTTCTCATGGCATAGTTTATACTTAGCAAAATTCCATGCAAGTCCTACTTAGAAATATCACTAATGCATAGTGAAAATAATGGGACAAAGTATGAAGCATCACTTGCCTTTTTGGTAGAGAATATAAGTTCACTCCTTGATCTTTGCAATATTCACACTCTTCAAATCACTACAATTCAATCAAGCAAGCAATATTTAAATCTACCATTCAAGCATCACATAAAATAATAGAAACAAAACAATGCATGCAAGCATGCCAAACTTTGTTTTATTTACAAAAGTGGTTTATAATAGGTTATAAACATTCTAAAACACTTATTGGTCATTTTATAAAGTGGCAAAACTATTTGCAAAAGATTTTACTAATAAACCATTTTTAAACCAAATCATTATTTTATGTGGTTGAAAATGCCTTTATCAAAGTAGCAATCTTTATAGGGTTCACCAAATACATTTTTAGATCATAAAACTTGGTGTTTGGGGTCAGAGAGTTTAAATCAAAACAGTTTCCAAAGATTTTCTCCCAAAAGCATTTTTAATAAATAAACATTATTTTTATTTGACTAGAAATGGTTTAAATCAAAGGTTTATTCTTTTGCTTCACCAAATATATTTTTGAAACCACAAATTGATTTCTATGGTCAGTAGGTTCAAAACAAACCATTTGCCAAAGATTTTAACTCAAAAATCATTTTAGAACAAATTTTATATTCTAAATATGCTTACACAAGTTTCTGCAAAAACAATCAATTTAAAAGAAGAATTTTACTAAACAAAGTGCATGGTCAGAAAGTACTTGTCTTGCCGATTCCATTGATATAAAATTTGCAAACTTTGGACGTGTGGTTTGAAAGTTATGATTTTTACAAAATTGAACCACAAATAGATCAAATCTTGTTTTTAAAACAGACTATGTGACACGCGGCGCTATCCTACTGGCGCATACCGTTTTGCGCAGATCAGCAAAGACAGCTGTTAGATCTAATTACATTGCACGGCTCAGAGGCACTACTTACCTCTTCGGGCTACGTTCTATCGCATCCGTCAGATCAAGATCCAGCGGCTCAGGGCATGTGACCAAAAGTCAGCGGCGCTCGACGGTGGTTGGCGGCGGCGACGCTCGGCTAACGGCGTTGCGGCGGCTACAGGACTCTAGGGAGAGGGAGGATGTGCTCACCGGGTTCGCGGGGTCGCGGTGATGCTCAAGGTGCTCGCAAGAAGGCAAGGGGCGCACGGTGGTGACGGCAATCGTTCGCCGGAGTTGCGTTGCGCCTCGGGCTCGTCCTGTTGAAGACGAAGGCGAATGTATGGTGCACGCCAGAGAGAAAAGGAAGTGTACTTAGATGCGCGGGGTCACGGCGAGCATGTGCGTGTGAAGGATAGGGGTTAGGGCGGTCAGATTCTTACCAGAGGCTTCGCCGGAGAGGAAACAGACAGCGGCGGTGACGGTCTTGGTCGTTGTCGAGGCTGTGGTTCAAGCGTGAGCACGATAAGGCCACTGGGAGGTGCGGTGGTTGATGGGGAACAAGTTAGCGTGGTCGAGGAGGCAAGGGGCGGCGAGAGTTGGCCGGAATCGTCGTTGAAGCTCGTCGGAGACCGCGGCGATGCAAGGAAAAATTGACGCAGCCTGGTGGCTCCGGTGGGGCGACGACTGGGGGGAAAGAGAGAGGGGACGCAGGCGATTAAGAAGGCATGGTTAGGGGGAGGATTAACTGTGCCATTACTCGTGAATTTAACCCGCGAAATCAACGCAGAGAATGTTCGGATGAACAGGTCGTGGGGAGGAAGATGACCACGTGGCAGTGGGGTCTGTTGTCAGCGTGAGGGAGAGAGGGGGAGTGGGTCCTGGCAGTCAGTGGCGGAGTGGGTTAGTTCTGCGGTGAGAAAACGTTTCGCTCGGGCGAGGGGGAGAGGTGGGCTTCTAGGCTGGGCTTGTTCCTTTTCATTTTTTTATACCAAACCTTTTTCTTTTCTTTTTTTGAATATTCTGATTTGATTTTCATTCAAACAATTCAAGCAACAAATCAATTCAAACCTCAACCAAAATTTGTGCAAATTCAAATACTGATTAACAACACATTCCAAAGTCAAATTTATAATATTTATTCTTTTTAGGGTTTTATAAATTATTTAAAATAGGCTATAGTATTAATTAAATAAGATTTAATAATATTTTTAAATCTCCATTTGAATTTAAATCACCACCAAACTTTTGATGAATTTTAATTCTGTTTATCAACATATTTCAAAGTACAAAATAAAATAATTCTTTTATTCTTTTAGGATCTATTAATAATTAAATAAATAGACCATAGTCATTAATTCAAATAGGGTTTAATTTTATTTTAAAAACTCTATTTGAAATCTAAATAATATCAAAATCTTTTCAGTAGGTTTCATTTGAAAAACAAAAACACTTGGAAAACCTATTTAAAATAACTTAACAAGTTTTAGTGTTTATTTAAAAATGGATAAACCTTTACCTTAATAAAATTGGATATTAATAAATCCTCATTATTTTTATTTAAATAAACCTTTACTCTTTTTATCAAATAGAAATATTTTATTTCAAAAGCTTGGCCAAGATTTAATTTGGCCCTATAAAATAACCCTTATTTATAATTCTACCTTTTCTTTTGGAAACCAAATCTTTTTATTAAAAGATCCAAAAATAGTGATTCTAGTTATTTAAAACTTTATTTATTATTTATTTACCTTTGTAAATCCCTTTAGGATTTTATTTGACCGAAAATAGGTTTTGATGTTTCCAATTGGAATCAAAAGTTTCTTCTCACCCTAAATTTCAACAATTATTTATTTTGTTTATTTATTTTTCACATAACAAGATTTGGAAAATCTTGGGATGTGACAGGCTACCACCCTTAAAATAAATCTCGTCCCGAGATTTGGGAAGGCTAGGGGTTACAAGTTGGCTCAAAGCAACTAGGGTACTACCACCCTTAAAAAATTTCCAACTAGATTACTTCTTGGCTTGCTTGGAATCTTGTTGAAACTTCTCTGGACACTTGTCTGCATAATGGCCTAGCTCTTTGCATTTGAAACACATCACTTGGCTATTATCCTTCTTCTTCTTTGGTATCAATTCTTCTTGTTTATTTCCTTGGTTCTTCTTCTTTTCTGGGCAATCACTGGCATAGTGTCCCATTTCTTTGCAATTATAACATTGCAACTGGCTTATGTATTTCTTCTTATTTTGGGTCTCTCCAAAGCTAGGAGTTCTTCTAGTTCATGCTCTTCATACTTTACCACAAAGGTGGGAAATCTTTCTCTCTTCTTGGGGCATTTACTAGAGATGTGACCTTCTTCTTCACAAGAGTAGCAACACTTTGTGATCACTTTGGATTTGGCCTGATGATGCATAGTTTTGACTTTGCCTTCATCCTTCTTGGTAGAAGTTGTTCCTTCATGAGGGTTTATAAACTGTTGATGCACTTCGCCTTGTTTCCTTTGTTGAACTATGGAATAGATGGGGCATTGGATAGGGACATGATTATTTCCTTCACATAGGAAACAAGTAGCTTGAGATGTGGGGCATTGATTAGTTGGATGTTTCCCTTCACAATTGGGGCATTGATCTTCATGCTCTTTGGAAGTGTGATCCTTGTTTCCACAAACATTGCAAGCTTGGGTTCCTTCTAAAACATCATCCTTGACGTCCTTGTTGTCACAAACTCCTTGGGAAAGGTTGTCTCCCATGTTGATCATTCGAGTGGCCATCATTTGCAACAATTAGGATTGAATTTCCAAAAATATTTTGTATGGTTGGGTCTAATCCATTGTTGTTGGCTAAAAACTGAGTTGTCACTTGGTTCAACTAGGTTTGGTTTGCTAGTAGTTGTTCTCTCATGTGCATCTCTTGGTTGTTGTTGTTGCCATCCTTGATGTTGGAGTTTCTTAGAGAAGTCATCTGTTTGGGTTGGATTGGGATTAGAATAGGCAAAAGATTTCTAAGGAATAATTCTAATCACACACATCACAATTCACTCAAGCAATGTGCAAGCAATCACAAACAAACACTCCGTTCAAACAACAAGTTTCAAGCACATTTATAGGCAACAAAAATATTTTTTTTGTTTCACCACATAAGTTGGTGGGTTTGACTTAAACTAAATATGGTGGTCCAACTATATGGTTCACTTGAGATCTTTCCATCCTTCTTAGTTGATTCTTCTTGAATGAGATCTTTGTATCCCTGGGAAAATTCTTGGTCACAAAAACTTCAAAGGTGATGATGATTCCCAAGTTGTGTTTCCTTAGTCTTCAAGTCTTGAGCAACATTTCTTGTCTCACTTGTAGTCCTTAGTGATATCCAAGTTGAAGTCCTTGTTGAGAATAAGGCTGAACTCACTTGAAGATGTTGAAGTCATTAGAGTTGATGAAGTCCTTTGCACATGATGAAGTCTTTGGTCATGGAAAGGCTTTATCCATCAAGTTGAAATAGAAGACATGTAGAGTCAAAACCAAAATGGTTGAGGAAAGAGTTTACAAGATTGTTTGTAAATAAGTTTTGGAACAAATACAACTCCTATTTTTCTAAGGGGTTTTGTCCAATCCTAGGGTTACAATCCTACAGGCAACACAATGCTCTGATACCATATTTAAGGTTCCCAACCTTTAATAAGGTAGAGATCCCTGTGTTTACAATGCTAGTCCCTGGATCAATAGCTAGCATCCACAGTTAAGATGTAATATCAAGAAACAAAGGTCATAATACAACTTTATAACCAGGAATAAAATAATTTATTACATCTTACATAGCTCATTTGGCTATCTCATTACAATGCAGCAGAATATAACAATAGCATGGGGTCCTTCATCTTCAAAGTGCCACATGCATACATGTTGGTTGTAGACTTGTAATCCTAATCATTAAACTTCACTAACATCAAACAAACCTGCAACATAATAAGTTACAGCCACAAGGGTCAATACATTTGAATTGTATTGGCAAGTGATACTACGGTAGTATAGTGGAGTCTATCATCTATATGCATTTGGCTAAGTGGAGCTTAAGCTTGCATTGCTCAAAATAGATTTTCCTTATCATTTGAAAACACTAAGTTTTTGCTTGACAAAATCTTTCCCAAGGCATCTCCCAATAGAAATTGGTGATCCTTCAACCCTTGTTCAACCACAAGCTTTTAACTTAGAAATTGGGATGAGGAGATTCTTGATAGCTTCCATGTCTTGATGCTCAAATTGTCCTTTGCCAGGGACATGGCTAAGTACTTAGATTTTACACTCTGCAGAGGTGGTGCACTTTCCCCACAAGACTTGGTTTCACCAAGACAAGATCTTTCAGAAGCCTTCCCTTAGACCAGAATGGACGCGTTCCAACCTATCATCCCCTACCACCAACTGTCCATTTGGCTAAGTTATTGCAACCTATATGATCGAGGCAGAGCCGATATGGCCATCCACAAGTGAGATACACAAGGTAAACCATAGAAATGGGCCTTGTGAACCACTCAAAATAAACAATTCGCAACCATTCCACCCAGGTGATTCATTCACTTAGTTGTTTTATTAAACAAAACAAAAGTCCTTGACTTAAAAATATTCCATAGTGTGAATATATATTCCACCCTTGTTTTCTACTAGCTAAGCTAAGCATTATAGGAGTAGGAATCTTAACTTAGGAAATTCTACTAAGGTTTCATCTACTAGGATTTCCCATGGCATTGTTTATACTTAGCAAATTCCATGCAAGTCCTACTTAGAAATATCACTAATGCATAGTGAAAATAATGGGACAAAGTATGAAGCATCACTTGCCTTTTTGGTAGAGAATATAAGTTCACTCCTTGATCTTTGCAATATTCACACTCTTCAAATCACTACAATTCAATCAAGCAAGCAATATTTCAATCTACCATTCAAGCAACATCACACAAAATAATAGAAAAAAACAATGCATGCAAGCATGCCAAACTTTGTTTTATGTACAAAAGTGGTTTATAATAGGTTATAAACATTCTAAAACACTTATTGGTCATTTTATAAAGTGGCAAAACTATTTGCAAAAGATTTTACCAATAAACCATTTTTAAACCAAATCATTATTTTATGTGGTTGAAAATGCCTTTATCAAAGTAGCAATCTTTATAGGGTTCACCAAATACATTTTTAAATCATAAAACTTGGTGTTTGGGGTCAGAGAGTTTAAATCAAAACATTTTCCAAAGATTTTCTCCCAAAAGCATTTTTAATAAATAAACATTATTTTTATTTGACTAGAAATGGTTTAAATCAAAGGTTAATTCTTTTTCTTCACCAAATATATTTTTGAAACCACAAATTGATTTCTATGGTCAGTAGGTTCAAAGCAAACCATTTGCCAAAGATTTTAACTCAAAAATCATTTTAGAACAAATTTTATATTCTAAATATGCTTACACAAGTTTCTGCAAAAACAATCAATTTAACAGAAGCATTTTACTAAACAAAGTGCATGGTCAGAAAGTACTTGTCTTTCTGATTCCATTGATATAAAATTTGCAAAATTTGGACGTGTGATTTGAAAGTTATGATTTTTACAAAATTGAACCACAAATAGATCAAATCTTGTTTTTAAAACAGACTCTGTGACATGCGGCGCTATCCTACTGGCGCATACCGTTTCGCGCGGATCAGCAAAGACAGCCGTTAGATCTAATTACATCGCACGGCTCAGAGGCACTACTTACCTCTTCGGGCTACGTTCTATCGCATCCGTCATATCAAGATCCAGCGGCTTAGGGCATGTGACCAAAAGTCAGCGGCGCTCGACGGTGGTTGGCGGCAGCGACGCTCGGCTAACAGCGCTGCGGAGGCTACATAAAGCGAGGGAGAGGGAGGATGTGCTCACCGGGTTCGCGGGGTCGCGGTGATGCTCAAGGTGCTCGTGTGAAGGCAGGGGGCGCACGGTGGTGACAGCAATCGTTCGCCGGAGTTGCGCTGCGCCTCGGGCTCGTTCTGTTGAAGACGATGGCGAATGTATGGTGCACTCTAGAGAGAAAAGGAAGTGTAGTTAGATGCGCGGGGTCACGGCGAGCATGTGCGTGTGAAGGATAGGGGTTAGGGCGGTCAGATTCTTACCAGAGGCTTCGCCGGAGAGGAAACAGATGGCGGCGGTGACGGTCTTGGTCGTTATCAAGGCTGTGGTTCAAGCGTGAGCACGATAAGGCCACTGGGAGGTGCGGTGGTTGATGGGGAAAAAGTTAGCGTGGTCGAGGAGGCAAGGGGCGGCGAGAGGTGGCCGGAATCGTTGTCGGAGCTCGTCGGAGACCGCGGCGATGCAAGGAAAAATTGACGCAGCCTGGTGGCTCCGGTGGGGCAATGACTGGGGGAAAGAGAGAGGGGACACAGGCGATTAAGAAGGCATGGTTAGGGGGAGGATTAACTGCGCCATTACTCGTGAATTTAACCCGCGAAATCAACGCAGAGAACGTTCAGATGAACAGGTCGTGGGGAGGAAGATGACCACGTGGCAGTGGGGTCTGTTGTTAGCGTGAGGGAAAGAGGGGGAGTGGGTCCTGGCAGTCAGTGGCGGAGTGGGTGAGTTCTGCGGTGAGAAAACGTTTCGCTCGGGCGAGGGGAGAGGTGGGCTGCTGGGCTGGGCTTGTTCCTTTTCATTTTTTTTATACCAAACCTTTTTCTTTTCTTTTTTTAAATATTCTGATTTGATTTTCATTCAAACAATTCAAGCAACAAATCAATTCAAACCTCAACCAAAATTTGTGTAAATTCAAATACTGATTAACAACACATTCCAAAGTCAAATTTATAATATTTATTCTTTTTAGGGTTTTATAAATTATTTAAAATAGGCTCTAGTATTAATTAAATAAGATTTAATAATATTTTTAAATCTCCATTTGAATTCAAATCACCACCAAAATTTTGATGAATTTTAATTCTGTTTATCAACATATTTCAAAGTACAAAATAAAATAATTCTTTTATTCTTTTAGGATCTATTAATAATTAAATAAATAGACCATAGTCATTAATTCAAATAGGGTTTAATTTTATTTTAAAAACTCTATTTGAAATCTAAATAATATCAAAATCTTTTCAGTAGGTTTCATTTGAAAAACAAAAACACTTGGAAAACCTATTTAAAATAATTTAACAAGTTTTAGTGTTTATTTAAAAATGGATAAACCTTTACCTTAATAAAATTGGATATTAAGAAATCCTCATTATTTTTATTTAAATAAACCTTTACTCTTTTTATCAAATAGAAATATTTTATTTCAAAAGCTTGGCCAAGATTTAATTTGGCTCTGTAAAATAACCCTTATTTATAATTCTACCTTTTCTTTTGGAAACCAAATCTTTTTATTAAAAAATCCAAAAAATAGTGTTTCTAATTATTTAAAACTTTATTTATTATTTATTTACCTTTGTAAATCCCTTTAGGATTTTATTTGACCAAAAATAGGTTTTGATGTTTCCAATTGGAATCAAAAGTTTCTTCTCACCCTAAATTTCAACAATTATTTATTTTGTTTATTTATTTTTCACATAACAAGATTTGGAAAATCTTGGGATGTGACAGCATAGCATGATGTGGACCAATGGTGAGTGCCATGATTTGGGCTGCATCATCTCCTCCCGCTTGAAAACGAGTCGTCCTCTACGAAGTTCCATCATCGTGGAAGGAGTGAAGTGTATCAATGGTCTTGAGCTTGTATGCGGTTGGATATCCGGTGTTGTAGCCTTGTTCAAATTGGTTGAAGATCTTGTAGTTGAGCTTGTCATAAAGTTGTGGTTGGAGATTTTGTAGCATGTTCCTTGTAGGTGGTTGTTAAGCTTGTGTACCTTGCAAAACCGACAACAAAGAGAGAGTTATATGATGGATTGTTAGTATGGGTCACACTAAAATCACTCTTCTCAGTTTTGATGGTATGCGACGCGACACTAATGATTTTTCACTCATTTGAGGCTTTTGGCACTCACTCGTGTGTTGGTGGTGCACTCTCTCACCACTCATCTCACAAGGGTCCTTAGCTTGCTTTATCTTGGGCAGCGATGTCATGTTGGAAATGATAACTTGGCTTGGCGGCATAGGTTGGAGCACAAACGCCTTGTCATTCCACTTGAAGGAGTATTAGTTGGAGGTACCATCATGTAGTGCACCCTTGTCGTATTGCCATGGTATTCCGAGAAGCATGTGACACACGGTCATTGTGAAGGGAATATGCCCTGAGAGGCAATAATAAAGTGGTTATTATGTATATTCCAAGTATATGATATATGTTTATTTTGCATGCTATAATTTTATTAATACGTAAACATTAATACATGTGTGTTTAATAAACAAACAGAAAGTTCCTAGTTATGCCTCTCTCATAAACTAGCTCGTTGATTAACAAGATGATCAAGGTTTCTTGATCATGGACATTGGATGTTGTTAATAACGAGGTCACAACATTATTGGAATGTTGTGATGAACATTCATCCGAAGTATAGCATTACGATCAAATTCATTGAGTTTATATTGCTATAACATCATACGAAGTGATCCTAATCCTTAGACCATGAGATCATGTCAATCACTAACACTGGAAGAGTATCTTGATAACATCAAACGTCACACCGTAACTAGGTGATTATAAAGATGGGTTCAGTACTACTAGAGTGTTATGTTCAGGCCCATGGATCGAGAGTGGAATTTGTTCATCCCAATGACGGATAGATATGCTCTGGGCCCTCTCGGTGATATCACATTGATTAGCTTGCAAGCAAGTAATTTGATCACTAGAATGTTATATCACAGGAACGAGAAAAGAGTAGATGTCAGTAACGAGATCAAACTAGGTATGGAGATACCGATGATCAAATCTCGGACATGTAATATATCGCGAAACAAAAGGATTAAGATACTAGCGTAAAAGGTTCTCGCGATCACAAGAAAGTGAGCGTTGAATGTGTGGGAGTCAGTATGGATCTCCAGGTCCCGCTTCTGATTATTGATCTGAGAGGGGTCTTGATCATGTCTGCATTACTCGCGAACCGTAGGGTGACACACTTAAGAGACACCGACACCAATTGGAGCAAAAGTTTCATGCTGAAAAGAATAACAAGCGAGGGAATTTATTTCACTAGATACCAAAACGGGTTTTTGGGTGAAATTGCAGAAAGTGTTTTTGCATGTGAAATGAAATACTAGCAAGGGGGTATATGTGAATGTTTGTCATTAAAGTAATTGACAAAATTCTGAATAAATAGGAGTTTTATTTAATGAGAGTTTGCATTAAATTTGGTGGAAATTTGAGTGGGTTTTTTAGTGGAGAAAATTGAAGGGACTTTTTGTGAGTGGAGTGTCTACCCACATGAATGAAGGAGGGGAGGGGAAGCCCCCATGGCCGGCGGCCACCCCCTTGGGTGCCCCCCTCCTCCTATAAAAGGAGCCCCCCTCCCTCACTTCTCACTCACACCTCCTCTTGAAGGATCTCTCCCCCCCTCTAGTATTTATCCCCCATGGTCACGGACTAGCGAGATACTTGTTCCCGGTGGCTATTCGGCAAGAAAGAGTTGTGCTTCCGCTGCATCGCTGGAGCGAGGAGGCGGAGGTTTCTCGGTGCCTCGGACGTGCGTGCAAGCACGGATGCGCCGCTGATTTGCAGCGCTAGGACTTCCTCCCGATCTTGAGGTCGGCAACAGATCGTCTATATCAACCACGAGTTCAACCTCGTTAAGCTTTGTCGGTATTCAAGGGTATGTTCTCTACGGATATACATCCGCCAATTACGTCTATCTAGTAGATAGATCTTGGTACATAGTTGTTCCCATCGTAGGAAAAAAATTGTTTTCTATGCTGCGAACCCTTCAGTGGTATCAGAGCCGGATATATGAGTAGATGCTTTGCACGGGTAGTACACACATGAGTATGTGGGCGATGATGATCATGTTATTGATTCTTATTTGTACTTTGGATATTGGTGGCATAGTGGGATGAAGCGGCCCGGACAAACTTTACATGTCCTCGCACATGAGACCTGTTCCACGCTTGACATGCAACTAGTTTTGCATAAGTGGCTAGCGGGTGTCTGTCTCTCCTACTATAGTCAATATCTTATTTGCAAAGAGTTGTCAAAAATTTCGTTATCCTTGTTGTGGTTCATGTTCGTAGGTAAGAACGGTTCTATCTTCGAAAGCCCTAAGCCAAGTAAAACTTGCAATGGATAAATTAGAGGCGTCTAGTTTAGATTGTTGTTGGGCTAGTGTCATGATATGGTGATGTTGTAAGTATAAGTATAAGTTGATACTCTTACAACACACATAACGTGTAAGTTCCATAGACCTTGGCCTTACACATAGAGGTATGATAGTGATCATACCACGATGCACATGATGGAGATCAAGTGCAAGAACCATATCATTCCACTTATTAACATGTGATGTTTGTTGCATCTTATATTTCTTGTTTGGCGTTTCAGTAGCATAATAAGATGATCCCTCATTTAGATATCAAGATAAAAATGTTTTCTTCCTTAAGTATACACCAATTATGTTTCATCGCTCCAAGACATCACGTGATGATTGGGTGTTCTTGGATCCACGATCATATTTCGGGTGTAAGAAAGTTACACACGTGAATACTAAGGTTCTTACTTGGCGAGCCTAGAATGTACAGACATGGCCTCGTAACACGGACTGAAAGGTTAAGCATGAGTCATATGGTAGATATGATGCCCATTTGATGCTCGCCTTTGAAGCTACACCGACTCACGTGATGATCGGACTTGGTGTAGTGGATTTGGTTCAAGTAATCACCAAAAGGAACGAGGGGTGTCGTTTTTGAGTGGGAGTTCATTCTTAATTTGGATTAGTTGAACTCAATCTATCATAAACTTAGTCTAAACTTTAAAAATTCTGTTGTAGATGGCACCACCTGCTTTTAATTTCAATGTGTTCATGGAGAAAGAGAAACTTGCAACGAACGGTAGCAACTTTATCGACTGGGCCATGAATTTGAGGATTCTCCTCAGTGCTGCACAAAAGCAATATGTGCTAGAAGCGCCGCTAGGCCCCCCACCGTTCGATGATGCCCCCGACGAGGAAAATAATGTCTATCATAATCGTCAGGAGGACCAGAACTTAGTTCATTGCGGCATATTGTATGGGCTAGAGCCAGAAATTCGAAAGCGTTTCGAAAACGGTAATGCTTTTGATACAATGGGTGAGTTGAAAATGATTTTCGACACCCATGCTGCTGTAGAGAGTTATAATGCTTCAAAAAAGTTCTTTATCTCCATGTTGGAAGAGAACAGCTCCGTAAGTGAGCATGTAATCAATATGTCGGGTTACGCCGATAAGCTTGTGTCCTTGGGAATAACGATTCCCATTGACTTAGGCATCCATCGTGTTCTCCAATCTCTGCCACCTAGCTATAAGAGATTCATGATGAACTATAATATGCAAGGCATGAAGAAGTCTCTCCCCGAGCTTCTGCAATGCTTAAAGCTGTAGAAGTGGAGATCAAGAAAGAACATCAAGTGTTGATGATCAATAAGACCACTGGTTTCAAGAAAGACAAGAAGGGTAAACAGAAGGGAAAGAAGGGCGGCAAGCCGGTTGCCATGCCTGAAAGGAAACCCCGAGTTGGCCCTAAGTCTGATATCGAGTGCTATTATTTCAAGGGGACTGGCCACTGGAAGCGCAACTGCCCCAAGTATTTGGCATACAAGAAGGCCGGCAAGGAAAATAAAGGTATATATGATATACATGTTATTGATGTGTACTTGACTAGTACTCGCAGTAGAACCTGGGCATTTGATACCGGTTCAGTTGCTAATATTTGTAACTCGAATCAGGGGCCGCGGAACAAGCGACCGCTACCAAGGGGTGAGGTCAAGATGCATGTCGGCAATGGATCAAGCGTTGATGTGATCGCCGTCGGAATGCTACCTCTCCACTTACCATCAGGATTAGTTATAAACTAGAATAATTGTTATCTGGTGCCAGCACTAAGCATGAACATTGTATCCAAATCATGTTTGATGCATGGTGGTTATTCATTTAAATCCGAGAACAATGTTGATGCACTTGATTTTTAATCATTTGATACATGTGAGCCATGCCTTATGGGCAAGATGACTAGAACGCCGTTTTCCGGTTCAATGGAACGGGCGACAGATTTATTGGAAATCATACATTCTGATGTGTGTGGTCCAATGAGTGTGTCGGCGCAAGGTGGATATCATTATTTTGTAACTTTCATGGATGATTTGAGTAGATACGGTTATATCTACTTGATGAAACACAAGTCTGAAACCTTTGAGAAATTCAAGGAGTTTCAGAGTGAAGTGGAAAATCATCGTAATAGAAAGATCAAATTTATATGGTCCGACCGTGGAGGTGAGTATCTAAGTTACGAGTTTAGCACTCATATGAAAGAGTGTGGAATAGTTTCACAACTCACACCTGCCAGAACACCACAACGAAATGTGTGTTGGAACATCGAAATCGTACTTTATTAGATATGGTTCGATCTATGATGTCTCTGGCGGACTTGCACTATCATTTTGGGGTTATGCACTAGAAACTGCTGCATTCACTTTAAATAGGGCACCATCTAAATCCGTTGAAAAGACACTGTATGAATTGTGGTTTGGAAACAAACCTAAGATGTCATTTCTTAAAGTTTGGGGATGCGATGTTTATCTGAAGAAACTTCAACCGGATAAACTCGAACCCAAAGAAGAAAAATGCGTCTTCATAGGATACCCTAAGGAAACTATTGGGTATTCCTTCTATCACAGATCCGAGGGCAAGGTTTTTGTTGCCAAGAATGGATCCTTTCTAGAGAAAGAGTTTCTCGCGAAAGGCGTGAGTAGTCGGAAGGTAGAACTCGAAGCGGTTGTAGAACCTTCTCTTCATAGTATGCCGAGTAGCGCAGCGCTGGAAGTCGTTCCGAAGTTGGCTTCACCAATTTAAGAGGGAACTAATGATAACGATCATGAATCTACAAAAGAGAATACTACCGAACCTCGCAGGTCTAGAAGGACGCGTGCAGCTCCCGAGCTGTACGGAAATCCTGTTATGAATTTCATGGTCGATGAAATTGATGACCTTGCGACGTATGAAGAAGCGATGATGAGCCCGGATTCCAACAAATGGTTAGAAGCCATAAATCCAAGATGGAATCCATGTACGAAAACCAGGTTTGGACCTTGGTGGACTTACCTCACGACCAAAAGGCCATGGAGAATAAATGGACTTTCAAAAGGAAAACCGATGCTGATGGTAATGTAACCGTCTATAAAGCTCGAATTGTCGCAAAGGGGTTTCGACAAATTCAAGGAGTTGACTACGATGAGACATTCTCTCCCGTAGCGATGCTAAAGTCAGTTAGGATTATGTTAGCAATTGTTGCATATTTCGACTATGAGATATGGCAGATGGATGTCAAAACTGCGTTCCTCAATGGCAATATTGAAGAAGAGTTTTTGTCACATCCCAAGATTATCCAAATCTTGTAATGTGAAAAATAAATGAATAAAATAAAACTTTGTTTGATTTTCAGGGCCAGAAGAAACTTTTTGAATTCAATTGGAACTTCAAACCAATTTGGATCAAATAAATCCTAAAGGTATTTATAAAGATAAACATTTAATAAAGGAAAATAAAATGTTTTGGAATTACTATTTTGGATCTTTTAAATAAAAGGATTTGGTTTTCAAAGGAAATAGAAGTTTTATAAATAAATATTATTTTATAGAGCCAAATTAAACCTTGGCCAAGCTTTTGAAATAAAACATTTTGTTTTGATAAAAATAGTAAAGGTTTATTTAAATAAAATAATAAGGATTTAATATCCAAATTTTATTTAAGTAAAGGCTTTTCCCATTTTAAATAAACACAAAAACTTATTTATTTATTTAAAAATAAGTTTTCCAAATATTTCATATTCTCAAATAAAACCTAGTTTTGGTTTTATTTTTCAAAATAAAGGTTTTAATAAAACAAAATCCTATTTGAGTTAAATAAATAAGGTCCATTCATTTAATTGTTATTGGACCCTAAAATAAAATGTTATTTTATTTTAAAAACAAGTTTTCCATTTCCAAATAAAACCTACTGTTTCTGTTTTTGATAATATTTAATTTTCAAATGGTGATTTTATTAAATACATCAAACCCTATTTGATTAAATAACTAAAGGTCCATTTTATTTAATTAATGAATGGATCCTAAAATGAATAAAAATATTATTTTATTTTGGAATTTTGGTTTATGTTACTGAACAGAACCAATTTCAAAGTTGTGAAGTGTGGTGTTTGTTTGAATTGATTTGGTTGATTGAATTTTTTGTTTGAATTTCAAATCAGTAAATAGAAAATAGAAAAGGATAAAACAATCAGACAGAAAAAAATGTGAAAACAGACCAGCCCAGCCGGCCAGCCCAATAAGCCCAGCAACCAGCCCAGCTTTCCTCTCCCGAAGGAAACGTTTTGCACTTAATCTTTAACCCGCAGTGTGACTTACTGGTGGACCTCTCCCTCACTCCTTTTCCCACTAACGACTGGACCCCACTCTCCTGTTCATCCTCCTCACCCGCGCGACCTCTTCTCCCTCCCCCATCGCCGTTTCCTGCAGTGATTCCGCGGCACTAATTCGTCATAACGCGGCCACCATTACTCACAGTAACCATGCCCCTTTAAACGCCAACGAATCTCCTCCGTTTCCCCTCTGTCTCCTTCCCCAAGCACGCCCCCAGGCCGCCCCAATTTCTCCCCGAGCAGCTCTGTCTCCGACGAGCTTCCACCTTCGATTCCGGCCGAGCCACACCACCTCCTGCCTCCCTGAGCACACGAGCACGCTCACCACATCCAGGCGCATCCACCTGTGCCCTTCGTACGACCGCGGGCGCTCCAGAGCAATGTCTGCAACAAGCTCTGAACGACGCCGCCGTCCGCTCCAACTCCGACGAGCCCCACAGGTAGTTTCCAGCCGCACCTCTACCTCTCGTTCACGCACACAACTTTGTTTTGAACCTGCGCGTCTAATCGCGTCATCATTTTGTCTCGAGGTGATCCTCAGCACCGTCCCCAACCACAACCAGAGAACGCCGTCGCCAGAACGAACTCCGGCAAGCGATTACTCCTACGACCGGGCGCCCCTTGCCCCGTCGGCCACACGACGAGCTTCCCCAGCCTCCTGCGATCTCGGTGAGCCTACTCCCTCCCTCTCTCGCTTCCTGTTTCGCCAGCGCCGCCACTGTCAGACCATCGCCGCCGCTAGCCACCGCCGGCGCCGCTCACATTTGGTCAATACGATGATAGCCGTAGGATCTGGATCGAACGAACTAGATAGAACACTTAAACGCCGAAGGGGTACGTGTTCTGGGCCACGCGATCTGTTTAGATCCAACGGTCTGTAGCGTGATCCACACTGAACCGGTACCGTCCAATTAGAGAGCGACGCGTGGCCAGCTCTAGTTTAAAACAGGAATTTGAAAACAGATTTGTTTGTGAATTTCAAACCTCTGTAACTTTTAAACCACACGTCCAAATTTTGAAAACTTTATATCGTTGGAATCAGTAGAACAAACCCTAGCCAACCATGCCCTTGATTTAGCAAATAGTATTTGTTAGAGTGTTTGTTTTTGCAGAAACATTTGTATGCTTGTTAAGGATGTAAAAATTGTTCAAAAATGATTTTGGGGATAAAATCTTTGGCAAATGTTGTGTTTTGAACCTACTGACCATAGGAAACACTTTGTGGTTTCAAAAATGTATTTGGTAAAGGAAAAGAATGATTCTTTGATTTAAAACCATTTCTAGTCAAATAGAAATATGGTTATTTATTAAAAATGGTTTTGGAAGAAAACCTTTGAAAAATGTTTTGTTTTAAACTCTCTGACCCTAAACACAAAGTTTTGTGGTTTGAAAACATATTTGGTGAACCCTATAGATTAATGCCTTAGTAAAAATATTTCTACACCACATAAAATGATACTTTGTTTTGAAAATGGTTTTTGTGGTGAAACCTTTTGCAAATGACTTTGCCTCTTTACAAAATGACCATTAGGTGTTTTCCAATGTTTATGACCCATTAGGAACCACTTTTCAAACAAAACAAAGCTTGGCATGCTTGCATGCATTACTTTGACTTTGTTATTTTATGTGTGTTGTTTTGCTTGATTGGTAGATTGAGTTTGTGCCTTGCTTGATTGATTTGTAGTGACTTGAAGAGTGTGATTATTGCAAGGACAAGGAGTGAACCCATACTCTACCAAAAAGGCAAGTGATGCTTCATACTTTGTCCCATTACTTTCGCTATGCATTAGTGATTTTGCTAAGTCAAACTTGCATGGATTTTGCTAAGTATAAACCTTGCTATAGGAAAACCTAGTAGATGAATCCTTAGTAGGATTTTCCTAAGTTAAGATTCCTATTACTATCAAGCTTAGCCTAGCTAATAGAAAACATGGGTGGAATATATATTCACACTATGGAAAAATATTCTAAGTCTGAGGACTTGGTTTTTGTTTAATAAAACAACTAAGATAAATGAATCACCTGGGTGGAATGGTAATTGCTTGGTGGTTTTTGGTTGAGTGGTTACACAAGGCCAGGGGACTGGTGAACCTTGTGTATCTCACTTGTGGATGGCCACCCAGGAACAAAGAGATTTGAGATGTCAAATGTTGAGAAGCTTCAAGTGCAACCACTTGGCAATATGGGCTCTGCCATGATCATATAGGTTGCAAGAACTTAGCCATATGGACATAGGGTGGTAGTGTTTGATAGGTTGGAACGCGTCCATTTTGGTCTAAGGGAAGGCTTCTGAAAGATCTTGTCTTGGGAAACCAAGTCTTGTGGGGAAAGTGCACCACCTCTGCAGAGTGTAAAATCTAAGTACTTAGCCATGTCCCTGGTAAAGGACAATTTGAGCATCAAGACATGGAAGCAATCAAGAATCTCATCATTCAAATTTCTAAGTTAAAATCTTGTGGTTTGAACAAGGGTTGTTTGAAATCTTCAATCTTTGATTGAGAGATGCCTTGGTTAAAGGATCTTCAAATCTTTGACTGAGAAAAATGATTTTGTCAAGTTAAAACCTAGTGTTTTCAAAATGATAAGGAAAAATCTATTTTGAGCAATGCAAGCCTCAACTCCACTTAGCCAAATGCATATAGATGATAGACTCCACTATACTACCATAGTATCACTTGCCAATACAATTCAAATGTATTGACCCTTGTGGCTGTAACTTGTAATGTTGCAGGTTTGATTGATTTTAGTGAAGATTGATTGTTTAGGATTACAAAGTCTACAACCAACATTTGCATGTGGCACTTTGAAGATGAAGGACCCATGCTTATAGTTATTCCGCTGCAATGTAATGTAATAGCCAAATGAGCTATGTAAGATGTAATAAAATTATGTTATTCCTGGTTATAAAGTTATATTATGACCTTTGTTTCTTGTTATTACATCTTAACTGTGGATGCTAGATATTGATCCAGGGACTAGCATTGTACACACAGGGGACTCCACCTTATATTGTTGTAAGGTTGGGACACTCCCTCTACAGATGGTATCAGAGCATTGTGTTGCCTGTAGGATTTGTAAACCTAGGATTGGACAAAACCCTTAGAAAAATAGGAGTTGTATTTGTTCCAAAACTTATTTACAAACAATCTTGTAAACTCTTTCCTCAACCATTTTGATTTTGACTCTACATCTCTTCTACTTCAACTTGATGGAAAAACCTACCCCATGACCAAAGACTATACCATGTGCAAAGGACTCCATCAACTCTAATGACTTCAACTTCTTCAACTCTAATGACTTCAACATCTTCCGCATATTCACCAAGGACTTCAACCATGGTTGTCACTAAGTACAAGTAAGACAAGGAAATCTTGCTCAAGAATTGGAAACCAAGGAAACACAACTTAGAAGGAGCCATCAACAACTTTGAAGTATTTGTGACCAAGAGTTTTTCCAAGGAAACCATGATCTCATACAAGAAGAACCAAGAAGGATGGAAAGATCACAAGTGAACCATATAGATGTACCACCATATTTTAGCTAAGACAAACCCACCAACTTATGTGGTGTAACAAAAATATTTTTGGTTGCCTAAGTATGTGCTTGAACTTTGTTGTTTGAGTGAAATAATTGTTTGTGATTGCTTGCACATTGCTTGTGTGAATTGTGATGTGTGTGATTAGAACCCTTACTTAGAAATATTTTGCCTATTCTAATCCCTACCCAACCCAAACAGATGACTACTCCAAAAGACTCCAACCTCAAGGTTGATGACACCAACACCAACCAAGAGGACAGCATGAAAGAGCTCATAGCAACCCAACATCAGTTGAACCGAGTGACAGCTCAATTCATAGCCAACACTAGTGGAGAAGATCCAAAGCTACAAGGATTCTTGGAAACTCAAGGCCAATTGATGCTTAAGGTGACTGGTCAAATGATCAAAATGGAAGAAAGCTATCCCAAAAGAGTCTTTGACAACAAGGATGACAGAAACATTATTCTAGATGGAACACCAGCTTGCATTATTTGTGGAGACAAGGATCATACTTCCAAGGAGCATGGAGATCAATGCCCCAACTGTGAAGAGAAACATCCTGTTGGACAATGTCCCACCTCTCAAGCCACTTGTTATTTGTGTGAGGGAAACAATCATGTTCCTATCCAATGCCCCATCTATTCCATTGTGGAACAAAGGAAACAAGAAGGATCCAAGTATACCAAGAATGTTGATGGCAAAGGAAAAGGACCACTTATACCTCCAAACAAAACAACCCAATTCAAAGGATCAAAGAAACCCAAGAAGCAAAAGATTGACAAAAGCCATGTGCAATGATATAAATGTAAGGAAATGGGACACTATTCTGGTGAATGCCCAGAGAACCCAAAGAATAAAGAGATTGGCCAAGTAGTGTGCAACAACTGCAAAGAGCTAGGCCACTATGTAGCAACTTGTCCATAAGAGCCACGTAAAGAACTCAAGGACATCCACTGTTTCAACTACAAGAACCCAGGACATTATGCAAGCAACTGTCCAGAAAAGATGAAGAACAAGTTAAACAAGCCTATGGAGAAACTCAACCTTGGCCCATGAGTCAAGTGTGGAACCAAGGACACAATGCAAATGTTTGCTTAGAAGAAGTTTTCCCCAGAATCCCAAGAAGGCCAATATGTAATTTAGTTTGAAAAATTTTAAGGGTGGTAGTACCTAGATGTTTTGAGCCTACTTGTAACCCTATCCTCCCCAAATCTCGGGACGAGATTTATTTTAAGGGTGGTAGCCTGTCACATCCCAAGATTTTCCAAATCTTGTAATGTGAAAAATAAATGAATAAAATAAAACTTTGTTTGATTTTCAGGGCCAGAAGAAACTTTTTGAATTGAATTGGAACTTCAAACCAATTTGGATCAAATAAATCCTAAAGGGATTTATAAAGATAAACATTTAATAAAGGAAAATAAAATGTTTTGGAATTACTATTTTGGATCTTTTAAATAAAAGGATTTGGTTTTCAAAGGAAATAGAAGTTTTATAAATAAATATTATTTTATAGAGCCAAATTAAACCTTGGCCAAGCTTTTGAAATAAAACATTTCGTTTTGATAAAAATAGTAAAGGTTTATTTAAATAAAATAATAAGGATTTAATATCCAAATTTTATTTAAGTAAAGGCTTTTCCCATTTTAAATAAACACAAAAACTTATTTATTTATTTAAAAATAAGTTTTCCAAATATTTCATATTCTCAAATAAAACCTAGTTTTGGTTTTATTTTTCAAAATAAAGGTTTTAATAAAACAAAATCGTATTTGAGTTAAATAAATAAGGTCCATTCATTTAATTGTTATTGGACCCTAAAATAAAATGTTATTTTATTTTAAAAACAAGTTTTCCATTTCCAAATAAAACCTACTGTTTCTGGTTTTGATAATATTTAATTTTCAAATGGAGATTTTATTAAATACATCAAACCCTATTTGATTAAATAACTAAAGGTCCATTTTATTTAATTAATGAATGGATCCTAAAATGAATAAAAATATTATTTTATTTTGGAATTTTGGTTTATGTTACTGAACAGAACCAATTTCAAAGTTGTGAAGTGTGGTGTTTGTTTGAATTGATTTGGTTGATTGAATTGTTTGTTTGAATTTCAAATCAGTAAATAGAAAAGGATAAAACAATCAGACAGAAAAAAATGTGAAAACAGACCAGCCCAGCCGGCCAGCCCAATAAGCCCAGCAACCAGCCCAGCTTTCCTCTCCCGAAGGAAACGTTTTGCACTTAATCTTTAACCCGCAGTGTGACTTACTGGTGGACCTCTCCCTCACTCCTTTTCCCACTGACGACTGGACCCCACTCTCCTGTTCATCCTCCTCACCCGCGCGACCTCTTCTCCCTCCCCCGTCGCCGTTTCCTGCAGTGATTCCGCGGCACTAATTCATCATAACGCGGCCACCATTACTCGCAGTAACCATGCCCCTTTAAACGCCAACGAATCTCCTCCGTTTCCCCTCTGTCTCCTTCCCCAAGCACGCCCCCAGGCCGCCCCAATTTCTCCCCGAGCAGCTCTGTCTCCGACGAGCTTCCACCTTCGATTCCGGCCGAGCCACACCACCTCCTGCCTCCCCGAGCACACGAGCACGCTCACCACATCCAGGCGCATCCACCTGTGCCCTTCGTACGACCGCGGGCGCTCCAGAGCAACGTCTGCAACAAGCTCTGAACGACGCCGCCGTCCGCTCCAACTCCGACGAGCCCCACAGGTAGTTTCCAGCCGCACCTCTACCTCTCGTTCACGCACACAACTTTGTTTTGAACCTGCGCGTCTAATCGCGTCATCATTTTGTCTCGAGGTGATCCTCAGCACCGTCCCCAACCACAACCAGAGCACGCCGTCGCCAGAACGAACTCCGGCGAGCGATTACTCCTACGACCGGGCGCCCCTTGCCCCGTCGGCCACACGACGAGCTTCCCCAGCCTCCTGCGATCTCGGTGAGCCTACTCCCTCCCTCTCTCGCTTCCTGTTTCTCCAGCGCCGCCACTGTCAGACCGTCGCCGCCGCTAGCCACCGCCGGCGCCGCTCACATTTGGTCAATACGATGATAGCCGTAGGATCTGGATCGAACGAACTAGATAGAACACTTAAACGCCGAAGGGGTACGTGTTCTGGGCCACGCGATCTGTTTAGATCCAACGGTCTGTAGCGTGATCCACACTGAACCGGTACCGTCCAATTAGAGAGCGACGCGTGGCCAGCTCTAGTTTAAAACAGGAATTTGAAAACAGATTTGTTTGTGAATTTCAAACCTCTGTAACTTTTAAACCACACGTCCAAATTTTGCAAACTTTATATCGTTGGAATCAGTAGAACAAAACCTAGCCAACCATGCCCTTGATTTAGCAAATAGTATTTGTTAGAGTGTTTGTTTTTGCAGAAACATTTGTATGCTTGTTAAGGATATAAAAATTGTTCAAAAATGATTTTGGGGATAAAATCTTTGGCAAATGTTGTGTTTTGAACCTACTGACCATAGGAAACACTTTGTGGTTTCAAAAATGTATTTGGTAAAGGAAAAGAATGATTCTTTGATTTAAAACCATTTCTAGTCAAATAGAAATATGGTTATTTATTAAAAATGGTTTTGGAAGAAAACCTTTGAAAAATGTTTTGTTTTAAACTCTCTGACCCTAAACACAAAGTTTTGTGGTTTGAAAACATATTTGGTGAACCCTATAGATTAATGCCTTAGTAAAAATATTTCTACACCACATAAAATGATACTTTGTTTTGAAAATGGTTTTTGTGGTGAAACCTTTTGCAAATGACTTTGCCTCTTTACAAAATGACCATTAGGTGTTTTCCAATGTTTATGACCCATTAGGAACCACTTTTCAAACAAAACAAAGCTTGGCATGCTTGCATGCATTACTTTGACTTTGTTATTTTATGTGTGTTGTTTTGCTTGATTGGTAGATTGAGTTTGTGCCTTGCTTGATTGATTTGTAGTGACTTGAAGAGTGTGATTGTTGCAAGGACAAGGAGTGAACCCATACTCTACCAAAAAGGCAAGTGATGCTTCATACTTTGTCCCATTACTTTCGCTATGCATTAGTGATTTTGCTAAGTAAAACTTGCATGGATTTTGATAAGTATAAACCTTGCTATAGGAAAACCTAGTAGATGAATCCTTAGTAGGATTTTCCTAAGTTAAGATTCCTATTACTATCAAGCTTAGACTAGCTAATAGAAAACATGGGTGGAATATATATTCACACTATGGAAAAATATTCTAAGTCTGAGGACTTGGTTTTTGTTTAATAAAACAACTAAGATAAATGAATCACCTGGGTGGAATGGTAATTGCTTGGTGGTTTTTGGTTGAGTGGTTACACAAGGCCAGGGGACTGGTGAACCTTGTGTATCTCACTTGTGGATGGCCACCCAGGAACAAAGAGATTTGAGATGTCAAATGTTGAGAAGCTTCAAGTGCAACCACTTGGCAATATGGGCTCTGCCATGATCATATAGGTTGCAAGAACTTAGCCATATGGACAGAGGGTGGTAGTGTTTGATAGGTTGGAACGCGTCCATTTTGGTCTAAGGGAAGGCTTCTGAAAGATCTTGTCTTGGGAAACCAAGTCTTGTGGGGAAAGTGCACCACCTCTTCAGAGTGTAAAATCTAAGTACTTAGCCATGTCCCTGGTAAACGACAATTTGAGCATCAAGACATGGAAGCAATCAAGAATCTCATCATTCAAATTTCTAAGTTAAAATCTTGTGGTTTGAACAAGGGTTGTTTGAAATCTTCAATCTTTGATTGAGAGATGCCTTGGTTAAAGGATCTTCAAATATTTGATTGAGAAAAATGATTTTGTCAAGTTAAAACCTAGTGTTTTCAAAATGATAAGGAAAAATCTATTTTGAGCAATGCAAGCCTCTAGCCAAATGCATATAGATGATAGACTCTACTATACTACCATAGTATCACTTGCCAATACAATTCAAATGTATTGACCCTTGTGGCTGTAACTTGTAATGTTGCAGGTTTGATTGATTTTAGTGAAGATTGATTGTTTAGGATTACAAAGTCTACAACCAACATTTGCCTATGGCACTTTGAAGATGAAGGACCCATGCTTATAGTTATTCCGCTGCAATGTAATGTAATAGCCAAATGAGCTATGTAAGATGTAATAAAATTATGTTATTCCTGGTTATAAAGTTATATTATGACCTTTGTTTCTTGTTATTACATCTTAACTGTGGACGCTAGCTATTGATCCAGGGACTAGAATTGTAAACACAGGGGACTCCACCTTATATTGTTGTAAGGTTGGGACACTCCCTCTACAGTTTTATATGATACAACCAAAGGGTTTTGTCGATCCTAAGGATGCTAACAAGGTATGCAAGATTCATCGATCCATTTATGGACTAAAGCAAACATCCCGGAGTTGGAATCTCCGCTTTGATGAGGTGATCAAAGAGTTTGGATTTGTCCAAACTTATGGAGAGGCTTGTATTTACAAGAAATTGAGTGGGATCAATGTGGCATTTCTGATATTATATGTGGATGACATATTATTGATCGGAAATGATATAGATCTTTTAAACAGTGTTAAAAGTTATCTAAACAACAAATTTTCAATGAAGAACCTAGGTGAAGCGTCATACATATTAGGCATAAAGATCTATAGGGATAGATCTAGGCTCCTAATAGGGCTATCGCAAAGTACATACCTTGATAAGATTTTAAAGAAGTTTAAAATGGCCGGAAATAAGAAGGGGTTCTTACCTATGTTGCAAGGAAATACATTGAGTAAGAATCAAAGTCCGGCTACGACGGAAGAAAGAGAGATAATGGACAAAGTCCCCTATGCTTCAGCCATAGGCTCTATAATGTACGCCATGCTATGTACAAGACCGTATGTGTCACATGCTATTAGTTTGACTAGTAGGTACCAATCGGATCCAGGATCGGAACACTGGATAGCGGTCAATAATATCCTTAAGTACTTGCGAAGAACTAAGGATATGTTTCTTGTGTACGTAGGTGAAGAAGAGCTCATCGCTAAGTGTTATGTCGATGCTAGCTTTGACACCGATCCGGATGACTCTAAGTCTCAATCCGGATACGTATTTCTCATGAATAGTGGAGCGGTTAGTTGGAGGAGTTCCAAACAACCCGTGGTGGCGGGATCAACAACGGAGGCCGAATATGTTGCTGCTTCGGAAGCGGCTCAGGAAGCAGTTTGGATGAAGGAGTTCATTACCGAACTAGGTGTGGTTGCGAGTGCTTTGGACCCAATGGTGATCTATTGTGACAATGATGGCGCTCAGCTGTCACATCCCAAGATTTTCCAAATCTCGTAATGTGAAAATAAATGAATAAAATAAAACTTTGTTTGATTTTCAGGGCCAGAAGAAACTTTTTAAATTCAATTGGAACTTCAAACCCATTTGAATTAAATAAAATCCTAAAAGGATTTATAAAGATAAACATTTATTAAAGGAAATTAAAATGTTTTAAAGTTACTATTTTGAATCTTTAAATAAAAAGATTTGGTTTTCAAAAGAAAAGGTGGATTCATAAATAAGGATTATTTTATAAAGCCAAATTAAACCTTGACCAAACTTTGGAATTAAAACATTTTGTTTTGAATAAAAATAGTAAAGGTTTATTAAATAAAATAATAAGGAATTAATATCCAAATTTTATTTAAATAAAAGGTTTTACCATTTTAATTAAAACATCAAACTTATTAAATTGTTTTAAATAAGTTTCCAAGTATTTTATATTCTCTAATAAAACCTACTAAAGTGTTTTGGCTTTATTTTAGATTTGAAAATAAATATCTCAATAAAACAAACCCTAGTTGATTTAATAATGAAAGTCTATTTTATTTAATTAATAAAAGACTCTAAAATAAAATGTTATTTTGTTTTTAAACAAGTTTTCCAAATATTCTTTATTTCCAAATAAAACCTACTGATTTGATTTTGAAAACATTTGGATTTCAAATAAAGATTTTATTAATAAACAACAAAAACTATATTTAACTTAATAAACCATGGCCTACTTATTTAATTAAGGATGGAACCTAAAAAGATTAAAGTATTAATTATTTTATTTAGGATTTTGGTTCAGGTTACTAAACAGAACCAAATTCTTAGTTACAATGTTTGGTGAAGATTTGAATTGTTATGAATGCTTGAGAATTGTTTGAAATAACAAATCAGGAAATAGAAATGGAAAATAGAAAAAGAATCAGATAGAAAAAAAATATGGGAATGGACTGACCCAACTGAGCCAGCCCAAACAGCCCACCTAGCCCAATTCCCACCCCACCACAGCGAAGCTTTTCTCACCGTAGAAAGAACCCTCGGAGCAACCGACAAGTGGACCCCTCCCCTTCTCCTTTTCCCACTGACCAGTGGACCCCTTTCCACTGTTCTCCTTCCCCACCCCGCATGACCTCTTCTCCCCCTCGCCGGCCGTTGCAGGCTATTGATTCGTGGCTTGATTACGCCTTAACACGGCCACCATAACTCGCAGCGATCAAGCACACTTAAGCGCCAGCGCCTCCTCCTCCATTTTCCCCAGACACCCCTCATCGACACGCCCCCAGGCCGAAGAATTTTGCCCTGCACTTCCTCTGTCTCCGACGACGCTCCGACGCCGATTCCGGCGGCCTCACATCGCCCCTTGCCTCCCCAAGCACGCAGGCACATTCCCCACTTCCTGTAGCATCTCCCTGCACCTTCCATTCGACCACGGGCACCTCGGAACCTCGACTCCAACACACCACTGAACGCCACCGTCTACTGCTGTTCTCCGACGACGTCTCCCCGGTAAAACCTGACTCCCCTCTCATCCCCGTGGACACGATGATGATCTCCAAGCTCTTACGAACCTAACCGCACCTTCCGTTTGTCCTAGGGCGCCCTCTATCCTCACCTTCGACAACATCTGAACAAGACCGACGCCGCCCTGACTCCGGCGAGAGATTGCCGACCCATCTGTGCGCCCCCTTGCCAACCAGTACCACCTCGAGCATCCCCACACTTCGGAGAACCTGGTGAGTCACTTCCTTTCCTCCCTCGCTTCCTCTATCACCAGCCCCGCCGTAGCCAGAGCCAGCGCCGCCACCTGCCGCCGCTAGCACCGCCCACCTCTGGTCAACCGCACGGTAGCCGTGTGATCTGGATCCAACGGGTACGATAGTTTCACTTAACGTCGAAGAGGTACGCTACCTACGCCACACGATCCATCTTGATCCAACGCCTCTCGGTGCTTGATCCAACCGAAGCGGTATCAGCGAATAAGGATAGGACACGTGTCTGTTGATTTGTTTTAAAACTGAATTTGAAATCAGATTGATATGCAATTTTCAAACCTCTGTAACTTTTGATCCACACGTCCAAAAATTACAAATTTTATATCAATGGATTCAGGAGAACAAGCCCTAGCCAACCATGGCCTTAGTTTGACAAATAGTATCTGTTAGCTTGTTTGAATTTGCAGAAACATTTGTGTACTTGTTTAGATTAGAAAAATTGTTTAAAAATGATTTTTGGATTAAAACCTTTGCAAAATGGTTTGTTGTGATCTTACTGACCCTAGGAACCAACCTTTGGTATTAAGAATGATTTTTGTAAGATTTAGGTTGGATTACTTGACTTAGTCACTTTCTAGTCAAATAAAAAGAATGGTTTTTGTTATAAAGATATGTTTATAGAAAGAAAACCTTAAGAAAATGGTTTTATCAAACCCACTGACCCAAAACACCAAGTTTTGAAAATTAACAACTCATTTGATGAACAACTTAATAGTTTGCCTTGATAAAATATTTTTCACCACATGAAATGATGAATGGATTTAAAAATGGTTTATGGATAAAAACCCATTTGCTAATGACTTTGCCACTTTGGTGAATGGCCAATTTGGATCTTACAAAGTTTAGAAGCCTAGTGGAGACCATCCTTGCAATAGAACCAAACCTTTGCATGCTTATGCATGACTTAGATTCCATTACCTTGTGTGTGTGAAAAATTGTTTGTTTGACTTTGGTTTGGAATGTGAATTGAAATTGTGTTTGCTTGATTGACTTGTAGTGAAGTGTGAGACTAGAAAGATCAAGGAGTGAACCACCATTCCCTACCAAAAAGGCAAGTGATGCTTCATACTTTTTGTCCCATTACTTTCACTATGCATTAGTGATTTTGCTAAGTAAACTTGCATGGATTTTGCTAAGTATAGATCCTGCTATAGTAAAACCTAATAGATGAATCCTTAGTAGGATTTTCCTAAGTTAGGATTCCTATTACAATCAAGCTTAGCCTAGCTAATAGAAAACATGGGTGGAATATATATTCACACTATGGAAAAATATTCTAAGTCTGAGGACTTGTGATTTTGTTTAATAAAACAACTAAGTTAATGAATCACCTGGGTGGAATGGGCTTGCTTGGTGGAGATTGGTTGAGTGGTTCACAATGCCATAGACTTGGATTGTGTATCTCACTTGTGGTATGCCACCCAGGAACAAAGAGATTTGAGATGTCAAATGTTGAGAAGCTTCAAGTGCAACCACTTGGCAATATGGGCTCTGCCATGATCATATAGGTTGCAAGAACTTAGCCATATGGACAGTGGGTGGTAGTGTTTGATAGGTTGGAGCGCGTCCATTTTGGTCTAAGGGAAAGCTTCTGAAAGATCTTGTCTTGGGAAACCAAGTCTTGTGGGGAAAGTGCACCACCTCTGCAGAGTGTAAAATCTAAGTACTTAGCCATGTCCCTGGTAAAGGACAATTTGAGCATCAAGACATGGAAGCAATCAAGAATCTCATCATTCAAATTTCTAAGTTAAAATCTTGTGGATTGAACAAGGGTTGTTTGAATTCTTCAATCATTGATGGAGAGATGGCTTGGTACAAGGATCTTGAAATCTTTGATTGAGGGAAATGATTTTGTCAAGCAAAAACTTAGTATTTTCAAAATGATAAGAAAAATCTATTTTGAGAAATGCAAGCCTCAACTCCACTTAGCCAAATGCATTTAGATGATAGACTCCACTATACTACCATAGTATCACTTGCCAATACAATTCAAATGTATTGACCCTTGTGGCTGTAACTTGTATGTTGCAGGTTTGATTGATTTTAGTGAAGATTGTTTGATTAGGATTACAAAGTCTACAACCAACATCTGCCTGTGGCACTTTGAAGATGAAGGACCCCATGCTTATAGTTATTCCGCTGCAATGTAATGTAATAGCCATATGAGCTATGAAAGATGTAATAAAATTATGTTATTCCTGGTTATAAAGTTATATTATGACCTTTGTTTCTTGATATTACATCTTAACTGTGGATGCTAGCTATTGATCCAGGGACTAGCATTGTAAACACAGGAGGGATCAATCTTATCTAAGGTTGGGACCTCTACAGATGGTATCAGAGCATTGTGTTGCCTGTAGGATTTGTAAACCCTAGGACTGGACAAAAACCCTTAGAAAAATAGGAGTGTATTTGTTCCAAAAACTTATTTACAAAAACACTTGTAAACTCTTTCCTCAACCATTTTGGTTTAACTCTACACCTCTTCTACTTCAACTTGATGGAAAAGCCAACCCCATGACCAAAGACTACACCATATGCAAAGGACTTCTTCAATTTCTTCAACTCTAATGACTTCAACATCTTCAACTCTAAAGACTTCAACATCTTCCGCATATTCACCAAGGACTTCCAATATGGATATCACCAAGGACTACAAGTGAAACAAGGAAATCTTGCTTAAGATTTAGAGACTGAGGGAATGCAAAATAAGAAGAAGCCATCAACAACTTTGAAGTATTGTGACCAAGAGCTTTTCTCAAAGAAACCATGATCCCATACAAGAAGAATCATAAAGGAAGAAAAAAAAATCACAAGTAAACCATATAGATGGACCACCATAATCTAGCTAAGTCAAAACCATCAACTTATGTGGTGTAACAAAAATGTTTTGTTGCCTAAGTATGTGCTTGAACCTTGTTGTTTGGGTGCAAAGTTGTTTGTGAATATTTGGTTGTGATTGCATGCACATTGTTTGTGTGAATTGTGGTGTGTGTGATTAGAATTGATTCCTTAGAAAAATCTTGCCTATTCTAACCTCCCTTCAACCCAAACAGATGACTACCCCAAAGGATTCCAAGGTTGATGACACCAACACCAACCAAGCTGACAGCATGAGAGAGCTCATAGCAACCCAACACCAGTTGAACCAACTGACAGCTCAGTTCATAGTCAACAATAGTGATAAAGATCCAGCACTACAAAAGTTTCTGGAGGAGCAATCCCAACTGATGCTTAAGGTGACTAATCAAATGATCAGTATGGAAGAAAACTATCCCAAAAGAGTTTATGATAACAAAGATGACAAGAATGTTGTTCTAGATGGAGCCCCAGCTTGCATTATTTGTGGAGACAAGGATCATACTTCCAAGGAGCATGAAGGTCAATGCCCTAATTGTGAAGAGGAACATCCTATTGGACAATGTCCTACCTCTCAAGCCACTTGCTACCTATGTGAAGGAAGTGATCATATTCCTAGTCAATGTCCTATCTACTCCATGGTGGAACAAAGGAAACAAGAAGGATCCAAGTCTACCAAAGGAAAAGGACCACTTATACCTCCAAACAAGACAACCCAATTCAAAGGACTAAAGAAACTTAAGAAACAAAAGCAAGACATGAGCCTTGCACAATGTCGTAAATGTAAGGAAATGGGACACTACTCCAGTGGATGCCCAGAGAACAAGAAGAATAAAGAGATTGACCAAGTGTGGTGCAACAACTGCAAAGAGTTAGGCCACTATGTAGCAACTTGTCCACAAGAGTCACGTAAAGAACTCAAGGACATTCATTGTTTCAACTGCAAGAATCCAGGACATTATGCAAGCAACTGTCCAGAAAAGATGAAGAACAAGTTGAACAAGCCTATGGAGAAACTCAACCTTGGCCCATGAGTCAAGTATGGAAACCAAGGACACCATGCAAATGTTGCTTAGAGAAATTTCCCAGGATCCCAAGAAGGCCAATATGTAATTTTTGTTTGAAAATTTTTAAGGGTGGTAGTACCCTAGATGTTTTGAGCCTACTTGTAACCCTAGCCTCCCCAAATCTCGGGACGAGATTTATTTTAAGGGTGGTAGCCTGTCACATCCCAAGATTTTCCAAATCTCGTAATGTGAAAATAAATGAATAAAATAAAACTTTGTTTGATTTTCAGGGCCAGAAGAAACTTTTTAAATTCAATTGGAACTTCAAACCCATTTGAATTAAATAAAATCCTAAAAGGATTTATAAAGATAAACATTTATTAAAGGAAATTAAAATGTTTTAAAGTTACTATTTTGAATCTTTAAATAAAAAGATTTGGTTTTCAAAAGAAAAGGTGGATTCATAAATAAGGATTATTTTATAAAGCCAAATTAAACCTTGACCAAACTTTGGAATTAAAACATTTTGTTTTGAATAAAAATAGTAAAGGTTTATTAAATAAAATAATAAGGAATTAATATCCAAATTTTATTTAAATAAAAGGTTTTACCATTTTAATTAAAACATCAAACTTATTAAATTGTTTTAAATAAGTTTCCAAGTATTTTATATTCTGTAATAAAACCTACTAAAGTGTTTTGGCTTTATTTTAGATTTCAAAATAAATATCTCAATAAAACAAACCCTAGTTGATTTAATAATGAAAGTCTATTTTATTTAATTAATAAAGGACTCTAAAATAAAATGTTATTTTGTTTTTAAACAAGTTTTCCAAATATCTTTATTTCCAAATAAAACCTACTGATTTGATTTTGAAAACATTTGGATTTCAAATAAAGATTTTATTAATAAACAACAAAAACTCTATTTAAATTAATAAACCATGGCCTACTTATTTAATTAAGGATGGAACCTAAAAAGATTAAAGTATTAATTATTTTATTTAGGATTTTGGTTCAGGTTACTAAACAGAACCAAATTCTTAGTTACAATGTTTGGTGAAGATTTGAATTGTTATGAATGCTTGAGAATTGTTTGAAATAAC
This sequence comes from Avena sativa, assembly GCA_916181665.1. Lineage (NCBI taxonomy): Eukaryota > Viridiplantae > Streptophyta > Magnoliopsida > Poales > Poaceae > Avena > Avena sativa. The sequence continues at coordinate 248,996,886 of OV702284.1, read as the reverse complement.
AAATCAGGAAATAGAAATGGAAAATAGAAAAAGAATCAGACAGAAAAAAAAATATGGGAATGGACTGACCCAACTGAGCCAGCCCAAACAGCCCACCTAGCCCAATTCCCACCCCACCGCAGCGAAGCGTTTCTCACCGTAGAAAGAACCCTCGGAGCAACCGACAAGTGGACCCCTCCCCTTCTCCTTTTCCCACTGACCAGTGGACCCCTTTCCACTGTTCTCCTTCCCCACCCCGCACGACCTCTTCTCCCCCTCGCCGGCCGTTGCAGGCTATTGATTCGTGGCTTGATTACGCCTTAACACGGCCACCATAACTCGAAGCGATCAAGCACACTTAAGCGCCAGCGCCTCCTCCTCCATTTTCCCCAGACACCCCTCATCGACACGCCCCCAGGCCGAAGAATTTTGCCCTGCACTTCCTCTGTCTCCGACGACGCTCCGACGCCGATTCCGGCGGCCTCACATCGCCCCTTGCCTCCCCAAGCACGCAGGCACATTCCCCACTTCATGTAGCATCTCCCTGCACCTTCCATTCGACCACGGGCACCTCGGAACCTCGACTCCAACACACCACTGAACGCCACCGTCTACTGCTGTTCTCCGACGACGTCTCCCCGGTAAAACCTGACTTCCCTCTCATCCCCGTGGACACGATGATGATCTCCAAGCTCTTACGAACCTAACCGCACCTTCCGTTTGTCCTAGGGCGCCCTCTATCCTCACCTTCAACAACATCTGAACAAGACCGACGCCGCCCTGACTCCGGCGAGAGATTGCCGACCCATCTGTGCGCCCCCTTGCCAACCAGTACCACCTCGAGCATCCCCACACTTCGGAGAACCTGGTGAGTCACTTCCTTTCCTCCCTCGCTTCCTCTATCACCAGCCCCGCCGTAGCCAGAGCCAGCGCCGCCACCTGCCGCCGCTAGCACCGCCCACCTCTGGTCAACCGCACGGTAGCCGTGCGATCTGGATCCAACGGGTACGATAGTTTCACTTAACGTCGAAGAGGTACGCTACCTACGCCACACGATCCAGCTTGATCCAACGCCTCTCGGTGCTTGATCCAACCGAAGCGGTATCAGCGAATAAGGATAGGACACGTGTCTGTTGATTTGTTTTAAAACTGAATTTGAAATCAGATTGATATGCAATTTTCAAACCTCTGTAACTTTTGATCCACACGTCCAAAAATTACAAATTTTATATCAATGGATTCAGGAGAACAAGCCCTAGCCAACCATGGCCTTAGTTTGACAAATAGTATCTGTTAGCTTGTTTGAATTTGCAGAAACATTTGTGTACTTGTTTAGATTAGAAAAATTGTTTAAAAATGATTTTTGGATTAAAACCTTTGCAAAATGGTTTGTTGTGATCTTACTGACCCTAGGAACCAACCTTTGGTATTAAGAATGATTTTTGTAAGATTTAGGTTGGATTACTTGACTTAGTCACTTTCTAGTCAAATAAAAAGAATGGTTTTTGTTATAAAAAAATGTTTATGGAAAGAAAACCTTAAGAAAATGGTTTTATCAAACCCACTGACCCAAAACACCAAGTTTTGAAAATTAACAACTCATTTGATGAACAACTTAATAGTTTGCCTTGATAAAACATTTTTCACCACATGAAATGATGAATGGATTTAAAAATGGTTTATGGATAAAAACCCATTTGCTAATGACTTTGCCACTTTGGTGAATGGCCAATTTGGATCTTACAAAGTTTAGAAGCCTAGTGGAGACCATCCTTGCAATAGAACCAAACCTTTGCATGCTTATGCATGACTTAGATTCCATTACCTTGTGTGTGTGAAAAATTGTTTGTTTGACTTTGGTTTGGAATGTGAATTGAAATTGTGTTTGCTTGATTGACTTGTAGTGAAGTGTGAGACTAGCAAGATCAAGGAGTGAACCACCATTCCCTACCAAAAAGGCAAGTGATGCTTCATACTTTTTGTCCCATTACTTTCACTATGCATTAGTGATTTTGCTAAGTAAACTTGCATGGATTTTGCTAAGTATAGATCATGCTATAGTAAAACCTAATAGATGAATCCTTAGTAGGATTTTCCTAAGTTAAGATTCCTATTACAATCAAGCTTAGCCTAGCTAATAGAAAACATGGGTGGAATATATATTCACACTATGGAAAAATATTCTAAGTCTGAGGACTTGTGATTTTGTTTAATAAAACAACTAAGTTAATGAATCACCTGGGTGGAATGGGCTTGCTTGGTGGAGATTGGTTGAGTGGTTCACAATGCCATAGACTTGGATTGTGTATCTCACTTGTGGTATGCCACCCAGGAACAAAGAGATTTGAGATGTCAAATGTTGAGAAGCTTCAAGTGCAACCACTTGGCAATATGGGCTCTGCCATGATCATATAGGTTGCAAGAACTTAGCCATATGGACAGTGGGTGGTAGTGTTTGATAGGTTGGAGCGCGTCCATTTTGGTCTAAGGGAAATCTTCTAAAAGATCTTGTCTTGGGAAACCAAGTCTTGTGGGGAAAGTGCACCACCTCTGCAGAGTGTAAAATCTAAGTACTTAGCCATGTCCCTGGTAAAGGACAATTTGAGCATCAAGACATGGAAGCAATCAAGAATCTCATCATTCAAATTTCTAAGTTAAAATCTTGTGGATTGAACAAGGGTTGTTTGAATTCTTCAATCATTGATGGAGAGATGGCTTGGTACAAGGATCTTGAAATCTTTGATTGAGGGAAATAATTTTGTCAAGCAAAAACTTAGTATTTTCAAAATGATAAGAAAAATCTATTTTGAGCAATGCAAGCCTCAACTCCACTTAGCCAAATGCATTTAGATGATAGACTCCACTATACTACCATAGTATCACTTGCCAATACAATTCAAATGTATTGACCCTTGTGGCTGTAACTTGTATGTTGCAGGTTTGATTGATTTTAGTGAAGATTGTTTGATTAGGATTACAAAGTCTACAACCAACATCTGCCTGTGGCACTTTGAAGATGAAGGACCCCATGCTTATAGTTATTCCGCTGCAATGTAATGTAATAGCCATATGAGCTATGAAAGATGTAATAAAATTATGTTATTCCTGGTTATAAAGTTATATTATGACCTTTGTTTCTTGATATTACATCTTAACTGTGGATGCTAGCTATTGATCCAGGGACTAGCATTGTAAACACAGGAGGGATCAATCTTATCTAAGGTTGGGACCTCTACAGATGGTATCAGAGCATTGTGTTGCCTGTAGGATTTGTAAACCCTAGGACTGGACAAAAACCCTTAGAAAAATAGGAGTGTATTTGTTCCAAAAACTTATTTACAAAAACACTTGTAAACTCTTTCCTCAACCATTTTGGTTTAACTCTACACCTCTTCTACTTCAACTTGATGGAAAAGCCAACCCCATGACCAAAGACTACACCATATGCAAAGGACTTCTTCAATTTCTTCAACTCTAATGACTTCAACATCTTCAACTCTAAAGACTTCAACATCTTCCGCATATTCACCAAGGACTTCCAATATGGATATCACCAAGGACTACAAGTGAAACAAGGAAATCTTGCTTAAGATTTAGAGACTGAGGGAATGCAAAATAAGAAGAAGCCATCAACAACTTTGAAGTATTGTGACCAAGAGCTTTTCTCAAAGAAACCATGATCCCATACAAGAAGAATCATAAAGGAAGAAAAAAAATCACAAGTAAACCATATAGATGGACCACCATAATCTAGCTAAGTCAAAACCACCAACTTATGTGGTGTAACAAAAATGTTTTGTTGCCTAAGTATGTGCTTGAACCTTGTTGTTTGGGTGCAAAGTTGTTTGTGAATATTTGGTTGCGATTGCATGCACATTGTTTGTGTGAATTGTGGTGTGTGTGATTAGAATTGATTCCTTAGAAAAATCTTGCCTATTCTAACCTCCCTTCAACCCAAACAGATGACTACCCCAAAGGATTCCAAGGTTGATGACACCAACACCAACCAAGCTGACAGCATGAGAGAGCTCATAGCAACCCAACACCAGTTGAACCAACTAACAGCTCAGTTCATAGTCAACAATAGTGATAAAGATCCAGCACTACAAAAGTTTCTGGAGGAGCAATCCCAACTGATGCTTAAGGTGACTAATCAAATGATCAGTATGGAAGAAAACTATCCCAAAAGAGTTTATGATAACAAAGATGACAAGAATGTTGTTCTAGATGGAGCCCCAGCTTGCATTATTTGTGGAGACAAGGATCATACTTCCAAGGAGCATGAAGGTCAATGCCCTAATTGTGAAGAGGAACATCCTATTGGACAATGTCCTACCTCTCAAGCCACTTGCTACCTATGTGAAGGAAGTGATCATATTCCTAGTCAATGTCCTATCTACTCCATGGTGGAACAAAGGAAACAAGAAGGATCCAAGTCTACCAAAGGAAAAGGACCACTTATACCTCTAAACAAGACAACCCAATTCAAAGGACTAAAGAAACTTAAGAAACAAAAGCAAGACATGAGCCTTGCACAATGTCGTAAATGTAAGGAAATGGGACACTACTCCAGTGGATGCCCAGAGAACAAGAAGAATAAAGAGATTGACCAAGTGTGGTGCAACAACTGCAAAGAGTTAGGCCACTATGTAGCAACTTGTCCACAAGAGCCACGTAAAGAACTCAAGGACATTCATTGTTTCAACTGCAAGAATCCAGGACATTATGCAAGCAACTGTCCAGAAAAGATGAAGAACAAGTTGAACAAGCCTATGGAGAAACTCAACCTTGGCCCATGAGTCAAGTATGGAAACCAAGGACACCATGCAAATGTTGCTTAGAGAAATTTCCCAGGATCCCAAGAAGGCCAATATGTAATTTTTGTTTGAAATTTTTTAAGGGTGGTAGTACCCTAGATGTTTTGAGCCTACTTGTAACCCTAGCCTCCCCAAATCTCGGGACGAGATTTATTTTAAGGGTGGTAGCCTGTCACATCCCAAGATTTTCCAAATCTCGTAATGTGAAAATAAATGAATAAAATAAAACTTTGTTTGATTTTCAGGGCCAGAAGAAACTTTTTAAATTCAATTGGAACTTCAAACCCATTTGAATTAAATAAAATCCTAAAAGGATTTATAAAGATAAACATTTATTAAAGGAAATTAAAATGTTTTAAAGTTACTATTTTGAATCTTTAAATAAAAAGATTTGGTTTTCAAAAGAAAAGGTGGATTCATAAATAAGGATTATTTTATAAAGCCAAATTAAACCTTGACCAAACTTTGGAATTAAAACATTTTGTTTTGAATAAAAATAGTAAAGGTTTATTAAATAAAATAATAAGGAATTAATATCCAAATTTTATTTAAATAAAAGGTTTTACCATTTTAATTAAAACATCAAACTTATTAAATTGTTTTAAATAAGTTTCCAAGTATTTTATATTCTGTAATAAAACCTACTAAAGTGTTTTGGCTTTATTTTAGATTTCAAAATAAATATCTCAATAAAACAAACCCTAGTTGATTTAATAATGAAAGTCTATTTTATTTAATTAATAAAGGACTCTAAAATAAAATGTTATTTTGTTTTTAAACAAGTTTTCCAAATATCTTTATTTCCAAATAAAACCTACTGATTTGATTTTGAAAACATTTGGATTTCAAATAAAGATTTTATTAATAAACAACAAAAACTCTATTTAAATTAATAAACCATGGCCTACTTATTTAATTAAGGATGGAACCTAAAAAGATTAAAGTATTAATTATTTTATTTAGGATTTTGGTTCAGGTTACTAAACAGAACCAAATTCTTAGTTACAATGTTTGGTGAAGATTTGAATTGTTATGAATGCTTGAGAATTGTTTGAAATAACAAATCAGGAAATAGAAATGGAAAATAGAAAAAGAATCAGACAGAAAAAAAAATATGGGAATGGACTGACCCAACTGAGCCAGCCCAAACAGCCCACCTAGCCCAATTCCCACCCCACCGCAGCGAAGCGTTTCTCACCGTAGAAAGAACCCTCGGAGCAACCGACAAGTGGACCCCTCCCCTTCTCCTTTTCCCACTGACCAGTGGACCCCTTTCCACTGTTCTCCTTCCCCACCCCGCACGACCTCTTCTCCCCCTCGCCGGCCGTTGCAGGCTATTGATTCGTGGCTTGATTACGCCTTAACACGGCCACCATAACTCGCAGCGATCAAGCACACTTAAGCGCCAGCGCCTCCTCCTCCATTTTCCCCAGACACCCCTCGTCGACACGCCCCCAGGCCGAAGAATTTTGCCCTGCACTTCCTCTGTCTCCGACGACGCTCCGACGCCGATTCCGGCGGCCTCACATCGCCCCTTGCCTCCCCAAGCACGCAGGCACATTCCCCACTTCCTGTAGCATCTCCCTGCACCTTCCATTCGACCACGGGCACCTCGGAACCTCGACTCCAACACACCACTGAACGCCACCGTCTACTGCTGTTCTCCGACGACGTCTCCCCGGTAAAACCTGACTCCCCTCTCATCCCCGTGGACACGATGATGATCTCCAAGCTCTTACGAACCTAACTGCACCTTCCGTTTGTCCTAGGGCGCCCTCTATCCTCACCTTCGACAACATCTGAACAAGACCGACGCCGCCCTGACTCCGGCGAGAGATTGCCGACCCATCTGTGCGCCCCCTTGCCAACCAGTACCACCTCGAGCATCCCCACACTTCGGAGAACCTGGTGAGTCACTTCCTTTCCTCCCTCGCTTCCTCTATCACCAGCCCCGCCGTAGCCAGAGCCAGCGCCGCCACCTGCCGCCGCTAGCACCGCCCACCTCTGGTCAACCGCATGGTAGCCGTGCGATCTGGATCCAACGGGTACGATAGTTTCACTTAACGTCGAAGAGGTACGCTACCTACGCCACACGATCCAGCTTGATCCAACGCCTCTCGGTGCTTGATCCAACCGAAGCGGTATCAGCGAATAAGGATAGGACACGTGTCTGTTGATTTGTTTTAAAACTGAATTTGAAATCAGATTGATATGCAATTTTCAAACCTCTGTAACTTTTGATCCACACGTCCAAAAATTACAAATTTTATATCAATGGATTCAGGAGAACAAGCCCTAGCCAACCATGGCCTTAGTTTGACAAATAGTATCTGTTAGCTTGTTTGAATTTGCAGAAACATTTGTGTACTTGTTTAGATTAGAAAAATTGTTTAAAAATGATTTTTGGATTAAAACCTTTGCAAAATGGTTTGTTGTGATCTTACTGACCCTAGGAACCAACCTTTGGTATTAAGAATGATTTTTGTAAGATTTAGGTTGGATTACTTGACTTAGTCACTTTCTAGTCAAATAAAAAGAATGGTTTTTGTTATAAAAAAATGTTTATGGAAAGAAAACCTTAAGAAAATGGTTTTATCAAACCCACTGACCCCAAACACCAAGTTTTGAAAATTAACAACTCATTTGATGAACAACTTAATAGTTTGCCTTGATAAAACATTTTTCACCACATGAAATGATGAATGGATTTAAAAATGGTTTATGGATAAAAACCCATTTGCTAATGACTTTGCCACTTTGGTGAATGGCCAATTTGGATCTTACAAAGTTTAGAAGCCTAGTGGAGACCATCCTTGCAATAGAACCAAACCTTTGCATGCTTATGCATGACTTAGATTCCATTACCTTGTGTGTGTGAAAAATTGTTTGTTTGACTTTGGTTTGGAATGTGAATTGAAATTGTGTTTGCTTGATTGACTTGTAGTGAAGTGTGAGACTAGCAAGATCAAGGAGTGAACCACCATTCCCTACCAAAAAGGCAAGTGATGCTTCATACTTTTTGTCCCATTACTTTCACTATGCATTAGTGATTTTGCTAAGTAAACTTGCATGGATTTTGCTAAGTATAGATCATGCTATAGTAAAACCTAATAGATGAATCCTTAGTAGGATTTTCCTAAGTTAAGATTCCTATTACAATCAAGCTTAGCCTAGCTAATAGAAAACATGGGTGGAATATATATTCACACTATGGAAAAATATTCTAAGTCTGAGGACTTGTGATTTTGTTTAATAAAACAACTAAGTTAATGAATCACCTGGGTGGAATGGGCTTGCTTGGTGGAGATTGGTTGAGTGGTTCACAATGCCATAGACTTGGATTGTGTATCTCACTTGTGGTATGCCACCCAGGAACAAAGAGATTTGAGATGTCAAATGTTGAGAAGCTTCAAGTGCAACCACTTGGCAATATGGGCTCTGCCATGATCATATAGGTTGCAAGAACTTAGCCATATGGACAGTGGGTGGTAGTGTTTGATAGGTTGGAGCGCGTCCATTTTGGTCTAAGGGAAATCTTCTAAAAGATCTTGTCTTGGGAAACCAAGTCTTGTGGGGAAAGTGCACCACCTCTGCAGAGTGTAAAATCTAAGTACTTAGCCATGTCCCTGGTAAAGGACAATTTGAGCATCAAGACATGGAAGCAATCAAGAATCTCATCATTCAAATTTCTAAGTTAAAATCTTGTGGATTGAACAAGGGTTGTTTGAATTCTTCAATCATTGATGGAGAGATGGCTTGGTACAAGGATCTTGAAATCTTTGATTGAGGGAAATGATTTTGTCAAGCAAAAACTTAGTATTTTCAAAATGATAAGAAAAATCTATTTTGAGCAATGCAAGCCTCAACTCCACTTAGCCAAATGCATTTAGATGATAGACTCCACTATACTACCATAGTATCACTTGCCAATACAATTCAAATGTATTGACCCTTGTGGCTGTAACTTGTATGTTGCAGGTTTGATTGATTTTAGTGAAGATTGTTTGATTAGGATTACAAAGTCTACAACCAACATCTGCCTGTGGCACTTTGAAGATGAAGGACCCCATGCTTATAGTTATTCCGCTGCAATGTAATGTAATAGCCATATGAGCTATGAAAGATGTAATAAAATTATGTTATTCCTGGTTATAAAGTTATATTATGACCTTTGTTTCTTGATATTACATCTTAACTGTGGATGCTAGCTATTGATCCAGGGACTAGCATTGTAAACACAGGAGGGATCAATCTTATCTAAGTTTGGGACCTCTACAGATGGTATCAGAGCATTGTGTTGCCTGTAGGATTTGTAAACCCTAGGACTGGACAAAAACCCTTAGAAAAATAGGAGTGTATTTGTTCCAAAAAGTTATTTACAAAAACACTTGTAAACTCTTTCCTCAACCATTTTGGTTTAACTCTACACCTCTTCTACTTCAACTTGATGGAAAAGCCAACCCCATGACCAAAGACTACACCATATGCAAAGGACTTCTTCAATTTCTTCAACTCTAATGACTTCAACATCTTCAACTCTAAAGACTTCAACATCTTCAGCATATTCACCAAGGACTTCCAATATGGATATCACCAAGGACTACAAGTGAAACAAGGAAATCTTGCTTAAGATTTAGAGACTGAGGGAATGCAAAATAAGAAGAAGCCATCAACAACTTTGAAGTATTGTGACCAAGAGCTTTTCTCAAAGAAACCATGATCCCATACAAGAAGAATCATAAAGGAAGAAAAAAAATCACAAGTAAACCATATAGATGGACCACCATAATCTAGCTAAGTCAAAACCACCAACTTATGTGGTGTAACAAAAATATTTTGTTGCCTAAGTATGTCCTTGAACCTTGTTGTTTGGGTGCAAAGTTGTTTGTGAATATTTGGTTGTGATTGCATGCTCATTGTTTGTGTGAATTGTGGTGTGTGTGATTAGAATTGATTCCTTAGAAAAATCTTGCCTATTCTAACCTCCCTTCAACCCAAACAGATGACTACCCCAAAGGATTCCAAGGTTGATGACACCAACACCAACCAAGCTGACAGCATGAGAGAGCTCATAGCAACCCAACACCAGTTGAACCAACTGACAGCTCAGTTCATAGTCAACAATAGTGATAAAGATCCAGCACTACAAAAGTTTCTGGAGGAGCAATCCCAACTGATGCTTAAGGTGACTAATCAAATGATCAGTATGGAAGAAAACTATCCCAAAAGAGTTTATGATAACAAAGATGACAAGAATGTTGTTCTAGATGGAGCCCCACCTTGCATTATTTGTGGAGACAAGGATCATACTTCCAAGGAGCATGAAGGTCAATGCCCCAATTGTGAAGAGGAACATCCTATTGGACAATGTCCTACCTCTCAAGCCACTTGCTACCTATGTGAAGGAAGTGATCATATTCCTAGTCAATGTCCTATCTACTCCATGGTGGAACAAAGGAAACAATAAGGATCCAAGTCTACCAAAGGAAAAGGACCACTTATACCTCCAAACAAGACAACCCAATTCAAAGGACTAAAGAAACTTAAGAAACAAAAGCAAGACATGAGCCTTGCACAATGTCGTAAATGTAAGGAAATGGGACACTACTCCAGTGGATGCCCAGAGAACAAGAAGAATAAAGAGATTGACCAAGTGTGGTGCAACAACTGCAAAGAGTTAGGCCACTATGTAGCAACTTGTCCACAAGAGCCACGTAAAGAACTCAAGGACATTCATTGTTTCAACTGCAAGAATCCAGGACATTATGCAAGCAACTGTCCAGAAAAGATGAAGAACAAGTTGAACAAGCCTATGGAGAAACTCAACCTTGGCCCATGAGTCAAGTATGGAAACCAAGGACACCATGCAAATGTTGCTTAGAGAAATTTCCCAGGATCCCAAGAAGGCCAATATGTAATTTTTGTTTGAAAATTTTTAAGGGTGGTAGTACCCTAGATGTTTTGAGCCTACTTGTAACCCTATCCTCCCCAAATCTCGGGACGAGATTTATTTTAAGGGTGGTAGCCTGTCACATCCCAAGATTTTCCAAATCTCGTAATGTGAAAATAAATGAATAAAATAAAACTTTGTTTGATTTTCAGGGCCAGAAGAAACTTTTTAAATTCAATTGGAACTTCAAACCCATTTGAATTAAATAAAATCCTAAAAGGATTTATAAAGATAAACATTTATTAAAGGAAATTAAAATGTTTTAAAGTTACTATTTTGAATCTTTAAATAAAAAGATTTGGTTTTCAAAAGAAAAGGTGGATTCATAAATAAGGATTATTTTATAAAGCCAAATTAAACCTTGACCAAACTTTGGAATTAAAACATTTTGTTTTGAATAAAAATAGTAAAGGTTTATTAAATAAAATAATAAGGAATTAATATCCAAATTTTATTTAAATAAAAGGTTTTACCATTTTAATTAAAACATAAAACTTATTAAATTGTTTTAAATAAGTTTCCAAGTATTTTATATTCTCTAATAAAACCTACTAAAGTGTTTTGGCTTTATTTTAGATTTCAAAATAAATATCTCAATAAAACAAACCCTAGTTGATTTAATAATGAAAGTCTATTTTATTTAATTAATAAAGGACTCTAAAATAAAATGTTATTTTGTTTTTAAACAAGTTTTCCAAATATTCTTTATTTCCAAATAAAACCTACTGATTTGATTTTGAAAACATTTGGATTTCAAATAAAGATTTTATTAATAAACAACAAAAACTCTATTTAAATTAATAAACCATGGCCTACTTATTTAATTAAGGATGGAACCTAAAAAAGATTAAAGTATTAATTATTTTATTTAGGATTTTGGTTCAGGTTACTAAACAGAACCAAATTCTTAGTTACAATGTTTGGTGAAGATTTGAATTGTTATGAATGCTTGAGAATTGTTTGAAATAACAAATCAGGAAATAGAAATGGAAAATAGAAAAAGAATCAGACAGAAAAAAAATATGGGAATGGACTGACCCAACTGAGCCAGCCCAAACAGCCCACCTAGCCCAATTCCCACCCCACCGCAGCGAAGCGTTTCTCACCGTAGAAAGAACCCTCGGAGCAACCGACAAGTGGACCCCTCCCCTTCTCCTTTTCCCACTGACCAGTGGACCCCTTTCCACTGTTCTCCTTCCCCACCCCGCATGACCTCTTCTCCCCCTCGCCGGCCGTTGCAGGCTATTGATTCGTGGCTTGATTACGCCTTAACACGGCCACCATAACTCGCAGCGATCAAGCACACTTAAGCGCCAGCGCCTCCTCCTCCATTTTCCCCAGACACCCCTCATCGACACGCCCCCAGGCCGAAGAATTTTGCCCTGCACTTCCTCTGTCTCCGACGATGCTCCGACGCCGATTCCGGCGGCCTCACATCGCCCCTTGCCTCCCCAAGCACGTAGGCACATTCCCCACTTCCTATAGCATCTCCCTGCACCTTCCATTCGACCACGGGCACCTCGGAACCTCGACTCCAACACACCACTGAACGCCACCGTCTACTGCTGTTCTCCGACGACGTCTCCCCGGTAAAACCTGACTCCCCTCTCATCCCCGTGGACACGATGATGATCTCCAAGCTCTTACGAACCTAACCGCACCTTCCGTTTGTCCTAGGGCGCCCTCTATCCTCACCTTCGACAACATCTGAACAAGACCGACGCCGCCCTGACTCCGGCGAGAGATTGCCGACCCATCTGTGCGCCCCCTTGCCAACCAGTACCACCTCGAGCATCCCCACACTTCGGAGAACCTGGTGAGTCACTTCCTTTCCTCCCTCGCTTCCTCTATCACCAGCCCCGCCGTAGCCAGAGCCAGCGCCGCCACCTGTCGCCGCTAGCACCGCCCACCTCTGGTCAATCGCACGGTAGCCGTGCGATCTGGATCCAACGGGTACGATAGTTTCACTTAACGTCGAAGAGGTACGCTACCTACGCCACACGATCCAGCTTGATCCAACGCCTCTCGGTGCTTGATCCAACCGAAGCGGTATCAGCGAATAAGGATAGGACACGTGTCTGTTGATTTGTTTTAAAACTGAATTTGAAATCAGATTGATATGCAATTTTCAAACCTCTGTAACTTTTGATCCACACGTCCAAAAATTACAAATTTTATATCAATGGATTCAGGAGAACAAGCCCTAGCCAACCATAGCCTTAGTTTGACAAATAGTATCTGTTAGCTTGTTTGAATTTGCAGAAACATTTGTGTACTTGTTTAGATTAGAAAAATTGTTTAAAAATGATTTTTGGATTAAAACCTTTGCAAAATGGTTTGTTGTGATCTTACTGACCCTAGGAACCAACCTTTGGTATTAAGAATGATTTTTGTAAGATTTAGGTTGGATTACTTGACTTAGTCACTTTCTAGTCAAATAAAAAGAATGGTTTTTGTTATAAAGATATGTTTATAGAAAGAAAACCTTAAGAAAATGGTTTTATCAAACCCACTGACCCAAAACACCAAGTTTTGAAAATTAACAACTCATTTGATGAACAACTTAATAGTTTGCCTTGATAAAATATTTTTCACCACATGAAATGATGAATGGATTTAAAAATGGTTTATGGATAAAAACCCATTTGCTAATGACTTTGCCACTTTGGTGAATGGCCAATTTGGATCTTACAAAGTTTAGAAGCCTAGTGGAGACCATCCTTGCAATAGAACCAAACCTTTGCATGCTTATGCATGACTTAGATTCCATTACCTTGTGTGTGTGAAAAATTGTTTGTTTGACTTTGGTTTGGAATGTGAATTGAAATTGTGTTTGCTTGATTGACTTGTAGTGAAGTGTGAGACTAGAAAGATCAAGGAGTGAACCACCATTCCCTACCAAAAAGGCAAGTGATGCTTCATACTTTTTGTCCCATTACTTTCACTATGCATTAGTGATTTTGCTAAGTAAACTTGCATGGATTTTGCTAAGTATAGATCCTGCTATAGTAAAACCTAATAGATGAATCCTTAGTAGGATTTTCCTAAGTTAGGATTCCTATTACAATCAAGCTTAGCCTAGCTAATAGAAAACATGGGTGGAATATATATTCACACTATGGAAAAATATTCTAAGTCTGAGGACTTGTGATTTTGTTTAATAAAACAACTAAGTTAATGAATCACCTGGGTGGAATGGGCTTGCTTGGTGGAGATTGGTTGAGTGGTTCACAATGCCATAGACTTGGATTGTGTATCTCACTTGTGGTATGCCACCCAGGAACAAAGAGATTTGAGATGTCAAATGTTGAGAAGCTTCAAGTGCAACCACTTGGCAATATGGGCTCTGCCATGATCATATAGGTTGCAAGAACTTAGCCATATGGACAGTGGGTGGTAGTGTTTGATAGGTTGGAGCGCGTCCATTTTGGTCTAAGGGAAAGCTTCTGAAAGATCTTGTCTTGGGAAACCAAGTCTTGTGGGGAAAGTGCACCACCTCCGCAGAGTGTAAAATCTAAGTACTTAGCCATGTCCCTGGTAAAGGACAATTTGAGCATCAAGACATGGAAGCAATCAAGAATCTCATCATTCAAATTTCTAAGTTAAAATCTTGTGGATTGAACAAGGGTTGTTTGAATTCTTCAATCATTGATGGAGAGATGGCTTGGTACAAGGATCTTGAAATCTTTGATTGAGGGAAATGATTTTGTCAAGCAAAAACTTAGTATTTTCAAAATGATAAGAAAAATCTATTTTGAGCAATGCAAGCCTCAACTCCACTTAGCCAAATGCATTTAGATGATAGACTCCACTATACTACCATAGTATCACTTGCCAATACAATTCAAATGTATTGACCCTTGTGGCTGTAACTTGTATGTTGCAGGTTTGATTGATTTTAGTGAAGATTGTTTGATTAGGATTACAAAGTCTACAACCAACATCTGCCTGTGGCACTTTGAAGATGAAGGACCCCATGCTTATAGTTATTCCGCTGCAATGTAATGTAATAGCCATATGAGCTATGAAAGATGTAATAAAATTATGTTATTCCTGGTTATAAAGTTATATTATGACCTTTGTTTCTTGATATTACATCTTAACTGTGGATGCTAGCTATTGATCCAGGGACAAGGACGCTTCGTTGGAAACCCCAAGAGCAAGGTATGAAGCAGCACAGCAGCAAGTTTCCCTCAGTAAGAAACCGAGGTTATCGAACCAGTAGAAGGAAACGTCACATAGGTGTTGCAAGCAACGCGGAGACCTGCACAACACAAACTCAAGACTTTGCCCCAACGAATCAATGAGGTTGTCAAGATCATCGGTTTGTTGTAACAAAGGATTAAACGTATGGTGTGAAAGGTAATGGTTTGCAGCAAGCAAGCAAGTAACAGTGGAAGATGTATCAATGGTAAAGATTGGACCGGGGTCCATAGTTCACTAGAGGTGCTCTCCTTAGATAAACAACATGGCATGAAGGGTAAACAAATTACAGCGCGACAATTGACAGGAACTGAGCAAGGCATAACAATGCAATTACTAGTCAGAAAGATCCTATGAGATTCATTTGGGCAATACAACAAGATACATAAACCGCCATCCAACTGCATCTATGACTAGAAGTCCACCTTCAGGTTATCATCTGAACCCCCTCCAGTATTAAGTTGCAAGCAACAGACAACTGCTTTAAGCAAAGTGTGTAAGGTAAATAGTCCACATGTTTCATGAACAAGAGACCGTTGTTTTATCCCTAGTAGAAACAGCACATCTACAACCGAAGAGATTTCTGTCACTTCCCTTGGAAACTAGAGGCATGAACCCACTATCGAGCATAAGTACCCCCTCTTGGAGTCACTAGCAACTACTTGGCCAAGATAGCTACTTACAACGGAGAGCATGCAAGATCACAAACAACACAGACATGATAGAATCATAAAGACAAAACCATTAATCAAACCAACATAATAATCTCAATATCCATCGGATCCCCGCAAACACAACATGCATGATTACAAATAGATTAGATCTTGATCATGAACGGAGCTCACAAGATCTATACATGAAAGCACAAAGGAGGAGATACAACCATCTAGATACTACATGGACCCATAGTCCAAGGTGGAACTACTCACACATCATACCGGAGATAAGGCCTCCGGGATGATCTCCCCTCTGGCAGGGCACCGGGAAGAACTTCAGATCCCCCCCCCCCGATCTAGGGACGATGGTGGCGGTGGCTACAGATGGTTTCGTGGAGATTTGATCGGGTACCCAGGGTTTCTGCATCAGGGGCTTTTTATAGGCGAAGGGGGAGACTGAGGAGGCGGCCAGGGTTGGCAAACCCTAGCCAGGCGCGGGGCTAGGCCCACCCGTGCCTAGGGTGGGTCTGGCCCCCCTGGCTGGCCCCACCGGCTCTCCTCTGAACTTCTTGTTCCCAACAGAAAGTAATTGACTTTGGCGTTTGTCCCGTCCAATTCCGAGAATATTACTTTACTAACTTTTCTGAAACCAAAAATAGCAGAAAACAGGCATCTAGCACTGTTGCAACTTGTTAATAGGTTAGTACCAGAAAATATGTAAAAAGCACCTCAAAGTATAGACAAGTAAAGCAAAGTAGATACTAAAAAAGCATGGAGCATCAAAAATTATAGATACGTTTCCAACGTATCAACATCCCCAAGCTTAACTCCTGCTCGTCCTCGAGTAGGTAAGTGATAAAAGAATAATTTTTGAGGTGACATGCACCCTCACAAAGATCCAACCATTTGCAAGCATTGAAAGATCGGATCAAAGAACTCTAAACACGTGCATGAAAGATGGATTTCTAACAATAGGACATAGTAACTATGCATGCAACATGGCAAGTTACAAACAAAGATCATGAATAACATGCATTGAAAAACATTTGTTTGTTTCACATACAGAAAACATGGCATAGTGGCAATCAGCTTATCCCTCATAGAGTAGCAATATAGATGCATAGGACACCTTCAAAGTTCACAAGGGTGACTAGAAACAAATAGCACAAGAACAAGTAATATCACAATATGCATCAATTAATAATCTTTGGAACACTACACACAGAATGATAACTATGCTCTCTTAATGGTGCCTAAAGGTAGAAGGTGGAGACTCAAATAATGGTGGAAGAAAGAACTTTTTTTAAAGGAAGCAGGGATTACAAGTTTCAAAAAGAGCTTCCAAAAATTATGGTGCTTGTTTGCTTTCAGCCCTCATTGCCCCTATCATAAGCATCTTGAAGTGGTTAAGGTTAAAGTGGCAAAGCTGGAGTATATGCTTGACGAAGTATAAGTTGGCAATCTCAAGTCCCTTGAATACGAGGGACACACCTCATTCATACTCAACTTTGGGTCCAGGTAAGTTCTTGTCACTCTAAGTATTTTCATATCATTGAGAACCGCCAACGGGGTACCCCTTGCACATGGTACAGGAGCTTTCCCATAACGAAAATGACAAGGCAAGCAGACAATGAGCATCTCAGCAATCTTTTTATTTACCATATGCATAGCTTTTTATTGAGGATGCTTCATAGATATCTCACTATCGTGATGCTGCAAGTTTCCACCATGATTAGGCATGGCTTAGGCTAGCGGCCTAGGCATTTCTCTAACGCAGGATACAAACTCCATGGACTTGCAAGTTCCCTCTTTATTTCGCACCGGTGACATCCATAGACAAAAGAACATGATATCAACTGAGTACAAAGTACAAGTGCAATGTTGAAAATGTTCCCCATGACCGCACGGTTTTGCTAATTCCAACTTATAAGTGCAAGCATATACAACAAAGTTGTCACAATGGTTCAAGTTTATTAGGGGCAAAGAATATAAAGTGTGTCATCAAGTTTGTGAGGGCTTTAATCACTAAGTTTTCACATAACAAAATAGTTTTTAATTGGAAGATAGTTGAAAACAAGAATATACTTGGAATGGTGTAACACACAATTCATAGGATTTTATAGTGGACACTTTGGAAAAACTTGCTTTCTTGGGAGTTGGAAGCATGAGTAGAACTTACTCATATAAGTGGAGGCTAGAAAAAGACTGGGACCAACCAACTAAGAGAGCATAATAGCCATAATCATGCAGTGCAACAAAGCATACTAATCAAAGCAAAGAGTGGTACTACAAGTCAAGGACTAAATTATCATAGAGGCTAATGGTGACTTGTCATAGTCATAACATGGTGTGAGCATGTGCCAAGTCAACCCAAGCAAAGCATCAAAGGAGAATACCACAATACTATGCTTTTGCATGCTAAAACAATGCATAATTTCTTCAAGGCACACTAAGCAATCCCAATTGTTTGGAACAAGACATGATACAGCAATAATTACTAAGCATAAGATCAAAACAACACCTAGCATGCCATGCTAAAGTCTAAGTCATAGTCAATGCAAGCTCCTCTTGCACTTCTAGCAAGAACTTACTACTCCTTTCCAACACCAAGCAACTTATTTGCAAAACAACACAACGAGAACAGGGGTCCAAACTACTTAATAAAACTAAACAAACTAAGCAAAGAAAACGAAAACTAAGACGCTCCAAGGACAACACAACTGTGCATGAAACAATAAAAACGAAGTGTCTAGACAGACCTGAGCTTTTTATTGATGAAGAAGGGGATGCCTTGGACATCCCCAAGATTTGACGCTTGTACCTCTTGGATATTTCTTGGGGTGACACCATGGTGGCATCCCCAAGCTTGAGCTTTTGTCCATTCTTCATCTCATTGCATCATTCTCTCTCTACACCTGAAATTGTTCCTTCACACAATCTTCATTAGCAATATTAGTGTATTCAAAAGATATTAGACCTCTGGCAAAGCTTTGAAACAGCAAGGTTTTTCACTAAAAACACAAGCTACTGTAGTATCTCCTTCAAAAAGCTCAATTCACCTAAAGAGAACTCAAAAAGGAATCAATAAGAAGAAATGCAAATAATGGCAGAAATCTGTCAAAACAGACCAGTAGGTAGAAACCAATTTTTCGAACATCTTCTGTTGCTCAAATCAAAAAGTTTTGAACTAACGAAAGTTAGCTAACATACTGGGGGATTTATTCTTAAATGTTCAGCTCAATCAGAGTTACAGAGACTCCTCAAAAAAATTTAGTGGAGGAAAGAAATCTGTTTCGGGACAGCAACTCCCCAAATCTTACTTCCCTCTCATTAGAGGTCATTCTTGGCACAAAAAGCAAACAAAAAGGATAAGGAGAGGTCATTACAGAAGTAATAACTTCCAAGACTCAATGAAACTCTTGGGTTATGTCCCAACAAGTACTTCTCTTTAACGCCTTTAAGTTAGGCTTGATAGCTTGAGAAGATGCTCACATAAGAATTATGAATTGAACTCAAAGAGAGCATGAAGAAGCAAATTCAAAACACATTTAAGTCTAACCCACTTCCTATGCATAGGAATCTTGTATACAAATAAATGCACAATGAACAAAGTGACAAGCATAGGAAGATAAAACAAGAGTAACTTCAAAACTTTCAGCACATAGAGAGGTGTTTCAATACCATAAAAAATTCTACAACCATACTTTCCTCTCTCATAATAATTTTCAGTAGCCTCATGAATAAACTCAACAATATAACTATCACATAAATAAGGATTTTCATGAGCTAAAAACACATAATTTCTATCAAACTCAAAAATAGGTGGATTAAAACCTTCACAGGTTTTACCCAAAGTAGATATTTCAAAAGGATCCACAGGAACATAACATTCATCCTCCTTTGGTAAGCATGGGGGAAAATCAAATAATGTAAGAGGTAAAGATTTACTCTCATTAGAAGGTAGACATGGGTAGATAATCCATTCTTCCTCCTTTTGGTCATCACTCTCCTCCTCTTTTTCATCTAATAAGCTTCCAGTTTCAACAATTTCTTCTTCCATAGGCTCCTGCAAGGTATTAGTCTCTTCCATTTGTGGAAAAAATCTATTAAAATATTCAAGAATATAGCAATTTGCTTCCTTGTAATTATCAAAGCAGAATTTAAGTATCTCATAAACCTCATATTCATAAGGTGCATCATCGGTATTTTCAAGCAAACTAGCAAGTTCAAATGCACCCTTAAAACCAATAAATTCTTCAATTTGTTCCACATCATAAAATTCATAATTTCCCTTAACATAAGAAGATATGGTAACATTATCATTATACTCACACTGAAAAGGAAGGTGTTTATACCTCCTACAGCAACAAGATTTATCAAAGCAATAAGTAACATTATAAGTAGGTGTAACATCCCTAAAAATCATGTTTTCAAAGTTTGCATATCATTCATGCATGCATATCATTTAGGGATCAAATATCAAACCCACTTCAAGAAAACAAAGCACTAAGTGCTATTATTTTATGTGATCAAGCATTAATCAAATACCACCCTCAAATGGAGAATTATTTGTTTCAAAACCAAACCTTGTTGTTCTCAGAATGTTTGCTTGCTTGCTAATGCTTAAACCAAAAATTTGCAAAACAAATGTTAGTTTAAAACCATTTTCAAAACTTGATCAAATCATGTGCTTTGTCACTGTTTATTTTTTTTGTTTGATCAAGGGACCAAGCTAATACAGGGAGACCATGTGATGTTATTCCCAAAATGTGAGTAATACACTCTACAAAAATCCAGAACAATTTGAATTCAAATAGCATTTGAATTTGTTTGAAAAAGGATACAGAAAATCAAAACAGAAATAGAAAATGAATAGATAAAAGGAAAAAGGCCGGCGCTAGTCATTTGGCCCAACAGAGAAACCAGCCCACTAAGCCCACCCGGGTCGTTTCCCCCTTCTCTCTCTCTCACCCGCACCCGCACTACCCCGCAGACACTGCCACTGGGCCCGAGCCAGGTCAGCACCTTCTTCTCCACCCCCGCGCGCGCAGACCCCGTCGCCACCGCCATTTCCTCCAGAAACACCACATTGATTCCTCGCTTAATTGGCATTGATCCGCAGCGTAATTCCCTCACCCCTCCTGGCTACTTAATCACCTCACCACCGCGGTCATTTCCCCCCCCACACAGCACGCTCTCCTCGCCACCAGGCTGCCAGTATTTGCTCCTACACTGCCGCAGACAGAGCCAACTCCGACGAGGTATTCCGGTAAGCCTAGTGCTCGCGCCTACTCCTTGTTCACCCTGGAATGATCCTCTCGTCTTTGCGCACCTCCTGATCCTTTTTGCTCATCCGCTTGTTATCCAGAGCGTCGACTTCGACGAGTACCATGGGCATCCGACGCCGTCTCCAACTACGGCGAGAGATTGAGGTAAAATCCGACTGCCCCGCACCTTCTACTTGACCCTGTCAGGTTCGCCTGAGCGTTGTTCACTCGCTGATACCCTTGGTTTGTGCTAGGGTGGCCAGTAACGTCGCCGCCCATGCAAACCCGACACTGTCTCCAACTCCGACGAGCCCCAGCAGCCTCTGCAGCACGCCCCCGCCCACACCAGCAGCACCTTGAGCTTCGTCGTGATTCCGCGAGTTCGGTAAGCCACTGCTCGACCCTTAGCCCCCTTTAGAATCACCTATGCGTCGCCGGCAGAAGCTCCGCCGCCGCCAGCGACCATTCGCGCCGCCACTTCTTGGTCAAAGCATCGGCCGCCGTTAGATCTGTATCGTAGGGTGTAGATTAGAACGGGAGCGAACCGTTTTCTTTAGATCTGGCACGTTGAATCCAACTTGATCCGACGATGCGGAAGCATGATCCTGAGTGAAGCGGTACTGTCCAATCAGGAGACGCCGCGTGGCTAGGATTTGAATTTAAAAAACTGGATTAGATCTATTAGATATTAAAACTTGTTTAATTCATAACTTTTGATTCCCACGTCCAAATTTGACAAATTTTATATCAATGGAATCAGGAGAGAAAGCCCTTTTCATTTATGCAATGTGTTTAATGTTTTGTTTCTGTTAAAATGGTTATTTTTATAGAAACATGTGTAGGCCTATTTTGTGTATAACAATTATTTAGGAAATGATTTAATGTTCAAATAAAGATTGATTGGAAAGTTTTGAACTTGTTTATGAATCAGTACTGTGCACTTGTCTTGTTGAATATAGAAAATCATCACATATCATGTTGCATGCATCCATATATTTTTGCTTGTATTTATTTTGTATGTGATTTGGTGCTATCATTTTATGTGTAGACTTTGGTGCAAATAGTGATTGTGATTGTGAGGATTGTAGATACTCTCCAAACTACCAAGGCAAGTGGTGCTTCATGATTTTATTCCTATGATTTTAATATGCATTAGAAATATTTTGCTAGTCTTGCATGGATATTTTTTATCTATAAGCTATGCTTGGGGAAATCCAAGTAGTTGTAGAATTGCTAGAAATATTTCTAAGTCTTATCAATGCAATGCTTAGCCTAGCTAGTAGCAACCAAGGGTGGTTATATTCATGGTATGAATAAGTATTTCTAAGTCTTTGGACTATGTTTTTGCTTAATAAAACAACTAAGTGAATGAAACACCTGGGTGGGATGGAAAGAATGGGTTATGTTGAGTGGTTACACAAGGCCCATTTCTATGGTTTACCTTGTGTATCTCAATTGTGGAAAGCCACCCAGGAACAAAGGGATTTGAGATGCCAAATGTTAAGAAGCTTCTAGTGCAGCCACTTGGCAATATGGGCTCTGCCTGGATCATATAGGTTGCAATAACTTAGCCATTTGGACTGTTGGTGGTAGTGGGATGATAGGTTGGAGCGCGTCCATTTGGTCTAAGGGAAGGCTTCTGAAAGGTCCTGTCTTGGTGAAAATCAAGTCTTGTGGGGAAAGTGCACAACCTCTGCAGATGGAAGAATCTAAGTACTTAGCCATGTCCCTGGTATTGGACAACTTGAGAATCAATACATGGAAGCTATCAAGAACCTCCTCATCCCAATTTCTAAGTAAAAACTTGTGGTTGAACAAGGGTGAAGGACCCCCAATGTCTATTGGTGGATCCTTGGGAAAGATTTTCATCAAAGAAAACTTACTATTTTCAACTGATAGGCAAAACCTCATTTGAGCAAAGCAAACCTAAGCTACACTTAGCCAAAATGCATATAGTATTTAGTCCACCAATATTCTACTAAGGTATCACTTGCCAATACTATTCCAATGTATTGACCCACTGTGGCTGTAACTTGTGATGTTGCAGGAAATTCTGATGATGATTAGGAGTCATGAGTCTACACTCAACATGCTTGCATGTGGCACATGAAGATGAAGACTTATTTATCTTATTATATATTTGAACTCTTGTATTAGGCCTGTGGCCATGGAGTTGTAAAAGACTATATTTGTCTCTGGAATGATATGTAATAATGACCTTTGTTTATGTGTACTTCATCTTAAACTATGGATGCTAGCATTGATCCAGGGACTAGCATTGCAATCACAGGGATCCTTTACTTTACAAAGGAGGGATCTTACAGATGGTATCAGAGCACTGTGTTGCCTGTAGGATTATGGCCCTAGGATTGGAAACCACTAAGGAAAAAATTTCAACAACTTCCACACTTGTCTTTTCTTCTCGTAAACTTTTCTAATCTTCTTTCTCATCTCTATTTGTAGATGAACTCCATCAACGAAGCCGTGAGGAAGGGACCACTCATGACAATGACCTTGGAGTGTGAGACAGAATTCCCCAAGGCTCTCAAGGACCTCATGGTTGCCATGGGAATACATGGTGCAGCTGTGTACAAAGGTTTTCCTGTGATGGATGAAGGAGTTGAGTACTGGTGGGTGCAACATCACTTGTATAAAAACAAGGAAGACAACCACAAGGACTCAGGATTCTACATGGTCACCAACACAATGATGCACACCACATTCTTTGATTCAGCAAGGGATGCAGCTTGGAGGGCCATCAAAGAACTTGGTGATAGAATCAAGTGCAGAATGCTTAACACCCAAAATGACCTTAGGGAGGAAAAGAAGCATACCCAAGAGTTAGAGGCTACCAACCAAAGCCTAAGGAAGGACCTCATAGACTTAGCAATGGAGTCTTGTGATCTAGACAAACAGATTACCTCTAGGGATGCCCTGTTAGCCAACTTGGCAAGTAAGATGGGATTGTAATATACCACATTAGTTGGACCACCACACTTATCATTTTATTTTCCAAAAATGTTGTCTAAAATAAGTGAACCTTGGATGCTTGTAATGGATTTTATGTATGCTATGACTTGTGTGTTTGTCAATGTTATGCTTGTGATGCTCTGTCTTGTAAAATTATTCATTGTGTTGACTCTAACTTTTTCTATCTTATAAATAGATGCCTAATGTTACTATCAGCACGGCTGAAGAATTCCAGGGAACTCGTTTTGGCCCTCGTATTATTGAGCTCACTAGTTTTCTCAATCTCCCTCTTCCTACCATCATGGTGCTTCCCCTCACCAAGTTTGAGAGGAAAGACCTTTGGGGCTTCAAGGTCAATCAGCCCGGACGCCAGACTGAGCCTACCACAGAGGCAATCATCTTCAAGCTCATGCATGATGATAAGGAGAGAGGCCTAGAGGTAGTCATGCAGGACTTGATTGGACGTCTGTTAGGGAGACACTCTCGACAGGTTAGAGGTACTCACTTCCACGCCTTCGGTAGACGTGATGAGGATGGTGAGTCCATTGACTTCAAGGACACATTGAGGGAGACAGGAGAGCCGATTCGTCTATACCCCCAGGACTTAGAGGTTCTTCTTAGGCACGTGGACACTGATAGGACCAACGTCATGCTCAGCAATGACGAACTCTAGGTGTAGCTTCGTGAGAAGGACAAGCTCTTCACGGAGCAAGATGAGATAGTCAAGGATATGGAGGCCAAGTTTGAGAGTCAAGACAGAAAGTTCAAGAGTCAAGAGAAGCGAGTCCAAGATAGGAACAAGAGGATTCGAGACATGACTGCAGAACTGGAGGCCAAAGACTTCGAGCTCGAGCATCAGCAGACTGTGATTGAGAGGCTTCGTTCACAGAAGAGGGCTCTCAAAGCCAAGGTAGAGACCTTGACCACCAATGTCGAGGAATACAAGGCCGCTATGGAGAATGCAGGTCTTACATTTGTTGAGGAGGAGGTTGATGCCGAGGAGTAGTGATGACTACTCATTTACCTTTATTTATCATGTCTTTGATTATTGAGTCGCAATGACCATCCAACATGTGGATGGCTTGCTATTGGTGTGTTTACTTTGCAAACTTGTCGTTTACGTTGTTGAACTTTTATTATGATGCATGATTGGTGATTGTTTTTGTGATGTATTGTGCATGTTAGCATCTATGGGTATCTCATTCTTATCTCTGTTGAACAAACCACAGATGCCTCCCCGACGTGCCAATCCCAACCCCAACAACAACAACATCACCCCTGAGATGCAGCAAATGATGACAGCTCAAACTCAGCTGATGCAAATGATGACTACGTTCATCCAGAACCAGAACAACAACAATAACAACAACAATAACAACAACAACAACAACAACAACAACAACAACAACAACAACAACAACAACAACAACAACAACAACAACAACAACAACAACAACAACAACAACAACAACAACAACAACAACAACAACAACAACAACAACAACAACAACAATCAGAACAATCCACCGGGCTTTGACATGCTTACCAGGTTCTTGAGACTGAGGCCAGCAAAGTTTTCAGGAACTACTGATCCCATGGTGGCCAATGATTGGCTACGCTCTGTGAACAAGGACTTGGTAACTGTTGGCTGTACTGATGAAGAGAAAGTCAGATTTGCAGCTCACTTGTTGGAAGGACCAGCAGCCACTTGGTGGGATAACTTCCAGATCACCACTCCCATTGCAGATGTGACATGGGCTATCTTTGAAGATGGTTTCCGTACTGCTCACATCTCATCCGGAGTGATGAGTTTGGAGAAGAAAGAGTTCCATAACCTGAAGCAACGCCACCGCAGCGTGGCTGAATATATTGAAGAGTTCAACAATCTGGCGTGTTATGCACCGGATGAAGTTGACACTGATGCTAAGAGGAAGGAAAAGTTCCTTGAAGGGTTGAATGATGAACTGAACCTGCAGTTAGCTGTGGCCTATGTTCCCACGTACCAGTCTCTTTGTGACAAGGCTGCTATTTTGGAGAACAAGATGAAGCAAGTTGAAAGTAGAAAGAGAAAGCACTCTGACAAGCACAGCTCGGGATCGTCTCACAAGCGTTCCCATTATGATGATAGTGGAAGTTCAGGATCCCACAAGCATGGGAAATTCAACAAGCACCACAACCACAACCGTCATCATGACAACAAGAGTCACCGTAGTCATGACAATGACAAGTACAAAAATCACAAGGGTGGATATAAGAGCCACCACAGTGGAAGTGGCAGTGGAATCCAGCCTGTCAAGAAGGATCTTAGTCAGGTTGAATGTTTCAAGTGCAAGAAGATGGGGCATTATGCAAATGAATGCCCAGAAAAGAAATTTGAAGGACCCAACAAGCCCAACCCTTTTCAGAAGGGACAAGTGAACCACATCAATGTGGAGGAAATCTATGAAGAGCCAGATGCTGTTGCTAGTAAGTTCAAACTCAATTCTATTCCAGCACTTGTTCTTTTTTATACTGAAGCATCGCATTCATTCATATCAAAAGCATTTGTTGATAGAAATGGGTTTCCAACTGAAAACTTTGGGTGTCCAATAAAAGTAAGTTCTCCAGGTGGAGATATTATAGTAAGTCTTGGATGCCGGGATCTAGTGATAGAATTTGGAAAGCATAAGTTTCCAGTGAGTCTGATAATCCTAGATTCCCAAGGACTGGATGTAATTTTGGGAATGGATTGGATGACTAAGTATGAAGGAGTACTAGATTGTGCAAATCGTACTGTTGCACTCACAACCCCGGAAAAGAAACGGATTAGATTCAAGTCTAACTTTGAATCAAAAGGGAGTAAGCTAAATTCTCTTAAGGGGGTTAGCATAGACAGTGTGCCTATTGTGAGTGAATATCCGGATGTGTTTCCAGAAGAATTGTCGGGAATGCCACCAGATAGAGATGTGGAATTTCTTATTGATTTTCTACCAGGATCTGGACCAATAGCAAAGAGATCGTACAAGATGTCAGTGGATGAGTTGAAAGAACTCAAGAAGCAACTTGGAGAACAGTTGCAGAAAGGTTTTATCCAACCAAGTTCCTCATCTTGGGGAGCACCAGTTTTGTTTGTAGAAAAGAAAGATAGAAGTCAAAGGTTATGCATAGATTACCGTTCACTCAATGAGGTGACTATCAAGAACAAATACCCTTTGCCAAGAATCAATGATTTGTTTGATCAGTTAGAAGGAGCTTGTGTGTTCTCAAAGATTGATCTCCGGTTAGGTTATTTCCAGCTCAAGATAAGAGAACAAGACATACCTAAGACAGCTTTCACCACAAGGTATGGATTGTATGAGTATACCGTGATGCCATTTGGTTTAACCAATGCACCAGCATACTTCATGAATATGATGAACAAGGTGTTTATGGAATTCCTTGATAAGTTTGTTGTCGTGTTCATCGATGACATTTTGATCTACTCCAAGAGCAAGGAAGAGCATGAAGGACATCTACGATTGATACTTGAAAAACTTAGAGAGCATAAGTTATATTCCAAATTCAGCAAGTGTGAATTTTGGTTAAATGAAGTTGGATTTCTTGGACACGTTGTGTCAGGTGATGGTGTAGCAGTTGATCCTGCTAAAGTTTCAGCTGTAACTGAATGGGAATCTCCCAAGTCAGTGAAAGAGGTTCGTAGTTTCCTTGGCTTAGCAGGTTACTATAGAAGGTTTATTGAAAATTTCTCCAATGTAGCAAAACCTATGACAGAATTGCTAAAGAAAGACAAGAAATTTGCTTGGTCTGAAGGTTGTGAACTCAGCTTTCAGGAATTGAAGAAGAGACTAGTGACAGCACCAGTCTTATGTTTGCCAGATTTGGAGAAAGATTTCCAAGTATATTGTGATGCATCTCATCATGGATTAGGTGCAGTACTTATGCAATAAGGGAAAGTTGTAGCATATGCCTCGAGACAACTCAAAACTCATGAAGTGAACTACCCTACTCATGATTTAGAGTTAGCCTCTGTTGTCCATGCACTCAAAACATGGAGACATTATCTCTTGGGAAAGCGATGTGAAGTGTTCACAGATCACAAGAGTTTGAAGTATATCTTCACCCAGAAGGAAATTAACATGAGACAAAGAAGATGGCTAGAACTCATCAAGGACTATGACTTAAGTTTGCAATACCACCCCGGTAAAGCAAATGTTGTAGCGGATGCTCTAAGCCGTAAGGTTTTTGTGAATGGCCTTACAAAGGGAGAATCGCCAGATGATCTGGGTGCCCAATTTAGAGATCTCAGATTGGAGATTGTGCCTGAAGGACATCTCATGACCTTGGATGTTCAACCTACTTTGTTGGACAAGATCAAAGAAGCCCAGGAGACTGATAAGGAAATTGAAGAGATTAAGGAAAAGATTGGCAAGGGAAAAGCCAAAGGATTCCATGAAGACGAATAGGGTACTTTATGGCATGGAAAACGTATCTGTGTTCCACAAGATCCGGAGCTTCGGAAACTGATTTTACAAGAAGCACACAATTCACCATATTCCATTCATCCGGGTAACACCAAAATGTACATGGATATGAAGGAAAGATTTTGGTGGAATAATCTCAAGAAGGACATCGCCGAACATAGATTGGTATGGATTTCATTACCGGATTACCAAGGACCAGGTCAGGATATGATTCTATTTAGGTAGTAGTGGATCGCCTAACTAAAGTGGCTCATTTCATACCCGTGAAGACAACTTATACAAGTGCTAAGTTAGCCAAGATCTATATGAACAGAATTGTATGTCTACATGGAGTACCCAAGAGTATTGTGTCTGATAGGGGAACTCAGTTCACTTCTCATTTTTGGAGGCAGCTACATGAGTCATTGGGAACGAGATTGGAATTCAGCACTGCTTTTCATCCTCAAACTGATGGACAAACAGAAAGGACTAATCATATTCTTGAAGATATGCTGAGAGCATGTGCTCTAGACTATGGAGCCAGTTGGGATGAAAGTCTGTCTTACGCAGAATTTTCTTACAATAACAGCTATCAAGCCAGTATTGAGATGGCACCATTTGAGTTCCTCTATGGGAGAAAGTGTACCACCCCATTGCTATGGAATGGTGTGGGAGAAAGAAGTTTATTCGGACCAGAACTCGTCAAAGAGGCTGAAGAGAAAGTCAAGCTGGTTAAAGACAGATTGAAGATAGCACAGTCCCGACAAAAGAGCTACGCAAATCCTAAGCGTAGGGAAGTCATCTATGAAGTAGGTGACAGAGCTTATCTTAGAGTGTCACCACTTCGTGGAGTGAAGAGGTTTGGTGTCAAAGGTAAATTGGCCCCAAGATATGTAGGACCATTCAAGATTCTGAGTCGTAAAGGAGAAGTAGCTTATGAGATTGAATTGCCAGAATCTTTGTCAGCTGTTCATAATGTGTTCCATGTGAGTCAGCTAAAGAAATGCCATCCAGAGATGGAAGAGACTTCTTTGAAGGATACTATACCATGAGAGGAAGTCCAATTGGAAAGTGATCTCACTTATGAAGAGAAACCTATCAAGATTCTTGAGACTGCAGAAAGAGTTACTCGGACTAAGACTATCAAATTCTGCAAAGTTCAGTGGAACCATCATTCCGAAGAAGAAGCAACATGGGAAAGAGAAGATGATCTTCGGAAAGACCACCCTCACCTATTTGCTAGCCAATCCGAATCTCCAGGGCGAGATTCACCTTAAGGGGGTTAGATTTGTAACATCACTAAAAATCATGTTTTCAAAGTTTGCATATCATTCATGCATGCATATCATTTAGAGATCAAATATCAAACCCACTTCAAGAAAACAAAGCACTAAGTGCTATTATTTTATGTGATCAAGCATTAATCAAATACCACCCTAAAATGGAGAATTATTTGTTTCAAAACCAAACCTTGTTGTTCTTAGAATGTTTGCTTGCTTGCTAATGCTTAAACCAAAAATTTGCAAAACAAATGTTAGTTTAAAACCATTTTCAAAACTTGATCAAATCATGTGCTTTACTGTTTATTTTTTTGTTTGATCAAGGGACCAAGCTAATACAGGGAGACCATGTGATTTTATGCCCAAAATGTGAGTAATACACTCTACAAAAATCCAGAACAATTTGAATTCAAATAGCATTTGAATTTGTTTGAAAAAGGATTCAGAAAATCAAAACAGAAATAGAAAATGAATAGAGAAAAGGAAAAAGGCCGGCGCTAGTCATTTGGCCCAACGGAGAAACCAGCCCACTAAGCACACCCGGGTCGTTTCCCCCTTCTCTCTCTCTCTCACCCGCACCCGCACTACCCCGCAGACACTGCTACTGGGCCCCAGCCAGGTCAGCACCTTCTTCTCCACCCCCGCGCGCGCAGACCCCGTCGCCACCGCCGTTTCCTCCAGAAACGCCGCGTTGATTCCTCGATTAATTGGCATTGATCCGCAGCATAATTCCCTCACCCCTCCTGGCTACTTAATCACCTCGCCACCGTGGTCATTTCCCCCCACACAGCACGCTCTCCTCGCCACCAGGCTGCCAGTATTTGCTCCTACACCGCCGCAGACAGAGCCAACTCCGGCGAGGTATTCCGGTAAGCCTAGTGCTCGCGCCTACTCCTTGTTCACCCTAGAATGATCCTCTCGTCTTTGCGCACCTCCTAATCCTTTTTGTTCATCCGCTTGTGATCCAGAGCGTCGACTTCGACGAGTACCGTGGGCATCCGACGCTGTCTCCAACTACGGCGAGAGATTGAGGTAAAATCCGACCGCCCCGCGCCTTCTACTTGACCCTGTCAGGTTCGCCTGAGTGTTGTGCACTCGCTGATACCCTTGGTTTGTGCTAGGGTGTCCAGTAACGTCGCCTTCGTCGCCGCCTGTGCAAACCCGACGCTGTCTCCAACTCCGACGAGCCCCAGCAGCCTCTGCAGCACGCCCCCGCCCATGCCAGCAGCACCTTGAGCTTCGTCGTGATTACGCGAGTTCGGTAAGCCACTGCTCGACCCTTAGCCCCCTCTAGAATCACCGATGCTTCGCCGGCAGAAGCGCCGCCGCCGCCAGCGACCATTCGCGCCGCCACTTCTTGGTCAAAGCATCGGCCGTCGTTAGATCTGTATCGTAGGGTGTAGATTAGAACGGGAGCGAACCGTTTTCTTTAGATCTGGCGCGTTGAATCCAACTTGATCCGACGGTACAGAAGCATGATCCTGAGTGAAGTGGTACTGTCCAATCAGGAGACGCCGCGTGGCTAGGATTTGAATTTAAAAAACTGGATTAGATCTATTAGATATTAAAACTTGTTTAATTCATAACTTTTGATTCCCAAGTCCAAATTTGACAAATTTTATATCAATGGAATCAGGAGAGAAAGCCCTTTTCATTTATGCAATGTGTTTAATGTTTTGTTTCTGTTAAAATGGTTATTTTTACAGAAACATGTGTAGGCCTATTTTGTGTATAACAATTATTTAGGAAATGATTTAATGTTCAAATAAAGATTGATTGGCAAGTTTTGAACTTGTTTATGAATCAGTAATGTGCACTTGTCTTGTTGAATATAGAAAATCATCACATATCATGTTGCATGCATCCATATATTTTTGCTTGTATTTATTTTGTATGTGATTTGGTGCTATCATTTTATGTGTAGACTTTGGTGCAAATAGTGATTGTGATTGTGAGGATTGTAGCTACTCTCCAAACTACCAAGGCAAGTGGTGCTTCATGATTTTATTCCTATGATTTTAATATGCATTAGAAATATTTTGCTAGTCTTGCATGGATATTTTTTATCTATATGCTATGCTTGGGGAAATCCTAGTAGTTATAGAATTTCTAGAAATATTTCTAAGTCTTATCAATGCCATGCTTAGCCTAGCTATTAGCAACCAAGGGTGGTTATATTCATGCTATGAATAAATATTTCTAAGTCTTTGGACTATGTTTTTGCTTAATAAAACAACTAAGTGAATGAAACACCTGGGTGGGATGGAAAGAATGGGTTATGTTGAGTGGTTACACAAGGCCCATTTCTATGGTTTACCTTGTGTATCTCACTTGTGGAAAGCCACCCAGAAACAAAGGGATTTGAGATGCCAAATGTTAAGAGGCTTCTAGTGCAGCCACTTGGCAATATGGGCTCTGCCTGGATCATATAGGTTGCAATAACTTAGCCATTTGGACAGTTGGTGGTAGTGGGATGATAGGTTGGAGCGCGTCCATTTGGTCTAAGGGAAGGCTTCTGAAAGGTCCTGTCTTGGTGAAAATCAAGTCTTGTGGGGAAAGTGCACAACCTCTGCAGATGGAAGAATCTAAGTACTTAGCCATGTCCCTGGTATTGGACAACTTGAGCATCAAGACATGGAAGCTATCAAGAACCTCCTCATCCCAATTTCTAAGTAAAAACTTGTGGTTAAACAAGGGTGAAGGTCCCCAATGTCTATTGGTGGATCCTTGGGAAAGATTTTCATCAAAGAAAACTTAGTATTTTCTTCTGGCTGTAACTTGTGATGTTGCAGGAAATTCTGATGATGATTAGGAGTCATGAGTCTACACTCAACATGCTTGCCTGTGGCACATGAAGATGAAGACTTATTTATCTTATTATATATTTGAACTCTTGTATTAGGCCTGTGGCCATGGAGTTGTAAAAGACTATGTTTGTCTCTGGAATGATATGTAATAATGACCTTTGTTTCTGTGTACTTCATATTAAACTGTGGATGCTAGCATTGATCTAGGGACTAGCATTGCAATCACAGGGATCCTTTCCTTTACAAAGGAGGGATCTTACAGTAGGGCACACGTCTCTAGAAATAGTATTCAACTTATCAATTTGTTCCCATAAGTGTTTCCCTTTTTGTGACAAATGGTGTTCCTTATAAGAATACTTTTGTTCTTCCGTGAACCCACCTTGCCAATAAGAACTAGTTTCAAAGAAACCATCCATTGATGGAAAGCATGACCAAGCAAGGCAATGACAGACCAGCAACTGGAGTAGGAACTAATTTTTTTGTGTTTTTGAATAAAGAAAGCAAACCAAACTAGACTAAATTTTTTTGTTTTTTTTTTGGAAAGAGGCAAACAAAACCAAGCAAACTAAAAACAAAGTAAAGAGAAAGGAAGTGAAGGACTCCCCTTGTGAAGACGTCCTTAGCCTCCCCGACAATGACGCCAGAAAATAGCTTGATGGCGCCCAACACTTGTCGTGGGACGCTTCGTTGGAAACCCCAAGAGCAAGGTATGAAGCAGCACAGCAGCAAGTTTCCCTCAGTAAGAAACCAAGGTTATCGAACCCGTAGGAGGAAGGAAACGTCACACAGGTGTTGCAAGCAACGCGGAGACCTACACAACAGAAACTCAAGGCTTTGCCCCAACGAATCAGTGAGGTTGTCAAGCTCACCGGTTTGCTGTAAGAAAGGATTAAACGTATGGTGTGGAAGGTAATGGTTTGTAGCAAGCAAGTAACAGTGGAAGATGTATCAATGGTAAAGACTGGACCGGGGTCCATAATTCACTAGAGGTGTTCTCCTTAGATAAACATGCATGAAGGGTAAACAAATTACAGCAGGGCAATTAACAAGAACTGAGCAAGGCATAACAATGCAATTACTAGTCAGAAAGATCCTATGAGATTCGTTTGGGCAATACAACAAGATACATATACCGCCATCCAACTGCATCTATGACTAGAAGTCCACCTTCAGGTTATCATCCGAACCCCCTCCAGTATTAAGTTGCAAGCAACAGACAACTGCTTTAACCAAAGTGTGTAAGGTAAACAGTCAACATGTTCCATGAACAAGAGACCGTTGTTTTCTCCCTAGTAGCAACAGCACATCTACAACCGAAGATATTTCTGTCACTTCCCTTGGAAACTAGAGGCATGAACCCACTATCGAGAATAAATACCCCCTCTTGGAGTCACTAGCAACTACTTGGCCAAGATAGCTACTAACAACGGAGAGCATGCAAGATCACAAACAACACAAACATGATAGAATCATAAAGACAAAACCATTAATCAAACTAACATAATAATCTCAATATCCATCGGATCCCCGCAAACACAACATGCATGATTACAAATAGATTAGATCTTGATCATGAACGGAGCTCACAAGGTCTATACATGAAAGCACAAATGAGGAGATACAACCATCTAGCTACTACATGGACCCATAGTCCAAGGTGGAACTACTCATGGATCATACCGGAGAGAAGGCCTCCGGGATGATCTCCCCTCTGGCAGGGTGCCGGGAAGAACTTTAGACCCTCTCGATCTAGGGACGATTATGGCGGTGGCTACAGACGGTTTCATGGAGATTTGATCGGGTACCCAGGGTTTCTGCATCGGGGGATTTTTATAGGCAAAGGGGGAGAAAGAGGAGGTGTCTAGGGTTGGAAAACCCTAGCTAGGTGTGGGGCTGGGCCCACCCACGCCTAGGGTGGGTCTGGCCCCCCCGGCTGGCCCATCCGTCTCTCCTCTGAACTTCTTGTTCCCCACGGAAAGTAATTGACTTTGGCGGTTGTCCCATCCAATTCCGAGAATATTTCTTTACTAACTTTTCTGAAACCAAAAATAGCAGAAAACAGGCATCTGGCACTGTTGCAACTTGTTAATAGGTTAGTACCATAAAACATGTAAAAAGCACATCAAAGTGTAGACAAGTAAAGCAAAGTAGATACTAAACAAGCATGGAGCATCAAAAATTATAGATACGTTTCCAACGTATCAGACAACAATGGTGCCATAGCCAATGCCAAAGAACCAAGGTCTCATAAGAATTCCAAGCATATTAAGCACCGGTTTCACTCCATCCACGAGCATGTCAAAGTTGGAGATATAAAGATTTGTAAAGCACACACGGATCTCAATGTAGCAGCTCCATTGACTAAAACTCTCCCTAAAGCAAAACATGATCAACACCAGAACTCCATGGGTGTTAGATTTATCACTATGTAACTAGATTATTGTCTCTAGTGCAAATGGGAGACTAAAGGGAATATGCCCTGAGAGGCAATAATAAACTGGTTATTATGTACATTCCAAGTATATGATAGATGTTTATTTTGCATGCTATAATTGTATTAATACGGAAACATTAATACATGTGTGTTTAATAAACAAACAGAAAGTTCCTAGTTATGCCTCTCTCATAAACTAGCTCGTTGATTAACAAGATA
The DNA here is from genome assembly GCA_916181665.1 of Avena sativa. Classification (NCBI taxonomy): domain Eukaryota; kingdom Viridiplantae; phylum Streptophyta; class Magnoliopsida; order Poales; family Poaceae; genus Avena; species Avena sativa. The sequence continues at coordinate 248,961,865 of OV702284.1, read as the reverse complement.
ATCAAGGTTTCCTGATCATGGACATTGGATGTTGTTAATAACGAGGTCACAACATTATTGGAATGGTGTGATGAACATTCATCCAAAGTATAGCATTATGATCAAAGTAATTGAGTTTATATTGCTATAACATCATACTAAGTGATCCTAATCCTTAGACCATGAGATCATGCCAATCACTAACACTGGAAGAGTATCTTGATAACATCAAACATCACACCATAACAGGGTGATTAGAAAGATGGGTTCAGTACTACTAAAGTGTTATGTTGAGGCCAATGGATCGAGAGTGGAATTTGTTCATCCTGATGACGGATAGATATGCTCTGGGCCCTCTCGGTGATATCACATTGATTAGCTTGCAAGCAAGTGATTTGATCACTAGAATGTTATATCACGGGAACGAGAAAAGAGTAGATGTCAGTAACGAGATAAAACTAGGTATGGAGATACCGATGATCAAATCTTGGACATGTAATATATCGCGAAACAAAAGGATTAAGATACTAGTGTAAAAGGTTCTCGTGATCACAAGAAAGTCATCGTTGAATGTGTGGGAGTTAGTATGGATCTCCAGGTCCCGGTTCTCATTATAGATCTGAGAGGTGTCACAATCATGTCCGCATTATTCACGAACCGTAGGGTGACACACTTAAGAGATACCGACACCAATTGGAGCCAAAGTTTCATGCTGAAAAGTATAACAAGCGCGGGAATTTATTTCACTAGATACCGAAACGGGTTTTCGGGTGAAATTGCAGAAAGTGTTTTTGCATGTGAAATGAAATACTAGCAAGGGGTTATATGTGAATGTTTGTCATTAAAGTAATTTACAAAATTATGAATAAATACAAGGAGTTTTATTTAATGAGAGTTTGCATTAAATTTGGTGGAAATTTAATGGGAATTTGAGTGGGGTTTTGAGTGGAGAAAAATTGAAGGTACCTTTTGTGAGTGGAGTGTCTACCCACATGAATGAAGGAGGGGAGGGGGCAGCCCCCATAGCCGGCGGCCACCCCCTTGGGTGCCCCTCCTCCTATAAAAGGAGCCCCCTCCCTCACTTCTCACTCACACCTCGACTTGAATGATCTCTCTCCCCCTCTAGTATTTATCCCCCATGGTCTCGGACTAGCGAGATACATGTTCCCGGTGGCTATTCGGCAAGAAAGAGTTGTGCTTCCGCTGCATCGCTGGAGCGAGGGGGCGGAGGTTGCTCGGTGCCTCGGACGTGTGTGCGAGCACGGATGTTCCTCTCGATCTTGAGATCAGCAAGAGATCGTCTACATCAACCACGAGTTCAACCTCGTTAAGCTTTGTCGATATTCAAGGGTATGTTCTCTATGGATGTACATCCACCCATTGCGTGTATCTAGTAGATAGATCTTGGTACATAGTTGTTCCCATCGTAGGAATTTTTTTGTTTTCTATGCTGCGAACCCTTTAGTGGTATCAGAGCCGGGTATATGCGTAGATGCTTTGCACGGGTAGTACAGACATAAGTATGTGGGCGATGATGATCATGTTATTGCTTCTTAGTTGTACTTTGGATATTGGTGGCATAGTGGGATGAAGCGGCCCGGACAAACTTTACATGTCCTCGCACATGAGACCTGTTCCACGCTTGACATGCAACTAGTTTTGCATAAGTGGCTAGCGGGTGTCTGTCTCTCCTACTATAGTCAATATCTTATTTGCAACGAGTTGTCAAAAATTTGGTTATACTCGTTGTGGTTCATGTTCGTAGGTAAGAACGGTTCTATCTTCGAAAGCCCTAAGCCACGTAAAACTTGCAATGGATAAATTAGAGGCGTCTAGTTTAGATTGTTGTTGGGCTAGTGTCATGATATGGTGATGTTGTAAGTATAATTATAAGTTGATACTCTTGCAACACACATAACGTGTAAGTTCCATAGACCTTGGCCTTACACATAGAGGTATGATAGTGATCATACCACGATGCACATGATGGAGATCAAGTGCAAGAACCATATCATTCCACTTATTAACATGTGATGTTGTTTGCATCTTATATTGATTGTTTTGCGTTTTAGTAGCATAATAAGATGATCCCTCATTTATATATCAAGATAAAAATGTGTTCTTCCTTAAGTATGCACCGATTATGTTTCTTCGCTCCAAGACATCATGTGATGATCGGGTGTTCTTGGATCCACGATCATATTTCGGGTGTAAGATAGTTACACACGCGAATACTAAGGTTCTTACTTGGCGAGCCTAGCATGTACAGACATGGCCTCGGAACACGGACCGAAAGGTTAAGCATGAGTCATATGGTAGATATGATGCCCATTTGATGCTCGTCTGTGAAGCTACACCGACTCACGTGATGATCGGACTTGGTGTAGTGGATTTGGTTCATGTAATCACCAAAAAGGCACGAGGGATGTCGTTTTTGAGTGGGAGTTCATTCTTAATTTGGATTAGTTGAACTCAATCTATCATAAACTTAGTCTAAAATTTAAAAATTCTGTTGTAGATGGCACCACCTTCTTTTAATTTCAATGTGTTCATGGAGAAAGAGAAACTTGCAACAAACGGTAGCAACTTTACCGACTGGGCCATGAATTTGAGGATTCTCCTCACTGCTGCACAAAAGCAATATGTGCTAGAAGAGCCGCTAGCCCCCCCCCCCCCACCGTTCGATGATGCCCCTGACGAGGAAAAGAATGTCTATCAGACTCGTCAGGAGGACCACAACTTAGTTCATTGCGGCATATTGTATGGGCTAGAGCCAGAACTTTGATAGTGTTTTGAAAACGGCAATTCTTTTGATACAATGGGTGAGTTGAAAATGATTTTCGACACCCATGCTACTGTAGAGAGTTATAATGCTTCAAAAAAGTTCTTTAGCTGCATGATGGAAGATAACAGCTTCGTAAGTAAGCATGTACTCAATATGTCGGGTTATGCCGATAAGCTTGTGTCCTTGGGAATAACGATTCCCACTGACTTAGGCATCCATCATGTTATCCAATCTCTTCCACCTAGCTATAAGAGCTTCGTGATGAACTATAATATGCAAGGCATGAAGAAGACTCTCCCCGAGCTTCTGTCAATGCTTAAAACTCCAGAAGTGGAGATCAAGAAAGAACATCAAGTGTTGATGATCAATAAGACCACTGGTTTCAAGAAAGACAAGAAGGGTAAACAGAAGGGAAAGAAGGGCGACAAGCCGGTTGCCGTGCCTGAAAGGAAACCCCGAGTTGGCCCTAAGTCTGATACCGAGTGCTATTATTGCAAGGGGACTGGCCAGTGGAAGCGCAACTGCCCCAAGTATTTGGCAGACAAGAAGGCCGGCAAGGAAAATAAAGGTATATATGATATACATGTTATTGATGTGTACTTGACTAGTACTCGCAGTAGCACTTGGGTATTTGATACCGGTTCAGTTGCTAATATTTGTAACTCGAATCAGGGGCTACGGAACAAGCGACCGCTAGCAAGGGGATCGTCCTCTTGAGATCGGCAAGAGATCGTCTACATCAACCACGAGTTCAACCTCATTAAGATTTGTAGGTCTTCAAGGGTATGTTCTCTACGGATGTATATCCACCTGTTGCTTGTATCTAGTAGATAGATCTTGGTACATAGTTGTTCCCATCGTAGGAAATTTTTTGTTTTCTATGCTGCGAACCCTACACATTGGCACGACATCGCACTCGACGGTGTCTTGGTAGGTGCCAATCTTGAAGGAGATGTTGATTTTGTGTTTGATTTGGATGGTGCCATTGTCATCAAGACATTTACATTATAAGGATGAGGGTGATCCATGTATGGTAACTTGAGTTTCTCACAAAGTTCGATGCTCCAAAGGTTGTGACAACTTCTTCCATCAATGATTACTTTGATGGACTTGCCATCAATTCTGGCTCGGGTTTGGAAGATGTTGCGATGTTGGTCCTCTCTAGGAACTGTGTGGGTTTTCAAGACTTGGGCAATGACAAGTGAGGGACTCGGATCATGTTCACGTATGAGTGTGTCCTCGTCTTGCATTGTGTCATCCTTTGTGATAGCGGCTTGGCGCCATGCTCATACGTTTGTAGGGTTCGCAGCATAGAAAACAAAAAATTTCCTACGATGTGAACTATATACCAAGATCTATCTACTAGATACAAACAACGGGCGGATGTATATCCATAGAGAACATACCCTTGAAGACCGACAAAGCTTAACGAGTTCAACTCGTGGTTGATGTAGACGATCTCTTGCCGATCTCAAGATCGAGAGGAAGTCCTAGCGCCGCAAATCAGCAGCGCATCCGTGCTCGCACACACGTTCGAGGCACCGAGCAACCTCCGCCTCCTCGCTCCAGCGATGCAGCGGAAGCACAACTCTTTCTTGCCGAATAGCCACCGGGAACATGTATCTCGCTAGTCCGAGACCATGGGGGATAAATTCTAGAGGGGGAGAGAGATCCTTCACGAGGAGGTGTGAGAGACAAGTGAGGAGGGGGGCTCCTTTTATAGGAGGAGGGGGGGAACCCCAAGGGGGTGGCCGGCGCATGGGGCTGCCCCCTTGCCCTCCCCTCTTCATGTGGGTGGACACTCCACTCACAAATCTCCTTTAAATTCCCTCCACTCAAAAGTCCACTCAAATTCCCATTAAATTTCCACCAAATTTAATGCAAACTCTCATTAAATAAAACTCTTTTATTTTATTCAGAATTTTGTCAATTACTTTAATGACAAACATTCACAAATAACCCCTTGCTAGAATTCTATTTCACATGCATAACCACTTTATGCAATTTCACCCGAAAACCTGTTTCGGTATCTAGTGAAATAAATTCCTGCGCTTGTTCATTCTTTCGGCATGAAACATTTGCTCCAATTGGATGTTGGTGTCTCTTAAGTGTGTCACCCTACGGTTCGTGAATAATGCGGACATGATCGAGACCCCTCTCGGATCAATAATCAGAAGCGGGATCTGGAGACCCATACTGACTCCCACACATTCAACGATGACTTTCTTGTGATCGTCGGAACCTTTTACGCTAGTATCTTAATCCCTTTGTTTCACGATATATTACATGTCCGAGATTCGATCATCGGTATCTCCATACCTAGTTTGATCTCGTTACCGACATGCACTCTTTTCTCGTTCCTGTGATATAACATTCTAGTGATCAAATCACTTGCTTGCAAGCTAATCAATGTGATATCACCGAGAGGGCCCAGAGTATATCTATCCGTCATCGGGATGAACAAATTCCACTCTCGATCCATGAGCCTCAACATAACACTTTATTAGTTCTGAATCCATCTTTATAATCACCCTGTTACGGTGTGACGTTTGATGTTATCAAGAAACTCTTCCGGTGTTAGTGATTGACATGATCTCATGGTCTAAGGATTAGGATCACTTCGTAAGTTATTATAGCAATATAAACTCAATGACTTTGATCGTAATGCTATACTTCAGATGAATGTTCATCACACCATTACACTAATGTTGTGATCCCGTTATTAACAACATCCAATGTCCATGATCAGGAAACCTTGATCATCTTGTTAATCAACGAGCTAGTTGATGAGAGAGGCATAACTAGGAAATTTCTGTTTGTTTATTAAACACACATGTATTAACGTTTCCGTATTAATACAATTATAGCATGAAAAATAAACATCTATCATATACTTGGAATACACATAATAAACACTTTATTATTGCCTCTTAGGGCATATTCCCTTCAGTCTCCCACTTGCACTAGAGACAATAATCTTGTTACATAGTGATAAATCTAACACCCATTGAGTTCTGGTGTTGATCATGTTTTGCTCTAGGGAGAGTTTTAGTCAACGGATCTGCTACATTGAGATCCGTATGTACTTTACAAATCTTTATATCTCCATCCTTGACATGCTCGCGGATGGAGTGAAACCGGCGCTTAATATGCTTGGAATGCTTGTGAGACCTTGGCTCTTTGGCATTGGCAATGGCACCATTGTTGTCACAATAGATCACCATTGGGTCCAACGCGTTTGCCACCACTCCTAGTTCGGATATGAACTCCTTCATCCAAACTGCTTCCTGAGCCGCTTCTGAAGCAGCAACATATTCGGCCTCCGTTGTTGATCCCGCTACCACAGGTTGTTTGGAGCTCCTCCAACTAACCGCTCCGCCATTCATGAGAAATACGTATCCGGATTGAGACTTAGAGTCATCCGGATCGGTGTCAAAGCTAGCGTCGACATAACACTTAGCGACGAGCTCTTCTTCACCTCCGTATACAAGAAACATATCCTTAGTTCTTCGTAAGTACTTAAGGATATTCTTGACCGCTATCCAGTGTTCCGAACCTGGATCCGATTGGTACCTACTAGTCAAACTAAGAGCATGTGCCACATCCGGTCTTGTACATAGCATGGCGTACATTATAGAGCCTATGGCTGAAGCATAGGGGACTTTGCCCATTATCTCTCTTTCTTCCGCCGAAGCCGGACTTTGAGTCTTACTCAATGTCTTGCCTTGCAACATAGGTAAGAACCCCTTCTTACTTCCGTCCATTTTAAACTTCTTTAAAATATTATCAAGGTATGTACTTTGCGATAGCCCTATTAGGCGCCTAGATCTATCTCTATAGATCTTTATGCCTAATATGTATGACGCTTCACCTAGGTCCTTCATTGAAAATTTGCTGTTTAGATAAATTTTAACACTGTTTAAAAGATCTATATCATTTCCGATCAATAATATGTCATCCACATATAATATCAGAAATGCCACATTGCTCCCACTCACTTTCTTGTAAATACAAGCTTCTCCATAAGTTTGGACAAATCCAAACTCTTTGATCACCTCATCAAAGCAGAGATTCCAACTTCGTGATGCTTGCTTCAATCCATAGATGGATCGCTGAAGCTTGCACACCTTGTTAACATCCTTAGGATCGACAAAACCCTTTGGTTGTATCATATACAACTCTTCTTCAATATTACCATTGAGAAACGCGGTTTTGACATCCATCTGCCATATCTCATAATCGAAATATGCAGCAATTTCTAACATAATCCTAACTGACTTTAGCATCGCTACGGGAGAGAAAGTCTCATCGTAGTCAACTCCTTGAATTTGTCGAAACCCCTTTGCGACAAGTCGAGCTTTATAGACGGTCACATTACCATCAGCATCAGTTTTCCTTTTGAAAATCCATTTGTTCTCCACGGCCTTTCGGTCGTGAGGTAATTCCACCAAGTTCCAAACTTGATTTTCATACATGGATTCCATCTCGGATTTCATGGCTTCTAACCATTTGTTGGAATCCGGGCTCGTCATCGCTTCTTCATACGTCGCAGGGTCATCATTTTCATCAACCATGAAATTCATGGCAGGATTTCCGTACAGCTCGGGAGCTGCACGCGTCCTGTTTGACCTGCGAGGTTCGGTAGTACTCTCTTTTGGAGTTTCATGATCATTATCATTAGTTCCCTCTTCAACAGGTGGAGCCAACTCCGGAACAACTTCCGGCGCTGCGCTACTCGCCATACTTTGAAGAGAAGGTTCCACAACCTCTTCGAGTTCTACCTTCCGACTACTCACACCTTTCGCGAGAAACTCTTTCTCTAGAAAGGATCCATTCTTGGCAACAAAAACCTTGCCCTCGGATCTGTGATAGAAGGAATACCCAATAGTTTCTTTAGGGTATCCTATGAAGACGCATTTTTCCGCTTTGGGTTCGAGTTTATCCGGTTGAAGTTTCTTCACATAAACATCGCATCCCCAAACTTTAAGAAATGACAGCTTAGGTTTGTTTCCAAACCACAATTCATATGGTGTCTTTTCAACGGATTTAGATGGTGCCCGATTTAAAGTGGATGCAGCAGTTTCTAGTGCATAACCCCAAAATGACAACGGCAAGTCCGTCAGAGACATCATAGATCGAACCATATCTAATAAAGTACGATTACGACGTTCCGACACACCATTTCGCTGTGGTGTTCCGGCAGGTGTGAGTTGTGAAACAATTCCACACTCTTTCATGTGAGTGCTAAACTCGTAACTTAGATACTCACCTCCATGGTCGGACCATAGAAATTTGATCTTTCTATTACGATGATTTTCCACTTCATTCTGAAATTCCTTGAACTTTTCAAAGGTTTCAGACTTGTGTTTCATCAAGTAGATATAACCGTATCTACTCAAATCATCCGTGAAAGTAACAAAATAACGATATCCACCTCGCGCCGACACACTCATTGGACCACATACATCAGAATGTATGATTTCCAATAAATTTGTCGCCCGTTCCATTGAACCAGAAAACGGCATTCTAGTCATCTTGCCCATAAGGCATGGCTCACATGTATCAAATGATTCATAATCAAGTGATTCCAAAAGTCCATCCGAATGGAGCTTCTTCATGTGTTTAACGCCAATATGACCTAGACGGCAGTGCCACATATATGCGGATATATCATCATTAAGTTTAATCCTTTTAGCATCAACATTATGAATATGTGTAACATTATCATCGAGATCTAATAGAAATAAACCATTCATCATCGGTGCATGACCATAAAAGATTTCATTCATATAAATGGAACAACCATTGTTCTCGGATTTAAATGAATAACCACTTCACATCAAACACGATCCAGATACAATGTTCATGCTCAGTGCAGGCACCAGATAACATTTATTCAAGTTTATAACTAATCCCGACGGTAAGTGGAGAGGCAGCGTTCCGACGGTGATCACATCAACGCTTGATCCATTGCCGACACGCATCTTGACCTCACCCCTTGCTAGCGGTCGCTTGTTCCGCAGCCCCTGATTCGAGTTACAAATATTAGCAACTGAACCGGTATCAAATACCCAGGTGCTACTGCGAGCACTAGTCAAGTACACATCAATAACATGTATATCATATATACCTTTGTTTGCCTTGCCGGCCTTCTTGTCTGCCAGATACTTGGGGCAGTTGCGCTTCCACTGGCCAGTCCCCTTACAATAGTAGCACTCAGAATAAGACTTAGGTCCAACTCGGGGTTTCTTTTCAGGCACGGCAACAGGCTTGCCTCCCTTACTTCCCTTCCGTTTTCCCTTCTTGTCTTTCTTGAAACCAGTGTTCCTATTGATCATCAACACTTGATGTTCCTTTTTGATCTCCACTTCTGCAGTTTTAAGCATTGACAGAAGCTCGGGGAGAGACTTCTTCATGCCTTGCATATTATAGTTCATCACGAAGCTCTTATAGCTAGGTGGCAGAGACTGCAGAACACGATGGATGCCTAAGTCAATGGGAATCGATATTCCCAAGGACACAAGCTTATCGGCGTAACCCGACATCTTGAGTACATGCTCACTAACGGAGCTGTGCTCTTCCATCATGCAGCTAAAGAACTTTTCTGAAGCGTTGTAGCTCTCTACAGCAGCATGTGTGTCGAAAATCATTTTCAACTCACCCATTGTATCAAATGCATTGCCGTTTTCGAAACGCTTTCGAAGTTCCGGCTCTATCCCATACAATATGCCGCAATGAACTAAGTTGTGGTCCTCCTGACGAGTCTGATAGACATTCTTCTCCTCGTCAGGGGCATCATCAAAAGGTGGGGGGCCTAACGGCGCTTCTAGCACATATTGCTTTTGTGCAGCAGAGAGGAGAATCCTCAAATTCATGGCCCATTCGGTAAAGTTGCTACCGTTCGTTGCTAGTTTCTCTTTCTCCATGAATACATTGAAATTAAAAGCAGGTGGTGCCATCTACAACAGAATTTGTAAAGTTTAGACTACGTGTATGATAGATTGAGTTCAACTAATCTATATTACGAATGAACTCCCACTCAAAAACGACATCCCTCGTGCCTTTTTGGTGATTACATGAACCAAATCCACTATACCAAGTCCGATCATCACGTGAGTCGGTATAGCTTCAAAGGCGAGCATCAAATGGGCATCATATCAACTATATGACTCATTCTTAACCTTTCGGTCCGTGTTCCGAGGCCATGTCTGTACATGCTAGGCTCGCCAAGTTAGAACCTTAGTATTCGCGTGTGTAACTGTTTTACACCCGAAATATGGTTGTGGATCCAAGAACACCCGATCATCACGTGATGTCTTGGAGCGACGAAAACATAATCGGTGCATACTAAAGGAAGAATACATTCTTATCTTGATATTTAAATGAGGGATCATCTTATTATGCTAACAAAGCGCTAAACAAGCAATATAAGATGCTATCAAACATCATATGTTTATTAGTGAAATTATATGGTTCCCGCAGATGATCTCTATCATGTGCATCGTGGTATGATCACTATCATACCTATATGTGTAAATCCAAGGTCTATGGATTTTACACGCTATGTGTGTTGTAAGAGTATCATCTCATACTTCTACTTACAACACTACCATATCATAACACTAGCCCAGCAACAATCTAAACTAGACGCCTCTAATTTATCCATTGCAAGTTTTACGTGGCTTAGAGCTTTCGAGATAGAACCGTTCTTACCTACGAACATGAACCACAACGAGGATAATCAAATTGTTGACAACTCGCCTGCAAAATAGATATTGACTATAGTAGGAGAGACAGACACCCGCTAGCCACTTATGCAAACTAGTTGCATGTCAAGCGTGGAACAGGTCTCATGTGCGAGGACATGTAAAGTTTGTCCGGGCCGCTTCATCCCACTATGCCACCAATATCCAAAATTACAACAAAGGAGCAACAACATGATCATCATCGCCCACATACTCATATGTGTACTACCCGTGTAAAGTATCTACGCATAAACCTGGCTCTGATACCACTGTAGGGTTCACAGCATAGAAAACAAAAATTGTCCTACGATGTGAACTATATACCAAGATCTATCTACTAGATACAAACAACGGGCGGATGTATATCCGTAGAGAACATACCCTTGAATACCGACAAAGCTTAACGAGTTCAACTCGTGGTTGATGTAGACGATCTCTTGCCGATCTCAAGATCGAGAGGAAGTCCTAGCGCCGCAAATCAGCAGCGCATCCGTGCTCGCACACACGTTCGAGGCACAGAGCAACCTCCGCCTCCTCGCTCCAGCGATGCAGCGGAAGCACAACTCTTTCTTGCCGAATAGCCACCGGGAACATGTATCTCGCTATTCCGAGACCATGGGGATAAATTCTAGAGGGGGAGAGAGATCCTTCACGAGGAGGTGTGAGAGACAAGTGAGGAGGGGGGCTCCTTTTATAGGAGGAGGGGGGCACCCAAGGGGGTGGCCGCCGTCCATGGGGGCTGCCCCCTCCCCTCCTTCATTCATGTGGGTGGACACTCCACTCACAAAATGCCCTTTAAAATCCCTCCACTCAAAAGTCCACTCAAATTCCCATTAAATTTCCACCAAATTTAATGCAAACTCTCATTAAATAAAACTCTTTTATTTTATTCAGAATTTTGTCAATTACTTTAATGACAAACATTCACAAATAACCCCTTGCTAGAATTCTATTTCACATGCATAACCACTTTATGCAATTTCACCCGAAAACCTGTTTCGGTATCTAGTGAAATAAATTCATGCGCTTGTTCATTCTTTCGGCATGAAACATTTGCTCCAATTGGATGTCGGTGTCTATTAAGTGTGTCACCCTACGGTTCGTGAATAATGCGGACATGATCGAGACCCCTCTCGGATCAATAATCAGAAGCGGGATCTGGAGACCCATACTGACTCCCACACATTCAACGATGACTTTCTTGTGATCGTCGGAACCTTTTACGCTAGTATCTTAATCCCTTTGTTTCACGATATATTACATGTCCGAGATTCGATCATCGGTATCTCCATACCTAGTTTGATCTCGTTACCGACATGCACTCTTTTCTCGTTCCTGTGATATAACATTCTAGTGATCAAATCACTTGCTTGCAAGCTAATCAATGTGATATCACCGAGAGGGCCCAGAGTATATCTATCCGTCATCGGGATGAACAAATTCCACTCTCGATCCATGAGCCTCAACATAACACTTTATTAGTTCTGAATCCATCTTTATAATCACCCTGTTACGGTGTGACGTTTGATGTTATCAAGAAACTCTTCCGGTGTTAGTGATTGACATGATCTCATGGTCTAAGGATTAGGATCACTTCGTAAGTTGTTATAGCAATATAAACCTAATGACTTTGATCATAATGCTATACTTCAGATGAATGTTCATCACACCATTACACTAATGTTGTGATCCCGTTATTAACAACATCCAATGTCCATGATCAGGAAACCTTGATCATCTTGTTAATCAACGAGCTAGTTTATGAGAGAGGCATAACTAGGAACTTTCTGTTTGTTTATTAAACACACATGTATTAACGTTTCCGTATTAATACAATTATAGCATGCAAAATAAACATCTATCATATACTTGGAATACACATAATAAACACTTTATTATTGCCTCTTAGGGCATATTCCCTTCAACGTTAGCATATCTCTTGTGTTGACGCACTCATAAGACTTGTGGCCCTTTCCTCCACACTTATAGAAAATGACTTGACTTTCCGTCATTGTATTGGAGGAGGATGCCATAGGGGAATTGGTTTGCTTGGAGGAGTTTGGTGCTTGGTTTGTTGGCTTGGAGGCGGCATTCGTGTTGATTGAAGAGAAGTACACCATTTGCTTCTCATACGCATTTTCCTTTTGCAAGTGGCACCCGACCTTGGTGGCTTGGTGTAGGAGGTTCACTAGAGACTTGTAAGGTTGGAAATCGACTATTTTGCGTATTGGGCAGCTCAATCCATTAAGGAACTATGTTATTGTTTGCTCCTCGAGCTCCTTCACATCGGCTCTCATCATAGTCATCTCCATTTCCTTGTAAAACTATTCAATTGTATTTGTGCCTTGCTTCAAGTTTTGTAGTTTGTCAAAGAGGACTTCACGATAGTGCTCGGGGAAAAATCTTGCATACATCACGTTCTTCATCTCGGTCCAAGTGGTGACCGGTGTTTCCTCTAGCTTCTCTCGATTGCTTTGGTAGTCTTCCCACCAAACATTGCGTAGTCCTCAAACTCAAGAGACGCCATTGCAACTTTCTTATCTTCGGAAAAGTTGTGGACTCGGAAGATCTTGTCGACTTTGAGCTCCCATTCAAGATATGCATGTAACACCCCGTCCACTAGGTCCCGGGGGTGTCACTCTGTAACACCCTCGGATCGGCCCTATGCAAGTTTCAGCGATTTCCGCCAAACCCGCATAGAAACGATTCAAAGGCGCCCACCAGGCACTTTCGTGCGGGTGGAAAACAAAGTAATACCATTGCACATCAGTCCATGATGGAACCCACAGAACAGATATATACAACAACGACTCAAAGAGTCAAGAATAAAAATATATAGTACAAAGATCCAAATCTCCTTGAAAACTGTCACATCCCAAAATTTTCCAAATTTTGACATGTGAAAAATAAATAAACAAAATAAAACTTTGTTGAAATTCAGGGTGAGAAGAAACTTTTTGATTCCAATTGGAAATATCAAAACCTATTTTGATCAAATAAAATCCTAAAGGGATTTAAAAAGATAAATAAACAATAAAGTTAAAATATTTGGAATCACTATTTTTGGATCTTTTAACAAAAAGATTTAGTTTTCAAAAGGAAAGGTAGAATTATAAATAAAGATTATTTTATAAAGCCAAATTAAATCTTGGCCAAGCTTTTGAAATAAAATATTTCTATTTGATAAAAAGAGTAAAAGTCTATTTAAAGAAAATAATGAGGATTTATTAATATCCAATTTTATTAAAGTAAAGGCTTTTCCATTTTAATTAAACACTAAAACTTGTTAAATTATTTTAAACAAGTTTTCCAAGTGTTTTAATTTTTCAAATAAAACCTACTGAAAGGATTTTGATATTATTTAGATTTCAAAAAGAGTTTTAAAATAAATTAAAACCTATTTGAATAAAATACTATGGACTTTTTATTTAATTATTAATAGATCCTAAAAGAATAAAAGAATTATTTTATTTTAGACTTTGAAATATGTTGATAAACAGAATTAAACTTCACCCAAATTTTTGTGAGGATTTGAATACAAATGGAGATTTTAAAATATTATTAAATCTTATTTGATTTAAAACTAGAGCCTATTTTGGATAATTAAAAGACCTTAAAAAGAATAAATTTTATTCCAAAAATTGACTTCAGATTGTAATACTAATCAGTATTTAAACCTACACAAATTTTGGTTGAGGTTTGAATTCAAATGAGTGTTTGAATTGCTTATTCAAAATCAAAACAGAATAAAGGAAAAGGAAAAAGAAAAAATAGTCTGAACAAAAAAAAATATATGAAAAGGACCCAGCCCAGCCAGCAGGCCCAACTAAGACCCAATAGCCCACCTCTCCTTCTCTCCCGCAGAAAAACGATTCGCACCCACTTATAAACCCGCAAGGTCGCTGACCGATGGACCCCACTCTCCCTCTCCTTCTCTCACTGACAGACGAACCCCACTACCACGTCAGCTTCTTCCCCACGCGACCTGTTCTTCCTCGCCGTTTCTGCATTGATCTTGCGGGACTAAATCACGTCAATGCAGGGAGTAATTCCTGTCATCAATCACGCTCGTTAAATCCTCGCTCTCTCCTCTCTCTTTCCCCTCAAACCTCGCTGCCAGAAAGCCACCAGGCTGCGTTAATTTTGCCTTGCTTTGCCGCTGCTCCGACGAGCTACACGAGCGAATTCCGGCAGCCCCGCATCACCCCTTGCCTCCTCGACCACGCTCACATGCTCCCCACATCCTGGCGAACCTCCCCGTAGCGCCAGCTCGCCCGCGCGTGCTCTGCAGCATCGGCAACGACGACGACCAGTAGCGCCACCGCCTGCCATTTCCTCCGGCGAGATTTCCTGGTAAGCTCAGACCGCCCCGGTGTTTATCTTTGAGGCTCACGTGTTCCCTAGTATCGTGCGCGTCTAATCGTAACATCTACTTGATGTAGGGTGACCTCTAGCTTCGCCATCGTCGACGTCTAACCGCGCCTGTCGCCAGGAGCATCTCCGGCGAGGAATTCCGACGACGCCCGAGCACCCCCTACTACCCGAAGACCACCTTGAACTTCCCCACGTTACTGCGATCACTGTGAGCCATTCCTCTTCCCTTCTCGCTTCCTGCATCGCCAGCTCCGCCGCTAGCCGAGCGTCGCCGCCGCGCGCAGCCGTCGAGCGCCGCCAGAACATGGTCAGGGTGATGATGGCCGTTAGATGTTGATCTAATGGATGCGATAGAATCACTTAAAGCTGAAGGGGTACGCAATCTGTGCCGTGCGATGTAACTTAATCCAGCGGTCCTCAGTGCGTGATCCAGACGAACCGGTACCAGCGAATAGAATCTAGCCACGTGTCCATGTTCGTTTGATTAAAAACAGAATTGTTCTATTAGATATACCAATTTGAAAAATCCATAACTTTCAAACTACACGTCCAAAATTTGCAAATTTTATATAAATGGAATCAGTAGAATAAGTACTTTGCAACCATGTATTTTGTTTAATGATTTACTTCTTGAAAATTGGTTGAATTTGCAGAAACATGTGTAGGCTTATTTTGAATATAAAAATTGTTCTAGATATATTTTTAATGTGAAATCTTTGCAAAATGATTTGTTGTGAACCTACTGACCCTAGGAACCAACTTATGGATTTAAAAATGAATTTTGTGAAGTTTAGGAATAAATACTTGAATTAGCTCATTTCTAGTCAAATAAAAATATTGATTTTGATATGGAAATGATTTTTGAGTAAAACTTTTGGGAAATGTTTTGATTCAAACCTTCTGACCCTAAACACCAAGTTTTGTGAATTAACAACTTATTTGATGAACAATATAAAATTATTTCTTTGATAGAAGCATTTTCAACCACATAAAATAATGATTTGATTTAAAAATGGTTTATAGATAAAACCTTTTGCAAATGGTTTTACCAATTTAGTAAATGACCACTTTGAACTTTATAATGTTTAGAGCCTAGTAGAAACCATTTTTTGCAAATAAAACTATCTTTTGCATGCTTGCATGCATGACCTTGTTTTTGTTATTTTATGTGTGTTGAGTTGTTTGAATGTTCTGTTGAATATGTGTGCTTGATTGTATTGTAGTGGAATTAGAAGAGAGTGATATTTGCAAGATCAAGAAGTGAACCAACATTCTCTACTAAAAAGTCAAGTGACACTATCATCCAAGTCCTATTATTTTCATTATACTTAGTGGATTTTTGAAACATGCATGATAAGGTTTACTATATTTTATGCTATGCTAAATCCTAATAGGATACCCCTATATATTCCTTAGTGGAAACAATGTAGTTGTAGTATGCTTAGCCCTGCTATATATTGGGATGTGATACATGTTATGAATATATGAAGAGTTGAAAAGACTTATGTTTTATATAATAAAACAAGTACTCAATGAACCACCTGGGTGGACAAGGATACTCAAGGTTGGACAAGGTGGCAACAAAAGGAACCATGTTTATATGGCTATCTCTTTTTGTTGTGCACTAGAAGAAAACCACCCAGGGACTTAGAGATTGAACATGTTTCTCGTACAGTGGCTTCCGTGTACAGCCACATGCTAAATGGGCTCTGGCTTAGTCAACTACATTGTGTAAGTCCCATGCATTGGCATCTTCAGGTTAACTAGATTTGTGCTAGGGAACTTGAAACCCTACATTGGTGCCTGGATGACAAGCTAGCATTGTGTATTGGGAGGACTCCTATGGAAAGACTTTGTCACATTCTCAATCTGCCAGTACTCCATCTTGGTGAGTACTTATCCAGCGGCCACTGGTGGCATCAAGATGAGATTGTGTCATGTGGGTAAAGTGTACAACTTCTGCAGAAGATTAAAATTCTAAGTACTTAGCCGTGTCCCCGGTTATAGACAATACTAAGCAACTAAGGCCTGAAGCTATGGAAGATCTCGACATTCCAATTTCTCAAAGTTAAAACTTGAGGGTGACAACAAGGGATTTTGAAGCACTTGGAGTTTTCCAAGAAGTTCAGAAAGATTTGACAAAGATCAAAAACTATTTTGAAAAGATAGGATAAAACTATATTGCTTTCTGCAAAAGAGCCTAAACCCTACTTAGCCAAATATGCATGTAAATGATAGGATCCACTTATATCTACATAGTAGTGAAACTTGCCTATACAATTCAAATGTATTGACCCTTGTGGGTGCAACTTGTTATGTTGCAGTTTGTTTGATGTTAGTGAAGTTTATTGATTAGGATTACAAGTCTACAACCAACATGATTGCCTATGGCACTTTGAAGATGAAGGACCCCATGCTATTAGATATTCTGCTGCAATGTAATGTGATAGCCAAATGAGCTATGTAAGATGTAATAAATTATTTATTCCTGGTTATAAAGTTGTATTATGACCTTTGTTTCTTGATATTACATCTTAACTGTGGATGCTAGCTATTGATCCAGGGACTAGCATTGTAAACACAGGGATCTCTACCTCATTAAAGGTTGGGAACCTTACAGATGGTATCAGAGCACTGTGTTGCCTGTAGGATTGTAACCCTAGGATTGGACAAAACCCCTTAGAAAAATAGGAGTTGAATTTGTTCCAAAAACTTATTTACAAACAATCTTGTAAACTCTTTCCTCAACCTTTTTGGTTTTGACTCTACATCTCTCCTATTTTAAATTGATGAATAAAGCCTTCACCATGACCAATGACTTTAACTTTAGTTTCACCAAGGACTTCATCAAACTCTAATGACTTCAATATCTTCAAGAAATTTCAACCTTATTTTCACCAAGGACTCCAACTTAGACATCACTAAGGACTACAAGTGAAAAAAACCAAGAGACATTAGATTGCCTACCAAAGACATTGATATCATGTTAGAGTATGGATCATATTGACCTATGAGGTATGATTATACTAAGTTATTATTTTCAAGAAAACTTGTTGTTTCCTTCAACTCATGAGTTAAGCTCATAAGTTGTTAAGTGGATAGTTGCTTGTTGATTGTTTGATTGTTTGATTGTTTGATTGAACTTGGTTGTTTTTGAGTTGTGTGTTAAAACTTCTTAAAAACCTATCCACCAATACTTATCCCTATCAAACCAACAGATGCCTCCTCGTCGTGCCAACCCCAACCAAAACAACAACAACATTCCCCCTGAGATACAACAGATGTTGGCAGTTCAGACACAGTTGATGCAGGAGATGACCACACTCATACAGGATCAGAACAACAACAACAACAACAACAACAACAACAACAACAACAACAACAACAACAACAACAACAACAACAACAACAACAACAACAACAACAGCAGCAGCAGCAGCAGCAGCAGCAGCAGCAGCAGCAGCAGCAGCAGCAGCAGCAACAACAACAACAACAACAACAACAACAACAACAACAACAACAACAACAACAACAACAACAACAACAACAACAACAACAACAACAACAACAACAATAATAATAATAATAATCCTCCAGCACTTGACATGCTCACCAAGTTTCTGAAACTTAGGCCTGCAAGGTTCTCTAGGACAACTGATCCAATGGAAGCTGATGATTGGTTACGTTCAGTGAACAAAGACCTAGTGACTATTGGCTGCACCGATGAAGAAAAAGTAAGGTTTGCAGCATTTCTGCTTGAAGGACCAGCATCAACATGGTGGGACAACTTTCAAATCACCACTCCCCTTGAAGATGTGACTTGGGCTATTTTTGAGGATGGATTCAGAACAACTCACATCTCACCTGGAGTGATGTACTTGAAGAAAAAGGAGTTTCACAATCTGAAACAGCGTCACCTTAGTGTGGTTGAGTATATTAAAGAATTCAACAATCTGGCACGATATGCACCGGATGAAGTAGACACAGATGCTAAGAGAAAAGAAAAAATTCTTGAAGGACTTAATGATGAGTTGAACCTACAGCTAGCTGTTTCCTATGTCCCAACTTATCAATCACTCTGTGACAAAGCCACCATTTTGGAAAACAAGATGAATCAAGTTGAGAATAGAAAGAGGAAGCATAAACTAAAAAATCACTCAGGATCATCAAAGAAGGAGCATTCATTCAAAAAGAGCAATGAAGATTCAGAATCACATCAGTATCACCACAACAACAATGGAAGTGAAAATAATGGAAATGATACTGACAATGGAGATGACCTTGGTCAGAACCAATATGACACTTTCAGGAAGAAAGATATTAGCCAGTTGCAGTGCTATAATTGTAAGGAACTTGGACACTATGCATCAGACTGTCCTGAGAAGGAAAAGAAAAAGGATGCTAGAAGAGCCAATGGAAATGACTCCAATGTGACCCAGAAAGGACATGTGAACCACATTGTCATGGATGGAAACTTTGAAGAGATAGAAGAAGTGGATGTCAGGAACTAGTAAACCCAGAAGAGTCAAATAAGGATTCCTTGTCTGGATATCAAGTGTTGAACCTATAGTCAAGTGAACCATCAATGTAACCCTGTGAGACTTTATTTTAAGGGTGGTAGTACCCTAGTTGCCTTGAAGCCAACTTGTAACCTTTAGCCTTCCCAAATCTCGGGACGAGATTTATTTTAAGGGTGGTAGCCTGTCACATCCCAAAATTTTCCAAATTTTGAAATGTGAAAAATAAATAAACAAAATAAAACTTTGTTGAAATTCAGGGTGAGAAGAAACTTTTTGATTCCAATTGGAAATATCAAAACCTATTTTGATCAAATAAAATCCTAAAGGGATTTAAAAAGATAAATAAACAATAAAGTTAAAATATTTGGAATCACTATTTTTGGATCTTTTAACAAAAAGATTTAGTTTTCAAAAGGAAAGGTAGAATTATAAATAAAGATTATTTTATAAAGCCAAATTAAATCTTGGCCAAGCTTTTGAAATAAAATATTTCTATTTGATAAAAAGAGTAAAAGTCTATTTAAAGAAAATAATGAGGATTTATTAATATCCAATTTTATTAAAGTAAAGGCTTTTCCATTTTAATTAAACACTAAAACTTGTTAAATTATTTTAAACAAGTTTTCCAAGTGTTTTAATTTTTCAAATAAAACCTACTGAAAGGATTTTGATATTATTTAGATTTCAAAAAGAGTTTTAAAATAAATTAAAACCTATTTGAATAAAAGACTATGGACTTTTTATTTAATTATTAATAGATCCTAAAAGAATAAAAGAATTATTTTATTTTAGACTTTGAAATATGTTGATAAACAGAATTAAACTTCACCCAAAGTTTTGTGAGGATTTGAATACAAATGGAGATTTTAAAATAATTATTAAATCTTATTTGATTTAAAACTAGAGCCTATTTTGAATAATTAAAAGACCTTAAAAGGAATAAATTTTATTCTAAAAATTGACTTCAGATTGTAATACTAATCAGTATTTAAACCTACACAAATTTTGGTTGAGGTTTGAATTCAAATGAGTGTTTAAATTGCTTATTCAAAATCAAAACAGAATAAAGGAAAAGGAAAAAAAACAGTCTAAAGAAAAAAAAATATTTGAAAAGGACCCAGCCCAGCCAGCAGGCCCAACTAAGACCCAACAGCCCACCTCTCCTTCTCTCCCGCAGAAAAACGATTCGCACCCACTTATAAACCCGCAAGGTCGCTGACCGATGGACCCCACTCTCCCTCTCCTTCTCTCACTAACAGACGAACCCCACGACCACGTCAGCTTCTTCCCCACGCGACCTGTTCTTCCTCGCCGTTTCTGCATTGATCTTGCGGGAGTAAATCACGTCAATGCAGGGAGTAATTCCTGTCATCAATCACGCTCGTCAAATCCTTGCTCTCTCCTCTCTCTTTCCCCTCAAACCTCGCTGCCAGAAAGCCACCAGGTTGCGTCAATTTTGCCTTGCTTTGCCGCTGCTCCGACGAGCTACACGAGCGAATTCCGGCAGCCCCGCATCACCCCTTGCCTCCTCGACCACGCTCACATGCTCCCCACATCCTGGCAAACCTCCCCGTAGCGCCAGCTCGTCCGCGCGTGCTCTGCAGCGTCGGCAACGACGACGACTAGTAGCGCCACCGCCTGCCATTTCCTCCGACGAGATTTCCTGGTAAGCTCAGATCGCCCCGGTGTTTATCTTTGAGGCTCACATGTTCCCTGGTATCGTGCGCGTCTAATCGTACCATCTACTTGCCGTAGGGTGACCTCTAGCTTCGCCATCGTCGACGTCTGACAGCGCCTGTCGCCAGGAGCATCTCCGGCGAGGAATTCCGACGACGCCCGAGCACCCCCTGCTACCCGAAGACCACCTTGAACTTCCCCACGTCACTGCGATCACTGTGAGCCATTCCTCTTCCCTTCTTGCTTCCTGCATCGCCAGCTCCGCCGCTAGCCGAGCGTCGCCGTCGTGCGCAGCCGTCGAGCGCCGCCAGAACATGGTCAGGGTGATGATGGCCGTTAGATGTTGATCTAATGGATGCGATAGAATCACTTAAAGCCGAAGGGGTACGCAATCTGTGCCGTGCGATGTAACTTAATCCAGCGGTCCTCGGTGCGTGATCCAGACGAACCGGTACTAGCGAATAGAATCTAGCCACGTGTCCATGTTCGTTTGATTAAAAACAGAATTGTTCTATTAGATATACCAATTTGAAAAATCCATAACTTTCAAACCGCACGTCCAAAATTTGCAAATTTTATATCAATGGAATCAGTATAACAAGTAATTTGCAACCATGTATTTTGTTTAATGATTTTCTTCTGGAAAATTGGTTGAATTTGCAGAAACATGTGTAGGCTTATTTTGAATATAAAAATTGTTCTAGATATATTTTTAATGTGAAATCTTTGCAAAATGATTTATTGTGAACCTATTGACCCTAGGAACCAACTTATGGATTTAAAAATGAATTTTGTGAAGTTTAGGAATAAATACTTGAATTATCTCATTTCTAGTCAAATAAAAATATTGATTTTGATATGGAAATGATTTTTGAGTAAAACCTTTGGGAAATGTTTTGATTCAAACCTGCTGACCCTAAACAACAAGTTTTGTGAATTAACAACTTATTTGATGAACAATATAAAATTATTGCTTTGATAGAAGCATTTTCAACCACATAAAATAATGATTTGATTTAAAAATGGTTTATAGATAAAACCTTTTGCAAATGGTTTTACCACTTTAGTAAATGACCACTTTGAACTTTATAATGTTTAGAGCCTAGTAGAAACCATTTTTTGCAAATAAAACTATCTTTTGCATGCTTGCATGCATGACCTTGTTTTTGTTATTTTATGTGTGTTGAGTTGTTTGAATGTTGTGTTGAATATGTGTGCTTGATTGTATTGTAGTGGAATTAGAAGAGAGTGATATTTGCAAGATCAAGAAGTAAACCAACATTCTCTACTAAAAAGGCAAGTGACACTATCATCCAAGTCCTATTATTTTCATTATACTTAGTGGATTTTTGAAACATGCATGATAAGGTTTACTATATTTTATGCCATGCTAAATCCTAATAGGATACCCCTATATATTCCTTAGTGGAAACAATGTAGTCGTAGTATGCTTAGCCTTGCTATATATTGGGATGGGATACATGTTATGAATATATGAAGAGTTGAAAAGACTTATGTTTTATATAATAAAACAAGTACTCAATGAACCACCTGGGTGGACAAGGATACTCAAGGTTGGACAAGGTGGCAACAAAAGGAACCATGTTTATATGGCTATCTATTTTTGTTGTGCACTAGAAGAAAACCACCCAGGGACTTAGAGATTGAACATGTTTCTCGTACAGTGGCTTCCGTGTACAGCCACATGCTAAATGGGCTCTGGCTTAGTCAACTACATAGTGGAAGTCCCATGCATTGGCATCTTCAGGTTAACTAGATTTGTGCTAGGGAACTTGAAACCCTACATTGGTGCCTGGATGACAAGCTAGCATTGTGTATTGGGAGGACTCCTATGGAAAGACTTTGTCACATTCTCAATCTGTCAGTACTCCATCTTGGTGAGTACTTATCCAGCAGCCACTGGTGGCATCAAGATGAGATTGTGTCATGTGGGTAAAGTGTACAACTTCTTCAGAAGATTAAAATTCTAAGTACTTAGCCGTGTCCCCGGTTATGGACAATACTGAGCAACTAAGGCCTGAAGCTATGGAAGATCTCGACATTCCAATTTCTCAAAGTTAAAACTTGAGCGTGACAACAAGGGATTTTGAAGCACTTGGAGTTTTCCAAGAAGTTCAGAAAGATTTGACAAAGATCAAAACTATTTTGAAAAGATAGGATAAAACTATATTGCTTTCTACAAAAGAGCCTAAACCGTACTTAGCCAAATATGCATGTAAATGATAGGATCCACTTATATCTACATAGTAGTGAAACTTGCCAATACAATTCAAATGTATTGACCCTTGTGGCTGCAACTTTTTATGTTGCAGGTTTGTTTGATGTTAGTGAAGTTTATTGATTAGGATTACAAGTCTACAACCAACATGATTGCCTGTGGCACTTTGAAGATGAAGGACCCCATGCTATTAGATATTCTGCTGCAATGTAATGTGATAGCCAAATGAGCTATGTAAGATGTAATAAATTATTTTATTCCTGGTTATAAAGTTGTATTATGACCTTTGTTTCTTGATATTACATCTTAACTGTGGATGCTAGCTATTGATCCAGGGACTAGCATTGTAAACACAGGGATCTCTACCTTATTAAAGGTTGGGAACCTTACAAAAACGATACAACGTCCGAGTGCGGACAAGATGCAAATTGAGCTAAGAGCCCTTAAGAATAACCAATGGCGTCCATAACCTTGACCAGGCCAAGTCGGAAGGATAACCCTGCTAACGACGTCGATCTCAAACCTGCTTAATCAAAAGGGGTGCCGACAAAGGGCAAAGGAAAAAGAGAGTGGTCAGTACTGATGCCAGTACACGGCGAGTCTTAGAATTCGGTGGTACTCGCCTACATAGGTATGGTGGACTGAAGCGGCAGCGCATCATGCACTAAACAACCTGTAGAGACTCGATACAACTGTCGGCTATCAAAGAGATATGAGAAATACCTATTCGGATCCAACCTGATACTACCTCCAAACCTACCCATCATGTTATTTCCCCCTCGAGACCAAACGAGGAAGTCAAGCCGAGGAAACTCACACGGTTGGCAGTTTTATTCATTCATTGCATGGTGGTTATCCAACTTACTAGTCATATCAGATACTCCCTGCGTTTAGAAATATAATATGTTTAAGGTTTGTGAAGGAGATGTATCTATACACCTTTTAGTGTATAGGTTCAAATGAATCTGTACACTAAAATATGTCTAGATACATATCATTCATAAAGCTAAAACATCTTAGATTTCCAAACGGAGGGAGTACAAGTCAAATTTATAACACTAAACTTTATTTATAGTTGTCTATGATCGAGAAACTATGCTCCAAGTCGTCCATAACCGCGGACACGACTTTTCGACAAGATTTAACCCTGCAGGGGTGCACCAAAGTTTCCACACGCACTTCGACCCTTTTTGTCAGATCAGTTAACATACTTCCATCGTTATGTCGGTGGGGCCTAGGATAAGACGCTTTCCCAAACCCAAAGCATGTACATGGGGGCCACCCGAAAGAGCTACCCGTACGAGGTATAGCTAATCCTCCTCGTACGGACTCTAGGGTTGAGTACACTTGCACGGGAGCAGAGGTCATAGACAAAATATTCCCGTGACAGAGTGCCATACCTACGCAACAGTAATAAACGCTCATCGAGCAACTGGTAATAAATATGGCATAACATGACATACATGGCATAACGTGGCATGAAAACTTCAAACTAGTTTGTGGCCCCCAGTACAGTACTTTGAAATCAGGTACTAAGCCGATAGGGTTGCCTAGACACCCCACATGTGGTTAGCGCGCTCAGTCTCGGAACAGGTGTCAAGAACTCGGGTCCTAGATGGACACAAGTGGGCGGTTAACAAACAAATCTCAACTATTACCCACCGGTGCCTCTTTATTAATTATATTCATTTTAATATTTAATTAACCAGCTATAATTAAAACCACGATCATCTCCACCTTTATGAATATGCCAACCCCCAACATAAGTGGAACATCGACGACCCGAAGCAGCACATGAGCAAGCAACTACGACTCGCAAGACCGACTACCTACCAAACAACAGGTAAGAGGTGGTGTCCAAGGCAATATAGTGGTTGCAAGTAATCTAACAGGGGTTTGAAAACTATAGCAGCGCAACACGGATAGCAATAGATCAACAGGAGGAAGTAAAGACTAAAAATTTAAAATAGGTAGAAAGGGAGAGAATGCTCGCCTGGAAACATCGTCGAAGGTTCATCCGAAGATCGGGTTGACACTCGCATCAACTCATCGGTCTATTCCGTGAAGAAACAAAGCACTAGAAGAAATACCGAATGCAATATTTCATACTACAGCAGAAGATCGAGCATGATTCATGTATTATATATGACATGGCAAATATGCGATACGACTAGGCAATATTAAGCGGAACCGGGTCCCGATAATTAATTAGATGGTTTATGTTGTTTATATACCCCGCAATTTAATGTTGTATTAAAATACAAAATTATATCATCGATTCGCTACACAAATTTAAATGGGGTCAATATAAGACTAGAAAAACCCGCATATGGTCCCCATATTTAATTATTAGGTGAGTCGATAAAATATCCCCAAACCACCTAACATGTATGCAAGCATGTACAATTAATGCAAGGGTCTTCTAATACATTACTGGATCATCTTTAAGTGGCCAACAAACAAAACTTTGCAATATTAAACTAAAATGGCCACATTTGATTAATTGTTCTTGCTTGACCGTTTAGTATATAATGCTCAAGTGCCATGTATGATTGCAGATTCTATGTCCTCACATTTTCTAATCATTGTAGACAACTTAGTCATTAAATTTGGACTTATAAAACAAAAGTTAGGACAAAATCAAGTTTTCCTTATGTAGATAAACATTTATTATTTGGTCAAAAATTTAGTTTGTCAAAAGTTAAACAGGTACTGCCATTGAGTTTCTCACAAATTTCTGTCCTCTAATACACAAATTTATTCTACAAGAAATAGATGGAATGAAATAGATTTTAGTTATTTTAATACCAAGAACTGGTTTATGTTGCCTGAACTGCAAAACAGTCATCAGACGACAATAGACATGCGACAGAAATATTCAGATAGCCAACTACCGTGCATATCTAGCTAGCTAAATAAACTAGCTGGGTAGCAACTGAATCAAAACGACAATAGCTAGCTGAATACTAGACATGCTCGACCAGGAAGGCGTTGTGTGTGAACAGAGGTGTGTGGGCGTGTGTAACATGTTCAGGGAAACGAGTGCGCGCAACAGAAGCAAAAGAAGCAGCAGCAGTGAACTAGGACGCAAGCGGGCGCGTGTGCAGGAACGACTAAGGTAGATGTGCGCTCTCAAGCAGGTGATGGCGATGCTACTGAGACGGACGGGAATCGAACAAGAGCGGGGTCTGGAGCTGTGCTCACCCAGTGTCTGTTGTCGAGATGGGCAACGGCGGCGAGGCAGAGGTGCGTGCGACGGCCGCCGGGAGTGCGCGTCTGTCGAGGTAAATCTTGACGTCCTTGTTACTCCTCCTCGCTCCTGGTGGCGGTCGACATCGAGGTCTTTGATGGTTCTTCTTGCATGACGGCGGCAGCTGTGATGGAGCGGATCAAGCCAGCAGCGAGAGGCCCGTGCTTCCGACCATGGCAGGTATGTGTACGTGCGTTTAGGGCAATAGGGTTTGGTGGGTGGTCTTGATCTGATCCAAAGGAGGGGAAGGGGAACATGTGGAGGAGGACCTGTGGCTGGTGGCGACGCGAGCAAACTCATGTTCAAACCTGTCCAATGGGTCGCCTTTTGGCGGGCCAGCCCGTGGGCCTGCGAGAAAAGCCCGGCACCGGCCCGTGGCGTGTCGGGCCCGTCAAACGTCGGGGCCGTGCCTGTGACGCAGCCTCAGGCACGCGGGCTGACCCGACATGGCCCGTCAAGGCTGCATGTGGTGAGAATATACGAATATTAGGCAAAAAATTGTCCATCGGGGGGGTCGAACTCAGGACCTGACCCTCCAGGTCCAGTCCCTCAACCAACACGCCAATCAAACTTAGTTGTCCTATGGGAGACACGTAGCCTTTTGTATGTTAAATGGACGGGCCAGCGAAAAAGGCCAACAGGCCCGCGTGCCTCACGTGCCACGGACCGGCCCGTGAAGAGCCGGGGCCGGGCTCGGGCCGCCAGGCGGGGCACGCGTGCCGTCCCGGTCCGGCAAGTTGCTTGGCGGGCCACGGTGGGCCATGCCGCGTGCCGGCGCGTGCTGGGCCGGCCCGTGGGCCAGATTTTCTCATGTTTTCCTTTGTTTCTCGATGAAGATAAACATGAAAAGATCCCCACAAGGGCAATGGGCCAATGCAGGATTTGGGCTACAAGAAGGCTCGCACGGTGGGGTTTGGGGTAGGAAATAATTAAGATGACTGTTGGGCTGCTGCTTTCTCTTCTCCATATATTTCTCTTTGTAAAAATTTCTTCTCTTTTTTTTAGCTTTTGTTTCTTTTATAAAACCTTTTGAAATCTTTTGCAGGGATTTAAAAACAAAGAATGGAGCCATGTAAATAGGAGACAAAGAGGGAATATAAATATAAAAAGGGTGATGCCAAAGTAAACAAATTGGGCATTTGTACGAGATTAGAAAAAATGGTAAGAAAAATAGAATTGGAACATTGTTCAAAATCATTTGGTATGAATATAATTTGATCCTTCCTATAGAGAATGAAGAATCATTTGATAGAAACCAAAATAGAGATAGGGATTAAGGTTAAAAAACAATTATATAAGGTGATAGCAACAACAAGCACACATACAACAAGATGAACAAGAACAAATGCAATGCAATCCAAACAACAATGTAAAAAAATTGATACCATGCAAGGTGGTAAGATGTTCATGATGATGCATGATGACATGACGATGCTCAAATACAATGTAGCATGATGACATGAGCATGTAGTCATGGAGATGCACAAAACAAAAATATAACGATTTTCTTGTAGTGGTTTTACCCGGGGTGCTACAATCCGACACCACTAATAATGGATCTCGCCCTCAAGATCCGCCTCATGGTATAGGGAAGAAGACCGACAATCTGAATCTTCTCGCTTCGTGTAGATCCTTGCGACACCACTAATAAAGATTTTTGCTCCATGTTGAAATTGGCAACACCACCAACAAGGGGTTGTCGCTCATGTTCGTCGAGAGAACACTCTGTAGAACAAAGGACGAAGGTAGAGGTATCAAAAGATAAGGCACCTTTTACTTCAATAAAAGGAGCAAAAAAGTTACATCTGAATCCACTTCAATGTACAAGAGCGAATAGAATGAGTAGTCGGCATGGGGGCCAATCCATCACGCACTCAAAATATTACTTCGCACATGCAGTAGAAAATCACGCAACCCATTCTCGGAATTAGATTGAAGACCTCGACAAGCGAGGTTCAGAATCAAAGGAGTGATGCAGACTCTTCATCGGTTCTAACACAGATGATATGAACCACCGGAGTATATAAAAAAATTAGTGAATTTTAGATCCACTGAAAGGTACAACATATGAGAGATTCATCAGATAGCATGAAGACCGGATGTCGAAGCACCATTGCAAGAGGAAAAAACGAAACCCTGAAGGTATGACAAAAACCCAACCACGAGAATTCCTAGACTCGAAGAAGAGATAAGAAGGCAGATTCAAAACACGCAGAGGTAAGAAGAGAATAGCACAGGGATAAGGAGTAAAAGCAGACCTAATCAGATCTATCCAACCGATTTTTCCAAAATAGTTTTGACACTCTACAACGTCCGTTAGCTAGGTTATCCTACAGGCTGGACCAGTGGGGTATCGTAAATGCTGAGCTCTGATACCACTCTGTAACACCCTCGGATCGGCCCTATGCAAGTTTCAGCGATTTCCGCCAAACCCGCATAGAAACGATTCAAAGGCGCCCATCAGGCACTTTCATGCGAGTGGAAAACAATCCATGATGGAACCCACAGAACAGATATATACAACAACGACTAAAAGAGTCAAGAATACAAATATATAGTACAAAGATCCAAATCACCTTGAAAACGATACAACGTCCGAGTGCGGACAAGATGCAAATTGAGCTAAGAGCCCTTAAGAATAACCAATGGCGTCCATAACCCTGCCCAGGCCAAGCCGGAAGGGTAACCATACTAACGATGTCGATCTCAAACCTTCTTAAACAAAAGGGGTGTCGACAAAGGTCAAAGGAAAAAGAGAATGGTCAGTACTGAGGCCAGTACACGGCGAGTCTTAGAATTCGGCGGTACTCTCCTACATAGGTATGGTGGACTGAAGCGGTAGCGCATCATGCACTAAACAACCTGTAGAGACTCGATACAATTGTCGGCTATCAGAGAGAGATGAGAAAGACCTATTCGGATCCAACCTGATACTACCTCCAAACATACCCATCCTGGTATTTCCCCCTCGAGACCAAACGAGGAAGTCAAGCCGAGGAAACTCACACGGTTGGTAGTTTTATTCATTCATTGCATGGTGGTTTTCCAACCTACTAGTCATATCAGATACAAGTCAAATTTATATCAGTAAACTTTATTTATAGTTGTCTATGATCGAGAAACTGTGCTCCAAGTCGTCCATAACCACGGACACGGCTTTTCGAAAAGATTTAACCCTGCAGGGGTGCACCAAAGTTTCCACACGCACTTCGACCATTTTTGCCAGATTAGTTAACATACTTCCATCGGTATGTCGGCGGGGCCTAGGATACGACGCTTTCCCAAACCCAAAGCATGTACATGGGGGCCACCCGAAAGAGCTACCCGTACGAGGTATAGCTAATCCTCCTTGTACGGAGTCTAGGATTGCGTACACTTGCACGGGAGCAGAGGTCTTAGACAAAATATTCTCGTGACAGAGTGCCGCACCTACGCAACAGTAATAAATGCTCATCGAGCAACTGGTAATAAACATGGCATAACATGACATACATGGCATAACGTGGCATGAAAACTTCAAACTAGTTTGTGGCCCCAACTATAGTACTTTGAAATCAGGTACTAAGCTGATAGGGGTGCCCAGACACCCCACATGTGGTTAGCACGCTCAGTCTCGGAACAG
Organism: Avena sativa; assembly: GCA_916181665.1. NCBI lineage: Eukaryota > Viridiplantae > Streptophyta > Magnoliopsida > Poales > Poaceae > Avena > Avena sativa. The sequence continues at coordinate 248,931,674 of OV702284.1, read as the reverse complement.
GTGTCAAGAACTCGGGTCCTAGATGGACACAAGTGGGCGATTAACAACCAAATCTCAACTATTACCCACCGGTGCCTCTTTATTAATTATATTCATTTTAATATTTAATTAACCAGCTATAATTAAAATCACGATCATCTCCACCTTTATGAATATGTCAACCCCCAACATCAGTGGAACATCGACGACGCGAAGCAGCACATGAGCAAGCAACTATGACTCGCAAGACCGACTACCTACCAAACAACAGGTAAGAGGTGGTGTCCAAGGCAATATAGTGGCTGCAAGTAATATAACAGGGGTTCGAAAACTATAGCAACGCAACACGGATAGCAATAGATCAATAGGAGGAAGTAAAGACTATAAATGTAAAATAGGTAGAAAGGGAGAGAATGCTCGCCTGGAAACACTGTCGAAGGTTCATTCGAAGATCGGGTCGACACTCGCATCAACTCATCGGCCTAATCCGTGAAGAAGAAAAGCACTAGAAGAAACACCGAATGCAATATTTCATACTACGGCGGAAGATCGAGCATGATGCATGTATTATCTATGACATGGCAAAGATGCGATACGACTGTCGTGGTATTGCCGACGAGTACGCCATGGAGGGGTCCTCATAGTGCGTGTTTATAGACATGGGGGAAGGCGGACGGTTGACGGGTACGAGGTAACACAGCTTACCCAGGTTCAGATCCCACAACGGTGGCGGAATCCTACTCCTGCAATAAATCACTATAATGGCAATATGCCGAGTTATAGGGATTGGTTCGCTGTGTGAGGTTGTGAAGTTGTGCCCTAAAGGCTCCCATAGGCCCGACTTATATAGTCGCCAGAACCTAGGATTACAGGGAAATGTCCTAGCCGGACAGGTTACAGAGTCCTACACCGTCTATTACTAGTCTAGCGTGTCTTGTACTCCAAGGCTCCGGGTACGCTGGTGACTCCACCGTAGCCTTCCTTTATCCGGCATGGGCCTCCCTTCTGGATCCATCTAACTGGGCCGCCCAGCAGGCCATGGGCCATGCTACCAACTGTGGGCCACCCAGGTTATCCGAATAGAGGACATGCTATGAAGATACCCATATAGCATATCCCCAACAGTAGCCCCCGGAGAACTCTGAGATCTTGCGTCGTCTTGCCTCTTCACGTGGAATGCTCCGTCTAGATGGATGTCGGCAAATCGTCAAGCAACATCTTGTAGTCCTCCCAAAGAACCCTGCAAGGTTTTCTCCGTCTTCAATTCGTAAGTCGGAGAATTGCTGAATCTTCCATCGTACTCTTCCAGAGCCGGACCGGATCCGTCCATGCTGGAATCTTCTGATGTGATGGTTCATCTGCCAGTGACAGCTAGGGCGACGTAGGCATAGGTCAGCGACACCTCGTAACTCACACATGCAGAGAACACAATCATGTCCGTTTTTCCCGCGCGAGCGATATGAACCGTGGCGGAGACGGTTGGTACGTGGCAAAATTTCCGCGCACGTCCCTGCACACGTCGTCTACGCGGCAACCATTCGACCCAGCTGCATGAATATTGATGCTGGAAAACATAAATAGTAACTGCGGTGGAAAATTTACTTTTTCACCTTATTCTCCCCTGCATCGTCTTCTTCCTTCAGCAAGCACCTCCTCGAGCTCTCCGTGCAACGTGCGAAAAACCCTAGCTTTCCAATCTTTCTCAGTTACCGTCGAACACACCCAATGGCCAGCAGCAGCTCCTCTCCTTTGATGGCGGCGTCGGGTGAAGCCGCGGCGAAGCCGACAAGCTCCGTCGTCGTGCCCCCAGAGGGCCTGGTCATCCCCAAGTCCGCGGTGATGGAAACCACCAGCGGCGACCATAAATCGGCGTCGCTGGAGCTACTGGAGGAGAAGTATGATTCGGATAAGGGCGACTGGCACGGTTCAGACATCATGAACCACGACATCAAAGAGCTGATCATCGAGGGCTACCTCCCCGCGACGGAGGGGCTCGCCTGGCGGGCGGCGCCGGCCGGCGAGGTCACACCTTCTCCCCAAGCCGGAGAAAAAGTGTACCTCAAATCACAACTGGTATGCGGCGTCTCCCAGCCCATCTCCAACTTCTTCCTTGTTGTCCTGAATCATTATCGAGTACAGCCACAAAATCTTTCCCCCAATAGCATCTTAGCGCTCAACAACTACGCGGCGCTCTGCGAGGGTTATCTAGGGATTAGGACTAGGCTAGATATCTTCATATATTTCTTCACCGTCAAGCACGAAGCCGGAGCCAGCAAGGACGAACTTAGAAATTGTGGCACCATTAGCTTCAAGATCCAGCCTGGCCGGCAGTTCCCCGACATCGTCGGCCATGAGTCCTGCAAGAACTGGCAACAGACGTACTTCTACGGCCCAGATGTCCCTCTGGCCGGTCGATAAGTCACATACCCAGACTTCATCGATGGAGCTGCTATTGAAGCCTCGACATGGAGATCCCAGGCCTCCCTTCCTTCCGACATTGACGCTTCCCGCGCTATAAGGCGAATAGAGTGGCTCGTAGATACGGGTTTGACCAGATTGGACCTAGCCATGTGCTGATTTATCAGGAGGATCCAGCCTCTGCAGTACCGCTCGAAGCTGATGCACGAGTATACCAACGATAGAAGGGATAGCCTCCGCATCTCCGAGGATAATTTCTCGAGCGACTCCGTCAAGCTTCGCCTCAAGGACATCGTCAAGGTGAAGGATAGGCAGCGTGGCTTCACCATCACCTACGACATGTTCGTAGAGATCAAGTGCCCAAAGGTATTTGTTTTCCGTGTATCACATATACTCCAGTTCTTCCGTCTAACCATTACCATCTCATCTAACACGGTGGTTTTTCGCTTAACAGCTTTGCAACATAGATGAGGATAGCATGGCTCCTCAAATCTATGGTCCAAAGATGAAGGAAGTCATCGTCGTGTCCGACGATGATGCTCCGTTGGCGCGAAAGCGGAAGAGCTCCACCTCTATCGCTACCGACAGAGGCAAGAAGAAGAAGACGGAGGGTGGAGCCTCCAAAAGGACTACCGCCGCCCTGGAGGCGGAGAAAAGAAAGATTACTGGGATCCCTTTTGCCAAAGCACCCCCTCTTGTGTAAGCTTCTTTTTCTCCGGCATTGTCCATTTGTCTGTCTTATTCCTGTACTTATGCATTTTTGCACGTTTCATAAAGAAAGCCACGACCAGCTTGAAGAAGACCTCCAAAACTTTGGGGGCTTCTAGAACCATCAAGGATATGCTGCATCGCGGCGCATCTCCCTCCATCGCCCCTGTCACTCCCATCGTCAAGCCTTCGTCCGCTCCGACAAGCTCTCAAGCCAAGGAAGCATCTGGCCCTTCCGCCATGTAAGTGGACTCGGGTGCCTCTACCGAGCTTGCTGTTGTAGGCGAACAGGCGAAGCAGGAGAGTGTCGCACACCAAATGGCTGAAGCTCTGGCTAAGGATGCTATCGGTAGCGGTAAGGCGGTGGTTTAAGGTGGTACCTCTGCCGAAGGCGGCGTCCTTGCCCCCAGAAAGCCATAGAGTTCCCGAAGATAGTCTATCCGGCACTTACGCCGGGTAGCACTTCTCTAGTTCCTGGTGCGGCGCCGACATCTCCAACGTGCGGTCTCGAGGAGCTCCTCTGGCAAGCAGAGATCTTGCAAGGAAACAATTTATCCTTTGGCAAGCTGCTGGCTAAGAGTGCTACCAACCTCAAGATCATTGCACTTGTAAGTTTTATTTGCCTTTTGCATTTTATATGAATGTCCCACTGTAGCCCCCGAGGTTTTAGACGAAAAACCATAGGTCTTTGCGTCTAAATGCTCTAAGAGTGACTAAGCTAGAAAACTTCTCACTGTAGCCCCCAAGCATGTAGTTTGAATGAAATATTCCGACTAGATGCTTTAAGAGTAGTGTATTATAAATTTTGATACTATAGCCCCCAAGCTTCTAGTTGTAATTGAATTAGTTCCGACTAGATGCTTAAAGAGAAACTAAGCATACATCTGAGTTAAAACTTTATACTGTAGCCCCCAAGCTTCTAATCGAAAACTGAATTAGTTCCGACTAGATGCTTAAAGAAAGACTAAGCATACTGCTAAGTTAAAAAACTCTCACTGTAGCCCCCGAGCGTCTAGGTGGAAATTTTCCGGCTAGATGCTCCAAGTAGACCAAAAAACGACTAGCTTTCTTCTTTCCATAGAATGAGAATGCTCGGAGGGGCATGGCCAACGACAAGTACCAGAAGATGCACGCGGACTTGCAAGCTGAAAAGGGTAAAACTCCCTTCTTGAAGGAACAGATCACCAAGAGCAAGCGTCTGTTTTCCTTTCTTTTTCGCATTTTCGACTTGGTTTTGTGCCAACATTCTCCAAGTACTCACTGTGTATTGTTATTTATCCGACTTGCAGAAACCATTGCCAAGGCTAAGGATATTGTCGAGCAATCCAAGCATATTCAGCAGCTGGATAGCGAGAACAAGATCCTCAAGCAGGAGAGGAAGGACATGCTGAAAATGCATGAAGAATCAATGAAAGCCTTGCAGGACTCTGCCACAGAGGAGAAGAACCGCTTGAAGGAGGAGATCGCAATCTTGAAGGAGCAGAAAAGAGCTGCTGATGAGCAAAATCAACGCCATCACGAGGCGTACAAGCTCCTCCAACAAGAGCGGGACTCCATGGCAGATACCCTCTGGCAAGCTGAGGCCAGCATCTTTAGTAAGTTTTTCTCCGTCTTGGATTTCTGTAGTCTAGATATTCTGAATTTTTGAACTCATGCGCTCCTTTGTTGGGAATTTACAGCTCCTATGGGTTTAATCCGGTCGCCTCCTCCGGCAAAAGAATGCATGGTCCTTGCCGGCAACTTTATCAACACCGCCATCACGCAGGCCAAAGAGATTGCCAAGCCCCTCCAGATCAATATCAAGGCATCGGACTCTGTGATGAAGTTCTCGGAGATCCTACGCCAAGCCCCCGAGCGTATGACAAGCTAGAAAGCTTCATGTGCACGGGCCGGTGCAAGGATGGCGCTATCCATGGTCAAGGCACACTACGAGAATGCCGACATCGACACGGTAACCTCTGGTATCCCCGACGTAGATGACGAAGGGCAAAAGATAAACCACGAATCTATCTTGTCATCAATCGCGGGTTATGACACCAGAGTCGCCAAGTTGGTCAACATTAACGTCTTCGTGCCAATGAACACCATCGATGGCGGGGATCAAAGCTCCTCTGAGTCCCTCAACGCTGCCGACTTCCAGGGTGACTCTCCTGCTGCTGGTGATGTTGCTTCCAAGTCGCCTGCGCAAGAGGAATAAAAACAATTTGTAATATTTGTTTCCTCTATAACATGTTATGTAGAAAAACTATGTGTTAACTTAAGGCAGAAAACAATGTTGTGTGTCCTGCTACTTAAGAACTATTTCCACCATGTATATATTTTTTAAGCAAGTGCTGGCTTATCCATTACTTTGGTTTTTATGCTTGACTTTTTGTGAGTCGGAAGACTCGTTGTCGGCACCATGCGCTCAGGTGATGATGCCAAATGGCACCGTAAATAACCTAAGCAAAAAATCGCTAACAATAAGTGTCGAAATTCACTACTCCAGAATCCACATAGAAACAACAAAGAACGTGTAGACCAGAAAACTTAAGATAACGCTCGTAGGCAGAATTTTCACAAGTGCAATCGCAGAGCTTGTGCATAAAGGTTTTATATGATCCAAAAATGAACACTAAAGGAGGTAAAAGACTCAGCAATATGAGTGAACCAAAGAGCTTTATTTCATTGATCATATAATAGGTACACAATTAGATAAAAAATTCTAAGTGTAAAAAGGACGTAGATGTGCAATGTTCCATGGCCGATCAAGCTCCGGGTAGTCATCATCCGGGTCACGTCGCTTACACTTATGATCCTCGTTGGGTCTATCCCTCAGTTCACGATTATCAACAAGGTAGTAAGACCCATTGAGTAGCGCCTTGCTTATGATGAATGGTCCTTCCCATGGCGGGGATAATTTGTGTGACTTCTTCTGCTTAATTCGGAGCACCAAATCCCCCTCTTTAAACGAGCGATGCCGAACGCGGCGACTATGGTAGCTGCATAGCTTCTGCTGGTAGATGGCGGATCTTTGGCATGCCAAAACGCACTCCTCCTCGAGAAGGTCCACATCTAGGCGTCTGGATTCTTCAGCGTCATCTTCGTCGTAGGCGGCAACCCTTGGTGCATCATGAAGTATGTCGGAAGGTAGGATGGCTTCTGCTCCATATACCATGAAGTAAGGGGTGTAGCCGGTAGATCGGTTGGGTGTAGTTCGTAAACTCCACAGCACATATGGTAATTCTTCCGCTCAGGCTCTAGCTGCTCTATGTAGCGGTGCCTCGAGACGTGGCTTTATTCCCTGCAGAATCAATCCATTGGCTCGCTCAACCTGACCATTGGATTGTGGATGTGCCATAGATGCAAGGTAAAGTCGGATGCCCTTCTCCCAACAATAAGCCTCCACTTCTCTGAGTGACAAGTTGCTACCGTTGTCAGTGATAATGCTATGTGGGAGACCAAATCTCACCACTAGATCCCGGACAAACCTTTCTAATGGGTTTAGCTTCTATCCATTTAGTGAATTTATCAACTACTATTAGCAGATGCGTAAACCCACATGGTGCCGTCTGTAATGGTCCTACCATGTCTAGCCCCCAGACTGCAAATTTATTGGTATTGTTCGCAATTCTTCAGCAGTAACATGTGGTTGTCGGGCATAATACTGGCATCCCATGCACGTTTAAACCAGCTTGTCGGCGTCCGCCTTCGCGGTCAGCCAGTAGAATCCTTGTCGTAAGGCTTTCGCGACCAACGATCGAGGAGCGACATGATGCCCGCAATCTCCGAGATGGATTTCGCATAGGATTTCAATACCTTCTATCTGGGAAACACACTTAGGGTATACACCAGTAGTGCTCCTTTTGTAGAGTTGTCCATTGATTATGGTATAGCCCTTTGCTCGGTGTACTATTTGCCGTCTTTCTACTTCATCGTCAGACAAAGTTCCGTGTTCGAGATATTCCATGAACGGTTTTGTCCAAGCCGGAGGGACCTTTGCCACCATGTGGACAAAAGAGTCAACTCTATCCGGGTTGTCGATGTCTGCTCCCTTCACGGATGGTGTCCGTAGATGCTCTAGGAAAACTCCTAGCAGAATTCGCTTGTGCCCTGATCCAAGCTTAGACGGTAGATCAGCCGCCTCGTTTTGCTCCCTAGGTACATACTTGACCTCGTAGCCCAAGAAGCACTTGGCTATCTCGTCCACTTCGTCTCGATATGCCGTCATCATAGCGTTCCGTGCATTCCAGGTGCCAGCCACCTGCTAGGCAACCAAGTCGGAATCTCCACAGTAAACTATGCACTTGATGCCAATATCCTTAGCTACACGTAATCCGTGTATGAGTGCTTCATACTCCGCCATGTTGTTTGTAGCCTCGAAGTGGATCTGCAGAACGTAGTGTAGCTTGTCCCCAGTTGGTGACTGTAGCAGTACACCATCCCCCGAGCCGTTGAGCAGCTTTGATCCGTCAAAGTGCATCACCCAGTATTCTGGTTCTGGCAACGGAGTAGCATCTGGCATCTCCGTCCAATCTGCGATAAAATCCGCCAAGGCTTGTCACTTTATAGCGTCGCGTCTCTTATAAGTAATCTCGAAGGCGGCAAGTTCAATGCCCCACTTCGCGACCCTTCCCGTAGCGTCGCTGTTGTTGATAATGTCGGACAGTGGAGTCTTGCTCACTATTGTGATTGGGTGCTCCTAAAAGTAGTGCCTCAGCTTCCGAGAAGCAAGGAATACTCCATAAGCTATATTTTGGTAGTGCGGGTAACGCTGCTTGGACTCCGTCAAGACCTCGCTTACATAGTAAACTGGTCGTTGAACTCCGTGCTCATAGCCTGGTTCCTTCTGTTCTACCATGACGACGATGTTGATTACCTGGTTGGTAGCCGCCATGTAAATTAACATGGGCTCTCTAGGCTCGGGTGCTGCAAGGATAGGCGTTGAGGAAAGATTCTCCTTGAGCTGCTTCAATGCTGCATCTGCTTCATCCATCCACGTGAATTTTTCCGCCTTCTTTGGCAACTTGTATAGCGGCAGGGCCTTCTCTCCAAGTCGGCTGGCGAACCGACTAACTGCTGCAACACAACCTGTTAGTCGTTGAATGTCCTTTAGGCATGTTGGACGGTTTATGTTTAATATAGCCTTGATTTTCTCCGGGTTGACCTCGATTCCACGCTGGGGAATGATGAAGCCCAACAATTTGCCGGCTGGAACCCCGAAGACACACTTCTTAGGGTTAAGCATCATGTTGTATTTCCGGAGATTATCAAAGGTTTCTTTTAAGTCGGAGATTAAGTCATTTGAATTTTTATACATCACCGCTGTATCGTCCACATAGGCGTGAACGTTCCGACCAATTTGATCGTGTAGGCAACGTTGCATTGTCCGCTGGTATGTAGCACCTGCGTTTTTCAGCCCAAAGGGCATCGTAACATAGCAAAATGTGTCGTAAGGTGTAGTGAACGAAGTGGCCAATTGGTCCGACTTCCTCATCTTGATTTGGTGGTATCCTGAGTATGCATCGAGAAAACACAAAAGTTCCGAGCCAGCCGTCGAGTCAATGACTTGGTCAATGCAAGGCAAAGCAAACGGATCTTTGGGACATGCTTTGTTCAAGCCGGTGTAATCAACGCACATTCTTAATTCTTTGGTTCCCTTTTGGGGGACAAGTACAGGATTGGCCACCCATTGGGTGTGAAGGACTTCTCGGATAAAACTAGCCTTAAGTAACCTAGCTATGTATTTGACAATGGCTCGTCTCTTCTCATCTCCAAAGCGTCGTAGAGGTTGCTTCACTGGTTTGCATTTTGGATCAATGTTTAAGCTGTGCTCGGCAAGTTCCCTAGGTACACCTTTCATGTCGGCAGGTTGCCAGGCAAAGATGTCCCTATTCTCACGGAGGAACTCGACAAGCGCACTTTCCTATTTGGGATCCAGGTTCGTCCCAATGGTGGTGGTCTTGGAGGCATCACCTACCACAAGTTCCACCGGATTGGTCTTGATGGCGGGCTTGAATGTTGGAGCTGAGGCGAAGATCTGTTTCTTCGACGCGGACATCTCTGAGTCATCGACCTTACTCTAGATCTCCTTGAATTCTTCGCTGTAGAGGACAGCTTTCGTGTAGGCTGCTTCATTAATCTCACAGTCCCTAGCTTTGGTAAAGCTTCCGGATACGGTGATGACACCGTTTGGTTCGGGTATCTTGAGTTTGTTGTAGACGAAGCATGGCTTGGCCATGAAGGTGTGGAATATGTTGCAACCGAATATGACGTGGTACACACTTTTAAAGGGGACCACCTCAAAGTTCATGCGCTCTTGGCGGTAATTATTAACATCGCCAAAGGCAACCTGAAGTGTGATGCACCCAAGGGACCGAGCCTCCCGACCAGGAACTACGCCGTGGAAGATGGTGTTGGTCCGCCTTAGGTTTGCCTCCATCAAGTTCATCTTCTACAGTGTATCCAGGTACATGATTTTGATGTTGCGTCCACTATCCACCATACACTTGGTGAACTCATTGTCGTCAATCAGGGGGTTGATGACCATGGCGTATTGGTTCTCCGTAGGAATGAGGTCTGGGTGATCCTTCCTGTCCCAAGTAACTGGAACCTCCGACCAGGGCAGGTATTGAGGAACAGGGGGCAAAGTATCCATCTGTAGCATCCCAGCATTTAGGAACTAACGAAGGGTAGATTTAGGAATTTGAAATGTTGCATGCATTCATCTGTGAAAATGTGGGTAATTTTTTCGCCAAATAAAAACCTAAAGTGATCAAAGTTTCTTTCATGCTTTCAGATTAGGTATAGTCTTGAAGGATGATTGTTATAGATTTTGATATGATCTTTGTGGATTAGAGTGTTTTGGGAAATGAAATTTGAATTTTAAACTAGAGTGTTTGAATTATAATTCAAAGGGATTAAGAGTTAGATTTAAGTGATTTGATTTAGTCAAGAGTTAATAATTAATGACTCAAACTTTGAATAAAATAAATGAACCAATAGAATGAATATTTATTCCAAAACTTTATTCAATAAATGAGTTACAGAATGTAACTTATTAGGAATATTTACAATAGTAAATAAAACACAAGAAGAATTTTTATATATTGAATAATAGTACAATAGTTATTACAAAAGAATAACATAAATAGTACAAAAGAATAAATTAAAGATTACAATTGAAATAGAGAAATATTACAAGTGACTATTCTATAAAGAAAAAGAAAAAAACTAAACTAAAGTCTTGATTTTCCAAGTATGGTACCTGCAAAACAAACACAAACAAAAAAAAGAAAGTTAAGGATTAGAATTATTTTACTCTCAGATTTGACAGTGAAGTGCACTGTTCAAAGATCATCATTGAGTAAACTTTTAAAGGGGCAAGTTTCACCAATATGAAAGAATTTATCTTTCAAAATTTTAAGTCATAAGCTAATAAACAGCAAGGAGGGGCAAATTTCACCAGCCAGGTAAAAGTAACAAGATAGAAGTAACTTTCAAAATTCTGAACATATCCACACCTGCACAGCAAGCACACAGGCAGCACACACACCAAACTGCATGGTGTGTGCTGTCAACACCACAGCAACTGCACAATCAAACAAAACTCCCAACACAGTCGTGGGCAAGCACCACAATTTCATCTTCTTGTTCATACACATCCAACATCAGCAGCCTAGCCACAACCAAACCTGCCAAACTCAACCACAAACCAGATCCTCGCAGAACTCACCAAGATGGTGACATAAGGAGGGGGTGGATCAGGTGGACAGCAAGGTCAAGCCCAAGCTACCAGGAACTAGAAGGTGGATAGCAAGATCAAGGACAAGTTCCAGAAGTTGTAAGCAGTAGGGACAACAACAAGAGAAGGACCAGATCAAGCCATCAAGATCAGGCTACCAGATCAACAAGTTGCAACCACAGCAGCAACAACAGTTGTGGTGAGTTATATAAAACCATCACATGATCTATTTATCATATCAAAGAATCATGTGTTGTTTTATATCTAACCTCTCAGTATTCATCCAAGTGGGATGAATCCATCCTAGAAGGTTTTAAAAAATTAAAGTCATAATCACAAGATCAACATACCAGTTTAACCAGGATCTCAGACCAACATCATTGATCCTGGTTACAAAGGCCAAATCCTATATTTCAATATAGCCAAAGGAAAGATTATGAAATCTGGGCACATCTCTTAAAAGAGTAGCACCTCGGTATTCATAAATCCTATGGAACCATGCAAAACTATTAGCACACCCATTGTTTTCCAATTATACTCCAAGAATTAGCAGTTGGTAATTCTACCAGAATATTTCTATTAGGGACAGCCATTAGGAAACTAGTTCCTATGCCTCAGACCAACATCATAGGCGGGAGAAGTAAAAGAAGCTATCATTTTATCTTGCCAGTATTAATCACAAGCACTGTCAGAGCTAAGCTCAGGAATAGGACCAAATCACTTGTGTGCTAGTTTATAATGGTATCACAAGGACAAGTTCTAATAAGCTCAGCCCAATCTTTACTTAGATTTCACAAATAAAAAGGGGCAAGACACTAAATATCATCTTCCTGAAACCAAATGCCAGGAATCATCATCAAACTCGTCTATACATCTACAAAAAATCATTAATGATTATATTCAGTATGCATCTTCTCATACAAGCCAACCATTATAATTGCAGTAAGCAATTACTGATAGAACTACTGTCAGTATAAACATCTTGACAGTGGAAAGTTCTCAAATCAACAACATTTCCAAGTAGGAATTTCATAGAAACACTAACATTGGATCATAGTAAATTACCACTGTAATAAGTCTGATAAGCCACTAGCAGCACCAAAGCCAACTACAAATAATAATCCCCAGCAAACAGTCATTCATCATACTCAAGGACTATCACCACTAGATCCAAATCATCATAGATATGATCAACAGAGGGACATGAACCCTAATTAGAACAAGAACCCTAATTAGGATATGAACCCTAATCAGAACGCAGGCACTAGGAAAAGGTAGCCAGTAGATACACACAGAGAGATTCATGGTGAGAGGATCATTGGACAGCGGTCAAAAACATCCTTAAGTAATTGAGAAGAACTAAGGATATGGTTCTTTCTTATGGAGGTGATGAACAGCTCGTTGTAAATGGTTACACCGATGCTAGTTGGAACACCGATCCGGATGATTCTAAATCTCAATCTGGATACGTATTTACTTTGAATGGTGCAGCAGTTAGCTGGAGGATTGCAAAGCAAAGCGTTGTGGCGACATCTTCAACTGAATCAGAATACATAGCTGCTCCGGAGGCTTCACAAGAAGCGATATGGATGAAAGAGTTCATTACAGAGCTCGGTGTGGTTCCAAGTGCGCTGGACCCAATGTCTATCTACTGTGATAACATGGGCGCCATAGCCAATGCGCAAGAACCAAGGTCACACAAGAAGCTAAAGCACATCAAGCTACGTTTTTCACGCTATTCGAGAACATGTCCAAGATGGTGACATAAAGATTTGCAAAGTACACACAGATCTGAATGTGGCGGATCCGTTGACTAAACCTCTCCCGAGGGCAAAACATTACCAACAACAAACTGCCATGGGTGTTCGGTATATTACCATGTAATCTAGACTAGTTGACTCTAGTGCAAGTGGGAGACTGTTGGAGATATGCCCTAGAGGCAATAATAAATATAGTTATTATTATATCTTTGTGTTTATGATAAATGTTTACATTCATGCTATAACAGTATTAACCAGGAAACATTAATACTTGTGTGATTTGTAAACTAAATTAGAGGCCCTAGTAAAGCTTCTTCATAATACTAGCTTGTTGGTTAATAGATGATTGTGGTTTCCCTATCATGAACATTGAGATGTTGTTAACAACAAGATCATATCATTAGGAGAATGGTATGATGGACATACTCCTATAGATAAGCGTAGCATAAAGATCAAGTCATTTTAATAGTTCAATTGCTATAAGCTTTTTGATACATAGTAACCTAATTTCTTCGACCATGAGATCATGCTTATCACCATCACCGGAAGGATGCTTTGATGACATCAAACACCACACCATAACTGGGTGGCTATAAAGGTGGCATTGAGTGTTCGAAAAGTATGGGTTGAGACACATGGATCAAGAGTGGGATTTGTCCATCCATATGACGGATAGATATACTCTAGGCCCTCTCAGTGGAATGTCATCCAATTAGCTTGCAAGCATGTGACTAGCTCACAAGGGATCACATACCACGGGAACGAGAAAAGAGTACTTATCAGTAACGAGGTTGAACTAGGCATGCAGAGATACCGACGATCAAAACCTCGGATAAGTAAACTATCGTGAGACAAAGGGAAATTGGTATCGTATGTAAGTGGTTCATTCGATTGCAAAGTAATCGTAGAAATATGTGGGAGCCATATGAATTTCCAGATTCCTCTATTGGTTATTGATCGGAGAAGTGTCTCGATCATGTCCGCATAATTCACGAACCGTAGGGAGACACACTTAAGGATTCGATGTTGTTGAGTAGTTATGGAATGATGAGTAAGAGACCGAATGTTGTTCGGAGTCTCGGATGAGATCCGGGATATCACGAGGAGATCCGTAATAGTCTGGAGAATAATATTCATATAAGGAAAGTCCTGTTTCGGAGTTGGGGAATGATTCTGGTGTTGTCACTAGGAATGTTCTAGAAGGGTCCAAAAGGTCCGGCACTCCGGAGGGGAAGGGTACATGAATGTGTCATGAAAATATGGAATGGTTGCATCATGTACTAGGTCACTTGGCTGGGCAAAATAAAGGGAGAAATCAAATCCTAGTTTGAAAGTCAAACGCCAATTTGAAAAGTCAAACGACAAGTTTGCTTGGTGGAGGGAGAGTAGGAAACCTACTTGGGGAGGAGTTCCCCTCCCTCCACCCGCCGGCCACCCTCCACCTATATAAGGAGGGGTAGGGTGCCCCCTACCTCTCACACCCAAAACCCTAGCCCTCTCCTCCAAGTCATCGGCGCCACCACCTCCTTGTGCCGCCGCCTAGGGCACCACCAACTTGGCGAGTTGGGGTGATCCCCAAACCCTAGCCGCCGGCTACACTCTCCCCTTGGTGCCCTCTAAAACCTAGATCACCAAGGCCTCTCTCATACTCCACCATACTCGCTTCGGCTTAAGGCGAAGCCCTGCGAGATCTCCCCTCTACTTTTGGTACCACGCCGTCGTGCTGCCAGAATCGTGAGGAGAGTGCTACAACCTCCGCTGCCTGCTGGAACAAGGGAGAGGAAGGACTTCATCGAGTACCAAACGTGTGACCGACTGCGGAAGCGCTGCCAGAACGCAGCGCCGGAAGGATCGTCTATGCGATCTTGAGATCGGCAAGAGTACGACTACATCACCCACGAGAATCTGCTCTCGTTAACCGCTTTGGAATCTTCGAGGGTGAGTTCCTCTATCGACTCGTTGCTACAATCTAGTAGATAGATCTTGGCTTGTTTGTTTGCATGCGGTAGAATTTTTTGGTTTTCCATGCTATGAACCCCTACAGAAGTGTGAAGCCAGTTTTCAGGAGTTGAAGACTAGGTTAACCACAGCTCCAATCTTAGCAGTTCCTGAAACAGGGAAAGACTTTACAGTATACTGTGATGCATCTAAAGAAGGTTTGGGTTGTGTGTTAATGCAAGATCGGAAAGTGATTGCTTATGGTTCAAGACAACTGAAACCACATGAATTCAACTATCCAACTCATGATTTAGAGTTAGCAGCAGGAGTTTTTGCGCTGAAAGGATGGAGGAATTTTCTTTATGGAGCCAGATGTGAGTTATACACTGACCATAAAAGTCTCAAATATTTCTTCACTCAAAAGGAATTAAATATGAGACAGAAGCGTTGGTTGGAACTAATCAAAGATTATGATTTAACAATCAACTATACTCCAGGGAAAGCAAATGTTGTAGCTGATGCTTTAAGCAGAAAAAGTGCAGATATTCAGCCTAGTAATCGGGAGCTACCAAAAGAGTTACAAATGGACTTGGAAAGATTAGAGCTTCAATTCATCAGAACAGAGGTTCTTGGAGGACTAGTTACTATGTAGGTAGTTGCAGAACAGGACAGTGATCTTAAGCAAGAAATTTTTAGACATCAAGCAGAAGATCCTTTTATTGCTGAGGAAATTCGGAGGATCTCAAGGGAAAAAATCAGTTTTTCGCCTTGGAGAATATGAGTCCTTATGGTTTCAAGACCGTATTTGTGTTCCAGATGTGTCTGAGATTCGAGATGTTATACTTAGAGAAGCACATGAAACACTGTATTCTATACATCCAGGAAGTACTAAGATGTATATGGATTTGAAAGAACTATTCTGGTGGAATAACGTGAAAATGGATATTGCTAAATATGTATCTGAATGCCATACTTGCCAAAGGGTGAAGGCCGGACATCAAAGTCCAGCAGGACCATTACAACCTTTGGAAATTCCCGAATGGAAGTGGGAAGAAATAGGTATGGACTTCATCACAGGATTTCCCATGACACCAAAAAGGAAGGATATGATATGGGTAATTGTGGACAGACTCACTAAGAGTGCACATTTTATTTCGGTAAATCAGAAAGATAATGCCGAGAAGTTAGTTGAAGTTTACGTCAAAGAGATAGTAAGTAAGCATGGAGTACCCAAGAAGATAGTAACTGATAGGGGATCAGTATTTAATTCAGCATTTTGGAAGCAATTGCATGAAGCACTCGGTTTAAAGTTAGATTTTAGCACAACATATCATCCTGAGACATGAGGTCAAACTGAAAGAACAAATCAAATACTTGAAGACATGTTAAGAGCTTGTGCATTAGATTTTGGAGGTACATGGGAAGATCATCTACCATTGGCAGAATTTTCCTATAACAATAGCTATCAGAGTAGTCTAAAGGCAGCTCCATACCAAGTTCTGTATGGAAGGAAGTGTAGATCACCAATATGTTGGTATGAGCCTGGAAGCAGCAAGGAATTTGCGCCAGACTATATCAAGGGAAGACAAGATATCATTGATAAGATCAGGGATCGACTAAAAATAGCCCAGAGTAGGCAGAAAAGTTATGCTGATCAAAGTCGAAGATCTTAGCATCCAGAAGTAGGGGACATGGTATACTTGAAAGTAAGTCCAATGAAAGGGGTGAAAAGGTTCGGAGTTAAATCAAAGTTGAGTCCAAGATACATCGGACCATTAAAAATATTGAGTCAGAACATAACTATAGCTTATGCTTTAGAGTTACCATCAAGATTGGCTCAAGTGCACAATGTTTTCCATGTGTCACAACTTCGTAAATTTTTGAAAGTTCCGGATGATGCAATCACACATCAGGAGATAGAACTACAAGCAGACTTGACCTATGTTGAAAGGCCTTGTAAAATCTTGGAAGAAAACTGGAAAAGATTAAGGAATAGAGCAATCAAATATTGCAAAGTATAGTGGGAACATCACCCTGAAAGGGAAGCCACATAGGAGAAAGAAGAGGATTTAAGAAAAACCTATCCAAAACTATTTAGTTACATCTCCGCAAACTTCGGGACAAAGTTTAATTTAAGGGGGGCAGTCTGTAACATCCTAGCATTTAGGAACTAACGAAGGGTAGATTTAGGAATTTGAAATGTTGCATGCATTCATCTGTGAAAATGTGGGTAAATTTTTCACCAAATAAAAACCTAAAGTGATCAAAGTTTCTTTCATGCTTTGAGATTAGGTATAGTCTTGAAGGGTGATTGTTATAGATTTTGATATGATCTTTGTGGATTAGAGTGTTTTGGGAAATGAAATTTGAATTTTAAACTAGAGTGTTTGAATTATAATTCAAAAGGATTAAGAGTTATATTTGAGTGATTTGATTTAGTCAAGAGTTAACAATTAATGACTCAAACTTTGAATAAAATAAATGAACCAATAGAATGAATATTTATTCCAAAACTTTATTCAATAAATGAGTTACAGAATGTAACTTATTAGGAATATTTACAATAGTAAATAAAACACAAGAAGAATTTTTATATATTGAATAATAGTATAATATTTATTACAAAAGAATAACATAAACAGTACAAAAGAATAAATTAAAGATTACAATTGAAACAGAGAAATATTACAAGTGACTATTCTATAAAGAAAAAGAAAAAAACGAAACTAAAGTCTTGATTTTCCAAGTTTGGTACCTGCAAAACAAACACAAAAAAAATAAAGAAAGTTAAGGATTAGAATTATTTTACTCTCAGATTTGACAGTGAAGTGCACTGTTCAAAGATCATCATTGAGTAAACTTTTAAAGGGGCAAGTTCCACCAATATGAAAGAATTTATCCTTCAAAATTTTAAGTCATAAACCAATAAACAACAAGGAGGGGCAAATTTCACCAGCCAGGTAAAAGTAACAAGATAGAACTAACTTTCAAAATTCTGAACATATCCACACCTACACAGCAAGCACATAGGCAACACACACACCAAACTGCATGGTGTGTGCTGTCAACACCACAGCAACTGCACAATCAAACAAAACTCCCAACACAGCCGTGGGCAAGCACCACAATTTCATCTTCTTGTTCATACACATCCAACATCAGCAGCCTAGCCACAGCCAAACCTGCCAAACTCAACCATAAACCAGATCCTCTCAGAACTCACCAAGATGGCGACATAAGGAGGGGTGGATCAGGTGGACAGCAAGGTCAAGCCCAAGCTACCAGGAACTATAAGGTGGATAGAAAGATCAAGGACAAGTTCCAGAAGCTGTAAGCAGTAGGGACAACAACAAGAGAAGGACCAGATCAAGCCAGCAAGATCAGGCTACCAGATCAACAAGTTGCAACCACAACAGCAACAACAGTTGTGGTGAGTTATATAAAACCATCACATGATCTATTTATCATATCAAAGAATCATGTGTTGTTTTATATCTAACCTCTCAGTATTCATCCAAGTGGGATGAATCCATCCTAGAAGGTTTTAAAAAATTAAAGTCATAATCACAAGATCAACATACCAGTTTAACCAGGATCTCAGACCAACATCATTGATCCTGGTTACAAAGGCTAAATCCTATATTTCAATATAGCCAAAGGAAAGATTATGAAATCTGGGCACATCTCTTAAAAGAGTAGCACCTCAGTATTCATAAATCCTATGGATCCATGCAAAACTATTAGCACACCCATTGTTTTCCAATTATACTCCAAGAATTAGCAATTGGTAATTCTACCAGAATATTTCTATTAGGGACAGCCATTAGGAAACTAGTTCATATGCCTTAGACCAACATCATAGGCAGGAGAAGTAAAAGAAGCTATCATTTTATCTTGCATGTATTAATCGCAAGCACTGTCAGAGCTAAGCTCAAGAATAGGACCAAATCACTTGTGTGCCAGTTATAATGGTATCACAAGGACAAGTTCTAATAAGCTCAGCCCAATCTTTACTTATATTTCACAAATAAAAAGGGGCAAGCCACTAAATATCATCTTCCTTAAACCAAATGCCAGGAATCATCATCAAACTCATCTATACATCTACAGAAAATCATTAATGATTATATTCAGTATGCATCTTCTCATACAAGCCAACCATTATAATTGCAGTAAGCAATTACTGATAGAACTACTGTCAGTATAAACATCTTGACAGTGGAAAGTTCTTAGATCAACAACATTTCCAAGTAGGAATTTCATAGAAACACTAACATTGGATCATAGTAAATTACCATTGTAATAAGTCTGATAAGCCACTAGCATCACCAACGCCAACTACAAATAATAATCCCCAGCAAACAGTCATTCATCATACTCAAGGATTATCACCACTAGATCCAAATCATCATAGATATGATCAACAGAGGGACATGAACCCTAATTAGAACAAGAACCCTAATTAGGATATGAACCCTAATCAGAACGCAGGGACTAGGCAAAGGTAGCCACTAGATACCCAGAGAGAGATTCATGGTGAGAGGATGAACCAAGATCCACAGAGACAACTTACCGGGGTCCTCGCTGACGAATTGAAGAGGAAGTAGAGGGGCCGACGAGCCCGTGACGGCACAGGGAGCACCCCAGAGGGCGCTGCAACCTACACCAGCCACGACGGTGGCCACAGCAGTACTCGGGCACCACACCTCACCAAGGGAGAGCCCACGACGGCGGCAACAGCACTTTCCCCAAACCCTAGGGTTCGAGAAGGGGCTAGCCTGACCAGGGTAGGACCCCAGAATCAAATCGAGCTAGACCAGATTGACGTGCGTGGTCGATAACCTCACCCCGCACCACGGCGGCGACTAGGACGATCCACAACGGCGCAAATCGCCTGTGACATCATCGCTGACCTCGGGGTCGGGAGAGAAGAAGAAGAAAGGTGAGATCGAGAGAAGAGGCAGTGAATGAGTGGGCTAGGTGGGCTGAAAACCCTTCGGGTGATGATTTTGACCCTGCCCTATTGGGCCACAGGGGCCCAATAAGCCCAAACGGCCAGCCCAAGTCGTTTAGAATCTGTTTTAATAAAAAAGGAAAAGACCAAAATGCCCCTGAACTCAATAAAATTCTAGAAAATAAAATAAAAGTCCAAAAATTATAAATAAAATATTTTTGGATTCACAAAAATCCAAACTATCCAAATAAATTGAGATATAAAATTTTAGATATATAAATTTTATTAATAATTTGGTAATTTATATATTCCTTATGGAATTTTACAAAAATTATTTAAAGATGATAAAAATAAAGAAAAATCACTTTCATCATATATTAATAATATAGTATTTTAAAAAAATACTAAGTAAATATTGAATCACAATTTTTGATATTTAAGTGATAATTCCTAAAAGAATTATTAAATCAATAAAGTCAAATAAAAGGGAAATGAAATAAAATAATACAATATATATTATAAATATTAGAAAGGTAATATTTATAAATCCTTTATTATTAAAAAGGCTATTATTAATAATGGGGAAATGCATATCAAGTTAAATAATGCATTACATTACTTTGCATAATCACTTTGCTTCTTTAAATATTGTCCTTACCGGGCAATAATGGTGTTTTTGTATACATAGAAGCTCAAGGTCCAGTGCAAGCATCAGACTTCACTACCTTGCCATCACAAGGCAAGTTCATCACTTGCTCATATCCTTTGAAGAGTCTTTATCAAAGTATTTGCAAATTGTGTGATTGGCTTGGACCAACTATTGGGCCCCACATCATGGAATTGTGGACGGGAAAGTACGCCCGGTTGTGCAACAAGGAGTTGATCTCTCATGGGTAAAGTAACGCACCTCTGCAGGGTGTAAGAATTGTAACTTGTTACTCCCTGTTCTAGGAAGGAGCTACGAACGCGGCAGGAAAGGAACTCCATGAAAGTTCTGGTCAACCTGTGAAGGCTGATGGTCATAGATTTTTATAATAAAATCAATCTTTGAAGAAATATTTACAAAAGCTGCATAGTGCCAAAGACTGATTGTCCGAGGTGGTAGTTAGAGCATCAAACTTCCCACCTTGCATATAATGAACTTGTTGAGTAACGCTGTTACTCATCCTTTCCTTTGATCCCTTGGTTAGACTCTGAGGATCCCGAAGATGTGCCAATGTATGCAGCCAAATGTCAAGAAGATGTGTTCTACAAGGAGCCTGACCTGTCAGGAGGTGTTGAAGGAGTGTATTACGAAATCCGCTATGGTGTCGATGATAACGAGTCCAACTAAGTATCCTAGTTAGTAGTAACCAACAGAGCCGAGCAGCATGAACTCTATAGAATAAGTTGCTGAGCTCAACTCCTAGTCGGAGTTGCTACTTTTAAATTCCGCTGAAACACTTTATATTTTGGTTTGTAAGTTGAAACCTTTTGAAGTCCTGAACTTCTGGTATTGTAGTAATAATAATGTGTGAATGTTGTAATATGGACCCGCAATGTTTCTGTTGTGCCACTCTGAGGGATGTGATATTTATAAAACGGTGTTCTGTGAGTGTCATGTCAACGACTATAGTATACTACACATGCAGTGGTATGCTGGGTCACCGCACCATTAGTATCTTCAAAGAGTTCGACGGTGGGGGTGCCAAGGAAAGTGTGGTAAACTGGCGCCTTCTTTTCGAAGGGGTTCTTGCCTTTGCCGTCACTCTTGGTGGCGTGCTTGGGGTCAACATCCTCGTCCATGTCACTTGAATCCTTGGACTCCTCCTCCTTCTTCTTCCCCTTACCCTTGCCTCGCGATCTGTTCTTTCGACTTTGCTTGTAGTCGGACTCCGGGTCCTCCTTGAGGTCGTTGAAGAACTTGGAGTGTCGATTGGTGTGAGTGGCTTTGCCATTGACATCGAGGTGTATGAGGTACGACATATTGCGGTACTCTTCGTAGGTTTGGGGAACGTGGAGCGCTGCCGAGGTAGTTTCACTTCCTTGCTGCTGCCCATGACCAGCTCCCCGTCCTCAGCCATGTTGTCCGCCATCACCTCGTCCTGCAAAGGTCATGGCGACCATGTCGGGAGTTTGCTTTTCTTCTGGAGCGGTTTTTCGCTTTGTGATGCTGTTCCTCCGAGCTTGAGTTGGAACGGCCGTTGCCGGCAGGGAGCCGCGAGCGTCGTCGTCGGCAGCTGCGAACTCACTAGCCAACTGAATCATCTAGTTCAAGTCAAGCTGGTGATTGTCCTGCAAGCGCTTCAGCTTATGTCGGAGCAACGTGCCCCTTTCCAACCCATCAATGAAGGCAGCCATGGCGGTCTGAGCGTGCACTCCTACGCAGGAATTCTTCATATCCAGCCAACGGGAGAGGTAGGCACGAGATGTCTCGTCTTTCTCTTGCATGCACCACTGTAGATCGCCAACAGTGCAGGGACGCTTATACGTACCCTCAAAGTTCTTGGTGGACGCTTCCTGCATGTCCAACCAATTGCAGATGGATCTCTCCGGCAAGTCATCAATCCATTGATGGGTCGTGCCCACCAACATCAATGGGAGGTACTTGACGGCGACGTTGGGGTTACCCCCGGCGATTTCCACCGCATTGCCGTAGTCTTGCAACCAAGTAGCTGGCTTGGCGGTGCCGTCATAGGGCTTGATGGTCTTGTCAATCCGGAAACCTTTGGGGTAAGTTGTGGACCGTATCACAGGTCCAAAGCAACATAGTCCCAGGTATGGTCCTTTCCGGGCCTTGTGGATCTTGTCTATCCGCGAACGTGCGTCATACGGATCCGGGTTTCTTTTCTTCTTGTCAACAGGGGATGGGCTGCGTGAATGACGCGGGCCCCGTCCACCATGGTGACTGCTAGGTGGCGACGGAGGAGGAGGTGGCGGTGGATTAGCCTTATTGCTGTTACCCTCCTGCGACACCTCACGCTTGTCGCGGTTTCTTTTCGGACGCGGGGGGTCATGGCGCGACCTGCTCTTGTGTCCCTGATTGCGCTCTCCGTCATGTCGGGTCTGCTCCGTGTTGTCACGGATGACGATGCCGCTCTGCCTTGGCGGGGGCATAGCCGTACGACGGTGAGCCTTGGGGTCTTTGCGATGTCGGGGGGAGCGAGGCGGTGGCGATGGGTGACGAGGTTGGGCCTTTTCTCCGTGGTCGGAGGATATGGGGATAGCATCCTTCCTGTTGCGCGCATCCCGCCGTCTTCGTTCTGATGATCCCGTCTGGGACCCGACATCAAGAGGAGATCTGTCCCTTGGCGGCTTATGCTGACTAGACTAGCAAAGCGCTGGATCGGACTCAAGCCTCTGAGAGGTGGCCTTTTGCTGCTGCTTTACCGCCTTGGCCACAAGGTCATAGACCTGGTCCACCGCCTTAGGCGATCTATCCTGCTCCAGAAGGGTCTTGGCGATGGCGAGGTTGAGGAGAGGGGTGGGCATCACCTGCCTTCCTTCATTGTCAATGTATGGCTTGGCCTGTGCCGGCTTCGAGGGAGCCCATCCTAGGTTTCGCCATACACCAGGATCATTGATGACACGAGCCGGAGATTTTTTGGCCTTCTGCTGCTACAGCAGAGTCTTGTACTCAGCCTCCATTACTCTAGCTTTCTCTATGGATTTCTGCGCGTTAACCAGATCTCGATCTAGCTGAGCGCCTTGCTCCGCGATGGCCTGCGCTTTCTCCAGCAGCTGCTGGCGCTTTTCGTCAAGCTGGGTCACGTTCCGGATATGAGCTACGTTCAGTGGCTCGACAAGATTGCCATACATTACTCTATCAGCTGGAGTAACTTGGGGAGCAGACGTAGATCCCGGAGGCGGAAAGTTTGCGGTGTTGTTGTTGCTCGGACCGGTGACGAGTTCCTACGGTTGTTACACTGGGTTGGGCGGAGGGGGCATGTCTTTCGCGCAATCATTGTTGGCAGCGAGAGGTGGTCCCTTCCCCTTGTCCAACACTATAGGCGGAGCTCTTCCGGGTTGATCTTCATCCATTGCCGTCCCAATGGTGACAAACACTTCTCGGGACGTGACGGCGTTTTTGGCCTGCTCGTCGCGCTGGTAATCCTCCTCCATCTCCTGCATGGCAGAGTCTAGCTCCTCCGGGCTAAAATCTATCTCCTCTGAATCTACACTGAAGTCGGTGTAAAGCGCGTCAATCACAGAGTCGGAGGGTGTCGGGGCTTCCTCGATGATGGGAGGTGGAGGTACAACGGGCACGACGATGACTGGAGGTGGTGGTGCAACTGCGGAGATGGCGGCGGGAGGTGGTGGTGGTGGTGGCTGAATCGGTGGCGCTCCGCCAATGAGCGCGAGATCTGTTTGAGCTGCCTCTTCGGCCTCCGCGTAGTTGTTGACGGTGTTCACCATGCTTTCGAAGGTGAGGCGTCCTGAAGCCTGCTTCCGCCTTAGAGAATGCCGGAGAAGCGTGTCATGGTCCAGTCCCTCCACAAAGTGATACATAGCATCATCATTGGGGTAGTGTGCCAGATCGGCTCGTATACGAAGCCACCTGGCAAGGTAATCACGGGGGTTTTCGCCCACTCTCTGAACACAACGCGCTAGATCGAAGATGGTAACCACGCCGACGAACTTGGATCTCTGCTGTCCAGATGCATGGACGAAGCCGGCGGATTTGCAGTGATCTTCCACCTTTATATCCTGCACAGGGGAGGTTTGGGTGGGCCTTAAATTTTTCCGATCTTTGCCGGCAAACTTCGAAGAGAGATCCGACATTGATCCTTCCGCGAACGCATCGTGCCCATAGGCGGTTCATGCGGGTCTTGATGTTTTCCGATCTTTGCCGGCAAACTCCGAAGAGAGATCCAACATCGATCCTTCCGCGAACGTATCCTGCCCGTAGGCGGTCCGTGCGGGTCTTGATGTTCCTCCGACTCCTAGGGAACTAGTGCTTGAGTCAGTTTCGGCAATGAAAAGGTGGATATCTCCGATAGGAACGATCGAACACCGCGTAGGTTCGTCTTCGCCGGGATCCAGAACTCGTCGGGAGGGACGATCATAACGTTGACGGATAAGAGAACACGACCGATGGCTACGATTTCGCCGATTCCCGCGAAGATCTTGGTCCTCGCCCGCTGAAGAGCCTGAAGCGCCTCTTGCCCCACGGTGGATGCCAACTGTCGTGGTATTGCCGACGAGTACGCCATGGAGGGGTCCTCACAGTGCGTGTTTAGAGACGTGGGGGAAGGCGAACGATTGACGGGTACGAGGTAACACAGCTTACCCAGGTTCAGATCCTACAACGGTGGCAGAATCCTACTCCTGCTATAAATCACTATAATGGCAATACGCCGAGTTACAGGGATTGGTTCGCTGTGCGAGGTTATGTGAAGTTGTGTCCTAAAAGCTCCCATAGGCCCGAATTATATAGTCGCCAGGACCTAGGGTTACAGGGAAAAGTCCTGGCCAGACAGGTTACAGAGTCCTACACTGTCTATTACTAGTCTAGCGTATCTTGTACTCTAAGGCTCTGGATACGCTGGTGACTCCACCGTAGCCTTCCTTTATCCGGCATAGGCCTCCCTTCTGGATCCATCTAACTGCGCCGCCCAGCAGGACATGGGCCATGCAACTAACTGTGGGCCATCCGGGTTATCCGGATAGAGGACATGCTGTGAAGATACCCATATAGCATATCCCCAACAACGACTAGGCAATATTAAGCGGAACTGGATCCCGATAATTAATTAGATGGTTTATGTTGTTTATATACCCCGCAATTTAATGTTGTATTAAAAGACAAAATTATATCATCGATTTGCTACACAAATTTAAATGGGATCAATATAAGACTAGAAAAACCCGCATATGGCCCCATATTTAATCATTAGGCGAGTCGATAAAATACCCCCAAACCACCAAACATGTATGCAAGCATGTACAATTAATGCAACGGTCTTCTAATACATTACTGGATCATCTTTAAGTGGACAACAAACAAAACTTTGCAATATTAAATTAAAATGGCCACATTTGATTAATTGTTCTTGCTTGACCGTTTAGTATATAATGCTCAAGTGCCATGTATGATTGCAGATTCGATGTCCTCACATTTTCTAATCATTGTAGACAACTTAGTCATTAAATCTGGACCTATAAAATAAAAGTTAGGCCAAAATCAAGTTTTCCTTATGTAGATAAACATTTGTTATTTGGTCAAAATTTTAGTTTGTCAAAAGTTAAACAGGTACTGCCATTGAGTTTCTCACAAATTCCTGTCCTCTAATACACAAATTGATTCTACAAGAAATAGATGGAATGAAATAGATTTTAGTTATTTTAAAACCAAGAACTGGTTTATGTTGCCTGAACTACAAAACATTCGCCAGACGATGATAAACATACGACAGAAATATTTAGATAGCCAACTATCGTGCATATCTAGCTAGCTAAATAAACTAGTTGGGTAGCAGCTGAATCAAAACGACAATAGCTAGCTGAATACTAGACGTGCTCAATAGCAGCTGAATCAAAGCGACAATAGCTAGCTGAATACTAGACAATAGCTAGCGTCAGTACTGATGCCAGTACACGGCGAGTCTTAGAATTCGGCGGTACTCGCCTACATAGGTATGGTGGACTGAAGCGGCAGCGCAACATACACTAAACAACCTGTAGAGACTCGATACAACTGTCGGCTATCAGAGAGATATGAGAAAGACCTATTCGGATCCAACCTGATACTACCTCCAAACATACCCATCCTGTTATTTCCCCCTCGAGACCAAACGAGGAAGTCAATCCGAGGAAACTCACACGGTTGGCAGTTTTATTCATTCATTGCATGGTGGTTATCCAACTTACTAGTCATATCAGATACTCCCTCCGTTTAGAAATATAATATGTTTAAGGTTTGTGAAGGAGATGTATCTATACACCTTTTAGTGTATAGGTTCAAATGAATCTATACACTAAAATATGTCTAGATACATATCATTCATAAAGCTAAAACATCTTATATTTCCAAACGGAGGGAGTACAAGTCAAATTTATAACAGTAAACTTTATTTATAGTTGTCTATGATCGAGAAACTATACTCCAAGTCGTCCATAACCGCGGACACGACTTTTCGACAAGATTTAACCCTGCAGGGGTACACCAAAGTTTCCACACGCACTTCGACCCTTTTTGTCAGATCAGTTAACATACTTCCATCGTTATGTCGGTGGGGCCTAGGATACGATGCTTTCCCAAACCCAAAGCATGTACATGGGGGCCACCCGAAAGAGCTACCCGTACGAGGTATAGCTAATCCTCCTCGTACGGACTCTAGGGTTGAGTACACTTGCACGGGAGCAGAGGTCATAGACAAAATATTCCCGTGACAGAGTGACATACCTACGCAACAGTAATAAACGCTCATCGAGCAACTGGTAATAAATATGGCATAACATGACATACATGGCATAACGTGGCATGAAAACTTCAAACTAGTTTGTGGCCCCCAGTATAGTACTTTGAAATCAGGTACTAAGCCGATAGGGTTGCCTAGACACCCCACATGTGGTTAGCGCGCTCAGTCTCGGAACAGGTGTCAAGAACTCGGGTCCTAGATGGACACAAGTGGGCAGTTAACAAACAAATCTCAACTATTACCCACCGGTGCATCTTTATTAATTATATTCATTTTAATATTTAATTAACCAGCTATAATTAAAACCACGATCATCTCCACCTTTATGAATATGCCAACCCCCAACATAAGTGGAACATCGACGACCCGAAGCAGCACATGAGCAAGCAACTACGACTCGCAAGACCGACTACCTACCAAACAACAGGTAAGAGGTGGTGTCCAAGGCAATATAGTGGTTGCAAGTAATATAACAGGGGTTTGAAAACTATAGCAGCGCAACACGCATAGCAATAGATCAACAGGAGGAAGTAAAGACTAAAAATTTAAAATAGGTAGAAAGGGAGAGAATGCTCGCCTGGAAACACCGTCGAAGGTTCATCCGAAGATCGGGTCGACACTCGCATCAACTCATCGGCCTAATCCGTGAAGAAACAAAGCACTAGAAGAAACACCGAATGCAATATTTCATACTACAGCAGAAGATCGAGCATGATGCATGTATTATCTATGACATGGCAAAGATGCGATACGACTAGGCAATATTAAGCGGAACCGGGTCCCGATAATTAATTAGATGGTTTATGTTGTTGAAGGGAATATGCCCTGAGAGGCAATAATAAAGTGTTTATTATGTGTATTCCAAGTATATGATAGATGTTTATTTTGCATGCTATAATTGTATTAATACAGAAACGTTAATACATGTGTGTTTAATAAACAAACAGAAAGTTCCTAGTTATGCCTCTCTCATAAACTAGCTCGTTGATTAACAAGATGATCAAGGTTTCCTGATCATGGAGATTGGATGTTGTTAATAACGGGATCACAACATTAGTGTAATGGTGTGATGAACATTCATCCGAAGTATAGCATTACGATCAAAGTCATTGAGTTTATATTGCTATAACAACTTACGAAGTGATCCTAATCCTTAGACCATGAGATCATGTCAATCACTAACACCGGAAGAGTTTCTTGATAACATCAAACGTCACACCGTAACAGGGTGATTATAAAGATGGATTCAGAACTAATAAAGTGTTATGTTGAGGCTCATGGATCGAGAGTGGAATTTGTTCATCCCGATGACGGATAGATATACTCTGGGCCCTCTCGGTGATATCACATTGATTAGCTTGCAAGCAAGTGATTTGATCACTAGAATGTTATATCACAGGAACGAGAAAAGAGTGCATGTCGGTAACGAGATCAAACTAGGTATGGAGATACCGATGATCGAATCTCGGACATGTAATATATCGTGAAACAAAGGGATTAAGATACTAGCGTAAAATGTTCCGACGATCACAAGAAAGTCATCGTTCAATGTGTGGGAGTCAGTATGGGTCTCCAGATCCCGCTTCTGATTATTGATTCGAGAGGGGTCTCGATCATGTCCGTATTATTCACGAACCGTAGGGTGACACACTTAAGAGACACCGACATCCAATTGGAGCAAATGTTTCATGCCGAAAGAATGAACAAGCGCAGGAATTTATTTCACTAGATACCGAAACAGGTTTTCGGGTGAAATTGCATAAAGTGGTTATGCATGTGAAATAGAATTCTAGCAAGGGGTTATTTGTGAATGTTTGTCATTAAAGTAATTGACAAAATTCTGAATAAAATAAAAGAGTTTTATTTAATGAGAGTTTGCATTAAATTTGGTGGAAATTAATGGGAATTTGAGTGGACTTTTGAGTGGAGGGAATTTAAAGGGCATTTTGTGAGTGGAGTGTCCACCCACATGAATGAAGGAGGGGAGGGGGCAGCCCCCATGGCCGGCGGCCACCCCCTTGGGTGCCCCCCTCCTCCTATAAAAGGAGCCCCCCTCCTCACTTGTCTCTCACACCTCCTCGTGAAGGATCTCTCTCCCCCTCTAGAATTTATCCCCCATGGTCTCGGACTAGCGAGATACATGTTCCCGGTGGCTATTCGGCAAGAAAGAGTTGTGCTTCCGCTGCATCGCTGGAGCGAGGAGGCGGAGGTTGCTCGGTGCCTCGAACGTGTGTGCGAGCACGGATGCGCTGCTGATTTGCGACGCTAGGACTTCCTCTCGATCTTGAGATCGGCAAGATATCGTCTACATCAACCACGAGTTGAACTCGTTAAGCTTTGTCGGTCTTCAAGGGTATGTTCTCTACGGATATACATCCGTCCGTTGTTTGTATCTAGTAGATAGATCTTGGTATATAGTTCACATCGTAGGAAAATTTTTGTTTTCTATGCTGCGAACCCTACAGTGGTATCAGAGCCAGATCTATGCGTAGATACTTTACACGGGTAGTACACATATGAGTATGTGGGCGATGATGATCATGTTGTTGCTCCTTTGTTGTAATTTTGGATATTGGTGGCATTGTGGGATGAAGCGGCCCGGACAAACTTTACATGTCCTCGCACATGAGACCTGTTCCACGCTTGACATGCAACTAGTTTGCATAAGTGGCTAGCGGGTGTCTGTCTCTCCTACTATAGTCAATATCTATTTTGCAAGTGAGTTGTCAACAATTTGATTATCCTCATTGTGGTTCATGTTCGTAGGTAAGAACGGTTCTATCTCGAAAGCCCTAAGCCACGTAAAACTTGCAATGGATAAATTAGAGGCGTCTAGTTTAGATTGTTGCTGGGCTAGTGTTATGATATGGTAGTGTTGTAAGTAGAAGTATGAGATGATACTCTTACAACACACATAGCGTGTAAATCCATAGACCTTGGATTTACACATATAGGTATGATGGTGATCATACCACGATGCACATGATAGAGATCATCTGCGGGAACCATATAATTTCACTAATAAACATATGATGTTTGATAGCATCTTATATTGCTTGTTTAGCGCTTTGTTAGCATAATAAGATGATCCCTCATTTAAATATCAAGATAAGAATGTGTTCTTCCTTTAGTATGCACCGATTATGTTTTCGTCGCTCCAAGACATCACGTGATGATCGGGTGTTCTTGGATCCACGACCATATTTCGGGTGTAAAATAGTTACACACGCGAATACTAAGGTTCTAACTTGGCGAGCCTAGCATGTACAGACATGGCCTCGGAACACGGACCGAAAGGTTAAGCATGAGTCATATAGTTGATATGATGCCCATTTGATGCTCGCCTTTGAAGCTATACCGACTCACGTGATGATCGGACTTGGTGTAGTGGATTTGGTTCATGTAATCACCAAAAAGGCACGAGGGATGTCGTTTTTGAGTGGGAGTTCATTCATAATATAGATTAGTTGAAATCAATCTATCATACACTTAGTCTAAACTTTACAAATTCTGTTGTAGATGGCACCACCTGCTTTTAATTTCAATGTGTTCATGGAGAAAGAGAAACTAGCAACGAACGGTAGCAACTTTACCGAATGGGCCATGAATTTGAGGATTCTCCTCTCTGCTGCACAAAAGCAATATGTGCTAGAAGCGCCGTTAGGCCCCCCACCTTTAGATGATGCCCCTGACGAGGAGAAGAATGTCTATCAGACTCGTCAGGAGGACCACAACTTAGTTCATTGCGGCATATTGTATGGGCTAGAGCCGGAACTTCGAAAGCGTTTCGAAAACGGCAATGCATTTGATACAATGGGTGAGTTGAAAATGATTTTCGACACACATGCTGCTGTAAAGAGCTACAACGCTTCAGAAAAGTTCTTTAGCTGCATGATGGAAGAGCACAGCTCCGTTAGTGAGCATGTACTCAAGATGTCGGGTTACTCCGATAAGCTTGTGTCCTTGGGAATATCGATTCCCATTGACTTAGGCATCCATCGTGTTCTGCAGTCTCTGCCACCTAGCTATAAGAGCTTCGTGATGAACTATAATATGCAAGGCATGAAGGAGTGTCTCCCCGAGCTTCTGTCAATGCTTAAAACTGCAGAAGTGGAGATCAAAAAGGAACATCAAGTGTTGATGATCAATAGGAACACTGGTTTCAAGAAAGACAAGAAGGGAAAACGGAAGGGAAGTAAGGGCGGCAAGCCGGTTGCCGCGCCTGAAAAGAAACCCCGAGTTGGACCTAAGTCTGATTCCGAGTGCTACTATTGTAAGGGGACTAGCCACTGGAAGCGCAACTGCCCCAAGTATCTGGCAGACAAGAAGGCCGGCAAGGCAAACAAAGGTATATATGATATACATGTTATTGATGTGTACTTGACTAGTGCTCGCAGTAGCACCTGGGTATTTGATACCGGTTCAGTTGCTAATATTTGTAACTCGAATCAGGGGCTGCGGAACAAGCGACCGCTAGCAAGGGGTGAGGTCAAGATGCGTGTCGGCAATGGATCAAGCGTTGATGTGATCGCCGTCGGAACGCTGCCTCTCCACTTACCGTCGGGATTAGTTATAAACTTGAATAAATGTTATCTGGTGCCTGCACTGAGCATGAACATTGTATCTGGATCGTGTTTGATGCGAAGTGGTTATTCATTTAAATACGATAACAATGGTTGTTCCATTTATATGAATGAAATCTTTTATGGTCATGCACCGATGATGAATGGTTTATTTCTATTAGATCTCGATGATAATGTTACACATATTCATAATGTTGATGCTAAAAGGATTAAACTTAATGATGATATATCCGCATATATGTGGCACTGCCGTCTAGGTCATATTGGCGTTAAACGCATGAAGAAGCTCCATTCAGATGGACTTTTGGAATCACTTGATTATGAATCATTTGATACATGTGAGCCATGCCTTATGGGCAATATGACTAGAACGCCGTTTTCCGGTTCAATGGAACGGGCGACAGATTTATTGGAAATCATACATTCTGATGTATGTGGTCCAATGAGTGTGTCGGCGCGAGGTGGATATCGTTATTTTGTTACTTTCACGGATGATTTGAGTAGATACGGTTATATCTACTTGATGAAACACAAGTCTGAAACCTTTGAAAAGTTCAAGGAATTTCAGAATGAAGTGGAAAATCATCGTAATAGAAAGATCAAATTTCTACGGTCCGACCGTGGAGGTGAGTATCTAAGTTACGAGTTTAGCACTCACATGAAAGAGTGTGGAATTGTTTCACAACTCACACCTGCCGGAACACCACAGCGAAACGGTGTGTCGGAACGTCGTAATCGTACTTTATTAGATATGATTCGATCTATGATGTCTCTGACGGACTTGCCGTTGTCATTTTGGGGTTATGCACTAGAAACTGCTGCATTCACTTTAAATCGGGCACCATCTAAATCCGTTGAAAAGACACCGTATGAATTGTGGTTTGGAAACAAACCTAAGCTGTCATTTCTTAAAGTTTGGGGATGCGATGTTTATGTGAAGAAACTTCAACCGGATAAACTCGAACCCAAAGCGGAAAAATGCGTCTTCATAGGATACCCTAAAGAAACTATTGGGTATTCCTTCTATCACAGTTCCGAGGGCAAGGTTTTTGTTGCCAAGAATGGATCCTTTCTAGAGAAAGAGTTTCTCGCGAAAGGTGTGAGTAGTCGGAAGGTAGAAATCGAAGAGGTTGTGGAACCTTCTCTTCAAAGTATGGCGAGTAGCGCAGTGCCGGAAGTTGTTCCGGAGTTGGCTCCACCTGTTGAAGAGAGAACTAATGATAATGATCATGAAACTCCAAAAGAGAGTACTACCGAACCTCGCAGGTCAAACAGGACGCGTGCAGCTCCCAAGCTGTACGGAAATCCTGTCATGAATTTCATGGTTGATGAAAATGATGACCCTGCGACGTATGAAGAAGCGATGATGAGCCCGGATTCCAACAAATGGTTAGAAGCCATGAAATCCGAGATGGAATCCATGTATGAAAATCAAGTTTGGAACTTGGTGGAATTACCTCACGACCGAAAGGCCGTGGAGAACAAATGGATTTTCAAAAGGAAAACTGATGCTGATGGTAATGTGACCGTCTATAAAGCTCGACTTGTCGCAAAGGGGTTTCGACAAATTCAAGGAGTTGACTACGATGAGACTTTCTCTCCCGTAGCGATTCTAAAGTCAGTTAGGATTATGTTAGCAATTGCTGCATATTTCGATTATGAGATATGGCAGATGGATGTCAAAACCGCGTTTCTCAATGGTAATATTGAAGAAGAGTTGTATATGATACAACCAAAGGGTTTTGTCGATCCTAAGGATGCTAACAAGGTGTGCAAGCTTCAGTGATCCATCTATGGATTGAAGCAAGCATCACGAAGTTGGAATCTTCGCTTTGATGAGGTGATCAAAGAGTTTGGATTTGTCCAAACTTATGGAGAAGCTTGTATTTACAAGAAAGTGAGTGGGAGCAATGTGGCATTTTTGATATTATATGTGGATGACATATTATTGATCGGAAATGATATAGATCTTTTAAACAGTGTTAAAAGTTATCTAAACAGCAAATTTTCAATGAAGGACCTAGGTGAAGCGTCATACATATTAGGCATAAAGATCTATAGAGATAGATCTAGGCGCCTAATAGGGCTATCGCAAAGTACATACCTTGATAAGATTTTAAAGAAGTTTAAAATGGACGGAAGTAAGAAGGGGTTCTTACCTATGTTGCAAGGCAAGACATTGAGTAAGACTCAAAGTCCGGCTTCGGCGGAAGAAAGAGAGATAATGGGCAAAGTCCCCTATGCTTCAGCCATAGGCTCTATAATGTACGCCATGCTATGTACAAGACCGGATGTGGCACATGCTATTAGTTTGACTAGTAGGTACCAATCGGATCCAGGTTCGGAACACTGGATAGCGGTCAAGAATATCCTTAAGTACTTATGAAGAACTAAGGATATGTTTCTTGTATACGGAGGTGAAGAAGAGCTCGTCGCTAAGTGTTATGTCGACGCTAGCTTTAACACTGATCCGGATGACTCTAAGTCTCAATCCGGATACGTATTTCTCATGAATGGCGGAGCGGTTAGTTGGAGGAGCTCCAAACAACCTGTGGTAGCGGGATCAACAATGGAGGCCGAATATGTTGCTGCTTCAGAAGCGGCTCAGGAAGCAGTTTGGATGAAGGAGTTCATATCCGAACTAGGAGTGGTGGCAAACGCGTTGGACCCAATGGTGATCTATTGTGACAACAATGGTGCCATTGCCAATGCCAAAGAGCCAAGGTCTCACAAGCATTCCAAGCATATTAAGCGCCGGTTTCACTCCATCCGCGAGCATGTCAAGGATGGAGATATAAAGATTTGTAAAGTACATACGGATCTCAATGTAGCAGATCCGTTGACTAAAACTCTCCCTAGAGCAAAACATGATCAACACCAGAACTCAATGGGTGTTAGATTTATCACTATGTAACTAGATTATTGTCTCTAGTGCAAGTGGGAGACTGAAGGGAATATGCCCTGAGAGGCAATAATAAAGTGTTTATTATGTGTATTCCAAGTATATGATAGATGTTTATTTTGCATGCTATAATTGTATTAATACGGAAACGTTAATACATGTGTGTTTAATAAACAAACAGAAAGTTCCTAGTTATGCCTCTCTCATAAACTAGCTCGTTGATTAACAAGATGATCAAGGTTTCCTGATCATGGACATTGGATGTTGTTAATAACGGGATCACAACATTAGTGTAATGGTGTGATGAACATTCATCCGAAGTATAGCATTACGATCAAAGTCATTGAGTTTATATTGCTATAACAACTTACGAAGTGATCCTAATCCTTAGACCATGAGATCATGTCAATCACTAACACCGGAAGAGTTTCTTGATAACATCAAACGTCACACCGTAACAGGGTGATTATAAAGATGGATTCAGAACTAATAAAGTGTTATGTTGAGGCTCATGGATCGAGAGTGGAATTTGTTCATCCCGATGACGGATAGATATACTCTGGGCCCTCTCGGTGATATCACATTGATTAGCTTGCAAGCAAGTGATTTGATCACTAGAATGTTATATCACAGGAACGAGAAAAGAGTGCATGTCGGTAACGAGATCAAACTAGGTATGGAGATACCGATGATCGAATCTCGGACATGTAATATATCGTGAAACAAAGGGATTAAGATACTAGCGTAAAAGGTTCCGACGATCACAAGAAAGTCATCGTTGAATGTGTGGGAGTCAGTATGGGTCTCCAGATCCCGCTTCTGATTATTGATTCGAGAGGGGTATCGATCATGTCCGCATTATTCACGAACCGTAGGGTGACACACTTAAGAGACACCGACATCCAATTGGAGCAAATGTTTCATGCCGAAAGAATGAACAAGCGCAGGAATTTATTTCACTAGATATCGAAACAGGTTTTCGGGTGAAATTGCATAAAGTGGTTATGCATGTGAAATAGAATTCTAGCAAGGGGTTATTTGTGAATGTTTGTCATTAAAGTAATTGACAAAATTCCGAATAAAATAAAAGAGTTTTATTTAATGAGAGTTTGCATTAAATTTGGTGGAAATTTAATGGGAATTTGAGTGGACTTTTGAGTGGAGGGAATTTAAAGGGCATTTTGTGAGTGGAGTGTCCACCCACATGAATGAAGGAGGGGAGGGGGCAGCCCCCATGGCCGGCGGCCACCCCCTTGGGTGCCCCCCCTCCTCCTATAAAAGGATCCCCCTCCTCACTTGTCTCTCACACCTCCTCGTGAAGGATCTCTCTCCCCCTCTAGAATTTATCCCCCGTGGTCTCGGACTAGCGAGATACATGTTCCCGGTGGCTATTCGGCAAGAAAGAGTTGTGCTTCCGCTGCATCGCTGGAGCGAGGAGGCGGAGGTTGCTCGGTGCCTCGAACGTGTGTGCGAGCACGGATGCGCTGCTGATTTGCGGCGCTAGGACTTCCTCTCGATCTTGAGATCGGCAAGAGATCGTCTACATCAACCACGAGTTGAACTCGTTAAGCTTTGTCGGTCTTCAAGGGTATGTTCTCTACGGATATACATCCGTCCGTTGTTTGTATCTAGTAGATAGATCTTGGTATATAGTTCACATCGTAGGAAAATTTTTGTTTTCTATGCTGCGAACCCTACAGTTGTTTATATACCCTGCAATTTAATGTTGTATTAAAGACAAAATTATATCATCGATTCGCTACACAAATTTAAATGGGGCCAATATAAGACTATAAAAACCCGCATATGGTCCCCATATTTAATTATTAGGTGAGTCGATAAAATATCCCCAAACCACCAAACATGTATGCAAGCATGTACAATTAATGCAACGGTCTTCTAATACATTACTGGATCATCTTTAAGTGGCCAACAAACAAAACTTTGCAATATTAAATTAAAATGTCCACATTTGATTAATTGTTCTTGCTTGACCGTTTAGTATATAATGCTCAAGTGCCATGTATGATTGCAGATTCTATGTCCTCACATTTTCTAATCATTGTAGACAACTTAGTCATTAAATCTGGACTTATAAAACAAAAGTTAGGACAAAATCAAGTTTTCCTTATGTAGATAAACATTTATTATTTGGTCAAAAATTTAGTTTGTCAAAAGTTAAACAGGTATTGCCATTGAGTTTCTCACAAATTTCTGCCCTCTAATACACAAATTGATTCTACAAGAAATAGATGGAATGAAATAGATTTTAGTTATTTTAAAACCAAGAACTGGTTTATGTTGCCTGAACTGCAAAACAGTCATCAGACGAAAATAGACATGCGACAGAAATATTCAGATAGACAACTACCATGCATATCTAGCTAGCTAAATAAACTAGCTGGGTAGCAGCTGAATCAAAACGACAATAGCTAGCTGAATACTAGACATGCTCGACCAGGAAGGCGTTGTGTGTGAACAGAGGTGTGTGGGCGTGTGTAACATGTTCAGGGAACGAGTGCGCGCAATAGAAGCAAAAGAAGCAGCAGCAGTGAACTAGGACGCAAGCGGGCGCGTGTGCAGGAACGACTAAGGTAGATGTGCGCTCTCAAGCAGGTGGTGGCGATGCTACTGAGACGGACGGGAATCGAACAAGAGCGGGGTCTGGAGCTGTGCTCACCCAGTGTTTGTTGCCGAGATGGGCAACGTCGGCGAGGCAGAGGTGCGTGTGATGGCCGCCGGGAGTGCGCGTCTGTCGAGGTAAATCTTGACGTCCTTGTTACTCCTCCTCGCTCCTAGTGGCGGTCGACATCGAGGTCTTCGATGGTTCTTCTTGCATGACGGCGGCGGCTGTGATGGAGCGGATCAAGCCGGCAGCGAGAGGTTTGTGCTTCCGGCCATGGCAGGTATGTGTACGTGTGTTTAGGGCAATAGGGTTTGGTCGGGTGGTCTTGATCTGATCCAGAGGAAGGAGGAGAAAGGGGAACATGTGGAGGAGGACCTGTGGTTGGTGGCGACGCGAGCAAGCTCATGTTTGCCTCTGTTTCTCGATGAATATAAACATGAAAAGATCTCCACAAGAGAAATGGGCCGATGCAGGATTTGGGCTACAAGAAGGCTCGCACGGTGGGGTTTGGGGTAGGAAATAATTAAGATGGATAATGGGCTGCTGCTTTCTCTTCTCCATCTATTTCTCTTTGTAAAAATTTCTTCTATTTTATTTAGCTTTTGTTTCTTTTATAAAACCTTTTGAAATCTTTTGCAGGGATTTCAAAACAAAGAATGGAGCCATGTAAATAGGATACAAAGAGGGAATATAAATATAAGAAGGGTGATACCAAAGTAAACAAATTGGGCATTTGTACGAGATTAGAAAAAATGGCAAGAAAAATAGAATTGGAACATTGTTCAAAATAATTTGGTATGAATATAATTTGATCCTTCCTATAGAGAATGAAGAATCATTTGATAGAAACCAAAATAGAGATAGGGATTGAGGTTAAAAAACAATTATATAAGGTGATAGCAACAACAAGCACACATACAACAAGATGAACAAGAACAAATGCAATGCAATCCAAACAACAATGCAACAAATTTGATACCATGCAAGGTGGTATGATGTTCATGATGATGCATGATGACATGAAGATGCTCAAATACAATGTAGCATGATGACATGAGCATGTAGTCATGGAGATGCACAAAACAAAAAATATAGCTATTTTCTTATAGTGGTTTTATCCGAGGTGCTACACACTCCACGTAGCTTAATAGGATATCTAGGCTGGCCCCACATACCAACAATAGTATTTTCTACACACTTTGTCCTTACTCATGCGCATCATGATGATGCATGATGACATGACGATGCTCAAATACAATGTAGCATGATGACATGAGCATGTAGTCATTGAGATGCACAAAACAAAAATATAGAGATTTTCTTGTAGTGGTTTTACCCGGAGTGCTACACACTCCTGGTAGCTTAATAGGATATCTAGGATGACCCCACATACCAACAATAGTATTTTCTACGCACTTTGTCCTCACTCATGCGCACCCGGTACCCACTTCCCGGTCGGTCACCCATCCTAGAATTGCTCTAGGCCAAACACACTTAACCTTAGAGTTCTTTTCGAACGAGCTTCCGAAAAAGAAGCTGCAACTTGTTGGTATGAGTATCCTATCAATTTTATTAAGTCATGTGCTTGGATCTCACATACACCCACTCTTTAGAAGATCTATGCCTCATCGATCAAGCACACCCCAGGAACGTTCCCTCTTGGCACGCCTTTGTGCGTCCAGTGCCAGCACATGCGTCATGCCGTGTTCACTCTGGGCCACACGCGCCACTGACCAGCACACACCCGTTTAACCGTGAGGATCGGATATGATACCACTTGTAACACCCCGACCACTGGGCCCAAATGTGTCACTCCTGGTAGCTTAATAGGATATCTAGACTGGCCCCACAGACCAACACTAGTATTTTATATGCACTTTGTCCTCACTCATTCAAATCCGGTACCCACTTCCCGGTCGGTCACCCATCCTAGAATTGCTCTAGGCCAAGCACGCTTAACCTTAGAGTTCTTTTCGAATGAGCTTCCGGTAAAGAAGTTGCAACTTGTTGGTATGAGTATCCTATCAATCCTATTAAGTCATGTGCTTGGATCTCACAATGCATCAGCATTTTCTTATCCTTTGAACTTGGGAATAACGAACTTGAGCTTCCCAAACTTGCCATCATCACGCTTATGGAGATTGTTGCAATGTTCATGGTGCATACTTGCGTCTCTTGGTGGACGTTGTTGGCATGTTATTGACGCCTTGTTGGGAGACCCCAATAGCAAGGTGTGATGAGCACATCAGCAAGTTTTTCCTCAATAAGAAACCGAGGTTATCAAACCAGTAGGAGGAAGGAAATGACTTAAAGGTGTTGCTAGCAACTTGGAGACCTGCACAACACAAACTCAAGACTTTGCCCCAACGAACAGTGAGGTTGTCAATCTCACCGGTTTGCTGTAATAAAGAATTAAATGTATGGTGTGGAAGGTAATGGTGGTTTGCAGCAAGTAAACAATAATAGTGGAAGATGTATCAATAGTAAAGATTGGACCGGGGTCCATAGTTCACTAGAGGTGTTCTCCTTAAGATAAAAAAACATGGCATGCTGGGTAAACAAATTACAGCAGGGCAATTGACAAGACTGAGCAAGGCATAACAATGCAATACTAGGCATTCATGATCCTATGAGATTCAATTGGGCAATACAACAAGATACATAGACCGCCATCCAACTGCATCTATGACTAGAAATCCACCTTCAGGTTATCATCTGAATTCCCTCTAGTATTAAGTTACAAGCAACAGATAACTGCTTTAAGAAAAGTGTGTAAGGTAAACAATCCACTTGCTCCATGAACAAGAGACCGTTGTTTTCTCCCTAGTGGCAACAACACATCTACAACCTTAGAGATTTATGTCACTTCCCTTAGATTAAATAGAGGCATGAACCCACTATCTAGCATAAATACCCCCTCTTGGAGTCACTAGCATCTACTTGGCCAAGATAGCTACTAGAAACGGAGAGATGGGCGTGTTGATGACGCCTTGTTGGGAGACCCCAAGAGCAAGGTGTGATGAGCACAGCAGCAAGTTTTCCCTCAGTAAGAAACCGAGGTTATCGAACCAGTAGGAAGAAGGAAATGAATCAAAGGTGTTGCTAGCAACTTGGAGACCTTCATAACACAAACTCAAGACTTTGCCCCAACACACAATGAGGTTTTCAATCTCACCAGTTTGCTGTAACAAAGGATTAACTGTATGGTGTGGAAGGTAATGGTGGTTTGCAGCAAGTAAACAGTAACAGTGGAAGATATATCAATGGTAAAGATTGGACCGGGGTCCATAGTTCACTAGAGTTGTTCTCCTTAGGTAAACAAACATGGCATGTTGGTTAAACAAATTATAGCAGGGAAATTGACAGGACTGAGCAAGGCATAACAATGCAATACTAGACATTCATGATCCTATGAGATTCGATTGGGCAATACAACAAGATACATAGACCGCCATCCAACTGCATCTATGACTAGAAATCCACCTTCAGGTTATCATCCGAACCCCCTCCAGTATTAAGTTGCAAGCAACAAATAACTTCTTTAAGCAAAGTGTGTAAGGTAAACAATCCACTTGTTCCATGAATAAGAGACCGTTGTTTTCTCCCTATTGGCAACAACACATCTACAACCTTAGAGATTTATGTCACTTCCCTTAGATTAAATAGAGGCATGAACCCACTATCTAGCATAAATACCCCCTCTTGGAGTCACTAGCATCTACTCGGCCAAGATAGCTACTAGAAACGGAGAGCATGCAAGATCACAAACAACACAGACATGATATAATCAATAAGACAAAACCATTAATCAATCTGACATAGTAATCTCAATATCCATCGCATCCCCGCAAACACAACATGCATGATTACAAATAGATGAGATCTTGATCATGAACGGAGCTCACAATATCTAAACATGATATCACAAAGGAGGAGATACAACCATCTAGCTACTACATGGACCCGTAGTCCAAGGTGGAACTACTCACGCTTCATACCGGAGGCTGGCATGATGAAGAAGAAGGCCTCCAAGATGATCTCCCCTCCGGCAGGGTGCCGGGAAGAGCTTCAGATCCCCCCTGATCTAGGGACGAGGGTGGCGGCGGCTACAAACTGTTTCTTGGAATATTGATCGGGTACTTAGGGTTTAGGCATCTAGGGTTCTTTATAGGCGAAGAGGCGAGGCAGGCGTTGCCAGGGCGGCTGCACCCCCAGGCACGGGGTGGGTCCACCCGCGCGGACAGCGTGTGTGGCCCCCTGGTGACTCTCCTCCATCTCGTATTCCGGCTTCGTGTTCCGCACGGTAAAATATTGACTTTGGCTTTTGTCCAGTCCAATTCCGAGAATATTGTTTTTCTTCCTTTCTGGAACCAAAAACAGAAGAAAACAGGCAACTGGCACTATGGTACCTTGTTAATAGGTTAGTACCAGAAAACATATAAAAACACCTCAAAGTGTAGACAAAGCAAAGCAAAGTAGATACTAAACAAGCATGGAACATCAAAAATTATAGATACGTTTCCAAAGTATCAAGCATCCCCAAGCTTAACTCCTGCTCATCCTCGAGTAGGTAAGTGATAAAAAGAATAATTTTTTAGGTGACATGCACCATCAAAATCAAGATCAAACCATTTGCAAGCATTGAAAGTTGGGATCAAAGAACTCTAAACATGAGCATGAAATATGGAGTTCTAACAGTAAGACAAAGTAACTATGCATGCAACATGAAAGGTTACAAACAAAGATCATGAATAACATGCATTGAAGAACGTTTGTTTGTTTCACATACAGAAAACATGGCATAGTGGCAATCAACTTGTCCCTCATGGAGTAGCAAATAGATGCATAGGACACCTTCAAAGTTCATAAGAGTGACTAGATACAAATAGCACAAGAACAAGTAATATCAACAATATGCATCAATCAATAAGTTTTGGGACAATGCACATAGAACTAAGAATGACAACTATGCTCTCTTAACTGGTGCTAAAAGATAGAAGGTGGAGACTCAATATAATAGTGGAAGAAAGGCCCTTAATAAAGGGAAACATGGATTTCAAGTCTCAAAAAGAGCTTCCAAAGATTATGGTACTTGTTAGCTTTCAGCTCTCATTGCCCCTATCATAAGCATCTTGAAGTGATTAAGGTTAAAGTGAACAAAGATGGGGTATATGCTTGACAAAGTATAAGTTGGAAATCTCATGTCCCTTGAATACGAAGGATGCACCTCATGCTACTCAACTTTATTCACATGTAAGTTCTTGTCATAGTAAGTACATGTGTATCATAGAGAACCGCCAACAGGGTACCCCTTGCACATGAGACAGGAGCTATCCCATAATCAAAATGATAAGGCAAGCAGACAATGAGCATCTCAGCAATCTTCTTATTTACCATGGGAATATGGTGCTTTTTTCTCTCTTTCCTCTTTTCAATATGTATCTCTTTTTTTTATAAGAAGAAAACTTCATAGATGTCATTATGGTGATGTTGCAAGTTTCCACCATGATTAGGCATGGCTTATGCTAGCGTCCCATGCATTTCTCTAACACATATACATAACTCCATGGACTTACAAGCTCCCCTTTTATTTCACATCGGCGACATCCATAGACAAAAGAGCATGATATCAAATGTGTATAAAGTACAAGTGCAATGTTGAAAACGTTCCCCATGACAACATGGTTCTGCTAATTCCCAACGTATAAGTGCAAGCATATACAACATAGATGACACAATGGTTTAAGTTTATTAGGGGCAAGAAAAATAAAGTGTGCCATCAAGTTTTTGAGAGCTTTAATCACTAAGTTTTCACATAACAAAATATTTTTTTAATTGGAAGATAGATAAAAAACAAGAATATACTTGGAATGGTGTAACACACCATGCATAGGAATTTATAGTGGACACTTCGAAATAACTTGGTTTCTTGGGAGTTGGATGCATGAGTAGAGCTTACTCATACAAGTGGAGGCTAGCAAAAGACTGGGAGGCTACAGACGGTTTCGTGGAATACTGATCAGGTTACTTAGGGTTTTGGCATCGGGGTGTCTTTATAGGCGAAGAGGCGAGGCAGGGGGCGGCCAGGGTGGTCACACCCCCCAGGCGCGGCTAACCCTAGACCGCGCCGCCTAGGGTGTTGCCCCCTGGTGCTTCCCCTTCGTCTCGTACTCTAGCTCCGTGTTCCCCACAGTAAAATATTCAATTTGGCTTTTGTCCCGTCCAATTTCGAGAATATTGATTTTCTGCCTTTCTGGAACCAAAAACAGAAGAAAACATGCAACTGGGACTGTGGAATCTTGTTAATAGGTTATTACCGGAAAACATATAAAAACACCTCAAAGTGTAGACAAAGCAAAGCAAAGTAGATACTAAACAAGCATGGAACATCAAAAAATATAGATACATTTTCGACGTATCAGGCATCGACGCGACGGAGGAGCATCTTGATTGCCTAGAGGCGATGGTGGGGGATGAGCTTGGTGATGCTCGAAGTCCCTTCTTCGCCTTTGCTCAGCATCATTGGCATTCATAGCTTGTCGGTGTCAGTGGTGGTGTTGTGCATGCCGGTTGTTGCGTCTAGCTTGGCACGCATCCCCATCATCATCGCTTGTATCCCATGTCGGTGCTTGATTTTGTGGAAGAGGCATATGGTGTTCATGTGGAGGATGTCGACGCCTATCGTTGTTGTTGTCTTCATCACAATGGTCCCGTGGGTGTTGTACATTGATGATTGCTTGTTGTTGTGGTGGGCCATGCTCTTGGCGTTGTTGTTGAGGTTGAGGAGCATTTGGGTCCACCGCTTGAGCATAACGATAAAGAGCTTGATGTTCCCCATTGTGGTGGTGGGGTTCTCCATGGTGGGAGT
Organism: Avena sativa; assembly: GCA_916181665.1. NCBI lineage: Eukaryota > Viridiplantae > Streptophyta > Magnoliopsida > Poales > Poaceae > Avena > Avena sativa. The sequence goes on along the minus strand of OV702284.1, from coordinate 248,887,815 downwards.
TGGACGTTGAAGACTCGCCATGTCGACTTGAGGAGTGCGTGCGAGACGAACTTGACGAGCTTGAACGGTGATCATGTCAGTTGCCAAGATTGGCAATAGCTTGGTGAAGATCTTGGAATTGTGAATGGTGCTCTTCTTGACGTTGTCGCTCACGTATTCAAATTCTTGAAAAGTATCATCGAGACAGTGCTCAAGTCGCTCGAATTGAGTATTGAATTCCTGGCGTTGCGCCCATAAGTTGTGGCGCATGGCAAAACCGTCTTGGATGTTGAAGTTGCTATCTCCACTAGCTCCACTTCCCATAGAGATTGTGCACAAACACACGTGATAGAGAGGGTGAAATCATTGGAATGGTAACTGCTACCTTGCCTCACCGGAGTCAAAAATTGGAAAGATTGTTCTTGCTGAGAGCAAAGCGAATAGCGGGTACAGAAAACACACACACAAAGGCCTATGGTGGTATGTTAGGAAGGTGGATATCAAATGGAACAACCAAACAAAAAGGTTATTGTCAAAAGTGGTAAAGAACCAAAGATCAAAAGCAAAAGGGATATGATCTACCAAAAACACGGAAAAACACACACATGAAGATGAATGGGGTTAGCACGACTATAAAATGAGCACAAAATGTCATAACGACGACTAAGCTCGGGGTCATGTCAACACAAGGAGAGACCATAGCTTGTTTGCAACAAGATTGAGAAGCAACGGATTTGTACGCTTGCCTTGCTCTAAATCGCTCTCTTGCTTAGAAGCTTTGGACTCTCTTTTGTATTGGTATCTTTCTTTTTCTTTTGTTTTTTCTCTTTTTGATATCTCTTTTCTTTCTATGCTATGGAGTCAACTTTTGCTATCCTATGCACTATCAATTCGCAAGAGCAAGCGCACAATGCTTTGGCAAATGCAAAATGAGCTACTCTCGATAGGTTAGGTATCACACAAAGGAAGAAAGACTATACAAGGGTGGTGCAAGTTATACCTTTATTATTGTTGGCGACTTGCTACCGGTGTTGAGGAGGATGCTCGGTTGTCGCGGTGTCGGAGAGCGCGGTATGTACTAGTGTTGTGGAAGCTTGTTATTAGTTTTGGTGACACGCACGTGAAACACGAACAAACGCAAAAAGAAACAGTCAAAATTTGGGGCCTGGTAAGTTTTCGGCATAGCAGCCGGCGACGCCGGTTCTATCGTCGGAAATTCCGGTCGGGATTTCGGTGGCGCAGGAATTCTCGCCAAAATTTTTGGTGGCAGAACTGGTTCACCGGATTGCTCGCCGACAATTGTTCGTGACAAACTCTAAAAAGTCAAAATGAGAAATTTGTCAAAAATCCGTCGAAATTGGGCTGGGGATAGGTCAAGGAATGTAGATCGACACCCAAAGCAATAGATCTATGAACCAAAACCACAAAAAACTCACCAAATCGAGAGATCGGTCCAAAAGCAATTTGGGCAATATTTTTGGTATTTTCAAATTTATGGTGGAAATCGAGGAACGAACTCAAATTCGTGGCAACCAAAAGCTGCTGATACCAGTTTGTTATGGAATACCTTGAGGGGTTGACCCTAGGGTGTCCCGATCTTCATGGATTTGAGGCGGGGAGTGAGGGGAAACCCGATGAACATGATGAACGCATGCAAACGCAAGGTAAAGATACAAACGCACGGCAACACAACCCGATTCGATTTGATCCCATTGGTTCAAACAACCAATCTAATAGAATTCTCGGTGAGAGACCTTGCCAAAGGAGAGATCGGCAAGCGGGTGGTAGAATCCAAATCAAAAGAGAGAGTAGCAACCAAGTACAATCCCAAAGGGGAGAGACCTAGCACTACTAGAATCCTTGACAAGGAGAGACCAAACACTTGAGGAGGTTCTTGACGACTTGGAGACGAACACCAAACTGCAAGGCCTTGTACAACTCATAGATTAACTATAGAGAGGGGTTCCCATATAGGGTTAGGCACATGTCTTCATTCATCATAAACTCTAAGTAGATCTGAGCCACAAGGGGGGTATTTATAGTACTAGGGGCGAAGAGGTAGGTAGAAGGAATATTCTAGGCATCAAACCCTTTACAACACGCAGACTAGGCATTCCGGCGGTAAGTCCGGTCGCACCGGAAGTGGCGCCGGGATTTCCGGTGGACGCCGGTTTGCTATACTGTATAGCGGTTCGACGTTCGTCGATTTGCTTCGATGGTGACCGGGAATTCCGGCGAGGATTCCGGTCGGCCGATCCTGGCGCCGATAGTGTCGGCGTGGATTTAGGTGGTGCCAGGCCTGGCGCCGGAATCCTTCTCCCGTCTTCTTTTCCAGGATTCTTGCTTGGGAGTATTGGCTCCAGTTTCACCATTGCTCTCTCCTCTTGGCAACATGGTCATGGACCTAGTCATATCATGGACATTTGTATCAGGTAGGATCCCATTCACATGATAACCAAAAGAAGGCGAGATATGGAACGGATTCACCTTTGTGAGAATGCCATGAGTTGGGCGTGTTATGGAATCCCTTGAGGGTTTGACCCTAGGGTGGCCCGATCTTCATGGATTTGAGGCGGTGAGTGAGGAGAAACCCTATGAACACGATGAACGCATGCAAACGCAAGGTAAAGATACAAATACATGCCAACACAACCCGATTTGATTTGATCTCGTTGGTTCGAACAACCAGTCCAATAGAATCCTTGGCGAGAGACCGTGCGGTAGAATCACCAAAGGAGAGATAGGCAAGCGGATGGTAGAATCCAAATCAAAAGAGAGAGTAGAAACCAAGTAGAATCCCAAAGGGGAGAGACCTAGCACTACTAGAATCCTTGACAAGGATAGACCAAACACTTGAGGAGGTTCTTGATGACTTGGAGACGAACACCGAACTCCAAGGCCTTGTACAACTCATAGATTAACTATAGAGAGGGGTTCCCATATAGGGTTAGGCACATGCCTTCATTCATCATCAACTCCAAGTAGATCTGAGCAACAAGGGAGGGATACTTATAGTACTAGGGGCGAAGGGGTAGGTAGAAGGAATATTCTGGGCACCAAACCCTTTACAACACGCAGACTGGGCATTCCGGTGGTAAGTCCGGTCGCGTCGGAAGTGGCGTCGGGATTTCCGGCGGGCGCTGGTTTGGTTCGGCGGGCGCCAGTTTTCTATTATGTATAGAGGTTTGGCATTCGCCGGTTTGCTTCAGTGGTGACCGGGAATTCCGACGGGGATTCCGGTCGGCTGGTCCTGGCGCCAGTAGTGTCGGCGTGGATTCCGGTGGTGCCGGGCTTAGCGCCGGAATCCTTCTTCCGTCTTGTTTTCCAAGCTTCTTGCTTGGGAGTCTTGACTCCAGGTTCACCCTTGTCGTCTCCTCTTGGCAACATGGTCATGGACCTAGTCATATCATGGGAATTTGTCTCAAGTAGGATCCCATTCACATGATAACCAAAAGAAGGTGATATATGGAATTGATTCACCTTTGTGAGAATTGTTGGCGTAGCATGTTGTGGACCAATGGTGAATGTCATGAGTTGGGATGCATCAGATTCCAAGGTGGGCTGGTGCGGCGCAAGGGCCGTTAGGCGGTGCGGGGCGTGGTAGGTGGTTGGTCGGCGACGAGCTCGCGCGCAGGAGGACGCATATGAGGAAGAAGAAAGCGGGAAGAAAAAGAAAAAAATGATGGTCCCATAGATATTATTTTTTATGGGTCGAGTTCTACGTGCTCCGTTCTGCGTCGGCTGTTTTCGGTAAAAGTGTTTTTTCGTGACATGGAAACGCGATTTCGCGATTTTAAGGCCTATGTTAGGTCTTCTCTTAGGGCATCTTCACCGGGTCAACCCAACCCGTCCAAGCGCGTCTGAACTCGTTCACGCGCAGACGCTTGGGACGTGCGTGGCGCCTCAGCGGCACGGCCCATCCAAACGAACGCTTTCGGCTCGACCCATCCATGCACCAAATCTGGGCAACGGTTGCGTCGGCCCAGACGCGCGTGGACAGAGGGCATGTCCTGCCCGCTAGTGCCGCTGGCCCACCCATCAGCCATCGCGGCGTTGATTCAGACGCAACCGTGGCAACGATTGAGAGGCGCTGGCAGAAGGTTGACCGACGACAGCCTGTGCCATCAATGATGACAAGACGACACACTGACTGACTGGACGCCACGCTCTCCACCGCCGCTGCTGGCGCTGCCCGATGCTGCCCTCTTGACTGGACACTTCAATGCCCTCTCTTCGGCCTTCGCACCGGCATCCGAAGCCGATCCTTTTTAACTGGCCGCCCGCGGCCATCCTCTTTCACACTACACCATACTCTCCTCCTTCTCCTTTCCGTTCTCCACTACCAGTAGCTAGCTATGGCCGATGACAATGGATCGAGGGAAGGGCGTGCAGGACGCAGGCGTCAAGTGAGGCGCAGCCAAAGCAATGCGCCACCACACTCTCCCTCAACGATGTCGTCGTCCGACGAGGTCGACCCAGGCATCAGTTCACCGTGACCATCCACTTTGGCATGGTGCGTGACAGGCTGTTCCTCCCCTGCAGATTTGCGATCCTGGTCGGCGACAAACCGCCCACGCTTGTCATTTTGCGGGCGAACAATTTGAAGACCACCAGGTACCAGATCGAGGTGCAGTTCGACCACCTTGGCCAGATGTACCTCGCCAACGCCCATTTGGAATGAAAAGTTTTATTCGACGGCCACATATATTACAAACAATACTACAACACCATCCTAGCTAGGCGCCACCTACGGGTCGGCACGGTCCCATTCTTTGCTGAGAGAGTGGTAGATCACTTCCTGCGTCTGCATCTCTTCTTTGGCTTGGGGGAGGTGGGCACGCAGGTATGCGTCATTAGGATTGGCCCGCAATGCTTCTCGGAGGTCGTCACACACTTCTCTGAGTGCTAGACGTCGTCGGTGCTCCGACAGAAAGAGGCGATTCATCACCTCCAACAAGAAACACTCGTCGGTGGTCCTATTGTAGTTATAGTGAGAGTGTCGCGACCGCAGTGTGAAAGTACAAAGGAAGTCGCCTAGAGGGGGGTGAATAGGCTTTTAAAATTATTACGGTTTAGGCTCAAGTAAATGCGGAATAAAACTAACGTTTAATTTATTGAGCACAAAACCTAGCCACTAAGTTCACCTAGGTGCACCAAACAACCTATGCTAAGCAATACAAGCAACAAGGTGATAGCAAGGTATAAATACTTCAAGCACGATGGCTATCACAATGTAAAGTGCATAAGTAAAGGGTTCGGTTGAGAGATAACCGAATGGACGCGGAGACGAAGATTTGTTTCCCGAAGTTCACTTCCAAAGAAGCTACGTCTCCGTTGGAGAGGTGCGATGGCGCAATGCTCTCCGAACGCCACAAATGGCTCACCTCGAGGTGTGGTGGCTCGATGCTCACCCAACGCCACACAAGGCCTCACCCCGGATGCGGAAGCACACAACTCACCGACGCCACAAAAGACTCACCCTATTCTCCCAAGTGCGCACCACAAAAGGCGGGCACTTGCTCCACTATGGGACGCTTGAGGGCGGTCACCGAACCCGTACAAGATTGGAGCTAACTCCACAACTCAATTGGAGGCTCCCAACAACAAAGCCACAAAAGGCCAACAATTCCACAAAAGGCCAACAATGCCACAAAAGGCTACAAGACCACAAAAGGTCAACAATCCAACCACACAACCGTCTACGGTTCCAAGGAACCCAAGAGAAACAAGCTCACAAGCTTGAACTCGCCGAATCTCCGAGGAGAACTCAAACCTATGCACCAAATGCAAGGGCAATTCCTTCTCCCCCAAATTCCAACAAAGCTACAAAAGCTATTGGGGGAATAAGGGAGGAAGAACACAAGAGTAGAACTCAAACCTATGCACCAAATGCAAGGGCAAGTCCTTCTCTCCCAAATTCCAACAAAGCTACAAAAGCTATTGGGGGAATAAGGGAGGAAGAACACAAGAGGAGAACACAAAACTCTCCAAGATCTAGATCCCAATGATTCCTTCACAAAGAAGGGATTTGACTTGGGGGGATTGTAGATCTAGATCTCCTCTCTCAAATCCCTCAAAAAGATGCAAGAATCATAGGAGGGGAAAGGGAGAGGGAAAGCTTCTTCAAGGTTGACAATGGAGGAGAGAGAGAAAGCTAAGAACCAAGAAGAAAAGTTGGTACCCACGAAGGGGAAGAGGAGCCCCTTTTAAAGGGCTCCCAGATCTGCCCGTTATGGGCATTCGCGACACCTGGCCGGAACTTCCGGTGGGAGGCCGGAAGTTCCGGTGGCACCCAACCAACGGACGAAAACTGCGGAGCGAGAAACTGAAAAAACGAAACATGGCCGGAACTTCCGGCTCTGGGGCGGAAGTTCCGCCCAGCCTGGCTCCAACGGTCATCAGACCGTTGACGCCCGCTCCAGAAGCGCAACCGGAAGTTCCGGTCAAAACAGACCGGAAGTTCCGGTGAACTTCCGAGCAAGTTCCGGCAAATAGAACGCTTCAAAACAGAAGGTTGCTGAGCGTGAGCGGAAGAAGACCCGGAACTTCCACCGGAACTTTCGGCGGCAAAGATGCCCTAGCGTAACTTCCGGTGGGAAGCCGGAACTTCCGGTCAGGGAAATTCCAGAACCCAGAAAACCAGAAACGCAATAACTTTTGCATCCGAACTCCAAACGGGATGAAACCAATTTTGTTGGAAAGATAACGACGAATAGAATCCAACAAAAAGTCAAAATATTGGGTATCACCTTGGGAGAAAATATCATGAATATATATGTGATCTATCCCCCAAGGTGTGGAGCCGGAAAACTCGCAAGATCAAAAACCGCAATAAGATATGCAGGTGAAATCCTTAGATGATGAGCTAGAGCTTGTTATGATGGTGACCACAAGCTCTAGATCCTCTCATGGACAAGAACCAAATAATAACCAAGAAAGATGATGCTATGAATGCAAAGGTTTGAGCTTTCTCCGAACGATGCAAACGAGACACCCGCTTGAGAGCCCCTCTTGATAGTACGGCTATCTATCCTAAACCCGGTCTCCCAACTAACAACACGAGACCGGCAAAAGAGAAGCCCTATCAACATACCTTTGCCTTGAGCGTCCCACTTGAACTTGATGTATACCGTCTTGTTCTTCTATAGTGGGAACACCTTTCTTGTTTGCTCTTTCTCGCTCTTGCTTGATGAAGACTTGCAAAATGCTCCCCCATACTCCATGGGGAAACCTCTTCTTTGGACTTGTCTTCATCATTCCATGAGCACGAGGATGGCAAGCTTCAAGCATGAGATCTTCTAGAGATGGCGCATCTTGAGCTCGTCCTTCTTCATCCTTACTTGAGGTTGATCCATCTTGATGCAACTCTTTGCACATGCCTTGATCGACCTTCAAGCTCCTTCTTTCTTCATGATTCCAATGGGCACAAAGCCCTTGGACATTTCTTCATCTTCCAACCTTGAGACCAACACATGGCCCAAGCGATGCCAATGGACAAACCTACAAGTGAAACTCAATTTACACATTAGTCCATAGAGATTGTCATTAATTACCAAAACCACACATGGGGGCATACATGCCCTTTCACAGTGGGATATGGAATATCTGAGGGCCCTCTGAAATTGGAGGTGGCAACACGTCCGGTGCCATCGGCGGGTTTAGCCACCACGATGGTAGCGGTCGCTCGGGCACCTCTTCTCTGCCGGCGTCAGGGTTGCCACGGAGCTCGTCGGGTCGACACCGGTGATCAGGCATGATGATTTTGTGCTGGGGATGGTGCGGGTCTGGTCGAAGATATCTCGACGACCTCTCCTTTTTATGGTTGTACCTGGACACGGAGGAAAACACCCAGAACTGGCGGGAAAGAAAGACGGAAGACGGTATGGCGACGGGAAGGCACTGAAAATATGTCGGCGTTCGCGATGACCAAGCATGGACAAGAGAGTCACACCGCTGGGCACGATCGGCCGGACAGACCAGACTTCGACCCAAAAGCGATCGCTGTCCGATCCAAACAGACAAAAACAGACCATTTGGATCGGCTGAATGGGTCGACCCCCGGTAAAGATGCCCTTAGAGCATCTCCACTCATTGACCGTTCCCAGGCCAAAATCCGGACGTATTTTGGGCTAAACGAAACTATATTTCGTCTTGGGAACGCCACTCGCATTCTCATGCCAAGTTCCCGCGTTTGACTAAAATTTAACAAAATTCGGCAAACTTTGGGTGAATATAGGTGGTTTTCATTAATTAAGGGCGAATACATATATATATATATATATATTACATAGAATTCGGGCGAACACCCGAATTTAAACTGCATTTAGGCTAAATAATAACTAAAAAAACTTAAAAAGGCCGCCGCCGATGCCGATGCCAACGCAGATTCTACATGCCGAAGTTGCTGTAGAAGCAGGTGTAGCCGAGTTCGGCCTTGCCGTCGTCGTCATCGTTGCTCGGTGGCTACGGTGGGCGGGAGATGTCCTGTCCGTCGTCGTTGCACCTCTAGGGCTGGTAGGAGGGGCCAGACTCGTCGTCGTCGAGGACGACGAGCGGCGCGCCCTGGTAGGTGAGATCACGGCCAGCCCAGGGTGAATCGGAATGTGTGAACTTTTTTGGAGTTCAGGGTTTGATTTCGACCAAACAAGAGATCTAGAGCGAATGTTGAGCTTTGAGGGTTTAAGGATGAAAAATGGACTTTGTCCCGTGTGTACATTATGGAAACGTTACATATTTAGGATGGTGTGGTGAAACTGTTGTAGAGATCATATCTTTCTCCTTTGTATAACATTAAGGACGACAGAGTTGTCCTCCGAGGATGAAACATGCTAAAGCAACGATTGAAAAGTATAGGTAGTATGCACACCGTTATTGGACAGGGTATCTCTATGTGTAGTATGCACATGTTATAACCCAATTTGCACTTGTGGCTAACATTAGCTAGTGATCTAGTATCCTGGTGAAGTATGGAGAGTATCGGTATTATAGGTGTGTAAACATTGGCGTCCAAGCTCATTTGCCATCTTTTATTTATCTTGAAGCAGTTCGCTGTTCCTTAAATGTTGTGTTGATTTTTGTAACTTATGAGATGGAGGCTCACTGTGAGCAACATATACCACACTTGAGATGAAAGGTGTACAAAGCTGAGACCCAAAAGTATAGTTACAACCTGCCATTGTAGTTCCCAGTATCTGAACAAGGCTACCTGATGAAGTACGTTTTAGAAATTATTGTAGATTAGCTTCGTTTCTTCCTAGTATGCAAGTACTACCTTGGCAGGTGATGCCCTTTCTGCAAATTCACAAACATTCAGAATGGATGATTCTTCCATTCTTTCTTCAGAAGTGTAATATGTTGATACACCCATCTGCAGGCCACCGAGATGGGATTGCAGATAAGAGAAATACTGTACGAGAAGATAAAGATGAATAAGATAATGTCAAGAATCACTGGGAAGCCTGAAGAGCAGGTTGTCCTTCAGAACTTGTTTCCCATGCTTTGCTTATCCAATAGCCACAGACTGTTGTGCTGATTGCCTTTTCTTGTAGATCGACGAGGACACAAAGTTTGACTATTTCATGAGTTCTTGGGAGTCCAAGGATTACGGAATAGTTGACAGCATTATAGACGAGGGGAAACTAGGATTGGTAGCTCCTATGGCCGGGGCGGTGCCACCTCCAAAATCACGCCTATGGTACTTGTGGAATGCTTCAGGACCAACTAGGAAAATAATGAAAAATCTGCCTTCGGAGGAAAAATTCATTCGAAATGGCAATGTCAGCGCAAGTGGAGATAATGAAAAGCTCAAGGAGGCCTCATCAACTTGAGATTTGTCTGCCAACTTACACTATCACCATGGATTTACGTTCGTAAGGCTTGCGATATAGAATAGAGTTTACAATGTGCAACGCTTTAATGCGCGGGTCAGCATAGAAGTTCAAGATTAGGTGTACTTCTCCTTGTTTTGTAAGCTGTAGTATTTATGCTCTTATCATAATTATTTTTCTTGACGTGAACATTGCTAGAATTTGTGCTGTCTACTGGGTGCCCTTTATTTCGAGTGCTCTAGTTGACGAACCCGTGCTCTCAGGGAGTCAGGGGGTCAAGTTCACTGCAGTCAGATTTAGCTAGCCACAATTGAAGAGGCAATTGGCTAGAGGGAGTATTTTGGCCTGAATTCGTCTAACGCCGGTGAAAACGTTTGAACCCTGAATATCCTCGTAACGTCCGTTAAGTTGGGCCTGCTTGTTGTTGTGCATGGCTCCAAATAAAGGGCACGTTCTTTTTTGTAAATTCATTCAGCGACGCGACAATTGATCTAATTTTTTTGACAAAGCGTCTATAAAATCTAGCGAGGCCAAGAAAACTTATCACTTGTGTGACCGTCTTGGGCTGCGCAATCGCTTTAATCTTGGCTAGATTCAGTTCAATATCTTGTGATGTAACAACATAGTCAAGAAACGCAACTTGACCGGTGCAAAAGGTGCACTTTTTAAGATTACCAAACAAACGTCGTAAAGCATTAAAAACAGCACGAAAATGATCCTCTAAAGATTTGCTATAGATTGGAATGTCATCAAAGTAGTTAAACCAAAAGACATTACTAACCAACTTAGTTTTAAATGCTCCTTTTCATTCATCTCCTAATTTTATACGAATCTTTTGGTAACCACTACGCAAATCAACCTTAGAAAATATGGTAGAGCCACTCAATTCATCAAGCATATCATCTAAACGTGGTATAGAATGACGGTAACGAATAATAATGTTATTGATAGCTCTACAATCAGTACGCATGCGCGAATAACCATCTTTCTTAAGTACCAAAATAATAGGAACAACACATGGGCTAAGAGACCATGCATGTGATCTCTGTCAAGTAGGTCCTGAATTTGGCGTTGTATCTCTTTTGTCTTCTCAGGGTTGGTTCTATATGGCGTGCGGTTGGATAGTGTGGCACCAGGAATAAGATCAATTTGGTGCTCAATTCCTCTAGTGGGAGGTAGTCCTGGTAGCGTCTCAGCTGGAAAAATATCCTCATATTCCTGCAAAAGGTTAGCAACAGCAGGTGGCAAAGAAGGAGGCATATCCTCAAATGAAAATAAAACCTCTTTGTAGACAATTGCATAACAATGAGTATTGTTTACATCTAGTTCAGCAATATCAAGTTTATTTGTAAGAATATATGGACCCTTCAAACGAATTTCAGTAGCATGTTTAGAATCAGATTTAGTGTTCTTTGGTGGTACAAAATCTGTAGCAACTATCTGATTCTTACTTTTGTGTTTTTTCTCAGTTTTAGCTCTACTAACTCTAGCAATATCATCTTTTAAAATTTGTTCAGGAATCATGTGTTTTAGACCAATTTTCTTACTATCATGCATAAGAGAATAGTGATTAGTTTTACCATTATGAACAAATTCTCTGTCAAATTGCCACGGTCTACCAAGTAACAAAGAACAAGCTTGCATAGGTACAACATCACAATCAACAAAATCAGAATATGTACCAATAGTAAAACGGTACGCCTCGTGTTGTTGATTAGTGTGTGCGCTGTCTTGTTGGAAGCATAAGCTTCTCTACCATGTCAACACTAGCCAGATTATTACAACTCCCATCATCAATGATGATCCTTATAGCTCTTTCCTTGACAACGCCTCGTGTTTGGAATAGGTTGTGGCGTTGATCATTCTCAAATTTGCTCAATTGCACACTTAACACACGTTGTGCAACTAAACTCTTGTATTGATCAATAGTTTCAGCTCCCAATACCTATGTCTCTTCTTCAGAATTAGAATTATCTCCATCTCGAGCAGAAATAAGAACTAATGTATCTTCATCAAAGTCACTCGGTGAATCGTATTCACCATCATCACGTACCATCATAACACGCTGTATTGTGCACATCCTCTCAATATGACCATATTCCGAGCACTTGAGGCATTGTATGTCCTTTGTCTTACCCGTGGAAGCCATAGAAGAAGCACTACGAGAAGGGGCATTGGACGACGGCGGAGGAGCAGCCGAAGGCATTCGTGATGTAGGCATGTTGGCTTTGGACGTGGTAGGTGCTGGTGGAGTACCATGAGAAGAAGGCGTTGATTGTCGGGAAGTCCATGAAGATGTGCGACCTGCAAAATTATTAGTTTTCCTTCATGGTGGTTGGAGATCCTGTATTTTACGTTTAGCTTTGCAAGCAAGATGAAAAAAAGAGTGATGGTAGTATATTCCTTGCAGTCTAATATATTTTGAATGTCCTTATTTAACCCACCAAATAAACGTGCAAACATTTGTTCAGGATTTTCAACAATACCACACCAAACCATCCATGTTTGCAATTCTTGATAATATTCTTCTACATTTTTTTCTTGTTTTAAATGTGTCAATTTCTTTAGTAAATCACGTTGATAAGTAGGAGGTACAAAACGAACACGCATAGCAATTTTTAAAGCAGTCCAAGTATTATGAATAGTAGAATTTAAGCTACAATGTTGAGACCACCAAAGTGAAGCAAAATATGTAAACTCGCAAGCAGCAGCACTAACACACATATTCTCAGGATATATTTAACATGCAAAACATTGATCTACTTCTAATTCCTATGTAAGATATGCATTAGGATTATATCTACGCTCAAAAGGTAGAATATTTAGCTTAAGCTTAGCAACATGATCATCATTACGTATCGGTGGTCGAACATTGCGGTAGTAATGCCGAGGACGGCCAGCAGGTTTTTCGACATACTCATCGAACTCATCCTCATCTTCATACCCGTAGTCACCATCTTCATCATATGCCACGAAAGCGTCATCCGTGGTAGCGACGGCAGCCGGCGGTGCAGCATCTTCGGTGACAAGAGCAGGAGGTGGTGCGGCTGCAGCAGGAGCAAAAGACCCAGCAGTACCTTGATCCATGCGTGGGATACATCGTGCTTGTCCCATGGTTGCGTAACCGCTGCCGAGGACGTGGTGCGGCAGTAGGTGCAGGTAACCTATTGAGGATTTCTTGAAACTTGGTGTCGAGCTTGTCGTTGAAGGATTTCTCTAGTCCTTCTATCTTGTCAATTGTTTCTTTGAGCTTGATGTCAAAATCCTTTAGTCTGGAATCAACACCTTGTGCATGGCCGACCAAAATCTTGGTGAAGTGAGCATGCATCTCTACATTCGTCAAGTTCTCCGGTTTAAGAGGTAGATCTGCCATGGTTAGTTCATAAAAGCACATGTATATATGCCTATGAGTACGGAAAGATGGTGGAATACACGCGTAATCCGTCAAGCAATATACAAAGCTCTTACAAGTTTCTACCAAATAGAAGGAAAAAGGGGATGTACAACCGCAAGGATCAGTTGGTCTAGAAATTGAACCGAGCGATTACCAGGATTCGAGACACCACACGTGAAGAAATCTGTGGAGCTCTGGGAAGGCTTAGCAAAGGGGTTAGCAATTATCAAAACAAGAATGCAAAGTTGAAAATATGCTCAATGACGGTACCGTGTTGGTCCTAGGATAGACTGTACTAGAGATGCAAGCCTAGAGCACTAACAATGTCATGACGCGGCACAACGAGCAATGGTATGATGATATGTCGCCTTGAAAAGTGAACCGAGATGTCCAAAATCACTAATGTGGAGAGTGTCTAGAACTGATCTACGGGGTCTAAAAATAGGATAGTCCCAAAAAAAATTCTCAACATTTTTCTACCGTGCTCCGGAAAGCGTGCAGGCGCAAAAAAATGTCACTATAATGGTCGATTGAAAAAAGTGATCTCCAAGGTCGAAAACTAGTATAGCAAGAAATTTTTTTGAGGCCTTTCCAGACTTTTTTGCTCTCCTAGGCTTGCAACCGAACTTTAGCTCAAGACGGACTTAGAGTATTGCACGGAAAACAACAAGGAAGGAAAGAAAAAATAACTAGGGAAGAACAAATCTACTAGAACTCATGCCACGATAGAAAAACAGATCGGATCTGTGTCGCGGTAGGAAGGCGGTGGTGGAGTCTAGGGTTTATGGCGAGGAATATATGTCGGCAGAATAAGGTGGTGAGTGTATGGCGATGACGAAGATCTGCAAGCATTGCGATGGTGACTACTGTGACCAGAACTCGAAACTTTAAGGGAGGAAACACTAAGACCAACAACTCGACGCGACGATGCATACACAAATTCAACAATGCAAAAACCAGATAATGCAAGGCGGAGAGTGGTGGTGGGATAGATCTAACTCTAGCTATGCTTTTGGATTTTTCGTGGTTTATAGGTAAAACAGATCTAACTACGAAAACAGTAAATCTCACCGAGCAACCTGAAATCTGATATCACTTGATAGGGCAAAGTTGTCTGATATTTCGATGAGATGGTGATAATCGATTTGGTGGAGTTCGGGCTTGACGATCCGACTACACGTGCGAGCACGAGCGCCAATGCAATCGCTAGGCCAATCTCCTAGAGGTTACCGATCTTGCAGAAGCACGATCAACCGGACCAACAAGGGTCTTAATTCCAACCTGAAATCGAGAACAAGTAAGAACTAATATTGCAATCAAGATATTATAGATTAAGATGAAAGCTTTATTGAAAAAGGTGGGATCATGTATAGGTGCGAAGTACAAGAGGCCTCTGCGACACTCGAGTCTTGACGTAGTTGCGACGATGGATAACTTTTAGTCTAAACAAAATCCGACTCTAAAGTGACGGCTATGGGGAGTATTTAAGGAGGAAAAGGTGAGATTTCAGCTAGCCATAGAGGCGATGACCGAAACCAACCCTAGAAGTCACTTTCTCCTCAAATACATACTCTAAAATGTGGTTATTTTAATTCCTGCAAAAATTACATGGGCCTGACCCAAAATAAATGTGTCACAACACCAGATTAAGCTATGGATGAATTTATAAAGTAATATCCTTGAATATTTCATCCAAGCCTTCTAGTTTCATTATGGTGGCTTCAAAGTTCTGAAATCTCCACTCGTGGCGTCCTATTCAATCCTCACATGCTTGCTGCCATATCCATGCATGATCATGCTCCAATGCTTGTCCCTCTTGTCCATGCTTGGTCCATCATTCCTAAGAGAAACAAATACATCTGATTTAGGCAACATCATATTCTCATATATATGCGGAATAGTTTCAAGAAACGAAAGTACATGATAGTTAAGTTGCTTGGCACGAGCTTGAGTGATAGGCCCTTGTATTTGTGTAGCTGTAGGTACAACAGTTGTATTAATAGATGGGATGTCCTCATCAGGGTGCGACGCGGACAAGAAGAGGAGCTTGATGCCGAGCTTGGCCATGAGTGTCTTCCACAAGTAGATCATGAATTTTATGTCGCGATCCGAGACAATGGTTATTTGAACACCATGAAGACGGATGATTTCGCTGAAAAACAAATTTTCCACATGTGAAGCATCATCAGTCTTATGACACGGAATGAAATGTGCCATTTTGGAGAAACGATCCACTACTACAAAGATTGAGTCGTGGCCATGCTTTTATCCAGGCAATCCTAACACAAAGTCCATGCTTATATCAGACCAAGGTGCATATGGAATAGGCAACGACATATAAAGACCAAATGGGTTAGACTTGAACTTAGCTTGTAAGCACGTTGTGCACCGTTGGACAAGGCGCTCCACGTCTCGCTTCATCTTTGGCCAATAGTAGTGAGTAGCCAACATGTCATACGTCTTGTCACGACCAAAGTGACCCATCAATCCTCCACCATGAGACTCTTGGAGTAGCAAAATTTGGAGAGATGACTTTGAAATGCAAAGCTTGTTTTGTTTAAAGAGAAAACCATTGTGCAAATATAAGTCATCAAATCCCTTGTGAGGTGAGAACTTAGCCAATATTGGACCAAATAACGAGTCAGAAGCATACAACTTTTTGATATCCTCAAGATCCATAACATTCACTTCAAGGCGTGCGAGGAGGGTAGAGTTTTTGCGGGAAAGAGCATCCGCGACCACATTATCTTTACCCTTTTTGTACTTGACTATGTAGGGAAAGGACTCCATAAATTCAACCCACTTGGCATGCCTTTCCCTCAAATGAGCTTGACCCTTAAGATACTTCAACGACACATGGTCGGAGTTTATGATGAACTCTTTGGGCCAAAGGTAATGCTGCCATACTTGCAAAACACGAACCAAAGCAAAACATTCTTTGTCATAAATTGGATAGTTAAGGCGTGCTCCATCAAGTTTCTCGCTATGGTAGGCCACAGGACGTCCGTTTTGCATAAAGACTCCTCCAATGCCAATAGCACTAGCATCACACTCTATCTCGTAAGTTTTTGTAAAATCCAGTAATGCGAGAAAAGGTGCTTAAGTGAGTTGCTTTTTTTATCTCAGCAAACGCTCTTTGTTGTGATTTTCCCCAAACAAAGGTGACATTCTTTTTAGCCAATTCGTTTAAAGGGCAAGCAATGGTAGAGAAGTCCTTCACAAAGCAACGATAAAAGCCGGCAAGCCCATGAAAGCTTCGAAGTTCACCCACATTTTATGGAATAGGCCAATCTCTTATGTCTTTGACTTTGGAAGTATTAACTTCAATACCATTTGAATAAACAACAAAACCGAGGAAAACCAATTTATGTTTTGCAAAGGAACATTTTGGAAGATTTGCATAGAGCTATTTCTTTCGAAGAATTTCTAGAACTTCCTTAACATGAGTAACATGCGCATCAAGCGACTTACTATATACAAGGATATCATCAAAATAAACAACAACACTCTTTCCAATGAGAGAATGCGAAATATGATTCATAAGGCGCATGAAGGTGGATGGGGCATTAGATAAGCCAAAAGGCATGACCAACCATTCATAGAGACCAAGTTTGGTCTTAAAGGCGGTTTTCCACTCATCACCCTCGGCCATACGTATTTTTTGGTAGCCACTTCGAAGATCATTTTTGAGAAAATTGTGGCTCCACTCAATTCATCCAGCATATCATCGAGACAAGGTATATGATGTCTATAATGTACAGTAATAGCATTTATAGGACGACAATCCATGCACAACCATAACATATCATCCTTTTTGGCACAAGAATCATGGGAACCACACTAGGACTAAGGCTTTCTTGTATCAAACCTTTGTAGATGATGTGGTGGATTTGTCGTTCTATCTCCTTTGTCTCCTTCGGGTTGATGCGGTAATCGACACGGTTTGGTAGTGGCGGTATGAGGTCGATGCGGTGCTCGATTCCACGAAAATAAGATAGTCTGTGAGGAAGATCTTCGGGGAACACATCATCGAATTCTTGCAAGATAGACAACAAAGACAGAGGAAGGTTTGTCAAGTCATTAGTTCCTTGTGCGAGTCCCTTGCAAACTAGTACGTAGTGCAAAATGGTGGGGTTATCTCTCACTTCCCTCATCTCACTTTTGGTGGCAAGGAGAACTCTCTTGTTTTTGTCACTCATATTTGGATTGTGGATCTCACTTCCTTTGAGGTAGTTCTCTCGCTCACCACTCTTCTCACTAGTTTGTTTTGTGGTTTGCACCTCCCTAAAGCCTTTGCATTGTCCGCAATTATTTGTCTAGGAGTCATTGGTTACAAAACACATGTCTTATCAAGCCACTTGAATGTATACATGTCTGTGCGGCCATCATGGATAGATCCTTTATCAAATTTCCAAGGGAGACCAAGCAACATATGGCACACCATCATTGGAACAACATCACATTATACCATGTCTTTGTATGGTCCAATAGCAAATGTGATGGAGACCGTGTGTTTGATCTTGACAGATCCATTATCACTTAACCATTGCACATGATATGGGTGCTTGTGTGGAAGAAGGGGAATGTTGAGTTTCTCACATAGTTCCATGCTTGCAAGATTGTGACAACTCCCTCTGTCAATGATAACTTTGATGGATTTCCCATTGATGCCGACACGTGTTTGGAATATGTTGCACCTTTGATCTTCATGTTCTTGTGCTTGTGTAGTTAACACTCTTGTGAAGACAAGCAATGGACTTGCGTCATGCTCACATATGAGATCTTGATCATTGATGGGCACTTGTTGTTGAGCCATTGCCTCTTTGACTCTTGCTTCAAACTCTTCCTCACTCAAGTATTCCTCGTCTCCATTGTCATTGAAAAAGAAGACTTTGGTGTTGCCGCATTGGTACGACTTGTGTCCTTTGCCTCCACACTTATAGCATTCCACTTGTGGCGCGGAGTTGGATTCCAAAGGTTGCTTGCCACTTGGGGGCGATTTTCCTTGAGACGTTGTTGACTTTAACGTGGGTTTGAATCTACTTGGAGTGCTCGCTTTGGGACTTGGTGTAGGAGCAGGAGTAGAGGACTTGTAGGTGAAGTAGGTCTTCGGCTTGCTAGATTTGAGGTCCTCTTGCACTTGACACTCGGCCTTGGTGGCAATATGCACAAGGTCCACCATTTTGCAATAAGCTTGGAACTCCGTGATGCGCTTGATAGGATGGTTCAAGCCCATAAGGAAACGAGCCATGGTTTGTTCCTCTCGTTCCTCTATGTTTGCGGGGATCATTTGTAGTTCCATTTCCTTGAAGTAATCTTCCACACTCTTGGTTCCTTGAGTAAGCTTTTGAAGTTTGTTGAAGAGATCACGAGTGTAATGTGATGGAACATAGCGGGAGTGCATGTGATCCTTCATTGCTTTCCACATATTAATGGGTGGCTCCTGTAAGATCCCTCCTTTTGTAAAGGAAAAGGATCCCTGTGATTGCAATGCTAGTCCCTGGACCATTGCTAGCATCCACAGTTTAAGATGAAGTACACAGATACAAAGGTCATTTATTACATCCATTCCAGAGATAAAACATAGTCTTTACAACTCAAGGCCACAGGCCTAATACAAGAGTTTGAAATAAGTAAATAATTATAAGTCTTCATCTTCATGTGCCACAGGCAAACATGTTGAGTGTAGACTCATGACACCTAATCCTCATCAGAGTAACCTGCAACATCACAAGTTACAGCCACAGTGGGTCAATACTTTGGAATAGTATTGGCAAGTGATACCTTAGTAAATTTTAAGTGGACTATAGCACTATATGCATTTTGGCTAAGTGTATCTTGGCTTGCTTTGCTCAAAATAGGTTTTTCCTATTAGTTGAAATCACTAAGTTTTTCTTTGTCAAAATCTTTCCCAAGAAACCATCAATAGACATTGAGGTCCTTCACCCTTGTTCACCCACAAGTTTTTACTTAGAAGTTGGAGTGATGAGATTCTTGATAGCTTCCATGTCTTGATGCTCAAGTTGTCCATTGCCATGGACTTGGCTAAGTACTTAGATTTTCCATCTATAGAGGTTATGCACTTTCCCCACCAGACTTGGTTTCCCAAGACAGGACCTTTCAGAAGCCTTTCCTTAGACCAAATGGACGCGCTCCAACCTATCATTCCCACTACCACCAACTGTCCAAATGGCTAAGTTCTAGCAACTTATGTGATCCAGGCAGAGCCCATATTGCCAAGTGGCTGCACTAGAAGCTTCTCAACACTTGGCCTCTAAAATCCCTTTGTTCCTGGGTGGCATACCACAAGTGAGATACACAAGGTAAACCATAGCCATGGGCCTTGTGTAACCACTCAACCAAAAACCACCATTCAAGTCCCATTCCACCCAGGTGATTCATTGACTTAGTTGTTTTATTAGGAAAACATAAGTCCATAGACTTAGAAATATTTTCATCATAGCATGTATAATTCATCATCCCTTATTTGCTACTAGCTAGGCTAAGCATGGCATAGATAGTAACTTAACTTAGAAATTTCCTAGCAATTCTACAACTACTTAGGATTTCCCAACATGGCATTTGGCAAAAATAGTAACATGCAAGACTTAGCAAAATATTTCTAATGCTTGTAAGAAAATATAGGGATAGTAATATTCATGAAGTACCACTTGCCTTGGTAGTGGGGAGAGTAGCACTCTTCACAATCACAATCACTAGCACCAAAGTCTACACAAAGAATGGTAGCACAAAATTACACACAATTCATATACAAACATAAATATATGCATGCATGCAAGATGCTAAGGAATGATTTTTAAAACCCAACCAAGCAAGTGCATAGTACTGAACCATAAACAAGTCAAAAACTGGCTAAACAAAGTTTATTTGCCACTAAAATAATTTCCTAAACAATTTCTATACTCAAAATAGTCCTAAACAAGTTTCTGCATATAAAGTCATTTTAACAGAAACTAAACACTAAACACATTGCATAAACAGAAAGGGCTTGTATCCCTGATTCCAACGGTATAAAATTTGTCAAATTCTAACGTGTGGATCAAAAGTTATAGCTATTTCAAAATTGGATCTAAATCTGATTCAAATTTGTTTTTTAAACTCAAACCCTAGCGCGTCTGTTTCCTATTGGTTCGGACGGATCGAGCTCTGCGAGCCGTAGGATTTAAGTCAGATCTGGTGGCTCAGATGCGCGCATACCTCTTCGCTTAAGTTCTAATTTCAGCCGTAGGATTTACATCTAACGTTCCTGAACGCGTTGACCAAAGATGAGCGGCGCTAACGGCGGCGACTGGCGGCGGCGCGTCTGTCAGCGGCGGCGCTGACGTTCTAGGTCGCGCGGGAGTGGGGGAAGAGGCTTACCAGAACCGCGATGGTGTGCTGAAGCTCAACGTGGCGGTGGCTTGGAAAGGGGCGCACGGGGTCGTCGGAGATTCCTCGCCGGAGTTCGTGAACGCGTCGGGTGCGGCTGCTGTCGACGTTGGCGAGGTTCTGCGTCGCGCTAAGTCAAAAGGAGGGCACCGTTAGATGCGCAAGACGATGGGGGTCCTAGGCGTATCAGGCAGAGGGCAAGGGGCGGCTGGTACTTACGGGGAGAGGTCGCCGGAGTTCGTGCAGAGAGCGGCGACGCTCGGTCGAAGTCGTTGCCGAAGCTACAGACCATGCGAGAACAAATAGGGTGTGTCAGTAGATGCACAAGGAGTTGCTAAGCTTGATAGCATGAGTCAGGGACAGAGGGGAACACGGTGCTCACCAGAATTCGTCGGCGCGGTCATCGGAACAGCGGCGGCGTCGAGCGAGTTGCGAGCAGCCTGGGGGCGTGAAGGGGGAATTGGTTGAGGGGAAATGGTCGCGAGAGAGAGGGGATTAAGTAGCCAGAGGCTCGACAAGAAACGCCTAGTGATTCAATGCCATTTACCTCGCGGAATCAAAGCAGCAACGGGCAGCGGCGGAGTTCGTGCGCGGGATTTTGGGGAAGACGACGATGACGTGGACGGGGCCCGTTTGTCAGCGAAATAAGCAGAGAGGGAGTGGGGTCCGAGTGTCAGTGACCGCGTGGGTGCGTCTGCGCGTGCGAGAGAGAGAGAGAGGGAGGCCGGGTGGGCTAGCTGGGCCGGTTTTGCTGTTGGGCTAGAATAGGAGCGCCTGGCCCTTTTCTTTTCTTTAATCCTTTTCTTTTTCCAGAATGAATTTCAGGAATGGTTTTCAATTGATTTCAAACTCCTTTTGAATTCAAATCTTTTTGGAATTTTTGCAGTGTGCAATAGTCACAGAACTTGGCATAAAACCAAGTGGTCACTTTGAGTTGGCTTGGTTATTTTTGGAAAAAACAGAATAACAGGGACATTGCACTTGGTTTGCAAATGTTTGAAAATGGTTTTTGAAACCATTTCTATTTTGTAAAATTTTGTTCTAACTCCATACTCAAACCAATCAACAAGGGAAACAACCAATCTAGGTTTAAAACATTCAAACTCTCAAATGGGGATGGCCATTTGATTTAAGTTTGCTCACATAAAATGATGGCACTATGTGCTTCTGTTTTCTGAAATGAGTTTGAAATTGATCTTAATTCTATATGCATGCATGAATGATATGCAATCTTTGAAATCATGATTTTAGGGATGTTACAAATCTAACCCCCTTAAGGTGAATCTCGCCCTCGAGATTCGGATTGGCTAGCAAATAGGTGAGGGTGGTCTTTCCGAAGATCATCTTCTCTTTCCCATGTTGCTTCCTCTTCAGAATGATGATTCCACTGCACTTTGCAAAACTTGATAGTCTTAGTCCTTGTGACTCTTTCTGCAGTCTCAAGAATTTTGATAGGTTTCTCTTCATAAGTGAGATCACTTTCTAGTTGAACCTCCTCCAAAGGTATAATATCCTTCAAAGAAGTTTCTTCCATTTCTGGGTGACACTTCTTAAGCTGACTCACATGAAACACATTATGGACAGCTGGCAGAGATTCAGGCAATTCAATTTCATAGGCAACTTCTCCTTTGCGACTTAGAATCTTGAATGGCCCAACATATCTTGGTGCCAATTTTCCTTTGACTCCGAACCTTTTCTCTCCACTAAGTGGTGATAGTCTAAGATAGGCTCTATCACCAACTTCGTAGGTGACTTCTCTACGCTTAGGATCTGCGTAGCTTTTCTGTCGGGATTGTGCTATCTTCAACCTGTCCTTAACCAATTTGACCTTCTCTTCGGCTTCTTTGATAAGATCTGGCCCGAATAACCTTCTTTCTCCCACACCATTCCATAACAATGGGGTGGTACACTTTCTTCCGTAGAGAAACTCAAACGGTGCCATCTCAATGCTGGCTTGATAGCTGTTGTTATAAGAAAATTCTGCGTAAGGCAGACTTTCATCCCAACTGGCTCCATAGTCTAGGGCACATGCCCTCAACATGTCTTCCAGAATTTTATTACTTCTTTCTGTTTGTCCATCAGTTTGAGGATGAAAAGCAGTACTGAATTCCAACCTCGTTCCCAATGACTCATGTAACTGTCTCCAAAAATGGGAAGTGAATTGAGTTCCCCTATCAGACACAATACTCTTGGGCACTCTATGTAGACATACAATTCTACTCATGTAGATTTTGGCTAACTTAGCACTTGTATAGGTTGTCTTCACGGGTATGAAATGAGCCACTTTAGTTAGGCGATCCAATACTACCCATATGGAATCATATCCTGACCTGGTCCTTGGTAATCCGGTAAAGAAATTCATACCAATCTTATCCCACTTCCAATCAGTAATAGGTAGTGGTTGAAGCAAACCTGCTAGTTTCTGGTGCTCCGCTTTCACTCTACTACACACATCACACAAAGCAATATGTTCGACGATGTCCTTCTTGAGATTATTCCACCAAAATCTTTCTTTCATGTCCATGTACATTTTGGTGTTACCCGGGTGAATAGAATACGGAGAGTTGTGTGCTTCTTGCAAAATCAGTTTCCGCAACTCTGGGTCTTGTGGAACACAGATACGTTTCCCATGCCATAAAGTACCCTGTTCGTCTTCATGGAATCCTTTGGCTTTTCCCAAGCTAATCTTTCCTTTAATCTCTTCAATTTCTTTATCAATCTTCTGGGCTTCTTTGATCTTGTCCAACAAAGTGGGTTGAACATCCAAAGACATGAGATGTCCTTCAGGCACAATCTCCAAACTGAGTTTCCTAAATTGGGTACACAGATCATCCGACAATTCTCCTTTGGTAAGGCCATTCACAAAAACTTTACGACTTAGAGCATCTGCTACAACATTTGCTTTACCGGGGTGGTATTGCAAACTTAATTCATAGTCCTTGATAAGTTCTAGCCATCTTCTTTGTCTCATATTGATTTCCTTCTGAGTGAAGATATACTTCAAACTTTTGTGATCCGTGAACACTTCACAACGCTTTCCCAAAAGATAGTGTCTCCATGTTTTGAGTGCATGGACGACAGAGGATAACTCTAAATCATGAGTGGGATAGTTCACTTCATGAGTTTTGAGTTGTCTCGAGGCATAAGCCACAACTTTACCGTCTTGCATAAGAACTGCACCCAAACCTTGATGAGATGCATCACAATATACTTGGAAATCCTTTTCCAAGTCTGGCAGACACAAGACTGGTGCTGTCACAAGTCTCTTCTTCAATTCCTGAAAGCTGAGTTCACACCCTTCAGACCAAGCAAATTTCTTGTCTTTCTTTAACAATTCAGTCATGGGCTTAGCTACCTTAGAGAAATTCTCAATAAACCTTCTGTAGTAACCTGCTAAGCCAAGGAAACTACGAACTTCTTTCACGGACTTGGGAGATTCCCAATCAGTCACAGCTGAAACCTTAGCAGGATCAACTGCTACACCATCCTTTGTCATAACATGACCAAGAAAACCAACTTCCTCCAACCAGAACTCACACTTGCTGAATTTGGCATAAAGTTTATGCTCTCTTAATTTCTCAAGTATCAAACGTAAGTGTCCTTCATGTTCTTCTTTGCTCTTGGAGTAGACTAAGATGTCATCGATGAAAACGACAACAAACTTGTCAAGGAATTCCATGAACACCTTGTTCATCATATTCATGAAGTATGCTGGTGCATTTGTCAAGCCAAAAGGCATTACGGTATACTCATACAATCCATACCTTGTAGTGAATGCTGTTTTAGGTATGTCTTGTTCTCTTATCTTGAGTTGAAAATAGCCTGACCTTAGATCAATCTTTGAGAACACACATGCTCCTTCAAGCTGATCAAACAAGTCATTGATTCTAGGCAAAGGATATTTGTTCTTGACAGTTACCTCGTTGAGTGAACGGTAATCTATGCATAACCTTTGACTTCTATCTTTCTTCTCCACAAACAAGACTGGTGCTCCCCAAGATGAAGAACTTGGTTGAATAAATCCTTTCTGCAACTGTTCTCCAAGTTGCTTCTTGAGTTCCTTCAGTTCATCAACTGACATTTTATACGGTCTCTTTGCTATTGGTCCAGACCCTGGTACCAAATCTATCAGAAACTCCACATCTCTATCAGGTGGCATTCCCGGCAATTCTTCCGGAAACACATCCGGATACTCACTCACAATTGGCACACTGTCCATGCTAACCCCCTTAAGAGAATTTAGCTTACTTCCTTTAGATTCAAAGTTAGACTTGAATTTAATCTGCTTTCTTTCCGGGGTTGTGAGTGCAACAGTACGATTGGCACAATCTAGTACTCCTTCATACTTAGCCATCCAATCCATTCCCAAAATTACGTCTAGTCTTTGGGAATCTAGGATTATCAGACTCACTGGAAATTTATGTTTTCCAAACTCTATTACTAGATCCCGGCATCCAAGACTTACTATCATATCTCCACCCGGAGAACTAACTTTTATTGGACACCCAATGTTTTCAGTTGGAAACCCATTTCTATCAACAAATGCTTTTGATATGAACGAATGCGATGCTCCAGTATCAAAAAGAACAAATGCTAGAATAGAATTGAGTCTGAACTTACCAGCAACAACATCAGGCTCCTCATAGACCTCCTCCACATTGATGTGGTTCACCTGTCCTTTCTGGAAAGGATTGGGCTTGACAGGTCCTTCAACTTTCTTTTCAGGGCACTCATTTGCATAATGCCCCATCTTCTTGCATTTGAAGCATTCAACCTGACTGATGTATCTCTTAACAGGCTGACTTCCACTTCCACTTCCATTACCACTGTGGTGGCTCTTATGTCCACTCTTGTGGTTCTTGTACTTATCATTGTCATGACTGCGATGATGCTTGTTGTCATGACGGTTGTGGTTGTGGTTGTGGTGCTTGTTGAATTTCCCATGCTTGTGGGATCCTGAGCTTCCGCTGTCATCATAGTGAGATCGTTTGTGAGACGACCCCGGGCTGTGCTTGTCGGAGTGCTTCCTCTTTCTACTCTCAACTTGTTTCATTTTGTTCTCCAAAATAGCAGCCTTGTCACAGAGCGACTGATAAGTGGGAACATATGCCACATCCAATTGCAGATTTAGCTCATCATTCAAGCCTTCCAGAAATTTTTCCTTTATCTTGGCATCTGTGTCAACTTCATCCGGTGCATAACGCGCCAGATTGTTGAACTCCTCAATGTATTCAGCCACGCTGCGGTGGCGCTGCTTCAGATTGTGGAACTCCTTTTTCAGACTCATCACTCCTGATGAGATATGAGCAGTGCGAAAGCCATCCTCAAAGATAGCCCATGTCACTTCATCTATGGGAGTGGTGATCTGAAAGTTGTCCCACCAAGTGGCGGCTGGCCCTTCCAGCAGATGTGCTGCAAATCTGACTTTTTCAGCATCCGTGCAGCCCACGGTTACTAAGTCCTTGTTTACAGAACGTAGCCAATCATTGGCCACCATGGGATCAGTCGTCCCTGAAAACTTAGCTGGCCTCAATCTCAGAAATCTGGTGAGCATATCAAAGCCCGGAGGGTTGTTGTTGTTGTTGTTATTATTATTATTGTTGTTGTTATTGGGGTTTTTGTTGTTGTTATTATTGTTTTGGTTCTGGATGAATGTTGTCATCATCTGCATGAGCTGTGTTTGAGCAGTCATCATTTGTTGCATTTCTGGAGTGATGTTGTTGTTGTTGTTGTTGTTGTTGTTGTTGTTGTTGTTGTTGTTGTTGTTGTTGGGGTTGGGGTTTGCACGACGGGGAGGCATCTGTGGTTTGTTCAAATAGAGATAAGAATGAGATACCCATAGATGTTTTCATGCACATTACATCACATAAACAAACACAAGCATGCAACACAAGATAAAAGTTCAACAACAAGATAACAAGTTCACAAGGTAAAACACACAAGTAGCAAGCCATCCACATGTCGGATGGTCCAATAACAAGTTCTCAAATAACAAGTACGATAATAAAAGATAATCGAGTAGTCAAGTCTACTCATCGGCATCAATCTCCTCCTCGACAAAGGTAAGACCTGCGTTCTCCATCGCGGTCTTGTTCTCCTCAATGGTAGTGGTCAAGGACTCTATCTTGGCCTTGAGAGCCCTCTTCTTGGAACGAAGCCTCTCGATCACCGTCTGCTGCTGCTCTAGCTCGAAATCCTTGGACTGCAGTTCTTCAGTCATGTCCCGGATCTTCTTGTTCCTATCCTGGACACGCTTCTCCTGACTCTTGAACTTCCTGTCCTGGGTCTCGAACTTCGCCTCCATTTCCTTAACTATCTCGTCTTGCTGCGCGAAGAGCTTGTCCTTCTCGCGAAGCTGCACCTGGAGCTCATCGTTGCTGAGCATGACATTGGTCCTGTCCGTGTCCACATGCCTAATGAGAGACTCTAAGTCCTGGAGGTACAGGCGTATCGGCTCTGCTGTGTCCCTAGAATCGTCCTCGAAGTCGATGGACTCTCCATCCTCATCACGTCTTCCGAAGACGTGGAAGTGGGTGCCTCTAAACTGTCGGGAGTGTCGTCCTAGCAGACGTCCTATCAGATCGTGCATCACTACCTCCATGCCTCTCTCTCTGTCATCGTGCATAAGCTTGAAGACGATGGCCTCCGTAGTAGGCTCTGTCTGGCGTCCGGGATGGTTCACCTTGAAGCCCCAGAGGTCCTTCCTCTCGAACTTGGTGAGTGGATGCACCATGATGGTGGGAAGAGGAAGATTGAGCAAAGTGGTAAGCTCAACGATACGAGGACCAAAGCGGGTAACCTGGAACTCCTCAACAGTGCTGATGGTAATAGGCATCTATTTATAAGATGGAAAAGTTAGAACAACACCATTCAAGATAAAACAAAAGACAAAACATCACATACATATCCTTGGAAAGCAAAATCACACAAGTCATGCATACATGAATCCATTACATCAACCAAGGTCCAATCTTATTTTAAGGTAACATTTTGGAAAATAAGGTGATAGGTGGTGGTCCAACTAACGAAGTACGTTTACAATCCTATCTCATTGGATCTGTTGGCTAACACAATGTTTCTAGAAGCAATTAGCCTATCATGCTCACATGATTCCATCACTAAGTCTATAATATCTCCTCTTAAGGTTTGGTTGGTAGCTTCCAACTCTTGGATATGTTCCTTCTCTTTCATCAAGTATTTTTGGAGGTTGAGCATTCTGCACTTGACTCTAGCACTAAGTTCTTTGATAGTCCTCCAAGCTGCTTCTCTTGCTGACTCAAAGAATGTGGTGTGCACCACAGTGTTGGTGTACATGCAGAATCCTGTTTCTTTGTGGTTGTCTTCCTTGTTTTTGTACAAGTGAAGTTGCACCCACCAGTACTCAACTCCTTCATCCATCACATGAAAGCCTTTGTACACAGCTGCACCATGTATTTCCATTGCCACCATGAGGTCCTTGAGAATTTTGGGAAACTCTGTCTCACACTCCAAGGTCATGGTCATGAGTGGTCCTTTCCTTACGGCTTCGTTGATGGAGTTCATCTACAAATAGAGATGAGAAAGAGAAGATTAGAAAAGTTTACGAGAAGAATAGACAAGTGTAGAAGTAGTTGTAAATTTTTCCTTAGTGGTTTCCAATCCTAGGGTCATAATCCTACAGGCAACACAGTGCTCTGATACCATCTGTAAGATCCCTCCTTTTGTAAAGGAAAAGGATCCCTGTGATTGCAATGCTAGTCCCTGGATCATTGCTAGCATCCACAGTTTAAGATGAAGTACACAGATACAAAGGTCATTTATTACATCCATTCCAGAGATAAAACATAGTCTTTACAACTCAAGGCCACATGCCTAATACAAGAGTTTGAAATAAGTAAATAATTATAAGTCTTCATCTTCATGTGCCACAGGCAAACATGTTGAGTGTAGACTCATGACACCTAATCCTCATCAGAGTAATGTAACATCCCTAAAATCATGATTTCAAAGTTTGCATATCATTCATGCATGCATATAGAATTGAGATCTATTTCAAACTCATTTCAGAAAAACAGAAGCACATAGTGCTATGATTTTATGTGAACAAACTTAAATCAAATGGCCATCCCCATTTGAAAGTTTGATTGATTTCAAACCTAGCTTGTTTGTCTTCCTTATAGAAAGGATTGAGTGTGGTTTTGGACCAAGTTTTACAAATTGGGAATAGTTTCAAAACCCCTTTTTCAAACTTTTGCAAATCAGATGCAAGCCTCTGATATTTTTTCCTCCAAGCTTGACCAAGCCCTTGCAAAGCAACCACATGATTTTGTGCCTATATTTGAGACTACTGCTCACTGCAAAAATCCCAAGAAGATTTGAATTCAAATGGAACTTGAATTCATTTTGAAAATCAATTCAGAAAATGGAAACAGAAAAAGAAAAAGGAGAAAGAATTAGAAAAGGGCCGGCGCCAGGATTCCAGCCCAGCAACAGAACTGGCCCAATTAGCCCACCCGGGCCATTCCTCTCCCTCTCGCACGCGCCAACGCACCCAGACAGTCGCTGACGACCAGACCCCACCTCCACTTCGCGCATTTCGCTGACGAGCGGGCCCTCTCCAAGTCTCCCTCGTCTTCCCCAAACCGCGCCCGCGACCACGTCGCCGCTGCTGTCAAGGCCGGTAATGGCGCGGCGTAATTAGCCTTAATGCCGCAGGCGTTTCCTGTCGCGCCTGGGCCTATTTAATCCCCTATGCACCGCGAGCATTCCCCCCACTCTCCTCGCTCACTCCGCCACCAGGCTGCGCGCATTAGCTCTCGAAGCCCCGCTGTACCGACGACTCCGGCGATCGATTCCGGTGAGCCTCGACCGCCCCCCTCTCGCTGGTTCAAACGATGATGCTCAGCATGACCTTGTGCACCTGCTGACGCCTTTCTTTTGCCTGCTCGTGACCCAGGTTGTCGTCTCCGTTCACGACCGAAACCACCTGCGCCGTCGCCTGACTCCGGCGACCAATTAAGGTAAAACCCGAGCGCCCCTTGCCCCCTCCTTCACGCGAATTTGTTCGCCTGCGTATTGTGCAACTCCTGATGCCTCTTGTTCGTGCTAGGGCGACGCCAAACCTCGCCAGTGATCTCATCTGCAAGCAACAGACGCCGCCGCAACTCCGACGAGCCCCTGAGACCGTGCCAGCGCGCCCCTTCGCAAACCAACGCCACCTCGAGCTTCAGCACGCCACCGCGGATCTGGTAAGCCACTTTCCCCTCTCCCGCGCGACCTAGAACGCCAGCGCCGCCGCTGTCAAACGCGCCGCCGCCAGTCGCCGCCGCTAGCGCCGCTCGTGTTTGGTCAGAACGATTAGGAGCGTTAGATGCAGATCCTGCGGCTGAGATTAGAACGTGAGCGAAGAGGTAAGAGCGCATCTGAGCCGCCAGATCTCACTTAGATCCTACGGCCCACAGAGCTCGATCCGGCCGAACCGGTACGCGCCAATAGAAACACGACGCGTGGCTAGGGTTAGATTCAAAAACAGAATTCAAATCAGATTTAGATCCAAATTTCAAATGGCTATAACTTTTGTTTCCCACGTTAGTTTTTTGCAAACTTTATACCGTTGGAATCAGGGAGACAAGCCCTTTCTGAATCTGCAATGTGTTTAACAAAAAGTTTCTGTTAAAATGACTTTTTATGCAGAAACTTGTTTAGGACTATTTTGAATATAGAATTTGTTTAGTAAATTGTTTTAGTGCTAAATAAGTTTAGTTAGCAAGTATTTGACTTGGTTATGTTTCTGTATCATGCACTTGCTTGGTGGATTTTTCAAAAATCATCACTTAGCATTTTCTTGCATGCATGCATTCATATTTTTGTTTGTATATGAATTGTGTGTAATTTTGTGCTACAAATTTTTGTGTAGATTTTGCTAGTGACTGTGATTGTGAAGAGTGCTACTATCCCCATTACCAAGGCAAGTGGTACTTCATGAATATTTCCATCCCTATATTTTGTATAAGCATTAGAAATATTTTGCTAAGTCTTGCATGTTACTTTTGCCAAATGCTATGTTGGGAAATCCTAAGTAGTTGTAGAATTGCTAGGAATTTTCCTAAGTTAAGTTACTATGCCATGCTTATCCTAGCTAGTAGCAAACAAGGGTTGGTAAAGTATATACATGCTATGATGAAAATATTTCTAAGTCCTTTGGACTTATGTTTTTCTTAATAAAACAACTAAGTTAATGAACCTCCTGGGTGGAATGGGACTTGAATGGTGGTTTTTGGTTGAGTGGTTACACAAGGCCCATGGATATGGTTTACCTTGTGTATCACACTTGTGGTATGCCACCCAGGCACAAAGGGATTTGGAGGCCAAGTGTTGAGAAGCTTATAGTGCAACCACTTGGCAATATGGGCTCTGCCTTGATCATATAGGTTGCTAGAACTTAGTCATTTGGACAGTTGGTGGTAGTGGGATGATAGGTTGGAACGCGTCCATTTGGCTAAGGGAAGGCTTCTGAAAGGTCCTGTCTTGGGAAACCAAGTCTGGTGGGGAAAGTGCACAACCTCTGCAGATGGAAAATCTAAGTACTTAGCCAAGTCCATGACAATGGACAACTTGAGCATCAAGACATGGAAGCTACAAGAATCTCATCACTCCAACTTCTAAGTAAAAAAAATTGGTGGGTGAACAAGGGTGAAGGACCCCAATGGCTATTGATGGTTTCTTGGGAAAGTTTTTGACAAAGAAAAACTTAGTATTTTCAACTAATAGGAAAAACCTATTTTGAAGCAAAGCAAGCCAAGCTACACTTAGCCAAAATGCATATAGAAATATAGTCCACTTAAAAATTTACTAAGGTATCACTTGCCAATACTATTCCAAAGTATTGACCCACTGTGGCTGTAACTTGTGATGTTGCAGGTTACTCCGATGATGATTAGGTGTCATGAGTCTACACTCAACATGCTTGCCTGTGGCACATGAAGATGAAGACTTATGTTTATTTACTTATTCCAAAACTCTTGTATTAGGCCTATGGCCTTGAGTTGTAAAAGACTATACTTTATCTCTGGAATGGATGTAATAAATGACCTTTGTTTCTGTGTACTTCATCTTAAACTGTGGATGCTAGCAATGATCCAGGGACTAGCATTGCAATAACAGGGATCCTTTTCCTTTACAAAGGAGGGATCTTACAGATGGTATCAGAGCACTGTGTTGCCTGTAGGATTATGACCCTAGGATTGGAAACCACTAAGGAATTTTTTTTAACTACTTCTACACTTGTCTATTCTTCTCGTAAACTTTTCTAATCCTCTCATTCTCATCTCTATTTGTAGATGAACTCCATCAACGAAGCCGTGAAGAAAGGACCACTCATGACCATGACCTTGGAGTGTGAAACTGAGTTTCCCAAAATTCTCAAGGACCTCATGGTGACAATGGAAGCACATGGTGCAGCTGTGTACAAAGGCTTTCCAGTGATGGATGAAGGAGTGGTGTACTGGTGGGTGCAACTTCACTTGTACAAAAACAAGGAAGACAACCACAAAGAAAGAGGATTCTGCATGTACACCAACACTGTGATGCACACCACATTCTTTGAGTCAGCAAGAGAAGCAGCTTGGAGGACTATCAAAGAACTTAGTGCTAGAATCAAGTGCAGAATGCTCAACCTCCAAAAAGACTTAGAGAAAGAGAAGGAGCATACCCAAGAGTTGGAAGCCACCAACCAAACCTTAAGGGGAGATATTATAGACTTAGTGATGGAATCATGTGAACAAGATAGGCTGATAGCCTCTAGGAACATTGTGTTAGCCAACAGATCCAGTGAGATAGGATTGTAAACGCACTTCGTTAGTTGGACCACCACCTATCACCTTATTTTCCAAAATGATACCTTAAATAAGTTGGGCCTTGGTTGATGTAATGAATTCATGTATGCATGACTTGTGTGATTTTGTGTTCCAAGGATGTGTATGTGATGTTTGTCTTTGTTTTATCTTAAATAGTGTTGTTCTAACTTTTCTATCTTATAAATAGATGCCTATTACCATCAACACTGTTGAGGAGTTCCAGGTTACCCGCTTTGGTCCTCGTATCGTTGAGCTTACCACTTTGCTCGATCTCCCTCTTCCCACCATCATGGTGTATCCACTCACCAAGTTCGAGAGGAAGGACCTCTGGGGATTCAAGGTGAACCAGCCAGGACGCCAGACAGAGCCTACTACGGAGGCCATCTTCTTCAAGCTTATGCACGATGATAGGGAGAGAGGCATGGAGGTAGTCATGCAGGACCTGATAGGACGTCTGCTAGGCCGTCACTCCCGACAGGTTAGAGGCACCCACTTCCACGTCTTCGGAAGACGTGATGAGGATGGAGAGTCCATCGACTTTGAGGACGACTCGAGGGACGCAGTAGAGCCGATACGTCTCTATCTCCAGGACTTAGAGTCTCTCATTAGGCACGTGGACACGGACAGGACCAATGTCATGCTCAGCAATGAAGAGCTCCAGGTGCAGCTTCGCGAGAAGGACAAGCTTTTCGCACAGCAGGACGAGATAGTCAAGGAAATGGAGGCGAAGTTCGAGACCCAGGACCGGAAGTTCAAGAGTCAGGAGAAACGTGTCCAGGATAGGAACAAGAAGATCCGGGACATGACTGAAGAACTGAAGTCCAAGGATTTCGAGCTAGAGCAGCAGCAGATGGTGATCGAGAGGCTTCGCTCCCAGAAGAGGGCTCTCAAGACCAAGATTGAGTCCTTGACCACTACTATTGAGGAGAACAAGACCGCGATGGAGAACGCAGGTCTTACCTTTGTCGAGGAGGAGATTGATGTTGATGAGTAGACTTGACTACTCGTTTATCTTCTATTATCGTACTTGTTATTTGTGAACTTGTTATTGGACCATCCGACATGTGGATGGCTTGCCACTTGTGTGTTTTACTTCGTGAACTTGTTATCTGGTTGTTAAACTTTTATCTTCTGATTGCATGCTTGTGTTTGCTTATGTGATGTAATGTGCATGAAAACATCTATGGGTATCTCATTCTTATCTCTATTTGAACAAACCACAGATGCCTCCCCATCGCGCAAACCCCAACCCCAACAACATTACTCCAGAAATGCAGCAAATGATGAATGCTCAAACACAGCTCATGCAGATGATGACAACATTCATCCAGAACCAGAATAACAATAACAACAACAACCCCAATAACAACAACAATAACAACAATAACAACAACAACCCTCCGGGATTTGATATGCTCACCAGATTTCTGCGTTTGAGGCCAGCTAAGTTCTCGGGGACGATTGATCCCATGGTGGCCAATGATTGGCTACGTTCTGTGAACAAGGACTTAGTGACTGTGGGCTGCACGGATGCTGAAAAGGTCAGATTTGCAGCACATCTGCTGGAAGGGCCAGCCGCCACATGGTGGGACAACTTCCAAATCACCACTCCTATAGATGAGGTGACTTGGGCTATCTTTGAAGATGGCTTCCGCACTGCTCATATCTCATCAGGAATAATGAGCCTGAAAAAGAAAGAGTTCCACAATCTGAAGCAGCGCCACCGCAGCGTGGCTGAATACATAGAAGAGTTCAACAATCTGGCGCGTTATGCACCGGATGAGGTTGACACAGATGCCAAAAGAAAGGAAAAATTTCTGGAAGGCTTGAATGATGAGCTGAATCTTCAGCTGGCTGTGGCATATGTTCCCACTTATCAGTCGCTCTGTGACAAGGCTGCTATATTGGAGAACAAAATGAAGCAAGTCGAGAGTAGAAAGAGAAAGCACTCCGACAAGCACAACTCGGGATCGTCTCACAAACGATCTCACTATGATGACAGTGGAAGCTCAGGATCCCATAAGCATGGGAAATTCAACAAGCACCACAACCACAACCGTCATGACAATAAGCATCACCGCAGTCATGACAATGACAAGTACAAGAACCACAAGAGTGGACATAAGAGCCACCACAGTGGGAATGGTAGTGGAAGTGGAAGTCAGCCTGCAAAAAGGGACATCAGTCAGGTTGAATGCTTTAAATGCAAGAAGATGGGACACTATGCAAATGAGTGCCCCGAAAAGAAAGTTGAAGGACCTGTCAAGCCCAACCCTTTCCAGAAAGGTCAGGTGAACCACATTAATGTGGAGGAGGTCTATGAGGAACCTGATGCTGTTGCTGGTAAGTTCAGACTCAATTCCATTCCAGCATTTGTACTCTTTGATACTGGTGCATCTCATTCATTTATATCAAGAGCATTTGTTGAAAGAAATGAACTACCGGTAGAAACTATTGGGTGTCCTATAAAAGTAAGTTCTCCTGGTGGAGAAATGATAGTGAATTCAGGATGCCATGACCTAGTCATAGAATTTGGGAAGTATAAGTTTCCCGTTAACTTGATAATATTAAACTCCCAAGGTTTGGATGTCATTCTGGGAATGGACTGGATGACTAAGTACAAAGGAGTGATAGATTGTGCCAGCCATACGGTCTCACTCACAACTCCGGATAATAAAAGGATCAGATTCAAGACCAACTTTGGAGCAAAGAGGATTATGCTTAATTCTCTTAAGGGGGTTAGCATGGACAGTGTGCCAATTGTGTGTGAGTATCCGGATGTGTTCCCGGAAGAATTACCAGGAATGCCACCAGATAGA
The DNA here is from genome assembly GCA_916181665.1 of Avena sativa. NCBI lineage: Eukaryota > Viridiplantae > Streptophyta > Magnoliopsida > Poales > Poaceae > Avena > Avena sativa. The sequence continues at coordinate 248,852,573 of OV702284.1, read as the reverse complement.
GATGTGGAGTTTCTGATAGATTTGGTACCAGGTTCTGGACCAATAGCAAAGAGACCATACAAAATGTCAGTTGATGAACTAAAGGAGCTCAAGAAGCAACTAGGAGAACAGTTGCAGAAAGGATTTATTCAACCAAGTTCTTCATCTTGGGGAGCTCCAGTTTTGTTCGTGGAGAAGAAGGATAGGAGCCAAAGGTTATGCATAGATTACCGTTCACTCAACGAGGTAACTATCAAGAACAAATATCCTTTGCCTAGAATCAATGACTTGTTTGATCAGCTAGAAAGAGCATGTGTATTCTCCAAGATTGATCTCAGGTCAGGCTATTTTCAACTCAAGATAAGAGAGCAAGACATACCTAAAACAACATTCACCACAAGGTATGGATTGTATGAGTATACCGTAATGCCTTTTGGCTTGAACAACGCTCCAGCGTACTTCATGAATATGATGAACAAAGTGTTCATGGAATTTCTTGACAAATTTGTTGTCGTATTCATCGATGACATCTTAGTCTACTCCAAGAGCAAAGAAGAGCATGAAGGACACTTGCGTTTAATACTTGAGAAGTTGAGAGAGCATAAGCTTTATGCCAAATTCAGCAAGTGTGAGTTCTGGTTAGAAGAAGTTGGTTTTCTTGGTCATGTTATGGCAAAGGATGGTGTAGCAGTTGATCCTGCTAAGGTTTCAGCTGTGACTGAATGGGAATCGCCCAAGAATGTGAAAGAAGTTCGTAGTTTCCTTGGCTTAGCAGGTTACTACAGAAGGTTCATCGAGAATTTCTCAAAGGTTGCTAAGACAATGACTGAATTATTGAAGAAAGACAAGAAGTTTGCTTGGTCTGAAGGTTGTGAAGTCATCTTTCAGGAGTTGAAGAAGAGACTTGTGACAGCACCAGTTCTGTGTCTGCCAGATTTGGAAAAGGATTTCCAAGTGTATTGTGATGCATCTCATCAAGGTTTGGGTGCCGTACTTATGCAAGACGGTAAAGTTGTGGCTTATGCCTCGAGACAACTCAAAACTCATGAGGTAAACTATCCTACTCATGATTTGGAGTTAGCCTCTGTTGTCCATGCACTCAAAACTTGGAGACATTACCTTTTGGGAAAGCGTTGTGAAGTTTTCACGGACCACAAAAGTTTGAAGTATATCTTCACCCAAAAGGAAATCAATATGAGACAAAGAAGATGGTTAGAACTTATCAAGGATTATGATTTAAGTTTGCAATACCACCCCGGTAAAGCAAATGTTGTAGCATATGCTCTAAGTCGTAAGGTATTCGTGAATGGCCTTACCAAAGGAGAATTGCCAGATGATTTGTGTACCCAATTCAGAGAACTCAGATTGGAGATTGTGCCTGAAGGACATCTCATGTCTTTGGATGTTCAACCCACGTTGTTGGACAAGATCCGAGAAGCTCAGAAGACCGATAAGGAAATTGAAGAGATTAAGAAAAATATTGGCCTAGGGAAAGCTAAGAATTTCCATGAAGACGAACATGGTACTTTATGGCATGGGAAACGTATCTGTGTTCCACAAGATCCGGAGTTACGGAAACTGATTTTGCAGGAAGCACACAACTCTCCATATTCTATTCATCCGGGTAACACCAAAATGTACATGGCCATGAAAGAAAGGTTTTGGTGGAACAATCTCAAGAGAGACATCGCCGAACATATTGCCTTATGTGATGTGTGTAGTAGAGTAAAATCGGAGCATCAGAAACCAGCAGGGAAGTTGCTTATGAAATTGAACTGCCAGCATCTCTATCAGCTGTCCATAATGTGTTTCATGTGAGTCAGCTTAAGAAATGTCACCCAGAAATGGAAGAAACTTCTTTGAAGGATACTATACCTTTGGAAGAGGTTCAACTAGAAAGTGACCTCACATATGAGGAGAAGCCTATCAAGATTCTTGAGACTGCGGAAAGAGTCACAAGGACAAAGACTATCAAGTTTTGCAAAGTACAATGGAATCATCATTCCGAAGAGGAAGCAACATGGGAAAGAGAAGATGATCTTCGGAAAGACCACCCTCACCTATTTGCTAGCCAATCCGAATCTCGAGGGCGAGATTCACCTTAAGGGGGTTAGATTTGTAACATCCCTAAAATCATGATTTCAAAGTTTGCATATCATTCATGCATGCATATAGAATTGAGATCTATTTCAAACTCATTTCAGAAAAACAGAAGCACATAGTGCTATGATTTTATGTGAACAAACTTAAATCAAATGGCCATCCCCATTTGAAAGTTTGATTGATTTCAAACCTAGCTTGTTTGTCTTCCTTATAGAAAGGATTGAGTGTGGTTTTGGACCAAGTTTTACAAATTGGGAATAGTTTCAAAACCCCTTTTTCAAACTTTTGCAAATCAGATGCAAGCCTCTGATATTTTGTCCTCCAAGCTTGACCAAGCCCTTGCAAAGCAACCACATGATTTTTTGCCTATATTTGAGACTACTGCTCACTGCAAAAATCCCAAGAAGATTTGAATTTAAATGGAACTTGAATTCATTTTGAAAATCAATTCAGAAAATGGAAACAGAAAAAGAAAAAGGAGAAAGAATTAGAAAAGGGCTGGCGCCAGGATTCCAGCCCAGCAACAGAACTGGCCCAATTAGCCCATCCGGGCCATTCCTCTCCCTCTCGCATGCGCCAACGCACCCAGACAGTCGCTGACGACCAGACCCCACCTCCACTTCGCGCGTTTCGCTGACGAGCGGGCCCTCTCCACGTCGCCCTCGTCTTCCCCAAACCGCGCACGCGACCACGTCGCCGCTGCTGTCAAGGCCGGTAATGGCGCGGCGTAATTAGCCTTAATGCCGCAGGCGTTTCCTGTCGCGCCTAGGCCTATTTAATCCCCTCTGCACCGCGAGCATTTCCCCCCACTCTCCTCGCTCACTCCGCCACCAGGCTGCGCGAATTAGCTCTCGAAGCCCCGCTGTACCGACGACTCCGGAGATCGATTCCGGTGAGCCTCGACCGCCCCCCTCTCTCTGGTTCAAACGATGATGCTCAGCATGACCTTGTGCACCTGCTGACGCCTTTCTTTTGCCTGCTCGTGACCCAGGTTGTTGTCTCCGTTCACGACCGAAACCACCTGCGCCGCCGCCTGACTCCGGCGACCAATTAAGGTAAAACCTGAGCGCCCCTTTCCCCCTCCTTCACGCAAATTTGTTCGCCTGCGTATTGCGCAACTCCTGATGCCTCTTGTTCGTGCTAGGGCGACGCCAAACCTCGCCAGTGATCTCATCTGCAAGCAACAGACGCCGCCGCAACTCCAACGATCCCCTGAGACCGTGCCAGTGCGCCCCTTCGCAAACCAACGCCACCTCGAGCTTCAGTACACCACCACGGATCTGGTAAGCCACTTACCACTCTCCCGCGCGACCTAGAACGCCAGCGCCGCCGCTGTCAGACGCGCCGCCGCCAGTCGCCGCTGCTAGCGCCGCTCGTGTTTGGTCAGAACGATTAGGAGCGTTAGATGCAGATCCTGCGGCTGAGATTAGAACGTGAGCGAAGAGGTAAGCGCGCATCTGAGCCGCCAGATCTCACTTAGATCCTACGGCCCACAGAGCTCGATCCGGCCGAACCGGTACGCGCCAATAGAAACACGACGCGTGTCTAGGGTTAGATTCAAAAACAGAATTCAAATCAGATTTAGATCCAAATTTCAAATGGCTATAACTTTTGTTTCCCACGTTAGTTTTTTGCAAACTTTATACCGTTGGAGAGACAAGCCCTTTCTGAATCTGCAATGTGTTTAACAAAAAGTTTCTGTTAAAATGACTTTTTATGAAGAAACTTGTTTAGGACTATTTTGAATATAGAATTTGTTTAGTAAATTGTTTTAGTGCTAAATAAGTTTAGTTAGCAAGTATTTGACTTGGTTATGTTTCTGTATCATGCACTTGCTTGGTGGAGTTTTCAAAAATCATCACTTAGCATTTTCTTGCATGCATGCATTCATATTTTTGTTTGTATATGAATTGTGTGTAATTTTGTGCTACAAATTTTTGTGTAGATTTTGCTAGTGACTATGATTGTGAAGAGTGCTACTCTCCCCATTACCAAGGCAAGTGGTACTTCATGAATATTTCCATCCCTATATTTTGTATAAGCATTAGAAATATTTTGCTAAGTCTTGCATGTTACTTTTGCCAAATGCTATGTTGGGAAATCCTAAGTAGTTGTAGAATTGTAGAATTGCTAGGAATTTTCCTAAGTTAAGTTACTATGCCATGCTTAGCCTAGCTAGTAGCAAACAAGGGTTGGTAAAGTATATACATGCTATGATGAAAATATTTCTAAGTCCTTTGGACTTATGTTTTTCTTAATAAAACAACTAAGTTAATGAACCTCCTGGGTGGAATGGGACTTGAATGGTGGTTTTTGGTTGAGTGGTTACACAAGGCCCATGGATATGGTTTACCTTGTGTATCACACTTGTGGTATGCCACCCAGGCACAAAGGGATTTGGAGGCCAAGTGTTGAGAAGCTTATAGTGCAACCACTTGGCAATATGGGCTCTGCCTTGATCATATAGGTTGCTAGAACTTAGTCATTTGGACAGTTGGTGGTAGTGGGATGATAGGTTGGAACGCGTCCATTTGGCTAAGGGAAGGCTTCTGAAAGGTCCTGTCTTGGGAAACCAAGTCTGGTGGGGAAAGTGCACAACCTCTGCAGATGGAAAATCTAAGTACTTAGCCAAGTCCATGGCAATGGACAACTTGAGCATCAAAACATGGAAGCTACAAGAATCTCATCACTCCAACTTCTAAGTAAAAAAATTGGTGGGTGAACAAGGGTGAAGGACCCCAATGTCTATTGGTGGGTTCTTGGGAAAGTTTTTGACAAAGAAAAACTTAGTATTTTCAACTAATAGGAAAAACCTATTTTGAAGCAAAGCAAGCCAAGCTACACTTATCCAAAATTCATATAGAAATATAGTCCACTTAAAAATTTACTAAGGTATCACTTGCCAATACTATTCCAAAGTATTGACCCACTGTGGCTGTAACTTGTGATGTTGCAGGTTACTCCGATGATGATTAGGTGTCATGAGTCTACACTCAACATGCTTGCCTATGGCACATGAAGATGAAGACTTATGTTTATTTACTTATTCCAAAACTCTTGTATTAGGCATGTGGCCTTGAGTTGTAAAAGACTATACTTTATCTCTAGAATGGATGTAATAAATGACCTTTGTTTCTATGTACTTCATCTTAAACTGTGGATGCTAGCAATGATCCAGGGACTAGCATTGCAATCACAGGGATCCTTTTCCTTTACAAAGGAGGGACCTTACAAGTAACCTGCAACATCACAAGTTACAGCCATAGTGGGTCAATACTTTGGATAAGTATTGGCAAGTGATACCTTAGTAAATTTTAAGTGGACTATAGCACTATATGCATTTTGGCTAAGTGTAGCTTGGCTTGCTTTGCTCAAAATAGGTTTTTCCTATTATTTGAAATCACTAAGTTTTTCTTTGTCAAAATCTTTCCCAAGAAACCATCAATAGACATTGAGGTCATTCACCCTTGTTCACCCACAAGTTTTTACTTAGAAGTTGGAGTGATGAGATTCTTGATAGCTTCCATGTCTTGATGCTCAAGTTGTCCATTGCCATGGACTTGGCGAAGTACTTAGATTTTCCATCTGCAGAGGTTGTGCACTTTCCCCACCAGACTTGGTTTCCCAAGACAGGACCTTTCAGAAGCCTTTCCTTAGACCAAATGGACGCGCTCCAACCTATCATTCCCACTACCACCAACTGTCCAAATGGCTAAGTTCTAGCAACTTATGTGATCCAGGCAGAGCCCATATTGCCAAGTGGCTGCACTAGAAGCTTCTCAACACTTGGCCTCTAAAATCCCTTTGTTCCTGGGTGGCATACCACAAGTGAGATACACAAGGTAAACCATAGCCATGGGCCTTGTGTAACCACTCAACCAAAAACCACCATTCAAGTCCCATTCCACCCAGGTGATTCATTGACTTAGTTGTTTTATTAGGAAAACATAAGTCCATAGACTTAGAAATATTTTCATCATAGCATGTATAATTCACCATCCCTTGTTTGCTACTAGCTAGGCTAAGCATGGCATAGATAGTAACTTAACTTAGAAATTTCCTAGCAATTCTACAACTACTTAGGATTTCCCAACATGGCATTTGGCAAAAATAGTAACATGCAAGACTTAGCAAAATATTTCTAATGCTTGTAAGAAAATATAGGGATAGTAATATACATGAAGTACCACTTGCCTTGGTAGTGGGGAGAGTAGCACTCTTCACAATCACAATCACTAGCACCAAAGTCTACACAAAGAATGGTAGCACAAAATTACACACAATTCATATACAAACATAAATATATGCATGCATACAAGATGCTAAGGAATGATTTTTAAAACCCAACCAAGCAAGTGCATAGTACTGGACCATAAACAAGTCAAAAACTGGCTAAACAAAGTTTATTTGCCACTAAAATAATTTCCTAAACAATTTCTATACTCAAAATAGTCCTAAACAAGTTTCTGCATATAAAGTCATTTTAACAGAAACTAAACACTAAACACATTGCATAAACAGAAAGGTCTTGTCTCCCTGATTCCAACGGTATAAAATTTGTCAAATTCTAACGTGTGGATCAAAAGTTATAGCTATTTCAAAATTGGATCTAAATCTGATTCAAATCTGTTTTTTAAACTCAAACCCTAGCGCGTCTGTTTCCTATTGGCCCGTACCGGTTCGGACGGATCGAGCTCTGCGAGCCGTAGGATTTAAGTCAGATCTGGTGGCTCAGATGCGCGCATACCTCTTCGCTTAAGTTCTAATTTCAGCCGTAGGATTTACATCTAACGTTCCTGAACGCCTTGACCAAAGATGAGCGGCGCTAACGGCGGCGACTGGCGGCGGCGCGTCTGTCAGCGGCGGCGCTGGCGTTCTAGGTCGCGCGGGAGTGGGGGAAGAGGCTTACCAGAACCGCGGTGGTGTGCTGAAGCTCAACGTGGCGGTGGCTTGGAAAGGGGCGCACGGGGTCGTCGGAGATTCCTCGCCGGAGTTCGCGAACGCGTCGGGTGCGGCTGCTGTCGACATTGGCAAGGTTCTGCGTCACGCTAAGTCAAAAGGAGGGCACCGTTAGATGCGCAAGACGATGGGGGTCCTAGGCGTATCAGGCAGAGGGCAAGGGGCGGCTGGTACTTACGGGGAGAAGTCGCCGGAGTTCGTGAAGAGAGCGGCGGCGCTCGGTCGAAGTTGTTGCCGAAGCTACAGACCATGCGAGAACAAACAGGGTGTGTCCATAGATGCGCAAGGAGTTGCTGAGCTTGATAGCATGAGTCAGGGACAGAGGGGAACACGGTGCTCACCGGAATTCGTCAGCGTGGTCGTCGAAACAGCGGCGGCGTCGAGCGAGTTGCGAGCAGCCTGGGGGCATGAAGGGGGAATTGGTTGAGGGGAAATGGTCGCGAGAGAGAGGGGATTAAGTAGCCAGAGGCTCGACAAGAAACGCCCAGTGATTCAATGCCATTTACCTCGCGGAATCAAAGAAGCAATGGGCAGCGGCGGAGTTCGTGCGCGGGATTTTGGGGAAGACGACGATGACGTGGACGGGGCCCGTTTGTCAGCGAAATAAGCAGAGAGGGAGTGGGGTCCGAGCGTCAGTGACCGCGTGGGTGCGTCTGCGCGTGCGAGAGAGAGAGAGAGGGAGGCCGGGTGGGCTAGCTGGGCCGGTTTTGCTGTTGGGCTAGAATAGGAGCGTCTGGCCTTTTTCTTTTCTTTAATCCTTTTCTTTTTCCAGAATGAATTTCAAGAATGGTTTTCAATTGATTTCAAACTCCTTTTGAATTCAAATCTTTTTGGAATTTTTGCAGTGTGCAATAGTCACAGAACTTGGCATAAAACCAAGTGGTCACTTTGAGTTGGCTTGGTTATTTTTGGAAAAACAGAATAACAGGGACATTGCACTTGGTTTGCAAATGTTTGAAAATGGTTTTTGAAACCATTTCTATTTTGTAAAATTTTGTTCTAACTCCATACTCAAACCAATCAACAAGGGAAACAACCAATCTAGGTTTAAAACATTCAAACTCTCAAATGGGGATGGCCATTTGATTTAAGTTTGCTCACATAAAATGATGGCACTATGTGCTTCTGTTTTCTGAAATGAGTTTGAAATTGATCTTAATTCTATATGCATGCATGAATGATATGCAATCTTTGAAATCATGATTTTAGGGATGTTACAGCTCCTCTCGTGACTCTCTAGTAACTTGAACTTGTTCCCACCAAAGGTTGGCATAACCATGGAACTCGAGTGACACCATAGCCAACATCTTGGCATCGCTATAGTTGTGCATTCGGAAGATCTTATCCACCTTGAGTGCCCATGATAGATATTCTTTGGGATCATTGGAACCGGTGAATTTGGGCATTGTGAACTTGAGCTTGCCAAATGTTTCTTCATCTTGTCGTCGGTGACGATTGTCATTATGGTGGTGGCGTTCGTGATCTTCATCATCCGAGCTATCATGTGGACTTTCTTGGTTGTTGTTCTAGGGTTGCCGCATTTGAGGATGGGGACCTTAGGGGTTTTCCTGGCGTGGTGGAGGAACTTGTTGTTGTGGTGGTTGCACCTCATTTGGTGGTTGAGGAGCTTGCGGGTTATATTTCCATGGAGGAGGAGCTGGTTGTTGTTGTGGTGGGTCTACCACATTTGGTGGCTGAGGAACTTAGTCCTCACGAGGATGACGACCATGTTGAGCATCACGGTGTTGTGGTGGAGCTTGAGGCGCACACCTAGGTTATTTACGAGGTTGAGGATGGTAGTCATTTGCACGGCGATGCTCATGATGTCGTTGATGACGGTCATGATGACGGTCATGGTGGTTCTTCAAGTGCTTCACGACGATGGCGAGCTTGTTCATCATCACTTGATGTCAAGTGAAGGTCTTGTGGATGCTTTTTACGTGGAGGCAAAGCTTGTAGTGGTACGTCCTCGTGGATGATGAGTGCCCTTTGATGATGATGGTCTACACGCCTTGATGGAGGTCGTGATGAAAAATCGCCATCATAGCTTGACGTAGCAGCGCGTCTTGGAGAAGGCACATGTTGTGAAGAGTTCTCATTAGCATACACGGGGCGTTCATTGCGTCTAGGAGCCCTAGGATCAAGGTCATGATGTCGAGGCGATCTATGGAACGAAGAGCTTGAAGCACTAGAGTGGTGCCTTGAAGAGCTTGATGCGCGAGAACGTGGCCTTGTGTTGATGCAGCCCGTCCCACGAAGGCCTCTACATACCCTCCTCCTAGTCCCCCAAGTGGACCAATGACACGCGCTCGAGCCAAACTACTACAAGCTAAGGTTAAATCGCTCCTTTCTTTGTGTGATTTTGATTCACCCACGAATGGCTCGCTATTTCATACCCTGACACTATGCATCCTCAGGTATGAAGGAGAGGACCAGTGGAGCGGAGCAACCACAACTGAAAGCGACCAGCAGCTGTCAGATCCCGGCAGTACTACCGGTCACCGGAACTGGTACTACCGCCGTGCAACTACCGCACAAACCAGAAGGTGTCGCCCATCAGCCGCCAGACCCCGGCGGTACTCACTGGTCGTAGGCACCGGTACTACCGGGCAAGCGGTACTACCGCCCTCCTACTACCGCAGGAACCAGAAGGATTCCGCTGAAGCCCCAGGCCCGCCTGAGTCCGCAAGCGGTACAACCGGGAACCCAAATTGGTACTACCGGACATGAGTCCGGTACTACCGGCCGGTCTAGTGCCTGCGCGCACCATCTCGGCCTAACGCCTTGTAACCTTTACCATACTTCCTGTTTTGTTCCCAAACTACCCCTATTTATGTGGCTGGCCTATAAATAGCCCCCACCCTCCATTGTAACCCTCAGACTTGGATAATTGTAATAGAAGAAACCCTAGAGGATCTATCTATTGCTAGTCTCATGCTCTTTCACGAGGAGCACCAATTATCCCCCAACCTCTTGGATTTTTCCTAGTGCGTTCAAGTTGTACAAGTCCTTGGAGTCAGTGTCTCATCTCTAAGAAGTCAAGATCTCATCAAGCCTCTCACCCCTGATGTTGGTAGTGGGAGAGTGTCTTGCCCGTCACCGATCCTAGGGATTGTGTTGGACTTGTTGCCACTGACGTGAGCTATTGCTGTGTATCGTGTCTTCTCATGTTGTGTGTGTTCATCGAGTTCTTCGCATGTGAGTCCTTGGATTTCATCCCTCTCCCTCCTCCCTCGCCTCCATCTCGATTTCGACGGGGATTCGTGAAATATTGGGCAACCCTAAGGGGTCACCCCTAACATATTGGTATCAAGATCAAGGTTGATCACGCATTTCCCCTCAATTTTTCTTCTATCCACCATAATTTCAGAAATTCCAAAAAAGAGCCCCAAAATTGCCTTCGGACCGATCTATGATTTTGGTGAGTTTTTCGTTGTTTTGGTCCATATATCTATTGCTTTTGGAGTCGATTCACCTTCCTTATGTGTTTCTAGCCCAAATTTTTGGTCAGATTTCCGCAAATTTGAGGATTTTCGGGCCGTTTGAGTGCCTAGTCCCGCGATCTACGGGTATCATTTCCCGCGAAGCGATACTACCGGACGGAAGTTGCGGTACTACCGCAATTCACTAGTACAACCGGTCGATAATTGTGGTACTACCGCCAACGTCAGACAGTCGTTTTACCACCCTTTTCGCCTTAAATTCGTTTTCTGATTTTCTTTTCTTGTTTGTTTGTTTGTGTTTTGCATGTGTGTCGCTATACTAACAAAAATCTTCCACAACTATGTTCATCCCGCACTCGTCGACACCGCGACACCTGAAGACCTCCCCCAACACCGGCAGCAAGTCGTCAACAATACCAAAGGTTTAACTTTCTCCAACTTGTTAGCCCCATATCTTCCTTTGTGTGTATCTATCCCATGAGAGCAGCTCATTTTGTGTTTGTCTAAACATTGTGCACTTGCCCTTGGAAAGTGAGAGTGTGTAGGCAAATACAAAAGTTAACATAGTAGTATAGAAAGGGAGAAAAAGAATAAAAAAAAGAGAAAAAGCAAAAGAAAAATAGAAAGATACATAGTCTCCCAATACAGAGAGTATCAAGCTTGTAAGCAAAAGAGAGAAAAAATGCGACCATGGCAAGTGCACAAATCCGTTGCTTACCCTCTTTTGGCAAACAAGTTGCGGTCTCTCCTTGCGTTGGCACGACATTGAGCTTAGTCTACGTTAGAACATTTTGTGCTCATTTTCATAGTCGTGCTACCCCCGTTAATCTCCACGTGTGTGTTCCCTAGTGTTTTGAACATCGTATCCTTTTTGCTTTGATCTTTGGTTCTTTACCACCGTTAACAATAGCCTTTTTCTTGGATCGTTTCGTTTGGTTTTCCACAATCCTAACCTTTCACCAAAAGATTTTGAGAGTTAAGTTCTTCCTTTAGTGTGAGTTTATTTGCGATTTCACTTTGCAAGCTTTTAGTCTCACGTGTGGCAACTAGTTTGATACAATCCCCAAGGTGAGGTAAAAGGCTAACCCCACCACATATTATTTTCCATACAATCCTTGTTGGCTTTGCGTCATGGATAGGAACGGTGAGACGAACCAACCACCTCAAGCTCAATAGGATGAATACCAATACATGACAAGGGCAACTCATTGGAAGATTCAAGGAGAATTCAACTACCGTTGCGACACCCTTGAGAAGAGCCAAGATGAACAGTTTAGCTATAGTCAAATGGAGTTCAAGAGCATCGACAACTGCTTCGAGGAGGTCCGAGGACAAATGCATGCAATGCAACACAACCTTGGCTATCAAAATGAATCTCTTCAATGCGCCGTCGCCGCAACGAACGACAAGCTTCAACGTCTCATTGATGGGTTGGCAAGGCCACACTCTCACGCCTCAAGCTCATCAAGGCACTCCTCGAGTGCATCAAGATCATCTCACCATCGCTCTTCAAGGCACAACGACGGACCCATACTTCACTCCATGATCTCTTCGCAAGCGGTACCATCTCCTCGACATGCCGCAGTGTCAAGCTATGAGGGTGATCTCTCCGCAAGACCTCCAAGAAGAGAAGCGCCATGTCCCCAAGCAAGGACACTAGTGATCCAACAAGAGCAACCTCAAGTGGAACCCCAAGCTCCTCGTCAACGACACATTCCTTCGACAACAAGTGAGGCCTCCGACTTGGAAGGACAAGCTCACCGTCGACGTGAAGAACTTGAAGACCCACCAAGACATCATCATCGACATGAGCGTCCACGCCGACAACATGATCACCATGACGAGCCTCCACCACATCATGAAGAAAGGGAGTGACCCATTGTACATGTGGCGCGACGTCCTCCTCGCCACGTGGCTCAAGACAATGCTAGTCGTCATGAGGGCCAAGTGCCGAACCAACCTCGTGAGGCCCAAGCGCCTCCTCCTTGTCCACAACCGCGTGAACAACAAGAGCAAGCTCCCCAAGCTCGTCATGAGGAACAAGTTCCACCGCCACCAAATGCGGCTCCCCAACAACCGCATGGGCAACAACACCGTCACCATGAGAGACGTGATTACTCAGATGATGAGGATGGCAACCAACATCATGGCAACCGTCGATACCTGAACCGCAATGATGAAGAAAATTTTGGCAAGCTAAAATTCACCATGCCCAAGTTTATCGGTTCGAATGACCCTGAAGAGTGTATCTCATGGGCACTCAAGGTTGACAAGATCTTCCACATGAACAACTATAGCAACGAGAAGATGGTAGCCATGGCATCACTCGAGTTTGATGACTATGCCAACCTTTGGTGGGAACAAATCCAACTCGCTCGTGAAGCAAAAGAAGAGCCTCCAATCACCACTTGGAAAGTTATGAAGGCTCATATGAGATCACACTTTGTTCCTTCGCACTACACGCGTGACCTCTTCAACAAGCTTCAAACGCTTAGTCAAGGGACAAAGACCGTGGAAGAGTACTTCAAGCAAATGGATCTCAACATGATCTGTGCCAATATTGAAGAGCGCGATGAGCAAACAATGGCACACTTCCTCAATGGCTTGAACCATCCAATCAAGCGCATCATCGAGTTCCAAAAGTACACCAACATGGTCGAGCTTGTGCACATAGCCACAAAAGTCGAGCTTCAAGTGCAAGAGGACATCAAGTACAACAAGCCAAAGACGTACTTCACCTAAAATCAAGCTCCAACCACCACACTAACCAACCTCAATGGAAGATCCTCAAGTACCCCCAAGCTTCCTTTCAAGCCAACACTTCCTCAAGGAAAACCGCCCCCAAGTGGCAAATATACCAAGGATGAAACACCATTCAATGATGAATGCTACAAGTGTGGAGGAAAAGGACACAAGTCAGCTACATGTGGGAACAAGAAAGTTTTGTTCATTCATGACAATGGCAACGAAGAATACTTGAGTGAAGATGAGTTTGATGCAAGAGTCAAGGAAGCATTGACAAGGCAACATTTGGAAGATGACCAAGAACTTGTCTTGTGTGAGCATGACGCAAGTCCACCGCTTGTCGTCACAAGGGTCTTGACCACACAAGTCCACGAACATGAATATCAACAATCCAATATCTTCCAAACTCGTGCCGGTATCAATGGGAAATCCATTAAAGTTATCATCAATGGAGGGAGTTGCCACAATCTTGCAAGCACCGAATTGTGTGAGAAGCTCAACCTCACCCTCCATACGCACAATCACCCCTACCATATACAATGGCTAAGTGACGAAGAGTCTATGAAGATCAAGCACACCGTTTCAATAATCTTCTCAATTGGACCATACAAGGATACGGTGGAGTGTGACGTGGTCCCAATGACGATTTGCCATATGATACTTGGTAGGTCGTGGAAATATGACAAGGGTGCTTTACATGATGGTCGCACCAACACATATACCTTCAAATGGCTTTATAAGATGTGTTTTGCAACCAATGACTCCTAGCCAAATAATTGCGGACGATGCAAAGGCTTTAGCGAGGGCAAAACACACAAAACCATCTTATGAGAAGAGTGGTGAGCGAGAGAACCACCATATAGAGAGTGGGTGCCACAAGACAAACTCGAGTGGAAAAACTAAGAGTGTTATTCTTGCCACCAAAAGTGAGATGAGAGAAGTGTGTAACAACCCATCCATCTTGCACTATGTCCTTATTTGCAAGGGACTAGCGCAAGGAACTAATGACTTGACAAATGTTCCTTCTTCTTTGATGGCTATTTTGCAGGGATTCAAGGATGTGTTTCCCGAAGAGCTTCCCCATGGACTACCTCCTCTTCGTGGAATCGAGCACCGCATTGACCTCATACCTGGCGCACCACTCCCAAACCGCGCCGTAAACCGCACGAATCCGGAGGAGACAAAAGAGATCGAAAGGAAAATCAACCAACTCGTCTCCAAAGGTTTGATACAAGTAAGCAGTAGCCCAAGCGCGGTACCCCTGATTCTTGTCCCAAATACGAATGATACATTGCAGTTATGCATGGACAGCCTCCCAATCAATGCTATCATCGTGCGTTATCGACATCCTATACCGCGTCTTGATGACATGCTCGATGAATTGTGTGGAGCCACTATTTTCTCCAAAATTGATCTTCGTAGTGGCTACCATCAAATACGCATGGCTGAAGGTGATGAGTGGAGAACCGCTTTCAAGACCAAACTTGGCCTCTATGAATGGTTGGTTATGCCCTTTGGCTTATCTAATGCCCCATCCACCTTCATGCGCCTCATGAACCATATTTTGAGATCTCTTATTGGAAAGAGTGTCATTCTCTACTTTGACGATATTATTGTCTATAGCAAGTCACTAGAGGAGCATGTTACACATGTCAAGGAGGTTTTACAAATCCTTCGTCATGAAAAGCTATATGCTAATCTCCCAAAGTGCACTTTTTCCAAAGAAAAATTGATTTTCCTTGGATTTCTTCAAATGGGATTGAAGTTAATGTTTCAAAAGTCAAAGACATACAAGATTGGCCTATTCCTACCAATGTAAGTGAACTTCGTAGTTTTCATGGTTTGGCCGGTTTCTATCGTCGCTTTGTGAAATAATTTTCTACCATTGTTTGCCCTCTCAACGAGTTGACCAAGAAGAATGCCACATTTGTTTGGGGCAAAGCACAACAAAAGGCCTTTGATGAGCTCAAAAAGAGGCCCACTGAAGCACCACTCCTTGGTTTACCGGATTTCACAAAAACTTTTGAGATAGAGTGTGATGCTAGTGGTATTGGCATTGGAAGCGTCCTTATGCAAAACGTACGTCCTATTGCATACCATAGCGAGAAACTTGATGGTGCATGCCTCAACTATCCGATTTATGACAAAGAGCTTTTTGCCTTAGTACGTGTACTTCAAGTGTGGCAACACTACCTTTGGCCCAAAGAATTTATCATACATTCCGATCATGAGTCGTTAAAATACCTAAAGGGTCAAGCCAACTTGAGTAAAAGGCATGCTGTCAACACCCGGATTTTCAATCCTAGATGCCTGTTATGCCATACATCGCAATCCCAGGATTACCATTTTTGCGAGACATAACAGAATTGGATACCATAGTACTTCATCCATTACAAACGATACATAAGTTCTTACACAAATAGGGATCTCATGATCCAGTTCTTAATACAACATCAAGCAGCGGAATACGTAATAATAACGGTAGCGTAGGCGAAGCTCCATCTTCGGGTCATAGGCAATGCTGACGATGGGAGATGATCCTAGTTGTCGTAACCTTCCTGGGGTCCATCTTCCAGGTACTCCTCTTCATAGTCTGGCCATGGAAATAGCCAGGGACAAAGCCATGAGTACTTTTTAAGTACTCGCAAACTAATACTAACAACTAAAGGGGTTTTTGTGGATAATAGGACACTAGGCTCTAGGGTTGTTTTGCAAAAGCCAGATTTATCTCTACTAAGTTCTAAAGCTAGTCACAAATTTATAAATCCTAAGTGGGAACTTGTATTTCATATCACAACTCTGTTGTGGTCAAGTCAAAGTCTCAATTCATTTCACAGGTCATTTTTAAAAGTCCGACGGGGGAACAGTATGGCCACTCCAACTGTCCATAACCGCGGACGCGGCTATTCGAATAGTTTGACACTCTGCAGAGATTGTACAATTTCACCACAACATTCGATACATCCGTCAGGAACAAATCCTGAATTCACCATACTCAGTATGCGGATAATCAATCCTAACCTTTCAATTACACGCCCTAGTATAAGCACCTCTCCTGTGAGTTTGGCCTCCCAACCATGACCAGCTGTCATCTTGGGTACTGCACAGGTGGACAATCTTCACAAGGTAGCCTCAGCTCAGACCTTGGCCGTGAGGGAGCTAATACTAAGGAATATAAGTTTCCAGTCAAGCCCTACCCAATATTCGGGTATTGTGGTTGTACGATAAAATTGGAATGCTATCGCATCTAGACAACCATCAGTTTTATAAAGGGCTAAGGCTCATGCCTCAACATTTTCATCACCAAAAATCATCGAGTGTTCGGAAACACATGTCCAAAACATTTCAATAGAATGATCCATCATTCCAAGGTTTTCATAACCATTTTTCCACCAAGTATTCCCATCTAGAGTTGATCAAATTTTATGCTTAGCACTAGCATCTAAGGTAGGGGGTGTAGTACTGATGATGGGGTAGTAACTAGTGGAGTTTCAACTAAGTCCAACCTTATATCTTAGGCTGATATCAAGGTTTCTAGATTAGGCCAATTTAATGCTCTTTATGCAACCTTCAGCATCTTTCCAATATCTACCAGTCACTTAAGTAAACTCTAAGTAAGCTTTGATAAAAAAATAAAGTAAGAAGCTTGCAAGTAAAACTAGAATTGGTTTATCAAATGGGTATGATCACATATGCTTAAGGCATATAGTGGTCATAGAACAAGTATGGGTTTGTTGCATCAGTAGGGTATCCTACAAGTGTTAGCTTGCATCAATGTCAATATAAGCTTGCATAGTTACTAGATTGCCTTGTGCAGAGCAGTGGTTGAAGTTCTCCTCGGCTTCTTCTTTGTAGTATCCTCCTTCCTCCTCGTATCCTTGGTCGGTACTAGCGTCTATGAATAAATACAAGGTACACAATCACCAAACAATACTTAACTACTTGCAATCATCACACACAAGGGTCCTATAGATGATCTAGCATCATCTCTAACCTTACAAGGTTAAGGCTTGCTTTAATTCTTTTTATTTTTAGAAAAGTAATTTCTACTCATTGAAAAACTACTTAAGATTTAATATTCTCCAAACCAAATATGGGATCATGTTGACACATGTCATCACCACATATTTTAGTCCATGGGAATGTGATTTAAAGTGGTGTCACAATTTAATAAGGTTTTACCCTTTTATTTTAATTAATTAAAGTGGCTAGAAATGCTTATGTAGCATTCTTTTATTACTTGAACATTATTTCTGCAAGTAAACCTATATATTTTTATATATTCTGAAAGGTATGGTTAAATGTGATTTTTGAGAGTTGGAATCAACTCAAAAGCTTTTATGGTTTAAATTTGAAAAATGTTTGAATGCAGAAAAGCTTCTGCCTTGTTATTTTTACTATGGGTGATCTATAGAAACAAATGACTTGAATCCAACGGGCTTGGATTCAGCATCACAGACCTTTCCAACAAAATTGGTTTCATTCAATTTGGTGCACTGAATCGATCTGGGTTGATTTTTGAAGATGGGTACAGAAGTGTGTTTGAATTAAAATAGAAAAGATTTAATTTGAATAACTGGGCTGCGTGGGAAAAGTTACGGGGCCGGCCTGCTAAGCGCAGTGCTCCTGCGGGCTGCTTAAGTGGGTGTCCCCACTCGTTAGTGACACGGGGCTGGGCGAAGCGGTATGGGGCAACGTGGATCGTTCGATCTTGTTCTAATCAAACGACTGGGAGTCATCGTCGACGCGAGACAACTCCGGCGAGAACGAAACCTAGCACGGCCAGTGAGGGGTGCTGGGGCCTCACCGGGGTACGGGCGAGGGTCAGCGAGGCGGGCGAATGACGAAGTCGACGACGGCGAACTCAGGGGTGGTCGCGACAGCTACTGGGGCGGCTCCAATCGCTGGCTCCTTTCTTCTCCGGCAGCGGCAGGCTCCAATGAAATTCCGGCGAGGTGGTGCTCGCCTTGCTCTGAGAATGGTGTGGCACGGTCAGTGAGGATAGGGGAGTGAGATGGTGTGAAGAAATCGTGCGGGGGTGGCCTCTATTTATAGTCGAGCGAGGGGACTGTCGGGGCGCACGGTGAGCTCGTCGGGGGCAAGGTTACAGGCGGCTAAAGGCATGGGCAAGGGTAGGGGACGGTGCGGTGTCTCCTGGCGATGCTCAACGACATGGTCTCGAGGCATGGGGCGGTGCGGTTTGGTCTGGAACGAGCGGTGCTCTGCGCGGTAGAGGCGGCGTCTTCGACGGCGGGCCGTGGCTGTATGGCACGGGGCAGCAAACGGGGGTGTCTGGCGGTCTCCTGGGTTGATGGCGATCGTGTGTGCACGCGGTGAGGGCGGCGCGCGGTCTGTGTACGCTGGTCGACGGTGGCGCTCTGGCGCATGCTCGGCATGGTCTGGGCGCGGCTTGTGCGCGTGGTCCAGGGCTTGGCAACGCTCGCGGCTGGGACAGGTAGTGGCGGTGGACGGTGGGCTGCCTCCCAGACAAGGTTGGCACGGCTAGTTCTTCCTCTAGCCTGCTGTCCACAATGGGGTGACATTGGGGTGCTCGGCTGTTCACCATTGATGGCAATGGCAAGCTCACAGGGGTGCTAGTGTTGGGCTAACCTTTCTAGATGATCTATTGAGCTGTGTGTGAGCTAACTAGGGAACAAGTTAGGCCAATTTAATGCAGACTATAGTGTTTGATGTTTTGTTTGATTTGTGTCTGCAACCTGTTTGATGAAATGGCCGCATGAAATCAAGTTTTGAATTTCGAAATGAATTTTGGTGGGTTTGCTAGATTGGTGTTGGTGAGTCTGCAGATGCTTGGGTTTTGAAAGTTGAGCTTGTTTGAGTGGTTTTTGAAAAAGTGGGATCTTCCCATATGATAAAGATTCAATTTTGAATTGTCATTTAAACTATGCATTTGAAAGTTTCTGGATGATCACAAAGTGGGCCTTGATACCCTGTTATGAGTACATTCAAAGGGTGCAAAGATCCAGAAAAGTTTCTGTTAGGTTTTGAAAGTTTGAGACAACCAAAGTAGGCATGGGAGTTAATTTGGCCAAAATGACCATTCATTTCATATATGTGTTTTGATTTACTTGTCTTTAGGAAAAGTGTGGGAAATGTTTTATATGATGTTTATTTCACCTAAGAAACATTTTACAAGCAATGAAACAAACAAACAAGGTGGTTTTAAAAGAATTCAAAATCAATGCATACACATATGCATGCATTCATAATGTTATTTAGAAAAGTTTTTGTTAACCCTAATTTTGATGATTAGAATTTGATGATCCAAGCTTAGTATTTTTGGGATGTTACAAACCTTCCCCCCCTTAAACAAAATCTCGTCCCGAGATTTGAAAAGGACGAAAAGATTACCTAGGATTTGAAGAGATCGGGAAACTCCGTCCTGATGTGATCTTCGCGTTCCCAGGTAGCTTCCTCTTCTGTGTGGTTGCTCCACTGAATCTTGAGAAACTTGATGCTTCAGGTTCGGGTAGTTCGAAAGGCTTCTTCCAAAATACGGATGGGTACTTCGGGATAGGTCAGGTCATCGTTGATCTCTATGGACCGGTGATCGATATTCTTGAACACTTCGGTCTTCTCGGGGACTTCGAGACACTTGCGAAGTAACGAGATATGGAACACATTATGCACAGCTGACATCTCTTCTGGTAGTTCCAATTGATACGATACTTCTCCTCGACGGTTCAGAATTTTGAAAGGTCCGATATATCTGGGGGCTAACTTTCCCTTGAGTTGGAAACGCTGCATTCCTTTCAATGGCGACACTTTCAGATAAACAAAATCTCCTATCTTGAAGGCGAGGTATCTATGTCTCTTGTCGGCGTAACTCTTTTGTCGGGATTGGGCTGTCTTGAGGTGCTCACGAATCTTGTGAACCTTCTCTTATGCTTCTCGTAGAATCTTGTGAACAATCTTCCCATTTGGATCCATATTCTAACACACATGCTCTCAGCATATCTTCGAGTATTTGATTTACTCGCTCTGTTTGTCCATCGGTCTGAGGGTGGTACGCGGTACTGAAATCTAGGCGGGTTCCTAAACCTTCTTGGACTTTCTTCCAGAATCTAGAGGTAAACTGAGTTCCTCTATCCGATACGATGTTCTTGGGGACTCCATGCAAACTAACGATTCTAGCGATGTACAATTCTGCTAGCTTCGAACTCTGATAGGTGGTTTTGACGGGCAAGAAATGGGCGACTTTGGACAATCTGTCCACTATGACCCAAATAGAGTCATTTCCCCTACTAGAAGTAGGTAGTCCAGTGATAAAGTCCATTCCTACAGAATCCCATTTCCATTCCGGAATCTGCAATGGTTGCAACAATCCAGCGGGTCTTTGATGTCCTGCCTTGACTCGCTGACATATATCACACTTGGCGATATAGCTTTCGATTTCTCTCTTCATCTTATGCCACCAAAGTTGCTCTTTCAAATCTTGATACATCTTAGTTCCTCCGGGATGGATAGAATAAAGAGTATCATGAGCCTCCTTCAAGATAACTTCTTTTAACTCAGAATCTGATGGTACACAAAGGCGTCCTTTATACCACAAAACTCCTTCTTCGTCCTCGGTGAATCCGGGTACTTTGCCTGTACCGATACGACGCTTGATTCTGTCGATACTGACATTTCCCTTCTGCGCCTCTTTAATCTGACTGATCAAAGTGGGCTGAAGTTCTATGCTAGCCAAAAATCCTTCACTTACTAATTCCATTCGAAAATCTTCCATCTCTTTGTGCAAACTTGGTTGCTCCTTCAAAATCATGGAGTTCAAGCGGCACGGCAATCTGCTAAGGGCATCGGCTACCACGTTGGCTTTACCAGGGTGATAGTGAATGTCCAGTTCGTAATCCTTGATTATCTCAATCCATCTTCTCTGCCTCATATTCAGCTCCTTCTGAGTGAATATATACTTTAGGCTCTTGTGATCCGAATAAATCTCACAACGGTTTCCCATCAGGTAATGTCTCCATGTCTTCAGGGCTAGAACTACGGCTGCGAGTTCGAGGTCATGGGTTGGATAGTTTTGCTCGTGTTGCTTCAGTTGTCGAGATAGATAAGATATAACTTTGCTTTCTTGCATTAGCACACATCCGAGACCAATCTTGGATGCGTCACAATACACATCGAAGGGCTTCGTGATATCCGGCATGATCAAGATTGGGGCTGAAATCAATCTCCTCTTGAGTTCTTGAAAACTCGCTTCACATTTGTAGGTCCATTCAAACTTCTTGTCCTTCTTCAGCAATTGGGTCATGGGTCTGGCGATACTAGAGAATCCTTCTACAAATTTGCGGTAATATCCCGCCAATCCGAGAAAAGCACGAACTTGGGTTTGAGTGGTTGGGGCTTGCCAATCTTCTACATCTTTCACTTTGGCAGGGTCAACGGCAATTCCTCCGGCTGATACAATGTGACCGAGGAATCCTACTTCCTGTAACCAGAATTCACATTTGCTAAACTTTGCATACAGCTGATGCTCCCTAAGGGTTCCAAGAATGGTCCTTAGGTGTAGCTCATGTTCTTCTTCTAATTTGGAATAAATCAGAATGTCATCGATGAAAACAACGACAAACTTATCCAGGAAGTCCATAAAAATCTTATTCATGAGGTTCATGAAATAAGCGGGGGCATTGGTTAATCCGAAAGACATGACTGTATACTCATACAATCCATATCTGGTGGTAAAGGCAGTCTTTGGAATATCCTCTGCACGAATTTTGAGTTGATGATAGCCAGTCCTAAGATCAATTTAGAAAACACTTTGGCACTGGTCAACTGATCAAACAAATCTTCTATCTTGGGTAAGGGGTACTTGTTCTTGATGGTGACATCATTCAACTTCCGATAATCCGTACACAAACGGTTACCTCCATCCTTCTTGTCCACAAACAAGACAGGTGATCTCCATGGGGACGCACTTGGTTGAATCAATCTGATTTCCAGCATGGAATCCAGTTGCTTCTTCAGTTCTTCTAGTTCTGATGGGTTCATACTATAGGGTCTCTGAGCTATGGGTCCGGTTCCGGGGATTAGTTCAATGATAAACTCGATATCCCGATCTGGGGGCATACCGGGCAAAACATCTGGAAATACATCGGGGTATTCACAGACTATCTGGACTTGGTCAATGGTAGGTTGGGCTATACTCTTGTTGCATTTGAATTGGCGAGGTAAGGTTTCAGATATATGCTCGACTGATATTCCGGCGATACTGGTCATAGTGATGGCTTTCTTGGAATAGTCAATCAATCCCTTATGTTTGGACATCCAATCCATTCCTAGTACTACTTCCAAACCTTTAGTTCCGAGTACTATTAGATTAGCATACAAATCTATGCCATGGATTCGGATAGGGACGACTTTGCAAATTTGCCTAGCCTTGGTGGTTGATCCCGGAATTTGCACAATCATCACATGCTTCGATTTGGTTGGTTGAATTTTACTAGTGCAGGCAAATTCTTCGGTGACAAATGAATGCGATGCACCAGAGTCAAACAACACTCTTGAAAGTACTGAATTAACAGAAAACATACCCAGCACGATGTCTGGCGCTTCCTGAGCTTCTTCAGCATGCATGAGAAAAAGACGGCCATTGCGGTTGAGTGAATTCCCTGGGGCAAATCTTCTTCCGGGCTGAACACGACGCTGCTGCTGAGCTGGGACATTGGCGTTGGGGGCTATAGCATTCTTCTTGTTGGGGCACTCGTTGGAATAGTGGCCTTTATTTCCACAGTCATAACAGGTCACTTGCGACTTGTCCTTGGCTGTGACAGGCACAACATTGCTTCCACTCCTTGGGGCAGTGTTGGGGTTGGCGGTAGCATTGTGGGTGTTGAACTTGGGTGGGGCATGGGTGAAATTTCTAGAGTTGCCGGGGTTGTTGTGATTTCCTCCGGGTCTAGGGTTTCCACGGTTGGGGTAGGTCGGACGGGTCATAGGGGGTCTGTTGGTTCTTGGGGCAAATCCTGGAGATGGGTTGGGGCGATACTTTGGGGTATTAGGGGTTCCTGGTTGATGCATCATGCGACGCTTGCGATTCTCATTGGCCTGGTTGATCTTTCCTTCCATCTGGATAGCAGAGTCGACAAGGGCTTCAATATCAACAAAGGGGATATTGACTAACACTGTCTGCATCTCGTCATGCAGACCATTCAGGAATCTTTCTTTCTTCTTGGCTTCGGTGTCTATCTCGTCCGGGGCATACCTAGCTAATGACAAAAATTTGTCACGGTATTCCACTACAGTCATCCTTCCTTGCTTCAGCTCTCTGAACTCGTCTCTCATTCTCTTGATCAAACCTGGTGGCACATGGGTTCTGCTAAACTTGACCTTGAATTCCTCCCAGGTCATCATTTGTCCTCCGGTCATGGCACGAACACTGTTCCACCATGCCCTGGCATCTCCGGCTAGATAGTGGGTGGCGAACAGGACTTTCTCGTTGGCTTCCACTCCGGCGACTTCTAGGTTGTTTTCCATGGTTTGCAGCCAGTCATCAGCATCTAGGGGTTCTTCTGACTTGGTGAAAACGGGTGGGTTGGTATTCTGGAAATTCTTGAGCTTAGATCCATGGTTGTCCTGATTTCCGTGGCCTTGGTTGTTGTGGGCTAGCTGGGCTATCTGTTGTAGAGTGGCTTGGTTGGCTTGACGTTCCGCTCTTTCAGCTTCGTCGTCAGAAGTCAACATTTGCAGGATCTGCAACATCGGGTCCGGGGCTGAACCACTTCCTCCACGTGGCATCTGAAGATTGATATAGATCATGAGAAAAGAGGGAAATTTCTAAGGTCTTGGGTCTTTGAAATTTTTTAAATGTTTGATTCAGATTTTTCTACCAACTTGCTTTTTCATTCATTCATTCACATGATACAACGCACACCACAACAAGGAAAAAAAGATGGTTTTAAGAACCCTTCTGGAATCTACGATACAGTGGGACCGACTACTACTCACTACGCTAGTGCTCAAGTGCTACTACTCCTCGAAATCTGTGGCTTCATCATCATCATCGATGAAGGCGAAATCATCCTCATCGGTTAAGAAGTCCATGGCCTGATCCTCCAGAAAATCATCGTCATCGCTGAGATAGGAGTAAGGGTCTCCACGAAGATCCTCTCCGGCATTCTCCCTTTCCTCTAACTGCATGTCTCTCTCGTGGATGGTCTCCTCCAGAGATGATATGCGATGGCGAAGAGGGGCAATAATGCGCTCCTTCTTGTCGAGCTGACGGCGGCGAGACTTGCGATCCTTTGCTAGCATGGCGATGGTCTGGTCCTTCGTCTTGATGATGGCAGACTTGTGGTTGCAATAGTCACGGTAGTTGTCCAATTCCTGCTGACGATCATACATCATGAAGCTAAGGTGGTCCAATTGAGTCTTCAGCTCAGGGTGGTATGGGGCTTCCAGTGGTTTTCCATTTGCATCACGTCTTGGGCAAAATTCAAAGCGAGTACCCTTGATCTGATTGATGCTCTGCCCACACAGACGGGAAAGAGCTTCCTGCATTGCTCTGGCAAGTCCATCGAGCCAATTGTTTTCCCTCAAGGTAAACTGAATTCCCTCCGCAGTGGGAGGTTCAATCTTTCCTCGGAGACTTGCAACAATTAGCCACTGCGGATCTTCTCCTCCTTGATCATTGATCTAAGCTCCGAAGAACTCGGGGTGCGGACGCTCCAGAAGTTCCGAAAGCTGATCCAGATCCCTCTCAAATATAAGGTCTCCACCATTCCCCAGTTGGTAAAACTTGTTGTACTTCACGTCCATCTATAAAAATAGAGGATGAGAAGATTAGCAGAGTGATCAAGTGTGTCAAAATTTTATCTATTTTGCAAGGGTTTTTGAGGAACATGAATTTTTATGAAAGAATTAAAGAGGTAAGAATGAGAATAAGTTTTCATAAATATTTGTTTTCTTTGGTTTTGAAACTAAGTTTTTGGTTCAACGTCCAATCTAACTAGGGTCTCCTATGGTCAGGATGGCTCTGATACCAACTTGTCAACACCCGGATTTTTCAATCCTAGATGCCTGTTATGCCATACATCGCAATCCCAGGATTACCATTTTTGCGAGACATAACAGAATTGGATACCATAGTACTTCATCCATTACAAACGATACATAAGTTCTTACACAAATAGGGATCTCATGATCCAGTTCTTAATACAACATCAAGCAGCGGAATACATAATAATAACGGTAGCGTAGGCGAAGCTCCATCTTCGGGTCACATGCAATGCTGACGATGCGAGATGATCCTAGTTGTCGTAACCTTCCTGGGGTCCATCTTCCAGGTACTCCTCTTCATATTCTGGCCATGGGAATAGCCAGGGACAAAGCCATGAGTACTCTTTAAGTACTCGCAAACTAATACTAACAAGTAAAGGGGTTTTTGTGGATAATAGGACACTAGGCTCTAGGTTTTTTTTGCAAAAGCCAGATTTATCTCTACTAAATTCTAAAGCTAGTCACAAATTTATAAATCCTAAGTGGGAACTTGTATTTCATATCACAACTCTGTTGTGGTCAAGTCAAAGTCTCAATTCATTTCACAGGTCATTTTTAAAAGTCTAACGGGGGAACAGTATGGCCACTCCAACTGTCCATAACTGCGGACGCGGCTATTCGAATAGTTTGACACTCTACAGAGATTGTACAATTTCACCACAACATTCGATACATCCGTCAGGAACAAATCCTGAATTCACCATACTCAGTATGCGGATAATCAATCCTAACCTTTCAATTACATGCCCTAGTATAAGCACCTCTCCTGTGAGTTTGGCCTCCCAACCATGACCAGCTGTCATCTTGGGTACTGCACAGGTGGACAATCTTCACAAGGTAGCCTCAGCTTAGACCTTGTCCGTGAGGGAACTAATACTAAGGAATATAAGTTTCCAGTCAAGCCCTACGCAATATTCGGGTATTGTGGTTGTACGATAAAATTGGAATGGTATCGCATCCAGACAACCATCAGTTTTATAAAGGGCTAAGGCTCATACCTCAACATTTTCATCACCAAAAATCATCGAGTGTTCGGAAACACATGTCCAAAACATTTCAATAGAATGATCCATCATTCCAAGGTTTTCATAACCATTTTTCCACCAAGTATTCCCATCTATAGTTGATCAAATTTTATGCTTAGCACTAGCATCTAAGGTAGGGGGGTGTAGTACTGATGATGGGGTAGTAACTAGTGGAGTTTCAACTAAGTCCAACCTTATATCTTAGGCTGATATCAAGGTTTCTAGATTAGGCCAATTTAATGCTCTTTATGCAACCTTCAGCATCTTTCCAATATCTACCAGTCGATTAAGTAAACTCTAAGTAAGCTTTGATAAAGAAATAAAGTAAGAAGCTTGCAAGTAAAACTAGGATTGGTTTATCAAATGGGTATGATCACATATGCTTAAGGCATATAGTGGTCATAGAACAAGTATGGGTTTGTTGCATCAGTAGGGTATCCTGCAAGTGTTAGCTTGCATCAATGTCAATATAAGCTTGCATAGTTACTATCTTGCCTTGTGCAGAGCAGTGGTTGAAGTTCTCCTCGGCTTCTTCTTCGTAGTATCCTCCTTCCTCCTCCTATCCTTGGTCGGTACTAGCGTCTATGAATAAATACGAGGTACACAATCACCAAACAATACTTAACTACTTGCAATCATCACACACAAGGGTCCTATAGATGATCTAGCATCATCTCTAACCTTACAAGGTTAAGGCTAGCTTTAATTCTTTTTATTTTTAGAAAAGTAATTTCTACTCATTGAAAAACTACTTAAGATTTAATATTCTCCAAACCAAATATGGGATCATGTTGACACATGTCATCACCACATATTGTAGTCCATGGGAATGTGATTTAAAGTGGTGTCACAATTTAATAAGGTTTTACCCTTTTATTTTAATTAATTAAAGTGGCTAGAAATGCTTATGTAGCATTCTTTTATTACTTGAACATTATTTCTGCAAGTAAACCTATATATTTTTATATATTCTGAAAGGTACGGTTAAATGTGATTTTCGAGAGTTGGAATCAACTCAAAAGCGTTTATGGTTTAAATTTGAAAAATGTTTGAATGCAGAAAAGATTCTGCCTTGTTATTTTTACTATGGGTGATCTATAGATCCAAATGACTTGAATCCAACGGGCTTGGATTCAGCATTCACAGACCTTTCCAACAAAATTGGTTTCATTAAATTTGGTGCACTGAATCGATCTGGGTTGATTTTTGAAGATGGGTACAGAAGTGTGTTTGAATTAAAATAGAAAAGATTTAATTTGAATAACTGGGCTGCGCGGGAAAAGTTACTGGGTCGGCCTGCTAAGCGCAGTGCTCCCGCGGGCTGCTTAAGTGGGTGTCCCCACTCGTCAGTGACACGGGGCTAGGCGAAGCGGTATGGGGCAACGTGGATCGTTTGATCTAGTTCTAATCTAACGGCTGGGAGTCATCGTCGACGCGAGACAACTCCGGCGAGAACGAAACCTAGCGCGGCCAGTGAGGGGTGCTGGGGGACTCACCGGGGTACGGGCGAGGGTCGACGAGGCGGGCGAACGACGAAGTCGACGACGGCGAACTCAGGGGTGGTCGCGGCAGCTACTGGGGCGGCTCCAATCGCTGGCTCCTTTCTTCTCCGGCAGCGGCAGGCTCCAATGAAATTCCGGCGAGGTAGTGCTCTCCTTGCTCTGAGAATGGTGTGGCACAGTCAGTGAGGATAGGGGAGTGAGATGGTGTGAAGAAATCATGCGGGGGTGGCCTCTATTTATAGTCGAGCGAGGGGACTGTCGGGGCGCACGGTGAGCTCGTCGGGGGCGAGGTTACATGCGGCTAAAGGCATGGGAAAGGGTAGGGGACGGTGCGGTGTCTCCTGGCGATGCTCAAAGACATGGTCTCGAGGCATGGGGCGGTGCGGTTTGGTCTGGAACGGGCGGTGCTCTGCGCGGCAGAGGCGGCGTCTTCGACGACGGGCGGTGGCTGTATGGCACGGGGCAGCAAACGGGGGTGTCTGGCGGTCTCCTGGGTTGATGGCGATCGTGTGTGCACGCGGTGAGGGCGGCGCGCGGTCTGTGGACGCTGGTCGACGGTGGCGCTCTGGCGCATGCTCGGCATGGTCTGGGCGCGGCTTGTGCGTGTGGTCCAGGGCTTGGCAACGCTCGCGGCTGGGACAGGTAGTGGCGGTGGACGGTGGGCTGCCTCCCAGACAAGGTTGGCACGGCTAGTTCTTCCTCTAGCCTGCTGTCCACAATGGGGTGACATTGGGCTGCTCGGCTGTTCACCATTGATGGCAATGGCAAGCTCACAGGGGTGCTAGTGTTGGGGTAACCTTTCTAGATGATCTACTGAGCTGTGTGTGAGCTAACTAGGGAACAAGTTAGGCCAATTTTACTGCACACTATAGTGTTTGATGTTTTGTTTGATTTGTGTCTGCAACCTGTTTGATGAAATGGCCGCATGAAATCAAGTTTTGAATTTCGAAATGAATTTTGGTGGGTTTGCTAGATTGGTGTTGGTGAGTCTGCAGATGCTTGGGTTTTGAAAGTTGAGCTTGTTTGAGTGGTTTTTGAAAAAGTGGGATCTTCCCATATGACAAAGATTCAATTTTGAATTGTCATTTAAACTATGCATTTGAAAGTTTCTGGATGATCACAAAGTGGGACTTGATACCCTGTTATGAGTACATTCAAAGGGTGCAAAGATCCAGAAAAGTTTCTGTTAGGTTTTGAAAGTTTGAGACAGGCAAAGTAGGCATGGGAGTTAATTTGGCCAAAATGACCATTCATTTCATATATGTGCTTTGATTTACTTGTCTTTAGGAAAAGTGTGGGAAATGTTTTAGATGATGTTTATTTCACCTAAGAAACATTTTACAAGAAATGAAACAAACAAACAAGGTGGTTTTAAAAGAATTCAAAATCAATGCATACACAAAAGCATGCATTCATAATGTTATTTAGAAAAGTTTTTGTTAACCCTAATTTTGATGATTAGAATTTGATGATCCAAGCTTAGTATTTTTGGGATGTTACACATGCTAAGTGGGTTGAATTCATGGAGTCTTTTCCTTACATTTTAAAATATAAGAAGGGGAAAGAAAATGTAGTTGCAGACGCTTTGTCATGCAAGAATACACGCCTTCTTACATGCCTTGAAGTAAACGTTTTGGGTCTTGATGATATCAAATCTTGGTATGCTTCCGACCCGTTCTTTGGACCAATTTTTGCAAAGTGTTCAATCTACAAAGGGGTGGATGATTTCTATTTGCATAAGGGCTTTCTATTCAAACAAAACAAGCTTTGCATCCCGAAGTCATCTCTCCAAAATTTTCTTCTTCAAGAGTCCCATGGTGGAGGCCTTATGGGTCATTTTGGCCGTGATAAGACATATGGCATGCTATCCACTCACTACTACTGGCCCAAGATGAAGCACGACATGGAGCGTCACGTCCAACGATGCACTACATGTGTCCAAGCTAAGTCTAAATCTGACCCATTTGGTCTTTATATGCCATTGCCTATTCCTCAAGCACCTTGGTCAGACATTATCATGGACTTTGTGTTAGGATTGCCTAGGTCCAAACATGGTCATGATTCTATATTTGTGGTCGCGAATCGTTTTTCCAAAATGGCGCATTTCATTCTGTGCCATAAGACCGATGATGCTTCACGCATCTCAAATCTGTTTTCAGGGACATAATTCGTCTTCATGGTGTGCCACGAACAATCGTCTCCGACCGTGACGTTAAATTCATAAGATACTTTTGGAAGACGCTCATGGCCAATCTCAGCATCAAGCTACTATTCTCGTTCGCCTCGCACCCTCAAACCGATGGCCAAACCGAGGTCGCCAACCGAAGCCTCGGAACACTCCTCCACGTGTTGATAAAAAAGAATCTTAAGGATTGGGAGGAATGGATCCCTCACGTCGAGTTCGCCTACAATTGCGCCAAGCACTCCACCACCATGAAGATCCCGTTCATGATTGTCTATGGATTCGAGCCCCTCATCGCACTCGACATCCTACCACTCCCTCTCTACAAGCGCACCAACATGGATGTCGACAAGCGTGACCAAGCAATGAAGAAACTTCATGAAGACACACGAGCTACAATCGAGGAACAAATGCTTTGCCAAGCGTCAAGGATGAACAAGACCAAGAAAGAAATGATCTTCGAAGAGGGCGATATCGTGTGGATACATTTGACCAAATACTGTTTTACCAAAGATCGCGACTCCAAGCTCAAGCCAAGGGGTGATGCCCTTTCAAAGTCCTCAAGAGAATCAACAATGCCTACGTTGTTGACATTTCAAAATCCAAGTACCTCATGAGCAAGACCTTTAATGCGAAGGACCTTACTCCTTTCCACGGTGAAGACAAAGTCGATGAGGTTGAAGAGTCGAGGACGACTCTTTCCCAAGGGGGGAGTTGATGCAGCCCATCCCACGGACGCCTATACATCCCCTCCTCCTAGTCCCCCAAGTGGACCAATGACACACGCTCGATCCAAACTACTACAAGCTAAGGTTAACTCGCTCCTTTCTTTGTGTGATTTAGATTCACCCATGAATGGCTTGCTACTTCATACCTCGACACTATGCATCCTCAGGTATGAAGGAAATGACCAGGGGAGCGGAGCAACCACAACTGAAGCGACCAACATCTGTCAGATCCCGGCGGTACTACCGGTCGCCGGAACTGGTAATACCGCCGCGCAACTACCGCATGAACGAGAAGGTGTTGCCCAGCCGCCGCTAGACCCCAGCAGTATCGTAGGCACCGGTACTACCAGGCAAGCGGTACTACCTCCCTCCTACTACCACACGAACCAGAAGGATTCCGCTGAAGCCCCAGGCCGCCCGAGTATGCAAGCGCTACTACCGGGAACCTAAAGCGGTACTGATGTGGACATCCCATCTATTGATACAACCGTTGTACCTACAGCTACACGAATACAAGGACCTATCACTCGAGCTCGTTCCAAGCAACTTAACTATTAGGTACTTTCGTTTCTTGGAAGTATTCGTCACATACATGAGAATACGATGCTGCCTAAATTAGATGTATTTGTTTGTAACATCCCAAAAATATGAAACAATGATCATCAAACTCTAATCACTAAAATTAGGGTTAACAAAAACTTTGATTACTTAAAATCATATGAATGCATGTGTGTATGTGGTGATTTGATAAATGCATGAATGGACTTGTGTGATTAACCTAAATAGTATGGAATGGTTCAAAGATGAATATAACACCATCTAAAACTTTTCCAAGCAGAAACAAATCAAGAGAAAATAAAAAACAAATCAAATAAAGCAAATGGTCATTTTTGCCAATCTTGCTCAATAGGTCACTTTGAGTGTTCCTAGTCCAAGTTTTCAAATAGAAACTTTTCCAATTCTTTTCACCCCTTGCTAGACCAAGTAAAAGTGAATCAAAGCCCACCTTTCAAACTTGCAGAAACATTTGGCAACCTCATTCAAATCACAAGTGAAAATTGAATCTTTATCATATGTGAAGATCACACATTTTCAAAACCCAACGAAACCAGTGCCCCTTGACCAATCCAACTAACCCAATACTCCCTAGTATGTGCCTAGCAAACCCACCAAGTTTGAATCCAAAATTCAAATTTGAATTTCTTTCGGCCATTTCATCATACACCTTGTCAGCAGCAAACAAACAAACACAGAACACTATAGTGAGCAGTGATCAGTGCCTAACTTTCTCCCTCTATAGCTCACTCTACACTCCCAGTAGATGATCAAAGTAATCTAACTAGCTTTAGCACCACTGTGAGCAAGCCTAGCCATTAATGGTGAGCATGCCAAAAGCACCATTGTCACCCCATGCCGCCAGTGAGCTAGAGGAAGAACTAGCCTCGCCAACCTTGTCTAGGACACGCAACACCGTCCACCTCCACTCCCTGTCCAAGCCCCGAGCGCAGCCAGCCACTGGACCACCCGCCAAGCACGCGCCCAGTCTCTCTGCGTGCGAGCCGAGAGCGCGCCAGTGCGTCGTCAGCGACACCAGCCCACAGACCACGCACCGCCCTTGCCGCTTGCAGACGTGATCGCCAGCACACCAGCACCCCGCTAGACAACCTCTTTCGCCGCCGTGCGGACCACGCACGCTGTGCGCCATTAAAATTGCCGTCATACCTTCCCAGAGCGCCACGACGTTCCGAACATCTCGCACCGCCCCACGCCTCGCCACCACGCTGTTGAGCTTCACCAGGGAGCACAACACCACCCTATCACCGCCCATGCCAGTAGCACTCTGTGCCGTCGACACCGACGAGCTCCATCCGCGCCATTCGGACCCCTTCAGCCACTATAAAAGGAGACCTTCCCCGCTCGTTTTCTTCACACGAGTTCACTCCCCACCTCTCACTGATCACACCCACTTACTCCCGGCGCAAGGTGAGCACCAGGTGGCCGGAACTTCATCAGATTTCGCTGCTGCAGAGGAGGAGAGGCGCGTCGATTGGAGCCGCCCCAAGAGAAGCTGCCGGTACCAGGAGAATCTCCATCGTCGACTTCGTCGTTCGCCCTCGTCGCCGACCATCGCCTGAGCCCCGGTGATCCTCCCACGACCCCCACCGGCCATGCTAGGGTTCTGTCTCGCCAGTGCTGCCCGATGTGGATGATGAACCAGAGCCGTTCGATTAGAGTTAGATCCTACGATCCTAATCGCCACATACCGCTTCGCCCCTCGTTGTCTCACTGATGAGTGTTGTATGTCACTTAACCAGCCCGCGCGTGCGCTGTGCGTAGTGGGCCGGCCCAGTTAAACCTCCCACGCGACCCATTAATTCGAATTTAGATTTATTCATTTAATTTCAAACCCAATTGTGTACCTAGATTCAAAGATCAACCCAGCTCGATTCACTGAACCAAAATGCATGAAACCAATTTTGTTAGAAATATACTGGAATGCTTAATCCAAGCATGTTGGATTCAAACCATTTAGAATTATAGATCACCAATGGTAAAAATAACAAGGCATAAGCTTTTCTGTATTCAAACATTTTTCAAAATTCAACCATAAGAGATTTTGAGTTGATTCCAACTCTCAAAAATCACATTTAGCCATACCTTTCAGAATATATAAAAATATATAGGTTTACTTACAGAAATAATGATCAAGTAATAAAACAATGCCACTTAGGAATTTCTAGTCATTTTAATAAAATAAAATAAAAAGGTTAAACCTTATTAAATTGTGACACCACTTTAAATCACATTCCCATGTACTGAAATATGTGGTGATGACATGTGTCAACAGGATCCCATGTTTGAGTTGGAGAATATTAAATCTTAAGTAGTTTTTCAATGATTAGAAATTACTTTTCTCAAATAAAATAAATGGGACAAGTGCTTTAATCTTGTAATATTAGTGATGATGTTAGATCATCTAGTGTAAACCTTTGTGTGCTAATTAGAAATAATTAAGTATTGTTTGGTGATTGTGTACCTTGTATTTATTTATATACGCTAGTACCAACCAAGAATACGAGGAAGAAGGAGGATACTACGAGGAAGAAGCCGAGGAGAACTTCAACCACATTATGCACAAGGCAAGCAAAATACTACTAGTTGAATTAGCAAGCTATTAACTTAGCAAGCTTATACTACTATCTTAGCAAGCTAAATCATGCAAGTTTTACTTGCAAGCTTACACCACTTGACACCCAATCCTAGTTTTACTTGCAAGCTTAATACTTTATTTCTTTATCAAAGCTTTCTCTTAGAGTTTACTTAGTAACTTGTAGATTCTAGAAAGATAACTGAAGGTAGCATAAAGAGCATAAAATTTGGCCTAAGTTAGATAATCTTGATGTCATCCTAAGGCATGAGATTGAACTTAGATAATCCCCACTTGTTTACCACCCCTTATTAATATTTATCCCCACCTGTAGATGCTAGTGATAAGCATAAAACTTGATCAACTTTAGATGGGAATACTTGGTGAAAATGGTTATGAAAACCTTAGAATGATGAGTCATTCTACTGAAATGTTTTGACATGTGTTTCCGAACACCACATGATTTGGATGATGAAAATGTTAAGGCATGATCCTTAGCCCTTTATAAAACGGATGGTTGTCTGGATGCGATACCATTCCAATTTTACCGTACAACCACAATACCCGAAATTTGGGTAGGGCTTGACTGGAAATTTATATACCTTAGTATGGGTTCCCTTGCGGCCAAGATCTGAGATGAGGCTACCTTGTGAAGATTGTCCACCTGTGTAGTACCCAAGATGACAGTTGGTCATGGTTGGGAGGACAAACTCATAGGAGAGGTGCCTATACTAGGGCATGTAATGGAAAGGTTACGATTGATTATCCACAAACTAAACAAGAACAAGTAAGTAAAGTGCGGTAAAGGATAGAAGTGACCAAAGTGGTGGACTCGGAGACACAAGGATTTGTTTCCCGTACTTCCTTCCTTTTAAGGGGAAGTACGTCTACGTTTGGAGAGGGGGTGGTTTAAAACCACCAATACCACGAGATGCCTCCCTTGTTCTCCAATGAATCTCACCCCAATGGGATCGATCCACCTTCCACTATATCGGCAACCTTCGAGGTGGAAGCCGACACCTTTACAACAAGTTCGGGGCACACATCCACAACTTAATTGGAGGCTCCCAAATACAAGCAAGTTGTCAAAACAATCAAAGACAAGCTTGTAAGAGCATCTCCACTCGCCTACCCAGGAGGCCGATCCGGACGTCGAGTTTTGGTCCGGACGCCGAAAATTGGCCCAGTCGCGTACCCAAGGACCTGTTTTCGGACGGATTTGGGCCAATTTTGGTCCGGACTACCCAGGCCGAACCCAGGTTTCCAGGTACGCCGTGGGAACGCCGGACTCAGCGAATTCGGCAAAAAAAATTCGAAGCGGCACGTGGACCCGCCGAGTCAGTGACGGAAGCCGAGTCGTCGTCATCCTCGGAACCACGCGGCGACCGCCGGAAAATAACTGCCCGCCGCGTCGGCCACGCGTCGCCGATTTACGGCACCACCGTCGTTGCCTCGGCTCCCCTGATGGACCGGTGGGCACTAACTTCCCATCGTTTCCCCTTTTCCCGCCCTTTCCGCTACACCCCTCCCGCCCTCGCCGCCTACCTCGTCCTTTATAAGCCGTACCCCCTCGCTAGAGATCTACACACCCTCTCACAGCTCCCCCACCGACAAGCCCAAACTCCAGCGAACCCCTCTCTCAGTGTTCCCCCTTCCCAGCCATGGCCGAACGCTACCCAGGCGACGGCGCCGCGGTGAACGGCTTCGGACGGTGCACCCTCTAGGCCTGGGAGACGCGCATGCTATACGACGCCGGCTACATGGCGCCACCGGACACGCGGATGCCTCCGGGGTGGAAGCTGAGCGCCGGCAGCATCCCAATCCCACCGGCGCCTACGCCGGATGAGCTGCCGTACGATGTGCAAGAGTACATCAGCGGCATGGAAAATCCCGCCGAAGCAGAGAGCACCGACAACCTCCTCTACTGGGAGCACTTCTTCGCGGAGCGGCATGAACATGAGCTCGCCCACCATGAGGGGCCGCCGAACGAGTCGCCGCTGAAGCGCAACAACTCGGCGGGTCGCCGGCGCTGGTGGAGCGCGCCGGGCCGGACGCTCGCGGCGGTGATGGAGCACATCAACCGCGAGAACACGTCACGGCTCGGCTTCCCGCGCACGCCGACACCGGCGGCCAGGACGGAGCGGCGTCCTCCGACGAACTGGACGCCGAGGAGGATGGTGAGCATGAGCTCGTCCTCCTCTGCGTCGGCGTCCCACTCCTCCGGCTCGGTGCCGCTGCACACGCCGACGGCAGTCAAGCGCGAAGCGATCTCGCTGGTGCGCTCACCGCCACGAACGCGCTCGCGCGGCATCGTCATCGGCGAGCCGCGGACAACGGCGTCGCCCACCGGCCACCTGCGTCTCCACCACCCCAAGATAGAAGACTTGGCGCTGGACGA
Organism: Avena sativa; assembly: GCA_916181665.1. Lineage (NCBI taxonomy): Eukaryota > Viridiplantae > Streptophyta > Magnoliopsida > Poales > Poaceae > Avena > Avena sativa. The sequence goes on along the minus strand of OV702284.1, from coordinate 248,816,340 downwards.
AGACACCGCCTTAAAGATGGCGCTGGAACAGTCGCTCCGCGACACGGCGTCGCAACCGCTGCCGCCGGTGGAGGCCTCCTCGCCGGACATCCTGGAGTGGTCCAGGATGGACTGGGAGAAGGCGGAGATGCAGCGCATCCTCGGCCTGCAGCAACAGGCCGAGGAGCAGGCCGCCTGGCGTCGGGCGTTGTCTGGGCGTGAGCTCGCCTACCAGGGCGCCCCGCTCTACGTCCTCGACGACGGCGAAGACGTAGGCCCGTCCTTCCAGCCCTGGAGGTGCGGCGACCCAGGACAGGGGAGCTCCCGCCAGAACTAGCCGCTGAGCGACGATGACGATGACGGCGGCGAGTGTGACGGCCGCGCCGACCCTGGCTACATGGCGTTCTACATCAACTTCGACATGTAGGACGTCGGAGGCACCAACGGCCTTTTTTAAGTTTATTATGTATTAGTTTAGTTTAAATTTGATGTAATCCGCATATAATCGCCCAACTTAATGAAATTCGCCCATCTTTAATGAATTTTAGCCCCACTTGGGAACTCGGCCTGGGTACGCGAGTGGGAAAATGGGCGTACCCAGGCCGAAAACTAGTTCCGTCCGGCCAAAAACGGACCAATTTTTGGCCTGGGTTCGGCCAACGAGTGGAGATGCTCTAAGAACCAAATCTAGAACTAGAGTTTCCAAAGAAAACACTAGAGCAAGGGGCCCTCAAATGAATGAGGGGGAAATGAAGATCTCTTATGGTGAAGTAGTAGATCAAGGCCTCCTTCTTCGATTCTCCAAAGATCAATGACTTTGGATGGTTGAGTGAAGAGATCTTGGCGATTTGGTGGCTCAAATGGATGTGGTGGTCTTTAATGCAACGAGCAACTTGTCCCAAGGTAGGTGGATGGGTATTTATAGCTCCCTGAGCAGATCTGCCCGTTGGGAATTAAATAAAGCGGTAGTACCGGAAAACACCGATACTACCGGCCAGGTACCGGAGATGCTCTATCAAGGCACACAGGCCCCAGACTCCAATGGTACCAATTTGTGGGGCTACCGCAAATTGGTAGTACCGCCCCTAGGGCACGATACTACTGGACATATGCGGCAGTGCCGCATTTTGGTACCGGGGAGTGTAGTGGCATTGGGAAACTTCTCAAAAACCTTCTGCCGTGCTAGGTACTAAAATGCGGTAATACCGCAATTTGGTACCTAGGAGGGCAGTGGCATTTTCCAACTTGCCAAAACCTACTGTCGCTCTAGGTACTAAATGTAGGGGGTCGTAGCATGGAAAACAAAAAATTTCTACCGCATGCATACAAACAAGACAAGATCTATCTACTAGATTGAAGCAACGAGTCGATTAGAGTACTCACCCTCGAAGATTCCGAAGCGGTTAACGAGAGCATATTCTCGTGGGTGATGTAGTCATACACTTGTCGATCTCAAGATCGCGTAGACGATCCTTACGGCGCTGCGTTCCGGCAGCGCTTCCGCAGTCGGTCACACGTTCAGTACTTGATGAAGACCTTCCTCTCCCTTGTTCCAGGAGGCAGCGGAGGTTGTAGTTCTCCCTCGTGATTCCGACAGCACGACGGCGTGGTGTCGGAAGTAGAGGGAAGATCCCTTAGGGCTTCGCCTAAGCCGGTGCGAGTTATGGTGGATCAAGGGTTTTCCGGCGATCTAGGTTTAGAAGGCCGGAGAGGAGGAGGTGGTGTTGGCGGCTAGGGCGACGGCGCGAGGCGGCGGCGGCGTGCGGCGGCGGCGGCCCGGCACGGGTGGGAGGGCTGGTTGTGGTGGCTTTGGGGCAGCCCTCCCCCCTATTTATGAGAGGTAGGGAGGCTTGGGAGAGGGGAGTTTGAATCCATACCCAAAGCCAAGTTGGATAGAAGGAAGGACTCTTTCCTTCTTCCACTAGGAAACCATTGTTCCAGTTTGACTTTTCAAACCTCCCCTTTGACTTTTAATTTAGAGCTTTATTTCTCTCTCGCAAATGCCTAGCCAAAGTGACTTTGGACATGATCCAATCATTCCACTAAACCCATGACACATTCATGGACCATTCCCCTTCCGGTCTGGTGAACCTTCTAGAACCTCTCCGATAAAAACATCAAAATCATTCCAGAACTAAAGAATCGGACTTTCCTTATATGAATCTTATTCCCCGGACTATTCCGGATCTCCTCGTGATATCCCGGATCCCATCCGAGACTCCGAACAACATTCGGTTTCCCTACTTTAATTCCATATCTACTAAACAACATCAAATCCTTAAGTGTGTCTCCCTACGGTTCGTGAATTATGCGGACATGACCGAGACACTTCTCCGATCAATAACCAATAGAGGAATCTGGAAATTCATATGGCTCCCACATATTTCTACGATTACTTTGTGATCGAATGAACCACTTACATACGATACCAATTTCTCTTTGTCTCGCGATACTTTACTTATCCGAGGTTTGATCGTCGGTATCTCTACATACCTAGTTCAACCTCGTTACCGATAAGTACTCTTTTCTCATTCCCGTGATATGTGATCCCTTGTGAGCCAGTCACATGCTTGCAAGCTAACTAGATGACATTCCACCGAGAGGGCCCAGAGTATATCTATCCGTCATATGGATGGACAAATCCCACTGTTGATCCATGTGCCTCAACACATACTTTCCGAACACTCAATGCCACCTTTATAGCCACCTAGTTACGGTGTGGTGTTTGATGTCATCAAAGCATCCTTCTGTGATGGTGATTAACATGATCTCATGGTCGAATGAATTAGGTTACTATGTATCAGTAAGCTTATAGCAAACGAACTATTGAAATGACTTGATCTTTATGCTACACTTATCTATAGGAGTATGTCCATCATACCATTCTCCTAATGATATGACCTGATTGTTAATAACATCTAAATGTTCATGATCGAGAAACCACGATCATCTATTAACCAACAAGCTAGTATTATAAAGAGGCTTTACCAGGGACTCTAATTTGGTTTATAAATTCACACAAGTATTAATGTTTCCAGTTAATACTATTATAGCATGAATGTAAACATTTATCATAAACACAAAGATATAATAATAGCTACTTTTATTATTGCCTCTAGGGCATATCTCCAACACTAAAATGCGGTACTAACGCATTTTGGTACCTAGGAGGGCAGTGGCATTTTCCAACCTGCCAAAACCTTCTGCCACGCTAGGTACTAAAATGCGGTACTATCGTATTTTGGTACCGAGCCGTTTGGCGAGATCGCCCAAACCTCCTCTGCTGATAGGTATCAAAATGCGGTACTACCGCTTTTTGGTACCTAGCCCGGCAGAATGTTTTGGGCAGTTTGCCCAAACTCTCTGCCATGCCCAATAGCAAATTCCGGTACTGCCGGTCCTCTGCAAACCCCTTTTTGGGAGGAATAAGCCAAGGATTTCTTGATACAACATGTGGTACACTTGGAAAATAATTAGTCTGACATGTGTGTTGTTATAAACACCAAAATCACTTGGGATAGGAAATGCTCTTTCAATCTCCGCCTTTTTGGTGTTTGATGACAACACACATTTTGCATGATAATATTGTGATGACAAACAAGGTTTTGAAAAATAGAGATGTGGCTCCCCCTAGATAAGTAGAATCAAGCCCCCCTTTTATTTTACAAGCTACGTGAGAGTGTAAAGTCGCACTTAGAGCACATACCTTTGCATAATAAAGTATGATGAGAAATATTGATAAAGAATAGATAATGTCATCACTCATCACACACCACATAAGATGGATCCACATACGAATAACCATACCACACAAATGATGGATCCATAATATAACCACATAGTCTCAACATACATAGCACAAATAGTTAGTTCACAAGATTCACACATAATAAGAGGCAAGCAAATAAAGTTCACAAGCGAGTAAAAATCAATGGCAAGAACGAGCTTGTGACTTTTCCCATGCAAATCCTGCATGCCTAAAGTGCAACTTCTCCCCCTTTGGCATCAAGACGCCAAAAAGGGACAAGAGCAACACTAACGTCCCGGATATCACGCGTCATCATCATCCGAGGCATCCTCATGAGTTGGCAGGGCACAGAAAGAGGAGGTGGCATCATTATCCCAGTGGTTGTGCTTGGAGATCCATTGGTCTTTAGGGGTGATGTTGTGCTCGGTGCCCTTGGAGACGGTCAACCCTTGAGCCTCCATCAATTCCTTCCGATGAGCACATGCTTTCTTGGCATAGACATGAGCCTTATACATGCGCTTCTGATTGTCAACTTGGAAGAAAAATACTTTCTTGAGCTTAGCCTCAATCCTCTTGGCCCAAGATGGTTGGGCATGCGTGGGGTGTGAGACCACAAAATCAGCATCCTGGGCATCAACTTCATCACTGGACCCCTCCTCAAGTGGGTTCCCATCCTCATCAACAAGTTGACCATCCGCATTGCGAGGTTTAAGATGGGTCTTGATCAACAAATTCTTGTGCCGGTGTGTAACAAGGCGTTGAGAAGAAATGTCTTGGGAAATGGATGGGCACTTGCTAAGAATGAGAGCCATGATATAAGGAGCAAAAGGAGGCACCCTCCGAGTGTAGGTAGCACAAACCATCTCATTCCAAATGACATCCATCACATCCATTGGTTGGCCGGAATCATGGTGGTAAAAGGTGGTGATCATGAGATCCACCATGAACCCATGCATCTCATAAACATTGCCAGCTCGGGGGCAATGGTCTCACGGAATATACGGTGCAAGATGTCATATGTGGGGAGAAGCTCCTTGATCTTCCCAGTAATACCGCTCCCCCGTATGTATAGTGGAGTAAGAACATCCTTCTTCATGGACGATCATTGTTGTGACAACGGAAGCCAACAGGAGAGTTCTTGCCACGGTCCTCGTACCCAAGGATTGCTGCAAACTCAGCCAAGGTTGCTTGCTTGAAAACGCCCTCGGTCATCTAGGTGATAGTCCGAGACTGGTTCTTGGAAAAGTGAGCGGTGGAATAAAACTGAGTAATGAGAATGGGGTCATAGTCACAACGGAACTGCATAATGGGAAGCAAGCCAATGTTTGTGCAAATCTCAAGGGCTTCACCGAAGTACTTCAAGTTCTTCTTCACATGATTCATCTCAATCCAATTCTGAGGGACCACTAGCTTCTCATACTTCATGAGTACCTCAAAGTAAACACGCTCTTGGAAGTCTGTGTAGAATAGGATATTTTCCCTAGCATGAGAGCGAGCAGTAACATATGGATTGACGGACCGAAAGGCATGAAATTCAACCTCAGACAAATCAGACAACTTCTTTGGCCCAGATGGCCTGAACTCTGACTCTTGCCATGACCCGAGGGGGGAGGAGGAGGAGCACTACCACAGCCAACACTTTGCTTAATGCCACCTCCACGTCGGCCCTGAGTGGTTTTCAGCTTCAGGAGGTTGCTAGGTTGAGGCATGATCTCTTCCTCTGACTCTGTCTCTGACTCGGACTCTAACTCAAAGTCCTCGATTTCATGATGAGCTTTGGACCGTTTGCGTGAACCCTGGGAGCCCCCTGCACCTGTGAAAGAACGAGGGAGATAGCAGTGGGATAAGGGCACAAGAACCTGAAACGAACACACAACAAAATTCAGGTTTAGAGAGAACTTTGCTGTCAGTAATGGTCAGTAGTACCGGATCTTATGAGCGGTAGTACCGAAAAAAATTCCGGTACTACCGGTCATGGGTCTACAATGTAGATCTGGTAGGATCGATCCATGGACGGGCAAAAAAATTGTCCAAAACAAGGATTTCATCGGGTAAGGAGTAATATCTGGTGAATTGCACACGGTACAATCTCAAAAACGCTTGTTTTGACCAAGAATCAAGGTGGCCCTAGATTCAATGGAGAAAACGTGGGAGAAGAAGAGAAGGACGGTAGTACCGGTGTCCATGGCGGTGGAAAATGAGGAGGATCCCGCGAGTAGGCCGGATCCGGTGCGGATCCGGTGAACGGTGGAGAAGGCGAGGCTCCGGCGGTGATTTCTGCTCCGGCGGCGGCGGTGGTTAGGAGTGGAGATGGGGGAACAATGGGGCACTGAGAAGTGCCCCCCTCCATGCGTCTGCACCCTTAACCAGGACGCCAAGCGGTAGTACCGGGCGTACAAATGGTAGTACCGTGGAGTGGTACTGCCGTGCGTACACAAGGTAGTGCCTTAAGCCGGTAGTACCGCGAAAAGCGACCGATAGTACCGCACCTGGGAAGTTTCCAGAAAATGACCTGGAAACTGACCCCTGAGTGGTAGTACTGCTTGTTTTTCACGGTAGTACCGCGTAATTGTCCGGTAGTACCGTACCTGGGACGTATACATGGGTCGACCTGGAGACAGACCAGGGCCGGTAGTACCGCTCCCTTACCCGGTAGTACCGTAGCCACCAGAACATAAAGCTAGGTATAAAGTAGAAGGTCCTTGTGCAGAGTAGATGAGTTTTGTCGAAGGATAAGAAAGGCTTGGGTTATGATAGTCACAGTGAGATGGACACATGCACTATAAAAATGGGGAAACATATGAAGATCCACACAAGAGTGCATGATCTAAAGAACAACCACAACACGATGATGACAAACATGAGTAAGTACCAACCTCTTGAAAGTGAGAGGGCGGTGGCCTAGGCCACCATATTTGAGTATACTCGGTTTGGCACCACGAAGATATATCTTGGGTCCATTACCGAAACTCATCATTTAAGCTCACATATCCCAAAATGATATTAAGAGGAATGATTTTGATTACTTTGGGCATAATGGGGGGAGGGATAGTCCAACCAATTAGAACCGCACTCCCCCTATATCCATGCCTGCACCTAAACCAAATAAGATTCAAGATATAGGTGAGTATGCAAGGTGATCAAGTCAAGCTCCTTGAATCTATGATATTTAGTTCATTCCTCAAATATAAAAACCTTGCTTCATCAAGTGTCTTCATGAAGATGTCGGCAAGTTGATCTTTGGTTGACACATATAATAGATCAATATCTCCTCGAGCAACATGATCCCTAATGAAGTGATGACGAATCTCAATATGCTTTGTCCTTGTGTGATCCACCGGGTTGTATGCAATCTTGATGACACTTCCATTGTCACATGGAAGAGGCACTTTGTCACAAAGGACACCGTATTCCTTTAAAGTTTGCATCATCCATAGCAATTGGGTACAAGCACTAGCAGCTACCGCATACTCGGCTTCGGCGGTGGAGAGAGATATACAATTTTGCTTCTTAGAAGACCAACATACCAAGGACCTACCAAGGAATTGGCAAGCCCCGTATGTTGATTTTCTATCATCCTTATCACCCGCCCAATCCGAATCCATGTATCCACAAAGAGCAAATGTTGACCCTAGAGGATACGAAAGACCATAATGTGGGGTATGAACCAAATATCGAAAGATTCTCTTGACCGCCATTAAATGGCTTTATTTAGGAGCCGCTTGATATCTTGCACACACACCTACACTCAACACAATATCGGGTCTAGATGCACAAAGGTAAAGCAAAGAACCAATCATAGACCAGTATACCTTTTGATCCACATCTTTACCATTTGGATTTTGTTCTAGATGAGTCTTTGTAGCCATGGGAGTAGGAGCTTCATTTAAATAGTTCATATTGAATCTCTTGAGCATATCTTGAGTATACTTGGCTTGGTTGAAGAATGTCCCTTCTCTAACTTGCTTGATCTCTAAACAAAGAAATACCCTCAACTCCCCCATCGTAGACATCCGGAACCTACTAGTCATAAGCTTTGAGAATTCATCATTAAAAGCTTTGTTAGATGAGCCAAAGATAATATCATCAACATATATTTGGCATACAAAAAGCTCCCCATTTACCTTCTTAGTAAAAAGAGTGGGATTGGTTTTCCCAACCTCAAATCGATGGTCAACAACAACTCTCTAAGGTGCTCATACCACGTGTGTGGGACTTGTTTGAGCCCATAGAGCGCCTTATCAAGTTTGTAGACATGGTTTGGGAAGTTGGGATCCTTAAATGTAGAGGGAGTGTCCCAACCTTTATTAACATAAGGTGGTGTCCCCTGTGTTTACAATGCTAGTCCCTGGATCAATAGCTAGCATCCACAGTTAAGATGTAATATCAAGAAACAAGGTCATATTATAACTTTATAACCAGGAATAACATAATTTTATTACATCATATATAGCTCATTTGGCTATTACATTACATTGCAGCGGAATAACTATAGTCATGGGGTCCTTCATCTTCAAAGTGCCACAGGCAGACATGTTGGTTGTAGACTTTGTAATCCTAATCAATCAATCTTCTCTAAAACAATCAAAACCTGCAACATTACAAGTTACAGCCACAAGGGTCAATACATTTGAATTGTATTGGCAAGTGATACTATGATAATTTAGTGGAGTCTATCATCTATATGCATTTGGATATGTGGAGTTTGAGGCTTGCATTGCTCAAAATAGATTTTCCTTATCATTTTGAAAATACTAAGTTTTTGCTTGGCAAAATCATTTTTCTCAATCAAAGATTTGAAGATCCTTTAACCAAGGCATCTCTCAATCAAAGATTGAAGATTTCAAACAACCCTTGTTCAAACCACAAGATTTTAACTTAGAAATTTGAATGATGAGGTTCTTGATTGCTTCCATGTCTGGATGCTCAAATTGTCCTTTACCAGGGACATGGCTAAGTACTTAGATTTTACACTCTGCAGAGGTGGTGCACTTTCCCCACAAGACTTGGTTTCCCAAGACAAGATCTTTCAGAAGCCTTCCCTTAGACCAAAATGGACGCGTTCCAACCTATCAAACACTACCACCCTCTGTCCATATGGCTAAGTTCTTGCAACCTATATGATCATGGCAGAGCCCATATTGCCAAGTGGTCGCACTTGAAGCTTCTCAACAATTGACATCTCAAATCTCTTTGTTCCTGGGTGGCAATCCACAAGTGTGATACACAAGGTTCACCAGTCCCCTGGCCTTGTGTAACCACTCAACCAAAAACCACCAAGCAATTACCATTCCACCCAGGTGATTCATTAACTTAGTTGTTTTATTAAACAAAACACAAGTCCTCAGACTTAGAATATTTTTCCATAGTGTGAATATATATTCCACCCATGTTTTCTATTAGCTAGGCTAAGCTTGATAGTAATAGGAATCTTAACTTAGGAAGATTTCCACTAAGGTTTCATCTACTAGGTTTTCCTATAGTAGGGTTTATACTTAGCATAAATTCCATGCAAGTTTTACTTAGCAAAATCACTAATGCATAGTGAAAGTAATGGGACAAAAAGTATGAAGCATCACTTGCCTTTTTGGTAGAGTATAGTTTCACTCCTTGTCCTTGCTACAATCACACTCTTCAAGTCACTACATATCAATCAAGCAAGGCACAAACTCAATCTACCAATCAAGCAAAACAACACATAAAATAACAAAGTCAAAGAAATGCATGCAAGCATGCCAAGCTTTGTTTTGTTTGAAAAGGTGGTTCCTAATGGGTCATAAACATTTGAAAGCACCTAATGGTCATTTTTTAAAGTGGCAAAGTCATTTGCAAAAGGTTTCATTTTATAAACCATTTTCAAAACAAAGTGTCATTTTATGTGGTGTAGAAATATTTTTACTAAGGCATTAATCTATAGGGTTCACCAAATATATTTTCAAACCACAAAATCTTGTTTCTAGGGTCAGAGAGTTTAAAACAAAACATTTTCCAAAGGTTTTCTTCCAAAACCATTTTTAATAAATAAACCACATTTCTATTTGACTAGAAATGGTTTTAAATCAAAGAATCATTATTTTGTTTCACCAAATACATTTTTGAGTCCACAAAGTGTTTCCTAAGGTCAGTAGGTTCAAAGCAATCCAATTGCAAAAGATTTTAACCCCAAATTCATTTTTAAACATTTTTTACATTCTTAACAAGCATACAAAAGTTTCTGCAAAAACATCCACTCTAACAGATACTATTTGCTAAACCTAGGGCATGGTTGGCTAGGGTTTGTTCTACTGATTCCAATGATACCAAATTTGCAATTTTTGGACGTGTGGATCAAAAGTTACAAAGGTTTGAAATTCACAAACAAATCTGTTTTCAAATTCCTGTTTTAAACTAGAGCTGGCCACGCGTCGCTCTCTAATTGGACGGTACCGGTTCAGTGTGGATCACGCTGCAGACCGTTGGATTTAAACAGATCGCGTGGCCCAGAACACGTACCCCTTTGGCGTTTAAGTGTTCTATCTAGTTCGTTCGATCCAGATCCAACGGCTCTCATCATATTGACCAAATGTGAGCGGCGCCGGCGGTGGCTAGCGGCGGCGACGGTATGACAGTGGCGGCGCTGGCGAAACAGGAAGCGAGAGAGGGAGGGAGTAGGCTCACCGAGATCGTAGGAGGCTGGGGAAGCTCGTCGTGTGGTCGACGGGGCAAGGGGCGCACGGTCGTAGGAGTAATCGCTCGCCGGAGTTCGTTCTGGCGACGGTGTGCTCTGGTTGTGGTTGGGGACGGTGCTGAGGATCACCTCGAGACAACATGATGACGCGGTTAGACGCGCAGGTTCAAAACAAAGTTGTGTGCTTGAACGAGAGGTAGAGGGGCGGCCGGAAACTACCTGTGGGGCTCGTCGGAGTTGGAGCAGACGACGGCGTCGTTCAGAGCTTGTTGCAGACGTTGCTCTGGAGCGCCCGCGGTCGTACAAAGGGCACAAGTGGATGCGCCTGGATGTGGTGAGCGTGCTCGTGTGCTCGGGGAGGCAGGAGGTGGTGTGGCTCGGCCGGAATCGAAGGTGGAAGCTCGTCGGAGACAGAGCTGCTCGGGGAGAAATTGGGGCGGCCTGGGGGCGTGCTTGGGGAAGGAGACAGAGGGGAAACGGAGGAGATTCGTTGGCGTTTAAAGGGGCATGGTTACTGCGAGTAATGGTGGCCGCGTTATGACGAATTCAAGCCGCGAAATCAAAGCAGAAAACGGGGATGAACTGGTCGCTGCGGTGAGGACGATGAATAGGAGGGTGGGGCATACTTGTCAGCGAGAGAGGAAAGTTTCAGGTGGGCTCCAGTTGTCATTCGCTGCGCGGGTTTGTTTTGCGGTAAGGAAAACGTTTTGGGGAAAAGAGGAGGTGGGCTGCGAGTGGGCTTATTGGGCTGGCTCAGTTGGGTCAGGTCCAAATCCATTTTTTTTCTTCCTGAAACCTTTTTCCTTTTCTAATTCTTTTTCTGTTTTTGAAATTCAAACAATCAAACAACATTCAAACATTCAAACAATCACTAAACTTTGTAACTTTGAATTTGGTTCTTTTTATCAACATAATCCAAATCCCAAAATAAACTAATATTTTTATTCTTTTTAGGATCCATTTATTAATTAAATAAAAATGGACCTTTAGTTATTTAATAAAATAGGGTTTGATTTAATTAATAAAAACTCCATTTGAAATCCAAATATCTTCAAAACCAAATCAGTAGGTTTTATTTGAAAATAAAGAATACTTGGAAACTTGCTTAAAACAAAATAACCTTTTATTTTAGGGTCCATTAATAATTAAATAAAATGGACTTTAGTTATTAAATCAAATAGGATTTGTTTTATTAAAATATTTATTTTGAAATCTAAAATAAAACCAAAACACTTCAGTAGGTTTTAATTAAGAAAATAAAATACTTAGAAAACTTATTTAAAATAATTTAATAAATTTTGATGTTTTAATTAAAATGGTAAATCCTTTTATTTAAATAAAATTTGGATATTAATTCCTTATTATTTTATTTAAATAAACCTTTACTATTTTTAATGAAAACAAAACATTTTATTTTAAATACTTGGCCAAGGTTTAATTTGGCTCTGTAAAATAATCTTTATTTATAAATCCATTTTTTCTTTTAAAAGCCAAAACCTTTTATTTAAAATATCCAAAATAGTAAGTCTAAATATTTTGAAGTTTATTGTTTATTTAACTTTTTAAATCCCTTTAGGATTTCATTTGATCCAAATAGGTTTTGAAAGTTTCCAATTGGATTCAAAAAGTTTCTCCTTACCCTGAAAATCAACAAAGTTTTATTTTATTCATTTATTTTTCACATTACAAGATTTGGAAAATCTTGGGATGTGACAGGCTACCACCCTTAAAATAAATCCCGTCCCGAGATTTGGGAAGGCTAGGGTTACAAGTAGGCTCAAAACAATTAGGGTACTACCACCCTTAAAAAATTTTCAAACTAAATTACATATTGGCTTGCTTGGGATCTTGGTGTAACTTTCCTGGACAGAGGTTTGCATAGTGGCCTAGCTCCTTGCATTTGAAACATGTGATAAGTTTGAGGTCTTGAGGTGGCTTCTCTGGACAATATGATGCATAATGTCCTAACTCTTTGCAGTGTTTGCATATCACTTGGCTAATATCCTTCCTCATCTTGGGTTTCACTAGTTTTTGTTTGTCTTCTTGGCTCTTTTCCTTTCCTGGGCATTCACTGGCATAGTGTTCCAACTCTTTGCAATTGTAACATTGCAACTGGCTTTTGTCTTTCTTCTTCTTTTTGGGTCTCTCCAAAGCTAAGAGTTCTTCTAGTTCATGCTCTTCATATCTCACCTCAAAGGTGGGAAATCTTTCTCTCTTCTTGGGGCAGTTACTAGAGATATGACCTTCTTCTTCACAAGAGTAGCAACACTTTGTGGTCACTTTGGATTTGGCCTTATTTGGCATGGTTCTGACTTTGCCTTCATCCATTTTGGTAGAAGTTGTTCCCTTGTGGAGGTTTCCAAACATTTGATGCATTCCATCTTGCTTCATTTGTTGAACTATAGGATAGATGGGGCATTGAATAGGGGCATGATCATTTCCTTCACATAGGAAACAAGTCACTTGAGATGTGGGGCATTGATTAGTTGGATGTTTCTTTTCACAATTGGGGCATTGATCATCATGCTCCTTGGAAGTGTGATCCTTGTCTCCACAAATATTGCAAGCCTTGGTTCCTTCTAAAATAACATCTTTGTCATCCTTGTTGTCATTAGCTCTTTGGGAAAAGTTTTCTCCCATGTTGATCATTTGAGTAACCAATCCTTTCAACAATTGGGATTGAAGTTTCAAAATCCTTTGTATGGCTGGGTCTAGTCCATTGTTGTTGGCTAAAAGCTGAGTTGTCTCTTGGCTCAACTGGTTTTGGGTTGCTATAAGTTCTCTCATGTTGTCCTCTTGGTTGTTGTTGTTGTTGTTGTCATCAACCTTGATGTTGGAGTCTCTTGGAGTAGTCATCTGTTTGGGTTGGATTGGGATTAGAATAGGCAAGATATTTCTAAGGAAATAGTTCTAATCACACACATCACAATTCACACAAACAATGTGCATGCAATCACAAACCAAACATTTCACTCAAACACAAAGTTCAAGCACATACTTAGGCAACAAAAATATTTTTGTTACACCACATAAGTTGGTGTGTTTTGACTTAACTAAAATATGGTGGTCCATCTATATGGTTCACTTGTGATCTTTCCTTCCTTCATGATTCTTCTTGTATGAGATCATGGTTTCCTTGAGATAAACTCTTGGTTGCAATAACTTCTAGTGACGTGATCTTCTTCTAACTTTTGCATTCCCTCAGTCTCTAAATCCTGAGCAAGATTTCCTTGTCTCACTTGTAGTCCTTAGTGTCATCCAAGTTGGAAGTCCTTGGTGAATGTGCTGAAGACGTTGAAGTCATTAGAGTTGAAGAAATTGAAGAAGTCCTTTGCACATGGTGTAGTCTTTGGCCATGGGGTGGGTTTGTCCATCAATGTTGAAGTAGAAGAGATGTAGAGTTGAAAACAAAAATGGTTGAGGAAAGAGTTTACAAGTGTTTTTGTAAATAAGTTTTTGGAACAAGTACAACTCCTATTTTCTAAGGGTTTTTGTCCAATCCTAGGTTTACAAATCCTACAGGCAACACAATGCTCTGATACCATCTGTAGAGGGAGTGTCCCAACCTTTATTAACATAAGGTGGTGTCCCCTGTGTTTACAATGCTAGTCCCTGGATCAATAGCTAGCATCCACAGTTAAGATGTAATATCAAGAAACAAGGTCATATTATAACTTTATAACCAGGAATAACATAATTTTATTACATCATATATAGCTCATTTGGCTATTACATTACATTGCAGCGGAATAACTATAGTCATGGGGTCCTTCATCTTCAAAGTGCCACAGGCAGACATGTTGGTTGTAGACTTTGTAATCCTAATCAATCAATCTTCTCTAAAACAATCAAAACCTGCAACATTACAAGTTACAGCCACAAGGGTCAATACATTTGAATTGTATTGGCAAGTGATACTATGATAATTTAGTGGAGTCTATCATCTATATGCATTTGGCTATGTGGAGTTTGAGGCTTGCATTGCTCAAAATAGATTTTCCTTATCATTTTGAAAATACTAAGTTTTTGCTTGGAAAAATCATTTTTCTCAATCAAAGATTTGAAGATCCTTTAACCAAGGCATCTCTCAATCAAAGATTGAAGATTTCAAACAACCCTTGTTCAAACCACAAGATTTTAACTTAGAAATTTGAATGATGAGATTCTTGATTGCTTCCATGTCTTGATGCTCAAATTGTCCTTTACCAGGGACATGGCTAAGTACTTAGATTTTACACTCTGCAGAGGTGGTGCACTTTCCCCACAAGACTTGGTTTCCCAAGACAAGATCTTTCAGAAGCCTTCCCTTAGACCAAAATGGACGCGTTCCAACCTATCAAACACTACCACCCTCTATCCATATGGCTAAGTTCTTGCAACCTATATGATCATGGCAGAGCCCATATTGCCAAGTGGTTGCACTTGAAGCTTCTCAACATTTGACATCTCAAATCTCTTTGTTCCTGGGTGGCAATCCACAAGTGTGATACACAAGGTTCACCAGTCCCCTGGCCTTGTGTAACCACTCAACCAAAAACCACCAAACAATTACCATTCCACCCAGGTGATTCATTAACTTAGTTGTTTTATTAAACAAAACACAAGTCCTCGGACTTAGAATATTTTTCCATAGTGTGAATATATATTCCACCCATGTTTTCTATTAGCTAGGCTAAGCTTGATAGTAATAGGAATCTTAACTTAGGAAGATTTCCACTAAGGTTTCATCTACTAGGTTTTCCTATAGTAGGGTTTATACTTAGCATAAATTCCATGCAAGTTTTACTTAGCAAAATCACTAATGCATAGTGAAAGTAATGGGACAAAAAGTATGAAGCATCACTTGCCTTTTTGGTAGAGTATAGGTTCACTACTTGTCCTTGCTACAATCACACTCTTCAAGTCACTACATATCAATCAAGCAAGGCACAAACTCAATCTACCAATCAAGCAAAACAACACATAAAATAACAAAGTCAAAGAAATGCATGCAAGCATGCCAAGCTTTGTTTTGTTTGAAAAGGTGGTTCCTAATGGGTCATAAACATTTGAAAGCACCTAATGGTCATTTTGTAAAGTGGCAAAGTCATTTGCAAAAGGTTTCATTTTATAAACCATTTTCAAAACAAAGTGTCATTTTATGTGGTGTAGAAATATTTTTACTAAGGAATTAATCTATAGGGTTCACCAAATATATTTTCAAACCACAAAATCTTGTTTTTAGGGTCAGAGATTTTAAAACAAAACATTTTCCAAAGGTTTTCTTCCAAAACCATTTTTAATAAACAAACCACATTTCTATTTGACTAGAAATGGTTTTAAATCAAAGAATCATTATTTTGTTTCACCAAATACATTTTTGAGTCCACAAAGTGTTTCCTAGGGTCAGTAGGTTCAAAGCAATCCAATTGCAAAAGATTTTAACCCCAAATTCATTTTTAAACAATTTTTACATTTTTAACAAGCATACAGAAGTTTCTGCAAAAACATCCACTCTAACAGATACTATTTGCTAAACCAAGGGCATTATTGGCTAGGGTTTGTTCTACTGATTCCAATGATACCAAATTTGCAATTTTTGGACGTGTGGATCAAAAGTTACAAAGGTTTGAAATTCACAAACAAATCTGTTTTCAAATTCCTGTTTTAAACTAGAGCTGGCCACGCGTCGCTCTCTAATTGGACGGTACCGGTTCAGTGTGGATCACGCTGCAGACCGTTGGATTTAAACAGATCGCGTGGCCCAGAACACGTACCCCTTCGGCGTTTAAGTGTTCTATCTAGTTCGTTCGATCCAGATCCTACGGCTCTCATCATATTGACCAAATGTGAGCGGCGCCGGCGGTGGCTAGCGGCGGCGACGGTATGACAGTGGCGGCGCTAGCGAAACAGGAAGCGAGAGAGGGAGGGAGTAGGCTCACTGAGATCGCAGGAGGCTGGGGAAGCTCGTTGTGTGGTCGACGGGGCAAGGGGCGCACGGTCGTAGGAGTAATCGCTCGCCGGAGTTCGTTCTGGCGACGGTGTGCTCTGGTTGTGGTTGGGGACGGTGCTGAGGATCACCTCGAGACAAAATGATGACGCGGTTAGACGTGCAGGTTCAAAACAAAGTTGTGTGCTTGAACGAGAGGTAGAGGGGCGGCCGGAAACTACCTGTGGGGCTCGTCGGAGTTGGAGCGGACGGCGGCGTCGTTCAGAGCTTGTTGCAGACGTTGCTCTGGAGCGCCCGCGGTCGTACGAAGGGCACAGGTGGATGCGCCTGGATGTGGTGAGCGTGCTCGTGTGCTCGGGGAGGCAGGAGGTGGTGTGGCTCGGCCGGAATCGAAGGTGGAAGCTCGTCGGAGACAGAGCTGCTCGGGGAGAAATTGGGGCGGCCTGGGGGCGTGCTTGGGGAAGGAGACAGAGGGGAAACGGAGGAGATTCGTTGGCGTTTAAAGGGGCATGGTTACTGCGAGTAATGGTGGCCGCGTTATGACGAATTCAAGCCGCGAAATCAAAGCAGAAAACGGGGATGAACTGGTCGCTGCGGTGAGGACGATGAACAGGAGGGTGGGACATACTTGTCAGCGAGAGAGGAAAGTTTCAGGTGGGCTCCAGTTGTCATTCACTGCGCGGGTTTGTTTTGCAGTAAGGAAAACGTTTCGGGGAAAAGAGGAGGTGGGCTGCGAGTGGGCTTATTGGGCTGGCTCAGTTGGGTCAGGTCCAAATCCATTTTTTTTTCTTCCTGAAACCTTTTTCCTTTTCTAATTCTTTTTCTGTTTTTGAAATTCAAACAATCAAACAACATTCAAACATTCAAACAATCACTAAACTTTGTAACTTTGAATTTGGTTCTGTTTATCAACATAATCCAAATCCCAAAATAAACTAATATTTTTATTCTTTTTAGGATCCATTTATTAATTAAATAAAAATGGACCTTTAGTTATTTAATAAAATAGGGTTTGATTTAATTAATAAAAACTCCATTTGAAATCCAAATATCTTCAAAACCAAATCAGTAGGTTTTATTTGAAAATAAAGAATACTTGGAAACTTGCTTAAAACAAAATAACCTTTTATTTTAGGGTCCATTAATAATTAAATAAAATGGACTTTAGTTATTAAATCAAATAGGATTTGTTTTATTAAAATATTTATTTTGAAATCTAAAATAAAACCAAAACACTTCAGTAGGTTTTAATTAAGAAAATAAAATACTTAGAAAACTTATTTAAAATAATTTAATAAATTTTGATGTTTTAATTAAAATGGTAAATCCTTTTATTTAAATAAAATTTGGATATTAATTCCTTATTATTTTATTTAAATAAACCTTTACTATTTTTAATCAAAACAAAACATTTTATTTTAAATACTTGGCCAAGGTTTAATTTGGCTCTGTAAAATAATATTTATTTATAAATCCACTTTTTCTTTTGAAAGCCAAAACCTTTTATTTAAAAGATCCAAAATAGTAAGTCTAAATATTTTGAAGTTTATTGTTTATTTAACTTTTTAAATCCCTTTAGGATTTCATTTGATCCAAATAGGTTTTGAAAGTTTCCAATTGGATTCAAAAAGTTTCTCCTTACCCTGAAAATCAACAAAGTTTTATTTTATTCATTTATTTTTCACATTACAAGATTTGGAAAATCTTGGGATGTGACATTAAATCCAGGGGGGTGCTTTACATATACCAACTCATTTAATGGACCATTAAGGAATGCACTTTCTACATCCATTTGTTGCAACTTGAAGTCATGCTGTGCCGCATAATCAAGAAGGATACGGATGGACTCAAGGCGAGCCACGGGTGCATATGTCTCTCCATAATCAATGCCTTCAATTTGAGAGAAACTTTGTGCAACCAATCTTGCCTTGTTCCTTACTATAATTCCATGCTCATCTTGCTTGTTCTTGAATATCCACTTGGTTCCTATAACATTGCGGCAATCCTTTGGCTTCTCAACTAACTTCCATACTTTGTTTCTCTCAAAGTTGTTGAGCTCTTTGTGCATAGCTTCCAACCAATCCTAATCTTCAAGATCTTCCCACACTTTCTTTGGTTCAATCATGAAGATGTGTGCTTGGTGCTCACTAAACCTCTTCAATTGTGCTCTTGTGGAAATGCCTTTCCTTAGGTCACCAACCACATTTTGTAAAGAGTGGTCTCTTAATTCCAACATCCTCTCCTTTCTAGCTTCACGATGAGCGTGGATCTCCTCATTGTTTCTTGGAGGACCCTCTTCATCATTTTGGTCCTCGTCTTGACCATCAACTTGACCTTGATCACCACCGAAATCATTCTCTTCATTAAGAGGCACAGATTGACCTTGGTCTTGATCAGACACTCTTCTAGCATCGATTTGAGCTTGTCTCAAGGCAGTTTGTATGGATCTTCCTTGAGTAATTGACTTGGCACCACTTGACATCCTAGAGAATGAATCAAGCTCCTCTTCACTAGATCTGTCACCTTGATCAACATGTTGAGGGTCCACTGCTTGTCTTTGGCTTGGGTCATTGCCCTCCTCGGTGGATGGAGCTTGTTGATGTTGTGAAGATGAGGGATCCACTTGAGTAGAGCATAGTTCTTCTCGATCCGCCATAAGGGGTTCCTCAACGGGGCGGATATATCCCACACCCATTCTTCATATGGCATCCTGAGGCATTTCATCATCTGCATCACAAGCATCAACATGCCCCCCTTGGGGACCATCATATTCTTCGAAGGTCACACTACAAGATTCTATGACGGCTCCGGAGAGCTTATCATAGATTCTATAAGTGTGAGATTCGAGACCATAGCCAACAAAAATACCCTCTAATGCTTTAGACTCGAATTTGGACAAAGGAACACCTTTTATGAGATAGAAACACTTACAACCAAACACCCGGAAGTAATATATATTGGGCTTGTTACCGGTAAGTATTTCATATGGAGTCTTGTTGATTTCTTTGTGGAGGTAGAGCCGGTTCGAAGCATGGCTTCACGCCGGCCAAAAATTTGTATGGAGATTTAAACTCCGCCAACTTGGTCCTAGCCATCTCAATGAGAGTCCGGTTCTTCCTCTCAGTAACACCATTTTGTTGAGGGGTATATGCAGCGGAATATTGGTGTTTTACCCCCTCATCACTAAGGAAATCATTCAAGGTGTAGTTCTTGAA
This sequence comes from Avena sativa, assembly GCA_916181665.1. Taxonomy (NCBI): domain Eukaryota; kingdom Viridiplantae; phylum Streptophyta; class Magnoliopsida; order Poales; family Poaceae; genus Avena; species Avena sativa. The sequence goes on along the minus strand of OV702284.1, from coordinate 248,796,802 downwards.
CTCGGTGCCGTTGTCACTTCTTATTATCAACACGAGAACATTGGATTGAGGTTGAACCAAGTTGATGAAGTCGATGAAGGTCTTTTGGGTATCACTTTTCAACTTGAAGAAATAAACCCAAGAGTATCTTGAAAAGTCATCAACAATCACCAAACATTATTTCTTCCCACCAAGACTTGCATGAGATGGAGGACCAAAGAGATCCACATGAAGGAGCTCCAAGATCTTTGTTGACTTGATGCGGTTCTTTGGCTTGTGGGGAGCATCATGCATATTTCCTAGAACGCAAGCCCTGTAAACACGATCTTTGGCAAAGGAAACATTTTCTTTTAGTCTAACAATATGGCCCTCCTTGTGGAGACTTTGCAAAGTTCTCATATTGAAATGGGCTAGTCGGCGATGCCATAACCAACCCACATAGGCCTTTTCGAATAAGCACATCGCACTTGTAGTGGTTTGCTCCAAAAAGTCCACCACATACAATTCATGTTCGACTTACCCAACAAAAGCGACCTTGAGAGACTTGCTCCACATGAGGACCACAATATCATCATCAATAAAGACGAAAAAGCCCATCTTTCCAAGAGCATGGACTGAAAGTAAATTGTATCCAAGGGTCTCAACAAGCATGACGTTCACGAGTGTTATATCATGAGCAACCACTACCTTGCCGAAACCCATTACCTTAGACTTTGACTTGTCGGCATACGTCACGGATATTTGATCATCATTTGGCCTTAAATCCTCGACAATAGACGAGCTTCCGGTCATATGACTTGTGCAACCACTATCAAGCACCCACTTTGACCCTCCGGAAGCATATGTCTCCGTTCCTCTTCCCATAAGGCAAGTGACGTTCTTGTTGGGAGTATTCTCATTTGGAGAATCGAAGAGTGAGAATGTCGGAGTAGAATTAGTGGCTAGAGCAGCCACACCACTTGATGTTTCCTCTTCCTCGTCTTCATCATCTTCATTGTCGGAGGAGTATTCTTCATGGGTGACCAATACAATTTCTCCCGACTTCTTGTTGACAAGATTCTTCTTGATGAAGGGTTTCTTGTAAGGAGCTTTGGGAGTTTTCTTCAACACAAGCTTACCCCCATGATATTCTCTCTTCTCATAGGGACAACCCGCCACAAAATGATAGTGGTCACCACAATTGAAGCAAGTTCTCGATTTAGTGACATTTTCTCTTCTCCCATTTGGGTTGCTTTTTCGTTGAATTTCCATCTTGGCCTTGGCGGGGTTGTTCCAAAAGTTATTTGCATAGAAGGCCATGTATTGACCATGATCAATCTTGACATCATCGGGGTGGTCCATGGAGAGGCCTTCATCACTATCATCTTCATCCGCATGTTCCACAACTTTGGCCTTTAATGCAAGGTTGACCACATTGCTCATACCAAGGGCTCGAGCATGGGCATCTTTGGCATTTTTGGTGGCAACCTTGAAATAGGCCATCTCTTGAATAACCTCATTGGAGCTCATGAAGTGATAGTTGTGTCTTCCTTGTAGGCTCTTCAAGTCGGTGGGATCAAAGGGCATGCATGCACTCACATACTTCCTTTTTATCCAAGCATCATCCACATGTGAGGCACCCACATTTCTAAAAGCGGTGGCGGTGGTCTTGATCCTACGGTACATGTCTTCATGATTTTCACCTTCCTTCATGTAGAAGCCTTCGGCTTCATTGTTTAGTGCATCATACTGATTCCTCCTCATGCTCTCATTCCCTACAAACAACACAGTGAGAGCATCCCAAGCTTCCTTGGCGGTGCTGAGGTGCTCAATGTGGGGGTAATCCTTTGTACCCAATCCTTGTTGAATCATGCGCAAGGCGGTGGCATTGAGTTGACTATTGACAACTTCTCTTCTTATCAAGTTGTTTAGATCCCCAATATAGAGTCCTTGTTCAATGATGTTCCATAGTTCAATGCAAGAGCTGCACACATGATTTTTCATTAGAGATTGCCATTGAGCAAAAGTAGTAGATGCTTCAAGCTTAGGTGGGTCACCTCTATTTTTTATATGAGGGTGAGGAATTGGGGGGTCGGGAGAGAACCATGCATGAGAGTCATGATGCTCTCCCTTCTCACCAACCCTTTTTGTGGAGGAGTTAATGTTGCCTTGATTATCCCCCACCACCTTATCCATGGGAGATGTCGGGGCATTCTCCTTGGATGAAGGCGGTAGTTCCTCTTGAGGAGAAGGGGATGATGAGCCAACCTTATCTTTAACAAATTGCTCAAGTAACTTGTGCAATTGTTTGATCTCGTTGGCCATGGTGGAGCTCAATCTTGTTTCCAAGTTATTGAGATCATCCATGGTCACCGAGGCGGCAGTATCACCATCCACTTCCCCTTCTTTGCTACCCATATACTCTTAGGAGGTAAAGCCCAAATAAAGAGCCGAGGCTCTGATACCAATTGAAACGATCGTATGGGCACCTAGAGGGGCGGGTGAATAGGTGCTACTTCAAATTTTCTTCGTTTTCAAATTAGGGTTTGACAAGAAAGGTAAATTCTCTAGATTATGCAACTAAGGTGAATTTACCTATATGTCAAACGAGTACAAGCTAGCACAAACTAAACAAGAACAAGTAAGTAAAGTGCGGTAAATGATAGAAGTAACCAAAGTGGTGGACTCGGAGACACAAGGATTTGTTTCTCGCAGTTCCTTCCTTTTGAGGGGAAGTACGTCTATGTTTGGAGAGGGGGTGGTTTCAAACCACCAACGCCACGAGAGGCCTCCCTTGTTATCCGATGAATCTCACCCCAACTGGATCAATCCACCTTCCACTATATCGGCAACCTTCGAGGTGGAAGACGGCACCTTTACAACAAGTTCGGGGCACACATCCACAACTTAATTGGAGGCTCCCAAATACAAGCAAGCTGTCAAAACAATCAAAGACAAGCTTGTAAGAACCAAATCTAGAACTAGATTTTCCATAGAAAACACTAGAGCAAGGGGCCCTCGAATGAATGAGGGGGAAATGAAGATATCTTTTGGTGAAGTAGTAGATCAAGGCCTCCTCCTTTTATTCTCCAAAGATCAACGACTTTGGATGGTTGAGTGAAGAGATCTTGGCAATTTGGTGGCTCAAATGGAGGTGGTGGTCTTTAATGCAATGAGCAACTTGTCCCAAGGTAGGTGGGGGGTATTTATAGCTCCCTGAGCAGATCTACCCGTTGGGAATTAAATGATGCGGTAGTACCGGAGAACACCGGTACTACCGGCCAGGTACCGAAGAACCTCTATCAAGGCACACAGGCCCCAGACTCCAACGGTACCAATTTGTGGGGCTACCGCAAAGCGGTAGTACCGCCCCTGGGGCACGGTACTACCAGACACATGCGGTAGTGCCACATTTTGGTACCAGGGAGTGAAGTGGCATTGCGCAACTTGTCAAAAACCTTCTGCCGCGCTAGGTACTAAAATGCGGTACTACCGCAATTTAGTACCTAGGAGGGCAGTGGCATTTGTCAACTTGCCAAAACCTACTGCTGCACATTTTGGTACCGATCAGTACTGAGGCGTTTGGCGAGCTCGCCCAAACCTCCTGTGCTGATAGGTATCAAAATGCGGTACTACCGCTTTTTGGTACCTAGCCCGGCAGAATGTTTTGGGCAGTTTGCCCAAACTCTCTGCCATGCCCAGTAGCACATTTTGATACTGCCGGTCCTCTGCAAACCCCTTTTTGGGAGGAATAAGCCAAGGATTTCTTGATACAACCTGTGGTACACTTGGCAAATAATTAGTCTGATATGTGTGTTGTTATAAACACCAAAATCACTTGGGATAGGAAATGCTCTTTTAAAGTGGTATTAGTTTTCAGGTTTCTCGGTGAGATTTACTGTTTTCATAGATTATATCTGTTTTTACCTATAACCCTCAAAAAAGCCAAAAAAACAGTTAGAGTTAGATCCCCAATTTACGCCTTGCATTATCTTTTCAGTTTTTGCATTATTGAATTTGTGTCTGAACGTCCCGTCGAGTTGCTAGTCTTAGTGTCTCGTCCCTTAGAGTTTCGAGTTCTAGTCACATTAGTCACTGATGCCACGCTCACAAATCTCCGCCATTGCCATACATCCACTACCATATTCCGCCGCCACCATAAACCCTAAAACTCCCCCACCGCCTTCCTACCGCGACACGGATCCGATCACTTTTCCTACTGCGACATGAGTCCGAGTTGAGTTATTGTTTCCTAGTTATTTATTTTTACTTTCCTTACTTGTTGTTTCTGTGTTGAGCTAAAGTCTGGTCGCAAGTCCATAAGGAGAGCAAAAAAAGTTTGGAACCTCCACCGAAATGTTTTCTGGCTATACTAGTTTTTGACCTCGGGGATCACATTTCTCCATCGACCGTTATAGCGACATTTTTTTTGCACATGCACGCTTTCCGGAGCACGATAAAAAAAGAAAATTTCGACAAAAAAATTCGGGGATATCCTATTTTTAGACCCCGTAGATCAGTTCTAGACACTCACCATCATAGTAATTTTGTACATCTCTCTTCGCTTTTCAGGGCGCCATATCATCATACCATTGCTAGTTGTGCCGTGTCATGACATCGTTAGCGCTCTAGGCTCGCGTCTCTAGTACGGTCTAGCCTAGGACCAGCATGGTACCGTCGTTGAGCACACTTTCAACTTTGCATTGCTATTTTGATAATTGCTAACCCCTTTGCTAAGCCTTCCCAGCAGATTTCTCCACGTGCGGTGTCTCGACTCCTGGTAATCGCTCGGTTCAATCTCTAGACCCACTGATCCTCGCGGTTGTACATCGCCTTTTTCCTGCTATTTGGTAAGAACTTACAAGAGCTTCGTATATTGCTTGACGGATTACGCGTGTTGCCACCAGATTTCCGTACTATAGGCATATATATACCTGTTCTTTTCAGGACTAACCATGGCAGATATACCTCTTGAACCAGAGAACATGACGAATTTAGAGATGCATGCTCACTTCACCAAGCTTTTGGTCAGGCGTGCGCAAGATGTTGATTTAAGACTGGCGAGTTTTGACGTCAAGCTCAATGAAACAATTTACAAGATAGAAGGACTCAAGAAATCCTTTAACAATAAGCTGCACACCAAGTTTCAAGAAATCCTCAACAGGTTACCGGCACCTGTGCCTACCGCTGCTCCACGCCCTCGACAGTGGTTACCAGACCATATGGGTGGCGCACGATGTATTCCACGCACGGATCAAGGTACTACCGGGTCTTCTGCACCTGCTATTGCACTTGCTGCAGCCGCATCACCTCCTGCTACTACACCTGCTGTTGACCCTGATGCACCGCTGGCTGCCGCTGCTACCATGGATGACGCTTTCATGACATATGGTGAAGATGGTGACTATGGGTATGACGATGAGGACGAGTTTGATGAGTATTTCGAACAACCTGCAGGCCGCCCACGGCATTACTACTGCAACGCTCGGCCACCGGTACGTAATAATGATCATGTGGCTAAGCTTAAGCTAAATATTCCACCTTTTGAGGGTAGATATAATCTTGATGCATATCTTACATGGGAATTAGAAGTAGATCAACGTATTGCATGTTTAAGATATCCTGAGAATATGCGTGTTAGAGATGCTACTTGCGAGTTTATATATATTTCTTCACTTTGGTGGTCTGAACATTGTCGCTTAAATCCTACTACTATTCCTAACACTTGGACTGTCTTAAAAACTGCTATGCATGTTCGTTTTGTGCCTCCTACTTATCAACGTGATTTGCTAAAGAAACTTACACGTTTAGAACAAGGAAAAAATTCTGTAGAAGAGTATTATCAGGAATTACAAACAGGGATGGTTCAGTGTGGTATTGTTGAAAATGCTGAACAAATTCTTGCACGTTTCTTTGGTGGGTTAAATAAGGATATTCAAAATATATTATATTATAAGGAATATACTACCATCACTCGTTTGTTTCATCTTGCTTGCAAAGCTGAACATGAAGTGCAGGATCGCCAACAACCATGTAGGAGGACTAATAATTCTGCAGGTCGCACATCTTCCTGGACGTCCCGCCAATTAGCGCCTTCTTCTCGTGGTCCTACACCATCTCCTACCACATAAAAAGCCACCACGCCTACCTCACGACCTCCTTTAGCCGCGCCCCCGCCGTAAACCAATGCGCCTGCTTGGAGTGCTTCTTCTATGGATTCCACGGGCAAGACAAATGATATACAATGCCGCAAGTGCTAGGGATATGGTCATATTGAGAGGATGTGCACAACACGGTGCATTATGATGGTGAATATGATTCAACAAATGACTTTGATAAAGATACATTAGCTCTTATTTCTGCTCGAGATGGAGATAATTCTGATTCTGAAGAAGAGATACAGGTAATGGGAGCTGAAACTCATGATCAATACAAGAGCTTAGTTACACAACATGTGTTGAGTGTGCAATTGAGAAAATATGAGCATGATCAACGCCACAACCTGTTCCAAATAGGAGGCATTGTCAAAGAAAGAGCTATAAGGATCATCATTGATGGAGTGAGTTTTAATAATCTGGCTAGTGTTGACATGGTAGAGAAGCTTGCACTCCCAACAAGACAACACACACATTCCTATTACATCCAATGGTTTGAGAGTTCTCGCAAGATCAAGGTAACAAGAACGGTATGCGTGCATTTTACTATTGGTACATATTCTGATTTTGATAATTGTGATGTTGTACTTATGAAAGCTTGTTCTTTGTTACTTGGTAGACCATGGCAATTTGATAGAGAATCTGTTCATAATGGTAAAACTAATCACTATTCTCTTATGCATGATGGAAAGAAAATTGGTCTAAAACCTATGAATCTCGAACAGATTTTAAAAGATGATCTTGCTCGAGCTAGTAGAGCTAAAACTGAGGAGAAACATAAAAGTGAGAATCAGATTGTTGCTGCAGATTTTGTACCACCAAAGAACACTAAATCTGATTCTAAACATGATACTAAAATTCATTTGAAGAGTCCATGTATGCTTGAAAATAAAATTGATATTGTTGAACTAGATGTAAACAATACTCAATGTTATGCAATTGTCTGCAAAGAGGTTTTATTTTCATTTGAGGATATGCCTCCTTCTTTGCCACCTGTTGTTCCTAACCTTTTGCAGGAATATGAGGACGTTTTTCCAGCTGAGATGCAACCAGGACTACCTCCTATTAGAGGAATTGAGCACCAAATTGATATAATTCCTGGTGCCACATTGCCTAACCGCGCGCCATATAGAACCAATCCAGAGGAGACAAACGAGATACAACGCCAAATTCAGGAACTACTCGACAGAGATCATATACGTGAGTCCCTTAGCCCATGTGTTGTTCCTATTATTTTGGTACCTAAGAAAGATGGTTCTTCGCGCATGTGTACTGATTTTAGAGCTATCAATAATATTACTACTCCATATCGTCATCCTATTCCATGTTTATATGGCATGCTTGATGAATTGAGTGGTTGTACCATGTTTTCTAAGGTTTATTTGCATACTGGTTACCACCAGATTCGTATGAAATTGGGAGATGAATGGAAAACAACATTTAAAACTAAGTTCGGTTTATATGACTGGTTAGTGATGTTGTTTGATTTAACTAATGCACCCAACACTTTCATGAGATTAATGAATGAAGTTTTATGTGCTATCATTGGATGTTTTTTGGTAGTCTACTTTGATGATATTCTGATTTATAACAAATCTTTAGAGGATCACTTGGATCATTTGCGTGCTGTTTTCAATGTTTTACGCGATGGACGTTTGTTCGGTAATCTTGAGAAGTGCACCTTTTGCACCGATTGAGTTGCGTTTATTGGCTATGTTGTTACATCACAGGGTATTGAAGTGGATCCAGCCAAGATTGAAGCTATTGAGAATTGGCCGCAACCCAAGACAGTCACACAAGTGAGGAGTTTTCTTGGCCTCGCTGGTTTTTATAGGCGCCTTGTCAAAGACTTTGGATCAATTGCTGTGTTGCTGAATGAACTTACCAAGAAGGTTGTGCACTTTGTTTGGGGCGATGCACAACAACAAGCCTTCATGATATTGAAAGATAAGTTAACACATGCTCCATTACTCCAACTTCCTGATTTTAATAAGACTTTTGAGCTTGAATGTGATGCTAGTGGAATTAGTTTGGGAGGTATGTTATTACAAGAGGGAAAACCTGTTTCATATTTTAGTGAGAAATTGAGTGGGTCTAGTCTAAACTATTCTACTTATGATAAATAATTATATGCGCTGGTTCAGACTTTAGAAACTTGGCAACATTATCTATGGCCTAAAGAATTTGTTATACATTCTGATCATGAATCTTTGAAGCATATTCGTAGTCAAGCTAAGTTGAATCGTCGTCATGCAAAGTGGGTTGAATTTATTGAGTCTTTCCCTATGTTATCAAACACAAAAAGGTTTAAGATAATGTTATTGTTGATGCTTTGTCGCGCCGTCATACTTTGTTATCTCAACTTGACTTCAAAATATTTGGATTGGAAACTATTAAGGAACAATATGTGCATGATGCTGAATTTAAAGATGTGTTGCAGAATTGTAGAGATGGTAGAACATGGAATAAGTTTGTTTTCAATGATGGGTTTGTGTTCCATGCTAACAAACTATGCATCCTAGATAGTTCTGTTCGTCTTCTTTTGTTACAGGAGGCGCATGGAGGAGGATTGATGGGACACTTTGGTGTCAAGAAAGCGGAGGATGTTCTTGCTGCACACTTCTTTTGGCCACGTATGCGTCAAGATGTTGAGAGATTCGTGGCACAATACACTACTTGGCAAAAAACTAAGTCTTTCCTTAATCCACATGGTTTATATATGCCTCTTCCTGTTCCTAGTGTTCCTTGGGAGGATATTTCGATGGACTTTGTTTTGGGATTGCCTCGTACATAGAAGGGGGATAGCATTTTTGTTGTTGTGGATCAGTTTTATAAGATGACACACTTTATTCCTTGTCACAAAACGGATGATGTTGTGCATATTTCTGATTTGTTCTTTCATGAAATTGTGCGTTTACATGGTGTGCCAAATACTATTGTTTCTGATCATGATACTAAATTTCTTAGCAACTTTTGGAGATGTTTATGGGCTAAGTTGGGGACCAAATTGCTGTTTAGTACTACATGTCATCCCCAAACTGATGGATAAACTGAAGTAGTGAATAGAACTTTGTCTACTATGTTGCGGACTGTTTAAAGAAGAACTTAAAATTGTGGGAAGCGTGTTTACCTCATATTAAATTTTCTTACAATCGTTCGTTGCATTCTACCACAAATATGTGCCCATTTGAGATTGTGTATGGTTTTGTTCCTTGTGCACCTATTGATTTATTGCCATTACCTTCTTCGGTGCAAAATAATTCGGATGCTACACAACAGGCTAACATGGTATTAAAATTTCATAAGACTACTAAAGAAAACATAGAACACATGAATGCTAAGTACAAACTAGCTGGAGATAGAGGAAGAAAGCATGTTGTGTTTGATGTTGGTGATCTTGTTTGGTTACATTGGTGCAAAGATTGTTTTCCTGATTTACACAAGTCTAAGTTAATGCCACGCGCTGCTGGTCCTTTTAAGGTGTTAGAGAAGATAAATGATAATGCATATAAAATTGAGCTACCTGCAGATTTTGGTATGGTTAGTCCTACATTTAACATTGCAGATTTGAAGCCTTACTTTGGTGAGGACGATGAGATTGTGTCGAGGACGACTTCAATTTAAGAAGGGGAGCATGATGTGGACATCCCATCTATTGATACAACCGTTGTACCTATAGCTACACAAATACAAGGACCTATAACTCGAGCTCGTGCCAAGCAACTTAACTATCAGGTACTTTCATTTCTTGAAACTATTCCTCACATACATGAGAATATGATGTTGCCTAAATTAGATGTATTTATTACTCTTAGGAATGATGGACCAAGCATGGACGAGAGGGACAAGCATTGGAGCATGATCATGCATGGAGATGGCAGCGAGCATGTGAGGATTCAAGAGGAGGCCACGAATGAAGATTTTAGAACTTTGAAGCCGCCATAATGAAGAAAGAAGGCTTGGACGAAATATTCATGAATATTACATCATAAATTCATCCAAAGCTTAATTTGGTGTTGCGAAACCTTTTATTTTGGGCCAAGCCCATGTAATTTTCGCAGGAATTAAAATAGCCACTTTTAGAGTCTATATTTGAGGAGACCTTTTCAATAAAGCTTTCATCTTAATCCGCAATATCTTGATTGCAATATTAGTTCTTACTTGTTCTCGATTTTAGGTAGGAATTAAGAGCCTCGCTGGTCAGGCTGATCGTGCTTCTGCAGGATCGGTAACCTCCAGGAGATTGGCCTAGCGATTGCATTGGCACTCGTGCTCGCACGTGTAGTCGGATCGTCAAGCCCGAACTCCACCAAATCGACTATCACAATATTATCGAAAGATCGGACACCTTTGCTCCAGCAGGTACTACCGGTGAGGCCCGGTACTACCGGACATGAGTCCGGTACTACCGGTCGGTCTAGTGCCTCCGCGCACCAGCTCAGCCCAACGCCTTGTAACATTTACCATACTTCCTGTTTTGTTCCCAAACTACCCATGTTTATTTGTCTAGCCTATAAATAGCCCCCACCCTCCATTGTAACCCTTAGACTTGGATAATTGTAATATAAAAAATCCTAGAGGATCTATCTATTGCTAGTCTCATGCTCCTTCACGTGGAGCACCAATTATTCCCCAACCTCTTGGATTTTTCCTAGTGCGTCCAAGTTGTACAAGTCCTTGGAGTCGGTGTCTCATATCCAAGAACTCAAGATCTCATCAATCGTCTCACCCCGATGTTGGTAGTTGGAGAGTGTTTTGCCCATCACCGATCCTAGGGATTGTGTCGGACTGGTTGCCACCGGCATGAGCTATTGGTGTGCATCATGTCTTCGCGTGTTGTGTGTGTTCATCGAGTTCTTTGCATGCGAGTCCTTGGTTTTCATCCATCTCCCTCCTCCCTCACCTCCATCTCGATTTCCACGGGGATTCGTGAAAGATCGGGCAACCCTAAGGGGTCACCCATAACATGTGTTGCGTGCGATCTCGGTCGTGGAGCATTGGAGAGCTTCATTTTGGTGTGTGAAGATGTGATGCATTGCATTCATGCAGCTGTCAAGACCGTCGAAGCGAGTGTCCATTTGCCAAAACTTGTTAGTATTTTCTCCAAATTGTTCATCTTGACATGTCTCAAGGGCATCACAACGGCTCCAAAACTCCTCATGAATGATGAAGTGGCTCGCACGTGTCATGTATTGTCCTTCGCCATCTTGAGGTGGATCATGACTTGTCTCGCCATTCCTATCCATGCTTCACCAAAACAAGGATGGTATATGGAAGTTAAATATGTGGAGGGGCTAGCCCATTACCTCACCTTTGGAAATGGATTGGGGAAGTAGCCACGCTTGCAAGACCAACGATGAAGAAAATAGAATGTGAAAAACAACATCACACTAAAAGCAACTAAGACTCTCAAAAGGCCTATGGTGGTAAGTTAGAAAAGTGGAAACCAAACTAAAACAATCAAAGTACAAGGTTGTTGTGAAAAATGGATAAAAACCAAAAATCTATAGCAAAAAGGTATGATCTACAAGATAGACAAAAACACACACGTGGAGATAACAGGGTTGACACGACTATGGAAAATGAGCTAACAAAACCTATCAAAACTAAGCTTGCATGTCGTGCCAACGCAAGAGAGACGGTAGCTTGTTTGCAAAGGAAAAAATCAACGGATTTGTGCACTTTCCTTGGCCGCGCTTTTATTTCTCTCTTTGCTTACAAGCTCGAGACTCTCTTTGCTATGGGAGACTGTGTAACTTTTGCTATTTCTTTTTCTCTTTTTTTATTATTTTTCTCCCTTCTATGCTACCAAGTTATCTTTTGTATTTTCTTACACACACTCACTCTCCAAGGACATTGCACAATTCTTAGGCAAACACAAAAGGAGTACTCTCATAGGATGGATACACACAAAGGAAGATACGGGGTTAACAAAGTGGAGCAAGTTATACCTTTTGGTGATGACTTGCAACCGATGTTGGGTAAGGTGTCCGGTGTCATGGTGTCGAGACCACGGGGATGAAGAATTGTTGCGGAAGCTTGAAGTTAGATTGGCGACACGCACATGAAACACGAACACAAAAGGAAAACAGTCAAAAACGGGGTTGTTAGAAAAGTCGGCGACCAAACCGGCGACACCGGACCAGCGCCAAATGTTCCGGCGGTGATTTTGGCGGTGCCATCTCACAGCGGAGCGTTCGGCGGCAGGGTCGGTTAGCCGGATTGCTCGCCGGAGTGAGTTCATGAATAACACCAAAAGTCAAATCGAAAAATTTCTTGGAAAATTGGGCGAAATTGGGCTAGGGAAAGGTCAAGGGAGGTAGATCGACACCCAAAGCAACAGATCTATGGATCTAAACAACGAAAAACTCACCAAAACCAGAGATCGATCCGAAGGTTGTGAGGCTATTTTTTTGGGAGATTTTTGAATTCATGATGGGTAGAAGAAAAATTGGGGTGAAAATCGTGATCAACCTTTTCTCTTGATACCAATATATTAGGGTATGACCCTTAAAATGGCCGATATTTCACGATTTCATGGGGGATTCGTGGTGGAGGGGTGAGGGGAAGAGTATGAACCCAATGAACACGAACTGCGAAAAAGGGCAAACACACGCAAAAAACACAAACGCAAATAAAACGCCTTTGGCTCAGACCAGTGGCTACCGTTCTGATGATGACATCCCTATAGTTACTGTAACATCCCAAAAATCATGATTTCAAAGTTTGCACATCATTCATGCATTCATAATCATTTTTAGGATCATTTCTTCAAAAACATAAACTTTGTGATCTATTATTTTATGTAAGCAAGGCAATGGACATATTGCTACCTTCTCATAATAAAAATACTTATTCTATTCAGTAAGGATTTGATCATGAACTTGAGTGATGTTTATAAAGTTTGGTCAAAGTTTTCAAAAACCAAATTTATGAATTAGAAACCATTCATATACTAATTATAAACATTTAATTAGGGCATGGTTTATATTTCATTTTCAAACCCAATTTGAATTTGAGTGTGAATAAGTGTTTTACACACCCCAGGATACAAGAATCACAATACAAAAGTTTCGAGAAAATTTCAATTGAAACAGATTTGAAATGGGCATTTGAATTCAAACCAGAAAATCAAATCAGAAATGGAAAAATATAAAAGAAACGAACACGGGCCGGCGCCACCCTTTCGGCCCAGAAGCTAAAGCAGCCCACCCGGGGTTTTACTTCTCCCTCTGTTTCTCACTCAAACCGCACACACCCCCTCACTGACGCTCTGACCCCACCATCCACCTCAGCATCGTCGTCAATCACGCGCCGGAGGAACTGCTCCCCGCGGCCGTTTCTCCGATTTGATTCAGCGCTTGATTGCGAGTAAACGCCAGCATGATTTCCTCTCTCGCCCCGGCTACTTAACCTCATCCTCCTTCCGCTCATTTCCCCTCAAGCCACAACCACAGAGAGCCACCAGGCTGCCCGCAATCGAGCTCACTCCGCAGCTGTACTAACGAACTCCGACAGCGAATTCTGGTGAGAACTCCCCGCCCCTTGCCTCCTGGTCTTGCTAGCGCGTTCCCTGCATCCTTGTGCATCGTTTAACACCTTTGCTGTGTGCTAGGACAACCCCGAACATCGGCAACGTCGACGACTGCGCGAGCCCGACGAAGCGCTCAACTCCGGCGAGCTGTTCTGGTTAGTCCCGAGCGCGCCTTGCCCTCTCTTTGATACTCGCTTGACCAGCATCGCTTCCTGCATCTGACACGCTACTTATTTCTCTCTGGCATGATCTACATCCTCGGCAACATCGACGAACAGCCGTGCCCGACGCCTTCACGAACTCCGACGAGCAATCCCTGACGACTCCGAGCGCCCCTCCGCCAACGAAGACCACCTTGAGCTCCAGCATCGTCACGCGAACACAGTGAGCAACCCCACTGCCCTTCTCGCTTCCTATAACGCTGGCGACATCACCGTCTGACCGCGCCACCGCCAGCCACTGTCGCAGCGCCGCTGACTTTTGGTCTGTTTGATGTGGGCCGTTAGATCTAGATCGGGCGTGTAGGAATAGATCACTTAAACGAAGGGGTAAGTTAGATCTGAGCCGTGCGATGCGTTTTAATCCAACGGCCCGCGAGCGTGATCCAGTGCGAAGCGGTATCGACCAATCAGAAAGCGCCGCGTGGCCTGTGTTTTGATTTAAAATCTAGAATTAGATCTATTAGTTGTTCAAACTTGCAAAATTCATAACTTTTGATCCACACGTTCAAATTTTGTAAATTTTATATCATTGGAATCAGGAGAAAGAATTCTATACAATTATGCACTTTGTTTAATAAATTGCATCTGTAAAATGGGTTGTTTTTGCAGAGACATTTATAAGCTTATTTTGTATATAAAAATTGTATGGAAAATGTTCTAAGGGCCAAATTAATTTTATTTAGTGTATAATTGTTTTGTTTATGATTCAGTACTGTTCCACTTGTCTTGTTTGATTTAGAAAATCATCACATGGAATTTGCATGCATTCATATATTTTTGCTTGTTTATTTTGATATGTGAATTTGGTGCTATGATTTTATGTGTAGACTTTGGTGCTAGTGGTGATTGTGATTGTGAGGATTGTTGCTACTCCCCCAACTACCAAGGCAAGTGGTGCTTCATATTTTTGTCCCTATATTTTGACTATGCACTAGAAATATTTTGTATAGGCTTGCATGCGTATTTTTGCTAAGTATCTATATGCTATGCTTGGGAAATCCTAGCAGATGGAAGAAACTAAGTACTTAGCCATGTCCCTCGTATTGGACATTTTGAGCATCAAGACATGGAAGCTATCAAGAATCTCCTCATCCCAATTTTTTAAGTTAAAACTTGTGGTTGAACAAGGGAGAAGGTTCACCAATTTCTATTGGTGGTTCCTTGGGTGTTTTTTCCAAACAAAACTTAGTGTTTTCAACTGATAGGTAAAATCTATTTTGAGCAAAGCAAGCCTAAGCTACACTTAGCCAAATACATGTAGTAACTAGATGCTAATATTCTACTAAGGTATCACTTGCCAATACTATTCCAATGTATTGACCCACTGTGGCTGTAACTTGTGATGTTGCAGGTTACTCTGATGATGATTAGGGGTTATGAGTCTACACTCAACATGCTTGCCTGTGGCACATGAAGATGAAGACTTCTATTTTATATTGTTAAGTTAAACTCTTGTACTAGCCTAGGGCTAAGGAGTTGTAAAAGACTATGTTATCTCTGGAATGACGATGTAATAATGACCTTTGTTTCTGTGTACTTCATCTTAAACTGTGGATGCTAGCAATTGATCCAGGGACTAGCATTGCAATCACAGGGATCTTTACCTTTATAAAGGTGGGATCTTACAGATGGTATCAGAGCGCTGTGTTGCCTGTAGGATTATGACCCTAGGATTGGATTAGAAACCACTAAGGAAATTTTTTCAACAATTTCCACACCTGTCTTTTATTCTCGTAAACTTTTCTAACCTTCTTTCTCATCTCTATTTGTAGATGAACTCCATCAACGAAGCCGTGAGGAAGGGACCACTCATGACCATGACCTTGGAGTGTGAGACAGAATTCCCCAAGGCCCTCAAGAACCTCATGGTTACCATGGGGATACATGGTGCAGCTGTGTACAAAGGATTCCCCATGATGGATGAAGGAGTAGAGTACTGGTGGGTGCAACTTCACTTGTACAAAAACAAGGAAGACAACCACAAGGAGTCAGGATTCTACATGGTCACCAACTCAGAAATGCACACAACATTCTTTGACTCTGCAAGAAATGCAGCTTGGAATGCCATCAAGGAGCTTGGTGATAGACTCAAGTGCAGAATGCTTAACACCCAAAATGATCTTAGGGAATAAAAGAAGCATACCCAAGAGTTAGAGGCTACCAACCAACAATTAAGAGAAGACATCATAGACTTAGCAATGGAGTCATGTGATCAAGATCGACAGATTGCCTCTAGGGATGCCCTGTTAGCCAACTTGGCAAGTGAGTTGGGATTGTAATGTACTTCGTTAGTTGGACCACCACACTTATCGTTTTATTTCCAAAAATTTATCTAAGTTATGTTGAACCTTTGATGCTTGTAATAGATTTGTGTATGCCATGACTTGTGTGATTGTTGCAAAAGATATGCTTGTGATATTTTGTCTTGTGATCTATCTCTATTGATGTTGATTCTAACTTCTCTCTATCTTATAAAATAGATGCCTAATGTTATTATCAACACGGCCGAGGAGTTAAAGGGAACTCGTTCTCATTGAGATCACTAGCATGCTCAACCTTCCACTTCCTAGCATCATGACGCTTCCCCTCACCAAGTTTGAGAGGAAGGACCTTTGGGGCTTCAGAGTCACTCGGCCCAAACGCCATGCAGAGCCAACCACAGATACCATCACTTTCAAGCTGATGCATGACGACAAGGAGAAAGGCCTAGATGTGGTCATGCAGGAGTTACTTGGGCGCCTGGTAGGGAGACACTCCAGAGAGCTTAGAGGTCTTTACTTTCACCCCTTCGGGAGACGCGACGAGGAGGGTGAGGCTATTGACTTCGAGGATGCTGCTAGAGAGACGGTGGAGCTGATTCTTCTGTACCTTCAGGACCTATAGTTTCTTATTAGGCACCTAGATACTGATAGGACCAACGTCATGCTTAGAAATGACGAGCTCCAGGTGCAGCTTCGTGAGAAGGACAAGCTCTTCGCGGAGCAAGACGAGATAGTCAAGGAAATGGAGGCCAAGCTTTGAAAGTCAGGACAAGAAATTCAAGAGCCAGGAGAAGAGAGTCCAAGACCGGAACAAGAAGATCCGGGAGATGAAGGAAGAGACGGAGGCCAAGGACTTCGAGCTCGAGCATCAGCAGGGAGTGATCGAGAGGCTTCGCTCACAGAAGAGGGCTCTTAAGGCCAAGATATAGGCCTTGACTACCAATGTTGGGGAGTACAAGACCGCTATGGAGAATCCAGGTCTTACACTTGTTGATGTGGAGGTTGATGCGGAGGAGTAGTGATGACTACTCAATTATCTTTCATTTACCATGCTTATGATTATTGAGTCGCAATGACCATCCAACATGTGGGTGGATTGCTATGGTGTGTTTGTTTTTCCAAACTTGTTGTTTACGTCGTTTGAACCTTATGTTATTTTGATGCTTGATTTGGTGATTGTCTATGTAATGTTTTGTGCATAATAAACATCTATGGGTATCTCATTCTTATCCTTATGAAAACCACAGATGCCTCCTCGACGTGCCAACCCCAACCCAAACAACAACAATGTCACCCCCGAGATGCAGCAGCTGATGACAGCACAGGCACATCTGATGTAGATGATGACCACTTTTATGCAGAATCAGAACAACAACAACAACAACAACAACAACAACAACAACAACAACAACAACAACAACAACAACAACAACAACAACAACAACAACAACAACAACAACAACAACAACAACAACAACAACAAAAACAACAACAACAACAACAACAACAACAACAACAACAACAACAACAACAACAACAACAACAACAACAACAACAACAACAACAACAACAACAACAACAACAACAAAAACAAAAACAACAACAACAACAAAAACAAAAACAAAAACAAAAACAACAACAATCCGAATAATCCACCAGGGTTTGACATGATCACCAAATTCCTAAGACTAAGGCCTGCAAAGTTCTTAGGAACTACTGATCCCATGGTGGCCAATGATTGGCTACGTTCGGTGAACAAGGATTTGGTAACTGTCGGCTGCACCGACGAGGAGAAGGTCAGGTTTGCAGCACATCTGTTGGAAGGACCAACAGCTACTTGGTGGGATAACTTCCAGATCACCACTCCCATTGAGGATGTGACATGGGCTATCTTTGAAGATGGATTCCGTACAGCTCACATCTCATCCGGGGTGATGAATTTGAAGAAGGAGTTCCATAACCTGAAACAGCGTCACCGCAGCGTGGCTGAATAAATTGAGGAGTTCAACAATCTGGCGCGTTATGCACCGGATGAAGTTGATACTGATGCCAAGAGGAAGGAGAAATTCCTCGAAGGACTGAACGATGAACTGAATCTGCAGCTATCTGTTGCATATGTTCCAACCTACCAATCACTTTGTGGCAAGGCTACCATCTTGGAGAACAAGATGAAACAGGTTGAAAGCAGAAAGAGGAAGCACAACTTTGACAAGCACAGCTCGGGATCGTCTCACAAGCGTTCCCATCATGATGATAGTGGGAGTTCTGGATCCCACAAACATGAAAAGCACAACAACCACCACAGCCACAACCGCCATCATGACAACAAGCATCACCGTAGTCATGATAATGACAAGTACAAGAACCACAAGAGTGGACACAAGAGTCACCACAGTGGAAGTGGAAGTGGTAGTCAGCCTGCAAAGAGGGATATCAGTCAGGTTGAATGTTTCAAGTGTAAGAAGATGGGGCATTATGCAAATGAGTGCCCAGAAAATAAAGTTGAAGGAACCACTAAGCCCAACCCTTTCCAGAAGGTACAAGTGAACCACATCAATGTGGAAGAGATTTATGAGGAACCTGATGTTGTGGCTGGTAAGTTCAAACTCAATTCTACTCCAGCACTTGTTCTTTTTGATACTGGCGCATCGCATTCATTCATATCAAGAGCATTTGTTGATAGAAATGGGTTTCCAACTAAAACTATTGGGTGTCCTATAAAAGTAAGTTCTCCTGGTGGAGAAATTATAGTGAACTCAGGATGTCATGATCTAGTCATAGAGTTTGGGAAGTATAAATTTCCAGTGAGTCTGATAATCCTAAATTCCCAAGGATTGGATGTCATTTTGGGAATGGACTGGATGACTAAGTTTAAGGGAGTACTTGATTGTGCCAATCATACTGTCACACTCACAACCCCGGATGATAAAAGGATTAGATTCAAGACTAACTTTGAATCAAAAGGGAGTAAGCTAAATTCTCTTAAGGGGGTTAGCATAGATAGTGTACCAATTGTGAGAGAATATCCGAATGTGTTTCCGGAAGAATTGCCGGGAATGCCACCAGATAGAGATGTGGAATTTCTGATTGACTTTCTGCCAGGATCAGGACCAATAGCAAAGAGACCTTACAAGATGTCAGTTGATGAGTTGAAAGAACTCAAGAAACAACTTGGAGAACAGTTGCAGAAAGGATTTATTCAACCAAGTTCTTCATCTTGGGGAGCACCAGTCTTGTTTGTGGAAAAGAAAGATAGAAGTCAAAGATTATGCATCGATTATCGTTCGCTCAATGAGGTGACTATCAAGAACAAATATCCTTTGCCCAGAATCAATGACTTGTTTGATCAGTTAGAAGGAGCCTGTGTGTTCTCAAAGATTGATCTCCGGTCAGGTTATTTTCAGCTTAAGATAAGGGAACAAGACATACCTAAGACAGCTTTCACCACCAGGTATGGATTATACGAGTACACCGTGATGCCATTTGGTTTGACCAATGCCCCAGCTTACTTCATGAATATGATGAACAAGGTGTTCATGGAGTTCCTTGACAAGTTTGTTGTCGTTTTCATCAATGACATTTTGATCTACTCCAAGAGCAAAGAGGAGCATGAAGGACATTTACGCTTGATACTTGAGAAACTTAGAGAGCATAAGTTGTATGCCAAATTCAGCAAGTGTGAATTTTGGCTGAATGAAGTTGGATTTCTTGGACACATTGGTTCAGGATATGGTGTAGTAGTTGACCCCGCAAAAGTGTCAGCTGTAACTGAATAGGAATCTCCTAAGTCAGTGAAAGAAGTTCGTAGTTTCCTTGGCTTGGCAGGATACTATAGAAGATTCATTGAGAATTTCTCCAAGGTAGCTAAGCCAATGACGGAGTTACTAAAGAAATACAAGAAATTTGCTTGGACTGAAGGATGTGAACTCAGTTTCCAAGAGTTGAAGAAGAGACTAGTGACAGCACCAGTCTTATGTATGCCAGATTTGGAGAAGGATTTCCAAGTTTATTGTGATGCATCCCATCATGGATTAGGTGCAGTTCTGATGCAAGAAGGGAAAGTTGTGGCTTATTCCTCGAGACAACTCAAAACTCATGAGGTAAATTACCCTACTCATGATTTGGAGTTAGCCTCTGTTGTCCATGCACTCAAAACATGGAGACATTATCTTTTAGGAAAGCGATGTGAAGTGTTCACAGATCACAAAAGTTTGAAGTATATCTTCACTCAGAAAGAAATCAACATGAGACAAAGGAGATGGCTAGAACTCATCAAGGACTATGACGTGAGTTTGCAATACCACCCCGGTAAAGCAAATGTTGTAGCAGATGCACTAAGCCGTAAGGTGTTTGTGAATGGCCTTACTAAGGGAGAGTTGCCAGATGATCTGTGTACCCAATTTAGAGACCTTAGATTGGAGATTGTGCCTAAGGGACATCTCATGTCATTGGATGTTCAACCCACCTTGTTGGACAAAATCAAGGAAGCCCAAAAGACGAACAAGGAAACTGAAGAGATTAAGGAAAAGATTGGTAAAGGAAAAGCCAAAGGATTCCATGAAGACGAACATGGTAATTTATGGTATGGAAAACGTATCTGTGTTCCGCATGATCCGGAGCTTCAGAAACTAATATTACAAGAAGCACACAACTCACCATAATCCATTCATCCGGGTAACACCAAAATGTACATGGATATGAAGGAAAGATTTTGGTGGAATAATCTCAAGAAAGACATCGCCGAACATATTGCTTTGTGTGATGTATGTAGTAGAGTGAAAGCGGAACATCAGAAACCAGCAGGATTGTTACAACCACTACCTATTCCTGATTGGAAGTGGGACAATATTGGCATGGATTTCATCACCGGGTTGCCAAGGACCAGGTCAGGATATGATTCTATTTGGGTAGTAGTGGATCGCCTAACTAAAGTGGCTCATTTCATACCCGTGAAGACAACCTATACAAGTGCTAAGTTGGCCAAGATCTATATGAATAGGATTGTGTGTCTGCATGGAGTACCCAAGAGTATTGTGTCTGATAGGGGATCTCAATTCACTTCTCATTTTTGGAGGAAACTGCACGAGTCATTGGAAACGAGATTGGAATTCAGTACTGCTTTTCATCCCCAGACCGATGGACAGACAGAAAGGACCAACCAGATTCTAGAGGATATGTTGAGGGCATGTGCCCTAGACTATGGAGCTAGTGGGGATGAAAGTCTGCCTTACGCAGAATTCTCTTACAACAACAGCTATCAAGCCAGTATTGAGATGGCACCGTTTGAGTTTCTCTATGGGAGAAAGTGTACTACCCCATTACTATGGAATGGTGTGGGAGAAAGAAACTTGTTCGGGCCAGAACTAATCAAAGAGGCTGAAGATAAAGTCAAGCTAGTAAAGGACAGATTGAAGATAGCACAGTCCCGACAGAAGAGCTATGCAGATCCTAAGCGTAGATAAGTCACCTATGAGGTGGGTGATAGAGCTTATCTTAGAGTGTCACAACTTCGTGGAGTGAAGATATTTGGAGTCAAAGGAAAATTGGCCCTAAGATATGTTGGACCATTCAAGATTCTGAGTCGTAAAGGAGAAGTAGCTTATGAAATTGAACTGCCGAAATCTTTGTCTGCCGTTCACAATGTGTTTCATGTGAGTCAGCTAAAGAAATGCCATCCAGAGATGGAAGAGACTTCTTTGAAGGATACTATACCTTTGGAGGAGGTCCATTTGGAAAGTGATCTTACCTATGAAGAAAAACCTATCAAGATTCTGGAGACTGCAGAAAGAGTTACTCGGACAAAGACTATCAAATTTTGCAAAGTTTAGTGGAACCATCATTCCGAAGAAGAAGCAACATGGGAAAGAGAGGATGACCTTCAGAAAGACCACCCTCACCTATTTGCTAGCCAATCCGAATCTCGAGGGCGAGATTCACCTTAAGGGGGTTAGATTTGTAACATCCCAAAAATCATGATTTCAAAGTTTGCACATCATTCATGCATTCATAATCATTTTTAGGATCATTTCTTCAAAAACAGAAACTTTGTGATCTATTATTTTATGTAAGCAAGGCAATGGCCATATTGCTACCTTCTCATAAGAAAAATACTTATTCTATTCAGTAAGGATTTGATCATGAACTTGAGTGATGTTTATAAAGTTTGGTCAAAGGTTTCAAAAACCAAATTTATGAATTAGAAACCATTCATATACTAATTATAAACATTTAATTAGGGCATGGTTTAAATTTAATTTTCAAACCCAATTTGAATTTGAGTGTGAATAAGTGTTTTACACACCCCAGGATACAAGAATCACAATACAAAAGTTTGGAGAAAATTTCAATTAAAACAGATTTGAAATGGGCATTTGAATTCAAACCAGAAAATCAAATCATAAATGGAAAAAGATAAAAGAAACGAACACGGGTCGGCGCCACCCTTTCGGCCCAGAAGCTAAAGCAGCCCACCCGGGGTTTTCCTTCTCCCTCTGTTTCTCACTCAAACCGCGCACACCCCCTCACTGACGCTCCGACCCCACCATCCACCTCAGCATCGTCGTCAATCATGCGCCGGAGGAACTGCTCCCCACGGCCGTTTCTCCGATTTGATTATGCGCTTGATTGTGAGTAAACACAAGCGTGAGTTCCTCTCTCGCCCCGGCTACTTAACCTCCTCCTCCTTCTGCTCATTTCCCCTCAAGCCACAACCACAGAGAGCCACCAGGCTGCCAGCAATCGAGCTCACTCCGCCGCTATACTGACGAACTCCGGCAGCGAATTCCGGTGAGAACTCCCCGCCCCTTGCCTCCTGGTCTTGCTAGCGCGTTCCCTGCATCCTTGCACATCGTTTAACACCTTTGTTGTGTGCTAGGACAACCCCAAACGTCGGCAACGTCGACGATTGCGCGAGCCCGACGAAGCACTCAACTCCGGTGAGCTGTTCTGGTTAGTCCCGAGCGCGCCTTGCCCTCTCTTTGATACTCGCTTGACCAGCATCGCTTCCCGCATCTGACGAGCTACTTATTTCTCTCTGGCATGATCTACATCCTCGACAATGTCGACGAATAGCCATGCCCGACGCCTTCACGAACTCCGGCGAGAAATCCCTGACGACTCCGAGCGCCCCTCCGCCAACGAAGACCACCGTGATCTCCAGCATCGTCACGCGAACACGGTGAGCTACCCCACTGCCCTTCTCGCTTCCTATAACGCCGACGACATCACCGTCTGACCGCGCCGCCGCCAGCCACCGTCGCAGCGCCGCTGACTTTTGGTCTGTTTGATGTGGGCCGTTAGATCTAGATCGGGCGTGTAGGAATAGATTACTTAAACGAAGGGGTAAGTTAGATCTGAGCCATGAAGGGATACGGGTAGGCTACACTAGCGCAAATCAAAATTTTCTACCGCGTAAACCAGGAATAATGTTGTCATAGATCACGGGATTACCACTAGATGCGCAGTTGCGGAATTGATGAAGCGCGTCGAGGCAGTGCAGACGATCTACGTCTCCTCCTTGTCCTCGTCCCACGAGCAGCTCCCCTTGCGCGGCTCGTCCAAGCGCTACAGATGCAGCGCCTTCGAGGTATCCACACGTACAGGGTGGAAGCGTCAGACGCCGGACTGCTAGGTCCGCGCGTGCAACACAGGCGTGAGGAGTGGCAGCTGGGAATGATCTGAGGTCTAACCCTGGTCAGCTCGCCCCACCCTCTCTTATATAGGCGTCCCTAATGGGCTTCTACATTAGCAGCCCATTAGTAGCCTGATCCTGGTCTAATTCGGATCCAATCCTCATTAGGCTTCCAGCCCCTTAAGTGTGTGACCCTATAGGTTCATATGCATATAGACATGACACGAATACACTTATTCTGTCAATAGTTGGTAGAGGCCTCTAGCAAGATGTGCCAACTCCTAAATGCATACAAAGATCATATCGGGCGAACCATCACAAGGTTTAGTACATGTCTTTCCTTTTGCCTCACGATATTTGGACTAGCTCCAAGCCGACCTCCCTTTCTCGATACTGTGATTCAGAATCCCTTTACTAGGTTAACTCTTAACCATATGTATCACGACCATGCATTTCTGGATCCGATCACTCGAGGAGCCCAGAGATATCTCTCTCAAGTAGAGAGGGGGCAAATCCCATCTTGATTGACCATGCCTTGCCGCATGCTTCAGGACAAACCCGAAAGCTACCTTTTTAACTACCCTGTTACGGTGCAGCGTTTGATAGCCCCAAAGTAAGTCGATTCACATCTCAAGTACATGCGACAATCTCAGGTCTAAGGACAAAACGTACACGATGTGTAGAGAGAGAGTTGCAACTAATTGCCAGTCTCAGGTTGGTTCAGTCCAACCTCATGTTCATAACATGTGTCCACATCATTGGTTTGACATCTCCATGTCTATGACTTGCGAAACATAATTGCCAATCAATACAAGTTGCCTGATATGGATATTCAAGGAACATTACAATAACTCATGGATACATATGAAATATAATCATCTCTATGATTGCCTCTAGGCATATTTCCTTCAAGTTGTGCGATGCGTTTTAATCCAACGGCCCGCGAGCGTGATCCAGTGCGAAGCGGTATCGACTAATCAGAAAGTGCCGCGTGGCCTGTGTTTTGATTTAAAATCTAAAATCAGATCTATTAGTTTTTCAAACTTGCAAAATTCATAACTTTTGATCCACACATTCAAATTTTGTAAATTTTATATCATTGGAATCAGGAGAAAGAATTATATCCAATTATGCACTTTTTTTAATAAATTGCATCCGTAAAATGGGTTGTTTTTGCAGAGACATTTATAAGCTTATTTTGTATATAAAAATTGTATGGAAAATGTTCTAAGGGCCAAATTAATTTTATTTAGTGTATAATTGTTTTTTTATGATTCAATACTGTTCCACTTGTCTTGTTGATTTAGAAAATCATCACATGGCATTTGCATGCATTCATATATTTTTGCTTGTTTATTTTGATATGTGAATTTGGTGCTATGATTTTATGTGTAGATTTTGGTGCTAGTGGTGATTGTGATTGTGAGGATTGTTGCTACTCCCCCAACTACCAAGGCAAATGGTGCTTCATATTTTTGTCCCTATATTTTTACTATGCACTAGAAATATTTTGTATAGGCTTGCATGAGTATTTTTACTAAGTATCTATATGTTATGCTTGGGAAATCCTAGTAGTTGTAGAATTGTTAGAATTCTCTAAAGTTAAGATACTTGCTATTGCTATGCTTAGCCTAGCTAGTAGCAACCAATGGTGGAATATATACATGCTATGGAAAAATATTGCTAAGTCTTGGACTTATGGTTTTGCTTAATAAAACAACTAAGTGAATGAAACACCTGGGTGGAATGGTAATTGCTTGGTGGTTTTTGGTTGAGTGGTTACACAAGGCCCATTTCTATGGTTTACCTTGTGTATCTCACTTGTGGACTGCCACCCAGGAACAAAGGGATTTGAGATGCCAAATGTTAAGAAGCTTCTAGTGCAACCACATGGCATTATGGGCTCTGCCTGGATCATATAGGTTGCAATAACTTAGCAATTTGGACAGTTGGTGGTAGAGGGATGATAGGATGGAACACGTCCATTTGGTCTAAGGGAAGGCTTCTGAAAGGTCATGTCTTGGTGAAAATCAAGTCTTGTGGGGAAAGTGCACAACCTCTGCAGATGGAAGAAACTAAGTACTTAGCCATGTCCCTCGTATTGGACATTTTGAGCATCAAGACATGGAAGCTATCAAGAATCTCCTCATCCCAATTTTTTTAAGTTAAAACTTGTGGTTGAACAAGGGAGAAGGTTCACCAATTTCTATTGGTGGTTCCTTGGGTGTTTTTGCCAAACAAAACTTAGTGTTTTCAACTGATAGGTAAAATCTATTTTGAGCAAAGCAAGCCTAAGCTACACTTAGCCAAATACATGTAGTAACTAGATGCTAATATTCTACTAAGGTATCACTTGCCAATACTATTCCAATGTATTGAACCACTGTGGCTGTAACTTGTGATGTTACAGGTTACTCTAATGATGATTAGGGGTTATGAGTCTACACTCAACATGCTTGCCTATGGCGCATGAAGATGAAGACTTCTATTTTATATTGTTAAGTTAAACTATTGTACTAGCCTATGGCTAAGGAGTTGTAAAAGACTATGTTATCTCTGGAATGACGATGTAATAATGACCTTTGTTTCTGTGTACTTCATCTTAAACTGTGGATGCTAGAAATTGATCTAGGGACTAGCATTGCAATCACAGGGATCTTTACCTTTATAAAGGTGGGATCTTACACTTACACATGCCCCAATTACTACTAAAGATGTTCCAGCTGCTGTTAAGAAGGATCAGTCCAATGATATCAGAATTGGACCCATTACAAGAGCCCGTGCTAAGCTACTAGGACAACATGTGAATTTGTTTCTTAATGAGCCTGATGTTTTACTTAATGAGAATTTTATACTGCATAAGTCTTTGTATTATTGTATGATCAGGTACAAGGGAGAAGAAGGTATAGCACGGAGCGAGGAGCTAAAGAAAATGGAGCATGGCGTGTTGATCAATGAAGCAAGAACAAGGGAGGAGAGGGAGGAAGCGCAAGGAGCTACAAAGGACGAGATCAACACCTGGCAGAGTCTCTGCCACGGCAGAGAAACGATGCCAAATCCTGCCATGGCAGGCTGTCGCGGCACAGAATCTGGTTGAAACTCTGCCACGACAGAGTCCTGCCGTGGCACGTTTCAGGCCTATTATTCTATCACGGTAAGGAGCAGGCCTGCGCGCCTAAAGACTGTCCCACCTGGGTCAACATGTATCTTAGTTGTAATCGTTTGCGTCTTGGACTCATATCCTAGCCTCCCCCTTAGCTCTTAAATAGATGGGGCACCACATCTAGCTAGTTAGACGATGTTAAAATATTTTGGAGTTGTTTCTATCTAGAACCTCTGGAATTACTTGTGATCGATTTCTACCAACTACAATTGAGTGTGATTTGTTGTTCCACTAGGAATTAGTAGATTGCATACTACTGTTCATGGTCGATGGCTAGGTGCGCAAGAGCATGGTGTTGTGAATATCCCACAGGTTTCGAGAGCTGTTGCATTGGCATCACGGTTCGAGCGGGAGAGTTCATAGCTACAGGCTAGTTATCATCCACCCACCATCATCATCGATAAGTGCTTGCGGAGAATATCGGGCCACCCCATATCATCTTGGTATCAGAT
This sequence comes from Avena sativa, assembly GCA_916181665.1. Lineage (NCBI taxonomy): Eukaryota > Viridiplantae > Streptophyta > Magnoliopsida > Poales > Poaceae > Avena > Avena sativa. The sequence goes on along the minus strand of OV702284.1, from coordinate 248,769,428 downwards.
TTCCTTATTTACTTGGTGAGCATCCGCAAATCCATCCATAGATTAGTTTACTTTTTGTCCTATACAGAAAAAGCCTCACAAAAAGAATTGCCATAGCCTAGATTGCATTACTTTCAAGTACTAGTTGCTAGTCGTCTTCCACCTTTAGATCTGATCTAGATTTCTTATAGTAGTAGTAGTTTTATTTCTAGTTGCAAGTCGAGTTTATCATAGTTTCCTCCGCCATCACCTCAAATCCGATCCAAGCAAAGAGTCCTGGTAGTTTACTTTTGTCAATTCGGATTCCCCAAAAAAATTCGGTGTCCATATCTGTCGTGGCACAAAAACACGCTGGTTTTCTGCCGCGCGCCTGCAGAGTCCTGCCACGGCACATGTCTGCTGTTTTTTCCCGCCGCACATTAGAGTCCTTCCGCGGCATGATTTCCTGCTGATTTTCTGCCGCGGGCTGCCACTCCTTCCGTGACACGGTTTTAGCCAGTTTTTCTGCCACGACAACTCCACCACCACTACTTTTGAACATTGTTTTCTTACAAACCTTAGCCACAACCATTCATTCATAGGTGTTAGGAACTTGCCCATTGAGACTAGTTTCCGCTCCTCTAGGCTGCTTATAGGTTTTGGTGATGTTTTTATAATTTGGCAGTGATCAAAGTGTGCTTCATAGTATATAAAAAAAGAGAATATAGCAAAATAAAAAGTAAAGAGAAAAAGGATTGTATAAAAAAAGAGAGAATTGTGCAAGAGGCCTACTGATTTCTTTGTGGACCGGTAGATTGAGCAATATTGTGCCTATGACATTGAGACTTGCTAGTGTCTCTCCAGCATAGTGCAACACCCTTCATAGTTGCTTTGCCATGCTTATCTCCATCGTGTGTGTTTCTTGGGTTATCGAGCGATCAACACTAGGACTTGTTTGTAGTGTAGTAAGGATACCATACCTACAGCTCCACCATAAATAACATGTGTGCCCTGTGATCGTTCTCCATACCCTCAATATTCACTTCATCACATCAGCGCATTCGTTGTTGATTTCGATTTGGTAAAGCATCACTATTCACTTTGGAACAGTAAGATCTGCTTTCTTGTCAGTTGGAGTGAGTTGTAAGTGTTTCACCATATCGATTTTGATTTTTTCACTAACCTCCTAATCATGTCTGCTAGTGATGCTGATGTTGTGGAACAGAAAAATAAGGATGAAGAGCTTGTTAATTGGCGGGAATATGAAGCATTGAAGTCCCATTTGACATGTGTGTTCAACCACACAACAGATGCCATTAACAAGAATATTCAGGACGTGCAAGTGACTTTGGAAGCGAATCTTGAGGCAGTCGCCAACATACAAACAAAAGTGACAGCTATCAACACCAATGTCACAGCTTTGCAGCGTTCTATTGAGGCTTTGACAATAGCAATTGTACAAAGGCAGCAACAACCATATTATGATGCCCATGAAGATGAAGAAGGAAGTAATGTCGGGGATGGTCAACATACAAATCAGGTTGGCAGTGGTCGTGCTCCTCCTCCTGTTCATGGACGTGGCTTTGCTCCAATTGGGCATGCTCAGCATCTACCCCAAATCCCTGAGGATGGTTTGGGTAAGCCAAAATTCTCAATTCCCAAATTTGATGGTTTGCTTGATCCTGAAGATTACCTCACATGGGAGTTGAAGATTGAGAAACTGTGGCATTTGCATGAGTATACAGAAGATAAGAAGGTAAAACTTGCAGTGTCAGAATTTGATGGATATGCATTGTGTTGGTGGGATGCTATTGTGACGACAATGAAGTGTCTGTGCAATCATGGAGAGAGATGAAGCGCATCATCAAGGACCGTTTTGTGCCCACTAACTATTTACGTTTAGTTTTTGATAAGTTGACAAACTTGAGAGAAGGAACCATGTCGGTTGATGAGTACTACATGGAGATGGAGATGCTTATGCAGCATGCTAGAGTTCGTGAATCTCTTGAGATGACCATGCAGAGATTTCTAAATAATTTTAAGCTACCAATCAAGAGCATTGTTCATCATCATAAATATGAGACTATGGATGAATTGCTGCGTCATGCAAGGGAGGACGAATCACATCTTGCTGAAGAATCTAGGGCGCGTGCAAGATATCCTTCCACCAGCCGTTTTTCAGCAAGGTCTACACCGCCACCGCATGCTCCTACAGCTGCTGCGGGTGCTGGAAACACTACTACATCTTCTTCCAAGCCTACACCTCAGCCATCTTATGGTTCACAAGCTAGGAAACCTACTGCTCCTGCTGCTAGCACGACTTCCAATATGTCAACGGGTCGTACTCATGATGTGGAGTGCCATACTTGTGGAGGAAAGGGACATTTCAAGAGGGATTTCCCAAACCGCAAAGTGATGTTTGTTAATGACAATGGTGAGTACGAGAGTGGAGATGAAGTTGATCTTGTTCATGATGACAATGGTTATGACAGTGAAGAAGGTCTAGATGCTTTTCCAGCACATGCATCAACCATTGTAGTATCTCTAGGTATACTGAGTGTGCAGCCTATTATTGATTCTCAGCGCTGCAACTTGTTCCAAACCAAAGCTCTAGTTGGCCCAAACAAAGCTTGCAAAGTAATCATTGATGGAGGCAGCTGCAGAAATCTTGCAAGCAAGGAGTTGTGTGCCAAGCTGAATTTGACATATTTACCTCATCCCAAGCCATACTACATACAATGGTTGAGTGAAAATGGTGAGATGAAGGTAAACCATATGGTACATGTGAATTTTGAGATAGGACCATACAAGGATTCAATTGATTTTGATGTGGTTCCTATGACTGTTTGCCATTTACTATTGGGTCGACCGTGGCTCTATGATCGTCATGTGCAACACAATGGCTGAGCCAATACATATCATTTGGAGTTCAAGGGAAAGAAAATCAATTTGCAGCCTATGACACCACAACAAATTGTCAATGAGTCTTGTCAGAAGATTGAAGTGAACTTACAATATGAACCTACTTCTAGGCGAGAGAGTGTTGAAACTGTGAGTGTTGTAAATGAGCCCAAAAAGAATGATATAATGAAAAGTGAGCGAGTGACTAATCTATTAATACTAGCCACCAAAGAGGACATGAGAGAATTTAGTGAGAATCCAACAGCCATGTCGCTTGTGCTCATGTATAAGGGTGAGGTTTTGGTTTATAACGACATGACCCCAATTTCTCTTGGTGTATCTACTGTTTTGCAGGATTTTGGTGATGTGTTTCCAGAAGATGTGCCAGCTAGATTGCCTCCATTTTGTGGCATTGAGCATCAGATAGACTTGATCCCGGCACCACATTACCAAACCGGGAACCATACCGAACCAACCCCGAAGAAACTAAAGAGATACAGAAACAAGTACATGCATTGCTCAACAAAGGGTATATTCGTGTCTCGCTTGGCCCTTTTGTTGTTCCTGTTATTTTAGTACCTAATAAAGATGGTACATGGCGCATGTGTGTAGATTGTAGAGCTATTAATAACATCACTATTCGATATTGTCATCCTATTCCACGCTTAGAGGATATGTTAGATGAATTGAGTGGTGCTGCTATTTTCTCTAAAATTGATTTGCATAGTGGATACCATAAAATTAGAATGAAACAAGGGGATGAATGGAAAACTGCTTTAAAAAAATTGGTGTCTACGAGTGGTTAGTTATGCCTTTTGGTCTTACTAATGCACCTAGTACATTCATGAGATTAATGAATCATGTTTTGAGAGAATACATTGATCATTTTGTGGTTGTTTATTTCGATGATATACTTATATACAGCCGTAATGAAGTTGACCATTGTGATCATATTTACACAAGTTTTGCAAGTGTTGCGTGATAATAAATTGTATGCTAATCTTGAGAAGTGCACATTTGCAAAAGATAAAGTTATATTCCTTGGATATGTTGTATCTAAGAATGGGATAGAAATAGATCAATCTAAAATTGAAACAATTCAAAATTGGCCTATTCCCATGAATGTTAGTCAAGTGCGTAGTTTCCATGGTTTAGCTGGTTTCTATAGGTGCTTTGTGAGAGATTTTAGCACTATTGCTGCACCATTAAATGAATTAACTAAGAAAGGTGTGCCATTGTATGGGGCACAACCCAAGATATTGCATTTGATACATTGAAACGTTTGCTTACTTCTGCACCTTTGCTTTCATTACCAGATTTTTCAAAGCAATTTGAAGTTGAATGTGATGCTAGTGGTATAGGAATTGGAGGCATTTTGATGCAAGAGGGTTGTCCTATAGCATATTTTTCTAAGAAACTCGTTGGTGCTAGACTGAATTTTCCTGTTTATGATAAAGAATTGTATGCACTTGTTAGATTTCTTGAGGTTTGGCAACACTATTTGTGGCCAAAAGAATTTATCAGACATTCTAATCATGAAGCATTGAAGTATCTTAAAGCTCAATCAAATTCACATAGATGCTTAGCTAGATGGGTTGAGTTTATTGATTCATTTCTTTACATCATTAAATATAAGAAAGGAAATGAGAATGTGGTTGCTGATGCATTATCTAGGAAGAACATGTTATTGGCACATCTTGATGTTAAATTCCTAGATTAGAGAGTATTTCTACGCTTTATGCAACTGATCATGATTTTTCTGAATCATGTGTGTTTTGAAAACTGCCTGGGATAAGTATCATCTACATGATGGATATTTGTTTAGAGCTAACAAACTATGCATTCTAGAATCGCCTTTGCGTTTGTTTCTAGTGCAGGAATGACATGTTGGAGGTTTGATGGGTCACTTTGGGCGTGATAAGACATTGCTCATGCTTGTTGATCATTTTTATTGACCCAAGATAAGGCGTGACGTCTATCGATTTGTGAGTCGCTGCATTACATGCAACAAGTCCAAATCAAAGATGAAGCCTCATGGTTTGTATACACCTCTCTCTGTGCCTACTACACCTTGGGAAGATATTAGCATGGACTTTTTTCTAGGTTTACCCAAAACTCAGAGAGGTCATGATTCTATATTTGTGGTAGTGGATAGATTCTCTACGATGGCTCATTTTATTGCCTGCCACAAAAGCAACGACGCGTCGCATGTTGCTAACCTGTTTATCAGGGACATCGTGAGATTACATGGAGTACCAAGGACGATTGTTTCTGACCATGATGTGAAGTTCATGAGCTACTTTTGGAAGAACTTATGGGGGAAGCTGGTAATGAAGCTGCTATTCAGTACTACTTGTCATCCCCAGACAGACGGTCAGACAGAGGTGGTGAATAGAACATTATAACAGCTATTGAGGATATGATAAAGAAGAATCTGCGGGAGTGGGAAGAGTGTTTGCCATAGGTTGAGTTTGCTTACAATAGGGTAGTGCATTCGACTACTCAGCTTTATCCTTTTGAGGTGGTGTATGGTTTCAAGCCATTGATGCCACTGGATTTGTTGCCTCTACCATTACATGACAGAGTTGATATGGAGGCATCAAAACATGCTGAATATGTGAAGTAAATCCATGAGAATACTTGAGATGCTATTGAGAAGAAAGGAAAGAACATTGTTGTTGCAAGGAATCAAGCAATAAAGGATATTTTGTTCAAGCCTGGAGACATGGTGTGGGTGCATCTGCGCAAGGATAGGTTCCCCAAGCTTCGAAAATATAAATTGAAGACCTGTGGTGCTGGCCCTTACAATGTGTTAGCCAAGATTAATGATAATGCCTACTCGATTGATATTCCTATTGATGAGTTTGGTGGAGTTAGCAACAGTTTCAACGTTGTTGATTTGTCACCATATGATGGAGAAGACCTTGGAGCATTGAGGTTGACGCCTTTTGCAGTGGGGAGATGATGAGGACATCCCTACAATTATACCTGCCCCAACTACTACTGAAGATGTTCCATTTGTTGCAAAGAAGGTTCTGTCCAATGATATTAGAATTGGACCAATTACAAGAGCTCGTGCTAAGCTACAAGAACAACAGGTGAACTTGTTTCTTAATGAACATTATGTTTTTATTAATGAGAACTTTATACTGCCTAAGTAATTGTATTATTGTATGATCAGGTACATTGGAGAAGAAGGCTTAGCAAGAGCGAGGAGCTGGAACACATGAAGCACAACATGATGATCGCCCAAGGATGCTCGAGGTAGGAGCGGGAGGAAGGCACGAGGGAAGATCACCAAGAAGAAGGCCAAATTCACAGCCAAGACCGGAGTGTCCAGCCCAGTCCACCCGGACTGTCCCCCCCCCCCCCCCCCCGAAGGATCCCCGAGGTGTGGACGTACTGTGTCCTAGATCGGACACTACCCGGACAACACCCAAAAACTTTGAAGTTTCCGGCATAATCGCACTATCCGGCGCACTCCGCCAGGAGTGTCCAGCCCACCCGGACTGTCCGGCCGAATTACACCGGAATGTCCGGCTGAATTACACCGGAATGTCCGACCGACAACCAATTCTGATCCGAGTTGGCATATATCAGTTTGAGTCGTACGCGTCTTAGTTTCGGTTTCTGGCCACCCCAGCCGCCATTATAAGCCCTGGGATGTCCCCATAGTTAGGGTTAGACCATGTTAAAACTATTTTGGAGTTGTTTATAATTAAGAACCTCTGGAATCACCCTGTGATAGAATTAACTGCAATTGTGTGTGATCTGTTGTTCCATGGGAATTAGTAGATTGCAAACTACCATTCGTGGTCGATGGCTACATGCGCAAGAGCGTGGTGTTGTGAATATCCCAAAGGGTTCGAGAGCTGTTGCATCGGCATCAGGGTTTGAGCGAGAGAGTTCATAGCTACAGGCTAGTTATCTATCATCCACCATCATTATCGACAAGTGCTTGCTGAGAAGATCGGGCCACCCCATATCATCGCGTCGCCGACCCACCGCCAAAACATCGCATCTGCGTGGCCGCCGGCAGAATTCTGGCGATGGACGCACCCTCCGGCACCCCTCCAAGCCCTCCCTACTCCATTCCACCTACTTCCATCGCCGCCTCCGTCGTGGCATCACCGAATGCGCCAAACCCTAGCGGTTCCACTGCCGGGAACACCGCCGCCCGATCCCTCTTCGTCCTGCCGCGCCCGATGCTACACACAAGCCCCGCTGTCACGCAGGTGGCCGCCGGCAAGGCGCGGCCGCCGACCAAGAGGAAGGTGCCCGACAAGCGCCTGTTGCCTACAATGGGTGCCGACAAGCCGCCAAACAAGGGGAAGGCTTTGGCTACTCGACGCGTGCAACAGCCTTCGCTGCCGGCTCCATCAAGCAATCATCCGCCGCCATCCGCCGACCCTTCCGGCACGCACATGGTGTTCGTTGAAGTGTCGGAAAGTTAAATGAAATTTAATTTTATTGATTTATTAGTTTAGATGCATACATTGGCAGAGAGCAATGAATTTTATTGCAATGTAGAGTCGATGATGCCGCTTTCATGGACGTAATGAATGTTCGATCTTCGTTCGCGAATGATGACATTGTTGAAGAGGAGGAATATGGGGATTTCGATGATGAAGGAGAGGGGTTGATTGAACGGCGCCCTACCGGTCGGTCAGCAAACTACACCATAGCGGTGGACAAGTTGCTTTGCAAGAGATGGTTGACAATTGGAATGGATCCAACAACCGGCTCCGACCAAATTAGAGAGACCTATTGGGTGAGGATGAAGGAGTACTTCGACGCCAACAAGTGGGAATGAGCGGAGCGTGCATTCTCTTCGGTCTCGTTGGTCGGGCATCAACACCAACTGTCAAAAGTGGGTGGGTGTGCAAGCCAATGTTGATGTCATTAACCCAAGTGGCACAAATGATATCGATAGGGTAAGCAATTATACTACTTTGTTGATCATCTTTACGCACGGTTGTTGATCATCTTCAAGGCAAGTTGTCAATGAAGAAGACGCAAAAGATGACGATGACTTGGAAAATGCGGAAGTGTAATATTGTCTCTTGCATTTGTATGCAAATTGTGTCTTGCACTTTATGTCCATTTGAACTATAATATTTTGTGTGTGTTTGTTGAACTATGTCATGATATGCAAATTGTGTGTTGGACTATGGTAGTTCATTTGATTGATGATTTATTTGAGTATTTGATCTTGTTGAATGCATAGTAGTGTGTGAATGTTGTTTTCCACCGGCATTGCGCGCTATATTTTGGAGCGCCCGGCAGAGGAGCATTTTTTGCGCCGGCGCTCGCGCTATAATTTAGCGCACGGTATACTTTTCTAGCGTGGGCGTAGCAACTTTTACAGCGCCGAAATATGGCGCGCCTATTGGAGATTGATATGGGTCTCCTTGTGGATTTACACTTAGGGTGGCCCGATCTTCACGGATTTGAGACGGGGAGTGAGGGGAACACGATGAACAAGATGAATGCAACACAAACGCAAGGTAAAGATACAAACGCATGCAAACACAACTTGACTTGATTTGCTTCCGTTGGTTCGAACAACCAATCCAATAGAATCCTCGGTGAGAGACCTTACGGTATAATCACCAAAGGAGAGATCGGAGCATATGATAGAATCCAAATCAAAGGAGCGAGTAGCAACCAAGTAGAATCCAAAAGGGGAGATACCTAGCACTACTAGAATCCTTGACAAGGAGAGACCAAACACTTGACGAGGGTCTTGACGACTTGGAGCGAACTCCAAGGCCTTGTACAACTCATAGATTAACTATAGATAGGGGTTCCAATATAGGGTTAGGCACATGCCTTCTTTCATCTTCAACTCTAGAGTTTCAAGGAGATAGTGGGGACTTATATATAGGCCATCCATGATCTAGGGGTAAAACATGCATAAACAGGAAGTTTTGGGCGTTACATGGGCCAGGCCCAACTCGAGGCGCGCAGGCCCAAAACACATGGTCCAGAGATTCTGGTGTACAGGTCTGGAGACTCCGGTCTGGACCAGATATACTAGTCATTCTTCGAAGGGGCATACAGACTGTCCTAGGCTTCGGTTTGGGGGTCGGTCCAAAGATGGATCGGAGACTCCGGTGACGTGGGCCGGAGACTTCGGTCTACAGGTCTGTAGACCCTGGTCTGGCTTCAGCAGCTTCTTGTGTCTTCTCTTCCATGCCTCTTGCTTGGGTGTCTTGGATCCAAGTTATTCCTTGGCGCATCGCATTCATATCATCATGGCATGTTTACTTTGCATAAATTGTTTCAAAGCTAAAACCCTAATAAAACCATATTTTAAACCCCTTTTATATTATATGTATGGGGCATGGTTTTATTTTTATTTTTATGACCCAAAATGTTTTTGGAGTGATTTGATGTGTTTGACACACTTTTAAACACTAGGGTCACCTCACAAAATATTGGTGAAGGTTTGAATTGATTTGGATTTGAAATGCCTATTCAAATCTCATTTGAAAAATCAAAACAGAAAAGACAAAGAGAAATGAGAAAAAAATTAGAAGCCAACCAGCTATTCTGGCCTAGGCCCAAAGCAGCCCACAGCCCACCCGGGAATCTTCCCCCTCTCCCCTCTGTTTCCTACCCCGCGCGCGCACCCACCCGCTGACGTGTGGACCCTACCGCCACGCCAGACCGTCATCGTCAACCCCGCGCCAGACCCGCGCTGCATGCCGTTTCCTCCCCCATTCAAAGCCGAAACAAATTAGATTGATTTCCATTGATTCAGCTTGATATTTCCTCCCTTCTCTGGCTACTTAAACCCCTCCCCCTCCGCTTCATTTCCCCCCACACTACAAGCACAGAGCGCCGCTAGGCTAGTAGTATTTCCCCTCGCACCGCTGTAGTACCATAGAACTTCGGCGAGCTATTATGGTAAGCCTCATGCGCCCCTCGGCCTCTGGTTCACGCGAGCGGGTTCCCCTTTGTCTTGCGCATCTCCTAATGCTTGTGGCTTGTCCAAATTCGCCCCGGGTTGTCGCCCCCGTTGTCGTCTGCAAGCACCCAAGGCGCAGCCGAACTCTGACGAGCGATAGTCGCCGCGTCCGTGCACCCCCGCCCCAACCGCGCCCACGTTGAGCTTCCCCATGTCCTCGCGACCTTGGTAAGCATAAGCACCCCTGCCCCTGACCTCGCCGGAGCGTCACCGCCAGAGGCGCCGCCTTGGTGGCCATTTGCATCGCTCGTGTTTGGTCAGTGCAGTAGGATCCGCTGGATCTAGATCCAGCGGTCGAGATTAGATTTAAATGCGAAGGAGTACGCTTAGATCTGGACCACACATCACCACTTAGATCCAGCAGCTAGCGCGCGTGATCCACCAGAAATGGTATCGTCCAATTAGACGCTACCGCGTGGCTCTGTTTTTGATTTAAAATCCAGGATTTTATATATTAGTTGTTTAAACTTGTAAATTGCATAACTTTTGTTCTGTTTATCCAAAAATTGCAAATAAGATGTCTATGGATTCATAAAATTGAAATATTTGCATCTATTGCCTTGGTTTTGGTAATTTGCTTTTGGAAAATTAGAATTTTATGCAGAAGAATGTAGGCTAATTTTGACTATAAAAATTGTTTAGAATATTATTTTTAGGTGGTTTTTGTTTTATTTATACTTTAGAATGTATGCTTTGTATTCAGTATTGTAAATTTTTATTTTAAAAGTGTAGCAAATCATCTCTTTGCATTTTGCATGCATTCATACTATTTTGTGTGTATATTGATTTCTGATTATTTTGTTGTATGAATTGTTGTGTAGATTTTGTGGATTGTGGAGAGTGTGATTGTGAGGATTGTGTCTATTCCCCTAGCTACCAAGGAAAGTGATACTTCATCTTTTTGTCCCATATTTTTCCTATTGCACTAGTATTATTTTGAGTAGGGTTTGCATGGTAAATTTCAAAGTATATGCTATGCTATGGTAGATCCTATAGATGACATCTTGGTAGAAATTTTCCTAAGTTAAGATATATGTTATACTAGTATGCTTAGCCTAGACATAAGAATTCAAGGGTGAAAAATTCATGTTATGATCTTATGGAAAGATTATGCCTATGTGTTTTTGAACTAAGAAAACAACTTGTTAATGTAACGCCTGGGTGGAATGGGAAGTATGGTTTGTGTTGAGTGGTTACCCTGTGTATCACACTTGTGGATAGACACCCAGGAACAAAGAGATTTGATATGTTTAGTGTTGAGAAGCTTCTAGTGCAACCACATGGCATATGGGCTCTGCCTTGACCAACTAGGTTGCAAGAACTCAGCCAGATGGACAGTTGGTGGTAGGGTTGATAGGATGGAACGCGTCCATGGTGGTCTGAGGGAATGCTTCTGAAAAGTCTCGTATCGATGCATGTCGAGTCTTGTGGGGAAAGTGCACCAGCTCTCGAGAGGGTAAAACCTAAGTACTTAGCCGTGTCCCCGGTAATAGACATTTTGATCATCGAAGACATTGAAATGATCAAGGATCTCCTCATCCCAATTTATCTAAGTTAAAAATGGTTGGTGAACAAGGGTAGTGGTTCACCAATGTCTATTGGTGGTACCTTAGAGTTTTTGTAAAGAAAAACTTAGTGTTTTCAACTAGTAGGATAAAACTACTTTGTGCAAAGCCAGCCTGAAACCACACTTAGCCAAATTCATGTAGATGTTAGTCTCTACTATATAACTATGATATCACTTGACAACACAATTCGAAATGTATTGACCCCTTGTGGCTGTAACTTATTATGTTGCAGGTTACTCTGATGGTGACGGGTTATGAGTCTACACTCAACATGTTTGCCTGTGGCACATGAAGATGAAGACTTTATTTATTTACCATGTAATGTGAACTGTATGTGTTAGCCTTGCGATAATGAGTTGTAAGAACTATTGTACTCCTAGAATTACGATGTAATAATGACCTTTGTATATGTGTACTTCATCAAAAACTATGGGTGCTAGCATTTCGATCCAGGGACTAGCACTACAATCACAGGGTTCTTTACCTTGAAGGGTGAGGTCTTACATTAGCGTAGCATGATGTGGACCAATGGTGAACGTCGTGTTTTGGCCTGCATCATCTCCCCCCGCTTGAAAATGAGTCGTCCTCGATGAATTTCCATCATCATGTACGAAGAGAGATGTACCCATGATCTTGAGCTTGTATGTGGGTGGATCTCCGGTGTCGTATCCTTGTTAAAATTGGTTCAAGTTCTTGAAGTTGAGCTTGTCATCAAGGCGTGGTTGGAGATCTTGTAGCATGTTCATTGTAGGTGGTTGTTCAGCTTCTGTACCTTGCAAAACCGATAGCAAACAGAGAGAGTTATATGATGGATTGTTAGTATGGGTCACACTCAAATCGCTCTTCTCACTTTTGGTGGCATGTGACATGGCACTCATGATTTTCCCACTCAGTTTAGGCTTGTGGCACTCACTCATGTGGTTATGGTTCGCTCTCTCACCACTCATCTCACAAGGGTCCTTAGCCATGTTTATCTTGGGCAGCGACGTCATGTGGGAAGCGATAACTTGGCTTGGCATCATAGGTTAGAGCACAAACATCTTGTCATTCCACTCAAAGAGTATTGGTTGGAGGTACCATCATATAGTGCGCCCTTGTCGTATTGCCAAGGTCTTCAAGGAGCATGTGGCACACTGTCATTGGCATGACATCACACTCGACGGTGTCTTGATAGGGACCAATCTTGAAGGAGACGTTGGCCTTGTGCTTAATTTGGATGGTGCCATTGTCATCAAGACATGTGACATGATATGATTGAGGGTGCTCCATGTAGGGTACTTGAGTTTCTCACAAAGTTCGATGCTCGCAAGGTGTGATAACTTCCTCCATCAATGATTACCTTTATGGACTTGCCATCAATTCCAACTCAATTTGGAAGATGTTGAGATGTTGGTCCTCTCCTGGAATGGAGTGGGTTGTAAAAACTTGGGCGATGACAAGTGAAGGACTCGGATCATTCTCGCATATGAGTGTGTCCTCCTCTTGCATTGTTGTGTTCTTTGCGATAGTGGCTTCGAGTCAAAGCGTCATATTCTTCTTCACTCATGGAGTATGTGGCTCCATTCTCATATATTAGCATAACTCTCGTGTTGATGCACTCATCAGACTTGTGGCCCTTTCCTCCACACTTATAGCAAATGACTTGACTTTCTGTTGTTGTATTTGAGGAGGATGCCATAGGGGTCTTGGTTTTTTTGTAGGATCTTGGTGCTTGGTTTGTTGGCTTGGAGGCGGCATTCACGTCTATTGAAGCGAAGTATGCCCTTTGCTTCTCATAAGCATTTTCCTTTTGCAAGTGGCGCCCGTCCTTGGTGGCTTGGTGTAGGAGGTTCACTAGAGTCTTGTAAGGTTGGAAATCGACTATTTTGCGTATTGGGCGGCTCAATCCATTGAGGAACCGTGCGATTGTTTGCTCCTCGAGCTCCTTCACACCGGCTCTCATCATAGTCATCTCCATTTCCTTGTAGGACTCTTCAATTGTCTTTGTGCCTTGTTTCAAGTTTTTTAGCTTGTCAAAGAGGTCTTGGCAATAGTGCTCGGGTACAAAACTTGCATACATCACGTTCTTCATCTCGGTCCAAGTGGTGACCGATGGTTACTCTAGCTTCTCACAATTGCTTTGATAGTCTTCCCACCAAACATTGGCAGAGTCCTCAAACTCAAGAGAGTCCATTGCAACTTTCTTCTCTTTGGAAAATTTGTGGACTTAGAAGATCTTGTCGACTTTGAGATCTCATTCAAGATATGCATCGGCATTTTATTCTCCTTTGAACTTGGGCATAATGAACATGAGCTTTCCAAACTAGCCATCTTCACGCTCATGGTGGTTGTTGCGACGTTCATAGTGCATACTTGCGTCACTTGGTGGCCGTGGAGGCGGCACAGGAGGATCTTGATTGCCTATAGGAGGAGGTGGGGGAGGAGCTTGGTGTCGGTGGTGGTGTTGTGCATGCCGGTTCTTGCGTCTATCTTGGCGCGCATCCGCATCATCATCGCTTGTATCCCATGCCAGTGCTTGATTTTGTTGAATAGGCACATGGTGGTCATGAGGAGGATGGTGACGCCTATCATTATTGTTGTCTTCATTACGTTCCCATGGGAATTACAAATTGATATTGCTTGTTGTGGTGGTGGACCATGCTCTTTGTAACACCCTCGCCTGATAAGGCTGAGTTCATGTGTGTAGTGCCAATCCCTGGATCGGTTCACTGGCACACACTGTACAGATGAATACCAAAGAATTTAACTGTGCATCATAAATAACTAATTGATCCAGAATTTGCAATTATTACAGTAATTCTTAGCTCAAGGCTAGATCAATATCAAGTAGCATACGGAAGCATAAACAATTGATAGGCTCCATCTTCAATTGTGCCACAGGCGAACAACTGTTGAGTGGAGTATCATAACCTATTCGATTACCCATAATCAGAATATTAACCTGCAACATTAAACATAGCAGCCCCGAAGGGTCAATACATGGAATGTATGGGAAGTAGAGCTAAGTAAGGAGACAATAATCCTAGCATCTACATGCTTATTTGGAAAGTGGAGCTGTGGCTAGCTTGCATTTGCAAATACCTTTGTCCTACTTTCATAAACAGTTTTTGATCTTCTTTAAAAAAATCCCAATAAATTAACCCATCAACATTAAAGCAATTAGGAAATTAGAATGAGCGAGAAACATGTCATGAACTCAATATCAAGCAACTCATATGTCTGGACATGGCTAATCGATTAGATTTTACACCCTGCAGGGGTTAGTACACTTTACCCATGTGACTTGGACAACCCAGCTCGTACCACCTCTCTCATATTGGGTGATGATAGGGAGAATTCCAAGAAGGGACTGTTCGGGAAGAAGCTCCCCAAACCTGACACGCACCATACCAACCTACCAAAATTCTACATCTCCGGATACGTGGGTTCGAGTTACCACAACCTACTGAGTCCAACCAACAGCCCATTTCATTATTGGCACATGGTTATACACATAAGCTACCAAATAAAGAAGCCAATTATTTTATCTTGATACCTGGGTGCCTTTCCACAATGATACCACCAAAAAATGCCAATCCCATCACACCTAGGAGGTTCATTTATTAAGTTGTTTTTAGTTTTCACAAACCACTACTTTTAGAAACAACTTTCAGTGATGTAATCCAACCCTCGTTCATCATAGCACGCCTAAGCACATCTACCAACGGTGACTCAACTACAAGAGATCCCTACCACATAATAGAATATAGCATAGCGATAGTAGTTCCTAATCATGCAACTACAAAATACACCACAATGCATTGAAAATAGTAGGACAATAACATGAACAAATTAGCATATACTTGCCTGGATACTTGTTGGAGTCGTTCAAGCACTCGTAGCAATCACACATGTTGCACTCCTCGCAATCTATCGAGCAAACAATTGCATACAACATAAACAATCATACAATCATAAACAAATTCACAAATGCATGCATGACAATTTAATAAATCATAATGATTGTATTTTAGTTATCTAAACATTACTAGATCACATGATGCATGCATGAAGTGTTTTAATGCAATAGGGTATTTATTATTATATCCTCGTTGCCAATATAGGGTTTTTAATGGTTCTATTGTAACGCATGTTCTAATTGTCGAATTAAATTTGGATCTGAAGTGCATTGGATAAAGGGCATTAATACGAACCAGTAGGAATTGATTCACCCTAATCAGAGTTATAGATCTTTTCTTATGATTTAAATAGTGTTTAATGGGTTTTAAATCATTTATTTAGTTTCTGTTGTCTAAAAATCAAACTAAAATCAGATCTATAATCTTCACGGGATTGTGATTCCAGCGACATATTATTTGCAATTTTCTAAATAGTACTTATTTTCCTATGAATTTATTACACCAAAAGGGCCATTAATATATTTAAATCTTCACGGCAAAACCTTACAGTCAAAGCCTGAACTAATTGCATATTGATGATCTACTTGGAACCAGCTTTCCATCGGTACATTATTTATATTTTTCTAACCTCTAAATAATTTATTAGGAATTAAATACTCTAAAAGGCCATTAAACTATTTAATTTATTATAGTAAATACGTACTGTAAAAGTTAGATCCAATTAGACATTATTATTCTACTCAATTTTCTGAATCCATTGATATATAATTTGCTACTTTTGGATCTACGAATCTTTTTATATGATTTTTGCAAGTTTATACAATTTTGTGCAATTTAAATTCAATTTCAAATCTACAGGGAATATTCCTAGGGAATATTCTTCGTTGACTGGGACGAGTGCTGACCTGGAATTGACGTGGCGAGATCTGGTTGGCTCATACCCCTTCGTGGTTAGATCTAATTTTGGCCGTCGGATTGGGATCCGATGGCTAGAAGAGAAGATCGGCTCGATTTTGGCCCATAATAGGTAAGAAAGAGAACTGTGTTAGAGAGACAAATCCGTAGATAAAATCGAAAAACTTTCAACATGAAAGTTGTAGAGAATCATTAGTGCTACCTTTTTACCAAAGGAATTTGGATTTGAAGAAACGAGCGCGAGTAGATATTGAATTTACACTGTCATATCGGAAATATTGTGGTGCGAAATTCTCTGGCTATAGAAAATGAAAATAGGTGAGGTTTGTCAGGATTGAAAGATTTCGATGAGATCTACAACTTTCATGTTTTGACCGAAGGCAAATGACGAAGTCTAGATGGGTGAATAAACGAAATAAGTTTTGGGCATGTGTAGATTCGGGATTTCGAGAAGGAAAACTCATACAGCTGTGGATCCACGGGTTTATATGGAGATTTAGGACGGTGTAGAGATAGATCTTGAAGTAGGTAACAAGCAGAAATAAACGGAAGTCGATTCGGAGTCGTAGATTAAAAGATATAAGTATTTAAATAGAGATAGGTCTAGAAAATGAGTTTTCGCACGATTCTTAAAGCGGAGGTGGGATCGATCCCTTCCTGGTGGCTGCTCCGGTAAGTCGGTTGAGTGGGCCGGCCGGTTGGCCCATTAGTGTTTTTTTCTTTTTTCTTTTTGTATTTCCTTTATATCTTTTGCATACGAACTCCAAATGATATGATTCTTATTTCTAAAATTTTCTAAAATCGAATAGATCATTGTAGGATCATATTTGTAATATTTTTACTAGTTTTCAAGTAGTGGATTTATAAATCCTTATATATTTCATTTTATTTATATCTTTATTTGTTTGTATTTATTCCATAAATTTTTCATAATAGCTCCAAATGAGCTAAATTTTGTTTCTAAAATTTTGTAATATTCATTGGATCTTTTAGGCTATAATTTAGCAATAATCGTTGCCTTAGCAACAGTGGGTTTTTATAAAGCCAATTTAATTCCCTTTAGGAACAAAGTGGCATATACTATTTAGGGTTTTAGTCGTTTATTTCTATTTAGGAATTTTTCTTGATGCAAATATGTAATGCAATGATCATGAATGTCATGAAAATGCAAAAAAAAATTCTTGTCCCAATTTCTAACATCTTGGGATGTGACACTCTTGGTGTTGTTGTTGAGGTTGAGGAGCATTTGGGTCCACCACTTAAGCATGTCGATGATGATCTTGATGGTACCCATTGTGGTGGTGGGGTTCTCCATGGTGGGAGTTGGACCTTGAAGACTCGTCATGTCAACTTGAGGAGTGTGTGCGGGACAAACTTGACGAGCTTGAACAGTGACCATGTCGGTTGCCAAGATCGGCAATACCTTGGTGAAGATCTTAGAATTGTGCATGGTGCTCCTATTGACGTTGTCGCTCACGGTATTCAAATTCTCGAAAAGTATCATCAAGACGGTGCTCAAGTTGCTCGAATTGAGTATTGAATTCTTGGCATTGCACCCATAAGTTGTGGAGCGTGGCAAAACCGTCTTGGTTTTTGAAGTTGTTATATCCACTAGCTCCGCTTCCCCTATACATTGTGCACAAACACACGTGATAGAGAGGGTGATATCGGTGGAATGGTAATTTCTACCTTGCCTCACCAGAGTCAAAAATTGGAAAGATCGTTCTTGCCGAGAGCAAAGCGAATAGCGGGTACACAATACACACACAAAGGCCTATGGTGGTAGGTTAGGGAGGTGGATAGAAAATGGAACAACCAACGAAAAGGTTATTGTCAAAAGTGGGTAAAATCCAACAAAAACAAAGTCAAAGGAAAAGGTCAAAAAGGGTGACGAGAACCTATGACTATACACACACGATGGAGATTAATGTGGCTAGCATGACTCTGAAAAAGAGCAACAAACAAAACTGGTCCTAACAAAGACTAAAGCTCGGTGTCGTGCCAACACTTGGAGAGACCGTATCTCGTTTGCATAAGATTGATAATCAATGGATTTGCACGCTTTCCTTGCTCTTACTTGCAATCTTGCTTAGAAGCTTGGGACTCTCTTTTGTATTAGCATTTTTCTATTTTTATTTTGCTTAGAAGCTTTTTTGTATCTCTTTTTCCTTTCTATGCTATGGAGTCAAGTTTGTTATTGCATCTATACTATTACTGTGCAAGAGCAAGCGCATAATTCTTCAGAAAACATAAGAGGAGCTACTCTCGATAGGTTAGGTAACACACAAAGGAAGAATGGGGTTGACAAAGTTGGCGCAAGTTATACCTTGTGGTGATGTTGGACTTGCAACCATTGGTGGAGGGATGGTTCGAGGTCCGTAGTGTCGATGTCGGGCGTGAGGTTTTGTTGCGGAAGCTTTGTTAGATTACAAACACGCACACGGAACACAAACACACAAAGGAAATCAGTCGAAAAGGAAAAGGGGTCAAGAAATTTGTACAGGCCGGAAACTCCGGTGTGGAGGGCCGAAAACTGTCGTTGGGTCCGGAGACTCTGGTCTATGCAGTCTGGAAACTTTGGTCTGGTTCTAGCATGTCGAATAACTCGTGTTCTTGAGTGGAAATTTGGCCCTTGAACCCTCAAATCCAGAAAATTTTGACCAAATTGGGCTGGGAAATGCAGGGCAAGGGTATACCAACTCCAAAGACAAGTTTCTATTGGACCAAAACCACAATCAACTCACCAAATCGAGAGATCGATCCAAAAGAAATTTGGGGTGATATTTTTGGTATTTTCGAATTTATGGTGGAAATCGGTGAACGAAGTCAAATCCGTGGCAACCAAAAGCTGCTGATACCAGTTGATATGGGTCTCCTTGTGGATTTACCCTTAGGGTGGCCCGATCTTCACGGATTTGAGGCGGGGAGTGAGGGGAAACACGATGAACACGATGAACGCAACACAAACGCAAAGTAAAGATACAAACGCACATAAACACAACCCAATTCGATTTTCTCCTGTTGGTTCGAACAACCAATCCAATAGAATCCTCGGTGAGAGACCTTACGGTAGAATCACCAAAGGATAGATCGGCAAGCGGATGATAGAATCCAAATCAAAGGATAGAGTGGCAACCAAGTAGAATCCCAAAGGGAGAGACCTAGCACTACTAGAATCCTTGACAAGGAGTGACCAAACACTTGAGGAGGGTCTTGACGACTTGGAGACGAACACCTAACTCCAAAGCCTTGTACAACTCATAGATTAACTATAGAGAGGGGTTCCCGTCTAGGGTTAGGCACATGCCTTCTTTCATCTTCAACTCTAGGGTTTCAGGGAGGGAGTGGGGGCTTATATATAGGCCAACCACGATCTAGGGGTAAAACAGGCATAAACAGGAAGTTCTGGGAGTTACATGGGTCAGGCCCAACTCGAGGCGCGCAGGCCCAAAACACACGGTCTGAAGATTCCAGTGTAGAGGTCTGGAGACTCTGGTCTAGACTAGAGATTCTGGTCAATATCCGATTAGTCTCTGGAGGGGCATATAGACTGTCCCAAGCTTCGGTTTGGGGGTTGGTTCGGAGATGGGCCGGACACTCCGGTGACGTAGGCCGGAGACTCCGGTCTGCAGGTCCAGAGACTCCAGTCTGGCTTCAGCAGCTTCTTGCATCTTCTCTTCCAGGCCTATTGCTTGGGTGTCTTGGCTCCAGGTTCTTCCTTGGCGCATCCTCTTGGAAGCATGGTCATGGACCTAGTCATATCATGGGCATTTATATCAAGTAGAATATGATAGGGTAAAGGTGTCTGATATTTCAATGAGATGGTGATAGTCGATTTGGGTGGAGTTTGGCCTTGACGATACGACTACACGTGCGAGCACGAGCGCCAATGCAATCGCTAGGCCAATCTCCTGGAGGTTACCGATCTTGCAGAAGCACGATCAGCCTGACCAACGAGGGTCTTAATTCCTACCTTAAATCGAGAACAAGTAAGAACTAATATTGGAATCAATATAATGCGGATTAGGATGAAAGCTTTATAGAAAAGGTGGGATCTTGTATAAGGCGAAGTATAAGAGGCCTCTAGGACACTCAAGCCTTGGCGAAGTTGCGACGATGGCTAACTTTTAGTCTAAACAAAATCTGAGTCTAAAGTGGCGGCTATGGGGGATATTTAAGGAGGAAAAGGTGGGATTTCAGCCAGCCATAGAGGTGGTGGCCGAAACCAACCCTATAAGTCCTTTTCTCCTCAAATATGGACTCTAAAAAGTGGCAATTTTAATTCCTGCGAAAATTACATGGGCCTAGCCCAAAATAAAAGGTGTCGCAGTACCAAATTAAGCTATGGACGAATTTATGATGTAATATTCTTGAATATTTCGTCCAAGCCTTCTTTCTTAATTATGGTGGCTTCAAAGTTCTGAAATCTTCATCCGTGGCCTCCTCTTGAAATATCATATGCTTGCTGCCATCTCCATGCATGATCATGCTCCAATGCTTGTCCCTCTCGTCCATGATTGGTCCATCATTCCTAAGAGTAACAAATACATCTGACTTAGGAAGCATCATATTCTCATGTATGTGAGGAATAGTTCCAAGAAACGAAAGTACCTGATAGTTAAGTTGCTTGGCACAAGCTCGAGTGATAGGTCCTTGTATTTGTGTAGCTAAAGGTATAATGGTTGTACCAATAGACGGGATGTCCACATCATGCTCTCCTTCTTGAATTGAAGTCGTCCTCGACGCAATCTCATCGTCCTCACCAAAGTAAGGCTTCAAATCTACAATGTTAAATGTAGGACTAACCGTACCAAAATCTGTAGGTAGCTCAATTTTATATGCATTATCATTTATCTTCTTTAACACCTTAAAAGGACCAGCAGCGCATGGTATTAACTTAGACTTGCACAAATCAGGAAAACGATCTTTGCGCAAATGCAACCAAACAAGATCACCAACATCAAACACAACATGCTTTCTTCCTCTATCCCCAACTAGTTTGTACTTAGCATTCATGTATTCTATGTTGTCTTTAGTAGACTTATGCAATTTTAATATCATTTCAGCATGTTGTGTAGCATCCAAATTATTTTGCACCGAAGAAGGTAATGGCAATAAATCAATAGGTGCACGAGGAAAAAAACCATACACAATCTCAAATGGGCACATATTTGTGGTAGAATGCAACGAACGATTATAAGAAAATTTAATATGAGGTAAACACGCTTCCCACAATTTTAAGTTCTTCTTTAAAACAGTCCGCAACATAGTAGACAAAGTTCTATTCACTACTTCGGTTTATCCATCAGTTTGGGATGACATGTAGTACTAAACAGAAATTTGGTCCCCAACTTAGCCCATAAACATCTCCAAAAGTTGCTAAGAAATTTAGTATCATGATCAGAAACAATAGTATTTGGCACACCATGTAAAGGCACAATTTCATGAAAGAACAAATCAGAAATATGCACAACATCATCCGTTTTGTGACAAGGAATAAAGTGTGTCATCTTATAAAACTGATCCACAACAACAAAAATGCTATCCCACCCCTTCTGTTTATGAGGCAATCCCAAAACAAAGTCCATAGAAATATCCTCCCAAGGAACACTAGGAATAGGAAGAGGCATATATAACCCATGTGGATTAAGGCGAGACTTAGCTTTTTAACAAGTAGTGCAGTGTGCCACGAATCTCGCAACATCTCGTCTCATACATGGCCAAAAGAAGTGTGCAGCAAGAACATCCTCCGTTTTCTTGACACCAAACTGTCCCATCAATTCTCCTCCATGAGCCTCCTGAAAGGGCATGTATGCCCCCATGTGTGGTTTTGGTAATTAATGACAATCTCTATGGACTAATGTGTAAATTGAGTTTCACTTGTAGGTTTGTCCATTGGCATCGCTTGGGCCATGTGTTGGTCTCAAGGTTGGAAGATGAAGAAATGTCCAAGGGCTTTGTGCCCATTGGAATCATGAAGAAAGAAGGAGCTTGAAGGTCGATCAAGGCATGTGCAAAGAGTTGCATCAAGATGGATCAACCTCAAGTAAGGATGAAGAAGGACGAGCTCAAGATGCGCCATCTCTAGAAGATCTCATGCTTGAAGCTTGCCATCCTCGTGCTCATGGAATGATGAAGACAAGTCCAAAGAAGAGGTTTCCCCATGGAGTATGGGGGAGCATTTTGCAAGTCTTCATCAAGCAAGAGCGAGAAAGAGCAAACAAGAAAGGTGTTCCCACTATAGAAGAACAAGACGGTATACATCAAGTTCAAGTGGGACGCTCAAGGCAAAGGTATGTTGATAGGGCTTCTCTTTTGCCGGTCTCGTGTTGTTAGTTGGGAGACCGGGTTTAGGATAGATAGCCGTACTATCAAGAGGGGCTCTCAAGCGGGTGTCTCGTTTGCATCGTTCGGAGAAAGCTCAAACCTTTGCATTCATAGCATCATCTTTCTTGGTTATTATTTGGTTCTTGTCCATGAGAGGATCTAGAGCTTGTGGTCACCATCATAACAAGCTCTAGCTCATCATCTAAGGATTTCACCTGCATATCTTATTGCGGTTTTTGATCTTGCGAGTTTTCCGGCTCCACACCTTGGGGGATAGATCACATATATATTCATGATATTTTCTCCCAAGGTGATACCCAATATTTTGACTTTTTGTTGGATTCTATTCGTCGTTATCTTTCCAACAAAATTGGTTTCATCCCGTTTGGAGTTCGGATGCAAAAGTTATTGCGTTTCTGGTTTTCTGGGTTCTGGAATTTCCCTGACCGGAAGTTCCGGCTTCCCACCGGAAGTTACGCTAGGGCATCTTTGCCGCCGAAAGTTCCGGTGGAAGTTCCGGGTCTTCTTCCGCTCACGCTCAGCAACCTTCTGTTTTGAAGCGTTCTATTTGCCGGAACTTGCTCGGAAGTTCACCGGAACTTCCGGTCTGTTTTGACCGGAACTTCCGGTTGCGCTTCTGGAGCGGGCGTCAACGGTCTGATGACCGTTGGAGCCAGGCTGGGCGGAACTTCCGCCCCAGAGCCGGAAGTTCCGGCCATGTTTCGTTTTTTCAGTTTCTCGCTCCGCAGTTTTCGTCCGTTGGTTGGGTGCCACCGGAACTTCCGGCCTCCCACCGGAAGTTCCGGCCAGGTGTCGCGAATGCCCATAACGGGCAGATCTGGGAGCCCTTTAAAAGGGGCTCCTCTTCCCCTTCGTGGGTACCAACTTTTCTTCTTGGTTCTTGGCTTTCTCTCTCTCCTCCATTGTCAACCTTGAAGAAGCTTTCCCTCTCCCTTTCCCCTCCTATGATTCTTGCATCTTTTTGAGGGATTTGAGAGAGGAGATCTAGATCTACAATCCCCCCAAGTCAAATCCCTTCTTTGTGAAGGAATCATTGGGATCTAGATCTTGGAGAGTTTTGTGTTCTCCTCTTGTGTTCTTCCTCCCTTATTCCCCCAATAGCTTTTGTAGCTTTGTTGGAATTTGGGAGAGAAGGACTTGCCCTTGCATTTGGTGCATAGGTTTGAGTTCTACTCTTGTGTTCTTCCTCCCTTATTCCCCCAATAGCTTTTGTAGCTTTGTTGGAATTTGGGGGAGAAGGACTTGCCCTTGCATTTGGTGCATAGGTTTCAGTTCTCCTCGGAGATTCGGCGAGTTCAAGCTTGTGAGCTTGTTTCTCTTGGGTTCCTTGGAAACGTAGACGGTTGTGTGGTTGGATTGTTGACCTTTTGTGGTCTTTTTGACCTTTTGTGGTCTTGTAGCCTTTTGTGGCATTGTTGGCCTTTTGTGGAATTGTTGGCCTTTTGTGGCTTTGTTGTTGGGAGCCTCCAATTGAGTTGTGGAGTTAGCCCCAATCTTGTACGGGTTCGGTGACCGCCCTCAAGCGTCCCATAGTGGAGCAAGTGCCCGCCTTTTGTGGTACGCACTTGGGAGAATAGGGTGAGCCTTTTGTGGCGTCGGTGAGTTGCGTGCTTCCGCATCCGGGGTGAGGCCTTGTGTGGCGTTGGGTGAGCATCGAGCCACCACACCTCGAGGTGAGCCATTTGTGGCGTTCGGAGAGCATTGCGCCATCGCACCTCTCCAACAGAGACGTAGCTTCTTTGGAAGTGAACTTCGGGAAACAAATCTTCGTCTCCGCGTCCATCGGTTATCTCTCAACCGAACCCTTTACTTATGCACTTTACATTGTGATAGCCATCGTGCTTGAAGTACTTATACCTTGATATCACCTTGTTGCTTGTTTTGCTTAGCATAGGTTGTTGGTGCACCTAGGTGAACTTAGTGGCTAGGTTTTGTGCTCAATAAATTAAACGTTAGTTTTATTCCGCATTTACTTGAGCCTAAACCGTAATATTTTTAAAAGCCTATTCACCCCCCCCCTCTAGGCGACTTCCTTTGTACTTTCACCTCCTGTAACAACAAAAGACGAACAGAACTATCTGGGATGCATAGTTTGTTAGCACGGAACACAAATCCATCATTGAAGACGAACTTGTTCCATGTTCTACCATCTCTACAATTCAGCAACACATCTTTAAATCCAGCATCATGCACATATTCTTCCTTAATAGTTTCCAATCCAAATATTTTGAAGTCAAGTTGAGATAACAAAGTATAACGGCGCGACAAAGCATCAGCAATAACATTATCTTTATCCTTTTTGTGTTTGATAACATAAGGAAAAGACTCATTAAATTCAACCCACTTTGCATGATGATGATTCAACTTAGCTTGACTACGAATATGATTCAAAGATTCATGATCAGAATGTATAACAAATTCTTTAGGCCATAGATAATGTTGCTAAGTTTCTAATGTCCGAACCAACACATATAATTTTTTATCATAAGTAGAATAGTTCAGACTATCCCCACTCAATTTCTCACTAAAATATGCAACAGGTTTTCCCTCTTGTAATAACACACCTCCCAAACCAATTCCACTAGCATCACATTCAAGCTCAAAAGTCTTATTAAAATCAGGAAGTTGGAGTAATGGAGCATGTGTTAACTTATTTTTCAATATCATGAAAGCCTATTGTTTTGCATCGCCCCAAACAAAGGGCACATCCTTGGTAAGTTCATTCAGAGACGTGGCAATTAATCCAAAGTCTTTGACAAAGAGCCTATAAAACCAGCGAGGCCAAGAAAACTCCTCACTTGTGTGACTGTCTTGGGTTGCGCCCAATTCTCAGTAGCTTCAATCTTGTCTGGATTAGCTTCAATACCCTGTGATGTAACAACATAGCCAAGAAACTCAACTCGATCGGTGCAAAAGGTGCACTTATCAAGATTACCAAACAAACGTACATCGCATAAAGCATTGAAAATAACACGCAAATGATCCAAATGATCCTCTAAAGATTTTCTATAAATCAAAATATCATCAAAGTAGACTACCACAAAACGTCCAAATATAACCATAACCCAAGCACTTGCGGCACTGTATATCTTTTGTTATGCCCGTGGAAGCCATAGAAGATGCACTACGAGCAGGAGCATTAAATTACGGAAGAGGAGCAGCTGAAGGAGGCCTTCTGGTGGCTTTGGATGTGGTAGTAGTTGGTGAAGAATCATGATAAGAAGGCGCTGATTGTCGGGATGTCCAAGAGGATGTGCGACCTGCAGAATTATTAGTCCTCCATGGTGTATGGCGATCCTCCACTTCACGTTCAGCTTTGCAAGCAGGATGAAACAAACGAGTGATGGTATTATATTTCTTATAGTCTAATATGTGTTGAATATCCTTGTTTAATCCACCAAAGAAACATGCAAGCATTTGTTCAGTAGTTTCAACAAGACCACACCGAACCATCCCCATTTGCAATTCCTGATAATACTCTTCTACAGATTTTTTTCACGTGTTCTAAACGTGTCAGTTTCTTTAGTAAATCATGTTGATAAGTAGGAGGCACAAAACGAACACGCATAGCAGTTTTTAAAGCAGTCCAAGTATGAGGAATATTAGTAGGATTTAAGCGACAATGTTCAGACCACCAAAGTGAAGCAAATTTAGTAATTTCACATGTAGCAACACTAACACGCATATTCTCAGGATATTTTAAACATGCAAAACGTTGTTCTAGTTCAATTTCCCATATAAGATATATATCAGGATTATATTTACCCTCAAAAGATGGAATATTTAATTTAAGCTTTGCAACATGATCATCATCACGTCCGGTGGTCTAGCGTTGTAGTGGTAATATCGGGGTCGGCCAGCAGGATGTGGAGGTTGTTCAACCTCCTCATCGAACATATCATCGTCATCGAAGTCGTAGTCGTTCTCGTAGTCTTCCTCCAAGGTCACAGCAGCAGCCGTGTTGGAAGCCTAAGGTGCCTCAGCTATAGTAGTAGTAGCCTGAGGTGCGGCGGCAGCCAAACCAACAGTATGACCTGTGATCGGAATGCACTGTGGGCCATGCCGAGGTGCAGCCGGGGCAGGTGCAGGAAATTTGTCTAAAACCTCCTTGAACCGAGCATCTAGCTTGTCGTTGAAGAATTTCTTGAGTCCTTCGATCTTGTGCATGGTGTTGGTGAGTTTGTTGTCAAACTCCTCTAGCCTTGAATCCACATCTTCAGCACGTCCTACCAACAGCTCGGTGAAGTGGGCATGTAGCTCTTCATTCTTCATTTTTGCAGGGTCACGCGTAGTATCTGTCATGGTTAGTCCTTTAAAATCACAGGTGTATATGCCTATAAATGAAGAAATATGGTGGAAGGCACACGTAATCCGTCAAGCAATGTTCAAATATCTTACAAGTTCTTACCAAACAACAGGAAAATACGATGTGCAACCGCAAAAATCAGTGGTCCAGGGATTGAACCGAGCGATTACCAGGAGTCGAGACACTGCACGTGGAGAAATTTGTGGAGCTCTGGGAAGGCTTAGCCAAGGGGTTAGCAATTATCAAAACAACAATGCAATGTTGAAATAATGCTCAATGAAGGTACTGTGTTGGTCATAGGCTACACCATACTAGAGATGCGAGCCTAGATCACCAACGATGTCACGAAACGACACAACAAGCAATGGTATGATGATACGGCGCCCTAAAAAGCGAACCGAGATGTCAAAAATCACTATGATGGCGACTGTCTAGAACTGATCTATGGGATCTAAAAACAGGCTAACCCCGAATTTTTTTTGTCGAAATATTTTTTTATCGTGCTCCGGAAAGCGCGTAGGTGCCAAAAAAATGTCGCTATAACGGCCGATGGAGAAAAATGATCCCCGAGGTCGAAAACTAGTATAGCCCGAAAAAAAATTTGGAGGCCATTCCAGAATTTTTGCTCTCCTGCACTTGCGACCGCACTTTAGCTCAACACAGACTTAGAATTCTGCACAGACACAACAAGGAAAGGAAAGAAAATAAAAATAAAAATAACTAGAACAATTACTCAACTCGGACTCGTGACGCGGTAGGAAAAGTGGCCGGATCCGTTTCGCGGTAGGAAGGCGGTGGTGGAGTCAGAGTCAAGTTTATGGTGGCAGGGTATATGGCGGAGGAATATGGTGGCGGCGGCTAGGGTTTAATGTGGTAGAGTATATGGCAGTATGTATGGTGGCGGTGGCTAGGGCTTATGTGGTAGGTGTATATGGCGGTGATCTGAGAGTGGCGGCGGTGACTAATGTGACCAAAACTCAAAATTCTAAGGGACGAGGCACTATGACCAGCAACTCGACGCGATGATGCAGACAAAAATTCAATGATGCAAAACTGAAAAGACAATGCAAAGCGGAGATTGGTGATGGGATAGATCTAACTCGAACTGTGTTTTTGGCTTTTTTGTGGGTTATAGGTAAAAACAGATCTAACTACGAAAAATACTAAATCTCACCGAGCAACCTAGAATCTGATACCACTTGATAGGGCAAAGGTGTCCGATCTTTCGATAAGATGGTGATAGTCGATTTGGGTGGAGTTCGGGCTTGACGATCCAACTACATGTGCGAGCACGAGCGCCAATGCAATCGCTAGGATAATCTCCTGGAGGTTACCAATCTTGTAGAAGCACAATCAGCCTGACCAGGGAGGGTCTTAATTCCAACCTGAAATCAAGAACAAGTAAGAACTAATATTGCAATCAAGATATTGCAGATTAAGATGAAAGTTTTATTGAAAGGGTGGCATCCTGTATAGGGCAAAGTACAAGAGGCCTCTACGACACTCAAGACTTGGCGAAGTTGCGACGATGGCTAACTTTTAGTCTAAACAAAATACGAGTCTAAAGTGACGGCTATGGGGGATATTTAAGGAGGAAAAGGTGGGATTTCGGCCAGCCATAGAGGTGGTGGCCGAAAGCAACCCTAGAAGTCCTTTTCTCCTCAAATACGGACTCTAAAAATTGGCCATTTTAATTCCTGCGAAAAATTACATGCGCCTGGTCCAAAATAAAAGGTGTCGCAGCACCAAATTAAGCTATGAACAAATTTATGATGTAATATTCTTGAATATTTTGTCCAAACCTTCTTTCTTCATTATGGTGGCTTCAAAGTTCTAAAATCTTCATCCGTGGCCTCCTCTTGAATCCTCACATGCTTGCTGCCATCTCCATGCATGATCATGCTCCAATGCTTGTCCCTCTCGTCAATGCTTGGTCCATCATTCCTAAGAGTAACAAATACATCTGATTTAGGCAGCATCATATTCTCATGTATGTGAGGAATAGTTCCAAGAAATGAAAGTACCTGATAGTTAAGTTGCTTGGCACAAGCTCGAGTGATAGGTCCTTGTATTTGTGTAGCTGTAGGTACAACAGGTGTATCAATAGACAAGATGTCCACATCATAATCCCATTCTCATGATGACCAAAGGAAGGCAAGGTGTGGAAGGAATTCACCAAAGGTAATATGTTCCTAGGTAATATGTTCCTTTACCACTAGAACTCTTATAGTAGGTTATTACCTCATGGTAAATAACCTATAATCACATTATTATGAAAATAGTGTTTTCTGTCCTTTTTCAAATGCAGGTGATGACAACACTGGATTTGCAAAATACTTTACTGAAAATAATCAAAGGACATGAGCAAGTGTGAACTTGCCTTTTGTGATTGCAAGATTATGCATTCACGGCTTCAAGACAATATAAGATCCAATAGCTGAAATCTGCATCATTGGTCCGGTAAGGACTAATGTTTAAAGAAGCAAGATGCTTTTATGCATAAGTAATGTAATGCAAGTTGATAAATGCGAATCCCGAGGATAACATTGTTCTAGGGTTTGGATACTGGAAAGGGTTTCCTTGGAATGTGTTGCCCTTTTAGATTAAGTTTCACACATGTGCTTCTTATTAAGGCTTGTGAGTGTGTGGAAAACAACATGTATTTATACAACAATAAAATACACATTATGGAATGCTACTCAAGGTTGCATACATCTAAATTGTTTGTCTTCCAGTTTTACTTTACAAGTAATGTTACTTATAAAGAATTTAAGTATTAACAATCTTATTATACAAGTAAGGTATAAAGTAATGTGATTACTATTAATTGTCATATGTTGATTGAAGTGGCAAAACGAATAACTTTTGAAGAAAATCTTACTCAACTAAGCAGAAACATTTAAGTTTTTAAGTTAACCTTATGAGGTGTTCTTTCTAGTTATAGTCTTTAAGTCAGAAAGAATTGCCTTTACTGGAATAATGAAATTAGTAGTATTTGAGACTTATCTATCTTGGTTTTTAACTGGGTTGGTTTGGTATTAAGATTATGTATAAATTAATTATAACAGACCAAAGTTAACTATAAAGTATATAATAAAGTTTATAGCAAT
The DNA here is from genome assembly GCA_916181665.1 of Avena sativa. Classification (NCBI taxonomy): domain Eukaryota; kingdom Viridiplantae; phylum Streptophyta; class Magnoliopsida; order Poales; family Poaceae; genus Avena; species Avena sativa. The sequence goes on along the minus strand of OV702284.1, from coordinate 248,739,450 downwards.
ATACTTAAAGCTTTGTAACTATAAGTAACTTTAAGAATGTAGATAGACCTAGGGTGTATCTTGTTCACTTTATATTGTTTCCTTAGAGTTACTTAAGAATGGCATTACTTCTATTGGAGTAGTGATTTCTTTTACATTATAATGGTATAAAGGAATTTGTCTCCCTATAAGGGTGTGGTTAATGTTTGTGAATAAGTAAACAATATTATTTATTACTTATGTACTCACTTATGGTGTTTTGATTTGTTTATAAACTTGTGGTTAATATAAAGAATGGGTTTTAGCTTATTACAATTATTCTTGGAGATTTTATATTAGATAAGGGTTCTTTTATAAAATAATTTATACTTATGGTTGAAAGATAACATAATAAAATTGTATTTAAATGGTGTTAAATCATTTTGATTTCATAATGTTAGTATTTAAGATTAATACTGTTTAATATATTTAATTGGTTAATTTAAAAAATATTAACAAATTTTATTTGTCATTTTATGAATTATTAACTAAAGAAATAGGTTTAAATTCAAGTTAGGAAAGTGTTTAACTTTTTACTTAACTCAAAAGTGGAATATCATATTTTTAACATGTAGGTATTATTTTTTTGATTATTTTGGTATATTACATTTATTTTTGGGATTTATAAATATTAAGATATGATTTTAATAAGGTTTATTACTTTATAAATACTTAATAAATAACAAATATTTAATTAAGAGGAATAATAATGTATAATTATAGTTTTGAAGAATAATTCTTATTTTTCAAAGATTTTTAGTATTTTATTAATATTTTTAACATTTACCATTATTAAAATATTAATTATCAAAGTTTTATCACTTATAAATAAATATTTATTTAAATAATCATCATAATAATATCTGAGAATAGTTTCAAATTGTAGATCTTATTCTCTAAACATTTTCATATATTATGTGTATTTTTTGATTTATAAAACAAAAGTTATTAATGAAACAAGATTTAATCATTATATTTATATTGGAATTAATATGGTTTTATTTAATTCCTAGACAGAAAAACATTGTGCACCTAGGCTAGATCTACCCACGGTCACTGACCAGTGGGCCAGTGACCACGTCATCCTCCACGCGAGTAGTGGACTAAGTCCACATGCTAACGTGGCTGGGGATGATGCGGTGCTGATGTCAGGGTGACATCAGCCAAGGATGAACCTCCCAGATCGATTACCGATCGAAGGATTCCTCTCGCGCGCGTGGCTGAGATCACGTGTATCGGAAATAGGGCATCGCGGGGTGCATTATAGTGGCGGCGCCGCCTTAAAACGGTCACTGGTGACGGCGGTGCAACGACGGCGAGCGGCGGCGGCGACGGGCTCTCGCGGGGAGGAAGATTTAGAGCGAGAGAGAGAAAAAGGGGAGGTCCCTAAGGACCAGGGACTCACCACGAGGCGGATGGAAGGGTCGTTGAGGAACGAGGTGGCTGGAATCAATGGCGAGCGCGATGGCCGGAGGCGAGGAACGAGAGTCCGATTGCGACAGTGGAGACCTCGCCCGCATGCACGCTTCGGGGCAATCGGCGGAGATGAACGAGGCGGAGCTCCCTGGCATCATGACGAGGTCTGTGACGGCCGGAGACGACAGGGATAGAGGGGCCTAGCGAGCTAGGTTTCCGGCTCAGAGACTAATTGGGGAAAGAGAAGTAGATAGGGTTCGTCTCTGTGCAGGAGGGGTCTTGTAGACGACGTCTAGGACGGTAGCGCGAATCTCCTCGCAGCGAGCATCACGGCGACGGCGGACAGCTCCGGCGGCGCCACGCAGCTGCTTCACCGGCGTGCTTGCTGGCGAGAGGAAGAATAAAAGAAAACGAGGGTGAAGGGGTACGCGGCTGTTGTTGGGCCGGAGTGGGCTTCTGTGGAGAGAATTGGCTGTGACCTGCGGGCGACGGATAGAGAGAAGAGGAAATGGGCCGTGGGCCAGATTGGGTGTTTCCTCTGTTTTTTCCTGGATTTATTCCTTTTTCATTTTCTGTTTTGATTTCAAGTTTATATTTTTTATTTGGTTTTAACTTTTCTTTTTGAAATTTTATTTGCTGAATACTTGCAGCAACAATAAAGTTATTAAGAATCCATTTGTGCACTTTTATTATGTATTGTGATATTTTCTTTATTTCCTTTATATATATATTCTTTTCTATAACATTGTTTTCACTTTTATTTGGAGAAATTAAGTTTGAAAATGCTTGATAATATACATAGGGTTTATTTATATGTATTTAATCACATAGTATAGGTAGGATGATTTATAATATTGGATCCCCACTTATTCCATGCTCATATGGGATGAGTGGTTAGAGAAATAAATTAAAGACTTTGTCTAATGATTATAGGTAGAATATTTATGAGATGTTGATGAGAAACTTATTAATAAGTTTCGAGTTCTGAATTGTAATTACTCATCCTAATTTATTTTCTTTTCTTGATGTGAATAAAGATTAATGGTTAATCATATTGTCTTTATGTTTGAGATCAGAATAACATTACCATTCAAAGTAAAATAGTGGAATTTTTTTCTAGGATAACTTATGAGAAAGAATTGATAAAGATGGTTCCTAAGCACCTATGATAATGATGGTTGAAAATGGCAAATATGTGCTTAGGTACTTTGATATAGCAAACATTTCTATGAAGTTTTGTGTAAATAAGATGATAGATCAATTAGATGAAATGGATAATAGGTTTGCTAAAGATCTAGGGTCTAGTTTTCAGCAAAGGTTCCTATATTCCATACTTCATAATTCTAGACTTCTAATTAAGGAATTCCTTTTTTAGATATATTACTTCTCTATATACATCATCATGTGTTAATATGATGAGCTTTGCTTTACAGAATATTCTTATCTACCTTTTATTCTTCTAAATCCATTTGTAAATCCAATGAGCTTAACACTAAAGATTTTCCTAATCTTTTCATATCTATACTTGGGTATATCAACTACTCTGCTATTGATAATCCCCAATCCAACAAGTGGTTGCTTCTAACTTCAATCATACTCTTCCTTAATCATCCATCACTAATATCACTTTAATAGATGTATACATCAAATCCTACTTCACCTCAAGTGTTTAGTATTTCCAAAGAGGAAAATACTACTTCTTTAATCCAATGTTACTCTAGCACCATCTTATTCATACAATCTTATCTCTTCTTAACTCTAGTATCTAATATTCCAACTTCTCATTATATTAATGTGACATGTAATGACTAATCTAGGATAATATATATCTATACTTTGGTTCAATCATGTTTTATTCACCAATGTCACTTATACATGGTATAAGCATTCAATATTGGTGAATAAGGCATGGTCATTATAATCCTTTGATCATTAATGGCTTAGGTTTCCAGTTGGCTAAACAAGGCTTCCATCCATACAACATTACAGTTGTATTATAATTATCTTCTGTTTAGCTCTATTGGATTAAGAGATATAATTCATTGACTATACCTACTTGATCCAATAGGACTACTCCTGGTAACTTATCTTTAGACTTCCTCCTTGTAATATTCTTTGTTACCATATTGATTTGGTTTCCTCCAATCACTCCCATCCTATAGATGACATCTTAAACTATCATCAATATTTACCTCTTCTTACTTCTTTCTTTATAAGCCCTAAGTGAATGCTATAATAAGTACAAGAGTTGATAGGTCAAGAATTGATAGGTTAAGAATTGGTGAATCAATAGTTGATTTCTCAATATTGATGAACAACAAATATAAGGATAGGATTCAATAGATATGATAAAGATTGATATGGAAAGAAAAATATATGGTGAATGATCTTAACTTTGGTTTCTTTCCTACTCAAACTCACTAAAGAGTTAAAGTTAGGTATTTCCATGATAGTCATGGTATAAATAGATGAGATTAAGATAGATCAAGATCTAGTTGTTGCATTCCTATTACTTATGTTATGGTTATAACTTGGTATTCATGAGTTGCATATTGAATACTAGGATATGATCACTTAAAGATCAAATATAAATCATTAAGTAATGTATTAGGGTGTAACTCTTATTACATTTGATCTACCCTTAAATCAAATCATGTTTACCCAAAATAAGGTTTTAGCAAAGGTCATATTGAAAGTTATCGCAGTTAACTTGATGATCTATTTCAATTCCATCAAGTTGAGAGAAGCTTCAATCACTTTGACAAGTTTTTATTTAAAAGCACGAAAATTATTCAGATTTTCTATGCATGAATGCAATGCACACATCTATGTTCAGCTTATTTCTAAGCTCTAATGCTGGGGTGTTACAATCCGCGCACGACCAGCGCCACCGCGGTTGTTTCCCCAATTTAAAGCCAATGAATTCGCGCTTAATTGACATTGATTCGCCGCGTGATTCCCTCCCACGCCCTGGCTACTTAATCCCCTCCCCCTCCCGCTCCATTTCCCCCCACTCACTGTGGCATGCCGCAAAAACACTCCTAGAAAATCGCGTTGTTTTGTGCGTTGCATCGTCATGACCGCATGCTCATGTCATCATGCCACATTGCATTTGAGCATCGTCATCATCTTGCATTTGTTTGCATAAAACTATTTTTGAAAAGCCTGGTTTTGTTTTCTAAACGCCCCGTCCCTAATTCAAAACCCAAAACCCGGGTCTCCGGGGTGTTTTGTTATGTCTGCCAACGGTTTACAAACGCCTCGTTTTTAATAATAAATATTTATATTAATTTTTTAGGGGGCAGCCGAACCGGGCCGATCCGACCCAGTTGGCCACCCCCAGTACAAAATCAGCCACCCAAAATCCCTTTTCTACCTAAACCTAGACTACCCACCCTTCAGCCACATCACCCTGACCAATGCCCTCTCGCCACCTCACCTCTCCTCTCTCCACCACCCAATCACCCCCTGCCACATCAGCCACCCCACTCCCTCCCTCTCTCCTTGCCCACAACACACACCACCACACGCCACGCCCCACCTCCACCCGCTGGCGCGCCCCACACCCCACCACCCAATCCCCAGATCCCACCTTCCCCGCACGACCCTGCACGTCGGTCCCACCCACCTGACGCGTCGGCGAGCCTCCCCCCCGCTTCTTCCTCCTCCGTCGAGCGCCCTCCGCCGCCAGGCGCTTCCATGGCGCCGCCGCTAGGGCCCTCTCCTCCCTCCGTTCGTCGGCCTCTCCCGCGGGCCATCGTCGACCGCCTCCTCCCCGCAGCCAAGCCCCGTCGAGCCGCCGCCGTCCACCCCCTCTGCCGGCGCCCCTCCCGAGCCCGAGCTCTGCCCGCCACCGGTCGTAGGCCGACTTCCGCGCGACCTCGGCCTCTGCTCGCCGTTCCTCTCCAGGCCGTGAGCCCGGCACCCTCTGTCTCCTTCGGCCAAGACCAGCCCGAGTGCGTCGTCAGTGTTTTAGTGCGTCCGATGTTGCTGTCCTCAAGTCGTGCGGCCTCACGCTGCTACAGCTCCAGTGTGGTAACATTGTGTTGCCGAGAGAAGGTGTGTTGATGTTGATCCGGTTGTTCGAAGCTTCGTGATGGACAAGATTGATGAGCATTTTGACAAGACCTACGGTACCACGCGGGTACCCAAGACCGATGGTTGAAGCGAAGCCGAAGAACTACGTCGCACCGGATATCTCGCCAAGACCGTCATCGATGGCAAGTCGGAACCTTTAGGCCGTTGAGGTGGAAACCTAGGACCGCCGAAGCCGAGGCCTCAAGATCTTCTTCACGGACCTGAAGACCCGAACCCTGGCACGCCAAACTCTTCCTCACGGAGATCAAAGACCGTTGTCCGAGGCCCCGAAGACCGATCCATCAGAACGCCAAGACCTCCGTCCGGACCCGAGTTCTTCGTCCCAGGCGTCAAGATCTCCTACACGGACCCAGAGAATCCCCGGACGACGAGCTCTTCTACCTGAACCCGGAGACCGCAGATGCGACAAGCACTTCGCCGCGGAACACCAAGTTCTTCGTCCCGAACGCCAAGACCGACCCGATACGCGGACCCGACAAGATCTTCGCGACGGCAAGATCGACCGCTTGGAACCAAGTACTCCTCTTGTATCCGAACCTCGTCGATCCCGCCGAGACCGAACCAAACCATCAGTAAACCCCAAGATCGCCGATGCGAATACGCCAAGTTCGTCTACCCCGGACACCGCGCGACAAGATCTACTTCACGGATCCGAAGACCCCGGAACCCGATCCTCTCAAGTTCGCCATCGACGACAAGATCGGCACCGACCAGGGCGGATCCGATGCGCCCCGACACCGAACAAAGTCCTTCCCGGATGCGAGATCGATTCCCGTCGAACCCTGAGACCGAATCCCGAACCCCGGAACCAAGACCTTCGACCCCAGAGGTGTGAACCTTTTCCCGAGCCCCTATTTTATAAATGCTAAATATAAAACCTGTTGCATAATAATTGCTCTTCTCGCATGCATATCATGTGGTTTGCGGCCTTATGCCGATTCACCTCATAATTAAATATGGAGTCGATATGCGGAATATCTTTGTCTTATTTCGGACTCCATTTAAATTGGTGTAGCAAACCGATGCCATGTTTTGCCATGTTAATACCACATTTAAATTGCAGGGTATCTAAACAACATGAACCATTTATTTAATTGTCGGGACCCCGCTTCCGCTCAATATGGCCTAATTGCGTCGCATCCTTTGCCATGTCATACATCATACATGCATCATGCCCGATCTTTTGCCGTAGTATTAAATAGTGCATCCGGTGTTTATTCTAGTGTTTTGCTTCTTCGCGGATAAGGCCGTTGAGTTGATGTGAGCTTCGCCCCGATCTTCGGATGAACCTTCGGCAATGTTTTCAGGCAAGCATCTCCCCCTTTCTACCTATCTTACTTTTATAGTATTTATTCCCTCCTGTTGATCTATTGCTATCTGTGTTGCGATGCTCTAGTTGTCGTACCCGTGATATCCTTTGCAGCCTTATATTGCCTTGGACACCTCCTATTACCTGTTGTTTGGTAGATAGTTGGACCTGCGCGTCGTAGTCGCTTGCTCAAGTGTTGTTGTGTGTCGTCAAGTACCACAGTTGTTGGAGTCTTGCCGCATGTTTAAGGTTGGAGATGATCATGGCTTTAATTATCGTTACTTTAACTATTGTTTAATAACTAAAATTGAAGTAGGTAAATGCAGAGGCACCGGTGGGTGATAGAAAATATTTGGTTTCCGACCGCCCACTGGTGTCCCGTAGGACCCCGAGTTCTTGACACCTGTTCCGAGATCGAGCGCGCTAACCACAGGTGGGGAGATATGGGCCCCCCATCGATTAGTACCTGATTTCAAAGTATTGTACTGGGGGCCACAAACTAGTTTGAGGTTTTATTTACTATCATGTACTTATGCCATGCTTTACTGCTTTATTTAAATTGTGCGATGGATAGCACCTGTACTGTTTAGGATCGGGACACGATTTCGCGGTGTCGACAAGCCCAGTTTTGGGTTCCCAGTCGTTCACAGCCGTCTACCCAAACCCTAAGTCCGTCTCGGAGACCGGCCGACTTCGTTGCGGGTGTACTTAGTGGGGTGGCCCCCCGTGCTTGCTTTGGGTCTGGAAACGTCATGACTTAGGCCCCGCCGACATACCGATGGGTGTATGTTAACTGATCTGGCAAAAAGGGTCGAAGTGCTTGTGGATACTTTGGTGCACCCCTGCAGGGTTAAATCTTTTCGAGAAGCCGTGTCCACGGTTATGGACGACTTGGAGCACAGTGCTTGATCATAGACAACTATAACTAAAGTTTACTGTTATAATTTGACTTGTACCCGATATGACTAGTAATCAGCTTCACTACAACGGAATGGTTAAATAAAAGTACCACCAACTGCTGGGTTTTGGGGGTTATCTCATGCTAATTGTATCTGACTAGTAAGTGTTGCAACTACAACGGAATGGTTAACTAAAATTGCCCACTGCTTATTTTATCAGGATGATTATCTATACCTGACTAGTAATTGCTGCAACGCTAACTGAATAAATAAAACTGCCAACCGTGTGAGTTCCTCGGTTGACTTACTCGTTTGGTCTCGAGGGGGAAACACCAGGATGGGTTTGTTTGATGGTAGTATCAGGTTGGTTCCGGATAGGTCTTTCTTATCCCTCTCTGATAGCCGACAGTTATATCGAGTCTCTATAGGTTGTTTAGTGCATGCTGCGCTGCCGCTTCAGTCCACCATACCTATGTAGGCGAGGACCGCCGAATTCTAGTCTCGCCGTGTACTGGCCTCAGTACTGACCGCTCTCTCTTTTTCCTTTGCCCTTTGTCGGCACCCCTTTTGGTTAAGCAGGTTTTGAGATCGACGTCGTTAGCGGGGTTACCCTTCCGGCTTGGCCTGGGCAGGGTTATGGACGCCATTGGTTATTCTTCAGGGATCTTAGCCCCATTTGCATCTTGTCCGTAGTTGGACGCTCTATCGTTTTCAAGGTGATTTGGATCTTTGTTCTGTATATTTGTATTCTTGACTCATGGAGTCGTGTTATATATATATCTGTTCTATGGGTCCCATCGAGGACTGTTGTGTAATGTTATTACTTTGTTTTCCACCCGCACGAAAGTGCCTGGTGGGCACCTTTGAATCGTTTCTATGCGGGTTTGGCGGGTTTCGCTAAAACTTGCATAGGGCCGATTCCGAGGGTGTTACAGAGTGGTATCAGAGCCCAGCAGTTGCGATACCCCACAAGTCCAGCCTGTAGGATAACCTAGCTAACGGCCGAAGTAGAGTGTCAAAACTATTTTGCAAAAATCGGTTGGATAGTTCTGATTAGGTCTGGTTTTACTCCTTACCCCTCTGCTTCTCTCCTCTCACCTCTACGTTTTTTGAATCCGCTCTCTTCTCTTTATTCGAGTCCAGGATTTCTCGTGGTTGGGTTCCATCGTACCTTCAGGGTTTCGCTTCCTCCTTTGGTAATGGTGCTGCTACATCTAGGTCTTCATGCTATCCGAGGAATCCTTCGTCTGGTGGACTTCTCTTTGTTCCTTCTCGTGCCTTCCGGTGTTTTCCGACGCGATGACATCATCTACGCTAAATCCGATGCAGAGTCTGCATCACTCCTTTGTTTCCGAACCTCGATTGTCGAGATCTTCAGTCTGATTCCGAGAATGGTTGCACGCTTTTCCATTGATTGTGCGGAGTAATAGTTTGGGTGCGTGATGGATTGGCCCCCATGCCGACTACCCCTTCTATTCGCTTTTGTACATTGAAGTGGATGAGAATGTATCGGTTCTCTCTTTCTATCGGAGTTAGAGGTGGCTTTATTTGTTGATACCTCTTCCTTCGATCTTTTGTTCCCGGAGTGTTCTCTCGAAGATCACGGACAACGACCTCTTGTTAGTGGTGTCGCGAGGATCTACATGAAGCGAGAAGACGCAGATCGCCGACCTTCCTTCCGGTACCATGAGGCGGATCTCGAGGGCGAGATCCATTGTTAGTGGTGTCGAATTGTGGCATCCCGCAAAACCACTGCTAGAAAATCGCGTTGTTTTGTGCGTTGCATCGTCATGACCGCATGCTCATGTCATCATGCCACATTGCATTTGGGCATCGTCATCATCTTGCATTTGTTTGCATAAAACTATTTTTGAAAAGCCTAGTTTTGTTTTCTAAACGCCCCGTCCCTAATTCAAAACCCAAAACCCGGGTCTCCGGGGTGTTTTGTTATGTCTGCCAACGGTTTACAAACGCCTCGTTTTTAATAATAAATATTTATATTAATTTTTTAGGGGGCAGCCGAACCGGGCCGATCCGACCCAGTTGGCCACCCCCAGTACAAAATCAGCCACCCAAAATCCCTTTTCTACCTAAACCTAGACTACCCACCCTTCAGCCACATCACCCTGACCAATGCCCTCTCGCCACCTCACCTCTCCTCTCTCTACCACCCAATCACCCCCTGCCACATCAGCCACCCCACTCCCTCCCTCTCTCCCTGCCCACAACACACACCGACACACGCCACGCCCCACCTCCACCCGCTGGCGCGCCCCACACCCCACCACCCAATCCCCAGATCCCACCTTCCCCGCACGACCCCGCACGTCGGTCCCACCCACCTGACGCATCGGCGATCCTCCCCCCCGCTTCTTCCTCCTCCGTCGAGCGCCCTCCGCCGCCAGGCGCTTCCATGGCGCCGCCGCTAGGGCCCTCTCCTCCCTCCGTTCGTCGGCCTCTCCCGCGGGCCATCGTCGACCGCCTCCTCCCTGCAGCCAAGCCCCGTCGAGCCGCCGCCGTCCACCCCCTCTGCCGGCGCCCCTCCCGAGCCCGAGCTCTGCCCGCCGCCGGTCGTAGGCCGACTTCCGCACGACCTCGACCTCTGCTCGCCGTTCCTCTCCAGGCCGTGAGCCCGGCACCCTCTGTCTCCTTCGGCCAAGACCAGCCCGAGTGCGTCGTCAGTGTTTTAGTGCGTCCGATGTTGCTGTCCTCAAGTCGTGCGGCCTCACGCTGCTACAGCTCCAGTGTGGTAACATTGTGTTGCCGAGAGAAGGTGTGTTGATGTTGACCCGGTTGTTCGAAGCTTCGTGATGGACAAGATTGATGAGCATTTTGACAAGACCTACGATACCACGCGGGTACCCAAGACCGATGGTTGAAGCGAAGCCGAAGAAATACGTTGCACCGGATATCTCGCCAAGACCGTCATCGATGGCAAGTCGGAACCTTTAGGCCGTTGAGGTGGAAACCTAGGACCGCCGAAGCCGAGGCCTCAAGATCTTCTTCACGGACCTGAAGACCCGAACCCTGGCACGCCAAACTCTTCCTCACGGAGATCAAAGACCGTTGTCCGAGGCCCCGAAGACCGATCCATCGGAACGCCAAGACCTCCGTCCGGACCCGAGTTCTTCGTCCCAGGCGTCAAGATCTCCTACACGGACCCAGAGAATCCCCGGACGACGAGCTCTTCTACCTGAACCCGGAGACCGCAGATGCGACAAGCACTTCGCCGCGGAACACCAAGTTCTTCGTCCCGAACGCCAAGACCGACCCGATACGCGGACCCGACAAGATCTTCGCGACGGCAAGATCGACCGCTTGGAACCAAGTACTCCTCTTGTATCCGAACCTCGTCGATCCCGCCGAGACCGAACCAAACCATCAGTAAACCCCAAGATCGCCGATGCGAATACGCCAAGTTCGTCTACCCCGGACACCGCGCGACAAGATCTACTTCACGGATCCGAAGACCCCGGAACCCGATCCTCTCAAGTTCGCCATCGACGACAAGATCGGCACCGACCAGGGCGGATCCGATGCGCCCCGACACCGAACAAAGTCCTTCCCGGATGCGAGATCGATTCCCGTCGAACCCTGAGACCGAATCCCGAACCCCGGAACCAAGACCTTCGACCCCAGAGGTGTGAACCTTTTCCCGAGCCCCTATTTTATAAATGCTAAATATAAAACCTGTTGCATAATAATTGCTCTTCTCGCATGCATATCATGTGGTTTGCGGCCTTATGCCGATTCACCTCATAATTAAATATGGAGTCGATATGCGGAATATCTTTGTCTTATTTCGGACTCCATTTAAATTGGTGTAGCAAACCGATGCCATGTTTTGCCATGTTAATACCACATTTAAATTGCAGGGTATCTAAACAACATGAACCATTTATTTAATTGTCGGGACCCCGCTTCCGCTCAATATGGCCTAATTGCGTCGCATCCTTTGCCATGTCATACATCATACATGCATCATGCCCGATCTTTTGCCGTAGTATTAAATAGTGCATCCGGTGTTTATTCTAGTGTTTTGCTTCTTCGCGGATAAGGCCGTTGAGTTGATGTGAGCTTCGCCCCGATCTTCGGATGAACCTTCGGCAATGTTTTCAGGCAAGCATCTCCCCCTTTCTACCTATCTTACTTTTATAGTATTTATTCCCTCCTGTTGATCTATTGCTATCTGTGTTGCGATGCTCTAGTTGTCGTACCCGTGATATCCTTTGCAGCCTTATATTGCCTTGGACACCTCCTATTACCTGTTGTTTGGTAGATAGTTGGACCTGCGCGTCGTAGTCGCTTGCTCAAGTGCTGTTGTGTGTCGTCAAGTACCACAGTTGTTGGAGTCTTGCCGCATGTTTAAGGTTGGAGATGATCATGGCTTTAATTATCGTTACTTTAACTATTGTTTAATAACTAAAATTGAAGTAGGTAAATGCAGAGGCACCGGTGGGTGATAGAAAATATTTGGTTTCCGACCGCCCACTGGTGTCCCGTAGGACCCCGAGTTCTTGACACCTATTCCGAGATCGAGCGCGCTAACCACAGGTGGGGAGATATGGGCCCCCCATCGATTAGTACCTGATTTCAAAGTATTGTACTGGGGGCCACAAACTAGTTTGAGGTTTTATTTACTATCATGTACTTATGCCATGCTTTACTGCTTTATTTAAATTGTGCGATGGATAGCACCTGTACTGTTTAGGATCGGGACACGATTTCGCGGTGTCGACAAGCCCAGTTTTGGGTTCCCAGTCGTTCACAGCCGTCTACCCAAACCCTGAGTCCGTCTCGGAGACCGGCCGACTTCGTTGCGGGTGTACTTAGTGGGGTGGCCCCCCGTGCTTGCTTTGGGTCTGGAAACGTCATGACTTAGGCCCCGCCGACATACCGATGGGTGTATGTTAACTGATCTGGCAAAAAGGGTCGAAGTGCTTGTGGATACTTTGGTGCACCCCTGCAGGGTTAAATCTTTTCGAGAAGCCGTGTCCGCGGTTATGGATGACTTGGAGCACAGTGCTTGATCATAGACAACTATAACTAAAGTTTACTGTTATAATTTGACTTGTACCCGATATGACTAGTAATCAGCTTCACTACAACGGAATGGTTAAATAAAAGTACCACCAACTGCTGGGTTTTGGGGGTTATCTCATGCTAATTGTATCTGACTAGTAAGTGTTGCAACTACAACGGAATGGTTAACTAAAATTGCCCACTGCTTATTTTATCAGGATGATTATCTATACCTGACTAGTAATTGCTGCAACGCTAACTGAATAAATAAAACTGCCAACCGTGTGAGTTCCTCGGTTGACTTACTCGTTTGGTCTCGAGGGGGAAACACCAGGATGGGTTTGTTTGATGGTAGTATCAGGTTGGTTCCGGATAGGTCTTTCTTATCCCTCTCTGATAGCCGACAGTTATATCGAGTCTCTATAGGTTGTTTAGTGCATGCTGCGCTGCCGCTTCAGTCCACCATACTTATGTAGGCGAGGACCGCCGAATTCTAGTCTCGCCGTGTACTGGCCTCAGTACTGACCGCTCTCTCTTTTTCCTTTGCCCTTTGTCGGCACCCCTTTTGGTTAAGCAGGTTTTGAGATCGACGTCGTTAGCGGGGTTACCCTTCCGGCTTGGCCTGGGCAGGGTTATGGACGCCATTGGTTATTCTTCAGGGATCTTAGCCCCATTTGCATCTTGTCCGTAGTTGGACGCTCTATCGTTTTCAAGGTGATTTGGATCTTTGTTCTGTATATTTGTATTCTTGACTCATGGAGTCGTGTTGTATATATATCTGTTCTGTGGGTCCCATCGAGGACTGTTGTGTAATGTTGTTACTTCGTTTTCCACCCGCACGAAAGTGCCTGGTGGGCACCTTTGAATCGTTTCTATGCGGGTTTGGCGGGTTTCGCTAAAACTTGCATAGGGCCGATTCCGAGGGTGTTACACTCACCCACCTCTGAGCGCCGCCAGGCTACGCTAATTTCGCCTCGCACTGCCGCCACTCCAACGAACTCCGACGAGCTATCGCGGTGAGCCCCGACCTCCCCCTTGCCTCTGGTTCAAATGATCGTGTTCTCCTTTTCCTTGTGCACCTTATAATGCATGCCGTTTTTCCTATTGTGCCCTAGAGCATCGCCCATGTTGACTACTGTGAGCACCTGACGCGCTGTTGAACTCCGACGAGGAATAGCAGCCGTGTCCGTGCACCCCAACCCCGTCCACGACCACCTTGAGCTTCACCTCGTCTCAGCGACCTCGTGTAACATCCCAAAAATCATGATTTATAAAGTTTGCATATCATTCATGCATTCTTAAGCATTTGGTCTTTTTCAAATAAATTTCAAAAATAAAGAAACCATATTTTGCCTATTAACTTTATGCAAGTAAGGCAAGGTTTTTATTTTCACTTTTCAAGTATCGGATTGCTTGGGTTTGATCAGTATTGTTTTGGATTTGAATACAAATCTTACACAAAATTTGCAAAACAAAAAATCAAACATAAAACCATTTTATGCCTATTATCTATAATCTTTTTAAAGCATGGTTTTATTTTATTTTCCTTTATATCAATGTGTTTGGACTAATCAGTAAGGTTCTATACTCATTCGAGTACAAGGTTTACACTGCAAAAATCCAAAATAAATTTGAATTCAAACATATCTAATTTAGCCATTCAAAATTCAAACCAGAAAATCAAAACAGAAAAGGAAAAAGAGAAAAGGAGGAAAAAATAAACGCAGCAACCTATCTAACCCAACCCAACCCGCGGCCCATATAACAGCCCACCTAGCCCACCCGGGTTTCACCATCTCCTCTCTGTTTCAACCACGCACACCCCTCTCGCTGACAGGCAGGCCCCACTGCCACGTCGACCCCGTCGTCAATCTCGCGCTGCAGAACCGCTCGCCGCTGCCGTTTCTTTGCCGGTTGAATTCTAATCAATTGGCTTGATTGAGGGCATAATTTCCTCCCCTGACCCTTCCTACTTAAACTTCTCCCTGCCTCGCATCTTTCCCCTCACTCGCCACTGCCTAAGCGCCACCAGGCTGCCCACACTTGAGCTCACACCGCTGCGGCATCGTGCATCTCCGGTGACTAATTCCAGTGAGCCTCGAGCGCCCCCTGACCCCCCGTTCATACGAGGATGTTTCTCTGGTATTTGTGCTTCTTCTGACACCCCTGGTTCGTCTTGTACCACCCCAGGTCGTCGACTCCATCAAGCGTTGCAAGCACCCGAGGAAACCATCAACTCCGACGAGCAATCCTGGTATGAATCGCCCGCCCCTTGACCTCTGGTTCAAACCAACCTTTGCGCCTAGTCTCTGCGCATGTCCTGATGCAGTTGGTTTGCATTGGGATGATCCAGGTTGTCACCCCCATCATCGACAGTGAGCACCCGACACTCAGCGCAACTCCGACAAGCCCTAGCCACTGCTACATCACGCCCCCGCCCCAATCGCGACCACGTTGAGCTCCACCGCATCTTCGCGACCCCAGTAAGCCCCAGCACCCCCTTTCCTACCCCCTAGCCTTGCCAAACCATCGTCGGCAGAGTCGTCGCCTCCTCTGCTCGTCATTTATGCCGCCAGTTCATGGCAGAGCGATTAGATCCGCTAGATCTATATCCAGCGGTCACGATTAGAACTCACAGCGAATCGGTACGCGTAGATCTAGGCCGTAGGATTTAAATCTGGCGGTGTAAGTTAGTTTGCCAGCGAAGAGGTAAGTTGCGATCTGGTGCGTTGGATCTGGTTAGATCCAACGATGCGGAAACAAGAGGTACTGGCCAATCAGGAGACGCCGCGTGTCAGGTATTTTCTTTTAAAATCCAGATATGAATTAAATATGTGAATTAACTTGTAAAATTCATAACTTTTGTTCCGTTTATCCAAAAAATACAAATAATATATAAATGGATTCACAAAATTAAATCCTACACATATATGGGCTTGGTTTTGTAATTTGTTTCTGTTAAAATGGAATTTTATGTAGAGACATTTGTAGGCTTATTTTGTGTATAAAAATTATTTAGAAAATGTTTTTAAAGCCAAATTAAGTTTATTTAGTGTTTAGAAGATTCTAGTGCAACCACATGGCATATGGGATCTGCCTTGATCATATAAGTTGCAATAACTTATCCATTTGGACAGTTGATGGTAGGGTGGTAGGTTGGAACGCGTCCATTTGGTCTAAGGGAAAGCTTCTGAAAGGTCTCGTCTTGATGCATGTCAAGTCTTGTGGGGAAAGTGCACCACCTCTCGAGAAGGAAAAATATAAGTACTTAGCCGTGTCCCCGGTAATGGAAAAATTGAGCATCAAGACATTGAAGCTATCAAAGATCTCCTCATCCCAATTTTTTAAGTTAAAAACTTGTGGTTGAACAAGGGTAAAGGTTCACCAATGTCTATTGGTGGTTCTTTGGGAGTTTTTGTCAAACAAAAACTTAAGTGTTTTCAACTGATAGGCAAAACCTATTTTGAGCAAAGCAAGCCTTAGCTACACTTAGCCAAATTCCTATAGAAGTTAGAAACTATTATTCTACTAAGGTATCGCTTGCCAATAATATTCTAATGTATTGACCCACTGTGGCTGTAACTTGTGATGTTGCAGGTTACTCTGATGAGTATTAGGGTTGTGAGTCTATACTCAACATGTTTGCCTGTGGCACATGAAGATGAAGACTTTATTTTATTTTGTTAAGTTGAAACTCTTGTACTATCCTATGGCTATGGAGTTGTAAAAGACTATGTTTATCTCTGGAATGACGATGTAATAAAGACCTTTGTATCTGTGTACTTCATCTTAAACTGTGGATGCTAGCATTTGATCCAGGGACTAGCATTGCAATCACATGGACCTTTACCTTTATAAAGGTGGGGTCTTACACCTCGGTAAGCCTCAGTGCCCCCTCCCTTACCCTCTGGACTCGCCGAAACATCACCGTCAGAAGCGTCGCCGCCGCAGTAGCCATTTGCGCCGCTGGTTTTAGGTCGAGTAGATGTGATCCAGTGGATCTAGATCCAGTGGTATAGATTAGATCTCGTATCGAATCGGTATGGGCAAATCTGAGCCGCCAGATCTCACTTAGATCTGACGGTGCGCAAGTGTTATCTAGCGCGAACCGGTACACACCAATCATGAGCCGCCACGTGTCTGTGAATTAGATTTAAAATCCAGATTTTGATCTATTAGATGAATTAACTTGTAAAATTCATAACTTTTTTCTGCAAATCCAAAAATTACAAATTAGGTGTCTATGGATTCAGAAAAATGAGATCTTTGCATCTATGGCCTTGATTTGGTAATTTACTTCAAGAAAATTAGGATTTTATGCAGAAGCATGTGTAGGACTATTTTAACTATAAAAATTATTAAGAATATTATTTTAAAGTGGTTTTTATTTTATTTAGACTTTAGAATGTATGCCTTGTCTTCAGTACTGTGGAGTTTGATTTTAAAAGTGTGGCAAATCATCACATTGCATTTTGCATGCATTCATATTATTTTTGTGTGTATATTGATTTGTGAATTTTGTTGTGTAGATTTTGTGGATTGTGAAGTGTGTGATTGTGAGGATTGTGATTATTCCCCTAGCTACCAAGGCCAGTGATACTTCATATTTTGTCCTATTATTTTTCCTATTGCATTAGTATTATTTTGAGTAGGATTTGCATGGTAATTTCCAAAGTATATGCTATGCTATGGTAGATCCTATAGATGATATATTGGTAGTATTTTCCCTATGTTAGGAGACATGATATGCTGGTATGCTTAGCCTAGCTATTGGAATTCAAGGGTGGAAAATTCATGTTATGATGTTATGGAAATATTATGCCTATATGTTTTTGACTAAGAAATCAACTTGTTAATAAAACACCTGGGTGGAATGGGACTTGTATGGTTTGTGTTGAGTGGTTACATAGGACCCATGTCTATGGTTTACCCTATGTATCACACTTGTGGATGGACACCCAGGAACAAAGAGATTTGAGATGTTTAGTGTTGAGAAGCTTCCAGTGCAATCACATGGCATATAGGCTCTGCCTTGACCAACTAAATTGCAAGAACTCGGCCAGATGGAAAGATGGTGGTCGAGTTGATAGGATGGAACGCGCCCATGGTGGTCTAAGGGATTTCTTCTAAAAAGTCTCGTCTCGATGCATGTCGAGTCTTGTGGGGAAAGTGCACCACCTCTCGAGAGGGTAAAACCTGAGTACTTAGTCGTGTCCCCGGTCATGGACATTTTGAGCATCAAAGACATTGAAAGGGTCAAGAATCTCCTCGTCCCAATTTCTCCAAGTTAAAATTTGTGGGTGAACAAGGGTAGAGGTACACCAATGTCTATTGGTGGAAACTTAGTGTTTTTGTAAAGAAAAACTTAGTGTTTTTAACTAGTAGGACAAAAATACTTTGTGCAAAGCCAGCCTGAAACCACACTTAGCCAAATTTATGTAGTTGATAGTCTCTATTATATAACTATGACAATACAATTCCAACTGTATTGACCCCTTGTGGCTGTAACTTATTATGTTGCAGGTTACTCTGATGGTAAGTAGGGTTATGAGTCTACAGTCAACATGTTTGCCTGTGGCACATGAAGATGAAGAATTTATTTATATACTATCTAATGAGAACTCTATGTGTTAGCCTTGGGCTAATGAGTTGTAAGAACTATTGTACTCCTGGAATTACGATGTAATAATGACCTTTGTATCTGTGTACTTCATCTTAAACTGTGGGTGCTAGCAATTCGATCCAGGGACTAGCACTGCAAGCATAGGTACATTTACCATAAAGGGTGAGGTCTTACAATGACACATCCATGTACCCTTCCCACTCAGGATCGGTGGACCTTCTAGACCCTTCTAGAACATTCCGGTGAAAACATCGAAAACATTTCCAAACTCCGGAATTGGACTTTCCTTATATGAATCTTATTCTCCAGACCATTCCGCATCTCCTCGTGATGTCCTCGATCCAATCCGAGACTCCGAATAACATTGTTCTCTTACCCACATTTCATATCTACTAAACAACATTGAATCCTTAAGTGTGTCTCCCTACGGTTCGTGAATTATGCAGACATGATCGAGACACTTCTCCGATCAATAACCAATAGAGGAATCTGGAAATTCATATGGATCCCACATATTTCTATGATTACTTCGTGATCGAATGAGTAATTTACATACAATACCCATTTTCCTTTGTCTCATGATACTTTACTTATCCGAGGTTTGATCGTCGGTATCTCTGCATACCTAGTTCAACCTCGTTACCGATAAGTACTCTTTACTCGTTCCTGTGATATGTGATGCCTTGTGAACCAGTCACATGCTTGCAACCAAATTCGATGACATTCCACCAAGAGGGCCCAGAGTATATATATTTGTCATATGGATGGACAAATCTCACTCTTGATCCATGTGCCTCAACACATACTTTCTGAATACTCAATGTCACCTTTATAACCACTTTTACGAAGTGGTGTTTGATGTCATCAAAGCATCCATCCGGTGATGGTGATTAACATGATCTCATGGTCGAAGGATTTCGGTTACTATGTATCTGAAAGCTTATAGCAAACGAACTATTGAAATGACTTGATCTTATGCTACGCTTAACTATAGGAGTATGTCCATCACACCATTCTCCTAATGATATGATCTTTTATTAATAACATCCAATGTTCATGATTAGGAAACCATAATCATCTATTGATCAACAAACTAGTATTACAAAGAGGCTTTACTAGGGACTCTTATATGTTTACAAATCACACAAGTATTAATGTTTTCGGTTAATATAATTATAGCATGGATATAAATATTTATCATAAACACAAAGATATAATAATAACTACTTTTATTATTGCCTCTTGGTCATATCTCCAACAGGTTATAGTTAGTGCATCAAACACCCTTTCTATTGAACTTGCTGAGTATGCTTGTGTTCATCCATACCTTCTAAAAAATTTCTTGGGATCCGG
Source organism: Avena sativa (assembly GCA_916181665.1). NCBI lineage: Eukaryota > Viridiplantae > Streptophyta > Magnoliopsida > Poales > Poaceae > Avena > Avena sativa. The sequence continues at coordinate 248,719,712 of OV702284.1, read as the reverse complement.
AGCAGCAAAAGACCTCATCCAAACTTAATTAGACGCAAAGGAGGGCCAATACAAAGAGCTCAAGTTACCCAACTAAGCCAAAAGAGTCAGATATTGTATCAATGATGGTGAAAACCAAGACGTATCGTAGAAGGGGGACCAATCCCCAGATAATAGAATCTATAGAGCATTGTTGTAGCAGCAGTCGCTAGCTGAGAAGGAATGTAGTTGGATCTAGTTGTAGATTAGTCTATGGTTGTTCTTTCTGGATTTCACTTGTAAGGAACTTACCTCGACGTACGGGGAAGGTTTTAAAAATATTTTGTATGGATCTGAATTTTAATAATATAGCCATGTCATGGACCTGCAATATTTCTGCCATACTACTCTCTTGGGTGTAATATTTATAGAACGGTATTTCACTAATGTTATGTCAAGGAGTTGCGTACTACAACACTACAACATGTAGTGGTGTGTTGGGTCATTGCGCAAAGTTTGATAAAATTTGAAGATTTTTCAAAATATGCGTACTCAGATCCACTTTTGTGATTTGTTGTGTAGCTCATAATACAAAGTATTTAAAATTGATAGTTTGTATTTTTGTGTGTGTCATTCGGTGGCTACAATCCGATTTTTTTTTACTCAGATTTTTTTCTTTCAAAAGACGAGATTACTCTTGTCCATGTGTATCTTATCTCCTCTTCTGCTTGGTGTCTCACACAAAAATCTCCGATATGCGTACTGGGCCGCAAATATTCAATTATTTGTACACCAAGTCAGTCGCTTGGTGGAAATATTTAAGACGGGTTTGCAACTATCACTCATATTGGGTCGCGCAATTTGGGGCCTGCTTGGTGCAGCTCACACCCACAAAAGGTCTCAAATGCCAGATTTGGGCCCGTAGAGAGTTTGCTTAAGTCTGCCTTGACTTGTTGTAAACTGAGCCCTATTTGCGAGTCCAAAAAGAAAAGGAAGCCTTACAGAACGAGAATGTAGAAGCAGATCAGACAACCAACCACAACTGATTCTCAACAAAAGAAGAAAAAAACCCACAACCGTGTGTTTTCTCAATTGAAGCATTGGGAATTTAGGATTGTGAAAAGAGAGTACTACTCCCTAGTAGCGTAGTGGCAGACGATGATGCTACTTGGGTCAGCCGGCAGCTCATCTGTGTCAGTTTGGTGTCCTATTCGGAGTACAAGATTTGACTAGTGTAAACTGTATACAAAACCATACTTAATTCCATGACTAAACAACGGTTAATATGTAGGGCTAACCTTGACCTGGACAAAAAAAAGTAACTTTATAATTGACGTCGGAACATCTGATCTGAACCCTTCCTACAAATGCAATATGGATACAGATGCGAGTAGGTCACAATTAAGCCACCGACTCTTCAAAACGATGATGTACCCGAGTGGTGACCCACATGCATGATTGCATGTGAAGGTCTGCCACATCGCCATTGAAAAGCCATGTTTTGAACCGTTCGGTTGATCGTGTTTTCATTTCAACTACGGTTTCGCGCCCCTCAAACGTCGCGTAACGATCCGCAGTGCTCTAGTACTTTCTCTGTTTCGGTTTACAAGCAAATCTAAGTTGCCAAATTGAAGAATTTAGTATAAGGCGTTTGGAAATTTAGACTTTATATTTTTCAATAATATAATTATTATATTATATGATTCAAATTACTTCCTCCGTCCCGGTTTAAAAGACACAATTTACAAACCATGCAATCTTAAAATACTAGGCTGGTCCTAGTGGTAGTATCATACTACTAGTATCATGCATATGATACTAGTATATGATACTATATCTCTAGTGCATTGTATCATATAGTAGTATCATAGTAGTAGTATACTTATTGATTTGTAGAATCTCTATGTAAAACGTGTGTATAAGATTTACTTGTCATTATGATTTCTAGCTTTACGTGCTATGATACAGTATCTACCTATGATACACTCACTAATCACCTCTCTCTTCATTAATTATGGCGCCACATCAGATTTTTGCCAAGTTGGCATGCATGATACACCTTATGATACTAGCACTAGGACCAGCCTTAGACACAAAAGCATTTAATCTTTGTAATTACTTCCGTGTGAAAACAAAATGCTTGCACATGTGTAAACAAATGTAAACGCTATCTTAACTCTTTTTCTCCTCATGCATGTTAAATGGACCAATTAGATGACACCTAGGGTTCAGAGAATTGCAAATTGTGTCCTTTAAACCAGGACGGAGGGAGGGAGTATATAGATCAAATTGATAATCTAAATATACGTGCAGGACCATAAATCGAAACAAAGAAAGTATATCAAATCGCTTTCACACTTCTCCATATGAGAAATTCAGTGTCCGTTTTCCAGTCATTTAATGCTAAGAACATCTCCACTTATCCGATGTTTTGAGGCCGAAAGATGGATATAACTTTCCATTCGAAAACGGCCAATTTTCAGTCGCGTTTTTAGTTGGTTCCCAGGCAAGAAAAAATCAGCGATATTTCGCATTCGCCTCAAATTCACACAGTTTGGTATAAATATAAATACATAAACAATGTTCGGCATAGTTTGGCATGAAATTAAACACAACAAAATTCGGCATAGTTCGCCATAGATTAAAACACAACATAGTTCATCCTAGTTCGGCCAGATCATGTTCGACATAGCTGTTATGTGTTTTCCTTGTGTATCCATATGTGTTTCACCAGATCATCCTGCAGCTATTAATGCACTGTTGGGTCTCGAATCTCCTCACACATAGCGATGAAGGCAGCCCACGATGTCGGCACCCAGTGATCGGGTTCTGCAAGAGGCCACTGTATGTAGTATGGCTCCTCCTGCTCGATCAAATCCACTGTATGCTTCCGCTCATCCTCAATGGTCATGTTGTGCAAGGTCATGCAATAGTTCATCACTTCTCATATCTGATCTTTCAACCATGTCATAGCAGGGAACCGGACAACTGTAAACCTCGGTTGGAATACACCAAATGCCTGCTCCACGTCCTTTATACAAGCTTCTTGTTCCTTGGCAAACCGAGCATGCTTGGGGAGCATGTGGCTTGAGATAGTCTTCACAAATACTGACAATCTTGGATAGATGCCATCTGCAAGATAATATCCCTTGTTGTAATTGTGCACGTTGATCTTAAAGTCCACTGAGGGAGCATGACCCTCAACAAGCTTGGCAAAGACATTTGAGGACTGGAGGACGTTAATGTGGTTGTTCGATCCTTCCATGCTAAAGAAGGAGTGCCAAATCCAAAGATCATGTGTACCAACTGCCTCGAGTATCACAATACAACTTTCTTTGAGGCATTTGTATATTCCTTGCCAAGCAAATGGATAGTTCTTCCAGTACCAATGCATGTAGTCGATGCTTCTAAGCATACTAGGAAATCATCTACTTTCATTGACTACGAGGATCCGAGCAGTGTATTCAGCATTGGATGTTCTCAAGTATTGCGGCCCAAACACTGCAATCACTGCCCCTACAGAACATGTATAAGCAATCGATGGCGATGGACACGGCCATGCGGAGATAGTCATCGGTAGTCGCCCGGAGCCCCATATGCGAGTAATCTCATTGCTACCATGCACTTCTGTAGTGAGGAAAACCCTACCATGCTGGTGCATTCCTTCTTTTTTTTTGGAAAGGAGCATATATTAATATCAGAGGATACCAATTACACCCAGCCTCTGCAACAACGCATTACCCTAGCGGCCACATGGATGCACACATCCAAAAATAATAATTACAAAAAAGAGAAGTCCCGCTACAGTGAATCATTCATTGAAACAACAGTACTACCACCACCAAGACAACACAGAAGTCCAGCTTCTCCAAAAACGACGCCTCCAAGAAGGGAACAGTGCACAAACACCGTCATCGCCCGATCAAAGATCTAGGTTTTCACCCTGAAGAAAGTCCACGCTCTCAAAACAATACCTTCAACAAGGTCATTGCCAGGCACAACCAATTAAGGCCAGACCCTGAGTTTTCACCCTGAGAGGTAGGACCATGAACCTCTTATGTGCAGTCGCCCCCACTTGCATGTCACTGCTCCAATTCACAAGTCACCTAGCCAATTCCTCATCACCACCCAGACTCGAACCACCATTGTCTGTCATCAGATCTCGGTCTCCATGACTTTCTCCGTCAGCACCATGGAACGAGAACATGTCCCATGATAATAACAGCAAACAAAGCTTTGAAGCACACCCTCTGAAACCAAACGGTCAGGGTATAACATGGGTGCGTACGACCGAATTCAATCCTTCCAGCAAACTCACGGCATGATAACATTTATGGAGTTCGCCGATGGAGCCTTCGGGAGCACGACACAGAAACCAGATCAATGGAGACCAACATTCGGCAGATCATCGTCTTGGCTTGAGAGGGATCTAGGACCACCTCCTTTATTAAAACCGAGCCAGCAGCCCCCATGCCATCCGCCGGAAACTAGTAGGATCCGCCGCAAGACGGCAAGACCACCCGGCCGACCATTCCGACAGAGAAGGAGGCCACCACCACCATGCCGGGGGCAGATGCCCCAAGCGCCCTAGTGTCACGGACAAGGTCCGGGTCGCCTGGGCGCCGGCGTCGAGGCCAACGGACGGGACAGATCGCTGCTAGGCCCAGATCCCCGCCGTCTGCCGCCATCTAGGCCGAGGATCACCGGCCGCCGCTCGCCGCAACAACACCGCCAAACCACCTGGGACGGACGCCGTCGCCTTCCCGCCAGATCGCGATCAGGGACGCCGCCGCCACGCCCCCAGGTCTTTGCCTGGCGACGATCCGGGCGACGGCGGTGGGGAGGAGAGACCACGGGAGGGAGGGCTCGGCGAGGAGGGGAGGCCGCCCGGCACGACGAGACGCCGCCGCGCGGGTGCGGGAGGTGCGGGAGCCTGCGTGTGCGGGAGGGTCTGTTCTGCGTGCTACAGAAACCAAATGCTACCGGTGCATTCCTTCTTGCATATGAAATAGGGTTTGTATTCCCGGATGGCATGCACTATATCGAGAAAGAGTTTTCGGCTCATCTTGAAACGGTGCCAAAATATAGTCTCTTTCGTGCAGCGGCTCGTCGATGAAGTAGTCGACATACAGCATGCAACGTTCCTCCATCTGCTGCCTTGCTTTGTACTTTTGGCGATCCTTCGCCGAGCCTCCACGCTTTAGCGCTACAGTCTGCGTGTACAACCTGGCCAGGGAGCCAAGGATCTGTATGTGCTCTTCATCTTTGGCAGCTGCGGTGATCTCTTTCTCCAGCAACAGGGTGACATGGCGACGAGGGGGCAACTGGGAAAAGGCTCTGTGTCGCGGGAAAGCCGAATCAGGAAATAGGTTGTGTCGCCGACACGGTTGGCCCATCATTTTTTCTTTTTATCTAATGTTCTCGAACGACTCTTGACGCTTTAGGTATGGACGTTTTTTTGTCGTTCGGATGAGAATACAGTTTGGACACGTGTTTCTGGGAATGGTAGTGGGATGCTCCGAGTCGCCGAGTAGCTTTTCTCGTTGTATGTATAGTACTCTCTCTGTTTGGGATTATAAGTCCCGCGCGGATAACTAGATTGTCAATTTGGACAACAAAACATAAATAATATAGCATAAAAATTATACCATTAGAAACTTTAGAGGTTATATTTTTTAATGGTATAATTTTTATGATATATAAATTATGTTTTGTTAGTCAAATTAACAACCTAGATATGCGCGTAGGACCTATAATCCCGAACAGAGGGAGTATATAAGATTATATGGTAGAGCTTTCTACAAGGGACATATCAAACGCAGCGAAAGTCGCACTAAGTAATTAATTACTCCCTCTGATTTCATGGTATAAAATGTTTTAGCTTTATGAAGAGGATGTATCTAGAATTTTTTAATGTATTGGTTCGGAGTGAATCTATACACTAAAAGAGGTCTAGATATACTTCTTTTACAAACCTAAAACATCTTATATTACGAAACGGAGAGAGTACTATTCAGAAAAACTTGCACGCACCGGCCCCTTTCAATAACACGAAACATTGCGTATGCTCAACATGATCAGTCAAACGAAGAAAAAACGATGCGCCAGTACCAGTAGACGAGAAAGCACCTGATCAAACCCAAAAAAAAGTTATATCTGCAAATACGTATGTATAAAATACTCTGGCCGGCACAAAGATCTTGATATCTACCGGCCGGCGTTCTGCCGCTCAGCAGTATCTGAAGAACTTACATCTGCAGCTTGGGAAGATAATGCAGGTGTTTTCCACAAAATAATTAAGACCTGCTGATCTAGTTACTCCGTCAACCTAATACCAACTGCACTTTGACAAGTTTAAAAAAAATCTGCAGTTTGACATATGAAACGCGGCTAGAGTGAAGGACAAGCCGGCGCTGATGAGGACTGCAATTTCCAAGCTCCAAGTCATCTACAGCGCCACGAGGAACAACAAACAACTTTCAACATCCATAGTTCATATTCAGTTGTGTGTTGCTCCTTTTTTTTTATCAGTCTTTCACTCTGCCCTCCGGCTTGTGGAGGCGTTTCTAGTTGGACTATGTTACGTCTGTACGAGACTACTGCCTGTTTGGGACGCGCCGTCCATGGCTTTATTTAATTTAAAGCCGGGGGGCTCTGCTCGAGCGTTTCATCTAAAAACATATGAAATGCACATCTTATTCGTGTTAGAGCTAATATTTTTTAAATAATATATTTTTTTTATTCATTGTCACAAATAATACGTAATTTTAGAAATTTGCAACTCTGTCGGTCCGTCGTCCGTTGAACGGACGAAGGCTGCGTGTCGTCCGTTCAACGGACGAAAGGAGGAGTCGTCCGTTGAGGAGACGACGGCCGCGAAAGTAACATATGCACTGCGCCACTGATTGCACTAATTGAGAGAGGAGCTAGCAGACATGTCGTCCGTTGAACGGACGAAGGCTGCGTGTCGTCCGTTCAACGGACGAAGGCTGTATTTCGTCCGTTGAACGGACGACACGCAGCATTCGTCCGTTCAACGGACGACGGACCGACAGAGTTGTAAATTTCTAAAATTGCGTATTATTTGTGACAATGAATAAAAAAAATGTATTATTTAAAAAAAATTAGCCGTGTTAGATGTATATATCTGTATATTGTATTTCCCCCATATGTTAGGGGGCTTCCTGCATATTTGCCCTGTACCTGTACTATATATTGTGGCCTTTGGCCCCCAGAGGAATACAACTTGTCTATTCCTAACATGGTATCAGAGCCTTAGGGTTCGCTCCTCTCCTCTCGTTGCGCCGCCGTCGCCCGCCCCGGTTCTCTGCCGCCGCGTCCCGCCGCGGTTGCCACTTCTCCGATCCTGATCCTGCTTCGTCGCCCCTCTGATCGGATCTTCTCCACAGGCTACAACCTCCACCTGCCTCGTACGGGACCGCGGGACCTCCTGACGCGTCCCTCCTGCTCCTGCCTGACGCGCCCTGCTCCCTGGCCCCGTCCTCCACCCTGACGCGCGGCGCGGCTCCCTCCATACCAGACGCGCGACACCGTCCTCGAGTGCCTCCCCTGACGCGCGGCGGGCCTCCACCTGCCTCCTGCTGCCTCCTGCTCTGCTCAACCACGCGTGGGACCGCGTGTGCTCCCTGGCGCGGTACTCCGTGACGAGTGCATCGGGAATCTCGCCGGCTTCTTCCCCCGGCTTGCCAGACCGCCATCGGGAATCGATCCCCGGCGGCCGGAATTGGTCTCCTCCGGCCCTTAGGCACCTCTCCTCGTCCCGGTTAGCCGGAATTTCGCCGGATTTTGCCCGACATCTGCTGTAGCTGATTGACCAGATCTGTTCAAAAAAAAATTGAGAGAAATGTCTTCTGCATCGGGCTATGTTGCAATTCCTCGCTGTCCGGTGATTTTCGATGGTGCGAATTATCCTGATTTCGCTGCCTTTATGCGCGTTCACATGCGCGGTCTCCGTCTTTGGGGTGTGCTCTCCGGCGAGGTCTCCTGTCCGCCGTGCCCCCCTGCTCCTGTGGCTCCTCTTCCGCCAACGCCGATTGTTCTCGGTGCTGATGCTTCTCAGGAGGCCAAGGCTGCTGCTCAGAGTGCTGATGATACTGTTGTTGCTGCTTATGACCTGAAGTTCAAGCAGTACTCTTCTGATCTCGAGGCCTATCGACACGCTCTGACTGCTTACACTCAGTGGGTTGATGAGGATGCTCGTGCTGCTGCTATTCTCACCTCTAGTGTTCTGCCCCAGTATGCTGCTGAGTTCATGAGTCTTCCTACTGTTGCCGCTCAGTGGGCCCATCTTCGTCAGCGCTATCAGCCGTCTGGGGATGCTCTTTACTTGTCTGTGGTTCGCCAGAAGCATGCTCTCCAGCAGGGTGATTCTACTATTGATGAGTTCTATACTCAGAGTGCTGCTATCTGGCGTCAGCTTGATTCCCTCCGTACTGCTGTTTGTGGCACATGCTCGTGCTGCCAGATTGTGCGCTCGGACTTGGAGTTTCACCGCATCTATGAGTTTCTGTCTCGTCTTCGCCAGGAGTTTGAGCCCCGGCGTGCTCAGCTGAATGCTCGTGGTCGTGTTCCTCTCTCTGAGGTGTTGTCTGAGCTTCGGGCTGAGGAGACCCGTCTCCGTGGTGCTGGTCTTCTTGCGGTTCCATCTGCGCTTGCTACTCGCGGTGCTCCTTTGTCGTCTGCTCCCTCGACTCAGCCACGGTCCCCTGTGCCGCCGCCGCCGATACTACCCACTCCTCCAGGTCAGGGTCAGGGTCAGCTTCAGCACCAGCAGCCTCAGGGTCAGAGTCAGCATCAGCAGGCTCGTGGTCAGGGTCGCCGTGGTTCTCTTCATCACTGCTCTTACTGCAACAGAGATGGTCACACTTGGGCCACCTGTTATACACGGGACCCCAGTTTACGTCAGCAGCACCAGGCTCGTGGGCAGTCGGCTTCTTCCGGATCTTCAGCAGTTGCTCTCTCTGATCAGGACATTATCAGGAGTCTTCGCAGTCTGCTTGCTGCTACAGGCTCTTCTTCGACGGGCACTGCTGGTTCTGTGACTGACTCTTCAGGCACTGTGCGACCACCACCTTCTACACAGTCAGGTACGTCTCCGTGGTATCTGGATTCTGGAGCTTCTTTTCATATGACATCTGAGTCTTCTTTTTTGTCCGCTCTTCGTTCTCTCCCTTCTCCTGTCCGTGTTTTTACGGCTGATGGTACCTCTCTTCCTGTTTCTAGTCGGGGCACCCTTTCTACTTCTTCTTTTTTTGTTCCTGATATTTCTCATGTCCCTCTTCTTACGATGAATCTGTTCTCTGCTAGCCAGCTTACTGACTCTGGTTGTCGTGTCATTCTTGATGCTGATTCTTGTGTTGTTCAGGACCGTCGCACCCAGGCCCTGGTTGGAGCTGGCCCTCGCAGCCGTGACTCTTCAGGTCTTTGCGAGTTAGACTGGCTTCGTGTTCCTTCCGCTGCTACTTCATCTGCCAGTGCTTCTCCGGTTGTCGCCTCTACTACCAGCTCTTTTCAGCAGTGGCATCATCGTCTTGGTCACCTCTGTGACTCTCGCCTGTCGTCATTAGTTCATCGTGGTCTTCTGGGGTCTGTCTCAGGAGATGGGTCTTTGCATTGTCAGGGCTGTAGGTTGGGTAAACAGATTCAGCTTCCCTATCCTACTAGCGCGTCTGTATCTCAGCGAACCTTTGATTTAGTTCATTCTGATGTTTGGGGTCCGGCTCCTTTCGCTTCGAAAGGGGGCCATCGCTACTATATTTTATTCATCGATGATTTTTCTCGGTACACTTGGTTGTATTTTATGCGCTCTCGTAGTGAGGTGCTCTCCATATATCAGCGTTTTGCGGCCATGGTTCGTACTCAATATTCTACCCCCATCCGTGTGTTTCGTGCTGATTCTGCTGGTGAGTATATCTCCCAGATGTTGCGAGGTGTTCTTGCTGAGCAGGGCACTCTTGCTCAGTTCTCCTGTCCTGGCGCACATGCCTAGAATGGCGTTGCTGAGCGTAAGCATCGCCATCTTCTTGAGACCACTCGCGCTATGATGATTGCTTCTTCTCTCCCGCCGCATTTCTGGGCTGAGGCTGTCGCTACATCGGCTTACCTCATCAATATTCAGCCTTCTGCTGCCTTGCAGGGTGGTATCCCTCTTGAGCGCCTCTCTGGACAGTCTCCAAATTACTCCATGCTTCGCTTGTTTGGTTGTGTTTGCTATGTTTTACTTGCTCCTCGCGAACGCACCAAACTGACCGCTCAGTCTGTTGAGTGTGTTTTCCTCGGATACAGTGATGAGCATAAGGGCTATCGCTGTTGGGACCCTGTTGGTCGTCGGATGCGTATCTCTCGTGATGTTACTTTTGATGAGACGCGTCCTTTCTATCCTCGTCCCACCGCTGGTACTTACCCGGTGGAAGATATCTCTTTTCTTCTCTTTCCTGACACACCTCCTTCTACCCCTATTGTGTCTTCTTCAGGATCTCCTCCCTCTGATGTCTCTTCTTCGACACCGTCATCTTCTTCTCCGTCTAGTTCTCCTAGTTCTCCTCGCTCTCCGGAGTCTTTCTCTTCTATTCCCTCTTCTTCATCGTCGTCTCCTGCGTCGTCTTCCTCTGATGATCTTCCCTCTACTCGTCCTGTTCGTCAGCGTCATGCCCCCAACCGTTACTCTCCTAGTCAGTATGGTCTTTCTGTTGCCTCTGAGCCGACCTCTTATCGGGATGCTGAGCATCATCCTGAATGGCAGCTGGCCATGGCCGAGGAGATTGCTGCGCTTGAGCGCACTGGCACCTGGGATCTTGTTTCTCCTCCTCCCGGTGTTCGTCCTATCACGTGTAAGTGAGTCTATAAGATTAAGACTCGCTCTGATGGATCTCTTGAGCGCTATAAAGCGCGTCTTGTGGCTCGTGGTTTTCAGCAGGAGCATGGTCGTGACTATGATGAGACTTTTGCTCTTGTCGCTCATATGACCACTGTGCGTACTCTTCTTGTTGTTGCTTCTGTTCGTCACTGGTCTGTGTCCCAGCTTGATGTTCAGAATGCCTTTCTCAATGGTCAGTTGAGTGAGGAGGTTTATATGCAGCCTCCTCCTGGGTACTCTGTTCCTGAGGGGATGGTTTGTCGCCTTCGACGTTCTCTTTATGGCCTCAAACAGGCCCCTCGTGCCTGGTTTGAGCGCTTTGCTTCTGTAGTGACAGCTGCTGGTTTCTCCCCTAGTGCTCATGATCCAGCGTTGTTTGTTCACACTTCTCCTCGTGGACGCACTCTTCTTCTTCTCTATGTTGATGATATGCTCATTACCGGTGATGATCCTGAGTATATCGCCTTTGTTAAGGCTCGTCTTCGTGATCAGTTTCTTATGACTGATCTTGGTCCTCTTCGATACTTTCTTGGGATTGAGGTTTCCTCCACTTCTGATGGCTTTTACATCTCTCAGGAGAAGTATATTCAGGATCTTCTTGCTCGTGCTGCTCTTGGGGATGAGCGCACTGTTGAGACTCCTATGGAGCTTCATGTTAAGCTTCAACTTACTGATGGTGATCCTCTTTCTGATCCGACGCGTTATCGTCATCTTGTTGGGAGTCTTGTTTATCTTGCTGTCACTCGTCATGACATCTCTTATCCTGTTCATATTCTGAGTCAGTTTGTTTCTGCTCCTACCACTGTTCACTATAGTCATCTTCTTCGTGTTCTTCGTTATCTTCGTGGTACGATCACTCGTCGTCTTTTCTTTCCTCGTTCCAGCTCTCTCCAGCTCCAGTGCTATTCGGACGCTACGTGGGCGAGTGATCCTTCGGATCGCCGTTCACTTTCTGCTTACTGTGTGTTTCTTGGTGGTTCGCTCATTGCTTGGAAGACTAAGAAACAGACAGCGGTTTCTCGTTCGAGTGTTGAGGCTGAGTTGCGTGCTATGGCCTTGTTGACTGCTGAGGTGACCTGGTTATGGTGGTTACTTGCGGATTTTGGGGTTTCGATTACCACACCCAGTCTGGTTTTGTCTGACAGTACAGGTGCTATTAGTGTTGCACATGATCCGGTCAAGCATGAGCTTACCAAGCATATTGGTGTTGATGTTTTTTATACACGTGCTCAGGTGCAGGCTCAGGTTGTTGCGCTTCAGTATGTGCCTTCAGATTTACAGTTGGCGGACTTCTTCACGAAGGCCCAGACCAGAGCGCAGCATGATTTCTTACTCTCCAAACTCAGTGTTGTGGATCCACCATGAGTTTGAGGGGGGGTGTTAGATGTATATATCTGTATATTGTATTTCCCCCATATGTTAGGGGGCTTCCTGCATATTTGCCCTGTACCTGTACTATATATTGTGGCCTTTGGCCCCCAGAGAAATACAACTTGTCTATTCCTAACAATTCGAAGGCCGACAAGCAACAGAAAGCTTGGACGAAGGGCATGCGCCGCTGGGAATGGCAGACATTATTGGCAGGAATGCACTGGCCACCTAACAAGACCAAACATCTTCGCTACAGAGTCAAATCAGGTTCAAGTTTAGCTTTGATTTTAGACGATCACGCTTTAGCGGCCTACCACACGCATCCCCAAATGATTGGTTCTGCTTCGACAGCTAGATGGAGTAACTGCAAATGCACACACGAGCTTATGACAAAAAGTTGAAATGGCCACGCTCTCACTGTAAACAAAACCTTTGCCTAATTTTTTTTTTACCGAAACTACGGCGGGTTTACGCCAGTCTGAACAATTTCATTTAACCAAACATAGTTACAGGGCTCTCAGCAGAGTTTTAGAGGACAGAGGGGGCAAGGCAGACAAGAGGATTCACGGCGGATCATAGATGTTACACCAGGACCTAAGGCTAGATGCAGAGTCCGGGTTCGTACAGCGGTACGCCCAGAGTCGCAGATCCTCGATGCATCTGCTACGAATAAGGGAGAGAGGTTCATCGATGTTGTCGAACACAAGTGCATTCCTTCGTTTCCAGATGTTCCAGAGGACAACGATGCAGATGGTGGCTGCTGCAGGGCTCGCGCTGCGGGAGGCCCAGAGCTCAGTGAAGTCTTCGCAACGCTCGTCATCCGTAAGGGGGAAGAGCGCCCAAACCTCCTTAGCCCGGGGACAGTTTGTAAACAAATGATCAATAGTTTCTTCGTCTTGACACGTGGGGCAGTCAGCCGTCGCGGAGATCTGGTGGCGAAATCTCCGTTCATTGGTTGGAAGCCGTCGGTGGCGTGCAAGCCAGCAGAAGATCTTGCATTTCAAGGGTGCGTTGCTACCCCAAATCATCGTCACCTGTTCATCTTTTTGCAAATGCCTGAAAGAATTGACATAGAAACCTTTGTTCGATTCCTTGTTAGTGAGTCGGCAATTCCGTAGATCAGGGATAGTTGGGCGAAGGGGAACAGAGAGCATATCAGTGGAGAGAGAGCTGAGCTGAGCAGCGGCAGTGGTGGTGAGGCGGGGTACGAGGCAATCGGAAAGGCGATGCGTAAGGATGTGAGCGACTGAAGCATTGGGCCTAGTCGTATAAGAGAAAAGGGCGGGGAAACGGTCACAGAGCGGGGCATCGCCATTCCAAGTGTCAAGCCAGAAGGCCGAGGAAGAGCCACAACCGATAGTGACAAAGGAAACCGATCGGAAAACAGTGAGCCCGACGACAATGCCCTTCCAAACCGGAGTATCCAGGTGGTGTGGGTCTCCGAGGTCTCTGTTGGCAGACCAACCATACATGCGACGAAACCAGCAGGCCCAAGGGGCAGAAGAATCGGAATGAAGCTTGGAGAGGAATTTGGCAAGGAGAGCGGAGTTCTGGGCAGGAATAGAGAGAATGCCAAGGCCGCCCACATCCGTAGGCGTGCAGACATCAGTCCAAGCAACCTTACACTGTCCCCCATTGCAGGTTTCCTCCCCGGTCCATAAGAAGGCACGACGCCTTTTATCAATTGCCTCGATGACACCTGCCGGGAGAAGGCCGGCACTCATAGCATGGGCAATCATGGCGGTGAGAACGGAGTTGACGAGTAGGAGGCGGCCTCCAATAGGAAGGGATCTGCCTCGCCATCCAGAGAGACGCTTGTCGCTTTTGGAAATAAGAGGGGCAAAGTCCAGCATCCGAAGCTTATGAGTAGACAAAGGGAGGCCGAGGTAGGTTTGGGGGAAGGAAGAGATGGCACAGCCGAAGGTGGAGGCCATCTGAGAGGCTTCGGCAAGCCCAGTTTTAATAGGGACGAAGATACTTTTATGGAAGTTAAGTGGCCGAGGAGAAGGCTCACTAATCCAGAGAGAATGCTCTGCAGCAGAATCCAATCGTGTAGAGGGACGAGTGGCAACATGGAAGAAGAAAAAACAAGTCCTATACAATTTTACCTACGTAGTACAGTAGAAACAACAAGCAGGTGCAGGGGATCTCACCAGTCAACAGAGCAGAGAGAGGAATTCTGCAGCATGCATGCTGGTGATCCGCAAGATGAGTTCATAACGATGAAGAAATCTGGCAACTTGATCTCCACCGGAAGCACACGGAAAAGTATCATCACGGTCAAGTGTTCTAGTTAAAAGAAGAAGAAGAAGAATGCGGAAAAATCACCGCCTCGAATCACATTGGAGGAGGAGCTGAATCCTTTCCTCTGCCGCCACTCCGGCCGCTGAAGCACGACCTCCCAGCCGACGGCAATTTCTTCGTCGGCGCGGGGTTTGCCCCATCCGGCGGTGCTCGGCCGCCGCCGCCGCCGTCCTTGCTGTGCTCCCCGTGGCAGCGCCTCGAGGAGCCTGCGTGCAGGAGGCCGCTCTCCCTGGCCACCGTCAGCTCGTCTTCCATGCTGGCCTCCAGCACGTCGGCGATGGACATGCGGGCTTCACGGTGCGTGTCTGACAGCGACGACGGCGTTCTGAGCGGGACCGGTGGCGCGGCACCGTCTTCTCTGATCTCAAGTGCTACGCCATTGGCGGCCTCGGATCTCCCTGGACGATCCTTCGGCTCCTGGTTGCTGCTCGCCACCGTCTGCGGCTCCTCGCGCCTCTGCCCCGCCGGCTCCGAGTAGTCTTCTATGGTCAGAACAAATTCGTGGTTGCCTCTCATTTCCTCTGGCTCCGGGGAGACGATGCCGACGGGGACGAAGGCGATGTTGCAACGGCAGAGCGGGCAGTTGGAGTGCGACTTGAGCCAGGTGTCGATGCAGGGCAGGTGGAAGGCGTGGCTGCACTTGGGCAGCAGGCGCAGGCTCTCGCCGTCCCGGAACTCGCCGAGGCAGACGGAGCAGTCGGTGCTGTCGACGAACCCGTCGCCGCGCCTGTACTTGCACACGGTGATCTTGTTGATGAGCGTCTCGTCCATCCCGTCGGACGGCGCCACGTCCCACGGCTCCCTGGAGTCTCCGTGGCCGTGGCCGTGGCCGTCGCCACCGCCCCGGCCGCCCGCGCCGGAGCCGGAGCCGGAGCCGAAGAGCATGTTCCGGAGGGAGCTGAAGGTGCCGCAGTACTTGGAGACGATGGTGTAGTAGCTGACGAGGAGGAAAGCGCTGGCGAGCACCCCGATGATGGCGATGACGAGGGGCGAGAAGGCGGGGCCGGAGGAGTCGTCGCCGTCGCCACTGGTGCCGGCGATGTCGAAGACCGGCGGCGGGGGCGGGAAGTTGAAGTAGCACCACTGCGGGCAGTACATGCTGCACAGGCCCTGGGAGCAGTCCCTGGTTGGCTCGTAGGGCATCCAGGTCGGCTGCGGCCGGAGAGCTGCCGCAGGAGGAGGATTGGCCATTGTCGCCATGGACAGTGGGAGAATTCAGAGGAACGGAGGAGAAGAGTCCCAAGAAAAGGAGAAGAGCAAATCTCTACTCCTGTCAGGCCATCCTGTAGGTTCTAGAAGCAGCAGAGCAGAGCAAGCAGAGGATCTGTATGATTTTGTGGGTCGAGAGATGAGACAAAGTAAACTAGTTATGTGGCTGCCTCTGCTTTGCAATTCGGCGCTGCTGGTTTCCAGGTGGTGGGAAATGTGAAAGGGGATGGAGGGAGGGGGCGCAAGGAGATCGATCTTGGGGTGAGATGAGATGCTTCCTCCAGCAGCTGCTAGCCTGCTACTGAGCGTCCGAGCGAGAATGAGAGTGGTATTCGTTCGATCTGATGGCTGATGCCACTGAAAGTGTGTGAGAAATTAGCCAGTGCGTGCTTGTTTGGAAAGCAAGGAATTTTCGGGATCGGGTGCGAGAGAGGCTGGGACTGGGAAGGAGGTGGTGGTGGTGGTTGGAACTGGGGCCTACGCCGCCGTCCCACACAGGCCACAGGTCGCACAGCACAGGGCAGGCAGGCTGCTCTCGTTTTGTTTTCGTTCCTTTCCTTTCCTTTCCGTCCGCCGCTGAGTGCTGAGCTGCTCCGCCTGTCTTCTCCTTTGCTGCCTCCTTTGTCTCCTTCGGAATATAATACAAAGGCAAAGCGGGTGATCCCGTCCGCGTCTGTGATTAACTAGGAATAATTACTTCTGATTTAGTACAGTACAGTGAAGCCAATGAACGGATAACGTGAATGAGTGATGCACTTGCAGCAACAGCAATGCAGGGAGCAGATCGTCCACCTTCAAAACCGTACCTCGCTCCCTAGTTTATCAGGAACGTCACATGAGGCTTCCCCTTGGAGTTGAGTTGGACACGAGTCAAACTGTGTTACTAGCTATAGTTTGGTGACAGAAGACTAAGGACTTGTTTACTTCTAGTGTATTTGAGGGGATCGGAAGGGGGATTATTTTGTATCCCGAAATTTTCCTGGTAGATCGTTTACTAGCCCGGGTTTGGAGGGGATAATTCCGGAATATCCCCACAAATCTCCTCCATACTAGTGTATTTTTGGCTAGATTAAAAACTCTACATCATGTTAGAGTATTTTTGAAGAAAGTATTGAAGAGATTTGAGAGTATTGGGTGAACACCAAATTTCCATATATCCTCATATTTTGGGATAAAAACACCGGATAAGTAAACAAGGCCTAAACAGGACTAACAATTCGCATGAAAAAATAGGACAACTTATGATTCACATGAAAAAATTACTGACCGCCGCATGATGTTCAAGGAAAAACAAAGGTTCGAAAGACGGTGGCGTGTCCAGTTCTCGTCTCAAAGACTCTCATGTCGTCATTATCAAGTAAGTTCAGACGTCTGCCTTTTTCACGCTTATTAATTCTCACTCTTGCGACACTTTCCCTTCCTTCTGTCACACAGAGCAAGTCCTTGATCAGTTTGCGTTGGTACAGCTACACCACACCGTGGCCACCTAACCCTGCCTCTTGTCACGCTGACTAGGGACTATATGGACCTACTAATTTATTCGCCGGATTGGGCGAGAGTTTGGCATTGGGGCCGCCAACTTCCAACTGCAGCCCTGGCTTGACATCCCGGGATCAACGAATTCGGCCAACATACGTATAGTTCGGCTAAATTTTGATACATAATAGCAGTTCTGCCAATTTATCACATAGTTTCGGCGTACAAAACAAATTCGGCACACATATTAGCAACTTTTCAAACACGAGAACACCTCAAACTAGGTGTTGCCCTTGAGCATCCACATGTGCTCCACTAGATCATCTCGGATCCGTTGATACATAACAATAAAGTCTACCTATGATGCTGACATCTGGTGATCAGGCTCTGCAGGAGGACCCTGTTTGAAATATGGCTCATTGTCATCATCAAGCGTCGGTTCCTCTCTCTTACTCTTAATGATCATGTCATGCAAGATCACACATGCATTCATCATCTCCCACATTTTCTCTTGCGACCAGGTCAGAGCGGGAAACCGGACAACTGCAAATCGAGCTTGGACCATACCAAATGTCCGCTCGACATCCTTCCTGCAAGCTTCTTGTTCCTTGGCATAGTTGGCTTACTTGCCGATCAGAGGGCTTGAGATAGCCTTTACAAATGTTGACCATCTTGGATAGATGCCATATGCCAGGTAGTACCCCTTGTTGTAGTGGTGACCATTGATACCACCGGGGGGCATGGCCCTTAACAAGCTTGGAGAAGATAGGGGAGCACTACATGACATTGATGTCGTTGTTGCATCCTGCCATGCCATAGGAGTGCCAAATTCAGAGATCTTGTGTAGCCACTGCCTTAAGTAGCACATTACAACCTCCTTTGTCGTCTTTGTACATTCCATGCCAATCAAACGGATCATTCTTCCATTTCTAATGCATGCAGTCGATACTTCCAAACATCCCAGAGAATCCTCTAGCTTCATTGATTGCAAGGATTCGAACAATGTCTTCGGCATTGGGTGATCTAAACACTTCAATCACTGCCTTGTAGAACATGTACAAACAATCGATGGTGGTGACTCGGCCATGCGGAGATAATCATATTTTATGTCACCGAGAGCTCCGTATGCCAACATCCTCATGGCGACCGTGCACTTCTGTAGTGAGGAAAATCCCACCATGCTAGTACAGTCCTTCTTGCATCATATCTGAAATAGTTTTCGAAGTCCCGGAGTGCATACACAATCTTGAGGAAAAGGTCCCGGCGCATCCTGAATCGGCGCCAAAACACTGCCTCGCCGTGCAATGGATCATATGGGAAGTAGTCGGCGTACAACATGCAATAGCCCTCCATCCACTACCTCGGCTTGCCCTTCCGGTGTCCTGGCGATGAACCGTCGCGTCGCGGCTTCGCATTCTGGGCGTACAGACCGGCCAGGCAAGTGAGGATCATCGTGTGCTCTCCATCATCGGCGGCAGCGGCGACCATCTCTTCCTCCATCAGCGCGGCGAACATCTGCTCGTCGTCGTCGGAGTCCATGCAGCCAAATCGCCAAACACCTACTAGGGCGTGGTTGGCGCACAACGGTCCGTGGAACAGCCGGATGGAGCTAAACTCCGGCGAGTTTCTTGGCGTGGAGGAAGGGAGTAAGAGGGAGTATCGGTGGCGTTCAATTGGCTTCGTGGGTGTGCGGCGGGATAGAGGGGGTGGTGCCGGCAGCAAGAATGGTGACATGTGAATGGAAAGGGAACTAGGTGACTTATTTGCATGGAAATCTGCTTTCCTCGCCGATCACTCGGACTGCTCGGCTTCCGGCGGCCACAGGCAAACCCCGGGCGCCAGATAGCACGTGAAGGGACAACAGCAATAGCAGCAGTGCAGGGACAAGTTATTTATCGAATTGAGATAGCACGTGATTCAGTAATCGCAAAATAGGACAGCTTATGGTTCATCACGTGAAAAATTACTGACCGTCACATGACGTTCAAGGAAAAACAAAGTTTTGATTGAAAGACCGTGGCGTGTCCAGATCTCGTCCGGGAGACTCTGCTGTCGCCGTTGTCAAGTAGGTTCAGACGACGGCCGCGAATACGACTCTGGAGTGCCTCTCCGTCTGCCTTTTTCACGCTTATTAATTTTCCCTTCCTTCTGTCACAGAGAGCAAGTCCTTGATCAGTTTGCGTTGGTACAGCTACACCAGACCCGTGGCCACCCAACCCTACCTCTTCTCACGCTGACTCGGGACCATATTGACCTACTAACTTGGCCTAACGCAGACAAAGACCGTATAACGGTATTACGTGGCTTTCTAGAACTGAAAGAAGGCACGTCAAAATTGTAGTAGTAGCAACCAAATCGTGTCATGTGAGCAAGAAAAAACCTTTTTTCACTGTAGGATTTTACACGGGAAGACGTAGCAAATCAAGATCGACGAGTGTACGACAGGGTGGCTGGCCGGTGACACAGGAAGATCGTTTGATCCGATGGACCAGATAGTGAAGGCCGATCTGATTCATTGGGTACGTATATGTTCCATTTATTTTTTTGGGCCACAACCCACAACACATCATTGTCATTTGCGTCGGCAACCTGTGATGTGACACCAACGGGATAAGCTGATGACGAAAAAGGTTTGGGGGACATGCGGACCAAGGGAGCTGGGCGGTTTCATTCCGTTTGAAAGATGAAGGCCACCTAACCGAGTCTTTGTTGGTAAACAACAAAGAAGACTAGTAACGCCTCCAGGGTTTTACACCTAATAACTCGTGCAATCCAACAAAGTATCAGCATGCAGGAGTTAAGTCTCATGGTTCGCATGAAAACACAATTTTGTGGTTTTTTTAAATGGAGGCAAAAATATGCCCTATCTAGTAAATTTTTTTCCGACTAAACGATCTCCTCTCGTCGAATTCATATAAAGAAACCAGGAGTTATTACAAACCACCAAACATAGAAAACAGCAAAACAGAAAAACAACAAGAAGGAAAAACCCCCTAAAACTACCAGCATCCACAAGGAAAGACTTCCAAGGCGAAAGCAGGAAAAATACCACAAACCTGGTCAACCTAGGATTACAGCGACCAAAACACTATGGGATGCTGAAAAATAGAGTCATCTGAAACAAAAGAAAAAGCACTAATCATCTCGTGAGCCTTGCTAAGCTAGACACTCATCCATGTGCACGCGAGTACGCTTCTTGAATTACCATCTTCAACTTCACAACTCCTTCCTCAAGCTTTCCTCTGTCCTGTTCTGTCTGCGGAATAGTCAAGGCATTAATTATGTTACACAACCTATACACAACACAGGTTGGATCATCAGAGAATTTCCTCTTAAAGCAAGCTCCACCACATCTCTACTATATAATTTTAGTCGAGGTGGTTTTCGTTTCGTCCGTTCAAAAAAGACTGTTTTGCCCTTCAAGTTCAGATGTCTTACAGGTACTGCCACCGCAGTAAACTCCACAGTTCCCTTCGTACCTAGAGAGAGAGGTCCCGAGAACGAGAGGGGAAAAGCCGCCCTTCCTTTCCTCTTCCAGCCTGGATCCCGTCCATCGGCGGTGCCCTCCCTTTGCCTCGAGATCTACCGGCGGTTCCATTCCCATCTCCTGCTTCGCAAGCGGCCGGCGGCTCCGCTCGATGCACTGGGACCAGCACTGGGAAGCCCCTCCAAGATGCTAGGCTGGTTCCCTCTGTTAATCCTCTTCGGAGTATATCATGTTTCTCTAAATCTGTCCGAGTGAAATCACTGGTATGTGCCCAGAACACTGAATTAGCGCGTGTAATCTAACCTCTGGTCGTCCAATTGGGAAGGGGAAAGGCTATGATTCTATTTGATCTTGGGAGTGGACAAGCACCTAGCATGCGCCTTCGGTTCAGTGAATTACATCCAAGTTTTTCCCGATCAGCCTCGTAGTCATCGATAGTGCTCAGTTTCAGTAGATTTTGATGTTAGAGCCCACTACTCACTATGGTGTGGTGACACACTTGCGTCGAATCGAAACAATCTGTTGTAGAATCAGTTTCTGAATTTGGATTATCTAGGAACCCGATTTACCTGTAGCAGCAACAAAAAAGAGGTCGGCTCCTCTTCTCCCGCTCCAGTGAATGGCATGAGTCTAATTCGGGGACTGAAATCCAATTACCTCAAGCTGCCACCACCGTCTTCCAAGTGCAGTAGTAGACAATCTATCATCAACGGCATGTACCAATATTAACTCAATTTGACATATGTTGCCAATAAAGCATACCATGTTCACTCATAAATCATACTGTTCCTAAATGTTATAGTTGCAAATAAATCAGACTATGTTCACTCATCAACTAATTTGATGTAGAATTCCATTACTCGTGGGCCGTGGTAGTTCAGAAATCTATATGCTGCATTGTAAGCCATATACTATGAGGTGGCAATGTGAGCTTTGATTTGGTTTGCATCCAAGAAAAAAGAAGATATTGTGTAGGTGTTCAAACCGATGTATAGAAGATCTAATAGTCACTCAATTTACCTTGGTTTTTTTATCTTGCAAATAAAGCATGGTGTGTTCTAAATTACTTTCCATCCTAAAAACAAAAAACATGCACTTTGATTGGTGTTCAAACTGTTGTACCTGAATAGCATCGATTGTTCTAAATTAGTTTCAGACTGAAATTCATGATCATGGATGGTAATTATGATAATTGCTTAGCTTTTCTATCGTAATGTTTACTTTTCATTTTCAGGCCTCAGTGTCTTGTGCGGTCTCATGTGCGGTCTCAGGACTCTCACTACGTGTTTCGGAATGAGAGAATCCAGTTGGTTTAGGTTCTTTCTTTTGATAGATGCATGTTCATGCTACACCGGTTTGCTTCTCAAGAGATGCAGACAGCTCACCACTCATCGAGACATATCCTGATATAGGATGAGCCGCCTTTGTATATCTTGTCGAATATCTGTATATACTATAGGTTCAGTAAAATTCACATAACGCATATTTTATTCGCATATTGTCCTTTATCTAGAGGTCTATTCGAGTGTTCACTTAATTCTGTTACTATGTTTCAAAGACATTTGATTCTTACAAATTAGAAGAAACGTGTTGCATACTCCTATTAACTATCATTTTGCATGGAGTATACTACACTACTAGGAGACAGTCTGTATTTAATGTTTCCTTCCGCGTATTTAGCTTTTACAAGCATCTCGACTCTTCCTCATTAGGGTGGCCCTCACGAACCTCAGCGGGGAGATATCGTCGGTGGTACCTCTGTTTTTGGTTGAAAGTTGCCACCGGGTCGTTGAAGCTTGTTTATGCTAATTTTGGCTAATCAGAACATATGGGGAGAGGAAGTGTAGAGAGATGCAGCAGTCATAGATTTATTTCCGACAGTTTATTTAGGTGAACTGCCATGTTATGAAGAAAATATAATTATTAATTTCTGGTAGTTTACTAATTCGTGGTAAATTTCTTGTGTAAAAAAGTTAAACTGAAATAACCATCGAACTACTTGTGTTTGGCAGTTCATCGGAATTACACTACTTCAAAATAATTCTAATCAGTACTTATGAGTCTCATGTCAAACCTGATTGAGTGGTTGTGTTCTGAAGGTCTGAAAACGACAGCTAAGCACAAAGACAGTATTGACTCAAAAGAGAAGGAGAAAGTTCTTGTTGTGTAGAATGATGTCGCACCATTTTGCTTAAGTGGCTTTATGGCATACATCATCTCATCAGATACATCGGTGTCGCGAGTGTGTGACTCTCATTGCAGAATTTCAGATTTTACCTTAACAACACATAAAAAGTTAGTGAACCGTGGCAACGCACGGGCATTCAGCTAGTAGTAAAAAGCTACATTGGCCACTAGAGAATGAGAGCGGCCAAGGACCAGCCAAATTAGCTGCTCCCACGGGAACCTGACCAAGACAAAGGCACACTATATCACCTGCCAGATTAATTAGGACAAAGAGCAATGAAACAAGAGATGATCCATTATTTCATCATTCCCACAGAAATGGCATTGTTTTGTTGTCAGTCCAACCTCTCTTAAGCGGACTATCTTTGGTTAGAATGCTATTTATAAGCATCAACTAGAGGAAAACCCTAACTTTAAGAGGGATCTTCACCTTCTAGATATGTTTAAAAAGGAAAACACTCCCAGCTCTCAACCGGACATATAGATTTTTAACTAGAAACTTTCTTGTGTTACAAATTCTCTACATCACTTTGTCTTTCTCATTATTTAACTACACTCCATCTACTGTCACCTTAAAATTATCCCACTGGCTAGTTATCTCTCCACATAACAATCGTCTAAACCTGATAACATCCCCATCCTTCATCTTTGACTCTTCTCAAGGTAATCATTTTATCAAATGTTAGATTAAACAACCTTGAAAATTGGGAGGCCAAAGGTAAATTTTTCACCCACACATCCTACCAAAACAAGGTTTTCTTCCATCATTACAAACCCAGATAGATTATTGAAAAATAGGATTCACACCCATCAAGCTCTGCCAAACATGAGAGCATCCAGGATCAGCTATAGCTTTTGATAACACCTGATTATTCAAATATGTTTTTGACAACATCTGTTTCCAGGTGCCTTCAGTGTTCACCAGCTTCCATAACCACTTACAAAGAAGACCCTTATTCATTGTTTCCAGATCCAGGATCCCCAAACCTCCATAGTATTTAGGCAGACAAACAGTTTGCCAGTTAACCAGATGGTATTTCTTCCTATCATCCAATTCATGTCCTATCCATTAATTAACAAGAAAGAAGTTACTCAAGTAATTTACACAACCCAAATGGTAAAGGTAACTACTACCAAGCCCACAATATCATAAAATGGTCGAACAAACACTCTCATAACATAACTCTTGCAAACCCCTGACACCATTGTCTCAACAACGCAAAGTTTCAAAGAAACCACAACGAAACAGACATGAAGATCATGGTACGGTATAAGTGAAACTGGAAGAGTCGAGATGCTCAAGAGAAGGTGGATCGATGAGGAAGTATATATCCAGTGCTTCCACGAATGCATCATTTTGGCTCCCGGGATCTCGGGAGTCCGGAATTGTCATTAAGGGATTCCAAGAGAATATTTAGAAGTTTCAGAAAATTCTATATATCTTATCTTTCGCATATGTGATTTTTTTTTGTTAAGTAGGAACTTAGTTTGTAGGCTACACAAGGAGACAAATTTTGTCAATAAAAAGAAAAAACAAAAAGTAATTCTATGTTGCTCCACATATGTGTCCTTTTTGTGTAGATCGCAACTGATATATGTTGATGAACTTTTCATGTACATACTACAGTATTACACATATATATTACTCTACCATTTTTTGAGATTTCAAAATGCTAGTCAAATGAGCTCCTTGGAGCTTGGGAGATATTATGACTTTTGGATGCTTTCAATAATTTCATTCACTCCTACAGAAGCACTAATACAAATCAATCTACCGTGTGAGGAGATTTCCAATGTAAATTCGATGCATATGGACAAATAGAAGGGGATCATTCTCCTGTGGTAATTGTTGGAGCACTCTTGTAAATATTCCTCTAGTCACATGTGCACCAGACAAAAATCTTAGAGGCTAATACATACTACTACTTCCTCGGTGATATTATATAGGGATAATCTAGACTTTGACTATGTATAAATTTGCAAATAGAAGGGGTACTTATGGTTCTCCTTTGGTACTGGTTGGAGCACTCTTGTAAATGTTCTTCTTGTGGCATGTGCACCAAAAAAAATCTTCGAGACTAATACCTACTACCACTTTGGTTCTCATTAATTTGGTATTGTATATGATATCTTTCTTTCAGCTACCAAAAGGAGTCTTGAAATGATTGAATTACTTCCGGTTAAGATTCTTTTGGTAAGGTGATAGTGAGAAAAAAACGTAATGACCAGCTAAGTGGATCGTGGTTTGCCACCCCCCAAAACTAGGAAGGGCTGGGTATTCATGATCTTGAGTGGTAGAGATAGATTTAAAAAAGCATGGTTAAGTGAAAAATTGTCTCAATATGTTTGGACCTTGCATGAAAGACAAGATTTGTTGAAAGATATGTTGCTCTTAAATTATCACACCATAAACATGGTATTTCGGTCAAGTTGACTCCAAGTTCTTGAAGCAAAGATTGCACCCAGATTAACTCAGCAATGGCGTTAGCTACTAACTTATATTCTGCTTCTGTGCTGAATCTGAAGATTGTAGCTTGTTTCTTGACACTCCATAAAATCATATTTGGTCCAAAGAACACATCAAAGCCGCCGGTAGACCGGTGATTATCTATACAACTAATCCAATCTGCAACCGAAAAGTCACTGACTAGTGTCGAATTGGACTTCGCAAAAGTCAGCCCAACGCTGAGTGTATGCTTGACATATCTCAATACGCCCTTGGAATCAATCCGATGTATAGTTGTTGGAGCATACAACTACTGACAAACTTTGTTAACAGCATAAGAAATATCAGGTCTTGTGAGGGTTAAGAAAGTTTTGTTCACCTATCATGTTTCTATATTTGATGCTATTTCTTATGTTGTGAAGATAGTTTAGTCCCACTAATATGGAGTATCATACCATTTCGATGCTAGCATATGACCATATTAAGTTACTCAGGAAAAAACAGCAACGAAGTAATAAAGCGGCTTCGGTAATAAAGTGACCTTTAGCAGATTTGCAACAGCATCGTCCACTCAAAGTCATTATAGCCTGACAGAGCGGGGACGGCCTCTTTACGCTATGTACGAGTCTCAAATGGTCCTATTTTTGCTGATGGCCATGCACTACGGAATAACGTCTTGCTACAACGAACATATGTGCGCGTGCAAAAAATGATTCTGTTTATGGACAAAGGTACGCTATGGATATATAGGAGTACTAGTCTATGCTCTTCTTACATGTTACCTGCACTTTCTGAAAACTGTTATTCCACACTGATGTCCGTAATATCTATGGATTCGGAAGCTGGGGTGTTATTATGTACTCCAGATGAAACTTATAAAATTGGGGCATTCATACCTGAAAAGGAAAAATAATTTTCTCAGTAATTTTTAAAAAATGTTATTTTCCCTAGAAGTGAAGACGTGGACCCAAATCTCATTGGTTTTTATGTACCAGGATAAACTTTTGGCTGGGAATTAAATTAGCATCATGGTACCATAAGGATGAAAATAGAGTGATCTAATATCTGACGACGCGCATGCCGCCGCGGTCCACAAGGAGGTCGCCAACGAGTGGCTAGGGGTCGAACCTCCCAAGGTCGTCGTGGGTCGAACCTCCCCAAGGTCGTCGTGCGCGCTTTCAGCGAGAACCTCCAGCGCCTCGTCCTGCACATCCTGCTCGCCGCCAAGCTCGTGTGCTTCACCGTGCGCCTCCTCGCGTGCAAGCTCCTCCGCCGGAAGATCACGAGGTGTCCATAGATTTTTTTCCTTGTGAAATTTACAAAAAGGTCCAAATTTTATAACTCTGTAGCATATGTCTATGTTTTGACTGTTTTGTTGACTAGTCAGCTCTGCAAATTAATGAAAGTGATACTAACTCGTCCTGATAGTCCCAATTATAATAGTTTTATCCAATTAGCTCCTTTACTTAGCTTTGACGAGGTGTAAAAGGAGGGAACCCACTTGCTGGACCTCACTTCTGCACAATAAAATAAAGATGTGCACTATGAAAAAGAGAAAATGTGGAGCTATGTGGCACATGCTCCATCAAATCCAGCAACTACTTTTGTCTTCCGATCCGAACCGCTTTTGAAAGCAAAATATGTTTGCTCCTAAATTATCACATCATAAATATGGTATTTGAGTCAATTTGACTCTAAATTCTTCAAGCAAAGACTATACGACTACCACAACAGTGGCATTAGCTACGGACTTATATATTTTGCTTTTGTGCTGAACCTGTAGACTATAGCTTGTTTCTTAGATATTGATCAGAAGAACACTATATGGAGTACTATACCATTTCGATGCTAGCATATGACCATATTAAGTTACTCGGGAAAAAACAGCAACGAAGTAAATTGACCTTTACAGATTTGCAACAACATCACCCATTCAAGTTCATTATAGCCTCACAGAGCGGGGACAGCCTCTTTATGCTATGTACGAGTTACAAATTGTCCTGTTTTCCCGATGGCCTGCACTATGGAACAACATCTTGCTACAGTGAACATATATGCGCATGCAACAAATGATTCCGTTTATAGACAAAGGACGCTATGCATATATAGTATTCCTTCCGTCTTAAAATAGATGTCCCAGATTTACTAAAATTTAGATAAATTTATACATTATTTAGCAAATAGATTTATCTAAATTTTGATAAACTTAACATATTTATTTTGAGATGAAGGGAGTATGAGATGCTCTTCTTACCTGTTACCTACAGTTCTTGAGAACCGTTATTCCACACTGATGTACAAATCATCTATGGATTAGGAAGCTAGGGTGTTATTATGTACTCCAGATGAAACTTATAAAATTGGAGCATTCATACCTGAAAAGGAAAAAGAATTTTGTCAGTAATTTGCTACAAATATTATCTTCCCTGGAAGTGAAGACGTGGACCCAAATCTCGTTGGTTTTTGTACAGGATAAACTTTTGGGTGGGAATTAAATTAGCATCATGGTACCATAAGGTTGAAAATAGAGTGATCTGATCTCTGACGAGTGGCATAGTTCAACCATCGCTTTTCTGCAAAAGTATGGGAGGACAATGGCAACTGAGTTTGGACTTTCCTTAGCTTTGATGAGGTGTAAAAGGAGGGATCCCACTTGCTGGACCTCACTTTTGCACAATAAACTAAAGATGTGCACTACGAAAAAGAGAAAATGTGGAGCTATGTGGCAATGCTCCATCAATCCAGCAACTACTAGCATCTTCCGAGTCCTAACCGTTTGAAAGCAAAATGGGACGAATGAAACACTGCAAATCAAGGTGTGATAATGGCAACTGCAAGCTGAGGAGTACAGGTGGTGGTCTCTCTCGGAAGAGCGTGGGCAAACACTAGCAGAAAGCAACAATGGCAGTATGCTTCAAGCAAGGGCAATATAATTACGGTTAGCTGGTGCCTTGGCGTGGTAAGGTAATTATTCAGTGCATAATATGCTCGGCGATTGGATTTGATACATGGGGAAAGGAAAGCTGCAGAAACGCACACCTGAGCTGGGATTTCCTGAACATGGGGACTTGCAGTGCTTCCTGGGCTTATAGCTGAAGCCACTAAGTTCTGAATTAGTTTCAGTCTGGCAGAATCATTTGCCAGCAACACTGTTCGTAGTCGAGAATTAATACGGTAATTGGCACGAGCAATGCTCACAACTAAGAGATACTAGTATTTTTCTTATAAAATGATAGCCCAGGAACCTATCCTTGTGCTATCCAGCACTATCGAAGGAACCACGTCAACAATACGCTTCGAGCAAAGTTAAGCAACCGCTGTCAACCCGAGCACCATAAGCTTAAAGTTGCTGGGAAAGAAAAGCTAAAAAATCAGTCTGCCAGTAGAGCACAAATGCATAATCAGGCCACATGAAAGTTATGCCTCTGAAAAAAGGTAGGCATATTTTGCTCCCGGACGTTGCCATCATCTTTTTTGTTTTTGGGTTCATGTTCGCCAAGTGATAGATAAAGCGGTGCAGCCTTTTTCCTTTTCATTTGTTAAACTTCATCTCCAGAAGCGGAGATGCGTGTGGCAAGCGGGAAATGTACTGTAAAAAATTCCAGCTTAGAACAACATTTCTATAGCTCTCAAAAAAGGCTTTTGTCTCATAACCGATACAAACTTCAAGACCACATCTAGCGCAAACAGCACAAGTCACGCTCAAAAGAAGCAAAAAGTAAAAAAAAAAACACCAACAACAGTTGCTCAACGAAAACGAAGATGACTCGCCATCGCGTACCAAGCATCATCTCTGGAAAGGAAGACGGCAACGACGACACTATTGTCTGAAGGGTTTCCCCTCGGTACGCAACAGAAGGCGGACAAGACGTACATCCGACGCCCTTCAGAAAGGACGGCGCCACCTGCAGACACCACCGCGTCAGTGCCAAGACGACATGGATTTCCGCCGACCCAAAAAAAACACTTCCGAACAATCCAAAGTGTTCCACCAATCTTGCCACCCACAAGCACACGCCACCACGGTCTTGCAATCACCACCATCGTCTCACTGTGGCCCACGTTGAGAGGCCGATAAGACCGAGAAGAAAGAGTTCCAGCAAGGGACGGCAGCACCATAGCATGCGACCGTAGTAGGCGGTAGCCAACCGGGTACAGCAGCAGGACACAACATGCCCTCGCCGTCAACCATGGCGGGTGCCGCCGCGCAGCCCACCGCGCCGCCAACACAAGTCACAGCCTCGCCACTGCGTCCTACACCTTGTAGTGCCGTGAAATGGCGGCACCGTCCTACGCTAGTTGCTGCCACGCGAGAGGGGAGAACGGAGGGAGGAGGCACGAGACCGGCAGCGGCACTAGGTCTCCCGTCCGCTCACGAGAGCGGCTCAGGAGAAAGGGTTTTTCTCTTGACTCCATACTATTGCGCCTAGCAAGGGTCCTCAAAACACTTCCCATGTGGCTCCCCGCGAACGGCTCAGGCGCTAATCCTAGTCACCGGTCGTCAGCCCCGCCCCTTTCCCTCCTCCCCCGCCGACGTCAGTGCGCACCGTCGGGCAAAGCCCGCGTGGCATCGGCGGCGGTGGGCCTCCCTGTAGGGGTTCGTGTTGGGCCACGCAGAGATAAAATAAAACCTTTCCCTCTAACATGGTGATCCCAAGATCTAGCCGAGGTAGAAGGCCACGAGGTTTATCACTAGACGCGCAGTTGCGGATTACTGATGAAGCGCGTCAGTTGATGCAGTGCAGTCCTTTGCGATCCGATCGTCCTGGTGCTGATCGTACAACACCTCTGCTGGTATCCACACGTACAAGGAGGAGCACCGGCGGCGAACTGCTAGGTTCGATACGACGGCAGGACTGATGTGGAGCTAGGGTTTCCAACACATGGAATGACCTAACCGAATAACGATTAACCTTTCTGGGTTACGGTGCTCCACTATATATAGGGAGTGAACGTGGGCTCTGCTCACGCGGCCCATTCACTAAAGCCCATATAATATTATTCCATGTGAGTCCGATTCACTGACTCAGTCCAAATCAGGCTCGGTCCAACCCAACCAGATTTCCAGTTCAGATCCAATCCGGAATTGCTCCCGCTCTTAAGTGTGTGACCCCGCAGGCTCATGGCTACTTGGACACGATTAGAGTCCGACTCTTAATCGATCAGTCGGTAGCGGCTCCTAGCAGAACGTGCCGACTCCCAAGTACCAAAGAGTCATGACAACTTGCCTTTCCAATGTGACTTGCGTTCGAGTCCCTTTTGCCTCACGATATACCTTGTCAGACTATAGGTGAATAATTGTCATCTCTTAAATAGTCCGACTCTCTTCTCGATCCGAGATAAGTGATTCACCCGACTAACTCTTAGTCGATCGCCTCAGTTAACACTTAACCGAGTCATGCATAGCCATGCTTTCCGAATCATATCATCCGAGAGGGCCCAGAGAGTATCTCTCCAAGTGGAGGGGCAAAATCCCATCTTGGTTATTCACATCACGCAGCTTGATTCTCAGTCGACCCGAACTCTTCCTTTATAACTGCCTAGTTACGGATCAGCGTTTGATAGAACCTAAGTCGGTGATCCTCAACTCGGACTATGCAATAACCTCAGGTCTAAGGATTACATTGATTGAGATATACAAATGACAAATTGTTCGTTGTATCTCAATATGGGTCAATCCGACTCGCTAAACTCTTTAGCCGAATCTGTGTAAGTTGGAATAGCATCTCTATGCCCATGACAAATGGAACCGAGTCATCAAGCCAACTTTCACATTGGTCTAATTTTTGTGTCCAGCACAACCTCAATGACCAAGGATATTTAGTACAAACTACATGAATGTATAGTTCCACAACCTAATTACATATTCAATGATACACATCAGATATTTATACAAGGATAACTTAATAACTTCATGATTACAATGGGAAATATTATCATACATGATTGCCTCTAGGGCATATTCCCAAAAGTCTCCCACTTGCACTAGAGTCAATCTTCCGACATCATATGTCTAAGCATCTAATGCCCATGGCTCTTAGGTGTGCCTCATGCTTTGGTTGTGGTAACGGCTTTGTCAACGGATCCGTAATATTTGCATCCGTGTGTACCTTGCATAACTTGATATCACCCTGATCCACGAACTGGCGAATCAGGTGGTACCGCATGAGTATGTGCTTGTTATTCTGGTGTTGTCTAGGTTCCTTGGCTTGTGAAATAGCACCATTGTTGTCACAATACACGTCCAACGGATTGGACGAGCCCTGAACCACACCAAGATCCATGACGAAATTCCTCATCTAAACAGTTTCCTTTGTTGCCTCCGAGGCGGCAATATACTCAGCCTCTGTTGTAGATGCAGACACAGTCTCTTGCTTGCAACTCTTCCAGCTCACAGCACCTCCGTTTATAATAAACACGTATCCGGATTGAGAACGAGAATCATCAGAGTCAGTGAGATAACTCGCATCCGTGTAACCCTTTACACTGAGTTCATCTTCACCACCATAAACCAAAAACATATCCTTAGTCCTTCTCAAGTACTTTAGGATAGTTTTAGCCGCTGTCCAGTGGATTTATCCAGGATCACCCTGGTATGTGCTCACAACACTTAGAGCATATGAAACATCTGGCCTAGTACAAATCATGGCATACATGATGGATCCGACTGCAGAAGCATACGGAATCGCACTCATCCGAATTCGCTCATCAGTTGTCGAAGGACACTGAGTCTTGCTAAGCTTTACACCATGGGACATCGGTAAGAACCCCTTCTTAGACGATTCCATGTTGAACTTCTTCAACACTTTGTCCAAATAAGTACTCTAACTCAATCCAATGAGCTGTCTTGATCTATCTCTATAGATCCGGATTCCTAGAATATATGTTGCCTCACCCAAGTCTTTCATTGAGAAACTCCTTTCCAATGATTCCTTGGTTTCTTGCAACATCTGGACATCATTTCCAATCAATATTATGCCATCCACATATAAGATTAGAAAGTTTACTTTGCTCCCACTAAACTTCTTGTATAAACAAGAATCATGATCACTTTTGATGAAGCCAAACGATTTGACTACCTCATCAAAGCGAATATTCCAACTCCGAGATGCTTGCTTCGACCTATAAATGGATTTCTGAAGTTTACATACTTTGTCAGCATTAGCCAGATCGACAAAACCCTCGGGCTGTATCATATACACTTCCTCGGTTAAATTTCCGTTAAGGAAAGCCGTTTTGACATCCATCTGCCATATATCATAGTCGAAATAGGCTGCTATAGCTAACATGATCCAAACTGATTTAAGCATCGCTACGGGCGAGAAAGTCTCATCGTAATCAACTCCTTGAACTTTTCGGAACCCCTTCGCGACAAGGCGTGCTTTATATACGGAAAGATTTTCATCCATATCAGTTTTCTTCTTAAAGACCCATTTGCACTCGACGGGTCATGCACCGTCTGGCAGATCAACCAAGTTCCAAACTTGATTTTCATCCATGAACTTTAACTCGGATCTCATGGCTCCAAGCCATGACTCGGAATCAGATCCCACCATTGCTTCCGAATAATTTTTCGGCTCATCATTGTCTAACAGTAACACATCACGAACACTTCGTAATCTCGCTGATCTTCGTAGTATAGGCGCTGCTACCGGTTCAGTTACCATGACCGGTTCAACCTCCAAGGTTTTTGCCGACTCGCTACTGGCCGGTTCCTCTCGAATTTCTTCGAGCCGCACCATGCTCCCACTTACTCCCCGACTGAGAAACTCTTTCTCAAGGAAGACACCATTCCGAGCGACAAACACTTTGCCCTCTTCTCGGTTGTAGAAGTAGTAACCCAAGGTTTCCCTCGGATACCCCACGAAAATACACTTATCCGACTTGGCCGTGAGCTTGTCCGACTGAAGTCGCTTGACAAATGCTTCATAACCCCAAATCTTAAGAAAAGACAAACTCGGCTTTTTGCCTGTCCACATCTCATGTGGTGTCTTCTCTACCGATTTTGATGGTACTCTGTTTAGTGTGAACGCCGTTGTTTCTAGACAATAACCCCAAAATGATAAAGGCAGATCTGTCTGACTCATCATTGATCGTACCATGTCCAACAAGGTTCCATTCCCCCTTTCTGAAACACCGTTCCTTTGCGGCGTTCCTGGCGAAGTAAGTTGAGGAACTATTCCACAACTTTTTAGATGGTCATTAAACTCATGGCTCATGTACTCGCCTCCTCGGTCCGACCGAAGAAACTTTATTTTCTTGCCAAGTTGATTTTGTGCTTCATTCTGGAATTATTTGAACCTTTTAAAGGCTTCCGACTTATGTTTCATCAAGTAGATATATCCATACCTACTCAAATCATCAGTGAAGGTAATGAAGTACTCATAACCACCCCTGGTTGTCGTGCTCATTGGTCCACATACATCACTATGTACTAGTCCCAACAAATCGGACGCCCTTTCGCAACTCTTTGCAAAAGGTGTCTTGGTCATTTTGCCGAGTAGACAAGATTCACATGTCTCGAATGACTCCAAGTCGAACGAAGTTAGGAGTCCATCATCATGGAGCTTCTTCATGCGTGTCCAACTTATATGACCAAGCCGACAGTGCCAAAAGTAAGTCATTTTCAGATCATTTGGTTTCAACATTTTAAAATTTTATGTTATAAACCGACTCACCATCAAGATTCAAAATAAATAACCCGTCTTGGACGGGTGCAAAGCCGTGAAACATATCATTCAAATACAAAGAACAACCATTATTCTTGATATTCGACTCATAGCCTTGCCTCATCAAACATGAAGCAGAAATAATGTTTCGACTGAGCACTGGAACATAATAACAATTATTCAGTTTCATAATGAATCTGGAAGGTAGATGAAGTTGCATCGTGCTGACTTCCAACGCAGCAACTCTTGCTTTGTTGCCGACTCGAATATCAACCTCGCCTCTTGCTACGCTCCTAGTTCTTACCAGTCCCTGCAACGAGTTGCAGATGTGAATAACTGATCCGATATCATATACCCAAGAACTATTAGGTGAATTAGCAAGATATATGTCTATAACATTATAAACAAGTGTACCTGAGTCGGAAGTCATACCTCCACTCTTGGCTTTATCAGCCAAATACTTGCTGCAGCTCCTCTTCCAATGGCCATCCGCCTTGCAATAGAAGCAAGTGGATCCGGCTGAAGGAGATGGCTTAGTCCCTGAGGAAGCGCTTGGGACCGGGTCCTGAGCCTGCTTTCCTCCTGACTTAGCCTTCTTCTTAGTCCAAGAACTCTTCTTGAACTTAGCCTTATTCTGCACCATCAACACTTGACTGGCGCCCTTCTTGAGATCCGCCTCTGCCTGCTTAAGCATCCCATGTAATTTAGTGAGCTTCTTATCCATACCATCCATGTGGTAGTTCGAAATGAACTGCCCATATGCACTAGGAAGAGAGTTCAGAATTATATTCGTAGCGAACTCTTCGCTAATGGGGTAGCCAAGCCTCTCCAAAGACTGCATGTAACCAACCATTTTGATCACATGCGGACTTAGTGGATCACCATCCTTAAGCTTGCAACTTAGCAAAGCCTGAGAGACTTGATACCTCTTAGTCTTCGCCTGAGCCTGGAACATACTTTTGAGGCTTTCGATCATATCGTAGGCCTCAACATGCTCGAACTGCTTTTGCAAGTCCGGTTCCATGTGAGCAAGCATAAGACAGCTAATTGTTGGAGATATTCCCAAGAGGCAATAATAAAGTGGTTATTATCATATCTTCACACTTATGATAAATGTTTACATACCATGCTATAATTGTATTAACCGGAAACATTAATACTTGTGTGATTTGTAAACTAAAATAAGAGTCCCTAGTAAAGCCTCTTGTTAAACTAGCTTGTTGGTTAATATATGATCATGGTTTCCTGATCATGAACATAGAGATGTTATTAACAACAAGGTCATATCATTAGGAGAATGATGTGATGGACATACTCCTATAGATAAGCGTAGCATAAAGATCAAGTCATTTCATTAGTTCAATTGCTATATGCTTTCTGATACATAGTAACCTAATTCCTTCGACCATGAGATCATGCATATCACCTTTACCGGATGGATGCTTTGATGTCATCAAACACCACACCGTAACAGGGTGGCTATAAAGGTGGCATTGAGTGTTCAGAAAGTATTGGTTGAAACACATGGATCAAGAGTGGGATTTGTCCATCCATATGACAGATAGATATACTCTGGGCCCTCTCGGTGAAATGTCATCCAATTAGCTTGCAAGCATGTGACTGGCTCACAAGGGATCACATATCACGAGAACGAGAAAAGAGTACTTATCAGTAACGAGGTTGAACTAGGTATGCAGAGATACCGACGATCATAACCTCGGATAAGTAAACTATCGTGAGACAAAGGGAAATTGGTATCGTATGTAAGTGGTTCATTCGATCGCAAAGTAATCGTAGAAATATGTGGGAGCCATATGAATTTCCAGATTCCTCTATTGGTTATTGTTCGGAGAAGTGTCTCGATCATGTCCGCATAATTCACGAACCGTAGGGAGACACACTTAAGGATTCGACGTTGTTTGAGTAGTTATGGTATTATGAGAAAGAGACCGAATGTTGTTCGGAGTCTCGGATGGGATCCGGGATATCACGAGGTGATCCGGAATGGTCCGGAGAATAAGATTCATATAAGGAAAGTCCCGTTTCGGAGTTCGGGAATGATTCCGGTGTTTTCATCGGGAATGTTCTAGAAGGTTCCGGATTGTCCGGCACTCCGGGGGGGAGGGTACATGAATGTGTCATTGAATGATTGCATCATGTACTAAGTGTTCTTGCTGTTCCAAAACTTGAAAGTCAAACTGCCAGTTTGAAAGTCAAACGGCTAAAACAGGAAACTGTGGAAACCAGGAAACTGTGGGAAACAGGAAACTGTGGGAAACAAGCAAGAGGAGTTTGAAACCAACTTGGAGGAGGAGTTCCTCTCCTCCAAGCCGGCGCCCAGCCCTAGGCCGAGTTGGGGAGGGACTCCCCTCCCTCCCTGGCGCGCCTAGCCCCTCCACCTATAAAAGGAGGGGCAGGGCCTCCTCCTTGATACACACAAGTTTCTACCTCTAATCTCAGGTTTAGAGCCGTTTGGTTTAGAGCTTCTAATTGCTTTAGCCTGCGGTTTAGAGCCTTCTAATTGGTGTGTCTAATCTCTAGACCACTAATAGCCCTCTCTCATACTCCACCATACTCGCTCCGGCTTAAGGCGAAGCCCTGCGGGATCTCCCCTCTACTTCCGGTACCACGCCGTTGTGCTGCCGGAATCGCGAGGAGAGTGCTACAACCTCCGCTGCCTGCTGGAACAAGGGAGAGGAAGGTCTTCGTCGAGTACCGAACGTGTGACCGACTGCGGGAGCGCTGCCGGAACGTGGCGCCGGAAGGATCGTCTACGCGATCTTGAGATCGGAAAGAGTACGACTACATCACCCACGAGAATCTGCTCTCGTTAACCGCTTTGGAATCTTCGAGGGTAAGTTATTCCATCGACTCGTTGCTACAATCTAGTAGATAGATCTTGGCTTGTTTGTTTGTATGCGATAGAAAATTTTTGTTTTCCATGCTACGAACCCCTACAGTGGTATCAGAGCCGTGTCTATATGTAGATCTGTTGCACGAGTAGAACACAATGGTCATTGTGGGCGTTGATGCTTTTATTGTTGATTGCTTCTTGTGTACTTTGTATCTTGCGGTATGTTGGGATGAAGCGGCCCGGGCTAACCTTACATGACATCGTTCATGAGACTTGCTCCACGCTTGACATGCAACTTGTATTGCATAAGTGGCTTTGCGGGTGCCTGTTTCTCCTAGCATAGTTAAGATCCAATTTACAACAGGTGATTAACAATACTAGTATCAATGTTGTGGTTCTTGTTCGTAAGTTAGAACGACACTTATTGAAAGCCCCAAACCACGTAAAATATGCAAAAAAAGTAGAGGCGTCTAACTTTGTTTTGCAGGGGTGTGCAGTGATGTGATATGGCCATGATTGTGATTATATATGATGTATGCAATGTTCCTTATTGTAAGTCGGCAACCGGCAGGAGCCATATGGTTGTCTTTAATTTCTGTTAAGATCCCCGTGTCTATTCAAAGTAGTTGTAATAGTTGAAGCCGGTGGACGACAACCATGGAGAAGCATCATTGACCTTGATGCAATATCGGTGATGATGGAGATCATGTTCGTGCTAGAAGATGGAGATCGGAAGCACAAAGAAGAAAGGCCATATCATATCACATATTATGAATTGCATGTGATGTTAATCCTTTATGCATCTTGTATTGCTTAGTAGACGACAGTAGCATTATAAGATGATCCCTCATGCACATGAATTTCAAGTCATAAAGTGTTCACCCTTAGTTAGCACCGTTGCTAAAGCTTGTTGTTTCAAAGCACCACGTGATGATCGGGTGTGTTAGATTCTACAAGTGTATACAACGTGAGCATGCCAGATTTGCTCATGCGGAAACTAAGGTTTGATCTTGACGAGCCTAGCATGTACAGACATGGCCTCAGGAACACGGATTACCGAAAGGTAGAGCATGAGTCATATAGTAGATATGATGAACATGTTGATTGTTCGCCATTGAAGCTATATAAACTCTCGTGATGATCGGTTTTGATGTGGTGGATTTGGTTCGTGTGATCACTAAAACAATGTGAGGGATATTGTTTTGAGTGGGAGTTCACCTAGATTAATTTAATTATTAATTAGAACTCAATTTATCATAAACTAAATCAAAGTGAATTTGCATAGTTGTTGTAGTCATTGGCATCCGTTTACCACCTTACGCTTAGTTATAATTGAGATGATAGAACTATAGAATTCTGGTTAGTTACTTTACGAACTGGTATCGTATTGTTTTTGTAGTGTTAATCTAAAGTTTAAAAGTCCTATTGCAAACTTTCAGTAAGTTCCGGTTACTCCATGAAGTTTAATAATTAGTATTAAATCAAGAGTAACAATTCCAAGTGTTAGTATATAAGTATCATGTTTGTCTCCATGATTCTTGATATTCAAAGGATTCTCTTAATATCAAGGTTATCTAGGATCTGAAAGAGTTGTTTCAGAAACCATGATGTGTGGAAGATATTGTGATATCTGAAACGAAGTTTTGGTTACAACATGATAGAGTATAATATGGCAAAGTTCATGTTCTCATATTTTGATGAGAATTTGCAAAAGGTTGGAGACACTTGTTGTCCTAATCCTCCAAAAGGTTTTTGGATAGCAACATTATACTCATAATTCATCGTTATAAGCTAAAAGTAGCTTGATCATGGACGATTCCATGATAAGGGTGAATATTTGATGTAGGTAAAATGTTTACTACACCAAGAGATTACTAAAGAAAGGAATTTGAAAGAACACCAAACATTTGATGATGGTGATCTACTTCAAAGTGCAAAGTCCAAAGACATTGGTATTTAACTATACACGCTTTGGACTATATGTCATATGTATGACTCCACTATTGATATTGATAGATTCTTTCAAACAGAAAAGGAAATACTGAAAGAGAATCTCATAAATATATGGCAGAAAGGAAAAGACTAGAATTGTTCAGCTTAAGTATATAGATGATATACATGTTATGGCTATATTCTTTGCTTATTAAACAATGTGGTTCTCAAGTATTTGATACTGAATTTGTTGGTGTGAATCGTCATACGAAACAACACAATTCATGAACTACAATGGCCTAAGTAACTAGCAAAAGAATATGTGATGATGTTCATCGAGAACAAAATAAAGGGTTATTGTGTTGCTCGTTAAACATCAAAGCTTGCCTTCAAGATTTGTTTTATCAGGTATTATGAGAACAAAAGGGTTGTTCAAGTAATTTCTGTAATTCATAAAAGATGGATGATTCACAAATCTCGTTGGAGAAATCACATCCATAAAACTAGTGCTAAAAATGTCGAAAGACAAATTGATTGAAAGATCACTTAGGAAGTGGCATCGCCGTTTAAATTATATTGGAAAGAAAACATGAAGAAAATCCATATGGATGCAATTTTGGAGTCTATTTGATTTTGATCAAATGACGCTTGTGAAACTTTCCTAGAGATAATTAAAACTTCGTTCATAGGCCAAAAGGGAACGATAGACTAACTTATTGGAACTTGTACATATTGTTGTATGAAGTTCATTATGTATAGTCAAGAGCGATGGATTTCAACTTCATGTGCTTTCTCCGAAAATTTGAGTGAATATATGAATATTTACTTAATAAGGATGAAGTGTGAAACATTTGAAAAGTTCAAGGACTTTCAAGATGAAGTGCAAAATCATTGTAACAAGAATATAAATAGTTTATGATAAGATCATAAAGGAAGATATTTGAGTTACAAGTTTAGCATAATACCTAAGATTTAAAGGAATCGTTCCGTGGATTTGCACTTTCCCGAAACACCATAAGAGTATGGAGCGTTCGAGATATGTAATTAAACCTTGTTTGACATGGTAAGATCGAAGGTGTAATTCATAAAACTGCCATTATATTTTAAAGATTAAAAGCTTTAGAGATTACCGTTTTTCCACTGAAAAGAGCTCCATCATAATCCGTTGAAATGACACCATATCAAGTTATGGTTTGGGATAAAACCCAAGTAGTCCTTTCTTAAAACATTGGTATGCTATGCATAAGAAAGATGTGTGCAACCAAAGTCGGATGAACCTGTCTTTGTATAAACTGTTAAGTATTCCTCCATAAACACCGGAGACAAAAGTGTTTGTTGCTTAGAACATTAAGTTTCTTTGAGAAGGAATTTTTCGTGAAAAGTTAAGTGGGAGGACAATAGAACTTTGATAAGGTTAAAAGAACCTTAGCTATATGTGCAGAGTTGCGCAGCGCCGAAAAGTGTTTCGGAGGCAGCTACAATGCTCATGGCTCGCGTACTTCAAAGGTTGTGGTCACGGAGATCTAAGTTCCTATTGAAACAAGTAGGTCGGATGAACAATCAAATACCAAGATTTGAGAGTTAAATCATTATTTGGCAATAATGATCTGACTACATACAAAGAAGCGATGATGGGCCCTGACTTCGTCAAATGGCTTGAAGCCATAAAATCCGTGATAGTTTCATATGCGAGAGATCAAGCTTTGAACTTGAAAGACCCTCTGAAAAGGTACAAGACCTTACAGTCGTATTTGGATCTATAAAAGAAATAGACATGGATGTTTTACATCTATGAAATAGTCGACATGTTGGGAAAGAGTTCACAAAATGTTCAAAGGTTGACTATGACAAGATTTGATCTTTCATAGTGATATTTAGTCTAGACGGATTAATGTAGCAACCACTACATATAATTTGTTATATGGTAGTTGAATAAACAAAACAAGTTCTTCTAATAGAATCGTTACCTAGGACATGTGCATAACACGGTCCATAGGGTTTTGTTGATTCAAAGGATGCCAAAAGCATATGCAAACTTCAATGGTTAAAGTGAGCATCGCGGAGTTGGAATCTTCACTGTGATGAAACTGTTAAAAGAGTTTAAAAGTTCATTAGAAACGATGAAGATGATTGCATTTGCAAGAAATTAAGTGGGAGCGCTAAGACATGTTTCTAATACATTATGTGGAAGACATATTGTTGATTGGAAATGATGTATCTTTTATTAACACATATTAAGAATTTCATCCCGATGAAAGACTTATGCAAAACCTAAATATTTGGCATCAATAGACGCTAATATGGTTGTGCCAGAAGTACATAGACGAGATATTGAATGAGTTAAATATAGAAACTACAAGAAAGGTTCTTGTCGCACAGAAAGGATTGAAAGAGTTCAATGTTGATGATATATTCAAGTGTATTGACATTTGGTAAAGTGAAACAAATAATCAAGTATAGATTGATACTTGATGTATGAAATCACAAAGAGTATTTATATCAATCATATTGTGATATGTACAAATCCAGATATGTCCTATGCTCTAAATGTTGTGAGCATATACCAGAATGATTCGTAAGATGATCATTGGACAATAGTAAGGATATTCTTATGATCTTTTGGAAGAACTAAGAGTATAATATTTGTAGAAGTGACAAATAGATGGTTAGTTCATTGTAAAAGTACTACATTGATACTAGTTTTGTCACAAAGTACAAATTAAGTTTATCTCAATCTAAACTAAGGGTGGCACAATATAATGGAAAGTGAGTTCCATAATGGATTTGGATAAGTTCCAAAGTTAAGACATTGTGACAGATACTACAACAAAAGGCTAAGTATATGACTGCTATAATAGCAGCTAAAGAGGGCGTTTGTGTCAAGTAGTTTGTTATCAAACTAGGTGTAGTTCACAGCGGGATAATACTATGAAGATATATTGTACGACAATATTATCAACATGTTTTAACCCCAAAGAGCTAAAGGTCACACCGAAAGACCAAATTTATACAAAGCCATCTCATTAGAGAATGAGTGATGCGTAGAGACGCAAAGACATGCAATTACACACGGACCTGGAAGTGTCAGATCCGGAGATCAGTTGACCACTAGCAATCGTGTACATACAACACCGGAAAGCCATAGGTGTTGAATACACAAAGGTTTGAAACTAGATTATTGACTCTAGTGCAAGTGGGAGACTGTTGGAGATATGCCCAAGAGGCAATAATAAAGTGGTTATTATCATATCTTCACACTTATGATAAATGTTTACATACCATGCTATAATTGTATTAACCGGAAACATTAATACTTGTGTGATTTGTAAACTAAAATAAGAGTCCCTAGTAAAGCCTCTTGTTAAACTAGCTTGTTGGTTAATATATGATCATGGTTTCCTGATCATGAACATAGAGATGTTATTAACAACAAGGTCATATCATTAGGAGAATGATGTGATGGACATACTCCTATAGATAAGCGTAGCATAAAGATCAAGTCATTTCATTAGTTCAATTGCTATATGCTTTCTGATACATAGTAACCTAATTCCTTCGACCATGAGATCATGCATATCACCTTTACCGGATGGATGCTTTGATGTCATCAAACACCACACCGTAACAGGGTGGCTATAAAGGTGGCATTGAGTGTTCAGAAAGTATT
This sequence comes from Avena sativa, assembly GCA_916181665.1. Lineage (NCBI taxonomy): Eukaryota > Viridiplantae > Streptophyta > Magnoliopsida > Poales > Poaceae > Avena > Avena sativa. Next base: position 248,677,276 of record OV702284.1, on the reverse strand, counting down.
GGTTGAAACACATGGATCAAGAGTGGGATTTGTCCATCCATATGACAGATAGATATACTCTGGGCCCTCTCGGTGAAATGTCATCCAATTAGCTTGCAAGCATGTGACTGGCTCGCAAGGGATCACATATCACGGGAACGAGAAAAGAGTACTTATCAGTAACGAGGTTGAACTAGGTATGCAGAGATACCGACGATCATAACCTCGGATAAGTAAACTATCGTGAGACAAAGGGAAATTGGTATCGTATGTAAGTGGTTCATTCGATCGCAAAGTAATCGTAGAAATATGTGGGAGCCATATGAATTTCCAGATTCCTCTATTGGTTATTGTTCGGAGAAGTGTCTCGATCATGTCCGCATAATTCACGAACCGTAGGGAGACACACTTAAGGATTCGACGTTGTTTGAGTAGTTATGGTATTATGAGAAAGAGACCGAATGTTGTTCGGAGTCTCGGATGGGATCCGGGATATCACGAGGTGATCCGGAATGGTCCGGAGAATAAGATTCATATAAGGAAAGTCTCGTTTCGGAGTTCGGGAATGATTCCGGTGTTTTCATCGGGAATGTTCTAGAAGGTTCCGGATTGTCCGGCACTCCGGGGGGGGAGGGTACATGAATGTGTCATTGAATGATTGCATCATGTACTAAGTGTTCTTGCTGTTCCAAAACTTGAAAGTCAAACTGCCAGTTTGAAAGTCAAACGGCTAAAACAAGAAACTGTGGAAAACAGGAAACTGTGGGAAACAAGCAAGAGGAGTTTGAAACCAACTTGGAGGAGGAGTTCCTCTCCTCCAAGCCGGCGCCCAGCCCTAGGCCGAGTTGGGGAGGGACTCCCCTCCCTCCCTGGCGCGCCTAGCCCCTCCACCTATAAAAGGAGGGGCAGGGCCTCCTCCTTGATACACACAAGTTTCTACCTCTAATCTCAGGTTTAGAGCCGTTTGGTTTAGAGCTTCTAATTGCTTTAGCCTGCGGTTTAGAGCCTTCTAATTGGTGTGTCTAATCTCTAGACCACTAATAGCCCTCTCTCATACTCCACCATACTCGCTCCGGCTTAAGGCGAAGCCCTGCGGGATCTCCCCTCTACTTCCGGTACCACGCCGTTGTGCTGCCGGAATCGTGAGGAGAGTGCTACAACCTCCGCTGCCTGCTGGAACAAGGGAGAGTAAGGTCTTCGTCGAGTACCGAACGTGTGACCGACTGCGGGAGCGCTGCCGGAACGTGGCGCCGGAAGGATCGTCTACGCGATCTTGAGATCGGAAAGAGTACGACTACATCACCCACGAGAATCTGCTCTCGTTAACCGCTTTGGAATCTTCGAGGGTAAGTTATTCCATCGACTCGTTGCTACAATCTAGTAGATAGATCTTGGCTTGTTTGTTTGTATGCGATAGAAAATTTTTGTTTTCCATGCTACGAACCCCTACACTAATATCCGTGGACTCATCCTTAGCCCGACGGTAGGCATTGGTGGCAGCGACAGTCGCATTCTCATTCGGCTCATCTGGAAGTGGGTTGTCTAGGACATGGTCCTTCTTTTCTTGTTTGAGAACAATTCTCAGATTTCGATACCAGTTGGTAAAATTAGTGTCGTTCAGTTTATCTTTCTCGAGGATAGTTCTCAACGCAAAACCGGATATCTGAGAGTGACTGCTACTTGGTGCCATGATCTACAACAGAAAATATGCAAAACACTTAAGACGTGTATTCATAAAAGAGCAAGCATATTAAACATTTTAATATTTTATGCTCCCACTAGAACCAACACCCCTCTGATGGTTGCTTAGTGATTCAGGACCCTAAATAAGCAAGTAGGCTAGTGAGCTTTAGCATCACCGCTAGCCGCCAAGTGATCTAGGTAGACAACTCCTTGTCAATCGCATCTCATACGACTCCTGTTGGACGGGTGGCATCACATGCCCCGGCTCCCATCCGACTTTTCCTCGAGCCCCACAACCGTTGTGATAGACCCGTCTAGCTTACCGAGTGTTTCCGTAGTAAGAGTCCGACTCGAACCCACCTAGTTGGAAAGAATTGGCATCACCTCAATTTTATGAGCCCACTATCAAAAATGTCCGACTTGTGATGGTGCAAACACTGGCGAGGAAAACCGACTAGACCTTCTTTGAGGGATTAAATTTTACCGACTATCTAATAGAGGTAAAACAGAGACATAACAATAACACAAAAATAAAGCAATTATAATGTGAAATGGTATGGCTCCCTTCATGGCGATCTCTATCTCCATAAAGTCTGTAATCCGACTCGTGCCAACTCTTGTCACTTGCCGTCTTACTCCATGTCGCCGACATGTACACCGCCTTGCATGTCATCCGGATTCTCCAAACAGCTACACTAGCTTGGTAAAGTAAATTACATAGAGAATCCGACATGCAGGTCGTTATACAAAAAAATGACAGCACCTAGGCTCCAGCCGGCTGACAAAAACCGTGATTCGCAGATCACGTATGGATTACACACATACATCACATGTACATGAACCATACCATTTACAACTTCCTGCAAAAACAAGTTATGCATAGATACAATATCTACCGGCGTTGTGAAACTCGCAACGACATCTAAGGCGCTACGACAATATCTATAGTCGATCCAATCAACCTCGTACAAAACCGATCTATCTCATAGATCGACCACCAAAACAGCATATAGATCTCATCTACAGCCTACCGCATATCACATATGCGAGATATCGAGCCTAAAACCAGAAGCTATCGCTCTGATACCACTGTTGGGCCACGCAGAGATAAAATAAAACTTTTCCCTCTAACATGGTGATCCCAAGATCTAGCCGAGGTAGAAGGCCACGAGGTTTACCACTAGACGCGCATTTGCGGATTACTGATGAAGCGTATAAATTTATGCAGTGCAGTCCTTTGCGATCCGATCGTCCTGGTGCTGATCGTACAACATCTCTGCTGATATCCACACGTACAAGGAGGAGCACCGGCGGCGAACTGCTAGGTTCGATACGACGGCAGGACTGCTGTGGAGCTAGGGTTTCCAACACATGGAATGACCTAACCGAACAACGATTAACCTTTCTGGGTTACGGTGCTCCACTATATATAGGGAGTGAACGTGGGCTCTGCTCGCGCGGCCCATTCACTAAAGCTCATATAATATTAATCCATGTGAGTCCGACTCACTGACTCAGTCCAAATCAGGCTCGGGTCCAACCCAACCAGATTTCCAGTTCAGATCCAATCCGAACTTGCTCCCGCTCTTAAGTGTGTGACCCCGCAGGCTCATGTCTACTTGGACACGATTAGAGTCCGACTCTTAATCGATCAGTCAGTAGCGGATCCTAGCAGAACGTGCCGACTCCCAAGTACCAAAGAGTCATGATAACTTGCCTTTCCAATGTGACTTGCGTCCGAGTCCCTTTTGCCTCACGATATACCTTGTCAGACTATAGGCGAATAATTGTCATCCCTTAAATAGTCCGACTCTCTTCTCGATCCAAGATAAGTGATTCACCGACTAACTCTTAGTCGATCGCCTCGGTTAACACTTAACCGAGTCGTGCATGGCCATGCTTTCCGAATCATATCATTCGAGAGGGCCTAGAGAATATCTCTCCAAGTGGAGGGGCAAAATCCCATCTTGGTTATTCACATCACGCAGCTTGATTCTTAGTCGACCTGAACTCTACATTTATAACTGACCAGTTATAGATCAGCGTTTCATAGAACCTAAGTCGGTGATCCTCAACTCGGACTATGCAATAACCTCAGGTCTAAGGATTACATTAATTGAGATATACAAATGACAACTTGTTCGTTGTATCTCAATATGGGTCAATCCGACTCGCTAAACTCTTTAACCGAATCTGTATAAGTTGGAATAGCATCTCTATGCCCATGACAAGTGGAACCGAGTCATCAAGCTAACTTTCACATTGGTCTAAGTTGTGTGTCCAGCACAACCTCAATGACCAAGGATATTTAGTACAAACTACATGAATGTATAGTTCCACAACCCACATATTCAATGATACACATCAGATGTTTATACAAGGACAACTTAATAACTTTATGAATACAATGGGAAATATCATCATACATGATTGCCTCTAGGGTATATTCCCAACAGTTCGTAGCATGGAAAACAAAAAAATTCTACCGCATGCACACAAACAAGCCAAGATCTATCTACTAGATTGTAGCAACGAGTCGATTAGAGTACTCACCCTCGAAGATTCCAAAGTGGTTAACGAGAGCAGATTCTCGTGAGTGATGTAATCGTACACTTGCCGATCTCAAGATCGCGTAGACGATCCTTCCGGCACTGCATTCCGGCAACACTTTCGCAGTCGGTCACACATTCGGTACTCGATGAAGACCTTCCTCTCCCTTGTTCCAGCAGGCAGCGGAGGTCGTAGTTCTCCCCTCGTGATTCCAGCAGCACGACGACGTGGTGTCAGAAGTAGAGGGAAAATCCTGCAGGGCTTCGCCTAAGCCGGAGCAGGTTATGGTGGATCTAGGGTTTCTACGATCCAAGTTTAGAGGGTCGGAGAGGAGGAGGAGGAGGTGTCGATAGCGTCTAGGGTGACGGCGACGGGCCGGCAGCGGTGGCGAGCGGTGGCGGCGGTGACGCGGGGGGCGACGACGCGGCTTGGTGGGGAGGGTTTGTTGTGATCTCTTGGGGCAGCCCCTCCCCTCTATTTATGAGAGGGAGGACAGCTTGGGAGAGAGGAGTTTGTATCCTTCCCCAACTCCCTCTTTTTGTTGGAAGGAAAGAAGGACTCTTTCCTTCTTTCACTAGGAAACCATTATTTCAGTTTGACTTTTCAAACCTGCCTTTTGACTTGTAATTTGGAGCTTAATTCCTCTCTTGCAAATGCCCAAGCAAGTGACCTAGGACATGATCTAATCATTCCACTTAACCATGACACATTCATGAACCATTCCCCTTCTGGTCTGGTGAACCTTCTAGACCCTTCTAGAACCTCTCCGATGAGAACATCGAAATCATCTCCGAACTCTGGAATTGGACTTTCTTTATGTGAATCTTATTCTCCGGACCATTTCGAATCTCCTCGTGATATCTTGGATCCTATCCGAGACTCCGAACAACATTTGGCCTCCCTATGTACATTCCATATCTACTAAACAACATCGAATCCTTAAGTGTGTCTCCCTACGGTTCGTGAATTATGCGGACATGACCGAGACACTTCTCTGATCAATAACCAATAGAGGAAACTGGAAATTCATATGGCTCCCACATATTTCTACGATTACTTTGTGATCGAATGAACCACTTACATACGATACCAATTTCCCTTTGTCTCGCGATAGTTTACTTATCCGAGGTTTGATCGCCGGTATCTCTGCATACCTAGTTCAACCACGTTACCGATAAGTACTCTTTTCTTGTTCCCGTGATATGTGATCCCTTGTGATCCAGTCACATGCTTGCAAGCTAATTGGATGACATTCCACCGAGAGAGCCCAGAGTATATCTATCTGTCATATGGATGGATAAATCCCACTCTTGATCCATGTGCCTCAACACATACTTTCCGAACACTCAATGCCACCTTTACATCCACCCAGTTACGGTGTGGTGTTTGATTTTATCAAAGTATCCTTCCAGTGATGGTGATTAGCATGATCTCATGGTTGAAGGAATTAGGTTACTATGTATCAGAAAGCTTATAGCAAACGAACTATTGAAATGACTTGATCTTTATGCTACGCTTATCTATAGGAGTATGTCCATCATACCATTCTCCTAATGATATTATCTTTTTGTTAATAACATCTCAATGTTCATTATCGGGAAACCACGATCATCTTATTAACCAATAAGCTAGTATTACAAAGAAGCTTTACCAGGGACTCTAGTTTAGTTTACAAATCACACAAGTATTAATGTTTCTGGTTAATACTATTATAGCATGAATGTAAACATTTATCATAAACACAAAGATATAATAATAACCAATTTTATTATTGCCTCTAGGGCATATCTCTAACACTCCCTTCCCCGGTAGCGAGGTGGGCTGCGCGAGAAAGGTGTTCTCGAGCGACGATTCGGGGCGCCGACGAGGCGTACATCGGCGGGGCTTGGGTCGGTGAGGCCCGGGGCGTCTGGGATTCACGGAGGCGGCATGCAGTGTGGCGGCGGTGGCCTGGGGGCGGCAGCTCGCAGGTCACAACGGGCGGGGCCCCGATCTGGGCCTCTACGGGCCTGTGGTCGGGCGTGGTAGTCACGGCAGTCTAGCGCCGATCTAGCGTGTGGGGAAACGGTGAATGCACGCGTGGTGGCTGGGGCGAGAAAGGTGCTGCGGAGGAGCATGGAGTGTGGAGCGGTGGTTGCGGTAGAGGTTGCCTAGGAAGGCCAACCGGGCCAGGAGTGGGAGTGCTGATCGGCGCTGGGTGAAAACCTTGTCTCCGGTGCTCAACCGGAGCAGGAAACTGTGACATCCATGGATGCCATCATCTTCTTGGAGACGTTTTTGCGGTAGCTTGATCCTCTCCCTTGCTTGATGTTCTTGCTCCGAGGAAACCTTAGGTCCCGATATTCTGGATCGGACAATGATGATGTTCCACGCCATTCTCCTGCCTGGAGGCATTGTCTTTGGAGCAGACGTCGGTTGGGGGACCGGTGGTTGATGGGGCGGTGACGTTGCGTTTTGGTCGGCGACCGGCAATGCTACGGCGCGACAGAGGGGGCTAGTGACCGGCAATGTTGCGGCCCAGCTGTTTGCAAGGACTGCCGGCGACCGACAATGTTGTGGAGTGGTCAAGGTGGCCGACAATCGGCAATACTGTGACATGGTTGAGGAGCTAGCGACCAGCGATGTTGCGACCCGGCTGAGTGGATTGGGCTGTCGGCGACCAGCACTACTGCGGCACGACAGCGGTGGTCGTCGACCGGCGTTTTTGCGGCGCAGACATGCTCCTGGAATGTGGCGTTGTTGGTTTAGCGCTCGCCCTATTATGTCTCTGTTTTTTCATGGTTTTCCTGATAATAAATCAACCATTGTGAGGTTTTTGGGTCTGATTTACTTATGAACTGGATCATTTCAGTCGTCTTCGATCTCTTTTTCTCATGAACAGAATACAACAGTTCTCTTGTCATTCAAAAAAATAAAGAAATGTTTTTTTCTTGATTTCGTTTGTTTACAGAAAACAGTTCAACAAATAATAAGATGTCTTAAGTACCTGTAGGTAGTAAGTAAATCCTAGTAGGTTGGATAGTCATACGAACGTGACCACCTAGGAGTATATACACCGTGTGGATCCATTCTAAGAAAAAGTCTAACATGAGTTCAAGAAAACCGGATTGCTTCACCGTTTAGGTTAAGCATGAAAAAGTCTGCGCACTTGGCCCACCATCCATGCAAATGGAGTAGTAACTATTAGACTGGTTATTGGATTCTTTATTTCTTTAGAGCTGTGTCTAGTGCTAGACTCCGACTTGGAATTTTGGAAATCTTTTCTATTAGACTCAACCTGTCCATCACCGTTTAGACTCAATCTAAGGAGGCAAAAATCAGTCTTAGATACAAGTTTTTTCGTACGCTGCACACGCTTTAAACTGCGTAGAGCTGTGCAAATAGTGCGGGAAAAAAATCTGAACGGAGACAGGGTTTGGTGGTCTCTCACTTTCGGCTAGGGTGGCAAACGGCACCCGCATAATGACCCGCAAAAGAAATTATAGGCAAAATGAGGTTTCAAAATCTAGTAAAATTACTAAAGGTTTAGTTAAAAAGTTGTGCCGCAACCCGCCCGCTTCACGCCCTACTTTCGGCGCACGTGCTTCTCTCGACGGCATCCTCAAAGAGCCGAGCGTCACCGGCGCCGGCGCCAGGGACGCGGGGATGCACGGAAAGGTTTGCGCCGTGCGCCGTGCTATCACGGCGAGACGATCTCTGCAGCCATGGCCGCGAGTCATTGGGCAGCAGAAAAGCGCTAATTGGATTTTTCATTTTTGAGGGTAAAAAGGGCGCGTATTGGACTCGATGGGATCGGGGTAGAACGGAGCTCCTCGATAGGTCCGGCCGTGCGAAGCAAACCAAAACAAGCCCGCTGATTTCTGTGCCCTAGGCGACAGCTATCTGGGCCGCATGCTACAGAATCGACGCGACATTCGGCACGTTCGGAGCCAACCACATAAGTGGGCCGGCAAGGCGCTGCTCTATAAATGCGTCGAACTGTTGTCTCTTGGGTGGCCCATGAGTAGACACGACGAGATGACCTGAATGCGTTATTTTAGGAAATATTTGTTAAAAAATTTCATACACTACTTTGATGGCACATATGGTAATATCGGCACTGCAAGCAGCACATCAACTACCACATAATCTAACCTATCCAAAACCCAATTTTACTATGTTACTCATATATGATTTTATGCAATATAGGGTGACATTCGTATGTAGTTTAATTCAAGATGTCACAGGTTATGATTATTTGAAGTTTGAATACAAGATAAATGTGAACCCATTTAAAGGTAATTGAAGTTGGGTCCTCAAGTGTCTAACGAATATGGGTTGATCTAAATTTTCATACTCCCTCCTTCCATAGATGTCTTAGATTTGACAAAATTTAGATAAACTTATATACTAAATAGTGAGATTTAGTCAAATTTTAACAAATCTAAGACATCTATTTTGGGACGGAGGAAGTACCCAACAAGAATCATTTAATTTGGACCCACACATCAAGGCATAGGACAATTGACAAGAGAGGATCAGCTGTGGCTAGGCAAGATACGTCTGAAAGCAACGGACGCCGATGAAATTCAAGCTCTTTGCCTAGTTAGCACTTTGCGATCGTTGTTGGAGTTTCGGCCATTTAGCGCAGAAACACTTACCTCACCAACCTGCGTGCCCGTTGTGTGACCAAGATCAAGAGAACATCCATCACCTCGTCAATTGTCCTTTCAGGCTTTCACAAGAGAGGTTTGGTTCTACTCTCTTAGTTGGATGTGCTTCCAACACATAGTGCATGCGTCGGATGAGTTTCTCAATTCATGGTGGGATAGCTTTCAATAGAGGATTCCGAGTAAACTCGGCTATCATGTGCACTTAGCATCTCATTTGGCTTGAGAGAAACAATCGTGTGTTTAAGGCTAAAAGGTGTTCGCCTTGGGTAGTTGTAGGTAATATTAAGGAAACTTATAAAGAGTGAAATATTTGTGGTGGAGGTAGGTTAGCATGAGTAATCTCGTAGCTTGTCGGGGGTGGAGCGGATCAACGAGCGACTGCTTGTGGCGCGGATGATTTGTAGAACAACAACTCTCTCTATCTTATTATATAGACAAGCATATGAAAGTGTATATGAAAGATTTAAACCAAATGAAAGCTTTTGTCCACTTCGAAAGGTGGTGTCATGCCATCGATCTTAATAAAAAAACGGTAGTCGTGGCAGAGGTTGCCACGGCACCGAATCGTATGTTGCGGTAGAGCTTGAGTAGAATCTGATGGCACATCAAGTCTGGGTTTCAAGGTGAAGTGGATTAACCGCGAGCCTGGATAAAGATCTAATGGACCACAACACAAGATACCACCTTGGGTTGAACCTAAAATACATTGCATTATGCAAGCCATCGGGTGAGGCCTAAAGCTTCTTGTGATGGTCATTTTGGCATAGAATTCGGATGGAATTTCCTTCAAACTTTGCGCTTGGGAAAAGGATCTCGGAGAAAGTAGTGGCGTGTAGAAGGGAACTCTATCGACGCGTCTCTAGGTTATCGCTTTTGTGCCCAAGGTCCCACCCTTGACGGGACTAGGCACCTCCAACACTACGAGCTGAGGTTGAACCCGGTTCCTAAAAGTATTGTGCCTTTAGTGTTAGCGTCCAATGCCCTGCAAATGTGGTTGAACACGCCGGTCCATTACTCTATCGACGTTACCGTATGCTCCCTCTTTATGTTGTTTTTCACGACGACGACAACAATGCCTAAATTGAGCTTTAGTTGAAGTTGTGAATTTTGCGGATTCATTGCGACTTTTCCTCAATTCTAAACTATTCTAAGAGGATTTAGTTGTGTATGTCTTCCATTTAAATGTTCCTTTGCCAAGCAATTGTTTTTTTTCTTACACACATATGAACTGCTTCCGAACCTTCGATTCTGATTTAGTGCAGCTTCACGTAAATGACAAACACAAACCTCAGCCATGTCAGCACCTTGCAATGTGTACAAATATAACCGGATCCTGATCGATAATAAAGGGAACGATCATGACCGATCAAAGATCAGGAAAGGGGCGAAGAAGTCATGGCCTGGTGCCCTCAAGTCATGGTGCCATTGTGGCGCGGTATGGTGTGGGCGGGTGGCAACGTGAATACGTCATGGCTTCTGGACCAGGATGAGGAGGCGTTCTACGGCCCTGCTTCCGTGGAGTACTTATAGTTGGCATAAGTGCGCGTGTCGAGGGGAGATGTTCCCATCCAAGGCGCAGAGGCGGGCCAAGTGCCAAGAACAGCGCACGGGACTGTAGCTTGGATGCACTTGATCCGCGCTTCAGCGGCAGGTGTCACTGGAGTCCTGCTTGCACGTCCATCTCGGAGAGAAAACGCGCCATGGGCCGAGAGCCGTGCGGAACCCGGTCCGGCGCGCCGATAAATGCTCGACGTTGATCGCAGCCCCGGCCTGTTCTGAACGGGCGGCGACCGGTGGAAAGTAAAGGCGGTGGACGATGGCAGGCAGGCAGGCGTCGCCGTCAGTGCGGCCGCTTTCGGGGACAAATGGCGGGCCGATCAAGTTAGGCGGCGTCGCACGGCACGGCACGGCACGGCTCCGCATCAGCGTCCACTCCCGGTGGTGGTGGACGAAACCAAGTCGCCTCTCTCCAGAAGATACCACCAGCCCCCGGCGCACGGGCTCCTTTTCCACGCGCGCAAACGGTCCAAGCACGTGCCTGCCGGCTCGCCTTCCCCCCTCTGCTACACGCACTGGGTCGTCTTCTTCCCGTCGGAGGCTAAAATGTCGCCGGCGAATCTCCTGCGGCAACGGCATTAATGGGGTGGCTCTGTGCCGAGTGTCAGAGTTCTCTGGCGCTGCTGCGGCCTGCGGGTGAATGAATGATGAACGGCATCGGCATGGACCAAGCTTGCCCTGCCTAGCTCTGCAGCATCGGGAACAGCGGGACATGATTGCGTAATTAGAAGGAGCGTTTTCTTATTACTGCATGGCCCCTGCACATATAAACACCCACACTGACACTGCCTCCTGCAACCCTGCTCCACATCTGGGACACACAATGTACATATCTACGATCTACCATGTGTGTGGAGGTTATATTACCCTACCCGTTACGGCGGTGTAAATATACTACAGTAGGTAGCACTACGGTTTTACCACAGGTGGCTATAGCTGAAAGTGTAGCTAAACTTCTGAAACTGAAAGTAACACGCTATGGAGACTTACTGCTCAGGCCGATCCCCGGCCGGCACTATTACGCCGGCGGCCGGCGGCCGACCTCCGCGCCCGGAAGCACAGGGCTCGCCGTCCAGGGCGCCCGCGCGGTTATTACCTCTTGGGGTCCTGCCTATGTCATGTTGTAGTATACAGTATGCTACAGACGTACAGAGTGTTGTTGATCAGGGCCGGCACACACGCGCACTTCGATCGCTACCCGTGCCGTCTAGAACTCCACGATGAGGCTGCCGAACGGCGACCGGTGCGGGACGCCCTTGCGGCGCTTGCTGCCGGCGCGGTGGCTGCTGGAGGCGGCCGGCGGGGTCGACGGCGTGAAGCTCTGCACCACGCTGCTCTTGTCGCTGCTGCTGGTGCACGAGTGCTCCGACTCCGACCGCGCCTCCTTGACCGCCGCCCTCTTCTTCTTCTTCTTCTGGCCGCCGCTGCCGCTGCCGCTTTGTTTCTTCCTCGGGCGGTGTCCGCCGGACGTGCCTACAATCTGAGGAACCGCGTGTTGGTTGCAATGCACCTGATGCCAGAGCTTGGGTGGTATAGTAATAAATCGGAGTCGAAGGATTTGCGCAGCCCGTATATGTACCTTGCATCCGAGGGAGCAGAAGCGGAAGGTGTCGAGGAGGCTGCGTTCGCAGACATCGCAGGTGTTGGTGACCCCCTTGCCGGGCCTCGGCTGCGGGCGCTCGTTCAGGAACACCACGCGCGCGCTGTTGATGATGTACGTCTGCACACCGGCGATGTCCAGCACCCGCTGTATCTCCGACACCCGGATCACGTCGTGGTACGACGACCGCCGTATCTGCTCCCACACGCCACACGCATCATCAGTCACCACGAAAACCGGCAGGAATTCCTACTCTTTCTTTCAACCCGATATTAATCAATCGAACCGGAAACAGGAAGGGCCAGCATTATACTGACCTGGATGGCATGGTGGTCGCGGTGGTGCGCGAGGCAGAGAGGGCAGAGCGCGCCGTTGACGCAGTCGAGGCAGTACATGTTGCACTCGCTCTTGTGCGCGTCGGCGTGGACCCTGCATTGCACGAAGAAGCTCGTGGCCAGCAGCGGCTTCAGCCACGGCGGCCACCGCTGGTTCTCCGCCTCGTCCTCGCACTCCGCTCCTCCCTGCACGCGCAATACATTCAGTCCGGCACCGCACCGCCATTAGAACCAAGCAGGAGAACAGAGCAGGAGAACAAACACCATGAGCAAATCGATCAGCTAAAATTACCGTGGCGCCTCTGCTCTTCAGTGCGAGAGGGGACGCATGGTCTATTGCCATCTTGGTTCTTGAGCTGGCCGGTGAACCGGGAAGAATGTGGATGCAAGAGACCAGAGACGAGGAAGGGGAGAGAAGGCTTTGAAGAAAGCAGTTCGCCGGCACAGGAGTGCGACGGCTTTGTAGACCGGGGAAAAGTAAGTGCGTGCGACACTGGTGGAAGGTAAACAAATGGGAGGAAGGAGGACTGACTGACTCGGCGAGCGAGTAGTAGTAGTATTTGATAGTGAGCTCTCGGGCTCGTTCTTATCGACTCGTCACAGGATCCTGGCCGTTCCGCGACCCAGCAAACACATGTATACGACCGATCGAGTTGCATACAACTCTGAAACCTTATTAGCAGACAGGCCTATCATTAATTTTCTTTCTGAATCTACTGTAAATCCAAGAAACACATGTGTGACCAATCGACTGCGAACATGACATACTCTTATCTACATGACTTTTTGAAGGACTACCACTGAACTCATCTTTACGTGTAGTATTTTTTTCGCTTTGGAAAATACAGCACTCGGTGCACCCACGATTCTCCTGGATATCCCACTGCATTCGCGGCGGGCCTATGTCCGAGCTCATCCCACATACTGTACGTATATAAACGGTTGCAGAACAGTGAGCCCACGTTTCCTTCTCCTCAATCAAAAAGTGAATGAAAAGGAAAAAACGCACAAAAGTTACCGCCACTAACGACGCCATTGCCGCACCTAATGTGTCACCCATTGGTCACTCCCGCACCATTCTTCTCCTCCGGAGCAAGTGGCTGAGATAAAAGGAGGATCGGATGCGTCCTCACCCGTGCGAGCGCGTGTACGTACCGCCATATCCTTCCCCACATATACTACCATATCTTTTTCGATGCTCGCCCGGCGTTCTGGAAGCAGCAGAGGGGGGAGCTCTTTTTCTAGTGGCCGAACTTGTCTCGTGGTCTCGACCGGCGAGGCGAACCACGCATCCACGGATTCCGATCGGTCCGTGTCATTTGCCGTTTTGTGCCTAACCCGAGCTGGGCTCTGCCGTCACCGATTCGGCAAGTGAGATGTGATGCTACCGGTGCATGCTGGTTTGGTTTGGTCACCCACTCCTCCTGAAATCTCTCAATGCCTACTCACGTTCCTGATTGGTGGTTCGGTGTTGAGTTGAGTACCATCGAGGGGCACAATGGACAAAAATAACTTTTTTTTCAAAAGAATTTCACGAAATGACCCATCTGGATAACTATTTCACCGGCACTAACCCTTAGGTAACGCCCAATAGACGCTATAATCTACGGTGTAGCGCCTTTCGGCTAGACGCTATGCCCCCTGCCAGCGTGATACCGTCTAGCCCCACCCGGCCGTGTAGCGCCCAGGCGCTATGCCCAAAGTGTAGCGCCTATCTGATAGGCGCTATGCTCTAACGTGTAGCGCCTAGCAGATAGGTGCTACACTTTGGGACTTAACCTATCGTGCCCAGGCCCCCTCCCCACCCCTCCCCATTCACTCCCAGGCGCCTGGAGAACAGCAAGGAGGGCAGCTGACGGTTCCCCTCTCCCCCTCTCTCAAATCCATCCCTAAAACCAATAGATCTGAGGGATTTCACCGTGGATTTGCTCTCCCATCCCTCTCTCAAGGTAATCCCCTCCTTTCCCCTCTCTTTCATCCAATGAATCTTGCACATTATCCTCAAACCCTAGTTCTAGTTGGATTCATAATATGGCCTATTTGTGCATGTTTTTATTTACTTGGTAGTTATATATTAGTTGTATTTGATGGGGAATGAAAGTGTGTTGTTGATTTGCATTGTATATGATGGTTGTATATGGATTTGTATGGATGTTTGAATAATATGCTCCCATATTCTTTATAGTTTATTGTATAAATTGAAACAATGGCCACATACCACACACATTTTATTGATGTTTGGAATATATATATGTAGGATGGTGTGGCTACTTGAGGATTACTATGATCATGAACACCGGGCATACTCAATGGCGGAGAAGCATATGGTAATAAAATCATGGTTGAACTTCTTTGTTTTTATTTTTCTATTGATTCAATTGTGTTGGAAAAAGCATAATGTTTGATCTTGTATGTATGCAGAGGATTCGTCCCCTCAAGCTTCGGTCTCATGGCGCGTCTTCGAATGACATGCCGTACGACGAGCGGTACACCGGGTACATCAAGCGGCTAGGCCTCCTCCCTTTCATCTCGCTTGTGAGCCGGTCGACACCAAACCTCAACGCGGCTGCTATCTCCGCACTTGTCGACCGGTGGAGGCCGGAGACGCACACTTTCCACCTCCGGACCGGCGAGATCACCCCTACTCATCAGGATGTTTCCATGATCTTTGGACTTCCTATCGCGGGGGAGCCTCTCTGTATGAGCACAGATTCCGATGGGTGGCGCAATGCGATGCAGCTACTTATTGGCATGGCTTCTAAATAACTTGAAGATAGGAGCAAAGATAGAGTCCCAGCAGGCGCGACATATGCGTGGATTGTGGACAACTTTGCGGAATGTTAGAACCCCGCCGAGGTTGAGGTGATCGGGACACATGCTCGTGTGTACGTGTGGTATGTCCTTTCTAGGACTCTGTTTGCTGACAGCGGAGGTAGGACCGCTCAGTGGATGTGGCTGAAGGCATTAGAAAACTGGGATAGCAATATCAACTGGGGTTCGACGGCTCTTGCCTACTTGTACCGGCAGGTAATCACCTGTGCACTCTACATTCATTTGTATATGTCAAGTCCACACATATGCTATCCTGACCTCTTTTTTGTTCACTTGTAGTTGGACGATGCCTGTCGTAGGACAGGCCAAAATGCCGGAATAGGTGGTGTTATGGTTCTTCTCTTGATATGGAGCTGGGAACGCTTACCAGTTGGGTGTCCCAAAGAGGTGGGCCACCATCCTTGGCCAGAGTATAATAGAAACCCTCTACGCCTCCCGACTTGGGCTTACAAGTGGGACGTGGTATCGGAGATGACAAGCGATGTCGATGCCATGTACCTTAAGTACACAAACGAGTTCGATGTGATTACGCCCGAGCAGGTAAATGTTTGTCTGTACGTCACTACCCATAATATTTATTTCACGAGTCAAAATCGATACCAAACATGTTCTTGTGATATGTTGCAGGTGGAGTGGGAGCCTTATGGTTGTGGGGACGAGTTTGGTATTGCTCCCGGGTTTGATATTAACCCTAAGTGCTTGGAGGAACAATCTCTCTGGATCATGTGATGCCCATTGATTTGCAATTGGGCGGTTGAGTTTCATATGCCACAGCGGGTGATGAGGCAGTTCGGGTTGTTTCAGTCCAACCCTCCCGTGTGGAAGGACACTGACAAAGAGCTTCATCGGTTAGTTAGCATGAGAACTTGTGCTCAATTGCTTTGGATGGTATTAACATGGTTCTTTGTTGTTATTCAGGTTGGACAGAAAGAGGCAGAGGAAGATCAAGAATTGGGATCAGCATCATAGGAGGCACGTCATAGAGTTCCTCATTTGTGTGGAGGATGCTCGACGAACGGAATGGAATAGTGGAAGAGCTCATTGCCCAATTGCAATTAACAACTACATCCATTGGTTTCTTTCTAGTACCCATGTCACAATTTGCCCGCCGTCCTATGAGGAAGAAATATTGGACGAGCCAGTCCAGTTTGATGACCTTGCCTACACTCAGTACAACCGGTAGGTCAGGGAGGGGACCTACATCCCGCTTTCTTCCTCACTCAACTTTGCGGTAAAGTTATCGTTACCTTTGCATTACTTTCCTTGCACTCTCATATCTTTCTTGCCTAACATGTTTGTTGGAGATATGCCCTAGAGGCAATAATAAAAGTGGTTATTATTATATCTTTGTGTTTATGATAAATGTTTACATTCATGTTATAATAGTATTAACCGGAAACATTAATACTTGTGTGATTTGTAAACTAAATTAGAGTCCCTGGTAAAGCCTCTTTATAATACTAGCTTGTTGATTAATAGATGATCGTGGTTTCTCGATCATGAACATTGAGATGTTATTAATGACAAGATCATATCATTAGGAGAATGGTATGATGGACATACTCCTATAGAAAATCATAGCATTAAGATCAAGTCATTTCAATAGTTTGTTTGCTATAAGCTTTCTGATACATAGTAACCTAATTCCTTCGACCATTAGATCATGCTAATCACCATCACCGGAAGGATGCTTTGATGACATCAAACACCACACCGTAACTGGGTGGATATAAAGGTGGCATTGAGTGTTCGGAAAGTATGGGTTGAGGCACATGGATCAAGAGTGGGATTTGTCCATCCATATGACGGATAAATATACTCTAGGCCCTCTCGGTGGAATGTCATCCAATTAGCTTGCAAGCATGTGACTGGCTCACAAGGGATCACATATCATGGGAACGAGAAAAGAGTACTTATCTATAACGAGGTTGAACTAGGTATGCAAAGATACCGACGATCAAAACCTCGGATAAGTAAACTATCGTGAGACAAAGGGAAATTGGTATCGTATGTAAGTAGTTCATTCGATCGCAAAGTAATCGTAGAAATATGTGGGAGCCATATGAATTTCCAGATTCCTCTATTGGTTATTGATCGGTGAAGTGTATCGGTCATGTCTGCATAATTCATGAACCGTAGGGAGACACACTTAAGGATTCGATGTTGTTTAGTAGATATGGAATGTTAGTAGGGATACCGAATGTTGTTCGGAGTCTCGGATAGGATCCGGGATATCACGAGGAGATCCGGAATGGTCCGGAGAATAAGATTCATATAAGGAAAGTCCTATTTCGGAGTTCGTAAAAGTTTCCGATGTTTTCATCGGAGAGGTTCTAGAAGGGTCTAGAAGGTTCACCGGTCCAGAAGGAGAATGGTCCATGAATGTGTCATGGGTAAGTGGAATGATTGGATCATATCCTAGGTCACTTGGTGTGTGCATTTGTAAGAGAGAATTAAAGCTCTAAAATTGAAAGTCAAACTGGAACAATGGTTTCCTAGTAGGAGAAGAAACAAGTCCTTCTCGCAATCCAACTTGGGTTTGGGTTTGGATTCAAACTCACCCCTCCCAAGGCTGCCCCCCTCTCATAAATAGAGGGGGAGGGCTGCCCCAAAGCACACAAGCCCTAGCCCCTCTCCCCGCACACGAGCCACCGCCGCCGCAGCCCCGCCGCCGCGCCGCCTCCCCGCGCCGCCGCCGGTTCATCGCCGCCGCCCTAGCCGCCGACACCTCCTCCTCCTCTTCTCGGTCATCTAAACCCTAGATCTCCGAGAAACCCTAATCCACCATAACTCACACCGGCTTAGGCGAAGCCCTGCGGGATCTACCCTCTACTTTCGACACCACATCGTCGTGCTGCCGGAATCACGAGGGGAGAACTACAACCTCCGCTGCCTGCTGGAACAAGGGAGAGGAAGGTCTTCATCGAGTACCGAACGTGTGACCGACTGCGGAAGCGCTGTCGGAACGCAGCGCCGAAAGGATCGTCTACGCGATCTTGAGATCGGCAAGTGTACGACTACATCACCCACGAGAATCTGCTCTCGTTAACCACTTTGGAATCTTCGAGGGTGGGTGCTTCTATCGACTCGTTGCTACAATCTAGTAGATAGATCTTGGCTTGTCTGTGTGCATGCGGTAGAATTTTTTTGTTTTCCATGCTACGAACTCCTACAGTGGTATCAGAGCTGTGTCTATATGTAGATCTGTTGCACGAGTAGAACACAATGGTCATTATGGGCGGTGGTGCTTTTATTATCAATTGCTTTTTGTGTACTTTGCCTCTTGCGGTATGACGAGATGAAGCGGCCCGGGCTAACCTTACATGACATCTTCATGAGACTTTCTCCACGCTCAACTTGAAACTTGTATTGCATAAGTGGCTTTGCGGGTGTCTGTCTCTCCCATCATAGTATAGATTCAATTTACAACGGGCACTTGATAGTTCAAACATCTGTAGGGGTTCGTAGCATGGAAAACAAAAATTTTCTATCGCATACAAACAAACAAGCCAAGATCTATCTACTAGATTGTAGCAACGAGTCGATAGAGGAACTCACCCTCGAAGATTCCAAAGCGGTTAACGAGAGCAGATTCTCGTGGGTGATGTAGTCGTACTCTTTCCGATCTCAAGATCGCGTAGACGATCCTTCCGGCGCCACGTTCCGGCAGCGCTCCCGCAGTCGGTCACACTTTCGGTACTCGACGAAGACCTTCCTCTCCCTTGTTCCAGCAGGCAGCGGAGGTTGTAGCACTCTCCTCGCGATTCCGGCAGCACAACGGCGTGGTACCGGAAGTAGAGGGGAGATCCCGCAGGGCTTCGCCTTAAGCCGGAGCGAGTATGGTGGAGTATGAGAGAGGGCTATTAGTGGTCTAGAGATTAGACACACCAATTAGAAGGCTCTAAACCGCAGGCTAAAGCAATTAGAAGCTCTAAACCAGAACGGCTCTAAACCGGAGATTAGAGGTAGAAACTTGTGTGTTCTAGGAGGAGCCCTGCCCCTCCTTTTATAGGTGGAGGGGCTAGGCGCGCCAGGGAGGGAGGGAGTCCCTCCCCAACTCGGCCTAGGGCTGGGCGGCGGCCAAGGAGGAGAGGAACTCCTCCTCCAAGTTGGTTTCAACCTCCTCTTGCTTGTTTCCCACAGTTTCCTGTTTCCCACAGTTTCCTGTTTTCCACAGTTTCCTGTTTTAGCCGTTTGACTTTCAAACTGGCAATTTGACTTTCATGTTTTTGGAACAGCAAGAACACTTAGTACATGATGCAATCATTCAATGACACACTCATGTACCCTCCCCCCCCCCCCCCCCCCCGGAGTGCCGGACAATCCGGAACCTTCTAGAACATTCCCGATGAAAACACCGGAATCATTCCCGAACTCCGAAACGGGACTTTCCTTATATGAATCTTATTCTCCGGACCATTCCGGATCACCTCGTGATATCCCGGATCCCATCCGAGACTCCGAACAACATTCGGTCTCTTTCTCATAATACCATAACTACTCAAACAACGTCGAATCCTTAAGTGTGTCTCCCTACGGTTCGTGAATTATGCGGACATGATCGAGACACTTCTCCGAACAATAACCAATAGAGGAATCTGGAAATTCATATGGCTCCCACATATTTCTACGATTACTTTGCGATCGAATGAACCACTTACATACGATACCAATTTCCCTTTGTCTCACGATAGTTTACTTATCCGAGGTTATGATCGTCGGTATCTCTGCATACCTAGTTCAACCTCGTTACCGATAAGTACTCTTTTCTCGTTCCCGTGATATGTGATCCCTTGTGACCTAGTCACATGCTTGCAAGCTAATTGGATGACATTCCACCGAGAGGGCCCAGAGTATATCTATCCGTCATATGGATGGACAAATCCCACTCTTGATCCATGTGTTTCAACCAATACTTTCCGAACACTCAATGCCACCTTTATAGCCACCCAGTTACGGTGTGGTGTTTGATGTCATCAAAGCATCCATCCGGTAAAGGTGATATGCATGATCTCATGGTCGAAGGAATTAGGTTACTATGTATCAGAAAGCATATAGCAATTGAACTATTTAAATGACTTGATCTTTATGCTACGCTTATCTATAGGAGTATGTCCATCACATCATTCTCCTAATGATATGATCCTGTTGTTAATAACATCTCTATGTTCATGATCAGGAAACCATGATCATATATTAACCAACAAGCTAGTTTAACAAGAGGCTTTACTAGGGACTCTTATTTTAGTTTACAAATCACACAAGTATTAATGTTTCCGGTTAATACAATTTTAGCATGGTATGTAAACATTTATCATAAGTGTGAAGATATGATAATAACCACTTTATTATTGCCTCTTGGGCATATCTCCAACAGTCTCCCACTTGCACTAGAGTCAATAATCTAGTTTCAAACCTTTGTGTATTCAACACCTATGGCTTTCCAGTGTTGTATGTACACGATTGCTAGTGGTCAACTGATCTCCGGATCTGACACTTCCAGGTCCGTGTGTAATTGCATGTCTTTGCGTCTCTACGCATCACTCATTCTCTAATGAGATGGCTTTGTACAAATTTGGTCTTTCGGTGTGACCTTTAGCTCTTTGGGGTTAAAACATGTTGATAATATTGTCGCACAATATATCTTCATAGTATTATCCCACTGTGAACTACACCTAGTTTGATAACAAACTTCTTGACACAAATGCCCTCTTTTGCTGCTATAATAGCAGTCATATACTTAGCCTTTTATTGTAGTATCTGTCACAATGTCTTAACTTTGGAAATCATCCAAATCCATTATGGAACTCACTTTCCATTATATTGTGCCACCCTTAGTTTAGATTGAGATAAACTTAATTTGTACTTTGTGACAAAGCTAGTATCAATGTAGTACTTTTACAATGAACTAACCATCTATTTGTCACTTCTACAAATATTATACTCTTAGTTCTTTCAAAAGATCATAAGAATATCCTTACTATTGTCCAATGATCATCTTACGAATCATTCTGGTATATGCTCACAACATTTAGAGCATAGGACATATCTGGATTTGTACATATCACAGTATGATTGATATAAATACTCTTTGTGATTTCATACATCAAGTATCAATCTATACTTGATTATTTGTTTCACTTTACCAAATGTCAATACACTTGAATATATCATCAACATTGAACTTATTCAATCCTTTCTGTGTGACAAGAACCTCTCTTGTAGTTTCTATATTGAACTCATTCAATATCTTGTCTATGTACTTCTGGCATAACCATATTAGCGTCTATTGATGCCAAATATTTGGGTTTTGCCTAAGTCTTTCATCGGGATGAAATTCTTAATATGTGTTAATAAAAGATACATTATTTCCAATCAACAATATGTCTTCCACATAATGTATTAGAAACATGTCTTAGCGCTCCCACTTAATTTCTTGCAAATGCAAGCATCTCCATCGTCTCTGATGAACTTTTAAACTCCTTTAACAGTTTCATCACAGTGAAGATTCCAACTCCGCTATGCTTACTTCAACCATTGAAGTTTGCATATGTTTTTAGCATCCCTTGAATTTTAACAAAAACCCTTTGGACTGTGTCATGCACACGTCCTAGGTAACCCTTCTATTAGAAGAACTTGTTTTGTTTATTCAACTACCATATAATAAAATTATATGTAGTGGTTGCTACACTAATCCATCTAGACTAAATATCGCTATGAAAGATCAGATCTTGTCATAGTCAACTTTTGAACATTGTTGTGAACTCTTTCCCAACATGTCGACTATTTCATAGATGTGCAACATCCATGTCTGTTTATTTATAGATCCAAAACACAAATGTAAGGTCTTACACCTTTCTCGAGGGTCCTTCAAGTTCAAAACTTGATTTCTCGTGTATAGAACTATCACGGATTTTATGGCTTCAAGCCATTTGACGGAGTCAGGGCTCATCATCGCTTCTTTGCACGTAGTCGGATCATTATTGTCAAATAATGATTTAACTCTCAAATCTTGGTATTTGATTGTTCATCTGACCTACTTGTTTCAATAGGAACTTTAGATCTCAATGACCACAACCTTTGAGGTACGTGAGCCATGAGCATTGTTGCTACCTCCGGAACACTATTCGGCGCTGCGCAACTTTGCACATATAGCTAAGGTTCTTTTAACCTTATCAAAGTTCTATTGTCCTCCCACTTAACTTTTCACGAAAAATTCCTTCTCAAAGAAACTTGATGTTCTAAGCGACAAACACTTTTGTCTCTGGTGTTTTATGGAGGAATACTTAACAGTAATACAAAGACAGGTTCATCCGACTTTGGTTGCAAACATCTTTCTTATGTATAGCATACCAATGTTTAATAAAGGACTACTTGGGTTTTATCCCAAACCATAACTTTATATGGTGTCATTTCAGCGAATTATGATGGAGCTCTTTTCAGTGGAAAAACGGTAATCTCTAAAGCTTTTAATCTTTAAAATACAATGGCAGTTTTATGAATTATACCTTCGATCTTACCATGTCAAACAAGGTTTAATTACATATCTCGAACGCTCCATACTCTTATGGTGTTTCGGGAAATGCAAATCCACGGAACGATTCCTTAAATCTTAGGTATTATGCTAAACTTGTAACTCAAATATCTTCCTTTATGATCTTTATCATAAACTGTTTATATTCTTGTTACAATGATTTTGCACTTCATCTTGAAAGTCTTTGAACTTTTCAAATATTTCACACTTCATCCTTATTAAGTAAATATTCATATATTCACTCAAATTTTCGGAGAAAGCATATGAAGTTGAAATCCATCGCTTTTGACTACACAATGGACTTCGTACAACAATATGTACAAATTCCAATAAGCTAGTCTTTCGTTCCCTTTTGGCCTATGAACGAAGTTTCAATTATCTCTAGGAAAGTTTCACAAGCGTCATTTGATCAAAAATCAGAAGACTCCAAAATTCCATCCACATGGAGTTTCTTCATGTTTTCTTTCCATTATAATTTAAACGGCGATGTCACTTCCTAAGTGATCTTTCAATCAATTTGTCTTTCGACATTTTTAGCACTAGTTTTATGGATGTGATTTCTCCAACGAGATTTGTGAATCATCCATCTTTTATAGATTACGGCAATTATTTGAACAACCCTTTTGTTCTCATAATACCTGATAAAAACAAATCTTGAAGGCAAGCTTTGATGTTTAACGAGCAACATAATAACCCTTTATTTGTTCTCGATGAAAATCATCACTTATTCTTTTGCTAATTACTTAGGCCACTGTAGTTCATGAATTCTGTTGTTTCGTATGACGATTCATACCAACAAATTCAGTATCAAATACTTAAGAACCACATTGTTTAATAAGCAAAGAATATAGCCATAACATGTATATCATCTATATACTTAAACTGAACAATTCTAGTCCTTTCTTTTCTGCCATATATTTATGAGATTCTCTTTCAGTATTTCCTTTTCTGTTTGAAAGAATATATCAACATCAATAGTGGAGTCATACATATGACACATAGTCCAAAGCGTGTATAGTTAAATACCAATGTCTTTGGACTTGCACTTTGAAGTAGATCACCATCATCAAATATTTGGTGTTCTTTCAAATTCCTCTCTTTAGTAATCTCTTGGTGTAGTAAACATTTTACCTACATCAAATATTCACCCTTATCATGGAATTGTCCATGATCAAGCTACTGTTAGCTTGTAACGATGAATTTATGAGTATAATGTTGCTATCCAAAACCTTTTGGAGGATTAGGACAACAAGTGTCTCCAACCTTTTGCAAATTCTCATCAAATATGAGAACATGACTTTAGACATATTATACTCTATCATGTTGCAACCAAAACTTCGTTTCAGATATCACAATATCTTCCACACATCATGGTTTCTGAAACAACTCTTTCAGATCCTAGATAACATTGATATTAAGACAATCCTTTGAATATCAAGAATCATGGATACAAACATGATACTAACACTTGGAATTGTTACTCTTGATTTAATACTAATTATTAAACTTCATGGAGTAACCGGAACTTACTGAAAGTTTGCAATAGGACTTTTAAACTTTAGATTAACACTTCAAAACAATACGATACCAGTTCGTAAAGTAACTAACCAGAATTCTATGGTTCTATCATCTCAATTATAACTAAGCGCAAGGTGGTAAACAGATGCCAATGACTACAACAACTATGCAAATTCACTTTGATTTAGTTTATGATAAATTGAGTTCTAATTAATAATTAAATTAATCTAGGTGAACTCCCACTCAAAACAATATCCCTCACATTGTTTTAGTGATCACACGAACCAAATCCACCACATCAAAACCGATCATCACGAGAGTTGATATAGCTTCAATGGCGAACAATCAACATGTACATCATATCTACTATATGACTCATGCTCTATCTTTCGGTAATCCGTGTTCCTGAGGCCATGTCTGTACATGCTAGGCTCGTCAAGATCAAACCTTAGTTTCTGCATGAGCAAATCTGGCTTGCTCACGTTGTATACACTTGTAGAATCTAACACACCCGATCATCACGTGGTGCTTCGAAACAACAAGCTTTAGCAACGGTGCTAACTAAGGGTGAACACTTTATGACTTGAAATTCATGTGCATGAGGGATCATCTTATAATGCTACCGTCGTCTACTAAGCAATACAAGATGCATAAAGGATTAACATCACATGCAATTCATAATATGTGATATGATATGGCCTTTCTTCTTTGTGCTTCCGATCTCCATCTTCTAGCACGAACATGATCTCCATCATCACCGGCATTGCATCAAGGTCAATGACGCTTCTCCATGGTTGGCGTCCACCGGCTTCAACTATTACAACTACTTTGAATAGACACGCGGGTCTTAACATAAATTAAAGACAACCATATGGCTCCTCCCGGTTGCCAACTTACAATAAGGAACATTGCATACATCATATATAATCACAATCATGGCCATATCACATCACAGCACACCCCTGCAAAACAAAGTTAGACGCCTCTACTTTCTTTGCATATTTTACGTGGTTTGGGGCTTTCAATAAGTGTCGTTCTAACTTACGAACAAGAACCACAACATTGATACTAGTATTGTTAATCACCCGTTGTAAATTGGATCTTAACTATGCTAGGAGAAACAGGCACCCGCAAAGCCACTTATGCAATACAAGTTGCATGTCAAGCGTGGAGCAAATCTCGTGAACGATGTCATGTAAGGTTAGCCCGGGCCGCTTCATCCCAACATACCGCAAGATACAAAGTACACAAGAAGCAATCAACAATAAAAGCATCAACGCCCACAATGACCATTGTGTTCTACTCGTGCAACAGATCTACATATAGACTTGGCTCTGATACCACTGTAGGGGTTCGTAGCATGGAAAACAAAAATTTTCTATCGCATACAAACAAACAAGCCAAGATCTATCTACTAGATTGTAGCAACGAGTCGATAGAGGAACTCACCCTCGAAGATTCCAAAGCGGTTAACGAGAGCAGATTCTCGTGGGTGATGTAGTCGTACTCTTTCCGATCTCAAGATCGCGTAGACGATCCTTCCGGCGCCACGTTCCGGCAGCGCTCCCGTAGTCGGTCACACGTTCGGTACTCGACGAAGACCTTCCTCTCCCTTGTTCCAGCAGGCAGCGGAGGTTGTAGCACTCTCCTCGCGATTCCGGCAGCACAACGGCGTGGTACCGGAAGTAGAGGGGAGATCTCGCAGGGCTTCGCCTTAAGCCGGAGCGAGTATGGTGGAGTATGAGAGAGGGCTATTAGTGGTCTAGAGATTAGACACACCAATTAGAAGGCTCTAAACCGCAGGCTAAAGCAATTAGAAGCTCTAAACCAGAACGGCTCTAAACCGGAGATTAGAGGTAGAAACTTGTGTGTTCTAGGAGGAGCCCTGCCCCTCCTTTTATAGGTGGAGGGGCTAGGCGCGCCAGGGAGGGAGGGAGTCCCTCCCCAACTCGGCCTAGGGCTGGGCGGCGGCCAAGGAGGAGAGGAACTCCTCCTCCAAGTTGGTTTCAACCTCCTCTTGCTTGTTTCCCACAGTTTCCTGTTTCCCACAGTTTCCTGTTTTCCACAGTTTCCTGTTTTAGCCGTTTGACTTTCAAACTGGCAATTTGACTTTCATGTTTTTGGAACAGCAAGAACACTTAGTACATGATGCAATCATTCAATGACACACTCATGTACCCTCCCCCCCCCCGGAGTGCCGGACAATCCGGAACCTTCTAGAACATTCCCGATGAAAACACCGGAATCATTCCCGAACTCCGAAACGGGACTTTCCTTATATGAATCTTATTCTCCGGACCATTCCGGATCACCTCGTGATATCCCGGATCCCATCCGAGACTCCGAACAACATTCGGTCTCTTTCTCATAATACCATAACTACTCAAACAACGTCGAATCCTTAAGTGTGTCTCCCTACGGTTCGTGAATTATGCGGACATGATCGAGACACTTCTCCGAACAATAACCAATAGAGGAATCTGGAAATTCATATGGCTCCCACATATTTCTACGATTACTTTGCGATCGAATGAACCACTTACATACGATACCAATTTCCCTTTGTCTCACGATAGTTTACTTATCCGAGGTTATGATCGTCGGTATCTCTGCATACCTAGTTCAACCTCGTTACTGATAAGTACTCTTTTCTCGTTCCCGTGATATGTGATCCCTTGTGACCTAGTCACATGCTTGCAAGCTAATTGGATGACATTCCACCGAGAGGGCCCAGAGTATATCTATCCGGCATATGGATGGACAAATCCCACTCTTGATCCATGTGTTTCAACCAATACTTTCCGAACACTCAATGCCACCTTTATAGCCACCCAGTTACGGTGTGGTGTTTGATGTCATCAAAGCATCCATCCGGTAAAGGTGATATGCATGATCTCATGGTCGAAGGAATTAGGTTACTATGTATTAGAAAGCATATAGCAATTGAACTATTTAAATGACTTGATCTTTATGCTACGCTTATCTATAGGAGTATGTCCATCACATCATTCTCCTAATGATATGATCCTGTTGTTAATAACATCTCTATGTTCATGATCAGGAAACCATGATCATATATTAACCAACAAGCTAGTTTAACAAGAGGCTTTACTAGGGACTCTTATTTTAGTTTACAAATCACACAAGTATTAATGTTTCCGGTTAATACAATTTTAGCATGGTATGTAAACATTTATCATAAGTGTGAAGATATGATAATAACCACTTTATTATTGCCTCTTGGGCATATCTCCAACAATATCAACGTTGTGGTTCTTGTTCGTAAGTTAGAATGACACTTATTGAAAGCCCCAAACCATGTAAAATATGCAAAGAAAATTAGAGGCATCTAACTTTGTTTTGCGGGGGTGTGCTATGATGTGATATGGCCATGATTGTGATTATATATGATGTATGCAATGTTCCTTATTGTAAGTTGGCAACCGGCAGGAGCCATATGGTTGTCTTTTAAATTCCGTTAAGACCTGTGTGTCTATTCAAATTAGTTGTAATAGTTTATGCTGGTGGACGACAACCATGAAGCGGCGCCATTGACCTTGAAGCCAAACCGGTGATGATGGAGATCAAGTTCGTGCTTGAAGATGGAGATCGGAAGCACAAGAAGAAAGGTCATATCATATCACATATTATGAATTGCATGTGATGTTAATCCTTTTATGCATCTTGTATTGCTTAGTTCGCGGCGGAAGCATTATAAGATGATCCCTCAAGCACAAAATTTCAAGTTTCAAAGTGTCCATCCTTAGTAAGCACCGTTGCTAAAGCTCGTTGTTTCGAAGCACCACGTGATGATCGGGTGTGTTAGATTCTGCGAGTGTATACAACGTGAGCAAGCCAGATTTGCTCATGCGGAAGCTAAGGTTTGATCTTGACGAGCCTAGCATGTACAGACATGGTCTCGGAACACGGATCACCGAAAGGTAAAGCATGAGTCATATAGTTGATATGATGAACATGTGGATTGTTCGCCGTTGAAGCTACATCAACTCTCGTGATGATCGGTTTCGATGTGGTGGATTTGGTTCGTGTGATCACTAAAACAATGCGAGGGATATTGTTTTGAGTGGGAGTTCACCTAGATTAATTTAACTATTAATTAGAACTCAATTTGTCATAAACTTAGTCTAAACTATTGCAAATATGTTGTAGATCAATGGCGGCCCCTACCATCAATTTTAATGCGTTCCTAGAGAAAGAAAAGTTGAAAAACAATGGAAGCAACTTCGCGGATTGGTTCCGCAATTTGAGGATTGTCCTCAATGCTGGTAATTTGACCTATGTGCTGGATGCACCGCTGGGTAAACCCCTGCAGCTACTGCTACCGATGAGGTAAAGAATGTTTTCCTCGCTCGGAAGAATCGGTACTCCACAGTTCAGTGTGCTATCTTGTATGGTTTGGAATCGGAGCTTCGGAAAAGGTTTGAGAACCATGACCCACATGATATTGTCCGTGAACTCAAAATGATATTTGAGGCTCACGCGGCAGTTGAGAGTTATGAGGCTTCTGAAAAGTTCTTTAACTGCAAGATGGAAGAGGGCAGCTCCATCAGTGAGCACGTGCTTAAGATGTCTGGGCACGCAAGCAAGCTTCAAAGCTTGGGCATAGTGATTCCTAATGCTTTGGGGATTCATCGTGTCCTCCAATCACTACCACCAAGTTACAATAACTTTGTGATGAACTACAATATGCAAAACATGGACTCGTCGTTGCCAGAACTCTTCTCCATGTTAAAATCTGCAGAAGTGGAGATCAAGAAAGAGCACCAAGTGTTGTTGGTCAATAAGACCACCAAATTCAAGAAGCAAGGCAAGTCTAAGAAAAAGGAAAACTTCAGGAAGGGTGGTAAGAAAGTTACCGCGCCGGCGAAGAAGACCAAGGCTGGGCCTAAGGCTGATATTGAGTGCTTTTACTGCAAGGGAGAAGGTCACTGGAAGCGGAATTGCCCTAAGTACTTGGCGGATTTGAAGAACGGCAACATCAAGAAGAAAGGTATATCTGATATACATGTTATTGATGTGTATCTCACTAGTACTCGTAGTAGTGCCTGGGTATTTGATACTGGTTCGGTTGCTCATATTTGTAACTCGAAACAGGTGCTGCAGAATAAACAGAAGCTAGCGAAGAACGAGGTGACGATGCGCGTTGGAAATGGGTCAAGGGTTGATGTGATCGCGGTCGGCACGCTACCTCTTCATCTACCATCGGGATTAGTTTTATACTTAAATAATTGTTATTTGGTGCCTGCGTTGAGCATGAACATTATATCTGGATCATGTTTATTACGAGACGGTTACTTGTTTAAGTCCGAGAATAATGGTTGTTCGATTTATATGAGTAATATGTTTTATGCACATGCACCTTTGATAGATGGTATATTCTTATTGAATCTCGATTGTGGAAATACACACATTAATAACATTGAAGCTAAACGTTTGAAATTGAGCGATAACTCAACCTATATGTGGCACTGTCGTCTTGGTCATATTGGAGTGAAGCGTATGAAGAAACTCCATTCCGATGGACTTCTTGAATCACTTGATTTTGAATCACTTGAAAGATGCGAAGCATGTCTGATGGGTAAAATGACTAAGACTCCATTTTCTGGTATGATGGAGCGAGCTACGGACTTATTGGAAATCATACATACCGATGTATGTGGTCCAATGAGTGTAGCATCGCGCGGTGGTTATCATTATGTTCTTACCTTCACGGATGACTTGAGTAGATATGGGTATATCTATTTCATGAAACATAAGTCCGAAACTTTCGAGAAGTTTAAAGAATTTCAAAGTGAGGTAGAGAATCAACGTAACAAGAAGATTAAATTTCTACGATCTGATCGTGGAGGTGAATATCTAAGTTACAAGTTTGGCGATCATTTAAAGAAATGCGGAATACTTTCACAATTGACACCGCCGGGAACACCACAGTGTAATGGTGTGTACAAACGTCGTAATCGAACTCTCTTAGATATGGTTCGCTCTATGATGTCAATTACAGATTTACCGCTATTGTTTTGGGGTTATGCATTAAAACAGCCGCATTCACTTTAAATAGGGCACCATCTAAATCCGTTGAAACGACACCGTATGAATTGTGGTTTGGGAAGAAACCTAAATTGTCGTTCCTTAAAGTTTGGGGTTACGAAGCTTATGTAAAGAAGTTACAGCCAGACAAGCTTGAACCCAAAGCGGAAAAATGCGTCTTCATAGGATATCCGAAGGAAACTATTGGGTATACCTTCTATCATAGATCCGAGGGCAAAATCTTTATTGCCAAGAATGAATCCTTTCTAGAGAAGGAGTTTCTCTCGAAAGAAGTGACTGGAAGGAAAGTAGAACTCAATGAGGTTGATGAACCTTCTCTCAAACTTGCGAGTAGCGCAGCACCAGAAGTAGTTCATGTGGCGTCTATACCAATAAGAGAGGAAGCTAATGTTGTTGATCATGAAACTTCGGTTGAAGTTGCTACAGAACCTCGCAGGTCGATGAGAACTCATGCCACTCCTGATTGGTATGATCCCGTTATGAGTGTCATGTTGGTGGACAACACCGATGACCCTGCGACATATGAGGAAGCGATGATGATCCCAGATTCCAATAAATGGCAAGAAGCCATGAAATCCGAGATTGGATCCATGTACGAAAACCAAGTATGGACTTTGGTGGACTTACCGGATGGCCGGAAGGTTGTCGAGAATAAATGGATTTTCAAGAAGAAAACAGATGCTAATGGTAATGTTACTGTCTATAAAGCTCAACTTGTCGCAAAAGGGTTTCGACAAATTCAAGGAGTTGACTACGATGAGAATTTCTCACCAATAGTGAAGCTAAAGTCTGTGAGGATTATGTTAGCAATCGCTGCATATTATGATTATGAGATATGGCAGATGGATGTAAAAAATGGCGTTCCTCAGTGGAGACATTGATGAAGAGTTGTATATGATGCAACCCAAAGTTTTTTTCGATCCTAAAGATGCTAACAAGGTATGCAAACTTCAACGGTCCATATATGGATTGAAGCAAGCATCCCGAAGTTGGAATCAACGTTTTGATAAGGTAATCAAAAGTTTTGATTTTATACAAACTTATGGTGAAGCTTGTATTTACAAGAAAGTGAGTGGGAGCTCTGTAGCATTCTTAATACTATATGTAGATGACATATTGTTGATTGGGAATGATGTAAACCTTCTTAATAGTGTCAAGGATTATTTGAATAATAGTTTTTCAATGAAAGATCTTGGCGAAGCAGCTTACATATTAGGCATAAAGATTTATAGAGATAGATCGAGATACCTAATATCATTGTCACAGAGTACATACTTGGACAAAGTTCTAAAGAGGTTTGGAATGGAAGATAGCAAGAAAGGGTTCTTGCCCATGTTGCCTAATACGACCTTGAGTAAAACTCAAAGTCCTGCAACGGCAGAAGATAGAGAAAGGATGAGTAAGACTCCCTATGCCTCAGCCGTAGGATATCTTATGTATGCCATGCTATGTACTAGACCCAACATTGCATATGTTGTTAGTTTGACTAGCAGATATCAAAGTGATCCAGGAGTGGATCATTGGATTGCGGTCAAAAAACATCCTTAAGTACTTGAGAAGAACTAAGGTATGGTTCTTTCTTATGGAGGTGATGAACAACTCGTTGTTAATGGTTACACCGATGCTAGTTGGAACACCGATCCGGATGATTCTAAATCTCAATCTGGATACGTATTTACTTTGAATGGTGCAGCAATTAGCTGGAGGAGTGCAAAGCAAAGCGTTGTGGCGAGATCTTCAACTGAATCAGAATACATAGCTGCTTTAGAGGCTTCACAAGAGGCGATATGGTTGAAGGAGTTCATCACAGAGCTCGGTGTGGTTCCAAGTGCGCTGGACCCAATGTTTATCTATTGTGATAACATGGGCGCCATAGCCAATGCGCAAGAACCAAGGTCACACAAGAAGCTGAAGCACATCAAGCTACGTTTTCACGCTATTCGAGAGCATGTCCAAGATGGTGACATAAAGATTTGCAAAGTACACACATATCTGAATGTGGCGGATCTGATGACTAAACCTCTCCCGAGGGCAAAACATGACCAGCACCAAACAGCCATGGGTGTTCGGTATATTACCATGTAATCTAGATTAGTAGACTTTAGTGCAAGTGGGAGACTGTTGGATATATGCCCTAGAGGCAATAATAAAAGTGGTTATTATATCTTTGTGTTTATGATAAATGTTTACATTCATGCTATAATAGTATTAACCGGAAACATTAATACTTGTGTGATTTGTAAACTAAATTAGAGTCCCTAGTAAAGCCTCTTTATAATACTATCTTGTTGATTAATAGATGATCGTGGTTTCTCGATCATGAACATTGAGATGTTATTAATGACAAGATCATATCATTAGGAGAATGGTATGATGGACATACTCCTATAGAAAAGCATAGCATTAAGATCAAGTCACTTCAATAGTTCATTTTCTATAAGCTTTCTGATACATAGTAACCTAATTCCTTCGACCATGAGATCATGCTAATCACCATCACCGGAAGGATGCTTTGATGACATCAAACACCACACCGTAACTGGGTGGCTATAAAGGTGGCATTGAGTGTTCGGAAAGTATGGGTTGAGGCACATGGATCAAGAGTGGGATTTGTCCATCCATATGACGGATAGATATACTCTGGGCCCTCTCGGTGGAATTTCATCCAATTAGCTTGGAAGCACGTGACTGGCTCACAAGGGATCACATATCACGGGAACGAGAAAAGAGTACTTATCGGTAACAAGGTTGAACTAGGTATGCAGAGATACCGACGATCAAAACCTCGGATAAGTAAACTATCGTGAGACAAAGGGAAATTGGTATCGTATGTAAGTGGTTCATTCGATCGCAAAGTAATCATAGAAATATGTGGGAGCCATATGAATTTCCAGATTCTTCTATTGTTTATTGATCGGAGAAGTGTCTCGGTCATGTCCGCATAATTCACGAACCGTAGGGAAACACACTTAAGGATTCGATGTTGTTTAGTAGATATGGAATGCTAGTAGGGATACCGAATGTTGTTCGGAGTCTCGGATAGGATCCGGGATATCACGAGGAGATCTGGAATGGTCTGGAGAATAATATTCATATAAGGAAAGTCCTATTTCGGAGTTCGGGAAAGTTTCCGATGTTTTCATCGGAGAGGTTCTAGAAGGGTCTAGAAGGTTCACCGGTCCGGAAGGAGAATGGTCCATGAATGTGTCATGGTTAAGTGGAATGATTGGATCATATCCTAGGTCACCTGGTGTGTGCATTTGTAAGAGAGAATTAAAGCTCTAAAATTGAAAGTCAAACGGGAGTTTGAAAGGTCAAACTGGAACAATGGTTTCCTAGTGGGAGAAGAAACAAGTCCTTCTCTCAATCGAACTTGGGTTTGGGTTTGGATTCAAACCCACCCCACCCAAGGCTGCCCCCCTCTCATAAATAGAGGGGGAGGGCTGCCCCAAAGCACACATTCCCTAGCCCCTATCCCCGCACACGAGTCGCCACCGCCGCATCCCCGCCGCCGCTCGCCGCCGCGCCGCCTCCCCGCGCCGCCCCCGCCTCGCGCCCCCGCCGGTTCGTCACCGCCGCCCTAGCCGCTGCCGACACCTCCTCCTGCCGGTCATCTAAACCCTAGATCTCCGGGAAACCATAATCCACCATAACTCGCACCGGCTTAGGCGAAGACCTGCGGGATCTACCCTCTACTTTCGACACCACCCCGTCGTGCTTCCGGAATCACGAGGGGAGAACTACAACCTCTGCTGCCTGCTGTAACAAGGGAGAGGAAGGTCTTCATCGAGTACCGAATGTGTGACCGACTGCGGAAGCGCTGCCGGAACGCGGCGCCGGAAGGATCGTCTACGCGATCTTGAGATCGGCTAGTGTACGACTACATCACCCACGAGAATCTGCTCTCGTTAACCGCTTTGGAATCTTTGAGGGTGAGTGCTTCTATCGACTCGTTGCTACAATCTAGTAGATAGATCTTGGCTTGTTTGTGTGCATGCGGTAGAATTTTTTTGTTTTCCATGCTACGAACCCCTACAATGTTCTTGTTCTTGACTCTGTAGCGAACGGATGTAAAGAAATATGTCGACGATGCCAAGGCGATTCATTTTGCTGCCCCTAAGGGGGAAAAGGGAGAAGGCATGATACGAGACTTCCTTAAGGTATGGATGCGAGACTTCCTTAAGATAGGCATGTTCTTGTTCTGACTTATGTTGTTATTTGTTACAGCGCTCGGCCCAAAAGATGTGTCAGTTATCTAACCTGCTAGGTTGTCGCGATCCCGATTACACAACCCCGTTGGGGTCTAGGTCCAAGTAGACTACTGATCCGTCGACCCATCTTCAGGACGATGTTGAGGATGAGACCACTTCGGCGATTCATTCGGAAGATGAGGTATGGGACAACCTTACATGCATTTAGTGCTTTATGTTTCCCATGCATTTTCATAGCCATACAATCTTACATGTAGATGCCTCGTATGGAGAATGAGACGGAGGAGGAGTACCGGATTTGTTCCGCATTGAAGGGTTTTGCAGCATAGTAAATCAAAAAAATTCTACGAATGCGAGCAAGAAAGCCAAGATCTAATCTAGGAGATGCAATCAACGAGAGAGATAGATGAGATCTTCATACCCTTGAAGAAATCGCACAACGGAAACGTTCAACAGAACGTGGTTGATGTAGTCGTACTAGTCGTCTCCTCCTCGCGATCCGATCCGATCCTACGCCGCAGGTGGCGGCGCCTCCGAGAGATGCACATGTACGGTTCCGCGACGTCTCCTCCTTACTTGGTACAACAAGTGGGGTGGAGAGATGGATTGGATCTGCAACACGACGGCGTGGTGCTTATGGTGGAGAATTTCTGCAGCAAGGCTTCGCCTACGCGCAGTCGGGAGAGAGAGAGGTGGAAGGGCAGCAGGGCGGCTAGGGTTGGACGAGTAGGAGGGGAGGGTGTGCCCCTGCCCTATTTATATAGGGGGCTGGCCGGCCCCCTTGGCCCCTCCTTCAAGCCCTAGGGCGGCGGCCCCAAGGGTTGGAGTGGGGGGCAAGTTTCCCTCCTCCTTCTAGAAGATCTCCCCTAGGGTTTCCCCTAGGCTGGCCGGCTGGGCCTTTGGGGCCTTGTGCCCCTGGCCCAATGCGGCCAGGGCACTCCACCTTAGGCCCACGCAGCCCTCCAACAAGTGGGCCCATGCTGGTCCCACTCCGGAACCTTCTAGAACCTTCCGGTACAATACCGAATACTCCGAAACGATTCCGTAATCCAAAAAATTGCTTTCCTTTATATGAATCTTATTCTCCGGACCATTCCGGAACCTCTCGTGATGTCCTGGATCTCATCCGAGACTCCGAAAAAAACTCATAAACCAATTATCCATTCTATCCTAAGGTCGATGCACGTTAAGTGTGTGACCCTACGGGTTCAAGAATATGCAGACATGATCTTCTATCAATAATCAACAGCAGGATCTGGAAACCCATATTGACTCCCACATATTCATCGATTATCATATCGGATGAACCACGATGCCAGGATTCAATTAATCCCATATATGTATTCCCTTCGTCTCGCGATATTTTGCTTGCCCGAGATTCGATCGTTGGTATCGGCATACCTAGTTCAATCTCTACTCGTTCCATAATCCAATATCACTTTGTGATTAACTCCTTAACCACGTGCTTGCAAGCGGTGTTGATATCGATTACCGAGTGGGCCCGAAGTATATCTCTCCGACTCGGGAGGGACAAATTCCATCTCGATACATACAACCCAACAAGTACTTTCCGATCACCTGAGAGACACCTTTATGATCACCCTCACATAGGATGACGTTTGATGACCTCAAAGCTTTCTTCCGATACCAGGGAGTTGTATTATCTCATGGTCTAAGGAATACAATACTTGACATAGGAAAAAGCTTCGCAAAGATGAACACGATGACACGATCTAATTGCTCTGCTTAATTTGGGTCTGTCCATCATATCATTCTCCTAATGACATGATCTCATTATTAATCGACAACTCATGTCTATGGTTAGGAAACCTTAACCATCATTAATCAATGAGCTAGTTCATAGAGGCGTACTAGGGACATGGTGTTGTTCATAAACCACACAAGTATCAAAGTTTCCGCTTAATACAATTCTAGCATGGAATATAAACCTTATCATGAACAAGAATTATAATAATAACATCTTTATTATTGCCTCTAGGGCATAATTCCAACAGTCTCCCACTTGCACTAGAGTCAATAATCTAGTTTACATATGGCAACAATCTAACACCCATGGCATTAAGGTGCTGATCATGTTTTGCTCGTGGAAGAGGTTTAGTCAACGGATCTGCGACATTCAGATCCGTATGTACTTTGCTAATGTTCAGATCTCCATCTGCTATATAATCTCAAATTATATGAAAACGGCGGTTGATGTGCTTGGTCTTTGGATGATATCTTGGTTCTTTATCCAGTGCTATGGCGCCAGTGTTGTCGCACAATATCTCCAGTGGGTCCAAGGCACTTGGAACCACACCAAGCTCAGTGATGAAGTTCCTGATCCAAACTCCTTCACTTGACGCTTCTGAAGCAGCCATGTATTCCGCTTCTATTGTAGATCTCGCGATCACGCTTTGCTTGCAGCTTCTCCAGCTCACAGCTCCTCCATTCAAAATATAAACATATCCTGTCTGAGATTTAGAATCATCCGGGTCGGTGTCGAAACTACTGTCGACGTAACCTTTTACGACGAGCTTCTCATCACCTCCATAGACTAAGAACATTTCTTTAGTCCTATTTAAATACGTTAGGATGTTCTTTACGGCTGTCTAGTGTTCCACTTCTGGATCACTTTGGTATCTGCTCGTCAAACTAAGAGCATTGGACACATCCGGTCTAGTACACAGCATGGCATACATGATAGAACCTATGGCCGAGGCATATGGCACTTTGCTCATAGTGTCTCTATCGTTTACCGTAGCTAGACACTGAGCCTTTCTCAATATCTTACCTGACAACATGGGCAATGAACCTTTCATTGCTTTATCCATTCTGAACCTTTTCAGAACTTTGTCTAGGTATGTACTTTGGTTAAAGCTATTAGGCGTCTTTGTCTATCTCTATAGATTTTGATGCCTAATATATAAGCAGCTTCTCCTAGGTCTTTCATTGAAAAACATTTATTCAAATAACTCTTCACATGGTTAAGCATACCAATGTCATTTCCAATAATCAATATGTCATCCACATATAGTACTAAAAATGTCACCGAGCTCCCACTCACTTTCTTATAGATACAAGCTTCATAGCAATTTGGAACAAATCCAAAGCTCTTGATCACTTGATCAAAACGAAGGTTCCAACTCCGAGATGCTTGCTTCAGTCCATAAATGGAACGCTGAAGTTGCACACCTTATTAGCATCCTTAGGATCGACAAAACCTTCGGGTTGCATCATATACAACTCTTCATCAATGTTGCCATTGAGGAATGCAGTCTTGACATCCATCTGCCATATTTCATAATCATGAAATGCAACAATTGCTAATAAAATCCGAATGGACTTAAACATCGCTACGGGAGAGAAAGTCTCATCGTAGTCAACACGTTGAACTTGTCGAAACCCTTTTGCGACAAGCCGAGCTTTATAGACAGTAACATTACCATCCGCGTCCGTTTTCTTCTTGAAAATCCATTTGCACTCAACGGCCTAGGAGGGTCCACCAAAGTCCATACTTGGTTTTCGCTCATGGATCCCAATTCGGATTTCATGGCCTCTAGCCATTTCTCAGAGTCTGGGCTCATCATTGCTTCCTCATAGTTCGCAAGTTCACTGTTGTCTAACAACAAGACAGGTAAGACAGGGTTGCCGTACCATTCAGGAGTGGCACGTGACCTTGTCGACCTGCGAAGTTCAGTAGTAGCATCGTTCGAAGTTTCATGATCCTCGTCATTAGATTCCTCTCTTGTTGGTGCAGACGGCACTGGAACAATTTCAGGTGCTGCGCTACTCTCCAACTCGAGAGAAGGTTCAATAACCTCGTCTAGCTCTACCTTCCTCCCACTCACTTCTTTCGAGAGAAACTCCTTCTCAGAAAGTATCCGTTCTTTGCAACAAACACTTTGCCTTCGGATCTGTGGTAGAAGGTATACCCAATCATTTCCTTAGGGTATCCTATGAAGACGCATTTCTCCGCTTTGGGTTCGAGCTTGTCCGGCATCAACTTCTTGACGTAAGCTTTGCATCCCCAAACTTTAAGAAACGACAACTTAGGTTTAGCACCAAACCATAGTTCATACGGTCAACGGATTTAGATGGTGCCCTATTTAAAGTGAATGCAGCGGTTTCTAATGCATAACCTCAAAATGATAGCGGCAAATCTGTAAGAGACATCATTGATCGCACCATATCTAATAGAGTTCGATTCCGGCGTTCAGACACACCATTGCGCTGTGGTGTTCCGGGTAGCGTGAGTTGCGAAACGATTCCGCTTGCTTTAAGATGCGTGAGAAAATCATAACTCAAATATTCACCTCCACGATCAGATCGTAGAAATTTAATTTTCTTGTTACGATGGTTTTCCACTTCGTTCTGAAATTCTTTGAACTTTCCAAACGTTTCAGATTTATGTTTCATTAAATAGATATACCCATATCTACTTAAGTCATCAGTAAAAGTGAGAAAATAGCGATATCCACCGCGCGTCGAAACACTCATTGGTCCGCATACATCGGTATGTATGATTTCCAGTAAGTCCGTTGCTCGCTCCATTATACCGGAGAACGGGGTTTTGATCATCTTGCCCATGAGGCACGGTTCGCACGTGTCAAATGATTCAAAATCAAGATACTCCAAAAGTCCATCAGAATGGAGTTTCTTCATGCCTTTTACACCAATATGACCTAGACGGCAGTGCCACAAATAAGTTGGATTATCACTATCTACTTTGCATCTCTTAGCCTCAATGTTATGGATGTGCGTTTCATTGCTTTCGAGATTCAGAAGAAATAAACCATTCACAACAGGTGCATGACCATAAAAGATGTTATTCATATAAATAGAACAACCATTATTCTCCGATTTAAATGAATAATCGTCTTGCAATAAACACGATCCATATATAATGTTCATGCTCAACGCAGGCACATAATAACACTTATTAAGGATTAAAACTAATCCCGAAGGTAAAACTAAGGAGAGCATGCCGACGGCCATCACATCAACTTTTGATCCATTGCCAACACGCATCGTCACCTCATCCCTTGCTAGCCGTCGTCTATTCCGTAGCTCCTGTTTCGAGTTACAAATATTAGCAACTGAACCAGTATCAAATACCCAGGCACTACAACAAGCGCTAGTAAGGTAAACATCAATAACATGTATATCAAATATACCTTTGATGGTGCCAGCCTTCTTGTCCGCTAAGTACTTCGGACAGTTGCGCTTCCAATGACCCTTGTCCTTGCAATAGAAGCACTCAGTGTCCGGCTTAGGTCCAGACTTGAGCTTCTTCTCAGCAGGGGCAACACGCTTGCCGCTGCCTTTCTTGAAGGATTTCCTTGCACCCTTACCTTTCTTAAAGCTAGGGGTCTTGTTGACCATCAACACATGATTATCTTTCTTGATATCCACCTCCGCAGCTTTCAGCTTAGCGAAGAGCTCAGTGATCGTATTAGTGGAACCAATTTGATTGTGAGTAACTACAAAACCTTTGTAGCTGGGAGGGAGTGATTACAGAACTCTGTCAATCTTGAGCTCTTCTGGAATCTTGCAGTCCAGTTGCTCAAGACATTGAGTGTAGCCCGACATCTTAATGGTGTGCTCACTAACGGAACTCCCTTCCTCCATCTTGCAGTTAAAGAACTTCTCAGAGATCTCATATCTCTCAGAACGGGCCTGAGTCTGAAACATGGTTTTCAGTTCCTCAAGTATCTCAAAGGGCACGACGAACTCCTCAAAACAATTTTGAAGGTCTGATTCCATAGCAAACAACATGGTACTCTTAATCACTCCATAATCATCTTTGCACGACTGATAAATAGCTTTTTCATCAGCCGACGCATCAATAGCAGGGGCGTCACCTAGCGCTTTCTCAAGGACATAGTCCTTTTGTCCGCCAGCAAGAATGATTCTCAAATTGCAGAACTAGTTGGTGAAGTTAGACCCATTGTTCTTAAGCTTTTCTTTCTCAGCAAAAACGTTGAAGTTGAAGTTGGACTTAGCCATTTGGTCTACAAAATTTTGCAAATACCATTTAGACTATGTTCATGATAAGTAGTTCAACTTAATCAAATTACTAGATGAACTCCCACAAAATTCAACATCCCTCAAGTTGTTTAGTGAACACGATCCAAATTCACCACACCTAATCCGATCTTCACGAGAAGAGATGTGGTTTCAATGGTGGACAACAAAGTGTCGATCATATCATTCATATGACTCATGTTTAACCTTTCGGTCCGTGTGTTCCGAGGCCATGTCTGTACATGCTAGGCTCGTCAAGTCAAACCCAAGTATTTATGCGTGTGCAAAACTGGCTTGCACCCGTTGTATGCGAACGTAGAGTTTATAGCACCCGATCATCACGAGGTGCTTGAACACGACGAACTTTTGCAACGGTGCATACATGGGGAGAACACAATTTTATCTTGATCTTTAAGTGAGGAATCATCTTATAATGCTACCGTCGCGATGTAAGCACAATAAGATACATAAAAGGATAAACATCACATGCATATAATTTTATGTGACATGGTATAGCCAATCTCCGCGCAATGATCTCCATCTTGTGCGCGCCAACATGATCTCCATCACTCCATCATGATTGCCTCCACCACAAATAGCAACTACAACTATTGCTAACTACTTAGCGATAAAGTAAAGCTATTACATGGCGTATAAGAAGTTGACACACAAGTCATACACAATTATAAAGACAACCATATGGCTCCTACCGGTTGTGAACTCATCGACATGCAAGTCGTGAACTATTAAAAACATGATCATTGCATACATCATACACATCATATCTTGGGCCATACCATATCAAAAAACACTCCCTGCAAAAACAAGTTAGACGCCTCTACTTTGTTGTTGCATGTTTTACGTGGCTTATGGGAGTAACAAGCTAAGAACGATTCTTACCTACGGAAAGCCACAACGGTGATATTATGGTTGCCAACATCTGTTGTAGAGCCCATGACTACTATAGTGAGAGAAACTGGCATCCACCAGCCGCATGTGTGGAACAAGCCACACGTCAAGTGCGGAGCCGGTCTCGCGAACGACGTCGCGTAAAGTTGGCATGGACCGCTTCGATCTCACTATGCCGCGCCATAAGAAACACAACCAGAGGTTTGCAACAGAAAACATCAACGCCCGCAACAAGCATGTTGTGTTCTACTCGTGAAACACATCTACGCATAGATCTAGCTCTGATACCACTGAAGGGTTTCGCAGCATAGTAAATCAAAAAAATTCTACGGATGCGAACAAGAAAGCCAAGATCTAATCTAGGAGATGCAATCAACGAGAGAGATATATGAGATCTTCATACCCTTGAAGAAATCGCACAGCGGAAACGTTCAACAGAACGTGGTTGATGTAGTCGTACTAGCCGTCTCCTCCTCGTGATCCGATCTGATCCTACGCCGCAAGTGGCGGCGCCTACGAGAGATGCACACGTACGGTTCCGCGACGTCTCCTCCTTCCTTGGTCCAGCAAGTGGGGTGGAGAGATGGATTGGATCTACAGCATGACGGCGTGGTGCTTATGGTGGAGAATTTCTGCAGCAGGGCTTCGCCTACGCGCAGTCGGGAGAGAGAGAGGTGGAAGGGCAGCAGGGCGGCTAGGGTTGGACGAGTAGGAGGGGGATGGTGCGCCCCTGCCCTATTTATATAGGGGGCTGGCCGGCCCCCTTGGCCCCTACTCCAAGCCCTAGGGCAGCGGCCCCAAGGGTTGGAGTGGGGGGCAAATTTCCCTCCTCCTTCTAGAAGATCTCCCGTAGGGTTTCCCCTAGGCTGGCCGGCTGGGCCTTTGGGGCCTTGTGCCCCTGGCCCAATGCAGCCAGGGCACTCCACCTTAGGCCCACGCAGCCCTCCGACAAGTGGGCCCATGTTGGTCCCACTCCGGAACCTTCTAGAACCTTCCGGTACAATACCGAATACTCCGAAACGATTCCGAAATCCAAAAAACTGCTTTCCTTTATATGAATCTTATTCTCCGGACCATTCCGGAACCTCTCTTGATGTCCTGGATATCATCCGAGACTCCGAACAAAAACTCATAAACCAACTATCCATTCTATCCTAGCGTCGATGCACGTTAAGTGTGTGACCCTACGGGTTTGAGAATATGCAGACATGATCTTCTATCAATAATCAACAGCGGGATCTGGAAAACCATATTGACTCCCACATATTCATCGATGATCATATCGGATGAACCACGATGCCAGGATTCAATTAATCCCATATATGTATTCCCTTCGTCTCGCGATATTTTACTTGCCCGAGATTCGATCGTTGGTATCGGCATACCTAGTTCAATCTCGTTCACAGCAAGTACTTTACTCGTTCCGTAATCCAATATCACTTTGTGATTAACTCCTTAACCACGTGCTTGCAAGCGGTGTTGATATCGATTACCGAGTGGGCCCGAAGTATGTCTCTCCGACTCGGGAGGGACAAATTCCATCTCGATACATACAACCCAACAAGTACTTTCTGATCACCTGAGAGACACCTTTATGATCACCCTCACATAGGATGACGTTTCATGACCTCAAAGCTTTCTTCCGATACCAGGGAGTTGTATTATCTCATGGTCTAAGGAATACAATACTTGACATAGGAAAAAGCTTCGCAAAGATGAACACGATGACACGATCTAATTGCTCTGCTTAATTTGGGTCTGTCCATCATATCATTCTCCTAATGACATGATCTCATTATTAATCGACAACTCATGTCTATGGTTAGGAAACCTTAACCATCATTAATCAATGAGCTAGTCCATAGAGGCGTACTAGGGACATGGTGGTGTTCATAAACCACACAAGTATCAAAGTTTCCGCTTAATACAATTCTAGCATGGAATATAAACCTTATCATGAACAAGAATTATAATAATAACATCTTTATTATTGCCTCTAGGGCATAATTCCAACACGCATACCTGCTGAAGCCAAGGAAAAAGTTCAATCGATGGACGCCGGACGACTTCCGTAACAAAGAAAGGCCAATGTTGACGAGCCACCACGGAGGTCAAGAGCGACTAGAAGGACGAGAGGCCTATGGTATGATGATGATGACGAGTCGCAAGAAGAAGAGGAGGTTACAAAGAAGATACCTCCGAGGAGGGGTCGAGGCCCAAGAACGCGTGGACGGAAGTAGGTCATGTATGGCACAATGTTGATGACGATGCACTAGGTTTGAGACTATGTATGGGTTGATGTATGGCACTATGTTGATGTTGTTTAAGACTATGTTGATGTATGGCACTATGTTGATGTTTTTAAGACTATGTTCATGTTGTTTTATACAATGATGTTGTTTGAGACTATGTTGATGTTTTTTGAGTATATGTTCATGTTGTTTGAGTATATGTTATAGTT
This sequence comes from Avena sativa, assembly GCA_916181665.1. Classification (NCBI taxonomy): domain Eukaryota; kingdom Viridiplantae; phylum Streptophyta; class Magnoliopsida; order Poales; family Poaceae; genus Avena; species Avena sativa. Next base: position 248,633,362 of record OV702284.1, on the reverse strand, counting down.
GTTTGAGACATATTTGCACTTGTGCTGTCAAACAGCTGAAACCAGTGCAGTTCAGCAATGTAGCGCCTAGAAGAAAGGCACTACACAAGCATAGCGCCTGTCTGCTAGGCGCTACACTAGCATATTTCGATTGGCCCAAAAATAACAGGAGCATACAGAGAGCAAACCGAGGCTAGCCTAGCGATGAAAAACTCTAAGTCAGGGTGTAGCGCCTGTCTTCTAGGCGCTATGCCCATGTGTGTAGCGCCTAGCAGACAGGCACTGTGGTAGCATATTTCGATTGGCCCAAAAATAACAGGAGCATACATAGAGCAAACCGAGAGATCGCTGGCGTGGAAAACTCTAAGTCAGAGTGTAGAGCCTATCTGCTAGGCGCTACACATTATAGCATAGCGCCTAGCAGACAAGCGCTACACTCTGACTTAGAGTTTTCCCACGTCTGTGATCTCTCCGTTTGCTCTCTGTATGCTCCTATTATTTTTGGGTCAATCGAAATCTGTTACTATAGCGCCTAGCAGACAGACGCTATGCTTGTGTAGCGCCTAGCAGACATGCGTTATGCCTTGAAACTGTGTTCAGCTCAGACATTTCCCTGTTTTGAGACTGACACAAGACAAATATGACACAAGGCAAATAAAAAACGAGGGATATGAAGGAAATATGCCCTAGAGGCAATCATAGAGATGATTATATTTCATATGTATCCATGAGTTATTGTAATGTTCCTTGAATATCCATATCAGGCAACTTGTATTGATTGGCAATTATGTGAATTGTTTGTGAAACTCTTTACTTGTATGGTTATTTAAGAGTTGTCTCTAGTCAGAGTTCATGTGAGGACACACATGAATATTAGACTAGCACATCGATTGGTTGATGACTATGTTTCGCAAGTCATAGACATGGAGATGTCAAACCAATGATGTGGACACATGTTATGAACATGGGGTTGGACTGGCCCAACCTGAGACTGGCAATTAGTTGTAGCTCTCTCTCTACACATCGTGTACGTTTTGTCCTTAGACCTGAGATTGTCGTATGTACTTGAGATGTGGATCGACCTACTTTGGGGCTATCAAACGATGCACCGTAACAGGGTAGTTATAAAGGTAGTTTTCGGGTTTGTCCTGAAGCATGCTGCAAGGCATGGTCAATCAAGATGGGATTTGCCCCTCTCTACTTGAGAGAGATATCTCTGGGCCCCTCGAGTGATCGGATCCAGAAATGCATGGCCGTGCTACCTATGGTTAAGAGTTAACCTAGTAAAGGGATTCCGAATCACGGTATCGAGAAAGGGAGGTTAGCTTGGAGCTAGACCAAATATCGTGAGGAAAAGGGAAAGACATGTACTAAACCTTGTGATGGTTCGTCCGATATGATCTTTGTATGCGTTTAGGAGTTGGCACGTCTTGCTAGAGGCCGCTACCAACTATTGACAGAATAAGTGTATTCGTGTCATGTCTATGCGCATATGAACCTATGGGGTCACACACTTAAGGGGCTGGAAGCCTAATGAGGATTGGATCCGAATTAGACCAGGCTTAGGCTACTAATGGGCTGCTAATGTAGAAGCCCACTAGAGACGCCTATATAAGAGAGGGTGGGGCAAGCTGACCAGTGTTAGACCTGACATCATTCCTAGCCGCCACTCCTCACGCCTGTGTTGCACGCGCGGACCTAGCAGTCCGACGTCTGACGCTTCCACCCTGTACGTGTGGATACCTCGGAGGCGCTGCATCTGTAGCGGTTGGACGAGCCACGCAAGAAGAGCTGCTCGTGGGACGAGGAAAAGGAGGAGACATGGAACGTCTGCACTGCCTCGACGCGCTTCATCAATTCCGCAACTGCGCGTCTAGTGGTAATCCTGTGATCTATGACAACAGTAATCCTGGTATACGTGGTAGAATTTTTTTGTTTTGCGCTAGTGTAGCCTACCCGTATCCCTACAAGATAGCAGTTCATGACATACTCGAATAGAAGCATATCAAACATGGTGTTCATGCCCTTAAGGGGCTTTACATACTAATAGTTCTACAGTTCTCAAAGTTCACAACATTGTCAACATGCTCAATAGGCCACGAGGCTCCGTCTACAAGTCTAAAGCATAGGCCCTTTTCCCTTTCTCTTCTTATCTTCCTCCTCCTCCATGGAACGCCACGCCGCTCGACGAAGCATTTCCCTCTCTGCATCACGAGGCGAGGCGCTTCTCTTCCTTCTCTTTCTTGCGAAGCTCGTCATTACGTTCCTTGCGTTTCTTTGCCATCTCCTCGTCACGCAACTTGTCATTTGGCCGTACCTCCGGCCACCATCATCAAAAGCTCGTGCCCACTTTGTCCTTTCTTCAATGCTCCTATGGAGAAACTCTTGATCACCTGCATTGAGCTCTTTGTTGAAGAGCAATTTGTTGTACAAGTTTGAGAAACGACGTTCCGTGAAAGCGAGGAAACAATCTTGTAGATCATCAGCCAAATCCTTGCTCTTGCATGCCCTATAGAAGTTTGAACAAAAGTGTATCATGCACCAATGATGGTGTAACGGAGCATGTCCGGGAATATCTTGGTCCACCACATTAAGAATTCCTTGATGACGGTCCGAGATGACACATATTTCCCTATGAGGGGTTAATATCTTGGTTCTTAAAAGATGGAAGAACCACTCCCAATTATCATTGTTTTCCACCTCTACCAAAGCAAAGGCCAAAGGAATCAACCAGTTGTTGGCATTATTGGCTATTGCAATCAAGATAGTGCCCTTGAATTTACCGGTCATAAAGGTGCCATCAACGAAGATGACCGGCCTACAATGTTCAAATGCCTGAACACATTGCTCGAAATCCCAAAATGCACGGCCAAAAACTCGAACGGTTCTTCCGTTTACAATCCTTGTCTTGTTCCCCAAAGGTTCAACCACATGAACCATGCCCGGGTTAGCATCGGCCATCGCTCCCAACAACCTTGGTATTCGGTTATAATATTCCTCCCAATCACTGTACAACATCTTGAATGCGGCTTGCTTAGCCTTCCATGCCTTCCCGTATTTCACCTCATAGTGAAAGAGGGCTTTCACAAGCTCCATGACCATCTTGATGCTCATTATTGGAAACGACGCGATGTCATTGGAAAGCCTATAAGCGAGGAACTCGGAGGTGAGTTGCCGGTGCTCGTGCTTTGCATCCTTGCCATCCACCACTGGGCCTCGGCACATGTGACTTGATACGCAACTAGATATGTGCCAATCCGTACCTCCCTTGAATGGTCTAGCACGCACAATCCAAGTACATCCTTCCTCCTCGCACCTCACCGTGTAACGCTTCTTGATGTCCGAGTGCACGATCGTGTAAGGACGATGATGCTTCATCGAGAAGTCCTTTATCCATTTCTTAAATTCCAACAAGGTCTTAAACCTTGATCCTTTGCAAAAGCCATTATTCACGTGATTGTCATGCCGGTAAGAACTTGTCCTTGGTCCAAGCACTATGCCTTTGCCACCATCAACCGTGGCTTCATCCGCTAGACTAAGATCACGAAACAAAGGCACTCGATGGTCCCGTCCCAATACGGTATGGTGGATTTTGGCCTCTCTAGCCGTGAACCCCCCCTCGTCAACTTCTTCTTTGGGACCATCATCATCCGAGTCTGAAGCATAGCCTCGAGAATACGGGAGGTCATGGTCCATGTCATGTTAAGTGATATATTTCTCCAAATCACCAACATTGTTATCGTGGAGTTCAACATCATCATAATCTTCACCCTCACAATCATCATTGTCCTCTTCCAACACTTCGTCTTGGTGTCTTGAAATCGGGCTCAATGTTTGGCTCAAAGGAGGTTCAATCCATAGATCTTGCTCTACGGGTGGAGGACTCCTACTATCCAATGGGGAGGCACGACGGTTCAAGTCCAAAGGCAATGAACTATCAACCTTCTTGGTGGCAAATAGCTCAAGAGCCTTTTCTAGTGATTCGGCCACCACCTCCTTGAAGCTAACGAGCCTCGGAGAAGATACGCATGGTCTTCCAACGGATATGCATTCCAAAACCCACATTATATCTTCCCTCCAACTCAACAACATCACATGGGTCCATCCATTTCAATTCAATACTCACTTGCTCCAAGACCTCAACATAGGTGGGACTACGCTCAAACACAATATCTAGCTCATTCGGGTCCGGTTCTATGTTGCCTTTCAAAAAGGCATCCTTGTCCACATGATGAACATGAACAATTCTTGCCATCCCTAACATATAGGAGAATATGTTCATTAACTAACCATGACAAGATAAACAAAAATATACTAGACACATTACCAAACCATAAAGCTATCAAAAACACCCTCTCTTACATAATCAAACCCTAACCCTAACCCTAGCCATAACATTCCAATAAACCAAACAATGACATTTCAACAACCCTAAACCTAACTAAATGCTTCATACACATCTTTATACCCAACATTGGCCAATGAATCTAACAAATTTCCAAACATTTCTCTCCAAATCAAATTTTTAGGGTTTCAAGCCAAGTCCAACCAAAATGAAAGATTTTAAGAGGTCAAAACGGAGGGGAATGAGGGAGGGTACCTCTAGCAGCTGGGGAGAGGCACAAATCCACCAAATGAAGCTTCCAATGTGAGAGATTTGAGGGGGGGGAAAAGAGAGGGGACAAGGGGGCGTCTCCCTGATGTTCTTCTTGGCTGGGTCCTGGGAGTGAATGGGTCGGAGTGGGGAGGAGGGCTGCGAGCTGCTGACTAAGTCGCAAAGTGTAGCGCATATCTGCTAGGCGCTACACATTAAGAGCATAGCGCCTAGCAGATAGGCGCTACACCTTGAGCATAGCGTCTGGGCGTTACACGACACAGGCATAGCGCCTGGGTGTTATGCCTCTGGGTGGGGCCAGAAAAGGGCAAGGCAGTACCACGCTGGCAGGGGCATAGCGCCTAGCCGAAAGGCGCTACACTCTACAGTGTAGCGTCTAGCTGTTGGACGTTACCCAAAGAGTTAGTGCCAGTGAAATAGTTATTCAAAGATATTATTTCGTCGTTTTAAAAAAAAGTTATTTTTCTTCATTCTGCCCCATCGAGGCGGCTAATGCTGTGCTTACCGATAGACCGAGCACACGTTTTGTGCATCGTCTTGTGCGTGCAGCCTGCTCAGGTGTCGAGAAACGTGTCCGACCCACCAGATAAGATCCGTATAAGATATCGTGGCTGATGATCACTGTCAGGTCACGGCGTAGAAAACAAGGTCCGGTTAAATTAAGTCTCAGAGCGGTTATACGTCGCGTCACCTCCTTGGAGGCACTCGTAATCTCCTCTCACCGATGGTGACCAGTAACTACGATCTACGGGCCAATCAATGAATCAGCCAGCATACCCTTTTTTTTTTCCGAAAAGCCAGTGTTCATAGTTACTCCCTCTGTTCGGGATTATAGGTTCTACGGGCATACCTAGGTTGTTAATTTGACTAACAAAATATAACTTATATATCACAAAACTTATACCATTAGAAAATATAACCTTTAAAGTTTGCAATGGTATAATTTTTATGCTATAATATTTATATTTTGTTGTTCAAATTGCCAACCTAGCTATCCGCGTGGGACTTATAGTTCCAGACGGAGGGAGTACATACTGTTGTACTCCCTTTGTTTCAAAATATAAGATGTTTTTGATTTAAAGAAGATGAATTTAAGCTTGTTTTAGTATTTAGGTTCACTCAACTTTAAAATAAATCTATACATTAAAAAAGTCTAGATTCATTTTCTTCACGAACCTAAAACATTGAAACGGAGGGAGTAGTATATAGCTCGATCTGTTCCGTCCACCGAGCTTTTCTTTCGAGAGCTGAATCCATTCTTCTCTCAAGTTATTGGTGGGTTCCGAAGACACGGACAGGTTTGGCGTTGCTTGAAGCATCACGGCACGTATACATGGCCCCGGAGACTTCGGACCAAGGTATCTGTACCGTGGCGGCGGTTTCCCTGGTTTACGGGTCTGGGATTATTTTCAAGTTACTTCCCGAGAAATCGCGTGTGCTCTGGCCCAATGTGCCAATAATTTGGCTCGCTCCGTTTGGTGATGTAATGGTAGACGACTTCGATCTGAAAACTACTACTAGTCCAGCTGAGGTGACTGAATGAACTGAGAACGCTCTTGTATTGTCTATGAACATCTTGGCTCTTTGTGTTCATCGCCAACCTAAGTCTGCAACTCTGCGTCGCGCACGATGAGATCTTCCACCGCGACTGTCTGATCTCAGTGGGGTGGCTCGTTGGCACCTCGAGTTCGGGAGGCACCTTCAAAAAGCGAGGTCTGGCTGGCATAGATAAAGGCCCAATAATTTAAAGCCATCGCATCTCCTCAACATACACTGCCGGCCAGGGTTCAGTTCCTGATTCCTCCGGCGCTAAGTCATTCCTGAATCATCTATGGAAGACAGAACAGCACAGTCTCAGTAGCGTAATCTTCTTCTTTGCACTGATCGAACCTATAGCCGAACGATCCATCTAGAAAGATGCGCTTTTTCCGAGCTTTTCCTCAGTTCTGAATGCGTCGTCGTGTGCTCCAGGCCTGGAAACGACGTTCCTGTACAACAGAAGAATGAGCAGTGCAATCACCCTCATCAATCAATAAAGAAAAAAAAAGGGTCATTTCGTAGGCATTGCGTGCTGCTGCATTTCCATGGCGGCCGCCGGGCAACACGGGAACGGTCGCGCGCGCACGACAAGATCGCCACGTTGTTTTAGTGAGCTGAATTGTGTGGTTTCTGCACACTGCTTAGGAGTAAAATGACTTGTACTATTTTGAAACGGAGGAAGTGGTTACTAGGTCTACGTCGCGATCCTAGTGCGGCCGTCACAATGCGATAGCGTTGGTTGAGCCAGGAGGAAAGAACCTGACGGGGAAGAGTGAGTTTTTTTTTAGACCATCGGCTGCTGTGGATTGGTGAGACTGACGCATGGATAGATAAGATATAGACGAATCGGACCGAGCGAGGCGACGGCATGGATGATGATTGCTCCCGAAATGGCTATTCTAACATGGGCTCTCTGCGTGCTCGACACGTACGTCATGGGTCTGGAGTCTGGTCCTCATCCTGTCCTGGGATTATGTCACGTTCTTTTTCCACTTCTTTTCGTTTCCGGGAAAAGTAGTAGTGTGGTGGATTTAGCTCGGCTGACACGACGGCGTACAAGGCACGATCGAGCTGGTCATCGCAGATGCACTTGCATTCGCAGGCTCGATGTAGGGCTGCAGCTCCCTGAAATAGTGTGGAGGGCCCAAAAGCGCACGTTGGCATGTCGCCGTGGTAGTATCTCTTCTCCATAATCGAATGGTCACACACACGTTGCAGTAATCCGCAGGTTTACACACACGGAAAATAGAACGAGCAAGATGGGCCGCTGGGCCACATAATCGCGAATTAATGTTTCTCCAAACTTTGGATCACCAGCATACTAATGGGCCACGTGAAAGAAGGTCATTTCAGTCTTGCACACGGAATTTGTCAATCCTTATTCTCTGCTCCTAGCGGTAGGGAATCCATCCCACCCATGCGCGGAGTGTAGTGGGCCATAGCCAGTTAGCGTGCTTTTCTTCCGGCTTTTCTGTTTTCTAGTTTTCAGGGATTTTTTTCTCTGCTGGTTTTTTCGGCTGTTTTTTTATTTCTGTTTCTCTTCTTTCTCTAAATCCGAACATTTTCAATTTTAAAACTTTTTCGTAATGCAAACAACTTTCAAAGCCAATCTTTTAAATTTGAATATTCTAAAATTTTGAATATATTTTTATTCGAACATAATTTAATTTCAAACTTTTTAATTTGAACATTCTTTCAAATTCTTGACTTTTATTAACTAGAAAACAGAAAATATATACATAAAAAGAATAAGAAAAGACAATACTTTTTATTGGGTCACATTGGATTGGCCTTTGAAGACAAACCCTTAAGGCGGGGAGCGAATCGCTCCCGCTTAAAGCGGAGCATAGGGTCTCTCTGGAAATCTATTTCTCTGCCCATTGCTTGCGTTAATAAAGCTCATGTCGCCAATCGTTGTCGGTCAGCCCATCAAGTGTTGTTCTCTTTTTATTTTATTGTTTCTCTTTTTTTTTTTATTTTTTTTTTTCACTTTAACTTCTAAAAAATCAATTCCCAAAATGTTACATTTTGGGAAATGTTCTGAGTTTTAAAATTGTTCATTTTCGAATATGTTCAGTTTTGAAATATGGTCAATTTTTAAATATTTATTTTTGAAAAATATTCATGGTTTTTTAAAGGAAAACAAAAATAAAATAAAAAAAACCAAGAAAGAAAAAAGTGTTTGTTAATGGGCTGTTGTAATGCAATCACATCTTTCCAATCCTTCAAGTGTTGCATTAAGCAGTACTAGTTGAAAAAACATGTGCGCCCTCTGCTTTTGGTAACTGATGACAATCTTTATGGACTAATGTGTGCATTAAGTTATACTTGTAGGATTTTTCCATTGGCATCGCTTGGAGCATGTGTTGGCTTCAAGGTCGATGAAATGAGAAGAAGATGTGTTGTGCAAACTCAAAATGCACCATATATATAGAAGATCTCATGTTTGATGCTTGCCATTCTCGGTGATCATAGATCGATGATGAGGAATTAAGAAAGGTGTTACATCTTGAGAAGGGCAAGATCGTCTACATCAAGCTCAAGTGGAATGCTCAAGGCAAAGGTATAATCTTGATAGGTTTTACCTTTTGTCGGTCTCATATTGTTAGTAGGAGACCGGGTTTAGGATAGATAGCCGTACTATCAAGAGGGGCTCTCGAATGAGTAACTCGTTCACTTCGTTCGGAGAGAGCTCAAACCTTTGCATATTTGCATCATCATATTTGGTTGTTATTTGGTCTTATCCATGTGAGGACATAGATCTTGTGGTAATCTCCATAACAAGCTCTTGTTCATCAAAATCGGATCTTCCGTTTGTATCTTGTTGCGGTTTTGATCTTGGCGGCTTTTCGGTTTCTCACCAAGTGAGGTATCTCACATTATTATACATGATACATTCTCACTTGGTGATAACCAATATTTTCACCTTTCATAGGGTAGCTCATGTCGTCCTTTTTCCAATGCAATTGGAATCGGGTCGATCGGAGTTACCAATCAAAAGTTATAGAGGTTTGAATTTTCCTAGGTACCGCATTTTAGTACCTAGCACGGCAGAAGGTTTTTGACAAGTTTCCAAAAGCCACTGCCGGGCTAGGTACCAAAAAGCGGTAGTACCGCATTTTAGTACCTAGCGCGGCAGAAGATTTTTTACTTTGTCATTTGGATCTATCATCCCTTGCTGTACTATGATGTTTCTTTGCATGGTCTTGTAGAGGTTGTTGTCCTCTTCGAAACGAGCCCAAGATCATCAAAATCGAAGTCCGGATTCAAAAGTTATGGCTATTTTCGTTCTGTGATGATCGGTAGTACCGGACCAGGATCCGGTAGTACCGGGGTCCGGTAGTACCGCATTTTGGTACCGGGGAGCACACAGCAAAAATGCGTTTGGAACCCCCAGGAAATGTTCGGTAGTGTCGGGAAAGTCCGGTAGTACCGGGAAAAAGTCCGGTAGTACCGGGAATCGCGTTTTTTGGGCTGCAACGGTTAGATTTTGGATGGACCTATATAAGGGGCCTTCTTCCCCAATGGTTCCTCAACTATTCTTGCAAGTTTTACCCTCCATTGTTGACCTTCTTGAGCTTGCTTCCTCTCAATCCCTCCTATGATTCTTGCATATTCTTGAGGGATTTGAAAGAGGAGATCTAGATCTACAATCCCACCAATCAATCTCTCCTCTAAGTGAGGGGAACATATTGGGATCTAGATTTTGGAGTCTTTTGTGGATTCCTCCTTTGTTCTTCCTCTCTTATTCCCCCATAAGCTTTTGTAGCTTTGGTGGAATTTGGGAGAGAAGGATTTGAACACCTTTGTGGTGTTCTTGCCATTTGATTCGGTGCATCGGTTTGAGTTCTCCTTGGAGGATTTGGTTTGTGTGACTCATTGGAGCTTGTCCTTCTTGGGTTCTTGGAACCCTAGACGGTTTTGTGGCCTTGGTGGCATTGTGGCATTTGTTGGGAGCCTCCAATTAAGTTGTGAAGAAGTGCCCCAACCTTGTGAGAGGTTTTGGTTGCCACTGACAAGTGCACCGATAGTGGAAGCGTGGATCGATCCCATTGGGGTGAGATTCACCGGAGAATAAGGGAGGCCTTTTGTGGCGTTGGTGGTTTGATACCACCCACTCCCCAAACGAGACGTACTCCATGTTGGGAGGAACTCGGTAAAATATCGTCGTCCCCGCGTGCCTCGGTTATCTCTATACCCGAGCTATTTACTTATGCACTTTACATTGTGATAGCCTTCGTGCTTGAAGTAATCTATATCTTGCTATCACTTTGTTACTTGTATTTCTTAGCATAAGTTATTGGTGCACATAGGTGAACCTTAGTTGTTCTAGGTTATGCTTAACAAAGTAAACACTAGTTTTATTCCGCCTTTGTTGAGCCACTCTAGGAAAAGTTTTAATCGCCTATTCACCCCCCTCTAGGCGACATCCGTATCCTTTCAATTGGTATCAGAGCCCGGTCTCTCATTTTAGGCTTCACCGCCTTGAGAGTAAAGATGTCGGCTAGAGGATTAGTGCATAATGACATGTTCATATTCGATGGCACAAATTATGATATTTGGAAAACTCATATGCTTATTCATTTTCGGGACATGGACCCAAATTTGGAGCGTATTGTAGATATAGGTTTTTCTCCTCCTATGGATTTCAAAAATATATCTTGTGAGCATGAGAAAAACTTATATCTCGATGCTTAATCTTCTAATGTGCTTGTTAATGCCTTGAGATATGTAGTTACAACTTCAATCATTCCTTTTTGGAGCGCTCATGAGTTATGGACAAAACTTCAAGATAAATATGTTGTGTCCAACATTATCGAGGATGATTGTGTTGCTTCCACTTCCGGTCAAGATGAGTTCTCATCCTCTACCACTTCACCAACATGTGATTTTTCACAAGGTAATGATATAGTTAGTGGTGATAGAAATTGCAATTTGGATAGTATTCTTACTATTTGTAATCCCTCATCTCTATCTAGTTGCAATGATATATCTTTGGACCTTAACACTTCTAGCACTACAAACTTCTTACATGCTTGTGTTAATAGTCCTTGCATATCATGTAGAAATGACTTGAATAAATCTCATGATGATATGCTTGTGTTGTCTTGTTGCCATGATGAAAATGCTTCTATTTCCTCTAGTGCTTGTGTTGCTAACCATGTAGAGGAAACCGAAGATTCTATGGGCCAAGATAAGGTTTTGAATGAAACCACAAATGCAATCTCATCTTCACCTTCTTCCGGTACCCACCTATGCCTTATGGCTAGGGATTCAAAGGTAACTCCTACTTTGGGACCCATTACCCCTTGTGATGAGGAGGATGTGGATAATGTGGAAGAAGAGCTTGATATTGATGTTTTATATGAAAAGGGTGAGATTGTTTATCGTGCCCTTGTTAAAAGGATATTGCTTGCTCTAACTTTGTTGAAATCTTGGACTTTGCTATTAAGAGCAAAGAACAAATTGATAAGTTAGAAACACAAATTAGGTGCATGATAACAAATTTGATAAAATGAGTAGTCTTGAGCGTAAGTATGATAATATAATTGCAAACTTAAATAAAGCTCTTGAAGAGGAACAAACCACTAAGGAATCTTGAGGAGACCTTTGATTTAGAGTTGTCTAGAGTAAAGGAATCTCATGATAGAGATCTTGAGGTGGCAAGTGAACTCAAAAGTAAAAATGATGAGATTCAAGTTGCTTATGCTAAACTCCTTGAGGATTTTGAGCACCTAAAAAATGGCTCTAAGGTCATAAAGGGTGAGATCATCAAACTCACCGAGTCACATGAGCAACTTAAAGCTTCATATTCAAAAGAGCTTGCCAAGTTTCCCTCACCTCTTGCTAATAATGATGATGCTTGTGCTACTAACTCTATTTCTTGTGAAGCATCTATTTTAAAGGAGAATGTTGAGCTAAAGGCTCAACTTGCTTTGCTAACTAGAAACTATGGGAAATTAGAAGAAAGTCATGTTAAGCTCTCAAGCTCGCATGAGGATCTTCTAGTCTCCCATGGTAGGCTAAAGTTATCTCATGAGGCCATCATGTCAAAGGTAACATCTAGTGGGCCTCATGTGGACATTAGCACTATATCTACTCCAAATGTTATATTGCCATGTGATAGTCCTTGTAATTCATCCTCTCACAACCATGCTATATCTCGTGATGAATTACATTCCGTGCCTTTTTGCTCTAACAATGTAGCATCTACTTCCCCTAGTACTTTTTTTGAAACTAACCATGTAGAGGAAATCAAAGAACTCAAGGCTCAAGTCACTTCTTTGAAGAATGACTTGAAAATGGGTCATCAAGGGAAGGCCGCACTCAACAAAATCTTGAGTGTGCAAAAATCCCCCAATGACAAGAGTGGGCTTGGATTCAACTCCAATGTCAAGAACAAGTCCACTATCAAGTTGAAGCACAAGGACAACAAGAAGAATGGCCAAGATCAAGTCAAGAATCTGGCCAACATTGTTTGCTTCAAGTGCAAGGAAGAAGGGCACCATGTTAGATCTTGCCCATTGAAGAAAAAGCCTCTTAGTGTGAAGCAACAAGGGAAGCTGCCTCAAGCTCCACCTCAAGTCATCGATGGGCCTCTTTCTAAGAGGACTACTCGAGCTCTTCCTCGAGTCGTGGCTTCACCTGAAGAAAGATGGCAAGAGAAGAACTTGCTACATATGTCGTTCAAAGGGGCACATTTCTTCCTCATGCACTATTGGTATCTCCTCATCCAACCCTATCATTATTGATGATGCTTATTCTCTTTGTAAGGATGAGTTTAACAATGTGTTTGCCAAGTTTGTTGGTGCCTAATGTGGTGTCAAGAAAAGAACCATTTGGGTTGCCAAGCCTATTGTGACTAACCTCTTAGGACCCAACTTGGTTGGGGACCAACAAGCCAAAACTTGATCATTATGTGTTTTTGGAGGGCTTTGGAGACTTGGCTACATCATGAAGAATTGAGGGATCTTCATTATTATATTTGTCAAGCCAAGTCATGTGGATTATATTGCTCCTATTATATTTCCAATGTTCCTCCTTGCGGTAACATATGCTTAACTCATTTCATTGAAAGTTACTCGACCCCTTGTGCATGTGTTGGTTTTTTATCTTCCATGCTTTTGTACATGTTGTGCTTTCCACTTAATTATCTTGAGGTATCGAGCATATTTTTGTATGATTAGGTGGCACTCCATGTATGTGTGTTTCTTGTGTTTGAGCCTTACTTGGTTATATTTGGTATCTTATTTGGCTCTTGTGAGAGATTAATGGATTATCCCATTTTGGGGGAGTGTTATGCTTGGGCATTCCACAATCCTAAAAATGTGTGTACATGAGGAATACCACCTAGTATTTATATTGGATTATTGTCTAGTCTCTATGTGGTATAATTCTCATGAGAAATTTAAGTTTTATAATGTCCATTAATTATCTCTATTTGTATCTTTTTGCCTCGTGTTGATTTTATGGTAGTATCACATGATGGGGGAGTCATATGCTTAGTGCATATTACAATCCTAGAAAATGTGAACATTCGAGGTTGTGTCACTTAGAATTTATATTGATAATTATCTAGCTCCTACGTGACACATTTTCTCATACATGTTCCAATTTGCTTGAATGCCTTTATTGCTCATATTTTGGATCTTGTATGTGAGAGTGTTTCTTGGTATGTGTTTCCTCATATTTAGATATCTATATCCTCATAGAAACCATTTCCTTCAAGTTACTCTAATCACTAGTGATTGTGTGACTTTTGGAAGCTATCAAGAATCTCTTTCGAAGCATCAAGCTTAATTCTTATATTTTGTTATATGCTTCTTGTTGTGACTATGATCTTGGATATCCATGCAAGCTACCTTGGGAAAATTATTCCCAATATTTCTTGTCCTTGGACAATGAGTACTAAATTATGGTAGAATTTATTGATCATATTCACTTTGGCCATTGCTTAATATTATTCTATATTTGGCCAAGTAAATGTATTGTGTGCTCCCATGTATTCCTTACTACTTTTGGATCCTTTTATTTTTATTGGTATCCTCTTGTGTTTTATTTAATGTAGGTAGTAGTGATGATCTCATTTGTGTGTATTTTGCATTCAAAACCAAAAATTCTCTATAATGTACTACTTATGGGTGAGCTCTTCTATATTATCTAGAAAAATCCTTTTTATGCTTCTTTGTTTGATCCATATTGAGTTTTATGTGCTTGTATGCTCAATCTTTTCATTTTGGTATTTTGCGCCATCATGAAAAGCTTGGGGAGTTTGGTTTCTTGTTGGAACCTTGTTCTTTTTGGGAGTTGGTTTTGTCTCATTCCTTGTTTCATGTTTTGTCCAATTTTAGAATGAGATAAATCCTTGAGCATTTGTGTTTTCATATATCTTTTGCTCTTTGGCTTTTGCCTAGTTCATTTGTTGAACTTGTGATCTTTCATGTGTTGAATTGGTTCTTTGATACAATTTGGACATCGTTTGTCATGTCACACTCTTGTGTGTGCAATATCGATTTACTTGGTATTTTTGTTCAAATTGTATCTCCTTTTTGGTTCTTAAAAGCTTTGTGCATGCATATTTACTATATGTTTATATTATGGCATGCTTGCTTTCTTTGATCCAATATATATGGGAAAATCCACCAATTCCCTTCGGCTAAGTTGTGTATGAAATTCAATTTCATATTAATATGCACATATTTATGTGGAGTCTCTCCTATGTATTGTAGTTGCACTAACTACTTTGGACCCAATAAGGTTGGGGACCATTTTGTACTTAAATGTGTTTTAGGTACATTGGATATATATTGGATGCTTGTCTCTCAAATCTTGAAGAAGTGGTGCATTAATGAAAATTGGAGGCAAGCTATAGGATGATCAATGAATTCATATCCTCTACATCCTACCAATTATATCTCGGTAACAAGTATCTCTTTCTCATGCATATTTATCTTGCTTCCAACCTTTTGTAGGTTGCATCTTGGCATGAATTGTTGTAGTTATATTTGTGTGGTTCTAGCCTTGGTTTTAAGAGAACTCTCTATTGTAAATGTGTATAAGTTGAGACGAGTACATTTATTTGGGACTATACAAAATCATGATATGATCCACCAATCCCAAATATGTCAATCTATCAATTTTATTGCCCATCCTTTCCTCAACTTCTCTCATGTGCAATAGTGATATTTTGCTAGTTTTAGTGATACTTGTTGCCTTTCTCCATATATTCCAACTTTCTCCTTTTTCCCTTGGTGATAGTTGTAATATATGTAGTGTGTTGATGTTTGAAGTTCATTAATGTACAATAAGATAGATTTGAGCCTTTGGCCATGCTTTGAAGCAAAAATCTTATTGGTATATATTATGACTTCATTTTTGCTTTTCATATGCCTTCTTGTATATCTTATTTATGTGTGCATATTTCTTTGTTGGCATATGTCTCTGTGATGTTTTCCACTTATAGACATATACACATATGAGAAGATAATTTTAGTTGATTTTTAATCCTTGAAGACCACCTTTCTTCCTCTTGATTCTTCAGTGGCTTCCAAATTTAATTTCCTATGAGTGTTAGTTCCTCTTGTTTGCATATTTGGGCACTCATATTTGTTCTCTCATGCCTTGCGTTGCTAAATAAACTTGGATGAGTGAGGATTCCACGATTATGCACCTTGTTCCAAAATACAATTATCATAATTGGTGCATTATCTTTGGGGAGCTCATCTAATTCATTTAATAATGCTCATTTGTCTTATTTACCATTTATTGCCTTAAATGTTTATGGAGAAGTTAGGATTCCATATTTGTGCATTTTTGTATTGAAATACAACGATTCTAAAGTGTGCACAAATCTTGGGGAACTTCTCTATTTTATTTAAGCATTTATTTGATCTTTCATTTGATGTGTTTTAAATGCTTATGGGGGAGCAAGGATTCCATATTTTTGCAATTTGTATTGAAATGCAACTATTTTAAAGTTTGCACAAATCTTGGGGAGCTTCTCAATTTGTTATTTAAAACACTCATCTACTCGTATCATAATATCTTGTTGTTTCCATTTGGACTCACTTGTTGTTTTCAAATTGGTTTGTCGGATCTTGTGATTGCTTGCGTTATTTGTGATGCGTCTTTTTATTTTATTCCTTTGGCAATCTTCGGGTCCTCGATATAGTTCTACTCCCTCCCAAGTATTCATCATTGGATATGTGCGAACGCACATCTTTGGAGGAAATATTACTATATTTGCCTTCTAAAACTTGTCACCCATTTTGGCAATCGATGCCAATGGGGGAGAAGTTTTAGAGGGTTTAAGGGAAATGGTTTATGCTTTGAGTTTGTTTCTAAGCATTTGCCTTTCATGCTCTTGCATCTTTGCTGTTGCTTAGCATATGGTATATATAGAGGAAACTCCACCAATAATAATGGTTGGCAATATATGCAATGAAATTCAAGTTCATCACACATGCATAGATTGTGGGGGAGTTTGCTCTATATATGGTGGTGGTACCAATATAACATACTTATGTAGTATTTGATATTGGTGCCACCATTTTGTTCATTAAGATTACTTATATAAACCCTCTTAAAGGGATTGTCATCAATTACCAAAATGGGGGAGATTGAAAGAACATGTGGGCCCCCATGTGTGGTTTTGGTAATTGATGACAATCTTTATGGACTAATGTGTGTATTAAGTTATACTTGTAGGATTTGTCCATTAGCATCGCTTGGACATGTGTTGGCTTCAAGGTCGATGAAATGAGAAGAAGATGTGTTGTGCAAGCTCAAAATGCACCATCTATAGAAGATCTCATTTTTTATGCTTGCCATTCTCGGTGATCATGGATCAATGATGAGGAATTAAGAAAGGCGTTACATCTTGAGAAGGGCAAGATCTTCTACATCAAGCTCAAGTGGAATGCTCAAGTCAAAGGTATAATCTTGATAGGTTTTCTCTTTTGCCGGTCTCATATTGTTAGTAGGAGACCGGGTTTAGGATAGATAGCCGTACTATCAAGAGGGGCTCTCGAATGAGTAACTCGTTCACTTTGTTCGGAGAGAGCTCAAACCTTTTCATATTTGCATCATCATATTTGGTTGTTATTTCGTCTTATCCATGTGAGGACATAGAGCTTGTGGTAATCTCCATAACAAGCTCTTGTTCATCAAAATTGGATCTTCTGTTTGTATCTTGTTGCGGTTTTGATCTTGGCGGCTTTTCGGTTTCTCACCAAGTGAGGTATCTCACATTATCATACATGATACATTCTCACTTGGTGATAACCAATATTTTCACCTTTCATAGGGTAGCTCATGTCGTTCTTTTTCCAATGCAATTGGAATCGGGTCGATCGGAGTTACCAATCAAAAGTTATAGAGGTTTGAATTTTCCTAGGTAACAAAATGCGGTAGTACCGCATTTTAATACCTAGCACGGCAGAAGGTTTTTGACAAGTTTCCAAAAGCCACTGTCGGGCTAGGTACCAAAAAGCGGTAGTACCGCATTTTAGTACCTAGCGCGGCAGAAGGTTTTTTACTTTGTCATTTGGATCTATCCTCCCTTGCTGGACTATGATGTTTCTTTGCATGGTCTTGTAGAGGTTGTTGTCCTCTTCGAAACGAGCCCAAGATCATCAAAATCGGAGTCCGGATGCAAAAGTTATTGCTGTTTTCGTTCTGTGATGACCGGTAGTACCGAACCAGGATCCGGTAGTACCGCATTTTGGTACCGGGGAGCACAGAGAAAAAATGCGTTTGGAACCCCAGGAAATGTCCAGTAGTGCCGGTAAAGTCCGGTAGTACCGGGAAAAAGTCCGGTATTACCGGGAATCGCGTTTTTGGGCTGCAACGGTTGGATTTTGCAGGGACCTATATAAGGGGCCTTCTTCCCCAATGGTTCCTCAACTATTTTTGCAAGTTTTCCCCTCCATTGTTTACCTTCTTGAGCTTGCTTGTTGCTTCCTCTCAATCCCTCCTATGATTATTGCTTATTCGTGAGGGATTTGAAAGAGGAGATCTAGATCTACAATCCCACCAATCAATCTCTCCTCTAAGTGAGGGGAACATATTGGGATTTAGATCTTGGAGTCTTTCATGGATTTACTCCTTTGTTCTTCCTCTCTTATTCCCCCATAAGCTTTTGTAGATTTGGTGGAATTTGGGAGAGAAGGATTTGAACACCTTTGTGGTGTTCTTGCCATTTGCATTCGGTGCATCGGTTTGAGTTCTCCTCGGAGGATTTGGTTTGTGTGACTCATTTGAGCTTGTCCTTCTTGGGTTCTTGGAACCCTAGACGGTTTTGTGGCCTTGGTGGCATTGTGGACTTTTGTGGCATTTGTTGGGAGCCTCCAATTAAGTTGTGAATAAGTGCCCCAACCTTGTGAGAGGTTTCGGTTGCCACCGACAAGTGCACCGATAGTGGAAGCGTGGATCGATCCCATTGGGGTGAGATTCACCAGAGAATAAGGGAGGCCTTTTGTGGCGTTGGTGGTTTGATACCACCCCCTCTCCAAACGAGACGTACTCCATGTTGGGAGGAACTCGGTAAAATATCGTCGTCCCCGCGTGCCTCGGTTATCTCTATACCCGAGCTATTTACTTATGCACTTTACGTTGTGATAGCCTTCGTGCTTGAAGTAATCTATATCTTGCTATCACTTTGTTGCCTGTATTGCTTAGCATAAGTTATTGGTGCACATAGGTGAACCTTAGTTGTTCTAGGTTGTGCTTAACAAAGTAAACACTAGTTTTATTCCGCCTTTGTTGAGCCACTCTAGAAAAAGTTTTAATCGTCTATTCACCCCCCCTCTAGGAGACATCCGTATCCTTTAAACTGTGCATTGCTATCGTTGTTGTTTTTTACTCGGAACATATATAATGCATGCGAATATTAACGTGTATAAAAAGGGTATTAGCAAAATATTAAGATTGCAACTTTATTAAACTGTATTTCCATCAATTGCATAATAGACATCATATAAATATAACATAAGACTCGTGTGATTATCTTTCATTAACTAATATATATACACCTGGCGTGCTTTAGATATTCTGGTATAGTGTCCTAAAATTTTCTTCCTCGGCCCAAAACCATTCTACATGAGAATTAACTGTGATGAACATGAAGATTTCACATGGTAATGAAAAGATGTGCAATATCGAATACTTATCGTGCAAACTGAATGAATCAAACCTTCAAATATCACCACCACAATCTTTGTAGTCAAAAGAGACGGGTCCGGAAGCAAAGGGGCTACGTGGCAACATGGTCATTTTCAAAGCATTCACTTTATCCTGAGTCACGCCATGATCAAGGCCATGTGACGTAAGGCGGAGAGGAACTTAGATTCGCTAGGTATAATGAGTTCTCCGAAGTCTTTTTTGTCCTTTTCTACTCATGTTATGTCTTGTAAGCTAGCCAATGTTGGAATTAGTTTGGGTAGATCTGTACAGGAAGTTTCTTTTTCTGCTAATGCTTTGCGACACATGGAGGTTGACCGTCTAACGGTTACTCCTAAGGTCGGTGTTTTTCCTGATATTTCACTAAATGAGGAAGAGGAGTTGCATGCCACAGTAGATGGTCAACTCCTTTCTCACTTAGTTGGTGAAGTATCGAAGGTGGACTTTGATGAGACCGGGCTTGCCTCTATGTATGAGTTGAAAGCTTCTGGTCGAAAATCAAAGAGCCAGCGGTCGCGAAAGAGATCCCATGTATCCAAATATTCTATAGTTTCTCAATGAATGGAATGTTTTCAAATAGCAGAGGTCTTCGGGACTTGGCTAAACATTTATTTTTTGCTGATTGTATGAGAGATTATAATTTAGATTTTCTGGGTATTTCTGAGACTGGTAGGCGGGATTTTTCACAAGCCCTACTCAATTGCCTTTCTGGTGGAGTGGACTTTACGTGGATATCACGTCCGCCGCGCGGTCGATCTGGGGGGATCCTGTTAGGCGTCAGAGATGAGACTATGGAAGTTTTAGCTAGTTCGGTGGGAGATTTTTTTATAAAACTCCATATCCGTAACAAGGCTGACAATTTCACATGGTCTTTAGTCGCCGTATATGGGGCCACTCAGGATGTTTATAAGGCTGAATTTTTGCGTGAGCTTGTGAATTTGGCAAAGGATAATCCATATCCTATTCTTATAGGAGGGGATTTTAATTTGCTCAGATTTCCTCACGAGAAGAGTCGGGGCCGGTTCGATGAACATTGGCCTTTTCTGTTCAATGTTGTTATAGACAGTCTGGACTTGAGAGAGGTTACAATGTTAGGAAGGCAATTTACATGGGCTAATAGTCTTCCGGAGCCAACATACGAAAAACTAGATAGAGTGCTTATGGATACTGACTGGGAACAAAAGTTCCCTATGGTAACTGTTCGCGCTCTAGAACGTATCGAGGCTTTGTAGGATCATGCTCCTTTACTTTTATCTTTTGGATTACCGCCACGAAAGTCTGCGAATGAGTTTAAATTTGAACTCGGTTGGATGATCCGTGATGGTTTTTATGAGATGGTTAAGGATATTTGGGAAAAACCGGTCGGTGGACAAACGCCTATTCTTCGATGGAATAATAAAATGCGTACTTTACGCAAATTCCTTCGGGGCTGGGCCAGGCACACAGCTGGTAACCTAAAAACCGAAAAAATACGCCTTACATCTATAATTGACGACTTAGAAGCTACCGCAGAAGTCAGGCCACTAACTGCACAGGAAATTGAGCTCAAAAGCCAATCGAATGCGGAGATAGCCCGACTTCTGCGTGAGGAGGAACTCAAGTGGTACCAACGCTCTAAAGCAAAATTCATCCTGGAAGGAGATGCGAATACTAGGTACTTCCATGCTGTTGCCAATGGCAAGCATAAGAACAAACTTATTCATTCTCTGATTCAGGATGAAGGTATGATTGAGGGACAGGAGCATCTGAAGTCATATATCACTACTTATTATAAATCCTTGTTTGGGGCCCCAGAGGAGAATTCTTTCTCTATGGATGAGTCCCAAACGTCAGATATCCCTCAGGTTTCTGATGAACAAAACGGCTTTCTAACTGCCTCATATACCGAGGAAGAGGTCAAGAAAGCGGTTTTTCAAATGGAACATAACAAAGCACCAGGACCTGATGGCTTCCCATCAGAATTTTACCAAAAATTCTGGGATGTTATTAAGGAGGATCTGATGAATTTGTTTGGGTTTTTACAAATCGTGCAATTGGATCTCTTTAGACTTAACTTTGGAAATATAATTTTACTGCCTAAGGTTAACAATGCAGAACGTATACAACAGTATCGTCCAATCTGCTTACTTAATATTAGCTTTAAGATTTTTACGAAGGTTGTCACGATTAGACTAAATTCAGTTGCTAAAAATGTTGTTAGCCCGTCTCAAACCGCGTTCATGCAAGGAAGAAATATCCTAGATGGTGTTGTAATTTTGCATGAAACAATCCATGAACTACACTCAAAAAAATTAAATGGTGTATTGTTCAAGATTGACTTTGAGAAGGCATACGACAAAGTTAAATGGTCTTTCCTCCAGCAAACTCTCCGCATGAAAGGTTTTTGTGAGGAGTGGCGCTCTCTTATTCAGTCGTTTGTGTCTGGGGGTAGTGTTGCCATTAAAGTAAATGAAGATACTGGCAAATACTTCCAAACCAAGAAAGGACCGAGACAAGGGGATCCACTATCGCCTTTACTATTTAATATAGTGGCTGATATGTTGGCTATTCTTATTGAGAGAGCTAAGGCTGATGGTCAAATTGAAGGAGTGGTTCCACATCTTATTGATGGTGGACTTTCTATTCTTCAATACGCCGATGATACAATTCTTTTTATGGAACATGATCTGGAGAAGGCTAAGAATCTGAAATTGATATTATCAGCATTCGAGCAGCTATCCGGGCTTAAAATAAACTTCCATAAGAGAATTTGTATTGTTTTGGCGAGGCCCAAAACGAGGCTCACCTATATGCTGAACTTTTCGGCTGTGGTCAGGGCCAGTTTCCAATCAATTATTTGGGAATACCGATTCATTTTGGTGTCTCACAATTGCTGAATGGAAATATGTTGAGAAAAGGTTACATAAACGTCTTAATAGTTGGAAAGGTAAATTGTTATCCCTTGGTAAAAGACTAGTACTTATAAATTCAGTACTCACTAACATGGTACTGTATATGATCTCGTTCTTCCAATTGCCAAAAGGGGTCTTGACCAAAGTGGATTATTTCCGTTCAAGATTTTTTTGGCAAGGGGATAGTGAGAAAAAGAAATATCGACTGGCCAGATGGAATGTGGTTTGTCGTCCGAAGGAATTTGGTGGACTGGGCATACATGATATGCAAGTCAAAAACACTGCACTCCTGGGCAAATGGCTTTTTAAACTACTTACAGAAGATGGTGTTTGGCAAACCATGTTATGGAGGAAATATGTGGGGTCCAAGGCTGTGTCTCAAGTGGTTTGGAAACCCGGTGATTCACATTTTTGGGCGGGTCTTATGGCCACCAAGAAGCATTTCTTTCGTTTTGGTGCTTTCGAGATTAAAGATGGATCACAAATTAGGTTTTGGGAAGATAGATGGCTTGGCCATTCTACTCTTCGCGAACAATATCCGGCTCTATATTCGATTGTTAGACATAAAGGGGATACAATTTCCACGGTGTTGGAAGATTATCCTCCTAATGTGTCTTTCAGAAGAAGTCTCATCGGTCCTAGACTGGTATCTTGGAACAATCTACTATTACGATTATCCAGAATACAATTATCTAACGGTGTTGATATGTTCAAATGGAAATTATTAGAAAGTGGTAAATTTTCTATTGGCTCACTATACAAAGCCTTGATCCAACCTGATATCCCGGTCGATGTTAATGATAATAATAAAATTTGGAATATGAAAATACCCCTTAAGACGAAGATATTCGCTTGGTATTTACGGAAAGGGGCAATTCTAACAAAAGATAATCTTGCAAAGAGGAATTGGCATGGAAATACACAATGTGTTTTTTGTCATCAAGATGATACAATTCGCCATTTATTCTTCCATTGTAAATTTGCTCGCTCTATATGGTCATTCATCCAAATAGCTTCTGGTTTATCTCTGCCACGTTCTGTAACCAATGTTTTTGGTAATTGGTTGTATGGAATTGTTGATAAGTATAGAACTTTGTTTAGGGTGGGAGCGCTTGCCATTATATGGTCGCTATGGCTATGTAGAAATGACAAGATTTTTAATAACATTGTGTCTTCTCCTCTACAGGTTATCTATCGAGCCACGGCTATCCTCCGTTCATGGAAGATTCTCCAAAGTTTCGAGTTCCGCGACTTATTTATGGAGGGATGTAGGCGATTGGAGGACACGGCGAGGGATATTTTTTCTCAACATGGATGGCCAGGTGATTTGAGGATTGATCTGTCTTAGATACTAGTCATTTATTTTCATAGTGCCTTTGTATAATATTTGTATATTTTTTACCTTAGCTCTGTCGGTCGTGTGTCTGTGTGCATCTTGGTTATGCAGAGGCCGAATGTAAACATTATTTTTAATAAATGCGCCCTTTTCAAAAAAAAACTAACTGATCCAGTTGTCGCTAGAACAAGGCAATCATTTTGACCAAACCAAGCATCCAAGGTGTCCTTTTGGAAACCCTTCACGCAGGAGAATCTGAAATTCTTTTGCAAAACAACTAATTTTGTCGGCCCGTTAAAATCACCTCTTGAATTGCTAAGCATAGTGTGAGGTTTAGCCATTGATTTAGAACAAGTAGGAGCAGCCAATGCATGTGGATGGATCCCGCTAAATAAGAACATCACGTACTCGCTTCCTCAACACGAGACAAGTGGTTGAGACAATATGATCTGTAATGGTAACCGGTTTGGTTTACATTGGATTAGTCAATATAGTGATTTTGACAGAACATCGTATTTGGCTATTTGTAGCTCTCCACTTAGCTTTTTTTTTCATTACCAGACGTTCAGACTCGTTCAGCATAAACCCACGGTGGCTTCAGGGAATGGACCTATAATCACAATCGACTCGCTGATATTGTCAAGTTCAAATCATGTTCTTTAAGGCATAATTTGATATATGACACAATCAACTTCATGTATTAAAAAGTGCTACTACTAATAGTGAAGTAACGGAATACTATTGTAAAAGTAGGTGATTTTGATACATGCCGCAGTCGTGTATATAATTTATTCAAGTGTTGATACTGGCATTTTTATTAATCTTCTTCCAATGGAATTTCTCTAGTACCTGGAGTTGATAGGAGCATATGTCAAATTGGTCCATCTTCAAGCATTTGTTATATGGATTGTTATTATTATTTATTTGCATTCTTTGGTTCTGCCCAAATGTTCCTTGTCATAACTATGGCTCCTTTAAACTTTGTTAATCCGATTATTTGATAGATGATGACCCACAAGTGTAGGGGATCGCAACAGTCTTCGCGGATAGTATTACCCAATTTATTGATTCGACGTAAGTGGAGCCAAAGAATACTTGCAAGTCTTAACAACTGAGTTGTCAATTCAACTGCATATGGAAATAGTTCTTGCTCACAGAAATTTATCAATAGCAATAGTTTGGTAGTAGCAACAGCAAAGCAACAGCAGCAGTGGAACAAGAGCAATAGTAACAGTAACAGTAACAGTAAACAATGAGATTCGAGTGCGGTAGGCCTAGGGATGGATGGGCGGGCGTTGCATGGATGAGTCTAAACATGTAACTTCAAGATCTAGGGTATTGCAGATAAATAATAACAAGCATCCAAGTACTAAACAATCCTAGGCATGTGCTCCAAATATAGTCATACGTGACGTGCTCGCAATAAGAACTTGCACAACATCTTCTGTCCAGCCAGCCCGTGGCAGCGGGGACTATAGGGAACTACTGGCAATTAAGGTGCTCCTTTTAATAAAGCACCGAAGCAAAGCATTAATACTCCATGAACACATATGATCCTCACACCACAGCCATCCCCTCCGGTTGTCCCAATTATTGTCACTTTGGGGCCTTTGGATCCGGACAATGATATGTGTACACAACTTGCAGATAAGATCACAAACAATACTATCATAATGATTCAATAATAAGTTCAGATATGATATCATGGCACTCGGCCCCTAGTGACAAGCATTAAGCACAACAAGTTGCAACAAATGTAGGGGTTCGTAGCATGGAAAACAAAAAAATCTACCGCATGAACATAAATAAGCCAAGATCTATCTACTAGATTGTAACAACGAGTCGATTAGAGTACTCATCCTCGAAGATTCCAAAGCGGTTAATGAGAGCAGATTCTCGTGGGTGATGTAGTCGTACACTTGCCGATCTCAAGATCGCGTAGACGATCCTTCCAGCGATGCGTTTCGGCAGCGCTTCCGCATTCGATCACACGTTCGGTACTCGATGAAGACCTTTCTCTCTCTTGTTCCAGCAGGCAGCAGAGGTTGTAGTTCTCCCCTCGCGATTCCGGCAGCACGACAGCGTGGTGTCGAAAGTAGAGGGAAGATCGTGTAGGGCTTCGCCTAAGCCGGAGCAGGTTATGGTGGATCTAGGGTTTCCGGCGATCTAGGGTTTAGAGGGCCGAAGAGGAGGAGGTGTGGCCGGCGAAGGCTAGGGCGGCGGCGTGTCTAGGTGTGGAGGGGCTGGTGTTGTGTGTCCTTGGGGCACCCCCTCCCCTCTATTTATGAGAGTGAGGGCAGCTTGGGAGAGGGGAGTTTGAATCCTTCCCCAACTCCCTCTCCTTGTTGGCTTGTGGTGGAGGGAAAGAAGGATTTTTTCCTTCCTCTACCAGGACACATTGTCCCAGTTTAACTTTTCAAACTTGCCTTTTGACTTTCAATTTGGAGCTTGATTTATTTCTTGCTAATGCCCAACCAAGTGACCTAGGACATGATCCAATCATTCCACTTATACATGACACATTCATGTTCCCTTCCCCTTCTGGTTCGGTGAACCTTCTAGACCCTTCTAGATCCTCTCCGATAAAATCATCGGAATCATTCCCGAACTCCGGATTTAGACTTTCCTTATATGAATCTTATTCTCTGGACCATTCCGGATCTCCTCGTGATATCCTGGATCCCATCCGAGACTCCGAACAACATTCGGTCTCCCTACTTACATTTCATATCTACTAAACAACATCGAATCCTTAAGTGTGTCTCCTTACGGTTCGTGAATTACGCGGACATGACCGAGACACTTCTCCGATCAATAACCAATAGAGGAATATGGAAATTAATATGGCTCCCACATATTTCTACGATTACTTTGCGATCGAATGAACCACTTACTGACGATACCAATGTCCCTTTGTCTCATGATAGTTTACTTATCTGAGGTCCGATCGTCGGTATCTCTGCATACTTAGTTCAACCTCGTTACCGATAAGTACTCTTTTCTCGTTCCCGTGATATGTGATCCCTTGTGATCCAGTCACATGCTTGCAAGCTAATTGGATGACATTCCACCGAGAGGGCCCAGATTATATCTACCCGTCATATGGATGGACAAATCCCACTCTTGATCCATGTGCCTCAACCCACACTTTCTAAACACTCAATGCCACCTGTATAGCCACCCTGTTACGGTGTGGTGTTTGATGTCATCAAAGCATCCTTCCGGTGATGGTGATTAACATGATCTCATGGTCGAAGGAATTAGGTTACTATGTATTAGAAAGCTTATAGAAAATGAACTAATGAAATGACTTGATCTTTATGCTACACTTATCTATAGGAGTATGTCCATCACACCATTCTCCTAATGATATGATCTTGTTGTTAATAACATTTCGATGTTCATGATCAGGAAACCATCATCATATATTAACCAACAAGCTAGTTTAACAAGAGGCTTTACTAGGGACTCTTTTATGTTTACAAATCACACAAGTATTAATGTTTCCGGTTAATACAATTATAGCATGGTATGTAAACATTCATCATAAAGATGAAGATATGATAATAACCACTTTATTATTGCCTCTTGGGCATATCTCCAACAGTCTCCCACTTGCACTAGAGACAATAATATAGTTTCAAATCTTTGTGTATTCAACACCTATGGCTTTCTGGTGTTGCATGTACACGATTGCTATTGGTCAACTGATCTTCGGATCCGACACTTATAGGTCCATGTGTAATTGCATGTCTTTGCGTCTCCATGCATCACTCATTCTCTAATGAGATGGCTCTGTATAATTTTGGTCCTTTGGTGAGACCTTTAGTTCCTTGGGATTAAAACATGTTTACAATATTGTCATACAATATATCTTCATAGTATTATCCCGCTGTGAACTACACCTAGTTTGATAACAAACTACTTGACACAAATGCCCTCTTTTGCTGCTATAATAGCAGACATATACTTAGCCTTTTGTTGTAGTATCTCTCACAATGTCTTAACTTTGTAACTCATACAAATCCATTATGGAACTTACTTTCCATTATATTGTGCCACCCTTAGTTTAGATTGAGATAAATTTAATTTGTACTTTGTGACAAAACTAGTATCAATGTAGTACTTTTACAATGAACTAACCATCTATTTGTCACCTCTATAACAACAATATATTCTTAGTTATTCCAAAAGATCATAAGAATATCCTTACTATCGTTCAATGATCATCTTATGAATCATTCTGGTATATGTTCATAACATTTAGACCATAGGACATATCTGGATTTGTACATATCACAGTATGATTGATATAAAACTCTTTGTGATTTCATATATCCAGTATCAATCTATACTTGAATCTTTGTTTCACTTAACAAGTGTCTATACACTTGAATTTTTATTCAATCTTTTCTATGTGACAAGAACCTTTCTTGTAGTTTCTATATTAAAATCATTCAATATATCATCTATGTACTTTCGGCACAACCATATTAGCATCTCAATCTATCTATATAGATATTGATGCCAAATATTCGATTTTTGCCTAAGTCTTTCATCGAGATCAAATTCTTAACATGTGTTAACAAAATATACATCATTTCCAACCAAAAATATGTCTTCCACATAATGTATTAGAGATATGTCTTAGCGCTCCCACTTAATTTCTTGCAAATACAAGCATCTTCATAGTCTCTGATGAATTTAAACTCTTTTAACAGTTTCATCATGGTGAAGATTCCAACTCCACGATGCTTATTTCAACCATTGAAGTTTGCATATGATTTTAGCATCACTTGAATTAACAAAACCCTTTGGACCGTGTTATGCACACGTCTTAGGTAACAATTCTATTAGAAGAACTTGTTTTGTTTATTCAACTTCCACATAACAAAATTTTATGTAGTGGTTGCTACATTAATCCTTCTAGACTAAGTATCGCTATGAAAGATCAAATCTTGCCATAGTCAACTGCTTGAACATTGTCGTGAACTCTTTCCCAACATGTCGACTATTTCATAGATGTGAAACATCCATGTCTATTTCTTTGCAGATCCAAATATGACTTTAAGGTTTTTACACCTTTCCAGAGGGTCTTTCAAGTTCAAAGCTTGATTTCTCGTGTATGGAACTATCACGGATTCTACGGCTTCAAGCCATTTGACGAAGTCAGGGCCCATCATCACGGATTCTATGGCTTCAAGCCATTTCAAATTTTGGTATTTGATTGTTTACCCAAACTACTAGGTTCAATAGGAACTTAGACCTCCATGACCACAACCTTTGAGGCACGTGATCCATGATCATTGTTGCTGCCTCCGAAACACTTTTCGATGCTGCGCAACTTTGCACATATAGCTAAGGTTCTTTTAACCTTATCAAAGTTTTATTGTCCTCCCATTTAACTTTTCACGAAAAATTTCTTCTCAAGAAACTTGACGTTCTAAGCGACAAACACTTTTGTATTTGGTGTTATGGAGGAGTACCCAACAGTTATTTAAAATAACATACAAAGACATGCTCATCCGACTTTGGTTGTAGACATCTTACTTATGGATACCAATGTTTAAGAAATGACAGCTTGGGTTTTATCCCAAACCATAACTTTATATGGTGTCATTTTAATGGATTATGATGGAGCTCTTTTCAGTGGAAAAACGGTAGTCTCTAAAGCTTTTAATCTTTAAAATATAATGGAAGTTTTATGAATTACACCTTTGATCTTACCATGTCAAACAAGGTTTCATTACATATCTCGAACACTCCATACTCTTATGATGTTTCGGGAAATGTAAATACACGGAACGATTCCTCAAATCTTAGGTATTATGCTAAACTTGTAACTCAAATATTTTCCTTTATGATCCTATCATAAATTCTTTATTTTCTTATCGCATTGATTTTGCACTTCATCTTAAAAGTATTTGAACTTTTCAAATATTTCACACTTCATCCTTATTAAGTAAATATTCATGTATTCACTCAAATTTTCGGAGAAAGCATATGAAGTTGAAATCCATCGCTCTCGACTATACGTAATGGACTTCATACATCAAATATGTACAAATTCCAATAATCTAGTCATTCGTTCCCTTTTGGCCTATGAACGGAGTTTTAATTATCTCTAGGAAAGTTTCACAAGCGTCATTTGATCAAAAATCAAAAAACTCCAAAATTCCATCCACATGGAGTTTCTTCATGTTTTCTTTCCAATATAATTTAAACAGTGATGTCATTTCCTAAGTGATCTTTCAATCAATTTTCTTTTGACATTTTTAGCACTAGTTTTATGGATGTGATTTCTCCAACGAGATTTGTAAATCATCCATCTTTTATGGATTACGGTAATTATTTGAACAACCCTTTTGTTCATAATACCTTATCGAAATAACAATTATTGAAACAAATCTTGAAGGTAAGTTTTGATTTGAACAAGCAACACAACAGACCTTTATTTGTTCTCGATGAACATCATCACATATTCTTTTGCTAGTTACTTAGGCCATTGTAGTTCATGATTGTGTTGTTTCGTATGACGATTCACACCAACAAATTCAGTATCCAATACTCAAGAACTACATTGTTTAACAAGCAAAGAATACAGCCATAACATGTATGTCCTCTATATACCTAAGCTGAGAAATTCTAGTCTTTTCTTTTCTACCAAATATTTCTTAGATTTCTCTTTCAGTATTTCTTTATCCTTTCAAAAGAATCTATCAATATCAATAGTGGAGCCATACTTATGACACATAGTCCAATACATGTATAGTTAAATACCAATGTCTTTGGACTTGCACTTTGAACTAGATCACCATCATCACATGTTTGGTGTTCTTTCAAATTCCATTCTTTAGTAATCTTTTAGTGTAGTAAACATTTTACCTACATCAAATATTCATTCTTATCATGGAACTATTCGTGATCAAGCTACTTTAGCTTATAACGGTGAATGGTGAGTATAATGTTGCTCTCCAAAACCTTTTGGAGGATTAGGACGACCAGCGTCTCCAACCTTTTGCAAATTCTCATCAAATATGAGAACATGACTTTTGCCATATTATACTCTAACATGTTGCAACCAAAACTTTATTTCAGATATCACACTATCTTTCACACATGAGGGTTTCTGAAACAATTCTTTTAGCTCCCCGATAACCTTGATATTAAAACAATCTTTTGAATATCAAGAACCATGGAGACAAACATGATATTTATATACTAACACTAGAATTGTTACTCTTGATTTAATACTAATTATTAAAGTTCAAGAAGTAACCAGAACTTACTGAAAGTTTGCAATAGGGCTTTTAAACTTTAGATTAACACTTCAAAACAATATGATACCAGTTCGTAAAGTAACTAACTAGAATTCTATAGTTCAATTATCTCAATTATAACTAAGCGCAAGGTGGTAAATGGATGCCAATAACTACAACAACTATGCAAATTCACTTTGATTTAATTTATGTTAAATAGTGTTCAACTTTTAATCATATTGTTGTTTAACTCCCACTCAAAACAATATCCCTCACATTGTTTTAGTGATTACATGAACCAAATCCACTATACCAAGTCCGATCATCACGTGAAATGATGTAGTTCCAAAGGCGAATAATCATCATGTTCATCATATCATCTATATAACTCATGCTTTACCTTTCGGTATTCCGTGTTCCGAGACCATGTCTGTACATGCTAGGCTCGTCAAGATGTAACCTTAGTTTCCGCCTGAGCAAATCTTTCTTGCTCCCGTTGTATATACTCGCAGAATCTAACACACCCGATCATCACGTGGTGCTTCGAAACAACGAGCTTTGGCAATGGTGCCTACTAAGGACGAATACTTTATAACTTGATATTTTGTGAGAAAGATCATCTTATAATGCTACCATCGCTATCTAAGCAATACAAGATGCATAAAAGGATTAACATCACATGCAATTCATAATATGTGATAAGATATGGCCTTTCTTCTTGTGCTTACGATCTCCATCTTCGAGCACGAAACATGATCTCCATCATCACCGGCGTGGCGTCAAGGTCAATGACGCCGCTCCATGGTTATCGTCCACCGACATAAACTATTACAACTGCTTTGAATAATAGACACGCAAGTCTTAACGAAATTAAAAGAGAACCATAAGGCTCCTGCCGGTTGCCGACTTACAATAAGGAACATTGCATACATCATATATAATCACAATCACGACCATATCACATCACAACACACCCCTGCAAAACAAAGTTAGACGCCTCTAATTTTATTTGCATGTTTACGTGGTTTGGGGATTTCAATAAGTATCGTTCTAACTTACGAACAAGAACCACAATGTTGATACCAGTATTATTAATCACCCATTGTAAATTGAAACTTAACTATGTTGGGAGAAACAGGCACCCGCAAAGCCACTTATGCAATTCGAGTTGCATGTCAAGCGTGGAGCAAGTCTCATGAATGATGTCATGTAAGGTTAGCCTCGGACGCTTCATCCCACCATCCCGCAAGATGCAAAGTGCACAAGAAACAATCGACAACAAAAGCATTAACGCCCGCAATGACCATTGTGTTCTACTCGTGCAACAGATCTACATATAGACACGACTCTGATACCACTGTAGGGGTTCGTAGCATGGAAAACAAAAAATTCTACCGCATGAACACAAACAAGCCAAGATCTATCTACTAGATTGTAGCAACGAGTCGATAGACGAACTCACCCTCGAAGATTGTTTAGTACTTGAATGTGCTCTCGTTAACCACTTTGGAATCTTCGAGGGTGAGTACTCTAATCTTAGGCATGTGCTCCAAATATAGTCATACGTGCTCGCAATGAGAACTTGCACAATATCTTTTGTCCAGCCAACCCGTGACAGCGGGGCCTCTAGGGAACTACTGGTAATTAAGGTGCTCCTTTTAATAAAGCACCAGAGCAAAGCATTAACACTCTGTGAACACATGTGATCCTCACACCACAGCCATCCCCTCTGATTGTCCCAATTATTGTCACTTTGGGGCCTTTGGATCTGGACAATGATATGTGTACACAACTTACAGATAAGATCACAAACAATACTATCATAATGATTCAATAATAAGTTCAGATATGAGATCATGACACTCGGGCCCTAGTGACAAGCATTAAGCACAACAAGTTGCAACAAAGTCAAATAACACTAATAGAGATACTAGGCATTATGACCTAACAATCTTATTCGATTACATGATAGAACTCATCCAATCCCTACCATCCCCAAGCCTACAACAGGGATTACTCACTCATGGATGGGGGAAACATCGGTGGTTGATGGAGATGCGTTGGTGATGATGATGACGATGATCCTCTCCAAATTCCTCGTTCCGGCAGGGTGGGAGTTTTTGAATCCGAATCTTGGTTTCTGGTGGCGACGGCGTAGCGGAACTTTTTCTGGAAAACTATCGAACCCCTTTCGGTTTTTAGGTCGAAAGGCAACTTATAGGCGCAGAGGGAGGCCGAGGGGGTGCCTGGGGTGGCTGCACCCCCTCCAGGCGTGGCCAGTGGTGGGCCCACGCCTGGGGTGGTTGTGGGCCCCCAGGCCTCCTCTCCGTCTCGTCTTCTGGCTCCGTGAATCTTCTGGTGAAATATAATTTTTGGCATATTTTCCGAGGTTTTTCCTGATAGTTCATTTTCTGCACAAAAACAAGACACCAAAGTAATTCTGCTGAAAACAACGTCAGTCCGTGTTAGTTGTATCCAAATCACATAAGTTTACAGAAGAAATAATAGCAAAGTGTTCGAAAAAGTAGATACGTTTTGGACGTATCAATAGACTCAATTACTTGTTGTAATTTTCACACTTTTATGATCAATTCATTTGACCCCACATTTTTCAATCAATTGGCCGAAGATCTATCTTTTTTGTAAGTCGAAAGAGAATTTACCAGTCAATAAGAATACAAGCATAAAAAGAAACAATTGCAACATATCCGAAGTTTCAAATCTAGATTGGTATTTTGTTGAAGCATCTCTAGCTCTAATCATCTCCACCCCCACCCCCACCCCCCTCCCACCAACCTGTTCCTGCAAGTGTCGGTTTCATGATGTAACTAATAATATTAATTTTGTATTTTATGGTTTATAAATTTTAGAAAAAATGATATGTCTTATTTTCTGAAATGGATGTAGTAGTACATGAGACAGTGGCGGATCTACGGGGTATGCCCCGGTACCCCGCGATGTCCACCTTCCGTCTCTAACAGCTGATCAGCTGATCGTTTTTAAACTTTCTATCTGGCTAGCTAGCTGCTGATCGATTCCTGATTGATCCGGGATTGGTTGAAATCGGTGGCTTCTTTCTTTTCACGTAGGCAGACAGGCCGTGCATGTTAAACCATGCGTGCATCGATTACTCCTTTACGGCCCATTAAAATAAACGGACTGTGGTGCTGGTGGTGTACGGAAGAACATTAGACAACTTGATTAATTACTTATAGCTAACTAATTTGTCATCTATTAGCATATAAGTTAATACTTGTTATTCGTATTTTTACTAAGAATTACATATTTAATGATTGTTGATACTCCCCTTCGTTTCAAAATATAAGATATTTAAGGTTTAGGGAAAAAATATTTAAACTTATTTTAGTGTGTAGATTCACTTTAAAACTGAATGAACCTACATATAAAAAGAAGTCTAGATACATTTGCTTCACAATGCTAAAACATCTTATATTTTAAAACAGAAATAGTATAATATTTCACCATTAGATAATTGTTTTTCAATACCAATCCAACGATACTAATTGTGTACAATATAATCAAGATATTCTTTCTTATTTTTTGGGTCAAAGATCATCTTGGAATGGACGTGCCTCTTACTCATATGAACAAAGATAGTATATAACTGGCAGCATGTATACGCATCCTTGGGTTTTTTTGATTACAAATATATACACCTAACACCTCATGTATATTTTGAATATATTACAAAATATCCTTGAGAGGTAGAGCCGTCATTACCATATACAGACATGCTTTTGATCCATCGAGAAATACCGAATTTTCTACCTAAATAATAGTAAATCGAGAGTTGGGTAAAATAGAAAAAAACTGAAAAGATGATTCTAATATTTACTAAGTTAAAATCTAGCAAAAAAGCACACACGGTAGCAGGAGTAACGAACTAAAAAAATTATGAAATATGTATCACGATTTTAATGTGGCATACCCTGTAGTAAAATCCTAGATCCGCCACTGACATGAGAAGAGAGACCGGAGATAGAAATATGAGAGCAATTCTTTCGAGTTAACTCGATTTGGGGTCTCACATTTGGCCTTCTTTAGTTCTCGCGTATTTTCACTGTTTAGAAGTTTGGAGATGGAAGAATATTTGGTGTTCATCCAATACTCTCCTATTTCCTCAAAAAATAAACTACTATGGAAAAGAGTTTTTAATCTAGAAAAAACAAGAGAATTTCTAAAGTTATCCTAAGATTATCCTAGCCAAACCTGACTTGGTAAGCAAACTACTCCGGATTTTACAGATATTTTAATAATTATTTCTAAACCCTAGAAATACACTAGCGAACACGAGAGAAGTAAACAATGTCCTATCGATCTAAGCAACACTGAAACCTTACGCTTCCCTATGGCGCCGATTGAGCTAGGTTGCATAGGATGATCCTATCTTAGAGACACCACAACTTCCGTGTATGGCAAAGCTGACGTACATCTGCATAACACAACTATTCCTTTAATTAAGAATGTAGTACGAGGAAGGGGGGTTGTGTAAATCAAAAGCGCGGTAGTTAGGCTGCTAAACAACCTAGTAACCTGCTCCAAGCGACTAGGGCCACACTATAACGCAGGCACGGCAACATGATAGCGAGGTTACGACGGCCGTTAAGTACCGGGCGCGCATGAAGGGAACCGGGACCCAGGCAAGTCGCCGTCGTGGGGATATGTGACGCCGACCGCGCGGTTGGACGTTGCGCCGCCCGCCATGTGCCGTGCGTGCACGTACGTATAGTACGTACCTACTGATGATGATTAGGGTGTCCGATCGAACCGTCCGTGTCCGACCGCTTGCCCGTGTCGCACCCGGCGTCAGGCCAGCAGGGAACGATCCTTGTGTAGGCAAATTGCTACGTGCCTCGTTATTATCTCTGGCTCGTGGGCTCGTGGCCATTGTTACGGGATCGATAATTGATGCTTATTTTTAGTTTACGATAGCGATAGGACAGACTCGATCGGTATGCTTAGCAAAACGCCAAAAAAAATCTTTGAAGACATCACATCATCATCAGAAGGAAAAATCGTGAACTCTCCATTCTCTGCCGACACGTTACGTTGGGTAACTGTATGGGGAATATTGAGCATCGTTGCGGCAGCACTTACTGTGATGAGCTCATGGACTGTAGCGCGAAAGAAGGTTTGGCATTCGTCTCTTTCAACGCAAATTGGAGGTTTCCGGGAGCAAAGCTAGGTCCAGTAATGTAATGATGAGCGAGTGTCGATATAGGCGGTTTGAGAACGAAAGGTCCTGCTGCATACTATGACATCTTCCGCTTTGCTCCGTAGCACTGTACTCGTCTGGTTCCTAGTAGGAGTAGTTCAATTCGGCAATACGGCTGATTTTGAAATTTATTCCATAACACTGTACTCGTCCTCCGTCCGGTTGTTTGGTTCCTAGCTACTAGTTGAATTCCGGAATACTGTCCTTTTCCCTCTAAAAAAAATACTATCCTATGAGGCTAGTTTGGCAACAAAGTTTTTTTAAAATTGAAGTATATCAATATCATAATATTTTAGTGTCTAGCAAAACAATATTTCAGTTTTTCTCCTTTCTCAATTTTAGAAAAAAGAGGATCTAACCTTTTTCTTAAATACTTAAAGAAATCATAGTTTTGGAGGATACTTCAGTTTTAAAACCATATTATTTGTTGGATACAAACACCTCAAAGTATTTAATACTTCAGTTTTTTCAGAAACCATAGTATTTCCTTAATACTTTGATACCAAACGAGGCCCGATATTTTTCTGACCGAGAGTGAACAACTATAAATGATGGATAAATAGATGTGGCTTAATTAAGCATAACCCTATCCTGCCTCACTATACCATGCTAAAATGTTGTGCTTGACTGTATATAGGCATAACTTGGGTAAGAACGTGCCAGTTTGTGGTATATTTGTTTTTAAATACCCAGCACAGGGGTTTGTAAAAAAAATATGATGCAATAGCTCAATTTTGGTGGGCTGATAATGAGAATAGTAAAAAAATGCGTTGGTGAAAAATATGATATCCTAAGAGAAGGTGGTATGTGCATTCGGGATTTCCACTCTTTCAATTTGGCCATGTTAGGTGAATAAGTTTGGAGGCTTTTTTCTCTCATACGGAGTCCCTATGTGCTAAAGTTTTATGTGATAAATACTATTCGCAAGGTGATATTTTGAAAGCAGGACCAAGGCAGGGTCATCCTTTACTTTGCATGTTCTTGTGCAAGTCAAGTGGCCTAAACCCGACCCTAGACAAGTAAAGGTAGATGTCGATGGTTCTTTTATTACTCCCTGCGTCTCAAAATAGATGTCCCAGATTTATCAAAATTTGAATGAATCTAGACACTATTTAGTATATAGATTCATCGAAATTTTAATCTGAGAAAATCTATTTTGGGATGGAGGGAGTATAATAGTTGTTCAGGAGCTTCGAGAGCCATTACTCGAGACCAGGAGGGTCCCTTCATCGCTGCATGGACACTATAAATTCCGAACATTGTGTCCCGAGCTGTTGTAGAAGCGATCACCATGAGTGAAGGTTTAGCTTTAGCTAACTGTTTAGGATGTAATAATGCGGTGGCCGAATTGAATCTCGTGGAGACCGTTGACGCGTGTAACGAAAGAAGAAGCTTGTTGGGATGAATCTTCAGCAATTCTGGCCGATTGCATCGATGAGCCATCTATGATTGAGATTGTTATATTTCAGCATTGTCCGACGGAAGCAAACGAAGTTGTCCATAAACTTGCTAGGTCTTGCTTTTTAGATGAGATTTCTTATAATTGACTCGACGAGCCCTTGCCTTTTTTATAAAAGAGAAGATGCAACATGTGTTTGTACTAATTAATAACGTCTCGCAGCAGAGTGCTGCTTCCTAAAAAGATTGGTAAGAACGTGCCAGTATTCGTTTACCGGAATTTGATTTTCCTGCTCGCTTTGTTTGAAGGTTTGACTCCAAGATGTCCACTTAATTCAGCAAGTCTCGCCTAACAGGTTTGACTCGTGCCCCAGTCGGAGACAATAAAGCTAGACAGACACATGGGATCCTACTTGTCAACCACACGTGCGTTCAAGAACGTAGGTATCCGGCATTGCACGTCGGTAGCGGAGTAGTACGTATAATACTACTCTGTGCATTGTGCGTGTACTAGACTAGACGATGTACTCCTACCTAGTACTGTACGACTGGAGCCAGATCTGCGAGAGCCGGTGTATGGATCTCCTCTGTAGCTCCGCTGTCCACACGGGCAGCATAAAAGAAGCAATTTTAAAATATAAAAAAAGCGAAGAGAAATAAAGGGACAGACGTCTCGGTCGCATCGTCATAAACCGACAAATGGGTCCCTTGTAACTGACCCATGCACGGCTCATTCCTGCCTCGCACGTGCGGGGGCAGCCTTATCTTTCAACGCCTCGCGGGATCCTCTGCGACCATGGATACAGTTGCTCCTCAATTGTTTGGCTGTTGCTGTTGCTCAAATTATGGACTCGTGTAGTCGTGTCGAACTAGATTTGCGCAACTCAGCAACTGTACAAACAAACTAGTCTATACTGCACGCAGAAGATCCCGCTGAAACCTCCTAGGTTTTTTTCACAAGTTATTATAGTTCTCAACTGCACGCAGAAGATCCCGCTGCAACCGCTGCCCCAGCTGTACCGATGGCACCCTCGTGAATAACCGCGAACTGCGTGCCTTCTTCCCGTACCCGCAAAACCACACGCCGTTAAGCCCCGCCGGCGTGGCTCCTTCCTTTATTACGCTCCGGCGCGCCCCCTCTCTCCCCCTTTTCTGCAGCGACGCTGTGAGTTCGTAACGCGTCCCTCCCTCTCATCACTCACCAAGAAGCGCTCACAAGACAGAGAGAGCAGTCGCACGGAGATGAAGGCGGAGAAGGCAGCAGTCGCCGTGGCTGTTGGCGGCGTCGGCGGGGACGAGTGGCGGTGCAGGAAGCACCCCGCGGCCAGATCCGGCGGCGGGGTGTGCCCGTACTGCCTCCGCGACCGGCTGCTCCGCCTCTGCCCCAACTGCGCGCGCGTGCGGCCCTGCCCCTGCACGTGCGCCGCCTCCCCTTCCTCCTCGTCCTCGGCGTCCGGCGACGCCGTGGGCCGGGTCCACAGCCTCATCGAGCGGGAGCACCGCATCGCGCGGTCCCGGTCCGTCGCCGCGTCCTCCTCCGCCGCGATGGCCTCCGTCGCCGCCTCCGTCTCGGGCGTCGGCGGAAGGCGAAAGTCGAGGGTTTGGGGGTGGACGCCGTTCTGGAGGGCTTCGGCGAAGGAGGTAGGCGGTGCGGACGTGGACGAGGAGGAGGACAGGCTGGGGCTGGCGAGGTCCAGCTCGGTTTCCGCGACGGCCGTGGAGGCCAAGGCCGTCGCGGCGAAGGCGGCGGCGGCCAAGGCGCGGTGGGGGTGGCACTTCCCGAGCCCGATGAAGGCGTTCAGGCACCGGAGATCGTCGGCGAGCATGCCGGAGCGGGGCTGAGATAGATTCCCCGCTCGCCAGCCTGCACCAGTGGAGGAATCTTGTTTGTTGCTTTAGGAGGTGATTATAATTAATCGATTAACTATATGGTGGGCATTAGAGAGAGGAGGACCTTTTTCTCTTTCCCGCTTTTGTGGCTCGCGTGCTAATGGTTGTGATGATGATGATGATTAAGCTACTAGTACTAGATTGAACTCGAAAGCCTGTGGTTTGGGCGCAATGCGGGCATATACTTACCTGTGTTTCTCCTTGCGCTTTGCCCACTTGGTACCATCAAATTGGACATTTTTAAGCTCCCCGATTTGATCTGTATTACTCCTACTTTCTTTGTAGAAGTACCATTTGTGAATCTGCAATTTGATTCTTGCTGTGTTTTCATGGCAAGACGATAAAAGGCAGAAATCCCAGCGCCTGTGAGGCAGATCGACCCAACACAGCATCAATAAGCTGTCAAGCACGGTGCCACTACTGGCATTTAGATTGAGAGGAAAGCAGTCAAGCACGGTGCAGCCACTGGCATTTAGATTGAGAGGAAAGCAGTTGAGCACGGTGGTACTACAGTCATTAGCTTGAATGAAAGGAAAAGAGGACACCGGTGCTCCGTTTATTACGAGCTTTTTATTTGTGGAGTACAAGTACGTCTGTTAAAAAAAGTTAATTACGTGAGCGGATAGATTAAGCTTGTGTGTCGTGCACACTCGTGTGGTCGTGCTGCTTTGACTGAAGCAGGTTTATGACTAGGAATAGCCTCACCACACGCGTGATGTTCTTGGCTCGCCGACACGTGGGCCCGTACACAACTCACGCGTGCGAACCTGGTCTAGTGCCCCTGTCGTCCGCCGCTGCCGCTGCCTCCACGGCTGGCGCAGCATCGGTCAGTTCACAGGGTGCCCGGTGTGGAGTAGTGTACTGCGGCTCATCGGTTGATCGATGCCTCCGTTCCCGTCGAAATCCAGCTCACTGTTTGCACCGATGAGGTAACCATTAACCGACCGTCCGAGCTTTGTCCCTGGAATATTTCCGAGAGGATTGCAGTTCTCTGTTCTCCCGAATGGCACTACTAGTGGTCCGTTTCACTTCGCTGCTGCCTGCAGCAGTAGGCCGCCACATTCTTTCTTTTCTTTGTTCGCCAATCAGTGGGAGTGGGAGGAGCATATCCTTCGCAAGCGTCCGAGAACGCGAACCCTCTCGACCGATCGACGCGGCACTGCCCACGCGTCCCGTTCGAAATCGGCCGATGCTTCTTCGGTTCCCGTCAAAACCGAGCTCGCTGTTCGTGCCGATGAGGTAATCATTAGCCAACAGCTCGGGCTTTGTCCCTGGAATCTATCTTTCGGAGAAGATTGTAGTTCGACTCTACCAGTAGCGGTACTGTCGTTGCTCGCCAATCGGTGACAGGGGCATTCGTCGCAAGCGTCCAAGAACCCTCTCGGCCTCACGATCGACGCCGCTGTCCACTTCCCGTTCAAAGCGGCCGGTTGGCGCCACATCCTCGTCATCCCGAGTGTGGTGTGGACGGGCGTACGGAAGCGCGTCGACTCGCCGTGCGCCACGCTGCGTCCCGACGAGCCCTTGCTCTCGTGTAGTAGTACATATCCAGTGCAGCAGGAGAACCTATGCACCCTGTGCACCTTCTCTCTTTGGCAGTCTGATGGAAAATAGTAGTAGTTGGCTAGGATGCATTGACTGCTGCCAAACTTACAAAAAGTACTATCTCGTAAATATAAACTAAGTTTCCACGCAGGCCTAAGTTTCATCAAATTTCAGATATTGAACTCATCAAAGTTTCATACAAGTTGTGGCCCCGTTTGGCATCAAAGTATTTTTAAAGTATTCAGGAAATACTTTGGTTTCTGAAAAAACTAAAGTATTAAATACTTTGAGGTGTTTGGATCTAACAAATAATATGGTTTTAAAACTGGAGTATTCTCCAAAACTATGGTTTTTTTAAGTATTTGAGAAAGATTCCAGACCCTCTTTTTTCTAAAACTGAGAAAAGGGAAAAAAACTGAAGTATTACTTTGCTATGCACTAAAATACTATGGTATTGATATACTTTAGTTTTAAAAAAACTTTGTTCCCAAACTAGGCCTGAATTTTTAGATTGATTCGCAAAAATTTCACAAATAAAATACTACTACTATTTGAAACATGATGAAACAATACGAAACTCAAATGGGACCGCGGGTGATATTATGCAAATATACCAATGAACTATGATGCGGGGTTATTTCCACTACATGCAAGGTTGTCTTTGCAAACATTCTACAGCCTAATGATGGCACCCAGTATTGACATGGGAGCGCTTTGTTGGCAACCCCAAGAGCAAGATGTAAAGAGCACATCAATAAGTCTTACCTCAGTAAGAAACCGAGGTTATCGAATCAATAGGAGGAAGGAAACGTCTCAAAGGTGTTGCAAGCAACATGGAAACCTGCACAACACAAACTCAAGACTTTGCCCCAACGAACAATGAGGTTGTTAAGCTCACCGGTTTGCTGTAACAAAGGATTAAATATATGGTGTGGAAGGTGATGATGGTTTGCAGCAAGTAAATAGTGGAAGATGTATCAATGGTAAAGATTGGATCAGGGTCTATAGTTCACTAGAGGTGTTCTCCTTAGATAAACAACATGGCATAAAGGGTAAACAAATTACAGCAGGGCAATTGACAGGAACTGAGCAAGCCATAACAATGCAATACTAGACAAAAAGATCCAATGAGATTCGATTGGAAAATACAACAATATACATACACCGCCATCCAACTGCATCTATGACTAGAAG
The DNA here is from genome assembly GCA_916181665.1 of Avena sativa. NCBI lineage: Eukaryota > Viridiplantae > Streptophyta > Magnoliopsida > Poales > Poaceae > Avena > Avena sativa. Next base: position 248,591,301 of record OV702284.1, on the reverse strand, counting down.
TTCACCTTCAGGTTATCATCCGAACCCCCTCCAGTATTAAGTTATAAGCAACAGACAACTGCTTTAAGCAAAGTGTGTAAGATAAATAATCCACTTGTTCCATGAACAAGAGACTGTTGTTTTTTCCCTAGTGGCAACAACACATCTATAACTGAAGAGATTTCTGTCACTTCCCTTGGAAACTAGAGGCATGAACCCACAATCGAGCATAAATACCCCCTCTTGGAGTCACTAGCAACTACTTGGCCAAGATAGCTACTAACAACGGAGAGTATGCAAGATCACAAACAACACATACATGATAGAATCAATAAGACAAAACCACTAATCAATCTGACATAGTAATCTCAATATCCATTGGATCCTCGCAAACACAACATGCATGATTACAAAATAGATTAGATCTTGATCATGAACGGAGCTCACAAGATCTATACATGAAAACACAAGGAGGAGATACAACCATCTAGCTACTACATGGACCCGTAGTCCAAGGTGGAACTACGCACGCTTCATGTCGAAGAAGAAGGCCTCCGGGATGATCTCCCCTCCGTCAGGGTGCCGGGAAGAACTTCAGATCCCCCGTTCTAGGGATGATAGTGGTCGCGGCTACAGACGGTTTCGTGGAGTTTTGATCGGTTCCTAGGGTTTCTGCATAGGGGGCTTCTTATAGGCGAAGGGGCGAGCCAGGGGGCCACCAGGACGGTTGCACCCCCCAGGAGCAGGGTGGGCCCACCCGCGCGGCCAGGGGTGTGGCCCCCTTGTGAGCTTTCTCCATCTCGTCTTTTGGCTTCGTGTTGCCCACAGTAAAATATTGACTTTGGCTTTTGTCCCGTCCAATTCCAAGAATATTGATTTTCTGCCTTTCTGGAACCAAAAACAGAAGAAAACAGACAACTGACACTGTGGCAACTTGTTAATAGGTTAGTTTCAGAAAACATATAAAAACACCTCAAAGTGTTGACAAAGCAAAGCAAAGTAGATACTAAGTAAGCATGGAACATAAAAAATTATAGATATGTTTCCGATGTATCAAGCATCCCCAAGCTTAACTCCTGCTCGTCCTCGAGTAGGTAAGTGATAAAAGAATATTTTTTTTAGGTGACATGCACCATCAAAACCAAGATCAAACCATTTGCAAGCATTGAAAGCTGGGATCAAAGAACTCTAAACATGTGCATGAAAGATGGAGTTCTAACAATAAGACAAAGCAACTATGCATGCAACATGAAAGGCTACAAACAAATCATGAATAGCATGCATTGAAAAACGTTTGTTTGTTTCACATACAGAAAACATGGCATAGTGGCAATCAGCTTGTCCCTCATAGAGTAGCAAATAGATGCATAGGACACCTTCAAAGTTCATAAGAGTGACTAGATACAAGTAGCACAAGAACAAGTAATAACACAATATGCATCAATCAATAAGTTTTGGGACACTGCACATAGAACTAAGAATGACAACTATGCTCTCTTAATGGTGCCTAAAGGTAGAAGGTGGAGACTCAATATAATAGTGGAAAAAAGGCCCTTCATAAAGGAAAGCAGGGATTTCAAATCTCAAAAAGAGCTTCCAAAAATTATGGTTCTTGTTAGCTTTCTGCCCTCATTGCCCCTATCATAAGCATCTTGAGTGATTAAGGTTAAAGTGAATAATCTATGGAGTATATGCTTGACAAAGTATAAGTTGGCAATCTCATGTCCCTTGAATACGAGGGCCACACCTCATGCTACTCAACATCAGACACCTGTAAGTTCTTGTCATAGTAAGTACGTGCGTATCATAGAGAACAGCCAACGGGGTACCCCTTCCACATGGTACAAGAGCTATCCCATAACCAAAATGACAAGGCAAGCAGGCAATGAGCATATCAGCGATCTTTTTATTTACTATGTGCATAGCTTTTATTGAGGTTGCTTCATAGATAGCTCATTATGGTGATGCTACAAGTTTCCACCATGATTAGGAATGGCTTAGGCTAGTGGCCCAGGCGTTTCTCTAACAGAAAATACATAACTCCGTGGACTTACAAGCTCCCTCTTTATTTCACATCGGTGACATCCATAGACAAAAGAGCATGATATCAACTGTGTAAAAAGTACAAGTGCAATGTTGAAAATGTTCCCATGACTACATGGTTCTGCTAATTCCAACGTATAAGTGCAAGCATATACAACATATATGACACAATGGTTCAAGTTTATTAGGGGAAAAGAATATAAATTGTTCCATCAAGTTTGTGAGGGCTTTTCACATAACAAAATACTTTTTAATAGAAAGATAGCTAAAACCAAGAATATACTTGGAGTGGTGTAACACACCATGCATAGGAATTTATAGTGGACTCGAATAACTAGGTTTCTTGGGAGTTGGAAGCATGAGTAGAGCTTACTCATATAAGTGGAGGCTAGCAAAAGACTGGGAGCAACCAACTAAGAGAGCAATAATGGCCATAATCATACAGAGTGACAAAACATTACTAATCAAAGCATATAGTGGTACTACAAGTCAAGGACTAAATGATCATAGAGGCTATGGTGACTTGTCATAGTCATAACATGGTGTGAGCATGTCCCAAGTTGTCAACACCCGGATTTTTCAATCCTAGATGCCTGTTATGCCATACATCGCAATCCCAGGATTACCATTTTTGCGAGACATAACAGAATTGGATACCATAATAATTCATCCCTTACAAACGATACATAAGTTCTTACACAAATAGGGATCTCATGATCCAGTTCTTAATACAACATCAAGCAGCGGAATACGTAATAATAACGGTAGCGTAGGCGAAGCTCCATCTTCGAGGTCACAGGCAATGCTGACGATGGGAGATGATCCTAGTTGTCGTAACCTTCCTAGGGTCCATCTTCCAGGTACTCCTCTTCATAGTCTGGCCATGGGAATAGCCAGGGACAAAGCCATGAGTACTCTTTACGTACTCGCAAACTAATACTAACAAGTAAAGGGGTTTTTTGGATAATAGGACTCTAGGCTCTAGGGTTGTTTTGCAAAAGCCAGATTTATCTCTACTAGGTTCTGAAGCTAGTCATAATTTTATAAATCCTAAGTGGGAACTTGTATTTCGGGTCACAACTCTGTTGTGGTCAAGTCAAAGTCTCAATTCATTTCACAAGTCATTTTGAAAAGTCTGACGGGGGAACAATATGGCCACTCCAACTGTCCATAACCGCGGACGCGGCTATTCGAATAGTTTGACACTCTGCAGAGATTGTACACTTTCACCACAACATTCGATACATCCGTCAGGAACAAATCCTGAACTCACCATACTCAGTATGCGGATAATCAATCCTAACCTTTCAATTACACGCCCTAGTATGAGAACCTCTCCTGTGAGTTTGGCCTCCCAACCATGACCAGCTGTCATCTTGGGTACTGCACAGGTGGACAATCTTCACAAGGTAGCCTCAGCTCAGACCTTGGCCGTGAGGGAACTAATACTAAGGTATATAAGTTTCTAGTCAAGCCCTACCCAATATTCGGGTATTGTGGTTGTACGCTAAAATTAGAATGGTATCGCATCCAGACAACCATCAGTTTTATAAAGGGCTAAGGCTCATGCCTCAACATTTTCATCACCAAAATCATCAAGTGTTTGGAAACACATGTCCAAAACATTTCAATAGAATGATCCATCATTCCAAGGTTTTCATAACCATTTTTCCACCAAGTATTCCCATCTAAAAGTTGATCAAGTTTTATGCTTAGCACTAGCATCTACAGGTGGGGGTAGTACTAATGAGGGGTGGTAACTAGTGGAGTTTCACTAAGTCCAACCGTATATCTTAGGCTGATATCAAGGTTTCTAGCTTAGGCCAAATTTTATGCTCTTTATGCAACCTTCAGAATCTTTCCAAAATCTACCAGTCACTTAAGTAAACTCTAAGTAAGCTTTGATAAAGAAATAAAGTGAGAAGCTTGCACATAAAACTAGGATTGGTTTATCAAATGGGTAATCTTGCAAGGGTTAGCTTGCATAGGTATATTATCAGCTTGCACATTCACTAGTAGTATTTGGCTTGCTAAAGTAGAGTGTCTTGCAAGTTTTAGCTTGCCTTGTGCAGAGCAGTGGTTGAAGTTCTCCTCGGCTTCTTCTTCGTAGTATCCTCCTTCCTCCTCGTAGCCTTGGTCGGTACTAGCGTCTATGAATAAATACGAGGTACACAATTACCAAACAATACTTAACTACTTGCAATCATCACACACAAGGGTCTTATAGATGATCTAACATCATCTCTAACCTTACAAGGTTAAGGCTTGATTTGATTCTTTTATTTTTATTTTTAGAAAAGTAATTTCTACTCATTGAAAACTACTTAAGATTTAATATTCTCCAAACCAAATATGCGATCATGTTGACACATGTCATCACCACATATTGTAGTCCATGGGAATGTGATTTAAAGTGGTGTCATAATTTAATAAGGTTTTACCCTTTTTTTAATCAATTAAAGTGGCTAGAAATGCTTATGTAGCATTCTTTTATTACTTGAACATTATTTCTGTAAGTAAACCTATATATTTTTATATATTCTGAAAGGTATGGTTAAATGTGATTTTTGAGAGTTGGAATCAACTCAAAAGCTTTTATGGTTTAAATTTGAAAAATGTTTGAATGCATAAAAGCTTCTGCCTTGTTATTTTTACTATGGGTGATCTACAGATCCAAATGACTTGAATCCAACGAGCTTGGATTCAGCATTCATAGACCTTTCCAACAAAATTGGTTTCATTCAATTTGGTGCACTGAATCGATCTGGGTTGATTTTTGAAGTTGGGTACAGAAGTGTGTTTGAATTTAAAAAGAAAAAGGTTTAATTTGAATCGCTGGGCTGCGCGGGAAAAATTACTGGGCCGGCCTGCTAAGCGCAGTGCTACCGCAGGCTTCTTAAGTGGGTGTCCCCACTCGTTAGTGACACGGGGCTGAGCGAAGCGGTATGGGGCAACGTGGATCGTTCGATCTAGTTCTAATCCAACGGCTGGGAGTCATCATCGTCGCGAGACAATTCCGGCGAGAACGAAACCTAGCACGGCCTGTGAGGGGTGCTGGGGGCTCACCGGGGTACGGGCGAGGGTCGGCGAGGGGGGCGAACGACGAAGTCGACGACGGCGAATCTCCTGGTACCGGTGGCTTCTCCTGGGGCGGCTCCAATCGCTGGCTCCCTTCTTCTCCAGAGGCGGCGGGCTCCGGTGAAATTCCGGCGAGGTGGTGCTCGCCTTGCTCTGAGAACGGTGTGGCACGGTCAGTGAGGAGAGGGGAGTGAGATGGTGTGAAGAAATCATGCGGGGGTGGCCTCTATTTATAGTCGAGCGAGGGGACCGTCGGGGCGCACGGTGAGCTCGTCGGGGGCGAGGTTACATGCGGCTAAAGGCATGGGCAAGGGTAGGGGACGGTGCGGTGTCTCCTGGCGATGCTCAACGACATGGTCTCGAGGCATGGTGCGGTGCGGCTTGGTCTAGAACGGGCGGTGCTCTGCGCGGCAGAGGCGGCGTCTTCGACGGCGGGCGGTGGCTGTATGGCACGGGGCGACAAACGGGGATGTCTGGCGGTCTCCTGGGTCGGTGGTGATCGTGTGTGCACGTGGTGAGGGCGGCGCACGGTCTGTGAACGCTGGTCGAGGGTGGCGCTCTGGCGCATGCTCGGCATGGTCTGGGCGCGGCTTGTGCGCGTGGTCCAGGGCTTGGCAACGCTCGCGGCTGGGACAGGTAGTGGCGGTGGACGGTGGGCTGCCTCCCAGACAAGGTTGGCACGGCTAGTTCTTCCTCTAGCCTGCTGTCCACAATGGGGTGGCAAGGTTGGCTTCGGCTGTTCACCATTGATGGCAATGGAAAGCTCACAGGGGTGCTAGTCCTTAGTTAAACTTCCTAGATGATCTACTGAGCTGTGTGTGAGCTAACTAGGGAGCAAGTTAGGCCAATTTTACTGCACACTATAGTGTTTGATGTTTGTTTGATTTGTGTCTGCAACCTGTTTGATGAAATGGCCGCATGAAATCAAGTTTTGAATTTTGAAATGAATTTTGGTGGGTTTGCTAGATTGGTGCTGGTGAGTCTGCAGATGCTTGGGTTTTGAAAGTTGAGCTTGTTTGAGTGGTTTTTGAAAAAGTGGGATCTTCCCATATGATAAAGATTCAATTTTGAATTGTCATTTAAACTATGCATTTGAAAGTTTCTGGATGATCACAAAGTGGGCCTTTATACCTTGTTATGAGTACATTCAAGGGGTGCAAAGATCCAGAAAAGTTTCTGTTAGGTTTTGTAAGTTTGAGACAGCCAAAGTAGGCATGGGAGTTAAATTGGCCAAAATGACCATTCATTTCATATATGTGTTTTGATTTACTTGTCTTTAGGAAAAGTGTGGGAAATGTTTTAGATGATGTTTATTTCACCTAAGAAACATTTTACAAGCAATGAAACAAATAAACAAGGTGGGTTTAAAAGAATTCAAAATCAATGCATACACATATGCATGCATTCATAATTTTATTTAGAAAAGTTTTTGTTAACCCTAAATGTGAGGATTAGAATTTGATGATCCAAGTTTAGTATTTTTGGGATGCTACAAAACTTCCCCCCTTAAAAAAAATCTCGTCCCGATATTTGAAAAGGGACGAAAAGATTACCTAGGATTTGAAGAGATCTGGAAACTCCGTCCTGATGTGATCTTCGCGTTCCCAGGTAGCTTCCTCTTCTGTGTGGTTGCTCCACTGAATCTTGAGAAACTTGATACTTCGGGTTCGGGTAGTTCGAAAAGCTTCTTCCAAAATGCGGATGGGTACTTCGGGATAGGTCAGGTCATCGTTGATCTCTATGGTCCGGTGATCGATATTTTTGAACACTTCGGTCTTCTCGGGGACTTCGAGACACTTGCGAAGTAACGAGATATGGAACACATTGTGCACAGCTGACATCTCTTCTGGTAGATCCAATTGATACGATACTTCTCCTCGACGGTTCAGAATTTTGAAAGGTCCGATATATCTGGGGGCTAACTTTCCTTTAAGTTGGAAACGTTGCATTCCCTTCAATGGCGACACTTTTAGATAAACAAAATCTCCTATGTTGAAGGCGAGGTCTCTACATCTCTTGTCGGTGTAACTCTTCTGTCGGGATTGGGTGGTCTTGAGGTGCTCACGAATCTTGTGAACCTTCTCTTCTGCTTCTCGTAGGATGTCGGGTCCGAAAATCTGACTCTCTCCTACTTCCGACCACTTCAAGGGGGTGCGACACTTCCTTCCGTACATAAATTCAAATGGGGCCATTTGCAAACTGGCTTGGTAACTGTTGTTGTATGAAGATTCTGCAAACGGCAGACATTCTTCCCATTTGGATCCATATTCTAACACACATGCTCTCAGCATATCTTCGAGTATTTGATTTACTCGCTCCGTTTGTCCATCGGTCTGAGGGTGATACGCGGTACTGAAATCTAAACGGGTTCCTAAACCTTCTTGGACTTTCTTCCAGAATCTCGAGGTAAACTGAGTTCCTCATACCGATACGATGTTCTTGGGGACTCCATGCAAACTAACGATTCTAGCGATGTACAACTCTGCTAGCTTCGAACTCTGATAGGTGGTTTTGACGGGCAAGAAATGGGCGACTTTGGACAATCTGTCCACTATGACCCAAATAGAGTCATTTCCCCTACTAGAAGTAGGTAGTCCAGTGATAAAGTCCATTCCTACAGAATCCCATTTCCATTCCGGAATTTGCAAAGGTTGCAACAATCCAGCGGGTCTTTGATGTCCGGCCTTGACTCGCTGACATATATCACACTTGGCGATATAGCTTCCGATTTCTCTCTTCATCTTATGCCACCAAAATTGCTCTTTCAAATCTTGATACATCTTAGTTCCTCCGGGATGGATAGAATAAAGAGTATCATGAGCCTCCTTCAAGATAACTTCTTAACTCAGAATTTGATGGTACACAAAGGCGTCCTTTGTACCACAAAACTCCTTCTTCGTCCTCGATGAATCCGGGTACTTTGCCTGTACCGATACGACGCTTGATTCCGTCGATACTGGCATTTCCCTTCTGTGCCTCTTTAATCTGACTGATCAAAGTGGGCTGAAGTTCTATGCTAGCCAAAAATCCTTCACTTACTAATTCCATTCGAAAATCTTCCATCTCTTTGTGCAAACTTGGTTGCTCCTTCAAAATCATGGAGTTCAAGCGGCACGGCAATCTGCTAAGGGCATCGGCTACCACGTTGGCTTTACCAGGGTGATAGTGAATGTCCAGGTCGTAATCCTTGATTAGATCAATCCATCTTCTCTACCTCATATTCAGCTCCTTCTGAGTGAATATATACTTTAGGCTCTTGTGATCCGAATAAATCTCACAACGGTTTCCCATCAGGTAATGTCTCCATGTCTTCAGGGCTAGAACTACGGCTGCGAGTTCGAGGTCATGGGTTGGGTAATTTTGTTCATGTTGCTTCAATTGTCGCGATAGATAAGATATAACTTTGCCTTCTTGCATTAGCACACATCCGAGACCAATCTTGGATGCGTCACAATACACAAGGACTTCGTGATATCCGGCATGATCAAGATTGGGGCTGAAATCAATCTCCTTTTGAGTTCTTGAAAACTCGCTTCACATTTGTCGATCCATTCAAACTTCTTGTCCTTCTTCAGCAATTGGGTCATGGGTCTGGCGATACTAGAGAATCCTTCTACAAATTTGCGGTAATATCCCGCCAATCCGAGAAAAGCACGAACTTGGGTTTGAGTGGTTGGGGCTTGCCAATCTTCTACATCTTTCACTTTGGCAGGGTCAACGGCAATTCCTCCGGCTGATAGAATGTGACCGAGGAATCCTACTTCTTGTATCCAGAATTCACATTTGCTAAACTTTGCATATAGCTGATGCTCTCTAAGGGTTCCAAGAATGGTCCTTAGGTGTAGCTCATGTTCTTCTTCTGATTTGGAATAAATCAGAATGTCATCGATGAAAACAACGACAAACATATCCAGGAAGTCCATAAAAATCTTATTCATGAGGTTCATGAAATAAGCGGGGGCATTGGTTAATCCGAAAGACATGACTGTATACTCATACAATCCATATCTGGTGGTAAAGGCAGTCTTTGGGATATCCTCTGCACGAATTTTGAGTTGATGATAGCCAGTCCTAAGATCAATCTTAGAAAACACTTTGGCACCGGTCAACTGATCAAACAAATCTTCTATCTTAGGCAAGGGGTACTTGTTCTTGATGGTGACATCATTCAACTTCCGATAATCCGTACACAAACGGTTACCTCCATCCTTCTTGTCCACCAACAAGACAGGTGATCTCCATGGGGACGCACTTGGTTGAATCAATCCGATTTCCAGCATGGAATCCAGTTGCTTCTTCAGTTCTTCTAGTTCTGACGGGTTCATACTATAGGGTCTCTGGGCTATGGGTCCGGTTCCGGGGATTAGTTCGATGATAAACTCGATATCCCGATCTGGGGGCATACCGGGCAAAACATCTGGAAATACGTCGGGGTATTCACAGACTATCCGGACTTGGTCAATGGTAGGTTGGGCTAGACTCTTGTTACACTTGAATTGGCGCGGTAAGGTTTCAGATATATGCTCGACTGATATTCCGGTGGTACTGGTCATGGTGATGGATTTCTTAGCACAGTTAATCAATCCCTTATGTTTGGACATCCAATCCATTCCTAGTACTACTTCCAAACCTTTAGTTCCGAGTACTATTAGGTTAGCATAAAAATCTATGCCATGGATTCGGATAGGGACGGCCTTGCAAATTTGCCTAGCCTTGGTGGTTGATCCGGGGATTTGTACAATCATCACATGCTTCAATTTGGTTGGTTGAATTTTACTAGTGCAGGCAAATTCTTCGGTGACAAATGAATGCGATGCACCAGAGTCAAACAACACTCTTGCAAGTACCGAATTAACAGAAAACATACCCAGCACGACGTCTGGTGCTTCCTGAGCTTCTTCAGCATGCATGAGAAAAAGACGGCCATTGCGGTTGAGTGAATTCCCTGGGGCAAATCTTCTCCCTGGCTGGACACGACGCTGCTGCTGAGCTGGGACATTGGCGTTGGGGGCTATAGCATTCTTCTTGGTGGGGCACTCATTGGAATAGTGGCCTTTATTTCCACAGTCATAACAGGTCACTTGTGACTTGTCCTTGGCTGCGACAGGCACAGCATTGCTTCCAGTCCTCGGGGCAGTGTTGGGGTTGGCGGTAGCATTGTTGGTGTTGAACTTGGGTGGGGCACGGGTGAAATTGCTAGAGTTGCCGGGATAGTTGTGATTTCCTCCGGGTCTAGGGTTTCCACGGTTGGGGTAGGTCGGACGGGTCATAGGGGGTCTGTTGGTTCTTGGGGGAAATCCTGGAGATGGGTTGGGGCGATACTTTGGGGTCTGATGGGTTCCTGATTGATGCATCATACGACGCTTGCGGTTCTCATTGGATTGGTTGATCTTTCCTTCCATCTGGATAGCAGAGTCGACAAGGGCTTCAATATCAACAAAGGGGATATTGACTAACATTGTCTGCATCTCGTCATGCAGACCATTCAGGAATCTTTCTTTCTTCTTGGCTTCGGTGTCTATCTCGTCCGGGGCATACCTAGCTAATGACAAAAATTTGTCACGGTATTCCACTACAGTCATCCTTCCTTGCTTCAACTCTCTGAACTCGTCTCTCATTCTCTTGATCAAACCTGGTGGCACATGGGTTCTGCTGAACTTGACCTTGAATTCCTCCCAGGTCATCATTTGGCCTCCGGTCATGGCGCGAACACTGTTCCACCATGCCCTGGCATCTCTGGCTAGATAATGGGTGGCGAACAGGACTTTCTCATTGGCTTCCACTCCGGCGACTTCTAGGTTGTTTTCCATGGTTTGCAGCCAATTATCAGCATCTAGGGGTTCTTCTAACTTGGTGAAAACGGGTGGGTTGGTATTCTAGAAATTCTTGCGCTTAGATCCATGGTTGTCCTGATTTCCGTGGCCTTGGTTGTTGTGGGCTAGCTGGGCTATCTGTTGCAGAGTGGCTAGGTTGGCTTGACGTTTCGCTCTTTCAGCTTCGCGGTTAGAAGTCAACATTTGCAGGATCTGCAACATCAGGTCCGGGGCTGAACCACTTCCTCCACGTGGCATCTGAAGATTGATATAGATCATGAGAAAAGAGGGAAATTTCTAAGGTTTTGGGTCTTTGAAAAGTGTTAAATGTTTGATTCAGATTTTTCTAGCAACTTGCTTTTTCATTCATTCATTCACTCGATACAACGCACACCACAGCAAGGAAAAACAGATGGTTTTAAGAACCATTCTGGAATCTACGATACAGTGGGACCGACTACTACTCACTACGCTAGTGCTCAAGTGCTACTACTCCTCGAAATCTGTGGCTTCATCATCTTCATCATCATCGATGAAGGCGAAATCATCCTCATCGGTGAAGAAGTCCATGGCCTGATCCTCCAGAAAATCATCGTCATCGCTGAGATAGGAATAAGGGTCTCCACGAAGATCCTCTCCGGCATTCTCCCTTTCCTCCAACTGCATGTCTCTCTCGTGGATGGTCTCCTCCAGAGATGAGATGCGGTGGCGAAGACGGGCAATAATGCGCTCCTTCTTGTCGAGCTGACGGCGGCGAGACTTGCGATCCTTTGCTAGCATGGCGATGGTCTGGTCCTTCGTCTTGATGATGGCAGACTTGTGGTTGCAATAGTCACGGCAGTTGTCCAATTCCTGCTGACGATCATACATAATGAAGCTAAGGTGGTCCAATTGAGTCTTCAGATCGGGGTGGTATGGGGCTTCCAATGGTTGTCCATTTGCATCACGCCTTGGGCAAAACTCAAAGCGAGTACCCTTGATCTGATTGATGCTCTGCCCACACAGACGGGAAAGAGCTTCCTGCATTGCTCTGGCAAGTCCATCGAGCCAGTTGTTTTCCCTCAAGGTAAACTGAATTCCCTCCGCAGTGGGAGGTTCAATCTTTCCTCGGAGACTTGCAACAATTAGCCACTGTAGGTCTTCTCCTCCTTGATCATTGAGCTGAGCTCCGAAGAACTCGGGGTGCGGACACTCCAGAAGTTCCGAAAGCTGATCCAGATCCCTCTCAAAGATAAGGTCTCCACCATTCCCCAGTTGGTAAAACTTGTTGTACTTCACGTCCATCTACAAAAATAGAGGATGAGTAGATTAGCAGAGCGATCAAGTGTGTCAATTTTTTTTATCTATTTTGCAAGAGTTTTTGAGGAACATGAATTTTTATGAAAGAATTAAAGAGGTAAGAATGAGAATAAGTTTTCGTAAATATTTGTTTTCTTTGGTTTTGAAACTAAGTTTTTGGTTCAACGTCCAATCTAACTAGGGTCTCCTATGGTCAGGATGGCTCTGATACCAACTTGTCAACACCCGGATTTTTCAATCCTAGATGCCTGTTATGCCATACATCGCAATCCCAGGATTACCATTTTTGCGAGACATAACAGAATTGGATACCATAGTACTTCATCCATTACAAATGATACATAAGTTCTTACACAAATAGGGATCTCATGATCCAGTTCTTAATACAACATCAAGCAGCGGAATACATAATAATAACGGTAGCGTAGGTGAAGCTCCATCTTCGGGGTCATAGGCAATGCTGACGATGGGAGATGATCCTAGTTGTCGTAACCTTCCTGGGGTCCATCTTCCAGGTACTCCTCTTCATAGTCTGGCCATGGGAATAGCCAGGGACAAAGCCATGAGTACTCTTTAAGTACTCGCAAACTAATACAAACAAGTAAAGGGGTTTTTTGGATAATAGGACACTAGGCTCTAGGGTTGTTTTGCAAAAGCCAGATTTATCTCTACTAGGTTCTGAAGCTAGTCATAATTTTATAAATCCTAAGTGGGAACTTGTATTTCAGGTCACAACTCTGTTGTGGTCAAGTCAAAGTCTCAATTCATTTCACAAGTCATTTTGAAAAGTCTCACGGGGGAACAGTATGGCCACTCCAAATGTCCATAACCGCGAACGCGGCTATTCGAATAGTTTGACACTCTGCAGAGATTGTACACTTTCAGCACAACATTCGATACATCCGTCAGGAACAAATCCTGAACTCACCATACTCAGTATGCGGATAATCAATCCTAACCTTTCAATTACACGCCCTAGTATGAGAACCTCTCCTGTGAGTTTGGCCTCCCAACCATGACCAGCTGTCATCTTGGATACTGCACATGTGGACAATCTTCACAAGGTAGCCTCAGCTCAGACCTTGGCGTGAGGGAACTAATACTAAGGTATATAAGTTTCCAGTCAAGCCCTAGCCAATATTCGGGTATTGTGGTTGTACGCTAAAATTGGAATGGTATCGCATCCAGACAACCATCAGTTTTATAAAGGGCTAAGGCTCATGCCTCAACATTTTCATCACCAAAATCATCAAGTGTTTGGAAACACATTTCCAAAACATTTCAATAGAATGATCCATCATTCCAAGGTTTTCATAACCATTTTTCCACCAAGTATTCCCATCTAAAAGTTGATCAAGTTTTATGCTTAGCACTAGCATCTACAGGTGGGGGTAGTACTAATGAGGGGTGGTAACTAGTGGAGTTTCACTAAGTCCAACCGTATATCTTAGGCTGATATCAAGGTTTCTAGCTTAGGCCAAATTTTATGCTCTTTATGCAACCTTCAGCATCTTTCCAAAATCTACCAGTCACTTAAGTAAACTCTAAGTAAGCTTTGATAAAGAAATAAAGTGAGAAGCTTGCACATAAAACTAGGATTGGTTTATCAAATGGGTAATCTTGCAAGGGTTTAGCTTGCATAGGTATATTATCAGCTTGCACATTCACTAGTAGTATTTGGCTTGCTAAAGTAGAGTGTCTTGCAAGTTTTAGCTTGCCTTGTGCAGAGCAGTGGTTGAAGTTCTCCTCGGCTTCTTCTTCGTAGTATCCTCCTTCCTCCTCGTAGCCTTGGTCGGTACTAGCGTCTATGAATAAATACGAGGTACACAATCACCAAACAATACTTAACTACTTGCAATCATCACACACAAGGGTCTTATAGATGTTCTAACATCATCTCTAACCTTACAAGGTTAAGGCTTGATTTGATTTTTTTTTAGAAAAGTAATTTCTACTCATTGAAAACTACTTAAGATTTAATATTCTCCAAACCAAATATGGGATCATGTTGACACATGTCATCACCACATATTGTAGTCCATGGGAATGTGATTTAAAGTGGTGTCACAATTTAATAAGGTTTTACCCTTTTTTTAATTAATTAAAGTGGCTAGAAATGCTTATGTAGCATTCTTTTATTACTTGAACATTATTTCTGTAAGTAAACCTATATATTTTTATATATTCTGAAAGGTATGGTTAAATGTGATTTTTGAGAGTTGGAGTCAACTCAAAAGCTTTTATGGTTTAAATTTGAAAAATGTTTGAATTCAGAAAAGCTTCTGCCTTGTTATTTTTACTATGGGTGATCTACAAATCCAAATGACTTGAATCCAACGGGCTTGGATTCAACATTCACAGACCTTTCCAACAAAATTAGTTTCATTCAATTTGGTGCACTGAATCGATCTGGGTTGATTTTTGAAGTTGGGTACACAAGTGTGTTTGAATTTAAAAAGAAAAAGGTTTAATTTGAATCGCTGGGCTGCGCGGGAAAAATTACTGGGCCGGCCTGCTAAGCGCAGTGCTCCCGCAGGCTGCTTAAGTGGGTGTCCCCACTCGTCAGTGACACGGGGCTGGGTGAAGCGGTATGGGGCAACGTGGATCGTTCGATCTAGTTCTAATCCAACGGCTGGGAGTCATCGTCGACGCAAGACAATTCCGGCAAGAACGAAACCTAGCGCGGCCAGTGAGGGGTGGTGGGGGCTCACCGGGGTACGGGCGAGGGTCGGCGAGGCGGGCGAACGACGAAGTCGACGACGGCGAATCTCCTGGTACCGGTGGCTTCTCCTGGGGCGGCTCCAATCGCTGGCTCCCTTCTTCTCCAGAGGCGGCGGGTTCCGGTGAAATTCCGGCGAGGTGGTGCTCGCCTTGCTCTGAGAACGGTGTGGCACGGTCAGTGAGGAGAGGGGAGTGAGATGGTGTGAAGAAATCGTGTGGGGGTGGCCTCTATTTATAGTCAAGCGAGGGGACCGTCGGGGCGCACGGTGAGCTTGTCGGGGGCGAGGTTACAGGCGGCTAAAGGCATGGGCAAGGGTAGGGGACGGTGCGGTGTCTCCTGGCGATGCTCAACGACATGTTCTCGAGGCATGGGGCGGTGCGACTTGGTCTGGAACGGGCGGTGCTCTGCGCGGCAAAGGCGGCGTCTTCGACGGCGAGCGGTGGCTGTATGGCACGGGGCGACAAACGGGGATGTCTGGCGGTCTCCTGGGTCGGTGGTGATCGTGTGTGCACGCGGTGAGGGCGGCGCGCGGTCTGTGGACGCTTGTCAAGGGTGGCGCTCTGGCGCATGCTCGGCATGGTCTGGGCGCGGCTTGTGCGCGTGGTCCAGGGCTTGGCAACGCTCGCGGCTGGGACAGGTACTGTCGGTGGACGGTGGGCTGCCTCCCAGACAAGGTTGGCACGGCTAGTTCTTCCTCTAGCCTGCTGTCCACAATGGGGTGGCAAGGTTGGCTTCGGCTGTTCACCATTAATGGCAATGACAAGCTCACAAGGGTGCTAGTCCTTACTTAAACTTCCTAGATGATCTACTGAGCTGGGTGTGAGCTAACTAGGGAACAAGTTAGGCCAATTTTAACACACACTATAGTGTTTGATGTTTGTTTGATTTGTGTCTACAACCTGTTTGATGAAATGGCCGCATGAAATCAAGTTTTGAATTTTGAAATGAATTTTGGTGGGTTTGCTAGATTGGTGTTGGTGAGTCTACAGATGCTTGGGTTTTGAAAGTTGAGCTTGTTTGAGTGGTTTTTGAAGAAGTGAGATCTTCCCATATGATAAAGATTCAATTTTGAATTGTCATTTAAACTATGCATTTGAAAGTTTCTGGATGATCACAAAGTGGGCCTTGATACCTTGTTATGAGTACATTCAAGGGGTGCAAAGATCCAGAAAAGTTTCTGTTAGGTTTTGAAAGTTTGAGACAGCCAAAGTAGGCATGGGAGTTAAATTGGCCAAAATGACCATTCATTTCATATATGTGTTTTGATTTACTTATCTTTAGGAAAAGTGTGGGAAATGTTTTAGATGATGTTTATTTCACCTAAGAAACATTTTACAAGCAATGAAACAAACAAACAAGGTGGGTTTAAAAGAATTCAAAATCAATGCATACACATATGCATGCATTCATAACTTTATTTAGAAAAGTTTTTGTTAACCCTAAATGTGAGGATTAGAATTTGATGATCCAAGTTTAGTATTTTTGGGATGCTACACAAGTCAATCCAAACAAATCATCAAAGGATAATACCATAATACTGCTAAAACAACACATGATTTCTTCAAGGCACACTAAGCAAACTCAATTGGTTGGAACAAGTCATGCTACAACAATAATTACTAAGCATAAGGTCAAAACAACACCAAGCATGACATGCTAAAGTCTAATTCACAGTCAATGCAAGCTCCTCTTGCACTTCCAAGCAATAAATTTCTACTCCTTTCCAACACCAATTGACTTATTTGAAACAACACAGCGAGAACGAGGGTCCAAACTACTTTATTCAAGCAAACTAAACAAACTAAGCAAAGCAAACGAAAACTAAGACGCTCCAAGAACAACACAACAGTGCATGAAACAATAAAATTGAAGTGTCTAGATAGACCTGAGCTTTTTATTGATGAAGAAGGGGATGCCTTGGGCATCCCCAAGCTTTGACGCCTGTACCTCTTAGATATTTCTTGGGGTGACACCGGGGTGGCATCCCAATCTTGAGCTTTTGTCCATTCTTCATCTCATTACATCATTCTCTCTCTACACCTGGAATTTTTCCTTCATATAAAACTTCACACAATCTTCATTAGCAACATTAGTGTATTCAAAAGATAATAGACCTTTAGGCTTAGCTTTGGAACAGAAAGAATTTTCAGTAAAAACACAAGCTACTGTAGCAACTCCTTCAAACAGCTCAATTCCCCAAAAGAGAACTCAAAAAGGAATCAATAAGAAGCAAATGCAAATAATGGCAGAAATATGTCAAAATAGACCAGCAGGTAGAAATCGATTTTTTCAAAAATCTTCTGTTGCTCAAATCAAAAAGTGTTGAACTAACGAAAGTTAGATAACATACTGGGGGATTTATTCGTAAATTTCAGCTCAATCAGACTTACAAAGACTCCTCATGAATTTTTATGGTGGAGGACAGAAATGTGTTTTGGGACAGCAACTCCCCAAATCTTACTTTTCTCTCATTAAAGGTCATTATTGGCACAAAAATCAAACAAAAAGGATAAGGAGAGGTCATTACTGAAGTAATAACTTCCAAGACTCAAGGAAACTCTTTGGTTATCTCCCAACAAGTACTTTTCTTTAACGCCTTTAAGTTAGGCACAAGAAGCAAGAAATCAAGTATTTTCGAATGAGGAAGCATTAACATCAATACTTGCAAAATCTTCAACTATGAGAGGTATCTCATCCAAATGAGTCTTGGAGGATCCCTTCTCATATATCTTTGGTTTACTACTTTCATCAAAAGGATTTTCAGGAACAACCAATCAAAATTCTTTTCACAAGCTTCATGCATTGCAACAAGCTTAAAGGGTATGGGTATCTTGAATTCCTCTCTAGTTTGGTTTTATCTGGAGTACCCACAACATCTACACATGAGCCTAGCATATTAAAACGCTCAAAGACCTTCTTGGCTTCCTTAGCAACATGATGGAACTCTTTTAGTAAAGTTTCAAGAATAAATTCTCTCTTTTCAGCATTCTTTTCTTCTTTAAGTTTTAGGAACAAAATTTGCATCATGGGGTTAAGGCTAACAAACCTAGCCTCCAACATATGAACTAAAGAAGCTACAACAATTTCATAATTAGGAGCAAGCTCTGCTATAGATTTATCCTCAATATCCTCATGCTTGCTAACGTGATTAAAGAGTTCTTCAATATTATCTTTCCCAATTATGGATCCACTACCTATTGAAAGGTCTTTCAGGGTGAACTTGGGGAACAACATGGTGAGCTAGAGCAAGGTAGCAACTAGAGTAGGAACTATTTTTTTGTGTTTTTGAATAGAGAAAGCAAACCAAACTAAACTAATTTTTTTGGAGATTTTGATAAAAATAAGCAAACAAAACCAAGCAAAAGATACTAAGCAAAACAAAAACAAAGTAAAGAGAAAGGTTGAGGTGGACTCCTGATGACGCCCAACACTGTCGTGGGACGCTTCGTTGGAAACCCCAAGAGGAAGGTGTGATGAGCACAACAGCAAGTTTTCCCTTAGTAAGAAACCGAGGTTATCGAACCATTAGGAGGAAGGAAACATCTCAAAGCTGTTGCAAGCAACATGGAAACCTGCACAACACAAACTCAAGACTTTGCCCAACGAATCAGTGAGGTTGTCAAGATCACCGGTTTGCTGTAACAAAGGATTAAACGTATGGTATGGAAGGTAATGGTTTGCAGCAAGTAAACAATTAACAGTGGAAGATATATCAATGGTAAAGATTGGACCGGGGTCCATAGTTCACTAGAGGTGCTCTCCTTAGATAAACAACATGGCATGAAGGGTATACAAATTACAGCAGGGCAATTGACATGAACTGAGCAAGGCATAACAATGCAATACCAGACAAAACGATCCTAAGAGAGTCAATTGGGCAATACAACAAGATACATAGACCGCCATCCAACGGCATCTATGACTAGAAGTCTACCTTCAGGTTATCATCCGAAGCCCCTCCAGTATTAAGTTACAAGCAACAGACAACTGCTTTAAGCAAAGTGTGTAAGATAAATAATCCACTTGTTCCATGAACAAGAGACTGTTGTTTTCTCCCTAGTGGCAACATCACATCTACAACTGAAGAGATTTATGTCACTTCCCTTGGAAACTAGAGGCATGAACCCACAATCGAGCATAAATACCCCCTCTTGGAGTCACTAGCAACTACTTGGCCAAGATAGCTACTTACAACGGAGAGCATGCAAGATCACAAACAACACATACATGATAGAATCAATAAGACAAAACCACTAATCAATCTGACATAGTAATCTCAATATCCGTCGGATCCTCGCAAACACAACATGCATGATTATAAAATAGATTAGATCTTGATCATGAACGGAGCTCACATGATCTATACATGAAAACACAAGGAGGAGATACAACTATCTAGCTACTACATGGACCCGTAGTCCAAGGTGGAACTACTCACGCTTCATATCGGAGAAGAAGGCCTCCGGGATGATCTCCCCTCCGGCAGGGTGCCGGGAAGAACTTCAGATCCCCCGATCTAGGGACGATGGCGGCGGCTACAGACGGTTTCGTGGAGTTTTGATCCCGTACCTAGGGTTTATGCATCGGGGGCTTCTTATAGGCGAAGAGGTGAGGCCGGGAGGTGGCCAGAGGGCCCACACCCTCTCCCAGGCGCGGGATAGGCTTGGTCGCGCCTAGGGGGGTCTGGCCGCCCTGATTCGCTTCTCCGTCTCGTCTTCTGGATTCGTGTCCCTCATGGTAAAATATTGACTTTGTATTTTGTCCCGTCCAATTCCGAGAATATTGATTTTCTGCCTTTTGGAACCAAAAACAGAAGAAAACATGCAACTGGCACTATGGCAACTTGTTAATAGGTTAGTTCCAGAAAAGATATAAAAACACCTCAAAGTGTAGACAAAGCAAAGCAAAGTAGATACTAAACAAGTGCGGTGACCCAGCATACCACTGCATGATGTAGTACACTATAGTCGTTGACATAACACCAATGAAACACCGTTCACTAGTATTACATCCCTCAGAGTAGTACAACAGAAACATAGAAGGTCCAAGACATGACTATAGGTTACAACTCAACTCTTTACACAAGATCCAGAGAACACTCTAGGTTAAAGAGAGAGAAAGAAACTTCTTACGAAGAAGAATCAGTAATAAATAACTCATAGCTACCACATTAAAACTAGTAGCTGAACTACTGGCTTGTATTGCTGTTATTGCAATATTCTACAGAAGTAGGTTCTATGGTTAGAAATTATATTCTTATCTAATCAGCAACTTAGTCTTCACTTGAATTGATGTATACATTGACTTTCTTGACTCCATTGAAGAGCTTTAGCTTTTGATGATGATTCCTGGAGCATAACTTGATGTCGACGCTGTCTATACTGGCTTTAGAACCTAGCAAGGGTTAAGAAGATACTTTGAGTACGAGCGTACTCAGCAAGTCCACTAGAAAAGGAGTGTTTGATGCACTATAACTAAAGCCACAGACCATAGGTCATAGGCAATGCAAATTTTCATAAACATTTCTTCAAAGGTTGATTTTATTCTGAAAAGCTGTGTCCATCAGCCTTCACGGGTTTACCAGAACCTTCATGGGGTTCCTTTCCCGCCGCGTTCGCAGCTCCTTCCCGGAACAGGGAGTAACAAGTTATAGTTCTTACACTCTGCAGAGGTGCGTCACTTTACCCATGAGAGATCTTATCTTTGTTGCACATCCGGGCCACGAAACCGTTCACACTTCCTTGGTGTGAGGCCCAGACTAAGACCCAAGCCAATCACTGCCTTCTCCGCGACCCCGCATGTCTCCTTGGTGTATGCCAGCCCACCTATTGAATTACGGCAATGGCAGTATAGACCGTTCAGATGCCGGAACTATCGTGGGACGTTGGGGGCTCCCACCCATATGCTGCATATCCTCTACGAATTACCAAAAATAATATGCACGCTACGAGTGATAACAGCCACGACCCGCACATCCAGCTCCATGCGAGAGGGAAAAGATACAACTGACTTCTTCGTCCCATTCCAAATCTCATGGTCAACGCGTAATATACGGCGCAAGAATCACTGGCGACATTGGTTGTTAAGTCCTAGATAATATGTTCCTTTACCACCAGAACTCTTATAGTAGGTTATTACCTCATGGTAAATAACCTATAATCACATTATTATGAAAATAGTGTTTTCTGTCCTTTTTCAAATGTAGGTGATGACAACACTGGATTTGTAAAAATACTTTACAGAAAATAATCAAAGGACATGAGCAAGTGTGAACTTGCCTTTTGTGATTGCAAGCTTATGCACTCACGGTCTTCAAGACAATATAAGATCCAATAGCGGAAATCTGCATCATTGGTCCGGTAAGGACTAATGTTTAAAGAAGCAAGATGCTTTTATGCATAAGTAATGTAATGCAAGTTGATAAACGCGAATCCTGGGGATAATGTTGATCTAGGGTTTGGATACTGGAAAGGGTTTCCTTGGAATGTGTTTCCCTTTTAGATTAAGTTTCACACATGTGCTTCTTATTAAGGCTTGTGAGTGTGTGGAAAACAACATGTATTTATACAACAACAAAATACACAGTATGGAATGCTAATCAAGTTTGCTTACATCTTAATTGTTTATCTTCAAGTTTTACTTTGCAGGTAATGTCACTTATAAAGAATTTAAGTATTAACAATCTTATTATACAAGTAAAGTATAAAGTAAAGTGATTAGTTGTTATTTGTTTTTCTGAAGTGGCAAAACGAATAACTTTTGAAGAAGATCTTACTCAATTAGGCAGAAGCATTTAAGCTTTTAAGTTAATCTTATGAGGTGTTCTTTCTAGTTATAGTCTTTTAGTCAGAAAGAATTGTCTTTACTGGAATAATGAAATTAGTAGTATTTGAGACTTATCTATCTTGGGTTTTAACTGGGTTGGTTTGGTATTAATATGCTTTATAACTTAATTATAACAGACCAAAGTTAACTATAAAGCATATAATAAAGTCTTTAGCATTATACTTAAAGCTTGGTAACTATAAGTAACTTTAAGAATGTAGATAGACTTAGGGTGTATTACTTATGATACTTGTATCCTGTTTATTTTATATTGTCTCCTTAGAGTTACTTAAGAATGGCATTACTTCTATTGGAGTAGTGATTTCTTTACATTTTAATGGTATAAAGGAATTTACCTTTCGATAAGGGTGTGGTTAATGTTTGTGAATAAGTAAACAATATTATTTATTACTTATGAACTCACTTATAGTGTTTTGATTTGTTTATAAACTTGTGGTTACAATAAAGGAATAGATTTTATCTCTTTACAAATTATTCTTAGAGATTTTTATTAGATAAGAATTCTTTTATAAAATAATTTATACTTATGTTTGAAAGATAATTTAATAAAGTTGTATTTAAATGGTGTTAAATCATTTTGACTTCATAATATTAGCATTTAAGATTAATACTATTTATTACATTTAATTGGTTAATTTAGGAAATATTAACAAATTTTATTTGTTATTTTATGAATTATTAACTAAAGAAATAGGTTTAAATTCAAGTTATTAAAGTGTTTAACTTTTTATTTAACTTAAAAATGGAATATCACATTTTTAACATGTAGGTATTATTTTTGTGATCATTTTGGTATATTACATTTATTTTTGTGATTTATAAATAATAAGATATGATTTTAATAAGGTTTATTACTTCATAAATACTTAATAAATAATAAATATTTAATTAAGAGGAATAATAATGCATGATTATAGTTTTAAACTCTAATTCTTATTTTCCTAAGATTTTTAGTATTTTATTTATATTTTTAACATTTCCCATTATTAAAATATTAATTATCAAAGTATTAAAACTTTATAAAGTTTTTATTAAATAATATTTATTTAAATAATCATCATAATAATATTTAGTAATAGTTTTAAGTTGTAGATTTTATTTTTCTAAACCTTTTCATATATTATATGTATTTTTCTGATTTATAAAACAAAAGATATCAAATTTACAAGATTTAATCATTTTATGAATTTCTTAATTAAATAACTAAATGTGTTTATTAGGTAATGCTGATGTCAGCATAGACTGAAGGGTTTTTCTCACCAGAACCTAATCTACCCCCAGTCACTGACTGGTGGGACCTATTGCCATGTCATTTTTATTGTATTTATTCATTACAGAATTATTACTGAAAGAAATAAATGATAAAGAAAATTTAAATATGACATCACCATGACATCATGGTGAAATCATCAATGGGGAATCCTCACAGTAGCCTTAGATTCTACGGATTTGCTGGTTGCGCGAGTTGGTGCTAGGGCCTATCAAGAAGAGGACGTCGCGGTGAACCTTATAGTGGCGGCGCCTCCTTGAAATGGCTACTGGTGACGATGGCACAACGACGGCGAGCGGCGGCGGCGTCGGTCTCTCGCGGGGAGGTAGATTCAGAGAGAGAGAGAGAGAGAGAGAAAACGGAAAAGTGCTTGAGCACCGATGGCTCACCAAGAGCATGATGGTGGTGGTGCCGAGGCAAGGCGAGCACGGGGAACGCCGAAATCGAGGAAGGAAGCGGTGGTCGGAGCTCGGGAAGGCGGTGTCCTTGTTGACGATTGGGAGCTTCCCGCGTCGATTCCTCATGCGAGGCTGCTCACCGCGGCGAGGTGAAGCTTCCAGGAGCCACGATGAGGCTCGGGGCGGCCGGAGACGGCAGGGCTCGACGGCGTCTGAGAGCTCTGGAGTTAGGGTTTGCGCGCTGGAGAAGGAAGGAGAGGAAATGGCATGTTAGCGTTCGTACTTGGCGAGACAGAGGGTCTTGTAGGCGATGGCAGGCTGCGGCTCGAATCCTGGCGCACGCTGGCACGACGGAGCTCGACAGCGAGCTACTTGCTCGATCTGTCGGCGAGGAGGATGATGGGGAAAAAGACAACGAAGGGGTACGGTCTCTTGGCGGGCTGATGCTAGGCCAGATGGGCTGCAGTGTGGCGCGTGTGAGCGACGAGTAAGCAAGAGAGGAGATGGGCCATGGGCCAGATTGGATGTTTCCCTTATTTTTTTCCTGGTTCAATTTCTTTTCCAATTTCTGTTTTGTTTTTAGCTTTGAATTTCAGCAATGATTTTTACCTATCTTCATGGAATTTTATTTGCTGAACATTTGCAGCAACAATAAAGTTATTAAGAATCCATTTGTGAACTTTTACTATGTATTGTGATATTTTCTTATTTTCTTTATATATATATTCTTTTCTATAACATTGTTTTCACTTTTATGAGAAGTAATTAAATGTTAAAATGTTCAATAATATCCATAGGGTTTATTTATAGGTATTTAATCACATAGTATAGGATAGAATTGTTTATACTATTGTATCCCCACTTATTCCATGCTCATATGGGATGAGTGGTTAGAGAAATGAATTAAAGATTTTGTCTTATGATTATATATAGAATATTTATGAGATGTTGATGGGAAAACTTATTAATAAGTTTAAAATTCTAAATTGTACTTACTCACCCTAGGGTTTAAGGTACTTACTATACTTATTTTCTTTTATTGATGTGAATAATGATTAAGGGTCAATCACATTGTCTTTATGTTTGTGATCTTTAATAACATCACCATTCAAAATAAAATAGTGGAATTGTTTTCTAGGATAACTTATGAGAAACAATTAATAAAGATGGTTCCTAAGCACCTATGATGATGATGGTTCAAAGATGATAGAGATATGCTTAGGTGATTTGATATAATAAATATTTTTATGAAGCTTCGGGTAAGTAGGATGATAGATCAATCATAGAGAGTGGATATTAGATTTAGGGTTTAGTGCTTAACAAGGATTCCTATGTTCCATACTTTATAATTCAAGACTTCTGGTTAAGGAATTCCTTTCCTAGATATATTACTTCTCTATATCCATCATCATGTGTTAACATGATGAACTTTGCTTCACAAGAATATTCTTATCTACCTTTTATGCTTCTAAAGCCATTTATAAATCCAATGAGCTTGTCATTAAAGCCTTTTCATAACCTTCTCATATTCTCCCTTAAGCATCCTTCACTAATATCACTTCAATAGATGTATGCATCAAATCCTACTTCACCTCAAGTGCTTAGTATTTCCAAAGTGGAAAATACTCTTTCTTTAATTCAATGTTGCTCTAACATCATTTTAATCATACTATCTTGTCTCTACTTGACTCCAATATATAACATTCCAACCTCACATTATATTAATGTGACTTGTAATGACTAATCTAGGATAATATATTTATACTATGTTTCAATCATGTTTTATCCACCAATGTCACTTATACATGGTATAAGCATTAAATATTGGTGAGTAAGGCATGATCATTATGATCCTTTGATCCTTTATGGTTCAGGTTTCCAGTTGACTAAACAAGGCTTCATCAATACAACACTACAGTTGTATTCTAATTATCTTCTGTTTAGCTCTATTGGATTAAGAGATATAATTCATTGACTATACCTACTTGATCCAATAGGACTACTCCTGGTACTATCTGTAGACTTCATTCTTGTAATCTTCTTTGTTACCATATTGATTTGATTTCCTCAAATCACTCCAATCCTATAGATGACATCTAGAACTAGCATCACTACTTACCTCTTCTGACTTATTTCTTTATAAGCCTTAAGTGAATGCTATAATAAGGACAAGAGTTGATAGGTTAAGAATTGGTAAATCAATAGTTGATTACTCAACATTGATGAACAATAGATATTGAGATAGGATTCAATAGAGATGATAAAGATTGATATGGAAAGAAAGATTTATGGTGAATGATCTTGACTTGGTTTCTTTCCTACTCAATCTCACTAAAAAGTAAAAGTTAGGTATTTCCATGATACACATGGTATAAGTAGATAAGTTTAAGATATAGTTGTTACATTCTTATTATTTGCGTTATATCCTTAACTTGGTACTCATGAGTGATTATAATGAATACTATGATATAATCACCTAAGGATCAAATATAAATCATTAAGTAATGTATTAGGGTTTAGTTTTATTCCATTTGACCTACCCTTAGATCAAATCATGTTTACCCAAAATAAGGTGTTAGCAAAGGTCATATTGAAACTTATCGCAGTCAACTTGATGATCTACTTCAATTCCATCAAGTTAAGAGAAGCTTCAATCACTCTGACAATTTTTTATTTAAAAGCGCGAAAATTATTCACATTTTCTATGCATGAATGCAATGCACATATCTGTGTTCAGCTTATTTCTAAGCTCTAATGCTGGGATGTTACAACAAGCATGGAGCATCAAAAATTATAGATACGTTTCTGACGTATCAAGCATCCCCAAGCTTAACTCCTGCTCGTCCTTGAGTAGGTAAGTGATAAAAAGAATAACTTTTGAGGTGACATGCACCATCAAAACCAAGATCAAACCATTTGCAAGCATTGAAAGTTGGGATCAAAGAATTCTAAACATGTGCATGAAAGATGTAGTTCTAACAATAGGAGAAATTAACTATGCATGCAACATGAAAGGCTACAAACGAAGATCATGAATAACATGCATTGAAAAACGTTTGTTTGTTTCACATACAGAAAACATGGCATAGTGTCAATCAGCTTGTCCCTCATAGAGTAGCAAATAAATGCATAGGACACCTTCAAAGTTCACAAGGGTGAATAGAAACAAATAGCACAAGAACAAGTAATATCGCTGTATGCATCAATCAATAAGCTTTGGGACACTGCACACATAATGACAACTATGCTCTCTTAATGGTGACTAAAGGTAGAAGGTGGAGACTCAAATAATAGTGGAAGAAAGGCCCTTTATAAAGGGAAGCAGGGATTTCAAGTTACAAAAAGAGCTTCCAAAAATTATGGTACTTGTTAGCTTTCAGCCCTCATTGCCCCTATCATAAGCATCTTGAAGTGATTAAGGCTAAAGTGAACAAACTATGGAGTATATGTTTGACAAAGTATAAGTTGGAAATCTCAAGTCCCTTGAATACGAGGGCCACAACTCATGCTAGTCAACTTCAGTCACCATGCATAGTAATTTATAGTGGACACTTTGGAATAACTGGGTTTCTTGGGAGTTGGAAGCATGAGTAGAGCTTACTCATACAAGTGGAGGCTAGCAAAAGACTGGGAGCAACCAACTAACAGAGCATAATTGCCATAATCATGCAGAGCAACAAAGCATTACTAATCGAAGCATAGAGTGGTACTACAAGTCAAGGACTAAATAATCATAGAGGCTATGGTGACTTGTAATAGTCATAACATGGTGTGGGCATGTGCCAAGTCAACCCAAACAAAGCGTCAAAGGATAATACCACAATACTATGCTTTTGTATGCTAAAACAACACATGATTTCTTCAAGGCACACTAAGCAAACTCAATTGGTTGGAACAAGTCATGCTACAACAATAATTACTTAGCATAAGGTCAAAACAACACCTAGCATGACATGCTAAAGTCTAATTCATAGTCAATGCAAGCTCCTCTTGCACTTTCAAGCAGGAACTTCCTACTCATTTCCAACACCAAGCAACTTATTTGAAACAACACAGCGAGAATGGGGGTACAAACTACTTTTTTCAATAAAACTAAACAAACTAGGCAAAGCAAACAAAAACTAAGACACTCCAAGAACAACACAATTGTGCATGAAACAATAAAAACGAAGTGTCTAGACAGACCTGAGCTTTTTATTGATGAAGAAGGGGATGCCTTGGGCATCCCCAAGCTTTGATGCTTGTACCTCTTGGATATTTATTGGGGTGACACCATGGTGGCATCCCTAAGCTTGATCTTTTTTCCATGCTTCATCTCATTACATCATTCTCTCTTTACACCTGAATTTTTTCCTTCATACAAAACTTTACACAATCTTCATTAGCAACATTAGTGTATTAAAAGGATAATAGACCTTTAGGAAAAGCTTTGGAACAGCAAAACTTTTCACTAAAAACACAAGCTACTGTAGCAACTCCTTAAAAAATCTCAATTCCCTAAAAGAGAACTCAAAAAGGAATCAATAAGAAGCAAATCCAAATAATGGCAGAAATCTATCAAAACAGACCAGCAGGTAGAAACCAATTTTTCCAAAAATATTATGTTAATCAAATAAAAAAGTATTGAACTAATGGAAGTTATCTAACATACTGGAGAATTTATTCGTAAATTTTCAGCTCAATCCGAGTTACAGATACTCCTCACAAATTTTTATGGTGGAGGACAGAAATCTGTTTCAGGACAGCAACTGCCCAAATCTTACTTCCATCTCACTAGAGGTTATTCTTGGCACAAAAAGCAAACAAAAAGGATAAGGAGAGGTCATTACAGAAGTTATAACTTCCAAGACGCAAGAAAACTCTTGGGTTATCTCCCAACAAGTACTTTTATTTAACGCCTTTAAGTTAGGCTTGATAGTTTGAGAAGATGCTCACATAAGAAATATGAATTGAAGTAAGAGCATCAATAAGAAAATTCAAAACACATTTAAGTCTGACCCACTTCCTATGCATAGGAATCTTGTAAAGAAACAAGTCATGAAAGCACATAGCAACAAGCATAGGAAAGCAAAACAAGTGCAACTTCAATATTTTCAACATAAAGAGGGGAAACTTAATATTGTTGAGATACATAAGACCATGTTTCCCTCTTTCATAATAACTTTCAGTTGCATCATGAATAAAATTAACAATATAATTATCACATAAGGCATGCTTTTCATGATCTACAAACACATAAGTTCTATCAAGCTCAAAAATAGTGGGATTAAAACCTTCAAACCCACTTTTAACAATTTTATAACAAGAAGACTGATCATTCAATATAGGACCATCATATAGAGCTTTATCATAAACGTTTTCTAAGAAAAACTCCTTATCACCATGCATTTTGAGGTTAGGCACAAATATAGGATTATCATAGATAACAAGAGCATAACTATTATCACAAGTTTTACCCATAACAGATATTTCAAAAGAATCCACAAGAACATAACATTCATCCTCCTTTGGTAAACATGGGGGACAATCAAATAATGTAAGAGGTAAAGAGTTACTCTCATTAGGAGGTAGACATGGGTAGATCCATTCTTCCTCCTCTTGACCATCACTCTCCTCCTCTTTTTCATCTAATGAGCTTTCAGTTTCAACAATTTCTTCTTCCATAGGCTCCTGCAAGGCATTAGTCTCTTCCATTTGTGGAAAGCGCCTATTAAAATATTCAAGAATATAGCCATTTTCTTCCTTGTAATTATCTAAGCAAAATTTGAGTATCTCAAAAACCTCATGTTCATAAGGTGCATCATCAGTATTTTCAAGCAAACTGGCAAGTTCAAATGCACCCTCGAAGACAATAAATTCTTCAATTTGTTCCACATCATAAAATTCATAATTTGCTTTAACATAAGAAGATATGGTAACATCATCATTATACTCATATTGAAAAGGCAGGTGTTTATACCTCCTACAGCAACAAGATTTATCAAAGCAATAAGTAACATTATAAGTAGAGTACACGTCTCTAGAAATAGTATTCAACTTATCAATTTGTTCCCATAAGTGTATCCCTTTTTGTGACAAATGGTGTTCCTTATAATATACTTTTGTTCTTCCGTGAACCCACCTTGCCAATAAGAACTAGTTTCAAAGAAACCATCCATTGATAGAAAGCATGACCAAGCAAGGCAACAACAGACCAACAACTAGAGTAGGAACTGATATTTTTGCGTTTTTTAATAAAAAAGCAAACCAAACTAGACTATTTTTTGGGTTTTTTTTTGAAAAGAGGCAAACAAAACCAAGCAGAAGAAACTAAGCGAACTAAAAACAAAGTAAAGAGAAAGGAAGTGGAGGACTCCCCTTGTGAAGACGTCCTTAGCCTCCCCGGAAACGGCGCCAGAAAATAGCTTGATGACGCCCAACACTATCGTGGAACGCTTCGTTGGAAACCCAAGAGGAAGGTGCGATGAGCACAACAGCAAGTTTTCCCTCAGTAAGAAACCTAGGTTATCGAACCAGTAGGAGGAAGGAAAGGTCTCAAAGGTGTTGCAAGCAACATGGAAACCTACACAACACAAACTCAAGACTTTGCCCAACGAATCAGTGACGTTGTTAAGCTCACCGGTTTGCTGTAACAAAGGATTAAACATATGGTGTGGAAGGTAATGGTTTGCAGCAAGTAAACAAGTAACAGTGCAAGATGTATATATGGTAAAGATTGGACCGGGGTCCATGGTTCACTAGAGGTGCTCTCCTTAGATGAACAACATGGCATGAAGGGTAAACAAATTACAGTAGGGCAATTGACAGGAACTGAGCAAGGCATAACAATGCAATACTAGACAAAAAGATCCTATGAGATTCGATTGGGCAATACAACAAGATACATAGACCTCCATCCAACTACATCTATGACTAGAAGTCCACTTTCAGGTTATCATCTGAACCCCCTCCAGTATTAAGTTGCAAGCAACAGACAACTTCTATAAGCAAACTGTGTAAGGTAAATAATCCACTTGTTCCATGAACAAGAGACCTTTGTTTTCTCCCTAGTAGAAACAACAAATATACAACCGAAGAGATTTCTGTCACTTCCCTTGGAAACTAGAGGCATGAACCCACTATCAAGCATAAATACACCCTCTTGGAGTCACTAGCAACTACTTGGCCAAGATAGCTACTAACAACAGAGAGCATGCAAGATCACAAACAACATAGACATGATAGAATCATAAAGACAAAACCATTAATCAATCTGACATAGTAATCTCAATATCCATCGGATCCCCGCAAACACAACATGCATGATTACAAATAGATTAGATCTTGATCATGAACGGAGCTCACAAGATATATACATGAAAGCACAAAGGAGGAGATACAACCATATAGCTACTACATGGACCCATAGTCCAAGGTGGAACTACTCACGCATCATACCGGAGAGAAGGCCTCCGGGATGATCTCCGCTCTGGCAGGGTGCCGGGAAGAACTTCAGATCCCCCTGATCTAGGGACGATGGCGGCGACTACAGACGGTTTCGTGGAGTTTTGATCCCATACCTAGGGTTTCTGCATCGGGGGCTTCTTATAGGCGAAGAGGCGAGGCCGGGAGGCGGCCAGAGGGTCCACACCCTCCCCAGGCATGGGCCAGGCTTGGCCGCGCCTAGGGGTGTCTGGCCGCCCTGGTTCGCTTCTCCGTCTCGTCTTATGGATTCGTGTCCCTCATGGTAAAATATTGACTTTGGCTTTTGTCCCGTCCAATTCCAAGAATATTGATTTTCTGCCTTTTTGGAACCAAAAACAGAAGAAAACAGACAACTGTCGCTATGGCAACTTGTTAATAGGTTAGTTCCAGAAAAGATATAAAAACATCTCAAAGTGTAGACAAAGCAAAGCAAAGTAGAGACTAAACAAGCATGGAGCATAAAAAATTATATATGATTCCGACGTATCAACACTCCTTGTGAAGACATCCTTAGCCTCCCCGGCAACGGCGCCAGATAAACTTGATGGCTGATACGTCAGAAACATATCTATAATTTTTGATGTTCCATGCTTGTTTAGTATCTACTTTGCTTTGCCTTGTCTACACTTTGAGGTGTTTTTATATGTTTTCTGGAACTAACCTATTAACAAGTTGCCACAGTTCCAGTTGCCTATTTTCATCTGTTTTTGGTTCCAGAAATGCACAAAATCAATATTCTCGGAATTGGATGGGACAAAATCCAAAGTCAATATTTTACCGTGGGCGACACGAATCCAGAAGACGAGACGGAGAGGCGAGCCAGGACGGCCAGACCCCACCTAGCGGCAGCCAAGGTGAGCCCGCGCCTAGGCAGGGTGTGGGCCCCCTGTTCGCCTCCCAGCCTCGCCTCTTTGCCTATAAGAAGCCCCCGATGCAGAAACCCAAGGCACCCAATAAAAACTCCACGAAATCTTCTGTGGCCGCCGCCACCATCGTCCCTAGATCGGGGGGGATCTGAAGTTCTTCCCGGCACCATGCCAGAGGGGAGATCATCCCAGAGGCCTTCTTCTCTGGTATGAAGCGTGAGTACTTCCACCTTGGACTACGGGTCCATGTAGTAGCTAGATGGTTGTATCTCCGCCTTATGATTTCATGTATAGATCTTGTGAGATCCGTTCATGATCAAGATCTAATCTATTTGTAATCATGCATGTTATGTTTGCGGGGATCCGATGGATATTGAGATTACTATGTCAGATTGATTAATGGTTTTGTCCTATGATTCTATCATGTCTGTGTTGTTTGTGAGCTTGCATGCTCTCCGTTGTTAGTTGCTATCTTGGACAAGTAGTTGCTAGTGACTCCAAAAGGGGGTATTTATGCTCGATAGTGGGTTCATGCCTCTATTTAATCTAAGGGAAGTGATAGAAATATCTAAGGATGTAGATGTGTTGTTGCCACTAGGGAGAAAACAACGGTATCTTGTTCATGGAACAAGTGGATTGTTTACCTTACAAACTTTGCTTAAAGCAGTTGTCTATTGCTTGCAACTTAATACTGTAGGGGGTTCGGATGATACTTATAGTCATAGATGTAGTTGGATGGTGGTCTATGTATATTGTTGTATTGCCCAATCGAATCTCATAGGATCTTTTTGTTTGGTATTGCATTTTTATGCCTAGCTCAGTTCCTGTCAATTGTCCTGCTGTAATTTGTTTACCCTTCATGCCATGTTGTTTATCTAAGGAGAGCACCTCTAGTGAACTATGGACCCTGGTCCAATCTTTACCATTGATACATCTTCCACTATTAATTGTTTACTTGTTGCAAACCAAATCCTTTGTTACAGCAAACCGGTGAGCTTGACAACCTCACTAATTCGTTGGGGCAAAGTCTTGAGTTTATGTTGTGTAGGTTTCCATGTTGCTTGCAACACATGTGTGACGTTTCCTTCCTCCTACTTGTAGGGTTCGCAGCATAGAAAACAAAAAATTTCCTACGATGGGAACAACTATGTACCAAGATCTATCTACTAGATACAAACAACAGGCGGATGTATATCTGTAGAGAACATACCCTTGAATACCGACAAAGCTTAACGAGTTAAACTCGTGGTTGATGTATACGATCTCTTGTCGATCTCAAGATCGAGAGGAAGTCCTAGCACCGCAAATCAGCAGCGCATCCGTGCTCGCACACACGTCCGAGGCACCGAGCAACCTCCGCCTCCTCGCTCCAGCGATGCAGCGGAAGCACAACTCTTTCTTGCCAATATCCACCGGGAACATGTATCTCGCTAGTCCGAGACCATGGGGGATAAATTCTAGAGGGGGAGAGAGATCCTTCACGAGGAGGTGTGAGTGAGAGAGAGGAGAGGGTGCCTTTTATAGGAGGAGGGGGCACCCAAGGGGGTGGCCGCCGGCCATGGGGGCTCCCCCCTCCCCTCCTTCATTCATGTGGGTGGACACTCCACTCACAAAAATCTCTTCAATTTCCTCCACTCAAAATCCCACTCAAAATTGCTATTAATCCAGCAAATTTAATGCAAACTCTCATTAAATAAAACTCCTTTTATTTATTCAGAATTTTGTCAATTACTATAAGGGTCCCAACCTTTAAATAAGGTAGAGTCCCCTGTGTTTACAATGCTAGTCCCTGGATCAATAGCTAGCATCCACAGTTAAGATGTAATACCAAGAAACAAAGGTCATAATATAACTTTATAACCAGGAATAACATAATTTTATTACATCTTACATAGCTCATTTGGATAATACATTTTAGCGGAATAACTATAAGCATGGGGTCCTTCATCTTCAAATTGCCACAGGCAGACATGTTGGTTGTAGACTTTGTAATCCTAATCAATCTATCTTCACTAAAATCAATCAAACCTGCAACATTACAAGTTACAGCCACAAGGGTCAATACATTTGAATTGTATTGGCAAGTTTCACTACTAAGTAGAATACAAGTGGATCCTATCATTACATGCATTTTTGGCTAAGTAGGGTTTAAGGCTCATTTGCAGAAAGCAATACTTTATCCTATCTTTTTCAAAATGGTTTTGATCTTTTGTCAAATCTCTTTATCAAAATCCTTTGAACTCCTTGGTATCCCCAAGTATTCAAAGTCCTTGTCAAAAATCTCTTGAGCTCCTTGGTAACCCCAAGTACTTCAAGTTTTTATCAAAATCCCTTGAGCTCCTTGGTAACCCCAAGTGCATCAAGTTTTCATCAAAATCTCTTGAGCTCCTTGGTATCCCCAAGTGCATCAAGTCTTTTGTTATCACTTAGAAAGTTTTGCTTTTAGAAATTGGAATGTCGAGATTTCCCATAGCTTCAAGCTTTAGTTGCTCAGTATTGTCCATAACCAGGGACACGGCTAAGTACTTAGATTTTTATTATCTTCTGCAGAAGTAGTACACTTTACCCACATGTCACAATCTCATCTTTTTGCCACCAGTGGCCACTGGATTGGTGCTCACCAAGATGGAGTACCAGCAGATTGAGAATGTGACGAAGTCTTTCCATAGGGTCCTCCCATACACCATTGCTAGCTTGTCTTCAATACCCATGTAGGATTCCAGGTCCTCATGTCCAGTAACCTGAAGACAACGCATGGGTCTTCCCAATGTAGTTGACTAAGCCAGAGCCATAAATAGCATGTGGTTGCACACGAAAGCCACAATTGGAGAAACATGTTTAATCTCTAAGTTTCCTGGGTGGTTTCCCTTTGGAGCACAACACAAAGTGATTGCCATATACATGGTTCCTTTTGTTGCCACCTTCTCCAAAACTCAAAGTCCTTGTCCACCCAGGTGGTTCATTGAGTCCTTGTTTTATTATGTAAAAACACAAGTCCTTTTCTCAACTTCATAAAATCTCAACATGTAACTCTTTTCAAAATATGGCATGGCTAAGCATGTAACAACTACATTGTTTTCATTAAGGAATGTATAGGGTATCCTATTAGGATTTAGCATAGCATAAATATAGAAATTCTTTTCATGCATGTTTCAAAATCCACTAAGTATAATGAAAATAGTAGGACTTTAGATGATAGTATCACTTTCCTTTTGGTAGGGAATGTTGGTTCACTCCTTGATCTTGCTAGTCTCACACTTTTCTAACTTCACTACAATCAATCAAGCAAACACAATATCAACTAGCATTCCAAACCAATAATCAATCAAACAATTCACACACATAAAACAATGGGATCTAAGTCATGCATGCAAGCATGCATAAGTTAGTTTTATTTGCAAAGATGGTTTCTACTAGGCTCTAAACTTTGTAAGATTCAAAGTGGTCATTTTCCAAAGTGGCAAAGTCATTTTCAAAAGAATTTTGGTCTAAAACCATTTTAAATCCATTCATTATTTTATGTGGTGGAAAATGTTTTTATCAAATCAAAAACTTTAAGTCTTTCACCAAATAAGTATCTAATTCTCAAACTTTGGTGTTTGGTCAGTAGGTTGGTTTCAAATCATTTTTCCAAAGTTTTTACTCCAAAGTCATTTCCATAGCAAAATCTTTATTTTTATTTGGCTAGAAATGGGCTAAATTAATTAATCCATCCTAAACTTCACCAAATTCATTTTTAAAACCATGGGTTGGTTCCTAGGGTCAGTAAGTTCACAACAAACCAATTTGCAATCAACCTCAAAAACATTTTTGAATAATTTTTCTAATCTAAACAAGCATACAAATGTTTCTGCAAAAACAAACAGTCTAACAGATACTATTTACTAAACAAATTGCATGGTTGACTAGGGTTTGTTCCACTGATTCCAACGATATAAAGTTTGTAATTTTTGGACGTGTGGATCAAAAGTTGTGCAATTTATAAAATTGGAAATCTAATAGATCAAATCTGTCTTTCAAATCAACTACAGGCCACGTGGTGCAATCCTATTGGTCAAAAACGTTTCATTCGGATCGACTACTCTGGTGCGTTGGATCAAGTCAGATCGTGCGGCACAGGATCACTCGTACCCCTTCGGCTAAGGATCTATCGTGGCGCTTGGATCATCATCTAACGGTGTACAACGTGCCAGCCATAGATGGGCGGCGCTGCGGTGGCTACTGGCGGCGGAGCGGCCAGATGGTGGCGGTGCCGGTGATACAGGAAGCAAAGGAAGGTGGGGAGATGCTCACAGTGATCGCAGGGCGACGCCGAAGCTCAACGTGGAGTCGTCTTGGCAAGGGGTGCACGTGACTGTCCTTAATTGCTCGCCGGAGATGAGCTGGGCTTCGGGCGGCTCTAGAGGTCGTCGAGGGCGAGGATAGGGGACACCCTAGGACGAAAGGGAGACACCGTTAGGTTCGCAAGAGCATGGCGATCATTATCGTGTCCACGGGAAAGAGAGGGGAGGTCTGGTTTACCTGGGAGACGTCGCCGTAGTTGGAGACAGACAGCGGCGCTGGCTCGGGGTGACGTTGTCGAGCTTGCAGAGCTCGCGCGGGTGAGCTGGTGATGCGAAAAGGTGCGCCAGGGCTTGGGTAGTATGCGAGTGTCGTCAAGGAGGCGAGGAGTGGCAGGACACGGCCGAAATCGAGGGAAGAGTTCGTCGGTGGCAGTGAGAGGGCGAGATCGATTCAGGGCAGCCTGGGGGCAGAGAGCGGGAGGGCGCGAGGGGAAACGAAGAGGAGACGCAGGTGGTTAAATGGGCGTGGTCGCGGGCTGGATTAATGCGGCCATTTACGCGAATTGATCGCCGGCGTTACCTGCTGCAACGGCCGGGCGTCGTCAGCGCGAGGAAGAAGGTGAGCTGGAGGGGTGGGGTCGGTTGGTCAGTGAGAAAGGTAGTGAGGGGGAGGGTCCACCGGTCAGCTTCTGTGCGGGTGCGAGACTGCGTGTAGAAAACGTTTCGCTGGGTGGTGTTGGTGGGCTGGAGTTGGGCCTAGACTGGGCTGCTGGGTTGGGTCGACCAGATTCATATTTTTTTTCCAGTTCTGAATCTTTTTCTTTTTCCAAATCAATTTCTGTTTTGAAATTTCAAACAACAATTCAAGTATTCAAATAAATTCAAACATTCACCAAACAATGCAATTGAATTTGGTTCTGTTTCACAACAAAAACCAAAGTCTTAAAATAATATTTTTATTTTAGGGTCCATTATTAATTAAATAAATAGACCTTGTTTAATAATCAAAATAGATTTTGTTTTATTTAAAAACCTCCATTTGAAACAATCTATTTTCAAAACCAAATCAGTAGGTTTTATTTGAAAATACAAAATACTTGGAAAACTTATTTGAATTAAATAAATAAGTTTTGATGGTTAATTAAAATAGTAAAACCTTTATTTATAAAACTTGGATATTAAACCTTATTATTTTATTTTAAACCTTTACTATTTTTATTAAAACAAAATGTTTTATTTCAAATGCTTGACAAAGGTTTATTTTGGTTCCATGAAACAATCTTTTTTATAAATCTACCTTTTCTTTTGAAAACCAAATCTTTTATTAAAGGATCCAAAATAGTAATTCCAAATATTTTTATTTTCCTTTATTAAATGTTTATCTTTTTAAATCCCTTTAGGATTTATTTGATCCAATTTGGTTTGAAGGTTTCCAATTGGATTCAAAAAGTTTCTTCTCACCCTGAAAATTCAACAAAGTTTTATTTTATTCATTTATTTTTCACATTACAAGATTTGGAAAATCTTGGGATGTGACAGGCTACCACCCTTAAAATAAATCTCGTCCCGAGATTTGGGGAAGGCTAGGGTTACAAGTAGGCTCAAAACATCTAGGGTTCTACCACCCTTAAAAATTTCAAACAAAATTACATATTGGCTTGCTTGGGATCCTGGGGAACTTTTCTGGGCAAACATTTGCATTGTGTCCTTTGTTTCCATACTTGAATCATGGGCCAAGATTGAGTTTCTCCATAGGCTTGCTCAACTTGTTCTTCATATTTTCTGGACAGTTGCTTGCATAATGTCCTGGGTTCTTGCAATTGAAACAGTGGATATCTTTGAGTTCTTTACGTGTCTCTTGTGGACAAGTTGCCACATAATGGCCTAGCTCTTTGCAGTTGTTGCACATCACTTGGCTAATTTCCTTATTCTTCTGGTTCTCTGGGCATTCACTGGAATAGTGTCCCATTTCTTTACATTTATGACATTGCACATGGCTTTTGTCCTTCTTTTGCTTTTTGGGTTTCTCCAAAGCTAGGAGTGCATCTAGTTCATGTTGTTCATATGTTATCTGATAGGTAGGAATGTCTACATGTTTCCTGGGCCTTCTTTTACTCTTCACAAGCCCTTTCTTTGGTCCTTTGAATTGGGTTGTTTTGTTTGGAGGTATAAGTGGACCTTTTCCTTTGTCATCAACCTTCTTGGTAGACTTGGATCCTTCTTGATGGTTTACAATCATTTGTTGCACTCCACCTTGTTTCCTTTGTTCAACAATGGAATAGATGGGGCATTGGATAGGAACATGGTTGTTTCCTTCACATAGGTAGCAAGTAGCTTGAGAGGTGGGACATCGGCCAACAGGATGTTTCTCTTCAAAGTTGGGGCATTGATCTCCATGCTCCTTGGAAGTATGATCCTTGTCTCCACAAATAATGCAAGCTGGGGCTCCATCTAGAATAACATTTCTGCCATCCCTGTTGTCACAAACTCTTTTGGAATAGCTTTCTTCCATTTTGATCATTTGATCAGTCACCCTAAGCATCAGTTGGCCTTGAGTTTCCAAAAATCCTTGCAGGGTTGGATCTTCTCCACTAGTGTTGGCTATGAATTGAGCTGTCACTTGGTTCAACTGGTGTTGGGTTGCTATGAGCTCTTTCATGCTGTCCTCTTGGTTGGTGTTGGTGCCATCAACCTTGATGTTGGAGTCTCCTGGAGTAGTCATCTGTTTGGGTTGAAGGGAGATTAGAATAGGCAAAAGATTTTCTAAGGAAATAATTCTAATCACACACATCACAATTCACACATGCAATGTGCAAGCATTCACAAACAACTTTTCACTCAAACAACAAAGTTCAAGCATCTACTTGGGCAACAAAATATTTTTGTTACACCACATAAGTTGGTGTGTTTGACTTAACTAAAATATGGTGGTCCATCTATATGGTTCACTTGTGATCTTTCCTTCCTTCATGATTCTTCTTGTATGAGATCATGGTTTCCTTGAGAAAAACTCTTAGTCACAAACTTGAAAGGTGATGTTAGCTCCTTCTAACTTTTGCATTCCCTTAGTCTCTAAATCTTGAGCAAGATTTCCTTGTCTCACTTGTAGTCCTTAGTGGTATCCAAGTTGGAAGTCCTTGGTGAATATGCTGAAGATGTTGAATTCATTAGATTTGAAGAAGTTGAAGTCATTAGAGTTGAAGAAATTGAAGTCATTAGAGTTGAAGAAGTCCTTTGCACATGGTGTAGTCCTTGGCCATGGGGTAGGTTTTTCCATCAAGTTGAAATAGAAGAAATGTAGAGTTGAAACCAAAATGGTTGAGGAAAGAGTTTACAAGTTTGTTTTGTAAATAAGTTTTTGGAACAAATACAACTCCTATTTCTCTAAGGGTTTTTGTCCAATCCTAGGTTTACAAATCCTACATGCAACACAATGCTCTGATACCATCTTTAAGGGTCCCAACCTTTAAATAAGGTAGAGTCCCCTGTGTTTACAATGCTAGTCCCTGGATCAATAGCTAGCATCCACAGTTAAGATGTAATACCAAGAAACAAAGGTCATAATATAACTTTATAACCAGGAATAACATAATTTTATTACATCTTACATAGCTCATTTGGCTAATACATTTTATTACAGCGGAATAACTATAAGCATGGGGTCCTTCATCTTCAAATTGCCACAGGCAGACATGTTGGTTGTAGACTTTGTAATCCTAATCAATCTATCTTCACTAAAATCAATCAAACCTGCAACATTACAAGTTACAGCCACAAGGGTCAATACATTTGAATTGTATTGTCAAGTTTCACTACTAAGTAGAATACAAGTGGATCCTATCATTACATGCATTTTTGGCTAAGTAGGGTTTAAGGCTCATTTGCAGAAAGCAATACTTTATCCTATCTTTTTCAAAATGGTTTTGATCTTTTGTCAAATCTCTTTATCAAAATCCTTTGAACTCCTTGGTATCCCCAAGTATTCAAAGTCCTTGTCAAAAATCTCTTGAGCTCCTTGGTAACCCCAAGTACTTCAAGTTTTTATCAAAATCCCTTGAGCTCCTTGGTAACCCCAAGTGCATCAAGTTTTCATCAAAATCTCTTGAGCTCCTTGGTACCCCCAAGTGCATCAAGTCTTTTGTTATCACTTAGAAAGTTTTGCTTTTAGAAATTGGAATGTCGAGATTTCCCATAGCTTCAAGCTTTAGTTGCTCAGTATTGTCCATAACCGGGGACACGGCTAAGTACTTAGATTTTTATTATCTTCTGCAGAAGTAGTACACTTTACCCACATGTCACAATCTCATCTTTTTGCCACCAGTGGCCACTGGATTGGTGCTCACCAAGATGGAGTACCGGCAGATTGAGAATGTGACGAAGTCTTTCCAGAGGGTCCTCCAATACACCATTGCTAGCTTGTCTTCAGTACCCATGTAGGATTCTAGGTCCTCATGTCCAGTAACCTGAAGACAATGCATGGGTCTTCCCAATGTAGTTGACTAAGCCAGAGCCATAAATAGCATGTGGTTGCACACGAAAGCCACAATTGGAGAAACATGTTCAATCTCTAAGTTTCCTGGGTGGTTTCCCTTTGGAGCACAACACAAAGTGATTGCCATAGACATGGTTCCTTTTGTTGCCACCTTCTCCAAAACTCAAAGTCCTTGTCCACCCAGGTGGTTCATTGAGTCCTTGTTTTATTATGTAAAAACACAAGTCCTTTTCTCAACTTCATAAAATCTCAACATGTAACTCTTTTCAAAATATGG
This sequence comes from Avena sativa, assembly GCA_916181665.1. Classification (NCBI taxonomy): domain Eukaryota; kingdom Viridiplantae; phylum Streptophyta; class Magnoliopsida; order Poales; family Poaceae; genus Avena; species Avena sativa. The sequence goes on along the minus strand of OV702284.1, from coordinate 248,550,471 downwards.
CATGGCTAAGCATGTAACAACTACATTGTTTTCACTAAGGAATGTATAGGGTATCCTATTAGGATTTAACATAGCATAAATATAGAAATTCTTTTCATGCATGTTTCAAAATCCACTAAGTATAATGAAAATAGTAGGACTTTAGATGATAGTATCACTTGCCTTTTGGTAGGGAATGTTGGTTCACTCCTTGATCTTGCTAGTCTCACACTTTTCTAACTTCACTACAATCAATCAAGCAAACACAATATCAACTAGCATTCCAAACCAATAATCAATCAAACAATTCACACACATAAAACAATGGGATCTAAGTCATGCATGCAAGCATGCATAAGTTAGTTTTATTTGCAAAGATGGTTTATACTAGGCTCTAAACTTTGTAAGATTCAAAGTGGTCATTTTCCAAAGTGGCAAAGTCATTTGCAAAAGAATTTTGGTCTAAAACCATTTTAAATCCATTCATTATTTTATGTGGTGGAAAATGTTTTTATCAAATCAAAAACTTTAAGTCTTTCACCAAATAAGTAGCTAATTCTCAAACTTTGGTGTTTAGGGTCAGTAGGTTGGTTTCAAATCATTTTTCCAAAGTTTTTACTCCAAAGTCATTTCCATAGCAAAATCTTTATTTTTATTTGGCTAGAAATGGGCTAAATTAATTAATCCATCCTAAACTTCACCAAATTCATTTTTAAAACCATGGGTTGGTTCCTAGGGTCAGTAAGTTCACAACAAACCAATTTGCAATCAACCTCAAAAACATTTTTGAATAATTTTTCTAATCTAAACAAGCATACAAATGTTTCTGCAAAAACAAACAATCTAACAGATACTATTTACTAAACAAATTGCATGGTTGACTAGGGTTTGTTCCACTGATTCCAACGATGTAAAGTTTGTAATTTTTGGACATGTGGATCAAAAGTTGTGCAATTTACAAAATTGGAAATCTAATAGATCAAATCTGTCTTTCAAATCAACTACAGGCCACGTGGTGCAATCCTATTGGTCAAAAACGTTTCGTTCGGATCGACTACTCTGGTGCGTTGGATCAAGTCAGATCATGCGGCACAGGATCACTCGTACCCCTTCGGCTAAGGATCTATCGTGGCGCTTGGATCATCATCTAACGGTGTACATCGTGCCAGCCATAGATGGGCGGCGCTGCGGTGGCTACTGGCGGCGGAGCGGCCAGATGGTGGAGGTGCCGGCGATACAGGAAGCAAAGGAAGGTGGGGAGATGCCCACAGTGATCGCAGGGCGACGCCGAAGCTCAACGTGGAGTCGTCTTGGCAAGGGGCGCACGTGACTGTCCTTAATTGCTCGCCGGAGATGAGCTGGGCTTCGGGCGGCTCTGGAGGTCGTCGAGGGCGAGGATAGGGGACACCCTAGGACGAAAGGGAGACACCGTTAGGTTCGCAAGAGCATGGCGATCATTATCGTGTCCACGGGAAAGAGAGGGGAGGTCTGGTTTACCTGGGAGACATCACCGTAGTTGGAGACAGACGGCGGCGCTGGCTCGAGGTGACGCTGTCGAGCTTGCAGAGCTCGCGCGGGTGAGCTGGCGATGCGAAAAGGTGCGCCAGGGCTTGGGGAGTATGCGAGTGTGGTCAAGGAGGCGAGGGGTGGCAGGACACGGCCGGAATCGAGGGTAGAGTTCGTCGGTGGCAGTGAGAGGGCGAGCTGGATTCAGGGCAGCCTGGGGGCAGAGAGAGGGAGGGCGTGAGGGGAAAGGAAGAGGAGACGCAGGCGGTTAAATGGGCGTGGTCGCGGGGTGGATTAATGCGGCCATTTACGCGAATTGATCGCCGGCGTTACCTGCTGCAACGGCCGGGCGTCGTCAGCGCGAGGAAGAAGTTGAGCTGGAGGGGTGGGGTCGGTTGGTCAGTGAGAAAGGGAGTGAGGGGGAGGGTCCACCGGTCAGCTTCTGTGCGGGTGCGAGACTGCGTGTAGAAAACGTTTCGCTGGGTGGTGTTGGTGGGCTGGAGTTGGGCCTAGACTGGGCTGCTGGGTTGGGTCGACCAGATTCATATTTTTTTTCCAGTTCTGAATCTTTTTCTTTTTCCAAATCAATTTCTGTTTTGAAATTTCAAACAAAAATTCAAGTATTCATATCAATTCAAACATTCACCAAACAATGCAATTGAATTTGGTTCTGTTTCACAACATAAACCAAAGTCTTAAAATAATATTTTTATTTTAGGGTCCATTATTAATTAAATAAATAGACCTTGTTTAATAATCAAAATAGATTTTGTTTTATTTAAAAACCTCCATTTGAAACAATCTATTTTCAAAACCAAATCAGTAGGTTTTATTTGAAAATACAAAATACTTGGAAAACTTATTTGAATTAAATAAATAAGTTTTGATGGTTAATTAAAATAGTAAAACCTTTATTTATAAAACTTGGATATTAAATCCTTATTATTTTATTTTAAAACTTTACTATTTTTATTAAAACAAAATGTTTTATTTCAAATGCTTGACAAAGGTTTATTTTGGTTCCATGAAACAATTTTTTTTATAAATCTACCTTTTCTTTTGAAAACCAAATCTTTTATTAAAGGATCCAAAATAGTAATTCCAAATATTTTTATTTTCCTTTATTAAATGTTTATCTTTTTAAATCCCTTTAGGATTTATTTGATCCAATTTGGTTTGAAGGTTTCCAATTGGATTCAAAAAGTTTCTTCTCACCCTGAAAATTCAACAAAGTTTTATTTTATTCATTTATTTTTCACATTACAAGATTTAAAAAATCTTGGGATGTGACAATTACTTTAATGACAAACATTCACATATAACCCCTTTCTAGTATTTCATTTCACATGCAAAAACACTTTCTGCAATTTCACCCGAAAACCTGTTTCGGTATCTAGTGAAATAAATCCATGCGCTTGTTATTCTTTGCGGCATGAAACTTTTGCTCCAATTGGATGTCGGTGTCCCTTAAGTGTGTCACCCTACGGTTCGTGAATAATGCGGACATGATCGAGACCCCTCTCAGATCAATAATCAGAAGTGGGATCTAGAGACCCATACTGACTCCCACACATTCAACGATGACTTTCTTGTGATCGTCGGAACCTTTTATGCTAGTATCTTAATCCCTTTGTTTCACGATATATTACATGTCCGAGATTCGATCATCGGTATCTCCATACCTAGTTTGATCTCTTTACTGACATGCACTCTTTTCTCGTTCCCATGATATAACATTCTAGTGGTCAAATCACTTGCTTGCAAGCTAACCAATGTGATATCACCGAGAGGGCCCAGAGTATATGTATCCATCATCGGGATGAACAAATTCCACTCTCGATCCATGGGCCTAAACATAACACTTTATTAGTTCTGAACCCATCTTTATAATCACCCTGTTACGGTGTGACGTTTGATGTTATCAAGAAACTCTTCTGGTGTTAGTGATTGACATGATCTCATGGTCTAAGGATTAGGATCACTTCGTAAGTTGTTATAGCAATATAAACTCAATGACTTTGATCGTAATGCTATACTTCGGATGAATGTTCATCGCACCATTATACTAATGTTGTGATCTCGTTATTAACAACATCCAATGTCCATGATCAGGAAACCTTGATCATCTTGTTAATCAACGAGCTAGTTTATGAGAGAGGCATAACTAGGAACTTTCTGTTTTTTTATTAAACACACATGTATTAACGTTTCCGTATTAATACAATTATAGCATGCAAAATAAACATCTATCATATACTTGGAATACACATAATAAACACTTTATTATTGCCTCTTAGGGCATATTCCCTTCAGTCTCCCACTTGCACTAGAGACAATAATCTAGTTACATAGTGATGAATCTAACACCCATGGAGTTCTGGTGTTGATCATGTTTTGCTCTAGGGAGAGTTTTAGTCAACGGATCTGCTACATTGAGATCCGTGTGTACTTTACAAATCTTTATATCTCCATCCTTGACATGCTCGTGGATGGAGTGAAAACGACGCTTAATATGCTTGGAATTCTTGTGAGACCTTGGTTCTTTGGCATTGGCAATGGCACCATTGTTGTCACAATAGATCACCATTGGATCCAACGCGCATGCAACCACACCTAGTTTGGATATGAACTCCTTCATCCAAACCGCTTCCTGAGCCGCTTCCAAAGCAGCAACATATTCGGCCTCCGTTGTTGATCCCGCCACCTGTAACATCCCTAAATTCATATTCCAAAACTCATTCATATCATCCTTGCATTCATCATCATTTAGGGCTTTTCTCAAAATCATTTCAAAAACAGGAGCAATTGTGGCTCATTATTTTATGTAAGGAAACCCTAGCCTTTGTGCTACTTATTGTTGAGAAAAATACTATTTATCCTTCATTATTGTTTAGAATCCAAACACAAGTGATTTCCAAAAATTTGAGCAAAGTATCAAAGAAAAATATGAATTAAAACAAATTATATGCCTATTATCATAAAGGCATAGTTTTAATTTATTTTCAAAAGACCCAAGTGTTCAGAAGTGTTCAGATGTGTTTAACACTTATTTAAGAGCAGGATTTATTGTACAAAAGTCCTGTAAAACTTTGGATTCAAACAGATTTGAATTTGGGTTTGAAAACCATATTTAGAAAAGCAATCAGAAAAGGAAAAGGAATAAAGAGGAAAAATATAAGACAACCAGCTAATCAGGCCGACCCAGCCCAATTCGGCCCAGACTAGCCCAGTAGCGCACACCCCGCGAATCGTTTTCTTTACCCACTCTCACACCCACCAGCTCACTGACAGAAGGGACCCACTCCCTTTTCCCTCTATAGCTGACAACCGCGGCCCACTCGAGCATCGTCGTCTCCACCCCCCCACGACCAGTTCATCCCCAAATCAGCGCGGCCGTTTCCTGTTTGATTCGCGGCTTCAATTCGTATCAATGCCCGAGTAATTCTCGCTCATGACCAGGCTATTTAAACCCCCTCTGTCCCCTCGCTCTTCTCCCCCAACTTCCAAGCCCAGAGCGCCCCCAGGCTGCACGAATTGCTCTCTGCAACCCCGTCGTCTCCGACGAGCTGTAGCCACAATTCCGGCCACCTCCGACCACCCCTCTGCCTCTGCTTCACACAAACAGACTCCACTTGACCTCACGCGTCTCCTAGCACTCCTGGTTTGCCCGCGGGTGACCCAGAACGTCGGCTACGCAAACGTCTGACCGCCACCGCCTCCAGCTTCAACTCCGGCGAGCTCCAGCGGTAAGTCCAGACCGCCCCGAACCTTGTCTTTCACACACGCGTTTACTCCGTGACCTTCTGCATCTGACCACACCCCCGTTTACCTCCTAGTGATCTACATTTTCGCCTTCGACCTCGAACGGAACCACCTGTCGCCAGACTCAACTCCGACGAGAAATCATCGCCGTGTCAGCACGCCCCTTCGCAAACCGACGCTACCTTGAGCTTCAGTAGCCTCTTGCGAATCTGGTATGGCCCTTCTCCCTCTCGCGGACGACCTGGAACGCTAGCGCCGCCGTAGACCAGGTGCTCCGCCGCTCGCTGACGCCGCGTGCCGCCAGGGCATGGTCGCTTGCTCGCGCGCCGTTGGATCTTGATCCAAGCGTTAGGATAGATTCAGTAATCGGCGAAGAGGTACACGATCTGGAGCGTGCGATCTATTTAGATCCTGCGGCTGCAGAGGTCGATCCGGTGCGAACCGGTACGCGCCAGTCACAACACGACGCGTGGCTAGGAACAGATCTAAAAACAGATTTTAAATCAGAATTTGATCCAAATTTCAAATGCTTATAACTTTTGATTTCCACGTTGGAATTTTGCAAACTTTATACCGTTGGATTCAGTGAATCAAGGCCTTTCTGTTTATGCAAAGTGTTTAACAAATAGTAACCATTAGAATGACTTTATTTGTAGAAACATGTTTAAGGCTATTTTGAGTATGGGTTTAGTTCAGTAATTTGTTTTAGGGATAAATAAGTTTAGTTGGCAAACTTGTGACTTGTTAAGTTTCTGTAAACATGCACATGCTTGGTAGAGTTTCAAAATCACCACTTAGTAAATTCTTGCATGCATGCATTCATATTATTTTTGATTGTATATAATTGTGTGTAATTGTGTGCTACAAATTTTTGTGTAGATTTTGCTAGTGATTGTGATTGTGAGGAGTGCTACTCTCCACATTACCAAGGCAAGTGATATTTTCATGAATATTCCTTTTCCATATTTTTGTATTAGCATTAGATATTTTGCTAAGTCTTGCATGCTGCTCTTGCCAAATAAAAGTTTGGGAAATCCTATGTAGTTAGAATGGTAGAATTGCTAGGAATTTTTCCTAAGTTAAGTTACCATGCCATGCTTAGCCTAGCTACTAGCAAACAAGGGTTGGTATAATCTATTCATGCTATAATGACTATATTTCTAAGTCATGAGACTTATGTTTTCTTAATAAAACCACTAAGTCAATAAACCTCCTGGGTGGAATGGAAAGATTGGGTTATGTTGAGTGGTTACACAAGGCCATGGACTTGGCTTGTGTATCACACTTGTGGTATGCCACCCAGGCACAAAGGGATTTGGAGGCCAAGTGTTGAGAAAGCTTACAGTGCAACCACTTGGCAATATGGGCTCTGCCATGATCATATAGGTTGCTAGAACTTAGTCACTTGGACAGTTGGTGGTAGTGGGAATGATAGGTTGGAGCGCGTCCATTTGACTAAGGAAAGGCTTCTGAAGGGTCCTGTCTTGGGAAACCAAGTCTGGTGGGGAAAGTGCACAACCTCTGCAGATGGAAAACCTAAGTACTTAGCCTAGTCCAAGGCAATGGACAACTTGAGCATCAAGACATGGAAGCTACAAAAATCTCATCACTCCAACTTCTAAGTAAAAAAAAAATTGGTGGGTGAACAAGGGTGAAGGACCCCAATGTCTATTGGTGGTTTCTTGGGAAGTTTTTGACAAAGAAAAACTTAGTGTTTTCAACTAATAGGGAAAACCTATTTTCAAGCAAAGCAAGCCAAGCTACACTTAGCCAGAATGCATATAGTATTATAGTCCACTTAAAACTTACTAAGGTATCACTTGCCAATACTATTCCAAAGTATTGACCCTTTGTGGCTGTAACTTGTGATGCTGCAGGTTACTCCGATGATGAGTAGGAGTCATGAGTCTACACTCAACATGCTTGCCTGTGGCACATGAAGATGAAGACTTATGTTTATTTACTTATTCCAAAACTCTTGTATTAGGCCTTTGGCCCTGAGTTGTAAAAGACTATGTTTTATCTCTGGAATGAATGTAATAAACGACCTTTGTATCTGTGTACTTCATCTTAAACTGTGGATGCTAGCAATGATCCAGGGACTAGCATTGCAATCACAGGGATCATTTTCCTTTACAAAGGAGGGGTCTAACAGATGGTATCAGAGAACTGTGTTGCTTGTAGGATTATGACCCTAGGATTGGAAACCACTAAGGAAAATTTTAAATACTTCTACACTTGTCTATTCTTCTCGTAAACTTTTCTAATCTTCTCATTCTCATCTCTATTTGTAGATGAACTCCATCAACGGAGCCGTGAAGAAAGGACCACTCATGACCATGACCTTGGAGTGTGAAACTAAGTTTCCCAATATTCTCAAGGACCTCATGGTGGCAATGGAAGCACATGGAGCAGCTATATACAAAGGCTTTCCAGTGATGGATGAAGGAGTGGAGTATTGGTGGGTGCAACTTCACTTGTACAAAAACAAGGAAGACAACCACAAAGAAAGGGGATTCTGCATGTACACCAACATTGTAATGCACACCACATTCTTTGAGTCAGCCAGAGATGTAGCTTGGAGGACTATCAAAGAACTAAGTGCTAGAGTCAAGTGCAGGATGCTCAACCTCCAAAAAGACTTAGAGAAGGAGAAGGAACTTACCCAAGAGTTGGAAGCCACCAACCAAGAGTTAAGGGGAGATATAATAGACTTAGTGATGGAATCATGTGAACAAGATAGGTGGATTGCCTCTAGGAACATTGTGATAGCCACCAGATCCAGTGAGATAGGATTGTGAGCACACTTCGTTAGTTGGACCACCATCTATCACCTTATTTTCCAAAAATGATACCTTAAATAAGTATGGACCTTGATTGATGTAATGGACTTATGTATGCATGACTTGTGTGATGTTTGTGTTCCATAGATATGTATGAAATGTTTGTCTTGTTTTATCTTAAATTGTGCTGTTCTAACTTTTTAATCTTATAAATAGATGCCCATTACCATCAGCACTGTTGAGGAGTTCCAGGTTACCCGTTTCGGCCCTCGTATCATTGTGCTTACCACTTTGCTCGATCTCCCTCTTCCCACCATCACGGTGCACTCACTCACCAAGTTCGAGAGGAAGGACATCTGGGGCTTCAAGGTGAACCAGCCCGGACGCCAGACAGAGCCCACTACAGAGGCCATCGTCTTCAAGCTGATGCACGATGACAGGGAGAGAGTCATGGAGGTAGTCATGCAGGACCTGATAGGACGTCTGTTAGGCCGTCACTCCCGACAGGTTAGAGGCACTCACTTCCACGTCTTCGGAAGGCGTGACGATGACGGAGAGTCTATTGACTATGAGGACGACTCGAGGGACACGACAGAGCCGATACGTCTCTATCTCCAGGACTTAGAGTCTCTCATCAGGCACATGGACATGGACAGGACGAACGTCATGCTCAGCAATGACGAGCTCCAGGTGCAGCTACGCGAGAAGGACAAGCTTTTCGCACAGCAGGACGAGATGGTCAAGGAAATGGAGACAAAGTTCGAGGCCCAGGACCGCAAGTTCAAGAGTCAAGAGAAACGCGTCCAGGATAGGAACAAGAAGATCCGGGACATGACCGAGGAACTGAAGTCCAAGGATTTCGAGCTAGAGCAGCAGCAGATGGTTATTTAGAGGCTTCGCTCCCAGAAGAGGGCTCTCAAGGCCAAGGTCGATTCCTTGACCACTACTATTGAGGAGAACAAGACCGCGATGGAGAACGCAGGTCTTACCTTCGTCGAGGAGGAGATTGATGCTGATGAGTAGACTTGACTACTCGTTTATCTTTCATTATCATACTTGTTATTTGTGAACTTGTTATTGGACCATCCGACATGTGGATGGCTTGCCACTTGTGTGTTTTATTTCATGAACTTATTATCTGGTTGTTGAACTTTCATTCTTGAGTTGCATGCTATGTGATTTGCTTGTGATGTATTGTGCATAAAACATCTATGGGTATCTCATTCTTATCTATTTGAACAAACCACAGATGCCTCCCCGTCGCGCAAACCCCAACCCCAATAACATCACCCCGAAAATGCAACAAATGATGAATGCGCAAACGCAGCTTATGCAGATGATGACAACGTTCACCCAAAACCAGAATAACAACAACAACCCCAATAACAACAACAACAACCCCAATAACAACAACAACAACAACCCTCCGGGTTTTGATATGCTCACCAGATTTCTGCGTTTGAGGCCAGCAAAGTTTTCGGGGACGACTGATCCCATGGTGGCCAATGACTGGCTACGTTCTGTGAACAAGGACTTAGTGACCGTGGGCTGCACGGATGCTGAAAAGGTCAGGTTCGCAGCACATCTGTTGGAAGGACCAGCCGCCACATGGTGGGACAACTTCCAAATCACCACTCCTTTAGATGAGGTGACTTGGGCTATCTTTGAAGATGGCTTTCGTACTGCTCATATCTCATCGGGAATGATGAGCCTGAAAAAGAAAGAGTTTCACAACCTGAAGCAGCGCCACCGCAGCGTGGCTGAATACATAGAAGAGTTCAACAATCTGGCACGCTATGCACCGGATGAGGTTGACATAGATGCCAAAAGAAAGGAAAAGTTTCTGGAGGGATTGAATGATGAGCTGAATCTGCAGTTGTCTGTGGCATATGTTCCAACTTATCAGTCTTTGTGTGACAAGGCTGCTATTTTGGAGAGTAAAATGAAGCAAGTCGAGAGTAGGAAGAGGAAACACTCCGACAAGCATAGCTCGGGATCGTCTCACAAACGATCTCACTATGATGACAGTGGCAGCTCGGGATTCCATAAGCATGGGAAATTCAACAAACACCACAACCACAACCGTCATGACAACAAGCATCACCGCAGTCATGACAATGACAAGTACAAGAACCACAAGGGTGGACATAAGAGCCACCATAGTGGAAATGGTAGAGGAAGTGGAAGCCAGCCTCCTAAAAAGGACATCAGTCCGGTTGAGTGCTTCAAATGCAAGAAGCTGGGGCATTATGCTAATGAGTGCCCTGAGAAGAAAGTTGAAGGACCTAACAAGCCCAATCCTTTCCAGAAAGGACAGGTTAACCACATCAATGTGGAGGAGGTCTATGAGGAGCCTGATGCCGTTGCTGGTAAGTTCAGACTCAATTCCATTCCAGCATTTGTACTCTTTGACACTGGTGCATCTCATTCATTCATATCAAAAGCATTTGTTGATAGAAATGGGTTTGCATCTGAAAACATTGGGTGTCCAATAAAAGTTAGTTCTCCGGGTGGAGATATGATAGTAAGTCTTGGATGTCGGGATCTTGTCATAAAGTTTGGAAAGCATAAGTTTCCAGTGAGCCTGATAATCCTAGATTCCCAAGGACTAGACGTAATTTTGGGAATGGATTGGATGGCTAAGTATGAAGGAGTACTAGATTGTGCTAATCGTACTGTTGCACTCACAACCCCAGAAGGAAAAAGAATAAAATTCAGGTCAAACTTTGAATCCAAAGGAAGTAAGCTAAATTCTCTTAAGGGGGTTAGCATGGACAGTGTGCCAATTGTGTGTGAGTATCCGGATGTGTTTCCAGAAGAGTTGCCAGGAATGCCACCAGATAGAGATGTGGAGTTTCTGATAGATTTGGTACCAGGTTCTGGACCAATAGCAAAAAGACCGTACAAAATGTCAGTTGATGAACTGAAAGAGCTCAAGAAGCAACTAGGAGAACAGTTGCAGAAAGGGTTTATTCAACCAAGTTCTTCATCTTGGGGAGCCCTAGTATTGTTCGTGGAGAAGAAGGATAGAACACAAAGATTATGCATTGACTACCGTTCTCTCAACGAGGTAACCATCAAGAACAAATATCCTTTGCCAAGAATCAACAACTTGTTTGATCAGCTAGAAGGAGCATGTGTGTTCTCGAAGATTGATCTTCGGTCAGGCTATTTTCAACTCAAAATAAGAGAGCAAGACATACCTAAAACAACATTCACCACAAGGTATGGATTGTATGAGTACACGGTGATGCCTTTTGGTTTAACCAACGCTCCAGCATACTTCATGAATATGATGAACAAGGTGTTCATGGAATTCCTTGACAAGTTTGTGGTCGTTTTCATCGATGACATCTTAGTCTACTCCAAGAGCAAGGAAGAACATGAAAGACACTTACGTTTGATACTTGAGAAACTGAGAGAACATAAACTTTATGCCAAATTCAGCAAGTGTGAGTTCTGGCTAGAAGAAGTTGGTTTTCTTGGTCATGTTATGACAAAGGATGGTGTGGCAGTTGATCCTACTAAAGTTTCAGCTGTGACTGAATGGGAATCTCCTAAGAACGTAAAAGAAGTTCGCAGTTTCCTTGGTTTAGCAGGTTACTACAGAAGGTTCATTGAAAATTTCTCAAAGGTTGCTAAACCAATGACTGAATTGTTAAAGAAGGACAAGAAATTTGCATGGTCTGAAGGTTGTGAAGTCAGTTTCCAGGAATTAAAGAAGAGACTTGTGACAGCACCAGTTCTATGTCTGCCAGATTTGGAAAAGGATTTCCAAGTATATTGTGATGCGTCTCATCAAGGTTTGGGTGCCGTACTTATGCAAGACGGTAAAGTTGTGGCCTATGCCTCGAGACAACTCAAAACTCATGAAGTAAACTATCCTACTCATGATTTGGAGTTAGCCTCTGTCGTCCATGCCCTCAAAACATGGAGACATTACCTTTTGGGAAAGCGTTGTGAAGTGTTCACCGATCACAAGAGTTTGAAGTATATCTTCACCCAGAAGGAAATCAATATGAGACAAAGATGGTTAGAGCTTATCAAGGATTACGACTTAAGCTTGCAATACCACCCCGGTAAAGCAAATGTAGTAGCAGATGCTCTAAGTCGTAAGACGTTTGTAAATGGCCTTACCAAAGGAGAATTGCCAGATGACTTGTGTAAGCAATTCAAAGAACTCAGATTGGAAATTGTGCCTGAGGGACATCTCATGTCTTTGGATGTTCAACCCACTTTGTTCGACAAGATCCGAGAAGCTCAGAAGACTGATAAGGAAATTGAAAAGATTAAGGAATATATTAGTCTAGGGAAAGCTAAGAGTTTCCATATAGACGAACAAGGTACTTTATGGCACGGGAAACGTATATGTGTGCCACAAGACCCGGAGTTGCGGAAACTGATTTTACAAGAAGGCCACAACTCTCCGTATTCTATTCACCCGGGAAACACCGAGATGTACATGGATATGAAAAAAGGTTTTGGTGGAACAATCTAAAAAGGGACATCGCCGAGCATATTGCTTTGTGTGATGTGTGTAGCAGAGTAAAAGCGGAGCATCAGAAACCAGCGGGTTTGCTTCAACCACTGCCTATTCCTGAATGGAAGTGGGAAAATATCGGTATGGATTTCATTACCGGATTACCAAGGACCAGGTCAGGGTATGATTCTATATGGGTAGTAGTGGATCGCCTAACTAAAGTGGCTCATTTTATACCCATGAAGACAACTTATACAAGTGCCAAGTTAGCCAAAATCTACATGAGCAGAATTGTGTGCCTTCACGGTGTGCCTAAGAGTATTGTGTCTGATAGAGGAACTCAGTTTACTTCTCACTTTTGGAGACAGCTTCATGAATCTTTGGGAACAAGATTGGAATTCAGCACTGCTTTTCATCCTCAAACTGATGGACAAACAGAAAGGACTAACCAAATTCTTGAAGACATGTTGAGGGCATGTGCTTTAGACTATGGAGCAAGTTGGGATGAAAGTCTGCCTTACGCAGAGTTCTCTTACAATAACAGTTATCAATCTAGTATTGGGATGGCACCATTTGAGTTTCTCTACGGAAGAAAGTGTACCACCCCATTGCTATGGAATGGTGTGGGAGAAAGAAGTTTGTTTGGACCTGATCTTATCAAGGACGCTGAAGAGAAAGTCAAATTGGTTAAGGACAGGTTGAAAATAGCACAATCCCGACAGAAAAGCTATGCGGATTCTAAGCATAGAGAAATCACCTACGAAGTTGGGGATAGAGCTTATCTTAGAGTATCACCACTTCGTGGAGTGAAAAGATTTGGAGTCAAAGGAAAGTTGGCACCAAGATATGTTGGGCCATTCAAGATTCTGAGTCGCAAGGGAGAAGTTGCATATGAAGTTGAATTGCCAGAGTCTCTGTCAGCTGTCCATAATGTGTTTCATGTGAGTCAGCTTAAGAAATGTCACCCAGAAATGGAAGAATCTTCTCTGAAGGATACCATACCATTGGAAGAAGTTCAACTAGAAAGTGACCTCACCTATGAAGAAAAGCCTGTCAAGATTCTTGAGACTACAGAAAGAGTCACAAGGACAAAAACTATCAAGTTTTGCAAAGTGCAATGGAATCATCATTCCAAAGAGGAAGCAACATGGGAAAGAGAAGATGATCTTCGGAAAGACCACCCTCACCTATTTGCTAGCCAATCTGAATCTCGAGGGCGAGATTCATCTTAAGGGGGTTAGATTTGTAACATCCCTAAATTCATATTCCAAAACTCATTCATATCATCCTTGCATTCATCATCATTTAGGGCTTTTCTCAAAACCATTTCAGAAACAGGAGCAATTGTGGCTCATTATTTTATGTAAGGAAACCCTAGCCTTTGTGCTACTTATTGTTGAGAAAAATACTATTTATCCTTCATTATTGTTTAGAATCCAAACACAAGTGATTTCAAAAAAATTGAGCAAAGTATCAAAGCAAAATATGAATTAAAACAAATTATATGCCTATTATCATAAAGGCATAGTTTTAATTTATTTTCAAAAGACCCAAGTGTTCAGAAGTGTTCAGATGTGTTTAACACTTATTTAAGAGCGGGATTTATTGTAAAAAAGTCCTGTAAAACTTTGGATTCAAACAGATTTGAATTTGGGTTTGAAAACCATATTTAGAAAAGCAATCAGAAAAGGAAAAGGAATAAAGAGGAAAAAAATAAGACAACCAGCTAATCAGGCCGACCCAGCCCAATTCGGCCCAGACTAGCCCAGTAGCGCACACCCCGCGGATCGTTTTCTTTACCCACTCTCACACCCACCAGCTCACTGACAGAAGGGACCCACTCCCTTTTCCCTCTATCGCTGACAACCGCGGCCCACTCGAGCATCGTCGTCTCCACCCCCCCCCCCCCCACGACCAGTTCATCCCCAAATCAGTGCGGTCGTTTCCTGTTTGATTCGCGGCTTCAATTCGTATCAATGCCCGAGTAATTCTCGCTCACGACCAGGCTATTTAAACCCCCTCTGTCCCCTCGCTCTTCTCCCCCAACTCCCAAGCCCAGAGCGCCCCCAGGCTGCACGAATTGCTCTCTGCAACCCCGCCGTCTCCGACGAGCTGTAGCCACAATTCCGGCCACCTCCGACCACCCCTCTGCCTCTGCTTCACACGAACAAACTCCACTTGACCTCACGCGTCTCCTAGCACTCCTGGTTTGCCCGCGGGTGACCCAGAACGTCGGCTACGCAAACGTCTGACCGCCACCGCCTCCAGCTTCAACTCCGGTGAGCTCCAGCGGTAAGTCCAGACCGCCCCGAACCTTGTATTTCACACACGCGTTTACTCCGTGACCTTCTGCATCTGACCACACCCCCGTTTACCTCCTAGTGATCTACATCGTCGCCTTCGACCTCGAACGGAACCACCTTTCGCCAGACTCAACTCCGACGAGAAATCATCGCCGTGTCAGCACGCCCCTTCGCAAACCGACGCTACCTTGAGCTTCAGCAGCCTCTTGCGAATCTGGTATGGCCCTTCTCCCTCTCGCGGACGACCTGGAACGCTAGCGCCGCCGTAGACCAGGCGCTCCGCCGCTCACTGACGCCGCGCGCCGCCAGGACATGGTCGCTTGCTCGCGCGCCGTTGGATCTTGATCCAAGCGTTAGGATAGATTCAGTAATCGGCGAAGAGGTACACGATCTGGAGCGTGCGATCTATTTAGATCCTGCGGCTGCAGAGCTTGATCCGGTGCGAATCGGTACGCGCCAGTCACAACACGACGCGTGGCTAGGAACAGATCTAAAAACAGATTTTAAATCAGAATTTGATCCAAATTTAAAATGCTTATAACTTTTGATTTCCACGTTGGAATTTTGCAAACTTTATACCGTTGGATTCAGGGAATCAAGGCCTTTCTGTTTATGCAAAGTGTTTAACAAATAGTAACCATTAGAATGACTTTATTTGTAGAAACATGTTTAAGGCTATTTTGAGTATGGGTTTAGTTCAGTAATTTGTTTTAGGGATAAATAAGTTTAGTTGGCAAACTTGTGACTTGTTAAGTTTCTGTAAACATGCACATGCTTGGTAGAGTTTCAAAATCACCACTTAGTAAATTCTTGCATGCATGCATTCATATTATTTTTGATTGTATATAATTGTGTGTAATTGTGTGCTACAAATTTTTGTGTAGATTTTGCTAGTGATTGTGATTGTGAGGAGTGCTACTCTCCACATTACCAAGGCAAGTGATATTTTCATGAATATTCCTTTTCCATATTTTTGTATTAGCATTAGATATTTTGCTAAGTCTTGCATGCTGCTCTTGCCAAATAAAAGTTTGGGAAATCCTATGTAGTTAGAATGGTAGAATTGCTAGGAATTTTTCCTAAGTTAAGTTACCATGCCATGCTTAGCCTAGCTACTAGCAAACAAGGGTTGGTATAATCTATTCATGCTATAATGACTATATTTCTAAGTCATGAGACTTATGTTTTCTTAATAAAACCACTAAGTTAATAAACCTCCTGGGTGGAATGGAAAGATTGGGTTATGTTGAGTGGTTACACAAGGCCATGGACTTGGCTTGTGTATCACACTTGTGGTATGCCACCCAGGCACAAAGGGATTTGGAGGCCAAGTGTTGAGAAAGCTTACAGTGCAACCACTTGGCAATATGGGCTCTGCCATGATCATATAGGTTGCTAGAACTTAGTCACTTGGACAGTTGGTGGTAGTGGGAATGATAGGTTGGAGCACGTCCATTTGACTAAGGAAAGGCTTCTGAAGGGTCCTGTCTTGGGAAACCAAGTCTGGTGGGGAAAGTGCACAACCTCTGCAGATGGAAAACCTAAGTACTTAGCCTAGTCCAAGGCAATGGACAACTTGAGCATCAAGACATGGAAGCTACAAAAATCTCATCACTCCAACTTCTAAGTAAAACAAAAAAATTGGTGGCTGAACAAGGGTGAAGGACCCCAATGTCTATTGGTGGTTTCTTGGGAAGTTTTTGACAAAGAAAAACTTAGTGTTTTCAACTAATAGGGAAAACCTATTTTCAAGCAAAGCAAGCCAAGCTACACTTAGCCAGAATGCATATAGTATTATAGTCCACTTAAAACTTACTAAGGTATCACTTGCCAATACTATTCCAAAGTATTGACCCTTTGTGGCTGTAACTTGTGATGTTGCAGGTTACTCCGATGATGAGTAGGAGTCATGAGTCTACACTCAACATGCTTGCCTGTGGCACATGAAGATGAAGACTTATGTTTATTTACTTATTCCAAAACTCTTGTATTAGGCCTTTGGCCCTGAGTTGTAAAAGACTATGTTTTATCTCTGAAATGAATGTAATAAACGACCTTTGTATCTGTGTACTTCATCTTAAACTGTGGATGCTAGCAATGATCCAGGGACTAGCATTGCAATCACAGGGATCCTTTTCCTTTACAAAGGAGGGGTCTAACACCACCACAGGTTGTTTGGAACTCCTCCAACTAACCGCTCCGCCATTCATGAGAAATACGTATCCGGATTGAGACTTAGAGTCATCCGGATCGGTGTCAAAGCTTGCGTCAACATAACACTTAGTTATTCTTAGTTATTCACCTCCAAACACAAGAAACATATCCTTAGTTATTCGCAAGTACTTAAGGATATTCTTGACCACTATAGTGTTCCAAACCTGGATCCGATTGGTACCTACTAGTCAAACTAATAGCATGTGCCACATTCGGTCTTGTACATAGCATGGCGTACATTATAGAGCCTATGGCTGAAGCATATGGTACTTTGTCCATTATCTCTCTTTCTTCCGCCGTAGCCGGACTTTGAGTCTTACTCAATGTCTTGCCTTGTAATATAGGTAAGAACCCCTTCTTACTTCCGTCCATTTTAAAATTGTTTAAAATCTTATCAAGGTATGTACTTTGCGATAGCCCTATCAGGCGCCTAAATCTATCTCTATAGATCTTTATGCCTAATATCTATGATGCTTCACCTAGGTCCTTCATTGAAAATTTGTTGTTTAGATAACTTTTAACGCTGTTTAAAATATCTATATCATTTCCGATCAATAATATGTCATCCACATATAATATCAGAAATATCACATTGCTCCCACTCACTTTCTTGTAAATACAAGCTTCTCCATAAGTTTGGACAAATCCAAACTCTTTGATCACCTCATCAAAGCGGAGATTCCAACTACGTGATGCTTGCTTCAGTCCAAAGATGGATCACTAAAGCTTGCACACCTTGTTAGCATCCTTAGGATCGACAAAACCCTTTGGTTGTATCATATACAACTCTTCTTCAATATTTCCATTGAGGAACGCGGTTTTGACATCCACCTGCCATATCTCATAATTGAAATATGTAGCAATTGCTAACATAATCCTAACTGACTTTAGCATCACTATGGGAGAGAATGTCTCGTCGTAGTCAACTCCTTGAATTTGTCGAAACCCCTTTGCGACAAGTCGAGCTTTATAGACGGTCACATTACCATCAGCATCAGTTTTCTTTTTGAAAATCCATTTATTCTCCACGGCCTTTAGGTCGTGAGGTAAGTCCACCAAGTTCCAAACTTGATTTTCATACATGGATTCCATCTCGGATTTCATGGCTTCTAACCATTTGTTGGAACCCGGGCTCATCATCGCTTCTTCATACGTCGCAGGGTCATCAATTTCATCAACCATGAAATTCATAACAGGGTTTCCGTACAGCTCGGGAGCTGCACGCGTCCTGCTATACCTGCGAGGTTCGGTAGTACTCTCTTTCGGAGTTTCATGATCATTATCATTAGTTCCCTCTTCAAGTGGTGAAGCCAACTCCAGAACGACTTCCGGCGCTGCGCTACTCGCCATACTTTGAAGATAAGGTTCAATAACCTCTTCGAGTTCTACCTTCCTACTACTCACACCTTTCGCGAGAAACTCTTTCTCTAGAAAAGATCCATTCTTGGCAACAAAAACCTTGCCCTCGGATCTGTGATAGAAGGAATACCCAATAGTTTCCTTAGGGTATCCTATGAAGACGCATTTTTCCACTTTGGGTTCGAGTTTATCTGGTTGAAATTTCTTCACATAAACATCGCATCGCCAAACTTTAAGAAATGACAGCTTAGGTTTGTTTCCAAACCACAATTCATATGGTGTCTTTTCAATGGATTTAGATGGCGCCCGATTTAAAGTGAATGCAGTGGTTTCTAGTGCATAACCCCAAAATGCAACGGCAAGTCCGTCAAAGACATCATAGATCGAACCATATCCAATAAAGTATGATTACGATGTTCCGACACACAATTAGATGTGGTGTTCCGGCAGGTGTGAGTTGTGAAAAAATTTCACACTCTTTCATGTGTAAACTCGTAACTTAGATACTCACCTCCACGGTCGGACCGTAGTAATTTTATCTTTCTATTACGATGATTTTCCACTTCATTCTAAAATTCCTTGAACTTTTCAATGGTTTCAGACTTGTGTTTCATCAAGTAGATATAACCGTATCTACTCAAATCATCCGTGAAAGTAACAAAATAACGATATCCACCTCGCGCCGACACACTCGTTGGACCACCTGTCGCCCGTTCCATTGAACCGGAAAACGGCGTTCTAGTCATCTTGCCCATAAGGCATGGCTCACATGTATCAAATGATTCAAAATCAAGTGATTCCAAAAGTCCATCCGAATGGAGCTTCTTCATGCGTTTAACGCCAATATGACCTAGACGGCAGTGCCACATATATGCGGATATATCATCATTAAGTTTAATCCTTTTAGCATCAACATTGTGAATATGTGTAACACTATTATCGAGATCCAATAGAAATAAACCATTCATCGTCGGTGCATGACCATAAAAGATTTCATTCATATAAATAGAACAACCATTGTTCTCGGATTTAAATGAATAACCACTTTGCATCAAACACGATCCAGATACAATGTTCATGCACAGTGCTGACACCAGATAACAATTATTCAAGTTTATTACTAATCCCGACGACAAGTGGAGAGGTAGCGTTCCGACGGCGATCACATCAACGCTTGATCCATTGCTGACACACATCTTGAATTCACCCCTTGCTAGCGGTCGCATGTTCCGTAGCCCCTGATTCGAGTTACAAATATTAGCAACTGAACCGGTATCAAATACCCAGGTGCTACTGCGAGCACTAGTCAAGTACACATCAATAACATGTATATCATATATACCTTTGTTTGCCTTGCCGGCCTTCTTGTCTGCCAAATACTTGGGGCAGTTGCGCTTCCAGTGGCCACTCCCCTTACAATAGTAGCACTCGGTATCAGACTTAGGGCCAACTCGGGTTTTCTTTTCAGGCACGGCAACCGGCTTGCCGCCCTTACTTCCCTTTCTTTTACCCTTCTTGTCTTTCTTGAAACCAGTGTTCTTATTGATCATCAACAAATGATGTACCTTTTTGATCTCCACTTCTGCAGTTTTAAGCATTGACAGAAGCTCGGGGAGAGACTCATTCATGCCTTGCATATTATAGTTCATCACAAATCTCTTATAGCTAGGCGGCAGAGACTGCAAAACACGATGGATGCCTAAGTCAATGAGAATCGTTATTCCCAAGGACACAAGCTTATCGGCGTAACCCGACATCTTGAGTACATGCTCACTTACGGAGCTGTGCTCTTCCATCATGCAGCTAAAAAACTTTTCTGAAGCATTATAGCTCTCTACAGCAGCATGTGTGTCGAAAATCATTTTCAACTCACCCATTGTATCAAATGCATTGCCGTTTTCAAAAAGCTTTCGAAGTTCTGGCTCTAGCCCATACAATATGCCGCAATGAACTAAGTTGTGGTCCTCCTGACGAGTCTGATAGACATTCTTCTCCTCGTCAGGGGCATCATCAAAAGGTGGGGGGCCTAGCGGCGCTTCTAGCACATATTGGTTTTGTGCAGCAGAGAGGAGAATCCTCAAATTCATGGCCCATTCGGTAAAGTTGCTACCGTTCGTTGCAAGTTTCTCTTTCTCCATGAACACATTGAAATTAAAACAGGTGGTGCCATCTACAATAGAATTTGTAAAGTTTAGACTAAGTTTATGATAGATTGAGTTCAACTAATCCACATTACGAATGAACTCCCACTCAAAAAGGACATCCCTCATGCCTTTTTGGTGATTACATGAACCAAATCCACTACACCAAGTCCGATCATCACGTGAGTCGGTGTAGCTTCAAAGGCGAGCATCAAATGGGCATCATATCTACTATATGACTCATGCTTAACCTTTCGGTCCGTGTTCCGAGGCCATGTATGTACATGCTAGGCTCGCCAAGTAAGAACCTTAGTATTCGCGTGTGTAACTGTCTTAGACCCGAAATATGGTCGTGGATCCAAGAACACCCGATCATCACGCCATGTATTGGAGCGACGAAAACATAATCGGTGTATACTAAAGGAAGAACACATTCTTATCTTGATATTTAATTGAGGGATCATCTTATTATGCTAATAAAATGCCAAACAAGCAATATAAGATGATATCAAACATCATATGTTTATAAGTGAAATGATATGGTTACCGCATATAATCTCTATCATGTGCATCGTAGTATGATCACTATCATACCTTTATGTGTAAGTCCAAGGTCTATGGAACTTACACGTTATGTGTGGTGTAAGAGTATCATCTCATACTTCTACTTACAACATCACCATGTCATAACACTAGCCCAGCAACAATCTAAACTAGGCGCCTCTAATTTATCCATTGCAAGTTTTACGTGGCTTAGGGCTTTCGAAGATAGAACCGTTCTTACCTACGGACATGAACCATAACGAGGATAACCAAATTGTTGACAACTCGTTACAAAATAGATATTGACTATAGTAGGAGAGACTGACACCCGCTAGCCACTTATGCAAACTAGTTGCATGTCAAGCGCGGAACAGGTCTCATGTGCGAGGACATGTAAAGTTTGTCCGGGGCGCTTCATCCCACTATGCCACCAATATCCAAAATTACAACTAAGAAGCAACAACATGATCATCATCGCCACATACTCATATGTATACTACCAGTGTAAAGCATCTACGCATAGATCCGGCTCTGATACCACTGTAGGGTTCGCAGCATAGAAAACAAAAAAAATCCTATGATGGGAACAACTATGTACCAAGATCTATCTACTAGATACAAACAACGGGTGGATGTATATCCGTAGATAACATACCCTTGAAGACCGACAAAGCTTAACGAGTTAAACTCGTGGTTGATGTAGACGATCTCTTGCTGATCTCAAGATTGAGAGGAAGTCCTAGCGCCGCAAATCAGCAGCGCATCCGTGCTCGCACACACGTCCGAGGCACGGACAAACCTCCTCCTCCTCGCTCCATCGATGCAGCGGAAGCACAACTCTTTCTTTCCAATAGCCACCGGGAACATGTATCTCGCTAGTCCGAGACCATGGGGGATAAATTCTAGAGGGGGAGAGAGATCCTTCACGAGGAGGTGTGAGTGAGAGAGAGGAGAGGGGGTGCCTTTTATAGTGTAACACCCCAGTAATAGCTAATTACTACTTAGGGTTTGTTTGTGCACTCATGAGCATCATCCATTAATTTGTGCATTGAAGAAACAAAGCAAAAACCCTAAACCATATTTCCTTCCTCTATTTGAAAACAATTCAAATGGTTTTGAATTTGCACTCACAAAAATAATGATCCCAAATGGACTAAAATGGGTCCCTGCAATATTTTATACATTCTATAAATCTTCTGGTACTTTTAAAAGTATTCAAAACAGTTTATAAATTGAATTATACAAAGAATAATACAAAACAGGAAAAGAAAAAGGTTTTTGCAAAGAAAAATCTGTTGTAAACCTAATAAGGCCGCAACCCAGGACGGCCCACTCCTCTCCTTCCTCTCCATGCCGCCCACGTGCATCACCCCGCAGCACCCGTGGCCCAGCAGAGGCCCGCTCCAGCCCGTACCGCTTCGCTCTCCTTCCTGGTCGTCTTCCTCCTCCCAGGCGCACAGCTCCGTGTCGCTGGCGCCGCCGTTGATCACGACCGCCTCCTCCTGGCCGTCCGACGAGCTCCCTAGCAAGTATAAAACCGCTTCGACGCCTCTCCTTCGCCCTTATCCCCTCAGTCTCTCCTGGTCGACCTCCCTCTCTCCCAGGTTACCCCAACCCGTAACCCTAGCCTCGCAACTCGCCGGCGCCTCGCTGTTCCCGGCCATCCCAACCCCCGCCGTGAATCTTGGGAGCTCCGCGTTGCTCGACTGGTTCAATTGCCCTCAACCACGTGAGCCGGCGTGCTCCCAGGCATCCAAATTGAGCTCGTCTCTCCGAGGTCTGGCCGCCACCGTCGTCTTCAATCATCGTCGTTGAGGAGCTCCTCCAGCCTCGACAATGCCGCCAACGCCTTTAGGGTGAGCATGCGGTGCTCCAGCACCACTTTGCGTTCTCCCTCTCCCTCTAGATCGCTCTGCCGCCGAGAACCTGCAAGCTCCGTCGTCGCTGCCGCTCGCCGCTGCGCCTCCGGCGACCTCCCGCTAGTGGCGCCGCCAACTTATTGCTCCCCGTGTCGCTCCGCTTCGAGCCGTAGCAACCGCGCATCCCCACTCTCCCTCTGTCGCCGTCCCGCGCCGCCGTCTGGCCGTTCTCCGGCGAGGCCCGCGTGGCGCCTGCGTGGGTTGCCAACGTGGCCTCGGCCCCACCCGTCGGTCGGAGTGGGTAGCCTCTACCCCGGTGAAAAATTCCCTGAGCCCTTCTTGCGTGTGTGGCTGCTGAGGTGGCCTTGGGCCCATCGGTCAGTCACCTGGGTTAGCTGTAGCCTGATTGAAAAAAGTAATTCCAGATTTATTTAAATTAAGAAAAAGTTTAATAATTTCGGAAATTGTTTGAATATTGTAAATTCAGTAACTTTTAATTTGTAATTCAGAAAAATACAAATAATATATCAAAATGTTCAGAAAAATGAGAACTATCTAATAGAGCTATAATAATGCATTTATCAACAACTAAAATGACAAGTTTAATTAGAAGAACAAATCAATCCCTCTCATGTGTTTCCAGAGTTTCCCCGAGTTAGGGTTTGCGCCCCTCGAAACCCCGATTAGTTTGTCGAGCCTGCTTTAGGGTTTCAATTCAATGAAAATTAACTTGTCATATCATCATTCTTGTTTGAGCATTGCATCGATGCCATGTGTTGATTGTTTCCCCTTTATTTCCGGTGTTTGGTTCTTTCCGGTAGAATACGAGATCGAGATCGAGATCGAAGACCGAGATCAAGACCATCGAAGATCGACGAACAATACTTGACCAACTCTAACCAAGTCAAGTTCAAGGCTTCCGAAGATCTATTTATCTGCTATCAACTGGCAAAGGCAAGCATAGCCCCACCATGATATAATCCTATGATTTCGAAACCATTTTAATTCTGCCATGATGCATACGATTCTACCGTGGTCTTTTATCGATAGATAGAGTATCCTATCTGTTGCATACTCCCTTTGAGCTTATATTACCTGATCTACTGCTCCTAGCATATCTAGGTTTGGCTTGTGTGCACTGCTAGAGCTTATATATGTGTCTGCTTAACCATGCATAGCTGTCAGTTCTGGTCCATCCAGATGATGTATTAGATGCAGGGAATCTAGTATGACAGGAGAACGTGATGAGATGATATCAGAGGTGATATGAGTTAAACATGCTAAGGCTTGTATGGGAGGCCACAGTGGGATGTGGTTTTTCTAGTCCCATGCTCGCCACCACTAGGACCCGAGTTCTTGCCTTTGGAACCGAGACGAGCGTACAACCACACGGGGCCTGGAAAACCTCACGAGCAACTAACTTGCCTAGTAGATTCCATGAGTCACATAGTTCGGGCATTCCATTCGACATACGCATTGAAAACGCTTTCAAAAGAGGGGGTGAAGGAGGTGCATTCATAAAGGTAGGGAAGCGTGGACCGGGTTGCTTGGGGTTGATAGCGCCCCTGGTAAACCAACCTCGCCTCACATCTTTAAGTACCGGCTTCGGGATTTGACCCATTACAGCGGAATCATACTTATTGCGTGACTCATGGTCTCGGCGAAAGCAAGGTAAAGGCCGTGTCTAACCACCCTCTGCCGGCCTTCCAAGGAAGAGGGATATTACTAGTGGCATTAAGAGAAGGTGAGTACATGTGGGTAAAGTTGTACACCCTTGCAGGGTAATAATCTTTTCAAAAAGCCGTGTTCATGGTTATGAACGCTTGGTGACCAGATTCTAAGATCATAGAGAACTAAAACCTAATCGTAAAACTTGGCAGATCAACGTGTGCTTAAGGATGCTTCCTCATGGGTACGAGAGGGTGATCCTAGTTGTTAAATAATGATGATTGGTGGATATCAAAAGATGATGATCAATGTTTCGGAGACGTCGCTCTCTTATCCCGTTTTAAAATACTCTGAATAGACGAGCTTCTTCTCTCCCTCTTGTTTTATAAACAAAGATGGCTTTATGCAAAACAACTCCACTAGCCATAAGTCTTGCGGAGTACACCTTGTACTCACCCTTGCTTTGTTGATACCTTTGGCAGAGTAAGTGTTCCTTTAAGACGAGTTCCGTACTGCATCGACATCGACGAGTAGCTTGGGGTTCCCGGCCGGCAGCCTGGAATCTATGGGCTGGGACGTCATCATTATGCTTCAGGCCTCTTAGGCCATTTGTTAAGTTTGCTATACTTAATAGCATAATTTGCCTTCCGTTGTTTGATGTTTGTGGTCAGTGACCTCTGCTTGTAATATTTTGGTTCTCTGCTCAGTTATGAGCTTGCTGTAATAAATTTTGTGTCGTAGGGTCACTTCTATGTTACCGATTCTTCACTGGATATTCTCGACCTCAAGGTTAAGCTTATTTCAGACGGAGATCTGGGATTTGTTTAGCCCTGATCCCGGGGGTGTCACGTTCTTGGTATCAGATCAGTATCGACCGTAGGAAAACCTTGCTATTGGTCGATGTTGAGTCTAGTGTTTGTGAAACCTATTTAAAAATCTAAAAAGTATTTGCGAAAACTCTAGTATGCTTCTTTTTCTCCTTATCCAGTTTTGCTCTAACTCCGAGTTATCTTCTCTGGTGTTGATTTTGGAAAAGTTTTGATATCTCTTCCAGTCTTTCAAAACTTAGGTGCCTTCTTAGCATGTCATTTCTCAACCAGTTGACCTAGTGTTGAACTCTTTAGAGTTGCGTGTGTTGTGAATTCCTTGTTCCCCTTTGCTCTTGTTCATATGAGAGATTTCTTTCCATCATGATCTTTCTATCTTCCGGACCCGCAATATTATATTGTCGGATCTGCAGTGTTCTGTTCTAGGCTTCGTGGTTTCCTTTCGCCTCGCGTGCCTCCTTTTTATTGTTTGGGTACTTCAGAAGTCTTATCTTCTTTTGGAAGCTACCTCGTGATTGCTATCTTGTAGTGTACGCTAAGTCACTCAAGTAGTAGTTATTACTTTATTTGGGTTTTAACCCTTGGACTTGAACCTAAGATCCCTGATTGTGCTGGATTCTGGTGTTGAGAATCTTGTACATGAAGCTGATCTTTAAACCAAGATCCATCCCTTTGACCCCTGTTGTTAATGTTCACACATTACCTCAGGATGGCTGGTATTACAATTCTAGCCTCCAAGCTTGTGGTTATTGTCGCGATTAAATTGTGACAACTAAGGACTTCCCCTACCACATGCTATGGCAGATGTTCTTTAATGGAACCAA
Source organism: Avena sativa (assembly GCA_916181665.1). Taxonomy (NCBI): domain Eukaryota; kingdom Viridiplantae; phylum Streptophyta; class Magnoliopsida; order Poales; family Poaceae; genus Avena; species Avena sativa. The sequence continues at coordinate 248,524,223 of OV702284.1, read as the reverse complement.
ATAGATCACTACAAGAGTACTCCTCGAGAGTCTCGCATCTACATTTGTGACTCTGCCACACCTTTTCCCTTCCTTGCCTTGGTTTTCGAAAGATTGTTAATCTATGCATCCACATCTCGGTATTCTAACCTGAGCATGTTCTTTTCCCCTTGTTGTTTTCTGACCTTTGTCTACCAGTTGGTAGCCAAGTAGTAACTTGCATTGGTGTATTTCGATGTAAGATACTCTTGTGGTCCGTCAAGATAAACCATTTCGGAATGTCTAGGAGAAACAAACTCCAGTACCTCGTCATATCTAGGACCAGGTCAAAGTGTTGTAATCCGCAGATCAAGAGGCATTGGTTAGCTTCTGTCTGTTCTACCTTAAAGTATCACACTCTTTTATACTAAGAGGTCATGCTGAGTTTTATGACCCCTTAATGAAGTGATGCCTTCACACATCTTTACCCACCCTTCCTCGAGCTTTCGCGCTCGTGAATGATGCGTGTGCGTAATAATGTGGCCATCTAGGGTTCTAGCATTTTTTATTGTTTTGAACTCTAAAGACATTTGTGTCATTCTTAGCGTGATTGGTTAACCCTATAACTAAGCAAAAGGATGATTGTGATACCAAGCCTGTTATTCTGGTGCATTATTTCTAGTGAAAGAGTTAGGCTTGTGTCGAATCTCTGAGACTATGTCTTCTTGCCTTACAAAGCAAGTTTCCTCTCGAACTAAGAGACATACCGGTGGTTCGTGATATTCTAGAAGTATCGCCTTGTTGCCACATGACCGTGTTGTCAAGTTCTTGAGCCAGCAAGTTCTCTGAACTGCTCTTTTCTCCAAGGATCTGTACTAGATACCCCTGAACTAGTTGGTTGAGCTTAAACAACAACTTGGAGAGTTGTAAGATAAAAGTGCTATCTGACTCAGTTCTTTCTAAAAGGGATGTCTAGTTTTGTCCATGCTGAAGAAAGATAGTATCTCCTTCATGGGTATGTTATCTCCCCCATCTTTGATTTGATTTGGGTTATCGTCAAAAAAAACTCAGTTCCAAGGATTATCTTGATGATGTTTCCTCTTGTGATGTTTCACTTGAGTACGTCTTCATGTCATTTGGTCTGACCAGAAATTTTGTCTTGTTCACGCAACATATGAGTCCATCTTCTTGGAGTGTCTCGATAAGTTTGTTGTTGAGACCATCGATGACTTCCTCATCTTCTCCATAATAGATTTGGTTCATATGGAACATTTGGCATCAATGTTGGAAACTTTCGAGAACCATCTTCGAGTCATCTCGAAGTATGTGTTCTAGATGTTAGAAGTAACCTTCTCTGGTTCATGTGCAATTGTTGAAAGATGTCATCGTGAATTCGAGAAGAGTTATCTTCCTTTTCCTAAGGACACATGTGTGTTTTATTGTCAGTATTTTATGTGTGTGCAGTTGTCTCTCGACAAGTTGCTAATACATGGGTCTAGCAATCTAGCTCATTCTTTTGGAGCTTTACACTATAATCCACATCTTGAGAATCTAGTAACTTTACCTTCGCGGTAAATGTTGCAAATTTTCTATTCAGACATGCTGAGTCTGAAGTATCATCTCACCTAACCAAATCTGAATCTCAAGCAGATATGATGGTTGGTGTTCCTCAAGGTTTCGACATAGGTCTCTTTGTAAAATTCGGCAATATTGATGTAATGGTTGACATACTTAGCCTAAAAGACCCCTTTGTCATATCCCTTGATTCAGCAATAACAACCACTCTTCATGAGGTTTCTTCTATAATTTATTATAGGATTTCTTCTTATGGTTTTCTTTGTATCTGAAGTTTGATCTTCACTTGATGATCGATTTCTCGAACATCAAGGAGAACATTTAAAGTAGTGTTGTTAAATGTCTCTAGATCGATCCTCCAGACCCTTTATGTTGGCAAGCATCTTGTTGTGCCAAGTAATTGAAGTCTGAGAATGAAGTTTCTTTCTTCTCATGTTATCAGGAATCTTCTTGCCAATTTGTCTAGTGGTGTAAAGTGATATCACGATCTTTGGCAAAGATTTTGATAGCCCTGGATGAATTAAAGAGTTTCCTTCTTATTCTCTTAAACATGTTCGAAGAGTGACCATGTTATTGGTAATCTGTAGTTTCTCTTACTACGTGTTTCTTGTGACTTTTACAAGTCCTCCCCACAACACACCTTTCCGTCTTGGCCTTCTGTTGAATGAAAAAGTGACCCTTCTGTGTCAAAAGTAGCTCAATAGCTCGGTTTTGTTGATCCACATCTCTGCAACCTGAAATCTCTACTTAAGCTATTTAGTAGAGGTTCCCTATCGAAGTCTGTGGTCATGTTATTTCTGTTGGAAGCCTTATTCTTCAGAAGCTTCAAAACCTTCTGTAAGTTCCATGGTCTCAATCCTTATGAAGACCATATATCTAACAACCTGAAACCATCTCCTTATGTTTCCTCCTTTACCTTGATGTGTTTCATGACGTCACCTCAGATTTGTTTCTAAACACTCCATCAAGGAGTTGACCATGAGATACCCCGTGTGCTATTTAGTGTTTTTCTTTCTCACCTTTAGAGTCGCCATGTGTTTCCTTCTCTCTTTGTCTCACTCCCTACCTTTAGAATCTCGGGTCGAGATTCTCGTAAGGGGGATAGAGCTGTAACACCCCAGTAATAGCTAATTACTACTTAGGGTTTGTTTGTGAACTCATGAGCATCATCCGTTAATTTGTGCATTGAAGAAACAAAACAAAAACCCTAAACCCTATTTCCTTCCTCTATTTGAAAAAAATTCAAATGGTTTTGAATTTGCACTCACAAAAATAAGGATCCCAAATGGACTAAAAGGGGTCCCTGCAATATTTTATACATTCTATAAATCTTCTAGTATTTTTAAAAGTATTCAAAACAGTTTACAAATTGAATTATACAAAGAATAATACAAAACAGGAAAAGAAAAAGGTTTTTGCAAAGAAAAATCTGTTGTAAACCTAATAAGGCCGTAGCCCAGGCCGGCCCACTCCTCTCCTTCCTCTCCCTGGCGCCCAAGTGCATCACCCTGCAGCACCCGCGGCCCAGCAGAGGCCCGCTCCAGCCCGTACCGCTTAGCCCTCCTTCCTCGTCGTCTTCCTCCTCCCAGGCGCACAGCTCCGTGTCGCCGGCGCCTCCGTTGATCACCATCGCCTCCTCCTAGCCATCCGACGAGCTCCCTAGCAAGGATAAGACCGCGCCGACGCTTCTCCTTCGCCCTTATCCCCTCAGTCTCTCCCGGTTGACCTCCCTCTCTCCCAGGTTACCCCAACCCGTAACCCTAGCCTCGCAGCTCGCCGGCGCCTCGCTGTTCCCGGCCACCCCAACCCCCATCGTGAATCTTGGGAGCTCCGTGTTGCTCGACTCGTTCGATTGCCCTCAACCACGTGAGCCGGCGTGCCCCCAGGCGTCCAAACTGAGCTTGTCTCTCCGAGGTCTGGCTGCCACCGTCGTCTTCAATCGCTGTCGTTCAGGAGCTCCTCCAGCCTAGACAACGCCGCCAACGCCTTTAGGGTGAGCATGAGGTGCTCCAGCACCACTTCGCGTTCTCCCTCTCCCTCTAGATCGCTCTGCTGCCGAGCACCTGCAAGCTCCATCGTCGCTGCCGCTCGCCGCTGCGTCTCCGGTGACCTCCCTCTAGCGGCGCCGCCAACTTATTGCTCCCCGTGTCGCTCCGCTTCGAGCCGTAGCAACCGCGCATCCCCACTCGCCCTCTGTCGCCGTCCCTCACCATCGTCTGGCCGTTCCCCGACAAGGCTCGTGTGGCGCCTGCGTGGGTTGCCAACGTGGCCTCGGCCCCACCCGTCAGTCGGAGTGGGTAGCCTCTGCCCCGGTGAAAAATGCCCTGAGCCCTTCTTGCGTGTGTGGCTGCTGAGGTGGCCTTGGGCCCATCGTTCAGTCACCTGGGTTAGCTGTAGCCTGAGTGTAAAAAGTAATTCCAGATTTATTTAAATTAAGAAAAAGTTTAATAATTTCAGAAATTGTTTGAATATTGTAAATTCGGTAACTTTTAATCTGTAATTCAGAAAAATACAAATAATATATCAAAATGTTCAGAAAAATGAGAACTATCTAATAGATCTATAATCATGCATTGATCAACAACTAAAATGACAAGTTTAGTTAGAAGAACAAATCAACCCCTCTCATGTGTTTCCGGAGTTTCCCCGAGTTAGGGTTTGCGCCCCTCGGAACCCCATTAATTTGTCGAGCATGCTTTAGGGTTTCAATTCAATGAAAATTAACTTGTCATATCATCATTCTTGTTTGAGCATTGCATCGATGCCATGTGTTGATTGTTTCCCCTTTATTTCCGGTGTTTGGTTCTTTCCGGTAGAATACGAGATCGAGATCGAGATCGAAGACCGAGATCAAGACCATCGAAGATCGACGAACAATACTTGACCAACTATAACCAAGTCAAGTTCAAGGCTTCCAAAGATCTATTTATCTGCTATCAACTGGCAAAGGCAAGCATAACCCCACCATGATATAATCCTATGATTTCGAAAGCATTTTAATTCTGCCATGATGCATACGATTCTACCGTGGTCTTTTATCGATAGATAGAGTATCCTATCTGTTGCATACTCCCTTTGAGCTTATATTACCTGATCTACCGCTCCTAGCATATCTAGGTTTGGCTTGTGTGCACTGCTAGAGCTTATATATGTGTCTGCTTAACCATGCATAGCTGTCAGTTCTGGTCCATCCAGATGATGTATTAGATGCAGAGAATCTAGTATGACAGGAGAACGTGATGAGATGATATCAGAGGTGATATGAGTTAAACATGCTAAGGCTTGTATGGGAGGCCACAGTGGGATGTGATTTTTCTAGTCCCATGCTCGCCACCACTAGGACCCGAGTTCTTGCCTTTGGAACCGAGACGAGCGTACAACCACACGGGGCCTGGAAAACCTCACGAGCAACTAACTTGCATAGTAGATTCCATGAGTCACATAGTTCGGGCATTCCATTCGACATACGCATTGAAAACGCTTTCGAAAGAGGGGGTGAAGGAGGTGCATCCATACAGGCAGGGAAGCGTGGACTGGGTTGCTTGGGGTTGATAGCGCCCCTGGTAAACCAACCTCGCCTCACATCTTTAAGTACCAGCTTCGGGATTTGACCCGTTACGGCGGAATCATACTTATTGCGTGACTCATGGTCTCGGCGAAAGCAAGGTAAAGGCCGTGTCTAACCACCCTCTGTCGGCCTTCCAAGGAAGAGGGCTATTACTAGTGGCATTAAGAGAAGGTGAGTACATGTGGGTAAAGTTGTACACCCCTGCAGGGTAATAATCTTTTCGAAAAGCCGTGTTCATGGTTATGAACGCTTGGTGACCATATTCTAAGATCACAGAGAACTAAAACCTAATCGTAAAACTTGGCAGATCAACGTGTGCTTAAGGATGCTTCCTCATGGGTACGAGAGGGTGATCCTAGTTGGTAAATGATGATGATTGGTGGATATCAAAAGATGATGATCAATGTTTCGGTGACGTCGCTCTCTTATCCCGTTTTAAAATACTCTGAATAGACGAGCTTCTTCTCTCCCTCTTGTTTTATAAACAAAGATGGCTTTATGCAAAACAACTCCACTAGCCATAAGTCTTGCGGAGTACACCATGTACTCACCCTTGCTTTGTTGATACCTTTGGCAGAGTAAGTGTTCCTTGAAGACGAGTTTCGTACTGCATCGACATCGACGAGTAGCTTGGGGTTCCCGGCCGGTAGCCTAGAATCTATGGGCTGGGACGTCATCATTATGCTCTAGGCCTCTTAGGCCATTTGTTAAGTTTGCTATACTTAATAGCATAATTTGCCTTCCGTTGTTTGATGTTTGTTGTCAGTGACCTTTGCTTGTAATGTTTTGGTTCTTTGCTCATTTATGACCTTGCTGTAATAAATTTTGTGTCGTAGGGTCACTGCTGTGTTACCGATTCTTCACTGGATATTCTCGAGCTCAAGGTTAAGCTTATTTCAGACGGAGATCTGGGATTTGTTTAGCCCTGATCCCGGGGGTGTCACATATAGGAGTAGGGGGGCACCCAAGGGGGTGGCTGCCGGCCATGGGGGCTGCCCCCTCCCCTCCTTCATTCATGTGGGTGGACACTCCACTCACAAAAATCTCTTCAATTCCCTCCACTCAAAATTGCTATTAAATTTCCACCAAATTTAGTGCAAACTCTCATTAAATAAAACTCCTTTTATTTATTCAGAATTTTGTCAATTACTTTAATGACAAACATTCACATATAAACCCTTGCTAGTATTTCATTTCACATGCAAACACACTTTCTGCAATTTCACCCGAAAAACCTGTTTCGGTATCTAGTGAAATAAATTCCTGCGCTTTTTATTCTTTCCGGCATGAAACTTTTGCTCCAATTGGATATCGATGTCTCTTAAGTGTGTACCCTACGGTTCGTGAATAATGCGGACATGATCGAGACCCCTCTCAGATCAATAATCAGAAGCGGGATCTGGAGACCCATACCGACTCCCACACATTCAACGATGACTTTCTTGTGATCGTCGAAACCTTTTATGCTAGTATCTTAATCCCTTTGTTTCACGATATATTACATGTCCGAGATTCGATCATCAGTATCTCCATACCTAGTTTGATCTCGTTAATAACATGCACTTTTTTCTCGTTCCCGTGATATAACATTCTAGTGATCAATCACTTGCTTGCAAGCTAACCAATGTGATATCACCGAGAGGATCCAGAGTATATCTATCCGTCATCGGGATGAACAAATTCCACTCTCGATCCATGGGCCTCAACATAACACTTTATTAGTTCTGAACCCATCTTTATAATCACCCAGTTATGGTGTGACGTTTGATGTTATCAAGAAACTCTTCCGGTGTTACTGATTGACATGATCTCATGGTATTAAGGATTAGGATCACTTCGTAAGTTGTTATAGCAATATAAACTCAATGACTTTGATCGTAATGCTATACTTCGGATAAATGTTCATAACACCATTACACTAATGTTGTGATCCCGTTATTAACAACATCCAATGTCCATGATCAGGAAACCTTGATCATCTTGTTAATCAACGAGCTAGTTTATGAGACAAGCATAACTAGGAACTTTCTGTTTGTTTATTAAACACACATGTATTAATGTTTCCGTATTAATACAATTATAGCATGCAAAATAAACATCTATCATATACTTGGAATACACATAATAAACACTTTATTATTGCCTCTCAGGGCATATTCCCTTCACTACTGGTTCGATAACCTCTGTTTCTTACTGAGGGAAAACTTGTTGTTGTGCTGCTTCACACCTTGCTCTTGGGGTTTCCAACAAAGCGCTCCTACATCAACTCAGCACTTCATCAAACTTTTCTGGCGCTATTGCCGGGGAAGCTAAGGACGTCTTCACAAGGGGAGTCCTCCACTTCCTTTCTCTTTACTTTGTTTTTTAGTTTGCTTAGTTTCTTTTTCTTGGTTTTGTTTGCCTCTTTTAAAAAAATCCAAAAAAATTAGTCTAGTTTGGTTTGCTTTCCCTATTCAAAAACACAAAAAAATAGTTCCTACTCCAGTTGCTAGTCTATTATTGCCTTGCTTGGTCATGCTTTCTATCAATGGATGGTTTCTTTGAAACTAGTTCTTATTGGCAAGGTGGGTTCACGGAAGAACAAAAGTATTATTATAAGGAACACCGTTTGTCACAAAAAGGGAAACAAAATACTATTGCTAGAGAGGTGTGCTCTACTTATAATGTCACTTATTGCTTTGATAAATCTTGTTGTTATAAGAGGTATAAACACCTGCCTTTTCAATGTGAGTATAATGATAATGTTACCATATCTTCTTATGCTAAAGGAAATTATAACTTCTATGATGTGGAACAAATTGAAGAATTCATTGCTTTCAAGAGTGCATTTGAACTTGCCAATTTTCTTGAAAATACTGATGATACACCTTATGAATATGAGGTTTATGAGATACTTAAATATTGCTTTGATAATTACAAGGAAGAAAATGGCTATATTCTTGAATATTTTAATAGGTGCTTTCCACAAACGGAAGAAGAAATTGCTGAAACAGGAAGCTCATTAGATGAAAAAGAGAAGGATGAATGTTATGCTCCTATGGATTCTTTTGAAATATCTATTATGGGTAAAACTTGTGATGATGTTACTATGCATGTTACCTATAGTAGTGATCATGATTCGGAAAAGCACACTACTTTTGATATTGAAAATCTCTTTTGTACCAATTCTGAAAATTCTATTGCCTATGATGATACTTGACCTCCAATTTATGATGATTACAATGATGATTTTGATATTTTCAGTCCATCTACTATTGAGGAGAAAATTAATTGTGATTACAATATGCCTCCTATATTTGATGATTATGGTGATGAGAATAATAATGATAGTTGTTTTGTTGAATTTGCTCCCACTACTTACGTGGAGAGTAATAATCATTTTATGCATGTGGATCATGATAAGAATGTTTTATGTGATAGTTATATTGTTAATTTTATTCATGATGCTACTGAAATTTATTATGAGAGAGGGAAACATGGTCTTATGTATCTCAACAATATTAAGTTTCCCCTCTTTATGTTGAAAATATTGAAGTTGCACTTGTTTTGCTTTCCTATGCTTGTTGCTTTGTGCTTTCACGACTTGTTTCTTTACTAGATTCCTATGCATAGGGAGTGGGTTAGACTTAAATGTGTTTTGAATTTTCTTCTTGATGCTCTCTTTTACTTCAACTCATATTTCTTATGTAAGCATCTTTTCAAACTATCAAGCCTAACTTAAAGGCGTTAAAGAAAAGTACTTGTTGGGAGATAACCCAAGAGTTTCCTTGAGTCTTGGAAGTTATTAATTCAGTAATGACCTCTCCTTATCCTTTTTGTTTGCTTTTTGTGCCAAGAATGACCTCTAATGAGAGGGAAGTAATATTTGGTGAGTTGCTGTCCTGAAACAGATTTATGTTCTCCACCATAAAAATTTGTGAGGAGCCTCTGTAAGTCGGATTGAGCTGAAAATTTACGAATAAAACCCGCGGTATGATAACTTTTGTTAGTTCAATACTTTTTGATTTGAGCAATAGAAGATTTTCGAAAAAATAGGTTTCTGCCTGCTAGTTTGTTTTGACAGATTTCTGCCATTATTTGCATTTGCTCCTTATTGATTCCTTTTTTAGTTCTCTTTTGGGTAATTGAGCTTTTTGAAGGAGTTGATACAGTAGATTGTGTTTTTAGTGAAATTTTTTGCTATTCCAAAGCTTAGCCTAAAGGTCTATTATCTTTTGAATACAATAATGTTGCTAATGAAGATTGTGTGAAGTTTTGTATGAAGGAACAATTTCAGGTGTAGAAAAAGAATGATGTAATGAGATGAAGAATGGACAAAATCTCAAGCTTGGGGATGCCACCCCGGTTTCACCCCAAGAAATATCCAAGAGGTACAAGCATCAAAGCTTGGGGATGCCCAAGGCATCCCCTTCTTCATCAATAAAATGCTCAGGTTTGTCTAGACACTTCGTTTTTATTGTTTCATGCACTGTTGTGTTGTTCTTGGAGCGTCTTAGTTTTCGTTTTCTTTGCTTAGTTTGTTTAGTTTGCTTGAATAAAGTAGTTTGGACCCCCGTTCTCACTGTGTTTTTTCAAATAAGTCAATTGGTGTTGAAAAGGAGTAGGAAGTTCCTGCTTGAAAGTGCAAGAGCAGCTTGCATTGACTATGACTTAGACTTTAGCATGACATGCTAGGTGTTGTTTTGACCTTATGCTTAGTGATTATTGTTGTAGCATGTCTTATTCCAAACAATTGGGATTGCTTAGTGTGCCTTGAAAGAATCATGCGTTGTTTTAGCATGCAAAAGCATAGTCTTGTGGTATTCTCCTGTGATGCTTTGTTTGGGTTGACTTGGCACATGCTCACACCATGTTATGACTATGAACAAGTCACCATAGCCTCTATGATCATTTAGTCCTTGACTTGTAGTACCACTCTATGCTTTGATTAGTAATGTTTTGTCGCTCTGCATGATTATGGCCATTATTGCTCTCTTAGTTGGTTGCTCCCAGTCTTTTGCTAGCCTTCACTTGTATGAGTAAGTTCTACTCATGCTTCCAACTCCCAACAAACCCAGTTATTCCAAAGTTTCCACTATAAATTCCTATGCATGGTGTGTTACACCATTCTAAGTATATTCTTGTTTTCAGCTATCTTCCAATTAAAAAGTATTTTGTTATGTGAAAACTTAGTGATTAAAGCCCTCACGAACTTGGTGGCACACTTTATATTCTTTGTCCCTAATAAGCTTGAACCATTGTGTCATCTATGTGTATATGCTTGCACTTATATGTTGGAATTAGCAGAACCATGCTGTCATGGGGAACGTTTTCAACATTGCACTTCTACTTTGTACACAGTTGATATCATGCTCTTTTGTCTATGGATGTCACCGGTGTGAAATAAAGAGGGATCTTGTAAGTCCATGGATTTATGTATTTTGTGTTAGAGAAACACATGGGCTGCTAGCCTAAGCCATGCCTAATCATGGTGGAAACTTGCAGCATCACCATAATGAGCATTCTGTGAAGCATCCTCAATAAAAAGCTATGCACATAGTAAATAAAAAGATCGCTGAGATGCTCATTGTCTGCTTGCCTTGTTATTTTGGTTATGGTATAGCTCATGTACCATGTGCAAGGGGTACCCCGGTGGTGGTTCTCTATGATACGCAGGTACTTACAATGACAAGAACTTATAGGTGACTGAAGTTGAGTAGCATGAGGTGTGGCCCTCGTATTCAAGGTACATGTCTTATTATTAGAACTCCGTTTTTCATGCACATGTTTAGAGTTCTTTGATCCCAGCTTTCAATGCTTGCAAATGGTTTGATCTTGGTTTTGATGGTGCATGTCACCTCAAAAATTATTCTTTTATCACTTACCTACTTGAGGACGAGCAGGAGTTAAGCTTGGGGATGCTTGATATGTTGGAAACATATCTATAATTTTGATGTTCCATGCTTGTTTAGTATCTACTTTGCTTTGATTTGTCTACACTTTGAGGTGTTTTTATATCTTTCTGCAACTAACCTATTAACAAGTTGCCATAGTGCCAGTTGCATGTTTTCTTCTGTTTTTGTTTTCAGAAAGACAGAAAATCAATATTCTCGAAATTGGACGGGACAAAAGCCAAAGTCAATATTTTACCATGGGCGACAGGAATCCAGAAGGCGAGACGGAGAGGCGAGCCAGGGCAGCCAGACCCCCCTAGGTGCGGCCAGGGTGGGCCCACGCCTTGGCAGGGTGTGGGCCCCCTGGTTGCCTCCCAACCTCGCCTATTCACCTATAAGAAGCCCCCGATGCAGAAACCCTAGGCACCTGATCAAAACTCGACGAAACCTTCTGTAGCCACTGCCACCATCGTCCCTAGGTCGGGGGGATCTGAAGTTCTTCCTGGCACCCTGTCGGAGGGGAGATCATCCCGGAGGCCTTCTTCTCCGGTATGAAGCGTGACTAGTTCCACCTTGGACTACGGGTCCATGTAGTAGCTAGATGGTTGTATCTCCTATTGGAGATATGCCCTAGAGGCAATAATAAATGTAGTTATTATTATATCTTTGTGTTTATGATAAATGTTTACATTCATGCTATAACAGTATTAACAAGGAAACATTAATACTTGTGTGATTTGTAAACTAAATTAGAGTCCCTAGTAAAGCCTCTTCATAATACTAGCTTGTTGGTTAATAAATGATTGTGGTTTCCCTATCATGAACATTGAGATGTTATTAACAACAAGATCATATCGTTAGGAGAATGGTATGATGGACATACTCCTATAGATAAGCATAGCATAAATATCAAGTCATTTTAATAGTTCAATTGATATATGCTTTCTGATACATAGTAACCTAATTCCTTCGACCATGAGATCATGCTTATCACCATCACCGGAAGGATGCTTTGATGACATCAAACACCACACCGTAACTGGGTGGTTATAAAGGTGGCATTGAGTGTTCGGAAAGTATGGGTTGAGACACATGGATCAAGAGTGTGATTTGTCCATCCATATGACAGATAGATATACTCTGGGCCCTCTTGGTGGAATGTCATCCAATTGGCTTGCAAGCATGTGACTGGCTCACAAGGGATCACATATCACGGGAACGAGAAAAGAGTACTTATCAGTAACGAGGTTGAACTAGGTATGTAGAGATACCGACGATCAAAACCTCGGATAAGTAAACTATCGTGAGACAAAGGAAAATTGGTATCATATGTAAGTGGTTCATTCGATCGCAAAGTAATCGTAGAAATATGTGGGAGCCATATGAATTTCCAGATTCCTCTATTGGTTATTGTTCGGAGAAGTGTCTCGATCATGTCCGCATAATTCACGAAGCGTAGGGAGACACACTTAAGGATTCGATGTTGTTGAGTAGTTATGGAATGATGAGTAAGAGACCGAATGTTGTTCGGAGTCTCAGATGGGATCCGGGATATCACGAGGAGATCCGGAATGGTCCGGAGAATAAGATTCATATAAGGAAAGTCCTGTTTCGGAGTTGGAGAATGATTTCGGTGTTTTCATCGGGAATGTTGTGGCATCCCGCCAAAACCACTACTAGAAAATCGCGTTGTTTTTGTGCATTGCATCATCATTACATCATCATGCATATTAATTTTACCTGAAACTATGTTGCGAAAAACTATGGTTTTCCGAAACTAGCCCTCCTTCTATTTCAAATTAAACCCCCGGCTGCTTCCGGGTATTTTGTTTGTCTAAAAACTAGTTACAAAATGTATTGCAAATTAAATAAGATGTTAAGTTATTTTTAGTGGGGCAGTCGAACGGGCCGAACGACCACCCCCGGAATTAAATCGGGCCACCTAAAACAGCCCCTCTAAATCCTACAGCTACCAACAAACAAACCCACACCCCTTTGGCCACCTCACCCCGGCCAACCCCGAGCCGCCACCTCACCCTCTCCCTATCCCCAACCAACCATGTGCTGCCACCTAGACTAAACCTCCTCCACCCCCTCTCTCTCTCCCCAACCCAACACACCCACACATGCAACACAGCACACAGCCACCACCCACGCGCCTGGGCCCCACCCGTTCCCACCTGCCCACCACGCGGCCGGTCCCCGACCCCCGTCTCTTCCTCCTCCCCCACCTTCTTCCTCCCAGGCTCGCCCTCCCCGCTCTCCTCCCCACCGCCCCCGAGCCTCGCGCCGACACCGCCCCGTTTCCCCTCCTCGCCACCGCAGCAACCTCCGCGTCCGCTCGCCTCCTCCCGCGCTCGCTTCGCCGGCGACCCCTACCCGCGTCAGCTCCGGCGCCGGCCGCCGCGCGCCTCCGCCCGCGCGACCCGCAACCTCCACCGCACCCCTCGCCACCTTGCGCACCTCCGTTTCCGCCGGCCGCGGCCACCCAGCTCTGCCGCCCCGACCTCGCGCTAGCCCCGGCCCCCACCCCGAGCAGCGCCGGCCCGGCCTTTGCACCCCGCGCGGAAGCCCCGGCCGCGCCCTCCGCCCGCGCGCCCGCCCCTAGCCCGCCTCCGCCGCCGCGCCAGGCCCCGCCTTCCCCGACGCCGGCCCGCCTCTCGGCTCCCCGGCGCGCCCCCGCTGCCCCTTCGCCAGCTGCTCCCCGTCGTCCCCGCGGGCAGGTCCTCGCCCCGAGCGCCGCCGCGTCCGGCGCAGCGCCCGCCCCCGTCGCCGGCGACCGCCCCGCCGTCCGCCTCGCGCCCTCCTCCGCCACCAACGACCGCCTCTCCGGCCGCCTGTTCCCTGTCCACACGCGAGCCCGACCGCGAGCCCTTCCCCAAGTCGCCCCGACGCCTCTGCCCCGCGCCCCGCTGCCTCGGCCGCATCGCCGCACGTGCCAGGACGCCAAGTTCGCCGCCGCCAGCACCGAGTCACCGTGCCTGCCTTCACGCGCGCCCTGTGGTTACGTGTGAATTTCCAGGCTCGAAGCAAAACAAGTTTTCCTTTGTCCGACCCCGACAAGATCCACATGGAGGGTGAGCACTCGAGAGGCTACCAGGCACCACAAGATCCTCTTGTAGGCCAGTACCACGGAAGAACGAACATGGTGGCATCCAACGAACAATCGACAAGATCCACCGCCGGATGCCAAGCACTTCACCCCGGATGCCAGAACCGACCCGATACGCGGACCCGACAAGTTCTTCTCGACGACAAGATCATCGACAGGGAACCCGAAGACCACATGTGCGAAAAGTACTCCCTCGAGAACGCCGAGTACCTCACCCCGGACACCGACACCCTGGACGACAAGTTCTTCCTCCGGAAGCTTTGACGCCGCGCGACAAGATCTACTCCGCTAACCGAGAACGATCCGTCGAACCCTGAACCCCGAGACCGACCCCGAACCCCGGAACCCCAAGTTCGTCGAGAACCCCTAATGTGTGAACCCCTTCCCGAAACCCTATTTTATAACATAATACAATTGTTGCATATTAAATCATTCATCTCGCATGCACATCATGTGGTTTGGGGGCCTTATGCCGATTCACCTTATAATTAATTATGGGGCCCATATGCTGGCAAATCTAGTCTCATATCGGCCTCATTTAAACTTGTGTAGCGAACCGGTGCTATCTTTTGTCTTGATAATGCAACATTTAAATTGCGGGGTAGATAAACAACTTGAACCATCTAACTAATTGTCGGGACCCCGGTTCCACTTAATATTGACCTAATTGCATCGCATCTTTGCCATGCCATACATCATACATGCATCATGCCGATCTTTTGCCGTAGTATTAAATATCGCATCCGGTGTTTCTTCTAGTGTTTTGCTTCTTCGCGGATAAGGCCGTTGAGTTGATGTGAGCTTCGCCCCGATCTTCGGTTGAACCTTCGGCAATGTTTTTCAGGCGAGCATCTCCCCCTTTCTACCTATCTTACTTTTATAGTATTTATTCCCTCCTGTTGATCTATTGCTATCTGTGTTGCGATGCTCTAGTTTTCGTACCCGTGATATCCCTTGCAGCCTTATATTGCCATGGCCACCTCCTATTACCTGTTGTTTGGTAGATAGCTGGACTTGCGCGTCGTAGTCGCTTGCTCAAGTGCTATTGCGGGTCGTCCAGTGCCACAGTTGTTGATGTATTTGCCGCATGTTGCTGTTGGAGATGATCATGGTTTTACTTATCGTTCACTTTAATTCCTGTTTAACAACTAAAATTGAAGTAAGCAGAGGCATCGGTGGGTGATAGAAAATATTTGGTTTCCGAACGCCCACTTGTGTCCCGTAGGACCCCTAGTACTTGATACCTGTTCCTTGATTTATCGCGCTATCCACATCCGGGAGGTATATGGGACCCCCCTGAGCCAGAGCTTGATTCAGTCTTATTTCTTGGGGCCACAAACTAGTTTGAGGTTTTATTTACTATCCTGTACTTATGCCATGCTACTGCTTTATTTACGATTGTGCGAGGAGCACACTGTACTGTTTAGGAATTGTGACCCGTTTTCGCGGTATCGACAAGCCCAGCCACACTTTCGGGTTCCCAGTCGTTTACAGCCGGCCCCACAAACCTTGAGGCCGTCTCGAAGTCAGCTAACTTCGTTGCGGGTCTACTTTAAGGGGTGGCCCCCTGAAATATTTCTGAATCCTGTGATTGCTTTGTCGTGAAGGCCTCGTTGGGTTTTGATTTGGTTTTTCCGAGGTTGATCGAGTGTGTGTTGCTATTGGTGCACCCCGTCGGGTAAAACTTTCTGAAAGCCGTGTCCGCGGTTATGGACGACTTGGAGCACAGTATCTCGACCATAGACAAGCATAACTAAAGTTTATTGCTATAAATTTGACTTTATAATGACTAGTAATCAGCTTCACTATAATGGAATGGCTAATTAATACTGCCCACAATTGCTTGTTTGGAGTGTCGCTTGCGACCATTGTACCTGCCTAGTAAGTATTGCAACTACAACGGAATGGCTGAATAAAAGTACCAACAACTGCTGGGTTTTGGGTTTATCTCACGCTATCTGTACCTGATTAGTAAATGTTGCAACTATAACGGAATGGTTGACTAAAAGTGCCCACTGCTTATTTTATCAGGACGATTATCTACACTTGACTAGTAATTGCTGCAACGATAACCGAATAAATAAAACTGCCAACTGTGTGAGTTCCTCGGTTGACTTCCTCGTTTGGTCTCGAGGGGGAAACACCAGGATGGGTTTTGTTTGGTGTTAGCTTCAGGTTGGATCCGGACAGGTCATTCTTACCCCTCTCTAAGAGCCGCCAGTTGCATCGAGTCTCTATAGGGTGTTTAGTGCATGCTGCCGCTGCCGCTTCAGCCCACCATACCTATGTAGGAGAGGACCGCCGAATTCTAGCCTCGCCGTGTACTGGCCTCAGTACTGACACTCCTCTTTTTCCTTTGCCCTTTGTCGGCACCCCTTTTGTTTTAGCAGGTTTTGAGATCGACGTCGTTAGCAGGGTTACCCTTCCGGCTTGGCCTGGGCAGGGTTATGGACGCCATTGGTTATTCTTCAGGGCTCTTAGCCCCATTTGCATCTTGTCCGTAGTCGGACGCTCCATCGTTTTCAAGGTGATTTGGATCTTCGTACCGTATATCTGTATTCTTGACTCTCTGAGTCGCTGTTGTATATATATCTGTGCTGTGGGTCCCATCGAGGACTGTTGTGTAATGTTATTACTTCGTTTTCCACCCGCACGAAAGTGCCTGGTGGGCACCTTTGAATCGTTTCTATGCGGGTTTGGCGGGTTTCTCTAAAACTTGCATAGGTCCGATTCTGAGGGTGTTACAGAGTGGTATCAGAGCTCAGCAGTTGCGATACCCCACAAGTCCAGCCTGTAGGATAACCTAGCTAACGGCCGAAGTAGAGTGTTAAAACTATTTTTGAAAATCGGTTGGATAGTTCTGATTAGGTCTGATTTTACTTCTTACCCCTCTGCTATTCCCCTCTTACCTCTACGTGTTTTGAATCCGCTCTCGTCTATTTCTTCGAGTCCAGGAATTCTCGTGGTTGGGTTTTCCGTCGTACCTTCAGGGTTTATCTCCCTCCTTTGGTAACGGTGATGCTACGTCCGGTGTTCATGCTGCCCGAGGAATCCTTCATCTGTGGTACCATTCTTTGTTCCTTGCTTGTGCTTTCCGGTGTTTTTCCGACGCGACGACATCATCTACGCCGGATCTGATGCAGAGTCTGCATCACTCCTTTGTTACCGAACCTCGATTGTCGAGATCTTCAGTCTGATTCCGAGAGTTGGTTGCATAATCCGCCTATTCGTGTGCAGAGTAATGGTTTGAGTGCGGGATGGAGTAGCTACCATACCACTACTCTTATCATTCGCTCTTGTACATCGAATCAGTGGATCCAACAATTTTACTCCGTCCATGGAAGTTAGAGGTGGCCTTATCGTTTGATACCTCTACCTTCGTCCTTTGTTTTTCCGGAGTGTTCTCTCGACGAACAGGAACAACGACCCTTTTGTTGGCGGTGTCGCCGTTTTCCAGATGAAGAAGGAACCCTTGTTAGTGGTGTCGCGAAGATCTACACGAAGCGCGAAGACGCAGATCGCCGACCATCCTTCCGGTACCATGAGGCGGATCTCGAGGGCGAGATCCTTTGTTAGTGGTGTCGAATTGTGGCATCCCGCCAAAACCACTACTAGAAAATCGCGTTGTTTTTGTGCATTGCATCATCATTACATCATCATGCATATTAATTTTACCTGAAACTATGTTGCGAAAAACTATGGTTTTCCGAAACTAGCCCTCCTTCTATTTCAAATTAAACCCCCGGCTGCTTCTGGGTATTTTGTTTGTCTAAAAACTAGTTACAAAATGTATTGCAAATTAAATAAGATGTTAAGTTATTTTTAGTGGGGCAGTCGAACGGGCCGAACGACCCGAACGACCACCCCCGAAATTAAATCGGGCCACCTAAAACAGCCCCTCTAAATCCTACAGCTACCAACAAACAAACCCACACCCCTTTGGCCACCTCACCCCGGCCAACCCCGAGCCGCCACCTCACCCTCTCCCTATCCCCAACCAACCATGTGCTGCCACCTAGACTAAACCTCCTCCACCCCCTCTCTCTCTCCCCAACCCAACACACCCACACATGCAACACAGCACACAGCCACCACCCACGCGCCTGGGCCCCACCCGTTCCCACCTGCCCACCACGCGGCCGGTCCCCGACCCCCGTCTCTTCCTCCTCCCCCACCTTCTTCCTCCCAGGCTCGCCCTCCCCGCTCTCCTCCCCACCGCCCCCGAGCCTCGCGCCGACACCGCCCCGTTTCCCCTCCTCGCCACCGCAGCAACCTCCGCGTCCGCTCGCCTCCTCCCGCGCTCGCTTCGCCGGCGACCCCTACCCGCGTCAGCTCCGGCGCCGGCCGCCGCGCGCCTCTGCCCGCGCGACCCGCAACCTCCACCGCACCCCCTCGCCACCTCGCGCACCTCCGTTTCCGCCGGCCGCGGCCACCCAGCTCCGCCGCCCCGACCTCGCGCTAGCCCCGGCCCCCACCCCGAGCAGCGCCGGCCCGGCCTCTGCACCCCGCGCGGAAGCCCCGGCCGCGCCCTCCGCCCGCGCGCCCGCCCCCAGCCCGCCTCCGCCGCCGCGCCAGGCCCCGCCTTCCCCGACGCCGGCCCGCCTCTCGGCTCCCCGGCGCGCCCCCCGCTGCCCCTCCGCCAGCTGCTCCCCGCCGTCCCCGCGGGCAGGTCCTCGCCCCGAGCGCCGCCGCGTCCGGCGCAGCGCCCGCCCCCGTCGCCGGCGACCGCCCCGCCGTCCGCCTCGCGCCCTCCTCCGCCACCAACGACCGCCTCTCCGGCCGCCTGTTCCCTGTCCACACGCGAGCCCGACCGCGAGCCCTTCCCCAAGTCGCCCCGACGCCTCTGTCCCGCGCCCCGCTGCCTCGGCCGCATCGCCGCACGTGCCAGGACGCCAAGTTCGCCGCCGCCAGCACCGAGTCACCGTGCCTGCCTTCACGCGCGCCCTGTGGTTACGTGTGAATTTCCAGGCTCGAAGCAAAACAAGTTTTCCTTTGTCCGACCCCGACAAGATCCACATGGAGGGTGAGCACTCGAGAGGCTACCAGGCACCACAAGATCCTCTTGTAGGCCAGTACCACGGAAGAACGAACATGGTGGCATCCAACGAACAATCGACAAGATCCACCGCCGGACGCCAAGCACTTCACCCCGGATGCCAGAACCGACCCGATACGCGGACCCGACAAGTTCTTCTCGACGACAAGATCATCGACAGGGAACCCGAAGACCACATGTGCGAAAAGTACTCCCTCGAGAACGCCGAGTACCTCACCCCGGACACCGACACCCTGGACGACAAGTTCTTCCTCCGGAAGCTTTGACGCCGCGCGACAAGATCTACTCCGCTAACCGAGAACGATCCGTCGAACCCTGAACCCCGAGACCGACCCCGAACCCCGGAACCCCAAGTTCGTCGAGAACCCCTAATGTGTGAACCCCTTCCCGAAACCCTATTTTATAACATAATACAATTGTTGCATATTAAATCATTCATCTCGCATGCACATCATGTGGTTTGGGGGCCTTATGCCGATTCACCTTATAATTAATTATGGGGCCCATATGCTGGCAAATCTAGTCTCATATCGGCCTCATTTAAACTTGTGTAGCGAACCGGTGCTATCTTTTGTCTTGATAATGCAACATTTAAATTGCGGGGTAGATAAACAACTTG
The DNA here is from genome assembly GCA_916181665.1 of Avena sativa. Classification (NCBI taxonomy): domain Eukaryota; kingdom Viridiplantae; phylum Streptophyta; class Magnoliopsida; order Poales; family Poaceae; genus Avena; species Avena sativa. The sequence goes on along the minus strand of OV702284.1, from coordinate 248,504,462 downwards.
AACCATCTAACTAATTGTCGGGACCCCGGTTCCACTTAATATTGACCTAATTGCATCGCATCTTTGCCATGCCATACATCATACATGCATCATGCCGATCTTTTGCCGTAGTATTAAATATCGCATCCGGTGTTTCTTCTAGTGTTTTGCTTCTTCACGGATAAGGCCGTTGAGTTGATGTGAGCTTCGCCCCGATCTTCGGTTGAACCTTCGGCAATGTTTTTCAGGCGAGCATCTCCCCCTTTCTACCTATCTTACTTTTATAGTATTTATTCCCTCCTGTTGATCTATTGCTATCTGTGTTGCGATGCTCTAGTTTTCGTACCCGTGATATCCCTTGCAGCCTTATATTGCCATGGCCACCTCCTATTACCTGTTGTTTGGTAGATAGCTGGACTTGCGCGTCGTAGTCGATTGCTCAAGTGCTATTGCGGGTCGTCCAGTGCCACAGTTGTTGATGTATTTGCCGCATGTTGTTGTTGGAGATGATCATGGTTTTACTTATCGTTCACTTTAATTCCTGTTTAACAACTAAAATTGAAGTAAGCAGAGGCATCGGTGGGTGATAGAAAATATTTGGTTTCCGAACGCCCACTTGTGTCCCGTAGGACCCCTAGTACTTGATACTTGTTCCTTGATTTATCGCGCTATCCACATCCGGGAGGTATATGGGACCCCCCTGAGCCAGAGCTTGATTCAGTCTTATTTCTTGGGGCCACAAACTAGTTTGAGGTTTTATTTACTATCCTGTACTTATGCCATGCTACTGCTTTATTTACGATTGTGCGAGGAGCACACTGTACTGTTTAGGAATTGTGACCCGTTTTCGCGGTATCGACAAGCCCAGCCACACTTTCGGGTTCCCAGTCGTTTACAGCCGGCCCCACAAACCTTGAGGCCGTCTCTAAGTCAGCTAACTTCGTTGCGGGTCTACTTTAAGGGGTGTCCCCCTGAAATATTTCTGAATCCTGTGATTGCTTTGTCGTGAAGGCCTCGTTGGGTTTTGATTTGGTTTTTCCGAGGTTGATCGAGTGTGTGTTGCTATTGGTGCACCCCGGCCGGGTAAAACTTTCTGAAAGCCGTGTCCGCGGTTATGGACGACTTGGAGCACAGTATCTCGACCATAGACAAGCATAACTAAAGTTTATTGCTATAAATTTGACTTTATAATGACTAGTAATCAGCTTCACTATAATGGAATGGCTAATTAATACTGCCCACAATTGCTTGTTTGGAGTGTCGCTTGCGACCATTGTACCTGCCTAGTAAGTATTGCAACTACAACGGAATGGCTGAATAAAAGTACCAACAACTGCTGGGTTTTGGGTTTATCTCACGCTATCTGTACCTGATTAGTAAATGTTGCAACTATAACGGAATGGTTGACTAAAAGTGCCCACTGCTTATTTTATCAGGACGATTATCTACACTTGACTAGTAATTGCTGCAACGATAACCGAATAAATAAAACTGCCAACTGTGTGAGTTCCTCGGTTGACTTCCTCGTTTGGTCTCGAGGGGGAAACACCAGGATGGGTTTTGTTTGGTGTTAGCTTCAGGTTGGATCCGGACAGGTCATTCTTACCCCTCTCTAAGAGCCGCCAGTTGCATCGAGTCTCTATAGGGTGTTTAGTGCATGCTGCCGCTGCCGCTTCAGCCCACCATACCTATGTAGGCGAGGACCGCCGAATTCTAGCCTCGCCGTGTACTGGCCTCAGTACTGACGCTCCTCTTTTTCCTTTGCCCTTTGTCGGCACCCCTTTTGTTTTAGCAGGTTTTGAGATCGACGTCGTTAGCAGGGTTACCCTTCCGGCTTGGCCTGGGCAGGGTTATGGACGCCATTGGTTATTCTTCAGGGCTCTTAGCCCCATTTGCATCTTGTCCGTAGTCGGACGCTCCATCGTTTTCAAGGTGATTTGGATCTTCGTACCGTATATCTGTATTCTTGACTCTCTGAGTCGCTGTTGTATATATATCTGTGCTGTGGGTCCCATCGAGGACTGTTGTGTAATGTTATTACTTCGTTTTCCACCCGCACGAAAGTGCCTGGTGGGCACCTTTGAATCGTTTCTATGCGGGTTTGGCGGGTTTCGCTAAAACTTGCATAGGTCCGATTCTGAGGGTGTTACAAATGTTCTAGAAGGGTCCGGAAGGTCCGGCACTCCAGAGGGGAAGGGTACATGAATGTGCCATAACAAGTTGGAATGGTTGCATCATGTACTAGGTGTCATCGTTGAGCAAAATAAAGGGATAAATCAAATCCTAGTTTGAAAAGTCAAATGCCAATTTGAAAAGTCAAATGGTAAGTTTGCATGGTGGAGGGAGAGTTGGAAACCTACTTGGGGAGGAGTTCCTCTCCCTCCACCCGCCGGCCAAGGAGGCCGATTTGGGGAGGACTCTCCTCCCCTGGCCGGCGCCCTCCCACCTATAAAAGGAGGGGCAGGGGTGCCCCTCTAGACCTACACCTTGCTCCACCAAAACCCTAACCCTAGCCGTCGGCCCTCCTGCAGCCGCCGCCGCCCTAGGGTTTTCTCCCAAGCCGCCGAGTTGGGGCCTCCCCTTGCCCTATCCGCTGGCCTAGCCCTCTCTACTTGGTGCCTCTAAACCCTAGATCGCCAAGGCCTCTCTCATAGTCCAGCATACTCGCTCTGGCTTAAGGCGAAGCCCTGCGAGATCTCCCCTCTACTTCTGGTACCACACCGTCGTGCTGCCGGAATCGCGAGGAGAGTGCTACAACCTCCACTGCCTACTGGAACAAGGGAGAGGAAGGTCTTCATCGAGTACCGAACATGTGACCGACTGCGGGAGCGCTGCCGGAACGCAGTGCCGGAAGGATCGTCTACACGATCTTGAGATCGGCAAGAGTACGACTACATCACCCACGAGAATCTGCTCTCGTTAAACACTTTGGAATATTCGAGGGTGAGTTATTCTATCGACTCGTTGATACAACCTAGTAGATAGATCTTGGCTTGTTTGTTTGTATGCGGTAGAAAATTTTTGTTTTCCATGCTACGAACCCCTACAGTGGTATCAGAGCCGTGTCTATATGTAGATATGTTGCACGAGTAGAACACAATGGTCATTGTGGGCGGTGGTGCTTTTATTATCAATTGCTTCTTGTGTACTTTGCATCTTGCGGTATGATGGGATGTAGCGGCCCGGGCTAACCTTACATGACATCGTTCATGAGACTTGCTCCACGCTCCACATGCAACTTGTATTGCATAAGTGGCTTTGCGGGTGTCTGTCTCTCCCATTATAGTATAGATCCAATTTACAACGGGCACTTGATAGTTCAAACATCAACGTTGTGGTTCTTGTTCATAAGTTAGAACGACACTTATTGAAATCCCCAAACCACGTAAAACATGCAAAGAAAATTAGAGGCATCTAACTTTGTTTTGCAAGGGTGTGCTGTGATGTGATATGGCTATGATTGTGATTATATTTGGTGTATGCAATGTTCCTTATTGTAAGTTGGCAACCGGCAGGAGCCATATGGTTGTCTTTAATTTCTGTTAAGACCCACGTGTCTATTCAAAGTAGTTGTAATAGTTGAAGCTGGTAGACGACAATCATGGAGCAGCGTCATTGACCTTGATGCAATGTCGGTGATGATGGAGATCATGTTCGTGATTGAAGATGGAGATCGGAAGCACAAAGAAGAAAGGCCATATCATATCACATATTATGAATTGCATGTGATGTTAATCCTTTATGCATCTTGTATTGCTTAGTTGACGACGGTAGCATTATAAGATGATCCCTCATGCACATAAATTTCAAGTTTTAAAGTGTTCATCCTTAGTAAGCACCGTTGCTAAAGCTTGTTGTTTCGTAGCACCACGTGATGATCGGGTGTGTTAGATTCTGCAAGTGTATACAACGTGAGCAAGCTAGATTTTCTCATGCAGAAGCTAAAGGTTAGATCTTGACGAGCCTAGCATGTACAGACATGGTCTCGGAACACGGATCACCGAAAGGTAAAGCATGAATCATATAGTAGATATGATGAACATGTCGATTGTTCGTCGTTGAAGCTACATCAACTCTCGTGATGATCGGTTTTGATGTGGTGGATTTGGTTCGTGTGATCACTAAAACAATGTGAGGGATATTGTTTTGAGTGGGAGTTCACCTAGATTAATTTAACTATTAATTAGAACTCAATTTGTCATAAACTTAGTCTAAACTATTGGAAATATGGTGTAGATCAATGGCGGCCCCTACCATCAATTTTAATGCGTTCCTAGAGAAAGAAAAGTTGAAAAACAATGGAAGAAACTTCGCGGATTGGTTTCGCAATTTGAGGATTGTCCTCAATGCTGGTAATTTGACCTATGTGCTGGATGCACCGCTGGGTGACCCGCCTGCAGCTGATGCTACTGATGAAGTAAAGAATTTTTACCTCGCTTGGAAGAATCAGTATTCCACAGTTCAGTGTGCTATCTTGTATGGTTTGGAATCAGAGCTTCAGAAAAGGTTTGAGAACTCAGACCCACATGATATTGTCTGTGAACTCAAATTGATATTTGAGACTCATGCGGCAGTTGAGAGTTATGATGCTTCTGAAAAGTTCTTTAACTGCAAGATGGAAGAGGGCAGCTCCGTTAGTGAGCATGTGCTTAAGATGTGTGGGCACGCAAACAAACTCCAAAGCTTGGGCATAGTGATTCCTAATGCTTTGGGGATTTACCGTGTCCTCCAATCACTACCACCAAGTTACAAGAACTGTTTGATGAACTACAATATGCAAAGCATGAACAAGCAGTTGCGAGAACTCTTCTCCATGTTAAATCTGCAGAAGTGGAGATCAAGAAAGAGCACCAAGTGTTGATGGTCAATAAGACCACCAAATTCAAGAAAGGCAAGTCTAAGCAAAAGGGACACTTCAAGAAGGGTGGTAAGAAAGTTGCCGCACCGACGAAGAAGACCAAGGCTGGACCTAAGCCTGATACTGAGTGCTTTTACTGCAAGGGAGAAGGTCACTGGAAGCGGAATTGCCCAAAGTACTTGGCGGATTTGAAGAACGGCAACGTCAAGAAGAAAGGTATATCCGATATACATGTTATTGATGTGTATCTCACTAGTACTCGTAGTAGTGCCTGGGTATTTGATACTGGTTCGGTTGCTCATATTTGTAACTCGAAACAGGTGCTGCAGAATAAACGGAAGCTAGCGAAGAACGAGGTGACGATGCGTGTTGGAAATGGATCAAAGGTTGATGTGATCGCGGTCGGCACGCTACCTCTTCATCTACCATCGGGATTAGTTTTATACTTAAATAATTGTTATTTGGTGCCTGCGTTAAGCATGAACATTATATCGGGATCTTGTTTATTGCGAGACGGTTACTTGTTTAAGTCCGAGAATAATGGTTGTTCGATTTATATGAGTAATATGTTTTATGCACATGCACCTTTGATAGATGGTCTATTCTTATTGAATCTCGATAGTGGAAATACACATATTAATAACATTGAAGCTAAACGTTTGAAATTGAGCGATAACTCGACCTATATGTGGCACTGTCGTCTTGGTCACATTGGAGTGAAGCGTATGAAGAAACTCCATTCCGATGGACTTCTTGAATCACTTGATTTCGAATCACTTGAAAGATGCGAAGCATGTCTGATGGGTAAAATGACTAAGACTCCATTTTCTGGTATGATGGAGCGAGCTACGGACTTGTTGGAAATCATACATACCGATGTGTGTGGTCCAATGAGTGTAGCATCGTGCGGTGGTTATCGTTATGTTCTTACCTTTATGGATGACTTGAGTAGATATGGGTATATCTATTTCATGAAACATAAGTCCGAAACTTTCAAGAAGTTTAAGGAATTTCAAAGTAAGGTGGAGAATCAACGTAACAAGAAGATTAAATTTCTATGTTCTGATCGTGGAGGTGAATATCTAAGTTACGAGTTTGGCGAGCATTTAAAGAAATGCGGAATACTTTCACAATTGACACCGCCGGGAACACCACAGCGAAATGGTGTGTCCGAACATCGTAATCGAACTCTCTTAGATATGGTTCGTTCTATGATGTCACTTACAGATTTACCGCTATCATTTTGGGGTTATGCATTAGAAACAACCGCATTCACTTTAAATAGGGCACCATCTAAATCCGTTGAAACGACAGCGTATGAATTATGGTTTGGGAAGAAACCTAAATTGTCGTTCCTTCAAGTTTGGGGTTGCGAAGCCTATGTAAAGAAGTTACAGCTGGACAAGCTTGAACCCAAAGCGGAAAAATGCGTCTTCATAGGATACCCGAAGGAAACTATTGGGTTATACCTTCTATCATAGATCCGAAGGAAAAATCTTCGTTGCCAAGAATGGATCCTTTCTAGAGAAAGAATTTCTCTCGAAAGAAGTGACTGGAAGGAAAGTAGAACTCGACGAGGTTGTCAAACCTTCTCTCGAACTTGCGAGTAGCGCAGCACCGGAAGAAGTTCCTGTGGTGAATGCACCAATAAGAGAGGAAGATAATGATGATGATCATGAAACTCGGTTGAAGTTGCTACAGAGCCTCACATGTCAACGAGAACTCGTACCACTCCTGATTGGTATGATCCCGTTATGAGTGTCATGTTGGTGGACAACACCGATGACCCTGCGACATATGAGGAAGCGATGATGAGCCCAGATTCCAATAAATGGCAAGAAGCCATGAAATCCTAGATTGGATCCATGTACGAAAACCAAGTATGGACTTTGGTGGACTTACCGGATGGCCGGAAGGCTGTCGAGAACAAATGGATTTTCATGAAGAAAACAGATGCTGATGGTAATGTTACTGTCTATAAAGCTCGACTTGTCGCAAAAGGGTTTCGACAAATTCAAGGAGTTGAATACGATGAGACTTTATCACCAGTAGCGAAGCTAAAGTCTGTGAGGATTTTGTTAGCAATCGCTGCATATTATGATTATGAGATATGGCAGCTGTATGTCAAAACAGCGTTCCTCAATGGAGACATTGATGAAGAGTTGTATATGATGCAACCCGAAGGTTTTGTCGATCCTAAAGATGCTAACAAGGTATGCAAACTTCAACGGTCCATATATGGATTGAAGCAAGCATCCCGAAGTTGGAATCAACGTTTTGATAAGGTAATCAAAAGTTTTGGTTTTATACAAACTTATTGAGAAGCTTGTATTTACAAGAAAGTGAGTGGGAGCTCTGTAGCATTCTTAATACTATATGTAGATGACATATTGTTGATTGGGAATGATGTAGACCTTCTTAATAGTATCAAGGAATATTTGAATAATAGTTTTTCAATGAAAGATCTTGGCGAAGCAGCTTACATATTAGGCATAAAGATTTATAGAGATAGATCGAGACGCCTAATATCATTGTCACAAAGTACATATTTGGACAAAGTACTAAAGAGGTTTGGAATGGAAGATAGCAAGAAAGGGTTCTTGCCCATGTTGCCCAATACGACCTTGAGTAAAACTCAAAGTCCAGCAACGGCAGAAAATAGAGAAAGGATGAGTAAGACTCCCTATGCCTCAGCCATAGGATCTCTAATGTATGCCATGCTATATACTAGACCCGACATTGCATATGTTGTTAGTTTGACTAGCAGATATCAAAGTGATCCAGGAGTGGATCATTGGACAGCGGTCAAAAACATACTTAAGTACTTGAGAAGAACTAAGGATATGGTTCTTTCTTATGGAGGTGATGAACAGCTCGTTGTTAATGGTTACACCGATGCTAGTTGGAACACCGATCCGGATGATTCTAAATCTCAATCTGGATACGTATTTACTTTGAATGGTGCAGCAGTTAGCTGGAGGAGTGCAAAGCAAAGCGTTGTGGCGATATCTTCAACTGAATCGGAATACATAGCTGCTTTGGAGGCTTCACAAGAAGCGATATGGATGAAGGAGTTCATTACAGAGCTCGGTGTGGTTCCAAGTGCGCTGGACCCAATGTTTATCTACTGTGATAACATGGGCGCCATAGCCAATGCGCAAGAGCCAAGGTCACACAAGAAGCTGAAGCACATCAAGCTACGTTTTCACGCTATTCGAGAACATGTCCAAGATGGTGACATAAAGATTTGCAAAGTAAACACAGATCTGAATGTGGCTGATCCGTTGACTAAACCTCTCCCGAGAGCAAAACATGACCAACACCAAAATGCCATGGGTGTTCGGTATATTACCATGTAATCTAGATTAGTTGACTCTAGTGCAAGTGGGAGACTGTTGGAGATATGCCCTAGAGGCAATAATAAATGTAGTTATTATTATATCTTTGTGTTTATGATAAATGTTTACATTCATGCTATAACAGTATTAACAAGAAAACATTAATACTTGTGTGATTTGTAAACTAAATTAGAGTCCCTAGTAAAGCCTCTTCATAATACTAGCTTGTTGGTTAATAAATGATTGTGGTTTCCCTATCATGAACATTGAGATGTTATTAACAACAAGATCATATCATTAGGAGAATGGTATGATGGACATACTCCTATAGATAAGCGTCGCATAAAGATCAAGTCATTTTAATAGTTCAATTGCTATATGCTTTCTGATACATAGTAACCTAATTCCTTCGACCATGAGATCATGCTTATCACCATCACCTGAAGGATGCTTTGATGACATCAAACACCACACTGTAACTGGGTGGTTATAAAGGTGGCATTGAGTGTTCGGAAAGTATGGGTTGAGACACATGGATCAAGAGTGGGATTTGTCCATCCATATGACGGATAGATATACTCTGGGCCCTCTCGGTGGAATGTCATCCAATTGGCTTGCAAGCATGTGACTGGCTCACAAGGGATCACATATCACGGGAACAAGAAAAGAGTACTTATCAGTAACGAGGTTGAACTAGGTATGCAGAGATACCGACGATCAAAACCTTGGATAAGTAAACTATCGTGAGACAAAGGGAAATTGGTATCGTATGTAAGTGGTTCATTCGATCGCAAAGTAATCGTAGAAATATGTGGGAGCCATATGAATTTCCAGATTCCTCTATTGGTTATTGTTCAGAGAAGTGTCTCGATCATGTCCGCATAATTCACGAACCGTAAGGAGACACACTTAAGGATTCGATGTTGTTGAGTAGTTATGGAATGATGAGTAAGAGACCGAATGTTGTTTGGAGTCTCGGATGGGATCCGGGATATCACGAGGAGATCCGGAATGGTCCGGAGAATAAGATTCATATAAGGAAAGTCCTGTTTCGGAGTGGGAGAATGATTCCGGTGTTTTCATCGGGAATGTTCTAGAAGGGTCCGGAAGGTACTCCGGAGGGGAAGGGTACATGAATGTGTCATAGCAAGTTGGAATGGTTGCATCATGTACTAAGTGTCATCGCTGATCAAAATAAATGGATAAATCAAATCCTAGTTTAAAAAGTCAAACGCCAATTTGAAAAGTCAAACGACAAGTTTGCTTGGTGGAGGGAGAGTAGGAAACCTACTTGGGAAGGAGTTCCTCTCCCTCCACCCGCCGGCCAAGGAGGCCAATTTGGGGAGGACTCTCCTTCCCTGGCCGGCGTCCTCCCACCTATAAAAGGAGGGGCAGGGGTGCCCCTCTAGACCTACACCTTGCTCCACAAAAACCCTAACCCTAGCCGTCGGCCCTCCTACAGCCGTCGCCGCCCTAGGGTTTTCTCCCAAGCCGCCGAGTTGGGGCCTCCCCTTTCCCTATCCGCCGGCCTAGCCCTCTCTACTTGGTGCCTCTAAACCCTAGATCGCCAAGGCCTCTCTCATAGTCCACCATACTCGCCCCGGCTTAAGGCGAAGCCCTGCGAGATCTCCCCTCTACTTCCGGTACCACGCCGTCGTGCTGCCGAAATCGCGAGGAGAGTGCTACAACCTCCGCTGCCTGCTGGAACAAGGGATAGGAAGGTCTTCATCGAGTACCGAACGTGTGACCAACTGCAGGAGCGCTGCCGGAACGCAGCGACGGAAGGATCGTCTACACGATCTTGAGATCGGCAAGAGTACGACTACATCACCCACGAGAATCTGCTCTCGTTAAACACTTTGGAATCTTCGAGGGTGAGTTATTCTATCGACTCGTTGCTACAATCTAGTAGATAGATCTTGGCTTGTTTGTTTGTATGCGCTAGAATTTTTTTGTTTTCCATGCTACGAACCCCTACATCTCCTCCTTGTGCTTTCATGTATAGAGCTTGTGAGCTCTGTTCATGATCAAGATCTAATCTATTTGTAATCATGCATGTTGTGTTTGCGGGGGATCCGATGGATACTGAGATTACTATGTCAGATTGATTAGTGGTTTTGTCTTATTGATTCCATCATGTATGTGTTGTTTGTGATCTTGCATGCTCTCCGTTGTTAGTAGCTATCTTGGCCAAGTAGTTGCTAGTGACTCCAAGACGGGGTATTTATGCTCGATAGTGGGTTCATGCCTCTAGTTTCCAAGTGAAGTGACAGAAATCTCTTCAGTTATAGATGTGATGTTGCTACTAGGGAGAAAACAACAGTCTCTTGTTCATGGAACAAGTGGATTGTTTACCTTACACACTTTGCTTAAAGTAATTGTCTGTTGCTTGCAATTTAATACTAGAGGGGGTTCGGATGATAACCTGAAGGTGGACTTCTAGTCATAGATGCAGTTGGATGGCGGTCTATGTATATTGTTGTATAGCCCAATCGAATCTCGTAGGATCTTTTTGTCTGATAGTGCATTGTTATGCCTAGCTCAGTTCCTCTCAATTGTCCTGCTGTAATTTGTTTACCCTTCATGCCATGTTGTTTATCTAAGGAGAGCACCTCTAGTGAACTATAGACCCCGGTCCAATCTTCACCATTGATACATCTTCCACTGTTACTTGTTTACTTGTTGCAAACCATCATCACCTTCCACACCATACGTTTAATCCTTTGTTACAGCAAACCAGTGAGCTTGACAACCTCACTGATTCGTTGGGGCAAAGTCTTGAGTTTGTGTTGTGCAGGTTTCCACGTTGCTTGCAACACCTGTGTGACGTTTCCTTCCTCCTACTGGTACGATAACCTCGGTTTCTTACTGAGGGAAAACTTGCTGCTGTGATGCTTCACACCTTGCTCTTGGGGTTTCCAACGAAGCGCTCCTACGTCAACTCAACGCTGCATCAATGGCACCTAGTATTGACATGGGAGCGCTTCGTTGGCAACCCCAAGAGCAAGGTGTGAAGATCACATCAGCAAGTCTTCCCTCAGTAAGAAATTGAGGTTATCGAACCAGTAGAAGGAAGGAAATGTCTCAAAGGTGTTGCAAGCAACGTGGAAACCTACACAACACAAACTCAAGACTTTGCCCCAACAAACAGTAAGGTTGTCAAGCTCACAGGTTTGCTGTAACAAAGGATTAAATGTATGGTGTGAAAGGCGATGATGGTTTGCAGCAAGTAAACATTGGAAGATGTATCAATGGTAAAGATTGGACCGGGGTCCATAGTTCACTAGAGGTGCTCTCCTTAGATAAACAACATGGCATGAAGGGTAAGCAAATTACAGTAGGGCAATTGACAGGAACTGAGCAAGGCATAACAATGCAATATTAGACAAAAAGATCCTATGAGATTCGATTGGGCAATACAACAATATACATAGACCGCCATCCAACTGCATCTATGACTAGAAGTCCACCTTCAGGTTATCATCCGAACCCTCTCCAGTATTAATTTGCAAGCAACAGACAACTGCTTTAAGCAAAGTGTGTAAGGCAAACAATCCACTTGTTCCATGAACAAGAGACCGTTGTTTTCTCCCTAGTGGCAACAACACATCTACAACTGAAGAGATTTCTGTCACTTCCCCCTTGGAAACTAGAGGCATGAACCCACTATCGAGCATAAATACCCCCCTCTTGGAGTCACTAGCAACTACTTGGCCAAGATAGCTACTAACAACGGAGAGCATGCAAGATCACAAACAACACAGACATGATAGAATCAATAAGAAAAAACCACTAATCAATCTGACATAGTAATCTCAATATCCATCGGATCCTCGCAAACACGACATGCACGATTACAAATAGATTAGATCTTGATCATGAACGGAGCTCACAAGATCTATACATGAAATCACAAGGAGGAGATAAAACCATTTAGCTACTACATGGACCCGTAGTCCAAGGTGGAACTACTCATGCTTCATACCGGAGAAGAAGGCCTCCGGGATGATCTCCCCTTCGGCAGGGTGCCGGGAAGAACTTCAGATCCCCCCGATCTAGGGACGATGGTGGCGGCGGCTACAGACGGTTTCGTGGAGTTTTGTTCGGGTTCCTAGGGTTTCTACATTGGGGGCTTCTTATAGGCGAAGGGGCGAGCCAGGGGGCACCAAGGCGGCTGCATCCCCCAGGCGCGGGGTGGGCCCACCCATGCGTCCAGGGGGTGTGGCCCCCTGGTGAGCCTTCTCCGTCTCGTCTTCTGGCTTCGTGTTGCCCACAGTAAAATATTGACTTTGGCATTTGTCCCGTCCAATTCCGAGAATATTGATTTTCTGCCTTTTTAGAACCAAAAATAGAAGAAAACAGGCAACTGGCACTATGAAAACTTGTTAATAGGTTAGTTCCAGAAAACATATAAAATACCTCAAAGTGTAGACAAAGCAAAGTAGATACTAAACAAGCATGGAATATAAAAAAATTATAGATACGTTTGTGACGTATCTTCTAACTTGACTATGCATCTTACACATCGCCTTTTAATCCAAAGGCCTAGAAAACACGAGTGTGGCCGATGCACAAATTGAAAAAATATGCCCTAAAGTCAATAATCAATAGTATTACTCTATCTATCTATCTATCTATCTAAGTTTATTAGTCTTGCACGTATATCTAGATTGTCAATTTGACCAAATTAATATGAGGTATATATTAGGCTAGTGATAGTGAGAGTATCAACTACTAGTATCATGCATGTCATGTTGGTAGAAATCTGATGTTGCATAAAAATTAATGAAGAAAGAGATGGTTATAGTATCACATGTAGATACCGTATCATAGCACGTAAAATTAAAAATCCTAATGACAAGTAATCTTGTACACAAATTTACATAGAGATTCTATAAATCAATAAATATACTACTATTATGATACTATTACATGATACAATGCACTATAGGAATAGTATCATATGATACTCCCACTATGACCAGTCTTATAAAAAATATATCATTAGGAACTTTAATAATTGTTTTATATTTCTTAATGGTATAATTTTTGTGTTAAATAGTTTATTTTATATAAGTTAAATAGGCTACCTAGGTGCATGTGCAAGACTTAGAAAGTGAGATGGAGGGAGTATTATTTATTCCCATATTCATGATTATTGATAAATATCTTTATGCTATAACTGTTGTGAATGTCAAATACGAGATTCAATGGAAAAACTCACATGCATGTGTAAAGATTGTAAAAAGATAAACAAAAAAGAGTTTCTAATCCTATCTCTAGGACTAGCTCATGTGTTGTTTGATGATCTTATTTTGCAGATCATGACATTGTTATAGTAATAATGATGTCAACAAAAAATAGAGCATATTGTTAGAAGAACAAGTATGTTGAACAAAGCCAAACTCCACGATAGAATATAGTGATCAATGTGTTGATTCACAAGGACGCCAAACTATCTCAATGTTGGGTTTGTTATATCGCGAAGCAATAGGAAACATATATAAGTAAAAGAGGTTTGCTCGGATCACATTCGTTTATATATGAAAATCAATATGGAAAAACCCTGCTATTTTTTTAAACTGAAAAGAAGTTTCCGGATCATCTCCGCATATTACAGAACTTGCGGGGTCACCTGATTAAGTCCCTTTTATCTTTTGGTTGTATGGTGTTTTATTTATATGTGAATATTATGCCATAATATGCTTCAGATAGTCGAGATGAGTTCCAGAGTGAAATCGTAATTCGATTCAGAGTTTGGGAGAAATACAAGTGTTTCTAAGGCATATATGAAAAGTATAATTAATTAGGAAATTGATTATTTTCCATATTATTTCATCATTTATCAAAAATAATTAATGGGCCCTATATGGGGAACCCGCATGGATCATGCGCCAAGGATGGGAACACTTGATGACTCCTAACTTGGAGGGCAAGAAAGTGGGGGCTAGGGTTTCCCCTCCCATGCCCTGGTCGCCACCGCCTAGGGGATGCCCTAGGGATCCCCTACCTCTCCCCTCCTATTGTATAAAGGGAGGAGATGCATCCTTCCATGGTCATCCATTGCGTGGCTGCACCTCCCCTCTCCCTGTCTCTCTTATATTATAAGCACGATGTTAGGCTGCGTATACACTACGAAGATCTTCAACCTAGATGGGCGAATTTATGTCTGATTGAAGAAGACATACGTGTGGACACAGGTAGAGAAATGATAAGTTTGATTCTTGATCAAGAACTCCATCAACCAATGCTTCTCCGCTCCATCATTGGTAAAAACTAGATCATATATATGTATGGATTCTCCATAGTTTGGATATTGGTGGTTTCTATATGTCGATCTTTTTTTGGTTTCCCTATGATCCCTAACTGTGGTATCATAACCTTGTTATGCTTAGATGCAATAGTGATATAGAGTGCATAGATGATGCACATGTATTGCGTGAGATTAGATCTACTCATGCGAGAAATTTAGATCAGATCTATTCGCTTTCTAATAGATTTGATCTATTATTGTCAAGCAAAGTAGATTAGATCTGTTACATGATATTTATATTGCTTCCCTTGAAATTCCAATTATTGATCTTCATACATGTGATCCTTTCATTTTCTGGTGAGTATATCTAGTTGTATCTTTAGATCAAAGATGTGCTTCAGTTCAATGGATTTCTCTATAATGAGGAAAAATATAACTCTTGCAAATAATATAGGGCAACATACATGATTATACATGGAGATTACGCGTAATGCAATCGTTTGTATAGGGTCGAGACTTTTCTAATGAGATCTCTCTATCACGCCGCAACTTAATCTAGCACATGAAGTATCATACTAAATGGCTAGGGTACGTAGTTTTAAGGAAACCCTAGAAGCCACGTTAAAATCTTGAAAACAAACATGTAAAGGTGCCTAACTAGTTTTTGCAATGCATGCATGTGATGTAATAGTCTTCATCATATTTAAATTGTTTAATGTATGAGATGATATACGATTATAATAAAAGCATGATGGAAGGAGCCATATGATTGTCATGCGGGACATGCATGGCCATATCCGTGTAACCCATTTTTAATTCTTTCGTAACATTAGTTTTATTATGCATATGCAATGAAGATAATGACAATGCATCAAAGGACCTCGATGTTGTGCCACAAAGAGAAAAGGAGTTCGATGCGAAAGAAGGAGTATACCATATCACACTTTTATGAATTGCCTGTTATGAGTTTATCGTTTTAAAACATTGTTTTGTATGTGATGTAGTCGTGTTTAATAGGATGATCTTCGAACAATATCAAGTTGTTAGTTTCTCCCATATGTAGCACGGTTTGTAATATGTTTCACTTTGGAATGTGATGGGATCACCCGAACACAAACAATATGATGCATATGAGACGTATATAAATAGTTCATGCGGTCGAAGAAACATTTGGTTGTCTTGACGTTCGAACCTGATAGTCATGAGTTTAGAACACACCCATCGAAAGATGAAAAATAATTACATGGAGATGTAATTGGCAAGTTGGCATACCCTTTGATTTCTTTGTCATCGGTAATGTTCACATCAATGGAAAAGGGTCGTCTCGATCTTGAATCACTATAAATCAATTCCGAAGGATAGCTGATTTTAGTGGGAGCATACTTAAGTATTAGTTTAGTTAATTTAAGTATAAATCAATTTTGGACAATGTCTAAATGAATTTCATTTTAGTTGTAGAAAGATGGCCCGTAACACAATCGCTAACTTAGCTCCCATGATTGAGAAGTAAAAGTTAACTGTGAGTGGAAACAATCACATAAATTAGGTCCACACCCCTAAGGATTGTCCTCAAGGGTGCTAAGAAAGAGTACATTTTCGATGCGTATCTTCTAGTAACTCTAGGCAATGAAGCCACAAATACTGACAAAAATGTCTATGCCACACAAGTGGATGATGGCATTGCACCACTCAAGGGCCACCTCATACTATCATAAGCACCGGTAAACATGTTGCATCTAATTTGGATATGTTTCCACTGATGGGTCAATGAATTTTCATTGCGGCCACTTGCAATTTCGTAGGGTGGGTAGCATTTGTTCTTGTGAAAATAGTCATGTATTTCACGAAAAAGCACTCCCTCTCCCAACGCTCGCCCTCCCTCTCTTCCTGCGAGCGCGCCGCCAGAAGCCTGGGCCCTCCCTGATCCTCTTCGCCGGAATAGTCGGTCGGAGTTGGACAGGGAGAGGCATCATAGTTTGTAGGGTTAGTTGTGTTGGCTGCGTGCCGGTAGTGGGCTCTATGCCCAGATGTGGAGCTCTCGATCGAGGTGGCCAGATCAAGGCTCTAGGGTTCGTCCTCTTCGCGTTCTTGCTCCTCTGGTTGGAGTAGCCCGCGACGGCGACGACCACCACATCCAGCAATAAAGTAGAGGTCACTGACGGCCTCCGGAACTGTGTTGTTCCCATGCTCTTCCATCTCCCTCCGATCGGCCGTGGGGGCGAGGGGATTGAGATGGTGGGTTTGGTGATGCATGGTTCTGGAGGCGTCGAGGGTGCTGCCACTTTGGCGAGTGAGCGCGGTGCTGGGTGGTGGCCTTTCTCGCCTTCGGTCTCGTTATGTCTCCCTCTGGCCGGCCGTGGAGGCGGGGGAAAGGAGAGGGCGAGCGGGCGGCGAGCGGGCGGCTCCCTCTCCTTCAAGCGCTGCCGCCACTACTCCGATGCGTTCGGCGCGTCCCTAGTCTTCCTGGCCGGCCGTGGAGGCAAGGTGGAGACACGGGCTGCTCAGTGCGCTTTGGAGATCTTTGGTGGCTTTGGAAGCTTCTTGAGCTTGTGCCTCCTGCGGCGGATCCCAAGCGGCGTCTCACCACCGCTATTCAAGGCCATAGGGATGGCCCCGCCGTGCTCTACAGCGACGGCTGCAAGAGCGTTTTCTCCCTCTTCGCGAGGGTCTTCCCGAGCCCAAGCATGGTCGTCAGTGCTTCGCCTCTACCAAGTGGTCCTGTCCCTGGTGAGAGATGGAGTGGCCGCGCCTAGAGGCTCGTCGTCGCCGGCATCAAGCAAGGACTCGATCGCGTTTCTGTGATCCTTTTTAGGGTGTTCTTTGTTAAATCTCAGGACCTAGTTGTTTTTTCTTTATTGTATGAGGTCCTATCTATAAATGTACACCCTGCGCCGTGGTAATACAAGCTCTGGGTCCTTCGGGACCATTCCTGTTCAAAAAAAAAATCTTCTTTCACTAGGTATACCCTTTTTGCTTGGCACCACAAACGAGGTCTTGTCCAATTTACATCCACGCATCATACAACTTCTCATCATCCTCCGTGTATGATTCAGTTCGCTTGGTATGTCTTGTTGATTGCGAGTGAATTTCTGAATCTCAAAATCAAACATGTCATCTCCCACGACAACAAACAAGCTCTCTTCCTTACCTTCTTCCCCACCTTCTTTCCCACCCTCTTGCGCACCTACGTTGACCATGTTATTCATGACTTGGTCTTCGTTGAAGTATGCCTAATTATGACAAAAGATAATTCCATCAAATAAACTCTCTCCCTCAATGAACAAACAAAAGATACAGATCACAGGACATGCCATGTTCCCGGGCGTCGTGGCTGACGGCATTCCATCGAACATGTCGATGTCGTCCATTGCCATGCTTGTTGGCGGCATTCAACCAAACAAGTTTCACCCTTTCGGAAGCCGCGTGAATGGCCCTTTTTGCATCATGAGTGAGTAACCAGGGACAGACACGACACTGAGATCAAGGGCCGGTGGCGCATAAGCAAACGAGATGGAATCGTCGATCTCTAGGGATTCGCGACGCGAGGAGATGCGTCTCATGGACGGCAAGGCGTTTCAATGGAGGTACACAACTGTCGGTGATGATACATGCGACGACATGCTACGAGATGGGAAGATACCGATGTCGGCGCATCCCGAGGCTTGGCTCCCTACGCTCGTCGTGGCTAGGTGAGTGGCCATGGCTTCGGTGACCGCCTGCTTATTGAGCATTAAAAGAGCCACTTGTTGTTTTGCCATGCCTTTGGTGGGCAGTGGCGGATCCAGAATTCCACCAAACCTAGGGCCAAGATTATATTATATGCTAAAATTAGGCTAAATCCTAATAAAATTAGTGTATTTTTACTAATATATAGCTGAACTTTTTGTCTACACCCCGGGCCATGGCCCAGGTTGCCCGGGGTGTAGATCCGTCACTGTTGGTGGGGTCTC
The DNA here is from genome assembly GCA_916181665.1 of Avena sativa. Taxonomy (NCBI): domain Eukaryota; kingdom Viridiplantae; phylum Streptophyta; class Magnoliopsida; order Poales; family Poaceae; genus Avena; species Avena sativa. Next base: position 248,486,084 of record OV702284.1, on the reverse strand, counting down.
GGGTAGTGGCAGGAAAGGCGGCTTCCATGACTACAACGACGACCTTTGCCTCCTCATGGACCTTGTCTATTGCACGCCGCTCCACCCACTTCTTGCTCTAAGCCTTGGCCTCCTTCTTATGGCAGGACCGTCGACGCGCTACTGACAGCGGCGGGCAAGAATAGAGGCGGTGCCATCCATGGTGGCTAGGATCAGCGGTGGGGGAATTGGGGAAGGCATAAGGGAGAGGAGAGAAAACTTGTGTAGAGGTTGACTTAAGGGCTAGGCAGGGACACAAAATGACACACAAGAGGAGGCGGAATGTGCTCTAAACCGGCCCCAAATTTAGGGTTAGTTTGGGGGCAAGATGGACATGGCGCGAGCGAGTTATGGAAAAGCTCGGCTGATGTTCCTGTTGTTCAGATGTCCGTTCGTAATGCCAATGTAAAGATTTTCGTGTTTGGTACGGGAAATGCCTCTTTTTAATCTCAACAAAAAAAGATCTCTGCTTTCTCTCTCAAAAAAAGATCTCTTCTTTATTATTTTTTACAGTAAAAGATCTCTTCTTTATTTTGGTGCAGGAAAAGCCAATCGCCAAGCATTGGCCTGGCTGAAAAGCTGCCCTCAAAACATAATCGTGTGGACAAAACGTGAAGGTACAAACCATCGGTTCTAGATTAGGTGTCTACTGTCTACGCTAGGGTAGATGACCATAGCCGTCGTCTCGTCCTGCGCCTCAAAGCAACACGGGAAATGGACCTATGCAGCTTTTGTCCATGAATAAATAGCAACCAACTTTTTACCTGACTACCCATGGAACCGAGGAAAGGGAGAAAAAAAAAAGAAGAAAAGAAAAGTGACTGACACCACTTGCTCATCAAGGCTGCAGTACAGCAAAAAAAACCACCGCACTGTCCTATCCTATCGACGGTCCGTTTCCACTCGATCTCGAGGACCTACAGCAAACCACGGGCACAGATCTAGGATGGCGTCCATGTTCCAGATTGTAATGAGAAGCGGTGAAAATCATTTTACCTTTGTTAATAGTGCAAGAACAGCGCATCAGACACTAGGCCCCTGCCATTCAGCAGTGTGATTATCTCAGCTCGGACTTTTACAGGTCAAAGCACTGGAGTTAATGAGTAGACTATGCTAATGCGGAGTCGGAAAGGAAACACTTCATGCTTAAAAGCTTAACACTGATGTTTGAGTCAGAAAATGGACACAGAGCTCAAGAGTCTGATACCATTCTAGATGATGTTTATCTGCTTTCAGTCCAAACATAAGTATTTTTTTCTTTATGTTCCTACTTATAATCAGCTCTTCTTGGTCGGTACCACAACCGTAATCAACAACTAGAAACAAGATCTGCTACAGAATGTTCAAGTTGCAACCCAAATTGTCATCAGGATGCGGTAGAATTGATCGAATAGATTCTCATATGGCATAACCAGACTTGGAGTTGAGTGATAGCATCCAATCCATGTTAGACATGCTTAAATGGAGATATTTTTTTTGAAACAGGATTAAATGGAGATTTTGATATGACAGCACCAACACATTATGCTATGTACATAATGTGGACTGGTTTATGGTGATGATTGTTCCAAGGTCACTGTACTTCGTAGATTTGTCAAGATACATTGTCACGCCTCTACCACATGGCCAGACTTGCATAGAGAGCTCAGATGATAAACACAACTCATTTATCAGTATTTAGTCTTGCAGCCACAAATTTTGATGGCACAAGAATTCCATTTTATGTGGTTCTAGCACATGGGACTTCATTACACAACATGACTTTCATTGGTTAAAAATATGTCGGTTTCTCTTCTCTTTAGCCATGGTTCATGCTCACAAGGAACCATTTTTCCGTTTTTGTGCAAGTCAAATACTAGTGAAAGTAGTGAACAGCCAAGAGTTACGATTGGAAAGTGGGTAATGTATCTCATTCTAGCAAAAGTGCAACAGCACATGGCTGGATCCATTGCAGTGCTACAGAAGAATAAATACATGTCCAATCGTCATCAGAGATGCTAGTGAAGAAGTCCGGAAACAAACAAGCTGTACCTACTGATCAATGGGGCTCCCATTCTCTCATATGTTGGGCCCTGGAAATCATAGGTACAAAAATAAACAGTGAGAATAAGCAAGCCAGCAAAACATGGATTTCCCATGTTGGGCATTTGGGTTCAACTGAACAATCTTACCATTTAGAAGAATGCTCTATGCCAAGGCCATTGCAGGTAAGTATCATACCCTTAAATCTTGTAAGGTACTCCTAAAATGGAGAGAAAAATATAGCAAATTAAACGAAACCACCTAAAATAAGAATGTGGTGTCTAGTTAAAGAAGAAGCTCTCACGCGCGCAGTATATTGGTTGATCTTGTAACCGCCAGAAAAGTCATATTCAAGTCGTGTAATTGGATCACTTAAAACTGGAAGACATAGTAACTGAATTAGCAAGCTCAAGTTCAAGAACTCTGTAATATATCAGTGTCATAATGACACCAATTGTTATTAACAGAGAGTAGAAAAGGGATAAGACAATTGGTGTCTAAAGACAGGCTGAAAATTTGGAAACATACTTTTGTAAGCTTCATTGATTTCCTGAAATTTAGCAGTGACATCATCTTCGCCCTTATGCTTGTCTGGATGCCACTTCTGGAGACGGTACAACATATGACGGTTAAGTATGAGTTGATCTATGATTTTCTTCGAGAAGAAAATACTCCATTTAGTATTGGTTCAAAGAAAAAAAGGTGGACATCAGATTACCAACGCTAATCTTCTATAACTCAATTTGATGGTGTCATCAGATGCATCATAATCGACCTCCAGAACTTTGTAGTAGTCCTGCCATCACAGATGAACTTCAGAAATGAATTGATGGGGACACGATGCAATGAACATGGCGGGTGTAACTGTGCCAAAATTATTCATGGTGATTTACATCCACTTCACTAAACATAGTGTTTCCATAAGACTACAACACAAGTGAGTTATAGATAAATAATGCACATCAGGAGTACTCATTCATAGTCTCACCACAAGTGAATACTAAGAAAAGTACCCCATAGCAGCACAGATCCACAAGGAGTCCCCATATCACAATCCATGATCATTAAAATGTAGGCAACATTTTGAGAAAAATCCTGTAGTTTTGCCACTTGATAATCATCGCATATTCAGCTGAAGAAGCAGATTTGCCAAGAAACCTACTTTCTGCAATTCAATGCAAGTTTTGCTTCGAGCACTTGGTAAGCAGACTGATCAGGCAAATGAACACCAACAATGCAGCAGTCAGCTTCCTAACACAAATCAGGTCTAGTTTAGGCAAGCAAGGTGAACCTAAACAGGATGTTATCTTAGGAGGTGCTCAACTAGAGAGTTGCTTCAGCAAGACAGAAGATCTGGCAAGTCCGTCAGTCTCGTGCTAGCTAAGAGCATACATCAAAAGCTGTTCACTGCACATAGCTAAAAAACAAAGTGGCCTAACAAGCTAACCGTGTACTCATGGTTAGTAACTGATTCATCTCGTAACAATCTCCGTAGCTTTGATCAATTGGGGTAAAAAACTAATTTGGGTTTGCTGCACTCCACAACTGGCATGTAGTTTGAGGATGAACAAGCAAACCTTTACATAAATACTGGGAACAAAAGGCCATCAAGCGCAGCAACATACGCTAATTTTATGCCTAAAAACTAAACACCAGCCCAGACAGTACTCACAGCCTCGCACTATACTTGAGCATCTCCAAACTAAAAGGTAAAAGGTATTAGATCCGCCTAGCCTGTTCCTCAAAGAAAAGAAGGAACAGCCGCCCACTCGCGGCACAAGATCCTTCCTCTTCCAAACAATCGCTACGCGATCGAAGAACTGGAGCTACAGATCGGTGAGCCGAAGCTAAAACACCCGTACAGAGGGCCGGAGATTATCAAGAGATCACCGGGGTCAGCGGCTGCGCACCTTGTGGAGAGGCTCCTCGCTTGCTCCGTCCATGCAGCGTAACAATTCATCACCACCGGCCTCCCTTCGCCTCGCCCGTTTTCTCCTAGCTCCGCTGTGCGCGTTGAGGGGGATTCCGGATTCGGCCTGGCCAAGGGGAGCGAGGGAAGGAGAGGGATCGCCGTGTGGATCACGAGGGCAGGGCGGGTGTGGGCATCGGAGGAGTTCTTGTTCCCCTCTCCTCTCCTTATTGTTTTTATTTTCCTCTTTTTGTTTTACGAAGTTCTCCGTGATGGATAAAGAGGGGGAGGTGGGGACGTGGATCCGACTGGGGCACCTGTCCTCTCGTGTCGCCTGGGGTCCCGGCTAGGAATGCCTTCTCTTTTCGCGCGTCTAGATCTCAGTCCAACGAGTAAATCTTTGACCTTATCCTATTATTCTTGACATATGAACAATTTTTAACTTTACGAATAACTTCTTTTAGTGAACAAATAAATTTGTACGGCGTGAACAAAAAAAATTGTTAAAAATTTGCAGGCTATGCAAATCCGTTTTTTTAGGGAGCCTGCTACGAATGCTTGTTTCGGTGTGTCTGTGTGGCTCGCTAGCACTACTGCGCGCTTGGCTTTATGGACGGGTTCTTATAATCCTTGGGAAAATGTATCTTTCTACACCGATCACATGTTTAGTCTTCAGCTTTTCATTCTAAATACTCCCTCCATCCCAAAATAAATGTCTCAAATTTTTCAAAATTTGGATGAACCCATATACTAAATATTGTCTAGATTCATTCAAATTTTGACAAATCCAAGACATCTATTTTGGGACGGAGGGAGTACATTTTTAGCAGCTTTCTCCTCTTAGTCTCGTTTGAGGTGAGGCCATACAGAAGACCAGGAGTTAAGCTATAAGGAACGGATGGAACACATGATAAAACGCAAGGATGAACAGACAACACTTGATAATACAATGCTGCTTAATGAGTTCTACACTTGACCTTGCAGAGTTACAGCCTTACATGGTATGTGAGAGGGGGCACGATACCCCCACAGCAAAATCCTGTGTTATAAGAAAACTGTGTGTATCCTAAAAGTGAAGTTTGGAAAAATAAAAGAAATCTGGCAAAAGGGTGTGCCAAGTATCATTCAACTACACCTGTATTTGTATGAGTTGTTACATATACCGTCAGCGCGTTCAAAAACTTGAGACTGCCCCAATATCACTTACACGGGTGGGTGAATGTTCACATCAAACGGCCGGCATACTGTGCTCTAGGGTATTTTTGTTGTAGCTGGGGCCACTGAACGAAAAACTGGTCCGCTAACCGTAGCTTGTACAGCAGTAAACCACTTAAGGAAAGCTTCTCCACTCTTGCAATACTTTCGATATAGAAAATGGAGGACCATCCCAAACCAAGCACCTGCAACAATAGAGCAATCCGATATTCAGTAAAACTGAAAGTATGGTAACTTGATATTTAGGACAAAAAATGGCTTGATGATTGGATTTATGGCAATATTGACATCCTACTCTCCTAGTTTATGTTCTGTAATAAACAGAAGGTACTACGAGTGTTATGGTTTGCATCCAGCAGTAAACTTCTACTGTGCTAATAGCCTAATATAGAATGTAAGGTGTAATGTTACCTTCAGAAGGAAAGCTGTAGCACAGAGAGGAATGCATGTTCCCGGACCATTACAAAATATCTGCAGGGGTATTACAAGCAATCAGTATAATTGTGCTCACGCAGTATAACAGGCCCTAATAAGTTTGAAGAGTGCACACCACTTGTGGTCTGATTCTTATTATTAGCCACATAGCATGCAAAACAGCAAGCACTGTTGTTGCAATGGAGGTAATATAAGATTGCCCCACTTCACGGCTACGATATATCTGCATGAACTGGGCGTCCTCAATGATCTTCTCTCTATCACCCTAAAAAAGGCATCACTGAAGTCATACTCAAACCTGGAATCACTTGCAAAAAACATCATAATTGACCTCCACCTGAATCAATGACTTCTCATAGACCTGTGCCTTCTGAAGGCTCATGTTGTCAGTAAGTGCAGCCACATAGTACCTTGGCGTAAATCTATCCTTCTGTAGCTCGGTTAGAATATTCATCATTTCTGCAGTATGCCCCCCTGCGAAAGGAACCCGAAAACTAATAGGTGAACATAACCCTACATTCTTTTGAGGGAAGTTATGCTTGTACAGTGCAATCTAATGCTTTCCCAATAGTGTGGGAGGTCAATTTTCCAGTAAAATAGAGAACCTAACAGAACATATGTACTCGTGATAGAGCTGACAACGAACATACATCTGCTTATTCATACCAGATTAAATTTCTGCATACAATATTGTATTTACACTATGACCAGAAATAAATATGTGCAGCCTATATAGGGTCAGAAACTTTGAATGAAATGCATCCAAATGTCCTTTTGCAACGTAACTGAGTTCAAATACAAGAAAACTAGAAATTTACAGCCTGTGAAGAATATAAACTGGTGCGTAAAAGAAGTGACCTTGAGAGACTAAGACTGGATGCTGTGTTTCATCAGACTTGTACAAGGAGCACCAGCATTTCCAGATATTTAAACAGACACTGTAGCTAATCGAGAAACAGCCTCAGGTGTTTTACTACTTCACCTGCTCTGGGTATGATGGTTTGACCTTTCTATTGAAAACCAGCATGGCAATTGATAATATACACTGAATTTTATTGTAGGTTATAGTTTTCAAACATGTTATGCCTAGAATATCCTTTGAATGAACAAATTTGGTAGCCCAGGGGTTGGCTATGAAGCGAGATATACCGTTTGGCAAACTTATGTAGTAGTATACTACTCGCTGCGAAAAATGATTCTACAAGCAGAACGCCTCCAACACCACTGCACAGATGTCTTCTTTTTCGACTCGTACTAAGATTTTGAACTACGGTTAAGAGAATATGATTAAACTGGGATGCAGTAGCGTGTATAGCCAAACAATTTCCACTAGAACCTGCTAGTATTATGTCTGTTCTCTGTAGTAATCGACCATTTTATTTGATAGCCAAGGCGTACTCACCAGACCCGAGGACGATGAGACACCGCAGTCCGACAGCATGGGGATTCGACGGTGGCAGGCCGCTGCGGCAAAGCACGTAAGCCACACGGACGGCGAGTAAGGATACGAGTACTGGAATAGCACAGCACACGGCCGCAAAGGCGTCGACCCCCATCTCAGTCGAAGCGGCGGAACAGGGTATGAGATCTGAGTGGTGCCGATCAACAGGATCGCCGAGCTGGCGGCGGGGAGGACGCTGGCTCGCCGGAGGGCGGGGGAAGCGAGCGGCGGCGCGGCGGGGGTAGATCCGGAGAGGATAGCGAGGAGTGCTCCTGGGTCCTGCCAGCAGTCTTGTGGAGGAAGAGGTGGCCAGTGGCGGCGGCGGACGGCTCCAGTTGATGCGCGCCTCTCGATCTGGCCAACGACGGTTCAGATTGGGGCATATTCAGATTGCAGCAACCCAACGAAGAGTTGGCCTTTGCCTGTTCGTGTCGTGCTTGTGCGACCAATCTCTTTTTCTCGAGAGGAGGCCATGACACGAAACCACTACTCCCTCCGTCTCACTTTATAAGACTTACGCGTATTTTTAGGTTAACAAATTAACCAACTTAGCATGAGGTACATAAGATAAAAACTATATTATTAGAAACTTCAAATGTTTTATTTTCTAATGATATAATTTTTATATTATATAATTCATATTATATAGCTCATGCGGACGACCTAGGTACACGCGTAAGTCTTATAAACTGGGATAGAGGTAGTACAATTTGTTCTCCGGTGTCATATAACTGCCACATAAAGTCAAGAAGACAGAAACCACCGCACTTTGGGGCCAAACTGGTCAACGGGCTGGGCCGGCATGACCTAAACGTGCCTGGCCCGGCATGGCTTGTCGCGGGCCGTCTAGCTCACGTGCCGTGTCGGGCCAGCACGTAAGCCTGCCTCCGAGGCCCGGACACGGCACAACGCCTGGTGGGCTGGCCGCGGCACGTTTGGTCCTCGTGCCTATTGAATTTTTTTGCTGGCTCATTTATTTAACATACAAAAAAAGGCCGACTCTCTCATATATGAGCTATGATTTCGTGGCCTGTTGGTGATAGGGACGTTGGGAAATGGTGAGATCTCGAGTTCGAGCTTTGACGGACTCATTTTTGACACATGCATTCATGCATCACAAAATCCGGGGATTTTCGCTTAAAAACTAAAGAAGCTATAGGGGATTGAGATCTCTCTTGTTCCGATGGAAACGTTAGGGCAGGTGCGATGGATTTCGACGTGACCTCTATTGAATCTTCGTGTTTTGAGGGAGAAATAATTTAAACTGGTATTTAAATTTTAAATCTGAAATAATTAAAACTTATAAAAGATTGGTATTTATAATCTTTAATACAACTATAATTAATAAGATTTGAAATTAAGAACAAACAATAAGAATATACAATAAAGTAATTGAAAATAAGAAAATAAATGTAATTGAATGAATATGTAAGTGGAATGATAAATGGTAGTTATATTGCTATAAGAAATAAGAATTTAGTTCCTATTTATAAACAAGATACAAAATTTACAAAGGAAACAAAAAAATTAAACATTACACTATCTTTACAATCATCCAAAAGTAGAGGAATGAATTAATGGAAAAGGTAAACTTATTTAGATAAACAATATTATAATGTATTTACCATTTTCCAAATAGAAAAGGAAAGTGGAAGAGAAATTGAGGAAGAAAGGATTTACTTTACTACCATAATAATAAATTACAATGTTTTACAGTTCAAGAATAATATAATTTTTACAAAAGAATAAAAAAGAAAACCTAAACTATTTTCCTAATTAGTCCTATGTCTTCTGTTCTTCAACTCTCCTTATTCTTGATCCCTGCAAAACAACACAAAAGATAAAAAAATAAAAGAATGAAAGTTAAAAGGAAAAGGAGAAGGTTATTTTGATTAGTGCTCTCAGAGGATAACAGTGAGATGCACTGTTTATTTTCATCACAGAGCAGCAATTAGGGCAAGTTTCACCAAATCATCGTATCTGTTCTTAATCATATAAGTGCCTCAGTACCACCTCATTGGCATTAAAATTATGAGGCAAGTTTCACCATAGAAGTAGAAGTAGAAGAGTAAAAATCAAGATATTTTGCCTTGCACTGATCTAGAACAGTGCAAGAAGCTCACACATACATGCAAGTATGTGGTGCTGTCAACACAGGAGGAAACCAGGACAGGAGATAAGTATCAGCCGAAGCAAAAAGAGGACACTTTGCTGAACACTTGTTACAACACTCAGAACAGCAAGAAACCATCATCATCTTACCATTAGTTCTCATCAGATTCATATTAGTATATCCTTACACCACCAACCAAACCACTAGCCAGATTCCATCACACCCTTAGCTCTGGTTGCTCCCTGGAGCCATCCAAGAGCTAGGACAAGGAGGAAATCAAGGCAAGGCAGAAGCTCCAGGAAAAGAAATCCAGGCCACAGCTGTAGAAGAAGCTGGACATGGGAATAAGGAGGAGGATGTCAGCTGTACCAGGAGCAACATCCACAAGATTGAATATCAAGTAATCAAGTACCAACAACAAGCTCAAGCCACAGAAAAACAAGTACCAACTACAACAGGTAGGAAATTAACAATAACTAGATCTGGTGTTATATATGTGCATAGCATCATATAAGGGAATCTGGAAACAAGCACACGTAGCAAGTATATGATTTGTCCTTCCTTACATAAAATGGATCTCAACCTTTTGCATCACCATCTAAAGCATCTGTTCTTAACAGTTCTATCTTGAAAAATAAATTGGGAGAGAAGTAGAGCTCTCGGGCTTCCATAGTATTGATATGGGAAGCTCATCATAGAGATGTTTGACCCGCAAATCTAGTATCAGCTATGTTTCCAAAAAGATATAGCCTCAGCTTGAGCATCATAGGCAGGGGTAATCTCCACTCAATTTCAGTCATTGGTCATTTAACATGGTGATGGATTCCAGCAAGCAATTACTCAATACCATCTAATCATGCTAAACCAATCCGTTGTTGTGCACACTCCAATAGGAGGCACCACAGCAACAAAAGCAGTTAACATAAGCCACTGGAGTATTGGAATTTCCATCATCATATAAAATTCAGAAACTTTGTAAACCTGAATATGGATTGTGCAAATCATTTTCTAGCTAATAATAGCTAGAAATCATCAAAAGATGTACCGTGACATAATAACAGTACTTATGCTAGCATTCCAACTTTAAATTCAAAGTGAACTTATCCTAGTTCACCAAAGCTTCAGACCAGCATCATAAGCATTAACTATCTATGGATTTATCCAACTGTATAAGCAACAATTCATCCTACCTGAAGTACTATTGGGCTCACTCCCATAGGGAGGCACCACAAAAATAATCAACTCAAGATAAAACCTCAGCTTTAACATCATTGGCATCCAATTATGGTTCCCAGATAGCTAAACCCAAACCCAACAGCCAACTATAAGGGATAGATATCATTGTGTACACTCAAAAGGGAGTACATCACTACCGTGAACACTCACTAGAGGCACCACAATAGGGTTCTACAGCAAACAGAAGTCACCAAAATCACTCTTTAGAACCACTGAATCATTTCTTTTCAACCAAAGGTTTAAAAAGTTGTACAAATGATTCACTGTCATGTTGTCATCCCATATTCAGTAAGCAATACTAGAGAAAAATCATTCCAGACAGAATTACATCATATTCCTAGGTAGTATTCCTAAGAATCAGTATCTACACATTATAATCATTTTACTGAATCAAAGATTCAGACAAGCATAGAAGAATCACACTAGGGCTTGGAGTTACCAACTTGAGCCACAATTTAGCACTCACCAACACTAGTAGCACAACCACTAACCCAAATTAGTACCACTGGAGCACTTGCTCATCCAAATCTAGGAATTCTAGCTAGTAATAAATCAGCCACAAACAAACATAGCAGAATCATGGATTAGGGCCATCAACACAAAGGCTGGTCACAGGAAATTTGAGCTCACCGAGGGTGCCGAGCACCTGGAGCAGAGGCGTGACGTAGTCACGGTTGTCGCAACCAATTCCAAGGTTGCGCCACAGCACCGTTCCACCGGCATCAAGTTGGTGATGTGCGTCACCATATCGCCGTTGCCCTAGTGGTAGCACCACCCGTACAGCACCACCACACCAGGGATCATCCTCTCGAGGCGGAGAATTGGTGACATCAGGGTTGCAAGCAAGCTGCCGTCCCGCTTGCGTCATGAATAATGTCGCCGAAAAGGAGAAGCAGGAGGAGAGCCTCGACCTGGTGGCATGTGTCGGTGGCGGCAAGGACCTGGGGATGCCATATCGCCCCGTCCTCAGCGCTGGTGACCGAGTTGAATCACAGGCTAGGGTTAGCCATGGCGGCGCAATTGGGGGCTGTGAAGGTGGACGTTGGTAGAATATAAGCAGAGGAGGTGGTCGCGGAGCCCATCCAGCGAGCAACGGCGACAGCGGCCGACGGCGCCGGAGTAGCAGGTCGCAGTCGGGGTACCACGGGCGAGTGCACGCAGAAGGGGAACGAAACAGAGTGAATGTGAGAGTGAGAGAAGAGGAAGAGAGGAGTCGGGTCGGGGTCGGGTTGACCCAAGCTAATTGGGCTTGGTCAGCTAGATTGATATGTGGGCTGGGCTGACTCCTAGGTCCGGCCCAGTTAAAAATATATATATATATATAATTTAACATAAAAAATGGAATAAATAAATGAATATATTACCCCTAAACTTATTTCATCTCTAGAAAAATATAGAAAATACTAAAAACACATATGATATATAAAAATCATCACAAAAATAATATCCACCTAATAAAAATATAATCTTACTTATTCAAGTTAAATAAAATGTAAATAAATATTAACATCACTAAATCCTAAGTGAAATTTCATAAAATAAGGATAAATCCTAAAAATGAATAAAAAATATTTTTGTGTATAAAAATAAATATACTATTTTATAAAAATACTAGCCTAATTTTTTATAAATAAAATATTAAGTAAATATTCAAAGACATTTAATTCTTGTTTTATAAACATAAGAATAATACTTAAAATTAAATAAAAATCATTTTTAAAGTCTTGAAAAAATATATTACACTAGAAAATTATTAAATATAATATTAGAAAGGTTTTAATATTTTAAAGTAATAAATCCTTGTCTATTATCTATTTTGAAAATTCTTTAAAAACATTTCTTAAATAAGAAATAATTATATTTCTTTAGAAATATCAAAACCTTAAAATCTAATTACTAAAGTTCTAAACCATAACTAAGATTTATAATAAAACTTAAGCATAAATCATTAACTTTATAATACTCCTTTAAACCCTAAACCAAAATTCAAAACCACAATTTTTAAGATAATTTTATATATCATTCACTTATATGAAGAGGGAATGATCTTAACATCTAAATCATAATTAACATGACTTTAAAACTAACACCTTAACAACACCATCCAAATTATACTTTCTTTGATAGTTGCATGTTATTTTCATAATAGCAAAACAAATTTAATCTAATCATTCACTTGAATGTAAAGTGAATAATCCCACACTTTAATCATACTTATCATAAATCCAAAACTTGAGAATAACTAAAACAAATTACACCTTAAGTTTATTTACCCTTTTAAAGTTAACTTTAGTATCAAGGCTTATAAACATTATGTCTAATAAACTACTTATGTTTTTATAGTTAACTTTGGTCTATTCCAATTAAGACATAAAGCATCTCAAGTCCAAACTAATCAATCACACACCAAAAGACATTGAACACATCCTATTAACAATAAAGATTGTTTAAACCTTAGAAAGGAAATCTTTTCTTCAAATGTTATTCTTTTTTCCACTTCAAACAACAACCTCATAATAATTTCTACAACTCCTAACAACTCAACCCAAAGAATTTTATCATAGTCACCAAATGACAGTTAACCATAATCACATTATTTTATACTTTACTTGTATACTTAGGATTGGTAGCACTTAAGTTCTTTATAAGTGACATTACTTGTAAAGTAAAATTTGAAAATAAACAATTATAATGTAAGCAATCTTGAATAGCATTCCATATGTGTGTATCTTATTGTTGTATAAATATGTGTTGTTCACACACACTCACAAGCCTTAGTAAGAAGAACAAGTATGAAACTCTAAAAGGACAACACAATCTAAAGAAACCATTTCTAGTTTCCAAACCCTAGATCAACGTTATCCCCGGGATTCAAGTTTACAAAATTGCATTACATTACTTATGCATAATAGCATCTTGCTTCTTTAAACATTAGTCCTTACCGGACCAATGATGCTGATTTTAGATATCGGATCTTATATTGTCTTGAAGACCGTGAGTGCATAATCTTGCAATCACAAAAAGGCAAGTTCACACTTGCTCATGTCCTTTGATTATTTTCTGTAAAGTATTTTGCAAATCCAGTGTTGTCATCACCTGCATTTGAAAAAGGTCAGAAAACACTATTTTCATAATAATATGATTATAGGTTATTTACCATGAGGTAAAAACCTTCTATGGAAGTTCCGGTGGTAAAGGAACATATTATCTAGGACTTAACAACCAATGTCGCAAGCGATTCTTGCGCTGTATATTACGCGTTAACCATGAGATTTGGAATGGGACGGAGAAGTCAGCTGGATCGGCTCTCTCTCGCATGCCAACGGATGACCGGGCCATTGTTGCAACTCCTCTTGTAGAGGGTTAGCAGGTTATGGGTGGGATCCCTCAACGTCCACGGCTTCTGGTATCTATGAGGGTTGTACACCTTAGGCTGATAATGGAAACAAGTTTTATCCTAGGCCTGATGTGCAATCCATCGGGTATGCGGGGTCGCGGAGAAGGACAGTGATTGGCTTGGATCATCTACTGGGCCCCACACCATAGTAAGTGTGGACGGGAAAGATCACCCGGTTGTGCAACAAGGATTTGATCTCTCATGGGTAAAGTAACGCACCTCTGTAGAGTGTAAGAATTGTAACTTGTTACTCCCTGTTCCGGGAAGGAGCTGCGAACACGGTGTGAAAGAAACTCCATGAAAGTTCTGGTAAACCCGTGAAGGCTAACGGACATAGCTTTTCAGAATAAAAGCAACCTTTGAAGAAATGTTTACGAAAACCTGCATTGCGTACGACCTATGGTCTGTGGCTATAGATATAGTGCATCAAACACTCCTTTTATAGTGAACTTGCTGAGTACGCTCGTACTCAACGTATCTTCTTAACCCTTGCTAGATTCTGAAGCCATTAAGACGATGTCTACATCAACTTCTACTCAAGGAAGTCATCATCAACAGATCAAGTCTTTAATGATGTCGAGGAAGTCAACAGATACACCAATTAAAGTGAAGACGAAGTTACCTACTAGATAGGGATATAATCTCTAGCCATAGAACCTATTTTTGTAGAGTATTGCAATAGAAGCAATGCCAGACCAATAGTTCAGATACTAGTCTTATTAGTATGATAGTTTTTGAGTTATTTATTTCTGATCTTATTTGTAAGAAGTTTCTTTCTCTCTCTTTAACTGATGGGGATATGCCTACCGGGGTATACCCAGCAGGACGTTTCCGACTGACCTAGGAACTGGCAAGTGGGCCTGCAGGACGGCGACTGGATCAAGACCTGGCGTGGATCCAAGCGACTGGAAGTGAAGGCCCAGGAGAGTAGATAGGCCCAGTCGGATTAGGTTAAACGAGTGCCAAAACCTTAACTGATTCGGTTGAGATATGTAAACCCTAGGGGGTGAGTCTATATAAACCTCCCTACAGGGCGTGTAGAGGATACGTTCCATCATCCACCCAAGCGACTCGCCGCCTAGCCGTCGAGCTCGCCCCATTGTACTTCCATCATAATACAATCTAGAAGGAGTAGGCGTTTACCCTCCGGGGGGCCGAACCTGGGTAAAACCTTGTGTCTCCGCCCTCATCTCGCACCGCAGATGGCTGGCCGCCCTTGCCCCATGTTCAACTACTCGCTGCCGATTGCAGCATCTGTCGTGGTCATTCCCACGACAGTGGCGCCCACCGTGGGGCCTGGCCGGTCTGGCTGGTGTTCTGCGGCGAGATCCAATCTGCCCATCAACGAGTCGGTCGCCAACGGCCGCATGATAGCGATCGGCGAGATGCTCCAGATCTTGCCGAGCAGCTACGTCCCGGCGGCGCGACCCGTCACGCATAGCATGATCTTGCCAGTCGGCACGATCAGCCTCTTCGTCGGCCTCACCGACGTCATCGTCTCGGAGGATTTGGCTCGCATCTGCGAGTCGCCGCCACGCGATCGGCTCTTCGAGAGCCAGGTCCGCACAATCCACCGCCTCGCCTCCAAGTACAACTCAGCCCACAGCGACGTGGCTGAAACCACCGCAGCCGCGGAAGACGCGGCCCTCAACGACAACGCCGACTCGGTGGCCCCGGTGTCACTCGCCGGATCCATCATCGCGGTTTCGCTCGCGGGCTCCATCACCCAGGTTTCCAACGTTGGAGACTTCGAGGATCCCTTCATCCTTGGGATCTTCGACTTCGACTCCGGATCGAAAAACTCCGCCGATCTCCGCGACGGGACCGGTCGCCACGCCGCGATCTACATGGCGACTGGCACCGACCCGCCGGAGGATCCCTTCTCCACCCCGATCCCTCCTAACGCCACGGCAACGGAGGTCGAGGAGCTCCGCCTGAAGCTGGCGGAGGCAGTTCGCAAGGAGCAAGCCGAGCGCAAAATTTTTCGCCTCGAGCAGGTGACGGCGCAGGAGCTGTCACGTTACCACCAGCAGCGAATCAGGTCGCCTTGAACCCCACCGTCCAGGGGCGCGCCCTAAACTTCGACGACGAGAACGACCCGGCCCGCGTGGCCGAGCACGCGATCTGCGAGAACGCACCACCCGGAGGAAGCACCCGGCCCCTACCAGGGTCAATGGCGAACGGCGCCCCACCTCCACCCAACCGCGCACCCCCAGGGACCAGCCGCGGATCATGGTCTCCTCACGGGAGCGAGACGCGAACGGCCTACCACTGTTCTCCACCCCGATGGACAACCTCATGGCGGGCCGAGCAGCGGCCGACAACATCACGGCCACCGGTGACGGCGCCCTACAGATCCAGTACGTCAAGGCCCTGCTCGCAAAGGCGGTCGAGCAACAAAACGCAGGCGTCGACTCACAGGGCCGGATGTACTCACGCTCATCGGGCAGTAGAGCGGCCTCAAGCGGCCGTCCATTGGCGGCAAACACCCTCAACTGCCCGCCACCCGAACCACTGCAGCTCCAACACCGACCCGTGAACGCGGCACTCTCCACCAACGACCCCAGTCCAGCTACCAACTTCGTCGCCTCCAACGGTCAGCCCGTCGACGCCCGCACCCACATCATCAACAACCAGACTGGCGCACACGCCAGCCCGACGACCTGCGACACAGCCTAACCAATCACCACGACGGCGAGCCGATGGGGTCGCTATGCCGACTCGGGCCCCGATGCTTCGGACCGATGATCTGAGGCGAAAAATACCCGGTGAAATTCAAAGCGCCGAAGGAAATAGAGAAGTACGACCCTTCGTACGACCCCTCCGTGTGGCTGGACACCTACCTCATGGTGATGGGGATCGCTGGCCACACCGACCTGCTAGCCGCCCGCTACCTCCCCCTGATGATGGAGGGAGCGTGCAGGCAGTGGATCAACACTCTTCCCCCGGATAGCATCGACTCCTAGGAAGAGATGCGCGATGCCTTCGTCAGGCACTTCGAGGGTTCCTACACCCGCGCCACCACCATCGAGGACCTGGAACGATGCGTCCAGGGACCCCGCGATTCGACCCGCAGCTGGGTCCAACGGTGGCAAGAACTATGGTACAACGCGGTCGGCATCCACCCGGACACCGCGATCCACTACTTCAAGACCTCGTGCCGCTACGAGCCCTTGGTCACCAAGCTCAAACATGCATACCGCACACTCGACAACATACAGGACCTCCTTGAGATCGCCAAAAGATACGCGGAGGAAGACCCAAACCAGGAAACCGACGACGAGTCGGGAGGTCAACGCCGCACGAACGGCAACGACAACGGACGACGGTCCGACCTACGCTACAGCAACACTCGCCTCACTGGCAAGCGCCACAGTGACTGGCGAGTCGACTTCATCGCCAACGCTGGGCACGCGCAGCGCGAGGCCAAGAGCATCCGCCGCGACGGACGGCAACGCCGCGACGGCGGCAACTACAAGGCGAAACCAAGGTTCGACCCCACGGCCCTCCTTAACCAACCTTGTGCGTTTCACAGCAGGGAAGGGAAGCCCACCACGCACACGACCGCCGACTGTCACTCTTTCAAGGAGATCGAGAAGGCACGACGAGCGCGGGAGGACCCCGACAACAACCCGCCAAACGGCAGAAAATTCGGCAGCATGGCCGCTCGCTCCACACCTTCACAGGCTTCAACACGAAGCGCGAGAAGAAGGTCATCGCCCGCGCCGTCGCCGTCAACGCGGTGGCCCAGGTGGACGTTCCCCAAATCCTCAACTGGCCGGAGCAACCCATCACCTGGAGCCGCCAGGACCACTCGCCACGCATCGAGTACCCAGGCCGAGTCGCCTTGGTGGTCAAGCCCAAGGTGGGAGACTACTGGCTCCCCAAGACATTGATGGACGGCGGTAGCTCCATCAACATCCTGTACCTGGACACCTTCAGGCGACTTCGGCTCCCGCAGTCGATGGTCGAGACGACCTACACCACGTTCCACGGCATCGTCCCCGGACGGAAGGCATACCCGATCGGCAAGGTCACGCTGCCAGTCACCTTCGACACACCAGCAAACTTCCGCACCGAGCGGATCGTCTTCGAGCTGGTGCCCTTCGACAGCCCCTACCACTGCGTCCTAGGGCGCCAGGCGTTCGCCAAGTTCATGGCGGCGCCCCACTACGCGTACAACGCGATGAAGCTCCCCGGCCCGCGTGGCGTCATCACCATACACGGCGACCCCGACATGGCCGCCGAATGCGAGGCCAAAGGAGCCTAACTTGCCGACGCAGTCATCGCGGCTGAGGCCAACCACGCCGACGAACTCGCCAAGTACGCGAGTAGGGTCAACAACGACGACCCCACTATACTCAAGAAGCCCAACTCGGAAGGCGACAACACCTCAGCCTTTGAGGCAACGACGCACACCCACACCGTCGAGCTGGTCCCAGGCGGCTCCAGCCAAACAGTGATGATCGGGACGGGCATGAGCCCAGCATAGGAAGGCGCGCTCATCGAGTTACTCCATGAGAACAGGGACATCTTTGCATGAAAGCCCTCTGACATGCCTGGTGTCCCTAGGGAACTCGCTGAGCACAAACTCAACGCCGACCCCAAAGTGCGACCTGTCAAGCAGCCGCTACGACCCTTCAATGAAGAGCGCCGCCGAGCCATCGCCGAGGAGGTGCAGCGTCTACTCGCTAGAGGCTTCATCCGGCCAATAAAATACTCCAAGTGGCTGGCAAACCCAGTCCTGGTCGAGAAGAAAAATGGGACCTGGAGGATGTGTATCGACTATACAAACTTAAAAAGCCTCTGCCCGAAGGAGCAATTCGTCCTCCCGCGGATCGACCAGATAATCGATTCCACCGCGGGCTCGGAGTCGCTATGTTTCCTCGATGCCTACTCTGGGTACAACCAGATCAAAATGGCTGTCGAGGACGAGGAAAAGACGACATTCATCACGCCATTCGTAGCATTCTGCTACACCGCCATGACCTTCGGCCTCAAGAACGCCGGGGCGACCTACCAGCGGTGCATGCAGGAATGCCTTGCGAGCCAAATTGGCCGCAATATCCACGTCTACATCGATGACGTGGTAGTGAAATCCGCTCGCCAGAGCGACCTACTCGCCGACCTAGCGGAAACATTCGCCAACCTGTGGAAATACAAGATAAAACTAAACCCAGGCAAATGCACCTTCGGTGTACCAGCAGGGCAACTACTCGGCTACGTCATCTCCAAGCGCGGGATCGAGGCGAACCCCACCAATATCGACACGATCGCTCGACTCGGAAAACCCGAGTGCCTGCGCGACGTCCAGAAGCTGGCCGGGCGAGTCGTGGCTCTCAGTCGCTTCATCCCCCAATTGGGCGAAAAGGCGATGCCCCTATACCGCCTGATGCGCAAGAACCACACCTTCCAGTGGGACAAGGAGGCGGACGACGCGCTCCGCGACCTCAAGAAGGTGCTACTCACAGCACCGCTACTCGCAGCCCTCGTCGACAAAGAACCCATGCTGGTCTACGTCGCGGCTTCCAAGCGCGTCGTCAGCGCCGTCATGGTCGTCGAGCAGCCAGAGGAAGGAAAGGAGCGCCCAGTACAGCGACCGGTGTACTATATCAGCGAGGTCCTCACCGAGTCGCGCCAGCGATACTCACAATACTAGAAACTGGTATACGCGGTCTTCAGAGCACAGCGGCGACTGCCGCACTACTTCCAGTAGCACCCGATCACGGTCGTCTCCTCAGCACTGTTGCAAGACATCATCCGCAACCGTGAGGCGACCGGGCGAGTCGCCAAGTGGGCCGTCGAAATCGGCGTCCACAACATCACGTATGAGCCACGCAAAGCGATCAAGTCGCAGGCTCTCGCGGACTTCATCGCCGACTGGGAGGAGGCCCAGCAGCCGGAAAAGCTGTCGTACCTCCACTATTGGAGCCTGCACTTCGACGGCTCCAAGAATGCAGATGGCGCAGGAGCAGGGATCGTGCTGACTTCCCCGAAGGGCGACAAGCTCCGCTACGTCCTCTGCCTCGACTTCACCCCCTGCACCAACAACATGGCCGAGTACGAGGCACTACTCCATGGCATGCGAGCTGCCAAGGAGATGAATATCAACCGCCTACGCTGCTACGGAGACTCCGACCTCATCGCTGGGCAAGTCACTGTCACCTGCGATGCCGTCTCCCCCACCATGGCGGCATACCGCCAAGCAGTGGACAAGCTGGGCGGACACTTCGCAGGCTACTCCGTCGAGTGGATTGACAGGCGGAAGAACGAGGAGGCCGACGCACTCTCTCGTATCGGCTCGGCTCGACTTGCACCACCCGCCGGCGTCTTCCTCGACACGATCACCAAGCCGTCCGTCTCTCCCCCAAGGGAGATCGACATCGGAGTCCCGCTGCAAACAGAGGCAGCCTTGGTTGCACTCATCGCCGAGCCAGAAGACTGGACTAGGCCATACATCGCCTACCTAGAGGGAGGCACATTGCCAGCAGACTAGACAGACGCCCGGATGATAGCACGCCGCTGCAAATCCTTCGTCATCATCGACGGCGAGCTCCACAAATGCAGTGTTACCGGCGTGTTCCAACGCTGCATCCAACCTGCTGAAGGACGCAAAATTCTCCACGACATCCACTCCGGCGAATGCGGCCACCACACCGGCGCCCTCTCTCTGGTCGCAAAGGCTATGCGACATGGCTTCTACTGGCCCACCGCACACGCCAACGCCGTCGACATTGTCCAGCGGTGCGCCCGGTGCCAGAAGTACGCCAACCAGACCCACGTGCCGAGCTCGGCGCTCAAAACAATCCCCATCACCTGGCCGTTCGCTGTGTGGGGTATGGACATGGTAGGCCCTTTCAAAAAGGCCCCCTCCGGCTTCACCCACCTCCTGGTCGCGGTTGACAAATTCACAAAGTGGGTGGAGGCCAAGCCAGTCCGGAAATGCGACGGGAAGACCGCCACCAAGTTCCTACGCGAGCTCATATATCGCTACGGGTTCCCAAACAACATCATCACGGACAACGGCACCAACTTCGCCAAATGAGCCATGGCCGAGTTCTGCGAGGAACATCACGTCCGACTCGACCTTGCCTCAGTCGCCCACCGGGAGTCCAACGGCCAGGCGGAACAGGCCAACCAGAGCATCCTCCACGGCCTGAAGCCACGGCTCCAAGTACCACTCGAGCGCACCTCCGGGTGCTGGGTCGAGGAGCTACCCTCCGTCATCTGGGGCATCCGCACCTCTGTTAACAGGTCGACAGGGTTCACCCCCTTCTTCATGGTGTATGGCGCCGAGGCAGTCATGCCCACCGACCTAGAGCACGACTCGCCAAGGGTCGTCCACTACACGGAGGCTGCGAACGAACTCGCACGCCAGGATGGAGTCGATCAACTCGACGAGGCACGCGACCTAGCTTGCTCCCGCACTGCCATCTACCAGCAAGGACTTCGCTGCTACCATAGCCGGCGGGTGAGGACTCGCACCTTCCAGGAAGGCGACCTGGTGCTACGCCTCATCCAGGACAAGAAGGGCATGCACAAGCTCTCCCCCCCCGTGGGAGGGACCATTCGCCATCGGGCGAGTACTCGGCAACGACGCCTACTACCTCACCTACGTCCGTGGAGATGGGAAACTCGACGTCAAGCGACCGTGGAATGTAAACCTCCTACGGAAGTTCTACT
The DNA here is from genome assembly GCA_916181665.1 of Avena sativa. Lineage (NCBI taxonomy): Eukaryota > Viridiplantae > Streptophyta > Magnoliopsida > Poales > Poaceae > Avena > Avena sativa. The sequence goes on along the minus strand of OV702284.1, from coordinate 248,464,615 downwards.
CCTAGAACTCCATACATGTACTCTCCACTAGCCATGAAATAAAATATATCGGTTACCGCAAATTGCGTCTACTCTCCGTGTCTTGTGCCACTCGCACTCGTAATAACAGCGTCAAGCTAACTGCAGAAGTCAACCTCTAGTACAGCGACCGGCACGGCCAAGTAGTGCGTTACGAGGGCACTGGGTTACCCCAGGACTCGTAACGTCCACGAAAAATGCCTACCCGGAGCCCCATTGGAGTCTCCTAGCTCGACTGGCTTAACGAGCCAAGACAACTGCCTTCGCTCCTCACAGCGACCGTGATCCTCCGCATCCTCGACACAGCGACTCGAACGGCCAAGTACCACGCTCGGGGACTGACGACCAGTTAAGCACGAGCGGCTAGGGAAAAATGCCAAGTACGAGAGCGTGCCCAGGACTCGCCATGCGACTGACCTGACGGGCCAGGCAGGAGTGATGCGCTCACTCTGACGCGCCCAGTCCTCACCCATCCTAGAGCCGCGACTAGAACCACCAAGTACCACGCTCGGGGACTCGGCTACCCGACCTCGTTCGCGCAAGGGAAAACGGTGAAGTAAATAGCACTCATGGGAGTCGCCCTGCGACTGGCTTTCCAAGATCGGGCGAGTCGACCTCAATAACAAAACAACCAACAAAACACTCAAAACCACAAACACATAACAAACGAGGTAAACCCCATAAAAAGGGCGGACGCGCTCGGGGACTCGTTCAATCATCAATCACAATCGCAAGACAACTCACAAAATAACGCGAAATCCCATTATAGCAGACTAAAGTTGTTACAAAATACAAGTTGCGCCCAATGGCCGAACTGCTACTAACGCCCAGGGCACAATGTTTTATTCCGCAGGCTTCGATGTCGACTCGCCGCCACCCTTGCGGTTGCGAATGAAGGGAGTGTACGGGTTCGACGGGTACGTCGTGAGCTTACCCGCCATCGCCGCACGGAAGGGTTGCTCGATCTTGAAGTCCCGGTGCGGCGGCTCGGGATCGTTGGGCGCGACGGTCGTCTCCTGATAAGGAAGGAGGTCGCCCATCGCCCAGACATGATCGGAGTACACCGCGGCACGGTCTGTCAGCTTCGGCACCTCGGCAATCTCCACCGAGCCCGTCGACGAGGGGTAGCCACTCGTCACGTCGTCCAGATCGAAATCCTCCGGGAAGTGGGCGAGCCCAAGGCTAAGCGCCATCGCCGCCCCGTGCCGGAACGCTGACCGCGTCATGAACTCGACGACTGACGACGCCTTCTCCAGAGACCGCCACACTTCGACGAGGTCGCTGGGAATCACTTCCGTGGGCGACATCTCCTGAAGATACGCCCGAATGCAAGCCGCGGACAACATGGCCGAGTCGAACAGAGTGGCCACACACTGTCGCGCGTCGTACGACTTCGCCTCTTCCGAGCTGTCGATAATCCGACCTGTGGATAGAGGGTGGCAGTGAGTACCACAAAGATCACGCAATGCAACTACTACAGGCAGAGGCAGGCACACTTACCAATCAAAGGATGGCAGAGACCCGTGATGAAGCTTTGAAGAGAGGAGTAGTCGTCTTGTAGCCCAGCAACGAGGGCGTCAGAGACCTTACGCTCTTCAGCGGCGGCCGTAACAGCAGCCTTGGCTCGCCCATCCGCTGAACTCGCCTCCTCCTTCGCTTCCTTAAGCTCGCGCTCAAGGTCGGCGATCCGCTTCTCAGCCGAACTCAGCATAGATTGAGCCGCCGTCAGTTCACTCACCGGGACAAGGCCCTGGCGGACCTCCTCCGCCTTCACAGCAATCGCCTGGAGTCCCTTGTTCGCCTCTTGGACGGCAACAAGTTCCTTCTCCGCGCGACACTTCGTAGCAAGCCAGTCGGCTGACTCACACTGCAAGCCCTGTGCACAAGTCAAACAGTTAACAACAACGCAATCCTAAGTGCCCACACGCTGAAATTCAGCGACTGGACACTCGGGGACTGGAGATCAAAAATCCTAAGTGCCCACCCACTGAAATTCAGTGACTGGACACTCGGGGACTGGAGATCAAAAATCCTAAGTGCCCACCCACTGAAATTCAGCGACTGGACACTCGGGGACTGGAGATCAAAAATCCTAAGTGCCCACCCGCTGAAATTCAGCGATTGCGCACTCGGGGACTAGGTGCTAGAAATAAAAACAACACACCAAAAGAATCCGGCCACTGAAATCCAGTGGCCCGATCCTCGGGGACTGGACATACCTGGATGGCTGCGCCAAGCATGCCATGGAGCTGTAGCGCGTCCACGGATGCGAGAAGATCCGGAGTGTGCCCGCGACGCTGCTCGACCTCCGTTTCGGCGACCCCAGGTACGCGGCTCGATGGCGTGGTACCACTCGCCGTAGCCACTCTGGCCATGAAGTGGGGGAAGGTCGCGGTGGATGCGCCAGCACCAAGAGAAGCCTGCTCGGCCACCCCAGGCGAGGAAGTACCCTCCTTGATATTCAAGGCCTCCTCCGCCGCGGGACCACTCGGAGCAACCGTCGTGTCGTCAGACACCGTGACGATATCGTCGCCCTTGGCCTTCTTGGCACTGTCTGCGGGGGCAGCGACCTCATCAGCCTTCCTCTTCCGAGAGGGGTCCTCCTCGGCGACGACTGGCGGCACTTTGGCCACGGACGGGTGGCCTATCTTTTTAACTCTAGTCCTGCGAATTGATTACATGAGCAAAATGGCCCGAGTACAACGAAAAGCAAGGCAGGTGAACAAAACTCACTTGGCGACTGGTATGAACCGTAGCCCCGTGCGGATGCTCGCCGGCTTCTCCAGTTCGGGGCCCAGTTTCCGACTGAGGCCCATCTCCAAAACATCATGCGCCCAAGACACGGAAGGCCTCTTCGTCGATGAGGATGCGACAGGAGCCTCCGAAATGATTTCGGCAGGAGCTCTCCTGGGAGGCGAAGCTGCCGCGGCTGGAGAAGCCCCCAACCCAGAGACTGGGGCGAATGGGGGGGAAGCGAGGCCAGAGGTACCTCACTCAGGGCGGCAGTGGCATCTGGTGCTGCTGTCGTCTGCGGTGCTTCATCCCTGGCCAGGCTGGTGGCGTCGGAACTACTCGCCGAACGAGGCGGAGATGCCTGTTTCGCCGGCTTCGTCTTCCTCTTCGGTGGGGCCTTCACTTCCTTCTTATTCTTCTTTTTCGACGGAGTGGCCTCGCGACGCGAGGTGTGTTCGGGAAGCTCGTCGTCGTCATGACGTTCAAGGCTTCTACTCGCTTCGAGTTTGCGCTGATGCTGCCCGCGAGTTTTGCGAACCAGTGGGGCGGCCTCTTCCCTGGGCTCGTCGTCGTCGTCGCTCCTGTCGCTCTCGACGCCGCCCTTGGCAGGAGGCGACTCACCCCCGTCCTGGACGGACGAGCTCGAGTTCTCGTCGTCCGCGGGTGGGAGCCACCCTTCCACCACTTGAAATAACTGCAGCAGGCACGAGACAATATCAGTATAACCGCGACAACATCAACTGCGACTGCGAATAATGGTGAAAACAGCGACTTACCGTTGGGGCTGGATGCTTCGCGGTGTAGGGGACGACCCTGGCCTTCGCGTCCAGGTATGCTGCCTGGGTGATCTTCTTCAGCGCCAGGGTATAGTCTTCGAGGTTCCACTCGGCGAGGCAGGATTTCGTCGAGTCTTCCCTGCCCGTGTACTCATACATGTAATGGTCACGGCGGGACAGGGGAACGAGTCGCCGCCCGAGCCAACAGTTGTACAAGTTGATGGTCTGAAGACCCTTCTTCTTCAGGCCGCGGATGGTTTGAAGATATCATCCACGACCATCCGCTGGTCTACTAGGAGCTTGCCGAGTTGGAGTCGGCGCGGTTCGGGCCGGTCGGCGGAGTACCTTGGGATCGCCACCTCGCCATCTGGAGTCGCCTCGGTGACGTAAAACCAGGACTTCTTCCACTCGCTCGCCGCCTTGGCATGTAGCATCAGGTCAAAGAAGGAGGCCTTCGACTTCAACTGAAACGTCAGGCCACCCGCAGCAAGCATTGGGCCGCCTGCTTCTTTGCGACTGATCCTCCCGTGGAACAGATCTTGCCATAGGGGGAAGTAGGGCCTGCATCCCAGGTAGCACTCGCAGAACGCCACGAAAATGGCGAGCTGCTCGATGTTGTGCGGGCCCAGGTCCGACGGGTGGATCCCGTAGAAGGCGCAGAAGCGCCGAAAGAAGAGAGACGTGGGGAACCCCAGCCCTCGTTCCAGATGGCTGGTGAAGCAAATAAACTCTCCCTCGCGCGGATCCGGAGTCACCTCTCCGGCCGCGGGGATGCGCCACCTGCCAGCGCGCAGGATCCCGGCCTTCTCGAAGGACGCCAGTAGCGCCCTGGTGCACTTGGACCTGCCCCATGGTTCGGTGGAGGGGGCCATTGGTGAAAGGTTCGCGGAGGTCGAAGGTTTCTGGATCGATTGGATCGCGACGCGGGAAAAAACGGAGGTGCGCGAAATCGGAGGAAATGACGAAAGAGTGGGTCCCTGATCGCCTACCATTTCCTTTATATAGCGGTTGTTACCCGCCAATTACGGGAGCCGTTGCTACGCGGTGATTACGCCAAAGTTACCGTTGGATTACCCCAACAGCTAGTTTTGACTGTGTCTGACGGTCCAACTTCATCCATTCGACTCACCGACCTAATCACTACAACAGTGACTAAATGTTTCGCCGACCCGTTCGCCGAGCTGCGACCCGATTAACCACTGTCATTGCGACCAGAATAATTAGTTTTTTCCTTTATTCAGGAGCCCGCCACCAATTCGACTGGGCGTCCCCATTGGACCCGTATACTCTGACTCCAACGAACACCTGCGCCCAATCGATGACGGCCTCGGGGACTACTGATGGGGATATGCCTACCGGGGTATACCCAGCAGGACGTTTCCGACTGACCCAGGAACTGGCGAGTAGGCCTGCAGGACGGCGACTGGATCAAGACCTGGCGTGGATCCAAGTGACTGGAAGCTGAAGGCCCAGGAGAGTAGATAGGCCCAGTCGGATTAGGTTAAACGAGTGCCGAAACCTTAACTGATTCGGTTGAGATATGTAAACCCTAGGGGGTGAGTCTATATAAACCTCCCTACAGGGCGTGTAGAGGATACGTTCCATCATCCACCCAAGCGACTCGCCGCCTAGCTGTCGAGCTCGCCCCATTGTACTTCCATCATAATACAATCTAGCAGGAGTAGGTCTTTACCCTCCGGGGGGCCGAACCTGGGTAAAACCTTGTGTCTCCGCCCTCATCTCGCACCGCAGATGGCTGGCCGCCCTTGCCCCATGTTCTACTACTCGCTGCCGATTGCAGCATCTGTCGTGGTCATTCCCACGACATTAACCTAGAGTGTTCTCTGGATCTTATGTAAAGAGTCGAGTTGTAACCTATAGTCATGTCTTCGATCTGCTGTGTTTCTGTTGTACCACTCTAAGGGATGTAATACTAGTGAAAGGTGTTTCATTGGTGTTATATCAGCGGCTATATTGTACTACATCATGCAGTGGTATGCTGGGTCAACGCAGCACTGATTTCACTTTTTAGGGGATTTAACCACGTTTCTGACAATGGGGCCCGCTGTCAGGTGCCACCTGGCGTTGTCTTGACGGAAGGGCAGAGACGCCCGTTAGGTATGCATCTGTCGGGGCTATTTCGGTCAGTTGCTCCTCTTCTCCCCTCCCTTCTCCACATCAGACACGAAATGGCAATGGGAGGCAGCAGTGGCGGCGGCTCTCGTTGTCGACATGCCGTCGATGAGCAGGAACATGGGGTAGACGACCTCACGCGGTGGACGACATCGTGTTTGGCAGTGAATTCAGAGCATGTACCGACTGTCATGAACACAGGAAGAAATTGGTACTGATTGTCATGAGATACAAGAAAAGGAGGCAGGCAATTGTGTTGTCACCTATGAAGTCAAAAAAATTAGTGTGTGAGAGGCAACTGTAGGTCAATTCACATTGATGTTGAGGAGGATGAGACTGTTCCTATTCAGATGCAGACTTAGGAGAGTGAGTACTGTGAGAAGCTCCCAACACAAGTTGCGGAGAATGAATTTTCTAGAGAAGAGGAGAGGCAGTCGGAATATGACAATGGAGATGCAGAGGAGATGCAGAAGAAAGAGGAGTGGTTGGAGGGTAAACTTGCAGAAATGAAGAATCAAAGGGAGGATCCTTTGACACATTGTGAGGGTGATACTGATATTGAGGATTTATTTGTTATTGAAGAAGATGTTGATCCAATTCAAGTAGTAGAACCAGTTAAGAAAATAGTGAAGAGGCAGGGCCCTACAACTAGATCACATGCTCAGGAAGAAAGGAAGGTGCATCCAGGACTGGGGACCTTCTGATGATGAAGAAGATGAAGGTTTTCTGAAAGAAGAAGATGATGATGGTGATACGTCGGAAACGTATCTATAATTTTTGATGCTCCATGCTTGTTTAGTATCTACTTTGCTTTGCTTTGTCTACACTTTGAGGTGTTTTTATATCTTTTCTGGAACTAACCTATTAACAAGTTGACACAGTGCGAGTTGCCTGTTTTCTTCTGTTTTGGTTCCGAAAATAGATTAGCTCTTCATAGAAAAACTTGGGGTTTGCGAGCCAAGGTAAGATTGGCTCGGGATCCTGGGACCTTTTTCTATCAGATAGGAGGGGATCTTGTACAAAGTAGACTTATAAGTAATAACCCCATCGAATCTATCTATATAAAGAGGCAATCGTGTTAGGGAGCGGGTTTTTCTTTGGCCAAAAGGTACAAAAACTTGGTATATTGAATATACGATCATTAACTAAAATATGTCTATGGTTTACTAATTGGCGGGCTCCAGGAATGGTTGAGACCATACCCAATCGAAAAAGGATATTATCCAAACGCATTTCAAGTAATTGTGGTAAAACCTGGATATAATCCTTTTGGGATGAATAGTTTATCGGTATGGGCGTGGATGTTATTATTTGGACATCTTGTTTGGGCTATTGGATTTATGTTCTTAATTTCCTGGCGTGGATATTGGCAGGAATTAATTGAGACTTTAGCATGGGCTTATGAATGTACACCTTTAGCTAATTTAATTCACTGGAGAGATAAGCTCGTGGCTCTTTCCATTGTGCAAGCAAGATTGGTTGGATTAGCTCACTTTAGTTAAAAGTTTTGTTCCAATCCAATCTTTCCCTTTAAAGTTAAAGGATTTCAATGGAATAAATTCTTTCAAGAATCAAGATTCATAATTAATCATTGTCTTGTTTGTTGGATTAGGTCTAACTTTCTTGACCAAACTGAAAGACAGAAAATCAATATTCTCAGAATGGACGGGACAATATCCAAAGTCCATATTTTACCGTGGACGACACAAAGTCCAGAGGAGAGACGGAGAGGCGCCACAGGGCGGCCAAACCCCCCTAGGCGTGGGTGGGCCCATCTCGCGCCTGGGCAGGGTATGGCCCCCCATGGTCGCCTCCCAGCCTCGCCTCTTCGCCTATAAGAAGCCCCTGATACAGAAACCCTAGGCACCCGATCAAAACTCCAAAAAACCTTCTGTAGCCGCCACCACCGTCGTCCCTAGATCGGGGGATCTTAAGTTCTTCCTGGCACCCTATCGGAGGGTGTCAACACCCGGATTTTTCAATCCTAGATGCCTGTTATGCCATACATCGCAATCCCAGGATTACCATTTTTGCGAGACATAACAGAATTGGATACCATAGTACTTCATCCATTACAAACGATACATAAGTTCTTACACAAATAGGGATCTCATGATCCGGTTCTTAATACAACATCAAGCAACGGAATACATAATAATAACGGTAGCGTAGGCGAAGCTCCATCTTCGGGGTCACAGGCAATGCTGACGATGGGAGATGATCCTAGTTGTCGTAACCTTCCTGGGGTCCATCTTCCAGGTACTCCTCTTCATAGTCTGGCCATGGGAATAGCCAGGGACAAAGCCATGAGTACTCTTTAAGTACTCGCAAACTAATACTAACAAGTAAAGGGGTTTTTGGATAATAGGATACTAGGCTCTAGGGTTGTTTTGCAAAAAGCCAGGTTTATCTCTACTAAGTTCCAAAGCTAGTCACAATTTTATAACTCCTAAGTGGGATCTTGTAATTCAGGTCACAACTCTGTTGTGGTCAAGTCAAAGTCTCAATTCATTTCACAAGTCATTTTGAAAAGGTCTGACGGGGGAACAGTATGGCCACTCCAACTGTCCATAACCATGGACGCGGCTATTCGAATAGTTTGACACTCTGCAGAGATTGTACACTTTCACCACAACATTCGATACATCCGTCAGGAACAAATCATGAATTCACCATACTCAGTATGCGGATAATCAATCATAACCTTTCAATTACACGCCCTATTAGAAGCACCTCTCCTGTGAGTTTGGCCTCCCAACCATGACCACTGTCATCTTGGGTACTGCACAGGTGGACAATCTTCACAAGGTAGCCTCAGCTCAGACCTTGGCCGGGAGGGAACTAATACTAAGGTATATAAGTTTCCAGTCAAGCCCTACCCAATATTCGGGTATTGTGGTTGTACGCTAAAATTGGAATGGTATCGCATCCAAACAACCATCAGTTTTATAAAGGGCTAAGGCTCATGCCTCAACATTTTTATCACCAGAATCATCAAGTGTTTGGAAACGCATGTCCAAAACATTTCAATAGAATGATCCATCATTCCAAGGTTTTCATAACCATTTTTCCACCAAGTATTCCCATCTAAAGTTGATCAAGTTTTATGCTTAGCACTAGCATCTACAAGTGGGGGGTAGTACTAATGAGGGGTGGTAACTAGTGGAGTTTCACTAAGTCCAACCTTATATCTTAGGCTGATATCAAGGTTTCTAGCTTAGGCCAAATTTTATGTTCTTTAAGCAACCTTCAACACAACTATCTAGTATCTACCAAACTCTTGGGTAGACTCTAAGTAAGCTTTGATAAAGAAATAAAGTAAGATGCTTGCACATAAAACTAGGATTGGTTTTTAACAAGCAAGTAGGGTCACAAGTATGGGTTTGTGGCATCAGTAGGGTATCTTGCAAGGGTTAGCTTGCATAGGTCAACTTGATTAGTAAGGCTTGCATAGGTATAGTATCTTGCAAGTGTTAGCTTGCATTTGTATAGTATCAGCTTGCCTTGTGCAGAGCAGTGGTTGAAGTTCTCCTCGGCTTCCTCTTCGTAGTATCCTCCTTCCTCCTCATATCCTTGGTCGGTACTAGCGTCTATGAATAAATACGAGGTACACAATCACCAAACAATACTTAACTACTTGCAATCATCACACACAAGGGTCCTATAGATGATCTAGCATCATCTCTAACATTACAAGGTTAAGGCTTGGTTTAAATTTCTTTTATTTTTAGAAAAGTAATTTCTACTCATTGAAAAACTACTTAAGATTTAATATTCTCCAAACTAAACATGGGATCATGTTGACACATGTCATCACCATATATTGTAGTCCATGGAAATGTGATTTAAAGTGGTGTCACAATTTAATAAGGTTTTACCCTTTTATTTTAATTAATTAAAGTGGCTAGAAATGCTTATGAAGCATTCTTTTATTACTTGAACATTATTTCTGCAAGTAAACCTATATATTTTTATATAATCTGAAAGGTATGGTTAAATGTGATTTTTGAGAGTTGGAATCAACTCAAAAGCTTTTATGGTTTAAATTTGAAAAATGTTTGAATGCAGAAAAGCTTCTGCCTTGTTATTTTTTCTATGGGTGATCTACAGATCCAAATGACTTGAATCCAACGGGCTTGGATTAAGCATTCACAGACCTTTCCAACAAAATTGGTTTCATCCAATTTGGTTCACTGAATCGATCTGGGTTGATTTTTGAAGTTGGGTGCTGAAGTGTGTTTGAAATGAAATAGGAAAGTTTTAATTTGAATTGCTGGGCTGCGCGGGAAATTCTAACGGGCCGGCCTGCTAAGCGCAGTGCTCCCGCGGGCTTCTTAGGTGGGTGTCCCCACTCGTCAGTGACACAGGGCTAGGCGAAGCGGTATGGGGCAACGTGGATCGTTTGATCTAGTTCTAATCCAACGGCTGAGGGTCATCGTCGACGCGAGACAACTCCGGCGAGAACGAAACCTAGCGCGACCAGTGAGGGGTGCTGAGGGCTCACCGGGGTACTGGCGAGGGTCAGAGAGGCGGGCGAACGATGAAGTCGACGACGGCGAACCTCCTGGTACCGGTGGCTTCTCCTGGGGCGGCTCCAATCGCTGGCTCCTTTCTTCTTCGGCAGCGGCAGGCTCCAGTGAAATTCCGGCCAGGTGGTGATCGCCTTGCTCTGAGGATGGTGTGGCATGGTCAGTGGGGAGAGGGGAGTGAGATGGTGTGAAGAATTCGTGCGGGGGTGGCCTCTATTTATAGTCGAGCGAGGGGACCGTCGGGGCGCACGGTGAGCTCATCGGGGCGACGTTACAGGCGGCTAATGGCATGGGCAAGGGTAGGGGACGGTGCTGTGTCTCCTGGCGATGCTCACCGACATGGTCGCGAGGCATGGGGCGGTGTGGTTTGGTCTGGAACGGGCGGTGCTCTGCGCGGCAGAGGCGGCGTCTTCGACGGCGGGCGGTGGCTGTATGGCACGGGGCGGCAAACGGGGATGTCTGGCGGTCTCCTGGGTCGGTGGTGATCATGTGTGCACGCGGTGAGGGCGGCGCGCGGTCTGTGGACGCGGGTCGAGGGTGGCGCTCTGGCGCACGCTCGGCATGGTCTGGGCGTGGCTTGTGCGTGTGGTCCAGGGCTTGGCAATGCTTGAGGCTGGGACAGTGAGTGGCGGTGGACGGTGGGCTGCCTCCCAGACAAGGTTGGCACGGCTAGTTCTTCCTCTAGCCTGCTGTCCACAATGGGGTGGCATTGAGGTGCTCGGCTGTTCACCATTAATGGCAATGGCAAGCTCACAGGTGGGCTAGTGTTGGGCTAATCTTCCTAGATGATCTACTGAGTTGTGTGTGAGCTAACTAGGGAACAAGTTAGGCTCAAAACACTGCACACTATAGTGTTTGATGTTTTGTTTGATTTGTGTCTGCAACCTGTTTGATGAAATGGCCGCATGAAATCAAGTTTTGAATTTTGAAATGATTTTTGGTGGGTTTGTTAGATTGGTGCTGGTGAGTCTGCAGATGCTTCGGTTTTGAAAGTTGAGCTTGTTTGAGTGGTTTTTGAAAAAGTGGGATCTTCCCATATGAAGAAGATTCAATTTTGAATTGTCATTTAAACTATGCATTTGAAAGTTTCTGGATGATCACAAAGTGGGCCTTGATACCTTGTTATGAGTACATTCAAGGGGTGCAAAGATCCAGAAAAGTTTCTGTTAGGTTCTAAAAGTTTGAGACAGCCAAAGTAGGCATGGGAGTTAAATTGGTCAAAATGACCATTCACTTAATATATTTGTTTTGATTTACTTGTCTTTAGGAAATGTGTGTGAAATGTTTTAGATGATGTTTATTTCACCTAAGAAACATTTTACAAGCAATGGATCACACAAACAAGGTGGTTTTTAAAGAAATTAAAAATCCATGCATACACATATACATACATTCATGAATTTATTTAGAAAAGTTTTTGTTAACCCTAATCTTGATGATTAGTGGTTGATGATCTAAGTTTGGTATTTTTGGGATGTTACAGAGGGGAAATCATCCGGGAGGCCTTCTTCTTCGGTATGAAGCGTGAGTAGTTCCACCTTGGACTATGGGTCCATGTAGTAGCTAGATGGTTGTATCTCCTCCTTGTGATTTTATGTATAGATCTTGTGAGCTTCGTTCATGATCAAGATCTAATCTATTTGTAATCATGCATGTTGTGTTTGCGGGGATCCGATGGATATTAAGATTACTATGTCAGATTGATTAATGGTTTTGTCTATTTGATTCTATCATGTCTGTGTTGTTTGTGATATTGCATGCTCTCCGTTGTTAGTAGCTATCTTGGCCAAATAATTGCTAGTGACTCCAAGAGGGGGTATTTATGCTCAATAGTGGGTTCATGCCTCTAGTTTCCAAGGGAAGTGACAGAAATCTCTTCGGTTGTAGATGTGTTGTTGCCACTAGGGAGAAACTGAGAAAACAATGGTCTCTTGTTCATGGAACAAGTGGATTGTTTACCTTACACACTTTACTTAAAGCAGTTGTCTGTTGCTTGCAACTTAATACTGGAGGGGGTTCGGATGATAATCTGAAGGTGGACTTCTAGCCATAGATGCAGTTGGATGGCGGTCTATGTATATTATTGTATTGCCCAATCGAATCTCATAGGATCTTTTTGTCTGGTATTGCATTGTTATGCCTTGCTTAGTTCCTATCAATTGTCCTGCTATAATTTGTTTACCCTTCATGTCATGTTGTTTATCTAAGGAGAGCACCTCTAGTGAACTATGGACCCCGGTCCAATCTTTACCATTGATACATCTTCCACTGTTACTTGTTTACTTGCTGCAAACCATAATCACCTTCCACACCATATGTTTAATCCTTTGTTACAGCAAACCGGTGAGCTTGATAACCTCACTGATTCTTTGGGGCAAAGTCTTGAGTTTGTGTTGTGTAGGTTTCCACGTTGCTTGCAACACCTGTGTGACGTTTCCTTCCTCCTACCGGTTCGATAACCTCGATTTCTTACTAAGGGAAAACTTTCTGTTGTGCTGCATCACACCTTGCTCTTGGGGTTTCCCGACGAAGCACTGCGCGTTGACACAGTGCCATCAAGCTCTTTCTGGCGCCGTTGCTAGGGAGGCTAAGGACGTCTTCACAAGGGGAGTCCTCTTCAACCTTTCTCTTTTCTTTGTTTTTAGTTTGCTTAGTTTCTTTTGCTTGGTTTTGTTTGCCTCTTTTAATCAAAAACTGCAAAAACATAGTTTAGTTTGGTTTGCTTTCTCTATTCAAAAACACAAAAAAATTAGTTCCTGCTCTAGCTGTTGTTGCTATTTTTGGCTTGCTCCACTTTGCCAAAATGAACTCTGCCGAGAACACCAAGTTGTGTGACTTCACTAGCACCAACACCATGTTATTATGGCTATGCTTGTTAATCAACATAATCAGCATAATCAGCATAGTCCTATCTCTTGTTGTTTATTTTCTTCTTTGCTGGGTTGTAATGGTTGGAGGCAAATACTTGGAAACAATAAAGTTAGCATAATCAGCATACCAAGGACTCTCATGCAGACTTACCCTTATTACAGCCAACTTCTCATTTGGAAAACTATCATTAACAGGCAAGGGGTCAAAAGAAATGTTTTCCAAACGAGATAAATTGTTAGCAACAGGATTTTCAGCACCTTTCCTATCTACAATATGCATATCAAACTCTTGTAAAAGCAACACCCATCTAATAATCCCTCAGCGTCCTTCTTCGTCATAAGGTACTTAATAGCAGCATGATCAGTATGAATAGTGACCTTTGAAACAACAATATAGGGTCTAAACTTATCATAGGCAAAGATTACAGCTAAGAACTCTTTTTCAGTAGTTGCATAATTCTTTTGAGCAACATCCATAGTCTTGCTAGCATAATGAATAACATTCAACTTATTATCAACACGTTGCCCAAGGACATCACCCACAGCAAAATCACTAGCATCACACATAATTTCAGAAGGTAATCTCTAATCAGGTGGTTGAACAATAGGAGCAGTAGTCAAAGCTTTCTTCAAAGTTTCAAAAGCTTCCTTACAATCATCATAAAAAACAAAAGGTACATCTTTTTGAAGAATATTAGTAAGGGGCTTTGAAATTTTGGAGAAATCTATAATAAACCTCCTATAGAAACCATCATGACCAAGGACACTACGAATACCTTTAATATCTCTAGGACAAGGCATCTTCTCAATTGCTTCAATTTTGGCTCTGTCAACTTCAATGCCTCTTTCAGAAATCTTGTGTCCAAGAACAATCCCTTCATTAACCATTAAATGACATTTCTCCCAATTAAGAACAAGGTTGGTTTCTTCACATCTCTGCAAAACTTTATCAAGGTTGTGCAAACAGTTATCAAAAGAAGTTCCATAGACGGAGAAATCGTCCATGAAAACCTCCATAATTTCTTCACAAAAACCATGAAAGATAGGAGGCATACATCACTAAAAGGTAGGAGGAGCATTACATAAACCAAAAGGCATACGCCTATAAGCATAAGTACCATAAGGACAAGTGAAAGTGGTTTTCTCTTGATCTTGCACTTTCACAGCAATTTGAGAGAACCCAGAATAACCATCAAGAAAATATAAGTGGGTTTTTTTAGACAACCTCTTAAGAATTTGATCAATAAAGGGCAAAGGATAATGATCTTTCTTAGTAACTTTATTAACCTTCCTAAAATCAATGCACATCCTATACCCAACCACTACTCTTTGGGGTATAAGCTCATTATTTTCATTAGGCACCGATACGTTGGAAACGTATCTATAATTTTTTATGCGCCATGCTTGTTTTGTATCTACTTTACTTTGCTTGTCTACACTTTGAGGTGCTTTTTACATGTTTTCTGGTACTAACCTATTAAAAAGTTGCAACAGTGCCAAATGCCTGTTTTCTGCTGTTTTTGGTTTCAGAAAAGTTAGTAAAGAAATATTCTCAGAATTGGACGGGACAAACGTCAAAGTCAATTACTTTCTGTGGGTAACAAGAAGTCCAGAGGAGAGCCGGGGGGGCGGCCAGGGGGGTCAGACCTACCCTAGGCGCGGGGGCAGGTGGGCCCGCGCTTGGCTAGGGTTTGGTGGCCCTGGCCGCCTCCCGGTCTTGCCCCTTCGCCTATAAGAAGCCCCCGATGCAGAAACCCCGAGTACCTGATCAGAAATCCACAAAACCGTCTGTAGCCGCTGCCACCGTCGTCCCTAGATCGGGGGGATCTGAAGTTCTTCCTGGCACCCTGTCGGAGGGGAGATCATCCCGGAGGCCTTCTCTCCGGTATGATGCATGAGTAGTTCCACCTTGGACTATGGGTCCATGTAGTAGCTAGATGGTTGTATCTCCTCCTTTGTGCTTTCGTGTATAGATCTTGTGAGCTCCGTTCGTGATCAAGATCTAATCTATTTGTAATCATGTATGTTGTGTTTGCGGGGATCCGATGGATATTGAGATTATTATGTTGGTTTGATTAATGGTTTTATCTTTATGATTCTATCATGTCTGTGTTGTTTGTGATCTTGTATGCTCTCCGTTGCTAGTGGTTATCTTGGCCAAGTAGTTGCTAGTGACTCCAAGAGGGGGTATTTATGCTCGATAGTGGGTTCATGCCTCTAGTTTCCAAGGGAAGTGACAAAAATTTCTTCGGTTGTAGATGTGCTATTGCTACTAGGGAGAAAACAACGGTCTCTTGTTCATGGAACATGTGGACTGTTTACCTTACACACTTTGCTTAAAGCAGTTGTCTGTTGCTTGCAACTTAATACTGGAGGGGGTTCGGATGATAACCTGAAGGTGGACTTCTAGTCATAGATGAAGTTGGATGACGGTCTATGTATATTTTTGTATTGCCCAATCAACCTCATAGGATCTTTCTGACTAGTAATTGCATTGTTATGCCTTGCTCAGTTCCTGTCAATTGCCCCGCTGTAATTTGTTTACCCTTCATGCCATGTTGTTTATCTAAGGAGAGCACCTCTAGTGAACTATGGACCCCGGTCCAATCTTTACCATTGACACATCTTCCATTGTTACTTGTTTACTTGTTGCAAACCATTACCTTCCACACCATACGTTTAATCCTTTGTTACAGAAAACCGGTGAGCTTGACAACCTCACTGATTCGTTGGGGCAAAGTCTTGAGTTTGTGTTGTGCAGGTCTCCGCGTTGCTTGCAACACCTGTGTGACGTTTCCTTCCTCCTTCTGGTTCGATAACCTCGGTCTCAACCGAGGGAAGACTTGCTGCTGTGCTCTTCACATCTTGATCTTGGGGTTCCCAACAAGACTCCACATCAATCACCAAGTTCTCTGGCGCCATCAAGGAGTCATCAGGCACAACAGTTATTCCCCCTTTCTTGGGAACACAATGAACAGGGTTAACCCATTGGCTATCAGAAATAGGGTAAATAATACTAGCATAAAGGAGTTTTAATACCTCATTTCTTACCACATCCTTCATCTTAGGATTTAGACGGCGTTGGTGCTCAATAACGGGTTTTGCATTAGGTTCTATATTAATAGCATGCTGACATATAGTGGGAGAAATTCCTTTTAAATCATCAAGAGTATAGCCCATAGCTCCTCGGTGTTTCTTAAGTATTTCCAGTAACCTTTCTTCTTCCTTTCCTGAAAGTTTAGAACTAATAATAACAGGATATATTTTCTTATCATCAAGATAATCATATTTAAGATCACCAGGTAAAGGTTTTAATTCAAAAACAGGGTCCCCTTTAGGTGGTAGTGTGGTACCCAAATCTTCCATAGGTAGACTATGCTTAAGTTGCTCAGGCCGACGAAGAAAAACCTCATCAATCTCATTCCTTTCCTTCATGAAGACATCGCTTTCATGATGTTCCATGAACTGATGCAAGGCATTGTTAGGAGCAAGAGAAATAGTAAAAAGTTGTTCAACCCTAAAATCCTCATTAGGCAGTTCATTTTCATAAGGAGTTTTAGCAAATCTGGAAAATTAAAATCATAAGACTCTCCATCAAACTTAGTCAAAACTTTTTCCTTCCTACAATCTATGATAGCCCCACATGTATTCAAGAAGGGTCTACCAAATATTATAGGATAGGTTTTACTAGCTTCAGAACCAAGTACTAGAAAATTTGCAGGATATTTAATCTTACCACAAAGAACCTCCACATCTCTTACAATGCCAATGGGACAGACTGTCTCTCTATAGCAAGGTGAATAACCACATCAATGTCCTCAAGCTCATAATGACCAATTTCATGCATAATTTCCCTGTAAAGCTCATAAGGAATAACACTAGAACTAGCACCAATATCACATAAACCATAATAGCAATGATCACCAATTTTAACAGAAAGCACATGAACACTACCTTTTTTAGCTTTTCTAGGACGAGAGACAATATTAGAAGCGTCTTCACAGAAGACAATATGCCCATCATCTATATTTCTAGTGACAAGATCTTTCACAATAGCTACCACAGGCTCAATATTTATTTGGTCATCGGGTTCTACAGTTTTCTTTGCACTTTTGCTAACCACATTAGCTATAATAGAATGTTCCCTTACCTTAGTAGGAAATGGGATTTTCTCAACATAAGGTTTAGGCAAAATAGGATCAACGGTATAAACTTCTATGCTAGCAGGAACATGGGTAGCAATGTCTTTATAAGGAGCATGGTACTTGTCCTACTCTTTCTTGGGAATTTCAATGTAAGAGGCAAAGGCCTTAAAGCATCTCGCAAGAACTTGAGGATCAAGACCATACTCATTACTAATATCACGAAAGTCATCAGTTCCCATAAAAGATTTTATGCATTCATAATCATAGTTTATACCTAACTTTCTTCCTTTTTCATTCTCCCAAGCTTCGATGTTCTCTTGAATATGGTCTAGGAGATCCCATTTAGCTTCTTCCATCATACGTGTAAATGATCCAGCACAAGAAGAATCTAGTAAATCTTTATCATGAAGAGAAAGCCTAGCATAAAAATTATTGATAATAATATTGTTAGGGAGTTCATGAATAGGACATTTAAGCATTAGTAACTTCAATCTCCCCCAAGCTTGAGTTGTACTCGCTCTATCACAATGCCAAAAGTTATATATCAGATTTCCATCCTTATGAATTTCACTGGGAGGATAGAATTTAGAATAAAAGAGAGATGCCATCTCCTCCCATTCCATGGATTGCCCATTCTTCAGCAACTTATACCATTCTTCATCTCTCCCTTTCAAGGATATAGATAGTAACTTATTCTTAACCTGTCCAGTTGTGATACCTGCACACTTAAACAACCCGCATAATTCATGAATAAAAAGCAAATGATCACCAGGATAGACAGTTCCATCCCCAAAATAATAATTATCCATGACACGATCAACAATACTTGTAGGTATCTTAAAAGGATCTATCTCAATAGGTGATGGTTCATCTACTACCCTAACAGTGATATGATACGTTGGAAACATATCTATAATTTTTGATGTTCCATGCTTGTTAGTATCTACTTTGCTTTGCTTTTTCTACACTTTGAGGTGCTTTTTACATTTTTTTGGTACTAACCTACTAACAAGTTGCAACAGTGCTAGATGCCTGTTTTCTGCTGTTTTTTGTTTTAGAAAAGTTAGTAAAGAAATATTCTCGGAATTGGACGGGACAAAGGACAAAGTCAATTAATTTCCGTGGGGAACAAGAAGTCCAGAGGAGAGCCCGGGAGGCCGTCCAGAGGGGCCAGACCCACCCTAGGCACGAGTGGGCCCCACCCGCGCCTGGCTAGGGTTTGGTCGCCCTGGCCGCCGCCTTGGTCTCCCCCTTTGCCTATAAGAAGCCCCCGATGCAGAAACCTTGAGTACCCGATCAGAAATCCACGAAACCGTCTGTAGCCGCCGCCACCATCGTCCCTAGATCGGGGGGATCTGAAGTTCTTCCCGGCACCCTGCCGGAGGGGAGATCATCCCGGAGGCCTTCTCTCCGGTATGATGCGTGGGTAGTTCCACCGTTTACTATGGGTCCATGTAGTATCTAGATGGTTGTATCTCCTCCTTTGTGCTTTCATGTATAGATCTTGTGAGCTCCGTTTATGATCAACATCTAATCTATTTGTAATCATGCATATTGTGTTTGCGGGGATCCGATGGATATTGAGATTATTATGTTGGTTCGATTAATGGTTTTGTCTTTATGATTCTATCATGTCTGTGTTGTTTGTGATCTTGCATGCTCTCCATTGTTAGTAGCTATCTTGGCCAAGTAGTTACTAGTGACTCCAAGAGGGGGTATTTATGCTCGATAGTGGGTTCATGCCTCTAGTTTCCATGGGAAGTGACAATAATCTCTTCGGTTGTAGACGTGTTGTTGCTACTAGGGAGAAAACAACGGTCTCTTATTCATGGAACATGTGGACTATTTACCTTACACACTTTGCTTAAAGCAGTTGTCTGTTGCTTGCAACTTAATACTGGAGGGGGTTCGGATGATAACCTAAAGGTGGACTTCTAGTCATAGATGTAGTTGGATGGCGGTCTATGTATCTTGTTGTATTTCCCAATCAACCTCATAGGATCTTTCAGACTAGTAATTGCATTGTTATGCCTTGCTCAGTTCCTGTCAATTGCCCTACTGTAATTTGTTTACCCTTCATGCCATGTTGTTTATCTAAGGAGAGCACCTCTAGTGAACTATGGACCCCGGTCCAATTTTTACCATTGATACATCTTCCACTGTTACTTGTTTACTTGCTGCAAACCATTATCTTCCACATCATACGTTTAATCCTTTGTTACAGCAAACCGGTGAGCTTGACAACCTCACTGTTCGTTGGAGCAAAGTCTTGAGTTTGTGTTGTGCAGGTATCCACATTGTTTGCAACACCTGTGTGAAGTTTCCTTCCTCCTTCTGGTTCGATGACCTCGGTCTCAACTGAGGGAAAACTTGCTGCTTGATCTTCACACCCTGCGCTTGGGGTCACCAACAACGTGCCACGTTGAGAACCATCAAGTCTTTTTGGTGACGTTGCCGAGGAATAAAGAAAGAAGCCCCCACGTCAACTAAGCGCCATCAACAAGTTTTCTGGCGCCGTTGTCGGGGAGGCTAAGGACGTCTTCACTAGGGGAGTCCTTCACTTCCTTTCTCTTTACTTTGTTTTTTGTTTGCTTTGTTTATTTTATTTGGTTTTTTTGCCTCTTTTCAAAAAAAAAAACTAGTCTAGCTTGGTTTGCTTGCTTTATTCAAAAACACAAAAAATTAGTTCCTGCTCTAGTTGCTGGTCTGTTGTTGCCTTGCTTGGTCATGCTTTCTATTAATGGATGGTTTCTTTGAAACTAGTTTTTATTGGCAAGGTGGGTTCATAGAAGAACAAAGTATTATTATAAGGAACACCGTTTGTCACAAAAAGGGAAACACTTATGGGATCAAATTGATAAGTTGAATACTATTGCTAGAGAGGTGTGCTCCACTTATAATGTTACTTGTTGCTTTGATAAAGCCTGTTGCTGTGGGAGGTATAAACACCTGCCTTTTCAATGTGAGTATAATGATAATGTTACCATATCTTCATATGTTAAAGGAAATTATGACTTTTATGATGTGGAACAAATTGAAGAATTTATTGCTTTCAAGGGTGCATTTGAACTCGCTAGTTTGCTTGAAAATACTGATGATGCACCTTATTAATATGAGGTTTATGAGATACTTAAATTTTGCTTTGATAATTACAAGGAAGCAAATGGCTATATCCTTGAATATTTTAATAGATGCTTTCCACACATGGAAGAGACTAATGCTTTGCAGGATCCTATGGAAGAATAAATTGCTGAAACTGAAAGCTCATTAGATGAAAAAGAGAAGGAGAGTGATGAACAAAGGGAGGAAGAATGGATCTACCCATGTCTACCTTCTAATGAGAGTAACTCCTTACCTCTTACATTATTTGATTGTCCTCCATGCTTACCAAAGGAGGATGAATGTTATGTTCCTGTGGATCCTTTTGAAATATCTACTTTGGATAAAACCTGTGAAGGTTTTAATCCCACTATTTTTGATCTTGATAGAAATTATGTGTTTGTAGCTCATGAAAAGCCTGCTTTATGTGATAGTTATATTGTTGAGTTTATTCATGAGGCTACTGAAAATTATTATGAAAGAGGAAAATATGGTTATAGAAGTTTTCATGGTACTAAAACACCTCTCTTGTGCTGAAAGTTTTGAAGTTACTCTTGTTTTATCTTCCTATGCATGTCACTTTGTTCTTTGTGAATTTATTTTCTTATAATATTCCCATGCATAGGAAGTGGGTTAGACTTAAATGTGTTTTGAGTTTGCTTCTTGATGCTCTCTTTGACTTTAATTCATATTTCTTATGTGAGCATCTTCTCAAGCTATCATGCCTAACTTAAAGGCGTTCAAGAAAAGTACTTGTTGGGAGATAACCCAAGAGTTTCCTTGAGTATTGGAAGTTATTACTTGTAAGGTTCCCAACCTTTAATAAGGTAGATATCCCTGTATTTACAATGCTAGTCCCTGGATCAATAGCTAGCATCCACAGTTAAGATGTAATATCAAGAAACAAAGGTCACAATACAACTTTATAACCAGGAATAAAATAATTTATTACATCTTTCATAGCTCATTTGGCTATCTCAATATAATGCAGCAGAATATAACAATAGCATGGGGTCCTTCATCTTCAAAGTGCCACAGGCAGTCATGTTGGTTGTAGACTTGTAATCCTAATCAATAAACTTCACTAACATCAAACAAACCTGCAACATAATAAATTACAGCCACAAGGGTCAATACATTTGAATTGTATTGGCAAGTGATACTATGGTAGTATAGTGGAGTCTATCATCTATATGCATTTGGCTAAGTGGAGCTTAGGCTTACTTTGCTAAAAATAGATTTTCCTTATCATTTGAAATCACTAAGTTTTTGCTTAACAAAATCACCCAAGGCATCTTCCAATAGAAATTGGTGATCCTTCAACCCTTGTTCAACCACAAGTTTTTAACTTAGAAATTGGGATGAGGAGATTCTTGATAGCTTCCATGTCTTGATGCTCAAATTGTCCTTTACCAGGGACATGGCTAAGTACTTAGATTTTACACTCTGCAGAGGTGGTGCACTTTCCCCACAAGACTTGGTTTCACCAAGACAAGATCTTTCAGAAGCCTTCCCTTAGACCAGAATGGACGTGTTCCAACCTATCATTCCCCTACCACCAACTTTCCATTTGGCTAAGTTATTGCAACCTATATGATCCAGGCAGAGCCCATAATGCCAAGTGGCTGCACTTGAAGCTTCTCAACATTTGACATCTCAAATCTCTTTGTTCCTGGGTGGCCATCCACAAGTGAGATACACAAGGTAAACCATAGAAATGGGCCTTGTGAACCACTCAACACAAACCATTCCTTCCATTCCACCCAGGTGATTCATTCACTTAGTTGTTTTATTAAACAAAACACAAGTCCTTGACTTAGAAATATTCCATAGTATGAATATATTCCACCCTTGTTTTCTACTAGCTAAGCTAAGCATGATAGTAGTAGAAATCTTAACTTAGGAAATTTCTACTAAGGTTTCATCTACTAGGATTTCCCATGGCATAGTTTATACTTAGCAAAAATTCCATGCAAGTCCTACTTAGAAATATCACTAATGCATAGTGAAAATAATGGGACAAAGTATGAAGCATCACTTGCCTTTTCGCTAGAGAATATAAGTTCACTCCTTGATCTTTGCAATATTCACACTCTTCAAATCACTACAATTCAATCAAGCAAGCAATATTTCAATCTACCATTCAAGCAACATCACATAAAATAATAGTAACAAAACAATGCATGCAAGCATGCCAAACTTTGTTTTATTTACAAAAGTGTTCTATAATAGGTTATAAACATTCTAAAACACTTATTGGTCATTTTATAAAGTGGCAAAACCATTTGCAAAAGATTTTACTTATAAATAAATTTTAAACCAGATCATTATTTTATGTGGTTGAAAATGCTTTTAGCAAGGTAATAATCTTTATAGAGTTCACCAAATACATTTTCAAATCATAAAACTTGGTGTTTAGGGTCAGAGAGTTTAAATCAAAACATTTCCCAAAGGTTTTCCTCCAAAATCATTTTTAACAATTAAACCATATTTTTTTATTTGACTAGAAATGTTTTAATTCAAGGTTTTATTCTTTTGCTTCACCAAATATGTTTTTGAAACCACAAATTGATTTCTATGGTCAGTAGGTTCAAAACAAACCATTTGCCAAAGATTTTATCTCAAAGTTCATTTTAGAACAAATTTTATATTCCAAATATGCCTACATAAGTTTCTGCAAAAACAATCAATTTAACAGAAACATTTTACTAAACAAAGTGCATGGTCAGAAAGTAATTATTTTGCTGAATCCATTGATATAAAATTTGCAAAATTTGGACGTGTGGTTTGGAAGTTATGAATTTTTCAAATTGGAACATCAAATAGGTCAAATCCTGGTTTTTATAAACAGGCAGGGCCACGTGGCGTGTTCTTATTCGTTGGTACCACTTCGTGTGGATCGTGCAACGAGAGGCGTTGGATATTAAACATATCGTGTGGCTCAGAAGCAAGCGTACCCCTTCGATCAGGTTCTATCATGGCCACGCGATCAAGATCCTACGGTGTTCAGCACGCTAGCCATCGAGTGGCGGTGCTGGCGGCGGCAGGTGGCGGCACTAGCTCTAGCTACGGCGTCGCGGCGATTACAGGAAGCAAGGGAGGAAGGGGAATGGATCACCAGGTTCGCGTGGTGTCATTGATGCTCGACGTGCTCTCGAGAAGGCAAGGGGCGCATGGTGGTGACGGCAATCGCTTGCCGGAGGTTGCACAACGTCGGGCACGCTCTGGTTGTCGCTGCTGGCGAGGCTATAGGCCACGGAAAAGCAAAACAGGGGTCTGTTAGACGCGCGAGAGAGAGGGGAGCGTAGGAGTATCATCCTGAGAGGGAGGGGAGGTCGGTGTTACCGGGAAGAGGTCGACGGAGTTGGAGACAGGCGGCGGCGTGTTCAGTCGAGGTTGCTACCGATGATGGGGGCACGCGTGAGCGAGCTGAGGCCACTGGGAGGTTCAGGGAGTGATGGGGATCATGCCTGCGTGGTCGAGAGAGCGAGGCGCGATGGCGACTGGCCTGAATTTGAGGTGGAGCTCGCCGGAGGCAATGGCGGTCTAAGAGGAAATTAGGGCAGCCTGGGGGCTTCGGTGGGGCGACGACTGGGGGAAAGAGAGAGGGCGTCGAGGTGCTTATGTACGCGTGATCACGGCAAGATTCATTGCTGCTTTCAACGCGAATTAACATGATTAAATCGCGGCCAGAAACGGTAGCAAGGAGAGAGGGGCGGGGTCAGCGTGAGGTAGACGATGGTGAGCTGGCTGCGTGGGTCCGCTTCGTCAGCGAAGGAGAGAGAGGGGAGGTGGGGTCCACTGCTCAGTGACCTTGCGGGTTCTATTCTTAGTGAAAATGTTTCACTGCGGGGGTGAGCAGGTGGGCTGCTGATGGGCTTAGTGGGCTGGGCTGGCTAGATCATATTTTTTAGTACTGTTTTGTTTTTCTTTTTCTATTCTTACTATTATGTTTTGATTTTGATTAATCAAATTAAACATCCATTTAAATTTAAACTTCTCTCAAACCTTGAGTAGATCTTAATACTGATTAATAATACATTCTGAAATCATTTTTTTGAATGAATATCTTATTCTTTTTAGGGTCTTTTAATCATTTAAAATTGGCCCTTGCATTTATTAAATGAGATCAAATATATTTTTAATCCTTATTTAAATTTCATTTTTCCACAAAACCTCTTCAGTAAGTTTTATTCAATTATAAGGGTGTCAAATAATTCACTTTGAATTATTAGAAATAATTTTAATATGATTTATTAATCATTTTAAATTGGGTACTTGTCTTTATTCTAATGAAATTAAATATAGTTTTAATTCCTTAAATTTTATTTGGAAGATTTCTTTGATCTTATTTAAGTTAATTAAATAACTTTTATTCCACTTGGGTAAATTCCAAATATTATTTTCTCATAATATAATTAATCATTTCTAATAGGATTTTTATATTTATGCAAATAGAATTTGGTTAATTCCATTTTATTTGGAAATTCTTTATCCTTTTATTTGGATTTAGATTCTATTCATTCCATTTTCTTAATGGATTAGGCCAAGATTTAATTTAGTCTTTAAATATTCCTTATTTAATATCTCTATCTTTATCTGATAAAATCCATATCTTCTTATTTATAGATCCAAACTTGGTGATTCCAATTTGTAAAATCTTATTTGATATTTATTTACCCTTTTAAATATATTTAGTATTATTTGCTCACCATTTGGTATGGATTTATAGATAGATGCTTTGTTAGCTTTGGAAATTCAATTTCCTTGTCTTATTAATCTCATAAGATTTTATTTATGGTTCCAAATTATGTGAAACCAATTCCTATGGTTTTATAATATTTCCATTTTTCATTCTTGATCATTTTTAAATGTTTGTATGATCCATTTTTTATATGGATCAAATTCATAGTCTTAAAGGTAACTTGAAAATGATTTCCTTCCATTAGGGTTTTATAGTTTTGGTTTATTTCTCCAAGTGTTTAAATTTCAAGATGTATTTTATGAGGAATGCATTTCACTTGATTTGAATTTAGTTGGATTCAAACTTTTACCAAAGTTTGTTCAAGATGGGATTTTAAGTTTCCATTTAGAAACAAAAGTTTCTTTTCACCCTAATTTTCAACAATTATTTATTTTGTTTATTTATTTTTCACATAACAAGATTTGGAAAATCTTGGGATGTGACATTACTTCAGTAATGACCTATCCTTATCCTTTTTGTTTTCTTTTTGTGCCAAGAATGACCTCTAATGAGAGGGAAGTAAGATTTGGGGAGTTGCTGTCCCGAAACAGATTTCTGTCCTCCACCAAAAAAAATTGTGAGGAGGCTCTATAACTCGGTTTGAGATAAAAATTTACGAATAAATCCCCCGGTATGTTAGCTAACTTTAGTTAGTTCAACACTTTTTGATTTAAGCAATAGAAGATGTTCGAAAAAATTGGTTTCTACCTGCTGGTCTGTTTTGATAGATTTCTGCCATTATTTGTATTTGCTTCTTATTGATTCCTTTTTGAGTTCTCTTCAGGTAAATTGAGCTTTCTGAAGGAGTTACTACAATAGCCTGTGTTTTTAGTGAAAATCCTTGTTGTTCCAAGCTTTGCCAGTGGTCTAATATCTTTTGAATACACTAATGTTGCTAATGAAGATTGTGTGAAGTTTTGTATGAAGGAAAAATTTCAGGTGTAGAGATAGAATGATGCAATGAGATGAAAAATATACAAAAGCTCAAGCTTGGGGATGCCACCACGATGTCACCCCAAGAAATATCCAAGAGGTACAAGCGTCAAATCTTGGGGATGCCCAAGGCATCCCCTTCTTCATCAATAAAAAGCTCAGGTCTGTCTAGAAACTTCGTTTTTATCGTTTCATGCACAGTTGTGTTGTTCTTGGAGCATCTTAGTTTTCATTTGCTCTGCTTAGTTTGTTTAGTTTTCTTAAGTAGTTTGTACCCCCGCTCTCGCTGTGTTGTTTTGCAAATAAGTTTGATTGGTGTTTGGAAAGGAGTAGTAAGTTCTTGCTTGAAGTGCAAGAGGAGCTTGCATTGACTGTGACTTAGACTTTAGCATGACATGCTAGCTGTTGTTTTAGCATTATGCTTAGTGATTATTGTTGTAGCATGTCTTGTTCCAAACAATTGGGATTGCTTAGTGTGCCTTGAAAAAAATTATGCGTTGCTTTAGCATGCAAAAGCATAGTATTGCGGTATTCTCCTTTGATGTTTTGCTCGGGTTAACTTGGCACATGGTCACACCATTTTATGAATCTCATAATTCACCATTAGCCTCTATGATCATTTAGTCCTTGACTTGTAGTACCACTCTTTGCTTTGATTAGTATGTTTTGTTGGAAACGTATCTATAAGTTTTTATGCTCCATGCTTGTTTAGTATCTACTTTGCTTTACTTGTCCACACTTTGAGGTGCTTTTTACATGTTTTCTGGTACTAACCTATTAACAAGTTGCAACAGTGCCAGATGCCTGTTTTCTGCTGTTTTTGGTTTCAGAAAATTTAGTAAAGAAATATTCTCGGAATTGGACGGGACAAAGGACATAGTCAATTACTTTCCGTGGGGAACAAGAAGTCTAGAGGAGAGCCGGAGGGGCCATCCAGGAGGGCCAGACCCACCCCAGGCGCGGGTGGGCCCTATCCCGCTCCTGGCTAGGGTTTGGCCACCCTGGCCGCCGCCTCGGTCTCCCCCTTCGCCTATAAGAAGCCCCCGATGCAGAAACCCTAAGTACCCGATCAGAAATCTATGAAACTGTCTATAGCCGCCGCCACCATCTCCCCTAGATCGGGGGGATCTGAAGTTCTTCCCGGCACCCTGCCGGAGGGGAGATCATCCTGGAGGCCTTCTCTCCGGTATGATGCGTGAGTAGTTCCACCTTGGACTATGGGTCCATGTAGTAGCTAGATGGTTGTATCTCCTCCTTTGTGCTTTCATGTATAGATCTTGTGAGCTCCGTTCATGATCAAGATCTAATATATTTGTAATCATGCATGTTGTGTTTGCGGGGATCCAATGGATATTGAAATTATTATGTTGGTTTGATTAATGGTTTTGTCTTTATGATTCTATCATGTCTGTGTTGTTTGTGATCTTGCATGCTCTCCATTGTTAGTAGCTATGTTGTTCAAGTAGTTGCTAGTGACTCCAAGAGGGGGTATTTTTGCTCGATAGTGGGTTCATGCCTCTAGTTTCCAAGGGAAGTGACAATAATCTCTTCGGTTGTAGATGTGTTGTTGCTACTAGGGAGAAAACAACGGTCTCTTGTTCATGGACCATGTGGACTGTTTACCTTACACACTTTGCTTAAAGCAGTTGTCTGTTGCTTGCAACTTAATACTGGAGGGGGTTCGGATGAGAACCTGAAGGTGGACTTCTAGTCATAGATGCAGTTGGATGGCGGTCTATGTATCTTGTTGTATTGCCCAATCAACCTCATAGGATCTTTCTGACTAGTAATTGCATTGTTATGCCTTGCTCAGTTCCTGTCAATTGCCCTGCTGTAATTTGTTTACCTTTCATGCCATGTTGTTTATCTAAGGAGAGCACCTCTAGTGAACTATGGACCCCGGTCCAATTTTTACCATTGATACATCTTCCACTGTTACTTGTTTACCGCAAACCGATGAGCTTGAAAACTTCACTGTTCCTTGGGGCAAAGTCTTGAGTTTGTGTTGTGCAGGTCTCCACGTTGTTTGAAACACCTGTGTGACGTTTCCTTCCTCCTTATGGTTCGATAACCTCGGTCTCAACTGAGAGAAAACTCGTTGCTTGCTCTTCACACCCTGCGCTTGGGGTCACCAACAAAGTGCCACGTCGAGCACCATCAAGTCTTTCGCGCCATTGCCGGGGAATAAAGAAAGAAGCCCCCACGTCAACTAAGCGCCATCATGGTAGTAGTTTTACCAAACAGAAAACCAAGTGGGTTATCCATATTGGAAAGAAAGCAACAAACAAAAACAAAAAGAAATACTCACAGTAGAAGTATAGGGGGTGTATCGTAGTACTTTTGATAAATAGGAGTGTCAATCCCAATGAGGAGCAGAAGGTGTTGACTAGTGGTATGGAGCAGGAAATTCCTGTAAATACTTAGAAAATGGATTTTTAGGGGTTTTCTAATAAAGCAATAAAACAAAGTGCAAGTAATAAAGACAACGAACAACTGCATCAAGTGTCCCAATCCTTTCTTTGCAAAGGACAAGCTGATGGAAATACTTATAAGGACCATACGTTCTCGAGGACACATGGGAATTCTGTCAAGTGCTTTCGCTTCAAATAGCTGAGTACCTAACCACATGGGAATTGTGTGGGTGAACCTGTGCTAACGTACCGACCTTACTTGGACTAATACATACTTGTGATTAAACCCCCTGCAAGCATCCGCAACTACAGGAAAGTAATTAAGATATAAACCTAACCACAGCCTTAAACTCTGAGATCCTACACTCCCTTGTGCAAAGGTGTCGTAACGGGGGTTCAGGTTTCTGTCACTCCGGCAACCCCGCGATTAGTATCCAAATACACAATGAATTCCCCTAGGCCCATAAATGGTGAAGTATCATGTAGTCGACGTTCACATGACACCACTAGAAGAATAGCACCACAACTTAAATACTAAACCATTGAATAATATCTCAACACAAATCCACTACTAACAACATGACTTCTCCCATGTCCTCAAGAACTAGAAGAAATACTCACAAGACATCATATGGATCAAGATCAAAGATGATATGGTGATGAATAACAATCTGAACATAAACAATAATCCAATGGTTCCACTCACAAGCATCAACTACAATAGTAATTAACACCGGGAAAGTTTCCCTTAAAAACTAATGCAAGATTCAACACGATTGTTACAGTGGGATGGAGTGGTGATGATGGTGCTGGTGGAGGTGATGGCGTGGATGATGATGATGATGATCCCGATTAAGTCTAGCTTGATGACTGTGTTGATGGCGACGATCTCCCCTCTCCGGGAAGGAATTTCCCCGGTAGAAATCTGTCTGCCGGAGAGCTCTTTCTCTCTCAGTGTTTTCCGCCCCGCAAAGGCGGCGGAAATCTTTCTGTGGTCGCTCCCTAGTATTAGGGTTATGAGAGGAAGATATAGGCAAGAGGGCGGAGTTGGAGGCCGGCCAGGTGGGCCACACCTGCCCTAGGCGCGACCTAGGGGGACCCGCGCCTAGGGGTGTGGGCCCTCTATGGCCCAGCTACGCCTCCCCTTCTGGCTTCCTTCGTCTTCTAGGAAAATATAATTTTCAAAAATTTACCTCTTTTTCCATCAGAAACCTAACTCCGGTAGTCCATCCTCCAAGAACCATCGGACATGCAAAAACAGAGGAAAAGACATAAGTAACACCTTATAATAAGACACATATCAATGAATAGAGGCAAATTATGATATAGAATGGTGATGCAAATTGGATGTATCAGATGTTGTTCTACAAACCTCTGCACTTGGAGGCCAAACAACTGTCTACAAGAATAGAAGTGCGTAGACATTAAGCTATTTTTTGGCGCTGTTGCCGGGTAGGTTTTGGGCCTTTTACCTTTCCTCCACGTCAAGATCCATCAAAGCTATTTTCTGACGCCGTTGCCAGGGAGGAAAGGTAAAAGGCACTCACACACGTTACCCCACGGCAACAACAAGCCAAAAAGCTATTTTTTGGCGCCGTTGCCGGGGAGGTAAGGTAAAAGGTACTCACATCCTCTGGTGTGAGTGCTCGAAGATATTTCCTTTAGATTCTGCAATTTTGTCTTTTTGTTTCTTGTTTTCACTAGTTAGGCTTAATGGAAAACAACAACAAAAATAGAGAGCTTTATAGTATTTATCTTGAGTTAGGACATGAAGTGTTTGATGAGAAAATTAAAAAAACCTATGGAACTTTATTTGCATGCTAATAGCAATGTTACTAGTATGAATTCTTTGGACACCATTATTGCTAATGCTATGGAAAAGTCTAAGCTTGGGGAAGCTAGTTTTTATGAAAATGATCTTTTTAGTACCCCAGCTTTGGAAGATAGCTATTCTATTGCTTATGATGATACCAAACCTCCAATATATGATGATTACAATGATGAATATGATATTTTCAGTCCACCTACTATTGAGGAGAAAGTTAATTGTGATTACAATTTTCCTCCTATATTTGATGATTATGGTGATGAGAATAATAGTGATAGCTATTTTGTTGAATTTGCTCCCACTACAATTAATAAGAATGCCTTTGCTTACGTGGAGAGTAATAATAATTTTATACATGTGGCTCATGATAGGAATGTTTTATGTGATAGTTTTATTGTTAATTTTATTCATGTTGCTACTAAAAGTTATTATGAGAGAGGGAAACATGGTCTTATGTATCTCAACAATATTAAGTTTCCCCTCTTTATGTTGGAAATTTTGAAGTTGCACTTGTTTTGCTTTCCTATGCTTGTTGCTTTGTGCTTTCATGACTTGTTTCTTTACAAGATTCCTATGCATAGGAAGTGGGTTAGACTTAAATGTGTTTTGAATTTTCTCCTTGATGCTCTCTTTTACTTCAAATTCATGTTTCTTATGTGAGCATCTTCTCAAACTATCAAGCCTAACATAAAGGCGTTAAAGAAAAGTACTTGTTGGGAGATAACCCAAGAGTTTTCTTGAGTCTTGGAAGTTATTACTTCTGTAATGACCTCTTCTTATCCTTTTTATTTGCTTTTTGTGCCAATAATAACATCTAATGAGAGGGAAGTAAGATTTGGGGAGTTGCTCTCCCGAAACAGATTTTTGTGCTCCACCGTAAAAATTCGTGAGGAATCTCTGTAAGTGGGATTGAGCTGATATTTTGCGAATAAATCCCACATCATGTTATCTAACTTTCGTTAGTTCAGCACTTTTTGATTTGAGCAACAAAAGATCTTCTAAAAAATCGTTTTCTACCTGCTGGTCTGTTTTGACAGATTTCCGCCATTATTTGCATTTGCTTCTTATTCATTCCTTTTTGGGTTATTTTTGGGAAATTGAGCTTTTTGAGGGAATTGCTACAGTAGCTTGTGTTTTTAGTGAAAGTTTTTCTGTTTCAAAAACAAAACCCAAGGGTCTATTATCTTTTGAATACACTAATGTTGCTAATGAAGATTGTGTGAAGTTTTGTATGAAGGAAAATTTTCAGGTGTAGAGAAAGAATGATGTAATGAGATGAAGAATGGACAAAAGATCAAGCTTGGGGATTCCACCCCGTGTCACCCCAAGAAATATTCAATAGGTACAAGCGTCAAAGCTTGGGGATGCCCAAGGCATCCCCTTCTTCATCAATAAAAATCTCAGGTCTTTCTAGACACTTCGTTTTTATTGTTTCGTGCACAATTGTGTTGTTCTTGGAGCGTCTTAGTTTTATTTTTTGGTTTTCGTTTGCTTAGTTTGCTTGAATAATTTTTCCGGATTACAACACACTTATTTTGGAGAGACACTCTGTTTTCAGTGCCTAGAACACACTAGTTTTCACACTTATTGTTCTGTGAGTGTTCACTTTTGCCAGCACTGTGTTTAGCCTTAGTTTTCTTCTGGTTTGTGCTAAGAACTTTTTAGTTCTTCTTTGTGGATTTGTGAGACAAGATCACTGATCTTTATTGATTATTATCTTTGTGAGTTGTTTCAAATAAGTCGATTGGTGTTGGAAAAGAGTAGAAAGTTTCATGCTTAAGTGGTACAAAAGAGAGCTTGTTTTGACTGTGGATTAGACTTTATGATGTCATGCTAGATGTTGTTTTGACCTTATGCTTAGTTATTATTACTGTAGCATGATTTGTTTCAAACAATTGAGATTGCTTAGTGTGCCTTGAAAGAATCATGCATTGTTTTAGCATACAAAAGCATAGTATTGTGGTATTCTCCTTTGATGCTTTGTTTGGGTTGACTTGGCACATACTCACACCATTTTATGACTATGAACCAGTCACCTTAGCCTCTATGATCATTTAGTTTTTTACTTGTGATCCCACTTTATTCTTTGATCAGTAATTTTTTGTCGCTCTACATGATTATGGCCATTATTGCTCTCTTAGTTGGTCGCTCCCAGTCTTTTGCTAGCCTCCACTTGTACTGAGTAAGCTCTACTCATACATCCAACCCCCAAGAAACCAAGTTATTCCAAAGAGTCCACTATAATTTCATATGCATGGTGTGTTACACCATTCCAAGTATATTCTTGTTTTATCTATCTTCCAAATTAAACTTGTTATGTGAAAGTTAGTGATTAAATCTCTCACAAACTTGATGGCACACTTTATTTTTCTTTCTTTCAACATTGCACTTGTACTTTGTACGCAGTTATATCATGCTCTTTTGTCTATGGATATCGTCAGTGTGAAATAAAAGGGGAGCTTGTAAGTCCATGGAGTTATGTATGTGTGTTAGAGAAACGCCTGGGCCACTAGCCTAAGCCATGCCTAATCATGGTGGAAACTTGCAGCATCACCATAGTGAGCAATCTATGAAGCTTTCTTCTTATAAAAAACGAGAGACATATTGAAAAAAGGAAAGAGAAAAAGCACCATTTTCCCATGGTAAATAAGAAGATTGCTGAGATGCTCATTGTCTGTTTGCCTTGTCATTTTGATTATGGGATAGCTCCTATATCATGTGCAAGGGGTACCCCGTTGGCGGTTCTCTATGATACACATGTACTTACTATGACAAGAACTTACATGTGACTAAAGTTGAGTAGCATGAGGTGCGACCCTCGTATTCAAGGGACATGAGATTGCCAACTTATACTTTCTCAAGCATATACTCCATAGTTTGTTCACTTTAACCTTAATCACTTCAAGATGCTTATGATAGGGGCAATGAGAGCTGAAAGCTAACAAGTACCATAATTTTTGGAAGCTCTTTTTGAAACTTGAAATCCCTGCTTCCCGTTATGAAGGGTCTTTCTTCCACCATTATATTGAGTCTCCACCTTCTACCTTTAGGCACCAGTTAAGAGAGCATAGTTGCCATTCTTAGTTCTATGTGCATTGTCCCAAAACTTATTGATTGATGCATATTGTTGATATTACTTGTTCTTGTGCTATTTGTATCTAGTCACTCTTATGAACTTTGAAGGTGTCCTATGCATCTATTTGCTACTCCATGAGGGACAAGCTGAATGCCACTATGCCATGTTTTCTATATGTGAAACAAACAAATGTTTTTCAATGCATGTTATTCATGATCTTTGTTTGTAACCTTTCATGTTGCATGCATAGTTACTATGTCTTATTGTTAGAACTACATCTTTCATGCTCATGTTTAGAGTTCTTTGATCCCAACTTTCAATGCTTGCAAATAGTTTGATCTTGATTGTGATGGTGCATGTCACCTCAAAAATTATTATTTTTATCACTTACCTACTCGAGGACGAGCATGAGTTAAGCGTGGGGATGCTTGATACGTCGGAAACTTATCTATAATTTTTTATGCTCCATGCTTGTTTTATATCATTTGTCTTATGCTTTATCTACACTTTGAGGTATTTTTATATGTTTTTCTAGACTAACCTATTAACAAGATGCCACAGTGCCAGTTGCCTGTTTTCTTCTATTTTTGGTTCCAGAAAAGGCAGAAAACCAATATTCTCGGAATTGGAAGGGACAAAAGTCAATCTTCTATTTTTTCCGGAGCAACACGAAACCACGAAGCAGAGGTGGAGGAGGACACCAGGGTGGCCGCACCCCCACTAGGCGTGGGCCAGCCCTGGTGGCGCCCACAGGGGGTGTGGGCCCCTTGGCCCTCCACCGACCTTGTCTCCTTTGCCTATAAGAAGCCTCCGACCGAAAAACCCCAAATCATCTGGCGGAAATCCACAAAAAACTCTGCAGCGCCGCCGCCACCGAAGGGGAGATTCGGGGGACAGAAAGTCTCTATTCCGGCACTCTGCCAGGACTGGGAAGTGCCCTCGGAGCCATCTCCATCGATCTCCACCACCATCTCCATCACCGTTGCCAATTCCCATGATGAGGATGAAGTAGTTCTTCCTCGAGGCTAAGGGCTCTACCGGTAGCTATGTGTTCATATCTCTCTCTATGCATGATCTTATTGTGGTCATGAGCTTTGTAATCAAGTAGATCTACCTTTATATTTTAGTGCTTTAATAGATCTCTAGCTCTCCCCACGTGTGTGTAAGTGACAACTTGCATACCGTGGTGGCACTTAGGCTAGAGGTTACATAAATACTCATCGTGCTTTAATAGATCTATGCTTTTCCCCATGTGTGTGAAAGTGACAGCGTGCGCGCCGTGTGTGGAACTTAAGCTAGATTACATATATATTTATGAGTTATATTTGGAGTTGGATGTCTTTATGAAATTGTGGTGTTTGTTGGAACCATCTAGCGCTCAAGGTGACATGTGTGGGGCTATCTAGATTGGGGAAGGCGGACTTTGAGGTGTGCTTTTGTAGGCCTACTGTGGATTAGAGTGTCCAACTGGAGAGTAGTTAAGAGTAGTATCATGAAGAGAGGATATTTATATGAGAGAGTGTTCACTAGTGAAAGTATGATCCCCAGGCCTTGTTTCTAAACATTGAAACACCGTTTGCAACTGATCTATTACATGTTTGCTTGCTTCCATCTTTATTTCAGTTTGCTTTTAGTCTCTCCCACGTCAACAGCAAGTCAGAAGCTCTTTTCTGGCACCGTTACCATTTGTATTTTACTATCTCTTCGCCGAACTAGTGCACCTATACACCTGACAAGTGTATTGGGTGTGTTGGGGACACAAGAGACTTCTTGTATCTTGATTGCAGGATTGCTTGAGAGGGATACCTTTGACCACTTCCTCCCTGAGTTTGATATACCTTGGGTGATCCATTTAAGGGAAACTTGCTGCTATTATACAAACCTCTGCACTTGGAGGCCCAACAACTGTCTACAAGAATAGAAGTGTGTAGACATCACTGGCGGTACCTTGAAACAGCTCTGGATGCCTGCCGTCTCGGTCTTTCATACATTGTTGGTCCTGCCGTGCTTCTGGTGTATCTTTATTCTTTCCATACACGCCCAAGAAGCCTAGCAGTATCACGCAAAGATTCTTCGTCAGGTGCATCACGTCGATTGCAGAGCAGACCTCTAAGACTTTCCAATAGGGTAGCTCCCAAAATATAGATATCTTCTTCCACATGAGTATGTGTCCGCCAGCGTCCTTCGGAACAGACTGTCCGCCGGGACCCTTTCCAAATATTATTTTTAAATAATTCACCATATCAAATACATCATCACCAGTACAACGGACAGTCCTACTCCGGTGATCTGCTTCACCATTGAAATGCTTACCTTTCCTTCTTAGGGAATGCATGGGCGGAAGAAAACAACTATTCCCTAGGTACACATTCTTCTTACACTTATTCAAATAAGTACTTTCGGTGTCATCTAAACAGTGTATGTGTCAACACCCAGATTTTTAATCCCAGATGCCTGTTATGCCATACATCGCAATCCCAGGATTACCATTTTTGCGAGACATAACAGATTGGATATCACAGTACATCATCCGTTACAAACCATACATAAGTTCTTACATAAATAAGGATCTCATGATCCAGTTCTTAATACAACTCAAGCAGCGGAATAACGTAATACTAACGATTGCGTAGGCGAAGTTCCATCTTCAGGGTCACAGGCAATGCTGACGATGGGAGATGATCCTAGTTATCCTAACCTTCCTTCGGTCCGTCATCCTGATACTCCTCTTCATAGTCTGGCCACGGGAATAGCTAGGGACAAAGCCATGAGTACTTTTTAAGTACTCGCAAACTAATACTAACAAGTTAAGAGGGTTTTTGTAGTAGGATACTAAGCTCTAAGGTTGTTTTGCAAAAATCCAGATTTACCTCTACTAAGTTTAGAAGCAAGTAAAACTAGTTGAAAGTTTTATAACACCTAAGTGGGAATTTGAATTTCATATCACAACTCTGTTGTGGTCAAGTCAAAGTCATAATTCATTTCACAAGTCATTTTGAAAACATCTGACGGGGGAACAGTATGGCCACTCCAACTGTCCATAAACGCGGACGCGGCTATTTGAATTGTTTGACACTCTGTAGAGATTGTACACTTTCACCACAACATTCGATACATCCGTCAGGAACAATCCTGAATTCACCATACTCAGTATGCGGATAATCAATCCTAACCTTTCAATTACACGCCCTAGTATAGGCACCTCTCATGTGAGTTTGGCCTCCCAACCATGACCAACTGTCATCTTGGGTACTGCACAGGTGGACAATCTTCACAAGTTAGCCTCAGCTCAGACCTTGGCCGCGAGGGAACCCAGACTAAGGTATATAAATTTCCAGTCAAGCCCTACCCAAATTTCGGGTATTGTGGTTGTACGATAAAATTGGAATGGTATCGCATCCAGACAACCATCAGTTTTAAAAAGGGCTAAGGCTCATGCCTCAACATTTTCATCATCAAAATCATCTGGTGTTCGGAGACACATGTCAAAACATTTTAGAAGAATGACTCATCATTCTAAGGTTTTCATAACGATTTTCACCAAGTATTCCCATCTAAAGTTGATCAAGTTTTATACTTAGCACTAGCATCTACAAGTGGAGGTAAATACTAATGAGGGGTGATAAACAAGTGGGGATTTGATAAGTTCAATCTCATGCCTTAGGATGACATCAAGATTATCTAACTTAGGCCAAATTTTATGCTCTTTATGCTACCTTTAGTTATCTTTCTAGAATCTACAAGTCACCATGTAAACTCTAAGAGAAAGCTTTGATAAAGAAAATAAAGTATTAAGCTTGCAAGTAAAACTAGGATTGGGTTATCAAGTGGGTATGATCACATATGCTTAAGGCATATAGTTGGCATAGTAACAAGCAAGTATTGGCTGGCATAATTTGCAAGGGTTAGATTGCTAAGTTAATAGCTTGCCTTGAGCAGAGCAGTGGTTGAAGTTCTCCTCGGCTTCTTCCTCGTAGTATCCTCCTTCCTCCTCGTATCCTTGGTCGGTACTAGCGTCTATAAATAAATACGAGGTACACAATCACAAAACAATACTTAAATATTTTTAAATCATCACACAAAAAGTCATACTAGATGATCTAGCATCATCACTATTATAACAAGGATTAAAGCACTTGTATTTTTTATTTTATTTGAGAAAAGTAATTTCTACTCATTGAAAAACTACTTAAGATTTAATAATCTCCAACTCAAACATGGGATCATGTTGACACATGTCATCACCACATATTTCAGTACACGGGAATGTGATTTAAAGTGGTGTCACAATTTAATAAGGTTTAACCTTTTTATTTTAATAAAAAAAGTGACTAGAAATGCCTATGTGGCATTCCTTTATTATTTGAACATTATTTCTGCAAGTAAACCCATATGTTTTTATATATTCTGAAAGGTATGATCAAATGTGATTTTTAAGAGTTGGAATCAACTCAAAAGCTTTGATGGTGGAATTTTGAAAAATGTTTGAATGCAGAAAAGCTTTTGCCTTTTTATTTTTACCATGGTTGATCTATAACTCCAAATGATTTGAATCCAACGGGCTAGGATTAAGCATTTCAGTACCTTTCTAACAAAATTGGTTTCATGCATTTTGGTTCAGTGAATCGAGCTGGGTGGATTTTTGAATCTAGGTACAGAACTATGTTTGAAATTAAATGAATAAATCTTAATTTGAATTGTTGGGTCGCGCGGGATGTTTTACTGGGCCGGCCCACTACACACAGCGCGTACGCGGGCTGGTTAAGTGGCTCTCCCCATGCGTCAGTGAGACGGGGAGGGGCTAAGCGGTACTGGGCAATGTGAATCGCACGATCTAACTCTAATCGAACGACTACGGTTCATCGTCCACGTCGGGCAGCGCCGGCGAGACAGAACCCTATCGCAGCAGGTGGGGGTCGTAGGAGGCTCACCGGGGCTCAGGGCGAGGGTCGGCGATGGGGGCGAATGACGAAGTCGACAACGGCGGTTCTCCTGGTACCGGCAGCTTCTCCTGGGGCGGCTCCAATCGACGGCTCCCTTCTTCTCCAGCAGCGGCGGGCTCCGGCCAAATTCTGGTGATGCGCTACTCGCCTTGCTCCGGGAGTGAGGTGGGGTGGTTCTGGGTGAGAGGGGAGTGAACTGGTGTGGCAAAAACGAGCGGTGGAGGCCTCTATTTATAGTGGCAGAAGGGGACCGACAGGCGCGGGATGAGCTCATCGTGGTCGACGGCACAGAGGGGACTGGCATGGGCAACGGTAGGGGCGGTGTTGTGCTCCCTGGAGAAGCTCAACGGCGCAGTGGTGAGGCGTGGGGCGGTGCTGATCGGTCGGAACACGCTGATGCTCTGGGCGGGTCCGACGGCGGTTTTAATGTCGCACAGCGCGCGTGGTCCATGCAACGGCGAACGGGCATGTCTGGCGGGGTGTTGGGGTGCTGGTGATCATCCCTGCAAGCGGCGAGGGTGGCGCGCGGTCTGTGGGTGCTGGTCGAGCGTGGCGCACTGGCGCGCTCTCAGCATGGTCGCAGAGGGGTTTGGCATGGGCGTGTCGTGTGGTCCAGGGGCTGGCATTGCGCGGGGCTGGGACAGTGGGTGGCGGTGGATGGTGCTGCATGTCCCAGACAAGGTTGGCGAGGCTAGTGCGGCCTCTAGCTCGCTGGCGACAATGGGGTGGCAATGGTGCTCTCGGCATGCTTGACATTAATGGCTAGGCTTGCTCACAGTGGTGCTAAAGCTAGTTAGATTACTTTGATCATCTACTGAGAGTGTAGAGTGAGCTATAGAGGGAACAAGTTAGGCCAATTTTACTTCACACTATAGTGTTTGATGTTTGTTTGATTTGTATCTGCAAGGTGATCATCTACTGAGAGTGTAAGTGAGCTATAGAGGGAACAAGTTAGGCCAATTTTACTGCACACTATAGTGTTTGATGTTTGTTTGATTTGTATCTGCAAGGTGTTTGATGAAATGGCCGCAAGAACTTTAAATTTGAATTTTGGATTCAAACTTGGTGGGTTTGTTAGGAACATACTAGGGAGTGTCTGGTTAGTTGGATTAGTCAAGGGGCACTGGTTTGGTTGGGTTTTGAAAATGGGTGATCTTCAC
Source organism: Avena sativa (assembly GCA_916181665.1). Taxonomy (NCBI): domain Eukaryota; kingdom Viridiplantae; phylum Streptophyta; class Magnoliopsida; order Poales; family Poaceae; genus Avena; species Avena sativa. The sequence goes on along the minus strand of OV702284.1, from coordinate 248,425,217 downwards.
ATATGATAAAGATTCAATTTTGAATTGGGATTGGAATGAGGTTGCCAAATGTTTCTGCAAGTTTGAAAGGTGGGCTTGGATTTAGTTTTACTTGTTCTATCAAGGGGTGAAAATAGTTGGAAAAGTTTCTGTTTGAAATCTTGAACTAGAAACACTTAAAGTGACCTAGTGAGCAAGATTGGCAAAAAATGACCATTTGCTTTATTTTATTTGTTTTTGATTTTCTCTTGTTTTGTTTCTGCATGGAAATGTTTTATATGATGTTATTTTCATCTTTAAACCATTTCTTGCTATTTAGGTTAATCACACAAGTTCAGTCATGCATTTATCAAATCATCTCATTCACACATGCATTCATATGATTTTAAATTAATCAAAGTTTTTGTTAACCCTAATTTTAGTGATTAGAGTTTTGATGATCCTTGTGTTATATTTTTGGGATGTTACAGTATGCATGCATTGTATCCCTTGTTTGTCTGTCCTGAAATGTTACTAAGAGCAGGCAAATTATTGATGGTTACAAACAACAATGCTCATAGGTTAAATTCCTCACGTCTGTGCTCATCCCACACACGTACACCTTGTTCGTGCCATATCCATAAAAGTTCTTCAACTACTAGCCTTAGGTACACATCAATGTCGTTGCCGGGTTGCTTCGGGACTTGGATGAGCACTGACATCATAATGAACTTCCGCTTCATGCACAACCAAGGAGGAAGGTTATAGATACACAAAGTCACATGCCATGTGCTATGACTGCATCTCTGCTCCCCAAAAGGATTCATGCCTTCTGTACTTAGACCAAACCATAAGTTCCTCGCATCACCTACAAATTCCGGGTAGTTTCTCTCAATTTTTCTCCACTGCGACCCATCAACGGGGTGTCTCAACATATCGTCTTTCTTACGGTCTTCTTTGTGCCATCGCAACAACTTGGCATGCTCTTCGTTTCTGAACAAACGTTTTAGCCGTGGTATTATAGGAGCATACCACATCACCTTGGAGGGAACCCTCTTCCCGGGGTGCTCCCCATCAACATTACCAGGATCATCTCGTCGGATCTTATACCGCAATGAAGTGCATACCAGGCATGCATACAAATTCTCGTACTACTCACTGCGGTAGAGGATGCAGTCATTAATGCATGCATGTATCTTCTATACCTCTAATCCTAGAGGGTAGACAACCTTCTTTGTTTCGTAAGTACTGGCGGGCAGTTCGTTATCCTTTGGAAGCATCTTCTTCATTATATTCAACAACTTTTCAAATCCCTTTTCAGGCACACTGACCTCTGCCTTACTTTGAAGCAATTCCAGTGTGCTAGCTAGCTTTTTGTGGCCATCTTTGCAATTCGGGTACAACAATTTGTTGTGATCTTCTAACATCTGCTCAAATTTTAACCTCTCCCTTTCGCTATCACATTCTCCCTTTGCATCAGCAATGGCCTGACCAAGATCATCATCTGGCTCATATGATACACGTTCTTCTGCTTCTTCTTCATCATTGTCTTCCATTGTAGTACCACCGTATTCAGGTGACATATGATAGTTGTCATCATTCTCTTCATCTTTGTTGTTTTCCATTATAACCCCTCTTTCTCCATGCTTGTTCCAACAATTATAGCCAGACATGAAACCGGACCGAAACAGATGGTCCTGAAGGACTATTGAGGAAGAGTATTCCTTCTGATTCCGACACTCACCACATGGACAACACATAAAACCATTCTGCTTGTTTGCCTCTGCCACAACGAGAAAAGAACGCACGCCTTTAATGAACTCGTCAGAGATTCAGTCAGCGTACATCTATTGCCGTCTCATCTGCATTATATAAGTTCATCAAACAAAATCACGATGCTAAGAGTAGTACTAGTCTAAAAATAAAAGAACACATCGTATACATCAAACAACTATGCACTGATTTAAAAACTTTCTACTACATCTTTAGTCCCGGTTGGACACACCAACCGGGACTAAAGGGGTTGCAACAGGCCGGGGCCGACGTGAGCCCGTTTAGTCTCGGATGGTGTCTCCAACCGGGACTAAAGGACACTCCAACCGGGACTAAAAGTGGGTGACGACACTATATGTCGTGAGTGGAGACACTATGCCAGTGAGTGGCAACACTGTTTCAGCGGGTGGAGACACTATGACAGGGTGAGTGTCGACATTATGTCGTGAGTGTCGACACAATGTTGTGCTGCTTAATCTATAAATAGGCTTCCTTGTGAACTATCAACTGCAAGGAAGATCCTGTGCGAGGCCAGGGACACCACTACGGCGGAGCTTCTCGAAGATGCCTTAGGACCTCGTCCTCAGACATATTCGAGGAGCTCGCTATAGAGGCACTCCCTAATATGTGAAATTAGTTAGCTCCACAAGCATACTAATTTATCTAGAGAAGATATAAACTGAAAGATGGTGTGCGAGAGTAGGGACACCACTATGGCAGAGCTTCTCGAAGATGTCTTAGGATGCAGCGTCCTCAGACATCTTCGAGGAGCTCGCCATAGAGGCGCTCCTTAATTTAATTTGGTAGCTCCTCGGCATGTTCATGTTTTTGTTCTTACTTACTTAAATGGTCGATGATTAATTAAAATGCTAGGACGCCATTATATATATATATATATATGTGAGCCTTCATAGTTTTGGTTCTTATTTTTTTTGCAACGGATTTTGTGATGGCAGGTAGAAGAAAGAAGGATATTTTGTTGCTCGATGGTGGCATGATGCACTATGAACCGTCCGAATTTCGATACTACCTGCAAACCAAGATATATAGATAGTATGAACTCATGTATCTATGTGTTTCGATGAATCAAATGAATTTCGAGAACTATATGTGCCAAAATAACCAGATATATAGAGATGGAATCCACATAAGTCTATTCATTTCTAGAGCATGAAATGAGCTAAAACAAGCAATGAAAGATGAAATGATAAAGTTTCTAACCTCTTAGGACCCTTAGATAGATGTGGAGCCAAAAAAATTCACAAATCTTGAGAAAAATTGGCAAGAACTCGAGCTTGAGGGGAGAAATTTAAGGGAGATGCTTGTGTGAACTTGAAATGGCTTGGGAGGGGAGGGAAAGAAGATATAGTCGGTCCCTTTAGTCCCGGTTTGTTAAACGAACCGGGACTAAAGGTCCACGCATCCGTTCCTTTCCAGTGTCAGACCCTTTAGCCCCGGTTTGTGAAATGAACCAGAATTAAAGGTCCCCTATGAACCGGGACTGATGTCTTCTCGGACCTGCGGGCGTTTCTAGCCGTTGGGAACCGGGACTAATGCTCTGGACCAAAGGTTCGTTTTCTACTAGTGAGTATGCGGTTCTACACCATATTTCACACTAGAGGTTTACATCGGAGTGACGGGAACCTACAGTAAACTATGCCCACATGGCACTTAATAACTCGATCTTGAGCTTTCGGCGACTAAATACTTGGGGGCATAGTGGTATCAACTTAGGAAAAATGTGACCTCCACACAGATCAGCACCTTTGACAGTGCACTCGTTCTTTTGCCGGATTCCCGACGGTGGTGCTCGTTCCTGGCCGAGATGGAGAAAGACGCGGTGCTGGTGTGTATAATCCTGGGCTTCCTCGGCTCGGTCACCGTTACCCTGGGATTGGTCGCCAACTTCTATAGTTCCAAGGCATGGCTACCTATTCCAAACCCAAACCATTTTCCGTCAATTATTTCGATCCGCGCTAAACAGATTTGTGATGATGGTAATAATGGTGTCCAATCCGTGGTGTACGTCGGGACCAAGTGCGTGTACAGCAGCCCGCCGACAATCGGGTGTGGCATCCTGGGGTTGTTCCTAGTGCTCATCAACCAGGTCATCGTCATCGCCTACACGAGCGGCTGGTGTCGGTGCTTTTGTTGTTGCTGCCCCTGCTGGACCAAGCAGCGGCGTCCAAGAGGCGCAGGCTCGGCATCATCCTATCCCTATTTCCTGGTCTGTCCCTCGCTAACGAGTCAATGTGTTGTATCCTGATCTCTGAATCTCTAACACGTACTTACGTGTTCTTGTTGTCCAGGGCTCTCACGATTGTGGCAGTGGTGACGTTCAGCCTCGGCGTATCGGAGAGCTCGCGGGAAGAGCCACCGGTTTCTCAAACTCCCACTTCATACGCGTGCGAGGACCGGTTTCCCGGCGGCATCCTTGTCCTCTCTCATCGTCGTCATGTTCGGGATCGCTTCGTACACGTTACTCGAGACGGCCGCGCCGGAGACGCCGCCCCACGGGTTCTTTGGGGTGGAAGTTGTCGGTGCAAGTACGGGGCAGCAAATCCAGCTCCAAACTGGACCGATGACAGGTGCAGATCAGGAAGCATAGCACGTCTCTCTTGTCAACGCCGGTTTGAAGATGGCGAGCGAGTGACATAACGTCATTGACGTACTCACTGTCACGACTTCTAAAGAATTATCTTCATGTAATCTTGGCAAGAACTTGAAAGATTTTCATTTTCTTTACAAGTAATTTCTTTCTTTACAAATGAATTGTATTTTCTGTTGCTATTATATTCCACTACCATCTCTAGTCTTGTGGGTTAATTTGTTGTTTCCGTTTTTTTTAATTTTTATTGCTTTTAAGTCTTTTTATATTACTATTGATAATTATTAATAGATTAGTGAAATTTTGCAAAAAGATATATTGTTTTTGTGGTAATTATGAATTGTTAAGGATGGTACTCAAACATTTCTACACAAGCTATGCAATATTAATTACTTGTTAGGGTTGAGTGTTGCACGCGCCTTCCCGCATACTCCCAATAGTGGTGAAAAGTGAGAAGAGCAATTTTTCACCATCCATTGTAGCGGCGAGCTTGTGGGATCTCCCTCCCTATAGCGGCAGAAGGCATGAGGATCCCCGGTGCCTCAATGTAGGCTTGTAGATAGTTTACGATTGTAGTATCGTGGAGGCGCAACTTTGATATTGGTGTGGCGTTGTTCCGATGGTATTGCTTCGGCGATTAAGTATGCCTCGACTCTTCCATATTGGCGGTGCTCCTAATTATTTGTATTGATTACATATTAATTTGTTTTGTTTATAGCACATCGAATATCTCTATCTACATGTGATTTATTAATTGCCTATGCCACCAAAATAATTGGGAGCACTTATCTCTTTATTATTTAGTATGCATTGATGTTATTAATTTGCAATTTATTTATGAGCTTATTAATTACTATGTTCTATCTCCCAATTAATGTATATTTTTCCATATCTTCAAGCTTCGTGCAAATCTCTATAAATGGATCCTTTTCGTTTAGCACACAACAGTTCATTGCTCAACACATCTCCCAACGCTTGTAACAAAAGATGAGGACTACCCATACTATTTTCCTCTCCCTTGCCCTCGTGATGCTATCCTCAGGTATATAGACATAAACATGTTATTCTATATATACCTGATTTTTCAATGATCTTTCATAATTTTTTTGTTTATGTTTATGTTAGATGTGGCAGTCGCCAAGAACTGTGGTCCAAAGATCTACGAGGGCCCGTGTGATGAAATCACTTGTCGTGACTGGTGCAAGATAATTGGCGGCTACAGTAGCACATGTGTTTCCAAGGGATGCCAATGCGTAGCATGCTGGTCGACACCGCCGAGTTCTTCAGCATACTCACCATCAAGTTAGGTCAAGAATGGCACGTGCATGAAAGTAGAATATTGTTTCATGGTTTATTTTAGTAAAAGGAAAAAATCAAGGTTAATGGATAAATAATTATGACATGTCTCAAATACACAAGTGCCATGACATGGAATTGAAGTCATTTTCATGAATTGTACACTTAATAATTTTTCAGAACTATAAATGGCGCACAAGAAAAATAGTTGGTCACGTTGTTGCCTTCATAGCAATCATTTTCCTCCAAATGATCTTACCTCCATTCGTTGGCATATATGCTTTTGGATTTAATGTTGTCTATTTCGATAATTTGTACTAAAAGGGATCTGGAAATTTTACTCGTGTCAGAATGACTAAGGAACGTATATGCATACGACACATCTATGTATATGTGCCCGTCGTCTTGCCGGTATCAGTTCCGCTAGCTCTGCTTTTTTGGGAGTGATATTTGTGTGGAAGGAGAAGGCTCAAAAGTTTTATTATCACCATACGGGCATGGGATACTCCTTCATCCCTGAGAGCCTGAGTCCCAGACGATTAGGTTTTCCTCGTCTCCCGCCTCAGATCCGTCTTGATTTTGTGGTCTTCGAGCCATGAAAGAGGGGTGGATCTTGCTCAGCGGGAGGGCTCCGTTTTCTTGTTTTTAGGGCTTAAGTTCGGTGGGACGACGTTCACGTGGTGGCGGTGGCGTCTCTTCCAATAAGGTCTCCTCGGCTTCAGCCCCATCTCGATGCTAACATCGAGAAGCTTGTAGGAGTGGTGTGGTCTTCGAGAATTTCGTATGGCTGAGGGGATCTTCGGATCATCAAGGAGCTTCATCGGCAGTTCATCCTTGTTTTTCGTCTTCGAGACGGATGTGGTCTTCTTGACCCGTTCGACGACTTCCCATCCGCAATAAACAACGTCAAGCCGACTCAGGGAGGAGCAGAAGAGGCGGCGCACCGTCGACATGGTCTAGAGGTTGAACATGAAGGTCTTTTCAAGGATCGTTGTAATTTTTGTTTTTCTTGAGGTGCTTTGTACTGTTCGTTGTTTCTTTTAATGCTAGGGTCCTATTCGCAAAAAATAAGGAGAAGGTTCAAAATAAAACACAATTTATCTAGACATGTGGGACCCGTGACCGCCACAATGACAACTGCATTGTGCTCCCGGCACCGATGAAGGTCTGTGAGCACACAAGTCATATCGAGTTATCGAGAAACGGTATTCTAATGAACGGTGATCGGAACGCTATAGAAAAGTACATTGATCAATCATACATAGTTAAACATTTATTAACGATGTGGCGAAATCGACGTTAGCCGCAGCCAAATCACGCTACTAAATAAACATTACAAGTAAGCTTTACCAAAAGCTAGCCACTAGCACGCTGCAGGTCACGGATATACCTGTAGCATGTCGGACCACACACTACCGGTTCCTGGCCGAGATGGAGAAAGACGCGGTGCTGGTATGCACAATCCCCGCCTTCCTCGGCTTGGTCGCTGTTACCCTGGGATTCGTCGCCAACTTCTACAGCTCCAAGGCATGGATATCGATTCCACACTGAAAACCATTTTTCGTCAACTATTTCGATTTGCTCTAACCAGATTTGTGATGGTAACAATGGTTTCTAGTCTGTGGCGTATGACGGGAAAAAGTGCGTGTACAATAACCCATCGGCGATCGGGTGCGTCATTCTGGGTTGTTCCTAGTGCTCATCAACCAGATCATCGTCGCCACCTACACGAGCGGCTGGTGCATGTGCTTTACTGCGGCTGTTGCCCTGCTGGACCAAGCGGTGATCGGCGGCGCCAGCGTCCAAGAGGTGCAGTCTCGGCATCATCTTTGTTAAAGTATGATACAAATTGAATTAAGGAGGTTAACTTCTGAGAAGCGGAGTGAGACCCGTTGCCGGTAGGCTTCGCTGGCTGGCGCCCGTGGTTTTTTCCTATCTTTATCGGGGAGTTTTTTCCATGTTACATCTGTGTCCCCCTGCTGTAATCTTGGTTCTATTCCTTCAATCTTCCATTTCCTCTAGAGCGACCCAGAGCAATCTAGCGATCCCAGAGCAATCTTGCGATCCCAGATCCTCGAATCGATGGCGCCCCCGAAGGAATTGTGGGGGAGATCAAAGTGTACCAAGGTGCTGTGACGGTGCTCGACGTGGCACTTTGTTGGTAACCCCAAGTGCAGAGTGTGAAGAGCACAACAACAAGTTTTCCCTCAGTTGAGACCGAGGTTATCAAACCAGAATGAGGAAGGAAACGTCACACAGGTGTTGCAAACAACATGGAGACCTACACAACACAAACTCAAGACTTTGTCCCAACGAATTAGTGAGGTTGTCAAGCTCACCGGTTTGCTGTAACAAAGGATTAAACGTATGGTGTGAAAGGTAATGGTGGTTTGCAGCAAGTAAACAAGTAACAGTGAAAGATATATCAATAGTAAAGATTGGACCGGGGTCCATAGTTCACTAGAGGTGCTCTCCTAAGATAAACAACATGGCATGAAGGGTAAACAAATTACAGCAAGGCAATTGACAGGAACTGAGCAAGACATAACAATGCAATTACTAGTCAGAAAGATCCTATGAGATTCGATTGGGCAATACAACAAGATACATAGACCTCCATCCAACTTCATATATGACTAGAAGTCCACCTTCAGGCTATCATCCGAACCCCCTCCAGTATTAAGTTGCGAGCAACAGACAACTACTTTAAGCAAAATGTGTAAGGTAAACATTCCACATGTTCCATCAACAAGAGACTATTGTTTTCTCCCTAGTGGCAATAACACATCTACAACCGAAGAGATTTTTGTCACTTCCCTTGGAAACTAGAGGCATGAACCCACTATCGAGCATAAATACCCCCTCTTGGAGTCACTAGCAAGTACTTGGCCAAGATAGCTACTAACAACGGAGAGGATGCAAGATCACAAACAACACAGACATGATAGAATCATAAAGACAAAACCATTAATAAAACCAACATAATAATCTCAATATCCATCGGATCCCCGCAAAGACGACATGCATGATTACAAATAGATTAGATCTTGATCATGAACGGAGCTCACAAGATCTATACATGAAAGCACAAGGAGGAGACACAACCATCTAGCTACTACATGGACCCATAGTCCAAGGTGGAACTACTGTAACATTCCAGCATTAGAGCTTAGAAATAAGCTGAACACAGATGTGTGCATTGCATTCATGCATAGAAAATCTGAATAATTTTCGCACTTTTAAATAAAAACTGGTCAAAGTGATTGAAGCTTCTCTTAACCTGATGGAATTGAAGTATATCATCAAGTTGACTGCGATAAGTTTCAATATGACCTTTGCTAAAACCTTATTTTGGTTAAACATGATTTGATCTAAGGGTAGATCAAATGTAATAAAATTCAAACCTAATACATTACTTAATGATTTATATTTGATCCTTAGGTGATCATATCATAGTATTCATTATAATCACTCATGAATACCAAATTAGAAATATAACACAAATAATAAGAATGTAACAACTATATCTTAATCTCATCTACTTATACAATGAGTATCATGGAAATACCTAACTTTAACTCTCTAGTGAGATTGAGTAGGAAAGAAACCAAAGTTAAGATCATTCACCATATATCTTTCTTTCCATATCAATCTTTATCATCTCTATTGAATCCTATCCTTATAATTGTTGTTCATCAATATTGAGAAATCAACTATTGATTCACCAATTCTTAACCTATCAATTCTTGACCTATCAACTCTTGTACTCATTATAGCATTCACTTAAGGCTTATAAAGAAAGAAGTAAGAAGAGGTAAATAGTGATGCTAGTTTAAGATGTCATCTATAGGTTGGGAGGGATTGGAGGAAATCAAATCAATATGGTAACAAAGAAGATTACAAGAATGAAGTCTAAATATAGTTACCAGGAGTAGTCCTAATGGATCAAGTAGGTATAGTCAATGAATCATATCTCTTAATCCAATAGTGCTAAACAAAAGATAATTAGAATACAACTGTAATGTTGTATGGATGGAAGCCTTGTTTAGCCAACTGGAAACCTGAATCATAAAAGATCAAAGGATTATAATGATCATGCCTTATTCACCAATATTGAATGATTATACCATGTATAAGTGACATTGGTGGACAAAACCATGATTGAACCATAGTATAGATATATTATCCTAGATTAGACATTACAAGTCACATTAATATAATGTGAGGTTGGAATGTTAGATATCGGAGTCAAGTAGAGACAAGATAGTATGATTAAAATGATGCTAGAGCAACATTGGATTAAAGAAGTAGTATTTTCCTCTTTGGAAATACTAAGCACTTGAGGTGAAGTAGGATTTGATGTATACATCTATCAAAGTGATATTAGTGAAGGATGATTAAGGAAGAGCATGACTGGAGTTAGAAGTAACCACTTGTTGGATTAGAGATTATTAGCAATAGAGTAGTTGATATAGCCAAGAATAGATATAAATGATTATGAAAGGCTTTAATGACGAGCTCATTGGATTTATAAAGGGCTTTAGAAGCATAAAAGGTGGATAAGAATGTTCTTGTGAAGCAAAGCTCATCATGTTAACACATGATGATGGATAGGAAGAAGTAGCATATCTAGTAAAGGAATTCCTTAATCAGAAGTCTAGAATTGTGAATTATTGAATATAGAAATTCTTGCTAAACACTAAAACCCTAAATCTAAGACCAAACCTAATATCCACTTTCTATGATTGATCTATCACCTTGTTTCCCCAATGCTTTATAGGAATATTTTCCTATAACAAATCAATTAAGTACATCTTTATCATTTCTAATTATCATAACCATATGTGCTTAGGAATTATATTTAACAAATCTTTCTCATAAATTATCCTAGAAAACAAATCCACTATTTTACTTTGAATGGTGATGTTCTTAAAGATAACAAACATAAAGACAATGTGCTTAAGTTATTAATCTTTATTCACATCAACAAAAGAATGTAAGTATTATAAAACCTAGGGTGAGTAATTACAATTCAGAACTCTAAACATATAAATAACTTTTCTCATCAAAATTTTATAAATATTCTATCTAAAATCAGTAGACAAAGTCTTTAATTCATTTCTCTAACCACTCATCCCATATGAGCATGGAATAAGTGGGGATCCAATAGTATGAAACATTCTATCCTATACTATGTGATTAAATACCTATAAATAAACCCCATGAATATTATTAAACATTTTAAAACTTAATCACTCCAACTAAAGTGAAAACATTGTTATAGAAAAGATTATATACATAAAGAAAATAAAGTAAATATCACAATATATAATAAAAGATCACAAAAATGGATTCTTAATAACTTTATTATTGCTACAAGTACTCAGCAAATAAAATTCCAACAAGAAAAGTTAAACCAAATATAAAAATACAAACCTGAAAACAAAACAGAAAATGAAAAAGAAATAAAACCAGGAAAAACACAGGGAACACCCAATCTGGCCCATTTCCTCTTCTTTCTATTCGTCGCCCGCAGGCCACAGCTAATCTTCTTCGCTCACTTCGCAGCAGCCCACTCCAGCCCAACACCGGCCCAGTACCCCTTCAATCTTTTTCTTCCTTTCTTCTTCGTTCAGACAGAAGGCCGTTGGGGAGCAGCAGCTGTGTGGTGGCGCCGGAGCCGTCCACCGTCGCCATGATGACCGCCATGCCCTAAGATGCGAGCCACCGCTCTTTGAGCCTATAAGGATCCCGTAACCGCAGAGAACGAACCCTAATCCCTTTCTCCTTCGTTTTCCCTTATCCACTATAAACCAAGCTCGTCAGAGATCATCCACCTCGTCGTTCCCGACCACCCTAGGACCAACGGAGGACACCAACGTGCTCGCCGTGCTCTGCTTGTTCATCTTCGACAAATCATGCAAGCCGGCGCAACCCCAATCAACGGGATCGAAGCGTCTACCGCCGCCAGACGTCGTCGTTCATTGTCGATTGCCACCGTCTCAAACCTCCTCTGCCCTCTTCAACACGCTCTTCCGAATCCTGGTGAGCTACCGGTGCTCGCGAACCTCTCCGATTTGTCTTTCGAACACGACAACGTCGTGCCGACGCTCACCTTCGTGCGTCGCCGCAGTTGCTCATCGGAGCGAGTGCTCCGATGACCATTTAGAGGCGGCGCAACCCTAGTTCAACTCGCCATCGTGTGTTGAATCTAATACAACCCTGCACTGTCCCGCGCACACCCTAGATCATTGGATCGAAATCAATCTGAGAGGATCTGTTCGTATGACCTCATCGTGAGATCATGCTTGCGTCATCTTGACCAAGCCCACCTTGTTGACTGGTCTTTGCTGATATAACCTATGATGTGGCCTAATCCCCACATGTCTGTGACCGTGGGTAGATCCCAACTGAGTGTAAAAAGTAATTTCTGTTTAGGAAATAGATAAAAACATTATAAGATTAAATATGAATATTTCCTGAAATATAATATAATGATTAAATCTTGTTTCATTAATAACTTTTATTTTATAAATCAGAAAAATACATATAATATATGAAAATGTTTAGAAAAATAAAATCTACAACTTAAAAATATTATTAAATATTATTATGATAATTATTTAAATAAATATTATTTAATAAATACTTCATAAAGTTTTAATACTTTAATAATTAATATTTTAATAATGGTAAATGTTAAAAATCTAAATAAAATACCAAAAATCTTAGAAAAATAAGAATTAGAGTTTAAAACTATAACTATACATTATTATTTCTCTCAATTAAATACTTATTATGTATTAAGTATTTATATAGTAATAAACCTTATTAAAATCATATCTTATTATTCTTAAATCACAAAAATAAATGTAATATACCAAAATGATCACAAATATAGTACCTACATGTTAAGAATGTGATATTCCACTTTTGAGTTAAATAAAAGTTAAATAACTTTAATAAATTAAATATAAACTTATGTCCTTAATTGATAATTCACATTAGGGTAAATAAAAAATTGCTAATAGTTCTAAAAATTAGCTAATTAAGTATAATAAATAGTATTAGTCTTAAATATTGAAAATATGAAGTTAAAATGGTTCAAAACATTTTAAATACAATTTTATTAAATTAATTCTCAACCATAGATGTAGATTACTTTATAAAAGAATTCTTATTTAATGTAAAATCCCCAAGAATAATTGTAATAAGATAAAACCATTCTTTATAGTAACCGCAAGTTTGTAAACAAATCAAAACACTATAAGTGAATCCATAAGTAGTAAATAATATTGTTTACTTATTTATAAACTTTAACCACATCTTTATAGGAAGATAAATCCCTTTATACCATTATAATGTAAAGAAATCACTACTCCTATAAAAATAATGCCATTTTCAAGTAACTCTAACGAAACAATATAAAGTGAACAGGATACAAGTATCATAAGTAATACACCCTAAGCTATCCACCTTCTTAAAGTTACTTATAGATACAAAGCTTTAAGTATAATACTAAAAACTTTATTATATACTTTATAGTTAACTTTGGTCTGTTATAATTAAATTGTAAAGCATCTTAATACCAAACCAAACCCAGTTAAAACCCAAGATAGATAAGTCTCAAATACTACTAATATCATTATTCCATAAAGGCAACTCCTTCTGACTTAAAGACTATAACTAGAAAGAACACCTCATAATATTAACTTAAAAGCTTAAATGCTTCTACTTATTTGAGTAAGATTTTCTTCAAAAGTTATTCGTTTTGCCACTTCAATCAACATATGACAATTATTAGTAAACATCTTATTTTATACTTTACTTGTATAATAATATTGTTAATACTTAAATTCTGTATAAGTGATATTACTTATAAAGTAAAACTTGAAGATAAACAATTAAGATGTAAGCAACCTTGAGTAGCATTCCATACTATGTATTTTGTTGTTGTATAAATACATGTTGTTTTCCACACACTCACAAGCATTAATAAGAAGCACATGTGTGAAACTTAATCTAAAAGGGCAACACATTCCAAGGAACCCTTTCCAGTATCCAAACCCTAGATCAACGTTATCCTCGGGATTCACGTTTATCAACTAGCATCACATTACTTATGCATAAAATCATCTTGCTTCTTTAAACATTAGTCCTTACCGGACCAATGATGCAGATTTCCGCAATTGGGTCTTATATTGTCTTGAAGACCGCGAGTGCATAATCTTACAATCACAAAAGGCAAGTTCACACTTGCTCATGAAGTATTTTACAAATCCAGTGTTGTCATCACATGCATTTGAAAAAGGACAGAAAACACTATTTTCATAATAATGTGATTATAGGTTATTTACCATGAGGTAATAACCTACTATAAGAGTTCTGGTGGTAAAGGAACATAATACCTAGGACTTAATAACCAATGTCGCCAGTGATTCTTGCACCGTATATTACGCGTTGACCATGAGATTTGGAATGGGATGAAGAAGTCAGCTGTATCTTTTCCCTCTCGCATGGAGCTGGATGTGCGGGTCGTGGCTGTTATCACTCGTAGCGTGCATATTATTTATGGTAATTCGTAGAGGATATGCAGCATATGGGTGGGAGCCCTCAACGTCCCACGATAGTTCCAGCATCTGAACGGTTTGTACTGCCATTGCCGTAATTCAATAGGTGGGCTGGCGTACACCAAAGAGACATGCGGGGTCGCGGAGAAGGCAGTGATTGGCTTGGATCTTAGTCTAGACCTCACACCAAGGAAGTGTGAACGAACCTGCAATTCGGATGTGCATCAAAGCTAAGATCTCTCATGGGTAAAGTGACGCACCTCTGCAGAGTGTAAGAACTGTAACTTGTTACTCCCTGTTCCGGGAAGGAGCTACGAACGCGGCGAGAAAGGAACTCCATGAAAGTTCTGGTAAACCTGTGAAGGCTGACGGACATAGCTTTTCAGAATAAAAGCAACCTTTGAAGAAATGTTTACGAAAACCTGCATTGCCTACGACCTATGGTCTGTGGCTGTAGATATAGTGCATCAAACACTCCTTTTCTAGTGAACTTGCTGAGTACGCTCGTACTCAAAGTATCTTCTTAACCCTTGCTAGGTTCTAAAGCCAGTACAAACGACGTATACATCAAGTTATGCTCCAGGAATCATCATCAAAAGCTAACGTTCTTCAATGAAGCCAAGAAAGTCAACATATACATCAACTCAAGTGAAGACAAAGTTGCTGATTAGATAAGAATAGAATTTCTAACCATAGAACCTACTTCTGTAGAGTATTGCAATAGCAGCAATGCAAGCCTCGTAGTTCAGCTACTAGTTTTATAAGTATGGTAGCTATGAGTTATTTATTCCTGATTCTTCTTTGTAAGAAGTTTCTTTCTCTCTCTTTAACCTAGAGTGTTCTATGGATCTTGTGTAAAGAGTTGAGTTGTAACCTATAGTCATGTCTTGGACATGTTATGTTTCTGTTGTACTACTCCGAGGGATGTAATACTAGTGAACGGTGTTATGTCAACGACTATAGTGTACTACATCATGCAGTGGTATGCTGGGTCACCGTAGTTGGTATCAGAGCATATGCTTTGACCTTAGGATTGAAACCCTTTTAGGAAGATCTGTAGGCTGGATAGTGACTATAGGAGCCATCTTATCTAAACCAAATGACCGTATGACTTGTGATGAGTATCCACTTGAGGATAAACCTTGTCACATCTAAGTCAGATGCTTAAGTCATACTTTCTTAGGAGTAGTTATTTATCTTTTCTCAAGTATAGTGCTCTTTAGTGTCTTCCGAGGGAGACATAAACCACCAAGATACTGTAGGAAAGTGTAAGCCATCAATTGAAGTAGTCTTAATGGTGTAGCTTAATCCTAGAATTTAAGTAAGAACGGTAAAATCTTAGTGTCACTGATAACCAAAGGCAACATGATGAATATCATTAGGATAAATGTTGAGATAATGAGTAGTAATCATGTGGGATTCACTTGAGAATTCTACGTGATGAAGTGAAATTATGTTAGGATTTAACCATGGAGTAAGGTGAAACAAATTCATCATGGCTAGATTATCTCTTAAATCATGATAAAAAGGTAAAACATAATAAGATCATGGTGAGATTAGCTCCGAAACCATGATGTAAGTGTAAGTATAACAAGTACTTAGTGAATTTTCTTGGAGTAGAAGTAAGAGAATAACATGGAAGAACTATGATAGAAGTCATGGGTGCTAGAAATTTCCAATAATCTTTGGTTTAAGTTAGCAAATAGAATCTGATTATTCCTTTGGAGTAATCATGTGAGGTTAGTTTACTAATAAAGAAAGGATGGTTATAGCTAGTCATTCCAAAGGTGAGACAAAAGTTTAGTCAAAACCAGATTTGAAACCACTTTGCTTAAGATTATCCTATTGCAATTGACCAATTTGGGTAAATTAAGAAACAAAGAATAGTTTGACCCTATGGGCTAAGTATCACAATGTAAACCTATATGAGGAGGTGGCATATACTACACAACTAAGCCAGAATTCTAGAGATATTATACTCAACTACTATATTTTGGGCTTAGAATATTGTGTGTTATATGTACCACATTTGGATTTATTTGTTTTTCTTGGATCTTCTTGATTGACTAGATCTGTACATGAAGTTTGACTTGGTGTGCAAATGCATGTTGCAACACCCAGTTACTACTTGATGTTATAGACCTAGATAGGAATGGGAATTCGTGTAAGGGAGTGACGAGTTCGGAATACCAATATGAAGACTTACTTGAAGGGTAAAGCCAAATATAAGTAGTGTCAACACAATTTGAAGGATGGATCAAGCTCAGATCATTCCTAATCAGCAATAAGAAGGAAGATTAGTGTAGAAGATGTATGGAGCAACAATAAGTAATGAACTTAAAGTTCATTTAAAGTAGGTAAGTTGCTAAGAAGTTAATGAAGTAGTTGTACTAAAGTTCATGGAAGTATCATGAATTAGTACAAAGAAGAAGCGGCGGAACCAAAATGGTATTCAAGCTCTGATAATTCAGAGAGAATGCTAGAAGTATGTTGGAAACCATAGGATAATACATACAACCTAGGATGGTTCGCAGCTGGTAATTATCCGCAGCTGGTATTTGATCCATAACTAGTATTTGATCCATGGTTGGTATCTTGACCATAGCTGGTGTTGATTGACATAGTTAACCAGATCATCTTAAAAGTTGCATAAAGAGCATAAAATTTGGCCTAAGCTTATTAAGACCTAAAGGAGTATAAAACTTAAGAGATCATCTTTCGAGACTCTTCGTGAAAATTGACCCATCAAAGCAAAAGTGTCCCAAATAGTAAGTTAGACAAATAATGCTGAAAGATTTACTTTGGAGATCCACAATTGTGTGGATACACCGTACAATCTTTCATGAGACCCTAACTAGGTAGAGAATAAGCTAGTCAAAGCCATACATTCTAGTTATAAAGCCAATAAATACAAAATAGGCAGTTTGAATACTATTAGTAAACTCTAAGGGGGAGAGTAAACAATATAAATGAAAGTTGAAGAAGTACTATAGGTGATAATGAAAGATTATCTAAAGCTTAATAAGGTAAAAGCTTGAAGGTGATATAAGATTAAGCCTAATAGATTAATTCTAGAAGAAACAACTCTTAAGTATTCCTTAAGAGGGAATAAAACACATCTAATTGGTCATGAACAGAGAAATAAGAAATTTCAATGGGGAGGGACTAAATAAGTTCAAATCCAATCTTCGGAAGGACCACCTGTATAAATCATACAATGACAAATCAAAGATTGGTCTTTTGACCACACTATTGATTAATAAACTTTAAAACCTGTTTTAGTGAGACTTCCTAGACCTTACATAATATAGTAGGGAAGTTCGATGATCAAGTAAAGAAGTTGGATTAGGATACTTAATCACGGAAATCAACTAAAGAAGAGACCTCAATTTAAGGATTTTACAAGGACATATCCCTAAGGGAGTAAAGTAAAAGGAACTTTGGAGTATTGGAGACAACAAGTTGAAGATTACCAAGTATAATGAGGATTCAAGGAAAAGATCTGAATATGGGATCTAACAATTATTCCCATTGAGGTTAACCTGGAGTTAAGACATATCGTAATCATTGCAAGACAATTCATTACTCCGAAGCATGAGAGTGCAAACTTCGAGGACGAAGTTTATTTTAAGGGGGAGAGTCTGTAACATCCCAGCATTAGAGCTTAGAAATAAGCTCAACACAGATGTGTGCATTATATTCATGCATAGAAAATCTGAATAATTTTCACGCTTTTAAATAAAAACTTGTCAAAGTGATTGAAGCTTCTCTTAACCTGATGGAATTGAAGTAGATCATCAAGTTGACTGCGATAAGTTTCAATATGACCTTTGCTAAAACCTTATTTTGGTTAAACATGATTTGATCTAACGGTAGATCAAATGTAATAAAATTCAAACCTAATACATTATTTAATGATTTATATTTGATACTTAGGTGATCATATCATAGTATTCATTATAATCACTCATGAATACCAAATTAGAAATATAACACAAATAATAAGAATGTAACAACTATATCTTAATCTCATCTACTTGTACCATGAGTATCATGGAAATACCTAACTTTAACTCTCTAGTGAGATTGAGTAGGAAAGAAACCAAAGTTAAGATCATTCACCATATATCTTTCTTTCCATATCAATCTTTTATCATCTCTATTGAATCCTATCCTTATAATTGTTGTTCATCAATATTGAGAAATCAACTATTGATTCACCAATTCTTAACCTATCAATTCTTGACCTATCAACTCTTGTACTCATTATAGCATTCACTTAAGGCTTATAAAGAAATAAGTAAGAAGAGGTAAATAGTGATGGTAGTTTAAGATGCCATCTATAGGTTGGGAGTGATTGGAGGAAATCAAATCAATATGGTAACAAAGAAGATTACAAGAATGAAGTCTAAAGATAGTTACCAGGAGTAGTCCTAATGGATCAAGTAGGTATAGTCAATGAATCATATCTCTTAATCCAATAGAGCTAAACAAAAGATAATTAGAATACAATTATCATGTTGTATGGATGGAAGCCTTGTTTAGCCAACTGGAAACCTGAATCATAAAGGATCAAATGATTATAATTATCATGCCTTATTCACCAATATTGAATGCTTATACCATGTATAAGTGACATTGGTGGATAAAACCATGATTGAACCATAGTATAGATATATTATCCTAGATTAGACATTACAAGTCACATTAATATAATGTGAGGCTGGAATGTTAGATATTGGAGTCAAGTAGAGACAAGATAGTATGATTAAAATGATGCTAGAGCAACATTGGATTAAAGAAGTAGTATTTTCCTCTTTGGAAATACTAAGCACTTGAGGTGAAGTAGGATTTGATGTATACATATATTGAAGTGATATTAGTGAAGGATGATTAAGGAAGAGTATGATTGGAGTTAGAAGTAACCACTTGTTGGATTAGAGATTATCAGCAATAGAGTAGTTGATATAGCCAAGTATAGATATAAATGATTATGAAAGGATTTAATGACAAGCTCATTGGATTTATAAAGGGCTTTAGAAGCACAAAAGGTGCATAAGAATGTTCTTGTGAAGCAAATCTCATCATGTTAACACATGATGATGGATAGGAAGAGGTAGCATATCTAGTAAAGGAATTCCTTAATTAGAAGTCTAGAATTGTGAAATATGGAATATAGAAATTCTTGGTAAACCCTAAAACCCTAAATCTAAGACCAAACCTAATATCCACTTTCTATGATTGATCTATCACCTTGTTTCCCCAATGCTTTATAGGAATATTTTCCTATAACAAATCAATTAAGCACATCTTTATCATTTCTAATTATCATAACCATATGTGCTTAGGAATTATATTTATCAATTCTTTCTCATAAATTATCCTAGAAAACAAATCCACTATTTTACTTTGAATGGTGGTGTTCTTAAAGATAACAAACATAAAGACAATGTGCTTAAGTTATTAATATTTATTCACATCAACAAAAGAAAGTAAGTATTATAAACCCTAGGGTGAGTAATTACAATTCAGAACTCTAAACTTATAAATAAGTTTTCTCATCAAAATTTCATAAATATTCTATCTAAAATCATTAGACAAAGTCTTTAATTCATTTCTCTAACCAGTCATCCCATATGAGCATGGAATAGGTGGGGATCCAATAGTATGAAACATTCTATCCTATACTATGTGATTAAATACCTATAAATAAACCCCATGAATATTATTAAACATTTTAAAACTTAATCACTCCAACTAAAGTGAAAACATTGTTATAGAAAAGATTATATACATAAAGAAAATAAAGTAAATATCACAATATATAATAAAAGATCACAAATGGATTCTTAATAACTTTATTATTGCTGCAAGTACTCAGCAAATAAAATTCCAACAAGAAAAGTTAAACCAAATATAAAAATACAAACCTGAAAACAAAACAGAAAATGAAAAAGAAATAAAACCAGGAAAAACACAGGGAACACCCAATCTGGCCCATTTCCTCTTCTTTCTATTCGTCGCCCGCAGGCCACAGCTAATCTTCTTCGCTCACTTCGCAGCAGCCCACTCCAGCCCAACACCGGCCCAGTACCCCTTCAATCTTTTTCTTCCTTTCTTCTTCGTTCAGACAGAAGGCCGTTGGGGAGCAGCAGCTGTGTGGTGGCGCCGGAGCCGTCCACCGTCGCCATGATGACCGCCATGCCCTAAGATGCGAGCCACCGCTCTTTGAGCCTATAAGGATCCCGTAATCGCAGAGAACGAACCCTAATCCCTTTCTCCTTCGTTTTCCCTTATCCACTGTAAACCAAGCTCGTCGGAGATCATCCACCTCGTCGTTCCCGACCACCCTAGGACCAACGGAGGACACCAACATGCTCGCCGTGCTCTGCTTGTTCATCTTCGACAAATCACGCAAGCCGGCGCAACCCCAATCAACGGGATCGAAGCGTCTACCGCCGCCAGACGTCGCCGTTCATCGTCGATTGCCACCGTCTCAAACCTCCTCCGCCCTCTTCAACACGCTCTTCCGAATCCTGGTGAGCTACCGGTGCTCGCGAACCTCTCCGATTTGTCTTTCGAACACGACAACGCCGTGCCGACGCTCACCTTCGTCCGCCGCCGCAGTTGCTCATCGGAGCGAGTGCTCCGATGACCATTTAGAGGCGGCGCAACCCTAGTTCAACTCGCCATCGTGTGTTGAATCTAATACAACCCTGCATTGTCCCGCGCGCACCCTAGATCATTGGATTGAAATCAATCTGAGAGGATCTGTTCGTATGACGTCGTCATGAGATCATGCTTGCGTCATCTTGACCAAGTCCACCTTATTGACTGGTCTTTGCTGATGTGGCCTATGACGTGGCCTAAGCCCCACATGTCTGTGACCGTGGGTAGATCCCATCTGAGTGTAAAACGTAATTTCTGTTTAGGAAATAGATAAACACATTATAAGATTAAATATGAATATTTCCTGAAATATAATATAATGATTAAATCTTGTTTCATTAATAACTTTTATTTTATAAATTAGAAAAGTACATATAATATATGAAAATGTTTAGAAAAATAAAATCTACAGCTTAAAACTATTATTAAATATTATTATGATAATTATTTAAATAAATATTATTTAATAAATATTTCATAAAGTTTTAATACTATAATAATTAATATTTTAATAATGGTAAATGTTAAAAATCTAAATAAAATACCAAAAATCTTAGAAAAATAATAATTAGAGTTTAAAACTATAATTATACATTATTATTTCTCTCAATTAAATACTTATTATGTATTAAGTATTTATATAGTAATAAACTTTATTAAAATCATATCTTGTTATTCTTAAATCACAAAAATAATGTAATATACCAAAATGATCACAAAAATAATACCTACATGTTAAGAATGTGCTATTCCACTTTTGAGTTAAATAAAAGTTAAATAACTTTAATAACTTAAATATAAACTTATTTCCTTAATTGATAATTCACATTAGGGTAAATAAAAAATTGCTAATAGTTCTAAAAATTAGTTAATTAAGTATAATAAATAGTATTAGTCTTAAATATTGAAAATATGAAGTTAAAATGGTTCAAAACATTTTAAATACAATTTTATTAAATTAATTCTCAACCATAAATGTAGATTACTTTATAAAAGAATTCTTATTTAATGTAAAATCTCCAAGAATAATTGTAATAAGATAAAAACCATTCTTTATAGTAACCACAAGTTTATAAACAAATCAAAACACTATAAGTGAATCAATAAGTAGTAAATTATATTGTTTACTTATTTATAAACCTTAACCACATCTTTATAGGAAGATAAATCCCTTTATACCATTATAATGTAAAGAAATCACTACTCCAATAAAAATAATGCCATTTTCAAGTAACTCTAAGGAAACATTATAAAGTGAACAGGATACAAGTATCATAAGTAATACACCCTAAGTCTATCCACCTTCTTAAAGTTACTTATAGATACAAAGCTTTAAGTATAATACTAAAAACTTTATTATATACTTTATAGTTAACTTTGGTCTGTTATAATTAAATTGTAAAGCATCTTAATACCAAACCAAACCCAGTTAAAACCCAAGATAGATAAGTCTCAAATACTACTAATATCATTATTCCAGTAAAGGCAACTCCTTATGACTTAAAGACTATAACTAGAAAGAACACCTCATAATATTAACTTAAAAGCTTAAATGCTTCTACTTATTTGAGTAAGATTTTCTTCAAAAGTTATTCGTTTTGCCACTTCAATCAACATATGACAATTAATAGTAAACATCTTATTTTATACTTTACTTGTATAATAAGATTGTTAATACTTAAATTCTATATAAGTGACATTACTTGTAAAGTAAAACTTGAAGATAAACAATTAAGATGTAAGCAACCTTGAGTAGCATTCCATACTATGTATTTTGTTGTTGTATAAATACATGTTGTTTTCCACACACTCACAAGCCTTAATAAGAAGCACATGTGTGAAACTTAATCTAAAAGGGCAACACATTCCAAGGAACCCTTTCGAGTATCCAAACCCTAGATCAACGTTATCCTCGGGATTCGCGTTTATCAACTAGCATCACATTACTTATGCATAAAAGCATCTTGCTTCTTTAAACATTAGTCCTTACCGGACCAATGATGTAGATTTCCACAATTGGGTCTTATATTGTCTTAAAGACCGTGAGTGCATAATCTTGCAATCACAAACGACAAGTTCACACTTGCTCATGAAGTATTTTACAAATCCAGTGTTGTCATCACATGCATTTGAAAAAGGACAGAAAACACTATTTTCATAATAATGTGATTATAGGTTATTTACCATGAGGTAATAACCTACTATAAGAGTTCAGGTGGTAAAGGAATATAATACCTAGGACTTAATAACCAATGTCGCCAGTGATTCTTGCGCCTTATATTACGCGTTGACCATGAGATTTGGAATGGGACGAAGAAGTCAGCTGTATCTTTTCCCTCTTGCATGGAGCTGGATGTGCGGGTCGTGGCTGTTATCACTCGTAGCGTGCATATTATTTATGGTAATTCGTAGAGGTTATGCAGCATATGGGTGGGAGCCCTCAACGTCCCACGATAGTTCCAACATCTTAACGGTTTGTACTGCCATTCCCGTAATTCAATAGGTGGGCTGGCGTACACCAAAGAGACATGCGGGGTCGCGGAGAAGGCAGTGATTGGCTTGGATCTTAGTCTGGGACTCACACCAAGGAAGTGTGAACGAACCTGCAATTCGGATGTGCATCAAAGCTAAGATCTCTCATGGATAAATTGACGCACCTCTGTAGAGTGTAAGAACTGTAACTTGCTACTCCCTGTTCTGGGAAGGAGCTGCGAACGTGGCGAGAAAGGAACTCCATGAAAGTTCTGGTAAACCCGTGAAGGCTGACGGACATAGCTTTTCAGAATAAAAGCAACCTTTGAAGAAATGTTTACGAAAAACTGCATTTCCTACGACCTATGGTCTGTGGCTGTAGATATAGTGCATCAAACACTCCTTTTCTAGTGAACTTGCTGAGTACGCTCGTACTCAAAGTATCTTCTTAACCCTTGCTAGGTTCTAAAGCCAGTACAAACGACGTATACATCAAGTTATGCTCCAGGAATTATCATCAAAAGCTAACGCTCTTCAATGAAGCCAAGAAAGTCAACATATACATCAACTCAAGTGAAGACAAAGTTGCTGATTAGATAAGAATAGAATTTCTAACCATAGAACCTACTTCTGTAGAGTATTGCAATAGCAGCAATGCAAGCCTCGTAGTTCAGCTACTAGTTTTATAAGTATGGTAGCTATGAGTTATTTATTCCTGATTCTTCTTTGTAAGAAGTTTCTTTCTCTCTCTTTAACCTAGAGTGTTCTCTGGATCTTGTGTAAAGAGTTGAGTTGTAACCTATAGTCATGTCTTGGACCTGCTATGTTTCTGTTGTACTACTCTGAGGGGTGTAATACTAGTGAACGGTGTTTCATTGGTGTTATGTCAACGACTATATTGTACTACATCATGCAGTGGTATGCTGGGTCACCGCAACTACTCACACATTATACAGAGAGAAGGCCTCCGGGATGATCTCCCCTGCGGTAGGGTGCTGGGAAGAACTTCAGATCCCCCCGATCTAGGGACGATGGGGGCAGCGGCTAGAGAAGGTTTCGTGGAATATTGATCGGGTACTTAGGGTTTCTGCATCGGGAGCTTCTTATACGCGAAGAGGCGAGGATGGGAGGAGGCCAGGGGGCCCACATCCTACCTAGGCGCGGGGCAGGGCCCACCCATGCCTAGGGGGTCTGGCCACCCTGGTTCGCGTCTCCGTCTCGTCTTCGGGATTCGTGTCCCTCATGGTAAAATATGACTTTGGCTTTTGTCCCGTCCAATTCCGAGAATATTGTTTTTCTGCCTTTCTGGAACCAAAAATAGAAGAAAACAGGCAACTGGCACTGTGGCAACTTGTTAATAGGTTAGTTCCAGAAAAGATATAAAAACACCTCAGAGTGTAGACAAAGCAAAGCAAAGTAGATACTAAACAAGCATGGAGCATCAAAAATTATAGATACGTTTCCGACGTATCAAGCATCCCCAAGCTTAACTCTTGCTCATCCTCGAGTAGGTAAGTGATAAAAAGAATAATTTTTTAGGTGACATGCACCATCAAAACCAAGATCAAACCATTTGCAAGCATTGAAAGCTGGGATCAAAGAACTCTAAACATGTGCATGAAAGATGGAGTTCTAACAATAGGACATAGTAACTATGCATGCAACATGAAAGGCTACAAACAAAGATCATGAATAACATGCATTGAAAAACATTTGTTTGTATCACATACAGAAAACATAGCATAGTGGCATACAACTTGTCCCTCATAGAGTATCAAATAGATGCATAGGACACCTTCAAAGTTCACAAGGGTGACTAGAAACAAATAGCACAAGAACAAGTAATATCACAATATGCATCAATCAATAAGCTTTGGAACACTGCACACAGAATGACAACTATGCTCTCTTAATGGTGCCTAAAGGTAGAAGGTGGAGACTCAAATAATGGTGGAAGAAATTCCTTTCACAAAGGGAAGCAGGGATTTCAAGTTTCAAAAAGAGCTTCCAAAAATTATGGTACTTGTTAGCTTTTAGCCCTCATTGCCCCTATCATAAGCATCTTGAAGTGATTAAGGTTAAAGTGAACAAAGATGGAGTATATGCTTGACAAAGTATAAGTTGGTAATATCATGTCCCTTGAATACGAGGGCCACACCTCATGCTACTCAACTTCAGTCACCTGTAAGTTCTTGTCATTGTAAGTATGTGCATATCATAGAGAACCGCCGACGGGGTACCCCTTGCACATGGTACAGGAGCTATCCCATAACCAAAATGAAAAGGCAACCAGACAATGAGCATCTCAGCGATCTTTTTATTTACTATGTGCCTAGCTTTTTATTGAGGATGCTTCATAGATAGCTCACTATGGTGATGCTGCAAGTTTCCACCATGATTAGGCATGGCTTAGGCTAGCGGCCTAGACGTTTCTCTAACACAAAATACAAACTCCATGGACTCACAAGTTCCCTCTTTATTTCACATCGGTGACATTCATAGACAAAAAGCATGATATCAACTGAGTACAAAGTACAAGTGCAATGTTGAAAATGTTCCCCGTGATAGCACGATTCTGCTAATTCCAACGTATAAGTGCAAGCATATAAAACATAGATGACACAATGGTTGAAGTTTATTCGGGGCAAAGAATATAAAGTGTGCCATCAAGTTCGTTAGAGCTTTAATCACTAAGTTTTCACATGAAAAATAGTATTAAATTGGAAGATAGCTGAAAACAAGAATATACTTGGAATGGTGCAACACACCATGTATAGGAGTTTATAGTGGACACTTTGGAATAACTTGGTTTCTTGGGAGTTGGAAGCATGAGTAGAGCTTACTCATACATGTGGAGGCTAGCAAAAGACTGGGAGCAACCAACTAAGAGAGCATAATGGCCATAATCATGCAGAGCAATAAAGCATTACTAATCAAAGCATAGAGTGGTACTACAATACAAGGACTAAATGATCATAGAGTCTATGGTGACTTGTCATAGTCATCACATGGTGTGATCATGTGCCAAGTCAACCCAAACAAAGCATCAAAGGAGAAAACCACAATACTATGCTTTTGCATGCTAAAACAACGCATAATTTCTTCAAGACACACTAAGCAATCCCAATTGTTTGGAACAAGACATGCTACAAAAATAATCACTAAGCATAAGGTCAAAACAACACCTAGCATGTCATGCTAAAGTCTAATTCACAGTGAATGCAAGCTCCTCTTGCACTTTCAAGCAGGAATTTCCTACTCCCGTCCAACACCAAGCAACTTATTTGCAAAACAACACAGCGAGAACGGGGGTCCAGACTACTTTATTCAAGCAAACTAAACAACTAAGCAAACCAAAAGAAAACTAAGACGCTCCAAGAACAACACAAGAGTGCATGAAACAATAAAAGTGAAATGTCTAGACAGACCTGAGCTTTTTATTGATGAAGAAGGGGATGCCTTGGGCATCCCCAAGCTTTGACGCTTGTACCTCTTGGACATTTCTTGGGATGACACCGGGTTGGCATCCCCAAGCTTTAGCTTTTTTCCATTCTTCATCTCATTACATCATTCACTCTCTACACCTGAAATTTTTCCTTCATACAAAACTTCACACAATCTTCATTAGCAACATTAGTGTATTCAAAAGATATTAGACCTTAGGCAAAGCTTTGGAACAGCAAAACTTTTCACTAAAAACACAAGCTACTGTAGCCACTCTTTCAAAAATCTCAATTCCCCAAAAGAGAACTCAAAAAGAAATCAATAAGAAGCAAATGCAAATAATGGCAGAAATCTATCAAAATAGACCAGCAGGTAGAAACCGATTTTTTCGAACATCTTGTGTTGCACAAATAAAAAAAGTGTTGAACTAACGAAAGTTATCTAACATATTGGGGGATTTATTCGTAAATTCGCAGATCAATCCGAGTTACAGAGACTCCTCACGAATTATTTTGGTGGAGGACAAAAATCTGTTTTGGGACAGCAACTCCCCAAATCTTACTTCCCTCTCATTAGAGGTCATTCTTGGCACAAAAAGCAAACAAAAAGGATAAGGAGAGGTCATTACTGAAGTAATAACTTCCAAGACTCAAGGAAACTCTTGGGTTATCTCCCAACAAGTACTTTTCTTTAACGCCTTTAAGTTAGGCTTGATAGCTTGAGAAGATGCTCATGTAAGAATTATGAATTGAAGTCAAAGAGAGCATCAAGAAGCAAATTCAAAACACATTTAAGTCTAACCCACTTCCAATGCATAGGAATCTTGTATGCAAATAAATTCACAAAGAACAAAGTGACATGCATAAGAAGATGAAACAAGAGCAACTTCAAAACTTTTAGCACATAGAGAGGTGTTTCAGTACCATGAAAACTTCTACAACCATATTTTCCTCTCTCATAATAATTTTTAGTAGCCTCATGAATAAACTCAACAATATATCTATCACATAAAGCATGCCTTTCATGATCTACAAACACATAATTTCTATCAAGCTCAAAAATAGTGGGATTAAAACCTCCACAAGTTTTATCCAAAGTAGATATTTCAAAAGGATCCACAAGAACATAGCATTCATCCTCCTTTCGTAAGCATGGGGGACAATCAAATAATATAAGAGGTAAAGAGTTACTCTCATTAGTAGGTAGGCAGGGGTAGATCCATTCTTCCTCCTTTTGTTCATCCCTCTCCTCCTATCTAATGAGCTTCCAGTTTCAACAATTTCTTCTTCCATAGTCTCCTGCAAGGCATTAGTCTCTTCCAATGGTGGGAAACGCCTATTAAAATATTCAAGAATATAGATATTTTATTCCTTGTAATTTGTTGGGGATATGCTATATGGGTATCCTCATAGCATGTCTCTTATCCGGATAACCCGGGTGGCCCACAGTTGGTAGCATGGCCCATGGCCTACTGGGCGGCCCAGATAGATGGATCCAGAAGGGAGTCCCATGCCGAATAAAGGAAGGCTACGAAGGAGTCACCAACGTACTCGGAGCCTTGGATTGCAAGACACGCTAGACTAGTAATAGACCGTGTAGGACTCTGTAACCTGTCCGGCTAGGACTTTTCCCTGTAACCCTAGGACCTGGCGACAATATAAGTCGGGCCTATGGGAGCCTTTAGGGCACAACTTCATACAACTTCAGACAATCTCAGACAACTACACATAACTTCGCATAGCGAACCTATCTCTGTAACTCGGCATACTGCCATTATAGTGATTTATAGCAGGAGTAGGATTCTGCCACCGTTGTGGGATCTGAACCTGGGTAAGATGTGTTACCTCATACCCGTCAACCGTCCGCCTTCCCCCACGTCTCTAAGCATGCACTGTGAGGACCACTCCATGGCGTACTCGTCGGCAATACCACGACAGTTGGCGCCCACCGTGGGGCAACAGGCGCTTCAGGCTCTTCAGCGGGCGAGGACCAAGATCATCGCGGGAATCGGCGAAACCGTAGCCATCGGTCGCGTTATCTTCTCCGGCAACGTTCCGATCGTCCCTCCCGACGAGTTCTAGATCCCCGCGAAGACGAACCCTACGCGGTGTTCGATCGTTCCTATCGGAGACATCCACCTCTTCATTGGCGAAACCGACTCGGGCACTAGTTCCCTGGGAGTCAGAGGAGCATCAAGACCCGCGCGGACCGCCTATGGGAAGGATACGTTCGCGGAAGGATCGATGTCGGATCTCTCTTTGGAGTTTGCCGGCAAAGATCGGAAAAATTCAAGGCCCACCCAAACCGCCCATGTGCAGTATATAACGGTGGAAGATCACTGCAAGTCCGCCGGCTTCGTCCGTGCGTCTGGACAACAGAGATCCAAGTTCGTCGGCGTGGTTACCATCTTCGATCTGGCGCGTTGCGTTCATAGAGAGGGCGAAAAACCCCGTGATTACCTTGCCAGGTGGCTCCGTATATGATCTGGTCTGGCCCACTACCCCAATGATGATGCTATGTATCACTTTGTGGAAGGACTGGACCAGGGAACGCTTCTCCGGCACTCCCTAAGGCGGCAACAAGCTTCAGAACGCCTCACCTTCGAAAGCATGGTGAACACCGTCAACAGCTACGCAGAGGCCGAGGGGGCAGCTCAGGCGGAGCTTGCGCTCATTGGCGGAGCATCGCCGCCTCAGCAACCGCCGCCACCGCCTTCGGCCGCCATCACCGTAGTTGCACCACCACCTCCAGTCATCGTCGTTGCTATCGCACCTCCACCCCCCGTCATCGAGGAAGTCCTGGCAACCTCTGACTCTGTGATTGCGCGCTATACGCCAACTTCAGTGCAGATTCAGAGGAGATAGATTTCAGTCCAGAGGAACTAGACTCCGCCATGCAGGAGATGGAGGAAGAGTACACGCGCGACGATCAAGCCAACAACACCGTCACATCTCGAGAAGTGTTTGTCACCATTGGGACGGCGATGGATGAAAATCAGCCCGGACGAGCTCCGCCTACAGCTCTGGACAAAGGGAAGGGACCACCTGTTGCTGCCGACAATGATCGCACAAAGGTCATGCCTCCTCCGCCTAACCCAATGCAACAGCCTCAGGAACTCGGCACCGGCCCGAGCAACAACAACAACGCAAACTTGCCGCCTCCAGCATCTATGTCTGTTGCTGCCCAAGTTACTCCAGCTGATAGAGTGATGTACGGCAATCTCCTTGTCGAGCCACTAACTGTAGCTCATATCTGGAACGTGACCCAGCTTGACGAGAAGCGCCAACAGCTGCTGGAGGAAGCGCAGGCCATCGCGGAGCAAGGCGCAAAGCTAGATCGAGATCTGGTCAATGCGGAGAAATCCATAGAGAAAGCTAGAGCAATGGAGGCCGAGTATAAGACTCTGCTGCAGCAGCAGAAGGCCAAAAAAGCTCTGGCTCGTGTCATCAACGATCCTGGTGTACGGCGAAACCTAGGATGGGCTCCCCCAAAGTCGGCACAGGCCAAGCCATATATTGACAGTGAAGGCAGGAAGGTGATGCCCACTCCTCTCCTCAACCTCGTCGTCGCCAAGACCCTTCTGGAGCAGGATAGATCGCCTGAGGCGGTGGACCAGGTCTATGACCTAGTGGCCAAGGCGGTGAAGCAGCAGGAAAAGGCCACCTCTCAGAGGCTTGACTCAGACCCAGCGATTTGCCAGTCTAGCCAGTATCATGGACGGATCTAGTCCGGCTACAGAAGAGTACGATAAAAGATTCAGCAATTCTCCCACTTACGAGTTGAAGACGGAGAAAACCTTGCATGGTTCTTTGGGAGGACTACAAGATGTTGCTTGACGGTTTGCTGACATCCATCTAGACAGAGCATTCAATCTAAAGAGGCAAGACGGTGCAAGATCTCGGAGTTCTCCGGGGGCTACTGTTGGGGATATGCTATATGGGTATCCTCATAGCATGTCTCTTATCCGGATAACCCGGGTGGCCCACAGTTGGTAGCATGGCCCATGGCCTGCTGGGCGGCCCAGTTAGATGGATCCAGAAGGGAGGCCCATGCCGGATAAAGGAAGGCTACGAAGGAGTCACCGATGTACTCGAAGCCTTGGAGTGCAAGACACGCTAGACTAGTAATAAACGGTGTAGGACTCTATAACCTGTCTGGCTAGGACTTTTCCCTGTAACCCTAGGACCTGGCGACTATATAAGTCGGGCCTATGGGAGCCTTTAGGACACAACTTCACACAATCTCAGACAACTACACATAACTTTGCACAGCGAACCTATCTCTGTAACTCGGCGTATTGCCATTATAGTGATTTATAGCAGGAGTAGGATTCTGCCACCGTTGTGGGATCTGAACCTGGGTAAGTTGTGTTACCTCGTACCCATCAACCGTCCGCCTTCCCCCACGTCTCTAAACACGCACTATGAGGACCCCTCCATGGCGTACTCGTCGGCAATACCATGACATAATTAGCAAAGCAAAATTTAAGCATCTCATAAACCTCATCATAAAGTGCATCATCAGTATTTTCAAGCAAACTGGCAAGTTCAAATGCACCCTTGAAGGCAATAAATTCTTCAATTTGTTCCACATCATAAAAGTCTTAATTTCCTTTCACATAAGACGATATGGTAACATTATCATTATACTCACATTGAAAATGGAGGTGTTTATACCTCCTACAGCAACAAGCTTTATCAAAGCAGTAAGTAATATTATAAGTAGAGCACACGTCTCTATCAATAGTATTCAACTTATCAATTTGTTCCCATAAGTGTTTCCCTTTTTGTGACAAACGGTGTTCCTTATAATAATACTTTTGTTCCTCTGTGAACCCACCTTGCCAATAAGAACTAGTTTCAAAGAAACCATCCATTGATAGAAAGCATGAACAAGCAAGGCAACAACAGACCACCAACTAGAGTAGGAACTATTTTTTTGTGTTTGTGAATAAAGCAAGCAAACCAAGCTAGACTAACTTTTTTTTTGAAAAGAGGCAAACAAAACCAAGTAAAAGAAACAAAGCAAACTAAAAACAAAGTAAAGAGAAATGAATTGGAGGACTCCCCTAGTGAAGATGTCATTAGCCTCCCCAGCAACGGCGCCAGAAAGACTTGACGGTGCTCGACGTGGCACTTTGTTGGTAACCCCAACCGCAGGGTGCGAAGAGCACAACAACAAGTTTTCCTTCAGTTGAGACCGTGGTTATCGAACCAGAAGAAGGGAGGAAACGTCACACAGGTGTTGCAAACAACATGTAGACCTGCACAACACAAACTCAAGACTTTATCCCAATGAATCAGTGATGTTGTCAATCTCACCAGTTTGCTGTAACAATGGATTAAACGTATGGTGTGGAAGGTAATGGTTGTTTGCGGCAAGTAAACAGTAACAATGGAAGATGTATCAATGGTAAAGATTGGACCGGGGTCCATAATTCACTAGAGGTGCTCTCCTTAGATAAACAACATGGCATGAAGGGTAAACAAATTACAGCAGGGCAATTGACAGGAACTGAGCAAGGCATAACAATGTGTAAGATCCCTCCCTTTATAAAGGTAAGGATCCCTGTGATTGCAATGCTAGTCCCTGGATCAATGCTAGCATCCACAGTTTAAGATGAAGTACATAGAAACAAAGGTCATTATTACATATCATTCCAGAGACAAACATAGTCTTTTACAACTCCATGGCCATAGGCCTAATACAAGAGTTCAAATATATCATAAGATAAATAAGTCTTCATCTTCATGTGCCACAGGCAAGCATGTTAAGTGTAGACTCATAATCCCTAAT
Organism: Avena sativa; assembly: GCA_916181665.1. Lineage (NCBI taxonomy): Eukaryota > Viridiplantae > Streptophyta > Magnoliopsida > Poales > Poaceae > Avena > Avena sativa. Next base: position 248,392,631 of record OV702284.1, on the reverse strand, counting down.
CATCATCAGAATAACCTGCAACATCACAAGTTACAGCCACAGTGGGCCAATACATTGGAATAGTATTGGCAAGTGATACCTTAGTAGAATATTTAGCAATCTAGATACTATATGCATTTTGGCTAAGTGTAGCTTAGGCTTGCTTGGTCAAAATAGGTTTTACCTATCAGTTGAAAACACTAAGTTTTTCTTTGACAAAACTTTCCCAAGGAACCACCAATAGACATTGGTGAACCTTTACCCTTGTTCAACCACAAGTTTTAACTTAGAAATTGGGATGAGGAGATTCTTGATAGCTTCCATGTCTTGATGCTCAAGTTGTCCAATACCAGGGACATGGCTAAGTACTTAGATTCTTCCATCTGCAGAGGTTGTGCACTTTCCCCACAAGACTTGATTTTCACCAAGACAGGACCTTTCAGAAGCCTTCCCTTAGACCAAATGGACGTGTTCCAACCTATCATCCCACTACCACCAACTGTCCAAATGGCTAAGTTATTGCAACCTATGTGATCCAGGCAGAGCCCATATTTCCATGTGGCTGCACTAGAAGCTTCTTAACATTTGGCATCTCAAATCCCTTTGTTCCTGGGTGGCTTTCCACAAGTGATATACACAAGGTAAACCATAGAAATGGGCCTTGTGTAACCACTCAACACAAACCGTTCTTTCCATTCCACCCAGGTGTTTCATTCACTTAGTTGTTTTATTAAGCAAAACACAAGTCCAAAGACTTAGAAATATTTTCACATTACATGAATATATAACCACCCTTGGTTGCTACTATCTAGGCTAAGCATGGCAGTGATAAGCATCTTAACTTAGAAATTTCTAGCAATTCTACAACTACTAGGATTTCCCAAGCATAGCATATAGATCAAAATATTCATGCAAGTCCTATATAAAATATTTCTAGTGCATAATTGAAAAACATAGGAATAAAATCATGAAGCACCACTTTCCTTGGTAGTTTGGGGAGTAGCAAAAAACTTCACAATCACAATCTCTATTTGCACAAAAATCTACACATAAAATAATGGCACCAAAATCACATACAAAATATATACAAACAAAAATATATGAATGCATGCAAATGCCATGTGATGATTTTTCTACACCAAACAAGACAAGTGAATAGTATTGAAACATAAACAAGTCCAAGATATTCAAAATAAACCTTATTTGATCCTTAAAGTATTTTTCAAATAATTTGTATAATCAAAATAAGCCTACACAAGTTTCTGCATAAACAACCATTTTTACAGAGGCAAAATATTAAACTCATTGCATAAATAGGTAGGATTTTCTCTCCTGATTCCAATGATATAAAATTTGCAAAATTTGAACGTGGGAATCAAAATATATGAATTTTACAAGTTTGAATCACTAATAGATCTAAATTCTGTTTTTAAAACAAAGAACTAGCCACGCGGCGTTCTCTGATTCGTCGGTACCGTTTCGCGTGGATCGACTAGCGTGGACCACACGATCTAAATGAAATCACACGGCCAGATCTGACCCGTACCCCTTCGTTAAGTGATTCTATCAGATTCGTTGGATCTAGATCTAACGGTCATGGACCATGCGACCAAAATTCGGCGGCGCTGGCGACGGCGAGTGGCGGCGGCGGCTCTGTCAGAGAAGTTGCCGATGATCTAGGTCGCGCGGGAGAGGGGGATTTAGCTCACCGAGTTCGCCGTGCGTTGCTGATGCTTAGGGTGTGCTTGGTTGGCGAAGGGGCGCTCGAGGTCGACGGAGATTGCTCGCCGGAGTCGCTGCTGTCGTCGGGTGTGTGCTGCTGAAGATGGTGGCGATGCTACGGTTCACGCTAAGGCACGAGAGAGATGGAGTTAGATGCGTGCAGACGAGGCGAGTGTGTGAGTATGAACGAGAGAGGGAGGCGCGGTCAGTACAAACCAGGGGAGCTCGTCGGAGTTTGCGGCTGCGTCGGGCACTTGCGGTCGTCGTCGTTAGCGAGGCTCCGGATAGTCCTAGCACGCACCAGTGTAGTTAGAAGATGTGCAAGGTTGTTGCGATCATGCTGGCAAGATTAGAAGGCAAGGGGCGATGAGTGCTCACCGGAATCGCACGCCGGAGTGGCTCGGTACCGCGGCGGTGCAGGCGAGATTGTGGACAGCCTGGTGGCGGAGTGGGGGCGCTAAGTGAGGGGAAATGGTCGCAGAGGGGTGGAGGTTAAATAGCCGGAGAAGGGGCGAGAATTACGCACGACATCAATGGGATTGAAGAGCATTTGCGTCGGGAGGAAACGGCCGCGGCGGCGCTGGTCACAGGCGAGATTTGAGGACGACGGGGTGACGTGGATGCGGGGCCCAGTTGTCAGCGAGGGGGTGTGCGCGAGCGTGGTGAGAAAACCGAGGGAAAGGGAGGACCCGGGTGGGCTGTTTTGCTTGTTGGGCTGGAATGGTGGCGCGAGGCCCAGTTTGATTTCTGATTTCCTTTTCTTTTTCTATAATGAATTTCAGGAATCTTTTTCAAATGAAATCAAGTGCATTTGAATTCCAAACTTTTTCTGGATTTTTGTAAACTGTGAACCTCATAATAATGGACATAAAACCTTGCTGTCTCATTAGACTAGCTTGGTATTTTTGAAAAATCAAAATAAACAGTGCCTTAGCACATGATTTGAATATGTTTTGAAAATGGTTTAAAACCATATTTGTTTTGTAAATTTTGTCTAAGCTTTAACACTCAACCAATCCAACCTAAGAGCAAACAAAACTTGGTTTAAAACAATTATTCTCTCACTTGAGAGTGGCATTGGATCAATGCTTGTTTACATAAAATAACAAGCACCCAAATGCTTCTGTTTTGTAAATGGTTTTGAAATAGAACTCTAAATGATCATGAATGCATGGATGATGTGCAAAGCTTTGAAACATGATTTTAGGGATGTTACAAATCTAACCCCCTTAAGGTGAATCTCGCCCTCGAGATTCGGGTTGGCTAGCAAATAGGTGAGGGTGGTCTTTCCGAAGATCATCTTCTCTTTCCCATGTTGCTTCTTCTTCGGAATGATGGTTCCATTGAACTTTGCAGAATTTGATAGTCTTAGTCCGAGTAACTCTTTCTGCAGTCTCAAGAATCTTGATAGGTTTCTCCTCGTAAGTGAGATCACTCTCCAATTGGACCTCCTCCAAAGGTATAGTATCCTTCAAAGAAGTCTCTTCCATTTCTGGATGGCATTTCTTTAGCTGACTCACATGAAACACATTGTGAACAGCAGACAATGATTCTGGCAATTCAATCTCATAAGCTACTTCCCCTTTACGACTCAGAATCTTAAATGGTCCAACATATCTTGGGGCCAATTTACCTTTGACTCCAAATCTCTTCACTCCACGAAGTGGTGACACTCTAAGATAGGCTCTATCACCTACTTCATAGGTGACCTCTCTACGCTTAGGATCTGCGTAGCTTTTCTGTCGGGACTATGTTATCTTCAATCTGTCCTTAACTAGTTTGACTTTTTCTTCAGCCTCTTTGATTAGATCTGGTCCAAAAAAACTTCTTTCTCCCACACCATTCCATAGTAATGGGGTGGTACACTTTCTCCCATAGAGAAACTCAAATGGTGCCATCTCAATACTGGCTTGATAGCTGTTATTGTAAGAGAATTCTGCGTAAGGCAGACTTTCATCCCAACTAGCTCCATAGTCTAGAGCACATGCTCTCAACATATCTTTAAGAATCTGGTTGGTCCTTTCTATTTGTCCATCAGTCTGAGGATGAAAAGCAGTGCTGAATTCCAACCTCGTTCCCAATGACTCATGTAGTTGCCTCCAAAAATGAGAAGTGAATTGAGTTCCCCTATCAGACACAATACTCTTGGGTACTCCATGTAAACGTACAATTTTACTCATATAGATCTTGGCTAACTTAGCACTTGTATAGGTTGTCTTCACGGGTATGAAATGAGCCACTTTAGTTAGGCGATCCACTACTACCCAAATAGAGTCATATCCTGACCTGGTCCTTGGCAATCCGGTGATGAAATCCATGCCAATCTTGTCCCACTTCCAATCAGGAATAGGTAGTGGCTGTAGCAATCCTACTAGCTTCTGATGTTCCGCTTTCACTCTACTTGAAAGGGTATTTTACCCTAAGCTATTTTTGGTTGACCATGACACCATGGTTAGAGTGGACTAATGCTATTTCTAGTGTCTTACACAGGTTCTAGTCCAATGCTATGATGAAATGTTATCGGGGACCCCCCCATTTTGATAACGAAGCTTCGCACCGGAGTTTTCCCTTTTCATGTAATTTGAGTCCGGTTAGGAGCTCCACACTATTAAGAGGGGTTCTCTCGATGAGCTTGTTGGGGATGATCACCTAAGCCATATACACATCCATCTCTCCTACCTAATCCATCACCAAAGAGAGAAGAGAAGAAATCCTATCCACCTGAGCCTTTTCTGCAAATCCGGTTTTCAGACCGGTTGGACCGGCTCCCAGACCGGACCGGCTGGTGTCAGGATCAGAAATCCGGACTCAAACCGGGTTCTCCGGTTTTCTCACTCCGAGTCTATCCGAGTCTAGGTACTGAGAGCAGTTTCGGCTTTAGTCCGGTTTTCCAGGCTGTGGACCGGACTGTCCGGTGTGTGGGCCGGACCAACCGAACTTAAAACCGGACCTTGCGTTTTTGGCTCAAAACGGCTAGTTTTTCTCCTTGAGTATAAATATCCCTTCTTCCAGCTTGAGTAGGTTAGGCATTCAGTTTATATCATTTCTTGAAGCTCTCTCTCTCCCCATTGTTGAAACACAAAAGCTTGAGGATCTCCCATTCTACCCAACCAAATCCAAATCCCTTTGGTAGAAAGGAAGAGGAGGTCCCGATCTACGTTTCCACCAAGCCAAAGTTCATTCCCCCTTGAGTTCATCGAGTTAGCTTGTTACTCTTGGGTTTGTGGGAAACCCTAGGCGGCTAGGGTCGCCCGGAGGCATTCGGCTTGTGATTTGCCCCGTGGAAAGTTTGTGAGGGTTTGGAGACTACCCTAAAGTCTACCACGAGTAAGTGAGCTATTCCTTCGTGGGATAGGCTCGGAGAAGAAGGTGAGCCTTCGTGGCGCGTGAGGAATCCTTCGTGGAACCTCACACCTCTCCAACGTGACGTAGCCCCCTTCCCAAAGGTGGTGAACACGGGAATACATCTTCGTCTCCGCGTGCTTCGGTTATTCCTTAACCGATCTCTTACTTGTGTTGCTTATCTTGTGATAGCCTTCGAGCTTGAAGTATCTTGTACATCATCTAGGTTGCCTCACCTAGTTTGCATTTAGGCTCACTTATATTCCGCAAAGCCTAAAACTTGCAAAAGATTATAAAGAATTTTGTAGAAACCTATTTACCCCCTCTAGGTTAACTATCTTACACTTTCAATTGGTATCAGAGCCAAGGGCTCTTTTAAGGGCTTTACCGCCTAAGAGGAAAGATGGTTTTCTCCGATGATGAGGAGGAAAAAACTTATTCGGTCAAGGAGCTTCGTGAACTCTTAGCCAAGAGTGCCCTTGAAAAGGCCAAGGCGGATTCCGATCTCCTTGTTCGAATGAGTTACCTAGAAGGACAACTTAAGGCCATTGGTGATGGGGCTTTTCTTGGTAATCCATTGGTAGTACCTCAAGGGAGACCAATAGACATCGAGAAGGATAAGGATGCCGAGTCCGCTCATGAGGGCGGCTCGTCAAAAACTTCCACGCCCCCTAATCAATTCCCTTATGTTTATCCTAAGCAAAAGAACATCATGCCTCATATTAATGGTTCGGGCCCTGCACCTCATTATGATGGAACTCACTTCTCTCACTGGAAAGCTTCTATGGAATCTCATCTTCGCAGTTGCAGCGTTGAGCTTTGGGAGATTGTATGCACCGGCTTCCACCCTCATGATCCCAACAACCTCACCCCGGGGGAGTACTACGACCGTCAACTAAATGCAACGGATTGTGACAAGATAAGGAGTGCCATTCACCGCACTCTCCATGATCAAGTCAGCGACATCCCCACCGCAAAGGATCTTTGGGATAGGATTGTCATTCTCCAAGAGGGAACCTCTCTTATCCAAAAGTCCAAGTATGAAGCTGCCAAATCTGAGATGAACATGTTCATGAACCATGATGGTGAAACTATCGCTGAAGCATACAAGAGACTCGTTGCCCTCCGCGTGAAGATTGGTGGCCTAGGGTGTGAGAAGTATGATGATGGATTCAATTTGAATGATGAACTTATCAAGTCCAAGATTGTCTCCATGATCGCGGTCACCGACAAGAAGCTTGCCTTGAACTTGCAACTTCTCGATAGAGCTAATCAATTCACTCCTGATGATCTAGTCTCTTATCTAGTTGCCACGGATAACTTGGCGGATGAAGGGCAAAAGATCAAGGAGATCAACCGTGCTATCGGGTCTTCCCACTCTCTAGCTTTGAAGGCCAAGCAAGTGCAAGAAGATGTTGCTAGTGATGAAGATAGCGATGGTGATGGAGTTGATGATATGCTCTCTCAACTTGCTCTCTTCACCAAGAACATGAAGTTCCGAAGAAGGAAAAGCTCAATGGGATCAAGTGAGAAGAAGAGGACGTGCTACAATTGTGATGAGGCAACCCATTTTGCCGACAAGTGTCCTTATGAGAAGAGGCTTGACAAGCCTAAATATGAAGAAGGTGCCAAACCAAGATTGAAGCCCAACCCCATCAATGAAATATACAAGAGGAACAATAGGCGTGATGGTAAGGGCTTCCTAGGCTAAGAATACATATCCAACAATGAGGAAGAGGATGAAGAGAAGGTGGTTGGAGTGGCCGGTTTGGCCTTTGCCAAACCCGGGTCTCTCTTCACCTACGACTACACCAAGGACTACACCGATGACTCTCCTAACCCCAAGGTCACTGCCACTTGCCTCATGGCAAGGAGCTCCAAGGACGAGTCCGACATGGAGTGTGGGGATAAGGAGAAAGTGGTGGGTGTGACCGGTTTAGCATATGTCGAATCCGGTTCACCTCTCACCTACGACTACTCCAAGGACTACATCGAGAGTTCTCCTATTCCCGAGATCACCGGTTCTTGTCTTATGGCAAGAAGCTCCAAGGTAATTGTCTCTCCTCCATCCCTATATAGTGTCTTGGATGATCTTGAGAGTGACCATGATAGTGATAGTGATAATGATGAATTTGGAAAAGAATATATAAAAGAAATGTATGCTATCATGAAGTCTCTTCCTCCCATTGCTCGTGCTAGAGTCAAGCAATTAATGGAACTTGTTAGCTCACGCGATGAGACCATTGATAGCTTGGAATCTCATATTGATGATGATAAACGAAGATTCAATCTTCTTGAGCAAGAGCTTTGTGAGGAAAAGAATACCAACTCTTTTCTTAAACTACAAATTGAAATCTTTGAAATTGATAAAGCAAAAGACATGGACACTATTGATAGGGCTAACTCATTGTCTCAAGAGCTCGATGTCTCAAAGAAAGAGCTTGAAGTTGCTCATGCTTCTCTTACCAAGGACCTTGAGCACCTTGAGAAGGCTAGTTTGCCTGTCAAGCGTGAGCTCATAAAACTTGGAGAGAACCATGATCAACTTCGGGTGTCCTATGAGAAAGCTCTTGGTACATTGAAGGATCCAATTATAGTTGAAAATGATTCTTGTACCTCTAACTCTACCTTTGATCAAGCTCACCTCATTGAGGAAAATAGGAAGTTGAAAGAGCAACTTGAGAAAGAGCGTCGTGCACCTACCTCCAAGGGAAAGATCCTAGATGAGATTTTATCCCGTCAAAAGACGAGAGTTTCCAAGGAAGGTGTCGGTTTTGATCCAAAGAACAACACGAGCAATGTCATTCCACCGAAGAAGATAACCTTTGTGAAGGAAGGTGACAAGGTGGTTGACCGGTTCAAAAAGAATGTGGTGAATGGGGGAGCCATGAGGGGCAATCCCAATCACAAGTTTGCGGGAGAGTCTAATCCTTCCTATGTGCTATGTAAGGGCACTCAAGGAAATGTATATGCCAAATATGTTGGCCCTCGAAATGGTTATGCTTATAGGTGGTACTCAATTTGGGTACCTAAGGATCTTGTTGCTAATGCTAGGGGACCCATTACTCAATGGGTTCCTAAATCAAAGAATTGATTTTGTAGGGTTATGCCTCCGGTGGATCAAAATGGGTGTTTGATAGTGGATGCACCAATCACATGACCGGAGGTAGGACTGGGCTTGACCAATTCATTCACGATGTCAACTCAACGTCAAGCATCACTTTTGGAGATAACTCAAAAGTAAAGGTTCTTGGTTATGGTAAGTTGGTAATTTCCAAGGTTTTGACTCTTGAGACCGTCCTACATGTTGAAAACCTTGGTTACAACTTGCTTTCTATTAAACATCTCGCGGATGCCGGCTATGACTCCTATTTCTCTAGAAATTTTGTGAAGGTCTTTAGGGGTGATGATCTTAGCTTGGTTCTCATTGGACACGTGGAAGACGACCTTTATGTGGTCGACCTCTCGAAAGAGAGTCAATCTCTTCCTACATGTCTAATGGCCAAGGCTGACAAGGGATGGCTTTGGCATCGTCGCCTAGGCCATGTCAACATGAGAAATCTCAATCTCCTCCTAAAAGGTGAACATATTATTGGACTAACCGGTATCTCCTTTGAGAAAGATCGTGTGTGTAGTGCTTGCATTTCAGGGAAGCAAATTGGAAAGCATCATCCTTCAGTTACCAAGGTGGCCACGTCAAGACCCTTGGAATTGCTCCATATGGATCTCTTCGGGCCTTCGACATATGACTCTCTTGGAGGAAGAAGATATGGTCTTGTCATTGTTGATGATTACTCAAGGTATACTTGGGTCTTTCTTCTCAAGACGAAGGATGAGACTTTCAAGGAATTCATGATCTTTGCCAAGCAAGCTCAACGCACTCATGGTGTGGAGATCAAGACTAGTAGAACCGACAACGGCACCGAGTTCAAGAATTACACCATGCAAGAATTTGTTGAAGATGAGGGGATCAAGCATGAATTCTCAGCTCCTTATACCCCTCAACAAAATGGTGTTGTTGAAAGGAAGAACTGGACAATCATTGAGATGGCAAGAACAATGTTGAGTGAATTCAAGTCTCCTCACAATTTTTGGGGAGAAGCTATTGCTACCGCGGTCCACTACACGAACCGGCTCTTCCTCCGTGCTCCCTTTGACATGACTCCATATGAGATTCTCACAAGTAAGAAGCCCAATGTCAACTACTTCCGTGTCTTTGGGTGCAAGTGTCTCGTCAAGAACAAAAAGGAAAAGCTCGGTAAATTCGAATCTAGAACTATAGAGGGCATTTTTGTTGGTTATGCGGAAAACTCTCATGCCTATATATACTACAACAAGACTAATGGTTGTGTTGAAGTATCTTGTGACGTGGAGTTTTTGGAGAATAATGGTCCCCATGAGGGGCAAGTTTCTTCTCGTGATGTAGGAGATGGTGATTCTTCTCAAGTCATCAAGTTGATGGGTATTGGGCACATCTTGCCTACCGAGTCTCACATTCATGTTCAACAAGATGATGGGGGAGAATCAAGCTCAACTCAAGAAGAGCCAAGCTCTATCCAAGTTGAGCCATCAAATGCATCACAAGATCAACATCTCTCTCATGATGCCTTGCAAACCGAAGAACAAGAACCAAGCCCTCAAACCTTCGAGCAAGACCAAGTAGAAGATCAACCTCCATCTCAAGGCCAAGCTCAAGATGGTGTCAACGATCAAGGCCCTCAAAAGATGAATTTGTTGATCATGAAGGCACAATTCGGAAGATTAAGGCCGCCTCCATTGCAAGTGGACTTCAAGTCAACAATATCCTTGGAAGCATATCAAGAGGGACCGAGACCCGTGCCAAGAAGAAGAACCTCACAACCTTTTGTGGGCACCATGCTTTTGTGTCCAACTTCGAGCCCCTTAAGGTACATGAGGCTTTGGAGGATCCGGATTGGGTCATTGCCATGCAAGAAGAACTCGAATGTTTCACCCGCAATGAAGTATGGTCTCTTGTGGAGAGGCCTAAAGATCATCACATCAATGTTATTGGGACCAAGTGGGTGTTCAAAAACAAGCAAGATGAGAACGGGGTCATCACGAGGAACAAAGCAAGGTTAGTGGCACAAGGGTATGCCCAAATAGAAGGTATTGACTATGAGGACACCTTTGCGCCCGTTGCTCGTCTTGAAGCTATTCGTCTCTTGCTTGCTTATGCATCTTTCCATAACTTCAAGCTTTATCAAATGGATGTGAAAAGTGCTTTTCTTAATGGTCCCTTGAAAGAGGTTGCATATGTAGCTCAACCCCCGGGTTTCGAAAACACACGCTATCCCAACCATGTGTATCTACTCCATAAGGCTCTCTACGTACTAAAGCAAGCTCCTCGTGCTTGGTATGAGCACCTTAGGGATTTTCTACTCATGGATGGGTTTAGCGTGGGTAAGGTCGATTCCACCCTTTTCACCAAACGGGTTAAAGGGGGTGGCTTATTTATTGTTCAAATATATGTTGATGATATTATCTTTGGTGGAACTAGCGAATCTCATAACAAAGCTTTTGCCGAGTTGATTACTATGAAATTTAGGATGTCCATGATGGGGGAGTTGAAGTTCTTTCTAGGCTTCATCATAAAGCAACTTCCTCATGGCACTTTCATCTCTCAAGAAAAGTACATTAAGGATATGCTCAATAAGTTCGAGATGGCCAAGGCTAATCCCATGAAGACACCCATGCCACTAAATGGACAACTTGGCCTTGGAGTAGGTGAGAAGGACGTGGATCAAAAGGTATATCGTTCTATGATTGGTTCCTTGCTCTACCTTTGTGCTTCTAGGCCGGATATCATGTTAAGTGTAGGAATGTGTGCTCGTTTTCAATCCGCTCCCAAGGAGTGCCACTTGATGGCGGTCAAACGGATTTTTAGGTACCTTGTTCTCACTCCTACTCTCGGGCTTTGGTATCCAAAGGGGTCAACCTTTGAGCTTGTTGGCTATTCGGATGCCGATTGGGCAGGCGATAAGGTTGACCGGAAATCAACCTCCAGGGCTTGCCAATTTATTGGCCGGTTGTTGGTGAGTTGGTCTTCCAAGAAACAAAACTCCACAGCCCCATCCACCGCCGAAGCCGAATACATATCCGCGGCATCTTGTTGTGCTCAATTGTTATGGATGAGGCAAACCTTGAAAGACTATGGTGTGTCTCTTGGTACGGTGCCTCTTCTATGTGACAATGAAAGCGCGATAAAGATTGCCAACAACCCCGTCCAACATTGCCGCACCAAACATATTGACATTCGCCACCACTTCCTACGTGACCATGTCGCAAATGGTGATATCAATCTCACTCATGTGGGTACGATGTTCCAATTGGCCGATATCTTCACGAAGCCTTTGGATGAAGCCCGGTTTGTTATGTTGAGGCGAGAACTCGGTATCCTAGATCCCCAAAACTTGGATTGATTTGCTTCTTGCACTATACTCTTGCTCTTAACATGCTATGTAGACTAGTTGCGCCGCACATGTAGGGATAGCCATCTTACCATGTCTTGGTTTGATGCATACCTATGTGTGCAACATAAATTGATATCGTGTCATGATATGAGTCCAAGCATATATCTTTGAGGCGTCATGAGACATGTGCTTAAACATAGGGGGAGAAATCCCCCACAACCTTCTAGCCTCCTTTGCTTTTCAATGTTTTCCATCTTGAGGCTCTCTGAGTTTGATCTTTCCTCTCGCTCTTGATATCTTCGAATCATGCCTATTGTTGCTCTTTGTGAGGTTGAAATTGATTCTTTCCAATAGGCATGCCTAGATCACCTGCTTCCTCTACCCTTTTGGAGCCTACTATCTTCCTCTAATTGCACATGCCATCCTCGAAAACAAAAAAAAACATTATGTTGTTCGGTTCTTGGCCCGGTCAAACCGGCTCCCAGACCGGACAGCCCGGTGCCAGCGTTGGATAACCAGACCAGAACCGGAAAGTCCGGTTATACTATACCGGGTCTATCCGGATCTCGTATCTGAACCGTTTTTTGGTTCTACTCCGGTTTTCCGAGCTGTAGACCGGGTCCTCCGGTTTGGATCTCGGTTCAACCGAACTTAAAACCGAGCTTCAAATCTGTTTTTTCCTTTTCTCCCTCTTCTCCCTGGTCCCCCCCTCCTCCCACAGTTCCACTTCACTTCCCCCGACCTCTCCTCCTCCATTGTCGCCCCTCCCCACCCTCCCCTCCTCTCCTAGGGTGATTCCACCCCTAGGATCCATAGATCGGGCCACCATTTCATAAGGAAGGACTTTTGGAGGCTTCTCACCAAAGAAATTTCTTCCTCTCGCGGTGGTTCGGGATCTTTTTGGTGTTCTCCTTTCTCAAGGGCTCCTTGGTGCTTTCCTCCACGGGAAGCCATGTCCTCGGGTACTCCTTTTCTCCCTCTCCTCCCGTCCTTCTCAAATCCCTATGTTTTGCTATACATTGTGTTGGATTTGAGAAATTAGGGGTCCACCTAGTTTTTTTTTCCCACCCTCGTTCCTCCATGTCCTACCCACTCTGCTTAGAACTGTATTTGCGCAAGTACATGAGTCATTGGTATGATTTTTTACATTGCATAGTGGTCTCCGTGGATCTCGGTTTCAAACCCGGTTGTTCTAGCCCTGGCACCGGACCCTCCGGTCTGAGTCCGGTTTTTCCGCTCTGACACCGGACCGTCCGGTTCTGCGTTTGGTCCGACCGGCCCTGGCACCGGACTATCCGGTTCTGGGCTCAGTAGCTCCGGCCCTGGCACCGGACCTCTCTGCAATGTCTCTTATTTTACCATGCACTTGCCCAAATCCAAGTTTCTTTTTCTTTCATCCCCTCCTTTGGCATGTGTACTTATATCTGTGCTCCCCAATCTCTCTCTCTCTTTTCACAGGTGAAGACGCTGATTCTGCTAGTGATGAGTATGTGCTTGATCAGGAGTTTGTGCCCGAAGTAGCTAACAGGAGCAAGCGGGCTCGTCGCAACCCTCAGTCTATGCAGCTTGAGCCTGAGGGGAGCGCTCGCTCTGGGCGCATCAAACTCAAAGCTAACAGGGGTAAGCAGCAAGCTTCTCAGGCCGAGGCTGAGGATGTGCCTTGTCAAAATCTGAAGGGTATGGAGATTGGTCAGTACCGGGCTCTCCGCAAGTAGAATCCCTATCGCTTCAAGCAACGCACCTATAAAGGATCTAACAAGAAGTTTTGGACTGGGACTCAGGATATGATGTGGGATCACATTTACACTCAGTTCCGGGTCACTCCTTGTGGCCACATTCAAGCTCTCAATCTGGAGTGGTTAAATATGTATGCAGCCTCTGATTACTTCTATGTTGATGAAGCTTTGAGGAAAATGGATCTGTTCGACCTCGTCTGTCTCAAGGAGGACTATTACCCCGACTTCATCCGTTAGTTCTTTTGCACAGTCTATTTTCATGATGATGAGGATCGCACTATGACTTGGATGACTGGCACAAGGCGCTTTCAAGCTACTTATGCTGATTTGGTCGATGTCATGGGCTACACTGGTCGAGGTGGCGGCTTCTGTATTCACAGTGAGAAGGTCAAGCCTGCTGAGACTCTTGCTTTCTGCTATCCCAGTGATTCTCAGTGGAGTCCTCCGTGCATGACTGGCATGTATTACTACTATCATACCTTGGCCACTATCTTTCGTCAGTCCCTTGTTCCCCGTGTTGGCGATTCCACCAACTGCCGTGGGTATTTTGCCAACTTGTTGTACTATTGTCACCCGGATCGGCTGAGGAAGATTGATGGATGTGACTTTGTGTATTGTGAGCTGCGGCGGGCTGCTTTGGACAGGATGACTCCCACCTTCTGCGCATATGTTCAGAAGCTACTCAATCGGGTGGTGCCGCCTGGTCTGATGGTGGGCGAGCGTGAGGAACAAGAAATGCTTAATCTCTGTCTCCGTGCACACACTCTTGAGGTCCCTGGGATGTGGCCTCCTGAGCACCGCACCAAAGCCGCTCATGATCCTCGGCCTTCTTTTTCTACTCGGGCTGGTTCTCGTCGTCCTGTTGGTGAGTCCTCCTCTCACCCAAGGCCGAAGGGTGGTGCTGCCAAGTTTTTCAAGAGGCTATTCCAGATGTGCCGTTCTTCCTATGATGTGAGTCACAAGGCTTTGGAATTGATCCAGGAGACTAGACGTCGCCACAATGAGTATCTTGCGACCCAGAATGTCACTCCTCCACCTGATGGTCCTGATATGGCCCCTGTTCCTTATGTCAACTATGAGATGCCGCCTCTTGATGATGCTATGTTCTATGGGTTCTTCCCTGGTCAGTTTGCTCCCAGTGGTCCTGGTGGTCCCTCTGCTCAGGGTCATGTTGATGATGAGGACAATGATGATGCTGCTGATAGTGACGAGTACTCTGAAGAGGAAGATGTCCCTCCTCCTCCTCTGCCGTTCTTCTAGTTGGGTTGCGTTAGCATCGCTCTCCTCCTCTTCCTTTTTGGTGTCTCGATGCCAATGGGGGAGAAGAGTAGAGTTCTATTAGTTATCTACGGGTTCCTTGCCGGGGTTTTCCGAGGTTTGCCGTTAGCACAATTCCCCTTGCGTTCTCATTGCTTCTTATGGCATTGTGCTTTCCCTTTCGCTTTATGTATGAACTATCTGCTTTCGTTCTGTCTGTTGAACAAGTTTGTGCTATGTGTGTGAACCTTGGATATTTATATTATGCTATGACTATGTCTTTTGTTGTTTATATTATCTTTGCGAACTCTAGCTCGGTTTGTCATCGCCAACCAAAAAGGGGGAGATTAAAAGGGTATTTTACCCTATGCTATTTTTGGTTGACAATGACACCATGGTTAGAGTGGACTAATGCTATTTCTAGTGTCTTACACAGGTTCTAGTCCAATGCCGTGATGAAATGTTATCGGGGACCCCCCCCCCCATTTCGATAACGAAGCTTCGCACCGGAGTTTTCCCTTTTCATGTAATCTGAGTCCGGTTAGGAGCTCCGCACTATTAAGAGGGGTTCTCTCAATGAGCTTGTTGGGGATGATCACCTAAGCCATATACACATCCCTCTCTCCTACCTAATTCACCACCAAAGAGAGAAGAGAAGAAATCCTATCCACCTGAGCCTTTTCTGCAGATCCGGTTTTCAGACCGGTTGGACCGGCTCCCAGACCGGACCGTCCGGTGTTAGGATCGGAAATCCGGACTCAAACCGGGTTCTCCGGTTTTCTCACTCCGAGTCTATCCGAGTCTGGGTACTGAGAGCAGTTTCGGTTTCAGTCCGGTTTTCCGGGCTGTGGACCGGACTGTCCGGTGTGTGGGCCGGACCAACCGAACTTAAAACCGGACCTTGCGTTTTTGGCTCAAAACGGCTAGTTTTTTTCCTTGAGTATAAATATCCCTTCTTCCAGCTTGAGTAGGTTAGGCATTCAGTTTATATCATTTCTTGAAGCTCTCTCTCTCTCTCCCCATTGTTGAAACACAAAAGCTTGAGGATCTCCCATTCTACCCAACCAAATCCAAATCCCTTTGGTAGAAAGGAAGAGGAGGTCCCGATCTACGTTTCCACCAAGCCAAAGTTCATTCCCCTTGAGGTCATCGAGTTAGCTTGTTACTCTTGGGTTTGTGGGAAACCCTAGGCGGCTAGGGTCGCCCGGAGGCATTCGGCTTGTGATTTGCCCCGTGGAAAGTTTGTGAGGGTTTGGAGACTACCCTAAAGTCTACCACGAGTAAGTGAGCTATTCCTTCGTGGGATAGGCTCGGAGAAGAAGGTGAGCCTTCGTGGCGCGTGAGGAATCCTTCGTGGAACCTCACACCTCTCCAACGTGACGTAGCCCCCTTCCCAAAGGTGGTGAACACGGGAATACATCTTCGTCTCCGCGTGCTTCGGTTATTCCTTAACCGATCTCTTACTTGTGTTGCTTATCTTGTGATAGCCTTCGAGCTTGAAGTATCTTGTACATCATCTAGGTTGCCTCACCTAGTTTGCATTTAGGCTCACTTATATTCCGCAAAGCCTAAAACTTGCAAAAGATTATAAAGAATTTTGTAGAAACCTATTCACCCCCCCTCTAGGTTAACCATCTTACACTTTCACTACTACATACATCACACAAAGCAATATGTTTGGCGATGTCCATGTACATTTTGGTGTTACCCGGATGAATGGAATATGGTGAGTTATGTGCTTCTTGTAAAATCAATTTCCGAAGCTCCGGATCTTGCGGAATGCAGATACGTTTTCCATACCATAAAGTACCCTCTTCATCTTCATGGAATCCTTTGGCCTTCCCTTTACCAATATTTTCCTTAATCTCTTCAATTTCCTTATCTGTCTTTTGGGCTTCTTTGATTTTGTCCAACAAAGTGGGTTAAACATCCAATGACATGAGATGTCCTTCAGGCATAATATCCAATCTGAGATCTCTAAATTGGGCACACAAATCATCTGGCAATTCTCCCTTAGTAAGGCCATTCACAAAAACCTTACGGCTTAGAGCATCTGCTACAACATTTGCTTTACCGGGATGGTATTGCAAACTCAAGTCATAGTCCTTGATGAGTTCTAGCCATCTTCTTTGTCTCATGTTGATTTCTTTCTAGGTGAAGATATACTTCAAACTTTTGTGATCTGGGAACACTTCACATCGTTTTCCCAATAGATAATGTCTCCATGTTTTGAGTGCATGGGCAACAGAGGATAACTCTAAATCATGAGTTGGGTAGTTCACCTCATGAGTTTTTAGTTGTCTCGAGGCATAAGCCACAACTTTCCCTTCCTGCATTAGCACTGCACCTAATCCATGATGAGATGCGTCACAATACACTTGGAAATCCTTCTCCAAATCTGGCAGACATAAGACTGGTGCTGTGACTAGTCTCTTCTTCAATTCTTGGAAACTGAGTTCACATCCTTCAGACCAAGAAAATTTCTTGTCTTTCTTTAGTAACTCTGTCATTGACTTAGCTATCTTGGAGAAATTCTCAATGAACCTTCTGTAGTATCCTACCAAGCCAAGGAAACTACGAACCTCTTTCACTGACTTAGGAGATTCCCATTCAGTTACAGCTGAAACTTTAGCAGGATCAACTGCTACACCATCTCCTGACACAACGTGTCCAAGAAATCCAACTTCATTTAACCAAAACTCACACTTGCTGAATTTGGCATACAGCTTATGCTCTCTAAGCTTCTCAACTATCAAACGCAAATGTACTTCATGCTCTTCTTTGCTCTTGGAGTATATCAAAATGTCATCGATGAATACGACAACAAACTTGTCAAGGAACTCCATGAACACCTTGTTCATCATATTCATGAAGTAAGCTGGTGCATTGGTCAAACCAAATGGCATCATGGTATACTCATACAATCCATACCTAGTGGTGAAAGCTGTCTTAGGTATGTCTTGTTCCCTTATTTTGAGCTGGAAATAACCTGATCTAAGATCAATCTTTGAGAACACACAGGCTCCTTCTAACTGATCAAACAAGTCATTGATTCTAGGCAAAGGGTATTTGTTCTTGACGGTCACCTCATTGAGTGAACGGTAATCTATGCATAACCTTTGACTTCTATCTTTCTTTTCCACAAACAAAACTAGTGCTCCCCAGGATGAAGAACTTGGTTGAATGAATCCTTTTTGCAATTGTTCTCTAAGTTGTTTCTTGAGTTCTTTCAACTCATCAACTGACATCTTGTACGGTCTCTTTGCTATTGGTCCAGATCCTGGTAGCAAGTCAATAAGAAACTCCACATCTCTATCTGGTGGCATTATCCACATCTCTATCTGGTGGCATTCCCGGCAATTCTTCCGGAAACACATCCGGATATTCACTCACAATAGGCACACTGTCTATGCTAACCCCCTTAAGAGAATTTAGCTTACTCCTTTTCGATTCAAAGTTGGTCTTGAATCTGATCCTTTTGTTTTCTGGAGTTTTGAGCGAGACAGTATGGTTGGCACAATCTAGCACTCCCTTGTGCTTAGTCATCCAGTCCATTCCCAAAATGACATCCAATCCTTGGGAGTTTAGGATTATCAGATTAACGGGAAACTTATACTTCCCAAACTCTATGACTAGATCATGACATCCTGAGTTCACTATCATTTCTCCGCCAGGAGAACTTACTTTTATAGGACACCCAATAGTTTCTACCGGTAGTTCATTTCTTTCAACAAATGCTCTTGTTATGAATGAATGAGATGCACCAGTATCAAAGAGAACAAATGCTGGAACAGAATTGAGTTTGAACTTACCAGCAACAGCATCAGGTTCCTCATAGATCTCTTCCACATTGATGTGGTTCACTTGTCCCTTTTGGAAAGGGTCCTTCAACTTTATTTTCTGGGCATTCATTTTCATAATGCCCCATCTTCTTGCACTTGAAACATTCAACCTGACTAAGATCCTTCTTGACAGGCTGGCTTCCACTACCACTTCTACTTCCATTGTGGTGGTTCTTGTACCCACTCTTATGATTCTTGTACTTGTCATTGTCATGACTACGGTGATGCTTGTTGTCATGATGACGGTTGTGGTTGTGGTGTTTGTTGTACTTTCCATGCTTGTGGGATCCAGAATTCCCACTATCATCATAATGGGAACGCTTGTGAGACGATCCCGAGCTGCGCTTGTCGGATTGTTTCCTCTTCCTGCTCTCTACCTGTTTCATCTTGCTCTCCAAGATGGCAGCTTTGTCACAAAGAGATTGATAAGTAGGGACATAGGCCACAGATAGCTGCAGGTTCAGTTCATCATTCAATCCTTCGAGGAACTTTTCTTTCCTCTTAGCATCAGTGTCAACTTCATCCGGTGCATAACGCGCCAGATTGTTGAACTCCTAAATATACTCAGCCACGCTGTGGTGGCGCTGCTTCAAGTTATGAAATTCCTTCTTCTTCAAACTCATCACTCCAGATGAGATGTGAGCAGTACGGAACCCATCTTCAAAGATAGCCCATGTCACATCCGCAATGGGAGTGGTGACCTGGAAGTTATCCCACCAAGTAGATGTTGGTCCTTCCAACAAGTGTGCCGCGAACCTGGCTTTCTCTTCATCAGTACAGCCCACAGTTACCAAATCCTTGTTTACTGAGCGTAGACAATCATTGGCCACCATGGGATCAGTAGTTCCTGAGAACTTTGCTGGCCTCAGTCTTAAGAATCTGGTAAGCATGTCAAAACCCGGTGGGTTGTTCTGATTGTTGTTGTTGTTATTATTATTATTGTTGTTGTTGTTCTGATTCTGTATGAACATGGTCATCATCTGCATCAGCTGCGTCTGAGCTATCATCATCTGCTGCATCTCAGGGGTGATATTGTTGTTGTTAGGGTTGGGATTGGCATGTCGGGGAGGCATCTGTGGTTTTCAATAAAGATAAGAATGAGATACCCATATATGCTAACATGCACAATACATCACATAAACAATCACCAAACATGCAACATAATAGTAAAAGTTCAACAACATAGACAACAAGTTTTGAAAAGTAAACACACCAATAGCAAGCCACCCACATGTTGGATGGTCATTGCGACTCAATAATCAAAAGCATGGTAAATAAAAGGTAAATGAGTAGTCATCACTACTCCTCTGCATCAACCTCCTCATCAACAAGTGTAAGACCTGCATTCTCCATTGCGGTCTTGTATTCCTCGACATTTGTAGTCAAGGCCTCTACTTTGGCCTTGAGAGCCCTCTTCTGTGAACGAAGTCTCTCAATCACCACCTGCTGATGCTCGAGCTCGAAGTCCTTGGCCTCTAGTTCTGAAGTCATCTCTCGAATCCTCTTGTTCCTATCTTGGACTCTTTTCTCTTGACTCTTGAACTTTCTATCCTGACTCTCAAACTTGGCCTCCATTTCCTTGACTATCTCATCTTGTTCCTCGAAGATCTTGTCCTTCTCACGAAGCTGCACCTGGAGTTCGTCATTGCTAAGCATGACGTTGGTCCTATCAGTATCTAGGTGCCTAAGAAGAACCTCTAAGTCCTGGAGGTATAGACAAATCGGCTCTGCCATCTCTCTAGCAGTATCCTCGAAGTCTATGGCCTCACCATCCTCATCACGTCTACCGAAGGCGTGGAAGTGAGTACCTCTAATCTCCCGAGAGTGTCTCCCTAACAAGCGTCCAAGCAAATCTTGCATGACTACCTCTAGGCCTCTCTCCTTGTCATCATGCATGAGCTTGAAGGTGATAGCCTCCATGGCTGGCTCAGTCTGGCGTCCTGGATGAGTAACCTTGAAGCCCCAAAGGTCCTTCCTCTTGAACTTGGTGAGGGGAAGCATCATGATGGTAGGAAGTGGGAGATTGAGCACACTAGTGAGCTCAATAGGACGAGTGCCAAAACGAGTTCCCTTGAACTCTTCAGTCGTGCTGATAGTAACATTAGGCATCTATTATATAAGATAGAAAATGTTAGAATCAACATACATAGAGATGAATCACAAGACAAGGCATCACATGCATATCTTTGACAATCAAAACACACAAGTCATGGCATACATAAATCCATTACAAACATCCAAGGTTCAACTTATTTTAAACAACATTTTTGGAAAACAAAAAGATAAGTGTGGTGGTCCAACTAACGAAGTGCGTTACAATCCCATCTCACTTGCCAAGTTGGCTAACAGGGCATCCCTAGAGGCAATCCGTCGATCCTGATCACATGACTCCATTGCTAAGTCTATGATGTCCTCTTAAATGTTGGTTGGTAGCCTCTAACTCTTGGGTATGCTTCTTTTCTTCCGTAAGGTCATTCTGGGTGTTGAGCATTCTACACTTGATTCTATCACCAAGCTCTTTGATGGCCTTCCAAGTTGCATCCATTGCTGAATCAAAGAATGTGGTGTGCATCACTGAGTTGGTGACCATGCAGAATCTTGATTCCTTGTGGTTGTCTTCCTTGTTTTTATACAAATGAAGTTGCACCCACCAGTACTCAACTCCTTCATCCATCACGGGAAAACCTTTGTACACAGCTGCACCATGTATTCCCATGGCAACCATGAGGTCCTTGAGAGCCTTGGGGAATTCTGTCTCACATTCCAAAGTCATAGTCATGAGTGGTCCCTTCCTCACGGCTTCGTTGATGGAGTTCATCTACAAATAGAGATGAGAAATAAGATTAGAAAAGTTTACGAGAACAAAAAGACAAGTGTGGAAGTTGTTAAAAAATTTCCTTAGTGGTTTTCCAATCCTAGGGTCATAATCCTACAGGCAACACAGTGCTCTGATACCATCTGTAAGATCCCTCCCTTTATAAAGTTAAGGATCCCTGTGATTGCAATGCTAGTCCCTGGATCAATGCTAGCATCCACAGTTTAAGATGAAGTACACAGAAACAAAGGTCATTATTACATATCATTCCAGAGACAAACATAGTCTTTTACAACTCCATGGCCATAGGCCTAATACAAGAGTTCAAATATATAATAAGATAAATAAGTCTTCATCTTCATGTGCCATAGGAAAGCATGTTGAGTGTAGACTCATAACCCCTAATCATCATCAGAATAACCTGCAACATCACAAGTTACAGCCACAGTGGGTCAATACATTGGAATAGTATTGGCAAGTGATACCTTAGTAGAATATTTAGCAATCTAGATACTATATGCATTTTGGCTAAGTGTAGCTTAGGCTTGCTTGGTCAAAATAGGTTTTACCTATCAGTTGAAAACACTAAGTTTTTCTTTGACAAAACTTTCCCAAGGAACCACCAATAGACATTGGTGAACCTTTACCCTTGTTCAACCATAAGTTTTAACTTAGAAATTGGGATGAGGAGATTCTTGATAGCTTCCATGTCTTGATGCTCAAGTTGTCCAATACCAGGGACATGGCTAAGTACTTAGATTCTTCCATCTGCAGAGGTTGTGCACTTTCCCCACAAGACTTGATTTTCACCAAGACATGACCTTTCAGAAGCCTTCCCTTAGACCAAATGGACGCGTTCCAACCTATCACCCCACTACCATCAACTGTCCAAATGGCTAAGTTATTGCAACCTATGTGATCCAGGCAGAGCCCGTATTGCCATGTGGCTGCACTAGAAGCTTCTTAACATTTGGCATCTCAAATCCCTTTGTTCCTGGGTGGCTTTCCACAAGTGAGATACACAAGGTAAACCATAGAAATGGGCCTTGTGTAACCACTCAACACAAACCATTCTTTCCATTCCACCTAGGTGTTTCATTCACTTAGTTGTTTTATTAAGCAAAACACAAGTCCAAAGACTTAGAAATATTTTCACATTACATGAATATATAACCACCCTTGGTTGCTACTAGCTAGGCTAAGCATGGAAGTGATAAGCATCTTAACTTAGAAATTTCTAGCAATTCTACAACTACTAGGATTTCCCAAGCATAGCATATAGATCAAAATATTCATGCAAGTCCTATATAAAATATTTCTAGTGCATAATTGAAAAACATAGGAATAAAATCATGAAGCACCACTTGCCTTGGTAGTTTGGGGAGTAGCAACAATCTTCACAATCACAATCACTATTTGCACCAAAATCTACACATAAAATAATGGCACCAAAATAACATACAAATATATACAAACAAAAATATATGAATGCATGCAAATGCCATGTGATGATTTTTCTACACCAAACAAGACAAGTGAACAGTACTGAAACATAACAAGTCCAAGATATTCAAAATAAACCTTATTTGATCCTTAAAATATTTTTCAAATAATTTGTATAATCAAAATAAGCCTACACAAGTTTCTGCACAAACAACCATTTTTACAGAGGCAAAATATTAAACACATTGCATAAACATATATGATTTTCTCTCCTTATTCCAATGATATAAAATTTGCAAAATTCGAACGTGGGAATCAAAAGATATGAATTTTACATGTTTGAATCACTAATAGATCTAAATTCTGTTTTTAAAACAAAGAACTAGCCACGCGGCGCTCTCTGATTCGTCGGTACCGTTTCGCGTGGATCGACTAGCGTGGACCGCACGATCTAAATGAAATCTCACGGCCAGATCTGACCTGTACCCCTTCGTTAAGTGATTCTATCAGATTCGTTGGATCTAGATCTAATGGTCCTGGACCATGCGACCAAAGTTCGGCGGCGCTGGCGACGGCGAGTGGCAGCGGCGGCTCTGTCAGAGACGTTGCCGACGATCTAGGTCACGCGGGAGAGGAGGAGTTAGCTCACCGAGTTCGTCGTGCGTTGATGATGCTTAGGGTATGCTTGGTTGGCGAAGGGGCGCTTGAGGTCGACGGAGATTGCTCGCCGGAGTCGCTGCTGTCGTCGGGTGTGTGCTGCTGGAGATGGTGGCGACGCTACGGTTCACTCTAAGGCACGAGAGAGATGGCGTTAGATGCGTGTAGACGAGGCGAGTGTGTGAGTATGAACGAGAGAGGGAGGCGCGGTCAGTACAAACCAGGGGAGCTCGTCGGAGTTTGCGGCTGCATCGGGCACTTGCGGTCGTCGTCGTTGGCGAGGCTCCGGATAGTCCTAGCACGCACCAGTGTAGTCAGAAGATGCGCAAGGTTGCTGCGATCATGCTGGCAAGATTAGAAGGCAAGGGGTGATGAGTGCTCACCGGAATCGCACGCCGGAGTGGCTCGGTACCGCGGCGGTGCATGCGAGATTGTGGGCAGCCTGGTGGCGGAGTGGGGGTGCTAAGTGAGGGGAAATGGTCGCAGAGGGGTGGAGGTTAAATAGCCAGAGCAGGGGCGAGAATTACGCGCGGCATCAATGGGATTCAAGAGCATTTGCGTCGGGAGGAAATGGCCGCGGCGGCGCTGGTCGCAGGTGAGATTTGAGGATGATGGGGTGACCTGGTTGCGGGGCCCAATTGTCAGCGGGGGTGTGCGCGAGCGCGGTGAGAAAACAGAGGGAAAGGGAGGACCCGGGTGGGTTGATTTGCTTGTTGGGCTGGAATGGTGGCGCCAGGCCAGTTTGATTTCTGATTTCCTTTTCTTTTCTATAATGAATTTCAGGAATCTTTTTCAAATGAAATCAAGTGCATTTGAATTCCAAACTTTTTCTGGATTTTTGTAAAGTGTGAACCTCATAATAATGGACATAAAACCTTGTTGTCTCATTAGACTAGCTTGGTATTTTTGAAAAATCAAAATAAACAGTGCCTTAGCACATGATTTGAATAGGTTTTGAAAATGGTTTAAAACCATATTTGTTTTGTAAATTTTGTCTAAGCTTTAACACTCAAGCAATCCAACTTAAGAGCAAACAAAACTTGGTTTAAAACAATTATTCTCTCACTTGCGAGTGGCATTGGATCAATGCTTGTTTACATAAAATAACAAGCACCCAAATGCTTTTGTTTTGTAAATGGTTTTGAAATAGAACTCTAAATGATCATGAATGCATGAATGATGTGCAAAGCTTTGAAAACATGATTTTAGGGATGTTACACTCTGTCTCGTGATAGTTTACTTATCCGAGGTTTGATCGTCGGTATCTCTACATACCTAGTTCAACCTCGTTACCGATAAGTACTCTTTTCTAGTTCCCGTGATATGTGATCCCTTGTGATCTATTCACATGCTTGCAAGCTAACTGGATGACATTCCACCGAGAGGTCCCAGAGTATATCTATTTGTCATATGGATGGACAAATCCCACTCTTGATCCATGTGCCTCAACACATACTTTCCGAACACTCAATGCCACCTTTATAACCACCCAGTTACGGTGTGGTGTTTGATGTCATCAAAGCATCCTTCCGGTGATGGTGATTAGCATGACCTCATGGTCGAAGGAATTAGGTTACTATGTATCAGAAAGCTTATAGCAAATGAAAAATATTAAATGACTTGATATTTATGCTACACTTAACTATAGGAGTATGTCCATCACATCATTCTCCTAATGATATGACCCTGTTGTTAATAACATCTCTATGTTCATGATTAGGAAACCATGATCATATATTAACCAACAAGCTAGTTTAACAAGAGGCTTTACTATGGACTCTTTTATGTTTACAAATCACACAAGTATTAATGTTTCCGGTTAATACAATTATAGCATGGTATGTAAACATTTATCATAAGCATGAAGATATGATAATAACCTCTTTATTATTGCCTCATGGGCATATCTCCAACAGTCTCCCACTTGCACTAGAGACAATAATCTAGTTTCAAATCTTTGTGTATTTAACATCTATGGCTTTCCAGTGTTGTATTTACACGATTGCTAGTGATCAACTGATCTTCGGATCCGACTCTTTCAGGTTCATGTGTAATTGCATGTCTTTGCGTCTCTACGCATCACTCATTCTCTAATGAGATGGCTTTGTATAATTTTGTCCTTTGGTGAGACCTTTAGTTCCTTGGGGTTAAAACATGTTGACAATATTGTCGTACAATATATCTTCATAGTACTATCCTGCTATGAACTACACCTAGTTTGATAACAGACTACTTGACACAAATGCCCTCTTTTGCTGCTATAATAGCAGTCATATACTTAGCCTCTTATTGTAGTATCTGTCACAATGTCTTAACTTTGGAACTCATCCAAATCCATTATGGAACTTACTTTCCATTATATTGTGCCACCCTTAGTTTAGTTTGAGATAAACTTAATTTGTACTTTGTGACAAAACTAGTATCAATGTAGTACCTTTTACAATGAACTAACCATCTATTTGTCACTTCTACAAAATAATATATTCTTAGTTCTTCCAGGAGATCATAAGAATATCCTTACTATCGTCCAATGATCATCTTATGAATCATTCTGGTATATGCTCATAACATTTAGAGCATAGGACATATCTGGATTTGTACATATCACAGTATGATTGATATAAATACTCTTTGTGATTTCATACATCAAGTATCAATCTATACTTGAATCTTTGTTTCACTTACCAAGTGTCAATACACTTGAA
The DNA here is from genome assembly GCA_916181665.1 of Avena sativa. Taxonomy (NCBI): domain Eukaryota; kingdom Viridiplantae; phylum Streptophyta; class Magnoliopsida; order Poales; family Poaceae; genus Avena; species Avena sativa. The sequence goes on along the minus strand of OV702284.1, from coordinate 248,366,702 downwards.
TTTCGATTCAATCCTTTCTGTGTGGCAAGAACCTTTCTTGTCATTTCCTTATTGAACTCATTTAATATCTCATTTATGTACATTTGTCACAACCATATTAGTGTCTCAATCTATCTATATAGATATTGATGCCAAATATTCGGGTTTTGCCTAAGCCTTTCATCGAGATGAAATTCTTAACATGTGTTAATAAAAATATACATAATTTCCAATCAATGACATGTCTTCCACATAATGTATTAGAAACATTCTTAGCGCTCCCACTTAATTTCTTACAAATGCAAGCATCTTCATCGTCTCCGATGAAATTAAACTCTTTTAACAGTTTCATCATAGTGAATATTCCAACTTCGCGATGCTTACTTCAACCATTGAAGTTTGCATATGCTTTTAGCATCCTTTGAATTAACAAAACCCTTTGGACCGTGTCATGCACACGTCCTAGGTGACCATTCTATTAGAAGAACTTGTTTTGTTTATTCAACTACCACATAACAAAATTATATGTAGTGGTTGCTACATTAATTCGTTTTAGACTAAATATCGCTATGAAAGATCAAATCTTGTCATAGTCAACCTTTGAACATTGTTGTGAACTCTTTCCCAATATGTCAATTATTTCATAGATGTGAAACATCCATGTCTATTTCTTTATAGATCCAAACACGACTGTAAGGTCTTACACCTTTCCAGAGGGTCTTTCAAGTTCAAACTTGATTTCTCATGTATGGAACTATCACGGATTTTATGGCTTCAAGCCATTTGACGAAGTCAGGGCCCATCGTCGCTTATTTGCATGTAGTCGGTCCATCATTGTCAAACAACAAGATTTACTTTCAAATCCTAGTATTTGATTGTTTACCTGACCTACCAGGTTTAATAGGAACTTAGACCTCCGTGACCACAACCTTTGAGGCACGTGAGCCATGAGCATTGTTGCTGCCTCCGGAACACTTTTCGGCGCTGCGCAACTTTGCACATATAGCTAAGGTTCTCTTAACCTTATCAGAGTTCTATTGTCCTCCCAATTAACTTTTCATGGAAAATTCCTTTCTCAAAGAAACTTGACGTTCTAAGCGGCAAACATTTTTGTCTTTGGTGTTATGGAGGAATACTCAACGATTATTCGAAATAACATACAAAGGTATGTTCATCCGATTTTAGTTGCAAACATATTTTTTATGCATAGCATACCAATGTTTAAGAAAGGACAACTTGGGTTTTATCCCAAACCATAACTTTATATGGTGTCATTTCAACGGATTATGATGGATCTCTTTTCAGTGGCAAAAACGATAGTCTCTAAAGCTTTTAATTTTTAAAATATAATGGCAGTTTTTATGAATTACACCTTTGATCTTACCAATGTTTTATTGCATATCACGATTATTCCATACTCATATGGTCTTTCGTGAAACGCAAATTCATGGAATGATTCCTCAAATCTTTAGGTGTTATGCTAAACTTGTAACTCAAATATCTTCATTTATGATCTTACCATAAACTATTTATATTCTTGTTACAATGATTTTCCACTTCATCTTGAAAATTTTCGAACATTTTCAAATGTTTCACACTTCATCCTTATTAAGTAAATATTCATATATTCACTCAAATTTTCGGAGAAAGCATATGAAGTTGAAATCCATCGCTCTTGACTACATGTAATGGACTTCATACATCAATATGTACAAGTTCCAATAAGCTAATCATCTGTTCCCTTTGGCCTATGAACGAAGTATTAATTATCTCTAGGAAAGTTTCACAAGCGTCATTTGTTCAAAAATCAAAAGACTCCAAAATTCCATCCACATGGAGTTTCTTCATGTTTTCTTTCCAATATAATTTAAACAGCGATGTCACTTCCTAAGTGATCTTTCAATCAATTTGTCTTTCGACATTTTTAGCACTAGTTTTATGGATGTGATTTATCCAATGAAATTTGTAAATCATCCATCTTTTATGGATTACGGCAATTATTTGAACAATGCTTTTGTTCTCATAATTCCTCATAAAACAAATCTTGAAGGCAAACTTTTATGTCAATGAGAAACACATCCATACTTTATTTGTTCTCGATGAACATCATCACATATTCTCTTGCTAGTTACCTAGGCCATTGTTTCATGAATTGTGTTATTTCGTATGACGATTCACACCAACAAATTCAGTATCCAATACTTAAGAACTACATTGTTTTAACAAGCAAAGAACACAACATAACATGTATATCCTAAGCTGAACAATTCTAGTCTTTTCTTTTCCGCCAAATATTTCTTAGATTTCTCTTTTATTATTTCTTTATCCTTTCAAAAGAATCTATCAACATCAACAGTGGCGCCATACTTATGACACATAGTCTAAAACATGTATAGTTAAATACCAATGTCTTTGGACTTGCACTTTGAAGTATATCACCATCATCAAATGTTTGGTGTCCTTTCAAATTCCATTCTTTAGTAATATTTTAGTGTAGTAAACATTTTACCTACATGGAATATTCATCCTTATCATGAAACTATTCATGATCAAGCTAATTCAGCTTATAAGGGTGAATTGCGAGTATAATGTTGCTCTCCAAAACCTTTTGTAGGATTAAGACGACCAGCGTCTCCAACCTTTTGCAATTTTTCATCAAATATGAGAACATGACTTTTGCCATATTATACTCTATCATGTTGCAACCAAAACTTTATTTCAGATATCACAATATCTTCCACACATGATGGTTTCTGAAACAATTCTTTCAGCTCCCCGATAACCTTGATATTAAAACAATCTTTTGAATATCAAGAATCATGGAGACAAACATGATATTTATATACTAATACTGGAATTGTTACTCTTGATTTAATACCAACTATTAAACTTCATGAAGTAACCGGAACTTACTGAAAGATTGCAATAGGACTTTTAAAATTTAGATTAACACTTCAAAACAATATGATACCAGTTCGTAAAGTAATTAACCAGAATTCTATAGTTCTATTATCTCAATTATAACTAAGCGCAAGGTGGTAAACGGATGCCAATGACTACAACAACTATGAAAATTCACTTTGATCTAATTTATGATAAATAGTGTTCAACCTTTAATCATATTGTTGTTGAACTATCACTCAAAACAATATCCCTCACATTGTTTTAGTGATTACATGAACCAAATCCACTATACCAAGTCCGATCATCACGTGACATGATGTAGTTTCAAAGGCGAACAATCATCATGTTCATCGTATCATCTATACAACTCATTCTTTACCTTTCAGTATTTCGTGTTCCAAGACCATGGTTGTATATGCTAGGCTCGTCAAGATCAAACCTTAGCTTCCGCATGAGCAAATTTGGCTTGCTCCCTTTGTATACACTCGCAGAATCTAACACACCCGATCATCACGTGGTTCTTAGAAACAACGAGCTTTGGCATCGATGCCTACTAAGGACGAACACTCTATAACTTGATATTTTGTGATAGGGGTCATCTTATAATGCTACCGTTGCGAACTAAGCAATACAAGATGCATAAAAGGATTAACATCACATGCAATTCATAATATGTGATATGATATGGCCTTTCTTCTTGTGCTTACGATCTCCATCTTCAAGCACGAACATGATCTCCATTATCACCGGTATGGCATCAAGGTCAATGGCGTCGCTCCATGGTTGTCGTCCACCAGCATCAACTATTACAACTACTTTGAGTAATAGACACGCAGGTCTTAACGAAATTAAAAGAAAACCATAAGGCTCCTGCCGGTTGCCGACTTACAATAAGGAACATTGCATACATCATATATAATCACAATCATGGCCATATCACAGCACAGCACACCCCTGCAAAACAAAGTTAGACGCCTCTAATTTTCTTTGCATGTTTTACGTGGTTTGGGGCTTTCAATAAGTGTCGTTTTAACTTACGAACAAGAACCACAACGTTGATACTAGTATTGTCAATTACCCGTTGTAAATTGAATCTTCACTATGTTGGGACAAACAGAAACCCGCAAAGCCACTTCTGCAATACAAGTTGCATGTCAAGCATGGATCAAGTCTCATGAACGATGTCATGTAAGGTTAGCCCGGGCCGCTTCATCCCACCATCCAGCAAGATGCAAAGTACACAAGAAGCAATCAACAAAAAAAGCATCAACGCCCACAATGACCATTGTGTTCTACTCGTGCAACAGATCTACATATAGACACGACTCTAATACCACTGTAGGTGTTCGTAGCATAGAAAACCAAAAAAATCTACCGCATGCATACAAACAAGCCAAGATCTATCTACTAGATTGAAGCAACGAGTCGATTAGAGTACTCACCCTCGAAGATTCCAAAGTAGATAACGAGAGCAGATTCTCGTGGGTGATGTAGTCGTACACTTGCTGATCTCAAGATCGCGTAGATGATCCTTCCGGCGCTGCGTTTCGGTAGTGCTTCCACAGTCGGTCACACGTTCGGTACTCGATGAAGACCTTCCTCTCCCTTGTTCCAGCAGGCAGCGGAGGTTGTAGTTCTCCCCTCGCGATTCCGGCAGCACGACGGCGTGGTGTCGGAAGTAGAGGAAAGATCCCGCAGGGCTTCGCCTAAGCCAGTGCGAGTTATGGTGTATCTAGGGTTTCCGGCGATCTAGGTTTAGAAGTCTGGAGAGGAGGAGGAGGTGTCGGCGGCGGCTAGGGCGACGACGACGGGCCGGCGGTGGCGTGGCGGCGCTGGGCGGCGGCTGGCGACGGTGCACGGGTCAGGAGGGCTGGTGTTGTGTGCTTTGGGGTAGCCCTCCCCCTCTATTTATGAGAGGGAGGGCAGCTTGGGAGAGGGGAGTTTGAATCCATACCCAAATCCAAGTTGGATATAAGGAAGGAGTCTTTCCTTCTATCACTAGGAAACTATTGTTCCAGTTTGACTTTTCAAACCTCCCTTTTAACTTTCAATTTAGAGCTTTATTTCTCTCTCGTAAATTCCCAACCAAAGTGACCTAGTACATGATCCAATCATTCCGCTTAACTATGACACATTCATGGACCATTCCCCTTCTGGTTCGGTGAACCTTCTAGACCCTTCTAGAACCTCTCCGATGAAAACATCACAATCGTTCCCGAACTCCGGAATCGGACTTTCCTTATATGAATCTTATTCTCCGGACCATTCTGGATCTCCTCGTGATATCCCGGATCCCATCCGAGACTCCGAACAACATTCGGTTTCCCTACTTACATTCTATATCTACTAAACAATATCGAATCCTTAAGTGTGTCTCCCTATGGTTCGTGAATTATGCAGACATGACCGAGACACTTCTCTGATCAATAACCAATAGAGGAATCTGGAAATTCATATGGCTCCCACATATTTCTACAATTACTTTGCGATCGAATGAACCACTTACATACGATACCAATTTCTCTTTGTCTCGCGATAGTTTACTTATCCGAGGTTTGATCGTCGGTATCTCTACATACCTAGTTCAACCTCGTTACCGATAAGTACTCTTTTCTCGTTCCCGTGATATGTGATCCCTTGTGAGCCAGTCACATGCTTGCAAGCTAATTGGATGACATTCCACCGAGAGGGCCCAGAGTATATATATCCGTCATATGGATGGACAAATCCCACTCTTGATCCATGTGCCTCAACACATACTTTCCGAACACTCAATGCCACCTTTATAACCACCCAGTTATGGTGTGGTGTTTGATGTCATCAAAGCATCCTTCCGGTGATGGTGATTATCATGATCTCATGGTCGAAGGAATTAGGTTACTATGTATCAGAAAGCTTATAGCAAATGAACTATATTAAATGACTTGATCTTTATGCTACGCTTAACTATAGGAGTATGTCCATCACATCATTCTCCTAATGATATGACCCTGTTGTTAATAAAATCTCTATGTTCATGATCAGGAAACCATGATCATATATTAACCAACAAGCTAGTTTAATAAGAGGCTTTACTAGGGACTCTTTTATGTTTACAAATCACATAAGTATTAATGTTTCCGGTTAATACAATTATAGCATGGTATGTAAACATTTATCATCAGCATGAAGATATGATAATAACCTGTTTATTATTGCCTCTTGGGCATATCTCCAACAGCGCGGGGCAGGACCCACCCGCGCCTAGGGGGGTCTAGCCACCCTGGTTCGCATCTCCGTCTCGTCTTCTGGATTCGTGTCCCTCACGGTAAAATATTGACTTTGGCTTTTGTCCCGTCCAATTTCGAGAATATTGATTTTCTGCCTTTCTAGAACCAAAAACTGAAGAAAACAGGCAACTGGCATTGTGGCAACTTGTTAATAGGTTAGTTCCAGAAACGATATAAAAAACACCTTAAAGTGTAGACAAAGCAAAGCAAAGTAGATACTAAACAAGCATGGAGCATAAAAAATTATAGATACGTTTCTGACGTATCATGCTGCTGAAGTCCTTCGAAGACGCAGGGATTCTCCGCACCGGGAGATGGCGAATCCCCGCATCTGCTTCACTAGCCACCTCGAGAGGGGGCTCGGCTTCCCCACCTCGCTCTTCTTCCGCTACTTCTGTGCGTATTACGGCATCCAGCCGTCGAATCTGGGGCCGCATAGCATCGAGCAGATCGCCATTTTCGTGGCGTTCTACGAATTTTATCTGGGCTGTCGCCCATACTTTCCCCTGTGGCAGGAGTTGTTCCACGGGCGGATCAGATGTGAAGGGGCAGGCGACCTGATGCTGGCAGCGGCGGCCTTACCTTTCAATTGAAGTCTAAGGCCTCCTTCCTCGACCACATGCTGCCGAAGAAGGAGGCGAACGAGTGGAAAAAGCACATGTTTTACGTCAGCGAGTCCACTCCAGATGGAGGGGTGTCACTCCCGATGTACTCCGCCGAGCGACCCGAGCCACGCCGGCTCCAAGTCATCAAACTTCCGCATGACCAGCGGATGGTGATCGACGAGATGCTGACAACGATTTGTCAGCTGAAGAAAGACGGGATCGAGACCATCAACTTATGCAATTGCTGCCTCGGGCGGCGGCTGGTGACTCTAGCCAGCCGTTCCCACTGGATGTATGATTACACAGGTAAGGACGACGGGACCAAGGCCTGCACCACCGAGTGGAAGGACGACGATTACGCCCTCGCGCTGAAGAAGATCACTGACGCGAATACCGTGACCCGAAGGCCGGGATCGCCCCATACACCATGAAGCGCAAGGCTCCACCGGTAAGTCTGTGTTTCCTTGTCTATTTCGCAGTCGCAGGAATGCAGTCGCGGTTTATTAACCATGTATTGTTTGTTCAGCTATTCCAAGTGGTGGAAGGTTAGCCCCCTCCCGCCAATGACGAAAGCTTGTATGAGGCCGCCGAGGACGAGAGCAAGTCCTCCTCAGACAAGGAGAATGACGGAGACGATGATGACGACGAGGCCATGGAGGTCGCCGCAACTGCGGTTCAGAAAACTCGCGGGCAACGGTAGCGCGAGCTCGAGGCCAACAAGAGCCTCGAGGGTCACGATGGGGAGAAGACGAAGCCCCGAACATAGTTCATGGCGTGTGGCTACGCCATCGAAAAAGAAGTCGCCGAAGAAGAAGAAGGAGGTGCCTAGGGTAGTGTCTCCGCCTCGGTCAGCGACTAGCTCACAAGCGACTAGCGCAGCTGACGAAGCCGGTGTTGGAGCATCGGCGAAGGCGTATGAGGCGGCCAGCGCAGCCGTGGTGGAGGACAAAGTGCCGCTGGCGTCGCTTCCACCACCGTTCTCGGCAGTCATGGGCCTCGGGGATGCTTCGGCCGTAGAGGCGTCTCCATAGAGGGAGGCACCCGTGTCGACCAGAGGGGAACTTCCCGCTGTTGCGGCCTCGTCAACGAAGAAGGCTTCCGTGTCGTGGGCTCCGACCCTGTTTGAGACGGGCATCAATCGAAAGATGGGCCCGGAACTAGAGAAGCCGGCGCACATTTGCATCGGCCCGTGCTACATCCCAGTCGCCAGGTAAATGTCTTAGTGTGTCGACTTGAATCACTATTTTGTAGTCGTTGAATGATTTGTTGACCATTTCTTTTTGCAGGACTAGTGTGAAGAAGATCATTCACCCCTCGGTGGCCAAAGTTCTAGTAGACGCCACGGGGGCGGAGGCTGATCCCTCGAAGAAGAGGAAGGCCGACGACGCGAAGGCGCCCGCTAAGGGCGAAGAAGATTAAGGGCGACGAGGTCGTCATAATTTCAAACGAGCTAGTCGACGCCCCAAGTGGGGCTCCGATCGGAGTGGATGTGACCGTGAAGGCCGTCGTGGACGTGGGGTTGCAGCAGGTAGAATCAGCGACGCTGGTCAGGGCATCAGGCCCCTCAACGAGTGCTGCGGGAGCAGCGGTGGCGACCTTCCCTCGCTTCATGGCGAGGGCCTCCACCACGAGTGTCTTGGTGCAGTCGGCCCAAGTTCTCGAAGCTTTGGGCTCGAAAGTTGAGCAACTCCATGGGCACATGACTCTTGTGCTGTCGTCAGTGGACGCGGCCGAGCTGCACATCATGCTGGGTGCGGCTATTCAGGTATGTCCAGTCCCCGAGGATCTGGTCGCTGAATTTCAGCGGGCAGATTCTTATTACTTTTTGCTATCCAGTCCCCGAGTGGCTAGTCGCTGAATTTCAGTGACTAGGCACTTAGTAATTTTCTTCGATGTCCAGTCCCCGAGTGGCTAGTCGCTGAATTTCAGCGGCTAGGCGCTTAGGAATTTCTTTGATGTCCAGTCCCCGAGTGGCTAGTCACCGAATTTCAATGGCTAGGCACTTAGGAATTTCTTTGGTGCTTGCTTATGTTAATTGTGTCTGTGCAGGGCCTCTAGCTGTTGGAGATATGCCCTAGAGGCAATAATAAATATAGTTATTATTATATCTTTGTGTTTATGATGAATGTTTATATTCATGCTATAATAGTATTAACAAGGAAACATTAATACTTGTGTGAATTGTAAACTTAAATTGAAGTCCCTAGTATAGCCTCTATACTTCACTAGCTTGTTGGTTGATTAAATGATTGTGGTTTCCATATCATGAACATTGAGATGTTATCAACAACAAGATCATATCGTTAGGAGAATGATATGGTGGACATACTCCTATTGATAAGCGTAGCATAAAGATCAAGTCATTTCAATAGTTCAATTGCTATATGCTTTCTGATACATAGTAACCTAATTCCTTCGACCATGAGATCATGCATATCACCTTTACCGGATGGATGCTTTGATGACATCAAACACCACACCGTAACTGGGTGGCTATAAAGGTGGCATTAAGTGTTCGGAAAGTATTGGTTGAAACACATGGATCAAGAGTGGGATTTGTCCATCCACATGACGGATAGATATACTCTGGGCCCTCTCGGTGGAATGTCATCCAATTGGCTTGCAAGCATGTGACTTGGTCACAAGGGATCACATATCACGGGAACGAGAAAAGAGTACTTATCGGTAACGAGGTTGAACTAGGTATGCAGAGATACCGACGATCATAACCTCGGATAAGTAAACTATCGTGAGACAAAGGGAAATTGGTATCGTATGTAAGTGGTTCATTCGATCGCAAAGTAATCGTAGAAATATGTGGGAGCCATATGAATTTCCAGATTCCTCTATTGGTTATTGTTCAGAGAAGTGTCTCGATCATGTCCGCATAATTCACGAACCGTAGGGAGACACACTTAAGGATTCGACGTTGTTTTGAGTAGTTATGGTATTATGAGAAAGAAACCGAATGTTGTTCGGAGTCTCGGATGGGATCCGGGATATCACGAGGTGATCCGGAATGGTCCGGAGAATAAGATTCATATAAGGAAAGTCCCGTTTCGGAGTTCGGGAATAATTCTGGTGTTTTCATCGGGAATGTTCTAGAAGGTTCCGGATTGTCCGGCACTCCGGGGGGGAAGGGTACATGAGTGTGTCATTGAATGATTGCATCATGTACTAAGTGTTCTTGCTGTTCCAAAAACATGAAAGTCAAATTGCCAGTTTGAAAGTCAAACGGCTAAAACAGGAAACTGTGGGAAACAGGAAACTGTGGGAAACAAGCAAGAGGAGTTGGAACCAACTTGGAGGAGGAGTCCCACTCCTCCAAGCCGGCGCCCAGCCCAAGGCCGACTTGGGGAGGGACTCCCCTCCCCTGGCCGCGCCTCCCCACCCATAAAAGGAGGGGCAGGGCTCCCCTCCTAGAACACACAAGTTCCTATCTTCTACCTCCGGTTTAGAGCCGTTTTGGTTTAGAGCTTCTAATTGCTTTAGCCAGCGGTTTAGAGCCTTCTAATTGGTTTAGAGCCTTCTAATTGGTGTGTCTAATTACTAGACCACTAATAGCCTCTCTCATAAGCTCCACCATACTCGCACCGGCTTAAGGCGAAGCCCTGCGGGATTTCCCCTCTACTTCCGGTACCACGCCGTTGTGCTGCCGGAATCGCGAGGAGAGTGCTACAACCTCCGCTGCCTGCTGGAACAAGGGAGAGGAAGGTCTTCGTCGAGTACCGAACGTGTGACCGACTACGGGAGCGCTGCTGGTACGTGGCGCCGGAAGGATCGTCTACACGATCTTGAGATCGGAAAGAGTACGACTACATCACCCACGAGAATCCGCTCTCGTTAAACGCTTTGGAATCTTCGAGGGTAAGTTATACCATCGACTCATTGCTACAATCTAGTAGATAGATCTTGGCTTGTTTGTTTGTATGCGATAGAAAATTTTTGTTTTCCATGCTACGAACCCCTACAGTGGTATCAGAGCCGTGTCTATATGTAGATCTGTTGCACGAGTAGAACACAATGGTCATTGTGGGCGTTGATGCTTTTATTGTAGATTGATTTTTGTGTACTTTGCATCTTGCGGTATGTTGGGATGAAGCGGCCCGGGCTAACCTTACATGACATCGTTCATGAGACTTGCTCCACGCTTGACATGCAACTTGTATTGCATAAGTGGCTTTGCGGGTGCCTGTTTCTCCTAGCATAGTTAAGATCCAATTTACAACGGGTAATCAACAATGCTAGTATCAATGTTGTGGTTCTTGTTCGTAAGTTAGAACGACACTTATTGAAAGCCCCAAACCACGTAAAATATGCAAAGAAAGTAGAAGCGTCTAACTTTGTTTTGCAGGGGTGTGCAGTGATGTGATATGGCCATGATTGTGATTATATTTGATGTATGCAATGTTCCTTATTGTAAGTTGGCAACCGGCAGGAGCCATATGGTTGTCTTTAATTTATGTTAAGACCCGCGTGTCTATTCAAAGTAGTTGTAATAGTTGAAGCCGGTGGACGACAACCATGGTGAAGCGTCATTGACCTTGATGCAATGCCGGTGATGATGGAGATCATGTTCGTGTTTGAAGATGGAGATTGGAAGCACAAAGAAGAAAGGCCATATCATATCACAAATTATGAATTGCATGTGATGTTAATCCTTTATGCATCTTGTATTGCTTAGTAGACGACGGTAGCATTATAAGATGATCCCTCATGCACATGAATTTCAAATCATAAAGTGTTCGCCCTTAGTTAGCACCGTTGCTAAAGCTTGTTGTTTCGAAGCACCACGTGATGATCGGGTGTGTTAGATTCCGCAGGTGTAGTAAGCAAGCCAGATTTGCTTATGCGGTGGCTAAGGTTTGATCTTGACGAGCCTAGCATGTACAGACATGGTCTCAGGAACACGGATTACCGAAAGGTAAAGCATGAATCATATAGTAGATATGATGAACATGATGATTGTTCGCCATTGAAACTATATCAATTCTCGTGATGATCGGTGTTGATGTAGTGGATTTGGTTCGTGTGATCACTAAAACAATGTGAGGGATGTTGTTTTGAGTGGGAGTTCACCTAGTTTAATTTCATTAATTAATTTGAACTCAATTTGTCATAAACTTAGTCTAAACTATTGCAAATATGTTGTAGATCAATGGCAGCCCCTACCATCAATTTTAATGCGTTCCTAGAGAAAGAAAAGTTGAAAAACAATGGAAGCAACTTCGCGGATTGGTTCCGCAATTTGAGGATTGTCCTCACAGCTGGTAATTTGACCTATGTGCTGGATGCACCGCTGGGTGACCCACCTGCAGCTGATTCTCCCGATGAAGTAAAGAATGTTTACCTCGCTCGGAAGAATCAGTACTCCATAGTTCAGTGTGCTATCTTGTATGGTTTAGAATCGGAGCTTCAGAAAAGGTTTGAAGAGTCAGACCCATATGATATTGTCGAGGATCTCAAATTGATTTTTGAGACTCATGCGGCAATTGAAAGTTATGAAGCTTCTGAAAAGTTCTTTAACTGCAAGATGGAAGAGGGCAGCTCCGTCAGTGAGCATGTGCTTAAGATGTCTGGGCACGCAAACAAACTTCAAAGCTTGGGTATAGTGATTCCTAATGCTTTGGGGGTTTACCGCGTCCTCCAGTCATTGCCACCAAGTTACAGGAACTTTGTGATGAACTACAACATGCAGAACATGAACAAAGAGTTGCCAGAACTATTTGCTATGTTAAAATCTGCAGAAGTGGAGATCAAGAAAGAGCACCAAGTGTTGATGGTCAATAAGACCACCAAATTCAAGAAGGGCAAGTCTAAGCAAAAGGGACACTTCAAGAAGGGTGGTAAGAAAGTTACCACGCCGACGAAGAAAACCAAGGCTGGACCAAAGCCTAAAACTGAGTGCTTTTACTGCAAGGGAGTAGGTCACTGGAAGCGGAATTGCCCAAAGTACTTGGCGGATTTGAAGAACGGCAACATCAAGAAGAAAGGTATATCTGATATACATGTTATTGATGTGTATCTCACTAGTATTCGTAGTAGTGCCTGGGTATTTGATACTGGTTCGGTTGCTCATATTTGTAACTCGAAACAGGTGCTGCAGAATAAACGGAAGCTAGCGAAGAACGAGGTGACGATGCGCGTGGGAAACGGATCAAAGGTTGATGTGATCGCGGTCGGCACGCTAACTCTTCATCTACCATCGGGATTAGTTTTATACTTAAATAATTGTTATTTGGTGCCTGCGTTGAGCATGAACATTATATCGGGATCTTGTTTATTGCGAGACGGTTACTTGTTTAAATATGAGAATAATGGTTGTTCTATTTATATGAGTAATATGTTTTATGCACATGCACCTTTGATAGATGGTCTATTCTTATTGAATCTCGATAGTGGAAATACACATATCAACAACATTGAGGCTAAACGTTTGAAATCAAGCGATAATTCGACCTATATGTGGCACTGTCGTCTTGGTCACATCGGAGTGAAACGTATGAAGAAACTCCATTCCGATGGACTTCTTGAATCACTTGATTTTGAATCACTTGAAAGATGCGAAGCATGTCTGATGGGTAAAATGACTAAGACTCCATTTTCTGGTATGATGGAGCGAGCTACGGACTTATTGGAATACATACATACCGATGTGTGTGGTCCAATGAGTGTAGCATCGCGCGGTGGTTATCGTTATGTTCTTACCTTCACGGATGACTTGAGTAGATATGGTTATATCTATTTCATGAAACATAAGTCCGAAACTTTCGAGAAGTTTAAGGAGTTTCAAAGTGAGGTAGAGAATCAACGTAACAAGAAGATTAAATTTCTACGTTCTGATCGTGGAGGTGAGTATCTAAGTTACGAGTTTGGCGAGCATTTGAAGAAATGCGGAATACTTTCACAATTGACACCGCCGGGAACACCACAGCGTAATGGTGTGTCCGAACGTCGTAATCGAACTCTCTTAGATATGGTTCATTCTATGATGTCACTTACAGATTTACCGCTATCATTTTGGGGTTATGCATTAGAAACAGCCGCATTCACTTTAAATAGGGCACCGTCTAAATCCGTTGAAACGACACCGTATGAATTATGGTTTGGGAAGAAACCTAAATTGTCGTTCCTTAAAGTTTGGGGATGCGAAGCCTATGTAAAGAAGTTACAGCCGGACAAGCTTGAACCCAAAGCGGAAAAATGCGTCTTCATAGGATACCCGAAGGAAACTATTGGGTATACCTTCTATCATAGATCCGAAGGCAAAACATTCGTTGCCAAGAATGGATCCTTTCTAGAGAAGGAATTTCTCTCGAAAGAAGTGACTGGAAGGAAAGTAGAACTCGACGAGGTTGTCGAACCTTCTCTCGAAATTGCGAGTAGCGCAGCACCGGAAGAAGTTCCTGTGGTGCCTGCACCAATAAGAGAGGAAGCTAATGATGGTGATCATGAAACTTCGGTTGAAGTTACTACAGAGCCTCGGAGGTCAACGAGAACTCGTACCACTCCAGATTGGTATGATTCCGTTATGAATGTCATGGTGGTGGACAACACCGATGACCCCGAGACATATGAGGAAGCGATGATGAGCCCAGATTCCAATAAATGGCAAGAAGCCATGAAATCCGAGATTGGATCCATGTACGAAAACCAAGTATGGACTTTGGTGGACTTACCAGATGGCCGGAAGGCTGTCGAGAACAAATGGATTTTCAAGAAGAAAACAGATGCTGATGGTAATGTTACTGTCTATAAAGCTCGACTTGTCGCAAAAGGGTTTCGACAAATTCAAGGAGTTGACTACGATGAGACTTTCTCACCGGTAGCGAAGCTAAAGTCTGTGAGGATTATGTTAGCAATCGCTGCATATTATGATTATGAGATATGGCAGATGGATGTCAAAACAGCATTCCTCAATGGAGACATTGATGAAGAGTTGTATATGATGCAACCCAAAGGTTTTGTCGATCCTAAAGATGCTAACAAGGTATGCAAACTTCAACGGTCCATCTATGGATTGAAGCAGGCATCCCGAAGTTGGAATCAACGTTTTGATAAGGTAATCAAAAGTTTTGGTTTTATACAAACTTATGGAGAAGCTTGTATTTACAAGAAAGTGAGTGGGAGCTCTGTAGCATTCTTAATACTGTATGTGGATGACATATTGTTGATTGGGAATGATGTAGACCTTCTTAATAGTGTCAAGGAATATTTGAATAATAGTTTTTCAATGAAGGATCTTGGCGAAGCAGCTTACATATTAGGCATAAAGATTTATAGAGATAGATCGAAACGCCAAATATCATTGTCACAGAGTACATATTTGGACAAAGTTCTAAAGAAGTTTGGAATGGAAGAAAGCAAGAAAGGGTTCTTGCCCATGTTGCCCAATACGACCTTGAGTAAAACTCAAAGTCCAACATCGGAAGAAGATAGAGAAAGGATGAGTAAGACTCCCAATGCCTCAGCCATAGGATCTCTAATGTATGCCATGCTATGTACTAGACCCGACATTGCATATGCTGTTAGTTTAACTAGCAGATATCAAAGTGATCCAGGAGTGGATCATTGGACAGCGGTCAAAAACATCCTTAAGTACTTGAGAAGAACTAAGGATATGGTTCTTTCTTATGGAGGTGATGAACAACTCGTTGTTAATGGTTACACCGATGCTAGTTGGAACACCGATCCAGATGATTCTAAATCACAATCTGGGTACGTATTTATTTTGAATGGTGCAGCAGTTAGCTGGAGGAGTGCAAAGCAAAGCGTTGTGGTGAGATCTTCAACTGAATCGGAATACATGGCTGCTTCAGAGGCTTCACAAGAAGCGATATGGATGAAAGAGTTCATTACAGAGCTGGGTGTGGTTCCAAGTGCGCTGGACCCAATGTCTATCTACTGTGATAACATGGGCGCCATAGCCAATGCGCAAGAACCAAGGTCACACAAGAAGCTGAAGCATATCAAGCTGCGTTTTCACGCTATTCGAGAACATATCTAGGATGGGGATATAAAGATTTGCAAAGTACACACAGATCTGAATGTGGCGGATCCGTTGACTAAACCTCTCCCGAGGGCAAAACATGACCAACACCAAACTGCCATGGGTGTTCGGTATATTACCATGTAATCTAGATTAGATGACTCTAGTGCAAGTGGGAGACTGTTGGAGATATGCCCTAGAGGCAATAATAAATATAGTTATTATTATATCTTTGTGTTTATGATGAATGTTTATATTCATGCTATAATAGTATTAACAAGGAAACATTAATACTTGTGTGAATTGTAAACTTAAATTGAAGTCCCTAGTATAGCCTCTATACTTCACTAGCTTGTTGGTTGATTAAATGATTGTGGTTTCCATATCATGAACATTGAGATGTTATCAACAACAAGATCATATCGTTAGGAGAATGATATGGTGGACATACTCCTATTGATAAGCGTAGCATAAAGATCAAGTCATTTCAATAGTTCAATTGCTATATGCTTTCTGATACATAGTAACCTAATTCCTTCGACCATGAGATCATGCATATCACCTTTACCGGATGGATGCTTTGATGACATCAAACACCACACCGTAACTGGGTGGCTATAAAGGTGGCATTAAGTGTTCGGAAAGTATTGGTTGAAACACATGGATCAAGAGTGGGATTTGTCCATCCACATGACGGATAGATATACTCTGGGCCCTCTCGGTGGAATGTCATCCAATTGGCTTGCAAGCATGTGACTTGGTCACAAGGGATCACATATCACGGGAACGAGAAAAGAGTACTTATCGGTAACGAGGTTGAACTAGGTATGCAGAGATACCGACGATCATAACCTCGGATAAGTAAACTATCGTGAGACAAAGGGAAATTGGTATCGTATGTAAGTGGTTCATTCGATCGCAAAGTAATCGTAGAAATATGTGGGAGCCATATGAATTTCCAGATTCCTCTATTGGTTATTGTTCAGAGAAGTGTCTCGATCATGTCCGCATAATTCACGAACCGTAGGGAGACACACTTAAGGATTCGACGTTGTTTTGAGTAGTTATGGTATTATGAGAAAGAAACTGAATGTTGTTCGGAGTCTCGGATGGGATCCGGGATATCACGAGGTGATCCGGAATGGTCCGGAGAATAAGATTCATATAAGGAAAGTCCCGTTTCGGAGTTCGGGAATAATTCCGGTGTTTTCATCGGGAATGTTCTAGAAGGTTCCGGATTGTCCGGCACTCCGGGGGGGAGGGTACATGAGTGTGTCATTGAATGATTGCATCATGTACTAAGTGTTCTTGCTGTTCCAAAAACATGAAAGTCAAATTGCCAGTTTGAAAGTCAAACGGCTAAAACAGGAAACTGTGGGAAACAGGAAACTGTGGGAAACAAGCAAGAGGAGTTGGAACCAACTTGGAGGAGGAGTCCCACTCCTCCAAGCCGGCGCCCAGCCCAAGGCCGACTTGGGGAGGGACTCCCCTCCCCTGGCCGCGCCTCCCCACCCATAAAAGGAGGGGCAGGGCTCCCCTCCTAGAACACACAAGTTCCTATCTTCTACCTCCGGTTTAGAGCCGTTTTGGTTTAGAGCTTCTAATTGCTTTAGCCAGCGGTTTAGAGCCTTCTAATTGGTTTAGAGCCTTCTAATTGGTGTGTCTAATTACTAGACCACTAATATCCTCTCTCATAAGCTCCACCATACTCGCACCGGCTTAAGGCGAAGCCCTGCGGGATTTCCCCTCTACTTCCGGTACCACGCCGTTGTGCTGCCGGAATCGCGAGGAGAGTGCTACAACCTCCGCTGCCTGCTGGAACAAGGGAGAGGAAGGTCTTCGTCGAGTACCGAACGTGTGACCGACTACGGGAGCGCTGCCGGTACGTGGCGCCAGAAGGATCGTCTACACGATCTTGAGATCGGAAAGAGTACGACTACATCACCCACGAGAATCCGCTCTCGTTAAACGCTTTGGAATCTTCGAGGGTAAGTTATACCATCGACTCGTTGCTACAATCTAGTAGATAGATCTTGGCTTGTTTGTTTGTATGCGATAGAAATTTTTTGTTTTCCATGCTACGAACCCCTACACTAGCGTGAGTTGGCAGAGCGACTGGCCGCTAGGGAGCGTCTGGAGCACGACCTCCACTCCGTTCAGGAAGTGAACAAGCAGCTGGAGACAACCACGGGTGGGTTTTTGAAATGCCCTCTCCCTTGTTTTCTTGTTTCTGGTTGCGATCTCACCCTTGTGTTGCTGCAGTGGATCATTCAGCCGTGATTACTAAGGCTCGCGAGGGTTTGGTGCCCGTCAACAAGTTGACGGCTGCCAAGTCATCATTGACCGTCGCAGAGAAGCGTGTGGTCGAGCTGGAGCGAGATCTCAAGGCCGCGAAGGAGGAGGCGAGCTCGGCGGAGGAGAGGGCTAAGGTGGTTGTCGCTACCACAGTTGAGGAGCGGAAGTTGTTTGATGCTCTCGTCGCGGGGCTGCAGACCGACTTGTCGGGTATTCAAGATTTCATCACGGGGCGCTGTCATCCCCTGATTGGTGAGTTCCTTCGTCTTGTGTTTGTTTGTATCAGCGAGTCCCCGAGCGTGCGGGTCGTCGTTGTCATTGTGTCCCGAGGGGGTGGGCTTGAATTGTGCGTCCTTCTGACCCTAAGTTACTTGTTCTTTTGTAGGAAAGATTCTTGATGACGAGCCTGAGGCGCAATCTTATGACACGAGGCAGTGAGTCATGATGCTGGTGGATTCTGCCGCCCTTTCAGCAACCTGCATTCGCGCGTACCTCCAGGAGATATCGCCGACGGATGTGATTCTTAGCGAACTCACGGAGGTGTGGCGCTACTAGGAGAGGGCTCCAGCGGTGGTGGAGTACATGTCGAGGTCGGCCTTTCGCCGCGGATCCGTGATTGTGCTAAGCCTTGGGCTCGCCCACTTCCCGGACGACTTTGACCTTGACGACGTCACCATCAGGTATCCCTCGGCGAATGGGTCGGTCGAGATCTCCAACATGCTGAAGTTGACCGATCGGGCTGTGGTATACTCCGACTGGGTGCTGGTGATGGGAGACCTTCTGCGGTATCAGGAGACGATCTTCGCTCCGAACGACCCTGAGCCGGCGCATCGCGACTTCAAGGTGGAGCAGCCGTTCTGCTCGGTGATGGCGAGCGCCTTGACGACGTACCCGTCGAACCCATGGGTCCCCTTCATCCGCGTTCGCGGTAGCGATGGCGTGTCATTTTCGAAACCTGCAGAGTAGATGACTTTGTCGATTGGCGCTAATTGTAAGAAATGTATGCCTGCCCTTGTAAGCAAACAAAACTCGTTGCCATAAGGAATGCATGTATGCTTTTGTCATCTTTAATTTGAGTTTGGATTATTTTGTTGTACGAGTCCCTGAGCACGTCCGCCCTTCTATGGGGTTTACCTCGTGTTTGTGTGTGTATATTTGTTTTTGTACTGTTAGTTATTTAAGGTCGACTCGTCGTGGCTTGGGAAGCCAGTCTCTTGGCGACCCCAAGGGGTGCTCTGTACTTAGCCGTTTTCTCGGACGCGAACGGGGTCGGTTGGGCTAGTCCTTGAGCGTGGTACTTAGTCGTTCTAGTCGCATGCCCAAGGTAGGTGAGGACGTAGCGCGTTGTGCTTGGCGCATCACTCCACCTAACTCGGAGAGCCAGTTGCATGGCGAGTCCATGGCACGCTATCATACTTGGTGTTTTCCCTAGCCGCATAGGTTTGGAGTGGCGTCAGTCCCCAAGCGTGGTACTTGACCGTTTGAGTCGCTGCACCGAGGATGTGGAGGACTAGGTCGTTGTGAGAAGCGAATGCGGTTGTCTTGGCCTAGCGGGCCAGTCGAGCGAGGCGACTCCGATGGGGCTCCATGTTGGTGTTTTCGTGGACGAGGCAAGGCCCGAATTTTATCGATGCCCTTGCGTCGCACTACTTAGTCGTGCCGGTCGCGCGACCAAGGGTTGACTTTCGTGATTAGCGTAATGCTATTTTTACGAGTGCAAATGGCACAAGGATTGGAGAGTAGACACAATTTGTTCGAGTCGAAAATGTTTATTGCATGGCGGGGGGAGTACATGTCGGAGTTCTAGGTGTAGAACTTCCTTAGGAGATTTACATTCCACGGCCGCTTCACGTCAAGTTGCCCGTCGCCTCAGACGTCGATGAGGTAGTAGGCGTCGTTGCCCAGGACTCGCCCTATGGAGAATGGTCCCTCCCACGGGGTAGAGAGCTTGTGCATGCCCTTCTTGTCCTGGATCAGTCGTAGGACCAGGTTGCCTTCCTGGAAGGTGCGAGTCCGTACTCGGCAACTGTGGTAGCGGTGGAGTCCTTGCTGGTTGATGGCGGTGCGAGAGCGGGCTAAGTCACGTGCATGGTCGAGCTGGTCGAACCCGTCCTGGCGTGCGAGCTTGTTGTTGGCCTCCGCGTAGTTGACGACGCGAGGCGAGTCGTGCTCGAGGTCAGTCGGCATGACGCCTTCGGTGTCGTACATCATGAAGAAGGGCATGAACCCAGTCGATTTTTTGATGGAGGTGCGGATGCCCCAGATGACGGAGGGGAGCTCATCGACCCAGCACCCCGGAGTTTGCTCGAGGGGGACTTACAGTCGCGGCTTTAGGCCATGGAGGATGCTCTGGTTGGCGCGTTCCGCCTAGCCATTAGACTCCGGGTGGGCGAATGAGGCGAGGTCGAGCCGTATGTTGTGCTCCTCGCAGTACTCAGCCTTGGCGCCCTTGGCAAAATTGGTGCCATTGTCACTGATGATGTTGTGCGGGAATCCGTAGCGGTAGATGAGCTCACGTAGGAATTTGGCGGCGGTCTTCCCGTCGCACTTGCGGACTGGCTTGGCCTCCACCCACTTGGTGAATTTGTCGACTGCGACCAAGAGGTGGGTGTAGCCGGAGGGGGCCTTCTTGAAGGGACCCACCATGTCCATGCCCCACACGGCGAATGGCCAGGTAATGGGGATGGTCTTGAGCGCCGAGCTTGGCACGTGCATTTGATTGGCGTACTTTTGACACCCGACGCAGCGTTGGACGATGTCGACCGCGTCAGCGTGTGCGGTGAGCCAGTAAAAGCCATGTCGCATGGCTTTGGCGACTAGGTACCGGGCGCCAGCGTGATGGCCGCAGTCGTCGGCGTGTATGTATTGGAGGATTTTGCAGCCTTCCGCGGGCTGCACACATCGTTGGAACACGCCGGTCACGCTGTGTTTGTGGAGTTCGCCGTTGATGATGACAGAGGATTTGCATCAGCGCACGATCATGCGTGCCTCTGTCTCGTCCGCTGGCAGGGTCCCTTCCTCGAGGTAGGCGACATATGGCATGGTCCAGTCGCTTGGATCCGCGACCATGGAGACCGGAGCTGCTTCTGGTTGCAACGGTATCCCGAGGTCGATCTCCCTCAGGGGAGAGACAGAGGGCTTGGTGATGGTGTTGAGGAAGACACCGGCGGGTGGCGCATGGCAAGCTGATCCAATGCGAGAGAGGGCGTCAGCCTCTTCGTTCTTGCACCGGTCGATCCACTCGACGAAGTACCCGGCGAAGTGGCCTCCTAGTTGGCCCACTGCTTGGCGGTATGCTGCCATGCTTGGGGAGACGGCGTCGCAGGTGCCGGCGACTTGCGCGGCGACGAGGTCGAAGTTGACATAGCACCATAGGCGATTTATGTTCATCTCCTTGGCGGCTCGCATGCCGTGAAGGAGGGCCTCGTACTCGGCCGTGTTGTTGGTGCAGGGGGTGAGGTCGAGGTACATCACGTGTCACAGTTTGTCGCCCTTGGGGGAGGTGAGCACGATCCCTGCCCCTGCATCGTTCGTGTTTTTGGACCCGTCGAAATAGAGCGACCAGTAATGGAGGTACGACAGCTTCTCCGGTTGATGCGCCTCCTCCCAGTCTGCGAGGAAGTCTGCCAGGGCTTGCGACTTGATTGCCTTGCGCAACTCGTACTTGATATTGTGGACGCCGATCTCGACGGCCCACTTGGCAACTCACCCGGTCGCCTCGCGGTTGCGGATGATGTCCTGCAACGGCGCCGAGGAGACGACCATGATTGGGTGCTCCTGGAAATAGTGCGGCAGTCGCCGCTGGGCTCGAAAGACCGCATATACCAGTTTCTGGTACTGCGAGTAGCGTTGTTGCAACTCGGTGAGGACTTCGCTGTTGTAGTAGACAGGTCGCTGCACGGGGCGCTCCTTGCCCTCTTTTTACCGTTCGAAGACCATGACGACGCTGAAGACTCGCTCGGATGCCGCGACGTAGACAAGCATCAGTTCTTTTTCGATGGGAGCGGCGAGCAGCGGGGCTGCAAGTAGCACCTCTTTTAGCGCATGGAGCGCGTCGTCCGCCTCCTTGTCCCACTGGAACATGGGGTTCTTGCGCATTAGGCAGTAGAGAGGCATTGCCTTCTCGCAAAGTCGGGGGATGAAGCGGCTGAGAGTCGCGACTCGCCCGGCCAACTTATGGACGTTGCGGAGGCACTCAGGTTTGTCGAGCCGGGGATCGTGTTGATCTTGGTGGAGTTTGCCTTAATGCCTCGCTTGGAGATTACATACCCCAGTAGATGTCCAGTGGATACACCGAAGGTGCACTTTCCTGGGTTGAGTTTGATCTTGTACCTCCGCGGATTTGCAAAGGATTCAGCCAGGTCGGCGAGTAGATCGCTCTGGCGATTGGATTTTACCACCACGTCGTCGATGTAGACGTGGATGTTGCGTCCAATTTGGCTCGCAAGGCACTCCTGCATGCACCGCTGGTAGGTCGCTCCGGCGTTCTTGAGGCCGAACATCATGGCGGTGTAGCAGAAGTGTTGGGGATATGCTATATGGGTATCCTCATAGCATGTCTCTTATCCGACTAACCCGGGTGGCCCATAGTCGGTAGCATGGCCTATGGCCTGCTGGGCGGCCCTGTTATATGGATCCAGAAGGGAGGCCCATGCCGGATAAAGGAAGGCTACGGTGGAGTCACCAACGTACCCGGAGCCTTGGAGTGCAAGATACACAAGACTAGTAATAGACGGTGTAGAACTCTGTAACCTGTCCGGCTAGGACTTTTCCCTGTAACCCTAGGACCTGGCGAATATATAAGTCGGGCCTATGGGAGCCTTTAGGGCATCGTTTTACACACACCTCGCACAACGAACCTATCTATTTAACTCGGCGTATTGCCATTATAGTGATTTATAGCAGGAGTAGGATTCCGCCACCATTGTGGGATCTGAACCTGGGTAAGTTGTGTTACCTCGTACCCGTCAACCGACCGCCTTACCCCACATCTCTAAACACGCACCGTGAGGACCCCTCCATGGCGTACTCGTCGGCAATACGATGACAGTTGGCGCCCACCGTGGGGCAAGAGGCTCTCCAGGCTCTTCAGCGGGCGAGGACCAAGATCTTCGCGGGAATCGGCGAAACCGTAGCCTTCGGTCGCGTTCTCTTCTCCGGCAATGTTCCGATCGTCCCTCCCCGACGAGTTCTGGATCCCGGCAAAGACGAACCCTACGCGGTGTTCGATCGTTCCTATCGGAGACATCCACCTCTTCATCGGCGAAACCGACTCGGGCACTAGTTCCCTGGGAGTCGGAGGAGCGTCAAGACCCGCACGGACCGCCTACGGGCAGGATACGTTCGCAGAAGGATCGATGTCGGATCTCTCCTTGGAATTTGCCGGCAAAGATCGGAATAATTCAAGACCCACCCAAACCGCCCTTGTGCAGGATATAAAGGTGGAAGATCACTGCAAATCCGCTGGCTTTGTCCGTGCGTCTGGACAGCAGAGATCCAAGTTCGCCGTCGTGGTTACCATCTTCGATCTGGCGCGCTGCATTCAGAGAGAGGGCGAAAACCCCCGCGATTACCTGGCCAGGTGGCTCCGTATACGAGCCGATCTGGCCCACTACCCCAATGATGATGCCATCTATCACTTTGTGGAAGGACTGGACCATGGCACGCTTCTCCGACACTCTCTAAGACGGGAACAGGCATCAGGATGCCTTACATTCGAAGGCATGGTGAACACCGTCAACAACTACGCGGAGGCTGAAGCGGCAGCTCAAACAGCGCTTGCGCTCATTGACGGAGCCCCTCCGATTCAGCCACCACCACCGCCTCCGGCCGCCATCGTCGCAGCAGCACCACCACTTCCAGTCATCGTCGAGGCCGTTGCACCTCCACCGCCCGTCATCGAGGAAGTCCTGGCACCCTTCGACTCTGTCATTGACGCGCTTTATGCTGATTTCAGTGCAGATTCAGAGGAAATAGACTTCAGTCCAAAAGAGCTAGACTCCGCTATGCAGGAGATGGAGGAGGAGTACTCGCGCGATGAGCAAGCTAATAACACCATCATGTCTCGAGGGGTGTTCGTCACCATTGGGACAGCGATGGATGAAGATCAACCCAGGCAAGTTCCGCCTACAGCGCTGGAAAAGGGGAAGGGGCCACTTATTGCTGCCGACAATGATCGCGCAAAGTTCATGCCTCCTCCGCCTAATCCAGTGCAGCAGCCGCAGGAACTCGGCACCGGTCCGAGCAACAATAACACCGCAAACTTGCTGCCTCCAGCATCCACGTCGGCAGCAGCCCATGTTACTCCAGCTGATAGAGTGATGTACGGCAATCTCCTCGTTGAGCCACTAACCGTTGATCATATCCGGAACGTGACTCAGCTTGACGAGAAGCGCCAGCAGCTGCTGGAGGAGGCGCAAGCCATCGCGGAGCAAGGCGCTAAAATAGACCGAGATCTGGTCAACGCGCAGAAGTCCATAGAGAAAGCTAGAGCAATGGAGGCCGAGTACAAGACTCTGCTACAGCAGCAGAAGGCCAAGAAGGCTCCAGCTCGCGTCATCAACGATCCTAGCATACGGCACAACCTAGGATGGGCTCCCTCGATGCCGGCACAGGCCAAGCCATACATTGATAGTGAAGGCAAGCAGGTGATGCCCACCCCACTCCTTAACCTCGCCGTCGCCAAGACCCTTCTGGAGCAGGATAGATCGCCTGAGGCAGTAGAACAGGTCTATGACCTAGTGGCCAAGGCGGTAAAGCAGCAGGAAAAGGCCACCTCTCAGAGGCTTGAGTCTGACCCAGCGCTGTGTCGATCTAGCCAGTACAAACCGCCAAGGGACAGATCTCCTCAGGATGTCGGTTCTTAGACGGGTTCATCAGAATGAAGACGGAGGGATGAGCGCAACAGGAAGGATGCTATCCCCATATCCTCCGACCACGGAGAAAGAGCCCAACCTCGCCGCCCATCGCCACCGCCCCGATCCCCCTGACGTCAGGAAGACTACAAGGTTCACCATCGCACGGATATGCCCCCACCCAAGCAGTGCGGCATTGTCATCCGCGACAACGCGGCACAGACCCGTCATGATGAAGAGCGCCACCAAGGACATAAGAGCAGGTCACACCATGACCCTCCACGTCCGACAAGCAACCGTGACAGGCGTGGGGCATCGCAGGAGGGTCACAGCAAGAAGGCTAACCCACCGCTACCTCCGCCTCCGTCGCCGCCAAGCAGTCACCATGGCGGAAGAGACCCGCGTCGTTCACGAAGCCCATCCCCTGTTGACAACAAGAAGAAGAACCCGGAGCCATACGATGCACGTTCGTGGATCGATAAGATCCACGAGGCCCGGGAAGGACCATACCTGGGACCACGTTGCTTTGGACCTGCAATACGTCCACAACTTACCCCAAAGGTTTCCGGATAGACAAGACCATCAAGCCCTATGACGGCACTGCCAAGCCCGCCACATGGTTGCAGGACTACGGCAACGCGGTGGAGATTGCCGGAGGCAACCCCAACGTCGTCGTTAAGTACCTCCCGTTAATGTTGGCGGGTACGGACCGTCAATGGATCGATGACTTGCTGGAAAAATCTATCTACAACTGGCTGGACATGCAAGAAGAGTTCAACAAGAACTTTGAGGGTACATGCAAGCGTCCCTGCACTATGGGCGATCTACAGCGGTGCGTGCAAGAGAAAGACGAGACATCTCGCACCTACCTCTCCCGCTGGCTGGACATGAAGAATTCCTGCGCAGGAGTGCACGCTCAGACCGCTATGGCCGCCTTCATTGATGGATTGGAAAGGGGCACGTTACTCCGACATAAGCTAAAGAGCTTGCAGGACAATCATCAGCTTGACTTGAATCAGATGATTCAGTTAGCTAGTGAGTTCGCAGCTGCCGACGACGATGCCCGTGGCTCTTTGCCGGCAACGGCCGTTCCAACCCAAGCTCGGAGGAACAGCAGTACAAAGCGGAAAACCGCCCCAGAAGAAAAGCAATCTACCGACATGGTCGCTATGACTTTTGCAGGACGAGGAGAAGGCGGACAACGTGGCCGAGGAAGGGGAGCAGGCCGCGGGCAGCAACAAGGAAGTGAAACCAACTCGGCGCCGCTCCGCGTTCCCCAAACCTACGAGGAGTACCGCGATATGCCGTGCCTCGTACACCTCGATGTCAACGGTAAAGCCACCAATACCAATCGACACTGCAAGTTCGTCAACGACCTCAAGGAAGAACCAGAGTCTGGCTACAAGCGAAGTCGGAAGAACAAACCGCGAGGCAAGGGCAAGGGGAAGAAGAAGGAGGAGGAGTCCAAGGATTCAAGTGACATGGACGAGGACGTTGACCCCAAGCACGCCGCCAAGAGCGACGACAAGGGCAAGAACCCCTTCGCAAAGAAGGCCCCAGTCTACCACACTTTCCTTGGCACCCCCACCATCCGACAACAGAAGACCTCTCTAAGGATCCTGATGGCCACTCTCCCCCCAGTTCCCCAATACCTGCGCTGGTCGGAGGTACCAATCACTTGGGACAGGACGGACCACCCAGACCTTGTGCCCACGGAGAACTAGTACGCCATGGTCATCAACCCATTGATTGACGGCACGGAGTTCACCAAGTGCATGGTGGATAGTGGAAGCAGCATCAACATCATGTACCTGGATACACTGCAGAAGATGAACTTGACGGAGGCAAACCTAAGGCGGACCAACACCGTGTTCCATGGCGTAGTTCCTGATCGGGAGGCTCGGTCCCTTGGGTGCATTACACTTCAGGTAGCCTTTGGCGACGTTAATAATTACCGCCAAGAGCGCATGACCTTTGAGGTGGTCCCCTTCAAGAGCGTGTACCACGTCATATTCGGCTGCGACATATTCCACACGTTCATGGCCAAGCCATGCTTCGTCTACAACAAACTCAAGATACCCGGATCAAACGGTGTCATCACCGTATCCGGAAGCTTTACCAAGGCAAGGGACTGCGAGATCAATGAAGCAGCCGTTGCAGAAGCTGTCCTCTACAGCGAAGAATTCAAGGAGATCCAGAGCAAGGTCAATGACTCAGAGATGCCCGCGTCGAAGAAGCAGATCTCCGACTCCGCTCCTGCGTTCAAGGCCTCCATCGAGACCAAGCCGGTGGAACTTATGGTAGGCGATGCCTCCAAGACCGTCGCCATTGGGACGAACCTGGATCCCAAATAGGAAAGCGCGCTCGTCGAGTTACTCCGTGAGAATAGGGACATCTTTGTCTGGCAACCTGCCGACATGAAAGGTGTACCTAGGGAACTTGCCGGGCATAGCTTAAACATAGATCCAAAATGTAAACCAGTGAAACAACCTCTACGACGCTTCGGAGATGAGAAGAGACGCGCCATTGGCAAAGATATAGCTAGGTTACTTACGGCTGAGTTTATCCGAGAAGTCCTTCACACCCGATGGGTGGCCAGTCCTATACTTGTCCCCAAAAAGGGAACCAATGAATTAAGAATGTGCGTTGATTACACCGGCTTGA
Source organism: Avena sativa (assembly GCA_916181665.1). Lineage (NCBI taxonomy): Eukaryota > Viridiplantae > Streptophyta > Magnoliopsida > Poales > Poaceae > Avena > Avena sativa. The sequence goes on along the minus strand of OV702284.1, from coordinate 248,339,143 downwards.
ACAAAGCATGTCCCAAAGATATGTTTGCTTTGCCTCGCATTGACCAAGTCATTGACTCGACGGCTAGCTCAAAACTTTTGTGTTTTCTCGATGCATACTCAGGATACCACCAGATCAAGATGAGGAAGTCGGACCAATTGGCCACTTCGTTCACTACCCCATACAGCACGTTTTGCTATGTCACGATGCCCTTTGGGCTGAAAAACGCAGGTGCTACCTACCAGCGGACAATGCAACGTTGCCTTCACGACCAAATTGGTTGAAACGTTCACGCCTATGTGGACGATATTGCGGTGATGTCTAAAAAGTCAAACGACTTAATCTCCGACTTAAAAGAAACCTTTGATAATCTCCGAAAATACAACATGATGCTCAACCCTAAGAAGTGCGTCTTCGGGGTTCTAGCCGGCAAATTGTTGGGCTTCATCGTTTCCCAGCGCGGAATCGAGGTCAACCCGGAGAAAATCAAGGCCATCTTAAACATAAACCGTCCGACATGCCTAAAGGACATCCAACGACTAACAGGTTGTGTTGCAGCAGTTAGTCGGTTCATCAGCCGACTTGGAGAGAAGGCTCTGTCGCTGTACAAGTTGCTGAAGAAGGCGGACAAATTCACTTGGACAGACGAGGCAGATGCAGCATTGAAGCAGCTCAAGGAGATTCTTTCCTCAGCGCCCATCCTTGCAGCACCCGAGCCTGGTGAGCCCCTGTTAATTTACATGGAGGCAACCAACCGGGTTATCAGCATCGTCGTCGTGGTAGAGCGGAAGGAACCAGGCTATGAGCACGGAGTTCAGCGACCAGTTTACTATGTAAGCGAAGTCTTGACGGAGTCCAAGCAGAGTTACCCGCACTATCAAAAGGTAGCTTATGGAGTATTCCTTGCTTCTTGGAAGCTGAGGCATTACTTTCAGGAGCACCCAATCACAGTAGTGAGCAAGACTCCACTGTCCGAAATTATCAACAACAACGACGCTACAGTAAGGGTCGCGAAGTGGGGCATCGAACTTGCCGCCTTCGAGATCACCTACAAGAGACACGACACTATCAAGTCACAAGCCTTGGCGGATTTTATTGCAGATTGGACGGAGATGCCGGATGCTACTCCACTGCCAGAACCAGAGTACTGGGTGATGCACTTTGACGGATCAAAGTTGCTCAATGGCTCGGGGGCTGGTGTACTACTAGAGTCACCAAAAGGAGACAAGCTGCACTACGTTCGCAGATCCACTTCGAGGCTACAAACAACATGGCGAAGTATGAAGCACTCATTCACGGACTGCGTGTAGCCAAGGATATTGGCATCAAGCACATAGTTTGCTGTGGAGATTCCGACTTGGTTGCCCAACAGGTGGCTGGCACTTGGAATGCGTGGAACCCTATGATGGCAGCATATCGCGACGAAGTGGACGAGATAGCCAAGAGCTTCTTGGGTTACGAAGTCAAGTATGTGCCTAGGGAGCAAAACGAGGCGGCTGATCTACTGTCTAAACTTGGATTAGGGCGCAAGCAAATTCTGCCGGGAGTTTTCCTAGAGCATCTGCGCACACTATCTGTGAAGGGCGCCGACATCGACAACCCGGATAGAGCTGACTCTTTCGTCAACACGGTGACAAATTTCCCTCCGGCTTGGACAAAACCGTTCATGGAATATCTCGAACATGGAACTTTGCCCGACGACGAGGTCAAACGACGGTAAATAGTATGACGAGCAAAGGGTTATACCATAATCAATGGGCAACTCTATAAAAGAAGCACTAATGGTGTATACCTAAAGTGTGTTTCCCAGCTAGAAGATATGGAGATCCTACGCGAAATCCATCTCGGAGATTGCGGGCATCACGCCGCTCCTCGATCGTTGGTCGCGAAAGCCTTCTGGCAAGGATTCTACTGGCTGACCGCGAAGGCAGACACTGACAAGCTGGTTGAAACATGCACATGATGCCAGTATTATGCCCGACAACCACATGTTCCTGCTGAAGAATTGCGAACAATACCAATAACTTGGCCGTTTGCAGTCTGGGGGATAGACATGGTGGGGCCGTTACAAATGGCACAGTGTGGATTTACGCATCTGCTTGTAGCAGTTGACAAATTCACCAAATGGATAGAAGCTAAGCCCATTAGAAAGCTTGATGGGGCAACTGCCCTCAGGTTTGTCTGGGATCTAGTGGTGAGATTTGGTCTCCCACATAGCATCATCACCGACAATGGAATCAACTTGTCATTCGGAGAAGTGGAGGCCTATTGCTGGGACAAAGGCATCCGACTTGACCTTGCATCTGTGGCACATCCACAATCCAATGGTCAAGTTGAGCGAGCCAATGGATTAATTCTGCAGGGAATCAAGCCACGTCTTGAGGCACCGCTACATAGAGCAGCTGGAGCCTGGGCGGAAGAATTGCCATCTGTGTTGTTGAGTTTAAGAACTACACCCAACAGATCCACCGGCTACACCCCTTACTTCATGGTATATGGAGCAGAAGTAATCCTACCCTCCGACATCCTCCACGATGCACCAAGAGTTGCCGCCTACAATGAAGATGACGCTGAAGAATCCAGACGCCTAGATGTGGACCTTCTCGAGGAGGAGCGCGTTTTGGCATGCCAAAGATCCGCCATCTACCAGCAGAAGCTACGCAGCTACCATAGTCGACGCGTTCGGCATCGCTCGTTTAAAGAAGGGGATTTAGTACTCCGACTTAAGCAGAAGAAGTCACACAAATTATCCCCGCCATGGGAAGGACCGTTCATCATAAGCAAGGCGCTTCTCAATGGGTCTTACTACCTTGTCGACAATCGTGAGCTCAAGGATAGACCCAACGAGGATCATAAGCATAAGCGACGTGACCCGGATGATGACTACCCGGAGCTTGATCGGCCATGGAACATAGCACAGCTATGTCCTTTCTACACTTAGCATTTTTTTATCTAATCGTGTACCTCTTATATGATCGATGAAATAAAGCTCTTTGGTTCACTCATATTGCTGAGTCTTTTACCTCCTTTAGTGTTCATTTTTGGATCATATAAACATTTATGCACAAGCTTTGCGATTGCATATGTGAAAATTCCGCCTACGGGCGTTAGCTTAAGTTTTCTGGTCTACACGTTCTTTGTTGTTTTTATGTGGATTCTGGTGTAGTGACTTTCGGCACTTATTGTCGGCGATTTTGTGCTCAGGTTATTGACGGTGCCATTGGGAATCATCACCAACGCGCATGGTTTCGACAACGAGTCTTCCGACTCACGAAAAGTCAAGCATAAAAACCAAAGTAATGGATAAGCCAGCACTTGCTTAAAAAATATATACATACTGGGAATTAATTCTTAAGTAGCAGGATACGACAACCACTGTTTTCCGCCTTAAGATTACATCACCAAGTTTTTTCAATGCACACGTCAAGGGTGAAACAAGAATTACAAAGTTTTTTCACTCTTTGGGTGCAGGGGACTTGGAAGCCGCATCATCACCAGCCGGAGAATCACCCTCAGCGTCAGCACTGTGGTGAGACTCGGAGGAATCCGGGTTGGCGTTGTCAAGAAAGTTCCTGGGCACGAAGACGTCAACGTCCACCAACTCGGCAACTCTGGTGTCATAACCCGCGAGTGATGACAGGATGGCTTCGTGATCGATCGCCTTGCCGTCATCATCCATGTCGGGGATACCAGATGTCACCGTGTCGATGTCGGCATATTCATAATGTGCCTTCACCATAGACAGCGCCATCCTTGCGCCAGCCCGTGCGCATGAAGCTTTCCAGCTCACGACACGCTCGGGGGCTCGGCGCAAAATCTCCGAGTACTTCACCACGGAGTCTGAGGCCTTGATATAAATCTGGAGGGGCTTGGAAATCTCCTTGGCTTGGGCGATGGTGGTGTTGATGAAGTTGCCAGCAAGAATCATGCATTCCTTGTCCGAAGGAGGCGAGCGGGTTAAACCCATAGGCGCTGAAAATTCCGACAAGAAATGCATGAGTTCAATAAATTCTAAGTATCCAGACTACAGAACTACAAGGCGGAGGACACTTACTGAAGATGCTGGCCTTAGCCTGCCAGACGACGTCCGCCAAGGATTCCTTCTCTTGTTGGAGGAGCTTAAACGCCTCGCTATGGCGAAGGTGTTGCTCATCGGCAGCTTGCTTATGATCCTTTAGGATCGCAAGATCCTCCTTCAAGCGATTGATCTCCGCGGAGGCGGAATCCTGCAAGGCTTTCATGGAATCCTCGTGCATCTTCAGCATTTCTTCCCTCTCCTTCTTAAGGATTTTGTTCTCGCTGTCCAGCTGCTGGATGTGCTTGGACTGCTCGACAATATCCTTGGCCTTGGCTACATGCTCTGCAAGTCAGAGAAAACAAAGTACACAGTGAGTACTCAAAGAAGAAAGGCACAAAAGTAAGACGGAAATGCGCAAAAAGAAAACAGACTCTTGTTTTTGATGATCTGTTCCTTCAAGATGGCAGTTTTACCCTTTTCGGCTTCAAGATCTGCGCGCATCTTCTGGTACTTGTCGTTGGCCATGCCCCTCCGAGCATTCTCGTTCTGTGGAAACAAATACAAAGTCAAGTCGTTGTTTAGTCTGCTTGGAGCTTCTAGTCGGATATTTTCCACCTAGATGCTCGGGGGCTACAGCGAGAGTTTTTAACTTAGAAATATGCTTAGCTTTTCTTTAAGCATCTAGTCGGAGCTAATTCAGTTCTCAACTAGAGGCTTGGGGCTACAGTATAAAGTTTTTAACTCAGAAAATGCTTAGCTTTTCTTTAAAGCATCTAGTCGGAGCTAAATTCAGTTACAACTAGAGGCTTGGGGGCTACAGCATTGAAAATCATGAACACTGCTTGTGCTACTCTTAAAGCATCTAATCGGAATAATTTCTTCCATCTAAATGCTTGGGGGCTATAGTGAGAGTTTTTTCTAACTTAGTCACTCTTAGAGCATATAGATTCAAAACCTATGGTTTTCCGTCTACATCCTCGGGGGCTACAGTTGGATACTCGCACAAAATGCAAAAGGTAAAGTAAAACTTACAAGTGCGATGATCTTGAGGCTTGTAGCGCTTTCGGCCAGCAGCTTGCCAAAGGCAATGTTGTTTCCTCGCAAGATGTCTGCTTGTCGGAGTAGCTCCTCAAGACCGCACGTCGGAGATGACGACACTCCTCTAGGACCCATAGTTGTGCTACTCGGCATGAGTGCCGGGTAAACAATTTGCGGGAACTCGAAGGGTTTCTGGGGAGCAGAGGCGCCGCCTACGGCAAAAGTACCAGCTCCCACCACAGCCTTGCCGCTACCGATGGCATCCTTAGCCGGAGCTTCAGCCATTTGAAGAGCAGCGCTCTCCTGCGTCGCTTGCTCGGCGACAACTGTGAGTTCGGTAGAGGCGCCAGAATCCACTTCCATGGCGGAAGGGCCTGGTGCCTCCTGGACTTGGGAGCTTGTCGGAGTAGAGGAGGGCTTGACGGCAGCGGTAGCAGGGGCGATGGCGGGGGAGGAGTCGCGATGCAGCATATCTTTGATATTTCTAGAAGCCCCAAGAGTCTCAGAGGACTTCTTGAGGCTGGTTGTGGCTTTCTTCCTGAAACGTGCAAAATGCATAAGTACAGGAATAAGACAGATAAATAAGACAATGTCGGAGAATAAGAAGCTTACACTAGGGGGGCGCTTTGGCAAACATCCCGGTGGCTTTCTTCTTTTCCGCCTCCAGGGCGGCAGTACTCTTTTTGGAGGCTCCACCCTCCGTCTTCTTCTTCTTACCTCCGTCGGCAGCGTCAGAGATGGAGCTCTTCCGCTTTCGCGCCAACGGGGCATCATCGTCGGACACGACCGTGACTTCCTTCATCTTGGGATCGTAGATTTGGGCAGCCAGGTTGCCCTCCTCTAGATCGCTAAGCTGTTAAGTGAGAAATCATCGTGTTAGACAAGATGGTATTGGCAAGACGGAAAAACTGGAGCAATGTCATACACGGAAAATAAATATCTACCTTTGGGCACTTGCCGTCTACGAACATGTCATAGGTGAGGGTGAAGCCACGCTTCTTATCCTTCACCTTGACGATGTCCTTAAGGCGGAACTTGATGGAGTCGCTCGAGAAGTTGCCCTCGGAGATCCGGAGGGTATCCCTTCGGTCGCCAGTGTACTTGTGCATGACCTTCGTGCGGTGCTGCAGAGGTTGGATCCGCCTGATGAACCGGCACATGGCTAGGTCCAAGCCGGTTAGACCCGTCTCTACGAACCACTCGACCCGCCTTATTTCGCGAGAAGCGTTGAGGTCGGAGGGAAGGGAGGCATGGGACCGCCATGTGGGGACTTTAGCGGCGGCTCCATCCATGAAGTCCGGGTACGTTACTTCTCAGCCCGCCAAAGGAATGTCGGGGCCGTAGAAGTACGTCCGCTGCCAGTTTTTACACGACTCGTGGCCGACGATGTCGGGGAACCTCCGGCCAGGACGGATCTTGAAGCTTATGGTGCCGCAGTTCCTAAGCTCCTCCCTACTGTGTCCGGCTTCACGTTTGACGGTGAAGAAGTATATAAACAAGTCTAACCTAGGCCTAATCCCTAGGTAACCCTCACAAAGTGCCGTGAAGTTGCTAAGCACTAAGATGCTATTGGGGGAGAGGTTATGGGGTTGGACCTTGAAGTGATTCAAGACGGACAGAAAGAAGTGAGAGATGGGCAGAGAAACGCCGCGTACCAATTGCGCCTTGAGGTACGCTTTCTCTCCGGCTTGGGGAGAAGGGGTCACCTCGCCGGCCGGCGCCGCCCGCCAGGCGAGCCCCTCCGTCGCGGGGAGGTAACCCTCAACAACCATCTCTTGGATGTCGTGGCCGGTGATGTCCGAGCCGCGCGAGTCGCCTTTGTGCGAGTCTGGCTCCTCTTCTAGGGGCTCCAGCGCCGCCAGTTTGTGGTCACCACCGGTGGTTTCAATCACCGCCGATGCGGGGATGACCAGGCCCTCTGGGGGCACGACGATGGAGCTCACCGGCTTCGCCGTGGCTTCGCTCAACGCCGCCATTGACGGGGATGAGCTGCTGCTAGCCATGGAGGAGGAAGAGGTTGTGACTGGTGCAAAGAGAGGTTAGGGTTTCTCGAGGTTTTCCGCGGAGAGCTCGAGGAGGCGTGCGACTGGAGGAAGAAGACAATGACGCGAGAGAATAGGGTGAAAAAGTGGCAAGTGTCCCACGGTTACTATTTATCTTACTCTGCGTCAAGATTCGTGCAGCTAATCAGACGGTTGCCGCGTAGACGACGTGTTCGTGAACGTGCGCGGTAATTTCACCACGTCTCCAACCGCCGCCGCCAACGGTTCGTATCGCTCGCGCGGGGAAAACGGATATGATTACGTTCTCTACATGTGTGAGTGACGAGGCGTCGCTGACCTACAGCCTACATCGCCATAACTGATATGGTAGATGAGCCGTCCCATCGAAGATTCCGGCATGGACGGATTTAATCCGACAACGGGAGTGTACGATGGAAGATTCAGCATTTCTCCGACTTACTCATATAAGACGGAGAAACCTTTGCAGGGTTCTTTGGGAGGACTACAAGATATTGCTTGACGATTTGCCGACATCCATCTAGATGGATCATTCCACGGGGAGAGGCAAGACGGCGCAAGATCTCGGAGTTCTCTGGGGGCTATTGTTGGGGATATGCTATATGGGTATCCTCATAGCATGTCTCTTATCCGACTAACCCGGGTGGCCCATAGTCGGTAGCATGGCCTATGGCCTGCTGGGCGGCCCTGTTAGATGGATCCAGAAGGGAGGCCCATGCCGGATAAAGGAAGGCTACGGTGGAGTCACCAGCGTACCCGGAGCCTTGGAGTGCAAGATACACAAGACTAGTAATAGACGGTGTAGAACTTTGTAACCTGTCCGGCTAGGACTTTTCCCTGTAACCCTAGGACCTGGCGACTATATAAGTCGGGCCTATGGGAGTCTTTAGGGCATCGTTTTACACACACCTCGCACAGCGAACCTATCTATGTAACTCGGCTATTGCCATTATAGTGATTTATAGCAGGAGTAGGATTCCGCCACCGTTGTGGGATCTGAACCTGGGTAAGCTCTGTTACCTCGTACCCGTCAACCGTCCGCCTTACCCCATGTCTCTAAACACGCACTGTGAAGACCCCTCCATGGCGTACTCATCGGCAATACCACGACAAGAAGGCACCAAATGGCGTGATGAACGACGTCTTCTCCTCGTCCTCGATCGCCATTTTGATCTGGTTGTAACCAGAGTAGGCGCCAAGGAAACACAACGACTCCGAGCCCGTGATGACCCACAAGTGTAGGGCATCTCAACAGTCTTCGCGGGTAGTATTACCCAATTTATTGATTCGACACAAGGGGAGCCAAATAATACTTGCAAGCCTTAACAACTGAGTTGTCAGTTCAGCTGCACCTGGAAATAGTTCTTGCTCACAGAAGTTTATCAGTAGCAACAGTTTGTAGTAGCAATAGCAAAGCAACAGCAACAGCAACAGCAAAAGTGAAACACGAGCAATAGTAATAGTAGCGGTAACAGTAGGATTCGAGTGCGGTAGGCATAGGGATGGATGGATGGGCCTTGCATGAACGAGTCTAAACATGTAAATTAAAGATATAGGGCATTACCTATAAATAATAATAAGCATCCAAGTACTAAACAATCATAGGCATGTGCTCCAAATATAGTCATACATGCTCGCAATGAGAACTTGCACAACATCTTCTGTCCAGCCAGCCCGTGGCAGCGGGGCCTCTAGGGAACTACTGGCAATTAAGGTGCTCCTTTGAATAGAGCACCGGAGCAAAGCAATAACACTCCATGAACATATGCGATCCTCACACCACAGCCATCCCCTCTGGCTGTCCCAATTATTGTCACTTTGGGGCCTTTGGATCCGGACAATGATATATGTACACAACTTGCAGATAATATCACAAACAATACTATCATAATGATTCAATAATAAGTTCACATCTGAGATCATGGCACTCGGGCCCTAGTGACAAGCATTAAGCACAACAAGTTGCAACAAAGTCAAATAGCACTAATAGAGATACTAGGCACTATGCCCCTAACAGATCTTATTCGATTACATGATAGAACTCATCCAATCCCTACCATCCCCAAGCCTACAGCGGGGGATTACTCACTCATGGATGAGGGAAACATCGGTGGTTGATGGAGATGCGTTGGTGATGACGATGGCGATGATCCTCTCCAAATTCCCTGTCCCGGCAGGGTGCCAGAATGGAGTTTCTGGATCCGAATCTTGGTTTCTTGTGGCATCGACGGAGCGGAACTATTTCTGGAAAACTATCGACCCCCTGAGTTTTTAGGTCAAAAGGCAACTTATAGGCGCGGAGGGAGGCCGAGGAGCTGCCTGGGGTGGCCAGACCTCCCCCAGGCGCGGGGTCAGTGGGCTCGCGTCTGGGTGGGTCTGGGGCCCCAGGCCTCCCCTCTATCTCCCCCTTCTGGTTCCGTGGATCTTCCTGTGAGAAATAGTTTTTGGCATATTCTCCGGGATTTTTCCTGATAGTTCATTTTCTGCACAAAAACAAGACACCAAGGTAATTCTGCTGAAAACAACGTCAGTTCGTGTTAGTTGTATCCAAATCACACGAGTATAGAGGAAAAACAATAGCAAAGTGTTCGATAAAGTAGATACGTTTTGGACGTATCAACTCCCCCCAAGCTTAGGTTATTGCTTGTCCTTAAGCAATTCAGTTGAAAACTGAGTGCGATAAAAGAACTTTCCCGAACACTTTGCTTCGTATGATGTAAATATTCTCAGCACAGGAGTAGATTCTTAGACAATTCATAATAAAAAGTATGCAACTAAGTCTAATCAACAGTCATTGCAAGCTATAAAGAGAAACCAACTCAATAATAATGAGTAGCATGAAACATAAACATAAGCAACATTGCAATGCTCATAATAAGGTATGATAGAGTGGTATCTCGCTTGCCTTTGTTTGAAGAGCACAATATAAATGCCAAGGCACCTCTGAAGTTTACATGAAGACTAGAAGTAAAGATATCAGAGATACAAGCATCAAAGTCATGACATAATTAACCAAGTTTTGGAACAAACACAAGAATGATAACTATGCTCTCAAGAAGGTGCTCATAGAATAAGTGGTGACTCAACAAAATTGTGAAAACGGTTTTGTGAAGGTTTGAAAGGCTTCCCGGTGCTGAAAGGAAGGTACTCATTAGCTTTGATCTCTCATTGCCCCTATCGTAGGCATCTTCATGTGGTTAAGGTGAAAGTGAGGTCCACTCTGAATTTTATGATTGACAGACCATAATCTAGAAATCCCGAGTCCCTTGAGTACGAGGGTCGCTCCGCATGCTACTCAACTTTGGTCACCTAAAAGTTCTTGTCATTGTAAATACATGCATATCATCGAGAACCGCCAACGGGGTACCCCTGGCACATGGTACAGGAGCTTCCCCATAACCAAAATGACAAGGCAAGCAGACAATGAGCATCTCAGCAATCTTTTTATTTACCATATGCATAGCTTTTTATTGAGGACGCTTCATAGATGCTCATTATAGTGATGCTGGAAGTTTCCACCATGATTAGGCATGGCTTAGGCTAGCGGACCAGACGTTTCTCTAACACAATGTATAAACTCCATGAACTCACAACCTCCCCTTTTATTTCACATCGTCGACATCCGTAAACAAAAGAGCAAGGAATCAACTGGATGAGATATCCAAAAAGTGTTGAAAGCGTTCCCCGTGACAGCACGGTTCTGCTGACTCCCGGTATATAATAAGCAAGCATATAACTGTCATGGACTAGTCACAATGGTTCAAGATTATTAAGCGCAAGGAATAAAGTGTGTCATCAAGTTCGTGAGAGCTTTACCAACTAACTTTCTCAAAACAGACAAACATTTTATTTTGGAAGAAAACACGGCATATGGAATATGCACTAAAATAGAAAACAATGCTAATAGGTAGATATGGTGTAGACAGCTGGCAATATTGGTTTTGGGGAGTTGGAAGCACATGTAGAGCACATACTCAGTGCAAGTGAAGGCTAGCAATAGATAGGGAACGACAAACGAGAGAGCAATAACTATCATAATCATGCTTGCAACAAAACAAGACTAACTATGGCATGAAAGTGATACAAGAACTCTAAGGAAGAATAAATCATCGAGGCTTACTGACTATTGATTAGTCATATGCATGCGTGAGCATGTGCCAAGTCGATTCACATGAACAGTCAGAGGAAGATACCACAATGTCATACCAAAGTATGAATAAAACAATGCAAGCAAATATTCATATGACATGCTACAAACTATTAGCAAGCTGGAGCTGATCATAGACAAGCAAGAAGTATTAAGCATCCATAATGACATACACCTTACACAAACAGGCTAAGCATGCTCACAATGAAGAGTATATGTACAAAAATGAAAAAATAGAGTTTGTTACCAGCCTCTTACCACACCTCGAGTTGTCTTAATCTTCATTATTGCCCTTCACTTGTGTGACTTAAATATTAACATGAAACCAAAATCCACTGAGGACGGCTGAACCCTGCAAAGAACTCACAAAACCAAAGAAGAACAACATTTTTTTTGGTGTTTTTGATTTTTTTTAGAAGGCAACCAACGCAAAACCAAACGAAGAAAAAGAAAACCAAAAACAAAAACTAAGACGCTTCAAGAACAACACAATTGTGCATGAAACAATAAAACCAAAGTGTCTAGAAAGACCTGAGATTTTTATTGATGAAGAAGGGGATGCCTTGGGCACCCCCAAGCTTTGACGCTTGCACCTCTTGAGTAATTATTGGGGTGATATGGAGTGACCCCCCCAAGCTTGAGATTTTGTCCATTCTTCATCTCATTACATCATCCTCTCTCTACACCTGAAATTTTTCTTTCATACAAAACTTCACACAATCTTCATTAGCAACATTAGTTTATTCAAAAGATATTAGACCTCTGGAAAAGCTTTGGAACAACAAGACTTTTCATTAAAAACAAAATCTACTGTAGCAACTCCTTCAAAAAGCTCAATTTCCCAAAAAGAATCTGAGAAGGAATCAATAAGAAGCAAATGCAAATAATGGCAGAAATCTGTCAAAACAAACCAGCAGGTAGAAACAATTTTTTTTGAACATCTTCTGTTGCTCAAATCAAAAAGTGTTGAACTAACTAAAGTTATATAACATACTAGGGGATTTATTCGTAAATTTTGAGCTCAATCCGAGTTACAGAGCATGCTCATGAATTTGTTTGGTGGAGGACGGAAATCTGTTTCGGGACAGCAACTCCCCAAATCTTACTTCCCTCTCATTAGAGGTCATTCTTGGCACAAAAAGCAAACAAAAAGGATAAGGAGAGGTTATTACAGAAGTAATAACTTCCAAGATTCAAGTAAACTCTTGGGTTATCTCCCAACAAGTACTTTTATTTAACGCCTTTAAGTTAGGCACGACGAAGAGCAAAGATTGGAAAGGAGAAAAATAAAAGTGAGCAAGTATAAGCACTGTAAAAACATTATTTTGTTCATTAAAATCCTTTTGTTAACAAGGTTGACCAAGTCTTGTTACCAAAACAATATTATATGAATCAAAACTTTGCATTCCACAATGTGATTATGTTACCTCATACTTGATAGCAATGGTCCCAATCATAATAGTTTCAAATTTTTCTTGTGGAATGGGACAATATATTTCTCCAACCTTGATGCCCTCAGAATTTCAATGGAATTCAGGCAATAGCTCTTAACAACCTTCTTGGGGAAATAGATAGTGTGCTCTTTGTCATTAATATTGAATGTTACTTTTTCTTGATTGCAATTGATGACAGCACCTGCAGTATTAAGAAAAGATCTCCCAAGAATAATAGACATATTATCATCTTCAGGCATTTCAAGCACAACAAAATTAGTTAGAACCATGCAATTATGAGCAACTTGAACAGGAACATCCTCACATATACCAACCGGAATAGTAGTTGACTTATCAGCCATTTGCAAAGAAATATCAGTTGGTATCAACTTTTCTAGCTGGAGTCTCTTGTAGAGAGAAAAAGGCATAACACTAACTCCAGCTCCCAAATCACATAAAGCAGTTCTAACATAATTATTCTTAATGGATCAAGGAATAGTAGGTATACCTGGATCACTAAGTTTTTTTGGAACCTTACCATTGAAGGAGTAATTAGCAAGCAAAGTAGAAATCTCCTCATTAGGAATCTTCCTTTTATTAGAGACAATATCCTTCATATACTTTGAATAAGGAGGCAACTTAATAGCATCAGTCAAAGGAATTTGCAAGAATAAATGTTTCATCCACTCACAAAACTTGTTATAGTGTTCCTCCTCCTTTGACTTGTGTTTCTTACCTATAAAAGGCATAGGTTTCTGCACCCAAGGTTCTCTCTCTTTACCATGTTTATTAGCAATAAAATCCTCCTTTGTGTACCTAGTGTTATTAGTGTGCTTATCAGGTTCTTCCTCACCTTCCTCCTTATTAGGAGACTCGTTTTTATCATTACCACTCTCAGTTTCAACATCAGAGACAGATATACTATTAGGATCTATAGCAGGTTCAAGTGGTTCCTCAACTCTCTTATGATTCTTTTTCTTCCTCTTACGAGGACTACCACTATCTTCACCTTGTTGAGAATCTTGATCTATTCTTTTAGGGTGTCCTTCAGGATATAAAGGATCTTGAGTAGCTGCACCACTCCTAGTTCTAATTCCATAAGCATGTTTATTTCCTGAAGCATTAACTAGCATATCCTTTTGTACTTTAGCAAGTTGATCAAGTTGAGTTTGAACCATTTGAAAGTGTTTACAAAGCATTTTAATATCATTATAGTTCTTTCGACAATATCTTTCAACTCATAAAAAGCTCTAGAGTTTTCCAATAAATGATTATGAACTTGTTTACTAAAATTACCTTGTTTAACAATAAATGTGTCAAGTTCCTCTAAGCATTGATCAGGAGGCTTACCATAAGGAATATCACCTTCATTAAATTGGAGAGAGTGTACCTCAATAGTAGATGAGTGGGGAATTGGCTTGCATAATTCTTCTATAGGAGGTAGATTTTTCACATCTTCAGCTCTAATACCTTTATCCTTTAGACACTTCTTAGCTTCCTTCATCACTTTATCGTTTAATGCAATAACTCCCCTCTTCTTTGTTATTGGTGTTGGAACTGGTTCAGGAACAACTGGTTCAGGAGTAATAGGCTCAGGTGTATTCAGCTCATTTGAAGTCCAATCATCATAATTCTTGCTTATCTTGGTCATTAATTCTTTAGCATCTGTAGGAGTCCTCTTCCTGAAAACATAATCAACAAAGCTATCTAGGTAGGTCCTAGAATCATCAGTTAGTCCATTATAATAAATATCAAGAAGCTCATTCTTAGGTAATGGACATCCAGGATGTGAATGAATTAAGGAACAAAATCTTTTCCATGACTCACGCAATTTATCTTCTCCCTGTTTAAAATCAAAAAGTCTCTGCAAAGCAGCATGTCTAGCACTGGGAGGAAAATATTTATGGAAGAAAGAAGCAATCAATCAATCAGGGCTATCAATGGAACCAGGAGGTAATCTATTAAACCAAGCCCTATCTTCTCCTTTTAGTGAAAAAGGGAAGATCTTAGCAACAAAGTACTTGCGCATTTTAAAATCATCAGAGAACAAAGCACTCATAGTAGAAAGCTCATTCATATGAGCCACAACACTGTCATTTTCAGTACCACAAAAAGGTTCTTTCTCAACAATATCTAAATAAAATAAATCAAGAGAGAAATCATAATATTCATCTTTAATATCTATGGGAGAAGTGGCAAACTTAGGATCATAGGAAAACTTAGGCATAATAGTACGTCTAGCAAGGAGACTCTTCATAGCACTAGTACCATGTGTGTTTCGGCACTTTTCAACAAATTCATCAGTGATCTCAATGCAACCATCATTAATATCATAACTCTCACTAGACTCAGGTGAGCTAACAGGTGTAATATTGTATTCACTAGGAGTTTCGGTATTTCCTAGACTAGCCATGGTGGCATATAGAAAAGGACCTAGTGAACCACTCGCATCAAGCACAGTAGAAGTAACATCATGAGCATCAAAAGCAGTTTCAGATTCAGCAGTAGTAGCAGTGTGTGTAGCATGAGTATGTGGTGGTGGTGTGACAAGCTTACTTATAACAGACGGCGAATCAAGAGCAAAAAAGGTGTTTAGGACTGTACCTCTTCCTGTAGTGGATGGTAAAATAGGGAACTTTCCATTACAAGACTTCCCCATGATGAAAGGAGTAGCCGTGAACAATAGTAGATCCAAGTGAACTTACAAATAAAGCTATGCTCCCTGGCAACAGCGCCAGAAAATAGTCTTGATGACCCACAAGTGTAGGGGATCGCAACAGTCCTCGCGGGTAGTTTTACCCAATTTATTGATTCGACACAAGGGGAGCCAAAGAATACTTGCAAGCCTTAACAACTGAGTTGTCAGTTCAGCTACACCTGGAAATAGTTCTTGCTCACAGAAGCTTATCAATAGCAACAGTTTGTAGTAGCAACAGCAACAGTGAAACATGAGCAATAGTAACAGTAACGGTAATAATAGGATTCGAGTGCGGTAGGCATAGGGATGGATGAACGGGCGTTGCATGAACGAATCTAAACATGTAACTTCAAGATCTAGGGCATTGCAGATAAATAATAATAAGCATCCAAGTACTAAACAATCATAGGCATGTGCTTCAAATAGTCATATGTGCAATCATGCACAAGGCACTAAAACAATATCCATGGTTCAATCTGATCATAAACTATGAGGGGAACGAGATGGATCTTCGAGATGGAGATGGTGCTGATGGGGATGATGAAGATGGTGATGAAGAAGCCCCTACCTATGCCAAGGAGGAGTGGTTATAGCGATGGCTTTAATTTCCCCCTCTACGGAGGCCTCGGAGCAGCAGGATCTACCCTCTCCTGGAGTAGGAGAAGACTCCCGCCTCCACCACCGCCTCTATAAATCGTGGGAAAAATATGACGTAGGTTTTTGGGTGATACGAAGCCGTATGTAAAAAGGGGGAGTCGAGGAAATGCTCGAGGCCCGAACAACATTGGGTGGCGTGACCTATAAGTAGGCCCACGCCACCTAGGCTTGTTCGGCCCTCGTGGACCCCCTCACGTGCTTCCAAGGCCCATTGTCTTTTTTGTGATGAAAAACTTCCGTGATATTTTTTCTTCAATCAATTGGTGTCCAGAAAGTTCCTAAAACAGCAAAATACGAAAAAGGAGGTTTCTGTCTTTCATAAATTAAATACCCAAACAAAGGACTTTGTAGGAAAGTATCATCTAAAAATTGCACAAACAATGATCTATCAATGCCAATAATAATATACATAGTTCTATACATGCCAATAACTCCTAGTTTGTCCATGTTTACCCCCTTGGGTAAGGGCAATTTGGATTTTATCTAGAATAAACCTTTTCCCCTTGTTTCCTCTCCTAACCAAAGGTACCAGTGGTCATCCATACAAGGCGAATAACCCATAAAATACACCCTAAGTGTCACTTGTAACTCATCCCTCTCATACACGAAGCCAAGTGTCTCACCGAAGGCAAGACACGAGTCTTATGTGTTACGATACATCCGGACAATCGAGTTTGATTGAACTTTCTTCTGAGCTGTAGACTAAGTTTTTTTTTTGCACGGGGAAGGGGTCTCGAAGGACCCCGAGAGTTGCGTTCATTAAGGAAGCGGAGTGTACAGATTGTAATCATGCCATTCAACATGAAAATACTGAAAAGCAGGCATGCTATCTAACAAAAAAGACCCTGGAAAGAAAAAGGAAAAGCAATCAGGTCCATCATATTCCCCACCGACGACAAGACTCCGATGTTGACCTCCTTCAAACTGCTACCAGGGACAAACCACTTGGCTGCAAGGAGGAGTGAAGCGACAGTAAGGATCCGAAAGAGGGCCTCCACACTGGAGGTTGAAGATAGCGCCATCTTGGTGCTTTAGTTGGCTATTTCATCGGCCAAAATTCGTGACGACAATCTATTGTGCCGTAAATGAGCACATCGATGCAGCAGAAGGCGCTGTCGGGTCTTGAACCATTGATCTGCAATGCGCCTCCAACTCCCAACTCCACCTTGGAGAGAAGAAGGGGAGGGCATGGCTTCACGCTGAACCGAAACCTAACAACAATTCCAAGCCACCTCCCGCCGCATGAAGAACGCGACCCGCCGTCGAACTCTGAGCTCCCGCCACGATCCAAATGAGGCGGATGAAAAATTGCAGCAGAGGGTGGCCAAGCGTTAGATGAACATGGAGCTGACAACCCATCTCTGCAACCTCTGCTTTATCGCCTCGTCGCCACGGCCGACTAGAAGAAGAAGAGCAATAGGAGAGGACTAAAACCACCACTTCCCGGTGTCGCACGCATACGCCAGCGCAGAGACACTCCCGCCACTTCCAGAGCCACACGACACCTCGATCCCCGTCTCCCTCCTCCCGTCTCCACAGCCGCCAGAGGAAGATGGAGAAGCATTGAGACAAAGGGACAGAGGGAGCAACTAATGAAAATGACCAATTTATTTGAGGAAGTGGTGGCCGCACCCAGAACTCTGACCATAGGAGCTCTAGCGCGAGAGAACAAACCCTAAAGCCATGATCCGGTTGCCTTGATCCACAACTCCACATCCGGGCACATGGCCCACTACTGGCAACGACCCAAAGAAACCTAAGAAACCTAACCTAGCTACTCCGACGCCGCTCCCCGTCCTACTCCAACCGGCTATTCCGGCGGAGAGGCGCCGAGAGAGGCTCAGCCCCAGAAGAGGAGCGCTCAGTTAGTGTAAAGGCGAGAGGAGGGAGAAGGGGAAAGTGGAAGCAGGTCGCTTCAGACTAGGGTGAAAGTCTTCTACCAAAATATTGCCTCATGTCAACTGATTTATTGGCGACACGTGGCCGAGCACCGCAAGGATGGTAATGGTCCCACCCACAAATGGATTACACCTCAAATGTTGGGTTTGAGCTGAATCCTATTAAAACACATCGTTGCTTGTTCTCTAGGCGAGTATATGTCGATCAGTTGCACGACATAATGCACACTTCCATCGTTATGACTCTTTTATATGACAACTCATTTGCATCGCAATATAACATACCGAGCGTCAATAAATACGTACTCTGTTATATTCTCTTTTTTAAAAAATATAAAATATTTTAGCTTTATAAAGCAAATGTATTTAGACCGTTTTAGTATGTAGATTTACTCAGCTTTAAAATAGAGGGAGTATTCCCTCTGTTTCAAAATATAAATGTTTTATCTTTATGAGAGAAATGTATCTATTCACTCTAAACCTACATGAACCTACACACTAAAAAGGTCTAGATATATTGTTTTTACAAAGATAACACATTTTATATTTTAAAATAGAAGGAGTAGATGTCAGAGATTTATCTAGATTTTACATATACCTGTTGAAATTTTGGCCTAAATAGTCTAACCTATTTTCCATTTCAATAATTTCTGAAAAATCCTAGAGGACCATGTGGTCCATTCATGCATGGCAAGAGGTGGGACAAATGTTTAGTCCCACATTGCTAGTTGAAGGAGGTTTGCACCAGCTTATAAGGGAGACTCTCCTATCACTTGGTAAAAGGATGAGAAGGAGAAGGAGAGAGTCCCACACGCGCGCTCCTCCGCCGCCCGCCTCGCCTCATCACGACGCGCGCGCGCCGTGGGTTGCGGGTTGCGGGAATCTCGCCAAGCCGAGTTCTTTTTTGCCACACATGACTGGTATATGAACGGGCATGCAGAATTTGAACATTCTGCTAATGATTTTTAAATACAAACTCAGTGGAGGTTTAATTCGAACTTAATGGAGGCTGTTTGGCTTCGATCACTGCATGTTCGTTTCCTCTTTCGACGCCGCATGTTCGCCTGTCTACCTATGCCTATAAGAGCGGAAGGTCGCTCCTTTCCTCAGACACACAATCAGAACCACCGCCTCCAAGTTTCAGAGCACTGAGCTGCCACCAGTTCTTCCCCATCCCGTCTTGCGGCGTGCACCGCGAGCCAGGACAGTAGGCCTTTGGAACCCCGCCTCTTCGAGTCCTGTACGGGAGAATGGCGATAAGGTTTTTGAGGAGCGCTATCGGCACGACTACTGGCTTCATCACGGACTCCTTAACTAACGCCGACGACATCTTCCCTAACGACGACTTCTTCCCCGCCATCGAGAACCTCTTCCTTGACGACATGGTGGGGTCTCGAAGGACCCCGAGAGTTGCGTTCATTAAGGAAGCGGAGTGTACAGATTGTAATCATGCCATTCAACATGAAAATACTAAAAAGCAGGCCTGCTATCTAACAAAAAAGACCCTGGAAAGAAAAAGGAAAAGCGATCAGGTCCATCATCTTCCCCACCGACGACAAGACTCCGATGTTGACCTCCTTCAAACTGCTACCAGGGACGAACCACTTGGCTGCAAGGAGGAGTGAAGCGACGGTAAGGATCCGAAAGAGGGCCTCCACACTGGAGGTTGAAGATAGCGCCATCTTGGTGCTTTAGTTGGCTATTTCATCGGCCAAAATTCGTGACAACAATCTATTGTGCCGTAAATGAGCACATCGATGCAGCAGAAGGCGTTGTCGGGTCTTGAACCATTGATCTGCAACGCGCCTCCAACTCCCAACTCCACCTTGGAGAGAAGAAGGGGAGGGCATGGCTTCACGCTGAACCGAAACCCAACAACAATTCCAAGCCACTTCCCGCCGCACGAAGAACGCGACCCATCGTCGAACTCTGAGCTCCCGCCACGATCCAAATGAGGCGGATGAAAAATTGCAGCAGAGGGTGGCCAAGCGTTAGATGAACATGGAGCTGACAGCCCATCTCTGCAACCTCTGCTTTATCGCCTCGTCGCCACGGCCGACTAGAATAAGAAGAGCAATAGGAGAGGACTAAAACCACCACTGCCCGGTGTCGCACGCATACGCCAGCGCAGAGACACTCCCACCACTTCCAGAGCCACACGACATCTCGATCCCCGTCTCCCTCCCCCCGTCTCCACAGCCGCCAGAGGAAGATGGAGAAGCATTGAGACAAAGGGACAGAGGGAGCAACTAATGAAAATGACCAATTTATTTGAGGAAGTGGTGGCCGCACCCAGAACTCTGACCATAGGTGCTCTAGCGCGAGAGAACAAACCCTAAAGCCATGATCCGGTTGCCTTGATCCACAACTCCACATCCGGGCACATGGCCCACTACCGGCAACGAGCCAAAGAAACCTAAGAAACCTAACCTAGCTACTCCGACGCCGCTCCCCGTCCTACTCCAACCGGCTATTCTGGCGGAGAGGCGCCGGGAGAGGCTCAGTCCCAGAAGAGGAGCGCTTAGTTAGTGTAAAGGCGAGAGGAGGGAGAAGGGGAAAGTGGAAGCAGGTCGCTTCAGACTAGGGTGAAAGTCTTCTACCAAAATATTGCCTCATGTCAACTGATTTTTTGGCGACACGTGGCCGAGCACCGCAAGGATGGTAATGGTCCCACCCACAAATGGATTACACCTCAAATGTTGGGTTTGAGCTGAATCCTGTTAAAACACATCGTTGCTTGTTCTCTAGGCGAGTATATGTCGATCAGTTGCACGACATAATGCACACTTCCATCGTTATGACTCTTTTATATGACAACTCATTTGCATCGCAATATAACAGACCGAGCGTCAATAAATACGTACTCTGTTATATTCTCTTTTTAAAAAAATATAAAATATATTAGCTTTATAAAGCAAATGTATTTAGACCGTTTTAGTATGTAGATTTACTCAGCTTTCAAATAGAGGGAGTATTCCCTCTGTTTCAAAATATAAATGTTTTATCTTTATGAGAGAAATGTATCTATTCACTCTAAACCTACATGAACCTACACACTAAAAAGGTCTAGATATTTTTTTACAAAGATAACACATTTTATATTTTAAAATAGAAGGAGTAGATGTCAGAGATTTATCTAGATTTTACATATACCTGTTGAAATTTTGGCCTAAATAGTCTAACCTATTTTCCATTTCAATAATTTCTGAAAAATCCTAGAGGACCATGTGGTCCATTCATGCATGGCAAGAGGTGGGACAAATGTTTAGTCCCACATTGCTAGTTGAAGGAGGTTTGCACCAGCTTATAAGGGAGACTCTCCTATCACTTGGTAAAAGGATGAGAAGGAGAAGGAGAGAGTCCCACACGCGCGCTCCTCCGCCGCCCGCCTCGCCTCATCACGACGCGCGCGCGCCGTGGGTTGCGGGTTGCGGGAATCTCGCCAAGCCGAGTTCTTTTTTGCCACACATGACTGGTATATGAACGGGCATGCAGAATTTGAACATTCTGCTAATGATTTTTAAATACAAACTCAGTGGAGGTTTAATTCGAACTTAATGGAGGCTGTTTGGCTTCGATCACTGCATGTTCGTTTCCTCTTTCGACGCCGCATGTTCGCCTGTCTACCTATGCTTATAAGAGCGGAAGGTCGCTCCTTTCCTCAGACACACAATCAGAACCACCGCCTCCAAGTTTCAGAGCACTGAGCTGCCACCAGTTCTTCCCCATCCCGTCTTGCGGCGTGCACCGCGAGCTGAGACAGTAGGCCTCTGGAACCCCGCCTCTTCGAGTCCTGTACGGGAGAATGGCGATAAGGTTTTTGAGGAGCGCTGTCGGCACGACTACTGGCTTCATCACGGACTCCTTCACTAACGCCGACGACATCTTCCCTAACGACGACTTCTTCCCCGCCATCGAGAACCTCTTACTTGACGACATGGGTGACAACTCCAACCCCAATGCCGGCACACTGATGTATGCTTTCTTTCTTCGTCTTGTTCAGATTGTTTCGATCTCTCTGCAACAATCTGCACACTTTCTATCAAATTACTTGGCTAGTTTATTTTTTATCATTCTAGTCTTGTTTTACCTGTTGTTTATTTCTCATAAATCACTTGGTAAATTGCTCATATTTCCAACAAACCAAAAAATTATAGGCAATTTACTCCAAGTGATTTCGTGGCATCTGTGAAGCCACATGTTTTTTAGGGTACGCACTATAAGAGATGGCGCGTGAGAGCAGTTCTCTAGTTTGAGAACATGAACTTCTATGACGCCACTCTTGGCAAGTCTGAGGGAGAGCTTACTCCTACCTAGGAGCAAGTTTTCCATAAATGAGCGACGTTCACTGTTGTCATGGGCGACGTTGAGATGAAGGATGTTGGGTCAGAGGGACTCAGTCCGTGCTGATGGGGAACGGCTCGCATGCTTTTGTTCATGGTGTTGGTACGGTCGATCTGAAGTTCACTTCGGGAAATACCATATGGCTGAAGAATGTGCATCATGTTCCCTCAATAAATAAGAATCTTGTTAGCGGATCTCTTCTATGTCGCGATGGCTACAAGATTGTTTTCGAGTCCAATAAGTTCGTACTATCTAAGTTTGGTACTTTTATTGGTAAAGGATATGAGTGCGAAGGTCTGTTCCGCCTATCATTATCAGATGTTTGTAATAAAGTTGTGAATCATGTTTCGTTTGATCTTATATCAAATGTCTGGCATTCACGTCTTTGTCATGTTAATTTTGGTTGCATGACGCGGTTATCTAAAATGAATTTCATCCAAAATTTCACCACTGTCAAAGGATCTAAGTGTCTAGCCTGTGTGCAAGCAAAACAACCTCGCAAGTCACATACGACTGCAGAGGTGAGAAATTTGGCACCACTAGAACTCATACATTATGATCTTTGTGAGATGAATGGTGTGTTGAAAAAAGGTGGAAAGAAATATTTTATGACGTTGATCGATAACTCTACGAGATACTGTCATGTGTATCTTCTGAAAACAAAAGATGAGGCTTTGAGTTACTTCAAAGTCTATAAAGCTGAAGCGGAAAAACAACTTGATCGAAAGATTAAGAGGCTTAGGTCTGATCGTGGTGGAGAGTATTTTTCCAACGGGTTTGACTCATTTTGTGCGGAACATGGTATAATCCATGAGAGGACTCCTCCCTACTCACCCTAGTTAAACGGGGTAGCCGAAAAAAGAACCACACTCTAACAGATTTGGTTAACGCCATATTAGACACATCATGTCTCTCTGAGGAATGGCGGGGGAGGCATTACTGACCACATGTCATGTCCTAAACCGAGTTCCCACAAAGAACAAATAAATTACTCCATTTGAAGAATGGGAGAAAAAAAGGTTAAATCTCTCTTATCTACGAACTTGGGGTTGTTTGGCAAAAGTTCATGTGCCAGTCCCCAAGAAGTGCAAGCTTGGACCAAAAACTGTGGACTGTGTATTTCTAAGATATGCTTTTTGTAGCATTGGCTATCGATTCTTGGTAGTAAAATCCGGAGTACCAGACATGCATGTTGGTAAAATAATGGAGTCGAATGATGCAAATTTCTTTGAGGATATGTTTCCCATGAAGGATATGCCTAACTCATCAAGTTAGGAATTAGATACAATTTCTGAACCAATCATTCCAGTCAAACACGTAGAAAATCCTGAGGAGGAGGATAACAAAATTCCTAAAAGGAGCAAGAGACAAAGGACTGCAAAGTTTTTTGGTGATGATTTCGTTGTATACCTCGTGGATGACACTCCCACTTCTATTTCAGAAGCCTATGCATCGCCTGATGCTGACTACTGGAAGGAAGCCGTCCATAGTGAGATGGACTCCATTTTAGCTAATGAAACATGGGAGATCACTGATTGTCCTTATGGGTGCAAACCCGTAGGATGTAAATGGACGTTTAAGAAGAAACTAAGGCCTGATGGTACTATTGAGAAGTACAAGGCAATGCTTGTGGCCAAGGGTTATACCCAAAAGGAAGGTGAAGACTTCATTGACACTTACTCACCTGTAGCAAGGTTGACCACCATTCGAGTACTACTTTCTCTGGCTGCCTCACACAGTCTTCTCGTTCATCAAATGGACGTTAAGACGGCTTTCTTAAATGGAGAGTTGGATGAGGAAATTTATATGGATCAACCAGATGGTTTTGTAGTAAATGGTCAAGAAAGAAAAGTGTGCAATCTGCTGAAGTCTCTATATGGTCTTAAACAAGCACCTAAGTAGTGGCACGAAAAGTTTGATAAAACCTTAACCACTGCAGGCTTTGTTGTAAACGAAGCTGACAAGTGCATATACTATCGCCATGGTGGGGGCAAAGTAGTTATTTTATGTTTCCATGTTGATGACATACTGATCTTTGGGACCAACCTTACTTTAATTGAGGAGGTCAAGGATTTCTTATCTCAGTCTTTTGAGATGAAGGATCTAGGAGTAGTTGATGTTATCTTGAACATCAAACTATTGGGAGATGATGATAGTGGTATCACACTGCTTCAGTCTCACTATGTGGACAAGATTTTGAGTCGCTTTGGGTATAGCGGCTACAAGTCTTCTCCAACACCGTATGATCCTAGTGTGCTACTTCGAAAGAATCGAGGCACCGTTAGAGATCAATTGACATACTCTCAAATATTTGGCTCGCTTATGTACTTGGCTAGCTCTATAAGGCCTGACATCGCGTTTGCTATTAGCAAGCTCAGTCGATTTGTTTTAAATCCTGGAGATGATCATGGCAAGCTCTTGAAAGAGTCATGCGCTATCTAAAAGGCACTGCAAGCTATGGCATTTACTATACCGGGTATCCGAGGATACTAGAGGGTTATAGTGATTCAAATTGGATAACTGATGCTGATGAGATAAAGGCCACGAGTGGATATGTGTTTACACTTGGTGGTGACGCTGTTTCTTGGAAGTCTTCCAAGCAGACCATCTTAACAAGGTCAACTATGGAAGCAGAACTTACAACACTAGACACGACCACTGTTGAAGCAGAGTGGCTTCGTGAACTCTTGATGGACTTACCTATGGTTGAAAAAACCTATACCCGCAATTCCAATGAACTATGATAATCAAACTGTGATTATTAAGGTGAACAGTTCTAAGGATAATATGAAGTCCTCGAGACATGTGAAGAGGAGACTAAAATCTGTCAGGAAAATGAGAAACTCCGGAGTTATTGCATTGGATTATATTCAAACATCTAAGAACCTGACAGATCCCTTCACAAAGTTCTATCACGCAATGTGATAGAAAATGCATCGAAGGAGATGGGTATGAGACCCACACTATGAGTTTTCCACAGTGGCAAACCAATCTATGTGATCGGAGATCCCGTGAATTAGAATTGGGAGACAAGTTGTTGGTAGACTGAGAGAAAAAATATCCCTACTTTAATGAACACCACTCCGTGAAGATGCAATACTTTCCTTATTCTGCACGACATGTTGATTTTTATCTTAATGTGTTCTAAATGGCTTAATCTTAAGCAGAGATGTCCTGCAGAACATGTTTTGAAGAACACATCTATATGAGTCTGACTGTCAAATCGCAGTCTATGAGAGTTGGGTGCTCTCTAATAAACTCATGAAAGGCCATGTAGTATGACGCATAAGCTCCACCCGCGGAGAAGTCCCACGATAGGCCAGTATCGGTCAAGACTTCGTGTGAAGCTAGGTTGCAACAAACTTGCAGTTCAAGGCATAGTCCACTATGTAAGTCACAACCTAGTGTAGCATAGAATTCTAGGTGGAAGTTCAACTTAACAGTCTCCACTGCAGTACCGGTATATAAACAGTGTTTTGGAACCAAAGGCAAATTACATATGCCTCTGGGATCTGGTGGGGGATTGTTGAAATTTTGGCTCAAATAGTCCAACCCATTTTCCATTTCAATAATTCCACAAAAATCCTAGAGGCCCATGTGGCCCATTCATGCATGGCAAGAGGTGGGAAAAGTGTTTAGTCTTATATTGCTAGTTGAAGGAGGTTTGCACCAGCTTATAAGGGAGGCTCTCCTACCACTTGATAAAAGGATGAGAAGGAGAAGGAGAGAGTCCCACACGCGCGCTCCTCCTCCTCCGCCGCCCGCCTCGCCTCGTCACGACGCGCGCGCCGCGGGTTGCGGGTTGCGGGAATCTCGCCGAGCCGAGTTCTTTTTTGCCACGCATGACTGATATATAAACGGGCGTGCATAATTTGAACAATCTGCTAATGGGTTTGGCTTCGGTCATTGCCTGTTCATTTCCTCTTCCGACGCCGCTTGTTCGCCTGTCTACCTGTGCCCATAAGAGCGGAAGGTCGCTCCTTTCCTCAGACACACAATCAAAACCACCACCTCCAAGTTTTAGAGCACTGAGCTGCCACCATTTCTTTCCCATCCCGTCTTGCGGCGTGCACCGCGAGCCGGGACAGTAGGCCTCCGAAACCCCGCCTCTTCGAGTCCTATACAGGAGAAGGGCGATAAAGTTTTTGGGGAGCGCTATCGACGCGACTATTGGCTTCATCACGGACTCCTTCACCGACGCCGATGACATCTTCCCTAACGACGACTTCTTCCCCGCCATCGAGAACCTCTTCCTCGACGACATGGGTGACAACTCCAATCCCAACGCCGACACACTGTTGTATGCTTTCTTTCTTCATCTTGTTCAGATTATTTCGATCTCTCTACAACTCTCTGCACACTTTCTGTCAGATTACCTGGCTAGTTTATTTTCGACCATTATAGTCTTGTTTTACCTGCTATTTATTTCTCATAAATCACTTGGTAAATTGCTCATATTTCTAACAATATCCCCTCCAATCCAAATTACTTGACTTAAATTTATGTAGATTCGGATATATCTAACATGTTTTAGTACTACATACATCTAAATCTAGATAAATACAAGTTTAATTTGGATCAGAGGAAATAACTATACGCTAAATTGTTTTTAAGATACAAATAAATCTAGAAAAATCTCCCACTTCTAATTTGGTATCGAGATAGCATAACAATACTACCTTTATTCCAAAGCTTAAAGCATATAACTTTTTTAAGAAGTCAAGCTATATAAAATTTGACCAAACTTTTAAAAAACTATCAAGAACTATTATATTATATAGATACAATGTGAGAATATGTTTCATAATATATAAAAATGTATGAATTACGTATTATAAATATTAATATTTTTCTCTTAAAATTTAGTCAAACTTGAGTTGATTTGACTTTAAAAAAAAGTTATATTTCTTAAGCCTTGAAACGGAGAGTAGTCTAGCTATGGTCGGCCAAACTAATATTGAGCCAAAAAGCCCAAGAAAACCGGGTTGCGAAGCCTTAAAAAATAGACCTACCCACGCAGCCCCGAAGATTGAACTGACCGGCCTGACCGATCGATGTGCGACGCAGTATTGGGCGGCGCTTGATTGACTGAAAAGAACGATGCGGGGCAACAGAGCGCGGCAAAAGATTGCCACCCCACAGCCCACCGAGCGGGAAACGCGAAACGGGAAACCACAAACGTCCCCAGTCCCCACCGTCCCAGCGACGGCCGTTCTCGGTTGGCTGTTCCCACTTCCCCACCCATTCCCCATTTTCCCCCTATCCCGCCGCGTTCGACACATTTCGACGCGCCCGCTTCCGTTTCAAACCCCCAAATTGTTTTCCCTCCCCTCCTCCCCTCCGCCCAGCAATTCGTCCCCCGCCCTTTTGATCCCACGCCACTTCGATTAGTCTTCCCAAATCCAACCAATCTTCCACCTCACGATTCCCCCAATTCCCGCGGCTCTCCTCCTCACCCGCCCGCCTTGACCTACCAGCCACCAACCCCCCGCGGAACCCTAGCCGGCGATTGACCCCGGCTAATGGCGGACGAGGACGTCGCCGTGAGCTTGAGCCAGCGCTCCCCCGCTCAGGTGAGATTCACGGGCTCCCTTTGTTACTTTCGGTGTTTAATTTGGTCGGGGCTTCGAACTCCCTGCCACCGGCGAGTCACCTAATTAGCGCGTTTAGCTTACGCGGCACGTCCTGAATACTTGATCCTTACTTATTGCTCACCCAGGATGTGATTTGTTTTTGCGCGCGGTTGACTTTCTGTGTGGTGATTGTGTGAGGGTTTAGCATCGCGAGGTGTTTTTCCGGTTGGATCGTTGCGGTGGTTTTAACTTGAATCTCCATCTGGGTGGGGTGGATGTTGTTCGTGTGTCCAGGAATCCGGATTTGGTTACCCTGCGCCGCCATTTTTTACTAGGCAGTGATCGTTGTTACTCAGGTAGACGGTTGCAATAGTGATGGTTACCCGGTCAAAATTGTTTTGACGCGATGGTTTACCTGTAGTCGTACGAATTAAAATGGTGATAATTTTGACCTGCCTTATAACCGAGCCTTCTGTTGTGCTCTATTTGTGGTAAATATCACAATGCCTTTTCTATAAAGACAGTGTCGTATCATGTAAACACAGATCTAACTGCGAGGATTGTTTTGTCAGGCGGACATGTCTGGAGAAAACGGGGATGAGAAAGTGGAGCAGCACCAACCATTTTTCTCCACGTGCCAACCGCTTCAGACTGTTGTAAGATACTAAATTGTTCCTACGCGCATCGATTTTGTACTCTATTTGCTATCGCACACAACCTCCTAATTTGGTTAGGTTGGTTCCTTGTTTGTGATTAACAGAGCTATTCAAATTCTTGGGATAGCGTTTGTGCTCCTGCAGCAACAGGATCTTGTCAAACTGTGAGCTACAAGCTGCTGCCATTTCGATACTTAGTGTGAGTGTGCAATTTTGAATTTTGGTATCTTGTAGTTCTTATGGTTTGCATTTTATTTGTTGTTAGAGCGGCTTGGATTCCCTGGATGATGGATACACACCAAGTGCACCTTGCTTTCCTGATAACAAGGAGCCGCAATCCGAGGTATGATCTCTTCATCTCCAGCTTTAATTCAAGAGTTCTGATTTTTCTAGTTAGTCTCCTGTGACAGTGACAGTTGCTAATTGGTGTTTATCAATGTGCTGCTTCAGAGCATTTCTCATCAAATAGATGAAGAAAACAAGTTCTGTTCATTGCCTTCAACAGATAAGAAATGTGATGTGGAGCAACTTCCTCCGGAATCGGCCCAATTAATGGTATGAAGTGTGTGCCTTGGCAGTTTGTTTCTGTGGCTATGTTATCCTGTTCTGTGATCTTATACTTCTTTCCTGTTTCTTTTTTTACATTACTTTTGCTTAGAACTCAGACCTAAGGCCTTTTTCAAATTCATATGACTTACCTCATATTCTATTACATATATCTTGAAACTTACAGTTGCTTAAATTATCTTCTACGTGAGACTTGTAACAGAGATCTGCTGTAAATTCAAGTACAACTAAATACTACGTGTTGGGACTTTCTGTAACTAAGCTACTCCTAAGCCTTTTATCTAAAAACAGCTTGCTGTAAGTTTTTTAATTCATAAAGTTAAAGCTTATAGTACCAAGCAATACTTATCATGCAGCCATCTGCTATGCAATTTAATAATATATGATATCCCGAGTTTAGTTGTATATGCCATTCATTCATGTAGTCCTTTTATTATGTACTAGCTCTCTAACCCTGTCTTTTGTTTTTATGGTTGCTTTCTTAGGATGACTCAGACTTGCTAGATGGGGGAGCAAAGCAGCAGCCAGAACCCCTTATCACAGAGAAACCCAGTTCTGTTGTAAGTTTGTTCACCTTGTAGAGCTACATTTCTATGTTAAATTCTTGTGGGGCATGTGATTGAATTATGCATGCTTGGCGATAAACAGAATAGGCCATGGATTGGAATATATTTGTCAAATTATTTCCCTGTTAGGTGTAACACTCCCTACTTGTTTTGTTGGTACTGCTGCAGGATCAAACAGAAAAATGGGAGGTGGAAACTAAGCACCAGTCACCAACCCCTTCTAACAGTAAGCACTGGAGCTCCAATGTAAGTGGCTTCATACCTATTATCTTACTCACATTTTATATCTTCAGAGATTTCTGACTAGACCCTTTCTAACATAGTTTGAGGCAATTTTACTGACCACTTCATTTTAACAGTGGGGTATTGAACCTTGTGATAATGAGAATAAACAGTTCTTTTCATTCTCTCGCAGCAGCCAACCCCAATCAGTGGTATGTCCCATGTTTTTTTCGACGTTTTGAAACACTAGGTGTTCACTTGGTTCCATTTTGATGTAATATCCCCATGTGCAGGGAGCTGGTCTTCGGAATATGGGGAACACATGCTTTCTAAATGCAACTCTTCAGTGCATCACTCATACTGTCCCACTTTTTAAGAAGCTCCGCTGCAGTGACCACTCTACTCCATGCTCACGTATGTATAGTTTTAGTTTCTGATAATCACTTTTTATTGTGTGAAAGTGTTCCAATTTTTTTTGGTTTGCTTTGCATGACTCAGTCAACTGTTACTGTACAGATGAGGAAGATGGGTTCTGTTCTTTCTGTGCCCTTAAAGAACATATTGAAGAATCGATTCGAAGGTCTGGGTCTGTTTTAATGCCAGCAAGGTTCAAAGATAATTTAAGCAGTATCCTTTTGCTTTTGAGTTCTATGCCTTGTCTATTTAATTTTGTCACAAATAAGTGTTGTCAGCCTGATTCTGCAACCCTGAAATTTGTATATTTTCTCCTAACTTCATATGAAATTCTTATGTCTTACTATTCATCAATGTATTGCCATTTCGGCAATGATGTTTTAAATTCTGTTGGGTTCCTTGACAAGGTTTTCCAGAATTATCTTCAGATTTTAGACCAGGACAACAAGAAGATGCACATGAGTTCCTTCGTTGCTTGTTGGATAATTTGCATAAGTGCACCCTTGATCCCAACTCAAAGGGGAAGCCCTCGTCTTTTGACGAGGAAAGTATTGTCAAGCAGGTGTTTGGAGGTCGACTAAAAAGCCAGGTATATACTTTGCCTTTGCCTATTCGTTGTGTAGGAGCTTGTGCTTTGACTAATGCTACTCTGTTCATATAGTTGACATGCCATGAGTGTGGTCACTGCTCGGAGACATTTGAGCCCTTCCTTGATCTCAGCTTGGAGATTGATCAAGTTGATGACCTTGTTGCTGCTTTGGAATCTTTTACCAAGGTGGAGCAGATCGGTGATGCTGAGAACAAGCTCACCTGTGAAAGTTGTAATGTTCAAGTTTGTAAGGACAAGAGGCTGGTGCTTGATAAAGCACCTGATGTCATAGCATTTCAACTCAAGCGCTTCACCACACTTGATAGTTCCATTGAAAAAATTGACAAACGTGTGGCATACCCATCAGAGCTTGATTTGAAGCCATTCCACAGTAATCCAGACAACGAGGTGACTTTTTGTCCTATTCTCTGCTTGTAGACTTACTGGTGGAAAAATGCATATTTTGATGTTCTGTTTGTATTTTCACATGCAGCAGGAACTGAAATATGATCTTTATGGTGTTGTTGAACATTCTGGCTTGCCTAACTATGGCCATTATGTGTGCGCTATTCGTTCTTCACCAAGCAGTTGGCACTTGATGAACGACTCCCATGTAGGTGTCGCAGCTCACTTGCTATTGCTTTATGACATACATCTTTCCACCTTGTTATAATCGCATTTGTGGTGCAGGTTGAATCAATTACTGAGACAAGCGCACTACATCAGGAAGCATATATTCTCTTCTATGTTAGGCAGGGCATGTTTCCTTGGTTCTCAAGCTTGCTAGAGGAGGCTAGGAGCGGTGCATCCCCTGTGTCAGTTTTGGATAATATAGATCCAGACTGTTCAACATCTGGTAACAGTAGTTCTGGTGATAAGTTTGAGATTGATGAAGCAAGTCAATGCAAAGCATCTCTCCTTCCTAAGGAACCAAATAAGAGCTGTTCAGTTGATGCTTTCAACAGCATGAACAAAAAAGAAGAAATCAGGCAACAGAGAGCATCTCTCCAAGATGATGTGGTGATGAGGTGTGCGCCTAGTGCTACTGAAATCACTAGTACCGAGAGACCCTCAACTCCACCTCCACCTCCCAAGCGAAGGAGCCCCCTTAATGACCTTGATGTGTTTGAGTTTGAGAACTTAGGTATGGATTTATCTTCAACTACATTTGCAACATCTGTTAAATGCATTCGAGCACAGTACCTGGTGCATCCACAATATATAATCTGGCTGTTATAATATCTGTTTAACAATTTAATAACAAGTGAACAAATTGTAGATAATGTGATGCTAATCTTTAACTGGACATCAGACAGTTGCTGTAGCTAATTAATTTCGCAGTCTGCTCATTACCTTGCATGATGTTCCTTTTTAGATTTTATTTTATTTCAAACAACATGAAGGTTCATCTTTTTGCATGCCTCATTTACAGATGATGAGGATACTCCTTTGATGCCAGTGGCTGAACATCAATCGAAGGCGAAGAAACCGAAGGCTGCATCTGCATCTAAATCTTTGAAGGGTTCTTGCCTGGATAAGAATGCAAATCGGTTAATCAGGAGCATGCCATCTGCACGAAGCAAAGCTTTGCTGGACTGCATTAACAAACAGCACAATGTGGAGCAAGGGTCTCGCAGTGGCTCTCGAAGCGACCCTCTGGGAAAAAAGAAGAGGAAGTATGGCATCTCGGTTCCGGTTCTTCAGTACTAAGTATTTTTCTAGTCAGGTTCGGAGTCTAAAATCTTTATGCTGTAAGTAGTTTCCCATCCATGTCTTTCTCCTGGACCAACTCAAGTTGGAGTAGAGCTTAAAGAGTTTAGGTTGCTTAATCTATGTTCATTTTCTTTTGCTGCTTCCTGATATGGAATGCCTGGCCTATATATATAGAGATGGATTTTTCGGAACTGGCCATCTTGTTTAAGCTTTGTTTGGATGCTTATGATATCCAATGAAGAGATGCACTTTCTGGTCAAATAGAATTCAATTCGCTAAGCCTACAGTAATCTGGTTCAGGCCCATGTGTTGTACGGGCCGACAGCCCTTCTGTACTCCCAAAATAATACACCAGTCACACATTTTTATCACAGACGAGAAAAACAAGTGGCACAGATCCAACTTGAGCAAAAGAAATAAAATCATTGAAAGCAATTAATGGAGCAGGGTTGTGGTTCTATGATTTTAAAAGAACGTTTTATCTCCAAGCATCATACATACATATATTATCCCTAGTTGAAATTCCAGTATCACTATCTACTGCTACAAAGAAATTAAGAAAAGAGCACTTCTCTCTGTGTAATTGTGAACACTCGTTTCAAGAAAAAGAATAGGTAGCGCAGAGCTTTTACATTCAATGTACTTGAAGCCAAGGAAGAGATAGCTAGATATAGAAGCACAGTTCCTTGTCCAGGGAGCTCATGAGCTCTGTTCCTCCTGCAGCTGTTGTTGCTGCTGCTGCTGCAAGTTGACGAGCTTGTGGTAAGCGCCGTTCTTGTTCTCGATCAGATGCTGGTGATCACCCTGCTCGATGATCTTACCGTCCTGGAGAACTGAGATGACGTCAGCGTTCTTGATCGTCGATAGCCGGTGTGCCACCATCACGGTGGTCCGGTTCTTCATCACCCTGTCCAACGCCTGTTGCACTACGCGCTCCGACTCCACGTCGAGAGCACTTGTCGCCTCGTCGAGGAGCAGGATAGCAGGGTCCTTGACTATTGCCCTGGCGATGGCAATGCGCTGCTTTTGCCCGCCGGAAAGCTGCACGCCACGCTCCCCGACCTTGGTCTGGTACCCCTCCGGCAGCGAGCTGATGAAGGTGTGCGCGTTCGCCAGCTTCGCGGCCTCGATGACCTCGGCCTCTGTTGCCCCGTCCTTGCCATAGAGGATGTTTTCGTAGATCGTGGTCGCGAATAGAGCTGGCTCTTGCTGGACTAGGCCGATGTGCTTCCTTAGCGACTTCAGCCTAAGCTTCTTGATATCCTTCCCTGAAAGACGCATCAGTATAGTTCGTTTAACTGATCTGCTCATCTGGGAGAGAAACTGTTTATGTCTGAAACGTAAGTTACCATCGATCAAGACTCTTCCGGCGATGGGGTCGTAGAAGCGCAGGATGAGCGAGAGAACGGTGCTCTTGCCGGAGCCACTCATCCCGACGAGCGCCATGCTCTTGCCTGCCTTCATCAGGAGGTCAAGGCCTTTGAACACGGCCACCTCGGACCTCGAAGGGTACCGGAATTCCACATCCCTTAGTTGGATCACGCCTTCGACTTTCTTGATGTCATCACCTGTATCATTCCGGATTTCGGTCTTCCTGTCAAGGATCTCGAACACCGAAGACGCCATCTGGTTCCCCTTGATGATGTCCGGTGCCATCGCGAGTGTCTCGCCCATTGCCAGCGCCGTCACTATGAGCACCATGAAGGACTTCATCACGGACTTGAAGGTGGCCAACTCCTTGCTCATCAGCTGCGATCCGTACCTGAAGTTTCAAACATTTTCACAAGTTGCTCTTGGAGCACAGTAAATTTACACTGAGTTCGCTGTGTTTCAGTACTAGTAGCACTTTACCATAATGCCAGCGCGTAGGAAGAGAAGAGGAAGAACTGAGAGACTCCATAGAAGACGCCTGCTCCCTGCCCTCGCCGGAAGGACCTCTTCCCGGGCTCCTCGAGCTCACCCTCGTAGAGCTTTATCACCTTCTCCTCCGCGCAGAAGGCTGCCACCGTCCGCATATTGCTCACCGCCTCAGCAGCGAGCATATTTGCCTTCAGATACGACTTGCCGAGGTTGCCGCCGTATCCTTTCATGAACATTTTCTGGTGGCATCACAACATATAATCAAGATCAATCAGTCTGATTAAGCCACTGAATTATAGGCGATTGCGGTTAGAATTAAACAGATTTTGTGTTCACCTCACTGATGTGGCCGCTGACCATGAGGGGATACGTGGCAAGCACGACCAGCGTGATCCTCCAGTTGAGTATGAAGGCGATGATGAGCGACGTGACGATCATGCCGACGTTCTGCAGCAGGATGGTGGAGCGGTCGACGACGATGGTGCGCACGAGCGTGGCGTCCGTCTCGAGCCGCGACGCCAGCATCGCGCTGGTGTGGCTGGTGCTGTCGAACCACCCGATCTCGTTCCGCAGGATCGCCGCGAACATCTTCTCCCGGACGCGCAGCGTGAGCCGCTCGCCCATGATGCCGAAGCTGAGGTGCTCGATGGCGTGGAACACCACGGTGAGCACCGCGCCGCAGCAGAAGAGCACGGCGATCTTGCGCACCTCCTTCTTGGTGGTCTCCCACCCCATGTAGTAGGACACGAGCGCCTGCGTGACGCCGAGGGCGAAGAGCGGCATCTGGGCGCCCGCCACGAAGGCGCTGATGGTGCCTGACAGCCCGAACATCCAGTCTGGCCGCACCATGGAGTAGAGCTTCTTCATGGACACTGGTTTCGCCTTGTGCCCTTCCTCGTACGCCTCCGTGGCGCCGAACCGGTTGATGGAGTCCTTGTCGGAGCGGAAGCTGGCACCCATGCTCGTCCTCCCTGATAGCTCCCTTGAATACTTGAAACTACGCGTAAGAAACACCACTTAAGGTCATTAATTAGATGATGGTGGCCATTTGACACGAAACTATCAATTGATCCCAAATGGCATACCTTAGTGGCCTTGTCATGCTTGTGCTGTCCGAGAAAGACGGCTTGTGCTGAAGCTGAGCAGCCTCCTGCAGCTGGATCAGCGAAGAGTAAGCGCTGCTCGGGTTTGCCATCAGCTGCTCGTGCGTGCCGGTCTCGACGATCCTGCCGCCGTCCACTACAGCGATGATGTCAGCGTTCCTGATGGTGGACAGCCGGTGCGCGATCACCACGGTGGTGCGGCCGACCATGACGCGGTCCAGCGCCTCCTGCACGCTCTTCTCGGACTCGGCGTCCAGGGCGCTGGTGGCCTCGTCCAGGAGCAGTATCGACGGGTTCTTCAGTATCGCCCTGGAGATGGCGATCCGCTGCTTCTGCCCTCCCGAGAGCTGTATCCCGCGCTCGCCGACCTGCGTGTCGTACCGGTCGGGGAGGTTGTTGATGAAGGTGATGGCCTCCGACAGCTTCGCCGCGTGGTTGATATCCTCCGCGGTGGCGCCGCCCTTGCCGTAGAGTATGTTCTCCCGGATGCTGG
This sequence comes from Avena sativa, assembly GCA_916181665.1. NCBI lineage: Eukaryota > Viridiplantae > Streptophyta > Magnoliopsida > Poales > Poaceae > Avena > Avena sativa. The sequence goes on along the minus strand of OV702284.1, from coordinate 248,303,154 downwards.
TCGCGAACAACGCCGGCTCCTGGTTGACGAGCCCGATCTGGCCGCGCAGCCACCTGCAGTCCAGGCCCCTGATGTCGTGCCCGTCGAGGAGGACCGTGCCGGAGAGCGGCTCGTAGAACCGCTCGATGAGGGACACCACGGTGCTCTTGCCAGACCCGCTCCCGCCGACGAGCGCCACGATCTTGCCCGCCGGGAAGTCGAGGCTGAACCTGTCGAGGATGACGACGTCCGGGCGGGACGGGTACGCGAAGCGAACGTCGCGGAAGGCGATGTTGCCCTCGACTCTCTGCAGCTTGTGGCCTGCCCTGGAGCTCCTGGCGTTCACCGTGCTCCTCTCGATCATCTGGAAGATCGGGTACGCCGCCGTCCTTGCCCGCAGGAACGTCGATATGTTGGGCGCCGCCTGCCCAAGCGACCTATATATATATAATCGCCATCAATCAGCTAACTTCGGCCGACATTAATTAATGTGGGCATGAGAACGAGAAGGGTGGTGTACTGACAAGCCGGCGATGACGACGTTGAGCATGGTGGTGAAGGACTCGCCGCCGTTGGAGATGCCCTTGTGGACGACGATGCCGGTGAACCAGACGAGCAGCGCCCAGGAGAGGAAGAGCGTCATGTGCATGGAGCCGAGGCCGAGGCCCTTGGCGAGTCCGCCCCTTTTCCCGTACTTGTACGTGGTCAGCAGCGCCTCCCGGTACGTCCTGACGGCCTTCTCCTCGCCGACGAACGCCTGCACCGTCCGCACGTTGCCGATCACCTCCTCTGCTATCTCTCCGGCCTTGACGTAGGACTTGCGGACGCGCGCCATGAGGCCGATTGTGACGTAGGCGTAGGTGCCCCCCGCGATGGCGATGAGCGGCACGATGGCGAGGGTGACCAGGCTGATCTGCCACACGCGCGAGAAGCCGATGGCGAACCCGGCCAGGAACCGGCTGATGTAGTGCATGAAGTTGCCCACCTGCGGCAGACGCATGGACACGGACACGGCTTAATTCGTCAGATCAGAACACGCACATATACGTAATATACTCCATAATACGAATGTCGTAATTGATCGATTCAAATTCATGCGTCCACGCCAGGTTCTCGTGCCGGGAAATGCACCGTTTCTGCATTCGATTTGGTAGATTTTAAAACAGCTCGATGGCATCTGTAATTGCGCAATGTATTGTCGTCAGTGCTTGTATACCGGTCAAGTAGCAGCAGTAGCAACTGATCAACAGTCTCAGCCAGGTGTGGAGAAGGCCTTGCGATTAAGATCTGACAGTGGTAGATGCTCTTCAGCCAGGCCCACGGAGTATCATGCAGAGCAGAGTCTACGTGTGCAAAGACCCACACGTACGCATCATGTTTATCAGCTAGGAGGACCACTAGGGTCTCGTCCTCCCTCAACTTCAACTGTAAAAAAGACGAAGACAATCCTTCCTCAATAGTGTTTGGGATACTACCGAGTATAATTATTCCTTTGGTTTTGCTAGTTCTCGGTCAATAATTACCTTAGAGCTCAGTAACCTTCACAATCATTAGATTTGCACTGTGATCTGTATATTCTACTACCTCTGTTTTACAATGTAAGATTTTTTTAGCAAACTAAATCAACTTGCTAAAAAGACTTATATTATAAAACGGAGAGAGTAATTTCTAGTGGGTTGCAACCGACTTTTTTCTAGTTACAACCGAGAAAAATGTTCCTTACCATTAGATTTACGAAACCGCAGAGGTTCTTACGAGATCCCAAAACACAGTACTAGTAAAACACAGGCTGGCTAGTACGTGTGTACTGTACAAATTATACTAGTAGTACGAAAGAGTAGGTTGAGGAAACTGGTGAACGGATGTGACACGCGCATTTTGTGAAAGTGATACTAGCTGGCTCATGAACATAAGCACGCAAATGTAGGTCGTGCTATCATATCATTATCAGGCTACTCTTAAAAAGGTGCTGTCGAGGTTCGTCTAAACAGTCGGTGGATCAGGGCATTCATTTATTGTGAATAATGTGAATCTGGTCATGCATCAAAGCACATTTAATTTGTTTTGCTGCACTTAAAAGAAAAGTGACGGGCAGAATACTAGTACTAGTACTTAAAAGAAAAGTCGATGGAGTAGTATTTAAGGAGTTTTTTCGTAACGAAATATGATTGAAAAAAAAATGAGAATCTTGTGAGAATTCAGATTGACATTTCACTGATGAACTTGGAAGTTGAGGGGAACAATCGCCAGTTTTCGTTTCACCTAATATGCATGCATGTATGTATTCTCATTTTCTTGGCCATTATACAGAGACAGAGATGCATGGGCCTGAATCTGAATACGCACAGGAGCCATCGCACAACACCTGACACGAAATTCAGATCGAGGGAGCGTTAAGATAGGACTCATGGCCCATGGCATAAACATGGAGCCGACGGATTTCGATCCCGTAGAATTCAATCTATCTACGGGACGGAGCCATAGATTTTAGTACTACTGGTAGTTCGATGGCTGACCTCGCCCTACTCCGGCGCCCGCAACGCCTTCAATGCCCTTCACCAACTCTAATAACTCGCCACACTATCAGCTCAACTCACCAGAGCCTGCTCTCTCCTGCTGGGTTGGGTATTTTCCCCCTTTCGCACCGCATGAACGGCCGGTTTGGCATGTATGTACGCAACGGCGAGAAAAGGCAACACCCGCATGTACCACGTAGGAACCGATCGATCGTATCAACCAACCAAGGAGAGGTCTAGCTAGCACTAGCAGGAGCATGTACATGTACCTTCTCGGAGATGGCGTCCTGGACGACGAGGATGTCGCTGGTGATGGCGTTGATGACCTCGCCGGTGGAGGCCTCGGTGTCGAACACGGCGATGTCCTGGTCCAGCATCGACCGCAGGTACGCCAGCCGCATCTTCGCCGCCTGCCGCTCGCCGGTGTGCATCCAGCACGCCACCTCTGCGACAGGAGATAATCAAAACACGCCATGCATTATATTACAGTGAGACACACGTGATTATGCATTTGCACAGATGCGCACACACGCGATGCCAGAGCCAGAGCCAGAGCGCGCACCTGTCCAGGAGGAGAAGAGTATGACGACGCCGAGGTAGACGAAGTCGAGCGAGTACTTGGCGACGCGGCCGGAGACGGTGGTGGGGAACAGGGTGGCGAGGCCGATGATGTTGATGAGCTTGCCGAAGAAGATGAAGAAGACGGGCACGGACGCGCCGTGCGCGCACGCCCCTACGGAGCCCACCGCCATCAGCACGTAGTCCCAACGGTCCGCGAACGAGAACAGCTTCAGGAACGGCACCTTCTCCACCTTCTCCTTCTCCTCATCCTTCTTCTTCTTCGGATGATCGTCCTTCTCGTGGTCGCCGCCCGCCGCCTCGCCTTGGTAGCTCTGGTAGCGGTCCTGGCCGGCGCCGTGCACCGACGAGCTCATCTCGTTCTCCCCTCCACGGCTGAGACCGAAGATTGAGCTGCGTGGCCGGCCGGCCAGATGAGACACCTGCGCTGGGAGAGACTGAGACTGGAGTGGCGAAGATCGAAATCTGCGCTGTGCTGCCTGTGTGTGTGTGTGTGTGCGTGGGAAGGTAGGGCTTTAAAGACTGGCTTGGACACTCGTTGGAGTGGTTGTAACTTGCCACCATTTTTAGCTGTGGGGCGCTGCGTTGCGTAGGTAGCCGTGGGCCGTCGACGAGGAGGCGATCCGCGTGGTAGAGCCGAGCAGATCAGCACAGCAGGGCAGAGTAGAGGGGGTTCGGCGGTTAAATGGTTAGTTCGGCGCGAACTTCGTTTGACTCGATCGCCCCTTCGGGTCACTGCGTCAGGCCCAAGCTGCTGCTACCTGTAGTTAGAGGGTTACAATATTTGGTGGATAATGTATGTGGTACTATTGCTTTTCTTCGGTTTGGATTTTTTACATAGAGAATATATTAATATTATGAACATACCAATTATATCTAACCTTTGCAACAATGCAGTGTCGTAAAGTCACTCGGATATATAAAACATCATCGTTGCCTGATCATAGATCATATGTTTTCACCTGAAGAAAATCTATGTTCTCAAAACAATGTTTTCAACAATGTCATTGCCAACCACAACCAATTAAGGCTTGACCTTCCATTTTACCCTAAAAGATAACAATTTGTACTTCTTCTTCTGTGTTGTCGCCATCACTTTCCGAAGGCACTGTTTTTTTTTTTGACAAAAAACATATATTAATATCACGGAGATACCAATTACATCCAGCTACTTCAACAACACATGTCCTATCGGTTTTACATATGCACATAACCTAGAAAAAGAAAGAAGAATTACAAAAAAGAAAAGTCCTGCTTGTAGGGCCACGTAGAGATAAAACAAACATTTTTCCTCTAACGTGGTGATCGCAAGATCTAGCTGAGGTAGAAGGCCACAAAGATTACCACTAGACGCGCGGTTACAGATTACTGATGAAGCGCGTCAGTTGATGCAGTGCAGTCCTCACGATCCGATCCGATCCCGATCGTCCTGGTGCTGATCGTACAACGCCTCTGCTGGTATTTACATGTACAAGAAGGAGCACCAGCGGCGAACTGCTAGGTTCGATACAACGGTTGGACTACTGAGGAGTTAGGGTTTCCAACACATGGAATGACCTAACCGATCAACCCTCCTGGATTTCTGTGCCCCACTATATATAGGGAGTGAATGTGGGCTCCACTCACTCGTGGCCCATTCACTAAAGCCCATATAATATTAGCCATCATGAATCCGACTCACCGACTCAGTCCAAATCCGGCTCGGGTCCAACCCAACCAGATTTCCGGTTCAGATCCAATTCGAACTTGCTCCCGCTCTTAAGTGTGTGACCCCGCAGGCTCATGACTACTTGGACACTATTGGAGTTCGACTCTCAATCGATCAGTCGGTAGCGGCTCCTAGCAGAAGTGCCGACTCCCAAGTACCAAAGAGTCATAACGACTTGCCTTCCCAATGCGACTTATGTCCGAGTCCCTTTTGCCTCATGATATACCTTGTCATACTATATGCAAATAATTGTCATTCCTTAAATAGTCCGACTCTCTTCTCGATCCGAGATAAGTGGATCATCTGATTAACTCTTAGTCGATCGCTTCGGTTAACACTTAACCGAGTCGCGCATGACCATGCTTTTCGAATCATATCATCCAAGAGGGTCTAAAGAATATCTCTCCAACTGGAGGGGAAAAATCCCATCTTGGTTATTCACATCACGCAGCTTGATTTTCAGTCGACCCGAACTCTGCCTTTATGACTGCCCAGTTACAGATCAAGGTTTGACAGAACCTAAGTCGGTGATCCTCAACTCGGATTGTGCAACAACCTCAGGTATAAGTATTATATTGATTGAGATATACAAATGACAACTTATTCGTTGTACCTCAATATGGGTCAATCCAACTAGCTAAACTCTTTAGCCGAATTTATGTAAGTCGGAATAGCATCTCCATGCCCATGACAAGTGGAACGAGTCATCAACCGACTTTCACATTGGCCTAAGTTGTGTGTCCAACACAACCTCGATGACGAAGGATATTTAGTATAAACAATATGAGTGTATAGTTCCACAACCGAATCATATATTCAATGATATACCTCAAATATTTATACAAGGACAACTTAATATCTTTATGAATACAATGGAAAATATCATCATACATGATTGCCTCTAGGGCATATTTCCAACAGTGCTACATCGAATGATTCTTGTAGCAACGATACTAACGCCATTAGAACAACACCAATAGTACAAACACTCCAATAGCGACACCTTCAGGAAGGAAACGGTGCACACGCGCCGTTGTCTCCCAATCAAAGATCAAACGCACAAAACAGTGCCTTCAACAAGGCCACTGCCAGACTGTTTGGAATATACATTTTGGGTATACCCACAGGTATTCACTTACTAGGGTGGCTTACTTCTGGGTTTGAGCTTTGCTCTAGAGGCGGCCCACTTAGGGAAAGAGACAGACGCCCATCCGGCTACGCGAAGGGCTAGAAGACTTACCGACTTAGGCCTGTAGATTTACTTATAGTCCAAGTTGTACTTTTTACCGACTCCGTAGTGTAGACGAATAGGTTTCTCCTGTAAACCCTAGGACGGATGACTATATAAGCCCCAGGGGGCAGCCTTTAGGGCACAACCATAACCTACTTGCACATGCCGACAAGGCGCACGAAGGGGGTACGTCCACCGCCCTCCGAAGACACTGCTACGAGTCATAAATCACTAAGCAAATTTCTCATCGCCTCAAAGACTGGAACCACCATTGCTAGTCCTTATATCTCAGCCTCCATGACATTTTACGCCTATGACTTCACCATGAACGCGAAATACATGCCCCTCGATGGCAACAGACAGCGAAGCTTCGCAACGCTCCCTTCTAAAACCGAACGGTCAAAAAAGCAAGGGTGCGCACCACCGAATCCCATCCGATTCAACAACCTCCATGCATGACGCGCCTAAGGGATCTCATCGGTGGAGCCTTCAAAAACTCATCGCCGATCAAATCCATGATGGCAGGCATCCAACAGACCAACGTCTTGGAGCGAGAAGAACTCTAGAACCGCCAACTTTATTAGGAATAACGACGTCCCCCATGCCACCTGTCGCCGACTCCTATCAGCATGCTATAGATATCAGCTGGCACCACCACCATCACCCGCACCACACGGAGATGAGAAGCTTAGCCGCGCCGAGTCCCTCGAACCAAACGCCATGTCGTCCTCTCTAAGGTCATCGAAAACGCCAGAGCTGTTGCGCTGACGTCCGTCTCTGTAACATCCCAAAAATACCAAACTTAGATCATCAACCACTAATCATCAAGATTAGGGTTAACAAAAACTTTTCTAAATAAATTCATAAATGCATGTATATGTGTATGCATGGATTTTTAATTTCTTTAAAAACCACCTTGTTTGTGTGATCCATCGCTTGTAAAATGTTTCCTAGGTGAAATAAACATCATCTAAAACATTTCCCACACTTTTCCTAAAGACAAGTAAATCAAAACAAATATATTAAGTGAATGGTCATTTTGACCAATTTAACTCCCATGCCTACTTTGGCTGTCTCAAACTTTCAGAACATAACAGAAACTTTTCTGGATCTTTGCACCCCTTGAATGGTGAATAGCCGAGCACCCCCATGTCACCCCTGTGAGCTTGCCATTGCCATTAATGGTGAACAGCCGAGCACCCCCATGTCACCCCATTGTGGACAGCAGGCTATAGGAAGAACTAGCTGTGCCAACCTTGTCTGGGAGGCAGCCCACCGTCCACCGCCACTTCCTGTCCCAGCCTCAAGCGTTGCCAAGCCCTGGACCACGCGCACAAGCCACGCCCAGACCATGCCGAGCGTGCACCAGAGCGCCACCCTCGACCAGCGTCCACAGACCGCGCGCCGCCCTCACCGCGCGCACACATGATCACCACCGACCCAGGAGACCGCCAGACATCCCCGTTTACCGCCCCGTGCCATACAGCCACCGCCCGCCGTCGAAGACGCCGCCTCTGCCGCGCAGAGCACCGCTCGTTCCAGACCAAACCACACCGCCCCATGCCTCGTGACCATGTCGTTGAGCATCGCCAGGAGACACAGCACTGTCCCCTACCCTTGCCCATGCCATTAGCTGCCCGTAACGTCGCCCCCGACGAGCTCACCGTGCGCCCCGACGGTCCCCTTGCTCGACTATAAATAGAGGCCACCCCCGCACGATTTCTTCACACCATCTCACTCCCCTCTCCTCACTGATCGTGCCACACCATTCTAAGAGCAAGGCGAGCACCACCTCGCCGGAATTTCACTGGAGCCTGCCGCTGCCGGAGAAGAAAGGAGCCAGCGATTGGAGCCGCCCCAGGAGCTGCTGCGACCACCCCTGAGTTCGCCGTCGTCGACTTAGTCGTTCGCCCGCCTCGCCGACCCTCGCCCGTACCCTGGTGAGCCCCCAGCACCCCTCACTGGCCGCGCTAGGTTTCGTTCTCGCCGGAGTTGTCTCGCGTCGACGATGACCCTCAGCCGTTGGATTAGAACTAGATCGAACGATCCACGTTGCCCCATACCGCTTCGCCCAACCCCGTGTCACTGACGAGTGGGGACACCCACTTAAGCAGCCCGCGGGAGCACTGCGCTTAGCAGGCCGGCCCGTTAGAATTTCCCGCGCAGCCCAGCAATTCAAATTAAAACTTTTCTATTTCGTTTCAAACACACTTCAGCACCCAATTTCAAAAATCAACCCAGATCGTTTCAGTGCACCAAATTGGATGAAACCAATTTTGTTGGAAAGGTCTGTGAATGCTTAATCCAAGCCCATTGGATTCAAGTCATTTGGATCTATAGATCACCCATGGTAAAAATAGCAAGGCAGAAGCTTTTCTGTATTCAAACATTTTTCAAATTTAAACCATAATAGTTTTTGAGTTGATTCCAACTCTCAAAAATCACATTTAACCATACCTTTCAGAATATATAAAAATATATAGGTTTACTTGCATAAATAATATTCTAGTAATAAAAGAATGCTACATAGGCATTTCTAGACACTTTATTTAATTAAAATAAAAGGGTAAAACCTTATTAAATTGTGACACCACTTTAAATCATATTCCCATGGACTAAAATATGTGGTGATGACATGTGTCAACATGATCCCATGTTTAGTTTGGAGAATATTAAATCTTAAGTAATTTTTCAATGAGTAGAAATTACTTTTCTAAAAATAAAAAGATTTAAACCAAGCCTTAACCTTGTAATGTTAGAGATGATGCTAGATCATCAATAGGACCCTTGTGTGTGATCATTGCAAGTAGTTAAGTATTGTTTGGTGATTGTGTACCTCGTATTTATTCATAGACGCTAGTACCGACCAAGGATACGAGGAGGAAGGAGGATACTACGAAGAGGAAGCCGAGGAGAACTTCAACCACTGCTCTGCACAAGGCAAGCCTGATACTACTAGTGAATGTGCAAGCTAACACTTGCAAGATACTATACCTACGCAAGCTTATATTGACACTGATGCAAGCCTTACTAATCAAGTTGACCTATGCAAGCTAAAACTTGCAAGACACTCTACTTTAGCAAGCTGATACTATACCTATGCAAGCTCACTCTTGCAAGATACCCTACTGATGCCACAAACCTATACTGGTGACCCTACTTGCTTGTTAAAAACCAATCCTAGTTTTATGTGCAAGCATCTTACTTTATTTCTTTTTCAAAACTTACTTAGAGTCTACCTAAGAGTTTGGTAGATACTAGATAGTTGTGCTGAAGGTTGCTTAAAGAGCATAAAATTTGTCCTAAGCTAGGAACCTTGATATCAGCCTAAGATATAAGGTTGGACTTAGTGAAACTCCACTAGTTACCAACCCTCATTAGTACTACCCCCCCCACACACACACTTGTAGATGCTAGTGCTAAGCATAAAACTTGATCAACTTTAGATGGGAATACTTGGTGGAAAAATGGTTATGAAAACCTTGGAATGATGGATCATTCTATTGAAATGTTTTGGACATGTGTTTCCAAACACTTGATGATTCTGGTGATAAAAATGTTGAGGCATGAGCCTTAGCCCTTTATAAAACTGATGGTTGTCTGGATGCGATACCATTCCAATTTTAGCGTACAACCACAATACCCGAATATTGGGTAGGGCTTGACTGAAAACTTATATACCTTAGTATTAGTTCCCTCCCGACCAAGGTCTGAGCTGAGGCTACCTTGTGAAGATTGTCCACCTGTGCAGTACCCAAGATGACAGTGGTCATGGTTGGGAGGCCAAACTCACAGGAGAGGTGCTTATACTAGGGCGTGTAATTGAAAGGTTAGGATTGATTATCCGCATACTGAGTATGGTGAATTCAAGATTTGTTCCTGACGGATGTATCGAATGTTGTGGTGAAAGTGTACAATCTCTGCAGAGTGTCAAACTATTCGAATAGCCGCGTCCGCGGTTATGGACAGTTGGAGTGGCCATACTGTTCCCCCGTCAGACCTTTTCAAAATGACTTGTGAAATGAATGGAGACTTTGACTTGACCACAACAGAGTTGTGACAGGAAATACAAGTTTCCCGTTTAGGAATTTATAAAATTGTGACTAGCTTTGGAACTTAGTAGAGATAAACCTGGCTTTTTGCAAAACAACCCTAGAATCTAGTGTCCTATTATCCAAAAAACCCCTTTACTTGTTAGTATTAGTTTGCGAGTACTTAAAGAGTACTCATAGCTTTGTCCCTGGCTATTCCCATGGCCAGACTATGAAGAGGAGTACCTGGAAGATGGACCCCAGGAAGGTTACGACAACTAGGATCATCTCCCATCGTCAGCATTGCCTGTGACCCCGAAGATGGAGCTTCGCCTACGCTACCATTATTATTACGTATTCCGCTGCTTGATGTTGTACTAAGAACTGGATCATGAGATCCCTATTTGTGTAAGAACTTATGTATCGTTTGTAATGGATGAAGTACTATGGTATCCAATTCTGTTATGTCTTGCAAAAATGGTAATCCTGGGATTGCGATGTATGGCATAACATGCATCTCGGATTGAAAAATCCGGGTGTTGACAAGTTGGTATCAGAGCCATCCTGACCATAGGAGACCCTAGTTAGATTGGACGTTGACCCAAAAACTTAGTTTCAAAACCAAAGAATAAAAAAATATTTACGAAAACTTATTCTCATTCTTACCTCTTTAATTCTTTCATAAAAACTCCTGTTCCTCAAAAACTCTTGCAAAATACATAAAATTTTGACACACTTGATCACTTTGCTAATCTACTCATCCTCTATTTTTACAGATGGACGTGAAGTACAGCAAGTTTTACCAACTCGGGAATGGAGGAGACCTTATCTTTGAGAGGGATCTGGATCAGCTTTCGGAACTTCTGGAGCGTCCGCACCCCGAGTTCTTCGGAGCTCAGCTCAATGATCAAGGAGGAGAAGATCTGCAGTGGCTAATTGTTGCAAGTCTCCGAGGAAAGATTGAACCTCCCACTGCGGAGGGAATTCAGTTTACCTTGAGGGAAAACAACTGGCTCGATGGACTTGCCAGAGCAATGCAGGAAGCTCTTTCCCGTCTGTGTGGGCAGAGCATCAATCAGATCAAGGGTACTCGCTTTGAGTTTTGCCCAAGGCGTGATGCAAATGGCCAACCATTGGAAGCCCCATACCACCCCGAGCTGAAGACTCAATTGGACCACCTTAGCTTCATGATGTATGATCGTCAGCAGGAGTTGGACAACTGCCGTGACTATTGCAACCACAAGTCTACCATCATCAAGACGAAGGACCAGACCATCGCCATGCTAGCAAAGGATCGCAAGTCTCGCCGCCGTCAGCTCGATAAGAAGGAGCGCATTATTGCCCGTCTTCGCCATCGCATCTCATCTCTGGAAGAGACCATCCACGAGAGAGACATGCAGTTAGAGGAAAGGGAGAATGCCGGAGAGGATCTTCGTGGAGACCCTTACTTCTATCTCAGCGATGACGATGATTTTCTGGAGGATCGGGCCATGGACTTCTTCACCGATGAGGATGATTTCACCTTCATCGATGATGATGAAGATGATGAAGCCACCGACTCCGAGGAGTAGTAGCACTGAGCACTAGCGTAGTGAGTAGTAGTTGGTCCCACTGTATCGTAGATTCCAGAATGGTTCTTAAAACCATCTGTTTTTCTTTGTTGTGGTGTGTGTTGTACTGTGTGCTATGAGTGAATGAATGAAAAAGCAAGTTGCTAGAAAAACCTGAGTCAAACTCTAAAAACTTTTCAAAGACCCAAAACCTTAGAAATTTCCCTCTTCTCTCATGATCTATATCAATCTTCAGATGCCACGTGGAGGAAATGGTTCAGCCCCGGACCCGATGTTGCAGATCCTGCAAATGTTGACTTCTGACCGCGAAGCTGAAAGAGCGGAACGTCAAGCCAACCTAGCCACTCTGCAACAGATAGCCCAGCTAGCCCACAACAACCAAGGCCACGGAAATCAGGACAACCATGGATCTAAGCTCAAGAATTTCCAGAATACCAACCCACCCGTTTTCACCAAGTCAGAAGAACCCTTAGACGCCGATGATTGGCTGCAAACCATGGAAAACAACCTAGAAGTCGCCGGAGTGGAAGCCAACGAGAAAGTCCTGTTCGCCACCCATTATCTAGCCGGAGATGCCAGGGCATGGTGGAACAGTGTTCGTGCAATGACCGAAGGCCAGATGATGACCTGGGAGGAATTCAAGGTCAAGTTTAGCAGAACCCATGTGCCACCAGGTTTGATCAAGAGAATGAGATACGAGTTCAGGGAGTTGAAGCAAGGAAGGATGACTGTAGTGGAATACCGTGACAAATTTTTGTCATTAGATAGGTATGCCCCGGACGAGATAGACACCGAATCCAAGAATAAAGAAAGATTCCTGAATGGTCTGCATGACAAGATGCAGAAAGTGTTAGTCAATATACCCTTTGTTGATATTGAAGCCCTTGTCGACTCTGCTATCCAGATGGAAGGAAAGATCAACCAGGCCAATGAGAACCGGAAGCGTCGCATGATGCATCAACCAGGAACCCATCAGACCCCAAAGTATCGCCCCAACCCATCTCCAGGATTTGCCCCAAGAACCAACAGACCCCCTATGACCCGTCCAACCTATCCCAACCGTGGAAACCCTAGACCCGGAGGAAATCACAACAACCCCGACAACTCTAGCAATTTCACCTGTGCCCCACCCAAGTTCAACACCAACAATGCTACCGCCAACCCCAACACTGCCCCGAGGACTGGAAGCAATGCTGTGCCTGTCGCAGCTAAGGACAAGTCACAAGTGACCTGTTATGACTGCGGAAATAAAGGCCACTATTCCAACGAGTGCCCCAACAAGAAGAATGCTACAGCCCCCAACGCCAATGTCCCAGCTCAGCAACAGCGTCGTGTCCAACCAGGGAGAAGATTTGCCCCAGGAAATTCACTCAACCGCAATGGCCGTCTTTTTCTCATGAATGTTGAAGAAGCTTAGGAAGCGCCAGACGTCGTGCTGGGTATGTTTTCTGTTAATTCAGTACTTGCGAGAGTGTTGTTTGATTCTGGTGCGTCGCATTCATTTGTCACCGAAGAATTTGCCTGCACTAGTAAAAGTTAACCAACCAAATTGAAGCATGTGATGATTGTACAAATTCCCGGATCAACCACCAAGGCTAGGCAAATTTGCAAAGCCGTCCCTATCCGAATCCATGGCATAGATTTTTATGCTAACCTAATAGTACTCGGAACTAAAGGTTTGGAAGTAGTACTAGGAATGGATTGGATGTCCAAACATAAAGGATTGATTGACTGTGCCAAGAAAGCCATCACCATGACCAGTACCGCCGGAATATCAGTCGAGCATATATCTGAAACCTTACCTCGCCAATTCAAGTGTAACAAGAGTATAGCCCAACCTACCATTGACCAAGTTCGGATAGTCTGCGAATACCCCGATGTATTTCCAGATGTTTTGCCCGGTATGCCCCCAGATCGGGATATCAAGTTTTTCATTGAACTAATCCCCGGAACAGGACCCATAGCCCAGATACCCTATAGTATGAACCCGTCAGAACTAGAAGAACTGAAGAAGCAACTGGATTCCATGTTAGAAATCGGATTGATTCAACCAAGTGCGTCCCCATGGAGATCACCTGTCTTGTTTGTGGACAAGAAGGATGGAGGTAACCGTTTGTGTACGGATTATCGGAAGTTGAATGATGTCACCATCAAGAACAAGTACCCCTTGCCTAAGATAGAAGATTTGTTTGATCAGTTGACCGGTGCCCAGGTGTTTTCTAAGATTGATCTTAGAACTGGCTATCATCAACTCAAGATTCGTGCAGAGGATATTCCAAAGACTGCCTTTACCACCAGATATGGATTGTACGAGTATACAGTCATGTCTTTTGGATTAACCAATGCCCCCGCTTATTTCATGAACCTCATGAATAAGATTTTTATGGACTTCCTGGATAAGTTTGTCGTTGTTTTCATCGATGACATTCTGATTTATTCCAAATCAGAAGAAGAACATGAGCTACACCTAAGGACCATTCTTGGAACCCTTAGAGAGCATCAGCTGTATGCAAAATTTAGCAAATGTGAATTCTGGTTACAGGAAGTAGGATTCCTCGGTCACATTGTATCAGCCGGAGGAATTGCCGTTGACCCTGCCAAAGTGAAAGATGTAGAAGATTGGCAAGACCCAACCACTCAAACCCAAGTTCGTGCTTTTCTCGGATTGGCGGGATACTACCGCAAATTCGTAGAAGGATTCTCGAGTATCGCCCGACCCATGACCCAATTGCTGAAGAAGGACAAGAAGTTTGAATGGACAGACACGTGTGAAGCTAGTTTTCAAGAACTCAAGAGGAGATTGATTTCAGCCCCAATCTTGATCATGCCGGATATCACAAAGCCCTTCGATGTGTATTGTGACGCATCCAAGATTGGTCTCGGATGTGTGCTAATGCAAGAAGGCAAAGTTATATCTTATCTATCGCGACAATTGAAGCAACACGAACAAAACTACCCAACCCATGACCTCGAACTCGCAGCCGTAGTTCTAGCCCTGAAGACATGGAGACATTACCTGATGGGAAACCGTTGTGAGATTTATTCGGACCACAAGAGCCTAAAGTATATATTCACTCAGAAGGAGCTGAATATGAGGCAGAGAAGATGGATTGAGCTAATCAAGGATTATGACCTGGACATTCACTATCACCCTGGTAAAGCCAATGTGGTAGCTGATGCCCTTTGCAGATTGCCGTGCCGCTTGAACTCCATGATTTTGAAGGAGCAACCAAGTTTGCACAAAGAGATGGAAGATTTTCGAATGGAATTAGTAAGTGAAGGATTTTTGGCTAGCATAGAACTTCAGCCCACTTTGATCAGTCAGATTAAAGAGGCGCGGAAAGGAAATGCTAGTATCGACGGAATCAAACGTCGTATCGGTACAGGCAAAGTACCCGGATTCACCGAGGATGAAGGAGTTTTGTGGTACAAAGGACGCCTTTGTGTACCATCAGATTCTGAGTTAAAAGAAGTTATCTTGAAAGAGGCTCATGATACTCTTTATTCTATCCATCCCGGAGGAACTAAGATGTATCAAGATTTGAAAGAGCAATTTTGGTGGCATAAGATGAAGAGAGAAATCGGAAGCTATATCGCCAAGTGTGATATATGTCAGCGAGTCAAGGCCGGACATCAAAGACCCGCTGGATTGTTGCAACCTTTGCAAATTTCGGAATGGAAATGGGATTCTGTAGGAATGGACTTTATCGCTGGACTACCTACTTCTAGTAGGAGAAATGACTCTATTTGGGTCATAGTGGACAGATTGTCCAAAGTCGCCCATTTCTTGCCCGTCAAAACCACCTATCAGAGTTTGAAGCTAGCTGAGTTGTACATCGCTAGAATCGTTAGTTTGCACGGAGTCCCCAAGAACATAGTATCGGATCGAGGAACTCAGTTTACCTCGAGATTCTGGAAGAAAGTCCAAGAAGGTTTAGGAACCCGCCTAGATTTCAGTACCGCGTATCACCCTCAGACCGATGGACAAATGGAGCGAGTAAACCAAATACTCGAAGATATGCTTAGAGCATGTGTGCTAGAATATGGATCCAAGTGGGAAGACTGTCTGTCGTTTGCAGAATTTTCTTACAACAACAGTTACCAAGCCAGTTTGCAAATGGCCCCATTTGAATTTATGTACGGAACAAAGTGCCGCACCCCTTTGAACTGGTCGGAAGTAGGAGAGAGTCAGATCTTCGGACCCGACATCCTACGAGAAGCAGAAGATAAGGTTCACAAGATTCATGAGTACCTCAAGACAGCCCAATCCCGACAGAAGAGTTACGCCGACAAGAGACGTCGAGACCTCGCCTTCAACATAGGAGATTTTGTTTATCTGAAAGTGTCGCCATTGAAGGGAATGCAGCGTTTCCAACTCAAAGGAAAGTTAGACCCAGATATATCGAACCTTTCAAAATTTTGAACCGTCGAGGAGAAGTGTCGTATCTACTGGAACTACCTGAAGAGATGTCAGCTGTGCACAATGTGTTCCATATCTCATTACTTCGCAAGTGTCTCGAAGTCCCCGAGAAGACCGAAGTGTTCAAAAATATCGATCACCGGACCATAGAGATCAACGATGACCTAACCTATCCCGAAGTACCCATCCGTATATTGGAAGAAGCCTGTCGAACTACCAGAACCCGAAGCATCAAGTTTCTCAAGATTCAGTGGAGCAACCACACAGAAGAGGAAGCTACCTGGGAACGCGAAGATCACATCAGGACGGAGTTTCCAGATCTCTTCAAATCCTAGGTAATCTTTTTGTCCTTTTTCAAATCTCGGGACGAGATTTTGTTTAAGGGGGGAAGGTTTGTAACATCCCAAAAATACCAAACTTAGATCATCAACCACTAATCATCAAGATTAGGGTTAACAAAAACTTTTCTAAATAAATTCATGAATGCATGTATATGTGTATGCATGGATTTTTAATTTCTTTAAAAACCACCTTGTTTGTGTGATACATTGCTTGTAAAATGTTTCCTAGCTGAAATAAACATCATCTAAAACATTTCCCACACTTTTCCTAAAGACAAGTAAATCAAAACAAATATATTAAGTGAATGGTCATTTTGACCAATTTAACTCCCATGCCTACTTTGGCTGTCTCAAACTTTCAGAACATAACATAAACTTTTCTGGATCTTTGCACCCCTTGAATGTACTCATAACAAAGTATCAAGGCCCACTTTTTGATCATCCAGAAACTTTCAAATACATAGTTTAAATGACAATTCAAAATTGAATCTTCTTCATATGGGAAGATCCCACTTTTTCAAAACCCACTCAAACAAGCTCAACTTTCAAAACCCAAGCATCTGCAGACTCACCAACACCAATCTAGCAAACCCACCAAAATTCATTTCAAAATTCAAAACTTGATTTCATGCGGCCATTTCATCAAACAGGTTGCAGACACAAATCAAACAAAACATCAAACACTATAGTGTGCAGTGTTTTGAGCCTAACTTGTTCCCTAGTTAGCTCACACACAACTCAGTAGACCATCTAGAAAGATTAGCCCAACACTAGCACCCCTGTGAGCTTGCCATTGCCATTAATGGTGAACAGCCGAGCACCCCCATGTCACCCCATTGTGGACAGCAGGCTAGAGGAAGAACTAGCCGTGCCAACCTTGTCTGGGAGGCAGCCCACCGTCCACCGCCACTTCCTGTCCTAGCCTCAAGCGTTGCCAAGCCCTGGACCACGCGCACAAGCCACGCCCAGACCATGCCGAGCGTGCACCAGAGCGCCACCCTCGACCAGCGTCCACAGACCGCGCGCCGCCCTCACCGCGCGCACACATGATCACCACCGACCCAGGAGACTGCCAGACATCCCCGTTTACCGCCCCGTGCCATACAGCCACCGCCCGCCATCGAAGACGCCGCCTCTGCCGCGTAGAGCACCGCTCGTTCCAGACCAAACCACACCGCCCCATGCCTCGCGACCATGTCGTTGAGCATCGCCAGGAGACACAACACGGTCCCCTACCCTTGCCCATGCCATTAGCCGCCTGTAACGTCGCCCCCGACGAGCTCACCGTGCGCCCCGACGGTCCCCTCGCTCGACTATAAATAGAGGCCACCCCCGCACGATTTCTTCACACCATCTCACTCCCCTCTCCTCACTGATCGTGCCACACCATTCTCAGAGCAAGGCGAGCACCACCTCGCCGGAATTTCACTGGAGCCTGCCGCTGCCGGAGAAGAAAGGAGCCAGCGATTGGAGCCGCCCCAGGAGTTGCCGCGACCACCCCTGAGTTCGCCGTCGTCGACTTCGTCGTTCGCCCGCCTCGCCGACCCTCGCCCGTACCCTGGTGAGCCCCCAGCACCCCTCACTGGCCGCGCTAGGTTTCGTTCTCGCCGGAGTTGTCTCGCGTCGACGATGACCCTCAGCCGTTGGATTAGAACTAGATCGAACGATCCACGTTGCCCCATACCGCTTCGCCCATCCCCGTGTCACTGACGAGTGGGGACACCCACTTAAGCAGCCCGCGGGAGCACTGCGCTTAGCAGGCCGGCCCATTAGAATTTCCCGCGCAGCCCAACAATTCAAATTAAAACTTTTCTATTTCTTTTCAAACACACTTCAGCACCCAACTTTAAAAATCAACCCAGATCATTTCAGTGCACCAAATTGGATGAAACCAATTTTGTTGGAAAGGTATGTGAATGCTTAATCCAAGCCCGTTGGATTCAAGTCATTTGGATCTATATATCACCCATAGTAAAAATAGCAAGGCAGAAGCTTTTCTGCATTCAAACATTTTTCAAATTTAAACCATAATAGCTTTTGAGTTGATTCCAACTCTCAAAAATCACATTTAACCATACCTTTCAGAATATGTAAAAATATATAGGTTTACTTGCAGAAATAATATTCAAGTAATAAAATAATGCTACATAGGCATTTCTAGCCACTTTATTTAATTAAAATAAAAGGGTAAAACCTTATTAAATTATGACACCACTTTAAATCATATTCCCATGGACTAAAATATGTGGTGATGACATATGTCAACATGATACCATGTTTAGTTTGGAGAATATTAAATCTTAAGTAATTTTTCAATGAGTAGAAATTACTTTTCTAAAAATAAAAAGATTTAAACCAAGCCTTAACCTTGTAATGTTAGAGATGATGCTAGATCATCAATAGGACCCTTGTGTGTGATGATTGCAAGTATTTAAGTATTGTTTGGTGATTGTGTACCTCGTATTTATTCATAGACGCTAGTACCGACCAAGGATACGAGGAGGAAGGAGGATACTACGAAGAGGAAGCCGAGGAGAACTTCAACCACTGCTCTGCACAAGGCAAGCCTAATACTACTAGTGAATGTGCAAGCTAACACTTGGAAGATACTATACCTACGCAAGCTTATATTGACACTGATGCAAGCCTTACTAATCAAGTTGACCTATGCAAGCTAAAACTTGCAAGACACTCTACTTTAGCAAGCTGATACTATACCTATACAAGCTCACTCTTGCAAGATACCCTACTGATGCCACAAACCTATACTGGTGACCCTACTTGCTTGTTAAAAACCAATCCTAGTTTTATCTGCAAGCATCTTACTTTATTTCTTTTTCAAAACTTACTTAGAGTCTACCTAAGAGTTTGGTAGATACTAGATAGTTGTGCTGAAGGTTGCTTAAAGAGCATAAAATTTGGCCTAAGCTAGGAACCTTGATATCAGCCTAAGATATAAGGTTGGACTTAGTGAAACTCCACTAGTTACCAACCCTCATTAGTACTACCCCCCCCCCCACACACACTTGTAGATGCTAGTGCTAAGCATAAAACTTGATCAACTTTAGATGGGAATACTTGGTGGAAAAATGGTTATGAAAACCTTGGAATGATGGATCATTCTATTGAAATGTTTTGGACATGTGTTTCCAAACACTTGATGATTCTGGTGATAAAAATGTTGAGGCATGAGCCTTAGCCCTTTATAAAACTGATGGTTGTCTGGATGCGATACCATTCCAATTTTAGCGTACAACCACAATACCCGAATATTGGGTAGGGCTTGACTGGAAACTTATATATCTTAGTATTAGTTCCCTCCCGGCCAAGGTCTGAGCTGAGGCTACCTTGTGAAGATTGTCCACCTGTGCAATACCCAAGATGACAGTGGTCATGGTTGGGAGGCCAAACTCACAGGAGAGGTGCTTATACTAGGGCGTGTAATTGAAAGGTTAGGATTAATTATCCGTATACTGAGTATGGTGAATTCAGGATTTGTTCCTGACGGATGTATCGAATGTTGTGGTGAAAGTGTACAATCTCTGCAGAGTGTCAAACTATTCGAATAGCCGCGTCCGCGGTTATGGACAGTTGGAGTGGCCATACTGTTCCCCCGTCAGACCTTTTCAAAATGGCTTGTGAAATGAATGGAGACTTTGACTTGACCACAACAGAGTTGTGACCGGAAATACAAGTTCCCGTTTAGGAATTTATAAAATTGTGACTAGCTTTGGAACTTAGTAGAGATAAACCTGGCTTTTTGCAAAACAACCCTAGAGCTTAGTGTCCTATTATCCAAAAAAAAACCTTTACTTGTTAGTATTAGTTTGCGAGTACTTAAAGAGTACTCATGACTTTGTCCCTGGCTATTCCCATGACCAGACTATGAAGAGGAGTACCTGGAAGATGGACCCCAAGAAGGTTACGACAACTAGGATCATCTCCCATCGTCAGCATTGCCTGTGACCCCGAAGATGGAGCTTCGCCTACGCTACCGTTATTATTACGTATTCCGCTGCTTGATGTTGTACTAAGAACTGGATCATGAGATTCCTATTTGTGTTAGAACTTATGTATCGTTTGTAATGGATGAAGTACTATGGTATCCAATTCTGTTATGTCTCGCAAAAATGTTAATCCTGGGATTGCGATGTATGGCATAACAGGCATCTAGGATTGAAAAATCCGGGTGTTGACAGTCTCCGCCACGTGCATCTTGCCGTCCAAGCCGCTGCTTGGGGATGAAAGGCCCACGTCGCCACCCACCACGCGAGGAGATGAAGACCCGCCGCCGCTGTCATCCGTGCAAGCTTTGCCCGAGGGATTCCTTTGGCAAGGGGCAGAGGCGGGCGGGGCGGTGTGGCGGCGTCTAGGTCAGGGATCGCCTGAGTCGGGGCGAGCGAACCTTTTTCAATTGCTAACACACATCTTCAGTTTGGATTACACCTTACTAATACGTTTCCTCTTTAATTATGGTAGCAGTACAGTAAGTAAACCTTACAAGCAGTTACCGTCTTACATATGCAGTACAATAAATACGCACAGTACTGCGGTTGTGAAAATGCTCGTACCTTCCCGCCCCTACCCCTAGTGAGAAAACAGATTCTGTGGCCCTTGTAAAGCCACCAATAGTTGACCTTTGTTTGGCTAATCAAAGGTATGTAGTTTGTATGAAAACTTTGTTGTTTCCTTAAGTGAAGAGACGGCAAAACAGGCCTACGCCCATCCCTGGGGTACATCCTGTAAAACCATTTTATGAGCTGCCGTAAACTGAAGCTGTTGCTACCGCTCGGCAGTAAACAGAGAGAGCAGAGAATTAAACCAAGCTGCACTGGTACTAGTCCGTAGTAATTCAGTACTACCTAGTAGTAAGTTCAGAGCAAAAGCAGTACTAGCAGTACTGCTGGGTACGAAAAAGGGTTTTCACTTGATCTGACACCGGAGCAGGCCGCGGAGTACCAAAACCGCGCTGCTGCCGCCCGCCGTGCTGCTGCCAGTAAACTAAAACTGAACTTAAATAATGGCGGAGGGAAATTAAATGTGGATGGAAAATGCAGTTGCGGACGCGAGAGATAGATAGATCGATACAGACGAGTAGTAGATAGACAGGTCGTCCGCGACAGATGAGGGCAGCAGAGGTGGACTGACTCGCGAGGCGCTACAGGGATGCTCCGGGGCAGGACGATGCTCGCCTCGAATCGGTGGTGGTGTGGTGCCCCCCACGGCCACATCCCCGGAGACCACGACGTGCGATTTATGTCTGAGTTGGTGGCTGGCTGATCCGCCTCCCCTCCCCTGTTCGATCGATCGGCCAGCGCGAGTGGCCCGGTTCGGGATACGCCGCTTCCGTTGGGATCGGGTGTCGCGGAAAGGCCGCTGATCTGCATGCCGCCTCTCCACCGAAGCGCGCTTCGCGTTGCGGCCTTTGCGGACGCAGAACCGGTGACGCTGCTGACGCTCATGCATGGTAGAGAGAGACTAGAGAACCAGGCGTGAACTCCTGTGTAGAGCAGGGTGGTACGGTGTAAGCTTCGTCCTTCATGAGCATCGACCGTTGTAAGAAGGATGTGGTTTCTCGAAAGAAAAAAACAGAGCATCGACCGTGTACCTGAGAATGTCAAGCAGACAGCGGAATACGACGGAATGAATGCCCTGCTTTCCGTGAAGGGGAAAAAGGCGAAAGGAACGGAGAGAAATATGTGTTGCAGTTATGCCGATTCATTGCCAACAGTACTAGTACTACTCCTCCGTTTCAAAATATAAGATGTTTTAGATTTGTAAAGAGAATGTATCTAGACTTATTTTAGTACATATGTTCACTTATGTTTGGAGTGAATCTAAACACTAAAACAAGTCTAGATACATTTGCTTCACAAAGCTAAAACATCTTATATTTTGAACCGGAGGGAGTACCTTACAACCCAAGCGCAAACAACCGTGGCTCTGAAATGCTTCGGGGACATGGCTTGTTCGTAGCTTGTTCCGTTGTTCGTAGCTGATTCATTCAGTATATCTCATAGTATCATCCACGCTCGCTGGGCCTGAAGTTCCCGACAGCAAGCTAAAGCGGGCACAGTTATACCAAGTGGACCTGCTTCACACTGTAGCAAGCAGAAAACAGGGACAAGGGGGCCTCGATGGACATGATCTGTATGTATGGCTACAACATTCCATCAAACCAGATCTCTCTCTCCTCATTCTCCCGAGAATCAATCGGCACGCCACGGGATCCGTCCAAACCCTCCAACGATTCCTCGTGTATCGCCAAATGACCAGCCAGTCAGGCAAGCAGCAGCAGCAGCAGCAGCTCCAAGCCTGCGAGACACTGGTTAACGGGAACTAGGTGACCGCTACTGCTCCTTGGAGAGGCCTTACTACCTGTGTTCCCGCTCCAGACAGGTTTAAAAATCCACAGGTGTAGACATATGGTTGGTTCGTGTCAAGATACAGATACCGTATTGGAGAACTTGCGCCAAGGAATTATTGGCCGCGGACAACCCAGCTTTGACAGGGCGACATCAATGCCTGCAACTGCAAGCCAAGCTAGTTTTTATTTATTTTTTGAGAATTCAAGCCAAGCTAGCTGGCGCGTGGAGCATCGCCAACGTGAATGTGTCATGACCTTGGACCGGACCGTGACCAATCAGCGGCCCACCGAAGCCCAAGCCCCTACTCGAACGCATCGGCTTGGCAGATCTCAAACCCGAGAGCGCTCCTCCTTTTTACACCTGCAAATTACACATTCTTCCATATGATTTCTGAATTTATTGAGAAGTAATTCGTCGAGATTCGTGCACCCTTTTTTTTACTTATCCGAAAAATACTAAAAAATATTCTAAAGTACAACTGATAGTCTATTCTTGAAATTAACAACTCACACGCACTGCCTTTCCAAAAAATTGAAAACACCAACAGCTACAGTTAGATTTATTAGATTTGTTGCGTTGCCACCAATAAGGCGATAAGTGATTGAAACGGTATGCTTATCTCTCGTATCTTGGATCTCGTCTCGCTTGATCAGCTCCAATATACAGCCCAGCAGGAGCACGCTTCAATTTTTTTTTGTATACTAATATTTACACGATAAAAAATTGCTAATTGAATAAAATAAGTAGATAATTGATTCACAACATTGTAGCTCAATACAGATGTTTTAAACATTCACCGTTCCAATACAAATAGTCCAAAATATCATGAGTCTTACATGCTGAAATATAACATAATAGTCTTACATGACATCAGGATAATTATTTGGTAACTCTACGTTTTCGCATTGCCATGAAAGTATCAATTATGTCTTCTTCACTTACCTTCAAGAACACATCTCGCTCAATACATGTCACTAAGCAATGGTTCAAGAGATTATCACACATGCTATTTCTCAACTTGTTCTTCACAAGACTCATTGCAGAAAATACCCTTTCAACACTAGCGTCTGCCATGGGTAAGATCAATATCAATTTGAGAATCAAGTAGACTAAATCATAAACAAGATGTTTTTTTTATTTCAACAAGCTTAATAGAGAGCTAACCAAGTTGATTTAGACATTTTAACCTATCAGCTCTTCTCATATCTTCGATAAAAGTATCAAGTTGAAATTCAAGTCTCATCAAATCAACACTTGTAAAGTCATCGGGGTAAAATTTGGCAAGTTTCATTACCTTTCGTGCATCATAAAAAGTAAATGAATTCATGGGATTCAAATCTGATATGCAAATAAGCAACTCCATGTTAACCTCATCAAAACGATTGTCAAGCTCTTGAATAATTTGATCAAGAACACGAAGATACACTTCTCTTCTATAACGATCATCATTTATTTGTACTTCATAATACCGACGTGATCTTCCATGAGCCACATAATTATCTTCCGGTGAAGGAATTTCAATGCTATGTTTGTTGCAAAACAATGTCACCTTTGCAAGAAATCCCTCCCATACTTAAGACCTCATACGTTGCATTTGATCCTTTACCAACCTAACAAGTGTCATTGCATTAATAATATCTTGATCCCTCTTTTGCAAGGATTGAGACAAGTCATTTGTATAGCCAAGAATAACAAGCATCATGTGAAGAGTGAAAACAAAGTCAAATGATTCAAAGGCCACGGCAACTCCACGTATTCTTGTCCACTCACTCTTTTGTGAAGGATCTTTTCCAATCCTTACAAGTACTTCAAGAATTGTGGGATACATATCAACAATTTGTAGAATGGTTTTAAAATGAGAACTCCGTCGAGTATCACTGGGTCTATACAAACCCATTTCTTGATTTAATCCACTTCCACTTTCAATTTCGCACATTTCAAGTGCTTCCAAAACTTTTTGAGCTCTAACATCTCAAAGAATGTCATGACGCTTGCAAGAAACTCCAATAATAGTGAACAAGTAATATACATGATCGAAAAACCACACACATGCTTCATTTTCTTTTGCCACTGCAATAAGAACCAATTGGAGTTTATGTGCAAAGCAATGGATATAATAAGAAGATGGCGACTCTTTCATGATCAATGCTTTCAACCCCTTAATCTCACCCTTCATGTTGCTAGCCCCATCATATCCTTGTCCACGAATTTGAGTGGGACTCAAATGATGATCTTATAGCAAGGATAATGCAACCTTAAGTTACAATGAAGTAGTACCGGAAACATGAACTACTCCAAGGAACCCCTCACATATTATTCCCAATTTATCAACATAATGCATGCAAAGAGCAAGTTGTTATTTCTAAGATACATCACTAGACTCATCGGCTAGAATTGCATAGTGGTCACAATCAAGATCTTCAATAATTAGTCTTGTAGTTTCCACCGCACAACATTAAATAATGTCATGTTGTATCCTAGGACTATTCAAGATACAATTTCCGGGAGCATTATTCAAAACAACCTTATCAACTTCTTCATTATTTTTAGCAACCCATTTGATAAGTTCAATAAAATTCCCACGATTGCTTGATTCTTCACTCTCATCATGTCCATGGAATGCCAATCCTTGATTCAAAAGAAACCTCAAGCATCTAACCTAGTCTTGTAAAGAAGTAGATCCTTGTTAGACACCCTCACAATAACATTATCAATTTTGGTGTTGGGTGCAAAAAATAAGTTATACTTCTCATAAGCTTCGTTGTGAATGCTACTAACACCATCCACATGTTTTCTAAATGCTTTGAGTCTTTTCCAATCTCTAAAACCATCTCTAACAAAGGTACCACCCCTAGGCCCTCAATTGGATCTTTCTTTGAACAAGTAACATTGATGACCCACAAGTATATGGGATCACAACAGTCTTCGAGGGAAGTAAAGCCCAAATTTATTGATTCGACACAAGGGGAGCCAAAGAATATTTATAAGCCTTAACAGATGAGTTGTCAATTCAGCTGCACCTGAAAACAATCTTGATCGCAGTAATTTATCAGTAGCAACAGTTTTGTAGTAGTAGCAGCAAATAACAACAGTAGTAACAATTGCAGTAAACAACATGATTAAAGTGTGGTAGGCATATGGATGGATGTATGGGCGCTGCATGGACAAGACAATTCATGTAACAATCAAGACATGGGCATTTGCAGATAATAAAGATAAAACATCCAAGTACTAAGTAACCATAGTCATATGTTTTGTATATAGTCATACGTGCTCGCAATGATAACTTTCACAACATCTTTTGTCCTGCCAGCCCGTTGCAGCAGGACCTCAAGGGAATCTACTAACAATGAAGGTGCTCCTTTTAATAGAGCACCGGAGCAAAGCATTAACACTCTATGAACACTCGTGATCCTCACATCACAGCCATCCCCTCCGGTTATCCCGATTTCTGTCACTTCGGAGCCTCGGGTTACGGGCAATGATATGTGTATAGAACTTGCATGTAAGATCACAAACAATAATATCATCATGAATCAATTACATGTTCAGATCTGAGATCATGGTACTCGGGCCCTAGTGACAAGCATTAAGCACAACAAGCTGCAACAATGTAAAAAAGCACCAACAATAGATACTAGGCACCATGCCGTAATAATCTTATGCAATTACATGAACGATCTCATCCAATACCTACCATCCCCATATCCTACAACGGGGAATTACTCACACATGGATGGGGGAATCATGGATGGTTGATGGAGAGGCGTCGATGATGATGATGGCGATGATCTCCTCCAATTACCCGTCTCGGCAGGGTGCCAAAACGGAGTTTCTGGTTCCGAATCGCGGTTTCTGGTGGTGGCAGCGCAATAGAACTCTTCTCTGGAAATTGTCGCCCCCGGTGTTTTTAGGTCAGAGGGTATATGTAGGCGAAAGGAGAGGTCGAGGCAGAGTTCGAGGCGACCACACCATGCCTAGGCGTGGCTAAGCCTGGCCCGCGCCTGGGGGTGGTGTGGGCCTCTCTGGCCTCTTCTCCCCTCCATCTTCTGGCTCCGTGAGTCTTTTGGGAAAATAGGATTTTTGGCATATTTTCTAGGATTTTTCCTGAAAGTTGATTTTCTGCATAAAAACGAGACACCAAAGTAATTCTGCTGAAAACTGCGTTAGTCCATGTTAGTTGTATCCAAATCACACAAATTAGAGGAGAAACAATAGCAAAAGTGTTTGGGAAAGTAGATATGTTTTGGACGTATCAACTCCCCCAAGCTTCTTATTGCTTGTCCTCAAGCAATTGAGTTGAAAACTGAGTGCGATAAAAGAAACTTTGACGAACACATTTGCTTCATAAGATGTATATATTCTCAGCATATGTGCAAGTACTTTAGGCAATTTGTAATAAAGAGTATGCTAATAAGTCTACCCAATAGTCATGCAAGCTATGAAGATATTTCAACACAATAATAATAAGCAACATGAAACATAAGCATATGCAAGATTGTAATGCTCATAAGAAGGTATGATAAAGTGGTATATCACTTTCCTTTCTTTTGGGAGCAAAACATAAATGCCAAGGCACCTTTGAAGTTCAAGTGAAGACTAGAAGTAAAAATATCAAAGATACAAGTGTCAAATTTATGTCACAATTAACCGTGTTCTAGGACAAGCACATTGCACTAAGAATGATAGCTATGCTCTCGGGAAGGTGCTCATAGTAAATGGTGACTCGACATAAAAGTGAAAGAAAAGATTGAAAGGTTTGAAAGGCTTCCAAATGCTGAAAGTATGGTACTCATTGGCTTTGAGATATCATTGCCCCTATCATAAGCATATTGAAATGGTTAAGGTTAAAGTGAGGTCAAATATGAGTTATATGCTTGACAGATCATAAGTTGAAAATCTCATGCCCCTTGAGTACGAGTACCAAAACCTCATGATACTCAACTTTGGTCTTAGGTAAGTTCTTGTCATTGTAAGTATATGTGTATCATAGAGAACCGCCAACGGGTTGCCCCTTTTCCCATGACACAGGAGCTATCCCATATCAAAATGACAAGGAAACAGACAGTGAGCATCTCAGCGATCTTTTTATTTGCTATTTGCATAGGTTTTTATTGAAGACGCTTCATAGAGTGTCACTATGGTTTCGCTGTAAGTTTCCACCACGATTAGGCATGGCTTAGGCTAGCCTCCTAGGCGTTTCTCTAACACATATACAAACTCCATGAACTCAGAAGCTCCCCTTTTATTTCACACCGCCGGCATCCATAAACAAAAGAACATGATATCACCTAAATAGAATAAGTGCAATATTGAAAGCGTTCCCCATGACAACATGGTTCTGCTAATTCCCAACTTCTAATTTGCAAGCATATAACTACATAGACAGTCACAATGGTTCATGTTTTAGTGCAAGAAATAAAATGTGCCATCAAGTTCGTGAGAGCTTTACTAACTAATTTTCGCATAACAAGTAAACATTTTTATTTGGAAGAAAACAAAGAATAATAAGTATGAAAGGAATAGCAATGATGATAATAGGTAGATATGGTGGACACCTTTTGACAATTTTGGTTTTGGGGAGTTGGATGCATGATTAGAGCTCATACTCAGTACAAGTGAAGGCTAGCAATAGAAAGGGAGCGACAATCGAGAGAATAGTAGCTGTCATAATCATGCTTGCGACAAAATAAAATTAATTGTGACATAAAAGTGACACAAGAACTCTGAGGCAAAATAAACCATCGAGGCTTAACTGACTTTTTCTTTAGTCATATGCATGCATGAACATGTGCCAAGTTGATTCAAATAAAACATTCAGAGGAAGATACCACAATGTCATATCATGTTATGAATAAAACAATGCAAGCAAATATTTATATGGCATGCTACAAACTATTAGCAAGTTGGAACTAATCATAAGAGAGAAAGAACTACTAATCATCCATTAAATAACATACACCTTACATGAACATACTAAGCATGCCCACAACGCTGAGTATATGTACAAAAATGAAAATAAATAGAGTTCATAACAGCCTCTTACCACACCTCGAATTGTCAAGAATCGTCATTATTGACTTTCACTTGTGTGTCTTGAATAATAATATGAAAACCAAACTTCAAAGGAGTCACTGAGGACTGCAGAACCCTGCAACGAACTTTACAAAACCAGAAAAGAACAACAAATATTTTGGGTTTTTTGAATAACAGACCAAAACTAAAAAGGGTGAAGCAAACTAAAGCTAAAAACTAAAGAGGCAAACAAAAAGAAACAACGAAAATATTTTTGGTCTTTTTGTGTTTTGGAAAATAGGATTTTCGGTATATTTTCTGGGATTTTTCCTGAAAGTTGATTTTCTGCATAAAAACATGACACCAGAGCAATTCTGCTGAAAACAGCGCTAGTACATGTTAGTTGTATCCAAATCACACAATCTAGAGGAGAAATAATAGCAAAAGTTGTAGCACCCTCGCCTGATAAGGCTGAGTTCATGTGTATAGTGCCAATCCCTGGATCGGTTCACTGGCACACACAGTACAAAATGATACCAAATATAACTGTGCATCATAAATACAATGAATAAGATCCAGAATTTATATTATTTATTCAAGTACACAGCGGAAAACGAATACAAGTTAGATCTCCATCCTCTAAATGTGCCACATGAGAACAATTGTTGAGTGGAGTCTCGCGACCTATGAACGATCACTCAGATACGATATAACCTGCAACATGAAACGTTGCATCCACGAATGGTCAATACATTGAATGTATGGCAAGTAGGCTAAAGTGGTTAACAATAGATCTATCAACTACATGCTTATTTGTCCAAGTGGAGTTGAGGCTCATTTGCATAAAGCAACAGTTTTATCCTAACATTTGTAACAAAGTAGTTTTCCAATACGATAAATAGGACACTCTGGTTCACTCCCAGGTGCTCCTACCCAATTATGTTCACCCAACAAGTTTTAAGAAATTAAGAAATAAGGATGAGTGGGAAATATCATAGCATCAGTATCAGGCCGCTCAAATTATCCATAATCGGGGACACGACTAAGCACTTAGTTTATACACCCTGCAAGAGTTAGTACACTTTACCCATGTGACTTGGCCAGCCCAGCTCGTACCACCACTCTCATATTGGGTGATGATAGGGAGAAGTCCAAGAAGGAACCGTTCGGGAAGTAGCTCCCCAAACCCGACATGCACCGGTCCAACCTACACTATCTACATCTCTGGATACGTGGGTTCGAGTTACCACAACCTACTGAGTCCAACCAACCGCCCATTCCATTATTGGCACATGGTTGTACACGTAAGTTACCAAATAAAGAAACCAATCCTTTCTCAGTGTCCTGGGTGCCTTTCCGCAATGATACCACCAAAAATTATCAATCCCATCACACCCAGGAGATTCATTGATTAAGTTGTTTTAGTTTTCGCAAACCAACACATTTAGAATCAACATCAGTGATGTAACCCAGCCCTCGTTCATCATAGCATGGCTAAGCACATCTACCAACGGTGGCTCATAAACAAGGAATGCTAGGAAATAATATGGGACATAGCATAGCATATACACATCAATTCCTATATATGCAATTCTACAAAAACATCTACAATGCATAGGAAAACAGTAGGACATTTATGACCAAGATAGCACCACTTGCCTTTGTTGTAGATGTAGTCGATTAGATAATCCTCACAATTATAATGGCCTCTTTCGCAATAACCACAATACTTGCAATCATAGTAGTTGCAATCATAGTAGTTGCACTCCTCGCAATCTAACGTTTGAAGCAAACACAACAAACACACCATTCAAAACATTGCAAACATGCAACAGTGCAACAATACAAGAAAACAATGATGAACATATGCATGCATGACGATTTAATGAGTCACAATGGTTGTATTTAGTGTTCTGAACATAATTAGATTACATGATGCATGTGGAAAGTCATTTAATGCACTAAAGCTTTTATTACTAAAGTTGTATCGACTTAATATGGTGTATACCACTTTAATAGAACTAAAGATGTTTATGTCATATTAAATTGTGAACTAGATGCTACTGGATAGGTAATGCAATTTAGAGACAGTAGCAATTTGAATCACCTAAAAAGGAGTTATAGAAATTTTCTTATGATTAAAACACTATTTCAATGGGTTTAAATATTTCGGTATGAATTTCTATTTTAACAGTACCAAATAATTTGGCATGCAATTTCTCTGTATATATATTGTCAATACAAAACCTTAGCATTTGGATTCACCCTAATCGGAGTTATAGATCTTTTTGTATGATTTAAATAGTGTTTAATGGGTTTTAAATGATTCATTTAGTTTCTGTTGTCTAAAAATCAAACTAAAATTATATCTGTAATCTCCACGGAATTGTGATTTCAGGGACATATTATTTGTAATTTTCTAAATAAGCCATTAAACCATTTATTTAATTACTGCAAAACCTTATAGTATTTGCCTGAACCATTTGCATATTAATGATCTACATGGAACCAGCTTTCCATCGGTATATTATTTATATTTTTGTGATATGCAAATAATTTACTATGAACTTAATGATTTATAAAGCCATTAAAACTAATTAAATCACTACAGGGTAAATAATCTGCAAAGGCTGTATCCAACCAGATATTATTAATGTACATTACAGTAGCTTCAATTTGATATATTGTTCATATTTTTCGGAGTTAGAGATAATTTTTTATGAATTTATTAACCTAAAAGACCATTAAAACTAATTAAATTACTGCAGTAACCACGTACAGTAAAAGTTGGATCTATTCTGATAAGATGATTCTACGTAAAATTATCTTCAATTTGATATATTATATGTAATTTTTGGACATGGTATGAATTTCTAATGAATTTTACAAGTTAGATCTATAATGTGCAATTTTAAATTCGAATGGAATATTTCAGAGAATATTCCGCTGACTGGACAGATTGACTTTGCATGCTGACTGGGACTAAATACTGACCTGACGATGACGTGATGTTGATGAGGAAGCTAACCGGAATGACGACATGGCACGCACCGGTTTGGTTGGATCTCGACCGTCTGGATAGGATCCGGTGGCTAGAAGAAGAGATTAACCCGATTTTGGCTCAGATTAGACAAGAAATAGATCTGTGTTAAAGAGACAAATCCGTAGGTCAAATTGAAAAACATAGAATATGAAAGTTGTGGGGAATCATTATTCCTACCTTCTCACCAAAGGAATTTGGATTTGAAGGAACGAGCGTGAGTACATCTTGGATTTACACCGTTAGATCTGAAATATTGCGATACAAAATTCTCCGGCTGTGGTGGATGAAAAGAGGTTAGGTTTGTCGGGATTGAAAGATTTCGACGAGTTCTACAACTTTCGTTTTTTGGCCGAAGGCAAACAACGAAGTCTAGATGGGTTAAAAGCGAAATAAGATTCGGACATGTGTAGATTCGGGATTTCGAGGAGAGAAACTCGTACAGCTGTGGCTCCACGAGTTTATATGGGGGTTTAGGATGGTGTTGAGATAGGTCTTGGAGTATAGAACAAGTAGAAACAAACGGAAGTCGATTCGAAGTTGTAGATAAAAAGTTATAAGAGTTTGAATAGAGATAGGTTTGACAAAACAGATTTTGCACGCTTTTTAAAGCGATCCCATGGGATCGATCCTCTCGTAAGTGCGTGGCCTGGCCGGCTGGCTCGGTCTGGTCCGGGTGGGCCGGCCCGCTTAGGTTTTTTTTCTTTTTCTTTTTCTATTTACTTGTTTCCCTCATATCTTTTGCATACGAACTCCAAATGACACGATTCTTGTTTCTAAAATTTTCTAAAATCGAATAGATCATTGTAGGATTATATTTGTAATCTTTTTACTAGTTTGCAAGTAGTGGGTTTATAAATCCTTGTATATTTCATTTTATTTATATCTTTATTTGTTTGTATTTAATCCATAACTTTTTCATAATAGCTCCAAATGAGCTCAATTTTGTTTCTAAAATTTTGTAATATTAATTGGATCTCTTTAGGCTATAATTATCAATAATCACTGCCTTAGCAACAATGGGTTTTTATAAAACCAATTTAATTACCTTTAGGAATATTTGGGCGAATCAACTATAGGATTTAGATACCAGGATTTGGATTCAGTTTGTGAGAACTTTGCATGGATGTAATGAAATGCTTATGAATGCTTCATGATTTTCATTTTAAAATCTTGCACACCAATTCTACAATCCATAATCAATCCATGCCCTTTTGCCTATATGGCTACTTAGGTCATAACAAAAGAATATAAGATTTTGAATTCAAGGTTGAGAGGATTTTCTATTTAAAAAGTTTCTCCTCTTTGAGAATTTTCAACATAGTCAAACAATCAATCAAACTTATTTATTTATTTCACATTCCAAAATTAGGAGAATTTTGGGATGTGACAAAAGTGTTCGGGAAAGTAGATACGTGTTGGACGTATCAAACATATAAAGCAAAATGCGGCATCCTTTCCAATACTGTATTCGAGCCAATTGTACTTAAGAAACCAAATGGGGTTGAAGTGTCAATTTTTACCATGTGTTTTTTGGTTGGAAAGAATGTTCATATGGTTGGCAAGCACCTTTTAAGATATATCCTCTCCGAACATCATCTTGATCATTAGCATTATATCTCGAAATAGGGACCCTTTCTCCTGGATCATATGGAAGGAAATGAGCATAATATGACCTTGCAGACGGTTCTTGGGGTGATCGTGGATGTGGAATTGCATCTTCCTCAATATCGTTATCGGATTATACCGGAGGTGCAGAATTAAGACATGTCAACCAAAGCCCAACATCTTCAATTTGTTCATCATCTACCACCAACAGTGATGAAGAAGGTGCAATATTATTTGTTTCATGTTTCTCGAAAAGTGCCCCTCTTCATATTCAATTATAAAATTAACATATAAAACATATAAACGCTATGGTAAAAGAGCATAAACGCAAATATGTTGACAATTACTTTAGGCATCAGATCTAGCCACAATTCAGTGCATCGGATTGGACAAATTTGGAGACAAATTAGAATTGAGCATATAAATTTAGGGCATGAGACCAATTCTTCCCCATTGGTAATTTGGGATTGAATCAATAGAATATGATCCACCCCAGTTTATACCTAGCTTGAACGGGATGCAGCTGGAGTCAGCCGGCCAGCAGCGGCGCGGGCGGGAGGCAGCCGGAGGGGTAGATCCGCGGAGGCCGGAAGGGCGGATAGATCCTTCACAGGGAGGACAGTCGGGGAGGGACGGGGAGGCCGACTAGGGAGGGGGCCGGAAGGTCTAGGACAGTGCGGTGCCAAAGACAGTGGCCTCCGGCCGCCGCTACCGCTCTTCCAGTTGAGAGTTAACCGCGGCTGATACATCGTAAACGTATCTATAATTTTTGATGTTCCATGATTGTTTAGTATCCACTTTGCTATGCTTTGTCTACACTTTGAGGTATTTTTATACACTTTTTGGGTCTAACCTATTAACAAGATGCCGCAGTGCCAGTTGCCTGTTTTCTACTGTTTTTGGTTTCAGAAAAGCTAGAAAAAAAATATTCTCGGAATTGGACGGGACAAAAGCCAAAGTCAATATTTTACCGGGACAAACACAGAGACCAAAGGGCGACCAGATGGGAGCTACAGGATGGTCGTACCCCCTAGGCATAGGCCCACCCTAGGCATCGCCAGGGCAGGGTGTTGCCCCCCTGGCCGCCCTCCTGCCTCGCCTCTTCGCCTATAAAGTCCCCCTGATGCCAAAACCCTAAGAACCCAATGAGATTGTTGGAATTATGCTCTAGAGGCAATAATAAAGATGTTATTATTATAATTCTTGTTCATGATAAAGTTTATATTCCATGCTAGAATTGTATTAAGCGAAAACTTTAATACTTGTGTGGTTTGTGAACAACACCGTGTCCCTAGTATGCCTCTATGGACTAGCTCATTGATTAATGATGGTTAAGGTTTCCTAACCATAGACATGAGTTGTAGATTAATAATGAGATCATATCATTGGGAGAATGATATGATGGACAGACCCAAACTAAGCGGAGCAATTAGATCGTGTCATCGTGTTCATCTTTGCGAAGCTTTTCTTATATCAAATATTGTATTCCTTAGACCATGAAATAATACAACTCCCTGGTATCGTAAGAAAGCTTTGAGGTCATCAAACGTCATCCTATGAGAGGGTGATCATAAAGGTGTCTCTCAGGTGATCAGAAAGTACCTGTTGGTTTGTATGTATCGAGATGGGATTTGTCCCTCCCAAGTCGGAGAGATATACTTCGGGCCTACTCGGTAATCGATATCAACACCGCTTGCAAGCATGTGGTTAAGGAGTTAATCACAAAGTGATATCGGATTACGGAACGAGTAAAGTACTTGCTGTGAACGAGATTGAACTAGGTATGACGGTACCGACGATCAAATCTCGGGCAAGTAAAATATCACGAGACGAAGGGAATATGTATATGGGATTGATTGAATCCTGGCATCGTGGTTCATCCGATATGATCATCGATGAATGTGTGGGAGTCAATATGGGTTTCCAGACCCCGCTGTTGATTATTGATAGAAGATCATGTCTGCATATTCTCGAACCCGAAGGGTCACACACTTAACGTGTCTTGACGCTAGGATAGATTGGATAATTGGTTTCTGAGTTTTTGTTCGGAGTCTCGGATGGGATCCGGGACATCACGAGAGGTTCCGGAATGGTCCAGAGAATAAGATTCATATAAGGCAATGCAGTTTTTGGAGTTCGGAATTGTTTCGGGTTATTCGGTATTGTACCGGAAGCTTCTAGAACCTTCCGGAGTGGGACCAACGTGGCCCCAGTTATCGGGAGGGGGCGTGGTGCTATGAGGGAGTGCCCTGGCCGCATTGGGCCAGGGGCACAACGCCCCATAGAGTCCAGCCGGCCAAACCCTAGGGAAACCCTAGGGGAGCTTCTAGAAGGGGGGGAAACTTGCCCCCCACTCCTTCCTCCTTTGGCCGCCGGCCTAGGGCTTAGGGGAGGGGCAAGGGCCAGCCGCCCACCCCTCTATATAAAGAGGGCTGGGGGCGCACCCCTCCCACACCTCCTCCACAACCTTAGCCGCCCTGCTGCCCCTCCTCTCTCTCTTCCTCCCGACTGCGCGTAGGCGAAGCCCTGCCGCAGAAACTCTCCACCGCTTGCACCGCGCCATCGCGTTGTAGATCCAATCCATCTCTCCACCCTACTTGCTGGACCGAGGAAGGAGGAGATGTCGAGGTGCCGCACGTGTGCATCTCTCGGAGGCATCGCCACTTGCGGTGTTAGATCGGATCGGATCGCGAGGAGGAGAAGCGAGTACGACTACATCACCCACGTTCCGTCAAACGTTCCGCTGTGCGAATCTTCAAGGGTATGAAGATCTCATATATCCCCTCTCGTTATTTGCATCTCCTAGATTACATCTTGGCTTTCCCTATTCGCATCCATAGAAAATTTTGATTTACTATGCTGCGAAACCCTTCAGTGGTATCAGAGCTAGATCTATGCGTAGATGTGTTTCACGAGTAGAACGCAACATGGTTGTTGCGGGCGTTGATGTTTTCTGTTGCAAGCCTCTTGTTTGTGTACTTCTTATGACGTGGGATAGTGAGATCTAAGCGGTCCAGGCCAACCTTACGCGACCTCGTTCGCGAGACCGGCTCCGCACTTGACGTGTGGCTTGTTCCACACATGCGACTGGTGGATGCCAGTTTCTCTCAGTATAGTTGTCATGGGATTTACACCGGAGTTTGGCAACCATAATATCACCGTTGTGGCTTTCCGTAGGTAAGAATCGTTCTTAGCTTGCTACTCCCATAATCCACGTAAAACATGCAACAACAAAGTAGAGGCGTCTAACTTGTTTTTGCAGGGAGTGTTTTCTGTGATATGGTATGGCCCAAGATGTGATGTGTATGTTGTATGCGATGATCATGTTTTGTAATGTTTCACGACTTGCATGTCGATGAGTACACAACCGGCAGGAGCCATATGGTTATCTTTATAATTGTGTATGACCTGTGTGTCAACTTCTTATACGCCATGTAATAGCTTTACTTTATCGCTAAGTAGTTAGCAATAGTTGTAGTTGCTATTCGTGGTGGAGGCAATCATGGTGGAGTGATGGAGATCATGCCGGCACGCACAAGATGGAGATTATTGCGCGAAGATTGGCTATACCATGTCACATAAAGTTATATGCATGTGATGTTTATCCTTTTATGTATCTTATTATGCTTAGATCGCGACGGTAGCATTATAAGATGATTCCTCACTTAAAGATCAAGATAAAACTGTGTTCTCCTCATGTATGCACCATTGCGAAAGTTCGTCGTGTTCAAGCATCACGTGATGATCGGGTGCTATAAACTCTACGTTCACATACAACGGGTGCAAGCCAGTTTTGCACACGCAGAAATACTTGGGTTTGACTTGACGAGCCTAGCATGTACATACATGGCCTCGGAACACACGAACCGAAAGGTTAAGCATGAGTCATATGAATGATATGATCGACACTTCGTTGTCCACCATTGAAACCACATCTCTTCTCGTGAAGATCATATTAGGTGTGGTGAATTTGGATCATGTTCACTAAACAACTTGAGGGATGTTGAATTTAGTGGGAGTTCATCTAGTAATTTGATTAAGTTGAACTAGTTATCATGAACATAGTCTAAATTGTACTTGCAAATTTTGTAGATCAAATGGCTAAGTCCAACTTCAACTTCAACGTTTTTGCTGAGAAAGAAAAGCTAAGAACAATGGGTCTAACTTCACCAACTGGTTCCGCAATCTGAGAATCATTCTCGCTGGCGGACAAAAGGACTATGTCCTTGAGAATGCGCTAGGTGACGCCCCTGCTGTAGATGCGCCGGCTGATGAGAAAGCTGTTTATCAGTCACGCAAATATGATTATGGTGTGATTAAGAGCACCATGTTGTTTGCTATGGAATCGGACCTTCAAAATCGTTTTGAAGATTACCCCGGGCCCTTTGAGATTCTTGAGGAACTGAAAACTATGTTTCAGACTCAGGCCCGTTCTGAGAGATATGAGATCTCTAAGAAATTCTTTAACTGAAAGATGGAGGAAGGGAGTTCCAACGCCATAAAGATGTCGGGCTACACTCAACGCCTTGAGCAACTGGACTGCAAGATTCCAGAGGAGCTCAAGATTGACAGGGTTCTGCAATCACTCCCTCCTAGCTACAAAAGTTTTGTAGTGACTCATAATCAGATTGGTTCCACTGATACGATCACCAAGCTCTTCGCTAAGCTGAAAGCTGCGGAGGTGGACATCAAAAAGGATAATCATGTGTTGATGGTCAACAATCCCCCCAGCTTTAAGAAAGGTAAGGGTGCAAAGAAGCCCTTCAAGAAAGGCAGCGGCAAGCGCATTGCCCCTGCTGAGAAGAAGCTCAAGTCTGGACCTAAGCCGGACACTGAGTGCTTCTATTGCAAGGACAAGGGTCACTGGAAGCGCAACTGTCCGAAGTACTTAGCGGACAAGAAGGCTGGCACCATCAAAGGTATATTTGATATACATGTTATTGATGTTTTCCTTACTAGACCTCGTTGTAGTGCCTGGGTATTTGATACTGGTTCAGTTGCTAATATTTGTAACTCGAAACAGGAGCTACGGAATAGACGGCGGCTGGCGAGGGATGAGGTGACGATGCGCGTTGGCAACGGATCAAGAGTTGATGTGATGGCCGTCGGCACGCTCTCCTTAGTTTTACCTCCGGGATTAGTTTTAAACCTCAATAAGTGTTATTATGTGCCTGCGTTGAGCATGAACATCATATCTGGATCATTTTTATTGCAAGATGGTTATTCATTTAAATCTGAGAATAATGGTTGTTCTATTTATATGAGTAACATCTTTTATGGTCATGCACCTGCTGTGAATGGTTTATTTCTTCTGGATCTCGAAAGGGATGAAACACACATCCATAACATTGAGGCTAAGAGATGCAAGGTAGATAGTGATAATACTACTTATTTGTGGCACTGTTGTCTAGGTCATATTGGTGTAAAACGCATGAAGAAACTCCATTCTGATGGACTTTTGGAGTCTTTTGATTTTGAATCATTTGACACATGCGATCCTCATGGGCAAGATGATCAAAACCCCGTTCTCCGGAATGATGGAGTGAGCAACGGACTTGATGGAAATCATACATACCGATGTATGCGGACCGATGAGTGTTTCGACGCGCGGTGGATATCGCTACTTTCTCACTTTCACCGATGACTTAAGTAGATATGGGTATATCTATTTAATGAAACATAAATCTGAAACATTTTAAAAGTTCAAAGAATTTCAGAATGAAGTGGAAAACCATCGTAACAGAAAGATTAAGTTTCTACGATCCGATCGTGGAGGTGAATATTTGAGTTATGATTTTCTCACGCATCTTAAAGCAAGTGGAATCGTTTCGCAACTCACGCCGCCCGGAACACCACATCGCAAAGGTGTGTCTGAACGCCGGAATCGAACTCTATTAGATATGGTCCGATCAATGATGTCTCTTACTGATTTGCCGTTATCATTTTGGGGCTATGCATTAGAAACCGCTGCATTCACTTTAAATAGGGCACCATCTAAATCCGTTGAGACGACACCGTATGAACTGTGGTTTGGTGCTAAACCTAAGTTGTCGTTTCTTAAAGTTTGGGGATGCGAAGCTTACGTCAAGAAGTTGATGCCGAACAAGCTCGAACCCAAAGCGGAGAAATGCGTCTTCATAGGATACCCTAAGGAAACTATTGGGTATACCTTCTATCACAGAACCGAAGGCAAAGTGTTTGTCAAAAAGAACGGATCCTTTCTTAAGAAGGAGTTTCTCTCGAAAGAAGTGAGTGGGAGGAAAGTAGAGCTAGACGAGGTTGTTGAACCTTCTCTTAAATTGGAGAGTAGCGCAGCACCTAAAATTGTTCCAGTGCCGCCTACACCAACAATATAGGAAGCTAATGACAAGGATCATGAAGCTTCGGACGATGCTACTACTGAACGTCGCAGGTCGACAAGGTCGCGTGCCCCTCCTGAGTGGGATTGCAACCCTGTCTTAACTGTCTTGTTAGTAGACGACAGTGAACCTGCGAACTATGAGGAAGTGATGATGAGCCCAGACTCTGAGAAATGGCTAGAGGCCATGAAATCCGAATTGGGATCCATGAGCGAAAACCAAGTATGGACTTTGGTGGACCCTCCTAGCGACCGAAAGGCCATTGAGTGCAAATGGATCTTCAAGAAGAAAACGAACGCGGATGGTAATGTTACCATCCATAAAGCACGACTTGTTGCGATAGGTTTTCGACAAGTTCAAGGTGTTGACTATGATGAGACTTTCTCTCCCGTAGCGATGTTTAAGTCCATTCGGATTTTATTAGCAATTGCTGCGTTTCATGATTATGAAATATGGCAGATGGATGTCAAGACTGCGTTCCTCAATGGCAACATTGATGAAGAGTTGTATATGATGCAACCCGAAGGTTTTGTCGATCCTAAGGATGCTGATAAAGTGTGCAAACTTCAGCGTTCCATTTATGGACTGAAGCAAGCATCTCGGAGTTGGAACCTTCGTTTTGATCAAGTGATCAAGAGCTTTGGATTTGTTCCAAATTGCTACGAAGCTTGTATCTACAAGAAAGTGAGTGGGAGCTCAGTGACATTTCTGGTACTATATGTGGATGACATATTGATTATTGGAAATGACATTGACATGCTTAACGATGTGAAGAGTTATTTGAACAAATGTTTTTCAATGAAAGACCTAGGGGAAGCTGCTTATATATTGGGCATCAAAATCTATAGAGATAGACAAAGATGCCTGATAGCTTTAAGCCAGAGTACATATCTAAACAAAGTTCTGAAAAGGTTCAGAATGGATAAGGCAAAGAAAGGTTCAGTGCCTATGTTGTCAGGTAATATATTGAGCAAGGCTCAGTGTCCAGCTACGGTAAATGATAGAGAAGCTATGAGCAAAGTGCCTTATGCCTCGGCCATAGGTTCTATCATGTATGCCATGTTGTGTACTAGACCGGATGTGTCCAATGCTCTTAGTTTGACGAGCAGGTACCAAAGTGATCCAGGAGTGGAACATTGGACAGCCGTGAAGAACATCCTAAAGTACTTGAATAGGACTAAAGAAATGTTCTTAGTCTATGGAGGTGATGAACAGCTTGTCGTAAAGGGTTACGTCGACGCTAGTTTCGACACCGACAAGGATGATTCTAAATCTCAGACAGGATACGTTTATATTTTGAATGGAGGAGATGTGAGCTGGAGAAGCTGCAAGCAAAGCGTGATCGCGGGATCTACAGTAGAAGCGGAATACATGGTTGCTGTAGAAGCGTCAAGTGAAGGAGTTTGGATCAGGAACTTCATCACTGAGCTTGGCATAGTTCCAAGTGCCTTGGACCCACTGGAGATATTGTGTGACAACACTGGCGCCATAGCACTAGCTAAGGAACCAAGATATCATCCAAATACCAAGCATATCAACCGCAAGTTTCATATAATCCGAGATTATATAGCAGATGGAGATCTGAAGATTAGCAAAGTACATACAGATCTGAATGTTGTAGATCCATTGACTAAACCTCTACCACGTGCAAAACATGATCAGCACCTTAGTGCCATGGGTGTTAGATTGTTGCCAGATGTAAACTAGATTATTGACTCTAGTGCAAGTGGGAGACTGTTGGAATTATGCTCTAGAGGCAATAATAAAGATGTTATTATTATAATTCTTGTTCATGATAAAGTTTATATTCCATGCTAGAATTGTATTAAGCGGAAACTTTAATACTTGTGTGGTTTGTGAAAAACACCGTGTCCCTAGTATGCCTCTATGGACTAGCTCATTGATTAATGATGGTTAAGGTTTCCTAACCATAGACATGAGTTGTCGATTATCATTGGGAGAATGATATGATGGACAGACCCAAAATAAGTGGAGCAATTAGATCGTATCATCGTGTTCATCTTTGCGAAGCTTTTCTTATGTCAAATATTGTATTCCTTAGACCATGAAATAATACAACTCCCTGGTATCGGAAGAAATCTTTGAGGTCATCAAATGTCATCCTATGAGAGGGTGATCATAAAGGTGTCTCTCAGGTGATCGGAAAGTACCTGTTGGGTTGTATGTATCGATATGGGATTTGTCCCTCCCAAGTCGGAGAGATATACTTCGGGCCCACTCGGTAATCTATATCAACACCTCTTGCAAGCATGTGGTTAAGGAGTTAATCACAAAGTGATATCGGATTACGGAACGAGTAAAGTACTTGCTGTGAACGAGATTGAACTAGGTATGACGGTACCGACGATCAAATCTCGGGCAAGTAAAATATTGCGAGACGAAGGGAATATGTATATGGGATCGATTGAATCCTGGCATCGTGGTTCATCCGATATGATCATCAATGAATGTGTGGGAGTCAATATGGGTTTCCAGACCCCGCTATTGATTATTGATAGAAGATCATGTCTGCATATTCTCGAACCCGAAGGGTCACACACTTAACGTGTCTCGACGCTAGGATAGATTGGATAATTGGTTTATGAGTTTTTGTTCGGAGTCTCGGATGGGATCCGGGACATCACGAGAGGTTCCGGAGAATAAGATTCATATAAGGCAATGCAGTTTTTGGAGTTCGGAATTGTTTCGGGTTATTCGGTATTGTACCGGAAGCTTCTAGAACCTTCCGGGGTGGGACCAACGTGGCCCCACTTGTCGGGAGGGGGCGTGGGCCTATGAGGGAGTGCCCTGGCCGCATTGGGCCAGGGTCACAAGGGCCCATAGGGCCCAGCCGGCCAAACCCTAGGGAAACCCTAGGGGAGCTTCTAGAAGGGGGGGGGGAACTTGCCTCCCACTCCTCCCTCCTTTGGCCACCGGCCTAGGGCTTGGGGAAGGGGCAAGGGCCAGCCGCCCACCCCTCTATATAAAGAGGGCTGGGGGCGC
This sequence comes from Avena sativa, assembly GCA_916181665.1. NCBI lineage: Eukaryota > Viridiplantae > Streptophyta > Magnoliopsida > Poales > Poaceae > Avena > Avena sativa. Next base: position 248,260,385 of record OV702284.1, on the reverse strand, counting down.
ACTCCTCCCACACCTCCTCCACAACCCTAGCCGCCCTGCTGCCCCTCCTCTCTCTCTTCCTCCCGACTGCGCATAGGCGAAGCCCTGCCGCAGAAACTCTCCACCGCTTGTACCGCGCCGTTGCGTTGTAGATCCAATCCATCTCTCCACCCTACTTGCTGGACCAAGGAAGGAGGAGACGTCGAGGTGCCGCCCGTGTGCATCTCTCGGAGGCATCGCCACTTGCGGTGTTAGATCGGATCGGATCGCGAGGAGGAGAAGCGAGTACGACTACATCACCCACGTTCCGTCGAACGTTCCGCTGTGCGAATCTTCAAGGGTATGAATATTTCATCTATTCCCTCTTGTTGTTTGCATCTCCTAGATTAGATCTTGGCTTTCCCCGTTCGCATCCGTAGAAAATTTTGATTTACTATGCTGCGAAACCCTTCAAAGATCTCCATGAAATAGTCCGTAGCCGCCACCATCATCGTCACTAGATCGGGGGGGGGGGGGGCGGTCTGAATCTCTTCCCGGCACCCTGCCGGAGTGGAGAGATCATCCTAGAGGCCTTCTTCATCACCATGCCAGCCTCCGGTATGATACATGAGTAGTTCACCCTTGGACTATGGGTCCATACAATGGCTAGATGGTTATTTCTCCTCCTTTGTGATATCATGTCTAGATCTTGTGAGATCTGTTCATGATCAAGATTATCTATTTGTAATCATACATGTTGTGTTTGTGGGGATCCGATGGATATTGAGATTACAATGTCAGATTGGTTATTGATTCTATCATTTCTTATTGATTCTATCATGTTTGTGTTGTTTGAGATCTTGCATGCTCTCCATTTCTAGTAGCTATCCTTGCCAAGTAGATGCTAGTGACTCCAAGAGGGAGTATTTATGCTCGATAGTGGGTTCATGCCTCTATTGAATCTGGGGAAGTGAAAGAAATCTCTAAGGTTGTAGATGTGCTATTGCTACTAGGGAGAAAACAACAATATTTTGTTCATGGAACAACTGTATTGTTTACTTTACACACATTTCTTAATGCAGTTATCCATTGCTTGCAACTTAATACTGAAGGGGGTTCGGATGATAACCTGAAGGTGGATTACTAGTAATAGATGAAGTTGGATGGCGGTCTATGCATATTGTTGTAATGCCCAATCAAATCTCATTCGATCATGAATGTCTAGTATTGCATTGTTATGCCTTGCTCAGTCCTGTCAATTGCCCCGCCATAATTTGTTTACCTAGCATGTTATGTTATTTATCTTAAGGAGAACACCTCTAGTAAACTGTGGATCCTGGTCCAATCTTTACCATTGTTACATCATCTCCTGTTACTGTTTACTTTCTGCAAGCAACCATTACCTTCCGCACCATACGTTTAATCCTTTGTTTTCAGGAAACCAGTGAGATTGACAACCTCACTGTAAGTTGGGCAAAGTCTTGAGTTTGTGTTGTGCAGGATTCCAAGTTGCTTGAAACACCTTGGAGTTGTTTCCTTACTTCTACTGGTTCGATAACCTTGGTTTCATAACTGAGGGAAAACTTGTTGCTGTGCTCATCACACCTTCCTCTTGGGGTCTCCCAACGAAGTGCCTACATCAAGAGCGCACGTCAGCGGCCTCAATTCGAGTCGACAGACGCATCGCTTTGCTCACTTCCTCTAGCTCGCTCGCTTCTCGGTCAAGGAAGAAAATCTGCGATTTAAAATAAATTTGCCCAAAAGTCTGGGTGGGTTGCGACCCGTTCGGGCCATCCCCTATGCACGACAATGCAGCCCATGCAAACTAAGATATCACTAATGGGCTAAAGCCTATCATATTAAAACTCACACAAGGATAAACATGCATGCCGCTGCCCTAATGGGCTCCATATGACTGTAATGGGCTAGTAGCACAACTTCTCACGAAGTTGAGCTAATGGACTTGGACTTCTTGTGGCCAATGGGTTGACCCTTTGAGGCTGCCGATGGCGCCGCTCCGGGATCGTAGGCGGTGGCAGTGGCCTTGGTGAGAGCGGTCAGCATCTCCCACACTTGTCGCACCCCTCGATCCGTGCAAATATGTGGATGAACTTGAACTCATTATCGTCGTTGTCCTCTTAGTAGGCGGCGATCATGGCACACATCTACGAATAATACCAATAATGGCATACAATTTCAAATGGGCAGGAGTGGGCGGCGATGGGGGTTGCTTACCTGATCGTTGTAGTTGGTGTCGCTGACATGGATGTGGCACACCTCCTCCATGATGTCGTGCCACTTGTTGCAGGCGTGCTTGATCATGGCCAATCAGTGAGATATGCCAGAGTAATTGCGGTCATGGCACACAGACTTGAAGTTGGGATCCAAAAGCCACTGCTCATCATATGACACCTTCACCCTCTCCCAATAGCAGTCCAAGTTTTAGTTGGCACTGATGAAGGGGTCAATGCTGATGGTCTTCCAAGCTCCGGCGAGGCACTCTTCGTCCCTCGGGCTCCACTTGGGACTGCGGCCGCCGTCTCATTTCTTCCTTTTCTCCCCCTCCACCTACACCGCCTTCATATTCCCTTTCGAGTTGGTCATGATGGTCATCGACAACTCCAGAACCTCATCCTCGGCCTTTGCCTCCAGGTACGCATAGACCTCGTCCTCCCAAGGCTTGCTGCCGTCTTCCTCCTTGTTCGCATATGCAGCAGCTTCTTCTTGCAGTGAAAGCGTGGGCAGAGGCGTTGTTGATGATGTCGTCCATGATGGAGTTAGTGTTGTTGGCGACGCTCTGGATGCTGCACCCTATGGCGAACTAGGTGAAGGCATCCCGTGATGGCGGCATGCTACCATTGAAAGGAGGGAGGCGACGATGGGCTGGTGAGGTGTCATTGTCAAGGGAGTTGGGGTCGAAACCGCCAAGCGGGTCGAAGTCGTTGTAGGCCGGCAAGAAATGCATGATATGCGGCGCCGTGTTCGCCTGGCCAGACGGCGACGCTCTCGACAGTGACAGAGAGGAGGCGCTGCTCTAGCTCCCGATGATGTGTAGGACATCGCTGTAAGATGACGCCACCACTACGGCCATGTCCGCCCCCTCTATTCCACAAGAGTGGTCGCGTGGGCCTCCGCTGCCTACGCCTCCACCGCCCTGCGTAGCCGCGAGTTCTTCCCCCTCAGCCAACGGCTGGCGTTCTGCACATGATGACGCTGGATGTCGAACACCCATTCTGCATTGGTCATCCCCTCCGACCACTACTTGTTGGACTTCCCCTTCTTCGAGGGCGCCTACACACGGGGAGTTTGGTATCTCTTCGGTGGCATGGTGGCAGCAGCAGGTGGGACACGAGATTGGAGAGGCGGGCGGGGAAAATGGCGGGAGTGGGTGGCGGCGGGGGGAAATGCCAGGACTAGGAAGCTAGGAGGGGGTTGGAGTTGTGGAGGAAAAAATGAGGGAAAATTTTGGTGTCCCGCCGATAGGGCTGGCCGTCGAGCTTTTCCATTTTGCGTCAGCACCCCCGATTCCCCCTGGGTTAGGTTCGGCCTGGGGGTGCGGATGATTAGTTGGGATGCACCGTCGCCATTTCGGTTTTGGGAGGGAGGACTAGGCAAGTTTTTCTATGCTGGTGCCCTCATTTCACTCTTTGGGGGACTTTAGGGGGGGGCGAGTGGATATGTTGTACCGAACAGTCATCGGTCGCTCCTTCGATCGGGTAAGCGCTACACTCTCAGAGTAGAGTGGAGCGAGGCAATCTGTAGGAGCGGTCAATTGTCGAACATGCCCTAAAGGGGATCCAACGATATGATTGATGCGAATGTTGGTAGTGAGTTATATATGATTGATATCCCTAAAAAATATGATTTATCATTATTGTAAAAGCAGTCACGCTTCTCTCACTACGTGCTCCATTCTCCCTCTTTTGAATTCTCAAACTCTAGACCAGATCCTAGAATATGTGGATGTATAGATGATTCCGAACTATTTGGTGTGTTTCCATTAGCTAGGATCATCACAATTGGTATCAGAAGCCTTTCAATTAGAGAAAATCGTCTATAAATAGCAAAAAATCCACACACACACAAAATTTCCATAGGAAGTTGTGAGAAGCTAGTTCCATATTAGAGTTTGATTCGAAGGCGATTCAAGTATGAATTAATTGAGTTGGGATCTCTCAAAAAATACCCAATTTTATTTGTGCTCGCGGCATTGGTGTGCAATGACCTCATCAATTGTGCTTGAGGCGGTTTGAAGCATCGACGGTGATATGGTACCCCTTGTGTGATTGACCCTAGGGTGCCTGATCTTCATGAATTTGATGAGGGGATTGAGGGAAAACCCTATGAACACAATGAACTCAACTCTAATGCAAGGTAAATATACAAACACATGCAAACAGAGCCGATTCGATTTGCTCCCGTTGGTTCGAACAATGAATCCAATAGAATCCTTGGCGAGAGACCTTGTGGTAGAATCACCAAATGAGAGATTGGCAAGCGGATGATAGAATCCAAATCATAGGAGAGAGTAGAAACAAAGTAGAATTCCAAAGGGGAGAGACCTAGCACTACTGGAATCCTTAATAGGGACAGACCAAACACTTGAGGAGGATCTTGATGACTTGGAGACAAACACCGAACTCCAAGGCCTTGTACAACTCATAGATTAACTATTGAGAATCTAGGGTTAGGCACATGCCTTCATTCATCAACATATCTGCCTAGATTTGAGCCACAAGGGGATATTATAGTACTAGGGGAGAAGGGGTAGGTAGGAGGGAATATTTTAGGAATCAAACCCCAAACAGTGTACAAACTGGCTTTTTGGTAGCAAGTTCGACATCGCCAGATTTGGCATCGGAAGTTTCGGTGGTGGCCGGTTTAGTTTTGGTGGTCACCGGATCAGCATTTTGTCCCACTTTTCAATTGGAGCATGATTTTCTCAGTGGAGACCGGGTTGGTTCCGGTGGCGATTCCAGTTTGCCAGATCTAGCGCCAGAACGGTTCAGTGAGGATTCCGATTCGCCGGATCTGGTGCCAGAACAATTCGGCGGGGATTCCGGCGGCACCGGGACTAGCACCGGAAGCCTTCTTTCGTCTTCTCTTCCATTCTTCTTGCTTGGGCATCTTGGTTCCTGGGGCATCTTGGTGTTCTCCTCTTGGCGTCATGGTCATGGGCATAGGCATATGATGGCAACAAATCCTGTCACTTTTCGTTGGGTCTCCAAGTGCAGAGTGTTGTAGCAAGCTACTTTTCCCCACAAGGGTGACTCAAGGGTTTATATCAAACTCTTGGGGAATTGTGTGGATATTTCCCTTCTCCTCTTCAAGCAACCCGTGAAGTAAAATAATTTGTCTTGTGTCCCCAACTCCACCAAGTGGTTTTCAAGCACAAGGTTTCATATTAGTAATATGAAATATAAAGTATAAAACAATCTAAAGAAATAAAGTAAAGCAAAGAAATGCAAACTAGATGATATAGAAGATAATTGTGTTGTTTTTGGGTTTTTATGAGTGATTGCAAGTAGGGAAAGTATTTTTTATTTTATAAATAATAAATTGAAAAAATATAAATGATAGTAGATGCAATAGAAATGTGTTTCTTATGATAAAAATCAGACCGGGGTTCATGGGTTCACTTGTCTACTCTCTTTTTAGGTTGTGGTGATCACAAACCAATTCATCAATGATAAAGCCTCATGGAATTTTCTATATGTGCTTGATAAAGGAATTAATATGGGCCACATTCTAATATTGAGATGGAATACATCTCTCTCTTATACTCCTCAAGAAAGGGAAATCTCCATGCAATCTTGAATTAAGAACAAATCAGAGTATAGGTTTAAGCAATAGTACATGATGTTTGAAATACAAATATGCTACCTTGATCTAAAAAGGTTATCAACTATCACAATATAACTATAGCACATGATTTCACTTTATCCCTAGTGAGGCAACAAAATAAAGGTAAAAACCAAAGTAGAACTTGAATATTATTTGTCACAATTCAATCTCCACCCACATGCTACTCCATCTAACACACATTTCTCCCCATACAAGTTCTTGCATAAAAGTTGGATCAAAACAAGCAAATAAGAACGGGGTGCATGATATACATCTATCAAAACATATTACACTAAATAGATTCCAATCTCAAATATCAAATCATAGAAAAGATCCACCACATAGGAATTACAAAGATGACCATAATCATGTAGGGAAGCTCATATGGTACTAGATCTATGAAGAACAAGAGAGAGAGAGAGAGAGATCAAGCTACTACCACAAATCCATATCCCGAAGGTGTACTACTCCCTATTCATCATCGTCATGATGCTGGATATGTTGGAGAGGGTGGAGATCTCTCCGGAGATGGCTCCGGCGGAGTTTCCCCCTCCAATCTTTGGTGGATCTGCCTCTGTCTGGTGGTGTTTTTGGCTCATGTGTATTCTAGTGTCCTCTCGTCTCCTTTGTCTCGAGGATTCCCTGTGGGATGTTTATATAGGGATGTTTAGGTCAAGAGAACACCGTGGGCAAAAAAATCAAGGTGATCGGACAACCGAGGAGGAAACAAGCATGAGTGGCGTGCCCACTAGGTCTAGGCACGCCACCTGGGCTCGTTTGGACCTATTTTCCCTCCTGGTGATATTCTCATGCTCTAGATGATTCTCATGGATAAATATTGACATTCCCAAAAGTTCAGGTCCATTTGACTTTGTTAAGGTCCCGAAACATGAAAAGCTTTGAAAATGGGGTTTTTCTGCCCTGCAGGGTTATAGCCAAAATAAAGGGGATCATTGGTAAATCTCCAAAAATCAATATAAAACATGGATATAACATTATATATGATGCAAATATGTGTGAAAACATTTTAACAAACTACAAAGTTCATGTATGCATTTTACATGCATCAACATCCGCAAGATTAACCTATGCTCGTCCTCGAGCATGAAGGTGATAAAACTAAACATGGAATTTGGAGTTTGTTACCTTCGCTTCCTTCATCATTATGTAGAGTTAATAGGCTCAATTCCTTTAAATGAAACATAATATGCAAGTTTACTATCAAGTTGTATCTTTTACACATACGTAAAACTTTCAAGCACACTTTAATGAACCTATAGATTTAGAGACTCTTTCCATGATTGGCATTGGGTTTTCATGACTTTATTTCTAGGCTACTTCTTAGTTTCATGCCCTTGACTAGAAGACTTACTTCTTAGTTTTATGTCTTCCCTTGAGATGTTTTGCATCTCGTACCAAAAGTAAGCATTGAATATATATGTTAATCCTCCATAAAGAATATAAAATAAGATTTTGAGCTATATAATTCATGTCAACAATACTAATAAGGATGGGGTTCCAAGTATATTTTATTTTCAAAGCTTCATATGGTTTATGTGCTAAAAATCTTACAAGTTGATTGTTTCATGCACCTAGTCCATGACCTTGAACTCCTCATGCTACTCAACTTAGGCCTATCATTGTATACTCATGTTGGTCTATGAAACCGCATCACTGAAGTACCTCTTTCCCCTATGTAGCTACATGCCCCCTTTTGTATTTATTTGCTTATTCATTTATTTATTCATTTAGCATAAAAGATAATATAATTCCTTGGTTGTGTTCAAGGTGGGAGGGGGCAGTATCTCTACTCCAGAAGTATAAGAAAAACATCTAGGGTTCGCAGCATAGAAAACAAAAAATTTCCTATGATGGGAACACCTATGTAGCAAGATCTATCTACTAGATACAAACAACGGGCGGATGTATATCCGTAGAGAACATATCCTTGAAGACTGACAAAGCTTAACGATTTAAACTCGTGGTTGATGTAGACGATCTCTTGCCGATCTCAAGATCGAGAGGAAGTCCTTAGCACCGCAACTTAGCGGCGCATCCGTGCTCGCACACACATCCGAGGCACCGAGCAATCTCCGCATCCTCGCTCCAGCAATGCAGCAGAAGCACAACTCTTTCTTGCCAAATAGCCGCCGGGAACATGGGGGATAAATACTAGAGGGGGAGAGAGATCCTTCACGAGAAGGTGTGAGTGAGAAGTGAGGAGGGGGCTCCTTTTATAGGAGAGGGGGGCCCCAAGGGGGTGGCCGGTGCATGGGGGCTTCCCCTTGCCCTCCCCTCATTCATGTGGGTGGACACTCCACTCACAAAAATCCTTTAAATTCCCTCCACTCAAATTCCCACACAAAATCCCATTAAATTTCCACCAAATTTAATGCAAACTATCATTAAATAAAACTCCATTTATTTATTCAGAATTTTGTAAATTACTTTAATGAAAAAAATTCATAGATAACCCCTTTCTAGTATTTTATTTCTCATGCAAAAACACTTTCTGCAATTTCACCCGAAAACCTGTTTCGGTATCTAGTGAAATAAATTCCTGCGCTGGTTATTCTTTCCGGCATGAAACTTTTGCTCCAGATGGATGTCGGTGTCTCTTAAATGTGTCACCCTATGGTTCGCGAATAATGTGGACATGATCAAGACCCCTCTCCGATCAATAATCAGAAGCGGGATCTGGAGACCCATACTGACTCCCACACATTCAACGATGACTTTCTTGTGATCGTCAGAACCTTTTACGCTAGTATCTTGATCCCTTTGTTTCACGATATATTACATGTCCGAGATTCAATCATCGGTATCTCCAAACCTAGTTTGATATCGTTACTGACATGCACTCTTTTCTTGTTCCCGTGATATAACATTCTAGTGATTAAATCACTTGCTTGCAAGCTAATCAATGTGATATCACCGAGAGGGCCCAGAGTATATCTATCCGTCATCAGGATGAACAAATTCCACTCTCGATCCATGGGCCTCAACATAACACTTTAGTAGTACTGAACCCATCTTTATAATCACCCTGTTACGGTGTGATGTTTGATGTTATCAAGATACTCTTCTGGTGTTAGTGATTGACATGATCTCATGGTCTAAGGATTAGGATCACTTCCTATGATGTTATAGCAATATAAACTCAATGACTTTGATCGTAATGCTATACTTTGGATGAATGTTCATCACACCATTACACTAATGTTGTGACCTCGTTATTAACAACATCCAATGTCCATGATCAGGAAACCTTGATCATCTTGTTAATCAACGAGCTAGTTTATGAGAGAGGCATAACTAGGAACTTTCTGTTTGTTTATTAAACACACATGTATTAATGTTTCTATGTTAATACAATTATAGCATGCAAAATAAACATCTATCATATACTTGGAATATACATAATAAATACTTTATTATTGCCTCTCAGGACATATTCCCTTCAGTCTCCCACTAGCACTAGAGAGAATAATCTAGTTACATAGTGATAAATCTAACACAAATGGAGTTCTGGTGTTGATCATGTTTTGCTCTAGGGAGAGTTTTAGTCAACGGATCTACTACATTGAGATCCGTGTGTACTTTACAAATCTTTATATCTCCATCCTTGACATGTCCACGGATGGAGTGAAACTGGCGCTTAATATGCTTGGAATCCTTGTGAGACCTTGGTTCTTTGGCATTGGCAATGGCACCATTGTTGTCACAATAGATCACCATTGGGTCCAACGTGCTCGCAACCACACCTAGTTTGGATATGAACTCCTTCATCCAAACCGCTTCCTGAGCCGCTTCCGAAGCAGCAACATATTCGGCCTCCGTTGTTGATCCCACCACCATAGGTTGTTTGGAGCTCCTCCAACTAACCGCTCCGCCATTCATGAGAAATACGTATCCGGATTGATACTTAGAGTCATCCGGATCGGTGTCAAAGCTTGCATCTACATAACACTTAGCGACGAGCTCTTCTTCACCTCCGTACACAAGAAACATATCCTTAGTTCTTCGCAAGTACTTAAGGATATTCTTGACCGCTATCTAGTGTTCCGAACCTGGATCCGGTTGGTACCTACTAGTCAAAATAATAGCATGTGCCACATCCGGTCTTGTACATAGCATGGCGTACATTATAGAGCCTATGGCTGAAGCATAGGGGACTTTTCCCATTATCTCTCTTTATTCCGCCGTAGCCGGACTTTGAGTCTTACTCAATGTCTTGCCTTGCAACATAGGTAAGAACCCCTTCTTACTTTCTTCCATTTTAAACTTCTTTAAAATCTTATCAAGGTATGTACTTTGCGATAGCCCTATTAGGCGCCTAGATCTATCTCTATAGATCTTTATGCCTAATATGTACGACGCTTCACCTAGGTCCTTCATTGAAAATTTGCTGTTTAGATAACTTTTAACACTATTTAAAAGATCTATATCATTTCCGATCAACAATATGTCATCCACATATAATATCAGAAATGCTACATTGCTCCCACTCACTTTCTTGTAAATACAAGCCTCTCCATAAGTTTGGACAAATCCAAACTCTTTGATCACCTCATCAAAGAGGAGATTCCAACTCCGTGATGCTTTATTTAGTCCATAGATGGATCGCTGAAGCTTGCACACCTTGTTAGCATCCTTAGGATCGACAAAACCCTTTGGTTGTATCATATACAACTCTTCTTCAATATTACCATTGAGGAACGCGGTTTTGACATCCATCTGCCATATCTCATAATCAAAATATGCAACAATTGCTAACATAATCCTAACCGGCTTTAGCATCACTATGGGAGAGAATGTCTCATCGTAGTCAACTCCTTGAATTTTTTGAAACCCCTTTGAGACAAGTCGAGCTTTATAGATGGTCACATTACCATCAGCATCAGTTTTCTTTTTGAAAATCCATTTATTCTCCACGGCCTTTCGGTCATGAGGTAAGTCCAAGAAGTTCCAAACTTGGTTTTAGTACATGGATTACATCTCGGATTTCATGGCTTCTAACCATTTGTTGGAATCCGGGCTCATCATCGCTTCTTCATACGTCGCAGGGTCATCAATTTCATTAGCCATGAAATTCATAACAGGGTTTCCGTACAATCCGGGAGCTGCACGCGTCCTTCTAGACCTGCGAGGTTCGGTAGTACTCTCTTTCGGAGTTTCATGATCATTATCATTAGTTCCCTCTTCAATTGGTGAATCCAACTCCGGAATGACTTCCGGCGCTGCGCTACTCGCCATACTATGAAGAGAAGGTTCAATAACCTCTTCGAGTTCTACCTTCCAACTATGCACGCCTTTCGCGAGAAATTCTTTATCTAGAAAGGATCCATTCTTGGCAACAAAAACCTTGCCCTTGGATCTGTGATAGAATGAATACCCAATAGTTTCCTTAGGGTATCCTATGAAGACGCATTTTTCCGCTTTGGGTTCGAGTTTATTCGGTTGAAGTTTCTTCACATAAACATCGCATCCCCAAACTTATGACAGCTTAGGTTTGTTTCCAAACCACAATTCATACGGTGTCTTTTCAACGGATTTAGATGGTGCCCGATTTAAAGTGAATACAACAGTTTCTAGTGCAACCCCAAAATGATAGTGGCAAGTCCGTCAGAGACATCATAGATTGAACCATATCCAATAAAGTATGATTACAACGTTTCGACATACCATTTTACTTTGGTGTTCCGGTATGTGTGAGTGGTGAAACAATTCCACACACTTTCATATAAGTGCTAAACTCGTAACTTAGATACTCACCTCCATGATCGGACTGTAGAAATTTGATATTTCTATTATGATGATTTTCCACTTCACTCTGAAATTCCTTGAACTTTTCAAAGGTTCCAGACTTGTGTTTCATCAAGTAGATATAACCATATCTACTCAAATCATCCGTGAAAGTAACAAAATAATGATATCCACCCCGCGCCGACACACTCATTGGACCACATACATCAGAATGTATGATCTCCAACAAATCTGTCGCCCGTTCCATCAGAATGTATTGGCAAGTGATACTATGGTAGTATAGTGGGGTCTATCATCTATATGCATTTGGCTAAGTGGAGCTTAGGCTTGCATTGCTCAAAAATAGATTTTCCTTATCATTTGTAAACACTAAGTTTTTGCTTGCCAAAATCACCCAAGGCATCTCCCAATAGAAATTGGTGATCCTTTAACCCTTGTTCAACCACAAGATTTTAACTTAGAAATTGGGATGAGGAGATTCTTGATAGCTTCCATGTCTTGATGCTCAAGTTGTCCTTTTCCAGGGACACGGCTAAGTACTTAGATTCTTCAATCTGCAGAGCTTGTGCACTTTCCCCACAAGACTTGATTTTCACCAAGACAGGACCTTTCAGAAGCCTTCCCTTAGACCAGAATGGACGCGCTCCAACCTATCAAACCCCTGCCACCAACTGTCCATTTGGCTAAGTTATTGCAACCTATATGATCCAGGCAGAGCCCATAATGCCAAGTGGCTGCACTTGAAGCTTCTCAACATTTGACATCTCAAATCTCTTTGTTCCTGGGTGGCCATCCACAAGTGAGATACACTAGGGTAGTCCATAGATATGGGCCCTGTGTAACCACTCAACATAACCCATTCACAACCATTCCACCCAGGTGATTCATTCACATAGTTGTTTTATTAAACAAAACACAAGTCATAGACTTAGAAATATTTCATAGCATGAATATAATCCACCCTTGTTTTCTACTAGCTAAGCTAAGCATGATGGTAGTAGGAATCTTAACTTAGGAAATTTCTACTAAGGTTTTATCTACTAGGATTTCCCATGGCATAGTTTATACTTAGAAAAAATTCCATGCAAGTCCTACTTAGAAATATCACTAATGCATAGTGAAAATAATGGGACAAAAGTATGAAGCATCACTTGCCTTTTTGGTAGAGAATATAAGTTCACTCCTTGTCTTTGCAATGATCACACTCTTCAAATCACTACATTTCAATCAAGCAAGGGCACAATTTTAATCTACCATTCAAGCAACATCACATAAAATAATAGCAACAAAACAATGCATGCAAGCATGCCAAACTTTGTTTTATTTACAAAAGTGGCTTATAACAGGTTATAAACATTCTAAAACACTTTATTGGTCATTTTATAAAGTGGCAAAGCTATTTGCAAAAGATTTTACCTATAAACCATTTTTAAACCAAATCATTATTTTATGTGGTTGAAAATGTCTTTATCAAAGTAGCAATATTTATAGGGTTTACCAAATACATTTTTAAATCATAAAACTTGGTTCTTGGGGTCAGGGATTTTAAATCAAAAATTTCCCAAAAGGTTTTCCTCCAAAATCATTTTTAACAATTAAACCATATTTTTATTTGACTAGAAATGTTTTAATTCAAAGATTTATTATTTTGATTCACCAAATATGTTTTTGAAACCACAAATTGATTTCTATGGTCAGTAGGTTCAAAACAAACCATTTGCCAAAGGTTTTATCTCAAAAATCATTTTAGAACAATTTTTATATTCTAAACATGCATACACAAGTTTCTGCAAGAACAATCAATTTAACAGAAGCATTTTACTAAACAAAGTGCATGGTCAGAAAGTACTTGTTTTTATGAATCCATTGATATAAAATTTACAAAATTTGGACGTGTGGTTTGAAAGTTATGAATTTTTCAAATTGGATCCTCTAATAGAACAATTCCTGGTTTTTATAAACAGACAGACCACGTGGCTGCTTGCTACTGGCTGGTACCGGTTCGTTCGGATCACGCATTGAGGATCGTTGGATCTAATGTGAATCGTGTGGCACCGATCTGTCCTTACCCCTTCAGTTAAGTTTCTATCGCATCCCTTCGATCACGATCCTACGGTCCTAATCGCTTTGACCATTAAGCAGCGGCGCTGGCGGCGGCGTGTGGCGGCGCGCGGTCAGACGACGACGTTGCTGGCGATGCAGGAAGCGAGGGAGGAAGGGGAGTGTCTCACCAGGTTCGCGTGGTCGTGTTGATGCTCAAGGTGCTCGCGAGGAGGCAAGGGGCGCACGGGGTTGCTGAAAATTGCTCGTCGGAGTTGCGTCTGACGATGGCTTCTCCGTTCGTCGTCGCTGGCGAGAGCTGCAGGTCACGAGAAGACGCACAAAGAGTGTCATTAGATGCGTAAGAGTTTGGCGACCATGCATGCGTCATCAGGAGAGGGAGGGGAGGACGGAACTAACGGGGAGAGGTCGAAGGAGTTGGAGACAGACGGCGGCGTATTCAGTCGTGGTTGCTGCCGATGATGTAGGGCACACGCAAGTGAGCTGAGGTCACTAGGAGGTTCAGGGAGCTTTGGGGGTCATGCCTGTGTGGTCTGGAGAGTGGTGCGCGACGACGACTGGCCTGAATTGGAGGTGGTGCTCGCCGGAGACAGTGGCGGTGTAGAGCGAAATTAAGCAGCCTGGGGGCGCGCCAGGGTGAGGGACTGAGGGGGAAACAGAGAGGAGGGAGAGGCGATTAAGAAGGCGTGGTCGCAGGGGGAATTTACTGGGCCATTCACGCGCATTCATTCGAGCAAATCAACGGCAGAAACTGCCAGGCGAGTTCATCGCGGGGCGGAAGACGATGACATGGTCGAGTGGGGTCCATTTGACAGTGAGAGAGGAAGAGAAGAGATGGGGTCCACGCTTCGGTGACTGAGCGGGTGAGTTCTCTGGTTCGAAACGTTTTTCCGCGGGAGAGAAGGAGTGGGCTGGGGTTGGGCTTAGTGGGCTACCTGGGCTAGGCTGAGTCTTTTACTTTTTTTTTTGTTCTGATTGTTTTTCCTTTTTCTGTTTGAATATTCTGATTTGAATTTCAAACAAATAATTCAAGCAACAAATCAATTCAAACCTCAACCAAAATTTGTGTAGATTCATATACTGATTAACAACACATTCCAAAGTCAAATTTATAATAATTTATTTATTATTTTTAGGGTCTTTTAATTATTTAAAATAGGCCCTAGTATTAATTAATTAAGGTTTAATAATATTATTCAATCTCCATTTGAATTCAAATCATCACCAAACTTTGGGTGAATTTTAATTCTATTTATCAACATATTTCAAAGCCCAAAATAAAACAATTCTTTTATTCTTTTAAGATCTATTATTAATTAAATAAATAGACCATAATCTTTAATTCAAATAGGTTTTAATTTATTTTAAAACTCTTTTTGAAAACTAAATAATACCAAAATCTTTTCAGTAGGTTTCATTTGAAAAGCTAAAACACTTGGAAATCTTATTTAAAATAAATTAACAAGTTTTAGTGTTTATTTAAAAATGGGAAAAGCCTTTACTTTAATAAAATTGGATATTAATAAATCCTCATTATTTTTATTTAAATAATCTTTTACTCTTTTTATCAAATAGAAATATTTTATTTCAAAAGCTTGGCCAGGATTTAATTTGGCTCTATAAAATAATCCTTATTTATAATTCTACCTTTTCTTTTGGAAACCAAATCTTTTTATTAAAAGATTCAAAATTAGGGATTCCAATTATTAAAACTTCTTTATTAATTGTTTATCTTTTTAAATTTTATTTAATCAAAATAGGTTTTGATGTTTCCAATTGGAATCAAAAGTTTCTTCTCACCCTAAAAATCAACAATTGTTTATTTATTTATTTATTTTTCACATTACAAGATTTGGAAAATCTTGGGATGTGACATAAGTGGAGAGGTAGCATTCCGACGGCGATCACATCAACACTTGATCCATTGTCGACACGCATCTTGACCTTACCCCTTGCTAGCGGTCGCTTGTTCCGCAACCCCTGATTCAAGTTACAAATATTAGCAACTGAACTGGTATCAAATACCCAGGTGCTATTGCGAGTACTAGTCAAGTACACATCAATAACATGTATATCATATATACCTTTGTTTGCCTTGCCAGCCTTCTTGTCTTCCAAATACTTGGGGCAGTTGTGCTTCTAGTGTCCAATCCCCTTACAATAATAGCACTCGATATCAGACTTAGGGCCAACTCGGGGTTTCTTTTCAGGCACAGAAACTGGATTTCCGCCCTTACTTCCCTTCCGTTTTCCCTTCTTGTCTTTCTTGAAACTAGTGGTCTTATTGATCATCAACACTTGATGTTCTTTCTTGATCTCCACTTCTGCAGTTTTAAGCATTGACAAAAGCTCGGGGAGAGACTTATTCATGCCTTGCATATTATAGTTCATCACGAAGCTCTTATAGCTAGGTGGCAGAGACTGCAGAACACGATGGATACCTAAGTCAATGGGAATCGATATTCCCAAGGACATTAGCTTATCGGCCTAACCCGACATCTTGAGTACATGCTCACTTACGGAGCTGTGTTCTTCCATCATGCAGCTAAAGAACTTTTCTGAAGCATTGTAGCTCTCTACAACAGCATGTGTGTCGAAAATCATTTTCAACTCACCCATTGTATCAAATGCATTGCCGTTTTCGAAACTCTTTCGAAGTTCTGGCTCTAGGCCATACAATATGCCGCAATGAACTAAGTTGTGGTCCTCCTAACGAGTCTGATAGACATTCTTCTCCTTGTCAGGGGCATCATCGAACGGTGGGGGGCCTAGCGGCGCTTGTAGCACATATTTCTTTTGTGCAGCAAAGAGGAGAATCCTCAAATTCATGGCCCATTCGATAAAGTTGCTACCATTCGTTGCAAGTTTCTCTTTCTCCATGAACACATTGAAATTAAAAGCAGGTGGTGCCATCTACATCATAATTTGTAAAGTTTAGACTAAGTTTATGATAGATTGAGTTCAACTAATCCACATTAAGAATGAACTCCCACTCAAAAACGACATCCCTCATGCCTTTTTGGTGATTACATGACCCAGATCCACTACACCAAGTCCGATCATCACGTGAGTCCGTGTAGCTTCAAAGGCGAGCATCAAATGGTCATCATATCTACCATATGACTCATGCTTAACCTTTCGGTCCGTGTTCCGAGGCCATGTCTGTACATGCTAGGCTCGCCAAGTAAGAACCTTAGTATTCGCGTGTGTAACTGTCTTACACCCGAAATATGGTCGTGGATCCAAGAACACCCGATCATCATGTGATGTCTTGGAGCGACGAAACATAATCAGTGCATACTTAAGGAAGAACACATTCTTATCTTGATATTTATATGAGGGATCATCTTATTATGCTAATAAAACGCCAAACAAGCAATATAAGATGCAATCAAACATCACATGTTTATAAGTGAAATGATATGGTTCCCGCACTTGATCTCCATCATGTGCATCGTGATATGATCACTATCATACCTCTATGTGTAAGGCCAAGGTCTATGGAACTTACACGTTATGTGTGTTGTAAGAGTATCAACTTATACTTATATTTACAACATCACCATATCATGACACTAGCCCAACAACAATCTAAACTAGACGCCTCTAATTCATCCATTGCAAGTTTTACGTGGCTTAGGGCTTTCGAAAATAGAACCATTCTTACCTACGAACATGAACCACAACAAGGATAACCAAATTGTTGACAACTCGTTGTAAATTAGATATTGACTATAGTAGGAGAGACAAACACTTGCTATCCACTTATGCAAACTAGTTGCATGTCAAGCGTGGAACATGTCTCATGTGCGAGGACATGTAAAGTTTGTTCGGGCCGCTTCATCCCACTATGCCACAAATATCCAAACTACAAATAAGAAGCAATAACATGATCATCATCGCCCACATACTCATATGTGTACTACCCGTGTAAAGCATCTACGCATAGATCCGACTCTGATACATTTGTAGGGTTCGTAGCATAGAAAACAAAAAAAATCCTATGATGGGAACAACTATGTACCAAGATCTATCTACTAGATACAAACAACGGGCGGATGTATATCCATAGAGAACATACCCTTGAAGACCGACAAAGCTTAACGAGTTAAACTCGTGGTTGATGTAGACGATCTCTTGCCGATCTCAAGATCAAGAGGAAGTCTTTAGCACCGCAATTTAGCGGCGCATCTGTGCTCGCACACACGTCCGAGGCACCGATCAACCTTCGCCTCCTCGCTCCAGCGATGCAGCAGAAGCACAACTATTTCTTGCCAAATAGCCACTGGGAACATGTATCTCGCTAGTCCGAGACCATGGGGGATAAATACTAGAGGGGGAGAGAGATCCTTCACGAGGAGGGGTGAGTGAGAAGTGAGGAGGGGGCTCCTTTTATAGGATAGGGGGGGCCCAAGGGGGTGGCCGGCGCATGGGGGCTGCCCCTTGACCTCCCCTCATTCATGTGGGTGGACACTACACTCACAAAAATCCTTTCAATTCCCTCCACTCAAATTCCCACTCAAAATCCCATTAAATTTCCACCAAATTTAATGCAAACTCTCATTAAATAAAAATCCTTTTATTTATTCAGAATTTTGTCAATTACTTTAATGACAAACATTCACATATAACCCCTTGATAGTATTTTATTTCACATGCAAAAACACTTTCTGCAATTTCACCCAAAAACCTGTTTCGGTATCTAGTGAAATAAATTCTTGCGCTGGTTATTCTTTCCGGCATGAAACTTTTGCTCAAGATGGATGTCGGTGTCTCTTAACTGTTTCACCCTATGGTTCGCGAATAATGTGGACATGATCGAGACCCCTCTCCGGTTAATAATCAGAAGCGGGATCTAGAGACCCATACTGACTCCCACACATTCAACGATGACTTTCTTGTGATCGTCAGAACCTTTTACGCTAGTATCTTAATCCCTTTGTTTCGCGATATATTACATGTCCGAGATTCGATCATCGGTATCTCCATACCTAGTTTGATCTTGTTACTGACATGCACTCTTTTCTCGTCCCCGTGATATAACATTCTAGTGATCAAATCACTTGCTTGCAAGCTAATCAATGTGATATCACCGAGAGGGCCCAGAGTATATCTATCCGTCATCAGGATGAACAAATTCCACTCTCGATCCATGGGCCTCAACATAACACTTTAGTAGTACTGAACCCATCTTTATAATCACCTTGTTACGGTGTGACATTTGATGTTATCAAGATACTCTTCCGATGTTAGTGATTGATATGATCTCATGGTCTAAGGATTAGGATCACTTCGTATGATGTTATAGAAATATAAACTCAATGACTTTGATCGTAGTGTTATACTTTGGATGAATGTTCATCACACCATTACACTAATGTTGTGACCTCGTTATTAACAACATCCAATGTCCATGATCAGAAAACCTTGATCATCTTGTTAATCAACGAGCTAGTTTATGAGAGAGGCATAACTAGGGACTTTATGTTTGTTTATGAAACACACATGTATTAATGTTTCCATATTAATACAATTATAGCATGCAAAATAAACATATATAATATACTTGGAATATACATAATAAATACTTTATTATTGCCTCTCAGGGCATATTCCCTTCAAAACAGACATATGAATCATATCAACAAGGATCATCATGTTGTGAGTTTCCACCATGTCATGCATGGTTTTGACTAGAAGTTCAGGAGCATTTTCTACCAACACGCCTACTCCAGTGTGCACAATTTATTTCACATCGGTGCAATCCATAGGTAGAACTTAAAAATGATTAATATTCAAAATTTTATATTGAAAATCTTTGTGCCATGTTAACATGGTTTAGCTAACAATAACTAATAAGATGTGAAGCACAAAAATTTCCATAGTGGTATCACCCCAAACCTTACTTTATTATGAGCTTTAAAATACATGAAAACGGTGTTTTTAAGAGTGTTTGGAGGATTAACATACATACTATACTACAAAGTAGATTTTTCCACAAGTAGGAGGATATGCCTAGTCTATCTTTAAGGGGCTTGGAACAAGTCTTATCTTGTGTAGAAAAAGGCTTAGCAAAAAGAGATCTAAAGAGTGTGCCATCTAGTTTATAATGTCAACATTTATTTTCTCACCTTACTTCTTAACGTTGAACATAAATATGCACAAGCAAAGTATAAAAATAATAGGCATAAAACAGATCATGCTTCATATAAAGTACTTGAGCTTAAAAACTAAACATAACATGAATTCCAGTCTTTGTTTTTATCTCCCCTTTTCTTTTATTCCATGTTATTATTTTTGAGTTTTAATCTTATTAAGGTAAATATTATTTCCATATCTGATCATAAACATTTTATAATAATGGTGGTGGTATTTTTAATGCAAAGCAAAAGTAAAAAGATAAAACACACGCTCTAAGCTTCTACGATAGTTCTATGTTGCTCAAAAAACAAAGTTTAGAGGTTTGTAAACTGAGAGTTGAGTAGGTACAGTGGGGTTACTTGGGAATACCCAAGCTTTTATGGTTTTCACCATCCTTGGATTGATCTTGGTGTGATGTTCCTCTATTCCCTGTCAAAAATCTTCAACACAAAACTTTTTCTCCCATCTCTTTTCTGAGAGGTGACATTAGTGGCACAAGAGTATAATAGTTGCTGCATATATATCAAAGACAATTTTTTTATAAATGTTTCAGCAAGCATATAATGTTCCTACATATCCCTAGTATATAATATGACTCATACAAATCATATTAGGACACTTGGGAATGGTTAAAACAAAACATGGCAGAATCTGTCCATATTTTCAGCAGCAGCAAAACGAATTTTTAATCCCACTTATACATGTCAGGTATTTGAGACAATTTTTGTGCATACATAGGATGAAAATTTCTAAATTATGTATAAATTTGAGCACAATCGGCGTTACATAAAAAAATATAAAATTCTTGCACTAAAAACTGTTCTGCAGAAATTTACTGCTACATATGTTTAGCAACTTTTTGACATCCAAAATAGGTTCCACTTGGTACTTTATTAAAAATTATAGAAATAAAACAAAAACAAAACTCTTTTGCTACATCAAGAGTTCAAAACAAAAATCCAAAAGAAAAATAATCGGGTTTTCTCCCGCAAAGCGCTTTCTTTATAGCCATATAGCTAGGCTTTACTTACTTGGTTTAGGTGATATGGAATTCATTGGATAGCTTGGTGCTTCTTAGCTACCTACTTCTTCCTTGTAAAGTGTTACATACACTTCTTGTGAGGAAATTGAAACTTCACATTTCCTTTTTTTTGTATCAATGACTGCACCTGTGGTTCTGAAAAAGGGTCTACCAAGTATTATATGACTTGAGGTATTGCTCCCCATGTCCATGACAATAAAATCAACATGCACAAATTTCATATATAATTCAACCATAATATCTTGAACTTTTCTTAAATCATGTTTAGTTGAATCATCATCAAGTAAAATATCTATTGAGCATTTTTTTCATTAGTTTCAAGTCAAGGAAATCATATAGATCTTTAGAGAAAACTGACACACTAGATCCTAAATATAGAATAGCATGATGTGTCTCTATCCCAATAGTGATTAATACCTTGGGGATCCATACATCCCCAATATTAGGTGGTATCATATCTTATCTATTATATCTTTCAATCTTTTATTTTATAACATAATTTGCTAGGTAAGAGCCAAATCCTGCTTGATGACCATTAAAATATGGATCATTAGAATTTTTTTGCAACAAGTTAATGAGTTCATGCAAACTACATTTATCAAGATCAAGTAGAGGTTCTTTTGTTTCACTTAGCATTTTAACTTATTCTACTTGTTTGTCATTTGTTATCATTAGTGTTTCATTTTCCTCCATCATATTAAGAGTTTCCCATGATTTATCTATTACTTCTTACACATATTTGATTGTTTCCTCATGGTTCTTTTGAGCATGAATAAGAATTTTAAATGATGTGACTTCTTGTGTTAGGAGATCTACCCATTCAAACAAAGCATCTTATCTTCCAAACTTAGCTATAAATTCCTTGTTAAGTTCCTTTTAAGTGGCTATCAAGGATCTCATGGTGCTTTCTAGATCATTAGAAGCATTATTACCACTACCATATTTATTAGGAACAAAAGGTGGCCTACCATATGATTTATTGTAGTTGCTCCCATATCCATTACTCCCAAAGTTTCTTATGTAGTTGACATATACACTTTCATTGGTGTTTGTTACTAGTTCTTGTAGAGGAATATTATCGGTATTTTTCTTAGATATGTAGGCAAATATGGCATCAAGTTTACTTCCTGTGGAGTTTATTTGTTTAATGGAGTTAACTTTATTAGATGGGTTTGGTGCTCTTTCAGTATGCCATTGGCTATGGTTGTGGAGCATGCTTTCTAGGATAGTTTTGGCTTCAGACACAGTTTTACTCATAAATGCACCCCCGCGGCAGAATCTAGAATGCTCCTTGACATGAATTAGGCCATTATAAAAAGAATGCAATATAGTCCATTAATTTACTCCATGTGATGGGAAATACCTAAGCATGTTTTTAAATCTCTCCCAAGCTGTTGCTACATGTTCATTATCATTTTGTCTAAATGATAGCATATTATTTCTATTTTGTAGGATTTTAATATGTGGGTAGTATTTCTTAACGAAAGTTTCTTTGAAGTCATCCCAAGAGTTTATACTAGTAGTAGGAAGTGATAATAACCCTTCTTTAGCTCAACCTCTTAGTTAAAATGGGAATAGTTTGAGTTTGACAATGTCATTTTTCACATTTTTAAACTTTTGCATATTACAAATTTGACAGAAATCATGTAAATGCATAGAGGCATCCTCACTAACACTCCCCCAAATTTTTATCTAGTTATAAGATTTAAAGACCAAGACTTACTTCAAAACTTTTAGCAGTAATTTCAGGAGTGGTAATAGGTCTAGCTAGGAATTGATCATTAGGGGTGTTTGTGTAGTCACAAAGTTTTGTTCCCTTTTCTCCCCTGTTTGCAAATAGAATTTTTATATTAATTTTTATGTGTTTTTATGTTTTAAGGAAAGCTTAAAAAGACTAAAGACAAAACAAAATAAAATATTTTAAAAATATAAAAGGAGAAGAAAAATCTCATAGTGGTGCAACCTCCCCAAGCAACACTTGTCGTGGGAGTTTCACCACATTGCAACCACTATGATATGTCTCCATCAATTCCTCAGCAACGGCGCCAGAAAATGGTCTTGATGGCAACAAAGGCTGCCACTTTTTGTTGGGACTCCAAGTGCAGAGTGTTGTAGCAAGATTATTTTCCCCACAAGGGTGAGTCGATGGTTTATATCGAACTCTCGAGTAATTGTGTGGATATTTCCCTTCTCCTCTTCAAGCAACCTGTAAGTGAAATAATTTGTATTGTGTCCCCAACTCCACCAAGTGGTTGTCAAGAACAAGGTTTCGTATTAGTGATATGAAATATAAAGTATAAAACAATCTAAAGAAATAAAGTAAAGCAAAGAAATGCAAACTAGATGATATACAAGATAATTGTGTTGTTTTGGGGTTTTTATGAGTGATTGCAAGTAGGGAAAGTATTCTTGTATTTTTGAAATAATAAATTGCAGAAATTATAAATGATAGTAGATGCAATTAGAAAGGTGTTTCTTATGATAAAAATCGAACCGAGATTCATGGGTTCACTTGTCTACTCTCTTTTTAGATTATGGTGATCACAAACCAATTCATCAATGATAAAGCCTCATGGAATTTTATATATGTGCTTGATAAAGGAATTAATATGGCTATCACAATATAATATTGAGATGGAATACATATGTCTCTTATACTCCTCAAGAAAGAGAAATCTCCATGCAATCTCGAATTAAGAACAAATTAGAGTATAGGTTTAAGCAATAGTACATGATGTTTGAAATACAAATATTCTACCTTGATCTAACAAGGTTATCAACTATCACAAGATTACTATAGCACATGATTTCACTTTATGCCTAGTGAGGTAGCAAAAGAAAGGTAAAAAAACAAAGTAGATCTTGAATATTATTTGACACAATTCAATTTCCACCTACATGCTACTCCATCTAACACACACTTTCCCCATACAAGTTCGTGCATACAAGTTGGATCAAAACAAGCAATTAAGAACGGGGTGCATGATACTCATCTATCAAAACATCTTACACAAAATAGATTCCAATCTCAAATATCAAATCATAGAACAAAGATTCACCACATAGGAATTACAAAGATGACCATAATCATGTAGGGAAGCTCATATGGTACTATATGTATGAAGAACAAGAGATATATAGATTAAGCTACTGCCACAAACCCATAGCCCGGAGGTGCACTACTCCCTCTTCATCATGGTGATGATGTTGGAGATGTTGGAGAGGGTGGAGATATCCCCGGAGATGGCTCCAGTGGAGTTTCCCCTCAAATCTTTGGTGGATCTGCCTCTGTCTGGTGGTGTTTTTGCCTCTGGTGTGCTCTAGTGTCCTCTCATATCCTATATCTCGAGGATTCCCCTGGGGGTCTTTATATAGGGATTTTTAGGTCAAGAGAACTCTATTGGCGAAAGAATCAAGGCGATCGGACGACCGAGGAGGAAACGAGCATGGGTGGTGCGCCCACCAGGCCTGGGCCTGCCACCTAGGCTTATTTGGCCCTCCTGGTGAGATTCTCGTGCTCCATATGATTCTCGTGGATAAATATTGACATACCCAAAAGTTCAGGTCCATTTGACTTTGTTAAGGTCCCGAAACATCAAAAACATTGAAAACATGGTTTTTCTGCCCAGCATGGTTATAGCCAAAATAAAGGGGTTCATTGGTAAATCCCCAAAAATCAATATAAAACATGGATATAACATTATATATGATTCAAATATGTGGTAAAATATGTTAACAAACTACAAAGTTCATGTATGCATTTTGCATGCATAAGCATAGCACGGGCACTTGGCTCAAGTAGCATTCCATTCAAGTGAGAATCAATGGAAGGCAAGAAATGGAGTGAATTCACCTTTGTAGGAATAGTTGGTGCGGCATGATGTGGACCATTGGTGTTTTCCATGTGTTGGGCTACATCATCTCCCCCCGCTTGAAAACGAGTGGTCCTCGATGAAGTTCCCTCATCATGAAAGGAAAGAGATGAACCCATGGTCTTGGGCTTGTATGTGTTTGGATCTCCGGTGTCATAGCCTTGTTCAAACTTGTTTAAGATGTGGGTGGAGATATTGTAGCGTGGTACTTGGAGGTGGTGGTCTATCTTGGGTACCTTGCAAAAACGACAACAAAGAGAGGGAGTTGTATGGTGGATGGTTAGTATGGGTCAAACTAAAATCACTCTTCTCACTTTTGGTGGCATGCGATGTGGAACTCATGATTTTTCCACTCATTTGAGGCTTGTGGCACCCACTCACATGATGGTGGTTCACTCTGTCACCACTCATATCACAAGGATCCTTAGCTTGTTGTATCTTGGGCAACAACGTCATGTTGGAAGCAATAACTTGGCTTGGCGTCATAGGTTGGAGCACGAACATCTTGTCATTCCGCTTGAAAGAGTATTCGTTGGTGGTACCATCATGTATGGCTCCCTTATCGTATTTATATGGTCTTCCAAGAATCATATGACACACGGTCATTGGCACGACATCACACTCGACCGTGTCATCATAGGGGCCAATCTTGAAGGATACATTGACTTTGTGTTTGATCTTGAGGGTACCATTGCCATCAAGCCATTTGACATGATATGGATGAGGGTGCTCCATGTATGTAAACTTGAGTTTATCACAAAGTTCATTGCTCGCAAGGTTGTGACAACTTCCTCCATCAATGATTACCTTTATGGACTTTCCATCAGTTTCGGCTCGAGTTTGGAAGATGTTGAGGCGTTGTTCCGGGATGGAGTGGGTTGTAAAGACTTGTGCTATGACACATCATGGAATTGGATCATGCTCACATAGAAGTGTGTCCTCATCTTGCATTATGGTGTCCTTTGTGATAGAGGCTTGAGTCAAAGATTCATATTATTCTTCACTCACAGAGTAGGTTGCGCCATTCTCATCCGTTAGCATAACTCTTGTGTTGATGAACTCATAGGACTTGTGGCCCTTTCCTCCACACTTGTAGCAAGTGACTTGACTATCTGTTGTTGTGTTGGAGGATGATGCCATTGTGGCCTTGGTTTTCTTGGATGAGCTTGGTGCTTGGATGGTTTGCTTGGAGGAGGCATTCGCGTTGATGGAAGCAAAGTATGCCCTTTTCTTGTCATAAGCATTTTTATTTTGTAAGTGGTTCTCGGCCTTGGTGGCTTTGTGGAACAGATCCACTATAGTCTTGTAAGGTTGGAAATCGACTATTTTTCTTATTGGGTGGCTCAATCCATTGAGGAACCGTGCTATTGTTTGCTCCTCGAGCTCTTTCACATCGGATCTCATCACAGTCATCTCCATTTCTTTGTAGAACTCTTTGATTGTCTTTGTGCCTTGCTTAAAGTTTTGTAGCTTGTCGAATAGGTCTTGTCTATAGTGCTCGGGGACAAACCTTTCATACATCACTTGCTCATCTCCATCCAAGTGCTAACCGGTGGTTCTTCTAGCTTCTCACGATGGCTTTGATAGTCTTCCCACCAAACATTGGAGTAGTCCTCAAACTCAAGAGATGCCATTGAAACTTTATTCTTATTGGAATAGTTGTGTACTTGGAAGATCTTGTCAACTTTGAGTTCCCATTCAATTTCTTATCCCTTGAACTTGTGCATAATGAATTTGAGCTCCCTAAACTTGCCATGATCACGCTCACGGTACTTGTTTCGATGTTCATGGTGTTGGGGTTCGTAGCATGGAAAACAAAAAAATTCTATCGCATACAAACAAACAAGCCAAGATCTATCTACTAGATTGTAGCAACGAGTCGATGGTATAACTTACCCTCGAAGATTCCAAAGCGTTTAACGAGAGCGGATTCTCGTGGGTGATGTAGTCGTACTCTTTCCGATCTCAAGATCGTGTAGACGATCCTTCCGGCGCCACGTTCCGGCAGCGCTCCCGCAGTCGGTCACACGTTCGGTACTCGACGAAGACCTTCCTCTCCCTTGTTCCAGCAGGCAGCGGAGGTTGTAGCACTCTCCTCGCGATTCCGGCAGCACAACGGCGTGGTACCGGAAGTAGAGGGGAAATCCCGCAGGGCTTCGCCTTAAGCCGGTGCGAGTATGGTGGAGCTTATGAGAGAGGATATTAGTGGTCTAGTAATTAGACACACCAATTAGAAGGCTCTAAACCAATTAGAAGGCTCTAAACCGCTGGCAAAAAGCAATTAGAAGCTCTAAACCAAAACGGCTCTAAACCGGAGGTAGAAGATAGGAACTTGTGTGTTCTAGGAGGGGAGCCCTGCCCCTCCTTTTATGGGTGGGGAGGCGCGGCCAGGGGAGGGGAGTCCCTCCCCAAGTCAGCCTTGGGCTGGGCGCCGGCTTGGAGGAGTGGGACTCCTCCTCCAAGTTGGTTCCAACTCCTCTTGCTTGTTTCCCACAGTTTCCTGTTTCCCACAGTTTCCTGTTTTAGCCGTTTGACTTTCAAACTGGCAATTTGACTTTCATGTTTTTGGAACAGCAAGAACACTTAGTACATGATGCAATCATTCAATGACACACTCATGTACCCTCCCCCCCCGGAGTGCCGGACAATCCGGAACCTTCTAGAACATTCCCGATGAAAACACCGGAATCATTCCTGAACTCCGAAACGGGACTTTCCTTATATGAATCTTATTATCCGGACCATTCCGGATCACCTCGTGATATCCCGGATCCCATCCGAGACTCCGAACAACATTCGGTCTCTTTCTCATAATACCATAACTACTCAAACAACGTCGAATCCTTAAGTGTGTCTCCCTACGGTTCGTGAATTATGCGGACATGATCGAGACACTTCTCCGAACAATAACCAATAGAGGAATCTGGAAATTCATATGGCTCCCACATATTTCTACGATTACTTTGCGATCGAATGAACCACTTACATACGATACCAATTTCCCTTTGTCTCACGATATGTTACTTATCCGAGGTTATGATCGTCGGTATCTCTGCATACCTAGTTCAACCTCGTTACTGATAAGTACTCTTTTCTCGTTCCCGTGATATGTGATCCCTTGTGACCAAGTCACATGCTTGCAAGCTAATTGGATGACATTCCACCGAGAGGGCCCAGAGTATATCTATCCGTCATGTGGATGGACAAATCCCACTCTTGATCCATGTGTCTCAACCAATACTTTCCGAACACTCAATGCCACCTTTATAACCACCCAGTTACGGTGTGGTGTTTGATGTCATCAAAGCATCCATCCGGTAAAGGTGATATGCATGATCTCATGGTCGAAGGAATTAGGTTACTATGTATCAGAAAGCATATAGCAATTGAACTATTGAAATGACTTGATCTTTATGCTACGCTTATCAATAGGAGTATGTCCACTATATCATTCTCCTAATGATATAATCTTGTTGTTGATAACATCTCAATGTTCATGATATGGAAACCACAATCATTTAATCAACCAACAAGCTAGTGAAGTATAGAGGCTATACTAGGGACTTCAATTTAAGTTTACAATTCACACAAGTATTAATGGTTTCCTTGTTAATACTATTATAGCATGAATGTAAACATTTATCATAAACACAAAGATATAATAATAACTACATTTATTATTGCCTCTAGGGCATATCTCCAACAGTCTCCCACTTGCACTAGAGTCATCTAATCTAGATTACATGGTAATATACCGAACACCCATGGCAGTTTGGTGTTGGTCATGTTTTGCCCTCGGGAGAGGTTTAGTCAACGGATCCGCCACATTCAGATCTGTGTGTACTTTGCAAATCTTTATATCCCCATCCTGGATATGTTCTCGAATAGCATGAAAACGTAGCTTGATATGCTTCAGCTTCTTGTGTGACCTTGGTTCTTGCGCATTGGCTATGGCGCCCATGTTATCACAGTAGATAGACATTGGGTCCAGCGCACTAGGAACCACACCCAGCTCTGTAATGAACTCTTTCATCCATATCGCTTCTTATGAAGCCTCCGAAGCAGCCATGTATTCCGATTCAGTTGAAGATCTCGCCACAACGCTTTGCTTTGCACTCCTCCAGCTAACTGCTGCACCATTCAAAATAAATACGTATCCAGATTGTGATTTAGAATCATCCGGATTGGTGTTCCAACTAGCATCAGTGTAACCATTAACAACGAGCTGTTCATCACCTCCATAAGAAAGAATCATATCCTTAGTTCTTCTCAAGTACTTAAGGATGTTTTTGACCGCTGTCCAATGATCCACTCCTGGATCACTTTGATATCTGCTAGTTAGACTAACAGCATATGCGATGTCGGGTCTAGTACATAGCATGGCATACATTAGAGATCATATGGCTGATGCATAGGGAGTCTTACTCATCCTTTCTCTATCTTCTGCCGATGTCGGACTTTGAGTTTTACTCAAGGTTGTATTGGGCAACATGGGCAAGAACCCTTTCTTGCTTTCTTCCATTCCAAACCTCTTTAGAACTTTGTCCAAATATGTACTCTGTGACAATGATATTTGGCGTTTCGATCTATCTCTATAAATCTTTATGCCTAATATGTAAGCTGCTTCGCCAAGATCCTTCATTGAAAAACTATTATTCAAATATTCCTTGACACTATTAAGAAGGTCTACATCATTCCCAATCAACAATATGTCATCCACATACAGTATTAAGAATGCTACAGAGCTCCCACTCACTTTCTTGTAAATACAAGCTTCTCCATAAGTTTGTATAAAACCAAAACTTTTGATTACCTTATCAAAACGTTGATTCCAACTTCGGGATGCTTGCTTCAATCCATAGATGGACCGTTGAAGTTTGCATACCTTGTTAGCATCTTTAGGATCGACAAAACCTTTGGGTTGCATCATATACAACTCTTCATCAATGTCTCCATTGAGGAATGCTGTTTTGACATCCATCTGCCATATCTCATAATCATAATATGCAGCGATTGCTAACATAATCCTCACAGACTTTAGCTTCGCTACCGGTGAGAAAGTCTCATCGTAGTCAACTCCTTGAATTTGTCGAAACCCTTTTGCGACAAGTCGAGCTTTATAGACAGTAACATTACCATCAGCATCTGTTTTCTTCTTGAAAATCCATTTGTTCTCGACAGCCTTCCGGCCATCCGGTAAGTCCACCAAAGTCCATACTTGGTTTTCGTACATGGATCCAATCTCGGATTTCATGGCTTCTTGCCATTTATTGGAATCTGGGCTCATCATCGCTTCCTCATATGTCTCGGGGTCATCGGTGTTGTCCACCACCATGACATTCATAACGGAATCATACCAATCTGGAGTGGTACGAGTTCTCGTTGACCTCCGAGGCTCTGTAGCAACTTCAACCGAAGTTTCATGATCACCATCATTAGCTTCCTCTCTTATTGGTGCAGGCACCACAGGAACTTCTTCCGGTGCTGCGCTACTCGCAATTTCGAGAGAAGGTTCGACAACCTCGTCGAGTTCTACTTTCCTTCCAGTCAATTCTTTCGAGAGAAATTCCTTCTCTAGAAAGGATCCATTCTTGGCAACGAATGTTTTGCCTTCGGATCTATGATAGAAGGTATACCCAATAGTTTCCTTCGGGTATCCTATGAAGACGCATTTTTCCGCTTTGGGTTCAAGCTTGTCCGGCTGTAACTTCTTTACATAGGCTTCGCATCCCCAAACTTTAAGGAACGACAATTTAGGTTTCTTCCCAAACCATAATTCATACGGTGTCGTTTCAACGGATTTAGACGGTGCCCTATTTAAAGTGAATGCGGCTGTTTCTAATGCATAACCCCAAAATGATAGCGGTAAATCTGTAAGTGACATCATAGAACGAACCATATCTAAGAGAGTTCGATTACGACGTTCGGACACACCATTACGCTGTGGTGTTCCCGGCGGTGTCAATTGTGAAAGTATTCCGCATTTCTTCAAATGCTCGCCAAACTCGTAACTTAGATATTCACCTCCACGATCAGAACGTAGAAATTTAATCTTCTTGTTACGTTGATTCTCTACCTCACTTTGAAACTCCTTAAACTTCTCGAAAGTTTCGGACTTATGTTTCATGAAATAGATATACCCATATCTACTCAAGTCATCCGTGAAGGTAAGAACATAACGATAACCACCGCGTGATGCTACACTCATTGGACCACACACATCGGTATGTATGATTTCCAATAAGTCCGTAGCTCGCTCCATCGTACCAGAAAATAGAGTCTTAGTCATTTTACCCATCAGACATGCTTCGCATCTTTCAAGTGATTCAAAATCAAGTGATTCAAGAAGTCCATCGGAATGGAGTTTCTTCATACGTTTCACTCCGATGTGACCAAGACGACAGTGCCACATATAGGTCGAATTATCGCTTGATTTCAAACGTTTAGCCTCAATGTTGTTGATATGTGTATTTCCACTATCGAGATTCAATAAGAATAGACCATCTATCAAAGGTGCATGTGCGTAAAACATATTACTCATATAAATAGAACAACCATTATTCTCAGATTTAAACAAGTAACCGTCTCGCAATAAACAAGATCCTGATATAATGTTCATGCTCAACGCAGGCACCAAATAACAATTATTTAAGTATAAAACTAATCCCGATGGTAGATGAAGGGGTAGCGTGCCGACCGCGATCACATCAACCTTTGATCCGTTTCCCACGCGCATCGTCACCTTGTTCTTCGCTAGCTTCCGTTTATTCTGTAGCACCTGTTTCGAGTTACAAATATGAGCAACCGAACCAGTATTAAATACCCAGGCACTACTACGAGTACTAATGAGATAACATCAATAACATGTATATCAGATATACCTTTCTTCTTGATGTTGCCGTTCTTCAAATCCGCCAAGTACTTTGGGCAATTCCGCTTCCAGTGACCTTCTCCCTTGCAGTAAAAGCACTCAGTATCAGGCTTAGGTCCAGCCCTGGTCTTCTTCGTCGGCGTGGTAGCTTTCTTACCACCCTTCTTGAAGTGTCCCTTTTGCTTAGACTTGCCTTTCTTGAATTTGGTGGTCTTATTGACCAACAACACTTGGTGCTCTTTCTTGATCTCCACTTCTGCAGATTTCAACATGGCAAAGAGTTCTGGCAACGTCTTGTTCATGTTCTGTATGTTGTAGTTCATCACAAAGTTCTTGTAACTTGGTGGTAGTGATTGGAGGACACGGTAAATCCCCAAAGCATTAGGAATCACTATACCCAAGCTTTGAAGTTTGTTTGCGTGCCCAGACATCTTAAGCACATGCTCACCGACGGAGCTGCCCTCTTCCATCTTGCAGTTAAAGAACTTTTCAGAAGCCTCATAGCTTTCAATTGCCGCATGAGTCTCAAAAATCAATTTGAGATCTTCGACAATATCATATGGGTCTGAATCCTCAAACCTTTTCTGAAGCTCCGATTCCAAACCATACAAGATAGCACATTGAACTATGGAGTACTGATTCTTCCGAGCGAGGTAAACATTCTTTACTTCATCGGGAGCATCAGCTGCAGGTGGGTCACCCAGCGGTGCATCCAGCACATAGGTCAAATTACCAGCTGTGAGGACAATCCTCAAATTGCGGAACCAATCCGCGAAGTTGCTTCCATTGTTTTTCAACTTTTCTTTCTCTAGGAACGCATTAAAATTGATGGTAGGGGCTGCCATTGATCTACAACATAT
This sequence comes from Avena sativa, assembly GCA_916181665.1. Classification (NCBI taxonomy): domain Eukaryota; kingdom Viridiplantae; phylum Streptophyta; class Magnoliopsida; order Poales; family Poaceae; genus Avena; species Avena sativa. The sequence continues at coordinate 248,227,970 of OV702284.1, read as the reverse complement.
TTGCAATAGTTTTAGACTAAGTTTATGACAAATTGAGTTCAAATTAATAATAAAATTAAACTAGGTGAACTCCCACTCAAAACAATATCCCTCACATTGTTTTAGTGATCACACGAACCAAATCCACCATATCAACACCGATCATTACGAGAGTTGACATAGTTTCAATGGCGAACAATCGACATGTTCATCACATCTACTATATGATTCATGCTTTACCTTTCGGTGATCCGTGTTCCGAGACCATGTCTGTACATGCTAGGCTCGTCAAGATCAAACCTTAGTTTCTGCATGAGCAAATCTGGCTTGCTCACGTTGTATACACTTGCAGAATCTAACACACCCGATCATCACGTGGTGCTTCGAAACAACAAGCTTTAGCAACGGTGCTAACTAAGGGTGAACACTTTATGATTTGAAATTGATGTGCATGAGAGATCATCTTATAATGCTACCGTCGTCTACTAAGCAATACAAGATGCATAAAGGATTAACATCACATGCAATTCAATATATATGTGATATGATATGGCCTTTCTTCTTTGTGCTTCCGATCTCCATCTTCAAGCACGAACATGATCTCCATCATCACCGGCATTGCATCAAGGTCAATGACACTTCTCCATGGTTGTCGTCCACCGGCTTCAACTATTACAACTACTTTGAATAGACACGCGGGTCTTAACATAAATTAAAGACAACCATATGGCTCCTGCCGGTTGCCAACTTACAATAAGGAACATTGCATACATCAAATATAATCACAATTATGGCCATATCACATCACTGCACACCCCTGCAAAACAAAGTTAGACGCCTCTACTTTCTTTGCATATTTTACGTGGTTTTGGGGCTTTCAATAAGTGTCGTTCTAACTTACGAACAAGAACCACAACATTGATACTAGCATTGTTGATCACCCGTTGTAAATTGGATCTTAACTATGCTAGGAGAAACAGGCACCCGCAAAGCCACTTATGCAATACAAGTTGCATGTCAAGCGTGGAGCAAGTCTCATGAACGATGTCACGTAAAGTTAGCCCGGGCCGCTTCATCCCAACATACCGCAAGATGCAAAGTACACAAGAAGTAATCGACAATAAAAGCATCAACGCCCACAATGACCATTGTGTTCTACTCGTGCAACAGATCTACATATAGACACGGCTCTGATACCACTGTTGGGGTTCGTAGCATGGAAAACAAAAATTTTCTATCGCATACAAACAAACAAGCCAAGATCTATCTACTAGATTGTAGCAACGAGTCGATGGTATAACTTACCCTCGAAGATTCCAAAGCGTTTAACGAGAGCGGATTCTCGTGGGTGATGTAGTCGTACTCTTTCCGATCTCAAGATCGTGTAGACGATCCTTCCGGCGCCACGTTCCGGCAGCGCTCCCGCAGTCGGTCACACGTTCGGTACTCGACGAAGACCTTCCTCTCCCTTGTTCCAGCAGGCAGCGGAGGTTGTAGCACTCTCCTCGCGATTCCGGCAGCACAACGGCGTGGTACCGGAAGTAGAGGGGAAATCCCGCAGGGCTTCGCCTTAAGCCGGTGCGAGTATGGTGGAGCTTATGAGAGAGGCTATTAGTGGTCTAGTAATTAGACACACCAATTAGAAGGCTCTAAACCAATTATAAGGCTCTAAACCGCTGGCAAAAAGCAATTAGAAGCTCTAAACCAAAACGGCTCTAAACCGGAGGTAGAAGATAGGAACTTGTGTGTTCTAGGAGGGGAGCCCTGCCCCTCCTTTTATGGGTGGGGAGGCGCGTCCAGGGGAGGGGAGTCCCTCCCCAAGTCGGCCTTGGGCTGGGCGCCGGCTTGGAGGAGTGGGACTCCTCCTCCAAGTTGGTTCCAACTCCTCTTGCTTGTTTCCCACAGTTTCCTGTTTCCCACAGTTTCCTGTTTTAGCCGTTTGACTTTCAAACTGGCAATTTGACTTTCATGTTTTTGGAACAGCAAGAACACTTAGTACATGATGCAATCATTCAATGACACACTCATGTACCCTCCCCCCCCCGGAGTGCCGGACAATCCGGAACCTTCTAGAACATTCCCGATGAAAACACCGGAATCATTCCTGAACTCCGAAACGGGACTTTCCTTATATGAATCTTATTATCCGGACCATTCTGGATCACCTCGTGATATCCCGGATCCCATCCGAGACTCCGAACAACATTCGGTCTCTTTCTCATAATACCATAACTACTCAAACAACGTCGAATCCTTAAGTGTGTCTCCCTACGGTTCGTGAATTATGCGGACATGATCGAGACACTTCTCCGAACAATAACCAATAGAGGAATCTGGAAATTCATATGGCTCCCACATATTTCTACGATTACTTTGCGATCGAATGAACCACTTACATACGATACCAATTTCCCTTTGTCTCACGATATGTTACTTATCCGAGGTTATGATCGTCGGTATCTCTGCATACCTAGTTCAACCTCGTTACTGATAAGTACTCTTTTCTCGTTCCCGTGATATGTGATCCCTTGTGACCAAGTCACATGCTTGCAAGCTAATTGGATGACATTCCACCGAGAGGGCCCAGAGTATATCTATCCGTCATGTGGATGGACAAATCCCACTCTTGATCCATGTGTCTCAACCAATACTTTCCGAACACTCAATGCCACCTTTATAACCACCCAGTTACGGTGTGGTGTTTGATGTCATCAAAGCATCCATCCGGTAAAGGTGATATGCATGATCTCATGGTCGAAGGAATTAGGTTACTATGTATCAGAAAGCATATAGCAATTGAACTATTGAAATGACTTGATCTTTATGCTACGCTTATCAATAGGAGTATGTCCACTATATCATTCTCCTAATGATATAATCTTGTTGTTGATAACATCTCAATGTTCATGATATGGAAACCACAATCATTTAATCAACCAACAAGCTAGTGAAGTATAGAGGCTATACTAGGGACTTCAATTTAAGTTTACAATTCACACAAGTATTAATGGTTTCCTTGTTAATACTATTATAGCATGAATGTAAACATTTATCATAAACACAAAGATATAATAATAACTACATTTATTATTGCCTCTAGGGCATATCTCCAACACATGGCGCATACTTGCTTCACTTGTTGTGCATGGAGGCGGCGGAGGAGGAGCTTGATTGCCTAGAGGTGGCGGTGGAGAAGGAGATTGATGATGCTCAAAGTCCCTTCTTCTCCTTTGCTCGACATAATTTGCATTCATAGCTTGTTGGTGTTGATGGTGGTGTTGTGCATGCCGGTTGTGGCGTCTAGCTTGGCGCTTATCCTCATCATCACTTGGATTCCATAATGGTTCTTGATGTAGCTGAGGTGGCGCATGATGGTCATGAGGAGGATGGTAACATCTATCATTATGGTTGTCGTCATCATGATGATCTCGTTGACATTGTACTTTGATGATTGCTTGTTGTGGTGGCGGACCATGCCTTGGTGTTGTTGATGAGGTTGAGGAGCATGCGGGTCCACTACTTGTTCATGACGATGACAAGCTTGATGGTCCCCATTATGGTGGTGGGGCTCTCCACAACAGGAGTTTTACCTTGAAGACTCGCCATGTCGACTTGAGGAACACGTACATGACGAACTTTACGAGCTTGAGCGATAACCATGTAGGTTTCCTAGAGTGGCAATAGCTTGGTGAAGAGCTTGGAATTGAGCATGATGCTTCACTTAACATTGCCGATCACGGTACTCGAACTCTCAGAAAGTATCATCGAGACGGTGCTCAAGTCTCTCGAATTGGGTATTGAATTCTTGGCGTTGCGTCCATAAGTTGTGGCGCATGGAGAAACCATATTGGTTGTTGAAGTTGCCATCTCCACTAGCTCCGCCTCCCCTGGACATTATGCACAACCACGCATGATAGGAAATGTGATATTGGTGGAATGGTATTTGCTACCTTGCCTCATCGGAGTCAAAAATTAGAAAGAATGTTCTTACCAAGAGCAAAGCGAATAGAGGGTACACAAGAGACACACACACACAAAGGCCTATGGTGGTAGGTTAGGGGGTGGATAGAAAATTGAACAACCAAACGAAAAGGTTATTGTCAAAAGTGGAAAAGATCCAAAAGATCAAAAGCGAAAGGATATGATCAAAAGAGCAAACAAACCTATGCTATACACACATGATGGATATGAACGGGGTTAGCACGACTATAAAAATGAGCAACGAACAAAAATGTTCTTAACAAAGACTAAAGCTCTGTGTCGTGCCAACACTAGGAGAGATCGTAGCTCGTTTGCAACAAGATTGAGAAGCAACGTATTTGCACGCTTGCCTTGCTCTAACTTACATTTTTTGCTTAGAAGCTTTGGACTCTCTTTTGTATTGGTATTTTTCTTTTTATTTTGCTTTTTTTATTTATATCTTTCTTTCTATGCTATGGATCCCAGTTTTGCTATTGTCTATGCACTATCACTTTGCAAGAACAAGCACACAATGCTTCGGCAAACACAAAATGATCTACTCTCAATAGGTTAGGTAATACACAAAGGAAGAAAGGGGATAAAAATGGTGGAGCAAGTTATACCTTGTGTTGATGACAAACTTCAAAATGTTGGTGTAGGGGATGGTGCGAGGTCCGTGATGTCGAAGAGTGTGAAGAGTTGTTGAGGAAGCTTATTGTTAGTTTGCAACATGCACACAACACACAAAAGGGAAAACAAAAATGTCAAAATTTGGAAAAAACTGGATTTTAGTGGGGCATCTGGCGACATTGGATCTGGCACCAAAAAATTTCGGTGAGGTTTCCGGTTCGCCAAAAAAATTCAGCGGCGGATTCGGTTCACCGGGTTTCCTGCCGATTTGAGTTCGTGACGAACATCAAGGAGTCAATCGGTAAATTTGAAGGGAAATTGGTCAAATTGGGGTTAGGGGACGCAGAAAACAAAGATCATCACCTAAAGCACTAGATCTATGGACCAAATCCACTAAAAACTCAGCAAAATGAGAGATCAATCCAAAAGCAATTTGGGAAATATTTTTGGTATTTTTGAATTCATCATGGAAATCGATGAACAAATTCAAATCTGTGGCAACCAAAAACTTATGATACCAGTTGATATGGGATCCATTGTGGGATTGACCCTAGGGTGGCCCGATCTTCACGGATTTGAGGCGGGGGGTGAGGGAAAACCCGAGGCACACGATGAACTCAACTCTAATTCAAGGTAAATATACAAACACACGCAAACAAACCTGATTCGATTTGATCCTATTGGTTTGAACAACCAATCCAATAGAATCCTCGGCCAGAGACCTTGTGGTAGAATCACCAAAGGATAGATTGGCAAGTAGATGATAGAATTGAAATCATAGGACAGAGTAGAAACCAAGTAGAATCCCAAAGGAGAGATACCTAGAACTACTAGAATCCTTGAGAGGGACAGACCAAACACTTGAGGAGGATCTTGCCGACTTGGAGACGAACACCGAACTCCAAGGCCTTGTACAACTCATAGATTAACTATTGAGAGGAGTTCCCATCTAGGGTTAGGCACATTCCTTCATTCATCATCATCTCTGCCTAGATCTGAGCCACAAGGGGATATTTATAGTACTAGGGGTGAAGGGGTAGGTAGGAGGGAATATTCTAGGAATCAAACCCAAATAGTGCACATATTGGCATTTCGGTGGTAAGTTTGGCATCACCGAATTTGGCGCCGGAAGTTTCGGCGGTCGTTGGTTCGGTTTCGATGGTCGCCAGATCAGCGTTCTGGCCCACTTTTCAGCGGGTGTTGCATTGTCTCAGCGGAGACCGAGGTGGTTCCCGTGGTGATTCTGGTTTGCCGAATCTTGCATCGAAATGGTTCGGTAAGGATTCTGTTTTGCCGAATCTGGCGCCAGAATGGTTTGGCGGGGATTCCAGGCTGGCGCCGAAAGCCTTCTTTCGTCTTCTCTTCCATGCTTCCTCCTCGGACGTCTTGGTTCCTGGGGCATCCTGGTCTTCTCCTCTTGGCGTCATGGTCATGGGCCTAGGCATAGCATGGGCACTTGGCTCAAGTAGCTTTCTTTTCAAGCGAGAATGAATGGAAGGCAAGCGATGGAGCGAATTCACCTTTGTGGGAATAGTTGGTGCGCCATGATGTGGACCAATGGTGTTTGCCATGTGTTGGGCTAAATCAGGCGGCATCAATTCAGCTATAGATTCAGTGGTGAGAGGATGTTCTGGGTGTAACCCTAATTCCTAGGTGATGCATGTAAAATGCATCCATGAACTTTGTAGTTTATTGTAGCAAAATTCCCATTATCTTGCAAATTTATTATATTTATTGGGACTAGCCTACTAATAGTTGCAAAAGTGTAAAAGTTCTTGTTTTATATTTTATTATGTAGGAAATACGCGAATATGGAAGAAAACTGGTCATTATGGTGAAATTCAAAGTTTCCTAAAATTTGTCCCTGCATAACAGTTTTCTAAGATTGCCACGAAATAACCTGAATATGGCGTCAAACGGAAAAAGTCAAAACATGAAAGTTGTGGGGAATTTTATGCTTATTATCCTAGACATAAAGTTTTTTCTCAACCGGAGTTCGTACGTGACTTTTAGCCCTAGATTACTGAAGGGTAAAAAGAAGTTTCGGGATTTCGAGAGTTTGTGATGTGGTTGACTCCAACTCCTTGGAAACTCACGACCCAGGGAGCTCATAAAGGACAGAGGGGAGCCCTAGAAATTTTCTATAGGTTCCCAAGTGCCCTTGGATCAAAGGGGCATCCATCCCATGGCCTAGATTTCATCTCCATCTCTATATATTGAACCCTATTTCTAGAGACATCCATCCATAGCCACGAAATTCCTCCCTCTTGGCTTCTACCAAAGAGGGGGAGGACCTTCTCCACAATAGCACCATCTCCAAGGAAGAAGTGGGATCAAGGGGTCTCTATCCCCTAGGACAGCCGCCGTCCTAGGGAGGCATCAGGGCGCCACCCCGCCCTGTCGCTAGTGCCGCCTCTCCTCCTGCCGTGACCGTCTCTCCTCCTTAACCAATGTCTCCTCATCACCCTCCTTGATGATATGGGGGTAGTACACCCCCTGTACTATGTGTTTGTGGTGGTAACTTGATCTAATCTCTCTGTGTATGATTATTGTTGAAGTCCAGATGATGCGCCTTGCATGAGTATGTATCTATCTATGAAATTTCTATGGTGGATATTGTGGTATGAGTTAATACTTATTATGAATTTACCGTTGTGTTGGATACTTTATGGTTTGTCATACTTTGGAAATATTCTGTGATGCATGAAATGGTTTGATCTATACAAAATGCCTTATTTATCCATGTCATGATGTGATTGACAGCACTAAGTGGAGGTAGATGAGAGGGATGTGGTAATGAACACACCATATGAATCATTGCACTAGTGTTTGGAATGTTTTCCATTAAGAAGTATGATGTAAGTAGGTAATGTGCGGTCGAGTGATAGTGGAATATATATTGAGTGATACAATGCAGCCAAACATCCTTTATTTAGGGGTAAAAGGGGGGAAGTATGATCTGTGGTGTGATAATAACCAAATGCTAGACTTATTACAAGGGTGACTGATGGCTCCCAAGTGCAGGAGATCAATTGTAGTACTTTTTAATAAATAAAGTTTGTCGAACCCACGAGGAGCTGAGGGTATTGGTTAGAAAGTTTGACAAAGAAAATAACAGTAATGTAGTAGATTTGGTATTTTTGGGTTTGTAGTTTGCAAGAATAAAAAGTGCTGAAAGTAAACAGCAATGAGTAAATGCTCTTAATGAGAGAAAGCCCAATCCTCTATGCAGCAAGAGTACAAGCTCAAGTGTGTGTGAACTTATATGTGACAAGCATTCCCTAGGGCGGCATGGATTTACTTAGCATAAAGATTTCTACACAATATGGTGAAATATGTTGTCAAGTTTCATTCCCTTAGGGCGGAGCCTAAATTAGGTGCAGCCATAAGTATGAGCTAAATACACCACTTATGATGGGTCCTAGAGCCATTCACATGAACATCTAGGAATCATTAAGACATAAATGTCCCACCATAGCAATAGGTTCATTGGTCCCCGACATATAATCCCTCCAATGCAACTCAAAGTATTGGAAAACGGTTTCCATCAATTCCGTCCCTTCCAACCCCTATCATTGCATCAAAGTATTCTCCTATGAGCCTATATAGGTGAAGTAATATGCAGTCGATGTTCACATAAAACCATCATAGAACAATATAAAAGATAAAAACTAGACCACATACTCATTGCATATTATATGGAAATCATAGCCAATTCATCCTATGCCCTCAGGAACATGGGGATCTACTCACAAGTCAAAAACATGATATGGATCAGTAGCATATGGAATATAACACAATATGAAAATATAATCTCTCCACCAAATAAAGACAAGATGCCAATCACAAACATGTAAATATCCCTTAAAACAATATTCGAGGTTCAATCAATCACAAACTATGTGTGGAATGATATGGATCTTGGAGATGGTGATGGTGATGATGATGGTGCTGGTGGATATGTTGATGGATAGGCCTCCCCCTACACCTAGGCTCCGGTGATGATGATGGTGCTGGTGGATATGTTGATGGATATGTTGATGGATCTTGGAGATGGTGATGGTGATGATGATGGTGCTGGTGGATATGTTGATGGATATGTTGATGGATATGTTGATGGATCTTGGAGATGGTGATGGTGATGGTGATGGTCGATTTCCCCCTCACCGGAGGCTCCGGTGCAGCAGGATCTGCCCCTCCCAGAGTAGGAGAGGACTTTCGCCTCTGCTGCCACCTCTGTAAATCATGGGAAAAATATGGCGTAGGTTTTTTGGCGAGATGGAGACATCTGTAAAAAGGAGCCGAGATGACGCTCGAGGCCCAAAAGAGCCTATAGGCTGCACCTAGGGGGGTGGACGCGCCCGCTGGACTCGTTTGGCCCTCGGGGCTCCTCTCGCGTGCTTCTTTGGCCCAAGTTGATTCTCTAGGTGAAAAAATCATAAGGTATTTTTTGCGGTGACCCAGCATACCACTGCATGATGTAGTACACTATAGTCGTTGACATAACACCAATGAAACACCGTTCACTAGTATTACATCCCTCAGAGTGGTACAACAAAAACACAGCAGGTCCAAGACATGAATATAGGTTACAACTCAACTCTTTACACAAGATCTAGAGAACACTCTAGGTTAAAGAGAGAGAAATAAACTTCTTACAAAGAAGAATCAGGAATAAACAACTCAAAAACTATCATACTAATAAGACTAGTATCTGAACTATTAGCCTGGCATTGCTGCTATTGCAATACACTCTATGGCTAGAGATTATATTCCTATCTAATCAATAACTTCGTTTTCACTTGAGTTGATGTATATGTTGACTTTCTTGACCTCATTTAAGAACTTTAGCTTCCGGTGATGATTCCTGGAGCATAACTTGATGTAGACATCGATTGTACTGGCTTTAGAACCTAGCAAGGGTTAAGAAGATACGTTGAGTACAAGCGTACTCAGCAAGTTCACTATAAAAGGAGTGTTTAATGCACTATATCTACAGCCACAGACCATAGGTCATAGGCAATGCAGGTTTTCGTAAACATTTCTTCAAAGGTTGCTTTTATTCTGAAAAGCTATGACCGTCAGCCTTCACGGGTTTACCAGAACTTTCATGGAGTTCCTTTCCCGCCGCGTTCGCAGCTCCTTCCTAGAACAGGGAGTAACAAGTTACAGTTCTTACACTCTACAGAGGTGCGTTATTTTACCCATGAGATATCAAATCCTTGTTGCACAACCGGGCGATCTTTCCCGTCCACACTTCCTATGGCGTGGGGCCTAGTAGATGATCCAAGCCAATCACTGCCCCCTTCGTGACCTCGCATGCCTCCTTGGTGTACACCATGCCCACATATTGAATTACGGCAATGGTTTGTACAGACTGTTAGATGCCAGAACTATCATGGGACGTTGAGGGTTCCCACCCATATGCTGCATATCCTCTATGAATTACCAATTAATATGCACGCTATGAGTGATAACAGCCACGACCTGCACATCCGGCTACATGCGAGAGGAAGAAGATACAGCTGACTTCTCCGTCCCATTCCAAACCTCATGGTTAACACGTGATATACGATGCAAGAATCACTGGCGACATTGGTTGTTAAGTCCTAGATAATATGTTCCTTTACCACCGGAACTTTCATATAGGTTATTACCTCATGGTAAATAACCTATAGTCATATTATTATGAAAATAGTGTTTTTTGACCTTTTTCAAATGCAGGTGATGACAACACTGGATTTGCAAAATACTTTACAGAAAATAATCAAAGGACATGAGCAAGTGTGAACTTGCCTTTTGTGATTGCAAGATTATGCACTCACAGTCTTCGAGACAATATAAGATCCAATATCTGAAATCAACATCATTGGTCCGGTAAGGACTAATGTTTTAAAGAAGCAAGATGCTATTATGCATAAGTAATGTAATGCACTTTATAAACGCGAATCTCGGGGATAACATTGTTCTAGGGTTTGGAAACTAGAATTGATTTCTTTAGAATGGGTTGTCCTTTTAGGTAAGTTTCATACTTGTGCTTCTTATTTAGGCTTGTGAGTGTGTGTGGGCCAATATGTAATTATAATATCACACAACAATAAGATACAAAGTTGTGGAATGCTATTCAAAGTTTACTTATATAAGATTTGCCTTATCTGCAAATCTTGCTTTACAAGTGTAGGTATTTATAAGGAATTTTAAGTATTTACAATCCTGGTATACAAGTAAGGTTTAAAGCAGTGTGATTATGATTAATTGTCATCTATGGACTATGATGAAAGTCCATGAGTTTAGTTGTTAAGATTTGGGGATACTATCTTAAGATTTATTGTTTAAGTGGCAAAAATAATAACATTTGAAGAAGATTTCTTTCTAAGGTCTAAACAATCTTTGTGGTTAGTTAAGTGTGGTTGATGTTATTTGTGCTTGCTTGAATAGTTTGGACTTGTGATGCTTTACAACTTAATTATAACAGATCAAAGTTAACTATAAAACACATAACAAGGTCTTTAACATTATACTTAAAGTCTTGTGGACTAAAGTTAACTTTAAAGACATGGATAGACTTATGGTGTATTACTTATGATACTTATATCTTGTTCACTTTATACTGTTTCCTTAAAGTTACTTAAGAATAACATTACCTCTATTTGAGTAGTGGTTTCTTAATTGTATAACGGAATATAATCATTTATCTTTTTATTAAGGTATGGTTATGATTTGTAATCTAGGAAGTAACATTACTTAATTATTTATGGATTCACTATAGTGTTTTGATTTGTTTATAAACTTGTGGTTGAAGTAATGGAAAAGATTTAATTTAGTCACAAATTTATTCTTGGAGAATTCATATTGGATAAGGATCCTTTTATAAAACAATCTACACTTATGACTGAACGATAATTCAATAAGATTATATTTAAAATGTTTTGAACCATTTTGACTTCATATTATCAATATTTAAGACTAATACTATTTATTAGACTTTACTTGGTTAATTTTAGAATATTAGTAAATTTTATTTACCCTTAAAATGAATTAATAACTCAGGAAATAGGTTTAAATTCAAGTTATTAAAGTTTTTAAATTTTTATTTAACTCAAAAGTGGAATATTATATTTTTAACATGTAGGTATTATTTTTGTGATTATTTTGATATATTACTTTTTTGTGATTTAAAATAATAAGATATGATTTTTATAAGATTTATTACTTTAAAAATACTTAATAAATAACAATTATTTAATTAACTGAAATAATAATGCATGATTATAGTTTTAAATTATAGATATTATTTTGCTAATATTTTTGGTATATTATTTATATTTTTAACATTTACCAATATTAATTATGAATTTTCAAAGTATTAATACTTATAAAATCTTTATTAAATAATAATTATTTAAATAACTAACATAATAATGTTTGATAATAGTTTTAAGTTGAAGATTTTATTTTTCTGAAAATTTTCATATATTACATGTATTTTTCTGAATTATAAAACATAAGTTATTGAATTTCTAAAGTTTATTTATTTTTTGAAATTATTAAATGAAATATCTAAAGGATTTACTAGGTCACTGTTGAAGCCATCTTCTCTCTTAATTCTTTTACACCGTACCCTAACCTAGCCCCCAGTCACTGAATGGTGGGGTCGTTGCCACGTAATACACCACTTCAGCAAAGCAGGACCCGCAAGGTTTGACTGGTTGACTTGATGCAAGCATGACGTCACCATGACGTCATGCTTGCATCAAGTCAACCAGTCAAACCTTGCGGGTCCTGCTTTGCTGAAGTGGCACCGGCGATGCTTAGGTGGCTAGCAGCGGCGACGATCCAGTGAAGTTTGGCAAACACGATCGTTATAGTTCGAAAGAGTACACGCCAGGGAACCTACTAGCAGCAGCGCCGCTCCTATTTGGTTGCCAGAATGTGGTCGGCGACGAGCTATGCGGCGGCGGACGATGATCTACGGTGCCAGAACGATTGCAGAAGCAAGGGAGGGATTTGGGGACACGATAGGATTCGCATGCTCACCGTGAACGTGTAGAGGTGGTCGGTGTGGACAGGGGAGGTCAGAGTCACCGGAAGCTACCGTGACTGAGCACTACCGGAGCTCGGAAAGAGGACCTCGTGGCGTAAATTCCCGGCGCCCCCCTCCAATTCCTTGGACTAGGAGGCTCAGGGGAACAAGGCGAAGCCATGTGCTTGATCAATGGAGCACGGGGAAGCTCAGAACGGTGGCATCTCGAAGCTAGGGTTTCAACCAGAGGGGAAATTTGGGAGGAACAGAGAGAAAGAGGAAGAAATGGGGATAGGGATGAGGCAAGGTGTCGCGGTGGCCTTCTTATCCTCCTCTGGGACGACGGCGGGCATCTCGACGCACGGCTGACGACGACGACGGCATCGGGCGGTGGCGGACTCCTCTCGCGAGCTGCTTGTGACGCACGAGGAAGACGACAACAACATTTCGCGGAAACCCCCCTGGCGTTCTTCTGATTCACTCCGCAGTCCCTCCACGGCCCCACTAGTCATCCAGAGAGAAAGATAGGTGGGCTGGTTGTTGGGCTGCTACTAGGCTTCGGTGGAACGCGCGTGAGCGACACAGAAGGAAAGGAAAGACATGGGCCGGCCTGGGTTGCTGCTCTGGTTCCAGTTTTTATTAAGCATAACCTTTTTATTTTCTGTTTTCATTAAATCCTTTCAAATATGAATTTTTATAAGGATTTAAACATCCAGAATTTTTATAGAGCACAATAAATAATGCAGGGATATTAGAAACTAACTGGTGTTGATACCTTTCTTGATTTTCTTATAATTTTTTGAACTAATAGCAAACTATTTTATTGAGTGCAATATTTTTCACCTAGGGTTTTAGAGATTTTCCTTATATATATATTGAGAACTTATAAAATGATTTTTTATTTCCTCTTTATTAGTGTAATGGTAATGGTTTAATATAGCTAAGGATATGCATAGAGTATAACCATATTTATTATTATATAGTAATCATTATATAAGATGGTTTAATTATTAAGGTTCTTCAAATGGTAAATTATTTTACTCACAATTCACTAATAGGTGAATCCTAACCACCCTACTTATTTAAAAATACCCATAGATGATTTCTTGAACTAGTTATTCACTGCTTTCTTAAGTGTGGTTAAAATATGGATGTGATATTAGAGTATAATGGTTTGTAGAACTAACCATTTATGTTTGTGATTTTTAATGATATCCCCTTTAAAATAGAAAGTTATTTTCTGAAAGGTCTTATTGAAAATAATTGATAAGGATAATTCCTAAGCACATATGGTTATGATAATTGGAAATGATAAAGATGTGCTTATGTGATTTGCTATAGGGAAATATTCCTATAAAGTTGTATGGAGATAAGATGATGGATCAATAACATGAAATGGATTTTATGTTTGGTTTAAGATTTAAAGTTGGGTGTTTACCAAGAATTCCTATCTTCCATAATTCACAATCCTGGACTTCTGATTAAAGAATTCCTTTTCCTAGATATTCTACTTCTTCCTATCCATCATCATGTGTTAACATGATGAGCTTTACTTCACATGAATAATCTTATCCACCTTTATTATTTTAAACCCATTTATAAATCCAATGAGCTTGACATTAAAGCTTTTCATAATCTTCTCATATCCAAACTTGGTTATATCCACTACTCTACTGTTGATAACCTCCAATCCAACAAGTAATTACTTTTAACTCCATTCATACTCTTCCTTAATCATCCTTCACTAATATCACTTCAATAGATGTATACATCAAATCCTACTTCACCTCAAGTGCTTAGTATTTCCAAAGAGGAAAATACTACTTCTTTAATCCAATGTTGCTCTAACATCATTTTAATCATACTATCTTGTCTCTACTTGACTCCAGTATCTAATACTCCAATCTCACATTATATTAATATGACTTGCCATGGCTAACCTAGGATAACATATCTATACTAGGTTTCAATCATGTTTTATCCACCAATGTCACTTATACATGATATAAGCATTCAATCTTGGTGAGTAAGGCATGATCATTATAATCCTTTGATCCTTTATGGTTTAGGTTTCCAGTTGGCTAATCAAGGCTTCCATCCATACAACATTACAGTTGTATTATAATTATCTTCTGTTTATATCTATTGGATTAGGAGATATAATTCATTGACTATACCTACTTGATCCAATAGGATTACTCCTCGTAAATATCTTCAGGATTTATCCTTGTAATCTTATTTACTACCATATAATTATATATTCCAATAACTCTTCTATTTTTCAGGAGTGAGTTAACTCCATCAGTTATCATATTGATTTGATTCTCTTCAAACACTCCCATCCTCTAGATGATTTTTAAATCTAGCATTACCACTTACCCCTTCTTAGTTGTTTCTTTATAGGCACTTAAGTGAATGCTATGATAAGGACAAGAGTTAATAGATCAAGAACTGATAGGTTATGAATTGGTGAATCAATAGTGGATTACTCCACATTGATGAACACCAGATATAAGAATAAAATTCAATAGGGATGATAAGGGTTGATATGGAAAGAAAGATATATGGTGAATGATCTTGACTTGATTTCCTTCCTACTCAATATAACTAAAGGGTTAAAGCTAGGTATTACCATGATACTCATGGTATAATTGGATAAGAATAAAATAAGTCAAGGGTTAGTTATTACATACTTATTACTTGGGTTACATTCTTAACTTGGTATTCATGGGTTGTTATAATGAATACCATGATATGATCACCTAATGATCAATTATAAATCATTAACTAATGTATTAGGCTTAATTTTATTACATTTGATCTACCCTTAGATCAAATCATGTTTACCCAAAAATAAGGTTTTAGCAAAGGTCATATTGAAACTTATCGCAGTTAACTTGATGATCTACTTCAATTCCATGAAGTTGAGAGAAGCTTCAATCACTTTGACAAGTTTTGTTCAAAAGCGCGAAAATTATTCGGATTTTCTATGCATGATGCAATGCACACATCTGGGTTCAGCTTATTTCTAAGTTCTAATGCAGGGATGTTACATTTTTCCTTCGGTTTTTAGACGTCCAGAAGGTCCCTGAAACAACAAAACATGAAAAATGAGGTTTTCCGCCTCCTAGAAATTAAATACCAATGAAAGGGACTTTGTAGGAAAGTCCCGTGAATCATATAAATATGCATGAATAATGATAAATCATGATAAATATGATTCTAAACAGAACATATAAGTCCTAAAAATGATGATGCAAAATGCAAGTATCAGTGACCTAGCAGCATAAAGGAGTACTTTCGACTATGTGTTTTAAGATATGTAGCCACCATAAAGTTATCATTAAAACATGACAATTGTGTGTACATTTATTATGTATAACATGATCATCACCATAGATGGAGAGAGATGATTGAGTAAACCCATGAACCCATGTCCATTGTTTCTATAAGAGAAAATCTTTGCCTTATCCTCTTGCATTGAAGAGGGTTGGGACACTTTTACATTCTTGATTTGTTACATTACACTTCCAAGCCTTAAATCAACCACGTTGTCCCTTCAACTCGTTTAGTGCATAATCAACTAAAACTTGTGACACTTTAGTTGTAGAGAATAGATAGCTTTTCCTTCTTGCTCCTGCAGATCGATACCCTACTTCCACATTGAGAGGTACTACAGTGATCCTCTGCTCTTAGGGGTTATCACCGGGTGAGATACCTATTTCTCAGTCGAGTTTGTGTGGTGGTGGCAAAATTCAGGAGAGGAACGACTTGCTTAGTACTTGTTGGTCCAGAGGTGGTAGAATTTGGTGTTGGTGGATCTTCATCATGGAGTTTCCCCCGACCTTGACGGTGCAAGACACTGCGATCGAGCAAGAGCTATCAACAATGGATCTCTCGATGGAGGACCTGATGGCTCAGATGAGTAGTGTGCTCGCGGGCGTGGTGTCTGTAGCAGACACAACATACCAAAACACTGCCAGTTGCAAGGAGCTTCGTGTCACGACGGAGCGCTTGCTAAATTGCAAGATAACGTGGTGACCAAGGTCAATGCCATCGAGAATCAGATACTTATGGTGGGTACATGGATTACTTCCATTGAAAGCGCTCTCATAATCTCACTTGGCACTTCTCAAGCCTAGACAACACCACGATGAAATTGAACCCCATGGAATTGCTTCCGAGCATGCTCTAATCAATGGTGCATTTAAACATTCTAGAGTTTTCTTTGATCCTAGTACTTCTACTCATATGCAATTTCATCAAAGGGTGGGAGTAGAGAAAATCATAGACATGAATATAGAATTCCTAAAATCAATTTCCCTAAATTTGATGGTGATCATCCTAAAATATGGAAAGAGAAAGCTGAGAAGTACTTTAACAAGTTCCATGTACCAGAAGAGTACTAAGTAGATTATGCCACTCTACATTTTCATGGATCTGCAGATCTTTAGCTACAAACTTATGAAGCACAACATGATATCAATGGCTAGTATCATTTTGGTGTAGCTATGTGTCATAATTATTTTAAGTATTATTACACTGATATGAGTAAAACCTTAAGCATTAAACTAATGTGGAAAGTTACTATAGGGAGTTTGAACAATTACAACACAAACTGCTATCCCATAATCCAAAATTAGATGATACATTTTTTGTAGAAAATATGTCAAGGGATTAAGAAAATACACTAGTACTGCTATCATTTTGCATAAACCTAGAATGGTTGATGTTGTTATTTCTCTGGCACTCTTACAGGAAGCTCAGTCAAATGGTTTACAAGAAGAATTCATATCAGTACAAAAAGTGGCATAACAAAGATAGTATTGGGAAATTTGGTACTCAACCAATGGAAACAAAGACATATATTGCTAAGCCTGCTCCCTACCATTTTAAAATGTGTAGGCATGTATGGAACATGTCACAAATGTCCAAACAAGTGGAATTGGCAGTGATTGATAAAATTTATGTTGCTCTTGATTTAACCTGTGACAATAATAGCAATGATGAGACACAGTCTGGTGAGGAGAGTAGTGACTCTGAAGATAAACATGTGATGAGTTTGTCTGCTGCATCCACTAAAAGCACACTCATTAGGAAGACTATGAGGCTACTAGGACATATCGCTAAAACCTAGGTTCTCATTCTTATTAATTCAAGAAGCTCTAGCTATTTCATCAATAGTGATCTGGCCGCAAACTCCAATTACCAGTGAATCAAATGCCTCGGGTGCAAGTAATAATTTCTAATGGTACAAAAATTTTGAGCACTGCAAGGGTTTCAACACTAGCTTGGGGTGGGGGTGCATGGCACAAAATTTGTTACACCAGCCAGGGTATTACCAATCAAATGTTATGACATGATTCTACATATGTACTGGCTGGAAACTTTAATGGCGGCAAAATGTTTGTACATTGGAAAAGGAAGAATATGAGATATTCTGTCCAGTGGTAAATATGTCTTTGATCTGAGTTGTGTTGGGCATGGCTGCCAGCATGGACTTAAAAATTGAACAACTCGACATGAAGATATTGTTCTTACATGGTGACCTAGAAGAGGAGATATACATGGAGAAGATAGAAGGATTCATGGTTGCAGGCAAGGAGCACCAAGTGTGCAGATTGAAGAAGAGCTTGTATGGCTTGAAACAAGCTCCTTGGCAGTGGTACAAGAAGTTCGAGTCATTTATGACTAATATTGAATACCATAAAGCTGAGGTACGCCGAGGGTGATTTCATTATTCTCTTGCTATATGTCGGTGACATGATGATTGTTAGAAATGGCACAAAGAGGATTGCTATCCTCAAGAAGGCATTGATGACTTATGCAGGGGGAGCAGTGTCATGGAAATCAAGGTTACAGAAATGCATTTCACTATCAACACAGATGTTGAGTATATAGCAGCGTTGCATTGATATTGCACACGAGGATATTGCACAAGGGTCATTTTGGATATTGCACACGAGGGAAAGGAGAGGATAAGCCTCCTATCCAGCCACCACATGGTGGAGTGATAAAAATTCAGGTTAGCCTTCATTGGAGAAGAAAACAAGGAGAGAAGGGAAGATGAAGAAGCTGAATCAAGCACCAAATTTGTGCCCACATGGCTTTGAAGACCCAGATTTACTATCTTACCTTCTTTAACATGTAGTTCCACCATCTTTGGTGAGATTGTTCCAATCCCTAATTCTTATGTCCTAAATCTTATTGTTGGCATCCAAGATCCGTGTGTATCTTGATGTATGAGATCCTCTAGTGCTCTCTAGAGAAGAACAAGTTGTATCCTCATTTGATAATAGTGGAAAAAAATTGGGTGGATTTGACCCGTAGTTTTTCCTCTCAAGTTCAGAGGTTTTTCACGTAAAAGGATTAGTGTCCTTCTGTGTTGATTTACTTATTGATGTACTTACGTGCTGAGAGCATATAGGACTTGTCCTGTCTACCTGTAGATTTCAGCTATTTGTGTGTTGAGAGCACGCAGGGCTTGTACTCAGTTGAGACAGATCTGTTCCTCCATATCTATTTTGATGCATATGTTTTCTTTTATGATTGAGCAAAGATCCGTGGATATAATACATGAATGATGCTGAAATTTACATCTTATTCCGCTGCATATTTTCAGATCAAGTTTGAGTGTGCTAATTCCCCAATAGGAGGTGGTATGGAGCATTTTAGGGCAGCCACAGCGTTGGGCTGGCTAAATCTGACAAAACAGCCAATTTGGCAACGAGGCAAATTTGGCAAGTACTTCACAGTGTTGGCAATAGCTAAATGTCTGTACTGTGGGTCCCAACACCACATAAAACAATCTAAAAAAAAGGCTTTTTTATCTCCTCAGCCCACGTCTTCGCGCGAGTTCACAGCCATGGGAAATTCCCCATTCTCTGTCCACCTTTCCTCCATAGATCTTGCTCTACTTTTCTCACTTGTACTCTGGCGCTCAGATCTAGCGAGGAGTAATTCAGTGGAGGTCGCCGGCGACTCGAGCGGCGGATCTGCGGTGGTGGGCGACTCAAGCAGCGGCTCTGCCGTGGCGGACGAATCGAGCGGCGGCTCTGCGGTGGCGGCGACAGGAGCGGGCGCACGGACGAGTTGGTCCTCCAGCGGCAGCCGGTGATGCGCTGCTGCCGACGGTGCGGCCGGCCTCCGGCAAAACTGCAGCCCTTCGTTTCAACATACAACGTCTTCGCATGAGTGCTGCTGCATGTCTAATTCGATGCCAGGTTTGCTAATCTATTCCGTACCAAATCCACGTTCGTTAACATGTTCCTGTACCTTGTCCGTGTGTGAATTTTGTGAGAGATGAATACATAGTTCTCTGTGTGAATTTGGTGAGAGATAACTATTGTGTATCACTTGCATCTAATTTTGTCAAAGCACATCTGACTATAATTTACTCGTTTAATCAATAGGACATGTTAGGATTAACAAACTGAGACAGTACAAATTTATTAAGAATGAAGCATACAATAAGATTAAGATAACAATTTAGTACAACAATGGGGATCCGGAAGCATACATAAGAGAAATTAAAATCGGATGACGAACAAACAAAGTACTAAGCTTCGTTGCCTCCAAATTTCTGCCAGATATGCTCTACTAAGTCCGCCTTGAGCCAGCGGTGAGTAGGTCGATCACGAATTGCAGCATTTGCCTCGAGTACCATATCAAATCCATGAATTGGCCCTTCCTCAAATCCTTCCAATGGTACAGAATAACTTCCTGGTTCATAGTCCAAATCATAACGAACCTCGTAGGAGTCCCTCTCGTCTTCTACGATCATGTTGTGCAATATGATGCAAGTATACATGATCTCAGCAAGCGTCTTCTTTTTCCACATACGTCCTGGCTCTCGTATAATGGCAAAACGAGCTTGCAAAACACCAAAAGCCTGCTCTACATCTTTCCTCGCTCCTTCTTGATGTTGTGCAAATAACTTGTGCTCTGGACTTTGAGGCAGGGGGATTGTTTTCACAAATGCTGCCCACTCTGGATAAATACCATCTGCTAAGTAATATCCCAGCTTGTACTCATTACCATTGACCATAAAATGAACCTCTGGAGCCCTCCCTTGTACTACTTCTGTAAACAAACTTGACTGGTACAACACATTGAGATCATTATTTGATCCAGCTGTACCAAAAAATGCATGCCATATCCATAGGTCTTGAGACGCAACAGCTTCAAGCATGATTGTGGCTGCCCCTTGATCACCACGGGTGTATGCCCCCTGCCACTCAATAGGACAATTTTTCCACTGCCAATGCATGCAATCAAGGCTTCCCAACATTCCAGGAAAGCCCCGTGCCTCCCCTATTTGAAGTAGTCGATTTATGTCTTCGGCTTTGGGCCTTCGTAGGTACTCTGAACCAAAATTCTTCATCACTCCTTTGCAGAAGTGGGTCAAGCACTCAAGGATTGTGCTTTCACCCATTCTCAGATTTTTATCAAGTGCATCAGCCGGTGTGCCATATGCCAACATACGCATAGCAGCGGTGCATTTGTGCAAAGGAGAAAATCCAACCTTGCCAAATGCATCCCTCCTTTGACGAAAATATGGAGACCAATCACTAAGGGTTTGCACAATGCGATGAAAAAGATCGCGCCGCATGCGGAATCTTCGACGAAATTGCTTACCACTGTACAGAGGATTCTCTGAGAAGTAGTCAGCCATTAACTTCTTTTCAGCAGCTTCACGGTCTCTATCGATGTGCCTGCGAGGCTTCTTCCTATGCTGGTTTGGCACAGGTTGTTGTTGTGCTTCAATCTGAGCTTGAATTTGTTCCTCTATCTGAACTACAACCGGATCATTGACAAAGTCCCAAAAGAAATCATTGATGGTAGAAAAACTAATCGAACTGTTTGTGTGATATGGCTGGTTTGGTTGAGGGTTTGAGTCTGTAGACATGTTTTTGCTCTGGATGGTTTGGCTGAGTACATGGTGGAATAGACCTTCAGCCTCTATTTATAGAGTAGTCCCCAACGGCTAGTTTCCAACGGCTAGTTTTGGTGCTGATTTCTATGTAGTTTTGAACTTTAACATTTTACAAATTCCCAACGGCTAGTTTTTAGTTCTGAACTTTAATATATAAAAGGGTTACATGTTGAATTCAGCAAATACATATTGAATTGGAAGATACATTGCACCTAATATATAAAATGGGTACATGTGGAAGATACGTCTGCTTAGACAACTATGAAGTACATACAACTTTACATACGCTTGCATCTACAAAGTACTCCTAATTAGTTTAGTTGAAGCTCCTTTGCTAAGTACTCCACCACTTGTTCATGCCTCGATTTCTGATTTTCGGTGTAACCTGATGTATCTTTAGCAATGAGATTGAGATATTTGTCAAGCTTTTCGGCCTTCGTCTTCTCCTTCTCGTTTTCAGCTTGTAGTAGTGCAGCTGCTGCCATTTTTTCAGCCGCAATTGATTTTCTTAGTTGAAGCTCATTAAACTGTTGCACATTTTCATTTGTTAAGATTCCAGCACCACATTTTGCCTTGGCTTTATCTTTGCCCTTCTGTTGTGCTTTGGCAGCCTTCTGGCCTTGGGTGGGTCTTGCAGATTCTTCTTCTCCTTCGCTCTCTTTATTTGACGAGCTATACGCTCCTGATGCACTGAGTTTATTTCTCTTACTCATTTCCCCAAAAGAAAGATCACTTCTCCATACTTGTTGTTTTCTCACCATTTCCCACCAGTGCTCGAATGGAAATGGCCTTTTTGTGTTGGTATCTGCCATGTACTTCAAGCGAACTTTCTTCATCAATTGTTCTTCAGATTGTCCACTAGCATAGATGCTTTTTAATTCATTGTACACAGCATTGAACTTTTTAACCTTTGGTGCAGTCTTGTTCCAATGGTTTTTGCATTGGATAATTGTTTTTTTTAGGTGTGGAGGTGCGGCCTTGTTGTATGCTTGTACTATTTGATTCCAAAAGCGATCTGACTTCTTTGAGTTCCCATCAATTGGATCATTGGAATTGTTCAGCCAAGCACTCACTAGCCATTCATCCTCTTCCTTACTCCAATTCTTGCATTTTTCTTTCCTTGCATGTTCATCCGGACTGCTGTCACTTTCTTCTTCATTGCGATGAGAGGCTTCTACTCCTTGTGCAGCAGATAATGGAGTACCTGAACCAGCTGCAACTGGGCTATTCTCGCCATCTCGCGAACCACTGCCACCAGCTTGGCCCAAATATGCCATGGATGCAACCGGAGACGCGGGGCTGTTGCTTGCATACCCTCCATAAGCTCCATGTGAGAACTGACCGACACTGCCTTGATAGTGAATACCTTGATAGCTTGATGGTGGTGGTATGAACTGGTGGCTTCTTGGCTGAGTGAAAAATGGATTGACATGGTATGGATTGTATTGTTGCAGGTTGGGAGCAAACTGGAAGGATGGGTGGATCGTGTGAACCTGTGAAGGATCCATGTTGGGGTGCTGGCTACTTGGATTATGTGGATCACGGGATGAGATTGAGGAGTTCAACATGTGTGTATAACTCATGGAGGAGGATGAATTATCCATGTTTGCACAGTGGTGTGTTTCTAGCTGGTGGTGTAGTGCTTGTACGAAGCTAGATATATAGGCCTTGTGAGCAACGGTCGAAATGTTTTTTCTAGTTTTAGATTTATTTTTTCTTCATTTGTCTCCCAACGGCTATAAATTTAGTGATGTTGGTGGCAGTTGTAACTTGAAGTGTGCAACGATTGGAATCTAAAATCCCCAGCAGTTGGCCGTTGCAAGGGATATATTATTTTATTTGGAGATTGGATTTTGGAACCGGCGCACGGACATGCTCCGGTTGGCCACTTTCTCCAATTTGGAACTAGTCCCACAATGTTGGGAACTAGTTCCATAAGTCAAAAAGGCAATATAGAACTACTTTTGGCATAACATTGTGGGTGCCCTTACAAAACCTTACATGTTTGGTATACACATGCAGCCCTGCGAGGTTCAGACCTATCTAAAAAGTTTTAGGCCCTGTTTGGGAGCTCTGTTTTTTTGAAGTATTATGAGGATACTTTAGTTTCTAAAAATACCGAAGTATTGAATACTTCAAGCTGTTTGGGTTCAAGCAATAATATAGTTTTGCAAACTGAAGTATCACCAAAACTGCAGTATTTTTGCTGTATTAAAAACTTCAGCCCTAACCTCTTTTTTCACCAAAACGGAGAAACGCTCGTTTCACTTTTGGAAAAACCTATCTGCTCTTGTTGGCTTTCACGGCCTGGTTAAGATATATATAATGGCTTGTTCCCGTTGCTGATCTCTTTGCCGGAGACCCGGAGGCCGACGCTCCGGCCCCTAATGTTCAACACCGATCACTAGCACTACCTAGCACGGCCCCAGCAGGCTATGAAACAACAGCCATACTACATCGCAAGAGCATGATTCGATGAGCCGTAGCATCCCAGGAACCCATCGTTTCTAGTATCTCACACACGACTGTTGTAGTATTAGTAGTACCATGCATGCATAGCTATGTACGCATCCATGGGTCAAAGGGGATCTTGCAGCAACCATGAGAACCGTTAAAGGGAACAATAAAACAACCCCATCCAAACACCTTGTAGTTTTTGCCAAAACTGAAAAATACTACGGTATAGTGAAACTGTAGTATTGCTTGCCCATGCATTTAAATACTTTAGTTTTAAAATATTGTGGTTTGAGAAAAACAGATCTCCCAAACGGAGCCTTATTCGATCACATGGGCCCAATATTAGACAATAACATATCTTCTCTATTCCCAAAGAAGTGACATAGATTTGTCTAAATTTGTTTATATCTACACACTAAAACGCGTCTAATACATGCGTATCTAGACAAATCAAAGTCAGTTATTTTCAGACGGTGGGAGTAGTATTCATCTAGGTACATGGCCGAACAAATCAATTGAGTTAATATAACTGGGCAATAGCAGTACATGTTTCTTTGAATTAAACTTTTCAGCACATTCAGGTCACAGAACTTGCTGTGTATTCCTATGCAAAAAAAAAAAAATCTTTACGTGGTATGGTTCACTAAAGAATAGGGAAATTTTCAAACTTAATAGGCCACTCAAGCTAAATATAGCTCGGTGATGCATTAAACTGACAATTAGCGGATGCATATCAAGTTAGAACCCAGAACAGGACTGGTAAGCCACTTTTTTTCCTTCAGGACCGTATCATCAGATAGCCGGTTAACACAATCAAACCATCATGCACTGGCACAAAACTGTATGCTGGCATTCCTGGAAGCTTTCCTGAACTTCAACACCCTGCGCCTGAACTTGGCCTGCTCAAGGCCATCCATGGAAGGCACGATTGTCATGGTCTCCAACATCTGCGCATTCTTGAGCAGAAGCTTAACCAGCTCCAGTCCACTCTTGCTCTCATCGATGTACTCCATCCTAATTGCCCTGAGATTCCTCAACATCGCCCCTCTACCTCCTATGACACCATACCGAACTTCATCATCGCTGCACCGTCTCCGCTTGGACTGCGAGGGCTGCAACAACAAGCATTCACATCATTAGCATTATCATCACTTAAATCGCGGCATAGTTACCAGAGCAGTGAAAAAACTCAAGGATGTATTGTCTCACCACGACTGACACAGAAAGTTCTTGAACACTGGGGCAGCTCGTAAGCAATGGAGCAATGGATAAAGCACCTTCTTCCCTCCTCTCTATTATGCACGCCAATCGTCTCACCTTATCTAGCCGCACCTTGGACCACTCCTCAGGTCGTGCAAATTGCTTCAAGTTATTCACATCTCAATAATTAGATTTCTGAAACATATATATATTTCTTCAGAAGATGAAGAAGTGATATATATATTACCTCAATGCACCATGGCGAAAGCACTAGGCTCCGTACGTTTCCAACCAAGGCAAGAAGCTCTCTGAGATTATGCTCCTGGAGCTTAACTTGCGGCTTCTCAATGGCCAGAACGACTTGGTCCAAAGAATCGGCGTCAGTAATGATGTGCCTGTTTGCCATTTCACCTGAGTAGCGAACAGTGCGTAACGCCGGCGTCTCGGAGATGGTAATACACGAGTGCTGCGTCCAAGAGCAGTTGGCGATGTCGAGCGAGCAAAGCCGCGGCGTGCCCGCGAATCGGATTGCGCCGATGTGGCATTGTTCAAGGATCAGGCAGCTGAGCTGCGTGCAGTGAGAGAAGAGGTCTTGAAAGAAGTCGTGGCAGCCATCGAGCGGAACGGAATGGAGGTGAAGTCGGGAGAGGCCGGTGAGATGACCGAGAGAAGGGAGGGGATGGGCGTAACGGTCGAGGCGAATGGTCAGGGACGTGAGGTCGGTGCAGGCGAGGAGGGAGGGAGGGAGCACGGCGAGGCGGGAGCGAGGGAGGTGAACCTCTAACCGCTGGACGCCGCGAGCCGCGGCGGCGGCGAGCCAGGAGTTGACGTGGCCGGCCGCGGATGCGGCGAAGAACTGGTCGAAGAAGCCGTCGAGCGCGAGGCGGAGGCGGCGTAGCGGGTGCTGCGATCCCCCCGCGAGCGCCGCGGTGGCGGCGGCCGCGAAGGCCGTCCTGCGGCGAGGCGCGGCTGGGAAGGCCGCGGCGAAGTCGAGGTCCAGCGCCGGCGCGGCGGGCAGCACGGCGCGCCACCGGCGCGAGATGGCGGACGCGGCGACGGCGGACCTGAAGGGCAGCTTGGAGACGATCAGCCCGAGCACCGCGTCCGGGAAACCCTCGAACGGGTCGACGGCCGCGGCGCCGCCGCCATCGCCGTGGTGATCCCCGCGGGCGGCGTAGGCGTTCGCGTATGTGAGCCCCGCCGCGTGGTTGGGTATCAGGTGCTTGGTACGCATGGCGCCCTGCTCCGCCCCCGGCTCCGGCCGCGGTGTGCTCCGCGATTTGGAAAAGAGGGTTTTTCGGAATCAAAGGCGACGTCGTCGGGAAGGTAAATGTGCAGCGCAAACGGTGGAATCGAGGAGACCTACGCGGTGGTTTTAATGGCGTTTCTTCCGCGTGGTGCGAACCGTGAGGCGGCACACAAGAGGACTGCCGCGGTGTGCTGCCGTCACGCCGTGCCGTGTGGAGGCGAGCACGAATGGCTGGCGTGGGAATCGCCGAAAACCGGTGGGATTTCTGGCTACGTTTCCGGGTGGCGGCCTCGCGCCGCGCCCGCGCGTGGGTGGGGGGGTTTCGCTTATCCAGTTCGACGCGTCCGGGGAAAGAGGGTCGTGCGGGAGGTGGAGCCGTGTGTGGGGCCTGGGGGCAATATCTGGGCCTTTTACCCGTGCGCCGGGTTTGGACGTGGTTTTGACTTTTTAAGTCCGGTTTGGATTTTGGACCGGAGCGTTCACCTTGATCACGAACCGACCTTTGTTGTTTGACTAGTTTGAAAGCATAGCGATTCGAATGCTGGGTTACGACTTTCAGGAGATTTTTGCACTTAACACCATTTTGTCGGGGCTTTTTTTTTGCGAAAATTTCACCAATCTATTAATAATCATCAACAGTAGTATAACCAGGTCTAAAAGTAATAAAACTTACAAATAGATCGATAAACCACCTAGCAGACTACAAACAATAGCACGAGTCGAAGGCGCGCCGCCGTCCTCGCCCCTCCATCACCGGAACAGCCAAAGCTTGTCGTAGTAAAGCTTGTTGTAGTAGACAGAGGGGAAGTCGTCGTGGTAAAGTCCCAAAAAACCCGCGCACTAAAGCAGCAACCATGCTAATGATGACATCAGTAGATTGGAAGAGACCGACCTGAAATTAACACGAAAAATGACTAGATACCAGAAGATCAGCCGGACACACGACTTCACGCGCCCTTCATCAGCGCTAGGAGCATCACCAGAGCGAGGATAGAGCGGGAGGGCTTTATTCTAACTTCAGGATGTAGCCGTCGCCTCAACATCCAGAAAAAGACAAGAAAAAACAGCCTAATCGAAGAACGAAAACCTCCCACCGGCGAGAGACTGCGGTCCGCCACACCTCTAAGGCCCTAAGGCCATCGGAGGCGGCGCAGACCGACGGCGTCACCGACGGAGGGAAGGAACCCTAGATGGTTTTTTTGAGCCGCTGCCTCGGGCTCCTGGAGAAGCCGCACCTACGTACCGATTCGATCTATGTTTTGTCGGGGCGTTTTTTTAACTGAACCACAACTCTAGAATTTTATTTCACAAAACAACAATATTTAGAAAAATTATTTTCACATAACACAAAAGTTGTAGCTACTTTGTATAACAGCTAATTAGCTAGCCGTGTCCACTATTAGGATTCCAGCGTGGCTGATTGATGATCCACAAGTATAAGGGATGTATCGCAGTACTTTCGATAAATAGGAGTGTCGATCCCAACGAGGAGCTGAAGGTGTTGACTAGTGGTATGGAGCAGGAAATCTTTATAAATACTTAGCAAACGGATTTTATTGGTTTTCTGATAAAGCAACAAAACAAATGCAAGTAATAAAGACAAAGAACAAATGCAGCAAGTGGCCTAATCCTTTCTTAGCAAAGGACAAGCCGATGGAAATACTTATAATGACCAAACGTTCTCGGGGACACATGTGAATTCTATCAAGTGTTTTCGCTTCAAATAGCCGAGTACTCTTCTTTGGTGTTGTAAGTGTTGTGTGGGTGAACCTGTGCTAATGTACCGACCTTACTTGAACTAATACATACTTGTGATTAAACCCCCTGCAAGCATTCGCAACTATAGAAAAGTAATTAAGATATAAATCTAACCACAACCTTAAACTTTGAGATCCTACACTCCCTTGTGCAAATGTGTCCTAACGGGGTTTAGGTTTCTGTCACTCCGGCAACCCCACAATTAGAGCCAAATACACAATGCATTCCCTAGGCCCATAAATGGTGAAGTATCATATAGTCGACGTTCACATGACACCACTACTCCCTCCGTCACAGTTTGGAGGGCGTTTTAGAGAGATTGTTGGAACCTAGGTGGGCGCTGATTGGGGACAAATTTGTGCCAAAAACATGCGTCCATTAATTATTCGGAGCCCTATTAAACGTAATTACTCAATGGAAACAAGGAGTTTAGGCACATGCATTGGTGGAGTTGAATGCAAGAATTAACTCCTTGGCTGCATGGAGTAGGAAGTGGGGAGAAAAAATGGAACATTAATTTTGTAATTAAGTCTAACGCGCCTAGGAGAAGAGGAGTTTTGGAAACGCATGAATTTTGTAAGACGCCCTCCAAACCGTGACGGAGGGAGTACAAGAATAACACCACAACTTAAATACTAAACCATTGAATAATAACTCAAAAAATCCACTAATAACAACATGAATTCTCCCATGTCCTCAAGAACTAGACAAACTACTTACAAGACATCATATGGATCAAGATCAAAGATGATATGGTGATGAATAACAATCTGAACATAAACAATAATCCAATGGTTCCGCTCACAAGCATCAACTACAATAGTAATTAACACCGAGAAAGTTTCCCCTATGAACTAAGCAAGTATCCAACACGATTGTTACAGCGGGATGGAGTGGTGATGATGGTGCTGGTGGAGATTATGGTGTGGATGATGATGATGATGATCCCGATGAATCCTAGCTTGATGACGGTGTTGATGGCGACGATCTCCCCTCTTCGGGAAGGAGTTTCCCTGGCAGAAATATGTCTGCCAGAGAGATCTTTCTCTCTCAGTGTTTTCTGCCCCGCAGAGGCGGCGGAAATCTATCTGTGGTTGCTCCCCTGGTATTAGGGTTCCGTGAGGAAGATATAGGCGAGAGGGCGTGGTGCTTGACGGGGAGGAAGAGGTTGAAGTTGTCCTGTAGTTCCCCGGCAACGGCGCCGGAAAGACTTGACGGTGCTCGACATGGCACTTCGTTGGTAACCCCAAGCGCAGGGTGTGAAGAGCACAGCAACAAGTTTTCCCTCAGTTGAGACCGAGGTTATCGAACCAGAAGGAGGAAGGAAACTTCACACAGGTGTTGCAAACAACATGGAGACCTGCACAACACAAACTCAAGACTTTGTCCCAACGAATCAGTGGGGTTGTCAAGCTCACCGGTTTGCTGTAACAAAGGATTAAACATATGGTGTGGAAAGTAATGGTGGTTTGCAGCAAGTAAACAAGGAATAGTGGAAGATGTATCAATGGTAAAGATTGGACCGGGCTCCATAGTTCACTAGAGGTGCTCTCCTTAGATAAACAACATGGCATGAAGGATAAACAAATTACAGTAGGGCAATTGACAGGAACTAAGCAAGGCATAACAATGCAATTACTAGTCAGAAATATCCTATGAGATTCGATTGGGCAATACAACAAGATACATTGACCGCCATCCAACTGCATCGGTTATCATCCGAACCCCCTCCAGTATTAAGTTGCAAGCAACAGACAAATGCTTTAAACAAAGTGTGTAAGGTAAACATTCCACATGTTCCATGAACAAGAGACCATTGTTTTCTCCCTAGTAGCAACAGCACATCTACAACCAAAGAGATTTTTGTCACTTCCCTTGGAAACTAGAGGCATGAACCCACTATCGAGCATAAATACCCCCTCTTAGAGTCACTAGCAACTACTTGGCCAAGATAGCTACTAACAACGGAGAGCATGCAAGATCACAAACAACACATACATGATAGAATCATAAAGACAAAATCATTAATCAAACCAACATAATAATCTCAATATCCATAGGATCCCCGCAAACACAACATGCATGATTACAAATAGATTAGACCTTGATCATGAACGGAGCTCACAAGATCTATACATGAAAGCACAAGGAGGAGATACAACCATCTAGCTACTACATGGACCCATAGTCCAAGGTGGAACTACTCATGCATCATACCGGAGAGAAGGCCTCCGGGATGATCTCCCCTCCGGCAGGGTGTCGGGAAGAACTTTAGATCCCCCCGATCTAGGGACGACGGTGGCGGCGGCTACAGAAGGTTTCGTGGAATATTGATCGGGTACTTAGGGTTTCTGCATCGGAGGCTTCTTATAGGCGAAGGGGGAGGCCGAGGCGGTGGCCAGGGGCCCCACACCCTGCCTAGGCGTGGGGCAGGGCCCACCCGCGCCTAGGGGGGTGTGGCTGCCATGGCACGCCTCTCCGTCTCCCCTCTGGACTTCTTGTTCCCCATGGAAAGTTATTGACTTTGACGTTTGTCCCGTCCAATTCCGAGAATATTTCTTTACTAGCTTTTCTGGAACCAAAAACAGCAGAAAACAGGCAACTGACACTGTGGCAACTTTTTAATAGGTTAGTACCAGAAAACATGTAAAAAGCACCTCAAAGTGTAGACAAAGCAAAGCAAAGTAGATACTAAACAAGCATGGAGCATCAAAAATTATAGATACGTTTTCGACGTATCAGGGCAGAGTCGGGAGCCGAGCAGGTGGGCCACACCTTCCCTAGGCGCGGCCTAGGGGGAACCTGCACCTAGGGGGTATGGGCCCCTGTGGCCCTTCTACGCCTCCCCTTCTGGCTTCTTTTGTCTTCTGGAAAAATATAATTTTCCCATATTTTTCTGGTATATTTCTGATCTTCGCGAAATTGCATCAAAACACCTCTTTTTCCATAAGAATCCTAACTCCAGCAGTCCATCCTCCAAAAATCATCCAACATGCAAAAACAGTGGAAAAGACATAGTAATACCTCATAATAAGACATATATCAAGAATAGAGGCAAATTGTGATATAGAATGGTGATGCAAATTGGACGTATCAAGTCCCCCCAAGCTTAGACCTTCGCTTGTCCCCAAGCGAAAACTGAGCTCAGTAAACATGTCCACAGGTTTATGGAGTGAAGTGTCGATAAAAGAATACGGACAAGAAGCATCACACTTACCATTACACAACTCATAAAAGAAAGCAACTCACCATTATATAACTTATCTTGCAACAAGTACATGAGTTACAATAGAGATGCATAAAGATAAATCATAATTGGAATTGGCAAACTCTTGTTCTTGGTCAGAGAACAGCTTGCAAACAGTTTCACAAAAATCTTTTTGTAAAAGTTTTATAACATGAGCACTCTTTGCTCAAAAAGGTTTTTCAAAGAAGGCTTTCAAAGTAATACTCAATAGATAAGAGTTATGTGCACAAGGAAGATAAAGAACATGATTGAATAAATCACCATATGAATGCTTGCAAAACAACAACTCAAATGCTTGCTAGAGATAGAGAGGAAGTAGGTTCACTGACTCAACTTAGAAAATAGAAGAAAGGCCCCTTCATAGAGGGAAGCAGGGATTTCAAGTCATAAAGAGCTTCCAAAAGATTATGGTACTTACTAGCTTTGAGCCCTCATTGCCCCTATCATAGGCATCTTGAGATGATTAAGGTTAAAGTGAACAAAGATGGAGTATATGCTTGACGAAATATAAGTTGGCAATCTCATGTCCCTTGAATACGAGGGCCGCTCCTCATGCTACTCAACTATGGTTACCGGTAAGTTCTTGTCATTGTAAGTACATATGTATCATAAAGAACCGCAAACGGGGTACCCCTTGCACATGGTACAGGAACCATCCCATAACCAAAATGACAAGGCAAGCAGACAATGAGCATCTCAGCGATCTTTTTATTTAATATGTGCATAGCTTTTTATTGAGGATGCTTCACAGAATGCTCACTATGGTGATGCTGCAAGTTTCCACCATGATTACGCATGGCTTAGGCTAGCGGCCCAGGCGTTTCTCTAACACACATACATCACTCCATGTACTTACAAGTTCCCTCTTTATTTCACACCGTCGACATCGGCAAACAAAAGAGCATGATATCAACTGTGTACGATGTGCAGGTGCAATGTTGAAAGCGTTACCCATGACAGTACAGTTCTGCTAATTCCAACGTATAGATGCAAGCATATACAACTTCGATGACACAATGGTTCAAGTCTATTAGGGGCAAGGAAATAAGGTGTGCCTTTAAGTTCGTGAGAGCTTTACTAACTAGTTTTCACATAATAAAATACTTTTTAATTCGAAAGATAGATGAAGCTTGATAATTTCCTTGGAATAGAAAATGCTAGTAGGTAGATATAGTGGACACAAATGGCACAGGTTTTGGTTCAAAGGGGTTTGGAGAAATGAGAAGTATGCCTTCTCAAAATAGGGTTTTGGCTAGGAAGGCTGGGTAACAAGCAAAAGAGTTGAAAGAAACAAGAAAACCTACAAGTGATAAAGCCAAACATGCAACCTTCCTTGAAGACACAAAAGATCTTAAATAAAGAATACTAAGCTTATGAGCCAACAAGAAAGAAAATAAATGATACAAAATACCTGTAAGCTTTTCTCTTTTTCTTCCAAACCTCAAAAAGTAGTGCTACTGACCAGAACTCGGTTTGCCAAAACCAATTTATATCCACTTGATGATCCCAAAGTGATGCCAATACTGATCAACAAGATCCATCATATAATAGAGATTGCAAACTAAAATAAGAAGTGCAAAAAGTAAAAGATGAAACTTCTCATTAATATTCCATAAAGGCACTCACACTAAGCGATACATAGATAATCAACTAAAGGAGAGATACTTCCACATGCAAACCAAACTATAAGATAACTTCTCTACCAAAGATATGAATCCACTAAAAAGGTAAAAGGTAAAAGATAATGATGGTGATACCGCGGCACTCCCCCCAAGCTTGGAACAAGCCAAGGGGATGCCAAACCTGATGACGAATTACTCCTTCGGTGGTGGTGGTGTTCTTTTGTCATCATAAAACTTCCAAGGCAACGGTTCCCCATCCAAAAAGGACGTATTTTTCTCCGCAATCCTGAAACTAGCAGCAGAGCTTATGCGATTAAATCTAGCCTCATACTCACAGTTTTGATTTTGTATGTCGTAGAGCTGTGCTTGTAATTGGTTGGTGGTCTGATGGAGCGAGAAGACTTCTTCTTGGAGCTCAGCAACCTCCTCCTCGTGCTTGGCGATGAGTTCTGAACTTATCTTGTGAATAACATCCACTTCGCGTTCTACCATCTTCTTGTACCTGAAAACTTCCTGCTCCAATACTTCCATCCCGTCTTCCAGAATGCCTTCTCCTTTAGGGCCTTGAACTTCTTTCATCTGTACCTTCCCATCTATGAGAATCAACTCCTTGGGATGGATCCTCAACTCATACATGTACGGGTTGAGGACATCCGTAGAGAAATCCTCCATGGGTGATCCAGAGGAAGACATTGTAGCTCCAAAACTGAGAATTTGCCTGAAAGAAATAGATCGAAACAAAAACACGGAGAGAACTTGATACAAGAACCTCGGGGGATCCGGGGGGTTATATATTGCAAAGTTTCAAGACATTTTCATTAATAAATTCTTCCGGAGTCACCATTTGAATAACATCGACATCTTCATTATAAGAGTCTCCAGAAATATAATGTTTTAGTCTTTGATCATTCACCACCTGTGTTGTGTCATCCTTTAAGGAAGATCCCATTTTGAGAGTAGCTTCCCTGCAAAAAATCTAAGACGAGACCTATACAAAAGAACTTTCTCGCCAACATGGAACTCCCTTTTGAGAATTCTCCTATCATGCCATATTTTTACTTTTTCCTTAAAGAGTCTAGCATTTTCATAAGCTTCACTTCTCCACTCATCTAAGGTACTAATGCCGAGCAGTCTTTTCTCACCAGCAAGTTTAAAATCTCTATTCAACTCTTTCACTGCCCAATAAAATTTGTGTTCTAATTCTAAAGGCAAGTGACAAGCTTTCCCATAGACCATTTTGTAAGGAGACATCCCCATAGGATTTTTATAAGCATTTATATAATCCCATAAGCGTCATTCAACTTTTTAGCCCAATTTTTCCTAGATCTATTGCCAGTCTTCTGCAAGATAGATTTAATTTCCCTATTGGAGAGTTCTACCTGCCCACTGGTTTGGGGGTGGTAAGCTGAAGCAATTCTATGGTTTACATCATACTTAGCGAGAGTTTTTCTAAAACCCCCATGAATAAAATGAGAGCCTCCATCAGTCATGAGATATCTAGGCACACCAAACATAGGAAAAATAACATCCTTAAGCATTTTTAAAGAGGTCTTACCATCAACGCTGTTTGTAGGTATGGCTTCTACCCACTTTGTAACATAGTCAACAGCAACAAGAATATGATTATACCCTTTTGAAGGAGTAAAAGGACCCATAAAGTCAAATCCCAACAATCAAAAGGTTCAATAAAAAGAGAATAATTCATAGGCATTTCATTGCGTCTAGAAATGTTACCAACTCGTTGACATTCGTCACATGATAGGACAAACTTCCTTGCATCCTTGAAAAGGGTAGGCCAATAAAATCTAGATTGTAAAACCTTTTGTGTAGTCCTATCCCCAGCATGATATCCTCTATAAGAACTGCCGTGACATTTTCTCAATATCTCTTGTTGTTCAAATTCTGGAACACATCTTCGCATAATACCATCTACTCCTTTATATAAATGTGGGTCATCCCAAAAGTAATGCCTTAGATCATAAAAAAAATTCTTCTTTGCTGGGCTGTAAAAGTGAGAGGCAAATACTTGGAGACAATAAAGTTAGCATAATCAGCATACCAAGGACTTTTATGCGGACTTACCCTTATTGCAGCCAACTGCCCATTTGGAAAACTATCATTAACAGGCAAAGGGTCAAAAGAAATGTTTTCCAAACGAGATAAATTGTCATCAACGGGATTTTCAGCACCTTTACTGTCTACAATATGCAGATCAAACTCTTGTAAAAGTAACACCCATCTAATAAGTCTAGGTGTAGCGTCCTTCTTTGTCATAAGGTACTTAATAGCAGCATGATCAGTATGAATAGTGACCTTTTAATCAACAATGTAAGGTCTAAACTTGTCACAGGCAAAGATTAAAACTAAGAACTCTTTTTCAGTAGTAGCATAATTCTTTTGAACAGCATCTAGAGTCTTACTAGCATAATGAATAATGTTCAACTTCTTATCAACACGTTGCCCAAGGACAACACCAACAGCAAAATCACTAGCATCACACATAATTTCGAAAGGTAAACTCCAATCAGGTGGTTGAACAATAGGAGAAGTAGTCAAAGCTTTCTTCAAAGTTTCAAAAGCTTCCTTACAATCATCATAAAAAAAGTACATATTTTTGAAGAAGATTAGTAAGGGGCTTTGAAATTTTAGAGAAATCTTTAATAAACCTCCTATAGAAACCAGCATGACCAAGGATACTACAGATACCTTTTATGTATCTAGGGCAGGGCATCTTCTCAATTGCTTCAATTTTGGCTCTGTCAACTTCAATACCTCTTTCAGAAATTTTGTGTCCAAGAACAATCCCTTCATTAACCATGAAATGACATTTCTTCCAATTAAGAACAAGGTTGGTTTCTTCACATCTCTGCAAAACTTTATCAAGGTTGTGCAAGCAGTCATCAAAAGAAGTTCCATAGACGGAGAAATCGTCCATGAAAACCTCCACAATTTCTTCACAAAAACCATGAAAGATAGCAGACATGCATCTCTGAAAGGTAACAGGAGCATTACATAAACCAAAAGGCATATGCCTATAAGCATAAGTACCATAAGGACAAGTGAAAGTGGTTTTCTCTTGATCTTGTGCTTTCACAGCAATTTGAGAGAAACCAGAATAACCATCAAGAAAACAAAAGTGAGTCTTTTTGGACAACCTCTCAAGCATTTGATCAATAGAGGCCAGAGGATAATGATCTTTCTTAGTAACTTTATTAACCTTTATAAAATCAATGCACATCCTTTACCCAACCACTACTCTCTGGGGTATAAGCCCATTATTTTCATTAGGCACAACGGTAATTCCCCCTTTATTGGGAACACAATGAACAAGGCTAACCCATTGACTATCAGCAATAGGGTAAATAATACCAGCATTAAGGAGTTTTAATACCTCATTTCTTACCACATCCTTCATCTTAGGATTTAGACGGTGTTGGTGCTCAACAACTGGTTTTGCATCAGGTTCTATGTTAATAGCATGCTGACATATAGTAGGAGAAATCCCTTTTAGATCATCAAGAGTATATCCCATAGCTCCCCGGTGTTTCTTCAGTGTCTCCAATAACCTTTCTTCTTCCTTTCCTAAAAGTTTAGAACTAATAACAACATGATATATTTTCTTATCATCAATATAAGCATATTTAAGATCATCATGTAAAGGTTTTAATTCAAAAACAGGGTCCCCTTTAGGTGGTAGTGTGGTACCCAAATCTTCCACAGGTAGATTATGCTTAAGCTGCTCTGGCTGACAAAGGAAAACCTCATCAATCTCATTTATTTCCTTCATGAAGACATTGCTCTCATGATCTTCCATAAACTGCTGCAGGGCATTGTTAGGAGCAAGAGAAATCGCAGAAAGTTGTTCAACCCTCAAATCCCCATCACGCAGTTCATTTTCATAAGGAGTTTTAGCAATTTTGGAAAAATTAAACTCATAAGACTCTCCATCAAACTTAGTCAAAACTTTTTCCTTTCTACAATCTATGATAGCCCCACAAGTATTCAGGAAGGGTCTACCAAAGATAATAAGATAGGTTTTACTAGTTTTTTTTACCAAGTACTAGAAAATCAGCAGGATATTTACTCTTACCACAAAGGACCTCCACATCTCTTACAATGCCAATGGGGCAAACTTGCTCTCTATTAGCAAGGTGAATAACCACATCAATGTCCTCAAGCTCACAAGGACCAATTTCATGCATAATTTCCCTGTAAAGCTCATAAAGAATAGCACTAGAACTAGCACCAATATCACATAAACCATAATATCTATGATTACCAATTCTAACAGAAAGCATAGGACACTAGCTTTTCTAGCTTTTTAGGATGAGAAACAATATTAGTAGCGTCTTCACAGAAGACAATGTTCTCATCCTCTATATTTCTAGTGACAAGATCTTTCACAATAGCTACCACGGGCTCAATATTAATAAGCTCATCGGGCTCCACAGTTTTCTTTGCACTTTTGCTAACCACATTAGCTATAATGGAATGTTTTCTTACCTTAGCAGGAAAAGGGATTTTCTCAACATAAGGTTCAGGCAAAATAGGATCAACAGTACAAACATTTATGCTAGCAGGAACATGGGTAACAATGTCTTTATAAGGAGCATGGTACTTGTCCTACTCTTTCTTGGGAATTTCAATATAAGAGGCAAAGGCATTAAAACATTTTGCAAGAACTTGAGGATCAAGACCATACTCAGTACTAATATCATGGAAGTCATCAGTTCCCATAAAAGATTTAATGCATTCATAATCATAGTTTATACCTGACTTTCTTCCTTTGTTGTTCTCCCAAGCTTCAGTGTTTTCTTGAATACGGTCTAGTAGATCCCATTTAGCTTCTTCCTTCATACGTGTGAATGATCTAGCACAAGAAGCATCTAGTAAATCTTTATCATGAAGAGAAATCCTAGCATAAAAGTTATTGGTAATAATATTGTTAGGGAGTTCATGAATAGGACATTTAAGCATTAGTAACTTCAATCTCCCCCAAGCTTGAGCTGTACTCTCTCCATCACGAGGCCAAAAGTTATATATCAGATTTCTATCCTTATGAATATCACTGGGAGGGTAGAATTTGGAATAAAAGAGAGATGGCATTTCCTCCCATTCCATGGATTGTCCATTCTTAAGCAGCTTATACCATTCTTCAGCTCTCCCTTTCAAGGATATGGAGAGTAACTTCTTCTTCACCTGTTTAGGTGTGATACCTGCACACTTAAACAACCCGCATAATTCATGGATAAAAAGCAAGTGATCACCAGGATGAACAGTTCCATTCCCAAAATAATAATTATCCATAACACGATCAACAATACTTGTAGGTATCTTAAAAGGATCTATCTCAATAGGTGGTGGTTCATCTACTACCCTAGCAGTGGTAGTAGTTTTTCCAAACAAAAAACCAAGTGGGTTATCCATATTGGAAATAGAGTAACAAGCAGTAACAAAAATCAATACTCATAGTAGAAGTTTCATTTACCAGTTCCACTCTTCAATAGCGCTTCACTCCCCGGCAACGGCGCCAGAAAATAGTCTTGATGACCCACAAGTATAGGGGTGTATCACAGTACTTTCGATAAATAGGAGTGTTGATCCCAATGAGGAGCAGAAGGTGTTGACTAGTGGTATGGAGCAGGAAATCTCTGTAAATACTTAGCAAACGGATTTTTAGTGGTTTTCTGATAAAGCAGCAAAACAAAGTGCAAGTAATAAAGACAAAGAACAAACGCAGCAAGTGGCCCAATCCTTTCTTAGCAAAGGATAAGCCGGTGGAAATACTTATAAGGACCAAACGTTCTCGAGGACACATGGGAATTCTGTTAAGTGCTTTCGCTTTAAATAGCCGAGTACTCTTCTTTGGTGTTGTAAGTGTTGTGTGGGTGAACCTATGCTAATGTACCGACCTTACTTGGACTAATACATACTTGTGATTAAACCTCCTGCAAGCATCTGCAACTATAGAAAAGTAATTAAGATATAAACCTAACCACAGCCTTAAACTCTGAGATCCTACACTCCCTTGTGCAAAGGTGTTCTAATGGGGGTTCAGGTTTCTGTCACTCCGGCAACCCCACAATTAGTAGCCAAATACACAATGCATTCCCTAGGACCATAAATGGTGAAGTATCATGTAGTCGACGTTTACATGACACCACTAGAAGAATAGCACCACAACTTAAATACTAAACCATTGAATAATAACTCAACACAAATCCACTAATAACAACATGACTTCTCCCATGTCCTCAAGAACTATACGAACTACTCACAAGACATCATATGGATCAAGATCAAAGATGATATGGTGATGAATAACAATCTGAACATAAACAATAATCCAATGGTTCCACTCACAAGCATCAACTACAATAGTAATTAACACCGGGAAAGTTTCCCCTATGAACTAAGCAAGTATCCAACATGATTGTTACACTGGGAAAGTCTGTCGGAGGGATCTTTCTCTCTCGGTGTTTTTCGGCCCGCAAAGACGGCGAAAATCTATCTGTGGTCGCTCCCCTGGTATTAGGGTTCCGTGAGGAAGATATAGGCGAGAGGGCGGAGTCGGGAGCCGAGCAGGTGGGCCACACCTGCCCTAGGCGTGGCCCAGGGGGGACCCGCGCCTAGGGGGGTGTGGGCCCCCTATGGCCCTTCTACGCCTCCCCTTATGGCTTCCTTTGTCTTCTGGGAAAATATAATTTTCCCATAATTTTCTGGCATTTTTCTGATCTTCGCGAAATTGCATCAAAACACCTCTTTTTCCATCAGAATCCTGACTCCGGCAGTCCATCCTCCAAGAATCATCCAACATGCAAAAACAGTAGAAAAGACATAAATAATACCTCATAATAAGACATATATCAATGAATAGAGGCAAATTATGATATAGAATGGTGATGCAAATTGGACGTATCACTGATGGAGCTTCTTTCCCAATAAACTGGTCTGGCTCGACAAAATCGAACAGAGTCGAAGCCTCACAAAATGGTGGTGTGTGACCTGATAACGGTTAGAGTGTGTGAAACATCAGTTGCGAGAATTCCATGCTCCATACCGGCAAGCTCTCCACGAGCAAACCAGATTGGGTCAACAAACAAATCCGCAATAGCACTGCCAAATCAAAAAAAAAATCCTGAGTTTGTCCCGTCTAGAACAACACCCAACAGAAATATTTCAAATAATATTAGCAGTGTAGATGTGAGCTTACCTATGTCGCTCTCTTTGATTCGATCGAACCAAGTCTACTTTCAGAGCGACGTGGTGTCCCGAGTAGGCCTAGGTAGGTAATTAGTTGTCAAAACTATGATAAGATTTGTCTGGCTTCAATGATGGAGGACGAGAACAACGACACATCTTTGGCTCGTATTAGTGTATGTAGTCGTCGCTAGGTGGTCCAGTGATCTATTTGTATTTTTTATTACTTTTGAAACATTTTGTACTGTTGTTAATGATTATTAATAAATTGGTTGGACTTTGCAAAAAAACGAGTTCACAATAGTCTTTGTGTTTTCTACAAACAATTACCTTAAGTCGGTGTTTTGTGAAAAAAAATATTAGGATTATGGTTTTTGTGAAAAAATGTCCCAACAAGTGGTGTAAAATAAAAAAAAATCTCAACTTTTAGGCATCTGATTTCTTTTACAGCTATGTGAGTATCTAACGGTTTCAATATATATTTTACCTGTAGCATTTACTCCCTCCATCCTGATTTAAAGAGCACATGTAGCAAATCTATAGGCCCTAGACTTCCTCTGGTTAAGACTAGAGTAATTTGGCTCTCACTAATCTTGTGATTGGCACTTGGCTCTTCCTTTAAAATTAAATGCCTATGTACCTAGGAGATGGGGGTGTTCTAGAATTGCATGCCTTTTAAACATGGGATGAAGGAAGTACTACCTCCGTTTCAGTTTATAAGACAAATACGTACTTCGAGAAAATAGATTGACCATAAACTTGGTCAACAATATATGAATCATATCTCACAAAAATTATACCATTGGAAGCGTACTTTGAATATGAATCTAATAGTATAATTTTTGTTAAATATAGTTTATATTTTATTGACAAAATTTATGGTCAAACTTTTTTCTCGGAATTTTATGAACCGGAATGGAGGTAGTAGTACCTTTGATTATTTATTGCTGAAGTTATTGCCAGAGATACATTTGCCTTCAATTAGACAATTGATGTCTCCTTTCGGTTTCTTCCCCGACTCGTTCAGTTTTTCTCCAGGTTCAGTATGGTTATATGTTTATCAACAACATTATAGCTTACCTATTCCTTGTCACACAACACAAAATGACTAATAATACTGTAACCTTAAAAAAAGAATTTCCGTTGATCTTACAAACAAAAGTAGCTACGATCCACACTAGAGCACCAAGAGCTGATGTGCCTCAACAGTGCATTATTGATTGTACATTTACATGAATATATATGACCGACCAGTGTTCCAAGAAGCTAGCAGTTCACATGTATTCTCTTCTTTTATTGTCCACTCTTTACAAGAATAATGCACATGGCTATGACTGTCAGAGAAACTATATATACCTGATCGTATCAGAAAGGTACAACAACGTTTGCAAGCGATGGTTTCCAAGTAACTGCTGTTTCCACGAAAACAACACTGCTATTGCACCTAAAATTACACATGACATCTTGTATCTTCACCGCTGATAATCCTTTTATTGTTATTCTGTGAGGCCAG
The DNA here is from genome assembly GCA_916181665.1 of Avena sativa. Taxonomy (NCBI): domain Eukaryota; kingdom Viridiplantae; phylum Streptophyta; class Magnoliopsida; order Poales; family Poaceae; genus Avena; species Avena sativa. The sequence goes on along the minus strand of OV702284.1, from coordinate 248,186,197 downwards.
TAGAGTGGTCGATTCTTTACAACGGGACCATCTTGGGATACTCTTTTCCTCTTTGCTCCAGAACTTATTGACCAGCATCTTTAGGAAGGCCCTGAAGTCAACAACAAATGAAGTTACAATCTCCCTGCACAAGATTGCCATGGTTTATCAGAAATCATTCATTTGGCACACGGCACCATGATGTTACTACAACACTAAGATCATTTGACAACAGAAGACATCTATGAGCTAAATAAAAATAAATTCATCTGGGCCAGATATGACGTGATCTATGAGCTGTCTTGATTTGTTAGCCTCAATCATTCCCATAACTTATAAAGTCATTGACTACATACATATTACTAAGGCCATACATAACTTCAAAAAGTATTTTTGATAAACATTTAAGTTACACACTCTGATCCCAAATACAAGCGGTTCTTCTAGAATCTCAAACAGTTTTAGGTTTGACCGTCAACACAGATAGAATTACAAACATCAATAAGATCCAATTGACACTATCCATTCTGATATGTAATATCATACAAACTTAATTTTATTGAAGCAATGTATTTTAAAAAATAAATTCATGGTCAAAGTGTGAATTTATAGTGTGAATGACCAAAACTACATATATATGAGAGAGAGAGAGAGAGAGAGAGAGAGAGAGAGAGAAACCCTATTTAGCACCCAGGGTGCAGAATAGTTATTTTGCACCCAACATAACTTTATGTTGTCATATTTAGAAATTTATGTTTTGTATATAAATAATTATGTTCATATTCATCCACGACGCAAAAAAATTAACATAAAAAAATAGTTTATGAGCAATTATAGTGAAAAAACACTAAAATATGCATTTTACGTCGTATTTTTATACGGCATGTAAACACAAAAAATTATGACATGCTTATATTTTCTTACGTTCTTCTCAACTCTAGCGCTACCCTATATAGGATCAGGGGTAGAAACACACGAATAAGAACTTAGTCTAACAGGCCTCATATAGGCTCATATTTGACAAGGAAAGCAGGTAATGTATTGACCTTAGTTCTCTCAAGTACATGGTGCCACAATTCATTCTTAAGGAATATAAACATACCCAAAGATAGGATAACCAACAAGAGCAATAGGAATCGAAGTGAAGAGGAGCTTGGGCAAGGTTAGTTCGCTAAGTAAGGTCAGGAGTCATGTTTTAGCTTTCTAACGAGCTCATAAAAAGTTTTTAAAAAATCAAAGATCTGGACAGCGCAACACAAGGCCTTGTGAAAGTTGAGCGGTCATGTATATGGAGTAGTGTGGACCTCAGGAATCATGATTGCAAGATTGGGGAAGATTCTACACTGTGTAGGAAAATCCCTATAGTTATAGCTCTAATGTTTCTTTGACTAGAGGAGGCAAGAAAGGACAGATGTCACACTCACCTGACTGATCAGGGTTGAGATCACCTGTTAAGGTGTTGAAACAGGAAACACAATAGTTTAAAATTGACATATTATATGTACAATACCATCAACTCAACACTCTTGTTTCTATTTCAACTAATAAGTTCCAGTTGCGTACTGAGGTTTGAAGGACCTTATAAACAGGTACCAACTATTGTTGATCGGTCCATGCCACTCTCTAACGAAACTCTCAAACTATAGGACAAGTAAGTTCGCTGGGTGTTGGGAGGGAACTTAAAGATGCTAGACATTTATTTGAGTGTCATGATAATGTTTGACACAAACTTATATCATGTTCCATGCCACTCATTTGAAACGCCTAAAGACAATAACAGAAGGCTATAGAGAGTTCACGCCCTTCAAATAGCTCAGAAATTTAGGATGTACCTAATAATGCATTCACGAGATGCAACACCAAAGGTTCCATAAGGAGGCAAATGTCCACAATGCAAGTGTGAGCTGAAAAAAAATAAGGTTGTCCCCTCAGTTGATTGGTCAATGTATTGACACATTAGGATACAACCATACAAGGTTTATGTGTTGCTGTTTTAGTTTAGGTTCAACTTGATCTAGGTAAAGTGCATAAAGAATCTAAGTCGTATGCAGGTGCAAGATTCCATGTGGACAGGTTTAAGTCCGTACACATGTATGGACGGGATCAGGTCATTCATCAACAGTTTTAAACCATCAACAAACCATCACTGTACAAAGTTCACATAATTGGTTGCAACAAGCAAGAAAGACTTCATGGGGCAGTCAAGTTTGCATATTGGCCTAACAAGAAACTAGAAGTTGCAGATAGAAAATCATATAACAACAAAACCTTGGGTAACACTGAAATACTACTAAATACGGGACAAACTAGCTTCACCAGAACAAGCAAACATGGATACTTACAGTGGAGAGCAAGGTGTACGACCTCCATTGACATAATACACAAATAAGTATGAGTCATAATGCTGTCCTCTTATGTAGTAGAACATTGGAAGTCTTCTGGCTAGCTTAAATAGCATCTTCTTGTAAAAGTTAATTGCAGGCTGGTTATATGAAATGACATGTAAGTAAACACCCCTGCAATTTGATACACTCGCAGCATGTTTAATCACCTCTCGAACCAGTGAAGATGCTGCAAGTGTGAATTCATGTGAGCATCAACTGAAAGACCTGTTACAAACTGTGAAGGTAAGGTAAGAAGACAAGGAAACAACCTATGCCGAGGTTTCTGTAGCTATCCACTACACCAAGCGTCAGGATATAAAGAAGTGTTAGATCTTTGTGCGAGTAGTTGTACCTAAATAAATCCTCAATCTGCAAATTGAAATGATTAGCTAGCTCCACTGAGCCCACTAGTTAGATTTTCAGGAGCTGATTTATATTGTACCTCGCTATCTTTTGCTGCAATCATCCTCGTGGTTACAAAGCCTATCAGTTCATCCCTGCCTTCATCCGATCTACTGGTGTCCACAGCACCCCAGGAAATGATACCATGGCCATTGACAACATTCAAGAAGAACTCTCTCTCGTACCTAGACATAAGAAAAAGGAACGGGGATGATTGAATGGACCAATGATGAGAAAACGTCAGTCGGCTGCAACTTGCAAGTGATGTAATAACACTGTAAGCAATATCAGCCTAAAAGCATTCACTTGCCGCAGTTACCTTATGGGAAACAGGGACAGATGAATCTTCTCAAGAACTTCCAGGTCCGAGGGCTGGATAGGGCGATACTCTATGGAGGGGTAAATTTCGGATCTCGGATCCAACATGAGAAGCTCCGGTGACGACGGGACACCAGGTTATTCGCCAGGAGGCCAAGGGCGTAGGGAGGGGGGACCCCGCGTCGAGGCGTGGCAACGCGTTGGCGCGCTTGTACGCGCTACGGCGAATCGCAGCGGCTTTGATGATAGCGGCGCGAGGAAAAGAGGGGAGGAGGCGGCGCGGCGTTAAAGGCCGATCGCGATGAAATAGCGGAACCTTGAGGAAGAATAGAGAAGACGAGCAGACCGGATAGAGCGCGCCGCTGGCCGGCGGAAGGGGGCAACCGTGGTTGGGGGAGACGGTATCCGAGCGACCGTGACCGTGGTGAGGAAAGGAAGAAGGAAAGAGAGGGGAGGCTAATCGGCTAGTTTAGGCGAAGCTAACAATGGTTTAATGTTTGGGATTATTTTTTTTTTTGCCCTGCTTACAGTTTGCCCTCTTTTACTTTGACTTCATTCACTTATTTTTTCCCCTCTTTACTTTGCCAATTGATAATTTGCCCTTTGAGATATTTTCTCCCTTCGTTTTTTAGATGGAATCTAGCAATGGTTGGGTAGGACTATCTATCTACATGTTTTCAATATGCTTTGGTCTCTTTCGCAGTCCGACTCATGTTGTCATGGGTGAAAAACAAGGGCAAAGCATCATTATGGATGAGAGTGTCCTTCGATTCTTTGTTGGATAGGGAAGTAAAACGTTGTTGGGCGATGAAGATTGCTTCAAGGGACTTGGCCACAACATATTTCTCATCCACGCTTGTTATTCCAAACCTCCTCGTCTTAGCAACAATCGTGTTGAGTCTTGAATACAACTAATGGGATGTATCATCATATTCACTAGTAGACATGTTCATTTGGCTTATCGACATAGCAAACTAGCAATATCTGACCTCTTATGCATGAGTTTCCTCCATGGTTGATCTCAAGCTCATTATAACAAGCAAAGCCTTAAGAAAATGAACAAGTTAATGACACAAAGTCAAAAGAAGTCAGGATAGGCGATTCTCACCAATGTTTTCGTTACTCAAGCCAACATTCTCGTTTCTGCTTCGTCGACCCCCACTTTCGTGGTTGCTTCCCTCGAAGGCGGAACACTCTCCTACCGATGCATTTTGACATCCCATAGGTTTGGCAGATCGCTTAGCCCCGTCCATCTTCAGTGCAAGAGTACTCGATCAGTGAGCTATTACGCACTCTTTGAAGGGTGGCTGCTTCTAGGCAAACCTCCTGGCTGTCTTTGTCACTTTCCTATTTCTCAACAATAACTTCTCTCATCAGCTATTTCGTGTTTTCAAAGTCATTAATTGTCTCATTCCATATTTTGGATTTCGATAGTATGGTGTAGTGTACCTTATGCAAACGAAATTCTAAGGTTTCTTTTTATTATGCAATAAGAAGAAAATAAGAATTCTTCCGTTCTCTTTTTCTTTGGTTTCTTTGGTGAAAATCCATAGGCAATGGGTACCTTAGCTCCCAGTAAGCATGCAACTTGTATAGCCACTAAGCAAAGTGGAAAGCACATGGAGAGTTAAATCCCGCATGTTTCAGGACGGGGATTTTTTTGCTCCCGATTGTATATGCACCCTTTATTTGAATTTGATTTTTGTCAAAAATTGAAATGCCAAAAGAATTCAAAAAAATGTGCATATAGAACTTCAAGTTTTAGTTGCGCGCAAAGTCGTTTCGTGAAAAATGAACATTTTAGGCGATTTGTGCAAAAAAGACAAAATTTGGTGCTAAAGTAACGTGCTCCACGACGTAAAAATTTGTTTTTTACACGACACACAAAACATATCGGTTTTCGGTGGAATGACTGTGTGCACCTAAAACATGAAGCTACACATGATCATATTTTTTTTCAAAATTTCTAACTTTACCCCGGTGTAGAATGGGATTTCCCCATGTTTCAAGAGTTATTATGTATTTATTCTCTATTTATAATTAACTTACATGATAAGATTTCAGAAGACTACCCAAATATCTGAGGTTTTAATGGAGGTTATCCCTAGTGTCTGTTTGAGGGCCGGCGTGTTAGCATAGGATAATCGCTGAGTCGGGGAGAGAGAAGTGAAACAAGGGGTTATCTTGTTTTAGCAAAAAGATGATCTCTTAGTAAGAAAGATAGGACGTTTTTCTCCATTGTCGAGATGTCTTATCTTAGTTTCATGATTTCTAGTATATTTGTAGTCATGCCATAATTTTAGAAGCATGCAAATTACGGTTAGAGATGACATTAAGAAATAATACATTGTATAACATATTTGTCTTGTCTTCTCTAAACGACATGTAAATATCTAAGATAAAATTGTCTTATCATACCCTTGCCTTGCTGCTGGGGTTTGGTTCTTTACTGAAGTTTCGTGTGAGCTAAGCAAACAACAGGGGCGAAGTGTAGACCCCGTCAGAGAGGAAGCCAGCTCACGGAGCACTCCATTTTCTTGCCCATTAATAGGTTGCAGGGATGACATAGGACTGATCGTTAAACAATAAAACCATGTACGGCTTGTTAAAGGAAAATTCAGACCTAAATCTGCAAAACTCAACGCACTGCCCACAATAGGTAGGACAGGGCAGCATGTTCCACGGATACTTTTTGAGCAAGTGTAGTCTCTAAAATACCTCAGAGATCCAGAAATCATTCGAAGTCTGTCAGAACTCAGAAACATGTGTAGCCGAATTCGCAAGACAGATCTTCGTACATATATACAACATTACTCTGGCTTAGGCGACACGAACAGAATATGGTTTACCCTCTATGTTCAAGCGAAATCCAGGTGATGATTACTTCTATAATACGGCCCCAGTAATAAACCTATGGTTCAGTACAGCCTCAGCAGTTGGTCGTTTACGGTAATCCGGATTAAGCATTGCCTACAGACAAGAAATCAGAGTCAGTATCATTGCTGAACATGTAGGGAACCTAGAGTAAATTTAAGAAATCCACATTTAATATAGTAAGCACACATGATGTGATCTGGTAACATGCATCGTCTGCAGCAGCAGAAGGTTAGTGAACAGATAAATTTTAACTACTCATAATAGAGGCAAACCTGAAGCAGTTCCCAGCCGGCACCATCACCTAAATCTAGAAATTTTACAGCTTCCGACAATTGATCATCTTCCAGGCAATACCTATGTGGATTCATAAAAATGGATAAGCAAACCTAGTGATTCTGAGTATAGAAAATCACAAATAACAATTAGGCAAAAAATAAGCAAAAATGGATTTTATCAACTGAATATGGAGCCCAGAATTTTCAAATATTGAATGTTTAAACCATTTTCATATGTTTTTTTTATAGTAATTCATACTCTCTTGCAGCATAAATGTCGAGACGGAAGGTGTTCTCCAAAAGTCTCTGCAAAATAGATCAGTACTTTGTTGGATATCACGGGGCAAAACGAAAATAACATTTCTCTTATGAACTTAAAGCTAAACTATAATCAGCAACCTGCAAGGAAATGCCATCCATGATGCCTGCTTTACAGAACGGAATAAATGACATGTATGCAAGAAGCAACCCAGCTCCATATCTGTTTTTCCAATCACAAGTATATGTGAGAGACTAGAATTTTGTATCCCAAAAAGAAGAAAAAAATGCTTACATGTCATCAGCTACTCCAAAAGCTCGCTTCTCCAATGGTGTTGATGCTCCAGCAGCAGATGCTCGACGCCACAGACCTTCCGATAATGCTCCGACCCCAAGAGACGAATACCTGCCATTGTAAAGTATATCTTTTCTCTAAAATGTTTTCTCATTTGTAGAAGAAAAGGTAGCAAGAACTGAGCATGTACCCAATATCTACAGAAAATGCCAAATCACGGAGCTGTGGAAGTAAATAATATCCATTTTTCTCTGCAACAGTGCTAAATAACAGAAAGTTACAGCAAGTAAAATTCGAATTGAGAAACTGTAGAATGGGCAGTAAAGAAGGAAGATGCAGAATACTTGAGAACAACGGAAGAAGGACCAAGGCTTTGGTGCAGTCTATCATGATTGTGCATGTGAACAAGGCCACACATAGCTCCATTAAGCAGCTTAAGGACAAAATATCTCCTTAGTTCCAATTTGTATGCACGATCATAGGGATTCCAGTAATTAGGTCGCTCCTTCAACTGCATTTCACTGGTTATTTTTGCATAGTCTGCTGCACTATATCTCCCATCATCGCGGAAGGCAAGCCACTATAGAAAAATTATATCAGTCTGAGAGCATTATGTGGATTGTCTATCAGCTGATAAAGTTATGCAGTAAACCTGCTCTCCAGTAGCAGTCTCAAAGGCTCCTAACAGAAATTGAATGTTCTCACTGATATACTTTGCATCTGTCTGTAAGTAACAGACAAGGAAAACGATTTTTTAATTGTCATGTCTGACATACCCATTAAGATCTGCAAGTTCAATCTCTGTTGACATTACACAATTCCTAACCTGGAGAAAAGCATGAGTCCTCAGCTCATTCAATGCCATCAAATTAGCTTCAGAAGCACCAGCAATTGCTCCAGGGTATACCTTGTTTCAGAAGCCATGTTTTAGCGCATATAAGATCATAAAGGGATTCATATATCTGGCAAGGGTAGCAACTAGCACTATCAGATAAACCAACAAATCGAAAGGCTCTAATTTGGAAGTATCAGGCCAACCACAAATCATTGTCTCAAGCTGAATCAAAGGGTGCTATCAGCCTATCATAACACAAGACTAGCCTTATTATGGCTATGTGTCATGTCATACAGTTGAAATATTATGAATATGTACAATTTATCAATGCATGGAAGACGCTTATCCAATCGACCTATAGGTGTTACAGAGCTGCGTGTCATATACTTTGTAGATTGAATTTTTAAAAATATGGGCTATACCTTAAATACAGTTTGCGTTCCCTTCAGTGGACCTTGAACCACTCTTCCCTCGTAGAGTCTGCAATAGACTATGATACATGAATAGTATCAGCAAACTTTTTCTAAATGTGAAATATAGAAACAAAATTCTGAGATAGAAGGAAATAACCTAATCTTCACTTCTCCTTCTCCAACATCTTGGACTCTTAATCGCTCAATCTCTTCTGGTGAATATCCAAGACTAAGGTCTTGAATACCAGCAATATTTGGAAGTCCTCCAGATTGAGAAGATGAATAACTGTTTCACATGACAGAGTATTGGAAATGGCGACGAATACACAAAAGTCATGGTTTATGTTCTGCAAGGCTATGGATGTGGGTTGTAAAACTTAAGCTGCTATCCCCAACAAACCTGTTACCTTTTGCGGCCTTGTGGGCTTTATTAATTCAAAGCCGGCACCTGGTGCATTTTATCTAGAAAAATGTTCTGTAAGGCTAGAAAATATCTGATGATCCTTTTAGTAACATAATCTTAGATGCAGCGTCCATGGTCTTATGATGGTGCAAAATTTTCTGGTAACAGATCAGCAACCTCGACATATGAATAGAAACATTGAACCTCCCAGCTGTTATGTGATACCACCGGTCCTATCTACTCGAGTGTCACCACAAGATACTCCTACATGTTATATGAGACTACTGGTCATCTCAACTAAATCTGAAGTGTCCTAACCTAAGTAAATTGGTCCTTTCCGGTGATTTCTGCCGGAAGCAACTTAATTGACCTAAGAAACAGGCTAGAAAACAGTTCGAAAATTGGCCCTTTCCGCCGATTTCTGCTGGAAGCAACTTAATTGACCAAAGCAACATGCTGGAAAACAGTACGAATGCTCGAACCAAACCCACTGTTGCAACAGACCTACCATCCCAAGTTTTGAACTAATAAATCAGAATGTAAACGCATCCTTTCCTGGGCACGTCTCCTAAGTCTGAACGAAAACGGAAAGGGGCCGCGGACCCAGAAACGCTGACCTTGTGATATTCATGAAGCCGTAGCTACCCAGTAATCTCCCCACCTCGAAGGACGTGGGGTTGGTCATCAGCGCTGCCGAAACCGGCTGTAGAGATCGTTGGCGAGTGCGCTGGCGCCGGCGCCATCCGCCAGGCCCCGGTGAGGAGAGGAAGCGGGCGGGAAGAGCCGCCTTCAGCATCGTTAATGAGGAGTTCGTCGCCACTGTGCACAAGCCTGAAACTGACTGGTGTTTCTGGGGATAGACAGTTCCCAGGTTCCCAGCCGCAGAAACAACGGGCGAGCTATTGGGATGATGTGCCGGTGACAACGGGCCGCTAGACGCTTCTTGTCCTTGCTTCGCAGCGGTGCACGACTTCACGTGGGCAACGGGCCGTGCCCTATGCGGTGTGGGCTACGGATCAGTGCAGAGCCTGAAATCATGTTAGTTTTGGGAGGAAAAAAATCCTTCTGTCCTAAAATAGATGTCTTAGATTTGTTAAAATTTGAATGAATCTACATACTATTTAGTATGTAGATTCATTTAAATTTTAAAAAATCTAAGATATCTATTATAGGACGGAGGGAGTACAAATCACCCTTAATTCCACCTCATTGGACACATTTCACACTGAACTTTAAATTGGCAGTTGTTTCACCTCAAATCTACAAAACCGGGTTAGTAAACCCCGAGTGGTTTTCAGACATATTTGAGGCGGTTTTGTTAAGTAGACAGGGGCGCGGATCCAGGATTTGACCATAGGGATGGCCAAGATGTTAGTGGCAATAATATATATATATATATATATATATATATTAAATTGAATCTTAAATATATGTAACTTTGTTATCCGAGTGCATGTTTTGTAACTAAGAGTTTCATTTTATTTGCTATACAACTACAAACCCATCAAACAAGTCTATGATCTCATGAATGGTAAAAAAATTATAATTTTTTTTATAAATACGAATAACTATAAGGTTATGTACTATAAATATCAAACTATAACACAATAAAAAAGAAATTTACATTCTACTAGTTTGAGTGTAGGTCTGTGCTCAGACCTATCAAATAAATCAGCAACTCAATAATTAGTTAATCGCTAAATAATTTGTAAAAGATGCTAGTGTATATAATCAACAATTGATCTGACAAAACAATTTTTATTAGATGGATAATCAAACTAGCAATTCTAATAGTCAACATGCAATATATTTGGGATCATACCTAGGCATTGTCGTATTCGATAGTTCCTAGACATATGGTAGTTGTGTTTGTGCCTTCAATAATTGGTAATCACAGACATGATGACGCATGAATACAAAATCCCGATCCCGGTGACGACGCTCAACCAAAGACACCCCGACATTGGGTAGGCACCGCCACAGTGAAGACAGAGAAGGGAGAAATAAGCCGACTATATCGTCGGGAAATCGAGTAGAGCGGAAGATATGCCCCACGGAACAGTTGATCGATCTTTTGTCTTGCCTATGCTTCAATAGATATATATTATCTGTTAATGATAATTTTTTGGGCTTGTCCCATAAAACTTCAGCAATCAGCATATTGCATAGATTGGTCTAGGCTAGACAGAGTATTACGATTAGGAGTATAACATAAAAAAACTAGTGCTACCCCTCCCCCCCGCTACATATCCTTGAGGGGGGTCGAGCCATAGGGGAGTCCTGGACACCCCTCGCCTTTCCTGGATCCGCCTCTGCACGTAGGTGTTGATGACGAGGCGACTGATGTGGACCAATCATGTTCCAGAACCGTGTCCGAGCAGGTGAGCTAGGTGGGGCCAAAGATGAGTGAGAGATGCATCTATTATGTCCGTCCCGATCCTTTGGCCGTCTTGTCTTCCTGGAGGCCGGTCCTTGCCGCCACGGAGCAGAGAAGGATTCACCGTCGTCTCCACCAGGCGGCTCGTCACTGTAACATCCCAAAAATATCAAACTTAGATCATCAAAACACTAATCATCAAGATTAGGGCTAACAAAAACTTTTCCAAATAACCCATGAATGCATGTATATGTGTATGCATGGATTTTGAATTTCTTTAAAAACCACCTTGTTTGTGTGATCCATTGCTTGTAAAATGTTTCTTAGGTGAAATGAACATCATCTAAAATATTTCCCACACTTTTCCTAAAGAAAAGTAAATCAAAACAAATATATTAAGTGAATGGTCATTTTGACCAATTTAACTCCCATGCCTACTTTGGCTGTCTCAAACTTTCAGAACCTAACAGGAACTTTTCTGGATCTTTGCACCCCTTGAATATACTCATAACAAAGTATCAAGGCCCACTTTGTGATCATCCAGAAACTTTCAAATGCATAGTTTAAATGATAATTTAAAATTGAATCTTTATCATATGGGAAGATCCCACTTTTTCAAAAACCACTCAAAAAAGCTCAACTTTCAAAACCCAAGCATCTGCAGACTCACCAGCACCAATCTAGCAAACCCACCAAAAATCATTTCAAAATTCAAAACTTGATTTCATGCGGCCATTTCATCAAACAGGTTGCAGACACAAATCAAACAAAACATCAAACACTATAGTGTGCAGTGATTCTTGCCTAACTTGTTCCCTAGTTAGCTCACACACAACTCAGTAGATCATCTAGAAAGATTAGCCCAACACTAGCACCCCTGTGAGCTTGCCATTGCCATTAATGGTGAATAGCCGAGCACCTCAATGCCACCCCATAGTCGACAGCAGGCTAGAGGAAGAACTAGCTGTGCCAACCTTGTCTGGGAGGCAGCCCACCGTCCACCGCCACTACCTGTCCCAGCCGCGAGCGTTGCCAAGCCCTGGACCACGCGCACAAGCCGCGCCCAGACCATGCCGAGCGTGCGCCAGAGCGCCACCCGCGACCAGCGTCCACAGACCGCGCTCCGCCCTCACCGCGCGCACACACGATCACCACCGGCCCAGGAGACCGCCAGGCATCCCCGTTTGCCGCCCCGTGCCATACAGCCACCGCCCGCCGTCGAGGACGCCGCCTCTGCCGCGCAGAGCACCGGCCGTTCTAGACCAAACCACACCGCCCCATGCCTCGCGACCATGTCGTTGAGCATCGCCAGGAGACACAGCACCGTCCCCTACCCTTGCCCATGCCATTAGCGACCTGTAACGTCGCCCCCGACGAGCTCACCGTGCGCCCCGACGGTCCCCTCGCTCGACTATAAATAGAGGCCACCCCCGCACGAATTCTTCACACCATCTCACTCCCCTATCCTCACTGACCGTGCCACACCATCCTCAGAGCAAGGCGAGCACCACCTCGCCGGAATTTCACCGGAGCCCACCGCCTCTGGAGAAGAAAGGAGCCAGCGATTGGAGCCGCCCCAGGAGCTGCCGCGACCACCCCTGGGTTCGCCGTCGTCGACTTCGTCGTTCGCCCGCCTCGCCGACCCTCGCCCGTACCCCGGTGAGCCCCCAGCACCCCTCACTGTCCGCGCTAGGTTTCGTTCTCGCCGGAGTTGTCTCGCGTCGACGATGACCCCCAGCCGTTGGATTAGAACTAGATCGAACGATCCACGTTGCCCCATACCGCTTCGCCCAGCCTCGTGTCACTGACGAGTGGGGACACCCACTTAAGCAGCTCGCGGGAGCACTGCGCTTAGCAGGCCGGCCCAGTAACATTTCCCGCGCAGCCCAACAATTCAAATTAAACCTTTTCTTTTTAAATTCAAACACACTTTTGTACCCAACTTCAAAAATCAACCCAGATCGATTCAGTGCACCAATTTGAATGAAACCAATTTTGTTGGAAAGGTCTGTAAATGCTTAATCCAAGCCCGTTGGATTCAAGTCATTTGGATCTGTAGATCACCCATAGTAAAAATAACAAGGCAGAAGCTTTTCTGCATTCAAACATTTTTCAAATTTAAACCGTAAAAGCTTTTGAGTTGATTCCAACTCTCAAAAATCACATTTCACCATACCTTTCAGAATATATAAAAATATATAGGTTACTTGCAGAAATACTATTCAAGTAATAAAAGAATGCTTCATAAGCATTTCTAGCCACTTTAATTAATTAAAATAAAAGGGTAAAACCTTATTAAATTGTGACACCACTTTAAATCACATTCCCATGGACTACAATCTGTGGTGATGACATGTGTCAACATGATCCCATATTTGGTTTGGAGAATATTAAATCTTAAGTAGTTTTTCAATGAGTAGAATTACTTTTCTAAAAATAAAAAGATTTAAACCAAGCCTTAACCTTGTAATGTTAGAGATGATGCTAGATCATCTATAGGACCCTTGTGTGTGATGATTGCAAGTAGTTAAGTATTGTTTGGTGATTGTGTACCTCGTATTTATTCATAGACGCTAGTACCGACCAAGGATACGAGGAGGAAGGAGGATACTATGAAGAAGAAGCCGAGGAGAACTTCAACCACTGCTCTGCACAAGGCAAGCTTATATTGACACTGATGCAAGCCTAATACTACTAGTGAATGTGCAAGCTAACCCTTGCCAGATACCCTACTGATGCCACAAACCCATACTTGTGATATGACTACTATATGCCTTAAGCATATGTGATCATACCCACTTGATAAACCAAATCCTAGTTTTATGTGCAAGCTTCTTACTTTATTTCTTTATCAAAGCTTACTTAGAGTCTACCTAAGAGTTTGGTAGATACTAGACAGTTGTGCTGAAGGTTGCATAAAGAGCATAAAATTTGGCCTAAACTAGAAACCTTGATATCAGCCTAAGATATAAGGTTGGACTTAGTAAAACTCCACTAGTTACCACCTCTCATTAGTACTACCCCCACCTGTAGATGCTAGTGCTAAGCATAAAACTGGATCAACTTTAGATGGGAATACTTGGTGAAAAAATGGTTATGAAAACCTTGGAATGATGGATCATTCTATTGAAATGTTTTGGACATGTGTTTCCAAACACTTGATGATTCTGGTGATAAAAATGTTGAGGCATGAGCCTTAGCCCTTTATAAAACTGATGGTTGTCTGGATGCGATACCATTCCAATTTTAGCGTACAACCACAATACCCGAATATTGGGTAGGGCTTGACTAGAAACTTATATACCTTAGTATTAGTTCCCTCACGGCCAAGGTCTAAGCTGAGGCTACCTTGTGAAGATTGTCCACCTGTGCAGTACCCAAGATGACAGTGGTCATGGTTGGGAGGCCAAACTCACAGGAGAGGTGCTTATACTGTTCCCCCGTCAGACTTTTCAAAATGACTTGTGAAATGAATTGAGACCTAGACTTGACCACAACAGAGTTGTGACCTGAATTACAAGATCCCACTTAGGAGTTATAAAATTGTGACTAGCTTTGGAACTTAGTAGAGATAAACCTGGCTTTTTGCAAAACAACCCTAGAGCCTAGTGTCCTATTATCCAAAAACCCCTTACCTGTTAGTATTAGTCTGCGAGTACTTAAGGAGTACTCATGGCTTTGTCCCTGGCTATTCCCATGGCCAGACTATGAAGAGGAGTACCTCGAAGATGGACCCCAGGAAGGTTACGACAACTAGGATCATCTCCCATCGTCAGCATTGCTTGTGACCCCGTAGATGGAGCTTCGCCTACGCTACCGTTATGATTACGTATTCCGCTGCTTGATGTTGTATTAAGAACTGGATCATGAGATCCCTATTTGTGTAAGAACTTATGTATCGTTGTAATGGATGAAGTACTATGGTATCCAATTCTGTTATGTCTCGCAAAAATGGTAATCCTGGGATTGCGATGTATGGCATAACATGCATCTAGGATTGAAAAATCCGGGTGTTTACAAGTTGGTATCAGAGCCATCCTGACCATAGGAGACCCTAGTTAGATTGGACGTTGAACCAAAAACTTAGTTTCAAAACCAAAGAACAAAAAAAATATTTACAAAAACTTATTCTCATTCTTACCTCTTTAATTCTTTCATAAAACTTCATGTTCCTCAAAAACTCTTGCCAAATAGATAAAATTTTGACACACTTGATCACTCTGCTAATCTACTCATCCTCTATTTTTATAGATGGACGTGAAGTACAGCAAGTTTTACCAGCTTGGGAATGGAGGAGACCTTATCTTTGAGAGGGATCTGGATCAGCTTTTGGAACTTCTGGAGCGTCCACACCCCGAGTTCTTCGGAGCTCAGCTCAATGATCAAGGAGGAGAGGATCTGCAGTGGCTAATTGTTGCAAGTCTCCGAGGAAAGATTGAACCTCCCACTGCGGAGGGAATTCAGTTTACCTTGAGGGAAAACAACTGGCTCGATGGACTTGCCAGAGCAATGTAGGAAGCTCTTTCCCGTCTATATGGGCAGAGCATCAATCAGATCAAGGGTACTCGCTTTGAGTTTTGCCCAAGGCGTGATGCAAATGGACAACCACTGGAAGCCCCATACCACCCCGAGCTGAAGACTCAATTGGACCACCTTAGCTTCATGATGTATGATCGTCAGCAGGAATTGGACAACTGTCGTGACTATTGCAACCACAAGTCTGACATCATCAAGACGAAGGATCAGACCATCGCCATGCTAGCAAAGGATCGCAAGTCTCGTCGCCGTCAGCTCGACAAGAAGGAGCGCATTATTGCCCGTCTTCTCCATCGCATCTCATCTCTGGAAGAGACCATCCACGAGAGAGACATGCAGTTAGAGGAAAGGGAGAATGCCGGAGAGGATCTTCGTGGAGACCCTTACTCCTATCTCAGTGATGACAATGATTTTCTGGAGGATCAGGCCATGGACTTCTTCACCGATGAGGATGATTTCGCCTTCATCGATGATGCTAAAGATGATGAAGCCACAGACTCCGAGGAGTAGTAGCACTGAGCACTAGCATAGTGAGTAGTAGTCGGTCCCACTGTATCGTAGTTTCCAGAATGGTTCTTAAAACCATCTGTTTTTCCTTGTTGTGGTGTGTGTTGTACTGTGTGCTATGAATGAATGAAAAAGCAAGATGCTAGAAACATCTGAGTCAAACATATACAATTTTTCAAAAACCCAAAACCTTAGAAATTTCCCTCTTTTCTCATGATCTATATCAATCTTCAGATGCCACGTGGAGGAAGTGGTTCAGCCCCGGACCCGATGTTGCAGATCCTGCAAATGTTGAGTTTTGACCGCGAAGCTGAAAGAGCGGAACGTCAAGCCAACCTAGCCACTCTGCAACAGATAGCCCAACTAGCCCATAATAACCAAGGCCATGGAAATTAGGACAACCACGGATCTAAGCTCAAGAATTTCCAGAATACCAACCCACCCGTTTTCACCAAGTCAGAAGAACCCCTAGATGCCGATGATTGGCTGCAAACCATGGAAAACAACTTAGAAGTAGCAGGAGTCGAAGCCAACGAGAAAGTCCTATTCGCCACCCATTACCTAGCTGGAGATGCCAGGGTATGGTGGAACAGTGTTCGTGCAATGACCGGAGGCTAGATGATGACCTGGGAGGAATTCAAGGTCAAGTTTAGCAGAACCCATGTGCCTCCCGGTTTGATCAAGAGAATGAGAGACGAGTTCCAAAAATTGAAGCAAGGAAGGATGACTGTAGTGGAATACCGTGACAAATTTTTGTCATTAGCTAGGTATGCCCCGGACGAGATAGACTCCGAAGCCAAGAAGAAAGAAAGATTCCTGGATGGTCTGCATGACGAGATGCAGACAGTGTTAGTCAATATCCCCTTTATTGATATTGAAGCCCTTGTCGACTTTGCTATCCAGATGGAAGGAAAGATCAACCAGGCCAATGAGAACCGCAAGCGTCGCATGATGCATCAACCAGGAACCCATCAGACCCCAAAGTATCGCCCCAACCCATCTCCAGGATTTGCCCCAAGAACCAACAGACCCCCTATGACCCGTCCAACCTATCCCAACGTGGAAACCCTAGACCCGAAGGAAATCACAACAACCCCGACAACTCTAGCAATTTCACCCGTGCCCCACCCAAGTTCAACACCAACAATGCTACCGCCAACCCCAACACTGCCCCGAGGACTGGAAGCAATGCTGTGCCTGTCGCAGCCAAGGACAAGTCACAAGTGACCTGTTATGACTGTAGAAATAAAGGCCACTATTCCAATGAGTGCCCCAACAAGAAGAATGCTACAGCCCCCAATACCAATGTCCCAGCTCAGCAGCAGCGTCGTGTCCAGCCAGGAAGGAGATTTGCCCCAGGAAATTCACTCAACCGCAATGGCCGTCTTTTTCTCATGCATGCTGAAGAAGCTCAGGAAGCGCCAGACGTCGTGATGGGTATGTTTTCTGTTAATTCAGTACTTGCAAGAGTGTTGTTTGATTCTGGTGCATCGCATTCATTTGTCACCGAAGAATTTGCCTGCACTAGTAAAATTCAACCAACCAAATTGAAGCATGTGATGATTGTACAAATTCCCGGATCAACCACCAAGGCTAGGCAAATTTGCAAAGCCGTCCCTATCCGAATCCATGGCATATATTTATATGCAAATCTAATAGTACTCAGAACTAAAGGTTGGAAGTAGTACTAGGAATGGATTGGATGTCCAAACATAAAGGATTGATTGACTGTGCCAAGAAAGCCATCACCATGACAAGTACCACCGGGATATCAGTCGAGCATATATCTGAAACCTTACCTCGCCAATTCAAGTGTAACAAGAGTATAGCCCAACCTACCATTGACCAAGTTTGGATAGTCTGCGAATACCCCGATATATTTCCAGATGTTTTGCCCGGTATGCCCCCAGATCGGGATATCGAGTTTATCATCGAACTCATCCCCGGAACAGGACCCATAGCCCAGAGACCCTATAGTATGAACCCGTCAGAACTAGAAGAGCTGAAGAAGCAACTGGATTCCATGTTGGAAATCGGATTGATTCAACCAAGTGCGTCCCTATGGAGATCACCTGTCTTGTTTGTGGACAAGAAAGATGGAGGTAACCGTTTATGTACGGATTATCGGAAGTTGAATGATGTCACCATCAAGAACAAGTACCCCTTGCCTAAGATAGAAGATTTGTTTGATCAGTTGACCGGTGCCCAGGTGTTTTCTAAGATTGATCTTAGTACTGGCTATCATCAACTCAAAATTCGTGCAGAGGATATTCCAAAGACTGCCTTTACCACCAGATATGGATTGTACGAGTATACAGTCATGTCTTTTGGATTAACCAATGCCCCCGCTTATTTCATGAACCTCATGAATAAGATTTTTATGGACTTCCTGGATAAGTTTGTCGTTGTTTTCATCGATGACATTCTGATTTATTCCAAATCAGAAGAAGAACATGAGCTACACCTAAGGACCATTCTTGGAACCCTTAGAGAGCATCAATTGTATGCCAAGTTCAGCAAATGTGAATTCTGGTTACAGGAGGTAGGATTCCTCGGTCACATTGTATCAGCCGGAGGAATTGCCGTTGACCCTGCCAAAGTGAAAGATGTAGAAGATTGGCAAGCCCCAACCACTCAAACCCAAGTTCGTGCTTTTCTCGGATTGGCGGGATATTACCGCAAATTCGTAGAAGGATTCTCGAGTATCGCCCGACCCATGACCCAATTGCTAAAGAAGGACACGAAGTTTGAATGGACAGACAAGTGTGAAGCGAGTTTTCAAGAACTCAAGAGGAGATTGATCTCAACCCCAATCTTAATCATGCCGGATATCACGAAGCCCTTCGATGTGTATTGTGACGCATCCAAGATTGGTCTCGGATGTGCTAATGCAAGAAGGCAAAGTTATATCTTATCTATCGCGACAACTGAAGCAACATGAACAAAATTACCCAACCCACGACCTCAAACTCGCAGCCGTAGTTCTAGCCCTGAAGACATGGAGACATTACCTGATGGGAAACCATTGTGAGATTTACTCGGATCACAAGAGCCTAAAGTATATATTCACTCAGAAGGAGCTGAATATGAGACAGAGAAGATGGATTGAGCTAATCAAGGATTACGACCTGGATATTCACTATCACCCTGGTAAAGCCAATGTATTAGCCGATGCCCTTAGCAGATTGCCGTGCCGCTTGAACTCCATGATTTTAGAGGAGCAACCAAGTTTGCACAAAGAGATGGAAGATTTTCGAATAGAATTAGTAAGTGAAGGATTTTTGGCTAGCATAGAACTTCGGCCCACTTTGATCAGTCAGATTAAAGAGGCGCAGAAAGGAAATGCTAGTATCGACGGAATCAAGCGTCGTATCGGTACAGGCAAAGTACCCGGATTCACCGAGGACAAAGAAGGAGTTTTGTGGTACAAAGGACGCCTTTGTGTACCATCAGATTCTGAGTTGAAAGAAGTTATCTTGAAGGAGGCTCATGATACTCTTTATTCTATGCATCCCGGAGGAACTAAGATGTATCAAGATTTGAAAGAGCAATTTTGGTGGCATAAGATGAAGAGAGAAATCGGAAGCTATATCGCCAAGTGTGATATATGTCAGCGATTCAAGGCAGGACATCAAAGACCCGCTGGATTGTTGCAACCTTTGCAAATTCCGGAATGGAAATGGGATTCTGTAGGAATGGACTTTATCACTGGACTACCTACTTCTAGTAGAGGAAATGACTCTATTTGGGTCATAGTGGATAGATTGTCCAAAGTCGCCCATTTCTTGCCCGTCAAAACCACCTATCAGAGTTCGAAGCTAGCGGAGTTGTACATCGCTAGAATCGTTAGTTTGCATGGAGTCCCCAAGAACATAGTATCGGATCGAGGAACTCAGTTTACCTCGAGATTCTGGAAGAAAGTCCAAGAAGGTTTAGGAACCCGCCTAGATTTCAGTACCGCGTATCACCCTCAGACCGATGGACAAACGGAGCGAGTAAACCAAATACTCGAAGATATGCTTAGAGCCTGTGTGTTAGAATATGGATCCAAATGGGAAGACTGTCTGCCGTTTGCAGAATTTTCATACAACAACAGTTACCAAGCCAGTTTGCAAATGTCCCCATTTGAATTCATGTACGGAAGAAAGTGTCGCACCCCTTTGAACTGGTCGGAAGTAGGAGAGAGTCAGATTTTCGGACCCGACATCCTACGAGAAGCAGAAGAGAAGGTTCACAAGATTCGTGAGCACCTCAAGACAGCCCAATCCCGACAGAAGAGTTACGCCGACAAGAGACGTCGAGACCTCGCCTTCAACATCGGAGATTTTGTTTATCTGAAAGTGTCGCCATTGAAGGGAATGCAGCGTTTCCAACTCAAAGGAAAGTTAGCCCCCAGATATGTCGGACCTTTCAAAATTTTGAACCGTCGAGGAGAAGTATCGTATCAACTGGAGCTACTAGAAGAGATGTCAGCTGTGCACAATGTGTTCCATATCTCGTTACTTCGCAAGTGTCTCGAAGTCCCCGAGAAGACCGAAGTGTTCAAGAATATCGATCACCGGACCATAGAGATCAACGATGACCTAACCTATCCCGAAGTGCCCATCCGCATTTTGGAAGAAGCTTTTTGAACTACCCGAACCCGAAGCATCAAGTTTCTCAAGATTCAGTGGAGCAACCACACAGAAGAGGAAGCTACCTGGGAACGCGAAGATCACATCAGGACGGAGTTTCCCGATCTCTTCAAATCCTAGGTAATCTTTTCGTCCTTTTTCAAATCTCGGGACGAGATTTTGTTTAAGGGGGGAAGGTTTGTAACATCCCAAAAATATCAAACTTAGATCATCAAAACACTAATCATCAAGATTAGGTCTAACAAAAACTTTTCTAAGTAAACCCATGAATGCGTGTATATGTGTATGCATGGATTTTGAATTTCTTTAAAAACCACCTTGTTTGTGTGATCCATTGCTTGTAAAATGTTTCTTAGGTGAAATAAACATCATCTAAAATATTTCCCACACTTTTCCTAAAGAAAAGTAAATCAAAACAAATATATTAAGTGAATGGTCATTTTGACCAATTTAACTCCCATGCCTACTTTGGCTGTCTCAAACTTTCAGAACCTAACATGAACTTTTCTGGATCTTTGCACCCCTTGAATATACTCATAACAAAGTATCAAGGCCCACTTTGTGATCATCCAGAAACTTTCAAATGCATAGTTTAAATGACAATTCAAAATTGAATCTTTATCATATGGGAAGATCCCACTTTTTCAAAAACCACTCAAACAAGCTCAACTTTCAAAACCCAAGCATCTGCAGACTCACCAGCACCAATCTAGCAAACCCACCAAAAATCATTTCAAAATTCAAAACTTGATTTCATGCGGCCATTTCATCAAACAGGTTGCAGACACAAATCAAACAAAACATCAAACACTATAGTGTGCAGTGATTCTTGCCTAACTTGTTCCCTAGTTAGCTCACACACAACTCAGTAGATCATCTAGAAAGATTAGCCCAACACTAGCACCCCTGTGATCTTGCCATTGCCATTAATGGTGAACAACCGAGCACCTCAATGCCACCCCATAGTCGACAGCAGGCTAGAGGAAGAACTAGCCGTGCCAACCTTGTCTGGGAGGCAGCCCACCGTCCATCGCCACTACCTGTCCCAGCCGCAAGCGTTGCCAAGCCCTGGACCACGCGCACAAGCCACGCCCAGACCATGCCGAGCGTGCGCCAGAGCGCCACCCGCGA
The DNA here is from genome assembly GCA_916181665.1 of Avena sativa. Lineage (NCBI taxonomy): Eukaryota > Viridiplantae > Streptophyta > Magnoliopsida > Poales > Poaceae > Avena > Avena sativa. The sequence continues at coordinate 248,164,573 of OV702284.1, read as the reverse complement.
CCAGCGTCCACAGACCGCGCGCCTCCCTCACCGCGCGCACACACGATCACCACCGACCCAGGAGACCGCCAGACATCCCCGTTTGCCGCCCCGTGCCATACAGCCACCGCCCGCCGTCGAAGACGCCGCCTCTGCCGCGCAGAGCACCGGCCGTTCCAGACCAAACCACACCGCCCCATGCCTCGCGACCATGTCGTTGAGCATCGCCAGGAGACACAACACCGTCCCCTACCCTTTCCCATGCCATTAGCGGCCTGTAACGTCGCCCCCGACGAGCTCACCGTGCGCCCCGACGGTCCCCTCGCTCGACTATAAATAGAGGCCACCCCCGCACGAATTCTTCACACCATCTCACTCCCCTCTCCTCACTGACCGTGCCACACCATCCTCAGAGCAAGGCGAGCACCACCTCGCCGGAATTTCACCGGAGCCCGCCGCCTCTGGAGAAGAAAGGAGCCAGCGATCGGAGCTGCCCCAGGAGCTGCCGCGACCACCCCTGAGTTCGCCGTCGTCGACTTTGTCGTCCGCCCGCCTCGCCGACCCTCGCCCGTACCCCGGTGAGCCCCAGCACCCCTCACTGGTCGCGCTAGGTTTCGTTCTCGCCGGAGTTGTCTCGCGTCGATGATGACCCCCAGCCGTTGGATTAGAACTAGATCGAACGATCCACGTTGCCCCATACCGCTTCGCCCAGCCCCGTGTCACTGACGAGTGGGGACACCCACTTAAGCAGCCCGCGGGAGCACTGCGCTTAGCAGGCCGGCCCAGTAACATTTCCGCGCAGCCCAGCAATTCAAATTAAACCTTTTCTTTTTAAATTCAAACACACTTCTGTACCCAAATTCAAAAATCAACCCAGATCGATTCAGTGCACCAATTTGAATGAAACCAATTTTGTTGGAAAGGTCTGTAAATGCTTAATCCAAACCCGTTGGATTCAAGTCATTTGGATCTGTAGATCACCCATAGTAAAAATAACAAGGCAAAATCTTTTCTGCATTCAAACATTTTTCAAATTTAAACCATAAAAGATTTTGAGTTGATTCCAACTCTCAAAAATCACATTTCACCATACCTTTCAGAATATATAAAAATATATAGGTTACTTGCAGAAATACTATTCAAGTAATAAAAGAATGCTTCATAAGCATTTCTAGCCACTTTAATTAATTAAAATAAAAGGGTAAAACCTTATTAAATTGTGACACCACTTTAAATCACATTCCCATGGACTACAATCTGTGGTGATGACATGTGTCAACATGATCCCATATTTGGTTTGGAGAATATTAAATCTTAAGTAGTTTTTCAATGAGTAGAAATTACTTTTCTAAAAATAAAAAGATTTAAACCAAGCCTTAACCTTGTAATGTTAGAGATGATGCTAGATCATCTATAGGACCCTTGTGTGTGATGATTGCAAGTAGTTAAGTATTGTTTGGTGATTGTGTACCTCGTATTTATTCATAAACGCTAGTACCGACCAAGGATACGAGGAGGAAGGAGGATACTATGAAGAAGAAGCCGAGGAGAACTTCCACCACTGCTCTGCACAAGGCAAGCTTATATTGACACTGATGCAAGCCTAATACTACTAGTGAATGTGCAAGCTAACCCTTGCCAAATACCCTACTGATGCCACAAACCCATACTTGTGATATGACTACTATATGCCTTAAGCATATGTGATCATACCCACTTGATAAACCAAATCCTAGTTTTATGTGCAAGCTTCTTACTTTATTTCTTTATCAAAGCTTACTTAGAGTCTACCTAAGAGTTTGGTAGATACTAGACAGTTGTGCTGAAGGTTGCATAAAGAGCATAAAATTTGGCCTAAGCTAGAAACCTTGATATCAGCCTAAGATATAAGGTTGGACTTAGTAAAACTCCACTAGTTACCACCTCTCATTAGTACTACCCCCACCTGTAGATGCTAGTGCTAAGCATAAAACTGGATCAACTTTAGATGGGAATACTTGGTGAAAAAATGGTCATGAAAACCTTGGAATGATGGATCATTCTATTGAAATGTTTTGGACATGTGTTTCCAAACACTTGATGATTCTGGTGATAAAAATGTTGAGGCATGAGCCTTAGCCCTTTATAAAACTGATGGTTGTCTGGATGCGATACCATTCCAATTTTAGCGTACAACCACAATACCCGAATATTGGGTAGGGCTTGACTAGAAACTTATATACCTTAGTATTAGTTCCCTCACGGCCAAGGTCTGAGCTGAGGCTACCTTGTGAAGATTGTCCACCTGTGCAGTACCCAAGATGACAGTGGTCATGGTTGGGAGGCCAAACTCACAGGAGAGGTGCTTATACTAGGGAGTGTAAATGAAATGTTAGGATTGATTATCCGCATACTGAGTATGGTGAATTCAGGATTTGTTCCTGACGGATGTATCGAATGTTGTGGTGAAAGTGTACAATCTCTGCAGAGTGTCAAACTATTCGAATAGCCGCGTCCGCGGTTATGGACAGTTGGAGTGGCCATACTGTTCCCCCGTCAGACTTTTCAAAATGACTTGTGAAATGAATTGAGACCTAGACTTGACCACAACAGAGTTGTGACCTGAATTACAAGATCCCACTTAGGAGTTATAAAATTGTGACTAGCTTTGGAACTTAGTAGAGATAAACCTGGCTTTTTGCAAAACAACCCTAGAGCCTAGTGTCCTATTATCCAAAAACCCCTTACCTGTTAGTATTAGTTTGCGAGTACTTAAGGAGTACTCATGGCTTTGTCCCTGGCTATTCCCATGGCCAGACTATGAAGAGGAGTACCTCGAAGATGGACCCCAGGAAGGTTACGACAACTAGGATCATCTCCCATCGTCAGCATTGCCTGTGACCCCGTAGATGGAGCTTCGCCTACGCTACCGTTATGATTACGTATTCCGCTGCTTGATGTTGTATTAAGAACTGGATCATGAGATCCCTATTTGTGTAAGAACTTATGTATCGTTGTAATGGATGAAGTACTATGGTATCCAATTCTGTTATGTCTCGCAAAAATGGTAATCCTGGGATTGCGATGTATGGCATAACAAGCATCTAGGATTTAAAAATCCGAGTGTTTACAAGTTGGTATCAGAGCCATCCTGACCATAGGAGACCCTAGTTAGATTGGACGTTGAACCAAAAACTTAGTTTCAAAACCAAAGAACAAAAAAAATATTTACAAAAACTTATTCTCATTCTTACCTCTTTAATTCTTTCATAAAACTTCATGTTCCTCAAAAACTCTTGCCAAATAGATAAAATTTTGACACACTTGATCACTCTGCTAATCTACTCATCCTCTATTTTTATAGATGGACGTGAAGTACAGCAAGTTTTACCAGCTTGGGAATGGAGGAGACCTTATCTTTGAGAGGGATCTGGATCAGCTTTCGGAACTTCTGGAGCGTCCACACCCCGAGTTCTTCGGAGCTCAGCTCAATGATCAAGGAGGAGAGGATCTGAAGTGGCTAATTGTTGCAAGTCTCCGAGGAAAGATTGAACCTCCCACCGCGGAGGGAATTCAGTTTACCTTGAGGGAAAACAACTGGCTCGATGGACTTGCCAGAGCAATGCAGGAAGCTCTTTCCCGTCTGTGTGGGCAGAGCATCAATCAGATCAAGGGTACTCGCTTTGAGTTTTGCCCAAGGCGTGATGCAAATGGACAACCACTGGAAGCCCCATACCACCCCGAGCTGAAGACTCAATTGGACCACCTTAGCTTCATGATGTATGATCGTCAGCAGGAATGGGACAACTGCCGTGACTATTGCAACCACAAGTCTGCCATCATCAAGACGAAGGATCAGACCATCGCCATGCTAGCAAAGGATCGCAAGTCTCGTCGTCGTCAGCTCGACAAGAAGGAGCGCATTATTGCCCGTCTTCGCCATCGCATCTCATCTCTGGAAGAGACCATCCACGAGAGAGACATGCAGTTAGAGGAAAGGGAGAATGCCGGAGAGGATCTTCGTGGAGACCCTTACTCCTATCTCAGCGATGACGATGATTTTCTGGAGGATCAGGCCATGGACTTCTTCACCGATGAGGATGATTTCGCCTTCATCGATGATGCTGAAGATGAAGAAGCCACAGACTCCGAGGAGTAGTAGCACTGAGCACTAGCGTAGTGAGTAGTAGTCGGTCCCACTGTATTGTAGTTTCCAGAATGGTTCTTAAAACCATCTGTTTTTCCTTGTTGTGGTGTGTGTTGTACTGTGTGCTATGAATGAATGAAAAGGCAAGATGCTAGAAACATCTGAGTCAAACATATACAATTTTTCAAAAACCCAAAACCTTAGAAATTTCCCTCTTTTCTCATGATCTATATCAATCTTCAGATACCACGTGGAGGAAGTGGTTCAGCCCCGGACCCGATGTTGCAGATCCTGCAAATGTTGACTTCTGACCGCGAAGCTGAAAGAGCGGAACGTCAAGCCAACCTAGCCACTCTGCAATAGATAGCCCAACTAGCCCATAATAACCAAGGCCATGGAAATCAGGACAACCACGGATCTAAGCTCAAGAATTTCCAGAATACCAACCCACCCGTTTTCACCAAGTCAGAAGAACCCCTAGATGCCGATGATTGGCTGCAAACCATGGAAAACAACTTAGAAGTAGCAGGAGTCGAAGCCAACGAGAAAGTCCTGTTCGCCACCCATTACCTAGCTGGAGATGCCAGGGCATGGTGGAACAGTGTTCGTGCAATGACCGGAGGCCAGATGATGACCTGGGAGGAATTCAAGGTCAAGTTTAGCAGAACCCATGTGCCACCCGGTTTGATCAAGAGAATGAGAGACGAGTTTCGAGAATTGAAGCAAGGAAGGATGACTGTAGTGGAATACCGTGACAAATTTTTGTCATTATCTAGGTATGCCCCGGACGAGATAGACATCGAAGACAAGAAGAAAGAAAGATTCCTGAATGGTCTGCATGACGAGATGCAGACAGTGTTAGTCAATATCCCCTTTGTTGATATTGAAGCCCTTGTCGACTCTGCTATCTAGATCTGGCCCCGCCTCCCCGAGCGGGTGCCCCTACCATCAATCAGGCCCGCTTCGTGGGCCCCACACCCCGTGCTACGCACATCGTCATCAACAGATGAATCCTACGACAACAGATGCTGCAACTTCGATCTGTGCGACCCGCCGTCGGATGAAGGGACCTACGGTTTCGGATCCGAAAGTTGCGGCAGCAGCGGACCAATCTACGAGCGCTACCAATGCTCCGTAGTCATCCAGAGCGACGTGGATCACCAGACGCCCAACCCGCCGCCCAATCCGACACCTAACCCGCCAGATCGAAACAGCGGAAACAGAAGAAGCCAGTCCCCCCACCCGAAGGGGACAACAACGACCATGTCATCCGCCTTAGCAAAGAAGGATGGGACCAGGCACGCGCCACCGTGGCGGGCGACATAGTCCTGCCTGCAGACTCCTCACGGGATCTGTTGATGGCCTACCATCTGCTCCTGATCGAGGAGCACAAGAAGCAGGTCAAGATGCAGGAGGTGCTTGACAAACGCAAGCAAGCAGCCTCAGAGTCCAGCGCGCGACGAGCTGCGCTCTTCGCCATGGGCATCGGCTCCAACACGAATGGCAACCAAGGCAACAAACACCGCTCTTGGATGGAGAACATGGATCCTAAGGAGCGCCGTGAGGTGACCCGAACCCTCCACACATCCTTTATGGAGATGGACGCCGACGACAACGTCATCCCGAAAATGCCACAGGCTGCGATCATGGATGCCACCGCGTACCTAGCATCGCACCCTCCTCCGGAGGGGGACCCGAAAAGAGCCATGCACAAGTCCGCACTTACCGGACTCGGACTCGTCGGAGCCGCGCTCCACCAAGATGCTCCTACGGAGCCGAAGAAGAAAGCTCTGGTCAGGTTCGATCGCAGCCCCACCCCGTCATCTGAAGAAGAGGACCATGACCTTCCTCGAAGGAACAAGAGTTCACACCATCGCAACCGCGATTACGACGCCAGGGACGCGCTCACACAGCGCAAAATCGACAAAGCGCGAGCCAAGCGCGCATGCTCGTCTGAATCCGAGATGGACGAAGACGAAGGAGAACTCTGCGGAGCCTGATGCTTCAGCAGATCTGTTCGACGAACAAAGATGTCGTGAAATTTCAAGATTCCTTTGGATACTCCGAAGTTCGACGGCACACAAGACCCAAAGGCATGGCTCAGCGACCACCTGTCATCCGTCAAATTGCACGGCGGAAACAAGGAAACCGCCATGCAATGCCTTCAGCTGCAGTTGACAGGTGCAGCCCGGATCTGGCTCAACAACCTATCTTCAGGGTCCATCCGAAGCTGGGAGGAGCTAGCTTATAGCGTCATCCGAAACTTCAAAGGCACCAGTAAGAGGCCCGCCTCAATCGAGGAGTTGCGGGCCTGCACTCAACGAACGGGCGAATCCATTCGCTCGTACATACTATGCTGGTCCAACACCAAGAACTCCGCAGCGCACATCTCCGAAGAGAGGGCCATCGACGCCTTCAAGGACGACGTCAAGCGCCAAGACTTCAAGGAGGAGCTTGGGCGCGTCAAGCCCAAGACACTCGACCACCTCATGGACATCGCCAACAGGTGGGCTGACGGCGAAGATTCCGTCCACCGGGCGCACTCGGAGGAAGAGGACGACTACAGCCAACGACGAGAGTGCCGTAGCAAGACAAGATTGCGCGTCTATGATGATCGCGATGGACCCGACATGGTCGCGGCCGGCTACGCCGACCGCCGCAACGACGCCAACCGCAACAGCGGAGGATACCACGGAGGAAACTTCCGCGATGGAGGGCGCCCATCACAGTCGTGGCAGCGCCGCGATCGCGACAACGGACCCTCAGCATACGAAAAACTTTCGGGTCCATGCACCATCCACTTCTACATCGACAAGCAGGATGGCAAGAAAAAGGCAAGCCACATGCTCAAGGACTGCCGCGAGTTCCAGAAGCTCAGCGAAAGCATGGTTCAGATGAGGCAGGAAGCTCCACTTCCTGGATTCAGGAACGCACCCGCACCAGGTGAGATAGCGCATGGAGCTCCTCCATCGCCACCTGTAGGAGGCCCGAACCAACCAGTCTCACCAGCACAAAACAACGCTGGGAACGGGTATCCCCCGCCGAAAGGAGCATTGATGATCCAGAAGGGGTGCCCCACGAATAGGTGCAGAAGAAAATCACCCGTCAGATCAACCTGGCCGTGTCAACTCCACCCGCCATCCCTGAGTACCTCAGCGGATCGGAGTCCTGCATCATGTTCAGTCGTTCGGATCACCCTTGCCAGATCCCTCGCCCAGGTCATGCTGCCTTGGTGCTAGAGGCGCAGATCGGAGGTTTCGAGATGAGCAGTGTCTTCATGGACGGCGGCAGCGGCATCAACCTGATGTTCGCAAGTACTCTAGCAGCAATGCGGATCCCGCAGTGCAGCCTGGAACAGTCAGACACAACGTTCCACGGCATTGTCCCAGGAACGGGCATATTCCCCTTGGGCAAAATATGGCTCGACGTCATCTTCGGCAAGCCGGACAACTTCCGACTCGAACGGCTCGAATTCGAAGTGGTGGACTGGCCATCACAATACCACGCCATCCTCGGGCGTGTAGCATTCGCAAGGTTCTTGGCTGTCCCACATTACGCATACCTGCTACTCAAGATTCCAGGACCAAAGGGCGTCATCACAGTCCACGGGAGCTTCACCCGATCGGACCAATGCGACAGGGACTTCAACAGAATCTCCCAATCATTCGGCATGCAGGAGGAGCTCGTAAGGCTCCGCGAGGTGACGGACAATGGGGCACCCCCAGTCGCACGACAAAACGCACCTGACATGTCCTTCGACTCCACCGTCAACACAAAGAAGGTGCAGGTCCATCGAACGGATGCCTCCAAGACGGCGCTGATCGCCAACGACCTCAGCCCCGCATAGGAAAGCGCTCTCGTCGAATTCCTACGTGAGCGCTGGGAAATCTTCGCCTGGTGTCCTGCGGACATGACAGGAGTTCCCAGGGAATTCGCCGAGCACGCACTCAACATCTTTCCAGACACCAAGCCCGTCAAGCAGTCCATCCGGAGACTGTCCGAGCCACGGGATGAAGCCATCGGGATGAAAATAAACAGGCTACTTGCTGCAGACTTCGTCAAGGAGATCAAAGAAAGCGAGTGGCTCGCAAATACAGTGATGGTTCCCAAGAAGGACACGGATATCCTGTGGATGTGCGTGGACTTCACGTCGCTGAACAAGCACTGCCCAAAGGATCACTTCCCTCTTCCTCGGATCGACCAGATCATCGATTCGACTGCAGGATGCGAGAAACTCTCCTTCCTCGATGCCTACTCAGGCTACAACCAGATTCGACTCAAGGTCGAAGATCAAGAGAAAACGGCGTTTATCACACCGTTCGGAGTATTCTGCTACAACACAATGCCCTTCGGGCTAAAGAACGCAGGTGCCACGTACCAGCGATGCATATAGGCATGCCTGAAGGACCAGATCGGTCGCAACGTCCAAGTCTATGTCGACGACATAGTCATCAAAACCAGGGAAGCGAAAACGCTCATCGACGATCTCCGCGAGACGTTCGATAATCTCGACCGCTACAGGATCATGCTCAATCCCGAAAAGTGCGCCTTCGGCATCCCATCAGGACAGCTCCTTGGCTACTTCATCTCCCAGCGAGGGATCGAGGCGAACCCGAAGAAAATCCGGGCCATCATGGCGATGGAGAAGCCGAAGAATCTTAAAGGCGTCCAGCAGCTCGCAGGACGAATAGCGGCATTGAGCAGATTCATCAGCCGCATGGGCGAGAAGGCCCTGCCATTCTACCAGCTGCTACGCAAGGCAGATAAATTCGAGTGGACGCCCGAAGCCGATGACGCATTCGAAAGTCTCAAACGACTACTCTCCACCTCGCCCATTTTGGTCACGCCAAAGGAGCGCGAGCCTCTGCTGCTGTACATAGCAGCCACACACCAGGTGGTCAGCACCGTGCTAGTGGTTGAACGACCCGAAGAAGGCAAGACCCATGGGGTCCAACGCCCAATTTACTACCTCAGCGAGGTATTGACGCCAACAAAACAAAGGTACCCTCACTACCAAAAACTCGCCTACGGCGTGTTCATGACGGCTCGTCGGTTGAGCCATTACTTCCAGGAGCACCAGGTGATGGTCGTCAATGAGGCACCCCTATACAGCATCCTGAACAACCCAGAGGCCACAGGACGCGTAGCCTTGTGGGGCATCGAGCTATCACCCCTAGACATCGTCTACGAGAAGCGACTCGCAATCAAGTCTCAGGTCCTCCCGGACTTTCTTGTACACTGGATGGAGCTGCAGCTGCCAGACATTCCAGACATGTCGCAGTCATGGACGATGCACTTCGATGGCTCCAAGCATGAAGCTGGAGCAGGAGCCGGGGTCATACTGACCTTCCCGCAGGGCAACAAGATGAAGTACGTCCTTTGGATGAAATTCCGAGCTTCTAACAACGAGGCCGAATATGAAGCCCTCATTCACGGCATGAGGATGGCGAAGATCTACGGCGCAACGCGCCTGGTCATCTACGGTGACTCCAACCTCGTCGTCCAGCAGACGATGAACGAGTGCGACGCACACGCCGAAAACATGATCTCGTACCGCGCACTCTACAACGCACTCGAAGGAGAATTCGACGGCTGCGAGCTTTGGCACGTTGGAAGAGAAAGCAACGAGGAGGCCGACAGACTCGCCAACATCAGCTCCACCTGCGCAAAGGTACCACCGGGTGTGTTCCTCGAACAGATCTGCGTGCCATCTATCAAGCGGAAATTCCCCAAGGGATCACCCGAAGAAGCAGAACACTCGGGGGCTACGCTACCCGAAGGTCATGAAGGACCCGAGAAACCAGACACAGAGGTCGCCATGGTCAACCTGATGCAGGTCATGGCAGTCGAAGAAACCTGGACGCCGCCGTACCTCCAGTTCTTGATAGATGGAGAACTGCCTGACAGCCCGACGGATGCCCGACGCATATCTCGCCGGTCAAAAGCCTTCACCATCATCAATGGCGAGTTGTTTAAGCGAAACATCACGGGTGTACTACAAAGGTGCGTCACCATCAGTGACGGGAAAACCATCCTCCAAGACATCCACGAGGGCATCTGCGGCCATCACGCAGGCAGCCGCGCCCTTGTCGCCAAAGCTCTACGATCTGGATTCTACTGGCCAATGGCCATGAGCGACGCAAAGGACATCGTCCGAAGATGCAAGGGATGCCAAAGGTTCGCCGACAAACCACACGCACCCGGGTCAGAGCTCAGGCCCATACATATAGCCTGGCCCTTCGCTCAATGGGGCCTCGACATGATCAGAAAACTGCCAAGGTCCTCGAAAGGGGGGCACGTCTACCTCCTGGTCACAGTCGACAAATTCACCAAGTGGATCAAGGCCATGCCGGTCACTAACCAAAAAGGCAAGACTGCCGTCAAGTTCTTTGAATCCATTGTCTACAGGTTCAGCGTACCGCATAGCATCATCACCGACAATGGATCGAACTTCATCTCCAAAGAATTCCAAGACTTCTATGAAGGCCTTGGAATCAACATTACATATGCCTCGGTGGCACACCCGCAAACGAACGGACAGGTGGAAAAGGCCAACGGCCTAATCGGCGCTGGCATCAAGAAGCGCCTCATGAGCCCACTCGAGCGAAAAGCTGGAGCCTGGACGAAAGAGCTACCATCCATCCTATGGAGCTTGCGTACCACGCCAAACAGCTCCACAGGCTACACGCCATTCTTCATGGTGCACGAAGCCGAAGCCGTGCTACCAGCCGAAGTACGCCACCAGGCTCCCCGGGTCGTCGCTTACAGCGAAGCCGAATCCACGGCTGCACTCGAAGACACCGTCGACACACTCGACGAGGCATGAGACATAGCAGCAGCTCGATCAACGGTGTACCAGCAGAGTCTCCGCAATTACCACAGCCGACGGCTGCGCCCAAGGTCCTTCGTCGAAGGAGACCTCGTCTTGAGACTCAAGCAAGAGCGACCGAAGAAATTCGAGTCACCATGGGAAGGACCCTACGTCATCACCGAAGTCATCCCAGGTGGCGCCTATCGCCTCAAGCACGTGGAGTCTGGAGTCGCATACTCCAACTCATGGAACATCGCACACCTGCGATGATTCTATCCCTAGCTACCTACCCCTTTACTTTCAGTAAGGCTATTCAGCCAAGGCTACTCAGTCGAACAATGTACCTCCTCCATTACGATATAAATAAAGCTAAGTGTCTCACCCCAAGAATTTTGTTTTCCTATTCGCACTTTTACTTCATGCTACAAACGCACTCGGGGGATCCCCCACCTCACGATTTCGTCGATTGAGGATAACACGTGTACGCCTGAGTAGCTGACAACGTCAGGCTAACGAAAAGGACACGTATACGAACAAAGCACTACGTGCTAAACAACAACCAAACCTTTATAACAAAAGGCAAAACACGCCCAGTCAAATATATACCAATTTTACATTTATCTCTCTTACAGGCACTACCTATTCTGAAGAATAACCTAAGCACGCTGCTCAAATAGATATATGATCTCTTCGGCATACTGCCCTACAACCGCGTAATGCGGACGCATATCCCACGCACCACCATCTGGTCGAGGGGGTGGTCCAGCCGCTACAACGGACAGATCTACATCAGGGCGATGCAGCCTCACAAGAGATAATGCATCCTTCACTCCCGCGACGAGCTGATGCTGCACCAACTCCTTGACAGGATTCACGTTCCGAAACTTCGACAGAAGACCAGAAAGGGTCGTTGGTGCAGCATCCAACGGAAACATCACATGAAGAACCGACGCGAGCGATGTTTGCACCTGACGAAGCACCCGCGATACTTGGTGAACGCGATCCTGCACCGTGGCCAGAACCATGACACGATCACGATCCATCCAGAAGAACCCGCCGGCTTCCATGTCCTGTTGAGTCAAGCAATTGACCCGAACAGCAACGCTCCTTCTCCTCCCTTGGAGCAAGGTTCGCACCTGCGATACTTGCACAAAAGTAAGATGCAAGGTCGGCAGGCGCATCCGAAGAAATGAGCAACAACTCGAAAAACTTACACTGAAGCTGCTCGGACAATCGAATCAATTCCGCCATCAAGTACTCCTCTCTGGCAGCACCGCGATCCGCCTTGGACTTCCAAACGTCGGCATGGCCACGGATCCCAAGCAACTCTTTTTCGAGACTACGAACACGGTCTCGAAGAAAAGCAAGCTGCGATGAATCATCCAAGGATGGCCGCAGCCGCGCGGCAGGCGAGGTGTCAACGGGATCAGCACCCAAAGGACCCTAGAGCAGCAGAAAGGCAAAAGACATGAACACTCAGACGGAGAAGAACACAACTCAACAAATTCATTAAGTGCATAAAAAGCCACTACATGGCACAGGGATTTGTTCATCAACATAATTACAACAAAAGAGACTACAACTACCCTACAACTACAGCGCCTACGATACGGCACCCTGAGTAGCCTCGGAGCCGGATTGCCTCGCCTTGGCTTCCCCCTGTAGCCGTAGCGCGTACTCGGCCAGCAGATCAATCAGCTTTGGCCCATCTCGCTTACAGCGAGCAGAATAGTTAGCGAAGGCTACCTCGGATCCATCCGCAGTCGTCGACATCCGGGAAGTGATCTGGGGCAGGTCCAGCCCCGCTCCAGCCGCCAAAGCCATCGCCAGCCCGACGGATGCGCCGATGCCCTTCTGCTTGCGCTTGTACGCCGCAGGTGCTTCGGCTGACAATGCCTCCGCCAGAGCGTCAACATCATCAAGGTTCGCGCCCTTGGGGACAAGATCCTTGTAGAAGCGTCCAAGGACCCCCTTGGCCTTGGCGAGCGAGTTGACGACGGTGCTGCAGCGATCTTCGACCGCTGCAGTAGCATCATCCAGAGCACTCCCGTGCTCCAGAGCACCGCGGTCAAACTCGATGCCCGCGGCATCTGATACAATAAAGAGAAGAAATGAACGAAAGAACCGCAGAAGAAAGACAAGAAAACCAAAAAAGACGCAAGTGAAGATACTCACCCGAAACAGCTTTGGCAGCCGCCATGAGCTTGCCAGCCACCTCCCTTTCACGCGCAGTCGCAGCAGTGGCAAGCTGCTCCTCACGGTCCATGGCCTCCCGCTGCAGACGCTCCTTAGCCTCGGCCGTAGTGGCCAGCTCCAGCTCGAGGCGCTCCTTCGCACCAATGGCGACCACGGCCTTCTTCTCCGCTTGACCGAGGCTCTTTTTGAGAGCATCAATCTCACTAAGGGAGGTGTTGTGCTCCTCTGCATTCAAAAAATACAAGCGTCAGATAACAGGACACGAATACACGAACAAGCAAACATCGAGTACCTTGAAGCTGTTTGAGGCTGGCCTCCAGCAACAGGTGCTCCTGCACCAGTCGCTTGGCATCCTGCATAAAAGGCTGCAGGAAGATGACCTACTAGTCAGGAAAAGGACTCGGGGGCTATGTCCAACAGAAAAGAACAGAAGCAAAATACACACACGAAAACGCTCGGGGGCTCCCCCCGAGACTCGAAGGAAGAACAAAACAAGAAAAATCTTTTACAGATGCTCGGGGGCTCCCCCCGTGGCAGGAGATAGAACTACTTACATGATCCGATGGCGACGCCGAAGATCCGCTAGCAAAATTATGAGGCGCAACCACCTGAACCTCCTGCGGAGGAGGGTTCGGAGCAGCGCCCTCAGAGGCAGGCACCGTCTGAGGAGGAGGAGACGCGACTTTCGACTCCCCCATCATCTCCCGAGCACCATCGCTAGAGGATTCGTTGGAAGAGTGCCTGCACACGGACAAATTAGTACAAGTACAAAGTAAACAGTAAAGAAAACGCAGTGCAGAGGAAACTTAAGAGTCAAGCTCGCTCAGGTTGAAGACAGGAGGGGTCCTCCGGACCTTCTTCTCCTCTTTCTTCTCTTCCTTCTTTTCTTCCTTCTTCCGCTTCGCTGGCGGGTGCGGCGCTACAGCCCGCACGGGAAGGGCATGAATTGGAGAGGAAGAGCCTCCATGCCCACCACTGTGACGTTCAAGACACAGTGGGTTCCTAGGAGTCGTAGGAGTCGAAGCATCCGAAGACTTTTTGGAGCTCCGTGATCGTTTGCGAGTGTGGTCCTCGCTCGACTCGTTGGCCTCTTCAGCCGGAGACCGCGCCGATGGCAACTCGGACATGGAATCCACCACATCATTATCTAGAGCATCCGGATATACTTCGGGTAGTGGAGGCAACATACCCGGAACTTTGAAGCTCTGCACAAGAGAAGAACAATTTGTTAGCAAACAAACACAAATACAACGCAGTCGAAAAATAGCGCTACGCGCACGGATCTACACCTGTGGAACAGGAGGCGAAGAAGAAAACGGAGGAGTCAGTGACTTCCCCGGGATATCCTCTCCAGCCTTGAACTTCAGCAGCGAACGAAGGGCCCTATCGAGATCTCCCTGAGAGAATTTCTCAGCCGAAACCCTCGTCGGATCACGCCGGCCAGCATAAAGGAACATAGGGTGTGCCCTAGCCTGGAGTGGCTACACCCGACGCTCGAGAAAAGTGCGGATGATATCCACACCGTTCACTTCCTTCTCCGGAATCAACTGGAGATCCTCCACTCGATGATAGAGAGCCTCTATCTCCATCACCTCGCCATCCAAGATCTTGTTTTTCCAGGACCTTTTCGGCTCGATCTTTTGGGAGGGGTCGAAAGGAACAAGACCAAAATCCTGCCCAGGCACTATGGAGTCGCGGATATAAAACCATCGCCTCTGCTAGTACTGGACAGATTCGGACATGGAAAAAGAAAAGAAAAGCAGATTGGGCTTGAGGGATATGATGCAACCCCCAATGGGATAAACACCATCTGAACCGGATTGCCTCTTCACGGAATAGAGTTTCCGGAAGAGGCCAAAGTGCGGCTCAATACCGAGCCAGCACTCGCAGAAAGTGATAAAACAAGCAACGTGAAGAAGAGAATTGGGGGGAAGATGGTGCAATTGGACACCGTACAGAAAAAACAGTCCACGAAGGAAGTCGTGGACTCGGAAGGAAAATCCGCGAATGACAAAGGCAAGGAACATAACCCGATACCCAGCGCGGGGACGGGGGATTACCTCATTTCCTGGGAGTTTGACGGCCTCCCTATCCTGCGGGACCAGGCCCCGCTCGCGAAGCTTGCGGAGATCACTCTCCCGCGTCTCCGATCGCCGCCAGCCACCGTCGGTGACACGGGTAGCGGTGGCATTCTTCTTCCCTCCAGCAGCGCTGGTACCAACCGCAGATGAAGCCTTCTTCGACTTCCCCATCGCGGTACGGCGGCGCCGGCGACGAGAGCGCAGGATGGAAGATGGAAATGTGAAGGGATATTCCAGCGCGCAACAAGAACTCTCAGAGAACAAGGAAGCAGTGAAAACGAGAATAGATGCGGTGAAAACAAACTGAAGTTTTCCCCAATGATTATAAAGACAAAGACAATGCACGACAGCCGTCCATCGAGAAGACCTAACGCCAACGGCAGGATCTGGCCACACACGTGTCAGCATCGCAACGAACCGTCGCCAACACGCCGTCCACTACACGTGGAAATCGAGGCGACGCCGTAATTATCTCCACGCCGCGCGTGACCGGTCAATTCAAGGTCAGATAGTGGGACCCACGTTCGTCCAGTCAAGTCATCTCTGACGCAGCAGGCGCTTGAGGTCATCGATCGTCAGCACTGACGTCATCAAAAGCTACACTAGCACCAGCTACAATTTCTTCGGCTTCAAAGCTAAGAGTACTCACTCAAATCTACGATTCGACTAATTACTCGGGGGCTACTCCTATCAGAAGCGCTGGCCGCGCACCCGAAAGAGGAACCACATGTTTCAGCATCGAACTATTTCTTCGAGTCCTACATCGAGTCTACGACTCCACTACGGACTCGGGGGCTACTCCCATAGGGAGGATGGATTTAAGCATCCGAAATTTTTTGTGTCCCACGGACCTGATACTGAACAACGGCTGAATTAAAGTCTCCGCTCGAGTCCACGACTCGAGCAGACACTCGGGGGCTACTCCCATAGGGAGCGCTGGTCGCGCATCCTATGAATTCTTTGACTGCGATCCTTCGAATTAGTATGCAAAAAACTTTTTCGGCAACTCTGCCCTAATTGTCGCTAAGTGAGCAATGTCCTGCTTGGCCACCCGAAACACCTCCGCGGTGATAAACATTCGGATGCTGTGTCTGCGACACAAAGAGAAGACCTACAGATATCATCTGATGGCCTGACAACGCACACGACTGCGCTCTGCTAGTAAAAACCCGTGCCAGCAGGCGCGATGAAAAATCCTGACGGACGCGTTGGGTACATCAAATAAATTCACTGGAATTCCACTCCTGTAAGTCCTCCGTGGCCTGAGTCGAATTACGCCAGCATATGTTCTAGGTTCGAGTTGAGGGACTCGATCCTGAAGAAGATCGTGTTGTTTCATCCTAAGACAGTTAACTGACCCTGATCCGTCGGGTGAGTCAGGCACACGCATCAACAATCCCTACACATAAAACTATTGAAATACATAGTCGCACCCGAAGGATTGAAGAGTCCTCAGCCGAATCTACGATTCGACTGATCACTCGGGGGCTACTGACATGGTTATACCCCGCGGGTACATGATCTCAGCATACCTGGTCCAGCCCAAGGAAGGCCCACGACAAATATACGCCGGCCCATGAAGACTTTCGGGTGGCCAAGGCCCATGACGCCTTCGGATCCTTGGAGAGCAAGACTAGAGTAGATAGAAAATTCAAAGGGGTAAAACCCTAGAACCTGTAACCGACTAGGTCTATGCCCGGGACCTGCCTAAGTCTATATAAAGTCCAGGAGGGCACGACCTAGATATCTCTCTCATACTCTCGCATACACACCTCCACGCCAGATCGCATCTGCTCACCCTTGTAACCTTCGGTTCCGCCGTAATCAAGAGCAGACAAGCAGGAGTAGGGTTTTCCCTCCGGGGGCCTGAACCTGGGTAAACCTCGTGTCCCGTGTTGATTGTTTGCTAACCGTTCCGCGATCTCCAGCATCCCCATCTTCTCCAAAACCCAAGTCCATAACAATGGGCATTGACGAGATTAAACCTCGTCATTCGTCGTTGTCTCGCCATCGTCTCGTCTTCCTAGAGGCCGATCGCTGCCTCCGCGGAGAAGGGAAGGGTTCGCCATCGTCTCCGTAAGAAGGAGTGGGCTAGAGCGGAGCAGGGTGAGGATGAATCGACCTAGCTAGGGTTCCTACCGTCGGGTGGTTTTAGACAGAGGAATTGCGGATTTTAGATAGAGACAACAATGACATGTGGGTCCCACGTATTTTTCCTACTCAATATTAAGAAAAAAATGAATAACCTAGACCGCGCGTCAAAAAGTCGAAAACCTGTCTGAAAACTACTCAGGGAACCCGGTTTTGTGTATTTGAGGATGAAGAAAAATGCCAATTTAAAGTTTAAAGTGAAATGTTGCCAATGAGGTGGATTTGAGGGTGATTTGATATTGTTTTCTAGTTTTGGAAGTACTCCCTCCGACCATCTTATATTTCCAAACGGAGGGAGTATATCGCATACATAACTTAAAGTGTGACACATCGGAAATTCACTTTTGATCTGGATGCATACGTCGCTCTGCCAATAAAAAGACATATATTTAAGTGAGCTGTTTTACCCTGATTGGGACGGCACTTTGGGTGCCCGTTGGGTGTTGCTGGCTTTGATTTTTTTCTAATTGTTGATTAACCCATTTTATCAAGATCTATATCAACGAACGATTTTATTAAAAGCGACCTCTAGTTCAGATTTGAGCGTACATTACATTAAAAACATGATGTTATTTCCGATCTTCCCATCCTACACGCGATCAACTCAATCATCCCGATCTAATTTACTATATATTTTTTAAGGGTAAAATAAAGTTTTTAGAATTTTCAGTCAAACGATCAACCTCTGATTAGTCTAATTAACATGGGTTTACAGTACCGGTCCCACCTTTTTTTGCCGGCCCCATACTATTTGTACCGTCTAGTGCCCCCAGGTTTGTGCCATCATTTTTTCCACCGTCGATGGTTATTAAAAATGTCAATGACTCTAGAACTTGTATATTTAAGTAGCTAACATGTTTTGTAAAAATAATTTTGTGTGTGCATCTCAACATTCTACGTTCTCACTAAAGTTTTGTAAAAAAACGATTTTTTTCATAGGTCGTGTAAAAAGAAAAAAATGGTCTTTTTTTTGGAAATGGACAAAAATGGTCTTGTGGTAATACTTATTTTAACACCGAATTTTGTGTTTCTATGCGTGTCACACAAAGTTCATTTCTTTTCGTCAAACGACTTTGTGCCACCTACAATGTGGACATGTACGTTTGGGTATTTATTTTTGATTTTTTGATATATACACATGTTTATGAATATATTTCAAATAAAGTGAGCATATGCACCCAAGAGCCTGGACATCACGCATGTGTACATCTATATTTTTCGAGTACAAGCATAATAATTTTTGGAAATTCAGAAAAATGTTCGCTGAAACCTATCAACATGATATTTAGTTGTGGAGATCTCAATATGTGTAACGCAATTGTGAAAACAACTTGTAATTTGGATGAACGGTTCAAAAGATATTCAATATGATTTTCGGTTTTGGAAATAAAATCGAAAAAATGGCTCATTGGCCTCCACCTGCAAAACCTGATAATTCAAATGGTTCTACTCCAACCCACCTTCCCTAATTACCCCATATGGCACGTGCATGTTATTCTCATGAGATACATATCGCAACTAGAGCGACCACAAAAACAAACCTTGGAAGAAGTCGGCCTTCTTTTTAGAGAATTTTTACCAGTTCTCTTAAAGCATGTCATTATCTCTTGTGCAAACATTTCCAACAAAAAGAAGCTATATCTTAGACCAGGCAGTCTTGTTACATGCGATCCAAAATGAGTTCATAAATTCAAAGAAAATGTAGTTTTATTTAAAGTTTTTTCCAATATATGTTATGAAAAAATCAACGGGGACATTTCTAGGTTAATATATCCAAAAAGGTTTCCGAGATAAATATGTAAATTGTGTACTAAAATGTGCGACTTGTATTAAAGTAACACTTATATATGGTTAATAACCAAATTATCTATTTATTTGAAATTAGGAAGGGTTTAAGGCAAGATGATCATCCATCATATATTATTTTTAACTTAATAGTTGACTATTTGACTCTAATGATTAAGAAGTTATGGAAACAAGGTTCGTGGGAAGTTTAGTTAATAATTTGGTCGACGATGGTGTCAACATGCTTCAATATGTATATGTTGATGGTGACACATTTATATTCTAGATGATTTAATTGGGTTAAGAAATTTGCAAATATATATCATATTCTTGTTTGAGGATCAACATGGTTTGAAGATTATTCCGTAGAAGTAGGATCTTCTGTTTTGGGAATAAGTCAAGATTATACCCCTATGTTGCCATGTGCGTAGGGTAAAAAACATTTAAATACTTATGGACCCATTGCCATGTTGTTGGACTCAATAACGAAGATTGGAATAACACACATGTAAGAAAATTTTTAGAAGAAACTTCATATTTTGGCTTCGTAAACATAATTGACATGGGGGTAGGGTAAAGCATGGGTAAAATCTTGGTTTTACATGTTATGGAAGAAGAGAAGAATAACTCAAATCGATGAATCTCAACTAATTGTTGAGACTCTAACAATTCTTTGTAAAGTTAACCATTGTTTACATAATCTTTAATGACCAATTCTCACTCCATGCATTTAGGACCTAGAACAAACACAACGCCATTATCCTTCACACTACATAAAGGAGCGATGGAGTGATCAACCCATATGCAAGACTACTATTTTCACCACTTTGATCTTGTTGGATCAATATAAAACCTAGATCGCTCCTCCGTAGACTCCACAAGCTAGATCTATCATTCTAATGAGATGATAAAAATGCTGAACATACAGAAAATTAGTCTCCATAATAGCTCGAATCTCAACTACCATGCGGTTATGGTTAAAAGGGAGAAAAATAGGCAAGATATTTGAGGATGTCAAGTTCATTGACCAAGAAAGGAAAGAAGCAAACTACAAATGCACAATCTGACTAAGATGCTTTAGCTTTAGGCATCAAATGCCTTGTTTGTCTTATTTGTCCTCCTATTTTTTTTTCGAAATGGGGAGCACCGCCCCGTCTCTGCATCAATAGATGCACACAACCCTTTTATTGCATCATTCAAAAGAGTTTAAAGTTTACAATCATGGATCAGAGAGGGTTGAAACAAGTATCAACCATCGAAAAAATGAATAGTACAACAAAACTATTCATTTTGCAATCTACTAGTATGCCGCCACCCAGTAGCCTGGAAATAGAAATCCTGAGCAATCGTAAGCAGGAGGTTGCGGCCAGTATCCATAGGCTCTCGCTGATCCTCCAGGAGCAAGTATGCTCATTTGTCCTCCTAATTGGGTAGCTGTGTTCATATGCCATGATATATGATTAATATGCCAGTGTAGATTTCTCTAACCAAAAATATACAATAATAAAAATCAAGATGAACAATGATAATAAGCCCTTCAAAGTTTTTTTAGAGAAGCCCTTCAAAATTTAGTCTTACTCCCTCGGTCTATTTTGTACAAGGCCACTTGCTATTTTCGTGGCTAATTTTGACTGACAATATGACCAACATAATATAAGTTATATGTTACTAAAAGTGTATCATCGGAAACTTCTCTCAAATGTGAATCAAATAATATACTATTAGTGGCATACAAATCCCACTTTATTGGTAAAATTTAGTTGTCAAAGTTGAATACAAATATGAAGTGGCCTGTATTCAAAGACGAAGGGAGTACACGCTAAATATGGTCCGGTTCCTATGCACCACATGGCACAGGTGATATGCTTTAAAAGAAATACAAATATATGTTAAAAAACGGTCGCATTCACATGCTTCCCTTTCATTGCTTATTAGGTGACCTACATCTCTATCAGCAAGTTACATATGCTGCTCACCCCAACGAAATGTAAAGAAAGTAAACACTGTTCCGCAAAAAAATAAAGAAAGAAAATAAGGAAACAAAGGCAAGTGAAAAGGAGAAAAGGTTACATCGCATTAGCAAAAGCAAAATGCTTTAGAATACATAATCAAAGCCCGGTGATGATTCTTCCAAAGGCATACATGATGCTTGCAGTAGTGGTAGGCCACTAAATGATCCAGTGCTTACGCCATGGTGACGCTATGCAATATGTATGCGTGCGACGAATTACAAGCTAGCACAAATCAGTCGCAAACTTATATACTGCAAGGCTATACAAACATAGGTATATTCACATACAATTGGCACTGGCTCTTCATCATCCGAGCACAATCACATATGTATCTAGTATTCTCTCCGTTCTAAAATAAGTGACTTTCATTTATCTAAATTCGTATGTGTCTATATATTAAAACACATTTAGATACATACGAATCTAAACAAAACCAAGTAAATTATTTCAGGACAGTGTTAGATAGTAGAGGCCGGCACTTGGCCTTGTATTGACATGACCTTCATTCCATTCCTTCAATTTGTATATGCATTTTTTCTAATTAACCTAACTTTTTTTTCAGTTTGCTCCAACACCGAAATCAAACGAACAACTCCAACGTTTTGTTAGGAACTTCTTCAAGTTAGAACAATTGACTGGTGATCCCAGTTCTTTTTGGGGCTTCTCCGAGAAGCCGCCCTCCCCCCAGCTTCCTGGGGAAGCCGGTCTAAAAAAATTGTGAGACTTCTAAAATAGTTAAGTCTAAACAAATTTGGAAGCCTCACAATTTTTTTGAACCGGCTTTCCCAGGAAGCTGGGGGTAGGGCAGTTTCTGGGAGAAGCCGCCGGAAGAACTGGGCCTTAGGAGGACACCTTGTCGCAGCCTATCTGGTCGTGTGGGTCCGCTTGCGCCTGGGATTCCTCAGTGGGTCCCCAAAGTCCGAGTTCCTTCTCCAAATCTTCCAACCACCACTCTTTTCCCTCCACTCCTTGACTGGCGTTGGTCGTACATGGCACTGTTGCATCGCCATGTAGGCGCGCGAAATCGTCATCCATGATGCTCCAGATGTCCGTGTCCATGTCGATCTCCGGCAGCTCGAGCAGCTCCTCCACTCCGCCGACGCACGGCGTCAAGGAGGAAGACGAGCACGAAGACGTCAGCATTGGCGCAGCCGGGCACGCCTCCTCGGGGGCGTCGACCAGCATGTCCAGGATGTCGATGTCTGGCTCGAGCTCGAGCTCCAGTTCGAGAGGGTATAGTGCATCGAGCATCTCGGGCTCGTTGGTCGTGTCGCACTGCTCGCCGGTCTCTGTATCGCCGCCGCTTGAGCCGTTGCTGGTCGTTATCGTCGTCGACGAGGACGCCGAGGACAGCGAAGGGACCGGCGCGTCGGAGTGTCCATTGGCCGCCTCGCCGTTGCTCTTGTCAGAGGCAGAGCCTGGCTTCTGCTCCCTCTGCGACGCCTTCTTCTTGAGGTGAGTGTTCCAGACGTTCTTGATCTCGTTGTCGGTCCTCCCGGGCAGGCACGCCGCGATCTTGGACCACCTGAACAGATCAGAATTCGATCAGCACACCAGTCACCTAGACGGCTAGACCAATAATTGCCGGAGATGAATTCCAAATCACGCCATGCAAAAGCTTACTTGTTGCCGAGCGAGGCGTGCAGCCTGATGACGGTCTCCTCCTCGTCGGCGGTGAAGTTGCCGCGCCTGAGGTCCGGGCGCAGGTAGTTGATCCACCGCAGCCGGCAGCTCTTCCCGCACCGGAGCAGGCCTGCTTGCCTGGGAAGGGCGCGCCAGTTCGAGTGGCCGTGCTTCTGAATGTAGGCGACGAGGCGCATGTCCTCCTGCGGCGTCCACGAGCCCCTGTTCAGACCCACCTTGGCGCAGCACGGTGCCCTGCCTCGCCCCATAGCACCACCCCTTTGAATGACCACTCTAATTTTTGATTTCGCTAACGCTGCCAAACCCCTTGGATCGGGGGTCAGGCACGGCCGCACGGGTATATATGTGCACGCTACGCACTGTGATACTGGTGAAGCTAGCCCAGCAGTTGGGAGACCCTACCTCTTCTTCCTACCTGCGAGACTATTGCGTTTACCTACCAAACCCCTGTCCCAGGAAAGCAAAATGCCCTCCCTCCAGCTTCTTCTGGGGCCGGCCGCCGATCCCTTGATCGTGGCTCAGCTTTTCTCTCAGATCGATCATGCGTTGCAGGGTCTACTCGCTTCGCTGTGCTGTTGTTGATCAGCAAGTGCGCTCATCCTGTCCTGTTGGTAGCACATACACTGAGTGAGCTTACGCATTATACTACTTGCTTAACAATCACTAAATCAGGGTGATGATTTTTGCAGTGCTTTTTGCGCCCCAAAAGTTGGAGACAACTTTATGGAGTGGTTGAGGGAATTAGAAAAGATTGCACCTTTTTTTTTGTTACATATGGGGATTAAAGTGAGTTTATTTGTTTGGATATGAATCCACTATTTTCTTTTCAATCATATCTCTCAATTTGAAAATTTGTACTAGCTCTTTATTTTACTTAGTGGGAGAGAATTATATCGATCTCATCGTCCATTGGCTAGTTTGTTTAGAACTTAATAAAAAATATATGAACTTTGAGTCCACTAGCTAGTTCAATGAATTGAGTTTAGTGCGTGAGATGGTTCAACCTACACTAAGTAGCTAGCGGTAGCCATCGCCAATCAACGTTGTCGTTGTCTTAGGAAATCTGGTTAAGTAGGAAGGTGGATGAAATAATACTACTACTTAGAAAAAGTAGGCTCAAATATGACAGCATGATTTCTTGAGTCTCTGGTGACCTCATCGTTTTTTGTTGTTCACTGTTTTTATTGCCCAAGTACTTAAGATCTCTAATGTCTCATACCATTGTTTAGGTTATGTGATTTACATATGGGCGCCCTTTTGGTTTAGATGCGGGTTAATTAAGTGTGTGAAGCCAAAGACTCTACTTTTGGTGGAAGCTTAGATAAAAGGTAATTTCCAAGAGAACTGATGAGCTATTGTGTAACCCTAACCAACACAAGTTACAAAGATTAAGAGAGATCTATCATTATGCACTTTACTTGAAGCAAAATCTTTGTACGATATTACTGATGTTCCTTTCGAGGAACCAACATTACTCCAATATTAGTACTACTCTAAGACTTTCACCTCTTCCGACATTAGTGGACGAAGACCCGGGTGATTTCAACCAACTCAAAGGTTTTCACATTCAAATCAGACGTCCATGTGTTTTTATTCTTGTCGACATTTGTATCATATTGTTGATGCATTGCACAACACATATATGCTGAACCAATCCAAGATTCAAGCGAACCTCGTATTGTTGTAACACAAACCATGCTAGACCCACTTCCAACACTTAATCAAAACTTAGAAAATAAGAGTTGTTTTGACACTTAAACTGTATCATTTTCATTTTGCTCATTTTCATAAACCAAACAATGTGTTATTTTTTGCATTGTTTTTCTCCTTGGAGGTGCCATCTTGGAGAAAAGATCACATTATACAACTTGCTTAAAAACACTAAATCAAGGTGATGATTTTGAGTGCTTTTTGCGCCCCAAAAGTTTGAGACAAATCTTTTAGAGTGGTTGAGGAAATTATAAATGATTGCACCTTTTTGTTATGAGGATTAAATTGCGTTTATTTGTTTGGATATGAATCCACCATTTTCTTTTCAATAATATCTCTTAATTAGAAAATATGTAGCTCTTTATTTCACTTAGTGGGAGAGAATTATATCAATCTCATCGTCCATCAATTAGCCTGTTTAGAACTTGATCAAATAATTATGAACTTTGAGTCCACTAATTCTATGAACTGAGTTTATTGTATGAGATGGTTCAAACTACACTAAGTAGCTAGCGGTAGCCATCGCCAATCAACATTGTCGCTGTCTTAGGAAATCTGGTTAACTAGGAAAGTGGATGAAATAATACTCCTGCCTAGAAAAAGTAGGCTCAAATGTTCATTGCATGCTGTGTGCTTAGTGTTGCATGTTCGCCTCATCTGGTCGTGCTTTAGAACTTCTCTAGCTATGTAGTGTGGCCATGGAGTTGTTGTTTTTCTCGTCCCCTCTCCCCTAAACAACTTAGTGTTGTGTGGTTTTCTAGTCTGGCTTTTCTTATAAACTTGATAAATTCTCCTTTTGTTTGTAAAATTACGGGAGCAACCCCACACTTACACGATGTTTTTCAAAAGATAACAATATCGCCACTAATGGCTGCTAAAAAATACCTATCTATTCCATGCAATGTAAATAGTTTTAGAGCTTGCGTCCATCAAATATTTTTAGTTTATCCATAAGTTAAAAAGAACTTCCGGCATGGATAATATCAAACTGATTTTTTTGATGAAGGGAAATATAATAATATCAAGTACACTCCAGCTCTGCATGAACTCATTGCGAAGATCAAGTCTAGATATCGAGGGTACACACAATGAAATTATTAAAATAAACAAAAAAAATAAAAACATTGTATCTACATCTAACGCTGAAGCGATCAAGGCATGGCACAATAACACCAACGTCATCAACCACCACCCAAGACAACACACAACTGAGAGAGAAGTCCTCCAACAACAACACCTTTAGGAAAGAGAACAACACATAATCATCACCATTGCCGGATCCATACACTAAAGACCAGGTCATGGTTTTCACGGTCCAAGTAATATCCATGCAGCACCATGCACTGAAACATATTTTTAGAATATGTAATGATTTATCTCTGATGCAAAATATTTTTTTAAAAAATTATGGATAAAATGGTAACGTGAAAACCGTGTGGTGCGCATGCAAGTGTGTTGTGTGTTTGTGTGTGACACACACGCAGAGAGAGAGAGAGAGCGCATAAAAACAGAATCTTCTTAGATGTAGAAAGGTAAACAATGACATCCCCTCTCCCTCCCCCCTCACACGCACATCCCTACTAGAGATGGGGGTCATGAAGCACCTAGAACAATGAAGTTACCACTCATATCTTGTTGCTCAGTTGGCACATAGCCTACAACTGATGCAATAAACCCGCCTTATGAAGAACACAAGAATTTGGATAAAATTCACCGGCTTTTACTTTTTGGTTGCTATTGTTGATCTTTATATCCATCTTCTCACCATTTGGATGATTTTTTCATAAACATGGTTATGTGCATTAGTAAATCCAGAGAGTGAGAGATACCCCCCCCCCCCCCTCCTCCCAAGACGTTCAAACACCTCCATCAACGACCAATGTACTAGTAGGGAATATGTGTTAACTAATTCTTGATATTAAGAGGGTGTGTGTGTAATTGATAAGAGCGGATATAATCATTGTACACACCCAATGAATGGAAATTATTAATTGGTTCAGAAAAATTGGACGGTTCAAATGGAAACTGCCCGCTCTGTCCTAAATTAATTAAGGTTCTAGGATGGTCATATGGCAGACTACTTTTAGTTTAGCCAAATTTATGAAAATATATCAACATCTAAGACACTACTCAGTTCATTAGATTCTTCATAAAATATGGGTCGCACTATGTAAATTTGATGTTGTAGATGCTAACATATTTTTTGTAATCTCGATCAGAATTAGCGAAGATTGACTTAAGACAAACTTACAACTTCAATTAATTTATAGTAGAAGGAGTTCTCGACAAGCCTGAAGTCTATTTGTATTTCTGTTGCACACGAATAGAGCCGAATTGTGTGAACATTTCCCAAATGTACATGAGTATGACTATTTACAGCACATTTTTTGTCTTTTTTGCATGGAACACGTGAAATGTTATTTTATCCCTAAAACTTATGAATGAATATAAAATGTTCAAATATATATGTATTTTTTTTAAAATTTTTTAATATTTTTAAATATATATTTTTACAATTGATACAAATGCACCCGTGAGCCGTGTAGCCACCTCCTAACGCTATGATGTTCTAGCAATGCTAGACCTCTTCAAATATGTTAAAACAGCGTGGCATTTTTTCATTGATGTATACACATGGACTAATTCACGCTTACTGACAAAGCAGGGACTGGCTGATTCGGTGTGGCTTTCAACACCGGCCAGTCCCTATCCAACGCAAAGGAGGCTGTTTCCAAGTGTGGCACAAGCTCTCTAGAGGTCTTCGAGTTAGGGGGAGTGAGTGAGTGGTGACCAGTACTCAGCTACCGTTGCCGTTTTACCTTACTGCACCTAACCTACTATTATCACGTTTTCATAGGCCGGGCCCCGTTGGAATTAGCCATGCGTCTGAATTGGTACGCTTCCTGCTTTGGATCACTGTACATATGTTCAGGAATGTGCACTGTCGCACAGGTCAGGGAGACCAATCAGAACACTCTCTTTTAAGTAAAGCACCCTACCAAAGTTATGTGTTTCTGATCACTACCAATATCCGAGTGATGTTCCAGCTAACCTCGTCGTCACCGACACGTACACTGAGTAAATAAAGACTAAAGAGACCTGGTGGCGATCCATAGTTCATCGGAAGGATAAGTGAGACGCGTTGCGGACGGCATTGGAGCGTACCAAAGCTTCTCAATATTTTAAGGTGAGTCAAATACTCCTCCGTTCTAAAAATATACTCCCTCAGTCTTAAAAAGATGTCTCAAGTTTGTTTGAGTTTGAATGTATCTATATACTAAATAGTGTTTAGATACATTCAAGTTTAGACAAACTTGAGACATCCTTTTTAGGGCGAAGGGAGTAATACTTTTTCTAAATCATATATATCTAAATATCTTTTAGTGTAGATTTACTCATTTTACTCTGTACTTATGTATAAAGCGTCTAGATACATTTGTTTTGTAAAAAAGATAAAACATCTTATATTTTAGGATGGAGGCAGTACATCGGTAATCCTCATCGTAGCGGTTCGAGAGTTATGTTTTCGCACATGTGAGACTAAAGAGACCTGGTGGCGATCCATAGTTCATCGGAAGGATGAGTGAGACGCGTTGCTGACGGCATTGGAGCGTACCAAAGCTTCTCAATATTTTAAGGTGAGTCAAATACTCCTCCGTTCTAAAAATATACTCCCTCAGTCTTAAAAAGATGTCTCAAGTTTGTTTGAATTTGGATGTATCTATATATTAAATAGTGTCTAGATACATTCAAGTTTAGACAAACTTGAGACATCCTTTTTAGGACGAAGGGAGTAATACTTTTTCTAAATCATATATATCTAGATATCTTTTAGTGTAGATTCACTCATTTTCCTCTGTACTTATGTATAAAGCGTCTAGATACATTTGTTTTGTAAAAAAGAATAAAACATCTTATATTTTAGGACGGAGGCAGTACATAGGTAATCCTCATCGTAGCGGTTCGAGAGTTATGTTTTCGCACATGTGAGACATCGATAATATCAGCTTCGATCGGTACCGAGTGATGTAAAGACCATAGATTCATTTTCGGAAAATAAATGTCAAGAATGAGGATACAAGCATAACATGAAATAATAATAATAATTGTGTTCTCCATGTTTTCTCTTCAAAAAATCCCCGCGTTGCGCGGGAGGGGGAGAGGGTGGGGGTGCTCGGGTGGAAACCCTAGTCGCCGCCCCTTCCCTGGCGCCTCCTCACTTGTGTCCCTCATTGTTGCTCCAGGATGGTGGCGGTAGGGCTGCATTCTCGCGTGTCGTCTTCTCCCCTGGGAAGCTCTTCAGTCGTTATGACACGTCGCCATGGTTGGGATGGTGATGGCGGTGAAGATTGGGAGCCATGACGGTGGCCCCAAGAGATGGTGATGGTGGCCTACCATGGTGGTTGTGTGGGCGCACTGGGCAGGTGCTACTGATCTACAGTGGCGGTAGGGTCCTTGATACGTCCAAAACGTATCTACTTGCCCGAACACTTTTGCTATTGTTTCTCCTCTAATTTGTGTGATTTGAATGTAACTAACAGGACTCACGCTGTTTTCAGCAGAATTGCTTTGGTGTCTCATTTTTGTGCAGGAAATCAACTTTCAGAAAAAATCCCGAAAAATATCGCAAAAGTCCTATTTTACCAGAAGACTCACGGAGCCAGAAGACGAGACTGAGGGGGGCCACGAGGGGCCCACACCACCTGGTGGCATGGGCCAGGCGAGGCCACGCCAGGGGGTGGTGTGGCTGCCTCGGTCTCCCCTTCGACCTCTCCTTCTGCCTACATAAACCCTCTGACCTAAAAATACAGGGGGGTTGGACGTTTTTTCAGAAAGAGTTCCGCTACGCCGCCACCACCAAAAACCGCGATTCAGAACCAAAAACTCCGTTCTGGCACCCTGTCGGGAAGGTGAATTGGAGGAGATCATCACCATCATCACCATCGCCTCTTCATCAACCATCCATGATTCCCCCACCCATGAGTGAGTAATCCCCCGTAGTAGGCTATGTGGATGGTAGGTGAAAGGATATTTACTGTCGTAATCACTTTTGGTGTTCGTTAACAACAAGTAGATCATTTTACAATATGCTAATGTCTACAGGTTGATATAATGCAAAGTGAAAAGGACCCTTGACTTAAGGATTTATTACTGACCACATATGCAAGTTCCTGGAAACTCCAGACCGGAGTCTCCGGTCTGAGTGGACCGGAGTCTCCGGTGTGGTCCGGAGTTTCCCTAGGAGTCTCTCGAGGGGGCTCCAGAAATCAGCCTGAGACAGTCTCATGGGTGGTCCGGAGGTCGGTCCGGAGACTGACCGGAGTCTCCGGTCTAAGCCTCGGACCGGAGTCTCCGGTGTGGCTGGACCGGAGTCTCCGGTCCACTTGGTCCGGAAACTTTGAAGAATCATAGATTCATTTTCGGAAAATAAGTAAAGCACCCTACCAAAGTTATGTGTTTCTGATCACTACCAATATCCGAGTGATGTTCCAGCTAACCTCGTCATCACCGCAGGGCCGGTCTATAGATTTTGGGGGCCCTAGGGCAACATGAAATGAAGGGTCCCTTGTTTAAAGTGTTAGAACTTCCCTAGGGTCAAGGGGGTTAATGCCCCCCTTATTACAGGAAACATATTAAAGATATATTTTATATTTATTCTAAAATTTTAGATATTACTCAAAATTTATGTATGATTAGCATTCTTGTGTCTCAACTATGCATGCCAAGCTCCGCCACTTAAAAATATTAGTATTCCGTAAAAAAAGTATTATTGTAATGCAATAGAAAATTAAGTAATCTATATATTTAATAGATCCATGATCTTTAAAATAGATCCATGATCTTTAAAATCACGGTGAAGACATTAAAAACCACTTATTTCTTCTAATCAAGCGAATATATACCATCATACTCATTTTACCAATTGCTTTTTTTGTACATAGGCTTGTGCAAAAAAAATAAGTAGATGAGTACATATTAGACACTGAATTAATAGAAAAATGAAAATAGTGTTTGCATCATGTATGACAGGGACAAGTAGAATCATTAAAATATTTTTTTAGAAGAGTAGAATCATGATAGGTATAGTTTGAACAATCTATATTTTTTTAGACAACCATTTATATTCTCTAGAGTTATTTTACACCGTTAGACGTCCAAAGTGGTAGACTTAACAAACAAGTGGGGCGAGGCCCCTAGACCATTGGGCCCCGGGGCGAGTGCCCCTCTGCCATGCCCTATGGGCCGGCCCCGTGTCACCGACACGTGCACCGAGTAAATAAAGACTAAAGAGACCCGATGGCGATCCATAGTTCATCGGAAGGATGAGTAAGATGCGTTGCGGATGGTATTGGAGCGTACCAAAGATTCTGAATATTTTAAGGTGAGTCAAATACTCCTCCGTTCTACAAACATAATACGTTTTATGACATGTTTGATTCAAAGGATTTTTAAAGAAATTCTATAGGATTTCAATCCATAGGATTTTTTTCCATTGGGGTGTGTTTGTTTTAAAGGAATGAATCCTACAAAATTCATATGCATTGCTTTCCTACACTACAATTCTATATGATTTCTAACAAAAGGTAAGACCTCTTGGAAAAATTCCTATGTGTCTATGAAAACTATGACATGTATTAAGCTCTATAAAATTTCATGCAGTGCAATCAAACATCTTATCATACCGATTCCTGCATTTTCATTCCTATAGGATTCGAAGTGGTATGCCATTCTATTCCTACACTTTTCCTATTTCTATATTTTACAAATCCTTTGAATCAAACGAGTCGTTAGTCTTTTTCTAAAGCACATATATCTAGATATCTTTTAGTGTAGATTCACTCATTTTACTTTGTACCTATATATAAAATGTATAGATACATTTGTTTCATAAAAAAGATAAAACATGTTATATTTTAGAACAAAGGTAGTACATCGGTAATCCTCATTGTAGCGGTTCGAGAGTTATGTTTTCGCACATGTGGGACACCAATAATACCAAATTTGATCGATACCAAGTGATGTAAAGACCATAGATTCATTTTCGGAAAATAAATGTTGAGAATGAGGATACAAGCATAACATGAAAAATTAATAATAATTGTGTTCTCCATGTTCTCTCTTCAGAAAATCCCCCGCGTCGCCCGGGAGGGGGAAAGGGAGGGGGTGCTCGGGCGTAAACCCTCCCCTGGCGCCTCCTCACTTGTGTCTCTCATTGTTGCTCCAGGATGGTAGCGGTAGGGAAGCATTCTCGCGTGTCGGCTTATCCCCGGGGAGGCTCTTTAGTCATTATGACACGTCGCCATGGTTGGGATGGTGGTGGCGGTGAAGATTGGGAGCCGTGATGGTGGCCCCAGGAGCTGGTGATGTTGGCCTACCATGGTGGCTGTGTGGGTGCACTGGGCAGGTGCTGCTGATCTACAATGGCGGTGGGGTCCTCATGTGCCAAGAGCGATTACCGTGGGTCGAACAAATGAGGTAGGCAGTGATTTGGCCACCGACGAGTTATGGATTACTACGCCGACAGTTTTCATGGATTGGTGTTTCTGCTCCTGGAGCTCTCTTGGTTGAGGTCTGGTCGTGCATGTATGAAACTTTAAGGAGTTTCGTGAGGATGTGTTGTGAAGCTCTGTTTCTAGTTAACACCATGGGACATGTCGATGCTTGCGATTTCCATGGGTGTTGGGAGAGACGGCTAATGTCAAAACGACTATGATTAGAAGATCTGAAGTTCTGGGCGGGGGCGGAGTCTTGGATATGAGAAAGACATGATTCATAGGCTGTTCTGTGGGCACCATTACATGATGTTCATGTTTGGATCGCACATGTCCATATGAGCTTAGTGATTGATGCTTTACGGTGGAGGCCTCAACAAGTGGAGGTGTCGCTCTTGGAGAATCCTCTTCTATAGTCAGCGTGTTGTATTTGGTGGTTTGCCGTTC
Organism: Avena sativa; assembly: GCA_916181665.1. Classification (NCBI taxonomy): domain Eukaryota; kingdom Viridiplantae; phylum Streptophyta; class Magnoliopsida; order Poales; family Poaceae; genus Avena; species Avena sativa. The sequence goes on along the minus strand of OV702284.1, from coordinate 248,132,138 downwards.
AGCTACTGCAGTGGTCAGTCGTTGTAGCTATTTTTTTTTGGTTTTGGCTATGTGCATCTTTAATGTCACGATTAGTTTTGAAGTTATGTTGATGTAGATACCAAGTGTGATTGATATATTTTTGATATTAATATATTTTCTTTGTCAAAAATAAAAGGAAAAGGTTCATTTCTGAATATCATATGTAAACCATCAAAAACTTGAAACCTTACTTTTTTATGCTCATCGCTATTCTGTATTCTGTTTCCGCTATATATGACATGATATAAGCATGCTCTCCATGAACAAACTACATGTTCCTTTTTATAAGGCGTATTAGCTTTCCTAACACAAACTTTATCAATGTCTACAACACAAAATTAATATAATTTCATCCATAATGAAATACATTTTCATATTTTTTGTATTGGTTTTGGTCAAGTATTTTTTTCTCTGAACTTGTTCAAAAGTAAAAAAAGTTGACTCTTGAAAATTAATACACCTTATGAAAACAATGAAGAGTTATATCATCTGGTCATTTGTTAGAACACTCGATGACTGGTATCAGGATATGTTGAAGTTACCTGATAATAGGAAACTCGGTGCCCATTATTCTGAAGTTTGGTGTATGCAAGTGAACAACATTCAATTAAATTCATTTATCCTTGCCAATTATATGAATGTTCTACTTTGTTTAGGTGAACTAAGAGGCAAAGTTCATAGAGCAGTTTTGAAGTTATGATTGGAAACACGAATTTTTTTTGAGCCAGAGACTAGGAGTAGTCGAAATACTATCAACATCTATGATGAAAAAAGTAAATAACAAAATTTCAGTAAGCAAACATGCTGTTCGGGGTGATAAAATGAGTATAGGTAAACTACATCTGTTCTTAAAAATCACCTGTAGTGAACCCGAGATTATTTTCACCCCCAAATTACTTAATTTCCTAATTTTCTCCCATTCCATCTAGGGACATTTAAACCCCTAAGCCATCCTATCTTGAAGCACTTCACTCCTTGGCAATTTTTGAAAGATCACTTTTGAATTATTTTGAAGAAGTTTATGAATGTTGGTTGTGCTTATACACTTTAAGTCCTTGCATCAAATTTTGCAATCTGTGACTAGTGCCAAAGAATGTAAACATTACTATTTGTGGAAACACAAATTGTTATATTCTAAGACCAAATTTTAGATGTGTATATGTAACTTAAATTTATGAAGTGCTTTCTATGATGGTACTAGTTCGGAGGGAACCGATACAGAGGACGTGGCGAAGAAACATGCAATCAGGGAGGTGGATGTAAACCCATCTTGGGTTTGGTCCCCCTCGCCGATGAGCCGCTGGTCCACTCTGGCTTGGCATTGGAGCCTTGGTGGACCATAGCCTCCCGTCGGCTAGAGGGTTCTTGTTTTTTATTAGGTAGTTTTCAGTGTCTTCTTCATGATGGTGAGGCGACAGTTGCATGTTGAAATTAGAATAATGCCCCCTTTCCCGCCCTATTCTCGCTCTAGTGGTGCATCTAGCACGGGCGAAAGGCGCGTGAATTTGTTTTTCCGGCGGATCTTCTTGGTCATTTTTCGTGTTCATTGGTGTAGTTTCACGCCAGTCGTTGTCATCATTGGCGATGGTTGTTGCTCTAGTGTGCTGGTCTTTTGGGGCCTTAGCATGACAACATCTCGTCTTTCTACTAAGATAAGCTTTTTCTGGCTCCGGTGATAGGACAACGAGTATGGCGGCACGCCTTCAGTTCACCCTAGTGTATATAGTCGTCGCTACGTGGTCCACTTACCTATTTATAAATTTTTATTATCTTTAGGGATCTTTATACTATTGTTGACTATTAATAAATCAGTGGATTTTTTCACAAAAAAATATGGTCATGTGAGGAATATAATGGTTAGGTCAATAATTTATGGGAAAATCCACACATTTGCTGGGTATTATGGGGGAGCACCTGGGTGTAGGCATACTTGATTTAAAAAATCGAAAAATTCTATTCAAGCATTTCAAAAAATTGAAATAACCCACCCACGGCACAGGTCACCATGGTACTTACTCGTTCAAAATTTTAAGGAATAATATGATCATAAGTGACCTACACAAAATAGAAACTAGAACTTTGTTATGGCTTGAATAATATATGTTCATGAAGAGAATATGCCCGAGAGGCAATAATAAAATGGTTATTATATTATTCCTTGTTTATGATAAATGTTTATTTTTTATGCTATAATTGTATTAATACGAAAACGTTAATACATGTGTGTTTAATAAACAAAAATAAAGTTCCTAGTTATGCCTCTCTTATAAACTAGCTCGTTGATTAACAAGATGATCAAAGGTTTCCTGATCATGGACATTGGATGTTGTTAATAACGAGATCACAACATTGTTGGAATATGTGATGAAGATTCATCCGAAGTATATCATTACGATCAAAGTCATTGTGTTTATATTGCTATAACATCATACGAAGTAATCCTAGTCCTTATACCATGAGATCATGTCAATTACTAACACTAGAAGAGTATCTTGATAACATCAAACGTCACACCGTAACAGGGTGACTATAAAGATGGGTTCAGTGCTACGAAGGTGTTATATAGAGGCTCAAGGATCAATAGTGGAATTTTTCCATTCCGATGATATAAAGATATACTCTGGGCCCTCTCGGTGATGTCACATTAGTTAGCTTGCAAGCAAGTGATTTGATCACTAGAATGTTATATCACGGGAACGAGAAAAGAGTACATGTCGGTAACGATATCAAACTAGGTATGGAGATACCGATGATCGAATCTCGTACATGTAATATATCGCGAGACAAAGGGATTGAGTTATATGCATATAAGGTTCACACAATCACAGAAGTCATCGTTGAATGTGTGGGAGTCAGTACGGATCTCCAGGACCCGCTGCTGATTATTGATCGGAGAGGGGTATCGATCATGTCTGTATTATTCGCGAACCGTAGGGTGACACACTTAAGGGATACCGACACCATTTGGAGCAAATAATATGACGGAGAAAGAATTACAAAGCGCAGGAATTTATTTCACTAGACACCAGAATTGTTTCGGTTGAAATTGCTGAAACTGGTTCTGCATGTGAAATTGAAATGTTGTAATGGGTTTTATGTGAATTTTTGTTAATTAAAGTAATTAAAAAATTCTGAATAAATAAATAAAAGAGTTTTATTTAAATGAGAGCTTGCAATAAATTTGGTGGAAATTTAATGCATGTGAATGGATTTTTGAGTGGAGGCATGTTTATGCGAGTGGAGCCTTTTTATTTTAAGTGGGAGCTCCACCCACATGAATGTGGAAGAGGTGGGGGCAGCCACCATGGATGTGGCGCCATGCCCCTTGGGTGCCCCCCTCTCCCTATAAAAGGCTCCCCTCTCCTCCTCTCACAACACACCTCCTCGCGAAGGATCTCTCTCCCCCTTTTAGAATTTCTCCATGGTCTCGGATCAGCGAGATACATGTTCCCGATGTCTTTTTTTGGAAGGATTTGTTGCTTCTACTGCTTCGCTGGAGCGAGGGTGCGGAGGTTGTCGGGGTACCCGAACATGTGTGCGATATACGGATGCACCACTTCTTTGCGGTGCTGGATTTGATGGTGCTGGACCTGCTGGAACGGATGGACTTCTTCTCGATCTTGAGATCGGCAAGCGTTCGACTACATCATACACGAGTATAACCTTGTTAAAGCGTTTCAGTCTTCGAGGGTATGTATTCTATGGATGTATATCCACCCATTGCTTGTATCTAGTGATAGATCTTGGTACTTAGTTGTTCCCATCGTAGGAATTTTTTCTTTTTCTGTGCTGCGAACCCTATAGTGGTATCAGAGCCGGATCTATGCGTAGATGCTTTGCACGGGTAGTATGTAGGGGTTCGTAGCATGGAAAAAAAAAATTTCTACCGCATGCAAACAAACAAGCCAAGATCTATCTACTAGATTGTAGCAACGAGTCGATAGAGGAACTCACCCTCGAAGATCCCAAAGCGTTTAACGAGGGAAGATTCTCGTGGGTGATGTAGTCGTACTCTTGCCGATCTCAAGATCGCGTAGACGATCCTTCTGGCGCTGCGTTCCGGCAGCGCTCCCGCAGTCGGTCACACGTTCGGTACTCGATGAAGACCTTCCTCTCCCTTGTTCCAGCAGGCAGCGGAGGTTGTAGCACTCTCCTCGCGATTCCGGCAACACGACGACGTGGTACCGGAAGTAGAGGGGAGATCTCGCAGGGCTTCGCCTTAAGCCGGAGCGAGTATGGTGGACTATGAGAGAGGCCTTGGCGATCTAGGGTTTAGAGGCACCAAGGGAGGAAGCTTGGACGGCGGCTAGGGCTTGGGGAGAGCCCCAACTCGGCGGCTAGGAGGAAACCCTAGGGCGACGGCGACTTGCAGGAGGCCGGCGGCTAGGACTAGGGTTTTGGTGGTGTTGGGTGTAGGGAAGAGGGGCAGCCCTGCCCCTCCTTTTATAGGTGGGAGGGCGCGGCCAAGGGGGAGGGAGTCCTCCCCCAAGTCGGCCTCCTTGGCCGGCGGGTGGAGGGAGAGGAACTCCTCCCCAAGTAGGTTTCCTACTCTCCGTCCACCAAGCAAAACTGCCGTTTGACTTTTCAAATTGGCGTTTGACTTTTCAAACTAGGATTTGATTTCTCCATTTATTTTGCCCAGCCATGATACCTAGTACATGATGCAACCATTCCACATTGTCATGACACATTCATGTACCCTTCCCCTCCGGAGTACCGGACCTTCCGGAACCTTCTAGAACATTCCTGATGAAAACACCGGAATCATTCCCCAACTCCGAAACAGGACTTTCCTTATATGAATCTTATTCTCCGGACCATTCCGGATCTCCTCGTGATATCCCGGATCCCATCCGAGACTCTGAACAACATTCGGTCTCTTACTCATCATTCCATAACTACTCAACAACATCGAATCCTTAAGTGTGTCTCCCTACGGTTCGTGAATTATGCGGACATGATCGAGACACTTCTCCGATCAATAACCAATAGAGGAATCTGGAAATTCATATGTCTCCCACATATTTCTACGATTACTTTGCGATCGAATGAACCACTTACACACGATGCCAATTTTGCTTTGTATCACGATAGTTTACTTATCCGAGGTTTTGATCGTCAGTATCTCTGCATACCTAGTTCAACCTCGTTACCGATAAGTACTCTTTTCTCGTTCCTGTGGTATGTGATCCCTTGGAACCAGTCACATGCCTGCAAGCTAATTGGATGACATTCCACCGAGAGGGCCCAGAGTATATATATCCGTCATATGGATGGACAAATCCCACTCTTGATTCATGTGTCTCAACCCATACTTTCCGAACACTCAATGCCACCTTTATAGCTACCCAGTTACGGTGTGGTGTTTGATGTCATCAAAGCATCCTTCCGGTTATGGTGATAAGCATGATCTCATGGTCGAAGGAATTAGGTTACTATGTATCAGAAAGCTTATAGCAATTGAACTATTTAAAATGACTTGATCTTTATGCTACGCTTATCTATAGGAGTATGTGCACCATACCATTCTCCTAATGATATGATCTTGTTATTAACAACATCTCAAATGTTCATGATCAAGAAACCATGATCATCTATTAATCAACAAGCTAGTATTATTAAGAGGCTTTACTAGGGACTCTAATTTAGTTTACAAATCACACAAGTATTAATGTTTCTGGTTAATACTGTTATAGCATGAATGTAAACATTTATCATAAACACAAAGATATATTAATAACTATATTTATTATTGCCTCTAGGGCATATCTCCAACAGTCTCCCACTTGCACTAGAGTCAACTAATCTAGATTACATGGTAATATACCGAACACCCATGGAAGTTTGGTGTTGGTCATGTTTTGACCTCGGGAGAGGTTTAGTCAACGGATCCGCCACATTCAGATCTATGTGTACTTTGCAAATCTTTATGTCACCATCTTGGACATGTTCTCGAATAGCGTGAAAACGTAGCTTGATGTGCTTCAGCTTCTTGTGTGACCTTGGTTCTTGCTCATTTTCTATGGCGCCCATGTTATCACAGTAGATAGACGTTGGGTCCAGCGCACTTGGAACCACACCGAGCTCTGTAATGAACTCCTTCATCCATATCGCTTCTTGTGAAGCCTCCGAAGCAGCTATGTATTCCGATTTAGTTGAAGATCTCGCCACAACGCTTTGCTTTGCACTCCTCCAGCTAACTGCTGCACCATTCAAAGTAAATACATATCCAGATTGAGATTTAGAATCATCCGGATCGGTGTTCCAACTAGCATCGGTGTAACCATTAACAACGAGTTGTTCATCACCTCCATAAGAAAGAACAATATCCTTAGTTCTTCTCAAGTACTTAAGGATGTTTTTGACCGCTGTCCAATGATCCACTCCTGGATCACTTTAATATCTGCTAGTTAAACTAACAACATATGCAATGTCGGGTCTAGTACATAGCATGACATACATTAGAGATCCTATGGCTGAGGCATAGGGAGTCTTACTCATCCTTTCTCTATCTTCTGCCGTTGTTGGACTTTGAGTTTTACTCAACGTTGTATTGGGCAATATGGGCAAGAACCCTTTCTTGCTATCTTCCATTCCAAACCTCTTTAGAACTTTGTCCAAATATGTACTTTGTGACAATGATATTAGGCGTCTCAATCTATCTCTATAAATCTTTATGCCTAATATGTAAGCTGCTTCGCTAAGATCTTTCATTGAAAAACTATTATTCAAATATTCCTTGACACTATTAAGAAGGTCTACATCATTCCCAGTCAACAATATGTCATCTACATATAGTATTAAGAATGCTACAGAGCTCCCACTCACTTTCTTGCAAATACAAGCTTCTCCATAAGTTTGTATAAAACCATAACTTTTGATTACCTTATCAAAACGTTGATTCCAACTTCGGGATGCTTGCTTCAACCCATATATGGATCGTTGAAGTTTGCATACCTTGTTAGCATCTTTAGGATCAACAAAACCTTTGGGTTGCATCATATACAACTCTTCATCAATGTCTCCATTGAGGAACGCCGTTTTGACATCCATCTGCCATATCTCATAATCGTAATATGCAGCGATTGCTAACATAATTCTCACAGACTTTAGCTTCGCTACTGGTGAGAAAGTCTCATCGTAGTCAACTCCTTGAATTTGTCGAAACCCTTTTGCGACAAGTCGAGCTTTGTAGACAGTAACATTACCATCAACATCTGTTTTCTTCTTGAAAATCCATTTGTTCTCGACAGCCTTCCGGCCATCCGGTAAGTCCACCAAAGTCCATACTTGGTTTTCGTACATGGATCCAATTTCGGATTTCATGGCTTCTTGCCATTTATTGGAATCTGGGCTCATCATTGCTTACTCATATGTCGCAGGGTCATCGGTGTTGTCCACCAACATGACACTCATAACGGGATCATACCAATCAGGAGTGGTACGAGTTCTCGTTGACCTGCGAGGTTCTGTAGCAACTTCAACCGAAGTTTCATGATCATCATCATTAGCTTCCTCTCTTATTGGTGTAGGCGCCACAGGAACTTCTTCCTGTGCTGTGCTACTCGCAAGTTCGAGAGAAGGTTCAACAACCTCGTCGAGTTCTACTTTCCTTCCAGTCACTTCTTTCGAGAGAAATTCCTTCTCTAGAAAGGATCCATTCTTGGCAACGAAGATTTTGCCCTCGGATCTATGATAGAAGGTATACCCAATAGTTTCCTTTGGGTATCCTATGAAGACGCATTTTTCCGCTTTGGGTTCAAGCTTGTCCGGTTGTAACTTCTTTACATAGGCTTCGCAACCCCAAACTTTAAGGAACGACAATCTAGGTTTCTTCCCAAACCATAATTCATACGGTGTCGTTTCAACGGATTTAGATGGTGCCCTATTTAAAGTGAATGCGGCTGTTTCTAATGCATAACCCCAAAAACGATAGCGGTAAATCTGTAAGTGACATCATAGAACGAATCATATCTAAGAGAGTTCGATTACGACGTTCGGACACTCCATTACGCTGTGGTGTTCTTAGCGGTGTCAATTGTGAAAGTATTCTGCACTTCTTTAAATGCTCGCCAAACTCATAACTTAGATATTCACCTCCACGATCAGAACGTAGAAATTTAATCTTCTTCTTACGTTGATTCTCCACCTCACTTTGAAATTCCATAAACTTTTCGAAAGTTTCGGACTTATGTTTCATGAAATAGATATACCCATATCTACTCAAATCATCCGTGAAGGTAAGAACATAACGATAACCACTGCGCGATGCTACACTCATTGGACCACATACATCGGTATGTATGATTTCCAACAAGTCCGTAGCTCGCTCCATCATACCAGAAAATGGAGTCTTAGTCATTTTACCCATCAGACATGCTTCGCATCTTTCAAGTGATTCGAAATCAAGTGATTCAAGAAGTCCATCGGAATGGAGTTTCTTCATACGCTTCACTCCAATGTGACCAAGACGACAGTGCCACATATAGGTCGAGTTATCGCTCAATTTCAAACTTTTAGCTTCAATGTTATTAATATGTGTATTTCCACTATCGAGATTCAATAAGAATAGACCATCTATCAAAGGTGCATGTGCATAAAACATATTACTCATATAAATCGAACAACCATTATTCTCGGACTTAAACAAGTAACCGTCTCGCAATAAACAAGATCCCGATATAATGTTCATGCTCAACGCAGGCACCAAATAACAATTATTTAAGTATAAAACTAATCCCGATGGTAGATGAAGAGGTAGCGTGCCAACCGCGATCACATCAACCTTTGATCCATTTCCGACGCGCATCGTCACCTCGTTCTTCGCTAGCTTCCGTTTATTCCACAGTACCTGTTTCGAGTTACAAATATGAGCAACCGAACCAGTATCAAATACCCAGGCACTACTACGAGTACTAGTGAGATACACATCAATAACATGTATATCGGATATACCTTTCTTCTTGATGTTGCCGTTCTTCAAATCCGCCAAGTACTTTGGGCAATTCCGCTTCCAGTGACCCTCTCCCTTGCAGTAAAAGCACTCAGTATCAGGCTTAGGTCCAGCCTTGGTCTTCTTCGTCGGTGCGGCAACTTTCTTACCACCCTTCTTGAAGTTTCCCTTTTGCTTAGACTTGCCTTTATTGAATTTGGTGTTCTTATTGACCAACAACACTTGATGCTCTTTCTTGATCTCCACTTCTGCAGATTTCAACATGGAGAAGTGTTCTAGCAACGTCTTGTTCATGTTTTGCATATTGTAGTTCATCACAAAGTTCTTGTAACTTGGTGGCAGTGATTGGAGGACACGGTAAATCCCCAAAGCATTAGGAATCACTATACCCAAACTTTGGAGTTTATTTGCGTGCCCAGACATCTTAAGCACATGCTCATTGACGGAGCTGCCCTCTTCCATCTTGCAGTTAAAGAACTTTTCAGAAGCCTCATAACTCTCAACTACCGCGTGAGACTCAAATATCATTTTGAGTTCACAGACAATATCATGTGGGTCATGGTTCTCAAACCTTTTCTGAAGCTCCGATTCCAAACCATACAAGATAGCACACTAAACTGTGGAGTACTGATTCTTCCGAGTGAGGTAAACGTTCTTTACTTCATCGGTAGCATCAGCTGCAGGCGGGTCACCCAGCGGTGCATCCAACACATAGGTCAAATTACCAGCATTGAAGACAATCCTCAAATTGCGGAACCAATCCGCGAAGTTGCTTCCATTGTTTTTCAACTTTTCTTTCTCTAGGAACGCATTAAAATTGATGGTAGGGGCCGCCATTGATCTACAACATATTTGCAATAATTTAGACTAAGTTTATGACAAATTGAGTTCTAATTAATAGTTAAATTAATCTAGGTGAACTCCCACTCAAAACAATATCCCTCACATTGTTTTAGTGATCACACGAACCAAATCCACCATATTAAAACCGATCATCACGAGAGTTGATGTAGCTTCAATGGCGAACAATCGACATGTTCATCATATCTACTATATGACTCATGCTTTACCTTTTGGTAATCCATGTTCCAAGACCATGTCTGGACATGCTAGGCTCGTCAAGATCAAACCTTAGCTTCTGCATGAGAAAATCTGGCTTGCTCACGTTGTATACACTTGCAGAATCTAACACACCCGATCATCACGTGGTGCTTCAAAACAACACACTTTAGCAATGGTGCTTACTAAGGATGAACACTTTAAAAACTTGAAATTTATGTGCATGAGGGATCATCTTATAATGCTACCGTCGTTAACTAAGCAATACAAGATGCATAAAGGATTAACATCACATGCAATTCATAATATGTGATATGATATGGCCTTTCTTATTGTGCTTCCGATCTCCATCTTCAAGCACGAACATGATCTCCATCATCACCGACATCGCGTCAAGGTCAATGGCGCCGTTTCATGGTTGTCGTCCACCAGCTCCAACTATTACAACTACTTTGAATAGACACGCGAGTCTTAACAGAAATTAAAGACAACCATATGGCTCCCGCCGGTTGCCAAATTACAATAAGGAACATTGCATACATCAAATATAATCACAATCATGGCCATATCACATCACAGCACACCCCTGCAAAACAAAGTTAGACGCCTCTAATTTTCTTTGCATATTTTACGTGGTTTGGGGATTTCAATAAGTGTCGATCTAACTTACGAACAAGAACCACAATGTTGATGTTTGAACTATCAAGTGCCCGTTGTAAATTGGATCTATACTATAATGGGAGAGACAGACACCCGCAAAGCCACTTATGCAATACAAGTTGCATGTTGAGCGTGGAGCAAGTCTCATGAACGATGTCATGTAAGGTTAGCCCGGGCCGCTTCATCCCATCATACCGCAAGATGCAAAGTACACAAAAAGCAATTGATAATAAAAGCACCACCGCCCACAATGACCATTGTGTTCTACTCGTGCAACAGATCTACATATAGACACGACTCTGATACCACTGTAGGGGTTCGTAGCATGGAAAACAAAAAATTTCTACCGCATGCAAACAAACAAGCCAAGATCTATCTACTAGATTGTAGCAACGAGTCGATAGACGAACTCACCCTCGAAGATTCCAAAGCGTTTAATGAGAGCAGATTCTCGTGGGTGATGTAGTCGTACTCTTGCCGATCTCAAGATCGCGTAGACGATCCTTCCGGCTCTGAGTTCCGACAGTGCTCCCGCAGTCGGTCACACGTTCGGTACTCGATGAATACCTTCCTCTCCCTTGTTCCAGCAGGCAGCGGAGGTTGTAGCACTCTCTTCGTGATTCCGGCAGAACGACGGCGTGGTACCGGAAGTCGAGGGGAGATCTCGCAGGGCTTCGCCTTAAGCCGGAGCGAGTATGGTGGACTATGAGAGAGGACTTGGCGATCTAGGGTTTAGAGGCACCAAGGGAAGAAGCTTGGCCGAAGGCTAGGGCTTGGGGAGAGCCCCAACTTGGCGGCTAGGAGGAAATCCTAGGGCGGCGGCGACTTGCAGGAGGCCGGCGGCTAGGATTAGGGTTTTGGTGGTGTTGGGTGTAGGGAAGAGGGGCAGCCCTGCCCCTCCTTTTATAGGTGGGAGGGCGCGGCCAAGGGGGAGGGATTCCTCCCCCAAGTCGGCCTCCTTGGCCGGTGGGTGGAGGTAGAGGAAATCCTCCCCAAGTAGGTTTCCTACTCTCCCTCCACCAAGCAAAACTGCCGTTTGACTTTTCAAATTGGAGTTTGACTTTTCAAACTAGGATTTGATTTCTCCCTTTATTTTGCCCAGCCATGATACCTAGTACATGATGCAACCATTCCACATTGTCATGACACATTCATGTACCCTTCCCCTACGGAGTACCGGACCTTCCGGAACCTTCTAGAACATTCCTGATGAAAACACCGGAATCATTCCCCAACTCCGAAACAAGACTTTCCTTATATAAATATTATTCTCCGGACCATTCCGGATCTCCTCGTGATATCCCGGATCCCATCCGAGACTCCGAACAACATTCGGTCTCTTACTCATCCTTCCATAACTACTCAACAACATCAAATCCTTAAGTGTGTCTCCCTACGGTTCGTGAATTATGCGGACATGATCGAGACACTTCTCCGATCAATAACCAATAGAGGAATCTGGAAATTCATATCGCTCCCACATATTTCTATGATTACTTTGCGATCGAATGAACCACTTACATACAATACCAATTTCCCTTTGTCTCACGATAGTTTACTTATCCGAGGTTTTGATCGTTGGTATCTCTGCATACCTAGTTCAACCTCGTTACCGATAAGTAATCTTTTCTCGTTCCCGTGGTATGTGATCCCTTGTGAACTAGTCACATGCCTGCAGGCTAATTGGATGACATTCCACTGAGAGGGCCCAGAGTATATCTACCCGTCATATGGATGGACAAATCCCACTCTTGATTCATGTGTCTCAACCCATACTTTCCGAACACTCAATGCCACCTTTATAGCCACCCAGTTACGCTGTGGTGTTTGATGTCATCAAAGCATCCTTCCGGTGATGGTGATAAGCATGATCTCATGGTCGAAGGAATTAGGTTACTATGTATCAGAAAGATTATAGCAATTGAACTATTTAAAATGACTTGATCTTTATGTATGTCCACCATACCATTCTCCTAATGATATGGTCTTGTTATTAACAACATCTCAAATGTTCATGATCAAGAAACCATGATCATCTATTAATCAACAAGCTAGTATTATGAAGAGGCTTTACTAGGGACTCTAATTTAGTTTACAAATCACACAAGTATTAATGTTTCTGGTTAATACTGTTATAGCATGAATGTAAACATTTATCATAAACACAAATATATAATAATAACTATATTTATTATTGCCTCTAGGGCATATCTCCAACATAGTACACATATGAGTATGTGGGCGCTGATGGTCATGTTATTTCTTCTTCCTTGTATTTTGGATATTGGTGGCATAGTGGGATGAAGCGGCCCGGAAAAACTTTACATGTCCTCGCGCATGAGATCTATTCCACGCTTGACATGCAACTAGTTTTACATAAGTGGCATGCGGGTGTCTGTCTCTCCTACTATAGTCAATATCTAATTTACAACGAGTTGTTAATAATTTGATTATCATCGTTGTGGTTCCATGTTCGTAGGTAAGACGTCTAGTTTTTGGTTTTGCCGGGCAAGTACTATGATATGGTAGTTGTGAGACTCTGGGCGCATGGATCAATAGGATTGATAGAAAACTCATACCAATAAGTTGTAACTTCTTTTTCGGAAGCTCATTTGAAAAGAACTCTAAGGTTAAGCGTGCTTGGCCTAGAGCAATTCTAGGATGGGTGACTGACCGGGAAGTGGGTACCGGGTGCGCACGAGTGAGGACAAAATGTACAAAAAATACTAGTGTTGGTCTGTGGGGTTAGTCTAGAGATCCTATTGAGCTGCCAGAAGTGACAGCCGTCGGTCCGGAGTGACCGGGGGTGTTACAAGTGGTATCAGAGCCGACCCTCGCATTTATATGGGCGTGTGTGGGTCATTGGCGGACATGTGTAGCATGGCGCATGTGGCCCGGAGTGGACACGACATGGTAATGTGCCGGCACAAGACACACAGACGTATGCCAAGAGGGGACGTTCCTGGCTTGTGGTTGATCGACGAGGACGTTGATCTTCTATGGGTTGGTGTATGTGACACCCTGGCGCATGGCACAATAGGATTGATAGGAAACCCATAGCAACAAGTTGCAACTTATTTTCCGGAAGCTCATTTAAAAAGAACTCTAAGGTTAAGCATGCTTGTCCTAGAGCAATTCTAGGATGAGTGACCGACCGAGAAGTGGGTACCGGGTGCGCACGAGTGAGGACAAAATGCACAGAAAAGACTAGTGTTGGTCTAGAGATCCTATTGAGCTGCCAGAAGTGAAAGTCGTCGGTCCGGAGTGACCGAGGGTGTTACAGTAGTGTTATAAATTTGTAGTATGGATTGATACTATTGAAAATTATAATATGACAAAGTGTAAGTTCCATAGACCTTGGCCTTACACATATAGGAATGATAAATATCATTCCACGATGCACAAGATAAGTGATCAAGTGCAAGAACCATATCATATCACTTTAGCATATGATGTTTGTTTGCATCTTATATTTCTTGTTTGGCGTTTTATTAGCATTATAAGATGATCCCTCATTTTGATATCAACATAAAAATGTGTTCTTCCTTAAGTATGCACCGACTATGTTTTACCGCTTCAAGACATCACGTGATGATCAGGTGTACTTGAATCCACGGTCATATATCGGGTGTAAGACAGTTTTACACACGTGAATACTAAGGTTCTTACTTAGCGAGCCTAGCATGTACATACATGGCCTCGGAACACGGACCGAAAGGTTAATCATGAGTCATATGTTTGATATGATGCACATATAGATTCTCGCCTTTCAAGCTACACCGACTCACGTGATAATCTGTAGAGGTCCCAACCTTAGATAAGATTGATCCCTCCTGTGTTTTACCATGCTAGTCCCTGGATCAATAGCTAGCATCCACAGTTAAGATGTAATATCAAGATACAAAGGTCATAATATAAATTTATAACCAGGAATAACATAAGTTTATTACATCAAACATAGCTCATTTGGCTATTACAATTACATTTGCAGCGGAATAACTATAAGTATGGGTCCATCATCTTCAAAGTGCCACAGGCAGATGTTGGTTGTAGATTTTGTAGTCCTAGTCAATCAAACAATCTTTATTTTTAAAACAATCAACCTGCAACATTACAAGTTACAGCCACAAGGGTCAATACATTTTGATTTGTATTGGCAAGCTTCACTTTTATGTATAATTATATGCATATTTGGCTAAGCAGAGTTTAAGGCTTATTTGCATAAAGCAATATTTTATCCTATCTTTTCAAAAGGGTTTTTAAAGTCTTTTGTCAAATTTCTTTTCCAAGTTCCTTGAACTCCTTGGTAGAAACTCAAGTGTTCAAATCCTTGTCAGAATCTCTTGAGCACCTTGGTAACCCCAAGTGCAGCAAGTTTTATCAAAACTCATGAGTTCCTTGGTAAAGCCCCAAGTACATCATGCTCTTGAGCACCTTGGTAACCCCAAGTGCAACAAGCTTTACAAAATCTCTTTGAATTCCTTGGTAGACACACAAGGGCATCAAGTTTTTATATTAGAAGTTGGAATGTCGAGATCTCCCATAGTTCAAACTTTAGTTGCTCAGTATTGTCCATAACCGGGGACACGGCTAAGTACTTAGATTTTATTTACTTCTGCAGAAGGAGTACACTTCACCCACATGTCACAATCCCATCTTGTTGCCACCAGTGGCCTACTGGATTAGTGCTCACCAAGATAGAGTACTGGCAGATTGAGAATGTGACGAAGTCTTTCCAAAAGGTCCTCCCATACATCATTGCTAGCTTTGTCTTCAGCCCCCATGAAGCATTCCAGATCCCCATGTCCAGTAACTAAAGACAATGTATGGGTCTTCCTAATGTAATTGACTAAGCCAGAGCCATAATAGCATGTGGTTGCACACGAAAGCCACAATTGGAGAAACATGTTTGATCTCTAAGTTTCCTAGGTGGTTTTCTTTTGGAGCACAACACAAAGTGATTGCCATAGACATGGTTCCCTCTTGTTGTCACCTTCTCCAAAACTTAAAGTATCCTCCACCTAGGTGGTTCATTGAGTCCTTGTTTTATTATATAAAACACAAGTCTTTTCTCAACCTTTGTAAAAATCTCAACATGTATCTCTTTTCAAAACATAGCATGGCTAAGCATGTACAACATTTAATATTTTCACTAAGGAGTGTTTAGTGAATCCTATTAGGATTTAGCATAACATAAGTATAAAATATCTTTTCATGCATGTTTTCAAAATCCACTAAGTATATAATGAAATTAGTAGGACTTTTGTATGATAGTGTAACTTGACTTTTGGTAGGGAATGGGAGTTTTACTTCTTGATCTTGCTAGACTCACTTTTTGCTAATTCCACTACAATTCAATCAAGCAATCATTGTATCAAGTAGCATTCCAAATCAATATACAAACAATATTTCACATACTCAAGTAGGGATTCTAAATCATGCAGAGGTGGGTTCTTTTTGCAAGGTTGGTCTCTACTAGGTTTATAACTTTGTAAGGCCCAAATTGGTCATTTACCAAAATGGCAAAGTCATTTGCAATTGGGTTTTATCTTAAGACCATTTTCAAAATTCATTCATCATTTCATGTGGTGAAAATTTTATTTTTATCAAAGCAAAACTTTAGGTTTTTCACCAAGTGAGTTGCCCTTGGCAAAGTTTGGTGTTTTGGGTCAGTAAGTTTGGTCCATAACATTTTCTCAAAGTTTTCCTTGCACAAACTTTTCCATAATAAAATTTATTGAGTTTATTGGGCTAGAAAAGACTAAGTTAACTAATTCAACTTAAATTTCACAAAAATCATTTTTAACACTATGGTTTGGTTCCTAGGGTCAGTAAGGTCTCACAAATCTATTTTGCAAAAGATTTAATCCTAAAATCAATTTTAAACAACTTTTATACCCTAAACAAGTACACAAAAGTTTCTGCAAATTCCAACAAGCTAACAAATACTATTTTCAAAACTAAGGCCATGGTTAGCTAGGGCTTGTTCTCCTGAATCCAATGACATAAAATTTGTAAAATTTGGACGTGTGGATCCAAAGATATAAGGGTTTGAAGTTTGCAAAAGTTTCTGTTTTTCAAATTTGTTTTAAATCCAATAGGTGACACGCGGCGTGTTTTAACTGGACGATACCGGTTCGGGCGGATCGTGGGCTGCTGAGCGTTGGATTTAAGTTGGATCGTGTGGCACAGAACGCGTACCTCTTCGCGGTAAGTGATCTAATCGCACACGTTCAAACTAGATCCTACGGTACTGGCTCGTTGGACCAAAAGTGAGCGGCGCCGACGGCGGCTAACGGCGGCGTACGGCCAGGCGATGGCGCTACGGCGGCTACAGGAAGCAAAGAGGAGAGAAAAAGTGCTCACCAGAATCGCAGGGCTGTGATGATGCTCGACGTGCTGTTGGCTTGACAAGGGGCGCTCGGGTACTGCGGTAATTGCTCGCCGGAGTTGGTTCTGGCAACGGGCGGCTCTGGTCGAGGTCGAGGACGTCACTGGAGAGCGCCCTAAGGCAAAACGAAGGCGCGGTCAGATGCGTGGGATCAAGACAATGATATGTGCATGATCGAGAAGTGAAGGGGCGGTCTGGTTCACCTGGGAGTCGTCGTCGGAGCAGAAGCAGACGGCGGCGGTACTGGAAGTTATCGTTGGCGAGGCTCAGGGGCGTCCGCGGTCGAGCTGGTGGTACGGGGAGGTGTGTCTGGGAGAGGGGAAGCTGTGAGTTTGGTCGGGGAGGCTCGGAAAGGTGTGGTTTGGCCGGAATCGACAGAGGAAGCTCGTCGGAGCGGCGACGGTATAGAGAGAATTGGAGGCAGACTAGGGGCAGAGAGGAGGAGTAGTCTGGGGAAAAAGAGGGAGGAGGCGCTGGCGCTTAATAGCGTGCATTCACGGCGAGGTTTAAGGCGCGGCATCACTGCGAATTGATCGCGGCTTTGAATGGCAGCAACGGCAGCGAGGGAGGAGGCGTGGTCTGCGGGTGGGGAAGAAGAAGGAGGAGGCAGTGTGGGGTCCGCTGGTCAGTGGGAAGGGAAATGAGGGGGAGGTCCACTAGTCAGTCGCCCCGCGGGTTGTTTCAGCGGTGAGGAAAAACGGTTCGGGGTGGAGAGGAGGTGGCTGCGAGTTGGGCTGTTGGGCCAGATTGTTGGGCTGTTCCATTTTTTTTTTCTGTTTTAAATCTTTTTCTTTTTCTATTTCTATTTCCTGTTTTGATTTTTCAATCAAACAAACATCAACCAAATCAATTCAAACAACACTCAAACTTTGTAATATTGAAATTAGTTCTGTTTAGTAATATGGTCAAAAGTCCAAAATAATAATAACTTTATTAATCCATTCTTTAATTTAAATAATGGATATTTTAGTTATTTAATAATATAGGGTTTGTTTTAATTAAAATAATCTTCATTTAAAATCCAAATACCTTCAAATCTAAATCAGTGGGTTTATTTGGAAATAAAGAATATTTTAAAACAAAATAACCTCTTATTTTAGGGTCCATTATTAATTAAATAAAAATGGGCCTTAGTTATTAAATCAAAATAGAGTTTGATTCCATTAATAAAATCTTTATTTTGAAATCTAGATATTTTCAAAACCAATCCGTAGGTTTTATTTGGAAATATTAAATACTTGGAAACTTTACTAAATTAAACAAATAAGTCCTTGATGGTTTATAAATGATAGAGCCTTTATTAATAAAACTTGGATAATAAAACCTTATTAATTTGTTTTAAACCTTTGCTAATTTTTATTTAGAATAAATTTTTTAATTCTAAGGCTTGTCCAAGGTTTAATTTAGCTTTATAAAATAATCCTTATTTGCAAAACTTCTATTCCATTTGAAAACAAATATTTTCATTTAAGAGTTTCAAATTAGTATTTTAGTTATTTTTATTTTCCTTTAATAAAAGTTCATCATCTCAAATACCTTTAGGTTTTATTTAATTCAAATGGGTTTGAAGTTCCAATTGAATTCAAAAAGTTTTCTTCTGGCTCTGAAATTTAAACAAAGTTTTATTTTATTCATTTATTTTCACATTACAAGATTTGGAAAATCTTGGGATGTGACATAATCAGACTTGGTGTAGTGGATTTGGTTCATGTAATCACCAAAAAGACACGAGGGATGTCGTTTTTGAGTGGGATTTAATGTCTAATTTGGATTAGTAGAACTCAATTTATCATAAATTAAATCAAAGTGAATTTGCATAATTTGTTGTAGTCATTAGCATTCGTTCACCACCTTATGATTAGTTTTAATTGAGATAAAAGAACTATAGAATTATGGATATTTACTTTACAAACTGGTATCATATTGTGTTGAGTGTCAATCTAAAGTTTAAAGTCCTATTGCAAACTTTCAGCAAACTCTGTTTACTCCGTGAAATTTAATAATTAGTATTAAATCGAGAGTAACAATTCCAGTGTTAGTATCTAAAGTATCATGTTTGCCTCCATGATTCTTGATTGTTTTTAAATATCAAGGTTATCTAGGAGCTGAAAGAATTGTTTCAAAAACCATCATGTGTGACATATATAATGATATCTGAAACAATATTTTTGGTTGCAATATGATAGAGTATAATATATGTTCTCATATTGGATGAGAATTTGCAAAGGTTGGAGATGCTAGACATCCTAATTATCCAAAAAGGTTTTGGAAAGTAACATTATACTCACGATTCGCCTTTATAAGCTACATTAGCTTGATCATGAAAGTTGTCATGATAAGGATGAATAGAAGATGTAGGTAAAGTGTTTACTACACTACAAGATTACGAAATAATTGTTTTTGAAAGAACGCCAAACATTTGATGATGGTGATCTACTTCAAAGTGCAAGTCCAAAGGTATTAGTATTTTACTATACACGCTTTGTACTATGTGTCATGTATATGGAGCCACTGTTGATATTGATAGATTCTTTTAAAAGGAAAAGGAAATGCTGAAAGAGAATCTATAAAATATATTTGGTAGAAAAGAAAAGACTAGAAATGCCCAGCTAAGGTATATAGATGATATACATGTTATGGTTGTATTCTTTGCTTGTTAAACAATGTGGTTCTTGGGTATTGGATACTGAATTGGTTGGTATGAAATATCATACAGAACAACACAATTCATGAACCACAATGGCCAAAGTAATTAGCAAGAGAATATGTGATGATGTTCATCGAAAACAAACAAGCTATTGTTTGTATTTCTCATCGAGATCAAAGATTTGTTTTAATAATTGTTATTTAAATCAGGTATTATGGGAACAAAGATTGTTCAAATAATTACCGCATTCCATAAAATATGGATGATTTACAAATCTAGTTGGAGAAATCACATCCATAAAACTAATGCTAAAATGTCACAAGACAAATGATTGAAAGATCACTTACAAAGTGACATCACTGTTTAAATTATATTGGAAAGTAAACATGAAGAAACTCCATATTCATGGATTTTTGAGTCTTTGATTTGATCAAATGATGCTTGTGAGACTTTCCTCAGGATAATTAAAACTTTGTTCAAAGGCCAAAGAAGAACGATCGACTAAATTATTGGAATTTATACATATCGATGTATGTAGTCCATTATGTGTAGTCGTAAGCGATAGATTTGAACTTCTTATGCTTTCTCCAGAAATTTGAGTGAATATTCACTTAATGAGGAAGAAGTATGAAATATTTGAAAACGTTTAAAGACTTTCAAGATGAAGTGGAAAATCATTGTAACAAGAAAATAAATAATTTATGATTTGATCATAAAGGGATTTATTTGAGTTGAAAGTTTAGCAAAACACCTAGATTTGCATCTCCTGAAACGCCATAGGAATATGGAGTGTTCGAGATTTTTAATAAAACCTTGTTTGACATGGTTGGATCAAAGGTGTTATTTATAAAACTGCCATTATGTTTTAAAAGATTAAAGATTTAGATACTACCGCTTTTACACTGACAAGAGATTCATCTTGATCCGTTGAAATGACACCATGTAAGTTATGGTTTGGGGTAAAACCCAAGTTGTCCTTTCTTAAATTTTGGTATGCTAAGCATAAGTAAGATGTTTACAACCAAAGTCGGATGAGCATGTCTTTGTACGTTATTTTGAATAATCGTTGGGTATTCCTCCATAACACCGAGGACAAAAGAGTTTGTCGCTTGAAATGTGAAGTTCCTTGAAAAAGCAATTTTTTGTAAAAGTTAAGTGGGAGGACAATAGAACTTTGATAGGGTAGATGAACCTTACCTATATGTGCCGAGTTGCGCAGTGCTGAAAAACATTTCCGGAGGCAGCCACAATGCTCATGGCTCACGTGCCTCAAATGTTGTGGTCATGAAGGTTTAAGTTCCTATTGAACCAAGTAGGTCGGATAAACAATCAAATTCTAAGATTTGAGAGTAAATCATTGTTGTTTGACAATGATGAACCGACTATATGCAAAGAAGCAATGATAGGCCCTGACTCCGTCAAATGGCTTGAAGCTATAAAATCCGCGATAGTTCCATACACGAGAAATCAAGTTTTTGGACTTGGAAGACCCTCCGGAAAGGTGTAAAAACCTATCGGTTGTATTTGCATATATAAAGAAACAGACATGGATGTTTCACATCTAGGAAATAGTCAACATGTCGGTAAAGTTTTTACGACATTGTTCAAGGAGTTGACTATAATAAGATTTGATCTTTCATAGCGATATTTAGTCTGGACAGATTTAATGTAGCAACCACTACATATAATTTTGGTATATGGTAGTTGAACAAACAAAACAAAGTTCTTCTAATAGAATGATTACCTAGGACCTGTACAAGACACAGTTCAAAGGGTTTTGTTAGATTCAAAGGATGCTAAAAAGGGAATGCAAACTTCAATGGTTGAAGTAAGCATCGCGGAGTTGGAACCTTCACCGTGATGAAACAGTTAAAGGAGTTTAATTTCATCAGGAGACGATGAAGATGCTTGCATTTGCAAGAAATTAAGTGGAAGAGCTGAGACACATTTATAATACATTATGTGGAGGACATATTGTTGATTGGAAATGATGTATCTTTTATTGACAAAGGTTAAGAATTTCATTTCGATGAAAGACTTAGGCAAAACCCGAGTATTATGCATGAATATCTATATGGATAGACTGTGACGCTAATATGGTTGTGCCAAACATACATATATGAGATATTGAAGGAGTTCAATACGGAAACGACGAGAAAAGGTTCTTATCGCATGGAAAAGAATTGAATCAATCAAGTGTATCGACACTTGATAAGTGAAACAAGATTCAAGTGCAATCACAAGAATGTTGTGATCAATCATACCATGATATGTACACATCCATATATGTCCTATGCTCTAAATGTTATGAACATATACCAGAATGAATCATAAAATGATTATTGGACGATAGTAAGGATATTCTTATAATCTTTTAGGAGAATTAAGAATATATTCTATGTGTAGAAGAGACAAATAGTTCATTGAAAAATGATACTAGTTTTGTCACAAGATACAAATTAAGTTTATGTCAATTTAAATTATGGGTGGCGCAATGAAATGGAAAGAAGTTTCCATGACGGATTTGGATGAGTTCCAAAGTTAAGACATTATGACGGATACTACAACAAAAGGCTAAGTATATGACTACTATAGTAGCAGCAAAGGAGGGAATTTGTGTCAAGTAGTTTGTTATCAAACTAAGGTGTGGTTGACAACGGGCTAACACTAAAGATATATTGTATGGCAATAGTATCAACATGATTTAAACCCAAGGAACTAAAGGTCTCACCAAAAGACCAAATTTATACAATGCCATCTCATTGGAGAATGAGTGATGCGTGAAGACGCAAAGACATGCAAATACACGTGGACCTGAAAGCGTTAGATACGTAGATTATTTTAACCACTTGCAATCGCGTATATGGAACACCATAAATCCATAGGTGTTCAATACACAAAAGTTTTCAAACTATATTATTGACTCTAGTGCAAGTGGGAGACTGAAGGGAATATGCCCGAGAAGCAATAATAAAGTGGTTATTAACTTATTCCTTGTTTATGATAAATGTTTATTTTTCATGCTATAATTGTATTAATACGGAAACGTTAATACATGTGTGTTGAATAAACAAAAATAAAGTTCCTAGTTATGCCTCTCTTATAAACTAGCTCATTGATTAACAAGATGATCAAAGGTTTTGTGATCATGGACATTGGATGTTGTTAATAACGAGGTCACAACATTGTTGGAATAATGTGATGAACGTTCATCCGAAGTATAGCATTACGAACAAAGTCATTGTGTTTATATTGCTATAACATCATACGAAGTAATCCTAATACGTAGACCATGAGATCATGTCAATCACTAACACTAGAAGAGTATCTTGATAACATCAAACGTCACACTGTAACAGGGTGACTAGAAAGATGGGTTCAGTGCTACGAAAGTGTTATGTAGAGGCTTGATACGTCGTAAACATATCTATAATTTTTTATGTTCCATGCTTTTTTAATATCAACTTTGCTATGTTTTGTCTACACTTTGAGGTATTCTTATACATTTTCTGGGACTAACCTATTAACAAGATGCCGCAGTGCCAGTTGCCTGTTTTCTGCTGTTTTTGGTTTCAGAAAAGCTAGTAAGGAAATATTCTCGGAATTGGACGGGACAAAAGCCAAAGTCAATATTTTACCAGAGAGAACACAGAGTCCGAAGGGCATCCTAAGGTGGGCCATGATGTGGCCACACCTGGTGGCGGCGCGACCTAAGGAGGGGCGCAGCCCTAGGTGTGGTCCCCATGGGCGTCCCTGCCCTGCGCCCTCCCTAGATTGGGGGGGGGGTCTGAAGCTCTTCCCGGCACCCTGCTGGAGGGGAGAGGTCATCCCGGAGGCCTTCTTCATCACCATGCCAGCCTCCGATATGGTGCGTGAGTAGTTCACCCTTAAACTATGGGTCCATATAGTAGCTAGATGGTTGTTTCTCCTCCTTTGTGCTATCATGTTTAGATCCTGTGAGCTCCGTTCATGATCAAGATCATCTATTTGTAATCATACATGTTGTGTTTGCGGGGATCCGATGGATATTGAGATATTATGTCAGATTGATTATGATTCTATGTAACATCCCAGATTCTATATTAGGATGTTATTAGTTCCATGCATCATCCTTGCATCATTGCATTCTACAAATAAGTTTTTACAACAAATCCTAAATACCTAAACCTAGCAAAACCCTAATAGTGTTTTGCCATTTGTAAGCATTATTATAGTGGTCAAGTTTGACCCTTCTAAAAAACCTTGTAAAACATTAAACTATGGCCCTATGTTGAGCACCTTATTTTTATAAAAATTTAGAAACAATTTTTATCAAGTTTGGTTTTAGGTTGCAAAAGTTATTTAGGTTTACTAAAACAGAAAAAGGAAAAATGTTCAAAAGAAAAAAAAACGGCCAGCAGCAAACCTAGTTGGGCCGGCTCGCCAGCCCACCCAGCCGCAGCACCAGCCCACCCGCGCCGCGCGGCAGCTAACCACCCGCGCCCACGCCAGCCCACCTTCTCCCTCCGCCACTGACACGTGGGACCGCTCCCATCGCCACCTTCCCAGAGTCCATGGCGGACACGCACGCCGCCGCGTCGGGATAGTCCGATTCGAACGGGATTCAGCCACCCCCTTCCCCAAGACTTTGGGGATATATAAGCCGACCCCCCCCGCTATCGTTTCCCCCGAAAACCATAGCGCAAACCCTGCCGAGGCGCCGCCAATTGCTCGCCGGAGCGCCGTCAGGAGCGAGGAGGCATCGGAGCACCGCGGCAGGAGAAGGAGGCAAGGGGATCGGCCGAGGGGGCTAGCGTGAACGCAAGGGCCAGGCGAACCTCGACGACCTCGCCGCTGTCCCAGGGAACCACCGGAGCGCCGCCAGCCATCATCGCCGACGCCACCGCCGCCCCGCGCCGCCGTCACACCTTGTAAGTCGCCACCGCCTCTCCTGACCGTCGGATTGAGATTGAACGCGTAGGATTAGAAGTATACCGAAGGGGTATCGGCAAATAGCGGCGTGCCACGTGGCCGCGCGCGTCAGCACGCACGCGCCAGCGCTGCGTTACCTAGCTGGAGCCAATCAGACGCTGACACTTGGCAAGAATTTA
Source organism: Avena sativa (assembly GCA_916181665.1). Lineage (NCBI taxonomy): Eukaryota > Viridiplantae > Streptophyta > Magnoliopsida > Poales > Poaceae > Avena > Avena sativa. The sequence goes on along the minus strand of OV702284.1, from coordinate 248,107,317 downwards.
AGTGTAGTTCAGATCTGTTTGCAGATTTAGATTCAATCTTGCGAAAATCATATAAAATCGAATATTTTTCCAAATTTAGATTGTAATATACCGTTGGATTCCTAATTTTATGTAGAATCCAAATCTGTAATAATATTCCAGGTTTACAGTAATGTTTTAGGTGTAGATTTTAATCACTAGATTGGAGTGTTTATTCTATAGAAAAAAATTAAAATTCTGTTTTAATTGATTCTTGTTGCAATGACCTTGTTTCCATAATGCCTACTGGACAAAATTATACAACTTTGCTTAAGATCATTAGATCTAGTTTGGGGCTAATTAGATGGTTTGATCTCCTTATAATCCTAGGATTTGTTTTAGTGACTCTATTAGATCTAAACCCTTGGGAAAATCAATCCTAGTGACACCCTTACACTATCACAACACGAACTTGCTACCTCGATCAATTTAGAAGAACCAACCTTGCATAAAATACCATGTTGCATGCATGCATGATTTTCTTTGTGATATGCTTTGAGCAAGTTGTGATCAGATCTATGTTTGTGATTCGTTAGATTGCTCGAAGTGCGCTAAGGAGTGCTATTGTGTAGAGTGCTGCTCGGATCAAGGCAAGTTACACCACTTGTTCATAATTTTGTCCCAGTTTTAATTCTATGCATGTGATCTTCAAAATTCTGTAGTATGCATGTGTAGGATGTTCTAGTAGAATTTTTCCTTAGTATTATTTTGCAAGTGCGATGATTTTGTAGTATGCCATGAGTAGCTCTATACTTAGGATTTTTCCACTCCTAATAGGTTACCCCTGTTTTTGCTAAGTATTGCTTGCTATGCTATATATACAAAGTACCATTGGGGGGTTCGAAAGACAAAGAATTTTTCTAAGTATAAAGGCTCTCTAGAGCAAACTTTTCTTCTCAAATCCACTTCAAAATAAAACTAAGTTTTCTTCTGGGCGGAATGGTTGTCGGGTCAACGAGTGAGATTTTGGTGGAGGAAGGCCGCCCAGGAATCAAAGAAGTCTGCCATGTTTCAGAATTCAGAAGCTTCCAGTGCAATCACAATACATTATGGGCTCTGTCTTGGCCTAGTACTTAGTGGGAAACCTCACCTGGGTACCAACATTTGGAGGTTCTTGGCACGGTTGGATCCGGAAGGTAGAGGGGCTACTAAGGGAAAGCCTCGCCATGGTCTTGTCTGTAAAAGGACCTGATCGTGGACTGTGGGTAAAGTGCACAAACTATTGAGAGTATTGCAATCTGATCGATCAGCCGTGTTCACGGAAACAGAACAACATTGAGCATCCGAAGGGTGGAGCCTCTGAAGGATCTTCCTCTCTCTTTTCTAAAACAAAGTTTTGAAAACCCCATGGCGTGCGTAATATCGCCAATGGGTGGGATTTTGGGGAACTTGGTGTGTAATATCCAAGTGTCACTTGGTGCGTAATATCCAAGTGTTTGGTTGTTTCGACACTTGGTGCGTAATATCCTCGTGTGCCACTCGACCTTATTTTATCTAAGCAAATGTTTACAAAGTAGGGTAAAACTCTCTCTCTCTTTTCTCCATACTTAGAGAAAATTAGCTTTATGCAAAAGAACTCCAAATCCTAAACTAGCCTTGCATGTAGAGTTAGTCTTTCCTTCCTTGGTGTAATTTGCCAATACATTCAAAGTATTGACCCAACTTGTTGGCTGCATGTCTTATGTGCAGAATCCGAAGATTGAAAGGTGCGTAGGGATCGCGGGTCTACACTCGACAAGCCTGAGGCGTTGATGGACTCATGCTGCTTTTATGTTTCTGCTGTTATTTGAGCTAGCATAATGCTAAACAATTTTTGTAATAAATTCATATTCTGGATTCTCCGTGTAATGAAGACTTTGTGTTTTACATGATATTTCATTGACTGTGAGTGCTAGCTATTGATCCAGGGACTATCATGTTAATCACAGGGAATTAGGATCCTTACCGATCCGAGGTCACTACAGATGGTATCAGAGCACATCGTTGCCTGTAGGACGTGACCCTAGGATTGGAACCACCTCTAACTTTTGTGCCTTACTTGTTTTTCTACTAAGTTATTTTCTGCACTTCTAGTATCTGCTTTCCTCTACTTGTTTAAGTATCTAACCTTCATTCTTCCAACTCAAAGATGACGAGCTTCCTCTACGACACCGTCGCGGACATCGAGACCCTTCGCTTTGGTGGATGCCTCATGGATCTACTCACACATTTGGATCTTCCTCTGCCAACAATCCAGGGGAGCACAATGAAGAAACTCCACAATGACGGCTGTTGGGGAGTCAAGGTCATCCAGCCAGGAAAGGAGCGAGGCAAGAACGTGGAGGAAGACATAGCAATCCACATTGTTAGCGATTCCAAGGAGAAGGCCCTTAGCATCAGCTTGCAGCAACTCATTGGTCGCCTATGTGGACGTCATCATGAAGCTCTCCAAGGACACTGCGGTGGCCTCTTTGGAAGACGAGATGAGGAAGGAATTACCATGGAGTTAACCTTTGAGGAAAGAACTTCTACCAAGCGCCGAAGAACACAATATCAAGACTTGGAGTGCCACATCCATGACCTTGAAAAGGGTACCTTCCTCGAGATGTTGAATAACGACGAGCTATGCGCCCTCATCAAGGAGAAGGAAGAAATGATCAAGCAGCAGGAGGAGGCAATGAAGCTCCAAGAGATAAAATTCCAGGACCAAGAGAAGAAGTTCGCTAACCAAGAGAAGAGGGTGATAAATAAAAACAAGAGAATTAGGAACTCAAACAACAGATCGATGGAGATGAAGTGCAAACTGAAGGCCTTTGCAAGATAATCAATGATGTGCGTGCTTCCAAGAGGGACTTGGCAAAGCAACTTGAAGCCACAAAAAAGTCAAGCTTAGTGGAGGAGCTACAAAGCGAGAAGGAGGGACTTCGGGAGCAGCTGGAAGCCGCTACCAAGAAGCTACAGGATGAGATAAAGAACCTCCAAGAGAAGCTTAAAGCCACCACAAAGGAGATGGAGTTGTACAAGACAACTCTAGAGCAGGAAGGCTACTCGTTCGAGGACGAGGAAGAGGAAGGCGTGGAAGATGTGTAATAGTTGGACCACCTTTAATTCTTTAGTAGAACGTTATTCGCAAATGTAATAAATACAAGACAAGTCTGGTTTAGTTAAACTTGGTTGTTTTCTGTGTTAAGCTGTGTTGTTATGTCTTGTGTGCCTTGTGTGCTTGGTGTGTTTTCATAAGGGTAGGAATTTACTACTTAGTCTTTCTGTCTATTTCTTAACTATTCTCTTAAACCCCACAGATGCCGCCAAGACGTGCGAACTCCGAAATCCCGCCAGAAATAGCACAACTTTTGGCCACTCAGAACCAGCTGATCCAACTGCTCACTCAGAACATGCAAAACAACAACAACAACCCGCCGCCACCACCACCTCCACCACCTCCTCAACAGGACCGCTTGACTCGGTTTTTAAGGCTGAACCCACTTACCTTCACTAGCAGCACTGAACCAATCATCGCTGATGACTGGCTGCGTAGGATCAACAAGAAGCTAGACACCGTGCAAGATGTCGGAGCCGACAGGGTGCGTTATGCCTCACACCAGCTTGAAGGACCTGCTGCAGAATGGTGGGATAATTACCAAGTCACCCACCCGGATATTGATGCTATCACTTGGGAACAGTTTGAGTTAGCTTTTCGCACTCATCATGTGGCTGCTGGTGTCATGACTCTGAAAAGGCGCGAGTTTCGCGACCTACACCAGCTGCACCGTTCTGTCACCGAGTATGGTGAGCTTTTCAATAAGCTAGCCCGTTATGCACCCGATGATGTTTCTACTGATGCCAAGAGACAGGAGGAGTTCTTAAGAGGGCTCAATGATGAGATATCCATTCAGCTTGTGGCTCAAAAATTTGACAACTTTCAGGAACTCCTGGACAGAGCCATTGTGGTTGAATCAAAAAGGAAGAGCATAGAAAACCGCAAGAGGAAGTCTAACCCTCACAAGCATTCTGTTCCATACCAGAAGCAGCATAATTCCTCACCACCACCTTATAACAATAATGGCCACAACCATAACGGTCATAACCATGGTGGCCACAAACACAATGGGCATAAGAACCGCAATGGGAATGGCAGCAATGGAAAGGATCTCAGTGAGGTGACATGCTTTAAGTGCAACAAGACAGGGCACTATGCAACCTCTTGCCCCGAGAGGAAGAATGGCAATGGCAATGGGAATGGAAATGGACACAACCATGGCAATGGAAACGGGAAGAAGCCAAATCCGTTTGTCAAAGCCACGGTGAATCATGTTTCTATGGAGGATGCTTGTGATGCGCCAGACTCTGTGATTGGTAAGTTCAAACTCAATTCTATTCCCGCAGTTGTTCTTTTTGATACTGGTGCATCGCATTCATTCATATCAAGGGTATTTGTGGATAGAGGCAAGATACCAACGGAGACTATAAACTTTCCTCTAAGGGTAAGTTCTCCTGGGGGAGAAATAGTGGCAAACTCTGGTTGCCGGGAATTAGAACTAAGGATTGGGACACACATTTTTCCCACCAGTCTAGTAGTTCTAGAATCACAAGGATTAGACATAATCTTGGGCATGAATTGGATGACCGAATATGAAGGAGTCATAGATTGTGCCAAGAGAACTGTCATGCTCACAACACCGGAAGGGAAGAGGATTCGTATCAAGTCGAATTTCGCACTTAAAGAAGTCATGGTGAACTCTCTTAAGGGGGTTAGCTTGGAGGAGGTACCTACTGTAAAGGAATACCCAGATGTCTTCCCGGAGGAACTACCAAGAATGCCACCCGACCGTGATATCGAGTTCCTCATTGACTTAATGCCAGGCACGGGGCCGATAGCTAAGAGACCATACAAGATGGATGTGGACGAGTTAAAGGAACTCAAGAAACAACTTAGGGAACAATTGGACAAGGGGTTCATTCAACCCAGCGCGTCATCTTGGGGAGCACCCGTCCTATTTGTGGATAAGAAGGATAAAACCAAGAGGCTGGTTGTGGATTACCGCTTGTTAAACGAGGTGACGATCAAGAATAAGTATCCTCTACCCAACATCAATGACCTGTTTGACCAGTTAAAAGGAGTCAGTGTGTTCTCAAAGATCGATCTGCGATCAGGCTATTTTCAGCTGAAGATTCGAGAACAGGATGTGCCCAAAACAGCATTCACCACAAGATACGGGTTGTATGAGTACACCGTAATGTATTTTGGTCTAACCAATGCCCCAACATACTTCATGACCATGATGAACAAGGTGTTCATGGAATATTTGGACAAGTTTATCGTGGTATTCATAGATGATATACTCATATACTCTAAGGATGAGAAGGAACATGAGAAACATCTGCGCCTTATTATGGAGAAACTAAGAGAACACAAGTTGTATGCCAAATTCAGCAAGTGCGAGTTCTGGTTAAAGGAAGTGGGATTCCTTGGTCATGTTGTGTCAGCTAAAGGAGTTTCCGTAGATCCTAGTAAAGTAGCTTCCGTGACGGAATGGGAGTCACCCAAGAATGTGGGAGATATTAGGAGTTTCTTGAGCCTCGCAGGATATTACCGGAGGTTCATTGAGAACTTTTCCAAAATAGCAAAACCCATGACGGAACTATTAAAGAAGGAAAAGAAGTTCCTATGGACCGAGGCATGCGAAGCAAGTTTTCAAGAGTTGAAGAAACGCCTTGTAACGACGCCAGTTCTGTGTCTGCCTGATATCCAGAAGGATTTTCAAGTCTATTGTGACGCTTCTCGGCAAGGACTTGGAAGTGTGTTGATGCAGGATGGGAAAGTGGTATCCTATACCTCCCGGCAACTTAAGAACCATGAACACAACTACCCCACACATGATTTGGAACTTGCGTCTGTGGTTCATGCACATAAGGTATGGAGACACTACCTCATGGGCAAACATTGCGATGTCTTCACAGATCACAAGAGTTTGAAGTACATCTTCACCCAAAAGGAGTTGAATATGAGACAATGGAGATGGATTGAGATAATTAAGGATCATGACTTGGATTTACAATACCACCCCGGAAAGGCAAACGTGGTGGCTGATGCCTTAAGTCGTAAGGTGTATGTAAATGGACTTACCGCAGGCGAACTTCCAGAGGATTTATGCAGACAACTCAGGGATCTCAGGCTAGAGATAGTTCCAAAAGGGCACGTAGCGACTATGGAAATAGTGTTCACCTTCCAAGAGAGAATCAAGGAAGCACAGAAGGGAGATAAAGAGTTGGAAGAAATAAGGATCAAGATAAGTGAAGGGAAGACTAAAGAATTTCGTCTGGACGAACAAGGAACCCTCTGGCATGGGAAGCGTTTGTGCGTTCCCAACGACCCGAAGATGATTCTACAAGAAGCTCATGATTCTCCATACTCTATTCATCCAGGTAACACAAAGATGTACATGGATGTGAAGGATAGATTCTGGTGGAATAACCTAAAGAGAGATATTGCAGAGTATATTTCTCTGTGTGATGTGTGCAATAGAGTTAAAGCCGAGCATCAGAAACCGGCAGGATTACTTCAACCACTACCTATACCCGACTGGAAGTGGGACAAGGTAGGCATGGATTTCATCACGGGATTGCCCCGGACTCGTTCTGGATTTGATTCTATCTGGGTAGTGGTGGACCACTTTACCAAGGTGGCTCATTTCATCCCCGTAAAGACCACATATACAAGTGCTAAGCTCGCTAAGATATACATGTCAAGGATTGTAAGCCTACATGGTGTTCCCAAGGGAATTGTGTCAGACAGAGGCACCCAGTTTACTTCAAAGTTTTGGCGACAACTACATGAGTCTCTTGGGACCCGACTAGAATTCAGTACTGCCTTCCACCCTCAAACAGATGGCCAAACAGAAAGGGTGAATCAAATTTTGGAAGATATGTTGAGAGCTTGCGCACTAGACTATGGGTCTAGTTGGGACGATAACCTGCCATATGCTGAGTTCTCATACAACAACAGCTACCAAACAAGTATCAAGATGGCTCCGTTTGAAGTTCTATATGGCAGGAAGTGTAGGACTCCATTGCTATGGAAAGGAGTTGGTGAACGCAGTCTTTTTGGACCTGACTTGATAAAGGATGCCGAAGAAAAGGTACGACAGATTCAGGATAGGCTAAAGGTAGCCCAATCCCGACAAAAGAGTTACGCTGATTCCAAGCGCAGGGATGTGGCCTATGAAATAGGGGACCGTGCGTATCTCCGAGTTTCACCCCTACGAGGAGTTAAGAGGTTCGGAATCAAGGGCAAGTTAGCCCCACGATTCATAGGACCATATAAGGTTTTGGCCCGTAGAGGAGAAGTTGCTTATCAGTTGGAGTTACCGGAAGGACTGACTGTTCATGATGTGTTTCATGTGTCACAATTAAAGAAGTGTCACCCGGAGATGGCTGAAACACCGCTAAGAGACACCATCTCCCTAGATGAGGTTCAATTGGAGAATGACCTTACCTATGAGGAAAAACCCATCAAAATACTGGAAACAGCTGAAAGGATTACCCGCACCAAGACTATAAGATTCTGCAAGGTACAATGGAACCACCACTCCGAGGAAGAAGCTACATGGGAGTGTGAAGAAGACATGAGGGCAGAGCACCCACACCTATTTGCTAGCCAACCCAAATCTCGGGGACGAGATTCCTCTTAAGGGGGTAGGTTTGTAACATCCCAGATTCTATATTAGGATGTTATTAGTTCCATGCATCATCCTTGCATCATTGAATTCTACAAATAAGTTTTTACAACAAATCCTAAACACCTAAACCTAGCAAAACCCTAATAGTGTTTTGCCATTTGTAAGCATTATTATAGTGGTCAATTTGACCCTTCTAAAAAACCTTGTAAAACATTAAACTATGGACCTATGTTGACCACCTTATTTTTATAAAAATTTAGAAACAATTTTTATCAAGTTTGGTTTTAGGTTGCAAAAGTTATTTAGGTTTACTAAAACAGAAAAAGGAAAAATGTTAAAAAGAAAAAAAAATGGCCAGCAGCAAACCTAGCTGGGCCGGCTCGCCAGCCCACCCAGCCGCAGCGCCAGCCTACCCGTGCCGCGCGGCAGCTAACCACCCGCGCCCGCGCCAGCCCACCTTCTCCCTCCGCCACTGACAAGTGGGACCGCTCCCATCGCCACCTTCCCAGAGTCCATGGCGGACACGCACGCCGCCGCGTCGGGATAGTCCGATTCGAACGGGATTCGGCCACCCCCTCCCCCAAGACTTTGGGGATATATAAGCCGCCCCCCCGCTATCCTTTCCCCCCAAAACCCTAGCGCAAACCCTGCCGAGGCGCCGCCAATTGCTCGCCGGAGCGCCGCCAGGAGCGAGGAGGCATCGGAGCACCGCGGCAGGAGGAGGAGGCAAGGGGATCGGCCGAGGGGGATAGCGTGACCGCAAGGGCCAGGCGAACCTCGCCGACCTCGCCGCTGTCCCAGGGAACCACCGGAGCGCCGCCAGCCATCATCGCCGACGCCACCGCCACCCCGCGCCGCCGTCACACCTTGTAAGTCGCCGCCGCCTCTCCTGACCGTCGGATTGAGATTGAACGCATAGGATTAGAAGTATACCGAAGGGGTATTGGCGAATAGCAGCGTGCCACGTGGCCGCGCGCGTCAGCACGCACGCGCCAGCGCTGCGTCACCTAGCTGGAGCCAATCAGACGCTGACACTTGGCAAGAATTTAAGTGTAGTTCAGATCTGTTTGCAGATTTAGATTCAATCTTGCGAAAATCATATAAAATCGAATATTTGTCCAAATTTAGATTGTAATATACCGTTGGATTCCTAATTTTATGTAGAATCCAAATCTGTAATAATATTCCAGGTTTACAGTAATGTTTTAGGTGTAGATTTTAATCACTAGATTGGAGTGTTTATTCTATAGAAAAATAATTAAAATTCTGTTTTAATTGATTCTTGTTGCAATGACCTTGTTTCCATAATGCCTACTGGACAAAATTATACAACTTTGCTTAAGATCATTAGATCTAGTTTGGGGCTAATTAGATGGTTTGATCTCCTTATAATCCTAGGATTTGTTTTAGTGACTCTATTAGATCTAAACCCTTGGGAAAATTAATCCTAGTGACACCCTTACACTATCACAACACGAACTTGCTACCTCGATCAATTTAGAAGAACCAACCTTGCATAAAATACCATGTTGCATGCATGCATGATTTTCTTTGTGATATGCTTTGAGCAAGTTGTGATCAGATCTATGTTTGTGATTCGTTAGATTGCTCGAAGTGCGCTAAGGAGTGCTATTGTGTAGAGTGCTGCTCGGATCAAGGCAAGTTACACCACTTGTTCATAATTTTGTCCCAGTTTTAATTCTATGCATGTGATCTTCAAAATTCTGTAGTATGCATGTGTAGGATGTTCTAGTAGAATTTTTCCTTAGTATTATTTTGCAAGTGCGATGATTTTGTAGTATGCCATGAGTAGCTCTATACTTAGGATTTTTCCACTCCTAATAGGTTACCCCTGTTTTTGCTAAGTATTGCTTGCTATGCTATATATACAAAGTACCATTGGGGGGTTCGAAAGACAAAGAATTTTTCTAAGTATAAAGGCTCTCTAGAGCAAACTTTTCTTCTCAAATCCACTTCAAAATAAAACTAAGTTTTCTTCTGGGCGGAATGGTTGTCGGGTCAACGAGTGAGATTTTGGTGGAGGAAGGCCGCCCAGGAATCAAAGAAGTCTGCCATGTTTCAGAATTCAGAAGCTTCCAGTGCAACCACAATACATTATGGGCTCTGTCTTGGCCTAGTACTTAGTGGGAAACCTCACCTGGGTACCAACATTTGGAGGTTCTTGGCACGGTTGGATCCGGAAGGTAGAGGGGCTACTAAGGGAAAGCCTCGCCATGGTCTTGTCTGTAAAAGGACCAGATCGTGGATTGTGGGTAAAGTGCACAAACTCTCGAGAGTATTGCAATTTGATCGATCAGCCGTGTTCACGGAAATAGAACAACATTGAGCATCTGAAGGATGGAGCCTCTGAAGGATCTTCCTCTCTCTTTTCTAAAACAAAGTTTTGAAAACCTCATGGCGTGCGTAATATCGCCAATGGGTGGGATTTTGGGGAACTTGGTGTGTAATATCCAAGTGTCACTTGGTGCGTAATATCCAAGTGTTTGGTTGTTTGGACACTTGGTGCGTAATATCCTCGTGTGCCACTCGACCTTATTTTATCTAAGCAAATGTTTACAAAGTAGGGTAAAACTCTCTCTCTCTCTTTTCTCCATACTTAGAGAAAATTAGCTTTATGCAAAAGAACTCCAAAGCCTAAACTAGCCTTGCATGTAGAGTTAGTCTTTCCTTCCTTGGTGTAATTTGCCAATACATTCAAAGTATTGACCCAACTTGTTGGCTGCACGTCTTATGTGCAGAATCCGAAGATTGAAAGGTGCGTAGGGATCGCGGGTCTACACTCGACAAGCCTGGGGCGTTGATGGACTCATGCTGCTTTTATGTTTCTGCTGTATTTGAGCTAGCATAATGCTAAGCAATTTTTGTAATAAATTCATACTCTGGATTCTCCGTGTAATAAAGACTTTGTGTTTTACATGATATTTCATCGACTGTGAGTGCTAGCTATTGATCCAGGGACTAGCATGTTAATCATAGGGACTTAGTATCCTTACCGATCCAAGGTCACTACATTCTATCATGTCTGTGTTATTTGTGATCTTGCATGCTCTCCGTTGCTAGTATCTATCTTGGCCAAGTAGATGCTTGTGACTAGAGGGAGTATTTATGCTCGATAGTAGGTTCGTGCCTCTAGTAATCTGGAGAAGTGACAGGAATATCTAAGGTTATAGATATGCTGTTGCTACTAGGGAGAAAACAACAATCTTTTGTTCATGGAACAATTGTATTGTTTACTTTACACACATTGCTTAATGCAATTATCTGTTGCTTGCAACTTAATATTGGAAGGGGATCGGATGATAACCTGAAGGTGTATTATTAGTCATAGATGCAGTTAGATTACGGTCTATGTATATTGTTGTAATGCCCAAAAAAATGTCATAGGAGTCATGATGTCTAGTATATGCACTATTATGCTTTCTAAATCTATCAATTGCCCCGCTGTAATTTGTTCACCTAGCATGTTATCTATCTTAAGGAGAACACCTCTAGTGAACTGTGGACCCCTATCCAATCTTTATAATTGATACATCATTTACTATTACTGTTTACTTTCTACAAACAACTATTATCTGTAGAGGTCCCAACCTTTAATAAGGTAGTGATCCATGTGTTTACATTGCTATTCCCTGGATCAATAGCTAGAATCCACAGTTAAGATGTAATATCATGAAACAAAGGTCATATTACAACTTTATAACCAGGAATAAATAATTCATTACATCTTACATAGCTCATTTGGATATCTCATTACAATGTAGCAGAAATAACTATATAGGATGGAGTCCTTCATCTTCAAAGTGCCACAGGCAGTCATGTTGGTTGTAGATTTGTAATCCTAATCAACACACTTCACTAACATCAAACAAACCTGCAACATAATAAGTACAGCCACAAGGGTCAATACATTTGAATTGTATTGGCAAGTGATACTATGGTAGAATAGTGGTATCTATCATCTATATGCATTTGGCTAAGTGGAGTTTAGGCTTGCTTTGCTCAAAACAGATTTTCCTTATCATTTGAAAATACTAAGTTTTTGTTTGTCAAAATCACCCAAGGCATCTACCAATCAAAGATTGAAGATCCTTTAAGCCTAAAATCACCCACAAGTTTTTAACTTAAAAATCGGGATGAGGAGATTCTTGATAGCTTCCATGTCTTGATGCTCAAACTGTCCATTGCCAGGGACTCGACTAAGTACTTAGATTTTACTCTCTCGAGAGGTGGTGCACTTTTCCCACAAGACTCGACATGCATCGAGACAAGATGTTTCAGAAGCCTTCCCTTAGACCAGAATGGACGCGCTCCAAACCTATCATCCCCTACCACCAACTGTCCATTTGGCTAAGTTATTGCAACCTATATGATCCAGGCAGAGCCCATAATGCCAAGTGGATGCACTTGAAGCTTCTCAACATTTGACATCTCAAATCTCTTTGTTCCTGGGTGGCATTCCACAAGTGTGATACACAAGGTTCACCAGTCCCCTGGCCTTGTGTAACCACTCAAAAAAAATCCATCCAAGCAATACCATTCCACCCAGGTGATTCATTAACATAGTTGTTTTATTAAACAAAACACAAGTCATAGTCTTAGAAATATTTCATAGCATGTGTATAATCCACCCTTGTTTTCTACTAGATAAGCTAAGAATGATAGTAGTAGGAATATTAACTTAGGAAATTCTACTAAGGCATCATCTACTAGGATTTCCCATGGCATAGCATACTTAGTAAAATTCCATGCAAGTCCTACTTAGAAATATCACTAATGCATAGTGAAAATAATGGGACAAAAGTATGAACCACCACTTGCCTTTTTGGTAGAGAATATAAGTTCACTCCTTTATCTTGCAATAGTCACACTCTTCAATTTTCACTACAATTCAATCAAGGCACAAATTCAATCCAGCATTCAAACAATTCATCACATAAAATAATAAAAACAAAACAATGCATGCAAACATGCAGAAGATTGTTTTATTTTGAAAAGTGGTTTCTAATAAGTTATAAACATTTTAACACACCTATTGGTCATTTATCAAAGTGGCAAAACCATTTGATAACAAGTTAGTGAAAATGGCCACTTTAAATCCCTTTTGTTTTGCTAGATTTGAGTTTATTCAAAGAATAATTTCTATTGTTAGCCCAAATGTTTTTAAACACCAATATTAATGTTTATGGTCATAATGTTTTAAAACAATTCCATTTGCAAAGGGTTTCATCCAAAATCCATTTTTAAATCAAAGCAACATTTTATTTTGTTGGAAATGCCTTTAAACAAAGTAATAATTTTCTAGGGTTCACCAAATATATTTTTAAATCCTAAAACTTGGTGTTTAGGGTAAGAGAGTTTAATTCAAATCATTTTCCAAAGGTTTTACTCAAAAAGCATTTTTAAAACATAAACAACATTTTTATTTAACTAGAAATTCTTTTATTCAAAGGATTTATTCCTTAGCATCACAAAATATGTTTTTAAATCCACAAGTTGGTTTCTATGGTCAGTAGGTTCAAAACAAACCATTTGCCAAAGATTTTACCCTAAAAAATTTCTATAATAATTTTTACATTCAAAATATGCCTACACATGTTTTTGCAAAAACAACTAATTTTACAGAAGCAAAACATTAAACAAAGGGCATGGTTGCAAAGTACTCTTTTTGCTGATTCCATTGATATAAAGTTTATAAAATTTGGACGTGTAGATTTAAAGTTATGAATTTTACAAATCACATATCTAATAGAAATGTTTCTGTTTTTAAATCAAAGTCTGAGCCACGTGGAACAATCCTATTCGCCGGTACCGTTTCGTATGGATCACACATTATAGACCGTAGGATTAAAATGAATCTATACGGCTCGGATCTATTCATACCGGTTCACTTAAGTTATCTATCCTAGACGCTGGATCGGGATCTAATGCTCCAGAACGAAATGACCACGAATGGGAGGCGCGGCGACGGTGGCTGGCGGCGGCGCGCTCGGGCGGTGATGCTGCAGGCAATACAGGAAGCGAGAGAGCGAGGGAAGAAGCTCATCGAGTTCGCCGAAGCTTGATGATTCTCAACGTTGCTGTGGTTGTCGAAGGGGTGCTCGAGGACGACGGTAATTCCTCGCCGGAGTTCCATCTGGCGGCGGGTGCTCTCTATTGAAGACGGAGGCGACTCTGCGGACCGCTCTAAGACAAACAAAGAGTTGCATTAGATGCATACGATGCCAGGGATCACACGCGTATCATCGGGAGGAAGAGGGGTGGTCAGAATGTTACCAGGGGTGTCGCCGGAGTTGAGGCAGACGGTGGCGTCGCTCTGTCGAGTTCGTTACCGGTGTTCTAGGGCATGCGCGGCCAAGCGAGTGAGACTAGGAGGTGCAGGGGACGATGGGGAGCACGATTGTTTGCTCTAGTGAGCAAGGGGAGGCGTGGGCTGGCCGGAATCGATCGGTGAACTCGCCGGAGCATTGGTGCTTGCTGCGAGAAATTCAAGCAGCCTATGGGCAGTGAGTGCATGGCGTCTGGGGGAAAGATAGAGAGGAGCAAGGCGAGTTAACGAGCGTAGTTGCAGCGGCGATTTACTTGTGGAATTAAGACGAATTTAAGCTGCCGGAATCAAGAAGAAATGGGAGAGAGAGGGGAGGAATGAGGCGCGGGGTGAAGGAGAGGATGACGGGGCTGTGGGGGTAGCGTCGTCAGTGAGAGAGAGGGAGACAGTGGGGCCAGGCGATCAGTGTCTGTGCGGGTGCGCTGCTGAGTGAAAAAGAAAATGGTTCGGGGGAGGAGAGAGGTGGGCTGGTTGGGCTGGGCTGTTTCTATTTCATTTTTTCTTTCCTGTTTTCTTTTTCTTTTTCCATTTTGATTTTCTGTTTTGAATTCAAACTATCATTTTGAATTCATACTTTTTTTCAAATCTTTTCTAAACATTCAGTATGTTTCTATACTTGTTTTAAATATGTATTTAAGTCTATTTTAGAATAATTATTTTATTCACATATGGTTTATTATTTATTTAAATTAGGCACTTGCCTTTATTGAAATATGATTTTAATTATATTTTCAAAATCTTATTTAAATTCAAATTTTCACCAAACCTTTTTCAGTAGGTTTTATTTATTCATTGATGCAAATAATTCACTTTGAATTATTTAAAATATTTTAATATGATTTATTAATCATTTAAATTGGGAAATTGTCTTTAAAATAAAATCAAATATGGTTTTAATTCCATATAAATTTTATTTAAATGATTTTTTTATTTAATTTAAGTTAATTAAATAAATTTTATTTGACTTGGGCAAATTCCATTTATTATTTTCCCATGATTTATTTAATCATTTCTATTAGGGATTTTGTCTTTATTAAATTTAATTAGAATAGGGTTTAATCCCATATACTTTTATTTGTTTATTCTTTATCCCTTTATTTCATTTGTATTAAGTTTATCTCATTTTATTATGGATTTGGCCAAGATTTAATTTGGCTTTTAAATATTCCTTATTTATTTCTTTCTTCCTTTATCTTATAAAATACATATCTTTTTATTTAAAGATCCAAACTTGGTGATTCCAATTTGTATAATTTTATTTAATATTTGTTTATCTTTTTAAATACCTTTAGGATTATTTTGTTCAAAATTTGGTATGGATTTTAGATAGATGCTTTATTAGCTTTGAAATTTAATTTCTTTATCTTATAACTTCAAATATTTTATCTATGGTTCCAAATTGAATGAAATCAATTTCTATGTTTTTATAATATTTTTATTTATCATTTATAAATTTTTGTTGCTAAATTTTTATATGGATCAAAATCCATAGTCTTTGAGATATCTTGGAAATGATTTTCTTCCATTAAGGTTTTGGGTTTTGGTTTATTTTTCCCAAGTTTGAATTTCAAGATACATTCATTGATGAATGCATTTCACTTGATTGAAATTTTGTTGGATTCCTTTTATTCAAATTTTATTCAGGATGGGTTTTGATGCTTCCATTTGGAATCAAAAGGTTTCTTTTCACCCTAAATTTCAACAATTATTTATTTTGTTTATTTATTTTTCACATTACAAAATTTGGAAAATTTTGGGATGTGACTCTATCTTCCACACTATAACTTTAATCCTTTGTTTTTAGCAAATCGGTGAGATTGACAACCTTACTATACGTTAGGGCAAAGTCTTGAGTTTGTGTTTTGCAGGTTCCAAGTTGTTAGCAACACCTTGGAGTTGTTTACTTCCTCCTACTCGTTCGATAACCTTGGTTTCATAACATAGGGAAAACTTACTGCTGTGCTCTTCACACCTTCGGCTTCCTCTTGGGGTATCCCAATGAAGCTCTACAGTGATCTGAGCCGCATCAAGGCCCATGGATCAAGAGTGGAATTTTTCCATCCCGATGACGGAGAGATATAATCTGGGCTCTCTCGGTGATATCACATTAGTTAGCTTGCAAGTAAGTGATTTGATCACTAGAATGTTATATCACGAGAACAAGAAAAGAGTACATGTCGGTAACGAGATCAGACTAGGTATGGAGATACCGATGATCGAATCTCGGACATGTAATATATCGCGAGACAAAGGGATTGAGTTAAATGCGTATAAGGTTCACACGATCACAGAAGTCATCGTTGAATGTGTGGGAGTCAATACGGATCTCCAGGTCCCGCTACTGATTATTGATCGGAGAGGGGTCTCGATCATGTCTGCATTATTCGTGAACCATACGGTGGCACACTTAAGGGACACTGACACCATTTGGAGCAAATAATATGCCAGAGAAAGAATTACAAAGCACAGGAATTTATTTCACTAGACACCGGAATTGTTTTGGTTGAAATTGCTGAAACTGGTTCTGCATGTGAAATTCAAATGTTGTAAGGGATTTTATGTGAATGTTTGTTAATTAAATTAATTAACAAAATTCTGAATAAATAAATAAAAGAGTTTTATTTAAATGAGAGCTTTCATTAAATTTGGTGGAAATTTAATGCATGTGAGTGGATTGTTTAGTGGAGGCTTATTTATGTGAGTGCAGGCTTTTAATTTTGAGTGGGAGCTCCACCCACATGAATGTGGAAGAGGTGGGGTAAGTCACCATGGCTGTGGCGCCATGCCCCTTGGGTTCCCCCCTCTCCCTATAAAAGGCTCCCCTCTCCTTCTCTCTCAACACACCTCCTCGCGAAGGATCTCTCTCCCCCTTTAGAATTTCCCCATGGTCTCGGATCAGCAAGATACATGTTCCCGATGGATTTTTCTAGAAGGATTTGTTTCTTCTGCTGCTTCGCTGGAGCGAGGGTGCGAAGGTTGTCGGGGTACCCAAATGTGTGTGCGATCATAGATGCACCACTTCTTTGCGGTGCTAGACTTGATGGTGCTGGACCTGCTGGACCGGATGGACTTCTTCTCGATCTTGAGATCGGCAAGCATTCGACTACATCATCCATGAGTACAACCTCGTTAAAGATTTTCGGTCTTCAAGGGTATGTATTCTATGGATGTATATCCACCCGATGCTTGTATCTAGTAGAGAGATCTTGGTACTTAGTTGTTCCCATTGTAGGAATTTTTTTGTTTTTCTATGCTGCGAACCCTATTGTTCACTCCTTATATTGTGATTGGTACGATTGTTGATGCAGCTTAGATCACTGAAGAGCTTCATTGGGAAACTCCAAGAGGAAGGTATGATGAGTACAACAACAAGTTTTTCCCTCAGTAAGAAACCAAGGTTATCGTACCAGCAGGAGGAAGGAAACGACTCAAAGATGTTGCTAGCAACTTGGAAACCTGCACAACACAAACTCAAGACTTTGCCCCAACAAACAGTGAGGTTGTCAATCTCACCAGTTTGCTGAAAACAAAGGATTAACTGTATGGTGTGGAAGGTAATGGTGGCTTGGAGAAAGTAATAGTAACAATGGAAAATGTATCAATGGTAAAGATTGGACCGGGGTCCATATTTCACTAGAGGTGTTCTCCTTAAGATAAACAACATAACATGCTGGGTAAACAAATTACAGCGGGGCAATTTACAGGACAGAGCAAGGCATAACAATGCAATACTAGACATTCATGATCCTATGAGATTTGATTGGGCGTTAGAACAATATACATAGACCACCATCCAACTGCATCTATGACTAGTAACCCACCTTCAGGTTACCATCCGACCCCCCTCCAATATTAAGTTGCAAGCAACGGATAACTGCTTTAAGCAAGGTGTGTAAAGTAAACAATACACTTGTTCCATGAACAAAAGACCGTTGTTTTCTCCCTAGTAGAAATAGCACATCTACAACCTTAGATATTTCTGTCACTTCCCCAGATTGAACAGAGGAATGAACCCACTATCGAGCATAATACTCCCTCTTGGAGTCACTAGCATCTACTTGGCCAAGATAGCTACTAGAAACTGAGAGCATGCAAGATCTCAAACAACACAGACATGATAGAATCAATAAGATAGAATCATTAACCAATCTAACATAGTAATCTCAATATCCATTGGTTCCCTGCAAACACAACGTGCATGATTACAAATAGATGATCTTGATCATGAACGGAGCTCACACGATCTAAACATGGTAGCACAAAGGAGGATAAACAACCATATAGCTACTACATGGACCTGTAGTCCAAAGGTGGAACTACTCACGCATCATACCGGAGCCTAGCATGGTGATGAAGAAGGCCTCCAGGATGATCTCTCCCCTCTGGCAGGGTGCCGGGAAGAGCTTTAGATCCCCCGATCAAGGGACGATGGTGGCGGCGGATACAGACTGTTTCGTGGAAGATTGATTGGGTACTTAGGGTTTAGGTATCGGGGGCTTCTTATAGGCGAAGAGGGAGACCGAGGGGGTGCACGAGGCGGCTGCACCCCCCAGGCATGGGCCAGGCCTGACCACACAGCCAGAGGGTGTGGACCCCTCGAGGCCCTTCTCCATATCGTCTTGTGGCTCCGTGTTCCCCACGGTAAAATATTGACTTTGGCTTTTGTCCTGTCCAATTCCGAGAATATTCATTTTCTGACTTTTCTGGAACCAAAAATAGAAGAAAACATGCAACTGGAACTGTGGCATCTTGTTAATTGGTTAGTCCCAGAAAACATATAAAAATACCTCAAAGAGAAGACAAAGCAAAGCAAAGTAGATACTAAACAAGCATGGAACATAAAAAATTGTAGATACGTTTACGATGTATCAATCATCCCCAAGCTTAACTCCTGATCTTCCTCGAGTAGGTAAGTGATAAAAATAATAATTTTTGAGGTGACATGCACCATCAAAATCAAGATCAAACCATTTGCAAGCATTGAAAGCTGGGATCAAAGAACTCTAACAAAGACAAAGTAACTAAGCATGCAACATGAAAGGCTACAAACAAAGATTCATGAATAACAATGCATTGAAAGACATTTGTTTGTTTCACATATAGAAAACATAGCATAGTGGCATTCAGCTTGTCCCTGATGGAGTAGCAATAAATGCATAGGACACCTTCAAAGTTCATAAGAGTGACTAGATACAAATAGTTCAGGAGCAAGCATTATCAACAATATGAATCTATCAATAAGTTTTGGGACAATGCACATAAAACTAAGAATGGAAACTATGCTATCTTAATTGGTGCGTAAGGATAGAAGGTGGAGACTCAATATAATAGTGGAAGAAAGGCCCTTCATAAAGGGAAATAGGGATTTCAAGTCTCATAAAGAGCTTCCAAAAATTATGGTACTTGTTATCTTTCAGCTCTCATTGCCCCTATCATAAGAATCTTGAAGTGATTAAGGTTAAAGTGAACAAACTATGGAGTATATGCTTGAAAAAGTATAAGCTGGAAATCTCATGTCCTTTGAGTACGAGGGGCGCTCCTCATGCTACTCAACTTTAGTCACCGGTAAGTTCTTGTCATAGTAAGTACATGTGTATCATAGAGAACCGCCAACGGGGTACCCCTTGCACATGATACACGAGCTGTCCCATATCAAAATGACAAGGAAAGCAGACAATGAGCATCTCAGCAATCTTCTTATTTACCATGGGAAAATGGTGATTTTTTCTCTCTTTAATCATTTCAATATGTCTTTTTTTTTCTTTTTCTCAATCTCTATCTCTTTTTTATAAGAAGAATGCTCCATAGATTGCTCACTATGGTGATGCTGCAAGTTTCCACCATGATTAGGCATGGCTTAGGCTAGCGACCCAGGTGTTTCTCTAACACACATACATAACTCCATGGACTTACAAGCTTCCCTTTTATTTCACACCGACGACATCCGCAAACAAAATAGCATGGTATCAACTGGGTACAATGTACAAGTGCAATGTTGAAAGCGTTCCCCATGACAACATGGTTCTGCTAATTCCAACGTATAAGTGCAAGCATATACAACATAGATGAAACAATGGTTCAAGTTTATTTAGGGGCAATACAAATAAAGTGTGCCATCAAGTATGTGAGAGCTTTAATCACTATATTTCACATAACAAGTTTAATTTGGAAGATAGATAAAACAAGAATATACTTGGAATGGCATAACACACCATGCATAGGAATTTATAGTGGACACTTTGGAATAACTTGGTTTCTTGGGAGTTGGATGCATGAGTAGAGCTTACTCATACAAGTGGAGGCTAGCAAAAGACTGGGAGCGACCAACTAAGAGAGCAATAATGACCATAATCATGTAGAGCGACAAAACATTACTAATCAAAGTATAAAGTGGTACTACAAGTCAAAAATAAATGATCATAGAGGCTATGGTGACTTGTTCATAGTCATAACATGGTGTGAGAATGTGCCAAGTCAACCCAAACAAAGCATCAAAGGAGAATACCACAATACTATGATTTTATATGCTAAAACAACGCATGATTCTTTCAAGGCACATTAAGCAATCCTAATTGTTTGGAACAAGTCATGCTACAAAAATAATCACTAAGCTTAAGGTCAAAACAACATCTAGCATGACATGCTAAAGTCTAAGTCACAGTCAAAGCAAGCTCCTCTTGTACTACTAAAGCAAGAACTTTGTACTCCTTTCCAACACCAATCAACTTATTTGAAACAACACAACGAACACGGGTGTCCAAACTACTTTATTCAAGAAAACTAAGCAAGCAAAAACCAAAAACAAAAACTAAGACGCTCCAAGAACAACACAATTGTGCATGAAACAATAAAAACAAAGTGTCTAGAAAGACCTGGCATTTTTATTGATGAAGAAGGGGATGCCTTAGGCATCCCCAAGCTTTGATGCTTGTACCTCTTTAATATTTCTCGGGGTGACACGGGGTGGCATCCCCAAGCTTGAGATTTTGTCCATTCTTCATCTCATTACATCATCCTTTCTCTACACCTGCAATTTTCCTTCATACAAAACTTCACACAATCTTCATTAGCAACATTAGTGCAATCAAAAGATAATATAACTTTGGGTTTAGTTTCAAAACATCAAAACTTTCACTAAAGACACAAGATACTGTAGCAATTCCCTCAAAAAGCTCAATTTCCCAAAAAGAACCAAAAATGAATAAATAAGAAGCAAACGCAAATAATGGCAGAAATCTGTCAACATAGACCAGCAGGTAGAATCCGATTTTTTCGACGACCTTATGTTGCTGAAATCAAAAAGTGTTGAACTAACGAAAGTTAACTAACAACCCGGGGGATTTATTCACTAAATTACAGCTCAATCCGACTTACAGAAATTTTACACGAATTTTTACGCTGGAGCATAAAATCTATTTCGGGACAACAACTCCCCAAATCTTACTTCCCTCTCATTAGAGGTTATTCTTGGCACAAAAATCAAATAAGAAGGATAAGGAGAGGTTATTACAGAAGTAAAAACTTCCAAGACTCAAGAAAACTATTGGGTTATCTCCCAAGAAGTACTTTTCTTTAACGCCTTTAAGTTAGGCACAAGAAGCAAGAATCAAGTATTTTCAAATGAAAAAGCATTAACATCAAACCTTGCTTTCAAAGGAGGAGCAAAAGGAAACTTCTCTATCCTCATAGAGAAGTATTCAATACCTTTATTGAATGGAAATTGATATTTAATGGTGTCTTCTTTCATATCAATGATGGCACCAACAGTTCTAAGAAAAGATCTGATACGTCGGAAACATATCTATACTTTTTGATGTTTCATGCTTGTTTAGTATATACTTTGCTTTGCTTTGTCTACACTTCGAGGTGTTTTTATATGTTTTCTAGTAGTAACCTATTAACAAGATGCCGCAGTGCCAGTTGCCTGTTTTCTGCTGTTTTTGGTTCCAGAAAAGCTAGTAAAGAAATATTCTTGGAATTGGACGGGACAAAAGCCAAAGTCAATATTTCACCGAGGAGAACACGGAGTCTAGAGGGGAGACGGAGGGGAGTCATAGGGCGGCCGCATCCCCACAGGCGCAGACCCACCCTAGGCCGCGCCTGGGCAGGGTGTGGGCCCCCTAGCCACCTCCCAACCTCGCCTCTTCGCCTATAAGAAGCCCCCGATGCCTAAACCCTAAGTACCCGATCAATATTCCACGAAACCGTCTGTAGCTGCTGCCACCATCGTCCCTAGATCAGGGGGATCTGAAGCTCTTCCCGGCACCCTACCAGACGGGAGATCATCCCGGAGGCCTTCTTCTTCATCATGCCAGCCTCCGGTATGAAGCGTGAGTAGTTCCACCTTGGACTACGGGTCCATGTAGTAGCTATATGGTTGTATCTCCTCCTTTGTGCTTTCATGTCTAGATCTTGTGAGATCTGTTCATGATCAAGATCTCATCTTTTGTAATCATGCATGTTGTGTTTGCGGGGATCCGATGGATGTTGAGATTACTATGTTAGATTGATTAATGGTTTTGTCTTATTGATTCTATCATGTCTGTGTTGTTTGTGATCTTGCATGCTCTTTGTTGTTAGTAGCTATCTTGGCCAAGTAGTTGCTAGTGACTCCAAGAGGGGGTATTTATGCTTGATAGTGGGTTCATGCCTCTATTTAATCTATAAGGGAAGTGACAGAAATCTCTAAGGTTGTAGATGTGTTGTTGCCACTAGGGAGAAAACAACGGTCTCTTGTTCATGGAACAAGTGGATTGTTTAAAGCAGTTGTCTGTTGCTTGCAACTTAATACTTGAGGGGGTTTGGATGATAACCCAAAGGTGGACTTCTAGTCATAGATGCAGTTGGATGGCGGTCTATGTATCTTGTTGTATTGCCCAATCGAATCTCATAGGATATTGATGTCTAGTATTGCATTGTTATGCCTTGCTCAGTCCTGTCAATTGCCCTATTGTAATTTGTTTACCCAGCATGCCATGTTTGTTTATCTAAGGAGAACACCTCTAGTGAACTATGGACCCTGGTCCAATCTTTACCATTGATACATCTTCCACTGTTACTGTTTACTTGTTGCAAACCACCATTACCTTCCACACCATACAAATAATTCTTTGTTACAGCAAACCAGTGAAATTGACAACATCGCTGTTCGTTGGGGCAAAGTCTTGAGTTTGTGTTGTGCAGGTCTCCAAGTTGCTGGCAACATCTTTGAGTCGTTTCCTTCCTCCTACTGGTTCGATAACCTCGGTTTCTTACTAAGGGAAATCTTGCTGCTATGCTCATCATACCTTGCTCTTGGGGTCTCCCAACGAGGCGTTGATCACGCCATCAGGTCTTCCCAAAGTAATAGGACAATAAGCATTGTATTCAACATCGAAAACATATAAATCAACCGGGACATAAGCATTGTTAACCATAATAAGAACATCATTAACACTCCCCATGAGTTTCTTTTTAGCATTATCATCAAGTGGGACATCCAAATAGCAGTCTTCCAAAGGTGGCAAATCAAGAATTTCATAAATCTTTCTAGGCATAATAGAGACACTAGAACCAAGGTCACATGAAGCTATGAGATCAAACTCATTCACTTGCATATTAATGATGGGTTACCAACTATCTTCTACTTTCCTAGGAATAGATGATTTGTGTTTCAACCTTTCTTCCTTAATTTTAATAAGAGCATCTGTAATGTGTTTGGTGAAAGCCAGATTCCTATCACTAGCATTAGGACTTCTAGCAAGCTTTTGTAGGAACATAATCACTTCAGAAATATTGCAACCATCAAGATCAAAATCAAACTTAGCATCACTGGTAGTAGACTCATTGGGTATAGGCATTGTGGTAGGAGGAATAGGGACCTCTTGTGGTTTGGTGGCATCCATATTGGTGGTGGTAATAGTGCAAACACTATTGTTTCTAGAAACTTCAACTTCTCTTTCTGACGACTATCTACGCACAGCCTGTTGGGAACCCCAAGAGAAAGGTGTGAAGCACCAAGCAGCAAGTTTTACCTCAGTTGTGACAGAGGTTATCGAACCAGAAGGAGGAAGGAAACGTCACACAGGTGTTGCAAGCAATGCAGAGACCTGCACAACACAAACTCAAGACTTTGCCCCAATGAACAGTGAGGTTGTCAAGCTCACCGTTTTGCTGTAACAAAGGATTAAACGTATGGTGTGGAAGGTAATGGTTTGCAGCAAGTAAACAAGTAATAGTGGAAGATGTATCAATGGTAAAGATTGGACCGGGGTCCATAGTTCACTAGAGGTGCTCTCCTTAGATAAACAACATGGCATGAAGGGTAAACAAATTACAGCAGGGCAATTGACAGGAACTGAGCAAGGCATAACAATGCAATTACTAGTCAGAAAGATCCTATCAGGTTGATTGGGCAATACAACAAGATACATAGACCACCATCCAACTGCATCTATGACTAGAAGTCCACCTTCAGGTTATCATCCGAACCCCCTCCAGTATTAAGTTGCAAGCAACAGACAACTACTTTAAGCAAAGTGTGTAAGGTAAACAGTCCACATGTTCCATCAACAAGAGACCGTTGTTTTCTCCCTTGTAGCAACAACACATCTACAACCGAAGAGATTATTGTCACTTCCCTTGGAAACTAGAGGCATGAACCCACTATCGAGCATAAATACTCCCTCTTGGAGTCACTAGCAACTACTTGGCCAAGATAGCTACTAACAACGGAGAGCATGCAAGATCACAAACAACACAGACATGATAGAATCATAAAGACAAAACCATTAATCAAACCAACATAATAATCTCAATATCCATCGGATCCCCGCAAACACAACATGCATGATTACAAATATATTAGATCTTGATCATAAATGCAGCTCACAAGATCTATACATGAAATCACAAAGGAGGAGATACAACCATCTAGCTACTACATGGACCCATAGTCCAAGGTGGAACTACTCACACATCATACCGGAGAGAAGGCCTCTGGGATGATCTCCCCTCTGGCAGGGTGCCAGGAAGAACTTTAGATCCCCCCGATCTAGGGACGATGGCGGCGGCGGCTACAGACGGTTTCGTGGATTTCTGATCGGGTACTCAGGGTTTCTGCATCGGGGGCTTCTTATAGGCGAAGGGGAAGGCCGAGGAGGCGGCCAGGGCCACCAAACCCAAGCTAGGCGCGGGCCCACCTGTGGCCGCGCCTGGGAGGGTGGGGGGAGGGGTGGCCCCTCTGGCCGGACCCTCCGGCTCTCCTCTGAACTTCTTGTTCCCCACGGAAAGTAATTGACTTTGTCCTTTGTCCCGTCCAATACCGAGAATATTTCTTTACTAACTTTTCTGAAACCAAAAACAGCAGAAAACAGGCATCTGGCACTGTTGCAACTTGTTAATAGGTTAGTACCAGAAAACATGTAAAAAGCACCTCAAAGTGTGGACAAGTAAAGCAAAGTAGATACTAAACAAGCATGGAGCATAAAATATTATAGATACGTTTCCAACGTATCAACATTGATACGTCCAAAACGTATCTACTTTCTTGAACAATTTGCTATTGTTTCTCCTCTAAACTTGTGTGATTTGGATACAACTAACACAGACTGACATTGTTTTCAACAGAATTACCTTGGTGTCTTGTTTTTGTGCCGAAAATGAACTATCAGGAAAAATCCCAGAAAATATGCCAAAAATTATATTTCACCAGAAGATCCACAGAGCCAGAAGAAGAGACGGAGGGGAGGCTTGGGGGGCTAAGACCCACCCCAGGCGCGGACCCACCTGACCCCGTGCTTGGTGGGGGTCTGGCCACCCCAGGCAGCTCCTCGGCCTCACTCTGTGCCTATAAGTTGCCTCTCGACCTAAAAACTGAGGGGGGTTTGATAGTTTTCCAGAAAGAGTTCTGCTCCGCCGCCACCACCAGAAACCAAGATTCGGATCCAGAAACTCCGTTCTGGCACCCTGCCGGGATGGGGAATTTGGAGAGGATCATCGCCATCGTCATCACCAACGCATCTCCATCAACCACCGATGTTTCCCTCATCCATGAGTGAGTAATCCCCCGCTGTAGGCTTGGGGATGGTAGGGATTGGATGAATTCTATCATGTAATCGAATAAGATTGTTAGGGCATAGTGCCTAGTATCTCTATTAGTGCTATTTGACTTTGTTGAAACTTATTGTGCTTAATGCTTGTCACTAGGGCCCGAGTGCCATGATCTCAGATCTGAACTTATTATTAAATCATTATGATAGTATTGTTTGTGATCTTATCTGCAAGTTGTGTACACATATCATTGTACGGATCCAAAGGCCCCAAAGTGACAATAATTGGGACAACCGGAGGGGATGGCTATGGTGTGAGGATCACATGTGTTCATGGAGTGTTAATGCTTTGCTCCGATGCTCTATTAAAAGGAGCACCTTAATTGCCAGTAGTTCCCTAGAGGCCCCGCTGCCACGGGCTGGCTGGACAGAAGATGTTCTGCAAGTTCTCATTGCGAGCACGTATGACTATATTTGGAGCACATGCCTAGGATTGTTTAGTATTTGTATGCTTGTTATTATTTATCTGCAATTCCCTAGATATTGAAGTTACATGTTTAGACTCATCCATGCAATGCCCGTCCATCCATGCCTATGCCTACCGCACTCGAATCCTACTATTACCGTTACTGTTACTGTTGCTCTTGTTTCACTGTTGCTGTTGCTGTTGTTGTTGCTACTACCAAACTGTTGCTACTGATAAACTTCTGTGAGCAAGAGATATTTCCAGGTGCAGCTGAACCGACAAATTAGTTGTTAAGTCTTGCAAGTATTCTTTGGCTCCCCTTGTGTCGAATCAATAAATTGGGTAATACTACCCGCGAAGACTGTTGCGATCCCCTATACTTGTGGGTCATCAAGACTATTTTCTGGCGCCGTTGCCGAGGAGCATAGATTTATTTGTAAGTTCACTTGGATCTACTATTGTTCACTGCTACTCCTTTCATCATGGGGAAGTATCATGATGGAAAGTTCTCTATTTTACCATCCACTACAAGAAGAGGTACAGTCCTAAATACCTCTGCTGCTCTTGATTCACCGTCTGTTATAAGTAAGCTTGTCACACCACCACCACATACTCATGCTACACACACTACTACTACTGCTTAGTCTGAAACTGCTTTTGATACTCATGATGTTACTTCTACTGTGCTTGATGCGAGTGGTTCATTAGGTCCTTTTCTAGATGCTACTATGGCTAGTCTAGAAAATACCGAAACTCCTAGTGAAGACACTGTTACACCTGTTAGCTCACCTGAGGCTAGTGAGAGTTATGATATTAATGATGGTTACATTGAGTTCACTGATGATTTTTTTGAAGAGTGCCGAAACACACATGGTACTAGTGCTATGAAGAGTCTCCTTGCTAGACGTACTATTATGCCTAAGTTATCCTCTGATCCTAAGTTTACCACTTCTCCCATAGATATTAAAGATGAAGATTATGATTTCTCTCTTGATTTATCTTATTTAGATATTGTTGAGAAAGAACCTTTTTGTGGGACTAAAAATGAGAGTGTTGTGGCTCATATGAATGAGCTTTCTACTATGAGTGCTTTGTTCTCTGATGATTTTAAGATGCGCAAGTACTTTATTGCTAAGATCTTCCCTTTTTCACTAAAAGGAGAAGCTAGGGCTTGGTTTAATAGATTACCTCCTGGTTCCATTGATAGCCCTGATTACTTGATTGCTTCTTTCTTCCAGAAATATTTTCCTCCCAGTGCTAGAGATGCTGCTTTGCAGAGACTTTTTGATTTTAAACAGGGAGAAGAAGAGAAATTGCCTGAGTCATGGACAAGGTTTTGTGCCTTGATTCATGCACATCCTGGATGTCCATTACCTAAGAATGAGCTTCTTGCTCTTTATTATAATGGACTAACTGATGATTCTAGGACCCACCTAGATAGCTTTGCGGATTGTGTTTTCAGGAAAAAGACTCCTACAGATGCTGAAGAATTAATGACCAAGATAAGCAAGAATTATGATGATTGGACTTCAACTGAGCTGAATACACCTGAGCCTATTACTCCTGAACCAGTTATTCCCGAACCAATTCCAGAACCAACAACAAAGAAGAGGGGAGTTATTGCATTAAATGATGAAGTGATGAAGGAAGCTAAAAAGTGTCTAAAGGAGAAAGGTATTAGAGCTGAAGATGTGAAGAATCTACCTCCTATGGAATAATTATGTAAGAAAATTCCCCACTCATCCACTATTGAGGTACACTCTCTCCAACACTTTGGTGAAGGTGATATTCCTTATGGTAAGCCTCCTGATCAATGTTTAGAGGAACTTGACATTTTTATTGTTAAACAAGGTCATTTTAATAAACAAGTTTAAAAACGTTTATTGGAAAACTCTAGAGCTATCCATGAGTTGAAAGATATTGTGGAAAGAACTTCTAATGATATTAAAATGCTTTGCAAACACTTTCAAATGGTTCAAACCCGTGATCAGCTTGCTAAGGTACAAAAGAGATATGCTATTTAATGCTTCAGGAGATAAACATGCTTATGGAATTAGAACTAGGAGTGGTATAGCTACTCAAGATCCTTTATATCCTAAAGGACACCCTAAAAGAATAGAGCAGGATTCCCAACAAGGTGAAGACAGTGGTAGTCCTCGTAAGAGGAAGAAAAAGAAACATAAGATAGTTGAGGAACCACTTGAACCTGTTGTAGATCCTAATAGTATATCTATCTCTGATGCTGAAACTAAGAGTGGTAATGATAAAAATGAGTCTCCTGATAAGGAGGAAGGTGAGGAAGAACCTGATAAGCACACTAAGAACACTAGGTACACAAAGGAAGATTTTATTGCTAATAAACATGGTACAGAGAGGGAACCTTGGGTGCAGAAACCTATGCCTTTTCCAGGTAAGAAACACAAGTCAAAGGAGGAAGAACACTACAACAAGTTTTATGAGTGGATGAAGCCTTTATTCTTGCAAATTCCTTTGACTGATGCTATTAAGTTGCCTCCTTATTCAAAGTATATGAAGGATATTGTCTCTAATAAAAGGAAGATTCCCAATGAGGAGATTTATACTTTTCTTGCTAATTACTCCTTCAATGGTAAGGTTCCAAAGAAACTTGGTGATCCAGGTATACCAACTATTCCTTGCTCCATTAAGAATAATTATGTTAGAACTGCTTTATGTGATTTGGGAGCTAGAGTTAGTGTTATGCCTTTTGCTCTCTATAAGAGACTCCAGCTAGAAAAGTTGATACCAACTGATATTTCTTTGCAAATGGCTGATAAGTCAACTACTATTCCTATTGGTATATGTGAGGATGTTCCTGTTCAAGTTGCTCATAATTGTATGGTTTTAACTGATTTTGTTGTGCTTGAAATGCCCGAAGATGGTAATATGTCTATTATTCTTGGGAGACCTTTTCTTAATATTGCAGGCGCTGTCATCAATTGCAATCAATAAAAAGTAACATTCAATATTAATGACAAAGAGCACACTATCTATTTCCCCAAGAAGGTTTTTAAGAGCTATTGCCTGAATTCCATTGAAAATATTGAGGGCATCAAGGTTGGAGAAATATATTGTCCCATTCCACAAGAAAATTTTGAAACTATTATGATTGGGACCATTGCTCTCAAGTATGAGGTAATATAATCACCTTGTGGAATGCAAAGTTTTGTTTCATATAAGATTTTTTTGGTAACAATACTTGATCAACCTTGTTAACAAAAGGATTTTAATGAACAAAATAATGTTTCCACTATGGTTATACTTGCTTTATTTTCCCTTTCTCCTTCCTAGTCTTTGCTTTAGCTTTAGTTTTGCTAGTTGTTTACTTGTTTGAGTTTCTTAGAGCTCCTGTAGTTTGGCTTTTGGTTTGCTTTTGCTTCTTCTGAAAAACTGTTTATGCGAGAAAATCAATTTTCATACCCTGAAAGTTGGCCAAAAATAAAGTTTCCCAAAAAATT
Source organism: Avena sativa (assembly GCA_916181665.1). Classification (NCBI taxonomy): domain Eukaryota; kingdom Viridiplantae; phylum Streptophyta; class Magnoliopsida; order Poales; family Poaceae; genus Avena; species Avena sativa. Next base: position 248,077,324 of record OV702284.1, on the reverse strand, counting down.
CAAAATATTTTTTCCTCGAAAAAAGGGGCAGAGAGACACCTGAAGTGACCCAGGGAGCCACCCCAGGGCCCCACACCCATGGTAGGCACGACCTACCAGGAGGTGGCGCCTAGGGGAGGTCTAGCCCACCTGGGCCCCTCCGGGCTGCCTCCTCAAAGCCACCTTCTTTCTCTCTCCCAAAAAACACCGAAAAACTTTCTCAAGCTCGAGTTCTTGCTCGTGATTTTCGATCTCCTTGTTCAGCCCATCCCAAGTGCTGATTTTTGGAGGGATTGCTCCTTGGTATGTGCCTCCTCCACTAGTCCAATTAGATTTGTGATTGGTAGATTGTATCTTGAGTATTTTGTTGCTATAGGTGACAGGTTGTTTGAGATTGCATGCTTGTTCTTGGCTTAGAAACTTTGTTTTGATGCATGTGTAACCCTCTAGCAAGTTCCTATAGTAGTTTCTCATCATTTATCAACTCAGAAATCACTTGGTGTTTGATGGTTGTTTAAAATTTCAGAATAGGGAAGTCATGGACCATCACACCTTTGGTGACATATTTGAGAGTGATGCACCTATAAGGGCAAGGCTTCCAAGGTCATCTACCAGTACTAGACCCTCATACAATGAGGATCTCATCACTCCGCGATTTGGTGATGAGGGAGACGAAGGGGATGCGCACCCCTCTGCCTTTCCTTGCCAAACTTTCTTGCGAGCTGCTGGGATTCTTAATGATTTCATGACTTTGGTGCAGAGGGCTGGGCTAACAAGTTATATGCAGGATGAGAGCACACAATATGCTTTGCTTACTAAAACATTTGTGGAGAGTTTCTCCTTTACTAATAGTTTGTTCAAGCCTACTGTGTCTTTTAAAATCTATGGCATGGGTCATTCTATGACTTTGAAGCAATTTTGTCACATCCCAAGATTTTCCAAATCTTGTAATGTGAAAAATAAATGAATAAAATAAAACTTTGTTGATTTTTAGGGTGAGAAGAAACTTTTTATTCCAATTGGAAACTTTCAAAACCTATTTTGATCAAAATAAATCTTAAGGGGATTTACAAAGATAAACATTTAATAAAGGAAAATAAAAATATTTGGAATTACTATTTTGAATCTTTTAATAAAAAAAGATTTGATTTTAAGATGAAAAGGAAGAAGTTTTAATAAGGAATATTTTATAAGCCAAATTAAAAACGTGGCCAAACCTTTGAAATAAAATAATTCCATTTGTTAAAATTAGTAAAGGTTTATTTAAAATAAAATAATAAGGATTTAATATCCAAGTTTATTAAAAATAAAGGTTTTACTATTTTTTTAATTAAACATCAAAACTTATTTATTGATTTTAAACAAGTTTTCCAAGTATTCTTTATTTTCAAATAAAACCTACTGATTTGGTTTTGATAAGATTTGGTTTTCAAAAATGGATTTTTAAATAAAACAAATTCTATTTTGATTTAATAAACATGGTCTATTTATTTAATTAATAATAGACCCTAAAATAAAAATATTATTTTGATCCTTGGACTTTGGTTTATGTTGTTAAACAGAAACAAATTCAATTGCATTGTTTGGTGAAAGTTTGATTTGATTTGAATGTTTGATTGTTGTTTGAATTTTAAAACAGGAAATAGATTTAGAAAAAGAAAAAGCTTTTAGAAAGAACAAAATGGAACCAGACAGCAGCCCAACTGGTCAAGCCCAACAAGCCCAGTAGCAGCCCAGCTTCTTTCCCACGCACGAAGCGTTTTTCACCTGAACCCGCACCCGCAGAGTGACTGACCAGTGGCCCCTTCTTCCCCCACACTCCCTCGCTGACAGCAAGGACCCACTCAGCCAGCTCACCTCCTTCCTCGCGCAGACGACGCCCTGCCATTTCCTGCCCTTTACGCCGACAATCAATTCGCGTGATTAACAGCCATTACTCCCCCGGCGACCACGCCCCCTTAAACGTCTCCCTCTCCTCCCCATTTCCCCTCTGTCGCCATAACCAACACGCCACCAGGCTACGCTAATTTCGCTAGAGACCACTCACTGCTCCGACGAGCCTTTGCTCCAATTCCAGCCCAACCTCGCCACCCCTTGCCTCCCTGAGCACACGACCGTGACCCCCACTCCCAGGCGCACCTGTCTGTGCCCTCCGTTCAACCGCGGGCGCCCCGGAACCTCGACTTCCACAACCACTGAGCGCCGCCGCGTCTGCTTTCTTCTCCGGCGAACTTCCCTGGTAAGAACAGACCACCCCGCGCCTTCTCGATCACGCACGCGTCATCGCCTTGACCTTGCGCGTCTAACCATGCTCTTTGTTTGCCCCCTTGTGATCGGTAGCGTCGACCCCGACCACGAACAGGACCATCTGACGCCGACGACGACTCCGACGAGCGATTACTCCCGTCCACGTGCGCCCCTTGCCAAGCCGACCGTACCTTGAGCATCCCCACGTCACCGCGATCACTGTAAGCACCCTCACCTTCCTCTTTGCTTCCGGTAACCGCCGTAGCGCCACCGCCTGACCGTCGCCGCCGTCTGCTGCCGCGCAGCGCCGCCAGCCTTTGACCAAGCGTCTGAGGCCGTTAGATGAGAATCTTGTGGCTACGATTAGAACTAGACGAAGGGGTACGCGCCCATCTGATCCGTTCGTTTTAGTTAGATCCAACGCGCCGTAGAGGCCGATCCACCCGAATCGGTATCAGCCAGTGATAGCACGCCGCGTGGCACTGGGTGATTTAAAACAGAGTTTGAAAAACAAATTTAGATGCAAATTTGAAACCCTTGTAACTTTTGATCCACACGTCCAAAAATTGCAAACTTTATATCAATAGAATCAGTGGAACAAGCCCTAGCCAACCATGCAATGTGTTTGGTAAAAAGTTTCTGTTAGATTGTTTGTTTTTGCAGAAACATTTGTATGCTTGTTTAGGTTAGGAAAATTATTCCAAAATGTTTTTGAGTATGAAATCTTTGAAAATTGGTTTGTTGTGAACCTACTGACCCTAGGAACCAACCCATGGTTTTAAAAATGGATTTTGTGAATTTTAGGAATAAAAACTTGAATTAGCCCATTTCTAGCCAAATAAAAACATTGATTTTGTTATGGAAATGACTTTGGAGTAAAAACTTTGGGAAAATGATTTGGATCAAACCTACTGACCCTAAAACACCAAGTTTTTAGAAACAACAACTTATTTGGTGAACAACATAAAGTTGTTGCTTTGATAAAAACATTTTCCACCACATAAAATAATGATTGGTTTTGAAAAATGGTTTTAGATAAAACCATTTTGCAATTGACTTTGCCACTTTGGAAAATGACCACTTTGAACCTTACAAAGTTTAGAGCCTAGTGGAGACCACCTTTGCAAATAAAACTATCTTTTGCATGCTTGCATGCATAACTTAGATCCCATTGTTTTATGTGTGTGAATTGTTTGATTGATTATTGGTTGGAATGCTAGTTGATATTGTGTTTACTTGATTGATTTGTAGTGAAGTTAGAAAAGTGTGAAACTAGCAAGATCAAGAAGTGAACCATCATTCCCTACCAAAAAGGCAAGTGACACTATCATCTAAAGTCCTACTATTTTCATTATACTTAGTGGATTTTGAAACATGCATGAAAAGAATTTCTATACTTATGCTATGCTAAATCCTAATAGGATACCCTATACATTCCTTAGTGGAAACAATGTAGTTGTTACATGCTTAGCCATGCTATATTTTGAAAAGAGATACCTGTTGAGATTTTATGAAGTTGAGAAAAGGACTTGTGTTTTTATATAATAAAACAAGGACTCAATGAACCACCTGGGTGGACAAGGATACTTTGAGTTTTGGAGAAGGTGGCCACAAAAGGAACCATGTCTATGGCAATCTCTTTGTGTTGTGCTCCAAAAGAAAACCACCCAGGAACTTAGAGATTGAACATGTTTCTCCAATTGTGGCTTTCGTGTACAACCACATGCTACTTATGGCTCTGGCTTAGTCAACTACATTGGGAAGACCCATGCATTGTCTTCAGGTTACTGAAAATGAGGAACTTGGAATCCTACATGGGTACTGAAGACAAGCTAGCAATGGTGTATGGGAGGACCCTCTGGAAAGACTTCATTACATTCTCAATCTGCCAGTACTCCATCTTGGTGAGTACCAATCCAGCGGCCACTGGTGGCAACAAGATGAGAGTGTGACATGTGGGTAAAGTGTACAACTTCTGCAGAAGATAATAAATTCTAAGTACTTAGCCGTGTCCCCGGTTATGGACAATACTGAGCAACTAAAGCTTGAACTATGGGAAATCTCGACATTCCAATTTCTAAAAGAAAAACTTTTAAGTGACAACAAAAGACTTGATGCACTTGGGGGTACCAAGGAGCTCAAGAGATTTTTGACAAGGACTTGAACACTTGGGGATTTACCAAGGAGTTCAAGGGATTTTGATAAAGAGATTTGACAAAAGATCAAAACCATTTTGAAAAGATAGGATAAATTTTGCTTCTGCAAATAAGCCTTAAACCCTACTTAGCCAAAAATGCATGTAATGATAGGATCCACTTATATTCAACATAGTAGTGAAACTTGCCAATACAATTCAAATGTATTGACCCTTGTGGCTGTAACTTGTAATGTTGCAGGTTTGATTGATATTAGTGAAGTTGATTGATTAGGATTACAAAGTCTACAACCAACATGTCTGCCTGTGGCACTTTGAAGATGAAGGACCCCATGCTATAGATTTTCTGCTACAATGTAATGTAATAGCCAAATGAGCTATGTAAGATGAATAAAATTATGTTATTCCTGGTTATAAAGTTGTATTATGACCTTTGTTTCTTGATATTACATCTTAACTGTGGATGCTAGCTATTGATCCAGGGACTAGCATTGTAAACACAGGGGACTCTACCTTATTAAAGGTTGGGACCCTTACAGATGGTATCAGAGCACTGTGTTGCCTGTAGGATTTGTAACCCTAGGATTGAACAAAAACCCTTAGAAAAATAGGAGTTGTATTTGTTCCAAAACTTATTTACAAACAATCTTGTAAACTCTTTCCTCAACCATTTTGGTTTTGATTCTAAATCTCTTCTATTTCAAGCTTGATGGAAAAACCTACCCCATGGCCAAAGACTTCACCATATGCAAGAAGGAATCAACCAAGAAGGATGGAAAGATCACAAGTGAACCATATAGATGGACCACCAAATTTAGTTAAGTCAAACACACCAACTTATGTGGTGTAACAAAATAATTTGTTGCCTAAAGATGTGCTTGAACTTTGTTGTTTGAGTGAAATGTTTGGCTTGTGATTGCATGCACATTGCTTGTGTGAATTGTGATATGTGTGATTAGAAATATTTCCTTAGAAATATCTTGCCTATTCTAATCTCCATCCAACCCCAAACAGATGACTACTCCAAGAGACTCCAACATCAAGGTTGATGACACCAACACCAACCAAGAGGACAGCATGAAAGAACTCATAGCAACCCAACACCAGTTGAACCAAATGACAGCTCAATTCATAGCCAACACCAGTGGGGAAGATCCAACCCTACAAGGATTTTTGGAAACTCAAGCCCAGTTGATGCTTAAGGTGACATACCAAATGATCAACATGGAAGACAACTATCCCAAAAGAGTTTGTGACAACAAGGATGATAGAAATGTTATTCTAGATGGAGCCCCAGCTTGCATTATTTGTGGAGACAAGGATCATACTTCCAAGGAGCATGGAGATCAATGCCCCAACTGTGAAGAGAAACATCCTGTTGGCCAATGTCCCACCTCTCAAGCTACTTGCTACCTATGTGAAGGAAACAATCATGTCCCTATCCAATGCCCCATCTATTCCATTGTTGAACAAAGGAAACAAGGTGGAGTGCAACAAATGATTGCAAACAATCAAGAAGGATCCAAGTCTACCAAGAAGGTTGATGACAAAGGAAAAGGTCCACTTATACCTCCAAGCAAAACAACCCAATTAAAAGGACCAAAGAAAGGGCATATGAATTATCCAAAGAGCAATAGAAGGTCCAAGAAACATGTAGACATTCCTACCTATCAGATAACATATGAACAACATGAACTGGATGCACTCCTAGCTTTGGAGAAACCCAAAAAGCAAAAGAAGGACAAAATCCATGTGTAATGTCATCGTTGTAAAGAAACGGGACACTATTCCAGTGAATGCCCAGAGAACCAGAAGTATAAAGAAATTGGCCAAGTGTGGTGCAACAACTGCAAAGAGCTAGGCCATTATGCAGCAACTTGTCCACAAGAGACACGTAAAGAACTCAAAGATATCAACTGTTTCAATTGCAAAGAACCAGGACATTATGCAAGCAATTATCCAGAAAAGATGAAGAACAAGTTAAACAAGCCTATGAAGGATCTCAACCTTGCCCCATGAGTCAAGTGTGGAAACAAAGGACACTATGCAGAAGTTGCTCAGAGAAGTTTTCCCAAGATCCCAAGCAAGCCAACATGTAATTTAGTTTGAAAATTTTAAGGGTGGTAGTACCCTAGATGTCTTGAGCCTACTTGTAACCCTAGCCTTCCCAAATCTCGGGACGAGATTTATTTTAAGGGTGGTAGCCTGTCACATCCCAAGATTTTCCAAATCTTGTAATGTGAAAAATAAATGAATAAAATAAAACTTTGTTGATTTTCAGGGTGAGAAGAAACTTTTTGATTCCAATTGGAAACTTTCAAAACCTATTTTGATCAAAATAAATCTTAAGGGGATTTACAAAGATAAACATTTAATAAAGGAAAATAAAAATATTTGGAATTACTATTTTGAATCTTTTAATAAAAAAAGATTTGATTTTAAGATGAAAAGGAAGAAGTTTTAATAAGGAATATTTTATAAGCCAAATTAAAAACGTGGCCAAACCTTTGAAATAAAATAATTCCATTTGTTAAAATTAGTAAAGGTTTATTTAAAATAAAATAATAAGGATTTAATATCCAAGTTTATTAAAAATAAAGGTTTTACTATTTTTTTTTAATTAAACATCAAAACTTATTTATTGATTTTAAACAAGTTTTCCAAGTATTCTTTATTTTCAAATAAAACCTACTGATTTGGTTTTGATAATATTTGGTTTTCAAAAATGGATTTTTAAATAAAACAAATTCTATTTTGATTTAATAAACATGGTCTATTTATTTAATTAATAATAGACCCTAAAATAAAAATATTATTTTGATCCTTGGACTTTGGTTTATGTTGTTAAACAGAAACAACTTCAATTGCATTGTTTGGTGAAAGTTTGATTTGATTTGAATGTTTGATTGTTGTTTGAATTTCAAAACAGGAAATAGATTTAGAAAAAGAAAAAGCTTTTGGAAAGAAAAAATGGAACTAGACAGCAGCCCAACTGGCCAAGCCCAACAAGCCCAGTAGCAGCCCAGCTTCTTTCCCACGCACGAAGCGTTTTTCACCTGAACCCGCACCCGCAGAGTGACTGACCAGTGGCCCCTTCTTCCCCCACACTCCCTCAATGACAACAAGGACCCACTCAGCCAGCTCACCTCCTTCTTCCTCGCGCAGACGACGCCCTGCCGTTTCCTGCCCTTTACGCCGGCGATCAGTTCGCGTGATTAACAGCCATTACTCCCCCGGCGACCATGCCCCCTTAAACGTCTCCCTCTCCTCCCCATTTCCCCTCTGTCACCATAACCAACACGCCACCAGGCTACGCTAATTTCGCCAGAGACCACTCACTGCTCCGACGAGCCTTTGCTCCAATTCCAGCCCAACCTCGCCACCCCTTGCCTCCCTGAGCACACGACCGTGACCCCACTCCCAGGCGCACCTGTCTGTGCCCTCCGTTCAACCGCGGGCGCCCCGGAACCTCGACTTCAACAACCACTGAGCGCCGTCGCGTCTGCTTTCTTCTCCGGCGAACTTCCCTGGTAAGAACAGACCACCCCGCGCCTTCTCGATCACGCACGCGTCATCGCCTTGACCTTGCGCGTCTAACCATGCTCTTTGTTTGCCCCCTTGTGATCAGTAGCGTCGACCCCGACCACGAACAGGACCAGCTGACGCCGACGACGACTCCGGCGAGCGATTACTCCCGTCCACGTGCGCCCCTTGCCAAGCCGACCGTACCTTGAGCATCCCCACGTCACCGCGATCACTGTAAGCACCCTCACCTTCCTCTTTGCTTCCGGTAACCGCCGTAGCGCCACCGCCTGACCGTCGCCGCCGTCTGCTGCCGCGCAGCGCCGCCAGCCTTTGACCAAGCGTCTGAGGCTGTTAGATGAGAATCTTGTGGCTACGATTAGAACTAGACGAAGGGGTACGCGCCCATCTGATCCGTTCGTTTTAGTTAGATCCAACGTGCCGCAGAGGCCGATCCACCCGAATCGGTATCAGCCAGTGATAGCACGCCGCGTGGCACTAGGTGATTTAAAACAGAGTTTGAAAAACAGATTTAGATGCAAATTTGAAACCCTTGTAACTTTTGATCCACACGTCCAAAAATTGCAAACTTTATATCAATAGAATCAGTGGAACAAGCCCTAGCCAACCATGCAATGTGTTTAGTAAAAAGTTTCTGTTAGATTGTTTTTTTTTGCAGAAACATTTGTATGCTTGTTTAGGTTAGGAAAATTATTCCAAAATGTTTTTGAGAATGAAATCTTTGCAAATTGGTTTGTTGTGAACCTACTGACCCTAGGAACCAACCCATGGTTTTAAAAATGGATTTTGTGAAGTTTAGGAATAAAAACTTGAATTAGCCCATTTCTAGCCAAATAAAAACATTGATTTTGTTATGGAAATGACTTTGGAGTAAAAACTTTGGGAAAATGATTTGGATCAAACCTACTGACCCTAAAACACCAAGTTTTGAGAAACAACAACTTATTTGGTGAACAACATAAAGTTGTTGCTTTGATAAAAACATTTTCCACCACATAAAATAATGATTGGTTTTGAAAAATGGTTTTAGATAAAACCCTTTTGCAATTGACTTTGCCACTTTGGAAAATGACCACTTTGAACCTTACAAAGTTTAGAGCCTAGTGGAGACCACCTTTGCAAATAAAACTATCTTTTGCATGCTTGCATGCATAACTTAGATCCCATTGTTTTATGTGTGTGAATTGTTTGATTGATTATTGGTTGGAATGCTAGTTGATATTGTGTTTACTTGATTGATTTGTAGTGAAGTTAGAAAAGTGTGAAACTAGCAAGATCAAGAAGTGAACCATCATTCCCTACCAAAAAGGCAAGTGACACTATCATCTAAAGTCCTACTATTTTCATTATACTTAGTGGATTTTGAAACATGCATGAAAAGAATTTCTATACTTATGCTATGCTAAATCCTAATAGGATACCCTATACATTCCTTAGTGGAAACAATGTAGTTGTTACATGCTTAGCCATGCTATATTTTGAAAAGAGATACATGTTGAGATTTTATGAAGTTGAGAAAAGGACTTGTGTTTTTATATAATAAAACAAGGACTCAATGAACCACCTGGGTGGACAAGGATACTTTGAGTTTTGGAGAAGGTGGCAACAAAAGGAACCATGTCTATGGCAATCTCTTTGTGTTGTGCTCCAAAAGAAAACCACCCAGGAACTTAGAGAAACATGTTTCTCCAATTGTGGCTTTCGTGTACAACCACATGCTACTTATGGCTCTGGCTTAGTCAACTACATTGGGAAGACCCATGCATTGTCTTCAGGTTACTGAAAATGAGGAACTTGGAATCATACATGGGTACTGAAGACAAGCTAGCAATGGTGTATGGGAGGACCCTCTGGAAAGACTTCGTTACATTCTCAATCTGGCAGTACTCCATCTTGGTGAGTACCAATCCAGCGGCCACTGGTGGCAACAAGATGAGAGTGTGACATGTGGGTAAAGTGTACAACTTCTGCAGAAGATAATAAATTATAAGTACTTAGCCGTGTCCCCGGTTATGGACAATACTGAGCAACTAAAGCTTGAAGCTATGGGAAATCTCGACATTCCAATTTCGAAAAGAAAAACTTTTAAGTGACAACAAAATACTTGATGCACTTGGGGGTACCAAGGAGCTCAAGAGATTTTGATAAAGCTTGATGCACTTGGGGGTACCAAGGAGCTCAAGAGATTTTTGACAAGGACTTGAACACTTGGGGATTTACCAAGGAGTTCAAGGGATTTTGATAAAGAGATTTGACAAAAGATCAAAACCATTTTGAAAAGATAGGATAAATTTTGCTTCTGCAAATAAGCCTTAAACCCTACTTAGCCAAAAATGCATGTAATGATAGGATCCACTTATATTCAACATAGTAGTGAAACTTGCCAATACAATTCAAATGTATTGACCCTTGTGGCTGTAACTTGTAATGTTGCAGGTTTGATTGATATTAGTGAAGTTGATTGATTAGGATTACAAAGTCTACAACCAACATGTCTGCCTGTGGCACTTTGAAGATGAAGGACCCCATGCTATAGATTTTCTGCTACAATGTAATGTAATAGCCAAATGAGCTATGTAAGATGTAATAAAATTATGTTATTCCTGGTTATAAAGTTGTATTATGACCTTTGTTTCTTGATATTACATCTTAACTGTGGATGCTAGCTATTGATCCAGGGATTAGCATTGTAAACATAGGGGACTCTACCTTATTTAAAGGTTGGGACCCTTACAAATTTTGCAAAGCCTTGGGACTTGGTACAACTGGATCATCAAAGAAGATTACAGCTCTACCCGCTGATTTGTTAGATCTTTACCGAGGAATAACCAATGATGATGACCGTAGAGCTCAGCGAGGGAAGATAAAGAACATTCAACTTCCAGCCATCTGGTACTTTGCCTACTATCTAGCCACAAGTGTTCTTGGTAGGGAGAACACTAGTAATATCTCCAACTATCATCTGGACATTTTAGCTGTTGTGCTTAACAATGAGGACAAGTATAATCTTGATTCTCTCATTGCTCGTCGTCTAGCTGCTAAAGGACCCATTTATGGGGGAATTATTGCTACTCGTATTGCTGCTGCCTTGAATATTGCTGTTGATCCACATGATATAGTTTTGACTCCTCATAGGCTTGATCTTGATACCATGAAGGCGCACCAATTTGCCACCACCAGTTTACTGATGGGGAAGAGAGAGATCCCTCTACCCCAAACCACTTTGTTCAGTATTTCTCAGGGACCTTGGTCACGCTCGAAGGCAGATATGGATGACAACCTGCGTTCTCTCAACTTCCACGGGCACTATCAGGAGGAAGCACCATCATACGACCCCCCTGCGTATTACACAGGGGAGGCCTCGATCTCGTACCAGGACAAGGGAGCTTCCTTGACATTCTACGGAGACACATCCACTTGGACACCTTGGGATTGAGCCCCACTTAGGCCAAAATCCTAAGCTTGGGGGGAGGTATACCGACATCACACTCATATATATATATCATGTTCAGTCGGTTCTTTATATATCCATTGTTTCGTTTTCTTTTTGGTTTTTGTTGCTTCTTTTTAAAAACCCAAAAATACCAAAAATATTTTTGTTGTTTCTCTTGGTTTGTTTCTTTGTTTCTTTGCTTTGGTTTGCCTTAAAAGAAAAATCTAAAAAGGTTTGCTTGCATGTGCTCCAAATATAGTCATACGTGCTCGCAATGAGAACTTGCACAACATCTTCTGTCCAGCCAGCCCGTGGCAGCGGGGCCTCCAGGGAACTACCGGCAATTAAGGTGCTCCTTTTAGTAGAGCACCGGAGCAAAGCATTAACACTCCATGAACACATGTGATCCTCACACCATAGCCATCCCCTCCGGTTGTCCCAATTATTGTCACTTTGGGGCCTTTGGACCCGGACAATGATATGTGTACACAACTTGCAGATAAGATCACAAACAATACTATCATAATGTTTCAATAATAAGCTCAGATCTAATATCATGGCACTCAGTCCCTAGTGACAAACATTAAGCACAATAAGTTGCAACAAAGTCAAATAGAACAAGAGATACTAGGCACTATGCCCTAACAATCTTATTTGATTACGTGATAGAACCCATCCAATCCCTACCATCCCCAAGCCTACAACAGGGGATTACTCACTCATGGATGAGGGAAACATCGGTGGTTGATGGAGATGCGTTGGTGATGACGAGGGCGATGATACTCTCCAAATTCCATTTCCCGGCAGGGTGCAAGAACGGAGTTTCTGGATCTGAATCTTGGTTTCTGGTGGCAGCGGAGCGGAACTCTTTCTGGAAAACTATCGAACCCCCTGAGTGTTTAGGTCAGAAGGCAACTTATAGGCGCGGAGGGAGGCCGAGGAGCTGCCTGGGGTGGCCAAACCCCCTCCAGCCGTGGGGTCAGGTGGGCCCGCGCCTGGGGTGGGTCTGGCCCCCCAGGCCTCCTCTCTGTCTCCCCTTCTGGCTCCGTGGATCTTCTGGTGAGAAATAGTTTTTGGCTTATTTTCCGGGATTTTTCCTGATAGTTCATTTTCTGCACAAAAACAAGACACCAAGGTAATTCTGCTGAAAACAGCGTCAGTCCGTGTTAGTTGTATCCAAATCACACAAGTTTAGAGAAGAAACAATAGCAAAGTGTTCGAGAAAGTAGATACCTTTTGGACGTATCAACTCCCCCAAAGCTTAGCTTATTGCTTGTCCTCAAGCAATTCGGTTGAAAACTGAGTGCGATAAAAGAACTTTCACGAACACTTTGCTTCATACGATGCAAATATTCTTAGCACAGGAGTAGATGCTTAGACAATTCATAATAAGAAGTATGCAACTAAGTCTACTCAATAGTCAATTCAAGCTATGAAGAGAAACCAACTCAATAATAATAAGTAGCATGAAACATAAACATAAGCAACATTACAATGCTCATAATAAGGTATGATAGAGTGGTATCTCGCTTGCCTTTGTTTGAAGAGAACAATATAAATGCCAAGGCACCTCTGAAGTTCACATGAAGACTAGAGATAAAGATATCAGAGATACAAGCATCAAAGTCATGACATAATTAACCAAGTTTTGGAACGAACACAAGAATGACAACTATGCTCTCAAGAAGGTGCTCATAGAATAAGTGGTGACTCAACAAGGTTGTGAAAACGGTTTTGTGAAGGTTTGAAAGGCTTCCAAATGCTGAAAGGAAGGTACTCATTAGCTTTGAGCTCTCATTGCCCCTATCATAGGCATCTTCATGTGGTTAAGGTGAAAGTAAGGTTCACTCTGAATCATATGCTTGACAGACCATAGACTGGAAATCCCAAGTCCCTTGAGTACAAGGGTCGCTCTGCATGCTACTCAACTTTGGTCACCTCAAAGTTCTTGTCATTGTAAATACATGCATATCATCGAGAACAGCCAACGGGGTACCCCTTGCACATGGTACAGGAGCTTTCCCATAACCAAAATGACAAGGCAAGCAGACAATGAGCATCTCAGTAATCTTTTTATTTACCATATGCATAGATTTTTATTGAGGATGCTTCATAGATGCTCATTATAGTGATGCTGCAAGTTTCCACCATGATTAAGCATGGCTTAGGCTAGCGGCCCAGGCGTTTCTCTAACACAATGTATAAAATACATGAACTGACAACTTCCCCTTTTATTTCACATCGTCGACATCCATAAACAAAAGAGCAAGGAATCAACTAGATGAAATATCCAAGAAGTGTTGAAAGCGTTCCCCGTGACAGCACGGTTCTACTGACTCCCAGTATATAATTAGCAAGCATATAACTTTCATGGACTAGTCACAATGGTTAAGGATTATTAAGAGCAAGGAATAAAGTGTGCCATCAAGTTCGTGAGAGCTTTACTAACTAACTTTCTCAAATAGACAAACATTTTATTTTGGAAGAAAACACGGCATATGGAATATGCACTGAAATAGCAAATGCTGCTAATAGGTAGGTATGGTGGACACAGCTGGCAATATTGGTTTTGGGAATTTGGAAGCACAGGTAGAGCATGTATTCAGTGCAAGTGAAGGCTAGCAAAAGTGAGGGAGCGACAAACGAGAGAGCAATAGCTGTCATAATCATGCTTGCAACAAAACAGGACTAATTATGGCATGAAAGTGATACAAGAACTCTGAGGAAAAATAAATCATCGAGGCTTACTGACTATTGATTAGTCATATGCATGTGTGAGCGTGTGCCAAGTCGATTCACATGAACAGTCAGAGGAGGATACCACAATATCATACCAAAGTATGAATAAAACAATGCAAGCAAACATTCATATGACATGCTACAAACTATTAGCAAGATGGAGCTAATCATAGACAAGCAAGAACTACTAAGCATCCATAATGACATACACCTTACACAAACAGGCTAAGCAAGCTCACAATGATGAGTATATGTACAAAAATGAAACATTTAGAGTTCGTTACCAGCCTCTTACCACACCTCGAGTTGTCTTAATCTTCATTATTGCCCTTCACTTGTGTGACTTGAATAATTAACTTGAAACCACAATCCACTAAGGAGGGCTGAACCCTGCAAATAACTCACAAAACCAAAGAAGAACAACAAATATTTTTGGTGTTTTCGATTTTTTAGAAACAAGCAAACAAAGAAAAACCAAACAAAAACAAAGCAAACCAAACAAAGAAAAATCTTTTTGGATTTTTATTTTAAGGCAAACCAAAGCAAAGAAACAAACCAAGAGAAACAACAAAAATATTTTTTGGTATTTTTGGGTTTTTAGAAAGAAGCAACAAAAACCAAAAAGAAAGCGAAACAATGGATATACAAAGAACCGACCGAAAATGATATATAGATGAGTGTGATGTCGGTGTACCTCCCCCAAGCTTAGGATTTTAGCCTAAGTGGGGCTCAATAATGCGGATAGTACCCCCATGATGGTGGATCATCATAGGAATGATCATAGTCAGGCACCTGCGATGAAGAAGAAGACGCGCCCCAATCAAATGAGGGTTGCTGGTATGAAGAATCTCCCAAGTTGGAGGGCTGAACCGAATTGTCTTCGGCATCCTCTTCAACATTCTCCTCTTGCTGGGAGAGTTACCCCACATAAGTGTCAACCTCCTCCTCCGTAAGCGACCATCCTTGCCTGTTATCAAAATTAAACAAAGCAGGTGCAGGAAAATAAACTATTTTCTTAGTCCTACCCTTTCTCCAACCTTGTTCGGCAAAAGATAATTCATATGGTAAACTTATCACATTAGCCCCCAAGGAAACAAAACCATGCTGAATCATGGATTCAATATCAAGCCTCTCTATGGGGAACTGAAAATCTGAAAAGTGAGGCTCTAAACCATGGAAAGCTAGCAACCTAGAAGCAATGAGACCTCCACAAATTCCCCCTTTCTCCACAAGCATTAAGCACAACAAGTTGCAACAAAGTCAAATAGCATAAGAGATACTAGGCACTATGCCCTAACAATATTATTTGATTACATGATAGAACTCATCCAATCCCTACCATCTCCAAGCCTACAGTGGGGGATTACTCACTCATGGATGAGGGAAACATCAGTGGTTGATGGAGATGCGTTGGTGATGACGATGGCGATGATCCTCTCCAAATTACCCGTCCCGGCAGGGTGCCAAAATGGAGTTTCTGGATCCGAATCTTAGTTTCTGGTGGCGGCGGCGGAACGGAACTCTTTCTGGAAAACTATCGAACCCCCCTAAGTTTTTAGGTCAGAAGGCAACTTATAGGCGTAGAGGGAGGCCGAGGAGCTGCCTGGGGTGGCCAAACCCCCTCCAGGCACGGGGTCAGGTGGTCCCGCGCCTGGGGTTGGTCTGGCCCCCAGGCCTCCTCCCTGTCTCCCCTTCTGGCTCCGTGGATCTTCTGGTGAGAAATAGTTTTTGGCATATTTTCCAGGATTTTTCCTAATAGTTCATTTTCTGCACAAAAACAAGACACTAAGGTAATTCTGCTGAAAATAGTGTCAGTCTGTGTTAGTTGTATCCAAATCACACAAGTTTAGAGAAGAAACAATAGCAAAGTGTTCGATAAAGTAGATACATTTTGGACGTATCATTATTTATCTGCAATACCCTAGATCTTGAAGTTACATGTTTAGACTCATCCATGCAACGCCCGTCCATCCATCCCTATGCCTACTGCACTCGAATCCTACTGTTACCGTTACTGTTACTGTTGCTCTTGTTTCACTGTTGCTGTTGCTGTTGTTATTGTTTTGCTTTTGCTTTTGCTACTACCAAACTGTTGCTACTGATAAACTTCTGTGAGCAAGAACTATTTCCAGGTGCAGCTGAACCAATAACTCAGTTGTTAAGGCTTGCAAGTATTTTTTGGCTCCCCTTGTGTCGAATCAATAAATTGGGTAATACTACCCGCGAAGACTGTTGTGATCCCCTATACTTGTGGGTCATCAAACATCCCCAAGCTTAACTCATGCTTGTCCTCGAGTAGGTAAGTGATAAACAGTATAATTTTTGAGGTGACATGCACCCTCACAATAAAGATCCAACCATTTGCAAGCATTGAAAGATGGGATCAAAGAACTCTAAACATGTGGATGAAAGATGGAGTTCTAACAATAGGACATAGTAACTATGCATGCAACATGACAAGCTACAAACAAAGATCATGAATAACATGCATTGAAAAACGTTTGTTTGTTTCACATGCAGAAAACATAGCATGGTGGCAATCAGCTTGTCCCTCATAGAGTAGCAAATAGATGCATACGACACCTGCAAAGTTCACAAGGGTGACTAGAAACAAGTAGCATAAGAGCAAGCAATAACACAATATGCATCAATTAATAAGCTTTGGAACACTGCACACAGAATGACAACTATGCTCTCTTAATGGTGCCTAAAGGTATAAGGTGGAGACTCAATAGTGGTGGAAGAAAGGCCTTTTTTGTAAAGGAAACAGGGATTACAAGTTTCAAAAAGAGCTTCCAAAAATTATGGTACTTATTAGCTTTCAGCCCTTATTGCCCCTATCATAAGCATCCTGAAGTGGTTAAGGTTAAAGTGGCAAAGCTGGAGTATATGCTTGACGAAGTATAAGCTGGCAATCTCAAGTCCCTTGAATACGAGGGCCACACCTCATGCATACTCAACTTTGGGTCCAAGTAAGTTCTTGTCACTGTAAGTATTTGCATATCATTGAGAACCGCCAACGGGGTACCCCTTGCACATGGTATAGTGAAAGGGCAAATAGCCTTATCTAGTGTTTTGGTTAACTATGACATCGAAGCTAGAGAACGGACTAATGTTTCTATTAGCTTCTCTACAGGTGAGAGTCCGCAGGTTGTTGGTGAAAGGCGATGGGTGACCCCCCATTCGTTTCTATATGAAGAGCCAGTGGTGTTATTTATCATTCTCTCTTATTTACTCTTGAGTCAAATAGGAAACACCGCACTATTAAGAGGGGTGATCTCGATGCTCTCTTTGGGGGTGTTCCACACCAAATATACTTCTCTTTATCCACCACCACACACCCTTTCGAAGAAAGAGAGAAAAATAGCCCTAAAAAATGAGTCTAAAGGGGCTACTGCGAAATCGGCAAAAGCGCCGGCGGCGCCGGTGCTGTCGCCGGAATTTCCAGTTGCCGCCGGAAATTCTTGGTGTACATTGATATGGCTTACAGAATGGCCTTTCGGTTGTTCGCCGAGAATTTCGGTCGCCGCCGAAAATTCCGGCGTGTGGTCCGGTCCACCAGAGCTGTCGCCGGAAATTTCGGCGAGCAACTCGGTCCCACCGGACTTATTGTCGGTTCTCTCGCAGGAACCTCCAAACGGCTCTTTCCCCCCATACTATATATACCCCTTTCTTCTCCACTATGAGGTTAGGCATTTTAGTAAAACATCCATTTCTTGAAGCTCTCTCTCTCCCCATTATTGAAACACAAAAGCTTGAGGATCTCCCATTCTACCCAACCAAATCCAAATCCCTTTGGTAGAAAGGAAGAGGAGGTCCCGATCTACGTTTCCACCAAGCCAAAGTTCATTCCCCCTTGAGTTCATCGAGTTAGCTTGTTACTATTGGGTTTGTGGTGAACCCTAGGCATCTAGGGTCGCCCGGAGGCATTCGGCTTGTGATTTGCTCCGTGGAAAGTTTGTGAGGGTTTGGATACTACCTTAAAGTCTACCACGAGTAAGTGAGCTATTCCTTCGTGGGATAGGCTCAGAGAAGAAGGTGAGCCTTTGTGGCGCGTGAGGAATCCTTCGTGGAACCTCAAATCTCTCCAACGTGACTTAGCCCCCTTCCCAAAGGTGGTGAACACGGGAATACATCTTCGTCTCCACGTGCTTCGGTTATTCCTTAACCGATCTCTTACTTGTGTTGTTTACCTTGTGATAGCCTTCGAGCTTGAAGTATCTTGTTCATCATCTAGGTTGCCTCACCTAGTTTGCATTTAGGCTCACTATATTCTGCAAAGCCTAAAACTTGCAAAATATTATAAAGAATTTTGTAGAAACCTATTCACCCCCTCTAGGTTAACCATCTTACACTTTCAATTGGTATAAGAATGAAGGGCTCTTTTAAGGGCTTTACCGCCTAAGAGAAAAGATGATTTTATCTGATGATGAGGAGGAAAAGACTTATTCGGTCAAGGAGCTTCGTGAAATCTTAGCCAAGGGTGCCCTTGAAAAGTCCAAGGCGGATTCCGATCTCCTTGTTCGAATGAGTTACCTAGAAGGACAACTTAAGGCCATTGGCGATGGGGCTTTTCTTGGTAACCCATTGGTTGTACCTCAAGGGAGACCAATGGACACCGAAAAGGATAAGGATGCCGAGTCCGCTCATGAGGGCGGCTCATCAAAAACTTCCACGCCCCCTAATCAATTTCCTTATGTTTATCCTAAGAAAAAGAACATCATGCCTCATATTAATGGTTCGGGTCCTGCACCTCATTATGATGGAACTCATTTCTCTCATTGGAAAGCTTCTATGGAATCTCATCTTCGCAGCTGCAGCGTTGAGCTTTGGGAGATTGTATGCACCTATTTTCACCCTCATGATCCCAACAACCTCACTCCGGGAGAGTACTACGACCGTCAACTATGCAACGGCTTGTGACAAGATAAGGAGTGCCATTCACCGCACTCTCCATGATCAAGTCAGCGACATCCCCACCGCAAAGGATCTTTGGGATAGGATTGTCATTCTCCAAGAGGGGACGTCTCTTATCCAAAAATCCAAGTATGAAGCTACCAAGTCAGAGATGAACATGTTCATGAACCATGATGGTGAGACTATCGCTGAAGCATACAAGAGACTTGTTGCCCTCCGCGTGAAGATTGGTGGCCTAGGATGTGAGAAGCATGATGATGGATTCAATTTGAATGATGAACTTATCAAGTCCAAGATTGTGTCCATGATCACGGTCACCGATAAGAAGCTTGCTTTGAACTTGCAACTCCTTGATATAGCTAATCAATTCACTCCTGATGATCTAGTCTCTTATCTCGTTGCCACGGATAACTTGGCAGATGAAGGGCAAAAGATCAAGGAGATCAACCGTGCTATTGGGTCTTCCCACTCTCTAGCACTAAAGGTCAAGCATGTGCAAGAAGATGTTGCTAGTGATGAAGAAAGCAATGTTGATGGAGTTGATGATATGCTCTCTCAACTTGCTCTCTTCACCAAGAACATGAAGTTCCGAAGAAGGAGAAGTTCAATGGGATCAAGTGAGAAGAAGAGGACGTGCTACAATTCTGATGAGTCGAGCCATTTTGCCGACAAATGTCCATATGAGAAGAGGCTTGACAATCCCAAGTATGAAGAAGGTGCCAAACCAAGATTGAAGCCCAACCCCATCAATGAAAGATACAAGAGGAACAATAGGCATGATGGCAAGGGCTTCCTAGGTCAAGAATACATATCCGACAAGGAGGAAGAGGATGAAGAGAAGGTTGTTGGAGTGGACGGTTTGGCCTTCGCCGAACCCGGGTCTCTCTTCACCTACGACTACACCAAGGACTACACCGACGACTCTTCTACTCCCAAGGTCACCGCCACTTGCCTTATGGCAATGAGCTTCAAGAACGAGTCCTACATGGAGTGTGGGGATACGGAGGAAGTGGTAAGTGTGACCGGTTTGCCATATGTCAAACCCGGTCCACTTCTCACCTACAACTAGGCCAAGGACTACATCAAGAGTTCTCCTATTCCCAAGATCACCGGCTCTTGTCTTATGGCAAGAAGCTCCAAGGTAACTGTCTCTCCTCCATCCCTATGTAGCGTCTTGGATGATCTTGAGAGTAACCATGATAGTGATAGTGATGAATTTGGTAAAGAATATATCAAAGAAATGTATGCTATCATGAAGTCTCTTCCTCCCATTGCTCGTTCTAGAGTTAAGAAATTAATGGAAGTTGTTAGCTCACGTGATGAGGCCATTGATAGCTTGGAATCTCATATTGATGACGAGAAACGAAATTCAATCTTCTTGAGCAAGAGATTTGTGAGGAAAATAATACCAATTATTTCTTAAACTACAAATTGAAATTTTTGAAATTGATAAAGCAAAAGACATGGACACTATTGATAGGGATAACTCTTTGTCCCAAGAGCTTGATGCCTCAAAGAAAGAGCTTGAAGTTGCTCATGCTTCTCTTACCAAGGACCTTGAGCACCTTGAAAAGGCTAGTTTGCTTGTCAAGCGTGAGCTCATAAAACTTGGAGAGAACCATGATCAAATTCGGGTGTCCTATGAAAAGGCTCTTGGTACATTGAAGGATCCAATTATTGTTGAAAATGATTCTTGTACCTCTAACTCTACCTTTGATCAAGCTCACCTCATTGAGGAAAATAAGAAGTTGAAAGAGCAACTTGAGAAAGAGCGTCGTGCACCTACCTCCAAGGGAAAGATCCTAGATGAGATTTTATCCCGTCAAAAGACAAGAATTTCCAAGGAAGGTGTCGGTTTTGATCCAAAGAACAACATGAGAAATTCCAGTCCACCAAAGAAGATAACCTTTGTAAAAGAAGGTGACAAGGTGGTTGACCAAGTCAAAAGGAATGTTGTGAATGGGGGAGCCATGAGGGGAAATCCCAATCATAAGTACGCGGGAAAGTATAATCCTTCCTATGTGTTATGTAAGGGCACTCAAGGAGATGTATATGCCAAATATGTTGGCCCTCAAAATGGTTATGCTTATAGGTGGTACTCAATTTGGGTACCTAAGAATCTTATTGTTAATGCTAGGGGATCAATTACTCAGT
The DNA here is from genome assembly GCA_916181665.1 of Avena sativa. Classification (NCBI taxonomy): domain Eukaryota; kingdom Viridiplantae; phylum Streptophyta; class Magnoliopsida; order Poales; family Poaceae; genus Avena; species Avena sativa. The sequence goes on along the minus strand of OV702284.1, from coordinate 248,056,157 downwards.
GGGTTCCTAAATCAAAGAATTGATTTTGTAGGGTTATGCCTCCGGTGGATCAAAATGGGTGTTTGATAGTGGATGCACCAATCACATGACCGGAGGTAGAAGTGGGCTTGAACAATTCATTCACGATGTCAACTCAACATCAAGCATCACTTTTGGAGATAACTCTAAAGGAAAGGTACTTGGTTATGGTAAGTTGGTAATCTCCAAGGTTTTGACTCTAGAGACCGTCTTACATGTTGAAAACCTTGGTTACAACTTGCTTTCAATTAAACATCTTGCGGATGCCGGCTATGACTCCTATTTCTCTAGAACTTTTGTGAAGGTCTTTAGGGGTGATGATCTCATCTTGGTTCTCATTGGACACGTGGAAGACGACCTTTATGTGGTCGACCTCTCGAAAGAGAGCCAATATCTTCCTACATGTCTAATGGCCAAGGATTACAAGGGATGGCTTTGGCATCGTCGCCTAGGTCATGTCAACATGAAAAATCTCAATCAACTCCTAAAGGGTGAGCATATTATTGGACTAACCGGTGTCTCCTTTAAGAAAGATCGTGTGTGTAGTGCTTGCATTTCAGGAAAGCAAATTGGGAAGCATCATCCTTACGTTACCAAGGTGGCCACGTCAAGACCCTTGGAGCTTCTCCATTTGGATCTCTTCGGGCCATCAACATATGACTCCCTTGGTGGAAGAAGATATGGTCTTGTCATTGTTGATGATTACTCAAGGTATACTTGGGTCTTTATTCTCAAGACCAAGGATGAGACCTTCAAGGAATTCATGATATTCGCCAAGCAAGCTCAACACACTCATGGAGTGGAGATCAAGACCATTAGAATCGACAATGGCACCGAGTTCAAGAAGTACACCATGCAAGAACTTGTTGAAGATGAGGGGATCAAGCATAAATTCTCAGCTCCTTATACCCCTCAACAAAATGGTGTTGTTGAAATGAAGAACCGGACAATCATTGATATTGCAATGACAATGTTGACTGAATTCAAGTCCCCTCACAATTTTTGGGGAGAAGCTATTGCTACCGCGGTCCACTACACGAACCGGCTCTTCCTCCGAGCTCCCTTTGACATGACTCTGTACGAGATTCTCACAAGTAAGAAGCCCAACGTCAACTACTTTCGTGTCTTTGGATGCAAGTGCCTCGTCAAGAACAAAAAGGAAAAGCTCGGTAATTAGAATCTAGAACTATAGAGGGTATTTTTGTTGGTTATGCGGAAAACTCTCATGCCTATAGATACTACAACAAGACCAATGGTTATGTTGAAGTATCTTGTGACATGGAGTTTTTGGAGAATAATGGCCGCCATGAGGGGCAAGTTTCTTCTCGTGATATAGGTGATGGTGATTCTTCTCAAGTCATCAAGTAGATAGGTATTGGGCACATCTTGCCCATCGAGTCTCTCATTCATGTTTAACAAGATGATGGGGGAGAATCAAGCTCAACTCAAGAAGAGCCAAGTTCTACCCAAGTTGAGCCATAAAATGCATCACAAGATCAATATCTCACTCAAGATGCCATGCAAACCGAAGAACGAGAATCAAGCCCTCAACCCCTTGAGCAATACCAAGTAGAAGACCAACCTCCATCTCAAGGCCAAGCTCAAGATGGTGTCAATGATCAAGGCCCCTCAAAAGATGATTTCGTGGATCATGAAGGCACAATTCGGAAGATTAAGGCTGCCTCCATTGCAAGTGGACTTCAAGTCAACAATATCCTTGGAAGCATATCAAGAGGTATTGAGACCCGTGCCAAGAATAAGATGTAGGGTTCACAGCATAGAAAACAAAAAATTCCTACGATGGGAACAACTATGTACCAAGATCTATCTACTAGATACAAATAATGGGAGGATGTATATCCGTAGAGAACATACCCTTGAAGACCAACAAAGCTTAACGAGTTAAACTCGTGGTTGATGTAGACGATCTCTTGCCGATCTCAAGATCGAGAGGAAGTCTCCTAGCGCCGCAAATCAGCAGCGCATCTGTGCTCGCACACACTTCCGAGGCACCGAGCAACCTCCGCCTCCTCGCTCCAGCGATGCAGCGGAAGCACAACTCTTTCTTGCCGAATAGCCACCGGGAACATGTATCTCGCTAGTCCGAGACCATGGGGGATAAATTCTAGAGGGGGGGGAGAGATCCTTCACGAGGAGGTGTGAGTGAGAAGTGAGGAGGGGGTGCCTTTTATAGGAGAGGGGGGAACCCCAAGGGGGTGTTCGGCGCATGGGGGATGCCCCTTTCCCTCCCCTCATTCATTTGGGTGGACACTCCACTCACAAAAATCCTTTCAATTCCCTCCACTCAAAATTGCTATTACATTTCCACCAAATTTAATGCAAACTCTCATTAAATAAAACTCCTTTTATTTATTCAGAATTTTGTTAATTACTTTAATGACAAACATTCACATATAACCCCTTGCAAGTATTTCATTTCACATGCAAAAACACTTTCTGCAATTTCACCCGAAAACCTGTTTTGGTATCTAGTGAAATAAATTCCTGCGCTTGTTATTCTTTCCGGCATGAAACTTCTGGTCCAATTGGATGTCGGTGTCTCTTAAGTGTGTCACCCTACGGTTCCTGAATAATGCGGACATGATCAAGACCCCTCTCAGTGTTGGAGATATGCCCTAGAGGCAATAATAAATATAGTTATTATTATATCTTTGTGTTTATGATAAATGTTTACATTCATGCTATAATAGTATTAACAAGGAAACATTGATACTTGTGTGATTTGTAGACTGAAATAAGAGTCCCTAGTAAAGCCTCTATATGATACTAGCTTGTTGGTTAATAGATGATTGTGGTTTCCCTATCATGAACATTGAGATGTTATTAACAACAAGATCATATCGTTAGGAGAATGATATGGTGGACATACTCCTATAGATAAGCGTAGCATAAAGATCAAGTCATTTTAATAGTTAAATTTCTATATGCTTTCTGATGCATAGTAACCTAATTCCTTTGACCATGAGATCATGCATATCACCTTTACCGGATGGATGCTTTGATGACATCAAACACCACACCGTAACTGGGTGGCTATAAAGGTGGCATTGAGTGTTCGGAAAGTATTGGTTGAAACACATGGATCAAGAGTGGGATTTGTCCATCCATATGACGGATAGATATACTCTGGGCCCTCTCGGTGAAATGTCATCCAATTAGCTTGCAAGCATGTGACTGGCTCACAAGGGATCACATATCACGGGAACTAGAAAAGAGTACTTATCGGTAACGAGGTTGAACTAGGTATGCAGAGATACCGACGATCATAACCTCGGATAAGTAAACTATCGTGAGACAAAGGGAAATTGGTATCGTGTGTAAGTGGTTCATTAGATCGCAAAGTAATCGTAGAAATATGTGGGAGCCATATGAATTTCCAGATTCCTCTATTGGTTATTGATCGGAGAAGTGTCTCGATCATGTCCGCATAATTCACGAACCGTAGGGAGACACACTTAAGGATTCGACGTTGTTTGAGTAGTTATGGAATGATGAGAAAGAGTCCGAATGTTGTTCGGAGTCTCGAATGGGATTCGGGATATCACGAGGAGATCCGGAATGGTCCGGAGAATAAAATTCATATAAGGAAAGTCCCGTTTCGGAGTTGGAGAATGATTCCGGTGTTTTCATCGGGAATGTTCTAGAAGGTTCCAGAATGTCCGGCACTCCGGAGGGGAAGGGTACATGAATGTTTTATATCAAGTTGGTATGATTGCATCATGTACTAAGTGTCATCGCTGAACAAAATAGACGATTAAATCAAATCCTAGTTTGAAAAGTCAAACGGCTAGTTTGAAAGTCAAACGGCTATTTTTGGGAAGTGGAAAAGGAGGAGGAAACCGAGTTGGGGAGGAGTCCCTCCTTCCCACCGCCGGCGCACCACCAAGCCGAGTAGGGGAGGGACTCCCCTCCCCTTGGCCGGCCCCTCCACCTATAAAAGGAGGGCAGGGCTCCCCTCCTAGATACACAAGATCCCCGCCTCCAAAACCCTAAGTCGCCGGCGCCGCCACCTGCTGCCGCCGCCGCCGCCCTAGGTCAAGCATCCGCCTAGCAACCCTAGCCGCCGGCCAAGCTTCCTCCTCGGCGTGTCTAAACCCTAGATCGTCGAGGGACTCTCTCATACTCCACCATACTCGCTCCGGCTTAAGGCGAAGCCCTGCGAGATCTCCCCTCTACTTCCGGTACCACGCCGTTGTGCTGCCGGAATCGCGAGGAGAGTACTACAACCTCCGCTGCCTGCTGGAACAAGGGAGAGGAAGGTCTTCGTCGAGTACCGAACATGTGACCGACTGCGGGAGCGCTGCCGGAACACAGCGCCGGAAGGATCGTCTACACGATCTTGAGATCGGGAAGAGTACGACTACATCACCCACGAGAATCCGCTCTCGTTAAACACTTTGGAATCTTCGAGGGTGAGTTATTCTATCGACTCGTTGCTACAATCTAGTAGATATATCTTGGCTTGTTTGTTTGTATGCGGTAGAAATTTTTTGTTTTCCATGCTACGAAACCCTACAGTGGTATCAGAGTCGTGTCTATATGTAGATCTATTGCACGAGTAGAACACAATGGTCATTGTGGGCGTTGATGCTTTTATTGTCGATTACTTCTTGTGTACTTTGCATCTTGTGGTATGTTGGGATGAAGCGGCCCGGGCTAACCTTACATGACATCGTTCATGAGACTTGCTCCACGCTTGACATGCAACTTGTATTGCATAAGTGGCTTTGTGAGTGCCTGTTTCTCCTAGCATAGTTAAGATCCAATTTACAACGGGTGATTAACAATACTAGTATCAATGTTGTGGTTCATGTTCGTAAGTTAGAACGACACTTATTGAAAGCCCCAAACCACGTAAAACATGCAAAGAAAGTAGAGGCGTCTAACTTTGTTTTGCAGGGGTGTGCTGTGATGTGATATGGCCATGATTGTGATTATATTTGATGTATGCAATGTTCCTTATTGTAAGTTGGCAACCGGCAGGAGCCATATGGTTGTCTTTAATTTATGTTAAGACCCGCGTGTCTATTCAAAGTAGTTGTAATAGTTGAAGCCGGTGGACGACAACCATGGAGAAGCGTCATTGACCTTGATGCAATGCTGGTGATGATGGAGATCATGTTCGTGCTAGAAGATGGAGATCGGAAGCACAAAGAAGAAAGGCCATATCATATCACATATTATGAATTGCATGTGATGTTAATCCTTTATGCATCTTGTATTGCTTAGTATAAGACGGTAGCATTATAAGATGATCCCTCATGCACATGAATTTCAAGTCATAAAGTGTTCACCCTTGTTAGCACCGTTGCTAAAGCTTGTTGTTTCCGTGATGATCGGGTGTGTTAGATTCCGCAAGTGTATACAACGTGAGCAAGCCAGATTTGCTCATGCGGAAACTAAGGTTTGATCTTGACGAGCCTAGCATGTACAGACATGGTCTCAGAACACGGATCACCAAAAGGTAAAGCATGAATCATATAGTAGATATGATGAACATGTCGATTGTTCGTCATTGAAATTATATCAACTCTCGTGATGATCGGTGTTGATGTGCTGGATTTGGTTCGTGTGATCACTAAAACAATGTGAGGGATATTGTTTTGAGTGGGAGTTCACCTAGATTAATTTTATTATTAATTTGAACTCAATTTGTCATAAACTTAGTCTAAACTATTGCAAATATGTTGTAGATCAATGGCAGCCCCTACCATCAATTTTAATGCGTTCCTAGAGAAAGAAAAGTTGAAAAACAATGGAAGCAACTTCGCGGATTGGTTCCGCAATTTGAGGATTGTCCTCACAGCTGGTAATTTGACCTATGTGCTGGATGCACCGCTGGGTGACCCACCTGCAGCTGATGCTGCCGATGAAGTAAAGAATGTTTACCTCACTCGGAAGACTCAGTACTCCACAGTTTAGTGTGCTATCTTGTATGGTTTAGAATCGGAGCTTCAGAAAAGGTTTGAGAATTCAGACCCATATGATATTGTCGAGGATCTCAAATTGATCTTTGAGACTCATGCGGCAATTGAAAGCTATGAGGCTTCTGAAAAGTTCTTTAACTGCAAGATGGAAGAGGGCAGCTCCGTCAGTGAGCATGTGCTTAAGATGTCTGGGCACGCAAACAAACTTCAAAGCTTGGGTATTGTGATTCCTAATGCTTTGGGGATTTACCGCGTCCTCCAATCATTACCACCAAGTTACAAGAACTTTGTGATGAACTACAACATGCAAAACATGAACAAGACGTTGCCAGAACTCTTTGCCATGTTGAAATCTGCAGAAGTGGAGATTAAGAAAGAGCACCAAGTGTTGTTGGTCAATAAGACCACCAAATTCAAGAAAGGCAAGTCTAAGCAGAAGGGACACTTCAAGAAGGGTGGTAAGAAAGTTACCACGCCGACGAAGAAGACCAAGGCTGGACCTAAGCCTGATACTGAGTGCTTTTACTGCAAGGGAGAAGGTCACTGGAAGCGGAATTGCCCAAAGTACTTGGCGGATTTGAAGAACGGCAACATCAAGAAGAAAGGTATATCTGATATACATGTTATTGATGTGTATCTCACTAGTACTCGTAGTAGTGCCTGTGTATTTGATACTGGTTCGGTTGCTCATATTTGTAACTCAAAACAGGTGCTGCAGAATAAACGAAAGCTAGCGAAGAACGAGGTGACGATGCGCGTGGGAAACGGATCAAAGGTTGATGTGATCGCGGTCGGCACGCTACCCCTTCATCTACCATCAGGATTAGTTTTATACTTAAATAATTGTTATTTGGTGCCTGCGTTAAGCATGAACATTATATCGGGATCTTGTTTATTGCGAGACGGTTACTTGTTTAAATCCGAGAATAATGGTTGTTCGATTTATATGAGTAATATGTTTTATGCACATGCACCTTTGTTAGATGGTATATTCTTATTGAATCTCGATAGTGGAAATACACATATTAATAACATTGAGGCTAAACGTTTGAAATCGAGCGATAACTCGACCTATATGTGGCACTGTCGTCTTGGTCACATTGGAGTGAAGCGTATGAAGAAACTCCATTCCGATGGACTTCTTGAATCACTTGATTTCGAATCACTTGAAATATGCGAAGCATGTCTGATGGGTAAAATGACTAAGACTCCATTTTCTGGTATGATGGAGCGAGCTACGGACTTATTGGAAATCATACATACCGATGTGTGTGGTCCAATGAGTGTAGCATCGCGCGGTGGTTATCGTTATGTTCTTACCTTCACGGATGACTTGAGTAGATATGGGTATATCTATTTCATGAAACATAAGTCCGAAACTTTCGAGAAGTTTAAGGAATTTCAAAGTGAGGTTGAGAATCAACGTAACAAGAAGATTAAATTTCTACGTTCTGATCGTGGAGGTGAATATCTAAGTTACGAGTTTGGCGAGCATTTGAAGAAATGCGGAATACTTTCACAGTTGACACCGCCGGGAACACCATAGCGTAATGGTGTGTCCGAACGTCGTAATAGAACTCTCTTAGATATGGTTCGTTCTATGATGTCACTTACAGATTTACCGCTATCATTTTGGGGTTATGCATTAGAAACAGCCGCATTCACTTTAAATAGGGCACCATCTAAATCCGTTGAAACGACACCGTATGAATTATGGTTTGGGAAGAAACCTAGATTGTCGTTCCTTAAAGTTTGGGGTTGCGAAGCCTATGTAAAGAAGTTACAGCCGGACAAGCTTGAACCCAAAGCGGAAAAATGCGTCTTCATAGGATACCCGAAGGAAACTATTGGGTATACCTTCTATCATAGATCCGAAGGCAAAATCTTCGTTGCCAAGAATGGATCCTTTCTAGAGAAGGAATTTCTCTCGAAAGAAGTGACTGGAAGGAAAGTAGAACTCGACGAGGTTGTCGAACCTTCTCTCGAAATTCTGAGTAGCGCAACACAGGAAGAAGTTCATATGGTGCCTACACCAGTTAGAGAGGAAGCTAATGATGATGATCATGAAACTTCGGTTGAAGTTTCTACAGAACCTCGCAGGTCAACGAGAACTCGTACCACTCCAGATTGGTATGATCCCGTTATGAGTGTCATGTTGGTGGACAACACCGATGACCCTGAGACATATGAGGAAGCAATGATGAGCCCAGATTCCAATAAATGGCAAGAAGCCATGAAATCCGAGATTGGATCCATGTACGAAAACCAAGTATGGACTTTGGTGGACTTACCGGATGGCCGGAAGGCTATCGAGAACAAATGGATTTTCAAGAAGAAAACAGATGCTGATGGTAATGTTACTGTCTATAAAGCTCGACTTGTCGCAAAGGGGTTTCGACAAATTCAAGGAGTTGACTACGATGAGACTTTCTCACCAGTAGCGAAGCTAAAGTCTGTGAGGATTATGTTAGCAATCGCAGCATATTATGATTATGAGATATGGCAGATGGATGTCAAAACAGCATTCCTCAATGGAGACATTGATGAAGAGTTGTATATGATGCAACCCAAAGGTTTTGTCGATCCTAAAGATGCTAACAAGGTGTGCAAACTTCAACGGTCCATCTATGGATTGAAGAAAGCATCCCGAAGTTGGAATCAACTTTTTGATAAGGTGATCAAAAGTTTTGGTTTTATAAAAACTTATGGAGAAGCTTGTATTTACAAGAAAGTGAGTGGGAGCTCTGTAGCATTCTTAATACTATATGTAGATGACATATTGTTGATTGGGAATGATGTAGACCTTCTTAATAGTGTCAAGGAATATTTGAATAATAGTTTTTCAATGAAGGATCTTGGCAAAGCAGCTTACATATTAGGCATAAAGATTTATAGAGATAGATCAAGACGCCAAATATCATTGTCACAAAGTACATATTTGGACAAAGTTCTAAAGAGGTTTGGAATGGAAGATAGCAAGAAAGGGTTCTTGCCCATGTTGCCCAATACGACCTTGAGTAAAACTCAAAGTCCGACATCGGCAGAAGATAGAGAAAGGATGAGTAAGACTCCCTATGCCTCAGCCATAGGATCTCTAATGTATGCCATGCTATGTACTAGACCCGACATTGCATATGCTGTTAGTTTAACTAGCAGAGATCAAAGTGATCCAGGAGTGGATCATTGGACAGCGGTCAAAAACATCCTTAAGTACTTGAGAAGAACTAAGGATATGGTTCTTTCTTATGGAGGTGATGAACAGCTCGTTGTTAATGGTTACACCGATGCTAGTTGGAACACCGATCCGGATGATTCTAAATCACAATCTGGATACGTATTTATTTTGAATGGTGCAGCAGTTAGCTGGAGGAGTGCAAAGCAAAGCGTTGTGGCGAGATCTTCAACTGAATCGGAATACATGGCTGCTTCGGAGGCTTCACAAGAAGCGATATGGATGAAAGAGTTCATTACAGAGCTGGGTGTGGTTCCTAGTGCGCTGGACCCAATGTCTATCTACTGTGATAACATGGGCGCCATAGCCAATGCGCAAGAACCAAGGTCACACAAGAAGCTGAAGCACATCAAGCTACATTTTCACGCTATTCGAGAACATATCCAAGATGGGGATATAAAGATTTGCAAAGTACACACAGATCTGAATGTGGCGGATCCGTTGACTAAACCTCTCCCGAGGGCAAAACATGACCAGCACCAAACTGCCATGGGTGTTCGGTATATTACCATGTAATCTAGATTAGATGACTCTAGTGCAAGTGGGAGACTGTTGGAGATATGCCCTAGAGGCAATAATAAATATAGTTATTATTATATCTTTGTGTTTATGATAAATGTTTACATTCATGCTATAATAGTATTAACAAGGAAACATTGATACTTGTGTGATTTGTAGACTAAAATAAGAGTCCCTAGTAAAGCCTCTATATGATACTAGCTTGTTGATTAATAGATGATTGTGGTTTCCCTATCATGAACATTGAGATGTTATTAACAACAAGATCATATCGTTAGGAGAATGATATGGTGGACATACTCCTATAGATAAGCGTAGCATAAAGATCAAGTCATTTTAATAGTTCAATTGCTATATGCTTTCTTATGCATAGTAACCTAATTCCTTCGACCATGAGATCATGCATATCACCTTTACCGGATGGATGCTTTGATGACATCAAACACCACACCGTAACTGGGTGGCTATAAAGGTGGCATTGAGTGTTCGGAAAGTATTGGTTGAAACACATGGATCAAGAGTGGGATTTGTCCATCCATATGACGGATAGATATACTCTGGGCCCTCTCGGTGAAATGTCATCCAATTAGCTTGCAAGCATGTGACTGGCTCACAAGGGATCACATATCACGGGAACGAGAAAAGAGTACTTATCGGTAACGAGGTTGAACTAGGTATGCAGAGATACCGACGATCATAACCTCGGATAAGTAAACTATCATGAGACAAAGGGAAATTGGTATCGTATGTAAGTGGTTCATTCGATCGCAAAGTAATCATAGAAATATGTGGGAGCCATATGAATTTCCAGATTCCTCTATTGGTTATTGATCGGAGAAGTGTCTCGATCATGTCTGCATAATTCACGAACCGTAGGGAGACACACTTAAGGATTCGACGTTGTTTGAGTAGTTATGGAATGATGAGAAAGAGTCCGAATGTTGTTCGGAGTCTCGAATGGGATTCGGGATATCACGAGGAGATCCGGAATGGTCCGGATAATAAGATTCATATAAGGAAAGTCCCATTTCGGAGTTGGAGAATGATTCCGGTGTTTTCATCGGGAATGTTCTAGAAGGTTCCAGAATGTCCGGCACTCCGGAGGGGAAGGGTACATGAATGTGTTATATCAAGTTGGTATGATTGCATCATGTACTAAGTGTCATCGCTGAACAAAATAGAGGATTAAATCAAATCCTAGTTTGAAAAGTCAAACGGCTAGTTTGAAAGTCAAACGGCTATTTTTGGGAAGTGGAAAAGGAGGAGGAAACCGAGTTGGGGAGGACCCTCCTCCCCACCGCCGGCGCACCACCAAGCCGAGTAGGGGAGGGACTCCCCTCCCCTTGTCCGGCCCCTCCACCTATAAAAGGAGGGGCAGGGCTCCCCTCCTAGATACACAAGATCCCCGCCTCCAAAACCCTAAGCCGCCACCTGCTGCCGCCGCCGCCGCCCTAGGTCAAGCCGCCGCCGCCTAGCAACCCTAGCCGCCGGCCAAGCTTCCTCCTCAGCGTGTCTAAACGCTAGATCGTCGAGGGACTCTCTCATACTCCACCATACTCGCTCCGGCTTAAGGCGAAGCCCTGCGAGATCTCCCCTCTACTTCCGATACCACGCCGTTGTGTTGCCGGAATCGCGAGGAGAGTACTACAACCTCCGCTGCCTGCTGGAACAAGGGAGAGGAAGGTCTTCATCGAGTACCGAACGTGTGACCGACTGCGGGAGCGCTGCCGGAACGCAGCGCCGGAAGGATCGTCTACATGATCTTGAGATCGGGAAGAGTACGACTACATCACCCACGAGAATCCGCTCTCGTTAAACACTTTGGAATCTTCGAGGGTGAGTTATTCTATCGACTCGTTGCTACAATCTAGTAGAGAGATCTTGGCTTGTTTGTTTGTATGCGGTAGAAATTTTTTGTTTTCCATGCTACGAAACCCTACACTCAGATCAATAATCAGAAGCGGGATCTGGAGACCCATACTGACTCCCACACATTCAACGATGACTTTCTTGTGACCGTCGGAAACTTTTACGCTAGTATCTTAATCCCTTCCTTTCACGATATATTACATGTCCGAGATTCGATCATCGGTATCTCCATACCTAGTTTGATCTCGTTACTGACATGCACTCTCTTATCGTTCCCATGCTATAACATTCTAGTGATCAAATCACTTGCTTGCAAGCTAACCAATGTGATATCACCGAGAGGGCCCAGAGTATATCTATCCGTCATCGGGATGAACAAATTCCACTCTCGATCCATGGGCCTCAACATAACACTTTATTAGTTCTAAACCCATCTTTATAATCACCCTGTTATGGTGTGACGTTTGATGTTATCAAGAAACTCTTACGGTGTTAGTGATTGACATGATCTCATGGTCTAAGGATTAGGATTACTTCGTAAGTTGTTATAGCAATATAAACTCAATGACTTTGATCGTAATGATATACTTCGGATGAATGTTCATCACACCATTACACTAATGTTGTGATCTCGTTATTAACAACATCCAATGTCCATGATCAGGAAACCTTGATCATCTTGTTAATCAACGAACTAGTTTTTGAGATAGGCATAACTAGGAACTTTCTGTTTTTTTATTAAACACACATGTTTTAACGTTTTCGTATTAATACAATTATAGCATGCAAAATAAACATCTATCATATACTTGGAATACACATAATAAACACTTTATTATTGCCTCTCAGGGCATATTCACTTCAGCCTCCCACTTGCACTAGAGACAATAATCTAGTTACATAGTGATGAATCTAACACCCATGGAGTTCTGGAGTTGATCATGTTTTTCTCTAGGGAGAGTTTTAGTCAACGGATCTGCTACATTGAGATCTGTGTGTACTTTACAAATCTTTATATCTCCATCCTTGACATGCTCGCGGATGGAGTGAAACCGGCGCTTAATATGCTTGGAATTCTTGTGAGACCTTGGTTCTTTGGCATTGGAAATGGCACCATTGTTGTCACAATAGATCACCATTGGGTCCAACGCGCTCGCAACCACACCTAGTTCGGATATGAACTTCTTCATCCAAACCGCTTCCTGAGTCGCTTCTGAAGCAGCAACATATTAGGCCTCCATTATTGATCCCGCCACCACAGGTTGTTTGGAACTCCTCCAACTAACCGCTCCACCATTCATGAGAAATACGTATCCGGATTGAGACTTAGAGTCATACGAATCGGTGTCAAAGCTTGCGTCAACATAACACTTAGCGACGAGCTCTTCTTCACCTCCGTACACAAGAAACATATCCTTAGTTCTTCGCAAGTACTTAAGGATATTCTTGACCGCTATCCAGTGTTCCGAACCTAGATCCGATTGGTACCTACTAGTCAAACTAATAGCATGTGCCACATCCGGTCTTGTACATAGCATGGCGTACATTATAGAGCCTATGGCTGAAGCATAGGGGACTTTGTCCATTATCTCTCTTTCTTCCGCCGTAGCCGGACTTTGAGTCTTACTCAATGTCTTGCCTTGCAACATAGGTAAGAACCCCTTCTTACTTCCGTCCATTTTAAACTTCTTTAAAATCTTATCAAGGTATGTAATTTATGATAGCCCTATTAGGCGCCTAGATCTATCTATATAGATCTTTATGCCTAATATGTATGCCGCTTCACCTAGGTCCTTCATTGAAAATTTGCTGTTTAGATAAATTTTAACACTGTTTAAAAGATCTATATCATTTCCGATCAATAATATGTCATCCACATATAATATTAGAGATGCCACATTGCTCCCACTCACTTTCTTGTAAATACAAGCATCTCCATAAGTTTGGACAAATCCAAACTCTTTGATCACCTCATCAAAGCGGAGATTTCAACTTCGTGATGCTTGCTTCACTCCATAGATGGATCGCTGAAGCTTGCACACCTTGTTAGCATCCTTAGGAACGACAAAACCCTTTGGTTGTATCATATACAACTCTTCTTCAATATTAACATTGAGAAACGCGATTTTGACATCCATCTGCCATATCTCATAATCAAAATATGCAACAATTGCTAACATAATCCTAACTGATTTTAGCATCGCTACGGGAGAGAATGTCTCATCGTAGTCAACTCCTTGAATTTGTTGAAACCCCTTTGCGACAAGTCAAGCTTTATAGACGGTCACATTACCATTAGCATCAGTTTTTCTTTTGAAAATACATTTATTCTCCACGGCCTTTCGGTCGTGAGGTAAGTCCACCAAGTTCCAAACTTGATTTTCATACATGGATTCCATCTCGGATTTCATGGATTCTAACCATTTGTTGGAATCCAGACTCATCATCGCTTCTTCATACGTCCCAGGGTCATCAATTTCATCAACCATGAAATTCATAACAGGGTTTCCGTATAGCTCGGGAGCTGCACACGTCCTGCTAGACCTGCGAGGTTCGGTAGTACTCTCTTTTGGAGTTTCATGAACATTATCATTAGTTCCCTCTTCAACTGGTGAAGCCAACTCCGGAATGACTTCCGGCGCTGCGCTACTCGCCATACTTTGAAGAGAAGGTTCAATAACCTCTTCGAGTTCAACCTTCCGACTACTCACGCCTTTCGCGAGAAACTCTTTCTCTAGAAAGGATCCATTCTTGCCAACAAAAACCTTGCCCTCGGATCTGTGATAGAAGGAATACCCAATTGTTTCCTTAGGGTATCCTATGAACACACATTTTTTTTGCTTTGGGTTCGTAGAATTTTTTCGCATTTTTTTCGCCTTTGGCATTTATTTCACTAGATACCGAAACAGGTTTTCGGGTGAAATTGCAGAAAGTGTTTTTGCATATGAAATGAAATACTAGGAAGGGGTTATATGTGAATGTTTGTCATTAAATTAATTGACAAAATTCTGAATAAATAAAATGAGTTTTATTTAATGAGAATTTGCATTAAATTTGGTGGAAATTCAATAGCAATTTTGAGTGGGATTTTGAGTGGAGGGAATTGAAAGGATTTTTGTGAGTGGAGTGTCCACCCACATGAATGAGGGGAGGGCAAGGGGGCAGCCCCCATGCGCCGAACACCCCCTTGGGGTTCCCCCTCTCCTATAAAAGGCACCCCTCCGCAGTTCTCACTCACATCTCCTCGTGAAGGATCTCTCTCCCCCTCTAGAATTTATCCCCCATGGTCTCGAACTAGCGAGATACATGTTCCCGGTGGCTATTCGGCAAGAAAGAGTTGTGCTTACGCTGCATCACTGGATCGAGGAGGCGGAGGTTACTCGGTGCCTCAGACGTGTGTGCGAGCATGGATGCGCTGCTGATTTGCGGCGCTAGGACTTCCTCTCGATCTTGAGATCGGCAAGAGATCATCTACATCAACCACGAGTTTAACTCGTTAAGCTTTGTCGGTCTTCAAGGGTATGTTCTCTATGGATATACATCCGCCCGTTGTTTGTATCTAGTAGATAGATCTTGGTATATAGTTGTTCCCATCGTAGGAAATTTTTTGTTTTATATAATGCAAACCCTACAGTGGTATCAGAGCCGGATCTATGTGTAGATGCTTTACACGGGTAGTACACATATGAGTATGTGGGCGATTATGATCATGTTTTTGCTTCTTAGTTGTAATTTTGGATATTGGCGGCATAGTGGGATAAAGAGGCCCAGGCAAACTTTACATGTCCTCGCACATGAGACATGTTCCACACTTGACATGCAACTAGTTTGCATAAGTGGCTAGCGGGTGTATGTCTCTCCTACTATAGTCAATATCTATTTTGCAACGAGTTTTCAACAATTTGGTTATCCTCGTTGTGGTTCATGTTCGTAGGTAAGAACGGTTCTATGTTCGAAAGCCCTAAGCCACGTAAAACTTTCAATGGATAAATTAGAGGCGTCTAGTTTAAATTGTTGATGGGCTAGTGTTATGATATGGTGATGTTGTAAGTAGGAGTCTGAGATGATACTCCTACAACACACATAACGTGTAAGTTCCATAGACCTTGGCCTTACACATAAAGGTATGATAGTGATCATACCACGATGCACATGATAGATATCATATGCGGTAACCATATCATTTCACTTACAAACATATGATGTTTGATAGCATCTTATATTGCTTGTTTGGCGTTTTATTAGCATAATAAGATGATCCCTCATTTAAATATCAAGATAATAATGTGTTCTTCCTTTAATGCACCGAATATGTTTTCGTCGCTCCAAGACATCACGTGATGATCGGGTGTTCTTGGATCCACGACCATATTTCGGGTGTAAGGACAGTTACACACGCGAATACTAAGGTTCTTACTTGGCAAGCCTAGAATGTACAGACATGGCCTCGGAACACGGACTGAAAGGTTAAGCATGAGTCATATAGTAGATATGATGCCCATTTGATGCTTGCATTTGAAGCTACACCGACTCAGGTGATGATCAGACTTGGTGTAGTGGATTTGGTTCATGTAATCACCAAAAAGGCACGAGGGATGTCGTTTTTGAGTGGGATTTCATTCGTAATGTGGATTAGTTGAACTCAATCTATCATAAACTTAGTCTAAACTTTACAAATTCTATTGTAGATGGCACCACCTTCTTTTAATTTCAATATGTTCATGGAGAAAGAGAAACTTGCAACGAACGGTAGCAACTTTACCGAATGGGCCATGAATTTGAGGATTCTCCTCTCTGCTGAACAAAAGAAATATGTGCTAGAAGCGCTGCTAGGCCCCCCACCTTTTTGATGATGCCCCTAACAAGGAGAAGAATGTCTATCAGACTCTTCAGGAGGACCACAACTTAGTTCATTACTGCATATTGTATGGGCTAGAGCAGGAACTTCGAAAGCGTTTCGAAAATGGAAATGCATTCGATACAATGGGTGAGTTGAAAATGATTTTCGACACACATGTTGCTGTAGAGAGCTACAATGCTTCAAAAAAGTTCTGTAGCTGCATGATGGAAGAGCACAACTCCGTAAGTGAGCATGTACTCAAGATTTCGGGTTACGGTGATAAGCTTGTGTCCTTGGGAATAACGATTCCCATTGACTTAGGCATCCATCGTGTTATCCAGTCTCTGCCACCTAGCTATAAGAGCTTCGTGATGAACTGTAATATGCAAGGCATGAAGTAGTCTCTCCCCGAGCTTCTGTCAATGCTTAAAACTGCAGAAGTGGAGATCAAGAAGGAACATCAAGTGTTGATGATCAATAAGAACACTGGTTTCAAGAAAGACAAGAAGGGTAAACGTAAGGGAAGTAAGGGCGACAAGACGGTTGTCGTGCCTAAAAAGAAACCCCGAGTTGGCCCTAAGTCTGATACCGAGTGCTACTATTGTAAGGGGACTGGCCACTGGAAGCGCAACTGCCCCAAGTATTTGGCAGACAAGAAGGCCGGCAAGGCAAACAAAGGTATATATGATATACATGTTATTGATGTGTACTTGACTAGTGCTCGCAGTAGCACCTGGGTATTTGATACCGGTTCAGTTGCTAATATCTGTAACTCGAATCAGGGGCTGTGGAACAAGCGACCGCTAGCAAGGGATGAGGTCAAGATGCGTGTCGGCAATGGATCAAGCATTGATGTGATCACCGTCGGAACGCTGCATCTCCACTTGCCGTCAGGATTAGTAATAAACTTGAATAATTGTTATCTGGTGCCAGCATTGAGCATGAACATTGTATCTGGATCGTATTTGATGCGAAGTGGTTATTCATTTAAATCCGAGAACAATGGTTGTTCTATTTATATGAATGAAATCTTTTATGGTCATGCACCGATGATGAATGGTTTATTTCTTTTGGATCTCGATAATAGTATTACACATATTCATAATGTTGATGCTAAAAGGATTAAACTTAATGATGATATATCCGCATATATGTGGCACTGCCGTCTAGGTCATATTGGCGTTAAACTCATGAAGAAGCTACATTCGGATGGACTTTTGGAATTGATTTTGAATCATTTGATACATGTGAGCCATGCCTTATGGGCAAGATGACTAGAACGCTGTTGTCACATCCCAAGATTTTCCAAATCTTGTAATGTGAAAAATGAATGAATAAAATAAAACTTTGTTTGATTTCAGAGTGAGAAGAAACTTTTTGAATCCAATTGGAATTTTTCAAACCAATTTGGATCAAATAAAATCCTAAAGAGATTTAAAAAGGTAAACATTTGATAAAGGAAAATAAAAATATTTTGGAATGACTATTTTGGATCTTTTAAATAAAAGGATTTGGTTTTCAAAAGAAATAGAAGTTTTATAGATAAAGATTATTTTATAGAGCCAAATTAAACCTTGGCCAAGCTTTTGAAATAAAACATTTAGTTTTGATAAAAATGGTAAAGGTTTATTTAAATAAAGTAATAAGGATTTAATATCCAAGTTTTATTAATAGAGGTTTTACTATTTCCAAAACATCCAAACTTATTTATTTATTTAAAATAAGTTTTCCAAGTATCTTATATTCCCAAATAAAACCTACTGATTTGGTTTTGAAAATATTTAGTTTTCAAATGGAGATTTTAAATAAAACAAATTCTATTTGTTTTATTAACTAGTGTCCATTTTATTTAATTAATAATGGACCCTAAAATAAAATTATTATTTTGGTTTTGGAATATTGGTTTATGTTATTGAACAGAACCAAATTCAAAGTTGTATGGTGTGGTGATTGTTTGAATTGATTTGAATGTTGTTTGTTTGTTTGAATTTCAAAACAGAAATTAGAAATAGAAAAGAAAAAGGTTTAAGACAGAAAAAAATAGGATCTGGTTGACCCAACCCAGCAGCCCAACAAGGCCCAGAACCAGCCCAGCTCCCCTTCCCTCGGCGAAACGTTTTTCACTCAGAACCTCACCCGCTGAGCCAATGACTGGTGGCCCTCTTCTCCCTCTCATTCCTCGCTAACAGCAGGGACCCACGCAGCCAGCTCACTCCTCTTCTTCCTCGCGACGACCACGCCGGCCGTTTCTGCCAGTGATTCCGCGGCTTCAATTCACCTTAATGCGGCCACCATTACTCGCCGCGACCACGCCCATTTAAACGCCAGCGCCTCTCCTCCATTTCCCCTCTGACTCCTCTCCCAAGCACGCCTCCAGGCTACCGAATTTGGCTCGACACTCTCACTGCTCCGACGACCCTCCTTGTCGATTCCGGCCAAGCTCCACCATCCCGTGACTCCCCGAGCACACGAGCAGACTCCCCACTCCTAGACGATTCTCCTTGTACTCTTCGTTCGACCGCGGGCACCTCAGAACGACGCCAACCACTTCGACTGAGCGTCGCCGCGTCTGCAACATCTCCGACGACGTTTCCTGGTAAGACCAGACCGCCCCAAGCTTTCTCCTTCACGCACGCGTCTTCTCTGTGATCTCCTGCATCTGACCACACCCTCTATTTGCCTCCTCGTGATCGACAGCGTCGCCTTCGACCGTGAACAGAACCACCCGTCGCCAGACCCTACTCCGTCGAGCAATCCACCGCAACCCTGAGCGCCCCTTGCCAAGCCGACTATACCTCGAGCATCACCACGTCCTTGCAACCTCGGTGAGCACTTTCCCTCCCCTCTTTGCTTCCTGTAACCGCCGTAGCGCCACCTCCTGGCCGTGCGCCGCCGCTAGCCACCGTCGGCGCCGCTCGCGTTTGGTTAAGCGAACCAGCACCGTAGGATCTTGATCCGACGCTCGCGATAGATCACTTAAGCACCGAAGGGGTACGCATCCTGTGTCGCACGATCTTTTTAGATCCAACGCGCTGCAGAGCTGATCCGACCGAACCGGTACCAGCGAATAGCGTTGCGCCGCGTGTCACCAGATGATTTAGAAATAGAATTTGAATCTGATTTGAGTTGCAATTTGAAAACCCTATAACTTTTGATCCACACGTCCAAAAATTGCAAACTTTATATCGTTGGAATCAGTGGAACAAGCCCTAGCCAACCATGGAATTTGTTTAGCAAATAGTATCTGTTAGATTGTTTGTTTTTGCAGAAACTTTTGTAAGCTTGTTTAGATTAGAAAAATTGTTCAAAAATGTTTTTAGGGTTAAAACCTTTGCAAATTGGATTGTTGTGAACTTACTGACCCTAGGAACCAACCCATGGTTTTGAAAATGAATTTGGTGAAGTTTAGAATGGACTAATTGATTTAGCCCATTTCTAGCCAAATAAAAATAATGGTTTGGTTATGAAAATGTTCTGGAGTAAAAAACTTTGGGAAAATGTTTTGGATCAAACCTACTGACCCTAAACACAAAGTTTTGAGAAACAACAACTTATTTGGTGAACCACTTAAAGTTTTTGCTTTGATAAAAATATTTTCCACCACATAAAATGATGATTGGATTTAAAAATGGTTTATGGACAAAACCCTTTAGCAAATGACTTTGCCACTTTGGAAAAATGACCACTTTGAACCTTACAAAGTTTAGAGCCTAGTGGGGACCATCTTTGCAAATAGAACCATCTCTTGCATGCTTACAAGCATGACTTAGATCCCATTGTTTTATGTGTGTGAAATGTTGATTGATTATTGGTTTGGAATGTTAGTTGATATTGTGTTTGCTTGATTGATTGTAGTGAAGTTAGAAAAGTGTGAGACTAGCAAGATCAAGGAGTGAACCAACATTCCCTACCAAAAGAAAGGCAAGTTACACTATCATCTAAAGTCCTACTATTTTCATTATACTTAGTGGATTTTGAAACATGCATGAAAAGAATTTCTATACTTATGCTATGCTAAATCCTAATAGGTTACCCTATACATTCCTTAGTGAAAACAATGTAGTTGTTACATGCTTAGCCATGCTATATTTTGAAAAGAGATACATGTTGAGATTTTTATGAAGTTGAGAAAAGGACTTGTGTTTTTATATAATAAAACAAGGACTCAATGAACCACCTGGGTGGCCAAGGATACTTTGAGTTTTGGAGAAGGTGGCAACAAAAGGAACCATGTCTATGGCAATCTCTTTGTGTTGTGCTCCAAAGGAAACCACCCAGGAAACTTAGAGATTGAACATGTTTCTCCAATTGTGGCTTTCGTGTGCAACCACATGCTATTATGGCTCTGGCTTAGTCAACTACATTGGGAAGACCCATGCATTGTCTTCAGGCTACTGGACATGAGGACCTGGAATCCTACATGGGTACTTGAAGACAAGCTAGCAATGGTGTATGGGAGGACCCTTTGGAAAGACTTCGTCACATTCTCAATCTGTCGGTACTCCATCTTGGTGAGCACTAATCCAGTGGCCACTGGTGGCAAAAGGATGAGATTGTGACATGTGGGTAAAGTGTACTACTTCTGCAGAAGATAATAAAATCTAAGTACTTAGCCGTGTCCCCGGTTATGGACAATACTGAGCAACTAAAGTTTGAAGCTATGGGAGATCTCGACATTCTAACTTCTAAAAGAAAACTTTTAAAGACTTGATGCACTTGGGGGTACCAAGGAGCTCAAGAGATTTGGAAAACTTGATGCACTTGGGGTTACCAAGGAGCTCAAGAGATTTTGATGAAAACTTGATGTACTTGGGGGTACCAAGGAGCTCAAGAGATTTTTGACAAGGACTTGAACACTTGGGGTTACCAAGGAGTTCAAGGGATTTTTGAAAAGGAGATTTGACAAAGGACCAAAACCATTTTGAAAGGATAGGATAAATTATTGCTTTCTGCAAAGAAGCCTTAAACCCTACTTAGCCAAATATGCATGTAATGATAGGATCCACTCATATCATACTTAGTAGTGAAACTTGCCAATACAATTCAAATGTATTGACCCTTGTGGCTGTAACTTGTAATGTTGCAGGTTGATTGATTTTAGTGAAGATTGTTTGATTAGGATTACAAAGTCTACAACCGACATCTGCCTGTGGCACTTTGAAGATGAAGGACCCCATGACTATAGTTATTCCGCTGCAATGTAATGTAATAGCCAAATGAGCTATGTAAGATGTAATAAAACTATGTTATTCCTGGTTATAAAGTTATATTATGACCTTTGTTTCTTGATATTACATCTTAACTGTGGATGCTAGCTATTGATCCAGGGACTAGCATTGTAAACACAGGGGACCCACCTTATTTTGTGTAAAGTTTGGGACACTCCCTCTACAGATGGTATCAGAGCATTGTGTTGCCTGTAGGATTTGTAAACCTAGGATTGGACAAAACCCCTTAGAAAAATATTAGCTCCAAAACTTATTACAGACAATATTGTAACCTCTTTCCTCAACCATTTTGGTTTCCACTCTACATCTCTTCTATTTCAACTTGATGGAAAAACCTACCCCATGACCAAAGACTATACCATGTGCAAAGGACTTCTTCAACTCTAATGACTTCAACTTCTTCAACTCTAATGACTTCAACTTCTTCAACTCTAATGACTTCAACTTCTTCAACTC
The DNA here is from genome assembly GCA_916181665.1 of Avena sativa. NCBI lineage: Eukaryota > Viridiplantae > Streptophyta > Magnoliopsida > Poales > Poaceae > Avena > Avena sativa. Next base: position 248,034,047 of record OV702284.1, on the reverse strand, counting down.
TAATGACTTCAACATATTGAGCATATTCACCAAAGACTTCCAACTTGGATACCACTAAGGACTACAAGTGAAACAAGGAAATCTCGCTCAAGATTTAGAGATTGAGGGAATGCAAAAGTTAGAAGGATCCCACATCACTTGAGGTATTGTAACCAAGAGTTCCTCTCAAGGAAACCATGATCTCAAGTAAGAAGAAGCAACCAAGAATGATGGAAAGATCACAAGTGAACCATGTAGATGGACCACCATATTTTAGTTAAGTCAAACCCACCAACTTATGTGGTGTAACAAAAATATTTTGTTTCCTAAGTCTGTGCTTGAACTTTGTTGTTTGAGTGAAATGTTTGGCTTATGATTGCATGCACATTGTTTGTGTGAATTGTGATGTGTGTGATTAGAATTGGTTCCTTAGAAATATTTTGTCTATTCTAATCCTTAATCAACCCAAACAGATGATTACTCCAAGAGACTCCAACATCGAGGTTGATGATACCAACACCAACCAAGAGGACAGCATGAAAGAGCTCATAGCAACCCAGAACCAGTTGAACTAGGTGACAGCTCAATTCATAGCCAACACCAGTGGAGAAGATCCAACCCTACAAGGATTTTTGGAAACTCAAGGCCAACTGATGCTTAAGGTGACTGATCAAATGATCAAAATGGAAGAAAGATATCCCAAAAGAGTTAGTGACAACAAAGATGACAGAAATATTATTATAGATGGAGCCCCAGCTTGCATTATTTGTGGAGACAAGGATCATACTTCCAAGGAGCATGGAGATCAATGCCCCAATTGTGAGGAGAAACATCCTGTTGGACAATGTCCCACCTCTCAAGCTACTTGCTACCTATGTGAAGGAAACAACCATGTACCTATCCAATGCCCCATCTATTCCATTATGGAACAAAGGAAACAAGGTGGGGTGCAACAAATGATTGCAAACCATCAAGAAGGATCCAAGTCTACCAAGAAGGTTGATGACAAAGGAAAAGGTCCACTTATACCTCCAAACAAAACAACCCAATTCAAAGGACCAAAGAAACCCAAGAAGCAAAATAAGGACAAAAGCCTTGTGCAATGTCACAAATGTAAAGAAATGGGACACTATTCCAGTGAATGCCCAGAGAACCAGAAGAATAAGGAAATTAGCCAAGTGGTGTGCAACAACTGCAAAGAGCTAGGCCACTATGTGGCAACTTGTCCACAAGAGCTACGTAAAGAACTCAAGGATATCAACTGTTTCAATTACAAGAACCCAGGACATTATGCAAGCAACTGTCCAGAAAAGATGAATAACAAGTTGAAAAAGCCTATGGAGAAACTCAACCTTGGCCCATGAGTCAAGCATGGAAACTAAGGACACAAATGCAGATGTTTGCTTAGAGAAGTTTCCCCAGGATCCCAAGAAGGCCATTATGTAATTTTGTTTGAAAATTTTAAAGGGTGGTAGTACCCTAGTTGTTTTGAGCCTACTTGTAACCCTAGCCTTCCCAAATCTCGGGACGAGATTTATTTTAAGGGTGGTAGCCTGTCACATCCCAAGATTTTCCAAATCTTGTAATGTGAAAAATGAATGAATAAAATAAAACTTTGTTTGATTTCAGAGTGAGAAGAAACTTTTTGAATCCAATTGGAATTTTTCAAACCAATTTGGATCAAATAAAATCCTAAAGAGATTTAAAAAAGGTAAACATTTGATAAAGGAAAATAAAAATATTTTGGAATGACTATTTTGGATCTTTTAAATAAAAGGATTTGGTTTTCAAAAGAAATAGAAGTTTTATAGATAAAGATTATTTTATAGAGCCAAATTAAACCTTGGCCAAGCTTTTGAAATAAAACATTTAGTTTTGATAAAAATGGTAAAGGTTTATTTAAATAAAGTAATAAGGATTTAATATCCAAGTTTTATTAATAGAGGTTTTACTATTTCCAAAACATCCAAACTTATTTATTTATTTAAAATAAGTTTTCCAAGTATCTTATATTCCCAAATAAAACCTACTGATTTGGTTTTGAAAATATTTAGTTTTCAAATGGAGATTTTAAATAAAACAAATTCTATTTGTTTTATTAACTAGTGTCCATTTTATTTAATTAATAATGGACCCTAAAATAAAATTATTATTTTGGTTTTGGAATATTGGTTTATGTTACTGAACAGAACCAAATTCAAAGTTGTATGGTGTCGTGATTGTTTGAATTGATTTGAATGTTGTTTGTTTGTTTGAATTTCAAAACAGAAATTAGAAATAGAAAAGAAAAAGGTTTAAGACAGAAAAAAATAGGATCTGGTCGACCCAACCCAGCAGCCCAACAAGGCCCAGAACCAGCCCAGCTCCCCTTCCCTCGGCGAAACATTTTTCACTCAGAACCGCACCCGCTAAGCCAATGACTGGTGGCCCTCTTCTCCCTCTCATTCCTCGCTGACAGCAGGGACCCACGCAGCCAGCTCACTCCTCTTCTTCCTCGCGACGACCACGCCGGCCGTTTCTGCCAGTGATTCCGCGGCTTCAATTCACCTTAATGCGGCCACCATTACTCGCCGCGACCACGCCCATTTAAACGCCAACGCCTCTCCTCCATTTCCCCTCTGACTCCTCTACCAAGCACGCCTCCAGGCTGCAGAATTTGGCTCGACACTCTCACTGCTCCGACGACCCTCCTTGTCGATTCCGGCCAAGCTCCACCATCCCGTGCCTCCCCGAGCACACGAGCAGCCTCCCCACTCCCAGACGATTCTCCCTGTACTCTTTGTTCGACCGCGGGCGCCTTAGAACGACGCCAACCACTTCGACTGAGCGCCGCGTCTGCAACATCTCCGGCGACGTTTCCTGGTAAGACCAGACCGCCCCAAGCTTTCTCCTTCACGCACACGTCTTCTCTGTGATCTCCTGCATCTGATCACACCCTCTATTTTCCTCCTCGTGATCGACAGCGTCGCCTTCGACCGCGAACAGAACCACCCGTCGCCAGACCCTACTCCGGCGAGCAATCCACCGCAACCCTGAGCGCCCCTTGCCAAGCCGACTGTACCTCGAGCATCACCACGTCCTTGCGACCTCGGTGAGCACTTTCCCTCCCCTCTTTGATTCATGTAACCGCCGTAGCGCCACCGCCTGGCCGTGCGCCGCCGCTAGCTACCGTCGGCGCCGCTCGCGTTTGGTCAAGCGAACCAGCACCGTAGGATCTTGATCCGACGCTCGCGATAGATCACTTAAGCACCGAAGGGGTACGCATCCTGTGCCGCACGATCTGTTTAGATCCAACGCGCCGCAGAGCCGATCCGACCGAACCGGTACCAGCGAATAGCGTTGCGCCGCGTGTCACCAGATGATTTAGAAATAGAATTTGAATCTGATTTGAGTTGCAATTTGAAAACCCTATAACTTTTGATCCACACATCCAAAAATTTCAAACTTTATATCGTTGGAATCAGTGGAACATGCCCTATCCAACCATGGAATTTGTTTAGCAAATAGTACATGTTAGATTGTTTGTTTTTGCAGAAACTTTTGTAAGCTTATTTAGATTAGAAAAATTGTTCAAAAATGTTTTTAGGGTTAAAACCTTTGCAAATTGGATTGTTGTGAACTTACTGACCCTAGGAACCAACCCATGGTTTTGAAAATGAATTTGGTGAAGTTTAGAATGGACTAATTGATTTAGCCCATTTCTAGCCAAATAAAAATAATGGTTTGGTTATGAAAATGTTTTGGAGTAAAAAACTTTGGGAAAATGTTTTGGATCAAACCTACTGACCCTAAACACAAAGTTTTGAGAAACAACAACTTATTTGGTGAACCACTTAAAGTTGTTGCTTTGATAAAAATATTTTCCACCACATAAAATGATGATTGGATTTAAAAATGGTTTATGGACAAAACCCTTTAGCAAATGACTTTGCCACTTTGGAAAAATGACCACTTTGAACCTTACAAAGTTTAGAGCCTAGTGGGGACCATCTTTGCAAATAGAACCATCTCTTGCATGCTTACAAGCATGACTTAGATCCCATTGTTTTATGTGTGTGAAATCTTGATTGATTTTGGTTTGGAATGTTAGTTGATATTGTGTTTGCTTGATTGATTGTAGTGAAGTTAGAAAAGTGTGAGACTAGCAAGATCAAGGAGTGAACCAACATTCCCTACCAAAAGAAAGGCAAGTTACACTATCATCTAAAGTCCTACTATTTTCATTATACTTAGTGGATTTTGAAACATGCATGAAAAGAATTTCTATACTTATGCTATGCTAAATCCTAATAGGTTACCCTATACATTCCTTAGTGAAAACAATGTAGTTGTTACATGCTTAGCCATGCTATATTTTGAAAAGAGATACATGTTGAGATTTTTATGAAGTTGAGAAAAGGACTTGTGTTTTTATATAATAAAACAAGGACTCAATGAACCACCTGGGTGGCCAAGGATACTTTGAGTTTTGGAGAAGGTGGCAACAAAAGGAACCATGTCTATGGCAATCTCTTTGTGTTGTGGTCCAAAGGAAACCACCCAGGAAACTTAGAGATTGAACATGTTTCTCCAATTGTGGCTTTCGTGTGCAACCACATGCTATTATGGCTCTGGCTTAGTCAACTACATTGGGAAGACCCATGCATTGTCTTCAGGCTACTGGACATGAGGACCTGGAATCCTACATGGGTACTTGAAGACAAGCTAGCAATGGTGTATGGGAGGACCCTTTGGAAAGACTTCGTCACATTCTCAATCTGCCGGTACTCCATCTTGGTGAGCACTAATCCAGTGGCCACTGGTGGCAAAAGGATGAGATTGTGACATGTGGGTAAAGTGTACTACTTCTGCAGAAGATAATAAAATCTAAGTACTTAGCCGTGTCCCCGGTTATGGACAATACTGAGCAACTAAAGTTTGAAGCTATGGGAGATCTCGACATTCTAACTTCTAAAAGAAAACTTTTAAAGACTTGATGCACTTGGGGGTACCAAGGAGCTCAAGAGATTTGGAAAACTTGATGCACTTGGGGTTACCAAGGAGCTCAAGAGATTTTGATGAAAACTTGATGTACTTGGGGGTACCAAGGAGCTCAAGAGATTTTTGACAAGGACTTGAACACTTGGGGTTACCAAGGAGTTCAAGGGATTTTTGAAAAGGAGATTTGACAAAGGACCAAAACCATTTTGAAAGGATAGGATAAATTATTGCTTTCTGCAAAGAAGCCTTAAACCCTACTTAGCCAAATATGCATGTAATGATAGGATCCACTCATATCATACTTAGTAGTGAAACTTGCCAATACAATTCAAATGTATTGACCCTTGTGGCTGTAACTTGTAATGTTACAGGTTGATTGATTTTAGTGAAGATTGTTTGATTAGGATTACAAAGTCTACAACCGACATCTGCCTGTGGCACTTTGAAGATGAAGGACCCCATGACTATAGTTATTCCGCTGCAATGTAATGTAATAGCCAAATGAGCTATGTAAGATGTAATAAAACTATGTTATTCCTGGTTATAAAGTTATATTATGACCTTTGTTTCTTGATATTACATCTTAACTGTGGATGCTAGCTATTGATCAGGGACTAGCATTGTAAACACAGGGGACCCACCTTATTTTGTGTAAAGGTTGGGACACTCCCTCTACAGCTGTTTTTCGGTACAATGGAACGGGCGACAAATTTATTGGAAATTATACATTCTGATGTATGTGGTCCAATGAGTGTGTGGGCGCGAGGTGGATATCATTATTTTGTTACTGTCACGGATGATTTGAGTAGATACGGTTATATCTACTTGATGAAACACAAGTCTGAAACCTTTGAAAAGTTCTAGGAATTTCAGAATGAAGTGGAAAATCATCGTAATAGAAAGATCAAATTTCTACGGGCCGACCATGGAGGTGAGTATCTAAGTTACGAGTTTAGCACTCACATGAAAGAGTGTGGAATTTTTTCACAACTCACACCTGCCGGAACACCACTGCGAAATGGTATGTCGGAACGTCGTAATCGTACTTTATTGGATATGGTTCGATCTATGATGTCTCTGACGGACTTGCCGTTCCTGCGCTTGTTATTCTTTCCGGCATCAAACTTTTGATCCAGTTGGATGTCGGTGTCTCTTAAGTGTGTCACCCTACGGTTCGTGAATAATGCGGACATGATCGAGACCCCTCTCAGATCATTAATCAGAAGCGGGATCTGGAGACCCATACTGACTCCCACACATTCAACGATGACTTTCTTGTGATCGTCGGAAACTTTTACGCTAGTATCTTAATCCCTTTGTTTCATGATATATTACATGTCCGAGATTCGATCATCAGTATCTCCATACTTAGTTTGATCTCATTACTGACATGCACTCTTTTCTCGTTCTCATGATATAACATTATAGTGATCAAATCACTTGCTTGCAAGCTAACCAATGTGATATCACCGAGAGGGCCCAGAGTATCTATCCGTCATCGGGATGAACAAATTCTACTCTCGATCCATGGGCCTCAACATAACACTTTATTAGTTTTGAACCCATCTTTATAATCACCCTGTTACGGTGTGACGTTTGATGTTATCAAGAAACTCTTCCGATGTTAGTGATTGACATGATCTCATGGTCTAAGGATTAGGATTACTTCGTAAGTTGTTATAGCAATATAAACTCAATGACTTTGATCGTAATGCTATACTTCGAATGAATGTTCATCACACCATTACACTAATGTTGTGATCTCGTTATTAACAACATCCAATGTCCATGATCAGGAAACCTTGATCATCTTGTTAATCAACAAACTAGTTTATGAGAGAGGCATAACTAGGAACTTTCTGTTTGTTTATTAAACACACATGTATTAATGTTTCCGTATTAATACAATTATAGCATGCAAAATAAACATATATCATATACTTGGAATACACATAATAAACACTTTATTATTGCCTCTTAGGGCATATTACCTTCAGAAGAACCTCACAACCTTTTGTGGGCATCGTGCTTTTGTGTCCAACTTTGAGCCCCTTAAGGTTCATGAGGCTTTGGAGGATCCGGATTGGGTCATTGCCATGCAAGAAGAACTCAAGTGTTTCACCCGCAATGAAGTTTGGTCTCTAGTGGAGAGGCATAAAGATCATCGCATCAATGTCATTGGGACCAAGTGGGTGTTCAACAACAAGCAAGATTAGAACGGGGTCGTCACAAGAAACAAAGCAAGGTTAGTGGCGCAAGGGTATGCCGAAATAGAAGGTATTGACTATGAGGACACCTTTGCACATGTTGCTCGTCTTGAAGCTATTTGTTGTCACATCCCAAGATTTTCCAAATCTTGTTATGTGAAAAATAAATGAACAGAATAAAATTATTGTTGAAAATCAGGGTGAAAAGAAACTTTTTTTTCTAAATGGAAACTTAAAATCCCATCTTGAACAAACTTTAAAGTTTGAATCCAACAAAATCCAAATCAAGAGAAATGCATTCCTCAATGAATGTATCTGGAAATTTAAACACTTGGAAAATAAATCCAAACCCTAAACCCAAATGGAATAAAATCATTTCCAAGTTATCTCCAAGCCTATGGATTTGATCCATATAAAAACTTGTCAACAAACATTTACAAATGATCAAGAATGACAAATAGAAATATTATAAGACTATATAAATTGGTTTCATTTAATTTGGAGCCATAAATAAAATCTTATGAATTTAATAAAATAAGGAAAAGTAATTTCCAAAGCTAATAAAGCCCTTATCTAAAATTCTTACCAAATGGTGAGCAAATAATCCTAAAGATATTTAAAAGGATAAATAAATCACAAATAAGATTTTACAAATTGGAATCGCCAAGTTTGGATCTATAAATAAAAAGATATGGATTTTATAAGATAAAGAAAGAAATATTAAATAAGGAATATTTAAAGACCAAATTAAATCTTGGCCTAATCCATTAAGCAAATGGAATGAATCTAATCCAAATAAAATAAAAGGATAAAGAATTTTCCAAAATAAAATAAAATGGCATTAACCATTCTATCCCTATTTAAAAAAAAAGACAAATCTCTAATAAGAATAACTATATAATTCATGAGAAAATAGTATTTTGGAAGTTACCCAAGTGGAATAAAAGTGAATCAATTTACCTAAATAAGATCAAAGAAAACTTCCAAATAAAATTTAGGGAATTAAAACTATATTAAATTCCATTGGAATTAAAACAAATACCCAATTCAAATGATTTATGAATCATATTAAATATTTTCCAATTAAATTCAAGGTGAATATTTTGACACCCTATTAAGTAAATAAGACTTACTGAAAGGTTTTGGAAGGATTTAGAATTCAAATGGAAATTAAAAACATTATTAAATCTTGAATGAATTAATACAAGGACCTACTTTAAATAATTAAAAAGGCACTAAAGGAATAAAAGTTTTATTCTAAATTTGACATCAGAATATGGTAATAAACAGTGTTTAATTATTCACAAAATATGGCAAAGGTTTGAATTCAAATGAGTGTTTGAATTGAGTAAATAAAATCAAAACAGAATATTAGAAAAGGAAAAAGAAAAACAATCTAAACAAAAAAATGTGAAAAGGAGCAGCCCAGCCAGCTAGCCCACTAAGCCCAACTCTGTAAGATCCCTCCTTTGTAAAGGAAAAGGATCCCTGTGATTGCAATGCTAGTCCCTGGATCATTGCTAGCATCCACAGTTTAAGATGAAGTACACAGATACAAAGGTCATTTATTACATCCATTCCAGAGATAACATAGTCTTTACAACTCAAGGCCACAAGCCTAATACAAGAGTTTGAATAAGTATATAAATATAAGTCTTCATCTTCATGTGCCACAGGCAAACATGTTGAGTGTAGACTCATGACACCTAATCCTCATCATAGTAACCTGCAACATCACAAGTTACAGCCACAGTGGGTCAATACTTTGGAATAGTATTGGCAAGTGATACCTTAGTAAATTTTAAGTGGACTATATTACTATATGCAATTTGGCTAAGTGTAGCTTGGCTTGCTTTGCTCAAAATAGGTTTTACCTATTAGTTGAAATCACTAAGTTTTTCTTTGTCAAAACTTTTCCCAAGAAACCATCAATAGACATTGAGGTCCTTCACCCTTTTCACCCAAAAGTTTTACTTAGAAGTTGGAGTGATGAGATTCTTGATGGCTTCCATGTCTTGATGCTCAAGTTGTCCATTGCCATGGACTTGGCTAAGTACTTAGATTTTTCCATCTGTAGAGGTTGTGCACTTTTCCCACCAGACTTGGTTTCCCAAGACAGGACCTTTCAGAAGCCTTTCCTTAGACCAAATGGACGCGCTCCAACCTATCATTCCCACTACCACCAACTGTCCAAATGGCTAAGTTCTAGCAACTTATGTGATCCAGGAAGAGCCCATATTGCCAAGTGGCTGCACTAGAATCTTCTCAACACTTGTCCTCTAAAATCCCTTTGTTCCTGGGTGGCTTTCCACAAGTGAGATACACAAGGTAAACATAGCCATGGGCCTTGTGTAACCACTCAACCAAAAACCACCAAGCAATTACCATTCCACCCAGGTGATTCATTGACTTAGTTGTTTTATTAAGTAAAACAAGTCCAGAGACTTAGAAATATTTTCATCATAGCATGTGTATATTTTACCAACCCTTGTTTTCTACTAGCTAGGCTAAGCATGGCATAGATAGTAACTTAACTTAGAAATTTCCTAGCACTTCTACAACTACTTAGGGTTTCCCAACATGGCATTTGGCAAAAAATAGTAACATGCAAGACTTAGCAAAATATTCCTAATGCTTGTATAAAAATATAGGGATAGACATATTCATGAAGTACCACTTTCCTTGGTAGTTGGGAGAGTAGCACTCTTCACAATCACAATCACTAGCACCAAAGTCTACACAAAGAATGGTAGCACAAAATTACACACAATTCATATACAAACATAAATATATGCATGCATGCAAAATGCTAAGTGATGATTTTTAAAACCCAACCAAGCAAGTGCATAGTACTGAATCATAAACAAGTCAAAAACTTGCTAAACCAAGTTTATTTGACACTAAAACAATTTCCTAAACAATTCATATAATAAAAATAGTCCTAAACAAGTTTCTGCAAACAAAGTCATTTTAACAGAAGCTAAACACTAAACATATTGCATAAACAGAAAGGGCTTGTCTTCCTGATTCCAACGGTATAAAATTTGCCAAAATCTAACGTGGGAATCAAAAGTTATAGCTAACTCAAATTTGGATTCAAATCTGTTTGGAAATTCTGTTTTTAATCAAACCCTAGCCACGCGTCTGTTTCCTATTGGCCCGTACCGGTTCGGGCGGATCGATCGACGCAGATCGTTGGATCTAAGTAAACATGCACGGCTTAGATCTAACGTACCGCTTCGCTTAAGTGATTCTATTACGCGTGTTGGATCTAGATCTAATGGTTCTTGATCAAACGACCAAGTTCTGGCGGCGCGCGACGACGGCGAGCGGCGGAGCGCTCTGCCAGTGGCGGTGTCGGCGTTCTAGGTCGCTCGGGGAGGGGAGAGTGTGCTCACCTGAATCGCAGTGACGAGGCGAAGCTCAACGTGGCGGTGGCTTGGCAAGGGGCGCACGGCAGGGGCTGTTGGAGCTCGTCGGAGTTGTGCACGGCGTCGGGTAGTTGCTGTCGCAGTCGTTGCCGAGGTTTCGCATCGCCCTAGCACGAACCAGATGGATTAGGAGACGCGCAAGACAGTGGCGAACAACCTCATATGCAAGAGGGGGCACGGGGCGCTCAGAGCTTACCGCAATTGGTCACCGGAGTTGAGGGGGTCGTCTGACTCGTGTGGTCGCCGACGTTGCCGAGGCTCTGGATGTTCCTAGCATGCACCAGAGGGGTCAGGAGATGCGCATGGTCGTGGAGATCGTACTGGCAAGTTTAGGTAGCAAGGGGCGACGAGGTCTTACCGGAATATCTCGCCGGAGATCGTCGGAGCTGCGGCAGTGCAACGCGAAATAGGGGCAGCCTGGTGGCGAGAAGAGAGTGCAGCGTGGGGGAAAATGACCGCGAGGGGGAGAGGTTCTTATAGCCGGAGCGGGGCGTGGAGTTACTCGCGGAATCAAGGGGATTTAACGCGGAAGTGACTGCGGCGAGTAACAGCGGCGAGAGCGGCGCAGGCGCGCGTGATTGACGAAGACGATGACGGGGTCACGGGTCCACCTGTCAGCGGAATAACAGAAGGGAGGTGGGGTCCTGGCGTCAGTGACTCCGCGGGTGCGTCTGCGCGTGTGAGAGAGAGAGAGAGGTGGTCCGGGTGGGCTAGCTGGGCCGGTTTTGTTGTTGGGCTAGAATAGGAGCGCATGCCTTTTTCTTTTTCTTCAATCCTTTTCTATTTCTGAATTGATTTTCTGGATTGAGTTTCAAATGAATTCGAACTCTTTTTGAATTCAAATCTTTTCTGGACTTTTGCAGTGTGCAATAGTCACAAATCTTGGCATAAAACTATGTGGTCACTTTGAGTTGGCTTGGTCATTTTTTGGAAAGACAAAATAACAGTGACTTAGCACTAGGTTTGCAAAAGATTGAAAATGGTTTTGAACCCATTTTTATTTTGTAAATTTTTTTTCTAACTCCACACTCAAACCAATCAACAAGGGAGACAACCAATCTTGGTTTAAAACATTCAAGCTCTCAAATGGGGATGGCCATTTGATTTAAGTTTGCTCACATAAAATGATAGCACTATGTGCTTCTGTTTTCCTGAATTTGGTTTGAAATTGATCTCAAAACTATATGCATGAATGAATGATATGCAATCTTTGAAATCATGATTTTAGGGATGTTACAAATCTAACCCCCTTAAGGTGAATCTCGCCCTCGAGATTCGGATTGGCTAGCAAATAGGTGAGGGTGGTCTTTCCGAAGATCATCTTCTCTTTCCCATGTTGCTTCCTCTTTGGAATGATGATTCCACTGCACTTTGCAAAACTTGATAGTCTTAGTCCTTGTGACTCTTTCTGCAGTTTCAAGAATATTGATAGGTTTCTCTTCATAAGTGAGATCACTTTCTAGTTGAACTTCCTCCAAAGGTATAGTATCCTTCAAAGAAGTTTCTTCCATTTCTGGGTGACATTTCTTAAGCTGACTCACATGAAACACATTATGGACAGCTGACAGAGATTCTGGCAATTCAATTTCATAGGCAACTTCTCCTTTGCGACTCAAAATCTTGAATGGCCCAACATATCTTGGTGCCAATTTTCCTTTGACTCCGAATCTTTTCACTCCACGAAGTGGTGACACTCTAAGATAGGCTCTATCACCAACTTCGTAGGTGACTTCTCTACGCTTAGGGTCTAGCTTTTCTATCGGGACTGTGCTATCTTCAACCTATGTTTAACCAACTTGACCTTCTCTACGGCTTCTTTGATAAGATCTGGCCCGAATAAACTTCTTTCTCCCACACCATTCCATAACAATGGGGTGGTACACTTTCTTCCGTAGAGAAACTCAAACGGTGCCATCTCAATGCTGGCTTGATAGTTGTTGTTATAAGAAAATTCTGCGTAAGGCAGACTCTCATCCCAACTGGCTCCATAGTCTAGGGCACATGCCCTCAACATGTCTTCGAGAATCTGATTAGTCCGTTCTGTTTGTCCATCGGTTTGAGGATGAAAAGCAGTACTGAATTCCAACCTCGTTCCCAATGACTCATGTAGCTGTCTCCAAAAATGGGAAGTGAATTGAGTTCCCCTAACAGACACAATACTCTTGGGCACTCCATGTAGACATACAATTCTACTCATGTAGATTTTGGCTAACTTAGCACTTGTATAGGTTGTCTTCACGGGTATGAAATGAGCCACTTTAGTTAGGCGATCCACTACTACCCAAATAGAATCGTATCTGGACCGGGTCCTTGGTAATCCGGTAATGAAATCCATACCAATCTTGTCCCACTTCCAATCAGGAATAGGTAGTGGTTGAAGCAAACCCACTGGTTTCTGATGCTCCGCTTTCACTCTACTACACACATCACACAAAGCAATATGTTCGGCGATGTCCTTCTTGAGATTATTCCACCAAAATCTTTCTTTCATGTCCATGTACATTTTGGTGTTACCCGCATGAATGGAATACGGAGAGTTATGTGCTTCTTGCAAAATTAGTTTCCGCAACTCCGGGTCTTGTGGAACACAAATACGTTTCCCATGCCATAAAGTACCCTGTTCGTCTTCATGGAACCCTTTGGCTTTTCCCAAGCCAATCTTTCCTTTGATCTCTTCAATTTCTTTATCAATCTTCTGGGCTTCTTTGATCTTGTCCAAAAAAGTGGGTTGAACATCCAAAGACATGAGATGTCCTTCAGGCACAATCTCCAATCTGAGTTTCCTAAAGTGGGTACACAGATCATCTGGCAATTCCCCTTTGGTAAGGCCATTCACAAATACCTTATGGCTTAGAGCATCTTCTACAACATTTGCTTTACCGGGGTGGTATTGCAAACTTAAGTCATAGTCCTTGATAAGCTCTAACCATCTTATTTGTCTCATATTAATTTCCTTCTGAGTGAAGATATACTTCAAACTTTTGTGATCTATGAACACTTCACATCGCTTTCCCAAAAGATAATGTCTCCATGTTTTGTGTGCATGGACAACAGAGGCTAACTCTAAATCATGAGTAGGATAGTTTACTTCATGAGTTTTGAGTTGTCTCGAGGCATAAGCCACAACTTTACCTTCTTGCATAAGTGCTGCACCAAAATCTTGATGAGATGCATCACAATATACTTGGAAATCTTTTTCCAAGTCTGGCAGACACAAGACTGGTGTTGTCACCAGTCTCTTCTTCAATTCCTGAAAGCTGAGTTCACAACCTTCAGACCAAGCAAATTTCTTGTCTTTCTTTAACAATTCAGTCATGGGCTTAGCTACCTTAGAGAAATTCTCAATGAACCTTCTGTAGTAACCTGCTAAGCCAAGGAAACTACGAACTTCTTTCACGGATTTGGGAGATTCCCATTTAGTCAGAGCTGAAACCTTAGCAGGATCAACTGCTACACCATCCTTCGTCATAACATGACCAAGAAAACCAACTTCCTCCAACCAGAACTCACACTTGCTGAATTTGGCATAAAGTTTATGCTCTCTCAATTTCTCAAGTATCAATCGTAAGTGTCCCTCATGTTCTTCTTTGCTCTTGGAGTAGACTTAGATGTCATCAATGAAAACGACAACAAACTTGTCAAGAAATTCCATGAACACCTTGTTCATCATATTCATGAAGTATGCTGGAGCATTGGTCAAGCCAAAAGGCATTACGGTATACTCATACAATCCATACCTTGTGGTGAATGCTGTTTTAGGTATGTCTTGTTCTCTTATCTTGAGTTGAAAATAGCCTGACCTTAGATCAATCTTTGAGAACACACATGCTCCTTCAAGCTGATCAAACAAGTCATTGATTCTAGGCAAAGGATATTTGTTCTTGATAGTTACCTCGTTGAGTGAACGGTAATCTATGCATAACCTTTGACTTCTATCTTTCTTCTCCACAAACAAGACTGGGGCTCCCCAAGATGAAGAACTTGGTTGAATAAATCCTTTCTGCAACTGTTCTCCAAGTTGCTTCTTGAGTTCTTTCAGTTCATCAACTGACATTTTATACGGTCTCTTTGCCATTGGTCCAGACCCTGGTACCAAATCTATCAGAAACTCCACATCTATATCAGGTGGCATTCCCGGCAATTCTTCCGGAAACACATCCGGATACTCACTCACAATTGGCACACTGTCCATGCTAACCCCCTTAAGAGAATTTATCTTACTTCCTTTGGATTCAAAGTTGGACTTGAATTTAATTCTTTTTCTTTCCGGGGTTGTGAGTGCAACAGTACGATTGGCACAATCTAGTACTCCTTCATACTTAGCCATGCAATCCATTCCCAATATTACGTCCAGTCCTTGGGAATCTAGGATTATCAGACTCACTGGAAATTTATGTTTTCCAAACTCTATTACTAGATCCGGCATCCAAGACTTACTATCATATCTCCACCCGGAGAACTAACTTTTATTGGACACCCAATGTTTTCAGTTGGAAACCCATTTCTATCAACAAATGCTTTTGATATGAATGAATGTGATGCTCCAGTATCAAAAAGAACAAATGCTGGAATAGAATTGAGTCTGAACTTACCAGCAACAGCATCAGGCTCCTCATAGACCTCCTCCACATTGATGTGGTTCACCTGTCCTTTCTGGAAAGGATTGGGCTTGATAGGTCCTTCAACTTTCTTTTCAGGGCACTCATTTGCGTAATGCCCCATCTTCTTGCATTTGAAGCATTCAACCTGACCGATGTCTCTCTTAACAGTCTGACTTCCACTTCCACTTCCATTACCACTGTGGTGGCTCTTATGTCCACTCTTGTGTTTCTTGTACTTGTCATTGTCATGACTACGATGATGCTTGTTGTCATGACGGTTGTGGTTGTGGTGCTTGTTGAATTTCCCATGCTTGTGGGATCCTGAGCTTCCACTGTCATCATAATGAGATCGTTTGTGAGACGATCTCGAGCTGTGCTTGTCGGAGTGCTTCCTCTTTCTACTCTCAACTTGCTTCATTTTGTTCTCCAAAATAGTAGCCTTGTCACAGAGCTACTGATAAGTGGGAACATAGGCCATAGCCAATTGCAGATTCAGCTCATCATTCAAGCCTTCTAGAAATTTTTCCTTTCTCTTGGCATCTGTGTCAACTTCATCCGGTGCGTAACGCGCCAGATTGTTGAACTCCTCAATGTATTCAGCCACGCTGCGGTGGCGCTGGTTCAGATTGTGGAACTCCTTCTTTGTCAGACTCATCACTCCTGATGAGATATGAGCAGTGCGAAAGCCATCCTCAAAGATAGCCCATGTCACTTAATCTATGGGAGTGGTGATCTAGAAGTTGTCCCACCAAGTGGCGGCTGGACCTTCCAGCAGATGCGCTGCAAATCTGACCTTTTCAGCATCCGTATAGCCCACGGTTACTAAGTCCTTGTTCACAGAACGTAGCCAATCATTGGCCACCATGGGATCAGTCGTCCCTGAGAACTTAGCTGGCCTCAATCTCAAGAATCTGGTGAGCATATCAAAGCCCGGAGGGTTGTTGTTGTTATTGTTGTTGTTGTTGTTGTTTTTATTGTTGTTGTTGTTGTTATTATTGTTTTGGTTCTGGATGAATGTTGTCATCATCTGCATCAGCTGTGTTTGAGCAGTCATCATTTGTTGTATTTCTGGAGTGATGTTGTTGTTGTTGGGGTTGGGGTTTGCACGACGGGGAGGCATCTGTGGTTTGTTCAAATAGAGATAAGAATGAGATACCCATAGATGTTTTCATGCACATTACATCACATAAGTAAACACATAGCATGCAACACAAGATAAAAGTTCAACAACAAGATAACAAGTTCACAAAGTAAAACACACAGGTAGCAAGCCATCCACATCTCGGATGGTCCAATAACAAGTTCTCAAAATAACAAGTATGATAATAAAATATAAATGAGTAGTCAAGTCTACTCGTCGGCATCAATCTCCTCCTCGACAAAGGTAAGACCTGCGTTCTCCATCGCGGTCTTGTTCTCCTCAATGCTAGTGGTCAAGGACTCTATCTTGGCCTTGAGAGCCCTCTTCTGGGAACGAAGCCTCTCTATCACCGACTGCTGCTGCTCTAGCTCGAAGTCCTTGGACTGCAGTTCTTCAGTCATGTCCAGGATCTTCTTGTTCCTATCCTAGACACGCTTCTCCTGACTCTTGAACTTCCTGTCCTGGGTCACGAACTTCGCCTCCATTTCCTTGACTATCTCGTCCTGCTGCGCGAAGAGCTTGTCCTTCTCGCGAAGCTGCACTTGGAGCTCATCGTTGCTGAGCATGACATTGGTCCTGTCCGTGTCCACGTGCCTAATGAGAGACTCTAAGTCCTGGAGGTACAGGCATATCGGCTCTGCTGCGTCCCTCGAATCGTCCTCGAAGTCGATGGACTCTCCGTCCTCATCACGTCTTCCGAAGACGTGGAAGTGGGTACCTCTAACCTGTCGGGAGTGTCATCCTAGCAGACGTCCTTTCAGATCCTGCATCACTACCTCAAGGCCTCTCTCCCTGTCATCATGCATAAGCTTGAAGACGATGGCCTCCGTAGTAGGCTCTGTCTGGCGTCCGGGCTGGTTCACCTTGAATCCCCAGAGGTCCTTCCTCTCGAACTTGGTGAGGGGATGCACCATGATGGTGGGAAGAGGGAGATTGAGCAAGGTGGTAAGCTCAACGATACGAGGACCAAAGCGGGTAACCTGGAACTCCTCAACAGTGCTGATGGTAATAGGCATCTATTTATAAGATAGAAAAGTTAGAACAACACAAATCAAGATAAAACAAAAGACATAACATCACATACACATCCTTGGGAAGCAAAACACACAAGTCATGCATACATGAAACCATTACAACAACCAAGGTTCAATCTTATTTTAAGCAATATTTTGGAAAATAGGGTGATAGGTGGTGGTCCAACTAACGAAGTACATTTACAATCCTATCTCATTGGATCTGTTGGCTAACACAATGTTCCTAGAAGCAATTAGCCTATCATGCTCACATGATTCCATCACTAAGTCTATAATGTCTCCTCTTAAGGTTTGGTTGGTAGCTTCCAACTCTTGGGTATGTTCCTTCTCCTTCCTTAGATCATTTTGGAGGTTGAGCATTCTGCACTTGACTCTGTCACCAAGTTCTTTGATGGTCTTCCAAGCTGCATCCCTTGCTGATTCAAAGAATGTAGGGTGCACCACTGAATTGGTGAACATGCAGAATCCTTTTTCCTGATGGTTGTCTTCCTTGTTTTTATACAAGTGAAGTTGCACCCACCAGTATTCCACTCCTTCATCCATCACTGGAAAACCTTTGTACACAGCTGCACCTTGTATCTCTAATGCAACCATGAGGTCCTTGAGAGCCTCGGGGAATTCTGTCTCACACTCCAAAGTCATTGTCATGAGTGGTCCTTTCCTCACGGCTTCGTTGATGGAGTTCATCTACAAATAGAGATGAGAGAGAAGATTAGAAAAGTTTACGAGAAGAATAGACAAGTGTAGAAGTAGTTGAAAATTTTCCTTAGTGGTTTCCAATCCTAGGGTCATAATCCTACAAGCAACACAGTGCTCTGATACCATCTGTAAGATCCCTCCTTTGTAAAGGAAAAGGATCCCTGTGATTGCAATGCTAGTCCCTGGATCATTGCTAGCATCCACAGTTTAAGATGAAGTACACAGATACAAAGGTTATTTATTACATCCATTCCAGATATAACATAGTCTTTACAACTCAAGGCCACAGGCCTAATACAAGAGTATGAATAAGTATATAAATATAAGTCTTCATCTTCATGTGCCACAGGCAAACATGTTGAGTGTAGACTCATGACACCTAATCCTCATCAGAGTAACCTACAACATCACAAGTTACAGCCACAGTGGGTCAATACTTTGGAATAGTATTGGCAAGTGATACCTTAGTAAATTTTAAGTGGACTATATTACTATATGCAATTTGGCTAAGTGTAGCTTGGCTTGCTTTGCTCAAAATAGGTTTTACCTATTAGTTGAAATCACTAAGTTTTTCTTTGTCAAAACTTTTCCCAAGAAACCATCAATAGACATTGAGGTCCTTCACCCTTGTTCACCCACAAGTTTTACTTAGAAGTTGGAGTGATGAGATTCTTGATGGCTTCCATGTCTTGATGCTCAAGTTGTCCATTGCCATGGACTTGGCTAAGTACTTAGATTTTTCCATCTGTAGAGGTTGTGCACTTTCCCCACCAGACTTGGTTTCCCAAGACAGGACCTTTCAGAAGCCTTTCCTTAGACCAAATGGACGCGCTCCAACCTATCATTCCCACTACCACCAACTGTCCAAATGGCTAAGTTCTAGCAACTTATGTGATCCAGGCAGAGCCCATATTGCCAAGTGGCTGCACTAGAAGATTCTCAACACTTGGCCTCTAAAATCCCTTTGTTCCTGGGTGGCTTTCCACAAGTGAGATACACAAGGTAAACCATAGCCATGGGCCTTGTGTAACCACTCAACCAAAAACCACCAAGCAATTACCATTCCACCCAGGTGATTCATTGACTTAGTTGTTTTATTAAGTAAAACAAGTCCAAAGACTTAGAAATATTTTCATCATAGCATGTGTATATTTTACCAACCCTTGTTTTCTACTAGCTAGGCTAAGCATGGCATAGATAATAACTTAACTTAGAAATTTCCTAGCACTTCTACAACTACTTAGGATTTCCCAACATGGCATTTGGCAAAAAATAGTAACATGCAAGACTTAGCAAAATATTCCTAATGCTTGTATAAAAATATAGGGATAGACATATTCATGAAGTACCACTTGCCTTGGTAGTTGGGAGAGTAGCACTCTTCACAATCACAATCACTAGCACCAAAGTCTACACAAAGAATGGTAGCACAAAATTACACACAATTCATATACAAACATAAATATATGCATGCATGCAAAATGCTAAGTGATGATTTTTAAAACCCAACCAAGCAAAGGCATAGTAATGAATCATAAACAAGTCAAAAACTTTCTAAACCAAGTTTATTTGACTCTAAAACAATTTCCTAAACAATTCATATAATCAAAATAGTCCTAAACAAGTTTCTGCAAACAAAGTCATTTTAACAGAAGCTAATGTCACATCCCAAGATTTTCCAAATCTTGTAATGTGAAAATAAATGAATAAAATAAAACTTTGTTTGATTTTCAGGGCCAGAAGAAACTTTTTGAATTCAATTGGAACTTAAAACCAATTTGAATCAATTAAATCCTAAAGGGATTTAAAAAGATAAACATTTAATAAAAGGAAAAATAAAAAAAACATTTGGAAATACTATTTTGGATCTTCTAATAAAAGGATTTTGCTTTCAAAAGAAAAAGTGGATTTATAAATAAAGATTATTTTACAGAGCCAAATTAAACCTTGGCCAAGTATTTAAAATAAAATGTTTTATGTTGGATAAAATAGTAAAGGTTTATTTAAATAAAGTAATAAGGATTTAATATCCAAGTTTTTATTAATAAAGGTTTTATTATTTCTAAACCATCAAAACTTGTTTATTTATTTAAAATAAGTTTTCCAAATATTAGATATTCACAAATAAAACCTACTAATTTGGTTTTGAAAATATTTAGGTTTCAAATAAAGATTTTATTAATAAAAATCAAACTCTATTTGATTTACTAAGGCCCATTTTATTTAATTATTAATGGACCCTAAAATAAAAAGGTTATTCTGTTTTAAACAAGTTTTCCAAATATTCTTTATTTCCAAATAAAATCTACTGATGGGTTTTGAAAGCATTTGGATTTCAAATGAAGATTTTATTAGATAAACCAAACCCTATATTATTAATAAACAATGGACCATTTTACTTAATTAATAAATGGAACCTAAAAAAGATTTAAAATATTATTTTATTTTTGAAGTTGGTTTGTGCTACTAAACAGAACCAAATTCTTAGTGCAAGGTCTCGTGATTATTTGATTTGAATTGGACATTGTTTGTTTGTTTGGAAATTCAAAGAAGAAATTAGATTCAGAAAAAGAAAAGAATACAGAATAAAAAAAATGGAAGTGGATCTGACCCAACCCAGCAGCCCAGGAAGCCCACCAACCAGCCCAACTTCTTTCCCCCGAAGAAAACGTTTGGCACCAATTCCCTGACCCGCAAAGGCACTGACTGGTGGACCTTCTCCTCACCCTTTTTCCCACTGACGCAACGGTCCCACTTCGCTAGCCATCGTCCTCACCACGTGACCCCTTCTTCCTCCCTCGACGTCGTTACCTGCTGTGATTCCGCGGAATCAATTCGTCTTAATGCCGCGTCTTTACCTCGCCTTGACCACGCAGGATAAATCTCCAGCGTCCCTTCTTCATTTCCCCTCTGACTCCTACCCCAATCACGCCCCCAGGCCGTCCCAATTTCTCCCCAACCACCCTCTGTTCCGACGAAGTCCAGAGCCGATTCCGGCGACTCGACACCACCTCCTGCTTCCCCGAGCACACGAGCACGCTCACCACACCCTGGCACATCTTTCTGTGCCATTCATTCATCCGCGGGTACCCTACAGCGTCGGCAACGTCGACGACCTGCAGCACCGCCGTCTGCCCTCTTCTCCGACGACGTCCCCAGGTAGTACCTGACCTCCCCTCCTTTCCCCGTGGACACGATGATGATCTCCAGGCTCGTGCGAACCTAACATCATCTTCCATTTGTCCTAGGACGCCCCCTATCCTCGCCCTCGACGACCTCCTGAACCGCCCGAAGACCAGCTCGTCTCCGGCGAGCAATCGCAGCTGCCCCCTAGCGCCCCTCGACGGACAAGTACCACGTTGAGCATCAGCGAGCGTCAGCGATTCCGGTGAGCATCTCCCCACCCTCCTTTGCTTCCTGTACCGCCGGCGCCGTCATCGACTGGCCGCTCCGCCGCTAGCCACCGTCGTCGCGCTGCCAGCTTTTGGCAAAGCACTGAGAGCCGTTCGATCTAGTTTGAACGAGCAGGATTAGATCACTTAGTCGCGAATAGGTACGTTCTCTGGACCGCGCGATTTGACTTGATCCAACGCACCACGATGCCGATCCGGCCAAACCGGTATCAACCAGTGAGATAGCGACGCGTGGCCAGTGTTTGAGTTAAAACAGATTTTTGAATCAGATTTATTTGCAAACTTCAAACCTTTGTAACTTTTAAACCACACGTCAAAAAATTACAAATTTCATATCAATGGATTCAGGATAGCAAGCCCTAGCCAACCATGCCCTTGGTTTAGTAAATAGTATCTGTTAACTTGCTTGTTTTTGCAGAATCAAATGTGTGCTTGTTTAGAGTATAAAAATTGTTTAAAAATGATTTTTGGATTAAACCCTTTGCAAAATGGTTTGTTGTGACCTTACTGACCCTAGGAACCAACCCATGGTTTTGAAAATGGATTTGGAAAAGATTAGGATGGAATATTAGATTTGGACCATTTCTAGCCAAGTGAAAATAATGGAATTGTTATGGAAAAGATTTTGGAACAAAAACTTTGGGAAAATATTGAGATTCAAAGCTACTGACCCCAAAACACCAAGTCCTAAGAGTTAGAAACTTTTGGTGAAGATTTAAAGGTTTTAAACTTGATAAAACTAAATTTCCACCACATAAAATGATGAATGGATTTAAAAATGGTTTTGGACAAAACCCTCTTGCTAATGACTTTGCCACTTTGGTAAATGACCAATTTGGATATTACAAAGTTTAGAAACCCAATAGAGGCCCTCTTTGCAAAATAAAACTATCTTGTGCATGCTCCCATGCATGACTTAGATCCCATTGTTTTGTGTGTGTTAAATTGTTTGATTGATTTATTGGGTTGGAATGCTAGTTGATTTTGTGTCTACTTGATTGACTTGTAGTGAAGTTAGAAAGTGTGAGACTAGCAAGATCAAGGAGTGAACCACCATTCTCTACCAAAAAGGCAAGTGATGCTTCATACTTTCTATCCCATTACTTTCACTATGCATTAGTGATTTTGCTAAGTAAAACTTGCATGGTTTTTGCTAAGTATAAACCTTACTATAGGAAAACTAGTAGATGAAACCTTAGTGGAAATCTTCCTAAGTTAAGATTCCTACTACTATCAAGCTTAGCCTCGCTAATAGAAAACATGGGTGGAAAATATATTCACAATATGGAAAAATCTCTAAGTCTGAGGACTTATGTTTTTTGTGTAATAAAACAACTAAGTTAATGAATCACCTAGGTGGAATGGGCTTGCTTGGTGGTTTTTGGTTGAGTGGTTCACAAGGCCATGAGCTTGGCTTGTGTATCTCACTTGTGGTATGCCACCCAGGAACAAAAGAGATTTGAGATGTCAAATGTTGAGAAGCTTCAAGTGCAACCACTTGGCAATATGGGCTCTGCCATGATCATATAGGTTGCAAGAACTTAGCCATATGGACAGTGGGTGGTAGTGTTTGATAGGTTGGAACGCGTCCATTTTGGTCTAAGGGAAAGCTTCTGAAAGATCTTGTCTTGGGAAACCAAGTCTTGTGGGGAAAGTGCACCACCTCTGCAGAGTGTAAAACCTAAGTACTTAGCCATGTCCCTGGTAAAGGACAATTTGAGCATCAAGACATGGAAGCAATCAAGAATCTCATCAATCAAATTTCTAAGTTAAAACTTGTGGATTGAATAAGGGTTGTCTGAAATCTTCAATCTTTGATTGAGAGATGCCTTGCAAAGGATCTTCAATCTTTGATTGAGAAAAATGATTTTGTCAAAGCAAAAACCTAGTATTTTCAAATGTTAAGGAAAAATCTATTTTGAGCAATGCAAGCCTCAACTCCACTTAGCCAAATGCATATAGATAATAGACTCCACTATAAATACCATAGTATCACTTGCCAATACAATTCAAATGTATTGACCCTTTGTGGCTGTAACTTGTATGATGCAGGTTTGATTGTTTTTAGTGAAGATTGATTGATTAGGATTACAAAATCTACAACCAACATCTGCCTGTGGCACTTTGAAGATGAAGGACCCATACTTATAGATATTCCGCTGCTATGTAATGTAATAGCCAAATGAGCTATGTTTGATGTAATAAACTTACGTTATTCCTGGTTATAAAGTTATATTATGACCTTTGTTTCTTGATATTACATCTTAACTGTGGATGCTAGCTATTGATCCAGGGACTAGCATTGTAAAACACAGGAGGAATCTACCTTATTAGGTTGAGACCCCTACAGCTAAACACTAAACACATTGCATAAACAAAAAGGGCTTGTCTTCCTGATTCCAACGGTATAAAATTTGCCAAAATCTAACGTGGGAATCAAAAGTGATAGCTAACTCAAATTTGGATTCAAATCTGTTTTCAAATTCTGCTTTTAATCAAACCCTAGCCACGCGTCTGTTTCCTATTGGCCCGTACCGGTTCGGGCAGATCGATCAACGCAGATCGTTGGATCTAAGTAAACGTGCACGGCTCAGATCTAACGTACCGCTTCACTTAAGTGATTCTATTACGCGCGTTGGATCTAGATCTAACGGTTCTTGATCAAACGACCAAGTTCTGGCGGCGGGCGATGACGGCGAGCGGCGGAGCGCTCTGCCAGTGGCGGTGCCGGCGTTCTAGGTCGCTCGGGGAGGGGAGAGTATGCTCACCTGAATCGCAGTGACGAGGCGAAGCTCAACGTGGCGGTGGCTTGGCAAGGGGCGCACGGCAGGTCTGTTGGAGCTCGTCGGAGTTGTGCACGGCGTCGGGTAGTTGCTGTCGCAGTCGTTGCCGAGGTTTCGCGTCGCCCTAGCACGAACCATATGGATTAGGAGACGCGCAAGACAGTGGCGAACAACCTCGTATGCGAGAGGGGGCACGGGGCGCTCGGAGCTTACCGCAATTGGTCACCGGAGTTGAGGGGGTCGTCTGACTCGTGTGGTCGCCGACGTTGCCGAGGCTCTGGATGTTCCTAGCATGCACCATAGGGGTCAGGATGCGCACGGTCGCGGAGATCGTACTGGCAAGTTTAGGTAGCAAGGGGCGACGGGATCTTACCGGAATATCTCGCCGGAGATCGTCGGAGCTGCGGCAGTGCAACGCGAAATAGGGGCAGCCTGGTGGCGATAAGAGAGTGCTGCGTGGGGGAAAATGACCGCGAGGGGGAGAGGTTCTTATAGCCGGAGCGGGGCGTGGAGTTACTGGCGGAATCAAGGGGATTTAACGCGGCAGTGACTGCGGCGAGTAACGGCGGCGAGAGCGGCGCATGCGCGCGTGATTGACGAAGACGACGACAGGGTCACGGGTCCACCTGTCAGCGTAATAAACGGAAGGGAGGTGGGGTCCTGGCGTCAGTGACTCCGCGGGTGCATCTGCGCGTGCGAGAGAGAGAGAGGTGGTCCGGGTGGGCTAGCTGGGCCGGTTTTGCTGTTGGGCTAGAATAGGAGCGCAAGACTTTTTCTTTTTCTTCAATACTTTTCTATTTCTGAATTGATTTTCTGGATTGAGTTTCAAATGAATTCAAACTATTTTTGAATTCAAATCTTTTCTGGACTTTTGCAGTGTGCAATAGTCACAAATCTTGGCATAACACTATGTGGTCACTTTGAGTTGGCTTGGTCATTTTTTGGAAAGACAAAATAACAGTGACTTAGCACTAGGTTTGCAAAAGATTGAAAATGGTTTTGAACCCATTTTTATTTTGTAAAATTTTGTTCTAAATCCACACTCAAACCAATCAACAAGGGAGACAACCAATCTTGGTTTAAAACATTCAAGCTCTCAAATGGGGATGGCCATTTGATTTAAGTTTGCTCACATAAAATGATAGCACTATGTGCTTCTGTTTTCCTGAATTTGGTTTGAAATTGATCTCAAAACTATATGCATGAATGAATGATATGCAATCTTTGAAATCATGATTTTAGGGATGTTACAAACTCGCAGCCCACCTCACCCCTCTCTCCCCAAAATGTTTTCTCACTCAGACACACACCCGCGAGGACACTGACCGATGGACCCCACATTCCTTTTCTCTCTCTCGCTGCCAAGCGACCCCACACCAGACCATCGTCTTCCTCACCCCGCTGACCCCGCCCCTCACCTCGCCGGCCGTTGCAGACGTTTAAGGATCGAATCAATTCGCGTTAACGCCGCAGTAAAACCTCTCTGCGACCATGCTCCCTTAAACGCCTCTCTCTTCTCCCTCTTTACCCCTAGACGCCACCCCACCGGAGCCCCCAGGCTGTCCCCAATTCCTTCTGCATCGCCCACTGCTCCGGCGAGCTTCGCGAGCGATTCCGGCCAGCCTCCTCCGCCCCTCGCCTCCTCGAGCACACGAACGTGACCCCCAGGCCCTGGCGCACCTCTCTGTGGCCTCAGCTCACTCGCGCGTGCCCCCCAGTGTCGGCAACGACGACGACCTGCAGCGCCGCCGTCTGCCTTTTTCTCCGACGAAGCCTCCAGGTAGTAACTGGCCACCCCTTGTCCTTC
Source organism: Avena sativa (assembly GCA_916181665.1). NCBI lineage: Eukaryota > Viridiplantae > Streptophyta > Magnoliopsida > Poales > Poaceae > Avena > Avena sativa. The sequence continues at coordinate 248,007,972 of OV702284.1, read as the reverse complement.
CGATGATACGCCTGTGTCCAGTGCACTCGCCCGCATCTAACCCTACATTTTTCTTGCTTTCTGGTGGACTACAGCCCCGTCCCCGTCGACAAGCAGAAGCTCCTGGCGCCAGCCCTATCTCCGGCGAGGAATTCCGACGACACCCGTGTGCCCCCTGCTACCCTAAGACCACCTTGAGCTTCTCCATACCCCTGAGATCACTGTGAGACCTTTCCCTTCCTCCCTTACTTCCTGTATTCACCGCGACGCCGTAGGCAGAGCCAGCGCCGCCACCTGCCGCCGCCAGCGCCGCCCATCTCTGGCAAGCGTGCTGTTGGCCATGCGATTACGATCCAATGGCTAGGATAGAAACTAAGCGAAAGGGTAAGTAGCAATCTGTGTCGTGCGATGCAACTTAAATTTAACGGCTCACATCTGCCGATCCGAGCGAAACGGTACAGACGAATAGGAAAGCGCCACGTGGCCCTGACTGTTTGATTAAAATCAGAAATGATCTATGTGTTGTTCCAATTTGAAAAATTCATAACTTTCAAACCACACGTCCAAATTTTGCAAATTTTATATCAATGGAATCAGCAAGACAAGTAATTTCTGACCATGCACTTTGTTTAGTAAAATGCTTCTGTTAAATTGATTGTTTTTGCAGAAACTTATCTATGCATGTTTAGGATATAAAATTTGTTCTAAAAAGATTTTTGGGATAAAACCTTTGTAAAATGGTTTGTTTTGAACCTACTGACCATAGAAAACAAATTGTGGTTTCAAAAATGTATTTGGTGAAGCAAAAGAATAAACCTTTGATTTAAACCATTTCTAGTCAAATAAAAATATTGTTTATTTGTTAAAAGTGCTTTTTGGAGAAAACCTTTGGGAAATGTTTTGATTTAAACTCTCTGACCCCAAACACCAAGTTTTATGTTTTGAAAACATATTTTGTGAACCCTATAAAGTTATTACTTTGCTAAAGGCATTTTTAACCACATGAAATATTGATTTGGTTTAAAAATGGTTTATAAAGTGAAATCTTTTGCAAATGATTTTACCACTTTATAAAATGACCATTAGGTGTTTTCAAATGTTTATAACCTACTAGAAACCACTTTTACAAATAAAACAATCTTTAGCATGCTTGCATGCATTGTTTTGTTTCAATCATTTTATGTGATGTTTTGCTTGAATGGTAGATTGAAATTGTGCCTTGCTTGATTGAATTGTAGTGAATTGAAGAGTGTGATCATTAAAAAGACAAGGAGTGAACTTATATTCTCTACCAAAAAGGCAAGTGATGCTTCATACTTTTGTCCCATTATTTTCACTATGCATTAGTGATATTTCTAAGTAGGACTTGCATGGAATTTTTGCTAAGTATAAACTATGCCATGGGAATCCTAGTAGATGAAACCTTAGTAGAATTTTCCTAAGTTAAGGTTCCTACTACTATCATGCTTAGCTTAGCTAGTAGAAAACAAGGGTGGAATATATATTCATGCTATGAAATATTTCTAAGTCTGTGGACTTGTGTTTTGTTTAATAAAACAACTAAGTGAATGAATCACCTGGGTGGAATGGAAGGAATGGTTTGTGTTGAGTGGTTCAAAAGGCCCATTTCTATGGTTTACCTTGTGTATCTCACTTGTGGATGGACACCCAGGAACAAAGAGATTTGAGATGTCAAATGTTGAGAATCTTCAAGTGCAGCCACTTGGCATTATGGGCTCTGCCTGGATCATATAGTTTGCAATAACTTAGCCAAATGGACAGTTGGTGGTAGGGGTTTGATAGGTTGGAGCGCGTCCATTCTGGTCTAAGGGAAGGCTTCTGAAAGATCTTGTCTTGGTCAAACCAAGTCTTGTGGGGAAAGTGCACCACCTCTGCAGAGTGTAAAATCTAAGTACTTAGCCATGTCCCTGGAAAAAGGACAATTTGAGCATCAAGACATGGAAGCTATCAAGAATCTCCTCATCCCAATTTCTAAGTAAAAATTTGTGGGTGAACAAGGGTTGAAGGATCACCAATTTCTATTGGGAGATGCCTTGGGAAAGATTTTGTCAAGCAAAAACTTAGTGTTTTCAAATGATAAGGAAAATCTATTTTGAGCAAAGCAAGCCTAAGCTCCACTTAGCCAAATGCATATAGATGATAGACTCCACTATACTACCATAGTATCACTTGCCAATACAATTCAAATGTATTGACCCTTGTGGCTGTAACTTGTTATGTTGCAGGTTTGTTTGATATTAGTGAAGTTTAATGATTAGGATTAGAAGTCTACAACCAACATGTCTGCCTGTGGCACTTTGAAGATGAAGGACCCCATGCTATTGTTATATTCTGCTGCATTGTAATGAGATATCCAATTGAGCTATGTAAGATGTAATAAATTATTTTATTCCTGGTTATAAAGTTGTATTATGACCTTTGTTTCTTGATATTACATCTTAACTGTGGATGCTAGCTATTGATCCAGGGACTAGCGTTGCAATCACAGGGATCTCTACCTTATTAAAGGTTGGGACCTTTACATTTGTCTCCTGCTTGCTTATGCATCTTTCCATAACTTCAAGTTTTATCAAATGGATGTGAAAAGTGCATTTCTTAATGTTCCCTTGAAGGAGGCCACATATGTAGCTCAACCCCCGGGTTTGGAAAACACATGCTATCCCAACCATGTGTATCTACTCCATAAGGCTCTCTACGGACTAAAGCAAGCTCCTCGTTCTTGGTATGAGCACCTTAGGGATTTTATACTCATGGATGGGTTTAGCGTGGGTAAGGTCGATTCCACCCTTTTCACCTAACGGGTTAAATGGGGTGGCTTATTCATTGTTCAAATTTATGTTGATGATATTATTTTTAGTGGAGCTAACGAATCTCATAACAAAGCTTTTGCCGAGTTGATGACTATGAAATTTAGGATGTCCATGATGGGGGAGTTGAAGTTCTTTTTAGGCTTCATCATAAAGCAACTTGCTCATGGCACTTTCATCTCTCAAGAGAAGTACATTAAGGATTGTAGGGTTCGCAGCATAGAAAACAAAAAATTTCCTACGATGGGAACATCTAAGTACCAAGATCTATCTACTAGATACAAGCAACAGGTGGATATACATCCATAGAATACATACCCTCAAAGACCGAATAGCGTTAACGAGGTTGTACTCGTGGATGATGTAGACGAATGCTTGCCGATCTCAAGATCGTGATGAAGTCCATCTGGTCCAGCCGTTGCAGCACGATCAAGTCCAGCACCTCAAAGCAGTGGTGCATCCGTGATCGCACACACGTACGGGTACCCCGACAACCTCCGCGCCCTCGCTCCAGCGAAGCAGCGGAAGCAACAAATCCTTCGAGAAAAAGCCACCGGGAACATGTATCTCACTGATCCGAGACCATGGGGAAATTCTAAAGGGGGGAGAGAGATCCTTCGCGAGGAGGTGTAAGAGACAAGTGAGAGGAGGGGGTCCTTTTATATGGGAGGGGGGCAGCCCAAGGGGGCATGGCCGCCGGCCATGGAGGGTGCCCCCACCTCTCCCTCATTCATGTGGTGGAAGCTCCACTCACATAAAAACCTCTCCACTCACAATTCCACTCACATGCATTAATTTTCCACCAAAATTAATGCAAGCTCTCATTTAAATAAAACTCTTTGACTTATTTATTCAGAATTTTGTTAATTACTTTAATTAACAAACATTCACATAAAACCCCTTGCTAGTATTCCATTTCACATGCAGAACCGATTTCAGCAATTTCAACCGAAACAGTTCCGGTGTCTAGTGAAATAAATTCCTGCGCTTTCCTTTTCTTTTTCTGACATATCATTTGCTCTGAATGGTGTCGGTATCCCTTAAGTGTGTCACCCTACGGTTCGCGAATGATGCGGAAATGATCGAGACCCTTCTCCGATCAATAATCAGTAGCGGGACCTGGAGATCCATACTGACTCCCACACATTCAACGATGACTTCTGTGATCATGTGAACCTTTTACGCTAGTATCTTAATCCCTTTGTTTCATGATATATTACATGTCCGAGATTCGATCATCGGTATCTCCATACCTAGTTTGATCTCGTTACCGACATGCACTCTTTTCTCGTTCCCGTGATATAACATTCTAGTGATCAAATCACTTGCTTGCAAGCTAATCAATGTGATATCACCGAGAGGGCCCAGCGCATATCTATCCGTCATCGGGATGAACAAATTCCACTCTCGATCCATGGGTCTCAACATAACACTATAGTAGTTCTAAAGCCATATTTATAATCACCTAGTTACGGTGTGACGTTTGATGTCATCGAGAAACTCTTCCGGTGTTAGTGATTGACATGATCTCATGGTCTAAGGATTAGGATCACTTCGTAAGTTGTTATAGCAATATAAACTCAATGACTTTGATCGTAATTCTATACTTTGGATGAATGTTCATCACATCATTACAATAATGTTGTGACCTCGTTATTAACAACATCCAATGTCCATGATCAGGAAACTTTGATCATCTTGTTAATCAACGAGCTAGTTTAGAAGAGAGGCATAACTAGGAACTTCCTTTTTGTTTATTAAACACACATGTATTAACGTTTCCATATTAATACAATTATAGCATGCAAAATAAACATTTATCATAAATAAGGAATACGATAATAACCACTTTATTATTGCCTCTCGGGCATATTCCCTTTAGTCTCCCACTTGCACTAGAGACAATAATCTAGTTTGAAAACTTTGCGTATTGGACACATATGGCTTTTGGTGTTCCATATACGCAACTACAAGTGGTTAACATAATCTACAGATCTGACGCTTTTAGGTCCGTGTTCATTTGCATGTCTTTGCGTCTTCACGCATCACTCATTCTCCAATGAGATGGCATTGTATAAATTTGGTCTTTCGGTGAGACCTTTAGTTCCTTGGGGTTAAAACACGTCGATACTATTGTCATACAATATGTCTTTAGTGTTAGCCCGTTTCGAACCACACCTTAGTTTGATAACAAACTACTTGACACAAATTCCCTCCTTTGCTGCTACTATAGCAGTCATATACTTAGCCTTTTGTTGTAGTATTCGTCACAATGTCTTAAATTTGGAACTCTTCCAAAGCCATCATGGAAACCTTCTTTCCATTTCATTGTGCCACCCATAGTTTAAATTGAGATAAACTTAATTTGTAACTTGTGAAAAAACTAGTATCAATGTAACACTTTACAATGAACTATTTGTAATTGTTTGTCACTTCTACACAAATATATTCTTAATTCTTCCAAAATATCATAAGGATATCCTTACTATCATCCAATGATCATTTTATGATTCATTCTGGTATTTTCTCATAACACTTAGAGCATAGGACATATCTGGATGTGTACATATCATGGTATGATTGATCAAAACATTCTCGTGATTTCACTCATCAAGTGTCAAAGCACTTGAATCTTGTTTCACTTATCAAGTGTCGATATACTTGAATCTTGATTCAATTCTTTTCCATGCGACAAGAATCGTTTCTTGTTGTTTCTACATTGAACTCCTTCAATATCTCATATATGTACGTTTGGCACAACCATATTAGCGTCACAGTCTGTCCACTATAGACATTCATGCTAAATATTCGGGTTTTGCCTAAGTTTTTCATTGAAATGAAATTCTTAACCTTTGTCAATAAAAGATACATCATTTCTAATCAACAAGATGTCATCCACATAATGTATTAGAAATGTGTCTCAGTGCTCCCACTTAATTTCTTGCAAATGCAAGCATCTTCATCGTCTCCTGATGAAAACTCCTTTTCTCACGGTGAAGATTCCAACTCCGCGATGCTTACTTCAACCATTGAAGTTTGCATGCCCTTTTAGCATCCTTTGAATTTGACAAAACCCTTTGGACCGTGTCATGTACACGTCCTACGTAACCATTCTATTAGAAGAACTTTGTTTTGTTTATTCATCTACCATATACCAAATTATATATAGTGGTTGCTACTTTAATCCGTCCAGACTAAATATCGCTATGAAAGATCAAATCTTGTCATAGTAAACTCCTTGAACATTGTCATAAAATACTTTACGACATGTCGACTATTTCATAGATGTGAAACATCCATGTCTGTTTCTTTATAGATCCAAATACGACTGATAGGTTTTTACACCTTTCTAGAGGGTCTTCCAAGTTCAAAACTTGACTTCTCGTGTATGGAACTATCACGGATTTTATGGCTTCAAGCCATTTGACGGAGTCAGGGCCCATCATCACTTCTTTGCATGTCGTCGTTTCATCATTGTCAAACAATAATGATTTACTCTCAAATCTCAATCATTTGATTGTTTATCCGACCTTCTTGGTTCAATAGGAACTTTAGACCTCCGTGACCGCAACCTGTGAGGCACATAAGCTATGAGCATTATGGCAGCCTCCGGAACGATTTTCGGCGCTGTGCAACTCAGCACATTTAGCTAAGGTTCGTTAACCTTATCAAAGTTCTATTGTCCTCCCACTTAACTTTTGCGAAAAATTCCCTTTTCAAGAAACTTCACATTTCAAGCGACAAACCCTTTTGTCCTTGGTGTTATGGAGGAATACCCAATTGTTATTCTAAATAACCTACAAAGACATGCTTATACGACTTCGGTTGTAAACAACTTACTTATGTTTAGCATACCAAAATTTAAGAAATGACAACTTGGGTTTTACCCCAAACCATAACTCATATGGTGTCATTTCAACGGATCAAGATGGAGCTCTTTTCAGTGTAAAAGTGGTAGTCTCTAAAGCTTTAATCTTTTTAAAACATAATGGCAGTTTTATAAATAACACCTTTGATCCAACCATGTCAAACAAGGTTTCATTACAAATCTCAAACAGTCCATACTCCTATGGTGTTTCGGGAAATGTAAATCTAGGTGTTTTGCTAAACTTGCAACTCAAATAAATCCCTTTATGATAAATCATAATTCATTTATTTTTCTTGTTACACTTGTAACTTCAATAAATCCCTTACGATAAAATCATAAACCATTTATTTTCTTGTCACAATGATTTTCACTTCATCTTGAAATTCTTTGAACGTTTTCAAATATTTCATACTTCTTTCTCATTAAGTGAACATTCACTGAAATTTCCGGAGAAAGCATATGAAGTTGAAATCCATCACTTACGACTATACTTAATGGACTACATACATCGATATGTATAAATTCCAATAATTTAGTCATTCGTTCTTCTTTGGCCTTTGAACAAAGTTTTAATTATCCCGAGGAAAGTCTCACAAGCATCACTTGATCAAATCAAAGACTCCAAAAATCCATGAAAATGGAGTTTCTTCATGTTTTCTTTCCAATATAATTTAAACGGTGATGTCACTTCGTAAGTGATCTTCCAATCATTTGTCTTGCGACATTTTAGCATTAGGCTTTATGGATGTGATTTCTTTAACTAGATTTGTAAATCATCCATATTATATGGAATACGGTAATTATTTGAACAACCTTTGTTCTCATAATACCTGATTCAAATAACAATTATTAAAACAAATCTTGAAGTCAAGCTTTGATGTCAACGAGAAATACAAACAACGGTTTGTTTGTTTCCGATGAACATCATCACATATTCTCTTGCTAGTTACTTAGGCCATTGTGGTTCATGAATTGCGTCGTTCTGTATGAAATTTCATACAAACCAATTCGGTATCCAATACCCAAGAACCACATTGTTTAAAAAGCAAAGAATACAAGCATAACATGTATATCATATATATACCTAAATTGGATATTTCCAATATTTTCTTTTCTGCCAAATATATTTTTTATAGATTCTCTTTCAGCATTTCCTTTTACTTTTTAAAAGAATCTATCAACATCAAAAGTGGCGCCATATACATGACACATAGTCCAAAGCGTGTATATTCAAATAATAATACCTTTGGACTTGCACTTTGAAGTAGATCACCATCATCAAATGATCGGCTTTCTTCCAAATTCCATTCTTTAGTAATCTTTTAGTATAGTAAACACTTTACATACATCTTCTATTCATCCTTATCATAACGACTTTCATGATCAAGCTACTATAGCTTATAAAGGTGAATCGTGAGTATAACATTACTTTCCAAAACCCTTTTGGATGATTAGGATGTATAGCATCTCCAACCTTTGTAAATTCTCATCCAATATGAGAACATATATTATACTCTATCATATTGCAACCAAAACATTGTTTCAGATATCGTTATATCTGTCACACATGATGGTTTCTGAAACAATTCTTTCAGCTCCTAGATAAACTTGATATTAAAACAATCAAGAATCATAGAGGCAAACATGATACTTAAGATACTAACACTGGAATTGTTACTCTCGATTTAATACCAATTATTAAATTTCACGGAGTAAATAGAATTTTGCTGAAAGTTTGCAATAGGACTTTAAACTTTAGATTGACACTCAACACAATACGATACCAGTTCATAAAGTATATATCCAGAATTCTATAGTTGTATTATCTCAATTACAACTATGCATAAGGTGGTGAACGAATGCCAATGACTACAACAAATTATGCAAATTCACTTTGATTTACTTTATGATAAATTGAGTTCTACTAATCCAAATTAGAAATGAACTCCCACTCAAAAACGACATCCCTCGTGTCTTTTTGGTGATTACATGAACCAAATCCACTACACCAAGTCCGATCATCACGTGAGTCGGTGTAGCTTCAAAGGCGAGCATCAAATGGGCATCATATCTACTATATGACTCATTCTTAACCTTTCGGTCCGTGTTCCGAGGCCATGTCTGTACATGCTAGGCTCGCCAAGTTAGAACCTTAGTATTCGTGTGTGTAACTGTCTAACACCCGAAATATGGTCCTGGATCCAAGAACACCTGATCATCACGTGATGTCTTGGACCGACGAAAACATAATCGGTGCATACTAAAGGAAGAACACATTCTTATCTTGATATTTAAATGAGGGATCATCTTATTATTCTAATAAAACTCTAAAATAGCAATATAAGATGCAATCAAACATCTCATGTTAATAAGTGAAATGATATGGTTCCCGCATATGATCTCCATCATGTGCACCGTGGTATGATCTCTATCATACCTTTATGTGTAAGGCCAAGGTCTATGGAACTTACACGCTATGTGTGTTGTAAGAGTATCATCTCATACTTCTACTTACAACATCACCATATCATAACACTAGCCCAGCAACAATCTAAACTAGACGCCTCTAATTTGTCCATTGCAAGTTTTACGTGGCTTAGGGCTTTCGAAGATAGAACCGTTCTTACCTACGAACATTAACCACAACGAGGATAACCAAATTGTTGACAACTCGTTGCAAATTAGATATTGACTATAGTAGGAGAGACAGACACCCTCTAGCCACTTATGCAAACTAGTTGCATGTCAAGCGTGGAACATGTCTCATGTGCGAGGACATGTAAAGTTTGTCCGGGCCGCTTCATCCCACTATGCCACCAATATCCAAAGTACAACTAAGAATCAATAAAATGATCATCATCGCCCACATACTCATATGTGTACTACCCGTGCAAAGCATCTACGCATAAACCTGGCTCTGATACCACTGTAGGGTTCGCAGCATAGAAAACAAAAAATTTCCTACGATGGGAACATCTAAGTACCAAGATCTATCTACTAGATACAAGCAACGGGTGGATATACATCCACAGAATACATACCCTCGAAGACCGAATAGCGTTAACGAGGTTGTACACGTGGATGATGTAGAAGAACGCTTGTCGATCTCAAGATCGTGATGAAGTCCATCTGGTCCAGCCGGTCCAGCACGATCAAGTCCAGCACCTCAAAGCAGTGGTGCATCCGTGATCGCACACACAGACGGTTACCCCGACAACCTCCGCGCCCTCGCTCCAGCGAAGCAGCGGAAGCAACAAATCCTTCCATAAAAAGCCACCGGGAACATGTATCTCGCTGATCCGAGACCATGGGGAAATTCTAAAGGGGGGAGAGAGATCCTTCATGAGGAGGTGTAAGAGACAAGTGAGAGGAGGGGGTCCTTTTATAGGGGAGGGGGGCAGCCCAAGGGGGCATGGCCTCCGGCCATGGAGGGTTCCCCCACCTCTCCCTCATTCATGTGGTGGAAGCTCCACTCACATAAAAACCTCTCCACTCACAATTCCACTCACATGCATTAATTTTCCACCAAAATTAATGCAAGCTCTCATTTAAATAAAACTATTTTATTTATTTATTCAGAATTTTTTTAATTACTTTAATTAACAAATATTCATATAAAACCCTTTGCTAGTATTCCATTTCACATGCAGAACCAGTTTCAGCAATTTCAACCGAAACAGTTCCGGTGTCTAGTGAAATAAATTCCTGCGCTTTTCTTTTCTTTTTCTGACATATCATTTGCTCCGAATGGTGTCGGTATCCCTTAAGTGTGTCACCCTACGGTTCGCGAATAATGCGGACATGATCAAGACCCTTCTCCGATCAATAATCAATAGCGGGACCTGGAGATCCATACTGACTCCCACACATTCAACGATGACTTCTGTGATCGTGTGAACCTTTTACGCTAGTATATTAATCCCTTTGTTTCACGATATATTACATGTCCGAGATTCGATCATCGGTATCTCCATACCTAGTTTGTTCTCGTTACCGGCATGCACTCTTTTCTCGTTCCCGTGATATAACATTCTAGTGATCAAATCACTTGCTTGCAAGCTAATCAATGTGATATCACCGAGAGGGCCCAGAGCATATCTATCTGTCATCGGGATGAACAAATTCCACTCTCGATCCATGGGTCTCAACATAACACTTTAGTAGTTCTGAAGCCATCTTTATAATCACCCAGTTACGGTGTGACGTTTGATGTCATCGAGAAACTCTTCTGGTGTTAGTGATTGACATGATCTCATGGTCTAAGGATTAGGATCACTTCGTAAGTTGTTGTAGCAATATAAACTCAATGACTTTGATCGTAATGCTATACTTTGGATGAATTTTCATCACATCATTACACTAATGTTGTGACCTCGTTATTAACAACATCCAATGTCCATGATCAGGAAACTTTGATCATCTTGTTAATCAAAGAGCTAGTTTATAAGAGAGGCATAACTAGGAACTTCCTTTTTGTTTATTAAACACACATGTATTAACGTTTCTGTATTAATACAATTATAGCATGCAAAATAAACATTTATCATAATAAGGAATACGATGATAGCCACTTTATTATTGCCTCTCGGGCATATTACCTTCAAGGATATGCTCAATAAGTTCGAGATGGCCAAGGCTAATCCCATGAAGACACCCATGCCACTAAATGGACAACTTGGCCTTGGAGTTGGTGAGAAGGACGTGGATCAAAAGGTATATTGTTCTATGATTGGTTCCTTGCTCTACCTTTGTGCTTCTAGGCCGGATATCATGTTATGTGTTGGAATGTGTGCTTGCTTTCAATCTTCTCCCAAGGAGTGCCACTTGATGGCGGTCAAACGGATATTTAGATACCTTGTTCTCACTCCTACTCTCGGGATTTGGTATCCAAAGGGTCAACCTTTGAGCTTGTTGGCTATTAGGATGCCGATTGGGCAGGTGATAAGGTTGACCGAAAATCAACCTCTGGGGCTTGCGAATTCATTGGCCGGTCGTTGGTAAGTTGGTACTCCAAGAAACAAAACTCCACAGTGCCGAAGCCGAATACATATTCGTGGCATCTTGTTGTGCTCAATTGTTATGGATGAGGCAAACCTTGAAATACTATGGTGTGTCTCTTGGTACGTGCCTCTTCTATGTGACAATGAAAGCACAATAAAGATCACCAATAACCTCGTCCAACATTTCCACACCAAACATATTGACATTATCCACCACTTCCTACGTGACCATGTCGCAAATGGTGATATCAATCTCACTCATGTGGGTACGATGTTCCAATTGGACGATATCTTCATGAAGCCTTTGGATGAAGCCCGGTTTGCCATGTTGAGGCGAGAACTCGGTATCCTAGATCCCCAAAACTTGGATTGATTTGCTTCTTGCACTATACTCTTGCTCTTATCATGCTATGTAGCCTAGTTGTGCAGCACATGTAGGGATGGTCATCTCACCATGTCTTGGTTTGATGCTTACCTATGTGTGCAACATAGATTGATCTCGTGTCATGATATGGGTCCAAGCATCTATCTTTGAGGCGACATGACATGTGTGCTTAAACATAGGGGGAGAAATCCCCCGCCAATGGTTGGTTTTGTGTATTGGGTGCCTTGTTGTTCCAAGCTAAATCCTTTGTCCATGGTTGCTCTTAGTTTTTGTTTCATCATGACCTTGCCATATGGACAGTGCTTTATCTGGTTTTCATTTGGATCTTATGTATAAGCTCATACAATCTCTCACAATGTTTCATCTCCAGAAAAATTCGCTGTCTTCAGAAATTTTCCGGCAAAAAATCCGGTTCACCGACCTGACTACCGAAAATTCCGGCGACCGCCAAAAATTCCGGCAGCAGACCGAAAACCCTTACAGAACACATTTTTGGTTCTCTGCCGAAAATTTCGGTCGTTACTAGAATTTCCGGTCACCAGGCCGGTTCGCCGATGTTCTCGCCAGAAATTCCGGCGTGGGCACCGGTTTGACCGAATTTTTCGCCGAAAATTTTCTGAACGGGGTGTTTATAGCCCGCGTGTGGGGTAGTTCCATCCTCTTCTTTCTTTCTCCCCCACGCCCTCCCCTCCTCCATGGCTGACGCCCCAAGCTTCCCCACCCCCCATAGGCCCTTCCCTCCACCCAAATCCCTCCCCACTCCACCAAGTTGTAGATCGGGCCTCTACAAGTCTTTTCACCGAAGGTTTTTCTCTCTCCTTGCCCGCATTGGGAGATCGGGGAGTGCTTCCCCTCTTTCTCGTGTGGTGCTTTCTTCGTGCCCATCCTTGGCAAGGGAGGGGCATGGCTTCTTCTTCGGCCTCCGAGGGTATTTTTGCTCTTTCCTCTCTTCTTTACCTTTCTTATTGGTGGTGAAACCCTAGCTTTCATGGCCACTTGTGCTCCCTTAGTTCTCTCTACCCCCTAGTAGAGTAACTAGGCTAGTACCACCCTAGTTTCACCCCCTGATTCTCCCTCATGTTGTTTTTCCGCAAGTACTAAGTCATGGATAGTATCACTGTCGATTGCCCTAACTTTTTGGTCCTAGGCCCGGTCAAGCCAAACCCGCCGCCAGAAATTCCGGTCACTATTCCGGTTGACCGAAATGCTCGCCGAAAGTTCCGGTCGAGCTTTCGGTTCGCCAGAACCGTCGCCGATCATTCCAGCGACAGGGTCGGTTCCGCCGGACCTGGCGCCTAAATTTTCCTTTCACTTGTTTGTTTGTCCATGCGCTTGCCCAACTTTCATTCTGTGTTCTTGTGATCTCTTCTATGCATATACACTCATTTGCTTTCCTTGCCTTGCGTTCTTGTGTGCTTCTTGTGCAGAGTCTGACCACAACGATTTTGAGCCCGACACCGGCAAAAAGAGAAAGCTTACTATTTAGCGGCCTCCTCCTCCTGCTCCTCTCCCCACTCAGCGTCAACAAGAGAAAGCTGCTATCACAGGTGGTTCTGGGTCTGCAAGTGGACAGAATAAGAAAGCCTCTGCTAGAAGACCCGCTTTCAAGGGCAAGTCTAGTCTTGGCCCTACTAAAGAATTTCCTCCTAACTACAATAATGCTTCGGATATTAATGTCAATCAGTGGCAGGACTTGAGGAGGCAGAATCCGTACCGCTTTCCCAACCACACTTATCTTGGGGCTGACAAGATGTTCTAGACTGACACTCAGAGGTGCTTTTGGGATGACTTTTACAATGAGCCAACTCGTATGAGGCGGGGTTTATTTGTTCCTCCCAAGTATATCAATGAGGACCACTATGCTCATTACCTCTCTACTGATTTCGAGCATGTGGATGTGGCCCTGAAGCAGATGGATGTATTTGCTCTTGCTACTATAAAGGTTAAGCTAATGGCAGATCTCATTCGCCAGTTCTTCTGCACTTCTTACTTTCACACTGATGATGCTCGCACTGTCACTTGGATGACCGACAGCAAGCCGTACTCGGATTCCTTTGATGCTTTCTGCCATGCCCTGGGTTATCCTCCTGACCGTGTCTCTGGCTTCTGCATTCACTCTGAGAAGGCCTTCAGTGACAACCAGCTCCTTTCTTGCTACCCCAGTGAGCCTAGCCATGAACCTCCCAGCTTGTCAGGCATGTACAACTACTATATGGTGCTTGCTCGGTTCTTCCGCTACAATCTTGTGAGCAAGGCTAGTGATGCAGTTGATGTCCGTGCTCACCACAAGAACCTGCTGTACTACTATGATCCTCGTCGCCTCCGGAAGATCAATGGGTGTGACTTCATCTACTGTGAGATTCAGCGGTCCATTGAGAAGCGCATGACTCCCAATTTCTGTCAGTATGTTCAGCGTCTGATTGAGGCCACCGTCCCTGCATCTGCTATCCCCAAAGGTCCACGTTAAGATATGGAGGAGTTCACCTTACCTCGTCGGGGCTCTCATGTGGATCTCCCTTAGATGATGTCATCTGAGCATCGGACCAAGCTTGCTCATGATCCTCTTTCCGTTGCTGGCTCGCGCTCTCGTCGGGACCTTCCCCGTGCTCTTCCTCGCAAGAAAGGTCTTATCCGGTTCTTCAACAGCTTGTGGGATATGTGTCGTTCCACATATGACGTTGCCCATCGCAGTTTGGATCTCAGTTAGGAGAATAGGAGGCAGCACAATGTTTTCTTGACAGAACATGGTCGACGAGTGCCAGACTTGGGCAATGCTCTAGCCCATGTCCCTTATGTCAAATTTGAGATGCCCCCGCTGGAAGAGGACATGTTTAGGGGTTTTGATCCATCTATGTTCCTTGGGTTTGCCACTTCCAGTTCCCCTAAGCGTCGCGCTACACCTACATGGAATGATGATGAGGATGATAATGAGGACGAGGACGACGAGGAGGGTGAAGACGAAGAAGAAGAGGAGGAAGGCGCCGATGATGATGATGACGATGAGGACAACTTTGCTGGCTAGATCGTTTTCTCCACTTCTTTCTTCCTTTTTGGTATCGATGCCAAAGGGGGAGAGAGAGTAGAGTCACCTCTTTCATGACTTGCCTCTTGCACAATCCCTACTTTGTTCGTTTGTCTCTCATGGGCTTGTGCTTTTATTTGCTTTATCGAACTATTTGTGTGTGTGTTTGGACAACTCTGCAGTCCTCTTATTGTACCTGGATTTCATATCACTATGTGCTTGCTATTATGTGCTAAATCTAATCGTATCATAATATCTTTTTTGACTCTAGCTCGGTTTGTCATCGTTAATCAAAAAGGGGGAGATTGAAAGAGCAAATAGCCCTTATCTAGTGTTTTGGTTAACTATGACATCGAAGCTAGAGTGCGGACTAATGTTTCTATTAGCTTCTCTATAGGTGAGAGTCCGCAGGTTGTTGGTGAAAGGCGATGGGTGACCCCCCATTCATTTCTATATGAAGAGCCGGTGGTGTTATTTATCATTCTCTCTTATTTACTCTTGAGTCAAATAGGAAACACCGCACTATTAAGAGGGGTGATCTTGATGCGCTCTTTAGGGGTGTTCCACACCAAATATACTTCTCTTTATCCACCACCACACACCCTTTCGAAGAAAGAGAGAAAAATAGCCTCGAAAAATGAGTCCAAAGGGGCTACTGCGAAATCGGCAAAAGCGCCGGCGGCGCCGGTGCTGTCGCCGGAATTTCCGGTCGCTACCAGAAATTCTTTGTAAGATCCCTCCCTTATAAAGGTAAGGATCCCTGTGATTGCAATGCTAGTCCCTGGATCAATGCTAGCATCCACAGTTTAAGATAAAGTACACAGAAACAAAGGTCATTATTAAATATCATTCCAGAGACAAACATAGTCTTTTACAACTCCATGGCCATAGGCCTAATACAAGAGTTTAACCATAACAATATAAATAAGTATTCATCTCCATGTGCCACAGGCAATCATGTTGAGTGTAGACTCATCACCCCTAATCATCATCAGAATAACCTGCAACATCACAAGTTACAGCCACAGTGGGTCAATACATTGGAATAGTATTGGCAAGTGATACCTTAGTAGAATATTAACATCTAGATACTACATGAATTTGCCTAAGTGTAGCTTAGGCTTGCTTTTCTCAAAATAGGTTTTACCTATCAGTTGAAAACACTAAGTTTTTCTTTGACAAAACTTTCCCAAGGAATCACCAATAGAAATTGGTGAACCTTCACCCTTTTTCAACCACAAGTTTTAACTTAGAAATTGGGATGAGGAGATTCTTGATAGCTTCCATGTCTTGATGCTCAAGTTGTCCAATACCAGGGACATGGCTAAGCACTTAGATTCTTCCATCTACAGAGGTTGTGCACTTTCCCCACAAGACTTGATTTTCACCAAGACAGGACCTTTCAGAAGCCTTCCCTTAGACCAAATGGACGCGTTCCAACCTATCATCCCACTACCACCAACTGTCCAAATGGCTAAGTTATTGCAGCCTATATGATCCAGGCAGAGCCCATATTGCCATGTGGCTGCACTAGAATCTTCTTAACATTTGGCATCTCAAATCCCTTTGTTCCTGGGTGGCTTTCCACAAGTGAGATACACAAGGTAAACCATAGAAATGGGCCTTGTGTAACCACTCAACACAAACCATTCTTTCCATTCCACCCAGGTGTTTCATTCACTTAGTTGTTTTATTAGTAAAATCATAAGTCAATGACTTAGTAATATTTCACATAGCATGAATATATAATCCACCCTTGGTTGCTACTAGCTAGGCTAAGCATGGCAATAGTAAGCATCTTAACTTAGAAGGAATTCTAACAATTCTACAACTACTAGGATTTCCCAAGCATAGCATATAGATACTTAGCAAAATATTCATGCAAGTCCTATACAAAATATTTCTAATGCATAGGTACAAATATAGGTATAAAAACATGAAGCACCACTTTCCTTGGTAGTTTGTGGAGTAGCAACAATCTTCACAACCACAATCACTATTTGCACCAAAATCTACACATAAAATAATTGCACCAAATTCACATATCAAAAGTATATGCATGCATGCAAATGACATGTGATGATTTTTCTACACCAAACAAGACAAGTGTACAATACTGAAACATAAACAAGGCCAAGATACTCAAAATAAACTTTATTTGATCTTTAAAATATTTTTCAAATAATTTCCATACTCAAATGAAGCCTACAAATGTCTCTGCAAAAATAACCATTTTTACAGAGGAAAAACATTAAACACATTTCATAAACAGATAGGATTCTTTCTCCTGATTCCAATGATATAAAATTTGTCAAATTTGAACATGTGGATCAAAAGTTATGAATTTTGCAAGTTTGAATCGCTAATAGATCAAAGTTCTGTTTTAAATCTAAACTCAGGCCACGCGGCGGGTTCTGATTGGCCCATACCGGTTCGGGCGGATCGATCAACGAGAGCCACAGGATCTAAATGAAAACGCATGGCCAGATCTAACGCGTACCCCTTCGTTAAGTGAATCTAACGCAGTCGATGGATCCAGATCTAACGGTCGCTGATCAAACAACCAAAGTTTGGCGGCGCCAGCGGCGGCGAGTGGCGGCGGAGCGCTCTGTTAGAGATGCTCCGGCGGCTACAGAGGGAGCTGGGGTCAACGGAGGGGCTTACCAAACTCGCAAGGTCGCGCTGATGCTCAACCTCTTGCTGGCATGGATGGGGGCGTGCTGTGGAGGTCACTGGGGCTCGTCGGAGTAGCGGGCGGCGTCGGGTTCTTGCAGTCGACGACGTTGCCGACAATGTGGATCGCCCTAACAAAAACCGAAGGCGTCAGGGTGTGCACAACAAACTGTCGAACAAGATAGGGTCAAGCAGAAAGCAAGGGGCGGCCTGGTATTACCTAAATTGTTCACCGGAGTTAGGCGGAGGTTCTGCCGTTTGCTGAGGTGGTCGGGGACGGCGACCTGGGTCATGCGTGGACAAAACAAAAGCATCAGGGGAAGCACAGAGACACGGCGAACTTGATAGCGTCAAGCAGAAGACGAGGGGCGCTCGGTACTCACCGAAATCAGACGTCGGAGTTCGTCGGGACAGCGGCGAGGATTGGTGAAATCCGAGCAGCCTGGTGGCAGAGCGAGCGAGTGGGGTGAGGGGAAAGGTGCGGAGAGGGGAGGGGATTAAGTAGCCAGAGCAGGGGCGGAGATTACGCACGCATTTATCGCCATTTAAGCAGATTAAAATCGCGGCAATGAAGGGGAGGAAACGGGCGGCGACGGCGTCTGCGCGCGGAGTTTGGGGAAGAAGGTGCTGACGTGGAGAGGGTCCACCGATCAGTGACTGCGGGGTAAGTCAGCGCCGCGTGAGAGAGAGAGAGAGAGAGAGAGAGAGAGAGAGAGAGAGAGAGAGAGAGAGAGAGAGAGAGAGAGAGAGAGAGAGAGAGAGAGAGAGAGAGAGAGAGAAGAACCTCGGGTGGGCTTAGTGGGCTAGGTCTGCTGTTGGGATGAAAGTCTGGCGCCGTCCTTTTTCTATTTCTTTACTCTTTTATTTTTTTGTTTGATTTTCCAGGAATCAAATTCAAATGAAATCAAATGTGTTTGAATTCCAAAACTTTCTGGATTTTTTTTATAAAGTGAAACCTGCATAGTTTTGACTATAAAACCATGCTGTCTCACTAGACTTGCTTGGTTCCTTTGATTTTTTTTAAATAAACAGTGCCTTAGCACAAGATTTGATTAAGATATGAAAATGGTTTTAAAACCATATTTTGTTTTGGAAATTTTGTCCAAGCTTTGGAACTCAATCAAACCAACTTATGAACAAACAAATCTTGGTTTGAAACAAATATTCTCTCACTACAGAGTAGCATTGGATCAATGTTTGTTTACATAAAATAATAAGCACCCAAATGTTTCTGTTTTTGTAATGACTTTGAAATTGATCCCTAAATGATCATGCATGCATGGAAGATATGTAATCTTTGAAAATATGATTTTAGGGATGTTACAAATCTAACGCCCTTAAGGTGAATCTCGCCCTCGAGATTCGGATTGGCTAGCAAATAGGTAAGGGTGGTCTTTCCGAAGATCATCTTCTCTTTCCCATGTTGCTTCTTCTTCGGAATGATGATTCCATTGTACTTTGCAGAATTTGATAGTCTTAGTCCGAGTAACTCTTTCTGCAGTCTCAAGAATCTTGATAGGTTTTTCCTCATAAGTAAGATCACTTTCCAATTGAACTTCCTCCAAGGGTATAGTATCCTTCAAAGAAGTATCTTCCATCTCTGGATGACATTTCTTTAGCTGACTCAATTGAAACACATTGTGAACGGTAGACAATGATTCTGGCAATTCAATCTCATAAGCTACTTCTCCTTTATGACTCAGAATCTTGAATGGTCCAACATATCTTGGGGCCAATTTTCCTTTGACTCCAAATCTCTTCACTCCACGAAGTGGTGACACTCTAAGATAAGCTCTATCACCCACTTCATAGGTGACTTCTCTATGCTTAGGATCTGCGTAGCTCTTCTGTCGAGACTGTGCTATCTTCAATCTGTCCTTAACTAGCTTGACTTTATCTTCAACCTCTTTGATTAGTTCCGGTCCGAACAATTTTTTTCTCCCACACCATTCCATAATAATGGGGTGGTACACTTTCTCCCATAGAGAAACTCAAATGGTGCCATCTCAATACTGGCTTGATAGCTGTTATTGTAAGAGAATTCTGCATAAGGCAGACTTTCATCCCAACTAGCTCCATAGTCTAGAGCACATGCTCTCAACATATCTTCAAGAATCTGGTTGGTCCTTTCTGTTTGTCCATCAGTTTGAGGATGAAAAGCAGTGCTGAATTCCAACCTCGTTCCCAATGACTCATGTAGTTTCCTCCAAAAATGAGAAGTGAACTGAGTTCCCCTATCGGACACAATACTCTTGGGTACTCCATGCAGACATACAATCCTACTCATATAGATCTTGGCTAACTTAGCACTTGTATAGGTTGTCTTCACGGGTATGAAATGAGCCACTTTAGTTAGGCGATCCACTACTACCAAAATAGAATCATATCCTAACCTGGTCCTTGGCAATCCAGTGATGAAATCCATGCCAATCTTGTCCCACTTCCAATCAGGAATAGGTAGTGGTTGTAGCAATCCTGCTAGTTTCTGATGTTCCGCCTTCACTCTACTACATACATCACACAAAGCAATATGTTCGGGGATGTCCTTCTTGAGATTATTCCACCAAAATCTTTCCTTCATATCCATGTACATTTTGGTGTTACCCAGATGAATGGAATATGGTGAGTTGTGTGCTTCCTGTAGAATCAGTTTCCGGAGCTCCAGATCATGTGGAACACAGATACGTTTTCCATACCATAAAGTAGCCTTTTCGTCTTCATGGAATCCTTTGGCCTTTCCCTTGCCAATCTTTTCCTTAATCTCTTCAATTTCCTTATCTGTCTTTTGGGCTTCTTTGATTTGGTCCAACAAAGTGGGTTGAACATCCAATGACATGAGATGTCCTTCAGGCAAAATCTCCAATCTGAGATCTCTAAATTGGGCACACAGATCATCTGGCAACTCTCCCTTAGTAAGGCCATTCACAAAAACCTTACGGCTTAGAGCATCCGCTACAACATTTGCTTTACCGGGGTGGTATTGCAAACTCAAGTCAGAGTCCTTGATGAGTTCTATCCATCTTCTTTGTCTCATGTTGATTTCTTTCTGGGTGAAGATATACTTCAAACTTTTGTGATCTGTGAACACTTCACATCGCTTTCCCAAAAGATAATGTCTCTATGTTTTGAGTGCATGTACAACCGAGGCTAACTCTAAATCATGAGTAGGGTAATTTACGTCATGAGTTTTGAGTTGTCTCGAGGCATAAGACACAACTTTCCCTTCTTGCATTAGAACTACACCTAATCCATGATGAGATGCATCAAATACACTTGGAAATCTTTCTCCAAATCTGGCAGGCATAAGACTGGTGCTGTCACTAGTCTCTTCTTCAATTCTTGGAAACTGAGCTCACATCCTTCAGACCAAGCAAATTTCTTGTCTTTCTTTAGTAACTCTGTCATTGGCTTAGCTACCTTGGAGAAATTTTCAATAAATCTTCTGTAGTATCCTGCCAAGCCAAGGAAACTACGAACCTCTTTTACTGACTTAGGAGATTCCCATTCAGTTACAGCTGATACTTTAGCGGGATCAACTGCTACACCATCTCCTGACACAACGTGTCCAAGAAATCCAACTTCATTTAACCAAAATTCACACTTGCTGAATTTGGCATACAGCTTATGCTCTCTAAGCTTCTCAAGTATCAAACGCAAATGTCCTTCATGCTCTTCTTTGCTCTTGGAGTAAATCAAAATGTCATCGATGAAAACGACAACAAACTTGTCAAGGAACTCCATGAACACCTTGTTCATCATATTCATAAAGTAAGCTGGTGCATTGGTCAAACCAAATGGCAACACGGTGTACTCATACAATCCATACCTAGTGGTGAAAGTTGTCTTAGGTATGTCTTGTTCTCTTATCTTGAGCTGTAAATAACCTGACCGGAGATCAATCTTTGAGAATACATAGGCTCCTTCTAACTGATCAAACAAGTCATTGATTCTAGGCAAAGGGTATTTGTTTTTGATAGTCACCTCATTGAGTGAACGGTAATCTATGCATAACCTCTGACTTCTATCTTTCTTTTCCACAAACAAGACTGGTGCTCCCCAGGATGAAGAACTTGGTTGAATAAATCCTTTCTGCAACTGTTCTCCAAGTTGTTTCTTGAGTTCTTTCAACTCATCAACTGACATCTTGTAAGGTCTCTTTGCTATTGGTCCTGATCCTGGTAGCAAATCAATCAGAAATTCCACATCTCTATCTGGTGGAATTCCCGACAATTCTTCCGAAAACACATCCGGATATTCACTCACAATTGGCACACTGTCTATGCTAACCCCCTTAAGAGAATTTAGCTTACTCCCTTTCGGTTCAAAGTTAGTCTTCAATCTAATCCTTTTGTTTTCTAGAGTTGTGAGTGTGACGGTATGGTTGGCACAATCTAGCACTCCCATGTGCTTAGTCATCCAGTCCATTCCCAAAATGACATCCAATCCTTGGGAATTTAGGATTATCAGATTAACGGAAAACTTATACTTCCCAAACTCTATGACTAGATCATGACATCCTGAGTTCACTATCATTTCTCCGCTAGGAGAACTTACTTTTATAGGACACCCAATAGTTTCTAATGGTAGTTCATTTCTTTCAACAAATGCTCTTGATATGAATGAATGAGATGCGCCAGTATCAAAGAGAACAAATGCTGGAACATAATTGAGTTTGAACTTACCAACAACAGCATCAGGTTCCTCATAGATTTCTTCCACATTGATGTGGTTCACTTGTCCCTTCTAGAAAGGGTTGGGGTTGTTGGGTACTTCAACTTTATTTTCTGGGCATTCATTTGCATAATGCCCCGTCTTCTTGCACTTGAAACATTCAACCTGACTAAGATCCTTCTTGACAGGCTGGCTTCCACTACCACTTCCACTTCCATTGTGGTGACTCTTGTATCCACCCTTGTGATTCTTGTACTTGTCATTGTCATGACTACGGTGATGCTTGTTGTCTTGATGACGGTTGTGGTTGTGGTGGCTGTTGTACTTTCCATGCTTGTGGGATCCAGAACTCCCACTATCATCATAATGGGAACGCTTGTGAGACGATCCTGAGCTGTGCTTGTCAGAGTTGTGTTTCCTCTTTCTGCTTTCAACCTGTTTCATCTTGCTCTCCAAGATGGCAGCCTTGTCACAAAGAGATTGATAGGTGGGGACATAGGCCACAGACAATTGCAGATTCAGTTCATCGTTCAATCCTTCGAGGAACTTCTCTTTCCTCTTGGCATTAGTGTCAACTTCATCCGGTGCATAACGCGCCAGATTGTTGAACTCCTCAATATATTCAGCCATGCTACGGTGGCGCTGCTTCAAGTTATGGAACTCCTTCTTCTTCAAGCTCATCATTCCGGATGAGATGTGAGCTGTACGGAAACCATCTTCAAAGATAGCCCATGTCACATCCTTAATGGGAGTGGTGATCTGGAAGTTATCCCACCAAGTAGTTGCTGGCCCTTCCAACAAGTGTTCTGCAAACCTGACTTTATCTTCATCAGTACAGCCAACAGTTACCAAATCCTTGTGCACTGAGCGTAACCAATCATTGTCCACCATGGGGTCAGTAGTTCCTGAGAACTTAGCAGGCCTCAGTCTTAAGAATCTGGTGAGCATGTCAAATCCTGGCGGGTTGTTCTGATTGTTGTTGTTGTTATTGTTGTTGTTGTTGTTGTTGTTGTTATTCTGATTCTGCATGAAAGTGGTCATCATCTACATCAGCTATGTCTGTGCTTTCATCAGCTGCTGCATCTCATGGGTGACATTGTTGTTGTTCGGGTTGGGGTTGGCACGTCGAGGAGGCATCTGTGGTTTTCAATAAGGATAAGAATGAGATACCCATAGATGCTTAACATGCACAATACATCATATAGACAATCACCAAACCAGCATCAAAATAAAGTGCAACGATGAAAACAACAAGTTTGAAAAGTAAACACACCAATAGCAAGCTGTTGGATGGTCATTGCGACTCAAAATCATAAGTATGGTAAATGATAAATAAACGAGTAGTCATCAGTACTCCTCTGCATCAACCTCATCATCGACAAGGGTAAGACCACCATTCTCCATCACGGTCTTGTACTCCTCGACATTGGTAGTCAAGGCCTCTACCTTGGCTTTGAGAGCCCTCTTATGTGAACGAAGTCTCTCAATCACAACCTGCTGATGCTCGAGCTCGAAGTCCTTGGCCTCTAGTTCTGCAGTCATCTCTCGAATCATATTGTTCCTAACTTGGACTCTTTTCTCTTGACTCTTGAACTTTCTATCCTGACTCTCAAACTTGGCCTCCATTTCCTTGACTATCTCGTCTTGCTCTGCGAAGAGCTTGTCCTTCTCACGAAGCTGCACCTGGAGCTCGTCATTGCTAAGCATGACGTTGGTCCTATCAGTATCTATGTGCCTAAGTAGAACCTCTAGGTCCTGAAGGTACAGACGAATCGGCTTTGCCGTCTCTCTAGCAGTATCCTCGAACTCAATAGCCTCACCATCCTCGTCGCGTCTTCCGAAAGCGTGGAAGTGAGTACCTCTAATCTCCCGAGAGTGTCTCCCTAACAAACGCCCAAGTAAATCTTGCATGACTACCTCTAGGCCTCTCTCCTTGTCGTCATGCATGAGCTTGAAGGTGATAGCCTCAGTGGCTGGCTCAGTCTGGCGTCCTGGCTGAGTAACCTTGAAGCCCCAAAGGTCCTTCCTCTCAAACTTGGTGAGGGGAAGCATCATGATGCTAGGAAGCGGAAGATTGAGCACACTAGTGAGCTCAATAAGACGAGTGCCAAAACGAGTTTCCTTGAACTCTTCAGCCGTGCTGATAGTAACGTTAGGCATCTATTTTATAAGATAGAGAAAATTTAGAAACAACATCAACAGAAATACACAAGACAAGGTAGCACAATCATATCATTTGCAAACAAACACACATGTCATGGCATACATAAATCCCCTACAAGCATTCAAGGTTCAACATAACTTAGACAGAATTTTGGAAATGAAATGATAAGTGTGGTGGTCCAACTGACGAAGTACGTTACATCTCTCACTCACTAGACAAAATGGCTATCAAAATGCCTATCTTGTTCACAAGATTCCCAAATCAAGTCTATGATGTCTTCCCTTAGTTGTTGGTTGGTAGTTTCCAACTCTTGGGTATGCTTCTTTTCTTCTCTAAGGTCATTTTGGGTGTTAAGCATTCTGCACTTGAGTCTATCACCAAGATCTTTGATGGCCTTCCAAGCTGCATCCCTTGCAAAATCAAATAATGTGGTGTGCATCACTGAGTTGGTGACCATGCAGAATCCTGATGCTTTGTGGTTGTCTTCCTTGTTTTTGTACAAGTGAAGTTGTACCCACCAATATTCTTCTCCTTCATCCATCACAGGGAAAGCTTTGTACACAGCTGCACCATGTATCCCCATGGTAACCATAAGGTTCTTGAGGGCCTTTGGAAATTCAGTCTCACACTCTAGGGTCATGGTCATGAGTGGTCCCTTCCTTACGGCTTCGTTGATGGAGTTCATCTACAAATAGAGATGATAAAGAAGATTAGAAAAGCTTACGAGAAGAAAAAGACAAGTGTGGAGGTTGTTGAAATTTTTTCCTTAGTGGTTTCTAATCCATTCCTAGGGTCATAATCCTACAGGCAACACAGTGCTCTGATACCATCTGTAAGATCCCTCCCTTATAAAGGTAAGGATGCCTGTGATTGCAATGCTAGTCCCTGGATCAATGCTAGCATCCACAGTTTAAGATGAAGTACATAGAAACAAAGGTCATTATTACATATCATTCCAGAGACAAACATAGTCTTTTACAACTCCATGGTCATAGGACTAATACAAGAGTTTAACCATAACAATATAAATAAGTCTTCATCTTCATGTGCCACAGGCAATCATGTTGAGTGTAGACTCATAACCCCTAATCATCATCGGAATAACCTACAACATCACAAGTTACAGCCACAGTGGGTCAATACATTGGAATAGTATTGGCAAGTGATACCTTAGTAGAATATTAACATCTAGATACTACATGAATTTGCCTAAGTGTAGCTTAGGCTTGCTTTGCTCAAAATAGGTTTTACCTATCAGTTGAAAACACTAAGTTTTTTTTTGACAAAACTTTCCCAAGGAATCACCAATAGAAATTGGTGAACCTTCACCCTTGTTCAACCACAAGTTTTAACTTAGAAATTGGGATGAGGAGATTCTTGATAGCTTCCATGTCTTGATGCTCAAGTTGTCCAATACCAGGGACATGGCTAAGTACTTAGATTCTTCCATCTGCAGAGGTTGTGCACTTTCCCCACAAGACTTGATTTTCACCAAGACAGGACCTTTCAGAAGCCTTCCCTTAGACCAAATGGACGCGTTCCAACCTATCATCCCACTACCACCAACTGTCCAAATGGCTAAGTTATTGCAACCTATATGATCCAGGCAGAGCCCATATTGCCATGTGGCTGCACTAGAAGCTTCTTAACATTTGGCATATCAAATCCCTTTGTTCCTGGGTGGCTTTCCACAAGTTAGATACACAAGGTAAACCCTATAAATGGGCCTTGTGTAACCACTCAACACAAACCATTGTTTCCATTCCACCCAGGTGTTTCATTCACTTAGTTGTTTTATTATCAAAATCATAAGTCAATGACTTAGTAATATTTCACATAGCATGAATATATAATCCACCCTTGGTTGCTACTAGCTAGGCTAAGCATGGAAATAGTAAGCATCTTAACTTAGAAGGAATTCTAACAATTCTACAACTACTAGGATTCCCAAGCTTAGCATATAGATACTTAGCAAAATATTCATGCAAGTCCTATACAAAATATTTCTAATGCATAGGTAAAAATATAGGGATAAAAACATGAAGCACCACTTGCCTTGGTAGTTTGGGGAGTATCAACAATCTTCACAACCACAATCACTACTTGCACCAAAATCTACACATAAAATATTGGCACCAAATTCACATATCAAAAATATACAAGCAAAAATATATGCATGCATGCAAATGACATGTGATGATTTTTCTACACCAAACAAGACAAGTGTACAGTACTGAAACATAAACAAGACCAAGATACTCAAAATAAACTTTATTTGATCTTTAAAATATTTTTCAAATAATTTCCATACTCAAATTAAGCCTACAAATGTCTCTGCAAAAATAATCGTTTTTACAGAGGCAAAACATTAAACACATTGCATACACCGATATGATTCTTTCTCCTGATTCCAATGATATAAAATTTGTAAAATTTGAACGTGTGGATCAAAAGTTATGAATTTTGCAAGTTTGAATCACTAATAGATCAAATTTCTGTTTTAAATCTAAACTCAGGCCACGCGGCGGGTTCTGATTGGCCCGTACTAGTTTGGGCGGATCGATCAACGAGAGCCACGGGATCTAAATGAAAACGCACGGCCAGATCTAGCGCGTACCCCTTCATTAAGTGAATCTGACGCAGCCGATGGATCCAGATCTAACGGTCGCTGATCAAACGACCAAAGTTTGGCGGCGCCAGCGGCGGCGAGTGGCAGCGGCGCGCTCTTTCAGAGATGCTCCGGCGGCTACATAGGGAGCTGGGGTCAACGGAGGGGCTTACCAAACTCGCAAGGTCGCGCTAATGCTCAACCTCTTGCTGGCGTGGACGGGGGCGTGCTGTGGAGGTCACTGGGGCTCGTCGGAGTAGCGGGCGGCGTCGGGTTCTTGCAGTCGACGACGTTGCCGACGATGTGGATCGCCCTAACAAAAACCGAAGGCGTCAGGGTGTGCACAACAAACTGGCGAACAAGATAGGCTCAAGCAGAAAGCAAGGGGCGGCCTGGTATTACCTAAATCGTTCACCGGAGTTAGGCGGCGGTTCTGCTGTTTGCTGAGGTGGTCGGGGACGGCGACCTGGGTCATGCGCGGGCAAAACAAAAGCATCCAGGGAAGCACAAAGACACGGCGAACTTGATAGCGTCAAGAAGAAGACGAGGGGCGCTCGGTACTCACCGGAATCAGACGTCGGAGTTCGTCGGGACAGCGGCGAGGATTTGTGAAATCTGAGAAGCCTGGTGGCGGAGCGAGCGAGTGGGGTGAGGGAAAAGGTGCGGAGAGGGGAGGGGATTAAGTAGCCAGAGCAGGGGCGGAGATTACGCACGCATTCATTGCCATTTAAGCAGATTAAAATCGCGGCAGTGAAGGGGGAGGAAACGGGCGGCGACGGCGTCTGCGCATGGAGTTTAGGGAAGAAGGTGTTGACGTGGAGATGGTCCACCAATCAGTGACTGCGGGGTAAGTCTGCGTCGCATGAGAGAGAGAGAGAGATAAGAACCCCGGGTGGGCTTAGTGGGCTAGGTCTGCTGTTGGGCTGAAAGTCTGGCGCCAGCCTTTTTCCATTTCTTTACTCTTTTCTTTTTCTGTTTGATTTTCCAGGAATCAAATTCAAATGAAATCAAATGTGTTTGAATTCCAAAACTTTCTGGATTTTTTTTATAAAGTGAAACCTGCATAGTTTTGAGTATAAAACCATGTTGTCTCACTAGACTTGCTTGGTTCCTTTGAATTTGTTTTTAAAATAAACAGTGCCTTAGCACAAGATTTGATAAAGATATGAAAATGGTTTTAAAACCATATTTTGTTTTGGAAATTTTTGTCCAAGCTTTGGAACTCAACCAAACCAACTTATGAACAAACAAATCTTGGTTTGAAACAAATATTCTCTCACTAGAGATTAGCATTGGATCAATGCTTGTTTACATAAAATAATAAGCACCCAAATGTTTTTCTTTTTGTAATGACTTTGAAATTGATCCCTAAATGATCATGCATGCATGGATGATATGCAATCTTTGAAAACATGATTTTAGGGATGTTACATTCTTGGTGTACACCGATATGGCTTACAGAATGGCAGTTCGGTTGTTCGCCGAGAATTTCGGTCGCCGCCGAAAATTCTGGCGTGTGGTCCGGTCCACCGGAGCTATCGCCGGAAATTCCGGCGAGCAACTCGGTCCGACCGGACTTATTGCCGGTTCAGTCGCAGGAACCCCCAAACGGCTCTTTCCCCCATACTATATATACCCCTTTCTTCTCCACTATGATCTTAGGCATTTCAGTAAAACATCCATTTCTTGAAGCTCTCTCTCCCCATTGTTGAAACACAAAAGCTTGAGGATCTCCCATTCTACCCAACCAAATCCAAATCCCTTTGGTAGAAAGGAAGAGGAGGTCCACTATGATCTACGTTTCCACCAAGCCAAAGTTCATTCCCCCTTGAGTTCATCGAGTTAGCTTGTTACTTGCGGTGACCCAGTATACCACTTCATGATGTAGTACACTATAGTCGTTGACATAACACCAACGAAACACCGTTCACTAGTATTACATCCCTCAGAGTGGTACAACAGAAACACAGCAAGTCCAAGACATGACTATAGGTTACAACTCAACTCTTTACACAAGATCCAGAGAACACTCTAGGTTAAAGAGAGAGAAAGAAACTTCTTACAAAGAAGAATCAGAAATAAATAACTCAAAAACTATCATACTGTTAAGACTAGTATCTTAACTAATGGTCCGGCATTGCTACTATCGCAATACACTACAGAAATAGGTTCTATGGCTAGAGATTATATTCCTATCTAATCAGTAACTTCGTCTTCACTTGAGTTGGTGTATATGTTGACCTTCTTGACTTCATTGAAGAGCTTTAGCTTTTGATGATGATTCCTGGAGCATAACTTGATTTAGACGTCGTCTTAATGGCTTCAGAATCTATCAAGGGTTAAGAAGATACGTTGAGTACGAGCGTACTCAGCAATTTCACTAGAAAAGGAGTGTTTGATGCACTATATCTACAGCCACAGACCATAAGTCATAGGCAATGCAGGTTTTCGTAAAAATTTCTTTAAATGTTGCTTTTATTCTAAAAAGCTATGTCCGTCATCCTTCACGGGTTTACCAGAACTTTCATGGAGTTCCTTTCCCATAGCGTTCGCAACTCCTTCCCGGAACAGGGAGTAACAAGTTATAGTTCTTACACTCTGAAGAGGTGCGTCACTTTACCCATGAGAGATCTCAGCTTTGTTGCACATCCGAGTTGCATTCTCGTCCACACTTCCTTGGTGTGGGGCCCAGACTAAGATCCATGCCAATCACTGCCCCATTCGCGACCTCGCATGCCTCCTTGGTGTACACCATTCCCACATATTGAATTACGGCAATGGTTTGTACAGACCGTTAGATGCCAGAACTATAGTGGGACGTTGAGGGTTCCCACCCATCTGCTGCATATCCTCTACGAATTACCAATTAATATGCACGCTATGAGTGATAACAGCCACGACCTGCACATCCGGCTACATGCGAGAGGAAGAAGATACAGCTGACTTCTCCATCCCATTCCAAATCTCATGGTTAACGCGTAATATATGGCGCAATAATCACTGGCGACATTGGTTGTTAAGTCCTAGATAATATGTTCCTTTACCACCGGAACTTTCGTAGTAGGTTATTACCTCATGGTAAAATAACCTATAATCACATTATTATGAAAATAGTGTTTTCGGACCTTTTTCAAATGCAGGTGATGACAACACTGGATTTGTAAAATACTTTACAGAAAATAATCAAAGGACATGAGCAAGTGTGAACTTGTCTTTTGTGATTGCAAGATTATGCACTCACGGTCTTCAAGACAATAGAAGATCCAATATCTGAAATCAGCATCATTGGTCCGGTAAGGACTAATGCTTAAAGAAGCAAGATGCTTTTATGCATAAGTAATGTAATGCAAGTTGATAAACTCGAATCCCGGGGACAACGTTGATCTAGGGTTTGGAAACTAGAAATGGATTCTTTAGAATGTGTTGTCCTTTTAGATAAGTTTCATACTTGTGCTTCTTATTAAGGCTTGTGAGTGTGTGTGAATAACACGTATTTATAATATCATACAACAATAAGATATACACAAATGTGAAATGCTACTCAAGATTGTTTACACTATAAGTGTTTATCTTCAATTTTTACTTTACAAGTAATATCACTTGTTAAAAACTTAAGTGTTATCAAACCTAAGTATATAATTGTCATATGTTGACTAAAGTGACAAAACGAATAAATTTTGAAGAAAAGATTTCTTTATTAAGATTTAAACAATCCTTGCGGTTAATCAGGTGTGGTCAAGGTTGTTTGTGCTTGCTTGAATAGTTTGGACTTGAGATGCTTTATGACTTAACTATAGCAGACCAAAGTTAACTATAAAGCATATAATAATGTCTTTAGTATTATTTTTAAAGTCTTGTAGACTAAAGTTAACTTTAAAAAACATGGATGGATTTAAGGTGTAATGATTATTATATTTATACTTTGTTCACTTCATAATGTTTGTTTACAGTTATTTAAGTATGGTGTTACTTCTATTTGAGTAGTGGTTTCTTAATTTTATAATGGAATAGATTCTTTTATCTTTTTATAGATGAGTGGTTATAATTTGTAAACCATGGGGTAATGTTACTTAATTGCTTATGAGTTCACTATAGTGTTTTGGTATGTTGATAAACTTGTGGTTAAAATAAGGAAAAAGATTTAATTTAGCCAAAATTATTCTTAAAGATTTTATTTTGGATAAGATCTTTTTAGAAAATAAACTACACATATTGTTGAAAGATAATTCAGTAAAATTGTATTTATAATGTTTTGAACCATTATGACTTCATATTATTAATATTTAAGACTAATACTATTTATTAGACTCAATTGATAAATTTTAAAATATTAGAAAATTTTATTTACCCTGACATGAATTATTGATTAAGGAAATTGGTTTTAAATTCAAGTTATTAGGGTACTAAGTTTTTATTTACTTTAAAAGTGGAATGTTAAATTTTTAACATGTAGGTATTATTTTTTTGATCATTTTGGTATATTACATTTATTTTTATAATTTATAAATAATAAGATATGATTTTTATAAGATTTATTACTTTATAAATACTTACTTAACAATAAATATTTAATTAAGTGAAATAATAATGCATGATTATAGATTTGAATTATAGTTCTTATTTTTCTAAGATTTTTGGTATTTTATTTATATTTTTATCATTTACCAATGTTAAAATATGAATTTTCAAAGTGTTAAAACTTATAAAATCTCTATTAAATAATATTTATTAAAATTGTTGGCATAAAAATGTTTGATAATAGTTTAATGTTATAGATTTTATTTTTCTGAAATTTTTGATATATTATATGTATTTTTCTGATTTAAACAACAAAATATATTAAATTTACAAGTTTTAATCATGTTATTTCATTTTAGGAAATATTTATATTTGATTTTATAATGTTTTATCTATTTCCTAAACAGAAATACTTTTGATACCGAAGCTAAACCTACCCAAGGTCACTGACTAGTGGGCCACATGCCACATCATCCTTCAGGTTAGTGAAAGCATTTGCTACCGGCCCTATTACTACTCATAGTCCATGACAAATGGGACCAATGCCACACGGGCAAGGACCGGGTCAAAACAGTTGACTGTTTGACTCGGCGTGAGGCCTACGTCACAGTGAGGTCACCTCGCCGGTGACATAGAGACGGCGAACGACGGCGACTATCTGGCGGCTTCGAGTGAACGTGATGACTATAGTTCGAATGAGTGCAACCTAGGGAGACTAATAGCGGTGGCGCAACTAGCATATGGTCACTGGAACAGTGACCACGACGGCGACCGACGGCAGTGCAGGGCGGAGCTCTACGGAAGTGAGGCTACGGCAAACGATAGCACAAAATAATGGGGTCCTAGAGATGCGTTAGCTCACCCTGAGACTGATGCAGGGGTCGACGATGTAATTGGTGACCGGAGACGAGCACATGGTCGCCGATTCCGACCGGCAACTGCGGAGAAAATTGATGAAATTCACTCGTCTCCGAACTCCACTTGATTCCATACTTCTCTCAGATGATCAACACGCGATGGATCTTCTCCTCAACCCCTCCATGCACGTCGAGGTAGACCACAAAGACGGCTAGCCGAAGCTCGCCGGCGGCGGAATTGGTTCATTGGGGAAGATAGAGAGGATTTGAGGGGAATTTGAAGAGAGAGGCAGATAGCTGGAGCTCGGGCGATCCTTATCCAATCTTTTATAAGATAAGGCGAGCTCGGACATGGTGGCACGGTGATGACGATGGCCGAGATGCGGCAGCGATGCAATGCTTGATTCGGGCACTAATATTAACGTGACAAGTGGAGGCAGACTCCAAGTAAGTTGGGCGAGGCTAAGGAGCAGTCCTCGCGTCCGAGACGGTCCACAATGACGGCGGCGACGTGGCTCGTCGGTGGCGTGTCGATCATACAGAGGAAGACGAAGACGAAGACGACGTCGGTCCTCTCGTGTGGGTCCCGATTGCCAGTGAGATGGTGAAGGGGTATGTGGGCTTAGTTTATTTTGGGCTACTGCTGGGCTGTGAGAAAAGAAGCGAAAGTGCTGGCTGCTGCTCGTGGGCGAGGGATAGAGAGATGAGGTGTAACATCCCAACATTTAGAAACCAACGAAGGGTAGATTTAAGAATCTGTGATATTGCATGCATTCATCTATAAAAATGTGGGTAAGTTTTTCGCCAAATAAAAACCTAAAGTGATCAAAGTTTCTTTCATACTTTGAGATTAGGAATAGTCTTGGAGGATGATTGCTATAGACTTTGATATGATCTTTGTGGATTAGTGTGTTTTGGGAAATGAAATTTGAATTTAAAACTTGAGTGTTGAATTTATAATTCAAAAGGATTTAGAATTAGGTTTGAGTGATTTGATTTAATCAAGAGTTAACAATTAATAACTCAAACTTTAAATAAAATAAATTAATTAATAAAAAGAATATTCATTCCATAATTTTATTCAATAAATAAGTTACAAAATGTAACTTATGGATTTTATCAAGAATCTTTACAATAGTAATGAAATAAAAGAAGAATCTATATATTGAGTAATAGTACAATCTTTATTACAAAAGAATAAAATAAAAATTACAAAAGAATAAAAGAAATATTACATGTGACTATTCTATAAAGAAAAAGAAAAACTAAACCAAAGTCTTGATCTTCAAATCCGGTACCTGCAAAACAAACACAAACTAAAAGAAAGAAAGTTAAGGTTAAAAATGTTTTACTCTCAGTGTTGACAGTGAGGTGCACTGTTCAAAATTCATCATTGAGTAATCTTTTAAGAGGCAAGTTTCACCAATATGAAAGAACTATATCTTTCATAATTTTAAGCCATAAGTCAAATAAACAGCAAGGAGGGGCAAGTTTCACCAGACAAGTGAATGTAACCAGATAAAAGTAACTTTCATATCCAGAGCATATCCATAAGGTGCAGCAGACACACAAGCTGCACACACACCAAACTGCATGGTGTGTGCTGTCAACACAGCAGCAACAGCTCCATCACACAAAACTGCTCAGCACAGCCGTGGGAAGCCACCCAACACCATTTCTCTGTTCTTACACACCAAGAACACACTCAGCCAAACCAAGTCAAGCAACATCACACCAACTAAACCCTGGATCATATCACCAAGATGGTGACATAAGGAGGGGGTAGATCAGGTGGACAACCAGGACAAGATCAAGCCATCAGGACCAGGAGGTGGAGAGCTAGATCAAGGATAAATCCAGGAGCTGGAAGTATCAGAGGAGCACCAGATCAAGCTAGCCACACAACCACAAGATCAACAACTTGCAACCCCAACAACACCCAAGTGTGGTGAGTATCATAAAACATCCACATATTCTGTTCATCTTAATCAAACAGAAAAGCATGTGTTGTTTTAAAAGTTAAACCTCTTAGTGATCACCCAAGTGGGGTAAACCTATCATAGAGGAAATTTAAAATATAAAGGCTAACAGTAAACTCTACCAAATCCACAAGAATCTCATACCAGCATCATAGATCCTTATGATCATCAACAACTCATATATATTCCAAAATGTTCTCAAGTAGCTTATAAAATTTGGGCACATCTCCTAATGGAGTAGCACCTCAGATTTCATAAACTAGATGCACCAACATTAAGCTATAAGCAAACCAATCATTTTTCCAACTTTAACTCAAGAATCAGCAGCTGGTATCACTACCAGTGCCAATCCATGAGAAACAACAAGATAAGGGCCTAGACCCTAAACCTCAGACCAACATCATAGGTTCTAGGGACGCAAGGAAAGAATATTCCACTTATTTATAAGGCCAAGTTAATCTTAAGCTTGAACAAAACCAAGCCAAGTAATAGAATCTAGTCTTGTGTGCCATATTAGGATGGTGTCACAAGAATAATTTCTAAACTAAGCAGGTTAAGCATCCAACTTTCACAGTTACACTCACATCTAATTATAAATCATTTTCCTGATGCTAATCACAGGAATCATTTCTAGATAAATCCATATACATATCATCACTATAAGAGACCAATTGATCTCAGCTATATATATGAATTCTTAAGCCAACAGTATAGATACAGTGACTTCATTACTCAAGAAATCACTGGCAGTAGCTAAGTAATGATAGTGGTGAGTTTACAAACTACTAGAATTCCCAAGCAATGATTCCAGAGCAACCTTATCATCTTACCCATATCAAAATTAACCAGTGGAACCAAACTGATAAGCCACTAGCATCATCAAAGCTAACCATAAGTAGTAATCCATAGCAAACCACCACTCAACATGCTTAGGGATCATCAATACATCATCCAACTCATCAGATATCTAATCCACAAAGGGATGTGAACCATAAGCAGATCAAACAATCCTAATCAGGATATGACACTAGTCAGGAGTGGCAACTTCCAACATATAGCATAGGATAGCCTAGCACAGAGGACACGAGGGAACCAAGAACAACTTACTGAAGGAGGTTGCTGTGGGCGAGAAGAGGAAGCAGTGGTCGACAACGAGCACGACGGCACGGGGAGCACCCCCAAGGGGGCACTGCGACCCACACCACGCCGAGGCGGCGACCATAGCCACACCTGAAGGCGAGGAACACCCCTATGGCACACGGCAATAGCGGCGGCGACAGTGCCAGCGTCACCCCAAACCCTAGTGTTCGGAATGGAGACAGTCTGGCCACAGGAGGGCTCCAGGTCCAAATCGAATTGGACAGGAGGGTAGAGCGGGGTCGACAACCTCGCCCTGCACCACGACGGCGTGAATCGCCGGCGATGACATCGCTGACCACGGGGTCGGGGGAGGAGAAGAAGAGAGGTGAGCTCGAGAGAGAGACATAGAGAGTTGGGTTGGTTGGGCCGGGAACACTTCGGGGTGACGTTTTGACTCTACCCTATTGGGCCACAAGGGCCCAATGAACCAACACAGGCAACCCATTTACCTAAAGGCAATTTTTAATAAATAAGAAAAGACCAAAATGCCCCTGAACTAAAATAAATTCTAGAAAATAAAATAAAATCCAAAAATTATAAATAAAATATTTTTGGATTCACAATAATCCAAACTATCCAAATAAATTAAGAAATAAAATTTTAGACATATAAATTTTATTAAGAACCAAATATTGAAAGATGATAGAAATAAATAAAAATCACTTTCATTATATAGTAATATTATAGTATTTTAGAAAAATACTAAACAAATATTTAATATCAATTTTTGGTATTTAAATGATAATTCTTAAAGGAATTATTAAATAAATAAAATTCAAGTAAAATGAAATAAAACAAAAGAATACAATATTCAATAAATATTAAAAAATTAATATTTATAAATTCTTTGTTATTAAAAAGAATTTTTATAATTTAAATAATGGGGGAGTATACACACAAAGCTAAATAATGCATTACATTATTTTGCATAATCATTTTGCTTCTTTAAATATTGTCCTTACCGGGCAATAATGATGTTTTTGTAGACATAGAAGCTCAAGGTCCAGTGCAAGAATCAGACATCACTACCTTGCAATCACAAGGCAAGTTCATCACTTGCTCATGTCCTTTGAAGAGTCTTTATCAAAGTATTTGCAAATTGTGTGTTATCATATATACTCCAAAGAAAGAAAATATTATTTTCACAAATAAAGAAATCTTAGATATCATCCTAAGTGATGATATAATGGAGCAATAGAACTTAGGGTTCTATTTGCAACAATGATGATCAATTAGGGACTTAATAACTCATGACATCAGTGAATCTAGTGTCATATATTACGTGTTAGCCATGAGATTTGGAATGTATCTTATTCCTCTCGCATGTAGCCGGATGTGCAGGTCGTGTCTATTCTCCTCGTAGCGTGCATATTAATTGGTAATTCGTAGAGGATATGCAGCATATGGGTGGGAACCCTCAACGTCCCACAATAGTTCTGGCATCTAACGGTTTGTACAAACCATTACCGTAATTCAATATGTGCGCATGGTGTACACCAAGGAGGCATGTGAGGTCGTGAAGGGGGCAGTGATTGGCTTGGACCAACTACTGGGCCCCACATCATGGAATTGTGGACGGGAAAGTATGCCCGGTTGTGCAACAAGGAGTTGATCTCTCATGGGTAAAGTAACGCACCTCTGTAGAGTGTAAGAACTGTAACTTGTTACTCCCTGTTCTGGGAAGGAGCTACAAACGTGGCAGGAAAGGGACTCCGTGAAAGTTCTGGTAAACTTGTGAAGGCTGATGGTCATAGATTTTCATAATAAAACCAATCTTTGAAGAAAGATTTACGAAAATTGCATAGTGCCAAGGACTTATAGTCCAAGGTGGTAGTTAGAGCATCAAACTTCCTACCTTGCATATAATGAACTTGTTGGGTAACACTGTTACTCATCCTTTCCTTTAAACCCTTGCTTAGACTCTGAGAATCCCGAAGATACGCCAATTTATGCAACTGAGAGCCAAGAGGAGGTCTTCTATGAAAAGCCCAACCTGTATGGAACCGTAGAAGGGGAGGACTACGACATCGTCTACGGAGGGGAGTTCCAAGAGTCAGAATAATTACTAAAGTTCTAATAGCCACTTGAGCCGAGCAACATGAACAATATATAGCAATAAGTTGTTGAGCTCAATTTGGAGTTTAAGTTTTAAATTTGAAACTTCCACTAAAACACTTATATTTTGGTTTGTAAGTTGAATCTTTTGGAAGTCTTGAACTTCTGGTATTGTAATAATAATAATGTGTGTATGTTTTTAATATGGACCCACAATGTTTCTGTTGTACCACTCTGAGGGATGTCATATTTATGGAACTGTGTTCTGTGGGTGTCATGCCAACGACTATAGTGTACTACACATGCAGTGGTATGCTGGGTCACCGCAGTTGGTATCAGAGAAAATTGCTTTGACCTTAGGTTGGAAACCTAGTAAAGGGTATTACCTATAGGAGTATGTAGCAACGATAAAGAATTCTCTAAAATAAATATAATGGGTATTCAAATGAGAATATTTTGTTATATGTTTTAGTGCGATAATTCTTTGTTATGATGCAATATATTATTGGTTACTAATAAAAATATTTTTCTGATATACAGAGCTATGGCACCAAAGTTTCCAAAACAGACTTTGGTAAGGAAAGAGGAGACTCTTGATGATTATCAAGGATCATTTACAGACCAACTTTGTCAACTTCTAAAGATTTTTAGCTGTCCAACTAGAATTCCAGTGAACACTATAACATATTATGATGGCCAGATGTTATCCAAGTATCGTGTGAGTATTCAACTCCCAGAGGAGCTTGGATTATATCACGATCTACCTATAGGTGAAGGTAGGAGTCACTTAGCAGCATATCATGTTGCCGTCATGGAGGCGATAACTAATATCTGGGAGCATAAAGCCAAGGAGTTGGAATGTAGCACATTTTCTGTGATACCTCATGATTCTATAGACTCGGAGCCCGTACCGGATCATCTTACTTTGGTTAATAAGCATCCTAAGTTAGCTTCCAATTTTATGGATAGATATCAAACACTCGTTGCGTCTTTTTATAAGACACATCAAGTGATTGTCGAAGATAAAAATGACATGTTAGAGGATCTAACTGACCCGAAAAGGAGGAAGCAGTTAGCATTCCAGTTGGAGAAAGAAGCAAGTAGTAGTGCAAAACCTATCTTTAAGGATATACCTATAGATCCTGAATCTTTTACACCATATCCGTATTCACCAAGTCCTGAACCTATACATGATCCTAATGTGGATATCAGGTATGAAGTACTACAGGGTTCAGAGGATGGTTCTGATTCAGAACTTTCTATTGAGAATTCTGATGGTTGGAGAAGGGGATCATATGAAGGATCTCATGAACACTAGATGTCCATAGATGGTTCTGACAAAAATGTTGGACAATCTAGCTGGATGGGTGCAAGAATTAACCCTAGTAATAGTAGTATAAATGCCATGTCAATAGATAATCAGGATGAAGAAGAAGATCCTGAGGAGAGAGTGTTTGAATCATCAACATCTTATCAAAACCCGAGGAATATACATTATACGGTGTTTAACTATCTTTCCCAAAGGAGCACTTGGGGATCAGCAGGATCTACGTATTCTGTTGACAACTCAAGAAATGAAGCTCAGGAGATGCAAGTGGGTGATAATGTTGACAATGTTTCTGAAGACTTTTTAGCTGAGCTGGAGGAGCCAATGCGCTCAGGTTGAGTAATGACTCAAGTCCTGACACTTCAGATACTGAGTATGTTCCTTCTGGAAGGCCATTTGTTCCACAAACTGTGCGACGAACGTCACGTCATCACGGTTGTACATCAGGCATGTATGATGAGCGTAGTTACTACTAGAAGTAGGCAACTATTTAGAGGTATCGAGTACTGTGTATTGTAATCCGAGAAATAAGATAGTGTTGTAATTATACCTATATGGTATATGTGTAATGAATTTGTATTATTAAGATATAGAAATGTATAATATGTGAAATGCATATTTTTATTTTCATTGTATGACTAGTTCTGTGCGTAAAGTCGAGCTCAGAACACATGTGCATGATGTAATTATGAGTATTCGCTTTATGTTGCAGGACTAGGGGGTCATGGATACGGGTGTAGAGACCGAATCTGAGCAGCATCGGATAGAAGGTGAAGCCAAGGAGAAGGCCGATGCAAATGCAGCAAATCAGGGAGCATTACCACCACCACCACCAATGAGTCTGTTAATGGAGCAAAACTTTATGCAATGTATGCAAATCATGCAAGAGACCCAGAACAAGTTCATGGAAGAGTTGCTGGGATGAGCAAATCAAAGGGCAACTGAAGGTGGAGGAGTAAGTATTTCTGACTTCCAGAATGCAAGGCCGTTACCTTTTGCGTCGGCTCCTGAACCAATGGATGCAGAAGATTGGCTAGCAGATACAGAAAGAAAGCTGAAAACTGTAGGTTGCAATGATGAGGAGAAATTGAGGTATGCAACTCATCTTCTGACTGGACCTGGAGCATCATGGTGGGAGAATCAGTTGGCCATGCAACAACCAGGAAGGGAGTACACCTAGGAGGAGTTTAAACAGAGATTTCGTGAATATCATGTTCCGGAGAGTGTTATGGAGTTGAAGTGGAGAGAATTTGAGGAGCTTCAGCAGGGATATACTAGTGTCATGAAGTATATCCGGGAGTTTAGTCAACTGTCTCGATATGCGGAGGAAGAAGTTAATACTGAGGAAAAGAGGAAGAAGCGTTTCCTGCGTGGATTAAATCCATTTGTGAGGAGGCAGTTGAGGTTGGCTAATAAGCAAACTTATCAGCAGTTGATGGATGCAGCTATTACTTTCGAGGATGACTACAAGAATGTCCAAGAGGATAGAAGGAAGAGAGTTAAGAAGGAAACTAAGAGGATACAAGCAAGTAAGCCCAAGCCCAATATGGAATTCAAACCCGGGAATAGACCTTATAACAGCAATAATTCCAACCGGAGTGCAAATCCAAACGCAAAGAATATTATATGCCACATTGCAAACTTCCAGGGCATATAAGCAGGGATTGCCCGAAACCAGTAATTGTGTGTCATGCTTGTGGTCAGAGAGGTCACATAAAGCCAAATTGTCCAAGCAAACCACAAGGAGGTTGGCCGGTTAGAGATGGAAGGCAAGCTAGTGGAGGAAATGGACAGCCCAATCGAGGAGGAAATAATGTCAAGAACAACAATGGCAAGAGGAACATGCCTACCGGGAAGCTGAATTGCGCAACCCTAGAGGAGGTGGATAATTCAGAGCATGCAGTGATAGGTACGCTCAATATCCTTACCAATCCCGGCAAAGTTCTATTTGATACTGGTGCAACTACTTCATTCATTTCTAAAGAATTCTATGATAAATTCGGGATTAGAAGGGCAACGTTAGAAAACCCAATGACCGTAGTTAAGGCAGGGGGAAATGTGATTGTACGCCACATTAAACAAGATCAGGTTATCTCGATCTGTGGTTGTACATACTTTGGCAATCAAAACTCCAAGTGGAACAAGGATAGTTTACCAAGAAGATAAGCACAGTCATATCATGGTGGATCTGTAGTTGAACTCGATGAAAGAGGTCAAATTGGAAGATATTACTGTAGTAAATGAATTTCAAGATATTTTTCCAGCAGAGCTACCTGGAATGCCACCAGATCGGGAGATAGAGTTCACTATTGATCTAATTCCCGGTACAACACCAATAGCTCAAGCACCATATAAGATGGGACCAAAAGAATTAAAAGAACTCAAAGAGCAAATTGATGAGTTAGCCAAAAAAGGGTTTATCCAGGAAAGTGTATCCCCATGGGGAACACTAGTAATCTTTGTGGACAAAAGAGATGGTGGAAGAAGGATGTGTGGAGATTATAGAAATCTAAACAACGTTACCATCAAGAATAAGTATCCTTTACCAAGGATTCAAAATTTGTTTGATCAAGTGAAAGGAGCTGGAGTATGTTCAAAGATCGACCTAAGATCTGGATACCATCAAATAAAAATCAAGCCTGAGGATGTTCCAAAGACAGCATTTGTCTCAAGATATGGACACCATGAGTATCTGGTAGTACCATTTGGTTTGACCAATGCACCAGCAATATTCATGAATCTGATGAACAAAATCTTCATGCCGTATTTGGATAAGTTCGTCATAGTCTTCATTGATGATATTATGATATATTCCAAGGATAAGGAAGAGCATGCTGATCATTTAAGAATAGCATTGCAGAATTTAAGGGAACATAAAATTTATGCTAAGTTCAGTAAATGTGAATTTTGGCTAGATGAGGTAGAATTCCTCGGCCATGTGATTAGTAAAGATGGAATTGCTATAAATCCATCTTAAGTTCAATCAGTACTAGAGTGGACTGCACCAACCAATGTGAAACAAATTCGAGGTTTCTTGGGGATGGCTGGGTATTATCGGAGATTCATTGAAGGTTTCTCCAAAATAGCTGGACCAATGACCAAATTGTTAAGAAAGAATACACCATTCAATTGGGATGAGAAGTGTGAAGCAAGTTTTTAGGAGTTGAAGACTAGGTTAACCACAACTCCAATCTTAGCAGTTCCTGAAACAGGGAAAGACTTTACAGTATACTGTGATGCATCTAAAGAAGGTTTGGGTTGTGTGTTAATGCAAGATCGGAAAGTGATTGCTTATGGTTCAAGGCAACTGAAACCACATGAAGTCAACTATCCAACTCATGATTTAGAGTTAGTAGCAGTAGTCTTTGCACTGAAAGGATGGAGACATTTTCTTTATGGAGCCAGATGTGAGTTATACACTGATCATAAAAGTCTTAAATATTTATTCACCCAAAATGAGTTGAATATGAGGCATAAGCGTTGGTTGGAACTAATCAAAGATTATGATTTAATAATCAACTATACTCCAGGGAAAGCAAATGTTGTAGCTAATGCTTTAAGCAAAAAGAGTGCAGACATTCAGCCTAGCAGTCGGGAGCTACCAAAAGAGTTACAAATGGACTTGGAAAGATTAGAGCTTCAATTCATTAGAACAGAGGTTCTTGGAGGATTAGCTAATATGCAGGTAGTTGCAGAGCAGGACAGTGATCTTAAGCACGAAATTTTAGACATCAAACTGAAGATCCTTTCATTGCTGAGGAAATTCGGAGGATATCTCAAGGGCAAAAATTAGTTCTTCGCCTTGGAGATTATGAATCTTTGTGGTTCCAAGATCGTCTTTTTGTTCCAGCTGTGACTGAGATTCGAGATGTCATACTCAGAGAAGCACATGAAACACCATATTCTATACATCCAGGAAGTACTAAAATGTATATGGATTTGAAAGAACTATTCTGGTGGAATAACATGAAAAGGGACACTACTAAATATGTGTTAGAATGCCATACTTGCCAAAGGGTGAACGCTGAACATCAAAGTTTGGTAGGACCATTGCAACCTTTAGAAATTCCTGAATGGAAATGGGAGGAAATTGGTATGGACTTCATCACAGGATTGCCCATGACGCCTAAACGGAAGGATATGATATGGGTAACTGTGGATAGACTCACTAAAAGTGCACATTTTACTCCGGTAAATCAGAAGGATAATGCCGAGAAGTTAGTAGAAGTTTACATCAAAGAGATAGTAAGTAAGCATGGAGTGCCCAAAAAGATCGTAAATGATAGGGGATCTGTGTTTACTTCAGCATTTTGGAAGCAATTGCATGAATCACTTGGTTCAAAGTTAGATTTCAGCACAACTTATCATCCAGAGACAGGGGGTCAAATAGAAAGAACAAATCAGATACTATAAGACATGTTAAGGGCATGTGCATTAGATTTTGGAGGTACCTGGGAATATCATCTACCATTGGCAGAATTTTCCTACAATAATAGTTATCAAAGTAGTCTGAAGGCAGCTCCATATCAGGTTCTGTATGGAAGGAAGTGTAGATCACCAATATGTTGGTATGAGACTGGAAGCAACAAGGAGTTTGCGCCAGACTATATCAAGGAAAAACAAGATATCATTGATAAAATCAAGGATAGACTAAAAATAGCTCAGAGTAGGCAGAAAAGTTATGCTGATCAAACTCGAAGATCATGGCATCCAGAAGTGGAAGACATGGTATATTTGAAAGTAAGTCCAATGAAAGGGGTTAAAAGGTTCGGAGTTAAAGGAAAGTTGAGTCCAAGATATATTGGGCCATTCAAGATACTGAGTCAGAACAGAAATATAGCTTATGCTTTAGAGTTACCATCAAGATTGGCTCAAGTGCATAATGTTTTCCATGTGTCACAACTTCGTAAATGTTTGAAAGTTCTAGATGATGCAATCTCACATCAAGAGATAGAACTACAAGCAGACTTGACCTATGTTGAAAAACCCTGTAAAATTTTGGAAGAAAACTGGAAAAGGTTGAGGAATAGGGCAATCAAGTATTGCAAGGTACAGTGGGAACATCACCCTGAGAGGGAAGCCACTTGGGAGAAAGAAGAGGATTTAAGAAAAGCCTATCCAGAACTATTCAGGTACATCTCAACAAACTTCTAGACGAAGTTTAATTTAAGGAGGTAAGTCTGTAACATCCCAACATTTAGAAACCAACGAATGGTAGATTTAAGAATCTGTGATATTGCATGCATTCATCTGTAAAAATGTGGGTAAATTTTTTGCCAAATAAAAACCTAAAGTGATCAAAGTT
This sequence comes from Avena sativa, assembly GCA_916181665.1. Taxonomy (NCBI): domain Eukaryota; kingdom Viridiplantae; phylum Streptophyta; class Magnoliopsida; order Poales; family Poaceae; genus Avena; species Avena sativa. Next base: position 247,963,593 of record OV702284.1, on the reverse strand, counting down.
TCTTTCATGCTTTGAGATTAGGAATAGTCTTGGAGGATGATTGTTATAGACTTTGATATGATCTTTGTGGATTAGTGTGTTTTGGGAAATAAAATTTGAATTTAAAACTTGAGTGTTGAATTTATAATTCAAAAGGATTTAGAATTAGGTTAGAGTGATTTGATTTAATCAAGAGTTAACAACTAATAACTCAAACTTTAAATAAAATAAATTAATCAATAAAAAGAATATTCATTCCATAATTTTATTCAATAAATAAGTTACAAAATATAACTTATGGATTTGATCAAGAATCTTTACAATAGTAATGAAATAAAAGAAGAATCTATATATTGAGTAATAGTACAATCTTTATTACAAAAGAATAAAATAAAAATTACAAAAGAATAAAATAAATATTACATGTGACTATTCTATAAAGAAAAAGAAAAACTAAACTAAAGTCTTGATCTTCAAATCTGGTACCTGCAAAACAAACACAAAATAAAGAAAGAAAGTTAAGGTTAAAAATGTTTTACTCTCAGTGTTAACAGTGAGGTGCACTGTTCAAAATTCATCATTGAGTAATCTTTTAAGAGGAAAGTTTCACCAATATGAAAGAACTATATCTTTCATAATTTTAAGCCATAAGTCAAATAAACAGCAAGGAGGGGCAAGTTTCACCAGACAAGTGAATGTAACTAGATAAAAGTAACTTTCATATCCAGAGCATATCTACAAGGTGCAGCAGACACACAAGCAACACACACACCAAACTGCATGGTGTGTGCTGTCAGCATAGCAGCAACAGCTCCATCACACAAAACTGCTCAGCATAGCCGTGGGAAGCCACCCAACACCATTTCTCTGTTCTTACACACCAAGGACACACTCAGCCAAACCAAGTCAAGCAACATCACACCAACTAAACCCTGGATCATATCACCAAGATGGTGACATGAGGAGGGGGTGGATCAGGTGGACAGCAAGGACAAGATCAAGCCATCAGGACCAGGAGGTGGAGAGCTAGATCAAGGACAAATCCAGGAGCTGGAAGTATCAAGAGGAGCACCAGATCAAGCTAGCAACACAACCACAAGATCAACAACTTGCAACCCCAACAACACCCAAGTGTGGCGAGTATCATAAAACATCCACATATTCTATTCATTTTAATCAAACAGAAAAGCATATGTTATTTTACAAGTTAAACCTCTCAGTGATCACCCAAGTGGGGTAAACCTATCATAGAGGAAATTTAAAATATAAAGTATAACAGTAAACTCTACCTATAACATCCCAAAAATCATGATTTGTAAAGCTTGCATATCATCCATGCATTCATAAGCATTTGGATCATTTTTCAAACAAGAATTCAAAACAGAAACAAATTGTTGCCTAACATTTTATGTAGATAAGGCAATGACTTTATTTCTACTATCTAATATGAGAATACTTTGTTTTAACCAGAAAAAGGTTTGAATATAGGTTTGAATGTTGTCTTCCCAGAGCTTGGTAAGAATTTCAAAAAAAAATATGAATTCAAAATAATTATTATGCCTATTATAAATAAATCATTAAGGCATGTTTTATTTTAAATTCAATGGGCCAATGTAATTTGAGTGAACAACAATGTTTTATATTCAAATATGTGCATGGTTCACTCTACAAAAATCTAGAGAAAATTTGAATTCAAATTCATTTGAAAAGCATTTGAAAATGATTTCAGAAAATCAAAACAGAAATAGAAAAGAATAAGAGAAAAGGAAAAGGGCCAGCGTTGCCAAACTGGCCCAGTACTGGAACCATCCAATTAGCCAGCCCACCCGGGGTTCCCCTCTCCCTCTGTTTATCACCCACACGCACACCCCTCCATCGCTGACACCCTGGACCCACCTGCCCCGTCAGCGTCGTCCCCAAACCCCGCCCACGACCCGGACTCGCCGTTTCTTCCTCTTCCTTCACTGCCGCGTCTTAATTCGAGTAAATGCCAACGATTTCGTGCGCAATCCTTGCCCCTGCTCTGTCTACTTAATCGCCTCCCCCTCGCGGCCATTTCCCCCAACACAACCAGCCCGAAGCACCGCCAGGCTCCACAAATTTCACCCTACACCGCCGCAGCACCGAAGAACTCCGGCGAGCTATCACGGTGAATCTCGAGCGCGCCTTTCCCTCTGGTTCACATGAACTGCTTCGCCATCGCTTTGTGCATCTTCTCATGTTTTCAATTTGTCCTGAATCGCCCCAGGTCGTCGCCCTCGTCAACACCTACAAATGCCCGAGGCTTAACTCAACTCCGACGAGCCAGAGCCCCGTGTTCCCCTCTGTCTCTCGTTCATGCAACTGTGTTCGCCAGTGTCTCACGCATCTATTAATGCTTTCTGTTTGATTCCTTGCGCCCTAGGTCGTCGTCTTCGACTCTGACAGAGAGGACCCGACGCGTGGACGAACTCCGATGAGGTTTTGCTGCTGTGTGCCCCAACCCTGTCCACCTACACGTTGAGCATCTCCACGTCCTTGCGATCTCAGTAAGCACTAGCACACCCCCCTACACCTTTGACCTCGCCGGCGTGTCACCGCCAGAGCCGTCGCCGCCGCCTGCGCCATTTGCGCCGCTGAGTTTTGGTCGATCAGATCTGATCCATTGGATCTGGATCCTAGGGCCACGATTAGATTTTAGTTGAAGCGGTACGAACAAATCTGGGCCGTGCATCGTTAGTTAGATCCTGAGGTCCGCGAGCGTGATCCGGCCGAACCGGTACGCACCAATCAGAGGCTGCCGCGTGGCTAGGTTTTAGATTTAAAATCTGAATTTAGCTCCATTAGTTATTTAAACTTGTAAATTCAATAACTTTTGCTTTGTTTATCCAAAAAATACAAATAAGATATCAATGGAATCACAAAAATAAATCCTACACATCTATGAGCTTAGTTTTCTATTTTGTTTCGGTTAAAATGGAATTTTATGCAGAGACATTTGTAGGCATATTTTCTGTATAAAAATTATTTGGAAAATATTTTAAAGGCCAAATTAAGTTTATTGGGTGTATAATTGTTTTGTTTATTGTTTAGTACTGTTTTACTTGTCTTGTTTGGTTTATAAAAATCATCACATGGCATTTGCATGCATTCATATATTTTTTCTTTATTATTTGAAATGTGAATTTGGTGTTTATGTGTAGATTTTGGTGCTAGTGGTGATTGTGACTGTGAGGATTGTTGTTACTACCCCAACTACCAGGGAAAGTGGTGCTTCATACTTTGTCCCAATATTTTGACTATGCATTAGAAATATTTTGTGTAGGGCTTGCATGATAATTTTTCTAAGTATCTATATGCTATGCTTGGGAAATCCTAGTAGTTGTAGAATTGTTAGATTTTTCTCTAAGTTAGATACTTGCTATTGCCATGCTTAGCCTAGCTAGTAGCAACCAAGGGTGGATCATATACAAGCTATGGAAAAATATTTCTAAGTCTTTGACTTATGTTTTTGTTTAATAAAACAACTAAGTGAATGAAACACCTGGGTGGAATGGTAATTGCTTGGTAGATTTTGGTTGAGTGGTTACCAGGGCCCATTTTCCAATGGTCTACCCTGTGTATCTCACTTGTGGAATGCCACCTAGGAACAAAGGGATTTGAGATGCCATATGTTAAGAAGCTTCTAGTGCAGCCACATGGCATTATGGGCTCTGCCTGGATCATATAGGTTGCAATAACTTAGCCAAATGGACTGATGGGGATATGCCTACTGGGGTATACCCAGCGGGACGTTTCCGACTGGCCCAAGACTTGGCGAGTGGGCCTGCAAGACGGCGACTGGATTGAAGACCAGCGACTAACCGAGCGACTGGAAGCTGAAGGCCCAGGCGAGTAGATAGGCCCAGTCGGATTAGGTTAAACGAGTACCGAATATTTAACCGAATCGGTTGAGATATGTAAACCCTAGGGGAGGTGAGCCTATATAAACCTCCCTGCGGGGCGTTTAGAGATACGTTCCATCATACACCCAAGCGACTCGCCGCCTAGCCACTGAGCTCGCCCATTGTACCATCCTCATAATACAATCTAGCAGGAGTAGGTCTTTACCCTCCGGGGGGCCGAACCTGGGTAAAACCCTGTGTCTTTGCCCTCATCTCGCACCGCAGATGGCTGGCCGCCCTTTCCCCTCGTTCTACTACTCGCTGCCGATTGCAGCATCTGCCGTGACCATTCCCACGACAGTGGCGCCCACCGTGGGGCCTGGCCGGTCTGGCCGGTGTTCTGCGGCGAGATCCAATCTGCCCATCAACGAGACGGTCGCCACCGGCCGCATGATAGCGATCGGCGAGATGCTCCAAATCTTGCCGAGCAGCTACGTCCCGGCGGCGCGACCCATCACGCACAGCGTGATCCTGCCGATCAGCACGATCAGCCTCTTCGTCGGCCTCACCGACGTCATCGTCTCGGAGGATTCGGCTCGCATCCGCGAGTCGCCACCACGCGATCGGCTCTCCGAGATCCAGATCCGCACGATCCATCGCCTCGCCTCCGAGTACAATTCGGCCCACAGCGACGTGGCCGAAAACTCAGCGGCCGTAGAAGACGTGGCCCTCAACGACGACGCCGACTCGGCGACCCCGGCGTCACTCGCCGGGTCCATCACCGCGGCTTCACCCGCGGGCTCCATCACCCAGGTCTCCAACGTGGGAGACTTCGAGGACCCCTCCATCCTCGGGATCTTCGAATTCGACTCCGGGTCGGAGAACTCCGCCGACCTCCGTGACGGAACCGGTCGCCACGCCGCGACCTACATGGCGACCGGCACCGATCCGCCGGAGGATCCATTCTCCACCTAATCCCTCCTAACACCACGGCAACGGAGGTCGAGGAACTCCGCCTGAAACTGGCGGAGGCGGTGTGCAAGGAACAAGCCGAGCGCGAAAAATTCCGCCTCGAGCAGGTGACGGCGCAGGAACTATCAAGCTATCACCAGCAGCGGATCAGGTCGCGCCTGAACCCCACCGTTCAAGGGCGCGCCCTGAACTTTGACGACGAAAACGACCCGGCCCGCGTGGCCGAGCGCGCGATCTGCGAGAACGCGCCACCAGGAGGAAGCGCCCGGCCCCCGCCGGGATCAACGGTGATGGGCGCCCCACCTCCACCCAACCGCACACCTCCCAGGGACCAGCCGCGGATAGTAGTTTCCTCACGGGAGCGAGACGCAAACGGCCTCCCACTGTTCTCCACCCTGATGGACAACCTCGTGGTGGGTCGAGCAGCAGCCGACAACATCACGGCCACGGGCGACGGCGCCCTACAGATCCAGTACGTCAGGGCCCTGCTCGCAAAGGCCGTCGAGCAGCAAAACGCAGGCGCCGACTCGCAGGGTCGAGTATACTCGCGTTCGTCGGGAAGCAGAGCGGCCTCCAGCGGCCGCCCAGCGGCGGCAAACACCCTCAACTGCCCGCCACCAGAGCCACTGCAGCTCCAACACCGACCCGCGAACGCGGCACTCTCCACCAACGACCCCAGGCCAGCGACCAACTTCGTCGCCGCCAACGGACAACCCATCAACGCCCGCACCCACATCATCAACAACCAAAGCTGGCGTGCACGCCAGCCCGACGACCTGCGACACACCCTAACCAATCGCCGCGACGACGAGCCCATGGGGTCACTAAGTCGACTCGGCCCCAAGTGCTTCGGACCAATGATTCGAGGCGAGAAGTACCCGCCAAACTTCAAGGCGCCGAAGGAGATAGAAAAGTACGACTCCTCGTACGACCCCGCCGTCTGGCTAGACACATACCTCATGGCGATGGGGATCGCAGGCCACACCGACCTGCTAGCCGCCCGTTACCTCCCCCTGATGATGGAGGGGACGTGCAGGCAGTGGATCAACACCCTCCCCCAGGACAGTATCGACTCCTGGGAGGAGATGCGCGACGCCTTCGTCAGGCACTTCGAGTGCTCCTACACCCGCGCCACCACCATCGAGGACGTGGAGCGATGCGTCCAGGGACCCCGCGAGTCGACCCGCAACTGGGTCCAACGGTGGCAAGAACTCTGGTACAACGCGGTCGGCATCCACCCGGACACTGCGATCCATTGCTTCAAGACCTCGTGCCGCTACGAGCCCCTGGTCGCCAAGCTCTAGCGTCACTCTCGCACACTCGGCAACATCCCCGACCTCCTCGAGATCGCCAAACGGTACGCGGAGGAAGATCCAAACCAGGAAACTGACGACGAGTCAGGAGGCCAACGCCGCACGAGCGGCAACGACAGCGGACGACGGTCCGACCTACGCTACAGCAACACTCGCCTCACCGGCAAGAACCGCAGTGACGGGCGAGTCGACTTCGTCGCCAACGCCGGGCACGCGCAACGCGAGCCCAAGAGCTTCCGCCGCGACGGCGGCAACTACAAGGCCAAGCCAAGGTTCGACCCCGCGGCTCTCCTTAACCAACCATGTGCGTTTCATAGCAGGGAAGGGTAGCCCGCAACACACACCACCGCCGACTGCCACACCCTCAGGGAGATCGAGAAGGCACGGCGAGCGCGGGAGGACCCCGACAACGACCCGCCAAACGGCGGAAAATTCGGCAAAGTGGCCGGCTCGCTCCATACCTTCACAGGCTTCAACACGAAGCGCGAGAAGAAGGTCATCGCCCGCGCCGTCGCCGTCAACGCGGTGGCCCAGGTGGACGTTCCCCAGTTCCTCAACTGGTCGGAGCAGCCCATCACTTGGAGTCGTCAAGACCACTCGCCACGCATCGAGTACCCAGGTCGAGTCGCCCTGGTGGTCAAGCCCAAGGTCGGCGACTACTGGCTCCCCAAGACATTGATGGACGGCGGCAGCTCCATCAACATCCTGTACTTGGACATCTTCAGGCGGCTGCGGCTCCCGCAGTCGATGATCGAGATAACCCACACCACGTTCCACGGCATCGTCCCCGGTCGGAAGGCGTACCCGATCGGCAAGGTCACGCTATCGGTCACCTTCGGCACACCAGCAAACTTCCGCACCGAGCGGATCGTCTTCGAGCTGGTGCCCTTCGACAGCCCCTACCACTGCGTCCTGGGGCGCCAGGCGTTCGCCAAGTTCATGGCAGCGCCCCACTACGCGTACAACGCGATGAAGCTCCCCGGGCCGTGCGGCGTCATCACCATCAACGGCGACCGCGACATGGCCGCCGAGTGCGAGGCCAAAGGAGCCGAGCTCACTGACGCCGTCATCGCGGCGGAGACCAACCACGCTGATGAACTCGCCAAGTACGCGAGCGGGGTCAACAACGACGACCCCACCATACTCAAGAAGCCCAACTCGGAGGGCGCAAACACCTCAACCTTCGAGGCCACGACGCACACCCGCACCGTCGAGCTGGTCCCAGGCGACTCCAGCCAGACGGTGACGATCGGGACGGGCATGAGCCCAGCATAGGAAGGCACGCTCATCGAGTTCCTCCGTGAGAACAGGGACATCTTCGCATGGAAGCCCTCTGACATGCCCGGTGTCCCTAGGGAGCTCGCTGAGCACAAGCTAAACGCCGACCCCAAAGTGCGACCTGTCAAGCAGTCGCTGCGACCCTTCAATGAAGAGCGCCGCCGAGCAATCGCCGAGGAGGTGCAGCGCCTACTCGCTGCAGGCTTCATCTGGCCAATCAAATACTCCAAGTGGCTGGCAAACCCAGTCCTGGTCGAGAAGAAGAACGGGACCTGGAGGATGTGTATCGACTACACAAACCTGAACAGCGCCTGCCCAAAGGACCAGTTCGTCCTCCCGCGGATCGACCAGATAATCGATTCCACCGCGGGCTCGGAGTCGCTATGTTTCCTCGACGCCTACTCTGGGTACAACCAGATCAAAATGGCTGTCGAGGACGAGGAGAAGACGGCGTTCATCACGCCATTCGGAGCCTTCTGCTACACCGCCATGACCTTCGGCCTCAAGAACGCCGGGGCGACCTACCAGCGGTGCATGCAGGAATGCCTCGCGAGCCAAATTGGCCGCAACATCCACGTCTACATCGACTACGTGGTCGTAAAGTCCACTCGCCAGGGTGACCTCCTCGCCGACCTGGCGGAAACATTCGCCAACTTGCGAAAATACAAGATAAAGCTCAACCCAGGAAAATGCACCTTCGGTGTACCAGCAGGACAACTACTGGGTATGTCGTCTCCAAGCGAGGGATCGAGGCGAACCCCACGAAGATCGACACGATCGCCCGGCTCGGCAAACCCGAGTGCCTGCGCGACGTCCAGAAACTGGCCGGGCGAGTAGCGGCTCTCAGTCGCTTCATTCCCCACCTGGGCGAAAAGGCGATGCCCCTATACCGCCTGATGCGCAAGAACCCCACCTTCCAGTGGGACAAGGAGGCGGACGACGCGCTTCGCGACCTCAAGAAGGTGCTACTTGCCGCACCGCTACTCGCCGCCCCGGCCGACAAAGAACCCATGCTGGTTTACGTCGCGGCTTCCGAGCGCGTCGTTAGTGCCGTCATGGTCGTCGAACGACCAGAGGAAGGAAAGGAGCGCCCAGTACAGCGACCGGTGTACTACATCAGCGAGGTCCTCACTGAGTCGCGCCAGCGGTACCCCCAGTACCAAAAGCTGGTATACGCGGTCTTCAGAGCTCAGCGGCGCCTGTCGCACTACTTCCAGGAGCACCCGATCACGGTCGTTTCCTCGGCACCACTACAAGACATCATCCGCAACCGTGAGGTGACCGGGCGGGTCGCCAAGTGGGCCGTCGAGATCGGCGTCCACAACATCAAATACGAGCCGCGAAAAGCGATCAAGTAGCAGGCCCTAGTGGACTTCATCGCCGACTGGGAAGAGGCCCAGCAGCCAGAGAAGCTGCCATACCTCCATTACTGGAGCCTGCACTTCGACGGCTCCAAGAACGTGGACGGCGCAGGCGCAGGGATCGTGCTAACTTCACCAAAGGGCGACAAGCTCCGCTACATCCTCTACCTCGACTTCACACCCTGCACCAACAACATGGCCGAGTACGAGGCCCTACTCCACGGCATGCGAGCTGCCAAGGAGATGAATGTCAACCGCCTACGCTGCTACGGAGACTCCGACCTCGTCGCTGGGAAAGTCGCTGGCACCTGCGACGCCGTCTCCCCCACCATGGCGGCGTACCGCCAGGCAGTAGACAAGTTGGGCGGACACTTCACCGGCTACTCCGTCGAGTGGATCGACAAGCGGAAGAACGAGGAGGCCGACGCACTCTCTCGCATCAGGTCGGCTCGACTCGCACCACCCGCCGGCGTCTTCCTCAACACGATCACCAAGCCATCAGTCTCTCCCCCGAGGGAGATCGACATCGGAGTCCCGCTCCAACCAGAGGCAGCCCTGGTCGCACTCGTCCACGAGCCAGATGACTAGACCAAGCCCTACATCGCCTACCTGGAAGCTGGCACCTTGCCGGCAGACGAGACGGAAGCTCGGATGATCGCTCGTCGATGCAAGTCCTACGCCATCATCGACGGCGAGCTCCACAAGCGCAGTGTCACCGACGTGTTCCAACGCTGCGTCCAACCCGCCGAAGGACGCAAGATCCTCCACGACATCCACTCCGGTGACTGCGGCCACCACGCCGGCGCCCGCTCTCTGGTCGCCAAGGCTATGCGACATGGCTTCTACTGGCCCACCGCACACGCCGACGCTGTCGACATTGTCCAGCGGTGCGCCGGGTGCCAGAAGTACGCCAACCAGACGCACGTGCCGAGCTCAGCGCTCAAAATAATCCCCATCACCTGGCCATTCGCTGTGTGGGGCATGAATATGGTAGGCCCCTTCAAGAAGGCCCCCTCAGGCTACACCCACCTGCTGGTCGCGGTCGACAAATCACAAAGTGGGTGGAGGCCAAGCCAGTCCGGAAATGCGACGGGAAGACCGCTACCAAATTCCTACGCGAGCTCATATATCGCTACGGGTTCCCAAACAGCATCATCACGGACAACGGCACCAACTTTGCCAAAGGAGACATGGCCAAATTCTGCGAAGAGCACCACATTCGGCTCGACCTCGCGTCAGTCGTCCACCCGGAATCCAACGGCCAGGCGGAACGGGCAAACCAAAGCATCCTCCACGGCCTAAAGCCGCGACTCCAAGTACCACTCGAGCGCACCGCCGGGTGCTGGGTCGAGGAGTTGCCCTCTGTCATCTGGGGGATCCGCACCTCGGTCAACAGGTCGACAGGGTTCACCCCCTTCTTCATGGTCTACGGCGCCGAGGCAGTCATGCCCACCGACCTCGAGCACGACTCGCCGCGGGTCGTCCACTATACGGAGGCCGCTAACGAGCTCGCCCGCCAAGACGGGGTCGATCAACTCGACGAAGCACGTGACCTCGCTCGGTCACGCACCGCTATCTACCAGCAGGGACTCCGCCGCTACCACAGCCGGCGGGTGAGAACTCACACCTTCCAGGAAGGCGACCTGGTGTTGCGCCTCATCCAGGACAAGAAGGGCATGCACAAGCTCTCCCCTCCGTGGGAGGGACCATTCGCCATAAGGCGAGTACTTGGCAACGACGCCTACTACCTCATCGACGTCCGCGGGGACGACGAACTCGACGACAAGCGACCATGGAATATAAACCTCCTATGGAAGTTCTACCCCTAGAACCCCACATATGTACTCTCCAGTCGCTGTGAAATAAAAAGAATTGGTTACCGCAAATTGCGCTTACTCTCCATGTCTTGTGCCACTCGCACTCGTAATAACAGCGTCAAGCTAACCGCAGAAGTCAACCTTTGGTACAGCGATCGGCACGGCTAAGTAATGCGATGCAAGAGCACTGAGTAAACCTCAGGTCTTGCATCGTCCATGAAAAACGCCTACCCGGAGCCCCATCGGAGTCGCCTAGCCCGACTGGCTTTACGAGCCAAGACACCTACCTTCGCTTCTTACAGCGACCACGGTCCTCCGCACCCTCGGCATAGCGACTCGAACGGCTAAGTACCACACTCGGGGACTGAAGACCAGTTCATCGCGAGTGGCTCGGGAAAACACCAAGTAAGAGAGCATGCCCAGGACTCGCCATGCGACTGACCCCACGGGCTAGGCAGGAGTGATGCGCTCAAACTAACGCGCCAAGTCCTCACTCACCCTCGAGTCGCGCCTGGAACAGCCAAGTACCACGCTCGGGGACTCGGCCACCCGACCTCGTTCGCGCAAGGGAAAACGGCGAAGTACAGAGCGTTCAAGGGAGTCACCTAGCGACTGGCTCTTCGAGTCTGGGCGAGTCGACCACAATAACAAAACACACAAAAACAACAAACATATCACATATGAGGTAAACCCCACAAAAGGGCGGACGCGCTCGGGGACTCGTTCAAACATCAATCACAAAACACATGACAAATACCAAAATAGACACGATGTCTCATTCGATAGCATGGTGCATTGTTTCATATTACAAAATATGCCCGCATGGCAGACCTGATGCTAACGCCACAGGGCAAACTATCCTATTCTGCAGGCTTAGACGACGACTCGCCAACATCCCGGCGATTGCGGATGAACGGCGTGTACGGGTTCGACGGATACGTCGTCAGTTCACCCGCCATCGCCGCGCAGAAGGGCTGCTCGACCTTGAAATAACGATGCGGCGGCTCGGGGTCGCTAGGTACGATGACCGTCTCCTGGTACGGAAGGAGGTCGCCCATTGCCCAGACACGCTCCGAGTACGTGGCGGCGCGGTCTTGCAACTTGAGGACCTCGGAAAGCTCCACCGCGCCAGTCGACGATGGGTAGCCACTCGTCACATCGTCGATGTCGAAGTCTTCGGGGAAGTGGGCAAGTCCAAGACTAAGTGCCGTCGCCGCTCCGCGCCAAAACGCTGACCGCGTCATGAACTCAACGACCGCGGGCGCCTTCTCCAAATACTTCCACACCTCAATGAGGTCGCTGGGAATCACTTCCGTTGGCGATATCTCCTGGAGATAGGCACGGATGCACGTCGCCGACAACGTTGCCGAGTCGACAAGCATGTTTACACACTGCCGCGCGTCGAATGAGCTTGCCTCTTCCACGCTATCAATGATGCGACCTACGAGTAGAAGACAATAATGAATACGATGGACACCGCAAAAGGCACACCTACTAGCAGAGGCATATGCACTTACCAATCAACGGGCGGGCGAGATCCGTGATGAAGCATTGAAGCGAAGTATGGTCGTCCTGAAGCCCAGCAACAAGGGCGTCCGACACTTTGCGATCCTCTTCAGCGGCTGCAATGGCGGCCTTGGCTCGCCCATCAGCCGAGCTCGCCTCTTCCTTCGCCTCCCACAGCTCGCGCTCGAGGTTGGCGATCCGCTGTTCAACTGAACTCAAAGCCGCTTGCGCCATCGCCAATTCACCCGCGGGGACAAGACCCTGGCGAGCTTCCTCTGCCTTCGCGGCAACCGCCTGAAGCCCTTTGTTCGCCTCCTGGTCGATGGCCAGTTCCTTTTCTGTGCGGTGCTTCGCTGCCAGTCGGTCAGCTGACTCAAGTTGCAGACCCTGCACATCACCCAAAAAAGTTAGTCAAAGCAAAATTCCTAAGTGCCCACCCGCTGAAATTCAGCGAGTGCGCACTCGGGGACTGGCAATCGAGAAATTCTCAAGTGCCCACCCGCTGAAATTCAGCGAGTGCGCACTCGGGGACTGGCAATCGAGAAATTCTCAAGTACCCACCCGCTGAAATTCAGCGAGTGCGCACTCGGGGACTGGCTATCAAGAAATTCTCAAGTGCCCACCCGCTGAAATTCAGCGAGTGCGCACTCGGGGACTGGATGCGGAAAATAAATATAAGACACTAAAAGAATCAGGCCGCTGCGAAGCACCGACCTGATCCTCGGGGACTGGATATACCTGGATGGCTGCGCCAAGCATGCCGTGGAGTTGTATCGCGTCCACGGACGCGAGGAGGGCCGGCGTATGCCCACGACGTTGGTCAACTTCAGCATCGGCGATCCCAGGAGCGTGGCTCGAGGGCGAAGTTCCACTCGCCGCGGCCACCTTGGCCATGAAGCGCGGGAAGGTGGCGATAGAGGCACCCGCCCCAAACGAGGTCGGCTCGGCCGTTCCAGGCAAGGGAGCGCCCTCCTTTGTGGACGCGGCCGCCTCCGTTACGGGTCCAGCCGGCGCGACCGCCGTGTCGTCAGAAATCGTGACGACGTCGTCACCCTTGGCCTTCTTGCCACCATCCGCAGGGACGACGACTTCGTCCGCCTTCCTCTTGCGGGAAGGATCTTCCTCGCTGACGACGGGTGGCACCTTAGCCACGGTCGGGTGGCCCATCCTCTTGACTCCGGTCCTGTACATCAATCATGTAAGCAATATAATTCGAGCTGCTATCCAAGACAAAGGAAGGAGAGTGTACTCACTTGGCGACTGGAATGAAGCGCAGCCCCGTACGGAGGCCGGCTGGTTTCTCTAGTTCGGGGCCCAGTCGGCGGCTGAGCCCCATTTCCAGAACGTCGCGTGCCCAAGACACCGACGGTTTCTTCGTTGTTGAGGCTGCAACCGGAGCCTCTGGAACATCTTCAACAGGAGCTTCCTTGTGAGGCGAAGCCGCTGCGACCGAGGCGTCCGCCAGCCCAGAGACTGGGGCGAATGGCGGAGGCATCGACGCCAGGGGCACCTCGATGGTGGCCGTGTCCAGCGCGGCTGTCGTCGGCGGCGCCTCGTCCTTCGCTGGGCTGGGGGCGTCATAACTGCTCGCTGAATGTGGTGGCGAGGCCGGCCTCGTCGGTTTCATCTTCGTCTTCCTCGGAGGCGCCTTCACCTCCTTTTCCTTCTTCTTCTTTTTCGATGGAGTAGCCTGGCGGCGCGAGGTGGTTTCTGGAAGCTCGTCGTCGTCGTCATGACGCTCGAGGCTTTTACTTGCCTCAAGCTCACGTTGACGCTGCCCTCGGGTCTTGCGGAGCAGTGGGGCGACCTCCTCTTCGGACTCATCGTCGCTGTCGCCCTCGTCACTCCCGGCTTCACCCTTGGCGGGAGGCGACTCGCCCACATCCTGGACGGACGATCTCGAGTTCTCGTCGTTCGAAGGCGGGAGCCATCCTTCCACCACTTGGAATAGCTGCAATGAACACAAGATGAAATCAGAATTACCGCGACTGCAAAAACTGCGACTGCGAGCAAAGTGAAGCAATTACCGTTGGGGCTGGACGCTTTGCGGTATAGGGGGCGACCCCAGCCTATGCGTCCAGGTACACCGCCTGGGTGATTTTCTTCAGTGCTGGGATGTAGTTCTCCAGCTTCCACTCATCGAGGCAGGCCTTCGTCGAGTCTTCCCGGCCCGTGTACTGGTACATGTAGTGCTCGCGCCGAGCTAGCGGGACGAGCCGCCGCCCGAGCCAGCAGTTGTACAGGTTTATTGTCTGGAGGCCCTTATTCTTCAGACCGCGGATGGTCTAGAGCATCTCGTCAACGACCATCCGCTGGTCGCTGGGGAGCTTGCCGACTTGAAGACGGCGCGGCTCGGACCGGTTGGCGGAGTACCGCGGAATCGCCGCCTCGCCCTCCGGGGTCGCCTCGGCTACGTAAAACCACGATTTCTTCCAGTCGCTCGCTGCCTTGGCGGGCAGCATCAGGTCGAAGAATGAAGCCTTCGACTTCAGCTGGAAGGTTAGGCCGCCCGCTTCCTCGCGGCTGATCCGTCCGTGGAACAGATCTTGCCATAGAGGGAAGTAGGGCCGGCAGCCCAAGTAGCATTCGCAGAACGCCACAAAGATGGCGAGTTGCTCGATGCTGTGGGGACCCAGATCCGATGGCTGGATCCCGTAGTAGGCGCAGAAGCGCTGGAGGAACAGGGACGTGTGGAACCCTAGCCCCCGTTCGAGATGGCTGGTGAAGCAGATGAACTCCCTCTCTCGCGGATTCGGGGTCGTCTCCCCGGCTGCAGGAATGCGCCAACAGCCGTCTCGCAAGATCCCGGCCTCCTCGAAGGAAGCCAGTTGCGCCCTCGTGCACTTAGATCTACCCCACGGTTCGGTGGAGAGAGCCATGGCGGAGAGATTTGCTGGGGGTCGAGGGATTTCAGGTCGGCTGGGTCGCGATGCGAAGGGAGGCGAAAGGTGCGCGCAGTCGAAGGAAATGGTGAGAAGGTGGTTCTCTGATCGCCTGCCATTCCTCTTATATAGCGGTTGTTACCCGCCAAATCAGGGAGCCGTTACTACGCGGTGATTACGCCAAAAGTTACCGTTGGATTACCCCAACGGCTAGTTTGACCACGGTTAATGGTCCAACTTCAGCCACTCGACTCGCCGACCCACTCACTATGACAGTGTTTCGCCGACTCGACTCGCCAAAGCTGCGACTTGGATGACTGGTTTTCTCCTTTATACGGGAGCCCGCCGACGATTCGACTGGATGTCTACCCTGAAGCCGTATACTCCGACTGCCAGCAGCCACCTACGCCTAATCAACGACGGCCTCGGGGACTACTGATGGGGATATGCCTACTGGGGTATACCCAGCGGGACGTTTCCGACTGGCCCAAGACTTGGCGAGTGGGCCTGCAAGACGGCGACTGGATTGAAGCCCAGCGAGGAACCGAGCGACTGGAAGCTGAAGGCCCAGGCGAGTAGATAGGCCCAGTCGGATTAGGTTAAACGAGTACCGAAGCTTTAACCGAATCGGTTGAGATATGTAAACCCTAGGGGAGGTGAGCCTATATAAACCTCCCTACGGGGCGTGTAGAGATACGTTCCATCATACACCCAAGCGACTCGCCGCCTAGCCGCCGAGCTCGCCCATTGTACCATCCTCATAATACAATCTAGAAGGAGTAGGTCTTTACCCTCCGGGGGGCCGAACCTGGGTAAAACCCTGTGTCTTTGCCCTCATCTCGCACCGCAGATGGCTGGCCGCCCTTGCCCCTCGTTCTACTACTCGCTGCCGATTGCAGCATCTGCCGTGACCATTCCCGCGACATGGACAGTTGGTGGTAGGGGGTGATAGGTTTGGAGCGCGTCCATTTTGGTCTAACGGAAGGCTTCTGAAAGGTCCTGTCTTGATGAAAATCAAGTTTTGTGGGGAAAGTGTACCACCTCTGTAGAAGGAAGAAACTAAGTACTTAGCCGTGTCCCCGGAAAAGGACAATTTGAGCATCAAGACATGGAATCTATCAAGAATCTTCTCATCCCAATTTCTAAGTTAAAACTTGTGGTTGAACAAGGGTGAAGGTTCACCAATGTCTATTGGTGGTTCCTTGGGAGTTTTTGCCAAACAAAAACTTAGTGTTTCAACTGATAGGTAAAACCTATTTTGAGCAAAGAAAGCCTAAGCTACACTTAGACAAATTCATGTAGAAGCTAGATACTATTATTCTACTAAGGTATCACTTGCCAATACTATTCCAATGTATTGACTCACTGTGGCTATAACTTGTGATGTTGCAGGTTACTCTGATGAGGATTAGGGTTATGAGTCTACACTCAACATGCTTGCCTATGGCACATGAAGATGAAGATTTTTATTTATATTGTTAAGTTAAACTCTTGTACTAGCCTATGGCTATGGAATTGTAAAAGACTATGTTATCTCTAGAATGACGATGTAATAATGACCTTTGTTTCTGTGTACTTCATCTTAAACTCTGGATGCTAGCATTTGATCCAGGGACTAGCATTGCAATCATAGGGACCTTTAACTTTGTAAAGGTGGGGTCTTACAGATGGTATCAGAGCACTTTGTTGCCTGTAGGATTATGACCCTAATATTGGATTAGAAACCACTAAGGAAAAAATTTCAACACTTTGAAAAATTTCCACACTTGTCTTTTTCTTCTTTTAAACTTTTCTAATCTTCTTTCTCATCTCTATTTGTAGATGAACTCCATCAACGAAGCCGTGAGGAAGGGACCACTCATGACCATGACTTTTGAGTGTGAGACTGAATTTCCCAAGGCCCTTAAGAACCTTGTGGTTACCATGGGGATACATGGTGTAGCTGTGTACAAAGGATTCCCTGCGATGGATGAAGGAGAAGAGTACTTGTGGGTGAAACTTCACTTATACAAAAATAAGGAATACAACCAAAAGGAGTCAGGATTCTGCATGGTCACCAACTCAGAAATGCATACAACATTCTTTGACTCTACAAGAAATGCAGCTTGGAATTCTATCAAGGAGCTTGGTGATCGACTCAAGTGCAGAATGCTCAACACACAAAATGACCTTAGAGAAGAAAAGAAGCATACCCAAGAGTTGGAGACTACCAACCAACAACTAAGGGGAGACATCATAGACTTAATATGGGAGTCTTGTGAACAAGATAGACAGATGGCTACTAAGGATGCCCTGATAGCTATTGTGTCTAGTGAGTGAGAGTTGTAACATACTTTGTTAGTTGGACCACCACAGTTATTGTTTCTACTTCCAAAAATTTGTCTAAGTTATGTTGAACCTTTGATGTTTGTAATGGATTTGTGTATGCCATGACTTGTGTGTTTGTTGCAAAAATATGTGCTTGTGATATTTGTCTTGTGATTTTTTTCTATTGA
The DNA here is from genome assembly GCA_916181665.1 of Avena sativa. Classification (NCBI taxonomy): domain Eukaryota; kingdom Viridiplantae; phylum Streptophyta; class Magnoliopsida; order Poales; family Poaceae; genus Avena; species Avena sativa. The sequence goes on along the minus strand of OV702284.1, from coordinate 247,946,127 downwards.
TGTTGATTCTAACTTTTCTCTATCTTATAAAAATAGATGCCTAATGTTATTATCAACACGGCTGAGGAGTTCAAGGGAACTCGTTTTGGTACTCGTCTCATTGAGCTCACTAGTGTGCTCAACCTTCCACTTCCTAGCATCATGACTCTTCCACTCACCAAGTTTGAGAGGAAGGACCTATAGGGCTTCAGAGTCACCCAGCCAGGACGCCAGACAGAGCCAACCACAGAGACCATCACTTTCAAGCTGATGCATGCCGACAAGGAGAAAGTCCTAGATGTAGTCATGCAGGAGTTACTTGGGCGCCTGGTAGGAAGACACTCCACCGAGCTTAGAGGTCTTTACTTTCACCCCTCCGGGAGATGCAACAAGGAGGGTGAAGCTATAGAGTATGAGGATGCTGCTAGAGAGACGATGGAGCCGATTCGTCTGTACCTTCAGGACCTAGAGGGTCTTATTAGGCACCTAGATACTGATAGGACCAACGTCATGCTTAGAAATGACGAGCTCTATGTTCAGCTTCGAGAGAAGGACAAACTCTTCGCGGAGCAAGAAGAGATAGTCAAGGAAATGGAAGCCAAGTTTGAAAGCCAGGACAAGAAGTTCAAGAGCCAGGAGAAAAGAGTCCAAGACAGGAACAAGAAGATCCGGGATATGAAGGAAGAGCTAGAGGCCAAGGACTTCGAGCTTGAGCATCAGCAAGGAGTGATCGAGAGGCTTCACTCACAGAAGAGGGATCTTAGGGCCAAGATTGAGGCCTTGACTACTAGTGTTGATGAGTACAAGACTACGATGGAGAATGCATGTCTTACCCTTGTTGATGTGGAGATTGATGCGGAGGAGTAGTGTAGACTACTCGTTTATCTTTCATCTACCGTATTTTGATTATTGAGTCGCAATGACCATCCAACATGTGGATGGCTTGCTATGGTGTGTTTGCTTTTTCCAAAACTTGTTGTTTATGTCATTCAAACTCTTTGTTATTTTTATGCTTGGTTATTGTGATTGTCTATGTGATGTATTGTGCATGTTAAGCATCTATGGGTATCTCATTCTTATCCTTATTAAAACCACAGATGCCTCCTCGACGTGCCAACCCCAACCCAAACAAAAACAACAATGTCACTCCCGAGATGCAGCAGTTGATGACAGCACATGCACAACTGATGCAGATGATGACCACTTTCATGCAGAATCAGAATAACAACAACAATAATAACAATAACAACAACAACAACCAGAATAATCCGCCAGGATTTGACATGCTCACCAGATTTCTAAGACTGAGGCCTGCAAAGTTCTCGGGGACCACTGATCCAATGGTAGCCAATGACTGGTTACGTTCAGCGAACAAGGACTTAGTGACTGTCAGCTGCACCGACGAAGAGAAGGTCAGGTTTGCAGCACATCTGCTGGAAGGGCCAGCAGCAACCTGGTGGGATAACTTTCATATCACCACTCCCATTGAGGATGTGACTTGGGCTATCTTTGAGGATGGATTTCGTACAGCTCACATCTCATCCGGGGTGATGAATTTTAAGAAAAAGGAATTCCACAATCTAAAGCATCGTCACATTAGCGTGGCTGAATACATTGAGGAGTTCAACAATCTGGCGCGTTATGCACCGGATGAGGTTGATACAGATGCCAAGAGGAAGGAGAAATTCCTCGAAGGACTGAATGATGAGTTGAACCTGCAGCTGTCTGTTGCCTATGTCCTAACCTACCAATCACTTTGTGACAAGGCTACCATCTTGGAGAACAAGATGAAACAGGTTGAGAGCAGGAAAAGGAAGCACAACTTTGATAAGCACAACTCGGGATCGTCTCACAAGCATTCCCATCATGATGATAGAGGGAGTTCTGGATCCCACAAACATGGAAAGTACAACAACCAACACAGCCACAACTGCCATCATGACAACAAGCATCACCACAGTCATGATAATGACAAGTACAAGAACCACAAGAGTGGACACAAGAGTCACCACAGTGGAGGTGGAAGTGGAAGTGGAAGCCAGCCTGCAAAGAGAGATATCAGTCAGGGTGAATGTTTCAAGTGTAAGAAGATGGGGCACTATGCAAATGAGTGCCCAGAGAAGAAAGTTGAAGGAACCACCAAGCCCAACCCTTTCCAGAAGGGACAAGTGAACCACATCAATGTGGAAGAGATATATGAGGAATCTGATGCTATGGCTGGTAAGTTCAAACTCAATTCTATTCCAGCACTTGTTCTTTTTGATACTGGTGCATCGCATTCATTCATATCAAGAGCATTTGTTGATAGAAATGGATTTCCAACTGAAAATATTGGGTGTCCTATAAAAGTAAGTTCTCCTGGTGGAGATATGATAGTAAGCCTTGGATGTCGTGATCTAGTAATAGAGTTTGGACAGCATAAGTTTCCAGTTAGTCTGATAATCCTAGATTCCCAAGGACTGGATGTTATTTTGGGAATGGATTGGATGACCAAGTATGAGGGAGTACTAGATTGTGCCAACCGTACTGTCACACTCACAACCCCGGATAATAAAAGGATTAGATTCAAGTCTACCTTTGAATCGAAAGGGAGTAAGATAAATTCTCTTAAGGGGGTTAGCATAGACAGTGTGCTAATTGTGAGAGAATACCCAGATGTGTTTCCGGAGGAATTGCCGGGAATGCCACCAGATAGAGATGTGGAGTTTCTGATTGACTTGCTGCCAGGATCAGGACCAATAGCAAAGAGACCTTACAATATGTCAGTTGATGAGTTGAAAGAACTCACGAAACAACTTGGAGAACAGTTGCAGAAAGGATTTATCCAACCAATTTCTTCATCTTGGGGACCGCCAGTTTTGTTTGTGGAAAATAAAGATAGAAGTCAAAGGTTATGCATAGATTATCGTTCACTCAATGAGGTGACTATCAAGAACAAATATCCTTTGCCCAGAATCAATGATTTGTTTGATCAGTTAGAAGGAGCCCGGGTGTTCTCAAAGATTGATCTCCGGTCAGGCTATTTTCATCTTAAGATAAGGGAACAAGACATACCTAAGACTGCTTTCACCACTAGGTATGGATTGTATGAGTACACCGTGATGCCATTTCGTCTGACCAATGCACCATCTTACTTCATGAATATGATGAACAAGGTGTTCATGGAGTTTCTAGACAAGTTTTTTGTCGTTTTCATTGATGACATTTTGATCTACTCCAAGAGAAATGAAGAGCATGAAGGACATTTACGATTGATACTTGAGAAGCTTAGAGAGCATAAGCTATATGCCAAATTCAGCAAGTGTGAATTATGGCTGAATGAGGTCGGATTTCTTGGACACATTGTGTCAGGAGATGGTGTAGCAGTTGATCCCGCAAAAGTGTCAGCTGTAACTGAGTGGGAATCTCCTAAGTCAGTGAAAGAAGTTCATAGTTTCCTTGGCTTGGCAGGATACTATAAAAGATTCATTGAGAATTTCTCAAAGGTAGCTAAGCCAATGACGGAGTTACTAAAGAAAGACAAGAAATTCGATTGGACTGGAGGATGTGAACTCAGTTTCCAAGAGTTGAAGAAGAGACTAGTGACAGCACCAGTCTTATGTCTGCCAGATTTAGAAGAAGATTTCCAAGTTTATTGTGATGCATCTCATCAAGGATTAGGTGCAGTTTTAATGCAAGAAGGGAAAGTTGTGGCTTATGCCTCGAGACAACTCAAAACTCATGAAGTGAATTACCCTACTCATGATTTGGAGTTAGCCTCTGTTGTCCATGCACTCAAAACATGGAGACAATATCTTTTGGGAAAGCGATGTGAAGTGTTCATGGATCACAAAAGTCTGAAGTATATCTTCACCCATAAAGAAATCAACATGAGACAAATAATATGGTTGGAACTCATCAAGGACTATGACCCGAGTTTGCAATACCACCCCGGTAAAGCAAATGTTGTAGCGGATGCGTTAAGCCGTAAGGTTTATGTGAATGGCCTTACTAAGGGAGAATTGCCAAATGATCTGTGTGCCCAATTCAAAGATCTTGGATTGGAGATAGTGCTTGAGGGACATCTCATGTCATTGGATGTTCAACCCACCTTGTTGGACAAGATCAAGGAAGCCCAAAAGATGGACAAGGAAATTGAAGAGATTAAGGAAAATATTGGTAAGGGAAAAGCCAAAGGATTCCATGAAGACGAACATGGTACTTTATGGTATGGAAAACGTATCTACATTCCGCCAGATCCGGAGCTTCGGAAACTGATTTTACAGGAATCACACAACTCACCATATTCCATTCATCCGGGTAACACCAAAATGTATATGGATGTGAAGGAAAGATTTTGGTGGAATAATCTCAAGAAGGACATCGCCGAACATATTGCTTTGTGTGATGTATGTAGCAGAGTGAAAGAGGAACATCAGAAACCAGCAGTATTGTTACAACCATTACCTATTCCTGATTGGAAGTGGGACAAGATTGGCATGGATTTCATCACTGTACTACCAAGGACTAGATCGGGATATGATTCAATTTGGGTCGTAGTGGATCGCCTAACTAAAGTGGCTCATTTCATACCCGTGAAGACAACCTATACAAGTGCTAAGTTAGCCAAGATCTATATGAATAGGATTGTGTGTCTGCATGGAGTACCCAAGAGTATTATGTCTGATAGGGGAACTCACTTCACTTCCCATTTCTGGAGGCAACTGCATGAGTCATTGGGAACGAGATTGGAATTCAGTACTGCTTTTCATCCCCAGACTGATGGACAGACAGAAAGGACCAACCAGATTTTAGAGGATATGTTGAGGGCATGTGCCCTAGATTATGGAGCTAGTTGGGATGAAAGTCTGCCTTACGCAGATTCTCTTACAACAACAGCTATCAAGCCAGTATTGAGATGGCACCGCTTTAATTTCTCTATGGGAGAAAGTGTACTACACCATTGTTATGGAATGGTGTTGGAGAAAGAAACTTGTTCGGGCCAGACCTAATCAAGGAAGCTGAAGAGAAAGTCAAGTTAGTAAAGGACAGATTGAAGATAGCACAATACCGACAAAAGAGCTATGCAGATCCAAAGCGGAGAGAGGTCACCTATGAGGTGGGTGACAGAGCATATCTTAGAGTATCACCACTTCGTGGAGTGAAGAGATTTGGAGTTAAAGGAAAATTGGCCCCAAGATATGTTGGACCATTCAAGATTCTGAGCCGTAAAGGAGAAGTGGCATATGAGATTGAATTGCCTGAATCACTGTCTGCCGTTCACAATGTGTTTCATGTGAGTCAACTAAAGAAATGCCATCCGGAGATGGAAGAGACTTCTGTGAAGGATACTATACCTTTAGAGGAGGTCCAATTGGAAAGTGATCCCACTAATGAGTAAAAACCTATCAAGATTCTTGAGACTGCAGAAAGAGTTACTTGGACAAAGACTATCAAATTCTACAAAGTTGAGTGGAACCATCATTCTGAGGAAGAAGCAACATGGGAAAGAGAAGATGATCTTCGGAAAGACCACCCTCACCTATTTGCTAGCCAATCCGAATCACGAGGGCGAGATTCACCTTAAGGGGGTTAGATTTGTAATATCCCAAAAATCATGATTTGTAAAGCTTGCATATCATCCATGCATTCATAAGCATTTGGATCATTTTTCAAACAAGAATTCAAAACAGAAACAAATTGTTGCCTAACATTTTATGTAGATAAGGCAATGACTTTATTTCTACTCTCTAATATGAGAATACTTTGTTTTAACCAGAAAAAGGTTTGAATATAGGTTTGAATGTTATTTTCCCAAATCTTGGTAAGAATTTCAAAACAAAAATATGAATTCAAAATAAATATTATGCCTATTATAAATAAATCATTAAGGCATGTTTTATTTTAAATTCAATGGACCAATGTAATTTGAGTGAACAACAATGTTTTATATTCAAATATGTGCATGGTTCACTCTACAAAAATCTGGAGAAAATTTGAATTCAAATTCATTTGAAAAGCATTTGAAAATGATTTCAGAAAATCAAAACAGAAATAGAAAAGGATAAGAGAAAAGGAAAAGGGCCAGCGTTGCCAAATTAGCCTAGTACTGGAACCAGCCCATTAGCCAGCCCACCCGGGGTTCCCCTCTCCCTCTGTTTCTCACCCACACGCACACCACTCCCTCGCTGACACCCCGGACCCACCTGCCCCGGCAGCGTCGTCCCCAAACCCCGCCCACGACCCGGCCTCGCCGTTTCTTCCTCCTCCTTCATTGTCGCGTCTTAATTCGAGTAAATGCCGACTATTTCATGTGCAGTACTCGCCCCCGCTCTGGCTACTTAATCGCCTCCCCCTCACGGCCATTTCCCCCAACACAACCAGCCCGAAACACCGCCAGGCTCCACAAATTTCGCCCTACACCACCGCAGCACCGAAGAACTCCGGCGAGCTATCACGGTGAGTCTCGAGCACGCCTTGCCCTCTGGTTCACACGAACTGCTTTGCCATCACCTTCTGCATCTTCTCATGTTTTCAATTTGTCCTGAATCGCCCCAGGTCGTCGCCCTCGTCAACACCTGCAAACGCCCGAGGCTTAACTCAACTCCGACGAGCCATTTCGGTGAGCCCCGTGTTCCCCTCTGTCTCTGGTTCACGCAACTGTGTTCGCCAGTGTCTCACGCATCTGTTAACGCTTGTCGTTTGATTCCTTGCGCCCTAGGTCGTCCTCTTCGACTCCAATAGAGAGCACCCGATGCGCGGACGAACTCCGACGAGGTTTTGCTGCTGTGTCCGTGCGCCCCGACCCTGTCCACCTACACGTTGAGCATCTCCATGTCCTCGCGATCTCAGTAAGCACTAGCACATCCCCCTGCACCTCTGACCTCGCCGGCGTGTCACCACCAGAGCCGTCGCCGCCGCCTGTGCCATTCGCGCCGCTGAGTTTTGGTCGATCAGATCTGATCCATTGGATCTGGATCCTAGGGCCACGATTAGATTTTAGTTGAAGCGGTACGAATAGAACTGGGACGTGCATCGTTAGTTAGATCCTGCGGTCCGCGAGCGTGATCCGGCCGAACCGGTACGCACCAATCAGAGGCTGCCACGTGGCTAGGTTTTAGATTTAAAATCTGAATTTAGATCTATTAGTTATTAAACTTGTAAATTCAATAACTTTTGCTTTGTTTATCCAAAAAATACAAATAAGATATCAAAGGAATCACAAAAATAAATCCTACACATCTATGAGCTTAGTTTTGTATTTTGTTTCTGTTAAAATGGAATTTTATGCAGAGACATTTGTAGGCATATTTTGTGTATAGAAATTATTTGGAAAATATTTTAAAGGACAAATTAAGTTTATTGGGTGTATAATTGTTTTGTTTATTGTTTAGTACTGTTTTACTTGTCTTGTTTGGTTTAGAAAAATCATCACATGGCATTTGCATGCATTCATATATTTTTGCTTGATTATTTGAAATGTGAATTTGGTGCTATCATTTTATGTGTAGATTTTGGTGCTAGTGGTGATTGTGACTATGAGTATTATTGTTACTCCCCCAACTACCAAGGCAAGTGGTTATTCATACTTTGTTCCAATATTTTGACTATGCATTAGAAATATTTTGTATAGGGCTTGCATGATAATTTTGCTAAGTATCTATATGCTATGCTTGGGAAATCCTAGTAGTTGTAGAATTGTTAGAATTTTCTCTAAGTTAGATACTTGCTATTGCCATGCTTAGCCTAGCTAGTAGCAACCAAGGGTGGATCATACACAAGCTATGGAAAAATATTTCTAAGTCTTTGACTTATGTTTTTGTTTAATAAAACAACTAAGTGAATGAAACACCTGGGTGGAATGGTAATTGCTTGGTGGATTTTGGTTGAGTGGTTACCAGGGCCCATTTTCCAATGGTCTACCCTGTGTATCTCACTTGTGGAATGCCACCCAGGAACAAAGGGATTTGAGATGCCATATGTTAAGAAGCTTCTAGTGCAGCCACATGGCATTATGGGCTCTGCCTGGATCATATAGGTTGCAATAACTTAGCCAAATGGACAATTGGTGGTAGGGGATGATAGGTTTGGAGCGCGTCCATTTTGGTCTAAGGGAAGGCTTCTGAAAGGTCCTGTCTTGATAAAAATCAAGTCTTGTGGGGAAAGTGCACCACCTCTACAGAAGGAAGAAACTAAGTACTTAGTAGTGTCCCTGGAAAAGGACAATTTGAGCATCAAGACATGGAAGCTATCAAGAATCTCCTCATCCCAATTTCTAAGTTAAAACTTGTGGTTGAACAAGGGTGAAGGTTCACCAATGTCTATTGGTGGTTCCTTGGGAGTTTTTGCCAAACAAAAACTTAGTGTTTCAACTAATAGGTAAAACCTATTTTGAGCAAAGCAAGCCTAAGCTACACTTAGCCAAATTCATGTAGAAGCTAGATACTATTATTCTACTAAGGTATCACTTGCCAATACTATTCCAATGTATTGACCCACTGTGGCTGTAACTTGTGATGTTGCAGGTTACTCTGATGAGGATTAGGGTTATGAGTCTACACTCAACATGCTTGCCTGTGGCACATGAAGATGAAGACTTTTATTTATATTGTTAAGTTAAACTCTTGTACTAGCCTGTGGCTATGGAGTTGTAAAAGACTATGTTATCTCTAGAATGACGATGTAATAATGACCTTTGTTTCTGTGTACTTCATCTTAAACTATGGATGCTAGCATTTGATCCAGGGACTAGCATTGCAATCACAGGGACCTTTACCTTTATAAAGGTGGGGTCTTACACTACCAAATCCACAAGAATCTCAGACCAGCATCATAGATCCTGGTGATCATCAACAACTCATATGTAATCGAAAATGTTCTCAAATAGCTTATAAAATTTGGGCACATCTCCTAATGGAGTAGAACCTCAGATTTCATAAACTAGATGCACCAACATTAATCTATAAGCAAACCAATCATTTTTCCAACTTTAACTCAAGAATCAGCATCTGGTATCACTACCAGAGCCAATCCATGAGAAACAACAGGATAAGGGCCTAGACCCGAAACCTTAGACCAACATCATAGGTTCTAGGGATGCAAGGAAAGAAGATTCCACTTATTTATAAGGCCAAGTTAATCTTAAGCTTGAACAAAACCAAGCCAAGTAATAGCATCTAGTCTTGTGTGCCATATTAGGATGGTGTCACAAGAACAATTTCTAAACTAAGAAGGTTAAGCATCCAACTTTCGCAGTTACACTCACAGCTAATTATAAATCATTTTCCTGATGCTAATCACAGGAATCATTTCTAGATAAATCCATATACATATCATCACTATAAGAGACCAATTGATCTCAGCTATATATATATATATATATATGAATTCTTAAGCCAACAGTATAGATACAGTGACTTCATTACTCAAGAAATCACTGGCAGTAGCTAAGTAATGATAGTGGTGAGTTTACAAACCACTAGAATTCCCAAGCAATGATTCCAGAGCAACCTTATCATCTTACCCATATCAAAATTAACCAGTGGAACCAAACTGATAAGCCACTAGCATCATCAAAGCTAACCATAAGCAGTAATCCACAGCAAACCACCACTCAACATGCTTAGGGATCATCAATACATGATCCAACTCATCAGATATCTAATCCATAAAGGGATGTGAACCCTAAGCAGATCAAACAATCCTAATCAGGATATGACACTAGTCAGGAGTGGAAACTTCCAACACATAGCATAGGATAGCCTAGCATAGAGGACACGAGGGAACCAAGAACAACTTACTGAAGGAGGTTGTTGTGGGCGAGAAGAGTAAGAAGTGGTCGACGACGAGCACGAAGGCACGGGGAGTACCCCCAAGGGGGCGCTGCGACCCACACCACGCCGAGGCGGCGACCCTAGCCACGCCTGAAGGCGAGGAACACCCCTATGGCACACGGCAATAGCGGCGGCGATAGCGCCAGCGTCACCCCAAACCCTAGGGCTCGGAATGGAGACGGTCTGGCCACAGGAGGGCTCCAGGTCCAAATCGAATTAGACATGAGGGTAGAGCGGGGTCGACAACCTTTCCCTGCACCACGGTGGTGGCCAGGAAGGTCCACGGTGGCGTGAATCGCCGGCTGTGACATCGCTGACCACGGGGTCGGGGAAGGAGAAGAAGAGAGGTGAGCTCGAGAGAGAGACAGAGAGAGTTAGGCTGGTTAGGCCGGGAACCCTTCGGGGTGACGTTTTGACTCTGCCCTACTGGGCCACAAGGGCCCAATGAACCAACACAGGCAACCCATTTACTTAAAGGCAATTTTTAATAAATAAGAAAAGACCAAAATGCCCCTGAACTAAAATAAATTCTATAAAATAACATAAAAATCCAAAAATTATAAATAAAATATTTTTGGATTCACAATAATCCAAACTATCCAAATAAATTAAGAAATAAAGTTTTAGACATATAAATTTTATTAAGAATTTTGTACTATATTTATTACTTTTGGAATTTTTCAAAATTATTGAAAGCTGATAGAAATAAATAAAAATCAGTTTCATTATATATTAATATTATAGTATTTTATAAAAATACTAAACAAATATTTTATATCAATTTTTGGTATTTAAATGATAATTCTTAAAGGAAATATTAAATAAATAAAATTCAAGTAAAATGAAATAAAACAAAAGAATACAATATTCAATAAATATTAAAAAATTAATATTTATAAATTCTTTGTTATTAAAAAGAATTTTTATAATTTAAATAATGGGGGAGAATACACACAAAGCTAAATAATGCATTACATTATTTTACATAATTATTTTGCTTCTTTAAATATTGTCCTTACCGGGCAATAATGATGTTTTTATAGACATAGAAGCTCAAGGTCCAGTGCAAGTATCAGACTTCACTGCCTTGCAATCACAAGGCAAGTTCATCACTTGCTCATATCCTTTGAAGAGTCTTTATCAAAGTATTTGCAAATTGTGTGTTATCATATATACTCCAAAGAAAGAAAATATTATTTTCACAAATAAAGAAATCTTAGATATCATTCTAAGCGATGATATAATGGATCAATAGAAGTTAGGGTTCTATTTGCAACAATGATGATCAATTAGGGACTTAATAACTCATGACATCAGTGATTCTAGCGCCGTATATTACGCGTTAGCCATGAGATTTGGAATGGGACAGAGAAGTCAGCTGTATATTCTTCCTCTCGCATGTAGCCAGATGTGCAGGTCGTGGCTGTTATCCTTGTAGCATGCATATTAATTGGTAATTCATAGAGGATATGCAACATATGGGTGGGAACCCCTCAACGTCCCATGATAGTTCTGGCATCTAACGGTTTGTACAAACCATTGCCGTAATTCAATATGTGGGCATGGTGTACACCAAGGAGGCACGCGAGGTCGCGAAGGGGGCATTGATTGGCTTGGACCAACTACTAGGACCCGCATCATGGAATTGTGGACGGGAAAGTACGCCCGGTTGTGCAACAAGGATTTGATCTCTCATGGGTAAAGTAACGCACCTCTGCAGAGTGTAAGAATTGTAACTTGTTACTCCCTGTTCCGGGAAGGAGCTACGAACGCGGCAGGAAAGGAACTCCATGAAAGTAATGGTCAACCTATGAAGGCTGATGGTCATAGATTTTCATAATAAAACCAACCTTTGAAGAAAGATTTATGAAAATTGCATAGTGCCAAGGACTTATAGTCCGAGGTGGTAGTTAGAGCAACAAACTTCCTACCTTGCATATAATGAACTTGTTTGGTAACTCTGTTACTCATCCTTTCCTTTGAACCCTTGCTTAGACTCTAAGAATCCCGAAGATACGCCAATGTATGCAACTAAGAGCCAAGAGGAGGTTTTCTATGAAGAGCCCAACCTGTATGGAGTCATAGAAGCGGAGGACTACGACATCGTCTACGGAGGAGAGTTCCAAGAGTCTGAATAATTACTATAGTTCTAATAGCCACTTGAGCCGAGCAACATGAACAATATATAGCAATAAATTGTTGGGCTCAATTTTGAGTATAAGTTTTAAATTTGAAACTTCCGCTGAAACACTTATATTTTGGTTTGTAAGTTGAATCTTTTGGAAGTCTTGAACTTCCGGTATTGTAATAATAATAATGTGTGTATGTTTGTAATATGGACCCGCAATGTTTCTGTTGTACCACTTTGAGGGATGTGATATTTACGGAATGGTGTTTTGTGGGTGTCATCTCAACGACTATAGTGTACTACACATGCAGTGGTATGCTGGGTCACCGCATGAGGTAGTAGGCCTCAGGCCAGAACTAGGCTAATCTGATCCTGTTCTTTTTCTTTTACATTTTTTTATATTCTGTTTTGTATTTTACTTTCAGATTTGTATATTACTTATTTGTTTGAAATTTTCTATTGAATTTTATCTGCTAGATAATTGCAGCAATACTAAATGTACTAAGTATTATTTTGGTGAATTTTTATTGTGTAATGTTATTATTTCTTTATTTTCTTTATATACATACCTTTCCATTTAGTATTTGTAAGGGCTTTAGATATAAATTTAATTTAGCTAATATCCATAAACTTATTAAAGAATTCATTACTATTAATCCATGAGTTTTGATTTTTATTGATTTATAATATTAAAGAAACTTTTATATATATTGATCCTTCATTATTATTTGATACATAAAGTTTTGAGTAATTAATATGGTTAATATTATTCTCATAAATTTAGGAAATAGCAATGTATAAATTTTATTATAACTAACATAGAAGTTAGGGTTTGAATTGCCATTGCTTACCCTAGGGTTTAGGGTTCTTAATATATTTATATTCTTTTGTTGATGTGAATAAAGATTAATGACTAAACACATTGTCTTTATGTTTGTGATTTTTAATGATATCACCATTTAAAGTAAAATAGTGGGATTTTTTTATAGGCTAACTTATGAGAAAGAATTGATAAAGATAGTTCCTAAGTACCTATGAGAATGATGGATGAAAATGACCAAGATGTGCTTAAGTGATTTTATATAGGAGATTATTCCTATAAAGTTGTATGGAGATAAGATGATGGATCAATAACATGAAATGGATACTATGTTTGGTTTAAGATTTAAAGTTGGGTGTTTACCAAGAATTCCTATCTTCCATAATTCACAATCCTGGACTTCTGATTAAGGAATTCCTTTCCTAGATATTCTACTTCTTCCTATCCATCATCATGTGTTAACATGATGAGCTTTACTTCACATGAATATTCTTATCCACCATTTATTCTTCTAAATCCATGTAAGGTTCCCAACCTTTAATAAGGTAGAGATCCCTGTGTTTACAATGCTAGTCCCTGGATCAATAGCAAGCATCCATAGTTAAGATGTAATATCAAGAAACAAAGGTAATAATACAACTTTATAACCAGGAATAACATAATTTTATTACATCTTACATAGCTCATTTGGCTATTACATTACATTGCAACAGAATATCTATAAGAATGGGGTCCTTCATCTTCAAAGTGCCACAGGCAGACATGTTGGTTGTAGACTTGTAATCCTAATCATTAAACTTCACTAATATCAAACAAACCTGCAACATAACAAGTTACAGCCACAAGGGTCAATACATTTGAATTGTATTGGCAAGTGATACTATGGTAGTATAGTGGAGTCTATCATCTATATGCATTTGGCTAAGTGGATCTTAGGCTTGATTTGCTCAAAATAGATTTTCCTTATCATTTGAAAACACTAAGTTTTTGTTTGACAAAAATCACCCAAGGAACCACCAATAGAAATTGGTGAACCTTAAACCCTTGTTAAACCACAAGTTTTTATCTTAGAAATTGGGATGATGAGATTCTTGATAGCTTCCATGTCTTGATGCTCAAATTGTCCTTTTCTAGGGACATGGCTAAGTACTTAGATTTTACACTCTGCAGAGGTGGTGCACTTTCCCCACAAGACTTGGTTTCACCAAGACAAGATCTTTCAGAAGCCTTCCCTTAGACCAAAATGGACGCGCTCCAACCTATCAAACCCCTACCACCAACTGTCCATTTGGCTAAGTTATTGCAACCTATATGATCCAGGCAGAGCCCATAATGCCAAGTGGCTGCACTTGAAGCTTCTCAACATTTGACATCTCAAATCTCTTTCTTCCTGGGTGGCCATCCACAAGTGATATACATAAGGTAAACCATAGAAATGGGCCTTGTGAACCACTCAACACAAACCATTCCTTCCATTCCACCCAGGTGATTCATTCACTTAGTTGTTTTATTACACAAAACACAAGTCCTCAGACTTAGAAAATTTTCCATAGTATGTATATATATTCCACCCTTGTTTTCTACTAGCTAAGCTAAGCAATGATAGTAGTAGGAATCTTAACTTAGGAAAATTCTACTAAGGTTTCATCTACTAGGATTTCCCATAGCATGGTTTATACTTAGCAAAAATTGCATGCAAGTCTTACTTAGAAATATCACTAATGCATAGTGAAAATAGTAGGACAAAGTATGAAGCATCACTTGCCTTTTTGGTAGAGAGTATAAGTTCACTTCTTGGTCTTTGCAATGTTCACACACTTCAAGTCACTATAATTCAATCAAGCAAACAATATTTCAATCTACTATTCAAGCAATTCATCACATAAAATCATAGTAACAAACAATGCATGCAAGTATACTAAAGATTGTTTTATTTGTAAAAGTGGTTTCCAAAGGCTCATAAACATTTGAAAACACCTAATGGTCATTTTATAAAGTGGCAAAATCATTTGTATAAGATTTTACTTCATAAACCAAATTTAGATCAAGTCATTATTTTATGTGGTGTAGAAATGCTTTTAGTAAGGCAAAATTCTATAGGTTTCACAAATTATGTTTTCAAACCATATAATATTGTGTTTAGGGTCAGAGAGTTTATTTCAAAACATTTCTCAAAGATTTTCTCCCAAAACCATTTTTAATAAATAAACCATATTTTTATTTGACTAGAAATGGTTTAAATCAAAGATTCATTCTTTTGTTTCACCAAATACATTTTTGAAATCACAATTTGTTTCCTATGGTCAGTAGGTTCAAAACACACCATTTGCCAAAGATTTTATCCTCAAAAACATTTTGGAATAAATTTTATAACCTAAACAAGCATACATAAGTTTCTGCAAAAACAAACATTTTACCAGAAGCTTTTTACTAAAAAAAAGTGCATGGTTGGCTAGGGCTTGTTTTTCTGAATCCATTGATATAAAGTTTGCAAAATTTGGACGTGTATATTTAAAGTTATGGAATTTACAAAATCACATATCTAATAGATTCAAATCTGTTTTTAAAACCAGAGTCTGGCCACGTGGAATGTTTTCATTGGCTCATACCGTTTCATGTGGATCGATAGATGCTAGCCGTCAGATCTAAAGTACATCACACGGTACAAAATATAACTTACCCCTTCGTCTAGTGGATCTATCATAGCCGCCAGATCTAAATCCTACGGTTCCTAGCAACTAGTCAAAGACGGGCGGCGCTGGCGCGGCGGCGAGCGGCGGAGGCGCTCTCACTACGGCGGTATGGCAAATATAGGAAGTGATAGGAGGTCTGGGAGGTCTCACCGGGTTCGCAGGGTCACGATGATGCTCAAGGTGGCCGCAGAAGGGGCAGGGGCGCACGACGACGATGGCGATTCCTCGCCGGAGCTAGCATCGGCGTCAGGTGCGTCATGTTTGTTGACGGGGCGAGGCTACACGACACGAGAAAACCAGATAAAGAAGGCGTTAGACGCGCAAGAGAATGGCGAAGACACGAGCATCAAAGAGAGGAGGAGGCGCGGTCAGAAAATACCAGAGGGGTTCGCCGGAGTGGAGGCAGACGGCGGAGGAGCTCTGTTCGTCGAGGTTGCCGATGCTACAGGGCACACGCGGCCAAGCGGGCAACACTGGGAGGTGCGCCAGGAGGTGGGGAGTACATGAGCTTGGTCGAGGAGGCAAGGGGCGATGCAGGGCTGCCGGAATTTGCTCGTGAAGATCGTCGGAGCAGCAGCAAAGCAAAATGAAATTGCCGCAGCCTGGTGGCTCCGGGGAAGCGGGGACTGAGGGTAATCAGAGAGGAGGCGAGGGCGTTTAAGATAGCGTGGTCGCGGGGTGGAGTAACGCGGGCAATAACGCGTAGTCACGCGAGCGTTTAACGGCAGAAAACCGCTGGCGAGGTTTGCGTGCGGGTGAGGAAGAAGAGGGCTGGTGGTGGGGTCTGGCGTTAGTGAGAAAAGGAGAGGGAGAGCGGGTTCCACCGATCAGCGTCTGTGTGGGTCGATTTGCAGGTAAAAACGATTCACTCTGAGGGGGTGGAGAGATGGGCTGTTGGGCCTGGACTGGGCTGCCGAGCTGGGCTGAGTCCTTTAGCATTTTTTTGTTCTGTTTGTTTTTCTTTTTCTTTTTCTTTATTCTGTTTTGATTTTTAAACAACCAATTCAAACACCTATTTGAATTCAAACCTTTGCCATATTTGGGGTAGTTTTAAATACTGGTTTGTAAAACATTCTGATATCATTTTTTAGAATAATTTATTTATTCTTATTAACTCTTTTAAATATTCAAAATAGGCTCTAGTTTTAATTTGATAATATTCTTAAATATCATTTAAATTCTTTAAACCTTCCAAATCTTTTCAGTAGGTTTTTATTTGTTTATTTGGGTTCAAATAATTCACCTTGAATTATTTGGAGGATATTTAATATGATTTATTAATCTTTTAAGATTGGGTATTTGTTTTAATTCCAATGGAATTAAACATAGTTTTAATTCCCTAAAGTTTATTTGGAAGATTTATTTTATTTAAGTTGATTAAACAACTTTTATTCCACTTGAGTAAATTCCAATATACCATTCTCTCATGAATTTTATAATTATTCTTTATTAGATATTTGTCTTTATAAAATAGGGATAGAATGGTTATTGCCATTTTATTTTATTTTGGAAATTCTTTATCCTTTTATTTTATTTGATTTGGATTATAACCATTCCATTTCCTTAATGGATTAGGCCAAGATTTATTTGGTCTTTCAAGTATTCTTTAATTAATATTTCTTTCTTCATCTTATAAAATCCTTATCTTTTTATTTAGAGATCCAAACTTGGTGATTCCAATTTGTGAAATCTTGTTTATGATTTTTTTAACCTTTTAAAGATATTTAGGATTATTTTCTGACCAATTGGTATGGGTTTCCAGATAGGTGCTTTATTAGCTTTGGGAATTTAATTCCTTATCTTATTATATTCATAAGATTTTATCCATGGTTTCAATTTAAGTGAAACCAATTTCTATGGCTTTATAGTATTTCTATTTGTCTTTCTTGATCATTTGTGAATGTTTCTTGACAAATTTTTATATGGATCAAATCCATAGGTTTGGAGATAACTTGGAAATGATTTTTATTCCATTAGGGTTTAGGGTTTGGATTTATTTTCCAAGTGTTTAAATTTCCAGATACATTTATAAGGAATGCATTTCTTTTGATTTGGATTTTGTTGGATTCAAACTTTAACCAAAGTTTTCTCAGGATGGGATTTTAAATTTCCATTTAGAAACAAAAGTTTCTTTTCACCCTGATTTTCAACAAAAATTTATTTTGTTTATTTTATTTTTCACATTACAAGATTTGGAAA
Source organism: Avena sativa (assembly GCA_916181665.1). NCBI lineage: Eukaryota > Viridiplantae > Streptophyta > Magnoliopsida > Poales > Poaceae > Avena > Avena sativa. The sequence goes on along the minus strand of OV702284.1, from coordinate 247,928,496 downwards.
ATCTTGGGATGTGACAGGCTACCACCCTTAAAATAAATCTCGTCCCGAGATTTGGGGAGGCTAGGGGTTACAAGTTGGCTCAAAACGACTAGGGTACTACCACCCTTAAAAATTTTCCAACTAGATTACATCTTGGCTTGCTTGGGGTCTTGTTGAAATCTCTCTGGGCAAACATCTGCATAGTGTCCTTTGTTTCCACATTTGAAACATGTGACAAGGCTGAGATCCTTCATAGGCTTGTTTATCTTGTGCTTCATCTTTTCTGGACAGTTGCTTGCATAATGTCCTTGGTTACCACAATTGTAACATGTGATAAGATTGAGTTCATCACGTATCTTTTGTGGGCAAGTTTCTACATAATGTCCTAGCTCTTTGCAGTTGTTGCACCACACTTGGCTAATCTCCTTATACTTATTCTTCTCTGGACATTCACTGGCATAGTGTCCCATTTCTTTACAATGATTACATTGCACATGGATTTTGTCCTTCTTTTTCTTGGGTTTCTCCAAAGCTAGGAGTGCTTCTAGTTCATGTTCTTCATATGTTATCTCATAGGTAGGAATGTCTACTGGTTTCCTTGACCTTCTATCTCCTTGGATAATTCATATGTCTCCTCTTGGGTCCTTTAAATTGAGTCATGTTGTTGGGAGGTACAAGCTGATATTTTCCTTTGTCTTCATCCTTCTTGGTAGACTTGGCTCTCTCATGGTAGTCTGCAATCAGTTGTTGCACTCCACCTTGTTTCCTTTGTTCAACTATGGAATAAATGGGGCATTGGATAGGGACATGATTGTTTCCTTCACATAGGTAACAAGTGGCTTGGGATGTGGGGCATTGGTCAGCTGGATGTTTCTCTTCACAATTGGGGCATTGATCTCCATGCTCCTTGGAAGTGTGATCCTTGTCTCCACAAATATTGCAAGCTTGGGTTCCTTCTAGAATAACATCTTTGTCATCCTTGTTGTCATTAGCTCCTTGGGAAGAGCTTTCTCCCATGTTGGTCATTTGAGTAGCCATCCCTTGCAACAATTGGGATTGAAGTTTCAAAATCCTTTGTATGGCTGGGTCTAATCCATTGTTGTTGGCTAAAAGCTGAGTTGTGACTTGGCTCAACTGGGTTTGGTTTGCTAGTAGTTGTTCTCTCATGTTGTTCTCTTGGTTGTTGTTGTTGTTGTCATCCTTGATGTTGGAGTCTCTTGGAGAAGTCATCTGTTTGGGTTGGATTGGGATTAGAATAGGAAAAATATTTCTAAGGGAATAATTCTAATCACACACATCACAATTCACACAAGCAATGTGCAAGCAATCACAAACAAACATTCCACTCAAACAACAAGTTCAAGTACATTTACATTTTTAGGCAACCAAAAATATTTTTGTTACACCACATAAGTTGGTGTGTTTGACTTAAACTAAATATGGTGGTCCATCTATATGGTTCACTTGTGATCTTTTCATCTTTCTTGGTTGACTCTTTTTGAACAAAAACTTTGTATCCTTAGAAAATTTCTTGCATCTTGGTCTCAAAACTTCAAAGGTGATCATGGTTCCTTCTAAGTTGTGTTTCCCTAGTCTTCAAGTCTTGAGTAACATTTCTTATCTTCTCTTGTAGTCCTTAGTGATATCCAAGTTGAAGTTCTTGGTGAAAATGTTGAAGATGTTGAAGTCACTAGAGTTGATGAAGTCCTTTGCACATGATGAAGTCTTTGGCCATGGGGTAGGCTTTGTCCATCAAGTTTGATATAGAAGAGATGTAGAATCAAAACCAAAATGGTTGAGGAAAGAATTTACAAGATTGTTTGTAAATAAGTTTTGGAACAAATACAACTCCTATTTTTCTAAGGGTTTTGTCCAATCCTAGGTTTACAAATCCTACAGGCAACACAATGCTCTGATACCATCTGTAAGTTTCCCAACCTTTAATAAGGTAGAGATCCCTGTGTTTACAATGCTAGTCCCTGGATCAATAGCTAGCATCCACAGTTAAGATGTAATATCAAGAAACAAAGGTTATAATACAACTTTATAACCAGGAATAACATAATTTTATTACATCTTACATAGCTCATTTGTCTATTACATTACATTGCAACAGAATATCTATAAGCATGGGGTCCTTCATCTTCAAAGTGCCACAGGCAGACATGTTGGTTGTAGACTTGTAATCCTAATCATTAAACTTCACTAATATCAAACAAACCTGCAACATAACAAGTTACAGCCACAAGGGTCAATACATTTGAATTGTATTGGCAAGTGATACTATGGTAGTATAGTGGAGTCTATCATCTATATGCATTTGGCTAAGTGGAGCTTAGGCTTGCTTTGCTCAAAATAGATTTTCCTTATCATTTGAAAACACTAAGTTTTTGTTTGACAAAAATCACCCAAGGAACCACCAATAGAAATTGGTGAACCTTAAACCCTTGTTCAACCACAAGTTTTTATCTTAGAAATTGGGATGATGAGATTCTTTATAGCTTCCATGTCTTGATGCTCAAATTGTCCTTTGCCAGGGACATGGCTAAGTACTTCGATTGTACACTCTACAGAGGTGGTGCACTTTCCCCACAAGACTTGGTTTCACCAAGACAAGATCTTTCAGAAGCCTTCCCTTAGACCAAAATGGACGCGCTCCAACCTATCAAACCCCTACCACCAACTGTCCAATTGGCTAAGTTATTGCAACCTATATGATCCAGGCAGAGCCCATAATGCCAAGTGGCTGCACTTGAAGCTTCTCAACATTTGACATCTCAAATCTCTTTGTTCCTGGGTGGCCATCCACAAGTGAGATACACAAGGTAAACCATAGAAATGGGCCTTGTGAACCACTCAACACAAACCATTCCTTCCATTCCACCCAGGTGATTCATTCACTTAGTTGTTTTATTACACAAAACACAAGTCCTCAGACTTAGAAAATTTTCCATAGTATGTATATATATTCCACCCTTGTTTTCTACTAGCTAAGCTAAGCAATGATAGTAGTAGGAATCTTAACTTAGGAAAATTCTACTAAGGTTTCATCTACTAGGATTTCCCATAGCATGGTTTATACTTAGCAAAAATTGCATGCAAGTCTTACTTAGAAATATCACTAATGCATAGTGAAAATAGTAGGACAAAGTATGAAGCATCACTTGCCTTTTTGGTAGAGAGTATAAGTTCACTTCTTGGTCTTTGCAATGTTCACACACTTCAAGTCACTATAATTCAATCAAGCAAACAATATTTCAATCTACTATTCAAGCAATTCATCACATAAAATCATAGTAACAAACAATGCATGCAAGTATACTAAAGATTGTTTTATTTGTAAAAGTGGTTTCTAAAGGCTCATAAACATTTGAAAACACCTAATGGTCATTTTATAAAGTGGCAAAATCATTTGTATAAGATTTTACTTCATAAACCATTTTTAGATCAAGTCATTATTTTATGTGGTGTAGAAATGCTTTTAGTAAGGCAAAATTCTATAGATTTCACAAATTATGTTTTCAAACCATATAATCTTGTGTTTAGGGTCAGAGAGTTTATTTCAAAACATTTCTCAAAGATTTTCTCCCAAAACCATTTTTAATAAATAAACCATATTTTTATTTGACTAGAAATGGTTTAAATCAAAGATTCATTCTTTTGTTTCACCAAATACATTTTTTAAATCACAATTTGTTTCCTATGGTCAGTAGGTTCAAAACATACCATTTGCCAAAGATTTTATCCTCAAAAACATTTTGGAATAAATTTTATAACCTAAACAAGCATACATAAGTTTCTGCAAAAACAAACATTTTACCAGAAGCTTTTTACTAAACAAAGTGCATGGTTGGCTAGGTCTTGTTTTTCTGAATCCATTGATATAAAGTTTTCAAAATTTGGACGTGTATATTTAAAGTGATGGAATTTACAAAATCACATATCTAATAGATTCAAATCTGTTTTTAAAACCAGAGTCTGGCCACGTGGAATGTTTTCATTGGCTCATACCGTTTCATGTGGATCGATAGATGCTAGCCGTCAGATCTAAAGTACATCACACGGTACAAAATATAACTTACCCCTTCGTCTAGTGGATCTATCATAGCCGCCAGATCTAAATCCTACGGTTCCTAGCAACTAGTCAAAGACGGGCGGCGCTGGCGCGGCGGCGAGCGGCGGAGGCACGGCGGCGAGCGGCGGAGGCGCTCTCACTACGGCGGTATGGCGAATATAGGAAGTGATAGGAGGTCTGGGAGGTCTCACCGGGTTCGCAGGGTCACGATGATGCTCGAGGTGGCCGCAGAAGGGGCAGGGGCGCACGGCGACGATGGCGATTCCTCGTCGGAGCTAGCATCAGCGTCGGGTGCGTCCTGTTTGTTGACGGGGCGAGGCTACACGACACGAGAAAACCAGATAAAGGAGGCGTTAGACGCGCAAGAGAATGGCGAAGACACGAGCATCAAAGAGAGGAGGAGGCGCGGTCAGAAAATACCAGAGGGGTTCGCCGGAGTGGAGGCAGACGGCGGAGGAGCTCTGTTCGTCGAGGTTGCCGATGCTACAGGGCACGCGCGGCCAAGCGGGCAACACTGGGAGGTGCGCCAGGAGGTGGGGAGTACATGAGCTTGGTCGAGGAGGCAAGGGGCGATGCAGGGCTGCCGGAATTTGCTCGTGAAGCTCGTCGGAGCAGCGGCAAAGCAACATGAAATTGCCGCAGCCTGGTGGCTCCGGGGAAGCGGGGACTGAGGGTAATCAGAGAGGAGGCGAGGGCGTTTAAGATAGCGTGGTCGCGGGGTGGAGTAACGCGGGCAATAACGCGTATTCACGCGAGCGTTTAACGGCAGAAAACCGCCGGCGAGGTTTGCGTGTGGGTGAGGAAGAAGAGGGTTGGTGGTGGGGTCTGGCGTTAGTGAGAAAAGGAGAGGGAGAGCGGGGTCCACCGATCAGCGTCTGTGTGGGTCGATTTGCAGGTAAAAATGGTTCACTCTGAGGGGGTGGAGAGATGGGCTGTTAGGCCTGGACTGGGCTGCCGAGCTGGGCTGAGTCCTTTAGCATTTTTTTGTTCTGTTTGTTTTTCTTTTTCTTTTTCTTTTTATTTATTCTGTTTTGATTTTTAAACAACCAATTCAAACACCTATTTGAATTCAAACCTTTGCCATATTTGGGGTAGTTTTAAATACTGATTTGTAAAACATTCTGATATCATTTTTTTAGAATAATTTATTTATTCTTCTTAAGTCTTTTAAATATTCAAAATAGGCTCTAGTTTTAATTTGATAATATTCTTAAATATCATTTAAATTCTTTAAACCTTCCAAATCTTTTCAGTAGGTTTTTATTTGTTTATTTGGGTTCAAATAATTCACCTTGAATTATTTGGAGGATATTTAATATGATTTATTAATCTTTTAAGATTGGGTATTTGTTTTAATTCCAATGGAATTAAACATAGTTTTAATTCCCTAAAGTTTATTTGGAAGATTTATTTTATTTAAGTTGATTAAACAACTTTTATTCCACTTGAGTAAATTCCAATATACCATTCTCTCATGAATTTTATAATTATTCTTTATTAGATATTTGTCTTTATAAAATAGGGATAGAATGGTTATTGCCATTTTATTTTATTTTGGAAATTCTTTATCCTTTTATTTTATTTGATTTGGATTATAACCATTCCATTTCCTTAATGGATTAGGCCAAGATTTATTTGGTCTTTCAAGTATTCTTTAATTAATATTTCTTTCTTCATCTTATAAAATCCTTATCTTTTTATTTAGAGATCCAAACTTGGTGATTCCAATTTGTGAAATCTTGTTTATGATTTTTTTAACCTTTTAAAGATATTTAGGATTATTTGCTCACCAATTGGTATGGGTTTCCAGATAGGTGCTTTATTAGCTTTGGGAATTTAATTCCTTATCTTATTATATTCATAAGATTTTATCCATGGTTTCAATTTAAGTGAAACCAATTTCTATGGCTTTATAGTATTTCTATTTGTCTTTCTTGATCATTTGTGAATGTTTGTTGACAAATTTTTATATGGATCAAATCCATAGGTTTGGAGATAACTTGGAAATGATTTTTATTCCATTAGGGTTTAGGGTTTGGATTTATTTTCCAAGTGTTTAAATTTCCAGATACATTTATGAGGAATGCATTTCTTTTGATTTGGATTTTGTTGGATTCAAACTTTAACCAAAGTTTTCTCAGGATGGGATTTTAAATTTCCATTTAGAAACAAAAGTTTCTTTTCACCCTGATTTTCAACAAAAATTTATTTTGTTTATTTTATTTTTCACATTACAAGATTTGGAAAATCTTGGGATGCGACGATCCATTTATAAATCCAATGATCTTGACACTAAAGCTTTTCATAATCTTCTCATATCCATACTTTTTTCTATCAACCACTCTACTTCTGATAACCTCCAATCCAACAAGTAGTTACTTCTAACTCCACTCATACACTTCCTTAATCATCCTTCACTAATATCACTTCAATAGATGTCTATATCAAACTACTTCACCTCAAGTGTTAATATTTCCCAAGAGGAAACTACTACTTCTATAATCCAATGTTGCTCTAGCATTATCTTAATCATACTATCTTGTCTCTACTTAACTCCAGTATCTAACATTCCAACTTCACATTATATTAATGTGACTTGTAATGACTAATCTAGGATAATATATCTATACTAGGGTTTAATCATGTTCTATCCACCAATGTCACTTATACATGATATAAACATTCAATTCTTGGTGACTAAAGCATGATCATTATAATCCTTTGATCATTTATGGTTTAGGTTTCCAGTTGGCTAATCAAGGATTTTATCAATACAACATTACAGTTGTATTATAATTATCTTTTGTTTATCTCTATTGGATTAAGAGAGATAATTCATTGACTATACCTACTTGATCCAATAGGATTACTCCTGGTAACTATCTTCAAGGTTCATCCTTGTAATCTTCTTTACTACCATATAATTATATATTCCAATAACTCTTCTATCATTTCAGGAGTGAGTTAACTCCATCAATTATCATATTGATTTGACTCTCTTCAATCACTCCCATCCTATAGATGATATCTAAAACTAGCATAACTATTTACCTCTTCTTACTTCTTTCTCTAAAGGACTGAAGTGAATGCTATGATATGTAGGGTTCCCGACATAGAAAACAAAAAAATTCCTACGATATGAACTATGTACCAAGATTTATCTATTAGATACAAACAACGGGCGGATGTATATCCATAGAGAACATACCCTTGAAGACCGACAAAGCTTAACGAGTTCAACTCGTGGTTGATGTAGATGATCTCTTGCCGATCTCAAGATCGAGAGGAAGTCCTAGCGCCGCAAAACAGCAGCGCATCCGTACTCGCACACACGTTCGAGGCACCGAGCAACCTCCGCCTCCTCGCTCCAGCGATGCAGCGGAATAACAACTCTTTCTTGCCGAAAAGCCACCGGGAACATGTATCTCGCTAGTCCGAGACCATGGGGGATAAATACTAGAGGGGAAGAGAGATCCTTCACGAGGAGGTGTGAGTGAGAGAGAGGGAGGGGGATCCTTTTATAGGGAGAGGGGGCACCCAAGGGGCCATGCGCCCAGCCATGGGGCTGCCCCCACCTCTTCCACATTCATGTGGGTGGACACTCCACTCACTCAAATGCCTTTCAATTCCCTCCACTCAAAAACCCACTCAAATTCCCATTAAATTTCCACCAAACTTAATGCAAACTCTCATTAAATAAAACTCCTTTTATTTATTCAGAATTTTGTCAATTACTTTAATGACAAACATTCACATATAACCCCTTGCTAGTATTTCATTTCACATGCAGAAACACTTTCTGCAATTTCACCTGAAAACCCGTTTCGGTATCTAGTGAGATAAATTCCTGCGCTTGTTATTCTTTTCAGCATGAAACTTTTGCTCCAAATGGATTTCGGTGTCTCTTAAGTGTGTCACCCTACGGTTCGCGAATAATGCGGACATGATCGAGACCCCTCTCAGATCAATAATCAGAAGCAGGATCTGGAGACCCATACTGTCTCCCACACATTCAACGATGACTTTCTTGTGATCGTCAGAACCTTTTATGCTAGTACCTTAATCCTTTTGTTTCGCGATATATTACATGTCCGAGATTCGATCATCGGTATCTCCATACCTAGTTTGATCTCGTTACTGACATGCACACTTTTCTCGTTCCCGTGATATAACATTCTAGTGATCAAATCACTTGCTTGCAGGCTAACCAATGTGATATCACCAAGAGGGCCCAGAGTATATCTATCCGTCATCGGGATGAACAAATTCCACTCTCGATCCATGGGCCTCAACATAACACTTTATTAGTTCTGAATCCATCTTTATAATCACCCTGTTACGATGTGACGTTTGATGTTATCAAGAAACTCTTCCTGTGTTAGTGATTGACATGATCTCATGGTCTAAGGATTAGGATCACTTCGTAAGTTGTTATAGCAATATAAACTCAGTGACTTTGATCGTAATGCTATACTTCGGATGAATGTTCATCACACTATTACACTAATGTTGTGATCTCGTTATTAACAACATCCAATGTCCATGATCAGGAAACCTTGATCATCTTGTTAATCAACGAGCTAGTTTATGAGAGAGGCATAACTAGGAACTTTCTGTTTGTTTATTAAACACACATGTATTAAAGTTTTCGTATTAATACAATTATAGAATGCAAAATAAACATTTATCATAAACAAGGAATACGATAATAACCACTTTATTATTGCCTCTCGGGCATATTCCCTTCAGTCTCCCACTTGCACTAGAGACAATAATCTAGTTTGAAAACTTTGCGTATTGAACACCTATAGCTTTCTGGTGTTCCATATACGCAATTCCAAGTGGTTAACATAATCTACGGATCTGACGCTTCAGGTCCGTGTGTATTTGCATGTCTTTGCGTCTTCACGCATCACTCATTCTCCAGTGAGATGGCATTATATAAATTTGGTCTTTCGGTGAGACCTTTAGTTCCTTGGGGTTAAATCATGTCGATACTATTGTCATACAATATATCTTTAGTGTTAGCCCATTGCGAACCACACCTTAGTTTGATAACAAAATTCTTGACACAAATTCCCTCCTTTGTTGCTACTATAGCAGTCATTATACTTAGCCTTTTGTTGTAGTATCCGTCACAATGTCTTAACTTTGGAATTCATCCAAATCCATGATGGAAACTTTCTTTCCATTTCATTGTGCCACTCATAGATTAAATTGAGATAAACTTAATTTGTATCTTGTGACAAAACTAGTATCAATGTAATGCTTTACAATGAACTATTTGTGATTATTTGTCACCTCTACACGAATATATTCTTAGATCTTTGAAAAAGATCATAAGAATATCCTCACTATCGTCCAATGATCATTTTATGATTCATTCTGGTATATGCTCATAACACTTAGAGCATAGGACATATCTGGATGTGTACGTATCATGGTATGATTGATCAAAAACATTCTCGTGATTTCACTCATCAAGTGTCAAAGCACTTGAATCTTGTTTCACTTATCAAGTGTCGATACACTTGAATCTTGATTCAATTCCTTTCCATGCAACAAGAACTGTTTCTTGTCGTTTCTATATTGAACTCCTTCAATATCTCATATATATACGTTTGGCAGAACTAAATTGGCGTCACAGTCTATCCACTATAGACATTCACGCTAAATATTCGGGTTTTGCCTAAGTATTTCATCGAAATGAAATTCTTAACCTTTGTCAATAAAAGATACATCATTTCTAATCAACAAGATGTCCTCTACATAATATATTAGAAATATGTCTCAACGCTCCCACTTAATTTCTTGCAAATGCAAGCATCTTCATTGTCTCCTGATGAAAACTCCTTTTCATTAAGGTGAAGATTCCAACTCCGCGATGCTTACTTCAACCATTGAAGTTTGCATGCCCTTTTTAGCATCCTTTGAATTAACAAAACCCTTTGGATCGTGTCATGTATACGTCCTAGGTAACCATTCTATTAGAAGAACTTTGTTTTGTTTATTCATCTACCATATAATAAAATATATGTAGTGGTTGCTACTTTAATCCGTCCAGACTAAATATCTCTATGAAAGATCAAATCTTGTCATAGTCAACTCCTTGAACATTGTCGTAAAATACTTTACGACATGTCGACTATTTCATAGATGTGAAACATCCATGTCTGTTTCTTTATAGATCCAAATACGACCGATAGGTTTTTACACCTTTCCGGAGGGTCTTCCAAGTTCAAAACTTGATTTCTCGTGTATGGAACTATCACGGATTTGATGGCTTCAAGCCATTTGACGGAGTCAGGGCCCATCATCGCTTCTTTGTAGTCGGTTCATCATTGTCAAACAATAATGATTTACTCTCAAATCTCAATCATTTGATTGTTTATCTGACCTCCTTGGTTCAATAGGAACTTTAGACCTCCGTGACTGCAACCTTTGAGGCACGTGATCCACGAGCATTTTGGCTGCCTCCGGAACATTTTCCGGTGCTGCGCAACTCAGCACATATAGCTAAGGTTCGTTAACCTTATCAAAGTTCTTCCTCCCACTTAACATTTATGAAAAATTCCTTCTTCAAGAAACTTCACGTTTCAAGCGACAAACCCTTTTGTCCTTGGTGTTATGGAGGAATAACCAATTGTTATTCGAAATAACCTACAAAGACATGCTCATCCGAATTCGGTTGTAAACATCTTACTTATGTTTAGCATACCAAAATTTAAGAAATGACAACTTGGGTTTTACCCCAAACCATAACTTCCATGGTGTCATTTCAACGGATCAAGATGGATCTCTTTTCAGTGTAAAAGCGGAAGTGTCACATCCCAAGATTTTCCAAATCTTGTTATGTGAAGAATAAATAAACAAAATAAAATTTTGTTGAAAATCAGGGAGAAAAGAAACTTTTGTTTCAAAAAGGAAAATTAAAATCCCATCTTGAACAAACTTTGGTAAAAGTTTGAATCCAACAAAAATCCAAATCAAGGGAATTGCATTCCTCAATGAATGTATCTGGAAATTTGAACACTTGGAAAATAAATCCAAATCCTAAAACCCTAATGGAATAAAAATCATCTCCAAAGTATCTCCAAGTCTATGGATTTGATCCATATAAAAAAAATTGATCAACAAACATTCACAAAGGATAAAGAAATATCAAACAAGATTTCACAAATTGGAATCACCAAGTTTGGATCTCTAAATAGAAAGATATGGATTTAACAAGATGAAGAAAGAATTTTAAATAAGGAACATTTAAAGACCAAATCAAATCTTGGCCAAATCTATTAAGCAAATAGTTTGAATTATAATCCCAATCCAAATAAAATAAAGGGATAAGAATATCCAAAATAAAATAAAAAGACTTAAACCAAATCCTATGGGAATTAAAACAAATACCCAATCTTAAAAGATTAATAAATCTTATTAAAAATACTTTCCAAATAATTCAAGATGAATTATTTGAACCAACTAAACAAATAAAAACCTACTGAAAGGAATTGGAAAGTTTAAAGAATTTAAATGGGGTTTAAAACTATTATTAAATCCTATCTAATTAAAAACTAGAGCCTACTTTGAATAAATAAAGGACCCCAAAATGAATAAGGTTTTATTCCAAATTGATATCAGAATACAATACTAACCAGTATCTAAACCTACACAAAATTTGGCAAAGGTTTGAAATCAAATTGAGGTTTGAAATGGTTAAACAAAACCAAAACAGAATATTAAGAAATGAAAAAGGAAAAAGATTCAGAACAGAAAAAAAAATAGAGCAAGGTTGACCCAACCCAATTAGCCCAATAAGGCCCAGTTAGCCCAGTCCCTCTCTCCCCGCGAGAAAACGTTTGGCACCAGTGAAATCACCCGCACCCTCACTGACAGATGGACCCCGCTCTCCCTCTCCTTTTCTCACTGACGCCAGACCCCACCACCAGCCCTCTTCTTCCTGACCCGCGCGCAAACCTCGCCGGCGGTTTTCTGCCGTTAAACGCTCGCGTGAATACGCGTTATTACCCGCGTTACTCCACCCCGCGACCATGATGTCTTAAACACCCTCGCCTCCTCTTTGATTCCCCTCAGTCCCCGCTTCCCCGGAGCCACCAGGCTGCGACAATTTCGCCTCGCGTTGCCACTGTCTCCGGCGAGTTCCGCAAGCAATTCCGGACAGTAGACACCGCCCCTTGCCTCATCGACCAAGCTCACACACTCCCCAGACCTAGGCGCACCTCCCCATAGCATTAGCTCGCTCGCGCGCTCCCCTGAGCCTCGACAATGACGACTCCAAGCGCTACCACCACCTGCCATTTCCTCCGGCGAGACTTCCCGGTAAGCTCAGACCGCCCCGATGCCACACATTGATGCTCACATGTTCCCTGGTACCGTGCGCGTCTAACGCACCCCTTATTTTTCTTTGGCACGCCTTGTAGCCCCGCCCCCGTCGACGACTGTACGAACCCGAGGCGGAGCTCCACTCCGGCGAGCGATTCCGATCACCTCCGAACGCCCCTCGCAAGACCAGCACCACCTTGAGCTTCACCTCAACCTTGCGAGCACGGTGAGCACCTCCGCTTCTCCCCTTGATTCCTAGAATCGCCGCGACACCACCGTCTGAGCGTCGCCGCCGCGCAGCGCCGCCAATCCTTGGTCAAGGCAGCTGAGCCCGTTGGATCTTGATCATGTGGCTAAGATTAGAACCTGAGCGAAAGGGTATGAGCGCGTCTGAGCCGCGCGATCTATTTAGATCCAACGATCCATAGAGGCCGATCCGCACGAAACGGTACCGGCCAGTAGTAACACGCCGCGTGGCACTAGTCTGTTTAAAACAGGAATTTGAATCTGATTATTGTGCAAACTTGTAAAATCCATAACTTTCAAACCACACGTCCAATTTTTGCAAATTTTATATCAATGGATTCAGAAAAATCAGCCCTAGCCAACCATGTACTTTGTTTAGTAAAAAGCTTCTGGTAAAATGTTTGTTTTTGCAGAAACTTATGTATGCTTGTTTAGGTTATAAAAATTATTCTAAAATGATTTTGGGGATAAAATCTTTGCAAAATGGGTTGTTGTGAACCTTCTGACCCTAGGAACCAACTTATGGATTTTAAAATGTTTTTTTGTGAAGATTAGGATTGAATAATTGAATTAGCTCATTTCTAGTCAAATAAAAATATTGATTTTGATATAGAAATGATTTTTGAGTAAAACCTTTGGGAATTGACTTGATTCAAACTTTCTGACCCTAAACACCAAGTTTTGTGAATTAACAACTTATTTGGTGAACAAAATAAAATTGCTTTATTAAAACATTTTCCACCACATGAAATAATGATCTGATTTAAAGAAATGGTTTATGGATAAAACCCTTTTGAAAATGGTTTTACCACTTTAGTAAATGACCACTTTGAACCCTATAATGTTTAGAGCCTATTAGAAACCACCTTTGCAAATAAAACTATCTTTTGCATGCTTGCATGCATGACTTTGTTTTTATTATTTTATGTATGATGAATTGTTTGAATATTGGTTGGAATGTTAGTTGAATCTATGTTTGCTTGATTGATTTGTAGTGAAGTTAGAAGGGTGAGATATTAGCAAGATCAAGAAGTGAACCAACATTCCCTACCAAACAGGCAAGTGACACTATCATCCAAGTCCTACTATTTTCCATTACACTTAGTGGATTTTTGAAACATGCATGATAATGACTACTATATTTTGCTATGCTAAATACTATTAGGATACCCTTATATATTCCTTAGTGAAAACAATGTAGTTGTAATATGCTTAGCCCTACTATATATTTTGAGAAAGGATACATGTTGAGATTATGAGAAGTATTGAAAAGACTTGTGTTTTATATAATAAAACAAGTACTCAATGAACTACCTGGGTGGACAAGGATACTCATGTTTTGGACAAGGTTGCAACAAGAGGAACCATGTTTATATGGCAATCTATTTTTGTTGTGCACTAGAAGAAAACCACCCAGGGACTTAGAGATTGAACATGTTTCTCGTACAGTGGCTTCCGTGTACAGCCACATGCTAAATGGGCACTGTCTTAGTCAACTACATTGTGGAAGACCCATGCATTGGCCTCTTCAGGTTAACTAGAATGAGGGAACTTGAAACCCTACATTGGTGCCTGGAAGACAAGCTAGCATTGTGTATGGGAGGACCCTATGGAAAGACTTCGTCACATTCTCAATCTGTCAGTACTACATCTTGGTGAGTACTTATCCAGCGGCCACTGGTGGCATCAAGATGAGAATGTGTCATGTCGGTAAAGTGTACAACTTCTGCAGAAGATAAAAATCTAAGTAATTAGCCGTGTCCCCGGTTATGGACAATACTGAGCAACTAAGGCCTGAAGCTATGGGAAATCTCGACATTCCAATTTCTAAAAGAAAAACTTGAAAGTGACAACAAGAGACTTGAAGCATTTGGTGGATTCCAAGGAGTTCAGAAAGATTTGACAAAAGATCAAAACTATTTTGAAAAGATAGGATAAAACTATATTGCTTTCTGCAAATGAGCCTAAACCCCACTTAGCCAAATATGCATGTATTGATAGGATCCACTCATATTCTACATAGTAGTGAAACTTGCCAATACAATTCAAATGTATTGACCCTTGTGGCTGTAACTTGTTATGTTGCAGGTTTATTAGATGTTAGTGAAGTTTATTGATTAGGATTACAAGTCTACAACCAACATGTTTGCCTGTGGCACTTTGAAGATGAAGGACCCCATGCTTATAGATATTCTGCTGCAATGTAATGTAATAGCCAAATGAGCTATGTAAGATGTAATGAATTATTTTATTCCTAGTTATAAAGTTGTATTATGATCTTTGTTTCTTGATATTACATCTTAACTGTGGATGCTAGCTATTGATCCAGGGACTAGCATTGTAAACACAGGGATCTCTACCTTATTAAAGGTTGGGACCTCTACAGATGGTATCAGAGCATTGTGTTGCCTGTAGGATTTGTAACCCTAGGATTGGACAAAACCCCTTAGAAAAATAGGAGTTGTATTTGTTCCAAAACTTATTTACAAACAATCTTGTAAACTCTTTCCTCAACCATTTTGGTTTTGATTCTACATCTCTTCTATTTCAAACTTGATGGACAAACCTACCCCATGGCCAAAGACTTCACCATGTGCAAAGGACATCTTCAACTCTAGTGACTTCAACATCTTCAACTCTAATGACTTCAACATCTTCAGCATTTTCACCAAGGACTTAAACCTTGGATATCACTAAGGACAAGTGAGACAAGAAATCTTGCTCAAGATTTGGAGACTAAGGAAACACAAATTAGAAGGATCCATCATCACCTTTGAAGTTTTGTGACCAAGAGATTTCCCAAGGAAACCATGATCTCAAGCAAGAAGAATCAACCAAGAAGGATGGAAAGATCACAAGTGAACCATATAGATGGACCACCATATTTAGTTTAAGCCAAACCCACCAACTTATGTGGTGTAACAAAAATATTTTTGGTTGCCTAAAAATATGCTTGAAACTTGTTGTTTGAGTAGAATGTTTGTTTGTGATTGCTTGCATATTGTTTGTGTGAATTGTGAAGTGTGTGATTAGAATTATTTCCTTAGAGATATTTTGCCTATTCTAATCTCAGTTCAACCCAAACAAATGACTACTCCAAGAGACTCCAACATCATGGTTGATGACAACAACCACAGCCAAGAGGACAACATGAGAGAACTTATAGCAACCCAAAACCAGTTGAACCAAGTGACAGCTCAATTCATAGCCAACACTAGTGGGGAAGATCCAACCATGCAAAATTTCTTTGAAACCCAAGCCCAATTGTTGCATAAAGTGACAGATCAAATGATCAACATGGAAAGCAACTCTTCCAAAGGAGTGTGTGACAACAAAGATGACAAAGATGTTATTCTAGAAGGAACCAAAGCTTGCAATATTTGTGGAGACAAGGATCACACTTCCAAGGAGCATGGAGATCAATGCCCCAACTGTGAAGAAAAACATCCAGTTGGCCAATGTCCCACCTCTCAAGCTACTTGTTACCTATGTGAAGGAAATAATCATGTCCCTATCCAATGCCCCATCTATTCCATAGTTGAACAAAGGAAACAAGGTGGAGTGCAACAACTAATTGCAGACTATCAAGAGGGAGATAAGTCTACCAAAAAGGATGAGGACAAAGGAAAATCTCCACTTGTACCTCCATGCAATACAACCCAATTTAAAGTACAAAAGAAGAGGCATATGAATTATCCAAGGAGCAATAGAAGGTCAAAGAAACCAGTAGACATTCCCACCTATGAGATAACATATGAAGAACATGAACTAGAAGCACTCCTAGCTTTGGATAAACCCAAGAAAAAGAAGGACAAGAGCCATGTGCAATGTAATCATTGCAAAGAAATGGGACACTATGCCAGTGAATGTCCAGAGAAGAATAAGTATAAAGAGATTGGCCAAGTATGGTGCAACAACTGCAAAGAGCTAGGCCATTATGTAGCAACCTGCCCACAAGAGATATGTGAAGAACTCAATCTTATCACATGTTACAATTGTGGTAACCAAGGGCATTATGCAAGAAACTGTCCAGAAAAGATGAAGCACAAGATAAACAAGCCTATGAAGGATCTCAGCCTTGTCACATGTTTCAAATGTGGAAACAAGCGACACTATGCAGATGTTTGCCCAGAGAAGTTTCCCCAAGATCCCAAGCAAGGCAAGATGTAATTTAGTTGGAAAAATTTTAAGGGTGGTAGTACCCTAGATTCTTTGAGCCTACTTGTAACCCTATCCTTCCCAAATCTCGGGACGAGATTTATTTTAAGGGTGGTAGCCTGTCACATCCCAAGATTTTCCAAATCTTGTTATGTGAAGAATAAAATAAACAAAATAATTTTTTTTTGAAAATCAGGGAGAAAAGAAACTTTTGTTTCAAAAAGGAAACTTAAAATCCCATCTTGAACAAACTTTGGTAAAAGTTTGAATCCAACAAAAATCCAAATCAAGGGAATTGCATTCCTCAATGAATGTATCTGGAAATTTGAACACTTGGAAAATAAATCCAAATCCTAAAACCCTAATGGAATAAAAATCATCTCCAAAGTATCTCCAAGTCTATGGATTTGATCCATATAAAAAAATTGATCAACAAACATTCACAAAGGATAAAGAAATATCAAACAAGATTTCACAAATTGGAATCACCAAGTTTGGATCTCTAAATAGAAAGATATGGGTTTTACAAGATGAAGAAAGAATTTTAAATAAGGAACATTTAAAGACCAAATCAAATCTTGGCCAAATCTATTAAGCAAATAGTTTGAATTATAATCCCAATCCAAATAAAATAAAGGGATAACAATATCCAAAATAAAATAAAAAGACTTAAACCAAATCCTATGGGAATTAAAACAAATACCCAATCTTAAAAGATTAATAAATCTTATTAAAAATACTTTCCAAATAATTCAAGATGAATTATTTGAACCAACTAAACAAATAAAAACCTACTGAAAGGAATTGGAAAGTTTAAAGAATTTAAATGGGGTTTAGAACTATTATTAAATCCTATCTAATTAAAAACTAGAGCCTACTTTGAATAAATAAAGGACCCCAAAATGAATAAGGTTTTATTCAAAATTGATATCAGAATACAATACTAACCAGTATCTAAACCTACACAAAATTTGGCAAAGGTTTGAAATCAAATTGAGGTTTGAAATGGTTAACCGAAACCAAAACAGAATATTAAGAAATGAAAAAGGAAAAAGATTCAGAACAGAAAAAAAAATAGAGCAAGGTCGACCCAACCCAATTAGCCCAATAAGGCCCAGTTAGCACAGTCCCTCTCTCCCCGCGAGAAAACGTTTGGCACCAGTGAACCCTCACTGACAGATGGACCCCGCTCTCCCTCTCCTTTTCTCACTAACGCCAGACCCCACCACCAGCCCTCTTCTTCCTCACCCGCGCACAAACCTCGCCGGCGGTTTTCTGCCGTTAAACGCTCGCGTGAATACGCATTATTACCCGTGTTACTCCACCCCGCGACCATGCTGTCTTAAATGCCCTCGCCTCCTCTTTGATTCCCCTTAGTCCCCGCTTCCCCGGAGCCACCAGGCTGCGATAATTTCGCCTCGCGTTGCCACTGTCTCCGGCGAGTTCCGCAAGCAATTCCGGCCAGTAGACACCGCCCCTTGCCTCATCGACCAAGCTCACACACTCCCCAGACCTAGGCGCACCTCCCCGTAGCATTACCTCGCTCGCGCGCGCCCCTGAGCCTCGACAACGACGACTCCAAGCGCTACCACCGCCTGCCATTTCCTCCGGCGAGACATCCTGGTAAGCTCAGACCGCCCCGATGCCATACATTGATGCTCACATGTTCCCTGGTACCATGCGCGTCTAACGCACCCCTTATTTTTCTTTGGCATGCCTTGTAGCCCCGCCCCCGTCGACGACCGTATGAACCCGAGGCGCAGCTCCACTCCGGCGAGCGATTCCGATCACCTCCGAGCGCCCCTCGCCATACTAGCACCACCTTGATCTTCACCTCGCCCTTGCGAGCACGGTGAGCACCTCCGCTTCTCCCCTTGCTTCCTAGAATCGCCGCGGCACCACCGTCTGAGCGTCGCTGCCGCCAGCCGCCGCGCAGCGCCGCCAGTCCTTGGTCAAGGCAGCTGAGCCCGTTGGATCTTGATCCTGTGGCTAAGATTAGAACCTGAGCGAAAGGGTATGAGCGCGTCTGAGCCGCGCGATCTGTTTAGATCCAACGATCCACAGAGGCCGATCCGCACGAAACGGTACCGGCCAGTAGTAACACGCCGCGTGGCACTAGTCTGTTTAAAACAGGAATTTGAATCTGATTATTGTGCAAACTTGTAAAATCCATAACTTTCAAACCACACGTCCAATTTTTGCAAATTTTATATCAATGGATTAAGAAAAACAAGCCCTAGCCAACCATGCACTTTCTTTAGTAAAAAGATTCTGGTAAAATGTTTGTTTTTGCAGAAACTTATGTATGCTTGTTTAGGTTATAAAAATTATTCTAAAATGATTTTGGGGATAAAATCTTTGAAAAATGGGTTGTTGTGAACCTACTGACCCTAGGAACCAACTTATGGATTTTAAAATGTTTTTGTGAAGATTAGGATTGAATAATTGAATTAGCTCATTTCTAGTCAAATAAAAATATTGATTTTGATATAGAAATGATTTTTGAGTAAAACCTTTGGGAATTGACTTGATTCAAACTTTCTGACCCTAAACACCAAGTTTTGTGAATTAACAACTTATTTGGTGAACAGAATAAAATTGCTTTACTAAAAACATTTTCCACCACATGAAATAATGATCTGATTTAAAGAAATGGTTTATAGATAAAACCCTTTTTCAAATGGTTTTACCACTTTAGTAAATGACCACTTTGAACCCTATAATGTTTAGAGCCTATTAGAAACCACCTTTGCAAATAAAACTATCTTTTGCATGCTTGCATGCATGACTTTGTTTTTATTATTTTATGTATGATGAATTGTTTGAATATTGGTTGGAATGTTAGTTGAATCTATGTTTGCTTGATTGATTTGTAGTGAAGTTAGAAGGGTGAGATATTAGCAAGATCAAGAAGTGAACCAACATTCCCTACCAAAAAGGCAAGTGACACTATCATCCAAGTCCTACTATTTTCCATTACACTTAGTGGATTTTTGAAACATGCATGATAATGACTACTATATTTTGCTATGCTAAATCCTATTAGGATACCCTTATACATTCCTTAGTGAAAACAATGTAGTTGTAATATGCTTAGCCCTGCTATATATTTTGAGAAAGGATACATGTTGAGATTATGAGAAGTATTGAAAAGACTTGTGTTTTATATAATAAAACAAGTACTCAATGAACCACCTGGGTGGACAAGGATAATCAAGTTTTGGACAAGGTGGCAACAAGAGGAACCATGTTTATATGGCAATCTCTTTTTGTTGTGCACTAGAAGAAAACCACGCAGGGACTTAGAGATTGAACATGTTTCTCGTACAGTGGCTTCCGTGTACAGCCACATGCTAAATGGGCACTGGCTTAGTCAACTACATTGTGGAAGACCCATGCATTGGCCTCTTCAGGTTAACTAGAATGAGGGAACTTGAAACCCTACATTGGTGCCTGGAAGACAAGCTAGCATTGTGTATGGGAGGACCCTATGGAAAGACTTCGTCACATTCTCAATCTGTCAGTACTCCATCTTGGTGAGTACTTATCCAGCGGCCACTGGTGGCATCAAGATGAGAATGTGTCATGTGGGTAAAGTGTACAACTTCTGCAGAAGATAAAAATCTAAGTACTTAGTCGTGTCCCCGGTTATGGACAATACTGAGCAACTAAGGCATGAAGCTATGGGAAATCTCGACATTCCAATTTCTAAAAGAAAAACTTGAAAGTGACAACAAGAGACTTGAAGCACTTGGTGGATTCCAAGGAGTTCAGAAAGATTTGACAAAAGATCAAAACTATTTTGAAAAGATAGGATAAAACTATATTGCTTTCTGCAAATGAGCCTAAACCCCACTTAGCCAAATATGCATGTATTGATAGGATCCACTCATATTCTACATAGTAGTGAAACTTGCCAATACAATTCAAATGTATTGACCCTTGTGGCTGTAACTTGTTATGTTGCAGGTTTGTTAGATGTTGGTGAAGTTTATTGATTAGGATTACAAGTCTACAACCAACATGTTTGCTTGTGGCACTTTGAAGATGAAGGACCCCATGTTTATAGATATTCTGCTGCAATGTAATGTAATAGCCAAATGAGCTATGTAAGATGTAATGAATTATTTTATTCCTAGTTATAAAGTTGTATTATGACCTTTGTTTCTTGATATTACATCTTAACTATGGATGCTAGCTATTGATCCAAGGACTAGCATTGTAAACACATGGATCTCTACCTTATTAAAGGTTGGGACCTCTACAGGAAGTCTCTAAAGCTTTTAATCTTTTTAAACATAATGGCAGTTTTATAAATAACACCTTTGATCCAACCATGTCAAACAAGGTTTCATTACAAATCTCAAACACTCCATACTCCTATGGTGTTTCGGGAGATGTAAATCTAGGTGTTTTGCTAAACTTGCAACTCAAATAAATCCCTTTTATGATAAATCATAAATCATTTATTTTCTTGTTACACTTGCAACTCAAATAAATCCCTTATGACAAAATCATAAACCATTTATTTTCTTGTTACAATGATTTTCACTTCATCTTGAAAGTGTTTGAATGTTTTCAAATATTTCATACTTCTTTCTCATTAAGTGAACATTCACTCAAATTTCCGGAGAAAGCATATGAAGTTGAAATCTATCTCTTACGACTATACATAATGGACTACATTTATCGATATGTATAAATTCCAATAATTTAGTCGTTCGTTCTTCTTTGGCCTTTGAACGAAGTTTTAATTATCACGTGGAAAGTCTCACAAGCGTCACTTGATCAAATCAAAGACTCCAAAAATTCATGAATATGGAGATTCTTCATGTTTTCTTTCCAATATAATTTAAACAACGATGTCACTTCGTAAGTGATCTTTCAATCATTTGTCTTGCGACATTTTAGCATTAGGTTTTATGGATGTGATTTCTCCAACTAGATTTGTAAATCATCCATCCTATATGGAATACGGTAATTATTTGAACAACCTTTGTTCTCATAATACCTGATTTAAATAACAATTATTAAAACAAATCTTGAAGTCAAGCTTTGATGTCAACGAGAAATACAAACAACGGTTTGTTTGTTTTCGATGAACATCATCACATATTCTCTTGCAAGTTACTTAGGCCATTGTGGTTCATGAATTGCATCGTTTCGTATGAAATTTCATACCAACCAATTCGGTATCGAATACCCAAGAACCACATTGTTTAACAAGCAAAGAATACAACCATAACATGTATATCATATATATACCTAAATTGGATATTTCTAATCTTTTCATTTCTGCCAAATATATTTTATAGATTCTCTTTCAACATTTCCTTTTCCTTTTTAAAAGAATCTATCAACATCAAAAGTGGCACCATATACATGACACATAGTCCAAAGCGTGTATATTCAAATAATAATACCTTTGGACTTGCACTTTGAAGTAGATCACCATCATCAAAATGATCGGTATTCTTTCAAAATCCATTCTTTAGTAATCTTTTAGTGTAGTAAACATTTTACATACATTTTCTATTCACCCTTATCATGATGACTTTCATGATCAAGCTACTTTAGCTTATAAAGGCGAATCGTGAGTATAACATTACTTTCCAAAACCCTTTTGGATGATTAGGATGTCTAGCATCTCCAACCTTCGTAAATTCTCATCCAATATGAGAACATATATTATACTCTATCATATTGCAACCAAAACATTGTTTCAGATATCGTTATACCTGCCACACATGATGATTTCTGAAATAATTCTTTCAGCTCCTCGATAAACTTGATATTAAAACAATCAAGAATCATGGAGGCAAACATGATACTTAAGATACTAACACTAGAATTGTTACTCTCGATTTAATACCAATTATTAAATTTCACGGAGTAAACAGAGTTTGCTGAAAGTTGGCAATAGGACTTTAAACTTTAGATTGACACTCAACACAATACGATACCAGTTCATAAAGTATATATCCAGAATTCTATAGTTCTATTATCTCAATTAAAACTATGCATAAGGTGGTGAACGAATGCCAATGACTACAACAAATTATGCAAATTCACTTTGATTTAATTTATGATAAATTGAGTTCTACTAATCCAAATTAGAAATAAACTCCCACTCAAAAACTACATCCCTCATGTCTTTTTGGTGATTACATGAACCAAATCCACTACACCATGTCCGATCATCACGTGAGTCGGTATAGCTTCAAAGGCGAGCATCCATATGGTCATCATATCAAAACATATGACTCATGTTTAACCTTTCGGTCCGTGTTCCGAGGCCATGTCTGTACATGCTAGGCTCGCCAAGTAAGAACCTTAGTGTTCGCGTGTGTAACTGTCTTACACCCGAGATATGCTCGTGGATTCAAGTACACCCGATCATCACGTGATGTCTTGAAGCGAAGAAACATTGTCGGTGCATACTTAAGGAAGAACACATTTTTATCTTGATATCTAAATGAGGGATCATCTTATTATGCTAATAAAACGCCAAACAAGCAATATAAGATGCAATCAAACATCACATGTTTGTAAGTGAAGTGATATGGTTCCCGCATATGATCTCCATCATGTGCACTGTGGTATGATCTCTATCATACCTCTATGTGTAAGGCCAAGGTCTATGGAACTTACACGTTATGTGTGTTGTAAGAGTATCATCTTATACTTCTACTTACAACATCACCATATCATAACACTAGCCCAGCAACAATCTAAACTAGACGCCTCTAATTTATCCATTGCAAGTTTTACGTGGCTTAGGGCTTTCGAAGATAGAACCGTTCTTACCTACGAACATGAACCACAACGAGGATAACCAAATTGTTGACAACTCGTTGCAAATTAGATATTGACTATAGTAGGAGAGACAGACACCCGCTAGCCACTTATGCAAAACTAGTTGCATGTCAAGCGTGGATCGGGTCTCATGTGCGAGGACATGTAAAGTTTGTCCGGGCCGCTTCATCCCACTATGCCACCAATATCCAAAATACAACTAAGAAGCAATAAAATGATCATCATCGCCCACATAATCATATGTGTACTACCCGTGCAAAGTATCTACGCATAGATCCGGCTCTGATACCACTGTAGGGTTCGCAACATAGAAAACAAAAAATTTCCTACGATGTGAACTATGTACCAAGATCTATCTATTAGATACAAACAACGGTCGGATGTATATCCATAGAGAACATACCCTTGAAGACCGACAAAGCTTAACGAGTTCAACTCGTGGTTGATGTAGACGATCTCTTGCCGATCTCAAGATCGAGAGGAAGTCCTAGCGCCGCAAAACAGCAGCGCATCCGTGCTCGCACACACGTTCGAGGCACCAAGAAACCTCCGCCTCCTCGCTCCAGCGATGCAGCGGAAGCACAACTCTTTCTTGCCGAAAAGCCACCAGGAACATGTATCTCGCTAGTCCGAGACCATGGGGGATAAATACTAGAGGGGGAGAGAGATCCTTCACGAGGAGGTGTGAGTGAGAGAGAGGGAGGGGGGCTCCTTTTATAGGGAGAGGGGGCACCCAAGGGGCCATGCGCCCAGCCATGGGCTGCCCCCACCTCTTCCACATTCATGTGGGTGGACACTCCGCTCACTCAAATGCCTTTCAATTCCCTCCACTCAAAAACCCACTCAAATTCCCATTAAATTTCCACCAAATTTAATGCAAACTCGCATTAAATAAAACTCCTTTTATTTATTCAGAATTTTGTCAATTACTTTAATGACAAACATTCACATATAACCCCTTGCTAGTATTTCATTTCACATGCAGAAACACTTTCTGCAATTTCACCCGAAAACCCATTTCGGTATCTAGTGAAATAAATTTCTGCGCTTGTTATTCTTTTCGGCATGAAACTTTTGCTCCAAATGGATGTCGGTGTCTCTTAAGTGTGTCACCCTATGGTTCGGGAATAATGCGGACATGATCGAGACCCCTCTCAGATCAATAATCAGAAGCGGGATCTGGAGACCCATACTGTCTCCCACACATTCAACGATGACTTTCTTGTGATCGTCGGAACCTTTTATGCTAGTATCTTAATCCTTTTGTTTCGCGATATATTACATGTCCGAGATTTGATCATCTGTATCTCCATACCTAGTTTGATCTCGTTACTGACATGCACTCTTTTCTCGTTCCCGTGATATAACATTCTAGTGATCAAATCACTTGCTTGCAAGCTAACCAATGTGATATCACCGAGAGGGCCCGGAGTATATCTATCCGTCATCGGGATGAACAAATTCCACTCTCGATCCATGGTCCTCAACATAACACTTTATTAGTTCTGAATCCATCTTTATAATCACCCTGTACGGTGTGACGTTTGATGTTATCAAGAAACTCTTCCGGTGTTAGTGATTGACATGATCTCATGGTCTAAGGATTATGATCACTTCGTAAGTTGTTATAGCAATATAAACTCAATGACTTTGATCATAATGCTATACTTCGGATGAATGTTCATCACACCATTATACTAATGTTGTGATCCCGTTATTAACAACATCCAATGTCCATGATCAGGAAACCGTGATCATCTTGTTAATCAACGAGCTAGTTTATGAGAGAGGCATAACTAGGAACTTTCTGTTTGTTTATTAAACACACATGTATTAACGTTTCCGTATTAATACAATTATAGCATGCAAAATAAAAATTTATCATAAACAAGGAATACGATAATAACCACTTTATTATTGCCTCTCGGGCATATTCCCTTCATGATAAGGTCAAGAATTGATAGGTTAAGAATTGGTGAATCAATAGTTGATTACTCAACATTGATGAACAACAGATATTAAAATAAGATCCAATAGAGATGATAATGATTAATATGGGAAGAAAGATATATGGTGAACGATCTTGACTTGGTTTATTTCCTACTCCATCTCAATAAAGAGTTAAGGTTAAGTATTTACTATGATCCACATGGTAGAAATGGATAAGAATAAAATAAGTCAAGGGTTAGTTATTACATTCTTATTACTTGGGTTATATTCTTAACTTGGTATTCCTGGGTTGTTGTAATGAATACTATGATATGATCAGCTAAGGATCAAATATAAATCATTAACTAATGTATTAGGGTTTAATTTTATTACATTTGATCTACCCTTAGATCAAATCATGTTTACCCAAAATAAGGTTTTAGCAAAGGTCATATTGAAACTTATCGCAGTCAACTTGATGATCTACTTCAATTCCAGCAAGTTGAGAGAAACTTCAATCACTTTGACAAGTTTTTATTTAAAAGCGCGAAAATTATTCAGATTTTCTATGCATGAATGCAATGCACACATCTGTGTTCGGCTTATTTCTAAGCTCTAATGTTGGGATGTTACATTACTCTTGGGTTTGTGGGAAACCCTAGGCGGCTGGGTCGCCCAGAGGCATTCGTCTTGTGATTTGCTCCGTGGAAAGTTTGTGAGGGTTTGGAGACTACCTTAAAGTCTACCACGAGTAAGTGAGCTATTCCTTCGAGGTATAGGCTCGGAGAAGAAGGTGAGCCTTTGTGGCGCGTGAGGAATCCTTCGAGGAACCTCACACCTCTCCAACGTGACGTAGCCCCCTTCCCAAAGGTGGTGAACATGGGAATACATCTTCGTCTCCGCGTGCTTCGGTTATTTCTTAACCGATCTCTTACTTGTGTTGTTTACCTTGTGATAGCCTTCGAGCTTGAAGTATCTTTTTCATCATCTAGGTTGCCTCACCTAGTTTGCATTTAGGATCACTATATTCCGCAAAGCCTAAAACTTGCAAAAGATTATAAAGAATTTTGTAGAAACCTATTCACCCCCCTCTAGGTTAACCATCTTACACTTTCATACAGGAGCTTTCCTATAACCAAAATGACAAGGCAAGTAGACAATGAGCATCTCAACAATCTTTTTATTTACCATATGCATAGCTTTTTATTGAGGATGCTTCATAGATAGCTCATTATGGTGATGCTGCAAGTTTCCACCATGATTAGCCATGGCTTAGGCTAGCGGCCCAGGCGTTTCTCTAACACAAGAATACAAACTCCATGGACTTACAAGTCCCCTCTTTATTTCATACCGGTGACATCCATAGATAAAAGAACATGATATCAACTGAGTACAACAAGGTACAAATGCAATGTTTAAAACATTCCCCGTGACAGCACGGTTCTGCTAATTCCAACTTATAAGTGCAAGCATATACAACAAAGTTGTCACAATGGTTCAAGTTTATTAGGGGCAAAGAATAAAGTGTGCCATCAAGTTCGTGAGGGCTTTAATCACTAAGTTTTCACATAACAAAATAGTTTTTAATTGGAAGATAGTTGAAAACAAGAATATACTTGGAATGGTGTAACACACCATGCATAGGAGTTTATGGTGGACACTTTGGAATAACTTGGTTTCTTGGGAGTTAGAGGCATGAGTAGAACTTATTCATACAAGTGGAGGCTAGCAAAAAAACTGGGAGCAACCAACTAAGAGAGCAATAATGGCCACAATCATGCAGTGCAACAAAGCATACTAATCAAAGCAAAGAGTGGTACTACAAGTCAAGGACTAAGTGATCATAGAGGCTAATGGTGACTTGCGAGAGTCATAACATGGTGTAAGCATGTTCCAAGCCAACCCAAGCAAAACATCAAAGGAGAATACCACAATACTATGCGTTTGCATGCTAAAACAACGCATAATTTCTTCAAGGCACACTAAGAAATCCCAATTATTTGGAACAAGACATTCTACAGCAATAATCACTAAGCATAATTCTAAAACAACACCTAGCATGTCATGCTAAAGTCTAAGTCACACTCAATGCAAGCTCCTCTTGCACTTCAAGCAAGAACTTACTACTCCTTTCCAACACCAAGCAAACTTATTTGCAAAACAACACAGTGAGAACGGGGGTCCAAACTACTTTAGAAAACTAAACAAACTAATCAAAGCAAATGAAAACTAAGACGCTCCAATAACAACACAACTATGCATGAAATAATAAAAACCAAGTGTCTAGACAGACCTGAGCTTTTTATTGATGAAGAAGGGGATGCCTTGGGCATCCCCAAGCTTTGAAGCTTGTACCTCTTGGATATTTCTTGGGGTGACACCATGGTGGCATCCCCAAGCTTGAGATTTTTTCCATTCTTTATCTCATTGCATCATTCTCTCTCTACAACTGAATTTTTTTCTTCATACAAAACTTCACACAATCTTCATTAGCAACATTAGTGTATTCAAAAGATATTAGACCACTGGAAAAGCTTTGGAACAGCAAGGCTTTTCACTAAAAACACAAGATACTGTAGTAAATCCTTCAAAAAGCTCAATTTACCTGAAGAGAACTCAAAAAGGAATCAATAAGAAGCAAATGCAAATAATGGCAGAAATCTGTCAAAACAGACCAGAAGGTAGAAACCGATTTGTTCGAACATCTTCTGTTTCTCAAATCAAAAATTTTTGTACTAACTAAAGTTATATAACATACTGGGGGATTTATTAGTAAATTTTGAGCTCAATCCGAGTTACAGATCCTCCTCTCGAATTTTTTTGGTGGAGGACAGAAATCTGTTTCGGGACAGCAACTCCCCAAATCTTACTTCTCTCTCATTAGAGGTCATTCTTGGCACAAAAAAGCAAACAAAAAGGATAAGGAGAGGTAATTACTGAATTAATAGCTTCCAAGACTCAAGGAAAATCTTGGGTTATCTCCCAACAATTACTTTTCTTTAACGCCATTAAGTTAGGCACAAGAAGCAAGAAGAATAAAGTATTTTCAAATGAAGAAGCATTAACATCAAATCTTGCTTTCAAAGGAGGAGCAAAAAGCAACTTCTCTCTCCTCATAGGGAAGTGTTCAATACCTTTCTTGAATGGAAAATGATATTTAATGGTGCCTTCTTTCATATCAATGATGGCACCAACTGTTCTAAGAAAAGGTCTTCCCAAAGTAATAGGACAAGAAGCATTGTATTCAACATCCAAAACATAGAAATCCATAGGGACATAAGCATTATTAACCATGATGATAACATCATTAATACTCCCCATGAGTTTCTTCTCAGCATTATCATTGAGTGGGACATCCAAATAACAATCTTCCAAAGGTGGTAAATCAAGCATTTCATAAATCTTCCTAGGCATAATAGAGACACTAGAACCAAGATCACATGAAGCTTTGAGATCAAATTCATTCACTTGCATATTAATAATGGGTTCCCAACTATCTTCTACTTTCCTAGGAATAGAAGCTTTGTGTTTTAGCTTCTCTTCCTTAATTTTCACAAGAGCATCTGTAATATGTTTAGTGAAAGCAACATGCATATCACTAGCATCAGGACTTCTAGCAAGCTTTTGCAAGAACATAATCACTTCAGAAATATTGCAACCATCAATATTAAAATCAAACTTAGCATCACTAGTAGTAGGCTCAATAGGCTTAGACATAGTAGGAGGAGGAATAGGGACTACTTGTGGTTTAGTGGTGATAGTGCACACACTATTGTTTCTATCAATTTCAGCTTCCCTTTCCCACCTAGCATGAAGTTGAGCTAACGGCCTAACATTTTCATCAATAGTAACTTGTATGGCATGAGCTGTAGAAAAGGTGTTTTCCATAGTTTTAGGTTTAGCAGCCATTTTATTAATCAAGTAAGACTGAGCTTCAGACAAAAAGGATATATTTTTCTCAGCACTCAAATTTTTTGACTGTAAACTAGGAATTTCTCTATTTAAATTCTCAAGATGATGACTAATATTTTTCAAGATAATAGATTGTTCCTCCATAGTTTTAGTGAAAATCTTATTTTGCTCATATTGAATTTGCATAAAATTCTTAGTGGATCTCTCTACTTCTAGAATCCTTTCTTCACTAGGCATTCCAGATCTACCATGATAAGCATTCCCACTAGGAGGATAAGGCCTATAATTACCATAAGCATTGTTGTTGAAATTGTTGTTTCTAATGAAGTTCACATCAACTTGCTCTTCTTGAGCAACCAAAGAGGCTAAGGGAACACTATTAGGATCTATAGGAGCTTTCCCATTACCAAGCATAGCCACAATAACATCAATCTTTTCACTCAAAGAGGAAGTTTCCTCAACAGAATTTACCTTCTTACCACGTGGAGCTCTCTCAACATGCCATTCAGAGTAGTTAACCATCATATTACCAAAGTCTGGATAATCATCCAAGCAGTGAGTCCATGAGTAGGGAAATTCTTAACCAAATATTTCATTCTTTCCCAAGCTGGAGCAACATGTTCACTATCAAGTTGCTTAAATTTCATAATGTCACTTCTCATAGCAATAATCTTAGCAGGAGGATAGTACTTTCCAATAAAAGCATCTTTGCACTCAGTCCAAGAATCAATACTATTTTTAGGCAAAGAAAGCAACCATTCTTTAGCTTTTCCCCTCAAGGAGAAAGGAAAAAAGCTTGAGCTTAATAATATCTCCATCTACATCCTTATACTTTTGCATCTCACAAAGTTCAACAAAGCTATTGAGATGAGCAACAGGATCATCAGAACCAACACCAGAAAATTGCTCTCTCATCACAAGATTCAACAAAGCTGGCTTAATTTCATAAAAGTAAGCATCAGGAGCAGGTGGAGCAATAGGAGTGCTAAGGAAATCATTGTTGTTGGTGCTAGTGAAGTCACACAACTTGGTGTTCTTAGCAGAGTTCATTTTGTCAAAGGTGGGAAAGCCAAAAACAGCAGCAGTAGCTAGAGCAGGAACTATTTTTTTGTGTTTTTGAATAAAGCAAGCAAACCAAACTAGACTATTTTGGGGGGGGGGGGGTTGGGAAAGAGGCAAACAAAACCAAGCAACAAAAACAAATCCAACTAAAAACAAAGTAAAGAGAGGGAAGTGAAGGACTCCCCTAGTGAAGACGTCCTTGGCCTCCCCGGCAATGGTGCCAGAAAAGCTTGACGACTGTCTATTCACAGCCTGTTGGGCACCCCAAGAGCAAGGTGTGAAGCAGCAAGCAGCAAGTATTCCCTCAGTTGAGACCGAGGTTATCGAACCAGAAGGAGGAAGGAAACATCACACAGGTGTTGCAAGCAACATGGAGACCTGCACAACACAAACTCAAGACTTTGCCCCAACGAACAGTGAGGTTGTCAAGCTCACTGGTTTGCTGTAACAAAGGATTAAACATATGGTGTGGAAGGTAATAGTTTGCAGCAAGTAAACAAGTAAAAGTGGAAGATGTATCAATGGTAAAGATTGGACCGGGGTCCATAGTTCACTAGAGGTGCTCTCCTTAGATAAACAACATGGCATGAAGGGTAAACAAATTACAGCAGGGCAATTGACACGAACTGAGCAAGGCATAACAATGCAATTACTAGTCAGAAAGATCCTATGAGGTTGATTGGGAAATACAACAAGATACATAGACCGCCATCCAACTGCATCTATGACTAGAAGTCCACCTTCAGGTTATCATCCGAACCCCCTCCGGTATTAAGTTGCAAGCAACAGAAAACTGCTTTAAGCAAAGTGTGTAAGGTAAACAGTCCGCATGTTCCACGAACAAGAGACCGTTGTTTTATCCCTAGTAGCAATAGCACATCTACAACCGAAGATATTATTGTCACTTCCCTTGGAAACTGGAGGCATGAACCCATTATCGAGCATAAATACTCCCTCTCAAAGTCACTAGAAACTAATTGGCCAAGATAGCTACTAACAACGGAGAGCATGCAAGGTCACAAACAAAACAGACATGATAGAATCATAAAGACAAAACCATTAATCAAACCAACATAATAATCTCAATATCCATCGGATCCCCACAAACACAACATGCATGATTACAAATAGATTATATCTTGATCATGAACGGAGCTCACAAGATCTATACATGAAAGCACAAAGGAGGAGATACAACCATCTAGCTACTACATGGACCCATAGTCCAAGGTGGAACTACTCACGCATCATACCGGAGAGAAGGCCTCCGGGATGATCTCCCCTCCGGCAGGGTGCCGGGAAGAACTTCAGATCCCCCCGATCTAGGGACGATGGTGGCGGCGGCTACAGACGGTTTCGTGGATTTATGATCGGGTACTTAGGGTTTCTGCATCGGGGGCTTCTTATAGTCGAAGGGGGAGGCCAGGAGGCGGCCAGGGCCACCAAACCCTAGCCAGGCGCGGGCCCACCTATGGCCGCGCCTGGGGGGGTTTGGCCCCTTTGGCCGGCCCCTCCGGCTCTCCTCTGGACTTCTTGTTCCCCACGGAAAGTAATTGACTTTGTCCTTTGTCCCGTCCAATTCCGAGAATATTTCTTTACTAACTTTTCTGAAACCAAAAACAGCAAAAAACAGGCATCTGGCACTGTTGCAACTTGTTAATAGGTTAGTACCAGAAAACATGTAAAAAGCACCTCAAAGTGTGGAAAAGTAAAGCAAAGTAGATACTAAACAAGCATGGAGCATCAAAAATTATAGATACATTTCCAACGTATCACTTTCCTACTTAGCATGTAGTTGAGCTAACAATCTAACATTTTCATCAATAGTAACTTGTATGGCATGAGTAGCAGCAAATGTACTTTCCAAGGTTTCAGGTTTAGCAGCCATTTTATTAATCAAAGAGGAATGTGCTTTTGACAAAGAGGAAATATTTTTCTCAACATTCAAAAGTTTTTCCTCCAAATTTTTGTTGAAAATAGTTTGTTTACTAATAATGTCTTTGAGCACGACTTCAAGTTCAGAAGGAGCACTTCTGGTATTGTTGTAGGAGTTTCCATAAGTATTGTCATTATTGGGAGGATAAGGCCTATAATTATTACCATAAGCATTGTTGCCAAAATTATTATTCCTAATGAAATTCACATCAACTTGCTCTTGTTGAGCAACCAAACAGGCTAAGGAAACATTATTTGGATCAATATGAGCTTTTCCATTAAAAAGCATAGCCATGATAACATCAATCTTATCACTCAAAGAGGAGGTTTCTTCAACAGAATTTACCTTCTTACCATGTGGATCTCTCTCAGTGTGCCATTCAGAATAGTTAACCATCATATTATCAAGGAGCTTTGTTGTAGCACCCAAAGTAATGGTCATAAAGGTACCTCCAGCAGCTGAATCCAACAGATTTCTTGAAGAGAAGTTTAAACCTGCATAAAAAGTCAGGATAATCATCCAAGCAGTCAGTCCATAAGTGGGACAATTATTAACCAAAGATTTCATTCTTTCCCAAGCTTGTGCAACATGTTCATTATCAAGTTGTTTAAATTTCATTATTTCACTTGTCATAGATATAATCTTAGCGGGAGGATATTATTTTCCAATAAAATCATCTTTGCACTCAATCCAAGAATCAATACTATTTCTAGGCAAGGATAGCAACCATTCTTTAGCTTTTCCTCTCAAGAAGAAAGGAAACAAATTAAGCTTGATAATATCTCCATCTACATCTGAAAGGATACGGATGTCGCCTAGAGGGGGTGAATAGGCGATTAAAACTTTTCCTAGAGTGGCTCAACAAAGGCGGAATAAAACTAGTATTTACTTTGTTAAGAACAACTAAGCTTCACCTATGTGCACCAACAACTTATGCTAAGCAATACAAGCAACAAAGTGATAGCAAGATATATATTACTTCAAGCACGGAGGCTATCACAATGTAAAGTGCATAAGTAAAGAGCTCGGGTATAGAGATAACCGAGGCACGCGGGGACACCGATATTTTACCGAGTTCCTCCCAACATGGAGTACATCTTGTTTGGAGAGGGGGTGGTATCAAAACACCAACGCCATAAAAGGCCTCCCTTATTCTCCGGTGAATCTCACCCCAACGGTATTGATCCACGCTTCCACTATCGGTGCACTTATCGGTGTCAACCGGAACCTCTCACAAGGTTGGGGCACTTCTCCACAACTTTATTGGAGGCTCCCAACAAATGCCACAAAAGGCCTCAATGCCACCAAGGCCAAAAAACCGTCTAGGGTTCCAAGAACCCAAGAGGGACAAGCTCCAATGAGTCACACGAACCAAATCCTCCGAGGAGAACTCAAACCGATGCACCGAATGCAAATGGCAAGAACACCACAAAGGTGTTCAAATCCCTCACTCTCAAGTTCCAACAAAGCTACTAAAGCTATTGGGGTAACAAGAGAGGAGGAATCAAAGAGAGACACAAAATCCCCCAAAATCTAGATCCCCAAAGATGCACTCACAAAGAGATGAATCGGTTAGGTCAAAACGTGGGTCTAGATCTCCTCTCTCTTCCACTCAAATCTGGGCAAGAAGCATCGGAGGAAAAAAGATTAGGCAAGCTTTAAGATCTAGAGCAAGTGTGGACAAAGATTCGCCTAATGGATGAGGAAGAAGCAATTTAAACTCAAAACAGGCAAAGCCTTAAATAGAGGCCCCAAAAATCTAGCAGTTGGGGCAATTTTTCGGAACGGTCCGGTACTAACGAATTTAACCGGTAGTACCGCACGCTCCAGGAAAAAGAGCAGCACCGGCAGCAGATTTGGTCAACTCGAGACGCGCGAGCGCAGCGAAGCAGCTGCAGCAGCAGCGGGGCCGCAACAGCGCGCATGCAGCAGGCCAGCGCCAGCGGGGCCACACGCGGGCACGCGAGCACGCGCAAGGCAGGCGCATCGCGGGAGTGGGGCGTCGCGCGCGGCAAAGCGAGCTAGAGGAGCAGGTCAACACGTGGTCGGGGGGGCACAGCGATCGGGGCAAGCGAGGCAGTGGACGCGAGCGCGCGCGAGCGGGCCAGCGGCGCATGCGCACGGAGATCGAGGCGGGGCCGCAGCAGGCGAGCGGCAGCAGCGCGCGGGACTGGCGGCGGCATGCGCGCGAGGGCCAGGACCCAGCAACAGCGAGGTGGGATAGCGAGTTGAGCGAGCAAGGCTGGCTGGAAGGGCTACCTGGGCCGGCCGGTAGTACCGGCCCACCCGGGCGGTACTACCGGGCCGGTCTGATAGTGCCGGCCGCGGGTACCGGGCCAGGCAGTAGATAAGTGCGCGTCGCCAGGCGCGGCCGGTAGTACCGGCCGGCCCAGAAACATCCTTTTTATTTTTATTTTTAAAACCAAATATGGGGCAAATTCAAACGTCAATAACTTTTGATTGGTAGCTCCGATTGACCCGATTCCAATTGCGTTGGAAAGAGGACGGCAATGGTTATCACCAATTGAGAAAGTATCAAGTATAATAATGTGAGATACCTCACTTGGTGAGAAACCAGAAGATCGCCAAGATCAAAATCGCGATAAGATACAAATGGAAGATCCGATTTTGATGAACACGAGCTTGCTATGGAGATTACCACAAGCTCTATATCCTCACATGGATAAGACAAAATAACAACCAAATACGATGATGCAAGTATGCAAAGGTTTGAGCTCTCTCCGAACGATGTGACCGAATTCCTCATTCGAGAGCCCCTCTTGATAGTACGGTTATCTATCCTAAACCCGGTCTCCCACACACAACATGAGACCAACAAAAGGGAAAACTTATCAAGATTATACCTTTGCCTTGAGCATTCCACTTGAGATCGATGTAGTCGATCTTTCCCTTCTCAAGATGGAACGCCTTTCTTAATTCCTCATCATCGATCCATGATCACCGAGGATGGCAAGCATCAAACATGAGATCTTCTATATATGGTGCATTTTGAGCTTGCACAACACATCTTCTTCTCATTTCATCGACCTTGAAGCCACCACATGCTCCAAGCGATGCCAATGGGCAAATCCTACAAGTATAACTTAATACACACATTAGTCCATAAAGATTGTCATTAATTACCAAAACCACACATGGGGCACATATGTTCTTTCAACATCCTTATATTTTTGCATCTCACAAAGTTCAACAAAGTTATTGAGTTGGGCAGCAGCATCATCAGAACTAGCACCAGAAAATTGCTCTTTCATCACAAGATTCAACAAAGCAGGCTTAATTTCATAAAAGGTAGCATCAAGAGCAGGTAGAGAAATAGGTGTATTTAGGAAATCATTGTTGTTTGTGCTAGTGAAGTCACACAACTTGGTGTTCTCAGCAAAGTTCATTTTTGCAAAAGTGGAGCAAACCAACAACAGCAGCAACTAGAGTAGGAACTAATTTTTGTGTGTCTTTTATAAGAGAAAGCAAACCAAACGAAACTATTTTTTTTGGAGTTTTTGATAAAAAGAGGCAAACAAAACAAGGCAAAAGAAACTAAGCAAAACAAAAACAAAGTAAAGCGAAAGGTTGTGAAGGACTCCCCTTGTGAAGCTGTCCTTAGCCTCACTGACAACGGCGCGAGAA
This sequence comes from Avena sativa, assembly GCA_916181665.1. Taxonomy (NCBI): domain Eukaryota; kingdom Viridiplantae; phylum Streptophyta; class Magnoliopsida; order Poales; family Poaceae; genus Avena; species Avena sativa. The sequence continues at coordinate 247,892,401 of OV702284.1, read as the reverse complement.
AAAGGCTTGATGCGGCTCAGATCACTGTAGAGCTTCGTTAGGGAACCCCAAGAGGAAGGTATGATGACTACAGCAGCAAGTTTTTCCCTTAGTAAGAAACCAAGGTTATCGAACTAGCAGGAGGAAGGAAATGACTCAAAGGTGTTGCTAGCAACTTGGAAACCTGCACAACACAAACTCAACACTTTACCCCAACGAACAGTAAGGTTGTCAATCTCACCGGTTTGCTGGAAATAAAGGATTAACTATATGGTGTGGAAGATAATGGTGGCTTGCATAAAGTAACAGTAACAGTGGAAAATGTATCAATGGTAAAGATTGGACCGGGGTCCATAGTTCACTAGAGGTGTTCTCCTTAAGATAAACAACATAACATGCTAGGTAAACAAATTACAGCGGGGCAATTGACAGGACAGAGCAAGGCATAACAATGCAATAATAGACATTCATGATCCTATGGGATTTGATTAGGCATTACAACAATATACATAAACCGCCATCCAACTGCATCTATGACTAGTAATCCACCTTCAGGTTATCATCCGAACCCCCTCCAGTATTAAGTTGCAAGCAACGGATAACTGCTTTAAGCAAGGTGTGTAAAGTAAACAATACACTTGTTCCATGAACAAGAGATCGTTCTTTTCTCCCTAGTAGCAACAGCACATCTATAACCTTAGAGATTTCTGTCACTTCCCCAGATTAAATAGAGGCATGAACCCACTATCGAGCATCAATACACCCTCTTGGAGTCACTAGCATCTACTTGGCCAAGATAGCTACTATAAACGGAGAGCATGCAAGATCTCAAACAACACAGACATGATAGAATCAATAAGATAGAATCATTAACCAATCTAACATAGTAATCTCAATATCCATCGGATCCCCGCAAACACAACATGCATGATTACAAATAGATGATCTTGATCATGGACGAAGCTCACAAGATCTAAACATGGTAGCACAAAGGAGGAGAAACAACCATCTAGCTACTACATGGACCCATAGTCCAAGGTTGAACTACTCACGCATCATACCGGAGGCTGGCATGGTGATGAAGAAGGCCTCCGGATGATCTCTCCCCTCCGGCAGGGTGTCGGGAAGAGCTTCAGATCCCCCCTCTCCCCGATCTAAGGACGATGGTGGCGGCGGATACGGACTGTTTCGTGGAAGATTGATCGTGTACTTAGGGTTTAGGTATCAGGGGCTTCTTATAGGCAAAGAGGGATGCCAAGGGGGTGCCCGAGGCGGCTGCACCCCCCTAGGCGCTGGCCAGGCCTGGCCGCGCGGACAGGGGGTGTGGCCCCCTCGAGGCCCTTCTGCGTCTCGTCTTCTGGCTCCGTGTTCTCACGGTAAAATATTGACTTTGGATTTTGTCCCATCCAATTCTGAAAATATTCATTTTCTGACTTTTCTGGAACAAAAAACAATAGAAAACATGCAACTAGCACTATGACATCTTGGTAATAGGTTAGTCCTAGAAAACATATAAAAATACATCAAAGAGAAGACAAAGCAAAGCAAAGTAGATACTAAACAAGCATGGAACATCAAAAATTATAGATATGTTTACGGCATATCAATTGTCATTTTTTATAGGTTAGAGCATCTCCAACAAATGACCTAAAATAGGGTTTGTGCCTAAAAATAGTTTTATATGGCACCGATGTCCAAACATGTGTCTCTAGAAGATGCCATATCCCAATCATGTGCCCAAAATTTTAGGACATGCCCAATATTTTTTAAGTTTGTTCTCCAATTTTTGGATAGATAAAACGGCACCCCTATCATTGTTTCTCCCACATGCGTAGAGCAACCAATACGTTGAAAATTCCCGCGCGCAGCCCCCTCACCTCCTGCATCGACTGCCACCAGTGATTCCCTGTCATTGACGGCAATTCCCTCGCTGTCGGGGTTGTTCCCCTGCCACTGACAATGACCACAGCCACCGCCGCCGTGCCCAACCCTAGCATTTGCCAAGCACAGATGTTTGCACCGTCATGACCTATCGCCGCACATGTGCCCACGCAGGGGACCGTCACCGCTTCTGCGACCCCCGCGTAGTCAAGGGCGCAACAAAAGGCGAGAAGCGCACAACACATAATGAAGATGACAATGGAGGCGGTGAGGCCATAGTGCCTTTGCATTGTCTATGTTTGTGATGTGGTTGCATGAACTTTGTTTGTGTTTGTGAACTATGTTTGTGGTGACCATTGCTATGCCTTTGACCATTTCTATGCATTTGAACTTGATATGTGTGTGGTGTTAAAGTTATGGTCTTGAATTTATGTTATTATTATGTGTATGTGATGGTTTTATAAGATCTAAATCCATATGTTGGTCACATCTTTTTTATCTTGCAAAGTGTGAAATGTGGCTATGTGTGTGGTCCCTATTTTAGGGCATCTGCAATTTTGCTTGTGGCCTAGTATACATCATCTTGAACGACTGTCTGATATTTCGCTCCCTGAATCTGCAAAAGTGATGCCCTATCTTACTTTTTTTTTTTTTTGACTTGGCCCTATCCTACTTTTTATGTGTCCTATTTTACATCATCTTCTGGAGAGATGCTCTTACATACCTATATATTTTAGGTTTAGATTTGATATGTACATACCTGCACATATTCTCTAGTTTCATATGTCATATTATTTTTACTATTTTTAATACTTCCTCCATACACAAATAAATGATTCGAATTTGTATAGATTATGTATCTATATTACAAAACACGACAAGATACATGTGAGTCTAGACAAAGTGTATTTTTCAAAAACACGTTTTGCACTCCTTTTCTCCTCTTTTCAACGCCAACGACGCCCACGGAGGACCGACATATCCTACTCCGTATTTTAGTTGCAATGAAATCCGCGCGCATGTGGGACAAGGACGATCCGAAACATTTGTTGTTTACCAAGACTTTTGCACAACACACAACACTAGCTAGTTGCAGTTGGTGCAGTCATGCAGAAAAGGGGATCTTATAATTATACTTTGTAGTATAGGAGTATCATTTTCCTAACTGACCGGAATATAATATTTTTCCACGCGCGCAGAGGCGAGACACGTCTACAGCACCATGTTAGACGCGACCTCGCGATCTGTGGGAACGCCGAGTACTGTTACAAAGGTCGATTGTTTTGGTCACTTGCTAGCTTTTGTTCCGTCAGGCTAGCTTTCGGGAGACCGACTCCTCCCGCTTCATCAACAGTAATGTTTGTCTGAGGGGACCTATCTTGTTCAGTTTGCGGTCCGTTTCACTTACAGTACTACGTACTCCCTCCGTGTGAAAATATAAGATGTTTTAGGTTTGTGAATAAGATGTATCTAGACATCTTTTAGTGTTTAGATTCATTTGAACTTATACACTAAAACATGTCTAGATACATCTTCTTCACAAATCTAAAACATCTTATATTTCTAAACGGAGAGAGTAGTTTTGCCGCATTCTTTTGCAAAAAAATTGTATCATGCTATACCTTACCTGTCACGACTTCCGTGTCTTGGTGTGATCGGTTTTGAACTCGCAGGTCATCGGGGGCAGATCGATTGCCCCTACCTTGGTGTGGGCTACTACTCTCCTTCTAAGAACAGTCAGAGTTAACAGGTCCAATGCCAGGACCTGCATCCAGGTTCGGTGCATCTGGAGGCCGCAAAGGTAGCCGAGCTGCCGAACCAATGTCTCAGTTTTCAACAAGAACTGCGGACTCTACTTGGAGTATCTCTGTTCCTCCTCTAACTGAACTTATTTTGGGAGACTCCTTTGTTTGTTTACTCAGTTAACTTTGACTACATATGTCTAGCCAAGAGCTAGCTTCACTGAACCCATCTTTCTCCCGAAGAAAAAGCTAAACCCAGAGACCTTTGAAAGATTCTGTTTGGGTACTAACATCATGAATAGATTTGCCCATCGTATTCTCTCAGATCTATATTGGGTCGTTTGCGTTGCAACTTGTCTTGCTAGCCATCTACAGAGTTGGCCCTGTTAATGGAAGTCCGTGGTAGGCCGCCTCCGTGGCACGGCTAAATTTTCAATAATGTCATACTGGATTGCCTACACAAATGGCCGAGAAAACACTTAATTTGCGCTGAAAGTGAAATGTTGATCTTCTAATTGATTGCCTTTGGACTGAAAGCTCCACAAAGAGAGCTCAATGTGTAAAGCACGGAAGTATCTTTTTGTTACCTCGAGTACAGCCAGAATTTCGAGGGAGTTTACCCACGGGTCCTACAACAGTTGCTTTTCTTTATCTTAGGAACCCATATCTTATTGGTCTGGACTTCAGAGACAAAAACAAAGGAAGCTAGTACAACGCAGCGGAGCAAAGCTGCTCACTTTGGTGGCAACTGAGTTTCCTTCACATGCGACAGGGTTGGGGCCGCTGGTGTTGCGCCTGGAAAATGGCTGACCTGAATGTAGGACATGGTTTTGTAAATACAAGTTAATACACTTAATAGTTCGTGCTTGATCGATCGGGATCTGTGTCTCCCTGATGATGTCTTGTAATAGAGGTTGAAGTTGTTTTCTTTTTGGGTTGCTGATCAAAGTCTAGCATTTAGTTTTGGTAACAAGCAGGTACGGTACCGAGATTTTAAGGACCCGATGCAAGACTAAAACTTAGGCCCCTTAATATAGACTAATGAATATTATACACATAAAATATTGTCAATAACACTAATGCGTGTTTCTGCTATGTGACCTGGCAATACGTATACCAAAATAGTACAGTATACCTAGAGTGGGGTCCCAGAATTTTGGGGGCCAGGGCAGCCGCACACCCTGCCCCTCCCTAGGGCCGGCCCGGGTAACAGGAGATGTTTCACCGTTTTGGCGTTTGGTTTTGATCGTCTGCATGGAATGCCAGCCGATTTGAAAACCTTAATTGGATGACAAATACTCGCTCTGTTTAGTTTGCCAAAACACGCTACATTATGAAACATATGATGTACTTTGTATTCTGTTTATCATTTTTCATGTAAATGAAAAATAGGGGTTGTGAGCTCCTCTTATCGAATAAAAAGTATAGCATAAAAAGTATAGAGGGAGTTTATTTCTAATCCTATAAACACACAACTTTGGGACTAGGGGTCAACACTAAAAGCTATGGGCCTCCGGTCTTTAGTAAGCGTTGTGAGAGCGTGCATATGGTGGCGGTGTTGTTGAGAAAAAAAGCAATTTATCAAGCGAATTATCCATAATAAACGCTAGATAAAACATGATTAAAATAATAGACAATTTACTAATCATGTAAAATACCGAATATAAATTAAGGCAGATAATCAAACAGACTGCAAGGTGTAGAATTTGAGATGCGATCAGAACAAGGTTGAGAAAGAAAGTATACACGGCAGTAGCAGCAGAGGAACCGCCGGCGTTCGGATTGGCACCGTCGTTAGCCATGTCATCGAGGAAGAGGGTGCTGATGTCGGGGAAAAAGTCCTCGTTGGGGAAGATGTCGTCGTAATCGCTTTCCGAGAGGGAGTCCGTGATGAAGCCAGTAGTCGCGCCAATAGCGCTCCCCAAAAACCTAATCGCTCTTCTCCCGTACAGGACTCGAAGCAGCGGGGTCTCGGAGGCCTACTGTCCCGGCTCGCGGTGCACGCCGCAAGACGGGATGGGGAAGACTAGGTAGCACAGTTCTCTGGAACTGGAGGCGTAGAGGATGTGTGGCGGTGTATCTGAGAGGAGGCGCGGCCTCTCTCTTATAGGAACAGAGGGGAAGGCAGATAGGCTGAAGATGAAACGAACGGACAGAAGTTGAAGTGAATAGTCAGCAGCCCACTGGACAGCCTCTACTCAGTTCGTATTCATTTAGCTCGTATTAAAAGCCCACTCGAGCAAAAACATTTCAGCTTTTGTATGACTGTTTATGTACCATTCATGCGTGGCAAAATAAAGCTCGGCTCGGCGAGATTCCCGCAACCCGCGGCGCACGCGTCGTGTCGTGACGAGGCGAGGCGAGGCGAGCGAGGAGGAGGAGGAGGAGGAGCACGCGTTTATATGTATTCTCTTCTCAAGCTCGTACAAGTGGTGGAAGATCTCTCCTTATAAGCTGGTCCAACTTTCACTCAACTAGCAATGTGGGATTAAACATTTATCCCAGCTCTTTCCTTGCATGAATGGGCCAAATGGGCCTCTAGGATTTCAGAAAAAAATTATTGGCATACAATAAATGGGCTAGGCCTATTTAGGCAAAATTCCAACAATCCTCCACCAGATCTCAGAGGAACATGAAGTTTGCCTTTGGTTCCAAAACATTGTTTATATACCGGTACTTTAGTGGAGACTATTAAGTTGAACTTCCATCTAGAGCTTTATGTTATACTAGGCTGCAACTTGTACAGTGGGGATTATGCCTTGAACTGAAAGTTTGCTGCGAACCTAGCTTCACAAAAAGTCTTGACCGATACTAGGCTACCATGGGAATTCCCCGCGGGTGGAGCTTATGCGTCATACTCCATGACCTTTCATGAATTTATTAGAGAGCACCCTACTCTCATAGACTGCAATGTTTTAACAGTTAGACTCATATAGGTGTGTCCTTTAAAAGATGTTCTGCAGGACAACATCTTTACTTAGGATAAACCACTTAGACCACATTAAGATAATAAATCAACCTACCGTGCAGAATAGGAAAGTATTGCATCTTTATGGAGTGGTGTTTATTAAAGTAGGGATACTTTCCTCTCTGCCAACCAACAACTTGTCTCCCAATTCTAATTCACAGGATCTCCGATCACATAGAGTGGTTTACCACTATGGAAAGCTTAAATTGTGGGTCTCATACCCATCTCCTTCGATGCATTTTCTATCACGTTGCGTGATAGACCCTTTGTGAAGGGATCTGCCAAGTTTTTATATGTTTGGATATAATATAATGCAATAACTCTAGAGTTTCTCATTTTCCTGACAGATTTCAGTCTCCCTTCACATGTCTTGATGACTCCATATTATCCTTAGAATTATTTACCTTGAAAATCACGGTTTGATTATCGCAGTTCATAAGGATTGCGGGTATTGGTTTTTCAACCACAGGTAAGTTCATCAAGAGTTTACGAAGCCACTCTGATTCAACAGTGGCTGTGTCTAATGCTGCAAGTTCTGCTTCCATAGTTGACCTCGTTAAGATGGTCTGCTTGCAAGACTTCCAAGAAACAACGTCACCAGCAAGTGTGAATACATATCCACTCGTGGCCTTTATCTTGTCAGCATCAGATATCCAATTTGAATCACTATAACCCTCTAGTACCCTCGGATACCCGGTATAGTGAATGCCTGATGTAGCCCGACCTACGGTCGTTGCCACATCTTGGTCTCCAACTTACACCAAGTCGTCATGGACTCCAAAGGTGAATCCGTTCCTCTATGCGAGCCCCCTTCCTTCCCTATTGAATGGCATGCTACTTCATACTCCGTCACATATGCATGATAGGTTCACATTGACAAGTACGGAGGCAAGGGAGGAAGCCCGGAACATCAAGCCCGACAAGACGGAGGCTTGGAAGAGGAGGCGGAAGAAGACAGACCGCCAAACGCTCTCTGTCGCCAGCGGTACTACCGGACCTGGCGACCGGTACTACCGCCCGGCGGTACTACCGCCCTCTGCTACCGCCAGCAATAGACGACACCAGCGCAAGCCAAATGCTCTCTGTCACCGGCGGTACTACCGGCCCCGGATCCGGTACTACCGGGCCCCGGTACTACCGCCCCCTGCTACCGCCACCAACAGACGGCTCCAGCTGAAGCTCCAGGACCGCAAGCGGTACTACCGGTCCCAGAGCGGTACTACCGGACCAAGCGGTACTACCGGTCCCAAGTCCGGTACTACCGCTCCTGGCAGTGCCTGCGCGCACTAGTTGGGCCACAGCCCATGTATCCCCCTTTACTTACCAAACCCTAGTTTTATTCCCAAACTACCCTTGTTTTGTGGTTGGCCTATAAATAGAGCCCCCACCCCTCATGTATCCCTTAGGCATAGATGATAGACTAAAGACAACCCCCATTGTGGAATCTCTAGTTTTGCCTCATCCCCTTTACCAAGGGGACCGACTATCGTCACCAACCTCGATTGGACTTTGCATCACGCATCCATCGTTGAACAAGGCCTTGGGTTCTCGGTTTCTCGCCCCCAAGTCGTCAAGACCCTCCTCAAGGTGTTCTTCCCTCTCCGATGTGGATTTGAGGGAGCACGTTGACCGATCTTTCCTTGCGAGGATTCTATCGGACCGGTGGCCGCCGTTCGGGAGCAATCGGCCTTGTATCGTGTGAGTTTTGCGTGTGTTCATCGTGTTCTTCACGAGGTGTGTGTTCGCTTCCGCTACCTTCTCCCTTTCCCCTCGCTTTCCCATCGATTTGACCACGAGATCCGTGAAGATCGGGCACCCAAGAGGTTAACCCCTCCATCATCTGGTATCAGCAGCTTTTGGTTGCCACGGATTTCTCATCGATTTGGTCTTTTCCCCATAAATTCGAAAATTTCACCAAAAATAGCCCCAATTCGTGTTTTGGATCGATCTGTGATTTGAGTGCGTTTTGGTAGGTTTTGATCCGTGGATTACTTGCTAAACTTGTTGATCTACCTTCCTTTGCGTTCCCATAGCCTAATTCCTTGATTTCCCCCGCCGATTTGGTGTTTTTCTTGAAGATTTTCCGCCCAAATCGCCCCAAACTCGCGAAATCGCGTCAGATCTGGATTTCTCTGTCCCGAGCGGTACTACCGCCCCAAATCTACGGTACTACCGCCCAGCGGTACCAAAATCCGGTACTACCGCCCGAGACAGAAAGAAAACAGCAGATTCCAGATTTCAGCCTCTCACCGTTTTGAGCATATCTTTTGCATTCGAACTCGGATTTTGGTGTTCTTTAGCTCGTTTCGAAGAGGAGAAGGAGCTCTACATCATCATCCACGTTGTTCATGCTATCTACTCCATCCAAATTCCGTGAGCAAGGCGGAATCCAACAAGAAAGGGTGAAGATCGTCGACGAAAGGTATCAACATTCCGCGACTTTTCCCCACTTGCATTCCTTTGTGAACCCACTATCTTTGCGAGCAACAAACACCTATTTAGACTAGTTCCTCTTATGATTGCTTGAGCTATGCACATTTGATACCTTGTAGAATTCCGAGCAAACATTGTGAGCGCTATCTCATATAGTTATCTTGTATAGTTGTTGGCACAAGGAAGAGGCAAGTGAAAAAGAAATAAAAAGAAAAAGAGTGATACAAAAAGAAAAAAAAATAGAAAAAGGAAAAGAAAAGAAAAAGAAAGAGATATACAAGTGCCTCATAGAATAGGAAGCGCAAGCTCGATGAACATCATATAGGTGGTACTTATTGTGCATATCTTGTAGCCCACCAATCTTGTGCAATCGAACTAGCGTCTCTCCTTGTACTTGTGTGACACGAGCTTATAGTCTTCGCTAGGTAATCATTTGGTTCTTAGCTCACTTTCTCCGTCGCACAAGTCCCATTTATCCCACCGTGTGTGTTTCCTTGTACATATTTCCTATCTTGTGGATTAACTTGTTTGCTTGGTGATCATTGTGGTTCTTTACTTGCCATTACAACATCTTGATTTCGGATTGGTTCTTGACATGCCATTTTCCATACCTATCCACCATAGGCCTTGTGTGTGTGTGTGTATTTTTGTTGGTAGTTGGTTTTGGTGTTCCGCGTGAACTTCACTTTGCTTGGTTTATTGCTCTCAAGTGTGGCCACTTGCACGATACGATCTTCCAAGGTAAAGTAAGGTTTGACGTTGTATCCCTAACACCCTCTACCACTTCCATATACAACACTTGGTCTTGTGAAGCATGTCTAGGGACTCCGGGACCGAGAATGATTTCCATGAAGATTCCATGATGAGCCACCATGCATATGTCTCCACAAGCATGGACAACATGATGGAGCACTACACCGACAATGGATCCACATGCTTGGGTGACATGGAGTTCTACAACAACAATGACTCCCCAAGCATGGACGACTTCAAGAACGACAACGCGAAGCTCCTCACGTCGCACCGACCAAGACGGAGCCTCCAACTCGAGTGCGCCAAGGTCCATCATCAAATGGACAAGTTCCAAAGCGACCTCCACAACTTCAAGAAGGGCATGGGCAATGACTTCGACAAAAACATGAGCATGGTCGCCAAGACTAATGATGCCTTGTGCTCATTAGAAGAACTTATAAGGAAGCGTGCCAAGGACAAGGGTCATCGTCGCGAGCGTCATGTGGATGACCAAGTGCGCCACCTACACCAACCATCGGCAAGGCACGCCAATGACCTTCGTCGACACCGTCACAAGGCACCTTCAACTACTTGTGCCACCACCAAAATGGCACCAAGAGCAAGCCTTCGTCCACGCCATCAAGCTTCAACGACTACGCTTGCATTCGAAGACCTCATGAACGAGGAAAATGAAGACCTCTACTTCGCCAAGTTGGATAGCATGAGCCTACCTCCACCACTACTACGAGATGGCCACAAGACGGTCGAGCATGGGATTTTCCCTTCGACCATGGAGGCGAGCAATGATGCCCATCTTATGGCATCCAACCTTGGAGGCGACAAGGTCAAGAATAGTGAGCATGGGATTTTCCCTTCACCAAAGGAGGCGCATGGAGTTGTGGAAACCGAGCCTACCCCCATATGCTTGAGTGATGATGTGGTACCAATCCCATGTGAGTATGAGAGCCACTTAGCCCACTTGAGTGAGAACAAGAGTGAGACGAGTGACTCCACCTTATGTGAGATTGAGTGCTTCCACTTGGAGGGCATGAGCGATACTCCTAGTGAGTTGAGAGTGGTAGTTGATAGGTCAAGTGAGACCATTTCGAATTCTAACAACTTACCCTCTACCTCTACCTCTAGTGTGTTCTCTTGTGTTGTGCTAGGTTCCATGGATGAAGAAGCGCCAAGCCATGAAGCAATGAGGCCTCAATTGGAGAAGATGTACATGGTGCACGAAGCTACGCCATTGCTACATGAAGAAGACGAAGTCGTCCACAAGGAGGCCACTACTTCCACAACACCCACTTCATATGAGAGGTATGAACAAGGTAACAATAAGGGTGTTGATGATGCCATGATCCCACTAGTGGACATGATGAATTGTGAGGATATGCATGTTTTGGATGATACTTGTGACATTACATATGTTTCACTCATATTCCCATGTGATGCTTTGCCTTTGCATGATATTGATCATGTGGAATTGTTTGATTGCGATATCATTGCCATAAACATGCCTTGTTATGCATCTTGTGTGTATCCTCCAATTGCTTTAAACTTGCCTTGTCATGCTAGTCACTCAATTTCTCCCGTTGCTTGCGATAAGATGAATGCTTGCTATTTCACTTGTTTTGCTTGCAACAATATTGATCATATGCGTTCTACTGAGATGGCCCCCATAGCTTTCTCAATTTTTGGAGATTTCGATGATGGCCATGATAAGCATGTTCCCCACTTGCATACTCACCATGCATCTATTTCATACTTGAATGACATTAATGGTGATGTGCATAAAAAGAGATACGTCATGATGGATGATGTGTATCTCTACCATGCACACACGTTCTTCCTTTTACATATGATGTGTGTAGGTACCCGCACGAGAATGTCAACCTCGGTTGAGCACGAGTTGACAAAAAGAGCTCTTGAGAGCATCCCACAAGTGAGTTCAAGATCGAACCCAGCTCTGATACCTTTTGCATGCTTTGCATCTTTCATGTTGGCAAATTGCTCTTTCATATGGTTTGATTGCAAGCATGTTAATGGTATTATCTCCCCTTGTGACATTCATGTTTCTTCGCATCTAGATAATGATGTTTTGTGTGTTGCAACAAAAATGTTGAACATTTTCTCTTTCCGATGTTTTGTGTGCAACCACAATTCCTTTAAGAACATGTATTGTCATGAGAGTTTCCAAGAATCTCGTCTTGTTGTTGCAACAAACATAAGGACCACTTGCTCTTTCATTTGGTTTGTTTGCAAACATTATACTTTTGTTTTGGATATGCTTCCTTGTGTGTTTTTGCCAAATTCTCCTAGTCTTGCATCAAAGATGTTGTTTGCAATTTGGATCCAATGCTTTGAATGCCCCACTTCTATGTTATATGGAGTTTTTGAGTTTCCACATTTGGATGATGTTCAAACGATTTCCATGCACATTGACCTTGCATATGCATTCCGTTTGCTATACTCGAGTTGTGCTAATCGTGTTGTGAACAAGAATGGACATGCCACAAATGACATGCTCCTCTACCACACACAAACATATGTTGCTTGGTCTTTGTTGTATGAAGGTACAAATGCATACACGTCAACCTCTATGGACTATATGTTGACAAGAAGAACCGAAGAGAGTTACCTATGGCTACCCTTCATCGAGCTATCTCTACAAGCTAAGGTGACTTCCTTCTACTTGAGGACTCATACTATAATCTTCATGAATTGGCTACGCTTTGAGTGTTGCTTCGCTTTTGTTGTGAGCTTTGTAGGCTTCAAGGAAGGTGAAGGAACATTGAAGTGTTGTCAAGTCACTCTTCCCGAGGACGACTATATGGTGAACCCCAGGATCAAGGATGTCCTTCGACCGCTTCTACTTTGTGATGAGCATGTAGAGTCGAGGACGACTCTTTTTGAAGGGGGGGGAGCTGATGTAGCCCGACCTACGGTCGTTGCCACATCTTGGTCTCCAACTTACACCAAGTCGTCATGGACTCCAAAGGTGAATCCGTTCCTCTATGCGAGCCCCCTTCCTTCCCTATTGAATGGCATGCTACTTCATACTCCGTCACATATGCATGATAGGTTCACATTGACAAGTACGGAGGCAAGGGAGGAAGCCAGGAACATCAAGCCCGACAAGACGGAGGCTTGGAAGAGGAGGCGGAAGAAGACAGACCGCCAAACGCTCTCTGTCGCCAGCGGTACTACCGGACCTGGCGACCGGTACTACCGCCCGGCGGTACTACCGCCCTCTGCTACCGCCAGCAACAGACGACACCAGCGCAAGCCAAATGCTCTCTGTCACCGGCGGTACTACCGGCCCCGGATCCGGTACTACCGGGCCCCGGTACTACCGCCCCCTGCTACCGCCACCAACAGACGGCTCCAGCTGAAGCTCCAGGACCGCAAGCGGTACTACCGGTCCCAGAGCGGTACTACCGGACCAAGCGGTACTACCGGTCCCAAGTCCGGTACTACCGCTCCTAGCAGTGCCTGCGCGCACTAGTTGGGCCACAACCCATGTATCCCCCTTTACTTACCAAACCCTAGTTTTATTCCCAAACTACCCTTGTTTTGTGGTTGGCCTATAAATAGAGCCCCCACCCCTCATGTATCCCTTAGGCATAGATGATAGACTAAAGACAACCCCCATTGTGGAATCTCTAGTTTTGCCTCATCCCCTTTACCAAGGGGACCGACTATCGTCACCAACCTCGATTGGACTTTGCATCACGCATCCATCGTTGAACAAGGCCTTGGGTTCTCGGTTTCTCGCCCCCAAGTCGTCAAGACCCTCCTCAAGGTGTTCTTCCCTCTCCGATGTGGATTTGAGGGAGCACGTTGACCGATCTTTCCTTGCGAGGATTCTATCGGACCGGTGGCCGCCGTTCGGGAGCAATCGGCCTTGTATCGTGTGAGTTTTGCGTGTGTTCATCGTGTTCTTCGCGAGGTGTGTGTTCGCTTCCGCTACCTTCTCCCTTTCCCCTCGCTTTCCCATCGATTTGACCACGAGATCCGTGAAGATCGGGCACCCAAGAGGTTAACCCCTCCATCAATGCCATAGCTCGTAGTGCCTTTTAGATAGCGCATAACTCTCTCAAGAGCATGTCAGTGATCATCTCCTGGATTTGAAACAAATCGACTGAGTTTGCTTACAGCAAAGGCGATGTCAGGCCTCGTGGCACTAGCTAAATACATAAGTGAGACAATAATTTGAGAGTATCTCAGTTGATCTCTAGCATTTCCTCGATACTTTCGAAGCAACACACTAGGATCATACGGTGTAGGAGAAAACTTGAAGTCGCTATACCCGAAACGACTCAAGACCTTTTCCACATAGTGGGACTGAAGCAATGTAATCCCACCGTCATCATCTCTCAATAGCTTGATGTTGAGGATGACATCAGCTACTCCCAGATCCTTCATCTCAAAGGAACGAGATAAGAAATCTTTGGGACCTCCTTAATTGCATTAAGGTTGGTTCCGAAAATCAGTATATCATCAACATACAAACAAAGGATGACTCCCTCACCCCCACCATGGCGATGGTACACACATTTATCAGCTTCATTTACAACAAAGCCTGCAACAGTTAAAGTTCTTTCGAACTTCTCATGCCACTGCTTAGGGGCTTGTTTAGGCCATATAGAGACTTCAACAACTTGCACACATTTCCTTCTTGACCATTTACCACAAAGCCATCTGGCTGATCCATGTAAATTTCCTCATCCAACTCTCCATTAAGGAAAGCTATCTTAACGTACATTTGATGAACGAGAAGACCATGAGAGGCATCCAATGAGAGTAATACTCAAATGGTGGTCAATCTGGCAACGGGTGAGTAAGTGTCAAAGAAGTCTTCACCTTCTTTTTAAGTATATCCCTTGGCCACAAGTTGTGCCTTGTACTTCTCAATAGTACCATCAGGTCTAAGCTTTTTCTTAAACACTCACTTGCATCCTACAGGTTTGCACCCATAAGGGCGATCAGTGATCTCCCATGTTCCATTAGCTAAGAAGGAATTCATCTCACTATGAACGGCTTCCTTCCAGTAGTTAGCATCAGGAGATGCATATGCTTCTGAAATGGAAGTGGGAGTGTCATCCACAAGGTACACAATGAATTCATCACCAAAGGAATTTGAAGTCCTTTGTCTCTTGATCCTTTTAGGATTTTCATTATCATCCTCCTTAGGACTTTTAGAGTGTTCAATTGGAATGGTAGGTTCAGAAAATGTAGCAAATTCCTGATTAGATGAACTAGGTATCTCCGGATTTGATGAGTTAGGTTTATCCTTCATAGGAAACATATCATCAAAGAAAGTCGCATCTGTCGACTCCATGATTGTACCGACATGAATGTCAGGTACTTCAGATTTTACTATCAAGAATCTATAACCAATGCTATGGAAATCATAGCCCAGAAAAACACAATCAATGGTTTTTGGTCCAAGCATGCGCTTCTTTGGGATTGGTACATTAACCTTTGCCAAACAACCCCAAGTACGTAAGTAAGAGAGTTTTAATCTTTCCTTCTCCCATTCTTCGAATGGAGTAATTTATTTGTTCTTTGTGGAAACTCGGTTTAGGACATGACACGCGGTCAATAGTGCCTCCCCCCACTATTCCTTGGAGAGACCCGATGTGTCTAACATGGCGTTAACCAAATCTGTTAGAGTACGGTTTTTTCTTTCGGCTACTCCATTTGACTGGGGTGAGTAGGGAGCCGTCCTCTCATGAATTATGCCATATTCCGCACAAAAGAAATCAAACTTGTTGGAAAAATACTCTCCACCACAATCAGACCTAAGCCTCTTAATCTTTCAATCAAGTTGATTTTCTGCCTCAGCTTTATAGATTTTGAAGAAACTCAAAGCCTCATCTTTTGAATTCAGAAGATATACATGACAATATCTCGTAGAATCATCGATCTGTTGGAGATATGCCCTAGAGGCAATAATAAATGTAGTTATTATTATATCTTTGTGTTTATGATAGATGTTTACATTCATGCTATAATAGTATTAACAAGGAAACATTAATACTTGTGTGATTTGTAAACTTAAATTGAAGTCCCTAGTAAAGCCTCTTCATAATACTAGCTTGTTGGTTAATAAATTATTGTGGTTTCCCTATCATGAACATTGAGATGTTATTAACAACAAGATCATATCGTTAGGAGAATGATATGATGGACATACTCCTATAGATAAGCATAGCATAAAGATCAAGTCATTTTAATAGTTCAATTGCTATATGCTTTCTGATACATAGTAACCTAATTCCTTCGACCATGAGATCATGCTTATCACCATCACCGGAAGGATGCTTTGATGACATCAAACACCACACCGTAACTGGGTGGCTATAAAGGTGGCATTGAGTGTTCGGAAAGTATTGGTTGAGACACATGGATCAAGAGTGGGATTTGTCCATCCATATGACGGATAGATATACTCTGGGCCCTCTCAGTGGAATGTCATCCAATTAGCTTGCAAGCATGTGACTGGTTCACAAGGGATCACATATCACGGGAATGAGAAAAGAGTACTTATCAGTAACGAGGTTGAATTAGGTATGTAGACATACCGACGATCAAAACCTCGGATAAGTAAACTATCGTGAGACAAAGGGAAATTGGTATCGTATGTAAGTGGTTCATTCGATCGCAAAGTAATCATAGAAATATGTGGGATCCATATGAATTTCCAGATTCCTCTATTGGTTATTGTTCGGAGAAGTGTCTCGATCATGTCCGCATAATTCATGAACCGTAGGGAGACACACTTAAGGATTCGACGTTGTTGAGTAGTTATGGAATGATGAGTAAGAGACCGAATGTTGTTCGGAGTCTCGGATGGGATCCGGGATATCAAGAGGAGATCCGGAATGGTCCAGAGAATAAGATTCATATAAGGAAAGTCCTGTTTCGGGGTTGGAGAATGGTTCCGGTGTTTTCATCGAGAATGTTCTAGAAGGTTCCGGAATGTCCGGCACTCCGGAGGGGAAGGGTACATGAATGTCTCATAACAAGTTGGAATGGTTGCATCATGTACTAGGTGTCATCGCTGAGAGAAATAAAGGGATAAATCAAATCCTAGTTTGAAAAGTCAAACGCCAATTTGAAAAGTCAAACGGCTATTTTGCTTGGTGGAGGGAGAGTAGGAAACCTACTTGGGGAGGAAGTCCCTCTCCCTCCACCGCCGGCCTTGGAATCCGAGTTGGGGAGGGACTCCCCTCCCCTTGGCTGCCGCCCTCCACCTATATAAGGAGGGGCAGGGCTGCCCCTCCTAGCACACAACTCCACCTCTCCAAACCCTAGCCCCAAGCCGCCGGCGCCACCACCTCCTGCTGCTGCCGCCGCCTAGGGCAAACCCTAGCCGCCGACTTGGGCTTCCCCAAGCCCTAGCTGCCGGCATAGCCCCCTCTCCTTGGTGTGTCTAAACCCTAGATCACCGAGGGCTCTCTCATAGTCCACCATACTTGCTCCGTCTTAAGGCGAAGCCCTGCGAGATCTCCCCTCTACTTCCGGTACCACGCCGTCGTGCTACCAGAATCGCGAGGAGAGTGCTACAACCTCCGCTGCCTGCTGGAACAAGGGAGAGGAAGGTCTTCGTCGAGTACCGAACGTGTGACCGACTGCGGAAGCGCTGCCAGAACGCAGCGCCGGAAGGATCGTCTACGCGATCTTGAGATCGTCAAGAGTACGACTACATCACCCACGAGAATCCGTTCTCGTTAAACACTTTGGAATCTTTGAGGGTGAGTTATTCTATCGACTTGTTGCTACAATCTAGTAGATAGATCTTGGCTTGTTTGTTTGTATGCGGTAGAAATTTTTTGTTTTCCATGCTACGAACCCCTACACGATCAAAGTCATGAAATATTTGTAGGGGTTCGTAGCATGGAAAACAAAAATTTTCTACCGCATGCAAACAAACAAGCCAAGATCTATCTACTAGATTGTAGCAACGAGTCGATAGAGGAACTCACCCTCGAAGATTCCAAAGTGTTTAATGAGAGCAGATTCTCGTGGGTGATGTAGTCGTACTCTTGCCGACCTCAAGAGCGCGTAGACGATCCTTCCGGCGCTGCATTCCGGCAGAGCTTCCGCAGTCGGTCACACGTTCGGTACTCGATAAAGACCTTCCTGTCCCTTGTTCCAGCAGGCAGCAGAGGTTGTAGCACTCTCCTCGCGATTCTGGCAGCACGACGACGTGGTACCGGAAGTAGAGGGGAGATCTTGCAGGGCTTCGCCTTAAGCCGGAGCGAGTATGGTGGACTATGAGAGAGGCCTTGGCGATCTAGGGTTTAGAGGCACCAAGGGAGGAAGCTTGGCCGGCGGCTAGGGCTTGGGAGAGCCCCAACTCGGCGGCTAGGAGGAAACCCTAGGGCGGCGGCGACTGCAGGAGGCCGACGGCTAGGGTTAGGGTTTTGGGTGTGAGAGGTGTGTGGAAGAGGGGCACCCCTGCCCCTCCTTTTATAGGTGGGAGGGCGCCGGCCAAGGGGAGGGAGTCCTCCCCCAAGTCGGCCTCCTTGGCCGGTGGGTGGAGGGAGAGGAACTCCTCCCCAAGTAGGTTTCCTACTCTCCCTCCACCAAGCAAAACTGTCGTTTGACTTTTCAAATTGGCGTTTGACTTTTCAAACTAGGATTTGATTTCTCCCTTTATTTTGCCCAGCCATGATACCTAGTACATGATGCAACCATTCCACATTGTCATGACACATTCATGTACCCTTCCCCTCCAGAGTGCCGGACCTTCCAGAACCTTCTAGAACATTCCCGATGAAAACACCGGAATCATTCCCCAACTCCGAAACAGGACTTTCCTTATATGAATCTTATTCTCCGGACCATTCCGGATCTCCTCGTGATATCCCGGATCCCATCCGAGACTCCGAACAACATTCGGTCTCTTTCTCATTATTCCATAACTACTCAACAACATTGAATCCTTAAGTGTGTCTCCCTACGGTTCGTGAATTATGCGGACATGATCGAGACACTTCTCCAAACAATAACCAATAGAGGAATCTGGAAATTCATATGGCTCCCACATATTTCTACGATTACTTTGCGATCGAATGAACCACTTACATACGATACCAATTTCCCTTTGTCTCACGATAGTTTACTTATCCGAGGTTTTGATCGTCGGTATCTCTACATACCTAATTCAACCTCGTTACTGATAAGTACTCTTTTCTTGTTCCCGTGATATGTGATCCCTTGTGAGCCAGTCACATGCTTGCAAGCTAATTGGATGACATTCCACCGAGAGGGCCCAGAGTATATCTATCCTTCATATGGATGGACAAATCCCACTCTTGATCCATGTGTATCAACCCATACTTTCCGAATACTCAATGCCACCTTTATAGCCACCCAGTTACGGTGTGGTGTTTTATGTCATCAAAGCATCCTTACGGTGATGGTGATAAGTATGATCTCATGGTCGAAGGAATCAGGTTACTATGTATCAGAAAGCTTATAGCAATTGAACTATTAAAATGACTTGATCTTTATGCTATGCTTATCTATAGTCGTATGTCCACCACACCATTCTCCTAATGATATGATCTTGTTATTAACAACATCTCAAATGTTCATGATCAAGAAACCATGATCATCTATTAATCAACAAGCTAGTATAAAGAAGAGGCTTTACTAGGGACTCTAATTTAGTTTACAAATCACACAAGTATTAATGTTTCTTGTTAATACTATTATAGCATGAATGTAAACATTTATCATAAACACAAAGATATAATAATAACTACATTTATTATTGCCTCTAGGGCATATCTCCAACAGTCTCCCACTTGCACTAGAGTCAACTAATCTAGATTACATGGTAATATACCGAACACCCATGGTAGTTTGGTGTTGGTCATGTTTTGCCCTCGGGAGAGGTTTAGTCAACGGATCCGCCACATTCAGATCTGTGTGTACTTTGCAAATCTTTATGTCACCATCTTGGACATGTTCTCGAATAGCGTGAAAACGTAGCTTGATGTGCTTCAGCTTCTTGTGTGACCTTGGTTCTTGCGCATTGACTATGGCGCCCATGTTATCATAGTAGATAGACATTGGGTCCAGCGCACTTGGAACCACACCGATCTCTGTAATGAACTCCTTCATCCATATCGCTTCTTGTGAAGCCTCCGAAGCAGCTATGTATTCCGATTCAGTTGAAGATCTCGCCACAACGCTTTGCTTTGCACTCCTCCAGCTAACTGCTGCACCATTCAAAGTAAATACGTATCCAGATTGTGATTTAGAATCATCCGGATCGGTGTTCCAACTAGCATCGGTGTAACCATTAACAACGAGTTGTTCATCACCTCCATAAGAAAGAACCATATCCTTAGTTCTTCTCAAGTACTTAAGGATGTTTTTGACCGCTGTCCAATGATCCACTCCTGGATCACTTTGATATCTGCTAGTCAAACCAACAACATATGCAATGTCGGGTCTAGTACATAGCATGGCATACATTAGAGATCCTATGGCTGAGGCATAGGGAGTCTTACTCATCCTTTCTCTATCTTCTGTCGTTGCTGGACTTTGAGTTTTACTCAAGGTCGTATTGGGCAACATGGGCAAGAACCCTTTCTTGCTATCTTCCATTCCAAACCTCTTTAGAACTTTGTCCAAATATGTACTTTGTGACAATGATATTAGGCATCTCAATCTATCTCTATAAATCTTTATGCCTAATATGTAAGCTGCTTCGCCAAGATCTTTCATTGAAAAACTATTATTCAAATATTCTTTGACACTATTAAGAAGGTATACATCATTCCCAATCAAAAATATGTCATCTACATATAGTATTAGGAATGCTACAGAGCTCCCACTCACTTTCTTGTAAATACAAGCTTCTCTATAAGTTTGTATAAAACCAAAACTTTTGATTACCTTATCAAAACGTTGATTCCAACTTCGGTATGCTTGCTTCAATCCATATATGGACCGTTGAAGTTTGCATACCTTGTTAGCATCTTTAGGATCGACAAAACCTTTGGGTTGCATCATATACAACTCTTCATCAATGCCTCCATTGAGGAACGTTGTTTTGACATCCATCTGCCATATCTCATAATCATAATATGCAGCGATTGCTAACATAATCCTCACAGACTTTAGCTTCGCTACTGGTGAGAAAGTCTCATCGTAGTCAACTCCTTGAATTTGTCGAAACCCTTTTGCGATAAGTCGATCTTTATAGACAGTAACATTACCATCAGCATCTGTTTTCTTCTTGAAAATCCATTTGTTCTCGACAGCCTTCCGGCCATCCGGTAAGTCCACCAAAGTCCATACTTGGTTTTCGTACATGGATCCAATCTCGGATTTCATGGCATCTTGCCATTTATTGGAATCTGGTCTCATCATCACTTCTTCATATGTCGCAGGGTCATTAGTGTTGTCCACCAACATGACACTCATAACGCGATCATACCAATCAGGAGTGGTACGAGTTCTCGTTGACCTATGAGGCTCTGTAGCAACTTCAACCGAAGTTTCATGATCATCATCATTAGCTTCCTCTCTTATTGGTGTAGGCACCACAGGAACTTCTTCCGGTGCTGCGCTACTCGCAAGTTCGAGAGAAGGTTCAACAACCTCGTCGAGTTCTACTTTCCTTCCAGTCACTTCTTTCGAGAGAAATTCCTTCTCTAGAAAGGATCCATTCTTGGCAACAAAGATTTTGCCTTTGGATCTACGATAGAAGGTATACCCAATAGTTTCCTTCGGGTATCCTATGAAGACGCATTTTTCCGCTTTGGGTTCAAGCTTGTCCGGTTGTAACTTCTTTACATAGGCTTCGCAACCCCAAACTTTAAGGAACGACAATTTAGGTTTCTTCCCAAACCATAATTCATACGGTGTCGTTTCAACGGATTTAGATGGTGCCCTATTTAAAGTGAATGCGGCTGTTTCTAATGCATAACCCCAAAATGATAGTGGTAAATCTGTAAGTGACATCATAGAACGAACCATATCTAAGAGAGTTCGGTTACGACGTTCGGACACACCATTACGTTGTGGTGTTCCCGGTGGTGTCAATTGTGAAAGTATTCCGCATTTCTTTAAATGATCGCCAAACTCGTAACTTAGATATTCACCTCCACGATCAGAACGTAGAAATTTAATCTTCTTGTTACGTTGATTCTCTACCTCACTTTGAAATTCCTTAAACTTCTCGAAAGTTTCGGACTTATGTTTCATGAAATAGATATACCATATCTACTCAAGTCATCCATGAAGGTAAGAACATAACGATAACCACCGCGCGATGCTACACTCATTGGACCACACACATCGGTATGTATGATTTCCAATAAGTCCGTAGCTCGCTCCATCATACCAGAAAATGGAGGCTTAGTCATTTTACCCATTAGACATGCTTCACATCTTTCAAGTGATTCAAAATCAAGTGATTCAAGAAGTCCAACGGAATGGAGTTTCTTCATACGCTTCACTCCAATATGACCAAGACGACAGTGCCACATATAGGTCGAGTTATCGCTCAATTTCAAACGTTTAGCTTCAATGTTATTAATATGTGTATTTCCACTATCGAGATTCAATAAGAATAGACCATCTATCAAAGGTGCATGTGCATAAAACATATTACTCATATAAATCGAACAACCATTATTCTCGGACTTAAACAAGTAACCATCTCGCAACAAACATGATCCAGATATAATGTTCATGCTCAACGCAGGCACCGAATAACAATTATTTAAGTATAAAACTAATCCCGATGGTAGATGAAGAGGTAGCGTGCCGACCGCGATCACATCAACCTTTGATCCATTTCCAACGCGCATTGTCACCTCGTTCTTCGCTAGCTTCCGTTTATTCTGCAGCACCTGTTTCGAGTTACAAATATGAGCAACCGAACCAGTATCAAATACCTAGGCGCTACTACGAGTACTAGTGAGATAGAAATCAATAACATGTATATCGGATATACCTTTCTTCTTGATGTTGCCGTTCTTCAAATCCTCCAAGTACTTTGGGAAATTCCGCTTCCAGTGACCCTCTCCCTTGCAGTAAAAGCATTCAGTATCAGGCTTAGGTCCAGCTTTGGTCTTCTTCATCGGTGCGGCAACTTTCTTACCACCCCTCTTGAAGTTACCCTTTTGCTTAGACTTGCCTTTATTGAATTTGGTGGTCTTATTGACCAACAACACTTGATGCTCTTTCTTGATCTCCACTTCTGCAGATTTCAACATGGAGAAGAGTTCTGGCAACGTCTTGTTCATGCTTTGCATATTGTAGTTCATCACAAAGTTCTTGTAACTTGGTGGCAGTGATTGGAGGACACGGTAAATCCCCGAAGCATTAGGAATCACTATACCCAAGCTTTGGAGTTTGTTTGCGTGCCCAGACATCTTAAGCACGTGCTCACTGACGGAGCTGCCCTCTTCCATCTTGCAGTTAAAGAATGTAGCACCCTCAGAATCGGCCCTATGCAAGTTTCAGCGCTTCCCGCCAAACCCGCATAGAAACGATTCAAAGGTGCCCACCAGGCACTTGCGTGCGGGTGGAAAACGAAGTAATAACATTACACAACAGTCCTCGATGGGACCCACAGAACAGATATATATACAACAGCGACTCAATGAGTCAAGAATACAGATATAATATACAAAGATCCAAACCACCTTGAAAATGATAGAGCGTTCGACTACGGACAAGATGCAAATGGGGCTAAGAGCCCTGAAGAATAACCAATGGCGTCCATAACCCTGCCCAGGCCAAGCCGAAAGGGTAACCCTGCTAACGACATCGATCTCAAAACCTGCTTAAACAAAAGGGATGCCGACAAAGGGCAAAGGAAAACGAGAGAGCGGTCAGTACTGAGGCCAGTACACGACGAGACTAGAATTCGGCGTTCCTCGCCTACATAGGTATGGTGGGCTGAAGCGGCAGCGGCAGCATGCACTAAACAACCTATAGAGACTCGATACAACTGGCGGCTATCAAAGAGGGGCAAGAAAGACCTATTCGGAACCAACCTGATTCTAACACCAAAAAAACCCATCCTGGTGCTCCCCCTCGATACCAACCGAGAAAGTCAACCGAGGGACTCACACAGTTGGCAGTTTTATTTACTCAGTTATCGTTGCAGCAATTACTAGTCAGGTATAGCTAGTCATCCTGATAAGATAAGCAGTGGGCAGTTTTAGTTAACCAGTCCGTTGTAGTTGCAACACTTACTAGTCAAATACAATTAGCATGAGATATTCCAAAACCCAGTAGTTGTTGGTACTTTTATTTAGCCATTCCGTTGTAGTTGCGATACTTACTAGTCAGATACAATGGTCGCAAGCGACAACCCAAACAAGCAATTGCTGGCAGTCTTATTTAGCCATTCCATTATAGTGAAGCTGATTACTAATCATTATAAAGTCAAATTTATAGCACTACTTTAGTTATAGTTGTCTATGATCGAGATACTGTGCTCCAAGTCGTCCATAACCGCGAACACGGCTTTCAGAAAGTTTTACCCTGCAGGGGTGCACAAATATCAACACACACTCGATCAACCTCGGAAAAACCAAATCAAAACCCAACGAGGCTTTCACGACAAAGCAATCACAGGATTCAGAATTATTTCAGGGGGCCACCCCATTGAGTACACCCGCAACGAAGCTAGCTGACTCCGAGACGGACTCAAGGTTTGCGTCAATGGCTGTAAACGACTGGGAACCCAAAACTGGGCTTGTCGATATCGCGAAAACACTTCGCTTACCTAAACAGTACAGGTGCTCCTCGCACAATCGTAAATAAAGCAGTAAAGCATGGCATAGGTACAGGATAGTAAATAAAACCTCAAACTAGTTTGTGGCCCCAAGAAATAAGAATGAATCAAGCTCTGGCTCAGGGGGGGTCCCATAATTCCCCCGTATGTGGATAGCGCGAATATTCAAGGAACAGGTATCAAGTACTCGGGGTCCTACGGGACACAAGTGGACGGTTAACAACCAAATAACATCTATTGCCCACCTGTGCCTCTGCTTACCTACTTCAATTTTAGTTATTAAACAATAATTAAAGTCAACGATAAATAAAGCCATGGTCATCTCCAATTTTAAACAGGCGGCAATTCTCCAACGACTGTGGTACTTGACGACACGCAACAACACTTGAGCAAGCGACTACGACGCGCAAGTCCAGCTATCTACCAAACAACAAGTAATAGGATGTGTCCAAGGCAATATACGGCTGCAAGGGATTTCACGGGTACGGAAACTAGAGCATCGCAACACAGATAGCAATAGATCAACAGGAGGGAATAAATACTATAAAAGTAAGATAGGTAGAAAGGGGGAGATGCTCGCCTGAAAAACATTGCCGAAGGTTCAACCGAAGATCGGGTCGACACTCGCATCAACTCATCGGCCTAGTCCGTGAAGAAGCAAAGCACTAGCAAAAACACCGGATGTAATATTTAACACTACGGTAGAAGATCGGGCATGATGCATGTATGATGTATGACATGGCAAAGGTGCGATGCAATTAGACAATATTAAGCGGAACCGGGGTCCCGACAATTAATTATATCGTTCATGTCGTTTATTTACCCCGCAAATTAAATGTTGTCTTAACATGGCAAAATATATCGCCCGTTCGCTACACAAATTTAAATGAGGCCAATATAAGACTAGATTTGTCCGCATATGGGCCCCATATTTAATTATAAGGTGAATCGGCATAATGCCCCCAAACCACATGACAAGTATGCATGCATGAGCAAATTAATATGCAACAGGTAATGTTATATTTATAAAATAGGGCTCGAGAAAGGGGTCACACATTAGGGTTCGGCGAGCTTGGGGTTCCGGGGTTCGGGGTTCGGTCTCAGGGTTCAGGGTTCGATGGGATCGGTCTCGCGGGATCGTTCTCAGATAACGGAGTAGATCTTGGCGTTCCGCGAAGAAGGACTTGGCGTATCCGTGTCGACGACCTGGGCGTCCGGGTTCTCGGCGAACTTGGCGTCCGGGAAGGAGGTCTTGGCGTGCCTAGAATTCGGTCCTCATGGTCAATTCTTTAGGTCCAGGCCGACCTTCGGGTACCACAATTTCTCGGTGTGGTTTTCCTCAGGTCGATGAAGATCTTGACGAGAGCTCTCCGTTATAGACGACAACCAAGAGGATGGAAACTGGCACCGTTAGGATGTCAAACCCATGGCCTAGCTGAAGCGTTACAGGAACACACAGATCACACACATACAAGCACGTACGTGTATCGAGCCAGAACAAATGTCACATGAACCCATCAGGTACCTGTTTCCAAACATGGCAGAGCATGGTGGCCCTGGGTGGTGGCGGAGGCTCGGCACAGGCGACGCGCGGACAGAGAGGAGGCCTGGGCCCGGAGACAGAGGAGGGGTGGCCCTGGCCTCGCGTGCAGGCGGCAGCGTCCTGGGAGGCCGACAGGTCGACGCCGGGCACGGGGCCGCGCAGGGCTAGATGGAGCTTGGTGGCGGCGGCGAAACTCCGAGGAGAGGGCGGCCGGCAAGCGTGGCGCCGTCGGGGAGGAAGACGGCCGGAGATGGGGACGGGGCAGCACCGAGCGGAAACGCGAGCGGCAGGGTGGCCTCGACGCGGGGAGGGGAGCTGGCGGGCGGCCGCAGCAGGGCGTCACCAGCGAGGAGGCGAGGATGGTCGGCGACGGTGTCCTGGGAACATGAGGCCGAGGCGGAGCTCCTGAGGTGCGCGGCAGAAGGCGGGGGAAGCTCCGGAGGCGGCGGTGGCTTGCGCGAGGGGCGGTTTAGGGCGAGGCGAGAGGAAGGAGAGGTGAGCGGGGGAGGCGGCCAGGGGGAGGGCCAGAGGAGGGAGAAGGAGGTGGGGCAAGCGCAGTAGGGAGAGAAGGGGGGTGGGGATGGATGGCAGGTGTGGGTCGTGGTGGTGGGGCCAGAGGGAAGCGGGGCCCGCGGACGGGTGAGAGAGGGAGAGGTGGGTGCGGCGTGTGTGGGTGTGGCAGGGGTGAGTGCGTGCGTGTGTTTGCTGAGGGAGTGGGGAGTGGGTCCAGGCGCGGTGGGACCAGGTTGGAAGGGAGAGAGGGTAGGTGGGGGCTAGGTGAGAGAGAGGGAGGGGTGTAGGTGAGGCTGTGGATTGGTGAGGTGGCTGGGCTGAGGGTGAGGTGGAGGGGACGGTGAGGTGGCGTGCTGTGGTTGGTGGGTAGACTAGGTTTGGGTAGAATTAGGATTAGATATTTATTTTCGGTTTTCTTTACACATTATTTGAAAGAGCCTTTGTAAATCATTTAGTCAAAACAAAATATCTGGACAACCGAAGTTTAATTTGGAATTAGGACGGGGGTGTTTGCAAAAACAAAATAGACCTTTGTAAAATAGTTTTTATCAAACGGATGCATGATGATGTCATGATGATGCAATGCACAAAATCAACGCGATTTTCTAGTAGTGGTTTTGCGGGATGCCACAAAGAACTTTTCAGAAGCCTCATAACTCTCAACTGCCGCGTGAGTCTCAAATATCAATTTGAGTTCACGGACAATATCATGTGGGTCATGGTTCTCAAACCTTTTCTGAAGCTCCGATTCCAAACCATACAAGATAGCACACTGAACTGTGTGGTACTGATTCTTCCGAGCGAGTTAAACATTCTTTACTTCATCGGTAGCATCAGCTGCAGGCGGGTCACCCAGCGGTGCATCCAGCACATAGGTCAAATTACCAGCATTGAGGACAATCCTCAAATTGCGGAACCAATCCGCGAAGTTGCTTCCATTGTTTTTCAACTTTTCTTTCTCTAGGAACGCATTAAAATTGATGGTAGGGGCCTCCATTGATCTACAAATTATTTGCAATAGTTTAGACTAAGTTTATGAAAAATTGAGTTCTAATTAATAGTTAAATTAATCTAGGTGAACTCCCACTCAAAACAATATCCCTCACATTGTTTTAGTGATCACACGAACCAAATCCACCACATCAACACCGATCATCACGAGAGTTGATGTAGCTTCAATGGCGAACAATCGACATGTTCATCATATCTACTATATGATTCATGCTTTACCTTTCGATGATCCGTGTTCCGAGACCATGTTTGTACATGCTAGGCTCGTCAAGATCAAACCTTAGCTTCCGCATGAGCAAATCTGGCTTGCTCACGTTGTATACACTTGCAGAATCTAACACACCCGATCATCACGTGGTGCTTCGAAACAACAAGCTTTAGCAACGGTGCTTACTAAGGATGAACACTTTTAAACTTGAAATTTATGTGCATGAGGGATCATCTTATAATGCTACCGTCGTTAACTAAGCAATACAAGATGCATAAAGGATTAACATCACATGCAATTCATAATATGTGATATGATATGGCCTTTCTTCTTGTGCTTCCGATCTCCATCTTCAGTCACGAACATGATCTCCATCATCACCGGTATGGCATTAAGGTCAATGACGCCGCTTCATGGTTGTCGTCCACCAGCTTCAACTATTACAACTACTTTGAATAGACACGCGGGTCTTAACAGAAATTAAAGACAACCATATGGCTCCTGCCGGTTGCCAACTTACAATAAGGATCATTGCATACATCAAATATAATCACAATCATGGCCATATCATATCACAGCACACCCCTGCAAAACAAAGTTAGACTCCTCTAATTTTATTTGCATATTTTACGTGGTTTGGGGCTTTCAATAAGTGTCGATCTAACTTACGAACAAGAACCACAACGTTGATGCTTGAACTATCAAGTGCCCGTTGTAAATTGGATCTATACTATAATAGGAGAGACAGACACCCGCAGAGCCACTTATGCAATACAAGTTTCATGTTGAGCGTGGAGCAAGTCTCATGAACGATGTCATGTAAGGTTAGCCCGGGCCGCTTCATCCCATCATACCGCAAGATGCAAAGTACACAAGAAGCAATCTTCTATATCTAAATAGGAGTCCCCCACTAGCTGATTTCTCTGCCCTCTCGAGCGTCCACGTCGCCTCCTTTTTCCCGGTAAGCCCCGCAGCGTGTCAAGCTATGACACAAAATTATTGGTTCATTTTCCATCTTGGGATATCCTAATTTTGCTTAGGTTTTGTTTAGCCTTTATCAAAGCACCACAAGCAATGCAGCCCATTACTACATCCTCTTCAATGCACGACTGATGGCCTAACTCCACCGAACAATAACATCGTGTGTCCATCGACTATGCCATTTCCGCTTCCCCTTTGCATTAATTCCTCAGATGGTGCTTTTTTTCTCGTCCGATATCAGAGGCATATGAAGAGCCGGTGGAGATTTCCTCCCGATTTAAACTCCCAGATCCACGTCGACCTTACTCGCATTGTCCTCAGTATGGGTGGGCGATTTTATTGTTTTCCTCTTCCTCTCCTAACTGCAATATATTTCAAGATCTGCTAAATTATATGCGATCTAATTGCTTCTCTTTTGTTGTCATCTAATTTTTCTTTATGGATCTGCACTAACAATCAGGAGCGACATTGCCATCGGCGTCTTGTCTGAGCGTCGTCGGAGCCATGCTCATCCATTTTCATAAGCTCCTCTCTACCACGCTCGACTCTTCTTAAATCCAGGTTCTCCCGTATCCAATGCAACATACCAGCGTAAGAACGAAGATAGGAGCCCACCTTTGGCTGGAGCATGTGAAGTGGCGACTCCTACATACTAGCATCCAACGCTCCTACAAGGTCATCCCTGTTACTGGTACAAGTCATTACATATTTCTTCGTTTGTAGTATTAAATGTATTGCACATTTTTAAGTGGACTTTGATTAATTTGATGTGAGGCATTCTTTTGTCAAGAATTTTGATGTGAGACATGTTTCTGTAGATGCAGCGTGTGATTGTGATCATTATGTTATTTCTTTACTATTAGATTATTGGCTGGATTGACTATAAGACCACTTTCTTTAAATAGGACTACGATTGGTTAGCAGCAAAACACAAGAAAATAGACCATTCTTCCAACTCTGTACCTGATTGAGGCGATTCATATCTGCAACTTCAAATTTTTCTACAATGGTATCTGCTATGATCTCAAGGAGTACTTTTCGTCAAGTGGATTCGTGAATGTTGGAGCAATGATGTTCATGCCAACATAGATATGCTATTGTGCACAACCATGAGTTGGTCTCCGTGGGCTAGCTTCCAAGGGAGGATTTTTCCATGAGTTGGTGTGGCATCCCGCAAAAACCACTACTAGAAAATCGCGTTGTTTTTGTGCATTGCATCGCCATGACCGCATGCTCATGTCATCATGCCGCATTGCATTTGAGCATCGTCATCATCTTGCATTTGCTTGCATAAAACTATTGCAGAAAAACCTGTCTCTATTTTCTAAACGCCCCATCTTTATTCAAACACCAAAATCCGGGTCGCCGGAATATTTTGTTTTGTCTGATATCGGTTTGCAAAAGTATTGTTTGAAATAAATAAAAATATTTATTATTTTTAGTGGGGGCAGTCGAACGGGCCGACCCGACCCGAACGACCACCCCCAGGAATTATAATCGGCCCACCCGTAATCCTTTTGCTACCAGACAACCTACCCAGCCCTCCCCTCCACCTCACCCCGGCCACTCCCCTCGCGCCACCTCATCTTCCCTCTCCACTCCCACCACTCAGAACCGGCCACGTCACCTCTCTCCCTCTCTCCCTCCTCACTCAACCAGCCGCCCACCCCACACATGCAACGCACGCACGCCTGCCTCCCCCTGGGTCCCACCGCCTGACCCGCCCCCTGCCGGTCCACGCACGCACACCCACGCCCGAACCGCCCCCCTCCGGTCCTGTTCTTCTTCCTTCCCCGACGCGCGGAGCCCCTCTCTCCCCTGGCGCCTCCCGCTTCCTCCCACCTACCCCCGCCGCCTCTGACCGCTCCCCGCGGCCGCGTCGCCCCTCCCCTCGCTCGCTGGCGCCGCCGCCCTCCTCCCTCTAGCCCGCGCGCGCGCGCCTCTCCCACATCCCAGCGCCGCTCGCCCCAGGCTCCACCGCCCGCCACCGCCTTGACCCCGCCTCCCCCTGGCCGCCTCAGCGCGCCGGCCGCCTCCGCCCTCCGTTCGCCCCGCCCGGCTCCCTCCGCCGGCAAGCCGAGCTCGCCGGCCACCTCTCCACCGCCGCCGACCCTGTTCCCGCCCCAGAACCCGACGCCGCGCCTCAAGCCCTCTTCGCCCCGGCCTCCCCGCGAGCCCTGCCCTCACCGTTGTTGCAGACCACGTCATCGCCGCCTTCTCAGCACCGCTGGACGCCTCGAGCTCTCCCGGTTCACGGCCATCCCGAGCCTCCTCCACAGCGTCGTGTTCCTGCCGTCCGCGCCGCACGTCGACGGTTTTGGTTCCTACAGGATGCGCCCCGTTGTTTTGGGCCAGCAGGTGCCCCGATGGTGATGTTTGATGTACGTCTGCAGGAGACATGGCCCTGTAGAATTGTCCTGTTGCCCGCGCTATGTTGTCGCTGCCACCTAGTATGCCACTATGTATGCTTTCCCGTCGACAAGATCTTCGTTGACGTCAAGAACTTCATGTGTCGTCGAGTTCGTCTACCATCGGTGCCACTCGAAAACCGCACCAACGGGTAACCCAAGATCTCCATCGACCACCGAAGTCCGGGACGTCGAGACCCCCTTCGCGGATCCGAAGGCCCCGGTACCCGGTCCATCCAAGAACGACATCGACAAACGAAGACGGGACCCTCAGGACCTTCGTCACAGAACGCCAAGATCGTCGATGCGAATGCGCCAAGTCGTCTACCCCGAACACCGTGCGACAAGATCATCGTCATGGAATCCGAAGACCGATCCAGGAGTTCGAAGACCGACCCTGCCAAAGACTGAACCCTGGCACGCCGAGTACTTCACCCTGGGCACCGACGCAGAACACCAAGGTCTTCTCCCCGAAACACCGAGTTCTCCTTCGTGGACGCCAACCAAGTCTTGTTCCCCGGATGCGACAATATCTACCTCAGTGATTCGAGACCGAACCTGTCGAACCCTGAGACCGACCCCAAACCCCGGAACCCCAAGTTCGTCGAGACCCCCTAATGTGTGAACCCCCTTCTCGAAACCCTATTTTATAATATAATACAATTGTTGCATATTAAATCATTCATCTCGCATGCATATCATGTGGTTTGGGGGCCTTATGCCGATTCACCTCATAATTAAATATGGGGCCCATATGCGGGCAAATCTAGTCTCATATTGGCCTCATTTAAATTTGTGTAGCGAACCGGTGCTATCTTTTGCCATGCTAAAACCACATTTAAATTGCGGGGTAGCTAATTCACTTGAACCGTTTAATTAATTGTCGGGACCCCCGGTTCCGCTTAATATGACCTAATTGCATCGCACCTTTGCCATGTCATACATCATACATGCATCATGCCGATCTTATGCCGTAGTATTAAATATTGCATCCGGTGTTTCTTCTAGTGTTTTGCTTCTTCGCGGATAAGACCGTTGAGTTGATGTGAGCTCCGCCCCGATCTTCGGATGAACCTTTCGGCAATGTTTTCAGGCGAGCATCTCCCCCTTTCTACCTATCTTACTTTTATAGTATTTATTCCCTCCTGTTGATCTATTGCTATCTGTGTTGCGATGCTCTAGTTTCCGTACCTTGATATTACTTGCAGCCTTATATTGCCTTGGACACATCCTATTACCTGTTGTTTGGTAGATAGTTGGACTTGCGCGTCGTAGTCGCTTGCTCAAGTGCTGTTGCGTGTCGTCAAGTGCCACAGTTGTTGATGTATTGCCGCATGTTGATGTTGGATATGATCATGGTTTTACTTATCGTTCACTTTAATTCCTGTTTAACAACTAAAATTGAAGTAAGCAGAGGCATCGGTGGGTGATAGAAAATATTTGGTTTCCGACGCCCACTTGTGTCCCGTAGGACCCCGAGTACTTGATACCTGTTCCTTGATTTATCGCGCTATCCACATCCGGGAGGTATATGGGACCCCCCTTAGCCAGAGCTTGATTCAGTCTTATTTCTTGGGGCCACAAACTAGTTTGAGGTTTTATTTACGATCCTGTACTTATGCCATGCTTTACTGCTTTATTTACGATTGTGCGAGGAGCACACTGTACTGTTTAGGTAAGCGGAGTGTTTTCGCGGTATCGACAAGCCCCGTTTGGGGTTCCCAGTCGTTTACAGCCATTGACGCAAACCTTGAGTCCGTCTCGGAGCTTGCTTACTTCGTTGCGGGTCTACTCAATGGGGTGGCCCCTAGAAATATTTCTGAATCCTGTGATTGCTTTGTCGTGAAAGCCTCGTTGGGTTTTGATTTGGTTTTTCCAAGGTTGATCGAGTGTGTGTTGCTATTGGTGCACCCCGGCCGGGTAAAACTTTCTGAAAGCCGTGTCCGCGGTTATGGACGACTTGGAGCACAGTATCTCGACCATAGACAAGCATAACTAAAGTTTATTGCTATAAATTTGACTTTATAATGACTAGTAATCAGCTTCACTATAATGGAATGGCTAATCAATACTGCCCACAATTGCTTGTTTGTGTGTCGCTTGCGACCATTGTACCTGACTAGTAAGTATTGCAACTACAACGGAATGGCTGAATAAAAGTACCAACAACTGCTGGGTTTTTGGGGTTATCTCACGCTAATTGTATCTGACTAGTAAGTGTCGCAACTACAACGGAATGGATAACTAAAAAAGGCCCACTGCTTATTTTATCAGGATGATTATCTACATCTGACTAGTAATAGCTACAATGATAACTGAATAAATAAAACTGCCAACGGTGTGAGTTCCTCGGTTGACTTCCTCGTTTGGTCTCGAGGGGGAAACGCCAGGATGGGTTTGTTTGATGATAGTATCAGGTTGGATCCGAATAGGTCTTCTTACCCTCTCTGATAACCGCCAGTTGTATCGAGTCTCTATAGGTTGGTCAGTGCATGCTGCCGCTGCCGCTCAGTCCACCATACCTATGTAGGCGAGGACCGCCGAATTCTAGTCTCGCCGTGTACTGGCCTCAGTACTGACGCTCCTCTTTTTCCTTTGCCCTTTGTCGGAACCCCTTTTGTTTAAGCAGGTTTTGAGATCGACGTCGTTAGCAGGGTTACCCTTCCGGCTTGGCCTGGGCAGGGTTATGGACGCCATTGGTTATTCTTCAGGGCTCTTAGCCCCATTTGCATCTTGTCCGTAGTCGGACGCTCTATCATTTTCAAGGTGATTTGGATCTTGTATATTATATCTGTATTCTTGGCTCTTTGAGTCGCTGTTGTATATATCTGTTCTGTGGGTCCCATCGAGGACTGTTGTGTAATGTTATTACTTCGTTTTCCACCCGCACGAAAGTGCCTGGTGGGCACCTTTGAATCGTTTCTATGCGGGTTTGGCGGGTTTCGCTAAAACTTGCATAGGGTCGATTCTGAGGGTGTTATAGAGTGGTATCAGAGCACAGCAGTTGCGATACCCCACAAGTCCAGCCTGTAGGATAACCTAGCTAACGGCCGAAGTAGAGTGTCAAAACTATTTTTGCAAAATCGGTTGGATAGTTCTGGTTAGGTCTGCTTTTATTCCTTACCCCTCTGCTATTCTCCTCTTACCTCTGCGTGTTTTGAATCCGCTCTCTTCTCTCTCTTCGAGTCCAGGGATTCTCGTGGTTGGGTTCTCGTCGTACCTTCAGGG
This sequence comes from Avena sativa, assembly GCA_916181665.1. Lineage (NCBI taxonomy): Eukaryota > Viridiplantae > Streptophyta > Magnoliopsida > Poales > Poaceae > Avena > Avena sativa. Next base: position 247,857,989 of record OV702284.1, on the reverse strand, counting down.
TTTCGCTTCCTCCTCTGTTAACGGTGATGCTACATCCAGTGTTCAAGTTTCCTGAGGAATCCTTCGTCTGTGGTACCATTCTTTGTTCTTTGTTTGTGCCTTCCGGTGTTTTCCGACGCGACGACATCATCTACGCTAGATCCGATGCAGAGTCTGCATCACTCCTTTGTTTCCGAACCTCGCTTGTCGAGATCTTCAGTCTGTTCCGAGAATGGTTGCACGCTTTTCCACTGATTGTGCAGTGTAATAGTTTGGGTGCGTGATGGATTGGCCCCCATGCCGACTACCCCTTCTATTCGCTTTTGTACATTGAAGTGGATGAGAATGCATCGGTTTCCTCTTTCCATCGGAGCTAGAGGTGGCTTTATTTGTTGATACCTCTACCTTCGACCTTTTGTTCCGGAGTGTTTCCTCGACGATCACGGACAACGACCTCTTGTTAGTGGTGTCGCGAGGATCTACGCGATGCGGGAAGATTCAGATCGCCGCCTTCTTCAGGTACCATGAGGCGGATCTCGAGGGCGAGATCCATTGTTAGTGGTGTCGAATTGTGGCATCCCGCAAAAACCACTACTAGAAAATCGCGTTGTTTTTGTGCATTGCATCGCCATGACCGCATGCTCATGTCATCATGCCGCATTGCATTTGAGCATCGTCATCATCTTGCATTTGCTTGCATAAAACTATTGCAGAAAAACCTGTCTCTATTTTCTAAACGCCCCATCTTTATTCAAACACCAAAATCCGGGTCGCCGGAATATTTTTTTTTGTCTGATATCGGTTTGCAAAAGTCTTGTTTGAAATAAATAAAAATATTTATTATTTTTAGTGGGGGCAGTCGAACGGGCAGACCCGACCCGAACGACCACCCCCAGGAATTATAATCGGCCCACCCGTAATCCTTTTGCTACCAGACAACCTACCCAGCCCTCCCCTCCACCTCACCCCGGCCACTCCCCTCGCGCCACCTCATCTTCCCTCTCCACTCCCACCACTCAGAACCGGCCACGTCACCTCTCTCCCTCTCTCCCTCCTCACTCAACCAGCCGCCCACCCCACACATGCAACGCACGCACGCCTGCCTCCCCCTGGGTCCCACCGCCTGACCCGCCCCCTGCCGGTCCACGCACGCACACCCACGCCCGAACCGCCCCCCTCCGGTCCTGTTCTTCTTCCTCCCCCGACGCGCGGAGCCCCTCTCTCCCCTGGCGCCTCCCGCTTCCTCCCACCTACCCCCGCCACCTCTGACCGCTCCCCGCGGCCGCGTCGCCCCTCCCCTCGCTCGCTGGCGCCGCCGCCCTCCTCCCTCTAGCCCGCGCGCGCGCCTCTCCCACATCCCAGCGCCGCTCGCCCCAGGCTCCACCGCCCGCCACCGCCTTGACCCCGCCTCCCCCTGGCCGCCTCAGCGCGCCGGCCGCCTCCGCCCTCCGTTCGCCCCGCCCGGCTCCCTCCGCCGGCAAGCCGAGCTCGCCGGCCACCTCTCCACCGCCGCCGACCCCGTTCCCGCCCCAGAACCCGACGCCGCGCCTCAAGCCCTCTTCGCCCCGGCCTCCCCGCGAGCCCTGCCCTCGCCGTTGTTGCAGACCACGTCATCGCCGCCTTCTCAGCACCGCTGGACGCCTCGAGCTCTCCCGGTTCACGGCCATACCGAGCCTCCTCCACAGCGTCGTGTTCCTGCCGTCCGCGCCGCACGTCGACGGTTTTGGTTCCTACAGGATGCGCCCCGTTGTTTTGGGCCAGCAGGTGCCCCGATGGTGATGTTTGATGTACGTCTGCAGGAGACATGACCCTGTAGAATTGTCCTGTTGCCCGCGCTATGTTGTCGCTGCCACCTAGTATGCCACTATGTATGCTTTCCCGTGGACAAGATCTTCGTTGACGTCAAGAACTTCATGTGTCGTCGAGTTCGTCTACCATCGGTGCCACTCGAAAACCGCACCAACGGGTAACCCAAGATCTCCATCGACCACCGAAGTCCGGGACGTCGAGACCCCCTTCGCGGATCCGAAGGCCCCGGTACCCGGTCCATCCAAGAACGACATCGACAAACGAAGACGGGACCCTCAGGACCTTCGTCACAGAACGCCAAGATCGTCGATGCGAATGCGCCAAGTCGTCTACCCCGAACACCATGCGACAAGATCATCGTCATGGAATCCGAAGACCGATCCAGGAGTTCGAAGACCGACCCTGCCAAAGACTGAACCCTGGCACGCCGAGTACTTCACCCCGGGCACCGACGCAGAACACCAAGGTCTTCTCCCCGAAACACCGAGTTCTCCTTCGTGGACGCCAACCAAGTCTTGTTCCCCGGATGCGACAATATCTACCTCAGTGATTCGAGACCGAACCTGTCAAACCCTGAGACCGACCCCAAACCCCGGAACCCCAAGTTCGTCGAGACCCCCTAATGTGTGAACCCCCTTCTCGAAACCCTATTTTATAATATAATACAATTGTTGCATATTAAATCATTCATCTCGCATGCATATCATGTGGTTTGGGGGCCTTATGCCGATTCACCTCATAATTAAATATGGGGCCCATATGCGGGCAAATCTAGTCTCATATTGGCCTCATTTAAATTTGTGTAGCGAACCGGTGCTATCTTTTGCCATGCTAAAACCACATTTAAATTGCGGGGTAGCTAATTCACTTGAACCGTTTAATTAATTGTCGGGACCCCCGGTTCCGCTTAATATGACCTAATTGCATCGCACCTTTGCCATGTCATACATCATACATGCATCATGCCGATCTTATGCCGTAGTATTAAATATTGCATCCGGTGTTTCTTCTAGTGTTTTGCTTCTTCGCGGATAAGACCGTTGAGTTGATGTGAGCTCCGCCCCGATCTTCGGATGAACCTTTCGGCAATGTTTTCAGGCGAGCATCTCCCCCTTTCTACCTATCTTACTTTTATAGTATTTATTCCCTCCTGTTGATCTATTGCTATCTGTGTTGCGATGCTCTAGTTTCCGTACCTTGATATTACTTGCAGCCTTATATTGCCTTGGACACATCCTATTACCTGTTGTTTGGTAGATAGTTGGACTTGCGCGTCGTAGTCGCTTGCTCAAGTGCTGTTGCGTGTCGTCAAGTGCCACAGTTGTTGATGTATTGCCGCATGTTGATGTTGGATATGATCATGGTTTTACTTATCGTTCACTTTAATTCCTGTTTAACAACTAAAATTGAAGTAAGCAGAGGCATCGGTGGGTGATAGAAAATATTTGGTTTCCGACGCCCACTTGTGTCCCGTAGGACCCCGAGTACTTGATACCTGTTCCTTGATTTATCGCGCTATCCACATCCGGGAGGTATATGGGACCCCCCTTAGCCAGAGCTTGATTCAGTCTTATTTCTTGGGGCCACAAACTAGTTTGAGGTTTTATTTACGATCCTGTACTTATGCCATGCTTTACTGCTTTATTTACGATTGTGCGAGGAGCACACTGTACTGTTTAGGTAAGCGGAGTGTTTTCGCGGTATCGACAAGCCCCGTTTGGGGTTCCCAGTCGTTTACAGCCATTGACGCAAACCTTGAGTCCGTCTCGGAGCTTGCTTACTTCGTTGCGGGTCTACTCAATGGGGTGGCCCCTAGAAATATTTCTGAATCCTGTGATTGCTTTGTCGTGAAAGCCTCGTTGGGTTTTGATTTGGTTTTTCCAAGGTTGATCGAGTGTGTGTTGCTATTGGTGCACCCCGGCCGGGTAAAACTTTCTGAAAGCCGTGTCCGCGGTTATGGACGACTTGGAGCACAGTATCTCGACCATAGACAAGCATAACTAAAGTTTATTGCTATAAATTTGACTTTATAATGACTAGTAATCAGCTTCACTATAATGGAATGGCTAATCAATACTGCCCACAATTGCTTGTTTGTGTGTCGCTTGCGACCATTGTACCTGACTAGTAAGTATTGCAACTACAACGGAATGGCTGAATAAAAGTACCAACAACTGCTGGGTTTTTGGGGTTATCTCACGCTAATTGTATCTGACTAGTAAGTGTCGCAACTACAACGGAATGGATAACTAAAAAAGGCCCACTGCTTATTTTATCAGGATGATTATCTACATCTGACTAGTAATAGCTACAATGATAACTGAATAAATAAAACTGCCAACGGTGTGAGTTCCTCGGTTGACTTCCTCGTTTGGTCTCGAGGGGGAAACGCCAGGATGGGTTTGTTTGATGATAGTATCAGGTTGGATCCGAATAGGTCTTCTTACCCTCTCTGATAACCGCCAGTTGTATCGAGTCTCTATAGGTTGGTCAGTGCATGCTGCCGCTGCCGCTCAGTCCACCATACCTATGTAGGCGAGGACCGCCGAATTCTAGTCTCGCCGTGTACTGGCCTCAGTACTGACGCTCCTCTTTTTCCTTTGCCCTTTGTCGGAACCCCTTTTGTTTAAGCAGGTTTTGAGATCGACGTCGTTAGCAGGGTTACCCTTCCGGCTTGGCCTGGGCAGGGTTATGGACGCCATTGGTTATTCTTCAGGGCTCTTAGCCCCATTTGCATCTTGTCCGTAGTCGGACGCTCTATCATTTTCAAGGTGATTTGGATCTTGTATATTATATCTGTATTCTTGGCTCTTTGAGTCGCTGTTGTATATATCTGTTCTGTGGGTCCCATCGAGGACTGTTGTGTAATGTTATTACTTCGTTTTCCACCCGCACGAAAGTGTTTGGTGGGCACTTTTGAATCGTTTCTACGCGGGTTTGGCGGGTTTCGCTAAAACTTGCATAGGGTCGATTCTGAGGGTGTTACAGTTGGTCTTTGTGGGCCTGCTGCGGAGGGTGTATTTCACCCATTGCCTATGGATTTTGCTTTGATCTCCTCTTGCATATCAGATCAATCTGTCTCGCCAGACTCTATAGTCGCGATAACATAAAGTTACCCCAAAATTCTTTATGATTCATCTTACCATATTAATTGTGCATGGCGTGTACATACTCAAGCCGTACTAAACATTTGCAGTCGCAAGCTGGTTAGGTATTTTGGTCAATCGATATGTCCTCCCATTTTATTCAAGTAACTGAAACCTTTGTGCAGTCTAATTTGGTCTGAAGTATAAACTCATTTCTTCTTTTATAAACCTGAACGTACACATTCCCGTTCATCTCATGGAAGCTTTGTCTTCTAACTTTGATGAGTTATTTTTGTATGGTAAGAAAATATCCGAACATGTTTTTGCATTCAATATAAATGCCGCTTAAAATATATGCACATTTCCTTGACTATAGTTAATTAGTTTTCTATTTTTCAGGTACGTGTATCTCTTTCTTAGTTGGGGCATCTCATAATCAAGCTTCAGTTCTACAAAGAAAGTGTGTGCTAGGTGCAATTCTAAGGATTTTTTAGCTTCTCATGTTGTTAACAAGTCCTGATTTTTTTACTCTATGGTTTTGCCATTTGAGTTCTCTGGTTCAAATACTACACAATTTTAAAGATTTTGGAGAGTCACAGATACAACATACCCTTCATCTCTAATTTTACACTCATGTATAGTTGGATGAAAAAAAGGCATTTTAATTCCAGTGTATAAGTTGCCATTTGTAGTGGTTAATAAATAATAGTCTATGTGTAAACTATGTGCTCTTGCCTCTTTGTTCGACATAAAGTAGGCCTACAATTTTTTTTTGAAGGTTCTATTTAAATGTCTTCCCAAAATTTGGTAGGTGCCTTTTATGTACCAAATTATGGATTCTACTTTAACATTTGCCGAAGTATAATTAGCAACAGATTTACCAAAATAACCCGCAGCAACGCGCGGGGTATCATCTAGTTGATAATAAAAGCACCACCACCCACAATGACCATTGTGTTCTACTCGTGCAACAGATCTACATATAGACACGGCTCTGATACCACTGTAGGGGTTCGTAGCATGAAAAACAAAAAATTTCTACCGCATGCAAACAAACAAGCCAAGATCTATCTACTAGATTGTAGCAACAAGTCAATAGAGGAACTCACCCTCGAAGATTCCAAAGTGTTTAACGAGAGCATATTCTCGTGGGTGATGTAGTCATACTCTTGCCGATCTCAAGATCGCGTAGACGATCCTTCCGGCGCTGCGCTCCGGCAGCGCTTCCGCAGTCGTTCACACGTTCGGTACTCGATGAAGACCTTCCTCTCCCTTGTTCCAGCAGGCAGCGGAGGTTGTAGCACTCTCCTCGCGATTCCGGCAGCACGACGACGTGGTACCGGAAGTAGAGGGGAGATCTCGCAGGGCTTCGCCTTAAGCCGGAGCGAGTATGGTGGACTATGAGAGAGGCCTTGGCGATCTAGGGTTTAGAGGCACCAAGGTAGGAAGCTTGGCCGGCGGCTAGGGCTTGGGGAGAGCCCCAACTCGGCGTCTAGGAGGAAACCCTAGGGCGGCGGCGACTGCAGGAGGCCGGCGGCTAGGGTTAGGGTTTTGGGTGTGAGAGGTGTGTGGAAGAGGGGCACCCCTGCCCCTCCTTTTATAGGTGGGAGGGCGCCGGCCAAGGGGAGGGAGTCCTCCCCCAAGTCTGCCTCCTTGGCCGGCGGGTGGAGGGAGAGGAACTCCTCCCCAAGTAGGTTTCCTACTCTCCCTCCACCAAGCAAAACTGCCGTTTGACTTTTCAAATTGGCGTTTGACTTTTCAAACTAGGATTTGATTTCTCCCTTTATTTTTCCCAGCCATGATACCTAGTACATGATGCAACCATTCCACATTGTCATGACACATTCATGTACCCTTCCCCTCCAGAGTGCCGGACCTTCCGGAACCTTCTAGAACATTCCCGATGAAAACACCGGAATCATTCCCCAACTCCGAAACAGGACTTTCCTTATATGAATCTTATTCTCCGGACCATTCCGTATCTCCTCGTGATATTCCGGATCCCATCCGAGACTCCGAACAACATTCGGTCTCTTTCTCATTATTCCATAACTACTCAACAACATCGAATCCTTAAGTGTGTCTCCCTACGGTTCGTGAATTATGCGGACATGATCGAGACACTTCTCCAAACAATAACCAATAGAGGAATCTGGAAATTCATATGGCTCCCACATATTTCTATGATTACTTTGCGATCGAATGAACCACTTACGTACTATACCAATTTCTCTTTGTCTCACGATAGTTTACTTATCCGAGGTTTTGATCGTCGGTATCTCTACATACCCAGTTCAACCTCGTTACTGATAAGTACTCTTTTCTCGTTCCCGTGATATGTGATCCCTTGTGAGCCAGTCACATGCTTGCAAGCTAATTGGATGACATTCCACCGAGAGGGCCCAGAGTATATCTATCCGTCATATGGATGGACAAATCCCACTCTTGATCCATGTGTCTCAGCCCATACTTTCCGAATACTCAATGCCACCTTTATAGCCACCCAGTTATGGTGTGGTGTTTGATGTCATCAAAGCATCCTTTCGGTGATGGTGATAAGCATGATCTCATGGTCGAAGGAATTAGGTTACTATGTATCAGAAAGCTTATAGCAATTGAACTATTAAAATGACTTAATCTTTATGCTACGCTTATCTATAGGAGTATGTCCACCATACCATTCTCCTAATGATATGATCTTGTTATTAACAACATCTCAAATGTTCATGATCAAGAAACCATGATCATCTATTAATCAACAAGCTAGTATAAAGAATAGGCTTTACTATGGACTCTAATTTAGTTTACAAATCACACAAGTATTAATGTTTCTTGTTAATACTATTATAGCATGAATGTAAACATTTATCATAAACACAAAGATATAATAATAACTATATTTATTATTGCCTCTAGGGCATATCTCCAACAATATTTCTTTCCACCTTTTGTCAACACATCATTTATCTCACAAAAATCAGAATGTATGAGCTCTAGTGGTGTTAAATTTCTCATTTCTGCAGTCGTATGTGACTTGCGAGGTTGTTTAGCTTGCACACAGACTTGGCACTTAGATCCATTAACTTGTGGCGTTCCAATCAACAAGTGTTTTTAAAAATGAATTCTCTTTGCAAAGTCATAACAATAAGGGAAAAGTTGGAACCAAACGGTAAGTAGTTGTTTTATAAAAAAAATGTATTCTAGTAAAAAGATTGAAGGAAACTACAGTTGTCCTAAACTAAAAAAAAGTAAGATTGAATTCAAATGCTTTTTTTGAAAGGAATGCGGTAGGGGAAGCCCCTACAACAAGTTTATTTAAATAATAATAAGAACCCAAATCTGCGTCCGTGAGGACTTAAACCTGGATGGCTGGGATGTACATCCACTTTCCTAACCAAGTGAGCCAGACTTACTTCTTTTACTGGTTGAACATCAAATTGGAAACGGAAGCTATGCATTTTGCAAATTTTAGGTGCATAGAACTTAATCTCGGTGTTGACACTTTTTTTTCCGAAATAGGGAGAAAAGCCCTGGCCTCTGCATCCTAGGATGCACACAACCTTTATTAAGATCCAAAAAAGTATCATCTGAGTATTATAGTTCAAGGATTAGATAAGACTGATACATAGACCAACCATCTAAACAAAGCTGAAAGTCTCACAAGAGAACGATGGCAACGGCTAGACATCAGTCAATCTACTAGAACGACGCTACGAAGTCTAGCTGAAGAAATTCAAGAAAACATTATTCGAGATCAACTGAAATTTGACCAACATTGTTTACACGTAGAGGAGCTACTTTAAACTTATTGAAGGAATGAACTAAAACATGTCCCGACAAGTTATTATAAAAATTCAGTATCTAAAATTCTAAAATTGTGTTTGCACTATATATTTTCCACCAAATCAAATGAAAATTATGGGCATTGTCCACGTACCGAGGATATGCTTTAAGCTTATTGGTAGATAAAAACACGCAAATCATTGTCATCCAACCATCACCGAGCTATACTTTGATGGTAGATGGAGTGCGTCTTCCTTGCCCTATGATAGGTTGTTTTGATATGTCGTTTTTGCCTACGGTTGGGTAGTTTCAGTCTAGTTTAAATTTTTGCTCAAAATATGAACAATAGTTGGTGGTCGTGGTGCCGAGTGAAAGAATTGCCTCAAGTTTATCGGTGCTTGTGTTGGTATTTGGTAACATTTATTAGTGTGGCTTCCCTTCTGGGAGGCTTTGTCGAGGGTTCGTTCACCCAACCCATGCTCCGAGTGAATACCCTTGGCCATGTGGTCAAATCAGGTGTGTGGCAGCTGTGCCATGGCATCCATACCTTGGCCATGTTGATCACAGGGTGATTAGTTATTGGAACTTGGAAGGCTGTGGTGTTGCTCTCAATTTGGGCTCGGTTTCGTGATGAGGTGTTCTAGACTGGCTTGTCTCATGCTGAATAAGTTCTCTTGATTCTTCTAAGCTCTTGAATGAGCTTCTCTGTTGTTTGACCGGTACCATTTGAGCCAGGGCAAAGGGTAGGAGGCCTTTTTAGCGTTGGACGGATGACAATGCGACGCTGTTCCCCATTTATGTATGTGACAACCTCTTCTGGCACGGGTAAACTTCGTCCATGCCTAGATGCTGCATTTTCTTCAACCTTGGTCAACGAGCTCTCCGACGGTTCAAGGTTTCGTCGAGTTCAAGTCGTGTGTGTTGTTCCGTTTAGTCCTTTGTATGTTTCTTGTTGATAGTATTTGTAAGCTGTTTTTTCCTCGTCTTGTATTAGTCTGTCAGTTTGGGGTTTCATTAATTTAGTGCATGTCTTGATTCTTTTTTCATAAAAAAATAACCAGTGGGACCAAAATAGATTCCGCTATAAGTAACATAGTGCACAATCGTGTCATATTTTTCCTCCCATGTCTAACTTATAGGAAGAAGATGAGTTTCAATAGCAGCATCTTTGATTTCCTTTTTCTTTTGAACTTTGTCGTTGAGTTAATTATAGCACAACATTCTATTTTTTTCTAACCATACAGAAGGACTGCATGTGTTATATTAGATAGAAGAAAGAGAATTGGGCATAACCCGGTACAAAGTAACAAAATACGAGTACAAAAAACATCCGGGTTATGGTCCCAAAACGAGCCCCAAACTCTCTTAACCAAAACGTCTAAAAACTGGCCAATGCTCTAGCGTGTAGCGTTTGAACAATGGGCCTCTACCTTTTATTTTCAACCACCCAGAAGACACAAGTACTAGTGGTTTATTTGACCTTGGTAAAGTCCAAAGAGCCTGTCATTTCTTTCGAAATCGCCAAATCAATGTGACTTTTGTGTCCTAGTCGTACTGCAGTGTGTTCTGGGCGGATGACTTATTGCTGTTGTAAGCCAATCGTAGGTACTGATGAAAGCAGAAGGCACATACATGACGTCGCACATTGTCTCACAGGCGGTTGCTGCCACAAGAATTTTAGAGGCAAGACTCTGTATCTCTTTCAGAAGCTTTCTTCAGAGTGAAAGGAGGAACCTTTGGGTGACCTTGTGAACTACTCCCTCCGTTTTAAAATATAAGATGTTTTAGGTTTGTGAAGAGAATGTATCTAAACTTATTTTAGTACATAGGTTCATTCATGTTTGAAGACTAATACAAGTCTAGATACATTTGCTTTATAAAGCTAAAACATCTTATATTTTGAAAAGGAGAGTACATGGGCGCCTTTTGTTTTGCTACAAGGAGGAAATGTGTGTGTGTGCGCGCGCGCGCCATCATGCATCAGGGGAACTTACTGGGCCCTGGGAACTTGGCACTCGGCGAAATTTCGAAGAATCCCCTACTCCCTCTGTCTACAAATGAATGTACTTCTAGCTTTTGTCTAAACCAAATTTTATCAAATTTAACCAATTATATATATAAATATAACAAAATATATTAAATCAAATTGACATATTATAAAATTAAATTTAAAAACATATCTAACAGCGCCTATTTAGAGTCATAAATATTGTCACATTTTTTATAAAGTTAGTCAAACTTTACTAACTTTGACTTAGAACAAATCTAAAAGTATACTTATTTGTAGATGAATGGAGTACTTGTGAAGGTATTACCTTCACCGGTGATGGTCGATCCGCCGTGGCGACACGATGAAGGCAAGCGGTTTTGACAAAAGTGTCGACAGTACCACTATTAGGGCAGGCCATTTTCCTATCGATTTTTTTGGTAGGAAATGGTCTTTCGCACCATGCAAATATTTATCTTTTGAGAAAATTACACATCGTTTCTGTGTTGCAAGCGAAGCGAAAAGTTCTGGCCATTTATTCGGGCAGAATAACTCGTGTGGCATGGCGGTATGAATGTGGCTGGTGCGGGGTACCATGGTAGGCCATGAGGTGGAATCTTAGGGTTTACGTTTTTTTGGAATTTGGTCTCCGCTTGTGTAGCCTATCGTGATTCGTGCAACAGCGTATCACAAGCTTGTCTCACACTGGCAGGTCGAAACCGAAAACTTGCCAAACATTTAGATTCTAAAAACTTACTTTCGCATCTTGTCGTTTTTGAAAAATATAGCAAATAGATGTAATGTTTGGTTTTAGCTCAAGTCAATCTCATAGGATATGTGGCTATTCAATTTTGGTTAAGGTTTTAATTGCCAATTTTTTGGCCGGTGTAGGTCAAAAAAGTGAACCAAACTTGGCAAGGGCCAAGGGAGCATGGGCATTGGGCGGGACCAGTGCTTCCCAAGATTTAGAGCATCACCACTCGCCTATCCAGGACGTCGATCCAGACGCCGAATTTAGGTCCGAACGCGAAAAATTGGTCCAGTTGTGTATTCAGGAACCTGTTTTCGTTTGAATTTGGGCGAACTTTGGTCCGGACTTCCCATGCCGTATCCAGGATCCCGGGTACGCCCTGGGAACGCCGGACGCAGCGAAAACGGGCGTGGGCCAGCTCTGTCGGCGAGAGAAGGCTGAACTCCATAGACTAAGAATATTTCTTTAGTCCTATTTAGGTACTTTAGGATGTTCTTTACGGCTGTCCAGTGTTCCACTCCTGGATCACTTTGGTATCTGCTCGTCAAACTAAGAGCATTGGACACATCCGGTCTAGCACACAGCATGACATACATGATAGAACCTATGGCCGAGGCATAAGGCACTTTGCTCATAGCTTCTCTATCATTTACCGTAGCTGGACACTGAGCCTTGCTCAATATCTTACCTGACAACATAGGCACTGAACCTTTCTTTGCCTTATCCACTCTGAACCTTTTCAGAACTTTGTCTAGGTATGTAATCTGGCTTAAAGCTATCAGGCGTCTTTGTCTATCTCTATAGATTTTGATGCCCAATATATAAGCAGCTTATCCTAGGTCTTTCATTGAAAAACATTTGTTCAAATAACACTTCACATCGTTAAGCATGTTAATGTCATTTCCAATAATCAATATGTCATCCACATATAGTACCAGAAATGTCACTGAGCTCCCACTCACTTTCTTGTAGATACAAACTTCGTAGCAATTTGAAACAAATCCAAAGCTCTTAATCACTTGATCAAAACGAAGGTTCCAACTCCGAGATGCTTGCTTCAGTCCATAAATGGAACGCTGAAGTTTGCACACTTTATCAGCATCCTTAGGATCGACAAAACCTTCGGGTTGCATCATATACAACTCTTCATCAATGTTGCCATTGAGGAACGCAGTCTTGACATCCATCTGTCATATTTCATAATCATGAAACGCAGCAATTGCTAATAAAATCCGAATGGACTTAAACATCGCTACGGGAGAGAAAGTCTCATCGTAGTCAACACCTTGAACTTGTCGAAAACCTTTCGCGACAAGTCATGCTTTATAGACGGTAACATTACCATCCGCGTCCGTTTTCTTCTTGAAGATCCATTTGCACTCAACAGCCTTTCGGTCGCTAGGACGGTCCACCAAAGTCCATACTTGGTTTTCGCTCATGGATCCCAATTCGGATTTCATGGCCTCTAGCCATTTCTCAGAGTCTGGGCTCATCATCGCTTCCTCATAGTTCGCAGGTTCACTTTCGTCTACTAACAAGACAGTTAAGACATGGTTGCCGTTCCACTCAGGAGGGGCACGCGACCTTGTCGACCTGCGACGTTCAGCGGTAGCATCGTCCGAAGCTTCATGATCCTTGTCATGAGCTTCCTCTATTGTTGGTGCAGGCTGCACTGGAACAATTTTAGGTGTTGCGCTACTCTCCAATTCAAGAGAAGGTTCAACAACCTCGTCTAGCTCTACTTTCCTCCCACTCACTTCTTTCGAGAGAAACTCCTTCTTAAGAAAGGATCCATTCTTTACGACAAACACTTTGCCTTCGGTTCTGTGATAGAAGGTATACCCAATAGTTTCCTTAGGGTATCCTATGAAGACGCATTTCTCCGCTTTGGGTTCGAGCTTGTCCGGCATCAACTTCTTGACGTAAGCTTCGCATCCCCAAACCATAGTTCATACGGTGTCGTCTCAACGGATTTAGATGGTGCCCTATTTAAAGTGAATGCAGCGGTTTCTAATGCATAACCCCAAAATGATAACGGCAAATCAGTAAGAGACATCATTGATCGGACCATATCTAATAGAGTTCGATTCCGGCGTTCAGACACACCATTGTGCTGTGGTGTTCCGGGTGGCGTGAGTTGCGAAACGATTCCGCTTGCTTTAAGATGCGTGAGAAAATCATAACTCAAATATTCACCTCCACGATTGGATCGTAGAAACTTAATCTTTCTGTTATGATGGTTTTCCACTTCATTCTGAAATTCTTTGAACTTTTCAAATGTTTCAGATTTATGTTTCATTAAATAGATATACCCATATCTACTTAAGTCATTGGTAAAAGTGAGAAAGTAGCGATATCCACCGCGCGTCGAAACACTCATCGGTCCGCATACATCGGTATGTATGATTTCCAACAAGTCTGTTGCTCGCTCCATCATTCCAGAGAACGGAGTTTTGATCATCTTGCCCATGAGGCATGGTTCGCATGTGTCAAATGATTCAAAATCAAGAGACTCCAAAAGTCCATCGGAATGGAGTTTCTTCATGCGTTTTACACCAATATGACCTAGACGACAGTGCCACAAATAAGTAGTATTATCACTATCTACCTTGCATCTCTTAGCCTCAATGTTATGGATGTGTGTTTCATCCCTTTCGAGATTCAGAAGAAATAAACCATTCACAGCAGGTGCATGACCATAAAAGATGTTACTCATATAAATAGAACAACCATTATTCTCAGATTTAAATGAATAACCGTCTTGCAATAAACACGATCCGGATATGATGTTCATGCTCAACGCAGGCATATAATAACACTTATTGAGGTTTAAAACTAATCCCGAAGGTAAAACTAAGGAGAGCGTGCCGACGGCCATCACATCAACTCTTGATCTGTTGCCAACGCGCATCGTCACCTCATCCCTCGCCAGCCGCCGTCTATTCCGTAGCTCCTGTTTCGAGTTACAAATATTAGCAACTGAACCAGTATCAAATACCCAGGCACTACAACGAGGGCTAGTAAGGAAAACATCAATAACATGTATATCAAATATACCTTTGATGGTGCCAGCCTTCTTGTCCGCTAAGTACTTCGGACAGTTGCGCTTCCAGTGACCCTTGTCCTTGCAATAGAAGCACTCAGTGTCCGGCTTAGGTCCAGACTTGAGCTTCTTCTCAGCAGGGGCAACGCGCTTGCCGCTGCCTTTCTTGAAGGGCTTCTTTGCACCCTTACCTTTCTTAAAGCTGGGGGGCTTGTTGACCATCAACACATGATTATCCTTTTTGATGTCCACCTTCGCAGCTTTCAGCTTAGCGAAGAGCTCGGTGATCGTATCAGTGGAACCAATCTGATTATGAGTCACTACAAAACTTTTGTAGCTAGGAGGGAGTGATTGCAGAACCCTGTCAATCTTGAGATCCTCTGGAATCTTGCAGTCCAGTTGCTCAAGGCGTTGAGTGTAGCCCGACATCTTTATGGAGTTCTCACTAACGGAACTCCCTTCCTCCATCTTGCAGTTAAAGAATTTCTCAGAGATCTCATATCTCTCAGAACGGGCCTGAGTCTGAAACATAGTTTTCAGTTCCTCAAGAATCTCAAAGGGCCCGGGATAATCTTCAAAACGAGTTTGAAGGTCCGATTCCATAGCAAACAACATGGTGCTCTTAATCACACCATAATCATCTTTGCGCGACTGATAAACATCTTTCTCATCAGCCGGCACATCTATAGCAGGGGCGTCACCTAGCGCATTCTCAAGGACATAGTCCTTTTGTCCGCCAGCGAGAATGATTCTCAGATTGCGGAACCAGTTGGTGAAGTTAGACCCATTGTTTCTAAGATTTTCTTTCTCAGCAAAAACGTTGAAGTTGAAGTTGGACTTAGCCATTTGATCTACAAAATTTGCAAGTACAATTTAGACTATGTTCATGATAACTAGTTCAACTTAATCAAATTACTAGATGAACTCCCACTAAATTCAACATCCCTCAAGTTGTTTAGTGAACATGATCCAAATTCACCACACCTAATCCGATCTTTACGAGAAGAGATGTGGTTTCAATGGTGGACAACGAAGTGTCGATCATATCATTCATATGACTCATGCTTAACCTTTCGGTTCATGCGTTCCGAGGCCATGTATGTACATGCTAGGCTCGTCAAGTCAAACCCAAGTATTTCCGCGTGTGCAAAACTGGCTTGCACCCGTTGTATGTGAACACAGAGTTTATAGCACCCGATCATCACGTGATGCTTGAACATGACGAACTTTCGCAACGGTGCATACATGGGGAGAACACAGTTTTGTCTTGATCTTTAAGTGAGGAATCATCTTATAATGCTACCGTCGCGATCTAAGCATAATAAGATACATAAAAGGATAAACATCACATGCATATAACTTTATGTGACATGGTATAGCCAATCTTCGCGCAATGATCTCCATCTTGTGCGTGCCGATGATCTCCATCACTCCACCATGAATAGCAACTATAACTATTGCTAACTACTTAGCGATAAAGTAAAGCTATTACATGGCGTATAAGAAGTTGACACACATGTCATACATAATTATAAAGACAACCATATGTCTCCTGCCGGTTGTGTACTCATCGACATGCAAGTCGTGAAACATTACAAAACATGATCATCGCATACAACACACACACATCACATCTTGGGCCATACCATATCACAGAAAACACTCCATGCAAAAACAAGTTAGACGCCTCTACTTTGTTGTTGCATGTTTTACGTGGCTTATGGGAGTAGCAAGCTAAGAATGATTCTTACCTACGGAAAGCCACAACGGTGATATTATGGTTGCCAAACTCCGGTGTAAATCCCATGACAACTATAGTGAGAGAAACTGGAATCCACCAGCCGCATGTGTGGAACAAGCCACACGTCAAGTGCGGAGCCGGTCTCGCGAACGAGGTCGCGTAAGGTTGGCCTGGACCGCTTCGATCTCACTATACCGCGTCATAAGAAGTACACAAACAAGAGGCTTGCAACAGAAAACATCAACGCCCGCAAAAACCATGTTGCGTTCTACTCGTGAAACACATCTACGCATAGATCTAGCTCTGATACCACTTAAGTGTTTTGCAGCATAGTAAATCAAAAAAATTCTACGGATGCAAACGGGAAAGCCAAGATCTAATCTAGGAGATGCAAAAAACAAGGGGGGATAGATGAGATCTTCATACCCTTGAAGATTCGCACAGCGGAACGTTCGACGGAACATGGGTGATGTAGTCGTACTCGCTTCTCCTCCTCGCGATCCAATCCGATCTAACACCGCAAGTGGCGATGCCTCCGAGAGATGCACACGTGCGGCACCTCGACGTCTCCTCCTTCCTCGGTCTAGTAAGTAGGGTGGAGAGATGGATTGGATCTACAACGCTACGGCGCAGTGCAAGCGGTGGAGAGTTTCTGCGGCAGGGCTTCGCCTACGCGCAGTCGGGAGGGAGAGAGAGAGAGAGAGAGAGAGAGAGAGAGAGAGAGAGAGAGAGAGAGAGAGAGAGAGAGAGAGAGAGAGAGAGGAGGGGCAGCAGGGCGGCTAGGGTTGTGGAGGAGGTGTGGGAGGGGTGCGCCCCCAGCCCTCTTTATATAGAGGGGTGGGAGGCTGGCCCTTGCCCCTCCCCCAAGCCCTAGGCCGGCGGCCAAAGGAGGGAGGAGTGGGGGGCAAGTTCCCCCTTCTAGAAGCTCCCCTAGGGTTTCCCTAGGGTTTGGCTGGCTGGGCCCTATGGGGCCTTGTGCCCCTGGCCCAATGCGGCCAGGGCACTCCCTCATAGGCCCATGCCCCCTCCCGACAAGTGGGGCCACGTTGGTCCCACTCCGGAAGGTTCTAGAAGCTTCCGGTACAATACCGAATAACCCGAAACAATTCCGAACTCCAAAAACTGCATTGCCTTATATGAATCTTATTCTCCGGACCATTCCGGAACCTCTCGTGATGTACCGGATCTCATCCGAGACTCCGAACAAAAACTCATAAACCAATTATCCAATCTATCCTAGCGTCCAGACACGTTAAGTGTGTGACCCTTCGGGTTCGAGAATATGCAGACATGATCTTCTATTAATAATCAACAACGGGGTCTGGAAACCCATATTGACTCCCACACATTCATCGATGATCATATCGGATGAACCACGATGCCAGGATTCAATCAATCCCATATATATATTCCCTTCGTCTCGCGATATTTTACTTGCCCGAGATTTGATCGTCGGTACCGTCATACCTAGTTCAATCTCGTTCACAACAAGTACTTTACTCGTTCCGTAATCCGATATCACTTTGTGATTAACTCCTTAACCACATGCTTGAAAGCGGTGTTGATATCGATTACTGAGTGGGCCCGAAGTATATCTCTCCGACTTGGGAGGGACAAATCCCATCTCGATACATACAACCCAACAGGTACTTTCCGATCACCTGAGAGACACCTTTATGATCACCCTCTCATAGGATGACGTTTGATGACCTCAAAACTTTCTTCCGATACTAGGGAGTTTTATTATATCATGGTCAAAGAAATACAATATTTGACATAAGAAAAGCTTCGCAAAGATGAACACGATGACACGATCTAATTGCTCCGCTTAGTTTGGGTCTGTCCATCATATCATTCTCCCAATGATACGATCTCATTATTAATCGACAACTCATGTCTATGGTTAGGAAACCTTAACCATTATTAATCAATGAGCTAGTCCATAGAGGCATACTAGGGACACGGTGTTGTTCACAAACCACACAAGTATTAAAGTTTCCGCTTAATACAATTCTAGCATGGAATATAAACTTTATCATGAACAAGAATTATAATAATAACATCTTTATTATTGCCTCTAGGGCATAATTCCAACAGTCTCCCACTTGCACTAGAGTCAATAATCTAGTTTACATCTGGCAACAATCTAACACCCATGGCACTAAGGTGCTGATCATGTTTTGCACGTGGAAGAGGTTTAGTCAATGGATCTGCGACATTCAGATCGGTATGTACTTTGCTAATCTTCAGATCTCCATCTGCTATATAATCTCGGATTATATGAAACATGCGGTTGATATGCTTCGTCTTTGTATGATATCTTGGTTCCTTAGCTAGTGCTATGGCGCCAGTGTTGTCACACAATATCTCCAGTGGGTTCAAGTCACTTGGAACCACGCCAAGCTCAGTGAGGAAGTTCCTGATCTAAACTCCTTCACTTGACGATTCTGCAGCAGCCATGTATTCCGCTTCTACTGTAGATCTCGCGATCACGCTTTGCTTGCAGCTTCTCCAGCTCACAACTCCTCCATTCAAAATATAAACGTATCCTGTCTGAGATTTAGAATCATCCTTGTCGGTGTCGAAACTAGCATCGACGTAACCTTTTACGACGAGCTGTTCATCACCTCCATAGACTAAGAACATTTCTTTAGTCCTATTTAGGTACTTTAGGATGTTCTTCACGGCTGTCCAGTGTTCCACTCCTGGATCACTTTGGTATCTACTCGTCAAACTAAGAGCATTGGACACATCCGGTCTAGTACACAGCATGGCATACATGATAGAACCTATGGCCGAGGCATAAGGCACTTTGCTCATAGCTTCTCTATCATTTACCGTAGCTGGACACTGAGCCTTGCTCAATATATTACCTGACAACATAGGCACTGAACCTTTCTTTGCCTTATCCATTCTGAACCTTTTCAGAACTTTGTCTAGGTATGTACTCTAGCTTAAAGCTATCAGGTGTCTTTGTCTATCTCTATAGATTTTGATGCCCAATATATAAGCAGCTTCCCCTAGGTCTTTCATTGAAAAACATTTGTTCAAATAACTCTTCACATCGTTAAGCATGTTAATGTCATTTCCAATAATCAATATGTCATCCACATATAGTACCAGAAATGTCACTGAGCTCCCACTCACTTTCTTGTAGATACAAGCTTCATAGAAATTTGGAACAAATCCAAAGCTCTTGATCACTTGATCAAAACGAAGGTTCCAACTCCGAGATGCTTGCTTCAGTCCATAAATGGAACGCTGAAGTTTGCACACTTTATCAGCATCCTTAGGATCGACAAAACCTTCGGGTTGCATCATATACAACTCTTCATCAATGTTGCCATTGAGGAACGCAGCCTTGACATCCATCTGTCATATTTCATAATCATGAAACGTAGCAATTGCTAATAAAATCCGAATGGACTTAAACATCGCTACGGGAGAGAAAGTCTCATCGTAGTCAACACCTTGAACTTGTCAAAAACCTTTCGCGACAAGTCATGCTTTATAGACGGTAACATTACCATCCGCGTCCGTTTTCTTCTTGAAGATCCATTTGCACTCAACGGCCTTTCGGTCGCTAGGAGGGTCCACCAAAGTCCATACTTGGTTTTCACTCATGGATCCCAATTCAGATTTCATGGCCTCTAGCCATTTCTCAGAGTCTGGGCTCATCATCGCTTCCTCATAGTTCGCAGGTTCACTGTCATCTACTAACAAGACAGTTAAGACAGGGTTGCCGTACCACTTAGGAGGGGCACGTGACCTTGTCGACCTGCGACATTCGGCAGTAGCATCGTCCGAAGCTTCATGATCCTTGTCATTAGCTTCCTCTATTGTTGGTGCAGGCTGCACTGGAGCAATTTCAGGTGATGCGCTACTCTCCAATTCAAGAGAAGGTTCAACAACCTCGTCTAGCTCTACTTTCCTCCCACTCACTTCTTTCGAGAGAAACTCCTTCTCAAGAAAGGATCCGTTCTTTGCGACAAACACTTTGCCTTCGGTTCTGTGATAGAAGGTATACCCAATAGTTTCCTTAGGGTATCCTATGAAGACACATTTCTCCGCTTTGGGTTCGAGCTTGTCCGGCATCAACTTCTTGACGTAAGCTTCGCATCCCCAAACTTTAAGAAACAACAACTTAGGTTTGGCACCAAACCACAATTCATACGGTGTCGTCTCAACGGATTTAGATGGTTCCCTATTTAAAGTGAATGCAGCGGTTTCTAATGCATAACCCCAAAATGATAACGGCAAATTAGTAAGAGACATCATTGATCGGACCATATCTAATAGAGTTCGATTCCGGCGTTCAGACACACCATTGCGCTGTGGTGTTCCGGGTGGCGTGAGTTGCGAAACGATTCCGCTTGCTTTAAGATGCGTGAGAAAATCATAACTTAAATATTCACCTCCACGATCGGATCGTAGAAACTTAATCTTTCTGTTATGATGGTTTTCCACTTCATTCTGAAATTCTTTGAAATTTTCAAATGTTTCAGATTTATGTTTCATTAAATAGATATACCCATATCTACTTAAGTCATCGGTAAAAGTGAGAAAGTAGCGATATCCACCGCGCGTCGACACACTCATAGGTCCGCATACATCGGTATGTATGATTTCCAACAAGTCTGTTGCTCGCTCCATCATTCCAGAGAACGGGGTTTTGATCATCTTGCCCATGAGGCATGGTTCGCATGTGTCAAATGATTCAAAATCAAGAGACTCCAAAAGTCCATCGGAATGGTTTCTTCATGCGTTTTACACCAATATGACCTAGACGACAGTGCCACAAATAAGTAGTATTATCACTATCTACCTTGCATCTCTTAGCCTCAATGTTATGGATGTGTGTTTCATCCCTTTCGAGATTCAGAAGAAATAAACCATTCACAGCAGGTGCATGACCATAAAATATGTTACTCATATAAATAGAACAACCATTATTCTCAGATTTAAATGAATAACCGTCTTACAATAAACACGATCCAGATATGATGTTCATGCTCAACGCAGGCACATAATAACACTTATCCCGAAGGTAAAACTAAGGAGAGTGTGCCGACGGCCATCACATCAACTCTTGATCCGTTGCCAACGCGCATCGTCACCTCATCCCTCGCCAGCCGCCGTCTATTCCGTAGCTCCTGTTTCGAGTTACAAATATTAGCAACTGAACCAGTATCAAATACCCAGGCACTACAACGAGGGCTAGTAAGGAAAACATCAATAACATGTATATCAAATATACCTTTGATGGTGCCAGCCTTCTTGTCCGCTAAGTACTTCGGACAGTTGCGCTTCCAGTGACCCTTGTCCTTGCAATAGAAGCACTCAGTGTCCGGCTTAGGTCCAGACTTGAGCTTCTTCTCAGCAGGGGCAACACGCTTGCCGCTGCCTTTCTTGAAGGGCTTCTTTGCACCCTTACCTTTCTTAAAGCTGGGGGGCTTGTTGACCATCAACACATGATTATCCTTTTTGATGTCTACCTCCGCAGCTTTCAGCTTAGCGAAGAGCTCGGTGATCGTATCAGTGGAACCAATCTGATTATGAGTCACTACAAAACTTTTGTAGCTAGGAGGGAGTGATTGCAGAATCCTGCCAATCTTGAGCTCCTCTGGAATCTTGCAGTCCAGTTGCTCAAGGCATTGAGTGTAGCCCGACATCTTTATGGAGTGCTCACTAACGGAACTCCCTTCCTCCATCTTGCAGTTAAAGAATTTCTCAGAGATCTCATATCTCTCAGAATGGTCCTGAGTCTGAAACATAGTTTTCAGTTCCTCAAGAATCTCAAAGGGCCCGGGATAATCTTCAAAACGAGTTTGAAGGTCCGATTCCATAGCAAACAACATGGTGCTCTTAATCACACCATAATCATCTTTGCGCGACTGATAAACAGCTTTCTCATCAGCCGGCGCATCTACAGCAGGGGCGTCACCTAGCGCATTCTCAAGGACATAGTCCTTTTGTCCGCCAGCGAGAATGATTCTCAGATTGCGGAACCAGTTGGTGAAGTTATACCCATTGTTTCTAAGCTTTTCTTTCTCAGCAAAAACGTTGAAGTTGAAGTTGGACTTAGCCATTTGATCTACAAAATTTGCAAGTACAATTTAGACTATGTTCATGATAACTAGTTCAACTTAATCAAATTAATAGATGAACTCCCACTAAATTCAACATCCCTCAAGTTGTTTAGTGAACATGATCCAAATTCACCACACCTAATCCGATCTTCACGAGAAGAGATGTGGTTTCAATGGTGGACAACGAAGTGTCGATCATATCATTCATATGACTCATGCTTAACCTTTCGGTTCATGTGTTCCAAGGCCATGTCTGTACATCCTAGGCTCGTCAAGTCAAACCCAAGTATTTCCGCGTGTGCAAAACTGGCTTGCACCTGTTGTATGTGAACGTAGAGTTTATAGCACCCGATCATCACGTGATGCTTGAACACGACGAAATTTCGCAACGGTGCATACATGGGGAGAACACAGTTTTTTCTTGACCTTTAAGTGAGGAATCATCTTATAATGCTACCGTCGCGATCTAAGCATAATAAGATACATAAAAGGATAAACATCACATGCATATAACTTTATGTGACATGGTATAGCCAATCTTCGCGCAATGATCTCCATCTTGTGCGTGCCGACATGATCTCCATCACTCTATCATGATTGCCTCCACCACGAATAGCAACTACAACTATTGCTAACTACTTAGCGATAAAGTAAAGCTATTACATGGCATATAAGAAGTTGACACACAGGTCATATATAATTATAAAGACAACCATATGGCTCCTGCCGGTTGTGTACTCATCGACACGCAAGTCGTGAAACATTACAAAACATGATCATCACATACAACATACACATCACATCTTGGGCCATACCATATCACAGAAAACACTCCCTACAAAAACAAGTTAGACGCGTCTACTTTGTTGTTCCATGTTTTACGTGGCTTATGAGAGTAGCAAGCTAAGAACGATTCTTACCTACGGAAAGCCACAACGGTGATATTATGGTTGCCAAAATCCGGTGTAAATCCCATGACAACTATAGTGAGAGAAACTGGCATCCACCAGCCGCATGTGTGGAACAAGCCACACGTCAAGTGCGGAGCCGGTCTTGCGAACGAGGTCACGTAAGGTTGGCCTGGACCGCTTGGATCTCACTATCCCGCGTCATAAGAAGTACACAAACAAGAGGCTTGCAACAGAAAACATCAACCCCCGCAACAACCATGTTGCGTTCTACTCGTGAAATACATCTACGCATAGATCTAGCTCTGATACCACTTAAGTGTTTTGCAGCATAGTAAATCAAAAAAATTCTACGGATGCGAACGGGAAAGCCAAGATCTAATCTAGGAGATGCAAACAACGAGGGGGGATAGATGAGATCTTCATACCCTTGAAGATTCGCACAGCAGAACGTTCGACGGAACGTGGGTGATGTAGTCGTACTCGCTTCTCCTCCTCGCGATCCGATCCGATCTAACACCGAAGTGGCGATGCCTCCGAGAGATGCACACGTGCGGCACCTCGACGTATCCTCCTTCATCGGTCTAGCAAGTAGGGTGGAGATATGGATTGGATCTACAATGTGACGGTGCAGTGCAAGCAGTGGAGAGTTTCTGCGGCAGGGCTTCTCCTACACGCAGTCGGGAGGGAGAGAGAGAGGAGGGGCAGCAGGGCGGCTAGGGTTGTGGAGGAGGTGTGGGAGGGGTGCGCCCCCAGACCTCTTTATATAGAGGGGTGGGCGGATGGCCCTTGCCCCTCCCCCAAGCCCTAGGCCGGCGGTCAAAGGAGGGAGGAGTGGGGGGCAAGTTTCCCCCCCTTCTAGAAGCTCCCCTAGGGTTTCCCTAGGGTTTGGCCGGATGGGCCCTATGGGGCCTTGTGCCCCTGGCCCAATGCGGCCAGGGCACTCCCTCATAGGCCCATGCCCACTCCCGACAAGTGGGTCCACGTTGGTCCCACTCTGGAAGGTTCTAGAAGCTTTCGGTACAATACTGAATAACCCAAAACAATTCCGAACTCCAAAAACTGCATTGCCTTATATGAATCTTATTCTCCGGACCATTCCGGAACTTCTCGTGATATCCCGGATCTCATCCGAGACTCCGAACAAAAACTCATAAACCAATTATCCAATCTATCCTAGCATCGAGACACGTTAAGTGTGTGACCCTTCGGGTTCGACAATATGCAAACATGATCTTCTATCAATAATCAACAGCGGGGTCTGGAAACCCATATTGACTCCCACACATTCATCGATGATCATATCGGATGAACCACGATGCCAGGATTCAATAAATCCCATATATATATTCCCTTCGTCTCGCGATATTTTACTTGCCCGAGATTTGATCGTCGATACCTAGTTCAATCTCGTTCACAGCAAGTACTTTACTCGTTCTGTAATCCGATATCACTTTGTGATTAACTCCTTAACCACATGATTGCAAGCGGTGTTGATATCGATTACCGAGTGGGCCCGAAGTATATCTCTCTGACTTGGGAAGGACAAATCCCATCTCGATACATACAACCCAACAGGTACTTTCCGATCACCTGAGAGACATCTTTATGATCACCCTCTCATAGGATGACGTTTGATGACCTCAAAGCTTTCTTCCGATACCAGGGAGTTCTATTATCTCATGGTCTAAGGAATACAATATTTGACTTAAGAAAAGCTTCGCAAAGATGAACACGATGACACGATCTAATTGCTCCGCTTAGTGTGGGTCTGTCCATCATATCATTCTCCCAATGATACGATCTCATTATTAATCGACAACTCATGTCTATGGTTAGGAAACCTTAATCATCATTAATCAATGAGCTAGTCCATAGAGGCATACTAGGGACACGGTGTTGTTCACAAATCACACAAGTATTAAAGTTTCCGCTTAATACAATTCTAGCATGGAATATAAACTTTATCATGAACAAGAATTATAATAATAACATCTTTATTATTACCTCTAGGGCATAATTCCAACAGCGTGTTCCTGTGGTTTTGTGCTCGAGCCTAGTCCAGGATATGTTCCTGTTGTTGTGGTGATACCATGAAGACGAACCCGAGAAGATGGTGTGGTAGCGTTGACGCGATGTGATTTCCACCCTCCAAAGACAAGGTCGACCTCGACACGACAATCGAAGCCACGAGATACCTCAAGTTCCCCTACAAGGACACGAAGATCGCCTACACGGACCTGAAGGCCTTCCCGGAACCCGAAGATGTTGAGACCCTGGACACCAAGTTCTCCTTCCGGATTCTGAAGCCCGATCCTGTAGACCGAACTGAACCCCTCCGAGTCCCCAAGATCTTCGCCCCGATCTGTGAACCTCTTTCCGAGCCCGTCCTATTTTTATAATGGCATATATCTTGTTGCATAACTAAATTGTCATGCTTGCAGACATATAATGTGGTTTGGGGGCCTGATGCCGATTCACCTCATAATTAAATATGGAGGCCATATGCGGGCTTTTCTAGTCTTATATTAGCCCCATTTAAATTTGTGTCGCGAACCGGTGCTATATTTTGCCTTGTTAAGACAACATTTAAATTGCGGGGTATCTAAACAACATGAACTTAATAATTGTCGGGACCCCGGTTCCGCTTAATATGGCCTAATTTCATTGCATCTTTGTCATGTCATACATCATACATGCATCATGCCCGATCTTTTGGCATAGTATTAAATAGTGCATTCGGTGTTTCTTCTAGTGCTTTGCTTCTTCACGGATTAGGCCGATGAGTTGATGCGAGTGTCAACCCGATCTTCGGATGTATCTTCGGCAATGTTTTCAGGCGAGCATTCTCCCCCTTTCTACCTATTTTACTTTATAGTCTTTATTTCCTCCTGTTGATCTATTGCTATCTGTTGCGATGCTCTAGTTTTCGTACCCGTGATATCCCCTGCAGCCTTATATTGCCTTGGACACATCCTATTACCTGTTGTTTGGTAGATAGTTGGACTTGCGTGTCGTAGTCGCTTGCTCAAGTGTGGTTGCGTGTTGTCAAGTACCACCGTTGTTGGAGTAATGCCGCATGTTTAATGTTGGAGATGATCATGGCTTTAATTATCGTTTAACAACTAAAATTGAAAGTAGTTAAATAATGCAGAAGCACGGGTGGGCAATAGATGTTATTTGGTTTTTAACCGTCCACTTGTGTCCCGTAGGACCCCGAATACTTGATACCGGTTCGACGGACCCAGAGCTTGAGTCATATATTATTTCTTTGGGCCACAAACTAGTTTGGGGCTTTATTACTATCATGTACTTATGCCATGCT
This sequence comes from Avena sativa, assembly GCA_916181665.1. Taxonomy (NCBI): domain Eukaryota; kingdom Viridiplantae; phylum Streptophyta; class Magnoliopsida; order Poales; family Poaceae; genus Avena; species Avena sativa. The sequence continues at coordinate 247,831,488 of OV702284.1, read as the reverse complement.
TTACTGCTTTATTTATGATTGCGTGTGGAGCGCCTGTACTGTTTTGAAACCCCGTGCCACGTTTTCGCGGTATCGACAAGCCCAGACACACTTTCAGGTTCCCAGTCGTTTACAACCGTCGTCACAAACCTCTGGGTCCGTCTCGGAACCGACCAACTTCGTAGCTGGTAGCTTGGTGGGGTGGCCCTCTGAAATATTATATGAATCTTGCAATTGCTCTGTTGTGATGCCTCGTTTGGGTTTCCTTTGGGTTTTTTCCGAGGTTGATCATGCGTGTGTTGCTATTTGTGCCCCCCTGCGGGGTAAAACTTTCTGAAAGCCGTGTCCGCGGTTATGGACGACTTGGAGCACAATATCTCGATCATAGACAACTATAACTAAAGTAGTGCTATAAATTTGACTTTATAATGACTAGTAATCAGCTTCACTACAACGGAATGGCTAAATAAAAGTACCAACAACTGCTAGGTTTTGGGATGCCTCATGCTATATGTATCTGACTAGTAAGTACTACCACTACAATAGAATGGTTAACTAAAACTGCCCACTGCTTATTATATCAGAATGACTTATGCTATATATCTGACTAGTAATTGCCGCAACTATAACGAAATGAATAAAACTGCCAACTGTGTGAGTTCCTCGGTTGACTTCCTCGTTTGGTCTCGAGGGGGAAATACTAGGATGGGTATGCTTGGTGTTAGTTTCAGGTTGGATCCGAATAGGTCTTTCTTATCCCTATCTGATAGTCGCCAGTTGTATTGAGTCTCTATAGGTTGTTTAGTGCATGTTGCGCTGCCGCTTCGGTCCACCATACCTATGTAGGCGAGGACCGCCGAATTCTAGTCTCGCCGTGTACTGGCCTCAGTACTGACCGCTCTCTTTTTCATTTGCCCTTTGTCGGCACCCCTTTTGTTTAAGAAGGTTTGAGATCGACGTCGTTAGCAGGGTTACCCTTCCGGCTCGGCCTGGGAAGGGTTATGGACGCCATTGGTTATTCTTCAGGGCTCTTAGCTCAATTTGCATATTGTCTGTACTCGAACATTGTATCGTTTTCAAGGTGATTGGGATCATTGTATTGTATGTCTGTATTCTTGACTCTTTGAGTCGCTGTTGTATATATCTGTTCTGTGGGTTCCATCGTGGACTATTGTGTAGTGGTATTACTTTGTTGTCCACCCGCACGAAAGTGCCTGGTGGACACCTTTGAATCGTTTCTATGCGGGTTTGGCGGGAATCGCTAAAACTTGCATAGGGCTGATTCTGAGGGTGTTACAGAGTGGTATCAGAGCTCAGCAGTTGCGATACCCCACTGGTCCAGCTTGTAAGATAACCTAGCTAACGGACATTGTAGAGTGTCAAAACTATTTTGGAAAAATTCGGTTGGATAGATCTGATTAGGTCTACTTTTACTCCTTACCCCTCTGCTATTCTCCTCTTACCTCTGCGTGTTTTGAATCTGCTCTCTTATCTTTTCTTCGAGTCCAGGAATTCTCGTGGTTGGGTTTCCGTCGTACCTTCAGGGTTTCGTTTTCTCCTCTTGTAACCGTGCTTCTACATCCGGTCTTCATGCTATCTGAGGAATCGTCCTCTGTGTATCTTTTAGTGAACCAAGAATTCACTATTTTTTTGTATCTTCCGGTGTTCTCCTTCACGACGACATCATCTGTATTAGATCTAACGAAAAGCCTACATCATTCTTTTGTTTCCGAACCTCGCTTGTCGAGATCTTCAGTCTGAATTTCGAGAGTTGGTTGCATAATTCTCCTATTCATGTGCAGAGTAATGCTTTGGGTGCGCGATGGACTGATCCGACTACTCTTATCATTCGCTCTTGTATATTGAATTAGTGTATCAAGCAATTTTACTCCTTTCGCAGAAGTTAGAGGTGACCTTATCTTTTGAGACCTCGACCTTCATCGTTGTTTCTACGGAGTGTTCTCTCGACGAACGAGAGCATCGGCCCTTGTTGGTGGTGTCGCCTATTTCAGGATGGAGAAAGAACCCTTGTTAGTGGTGTCGCGAGGATCTACATGAAGCGGGAAGATTCTGGTAGTCAACCTTCTTTCCCATACTATGAGGCGGATCTCGAGGGCGAGATCCATTGTTAGTGGTGTTGAATTGTAGCACCGCAGGTAAACTCTAATTATAATATTGCCTGTTGTCATCTATTTTCTGCATCCTCATTGTATCATGCATTTATTTTGCCTCTCAAAATGTTTTAACTAAACCTATTTTGTTTACTGCAACACCTCGAAATCTTATATTTTCTTGCTAAATTATTTGCCTAAACACTATCTATATCTATACCTAATAATAAAGCACGAAGTGTTTCTTCCGGTCCAACACTTTTTTAGACCGTTTTGCCCTCCCACCAAACTATGTAATATCACCAAAGCCACTGTTCTAAAAAAACGATTTGTATCTCCCTAGCTGTGGCCTTCCGCAACGTTCGCACAAGCAAGGAAAAAAACGATTCGTATTTTTCTAGATGTGGCCTTCCGCAGCAGCGTGTGCACCAGAGAGCGATCGCTCCTGATGAATTTTTTGGGCTGGTCTAGCTGGGCTTGTTCGGGAGGGTCAATTGCACTTAGAAGTACAAACCTAAGACGTATCGATTTTTGGGTTCAAAAATAGTCCCACATTGCTGCTTTACAACGAGTATTACCAGTTTATATACGTTAAAAATTCTTTCGTAGTATCAGCAAGCGGCAACAAGAATGATTCGTATGAAACCAAATGATCAAGTGGGATAAAATTCACCATGTGCTGATGACAGGCGCCTGCATGAATGAAAGGAAAAGTGGGCTGTTGCATTCTCGAATGAAAGGAAGGAGGAAAATTAAGAAAACGGAAGAGGAATTAGAGGACGCAAGTGGCTGTGTTTGGGATCATACACATGCATGAAAAAATTAAGAAGAAAGTTCAGAAAAGGCTGCGTTTAGGTGATAGCAATTTGCTTGGATTCCGAATATTGTTCTCGGGTATGCAATTTTTAACCATGTAGCATCTTTTTGTCAATGGTTATGCACAATTTGCCACCATTTACTGAAAATAAGTCAAACTAACCACGAACAAGACCTTAGCGGTTCACATTCTTATTGGACGCCAGGTACCATACCTCAATCGACAATGAGTGAGTGGTATAGTTAGATAGGAACTATTAAAAGTAAGTAAAGTTTTTTTTTGAGAACCCGCAGGAGATCTCACGGTATTCCGCCGCAACGCGCGGGCATTTTGCTATTTACTAAAAATATGTAAGACAAAACAATTATAATATTTTATTAAACCCTAAAACCTAGACCTAAAACCGGCCAGGCCCAAAAGGCCTAGCCGGCATCCTCAAACCCTAGCCACCTAACCTACCCGCACCCCACCACTCGTCCACCCTGTCGCCGCCACCCTGATTCAACTCCATCTGGACACGCTCGTACACACGCCAGGAACCCCACCTTGGATCCAATCCCGCGATCGCCCTGGTCCCACCCTTGGTCCCACTCCCGCTCCTCCCCCGTCGCTAGCGACACGGAACCCCGCTCCCTTCTTCCCCTCTCGCATCGACCTCACCCCGCCGCCTCTTGGCCTCTGCTTCTCTTGCCACCGTCGTCGCCCTGCTGCCACCCTCGCACCAGCGAGCCCACGACCAGCGCCTCTCCTCCGGTCCTGCAGCGCCTCGCCGCCAGGGACGCCACCGTCTTCTTTTAGCGGCCTCGCCCGTGTCTCCCCGTGCCCGCCGTCCCGCATGGCGCCGCCGCTGTCCGCTGAAAGCTCGGCCCGCGCACCCCAAGCGCCCCTGGCCGCCTCCTCCCTGGTCCTTGCCCGACTGCCATGTTGCGGGCCCCTCCCTACCGCCAAGCTCCACAGCCACCCTCTCGAGCCCGCGGCCCAAGCACCTCCTCTGCCTCCTACCCGCTGTCCCCCCTCCTATCCGCGCTTCCGCTCACCACCTGGTGCTCTGGTCGCTGCCGTCTGCCCCGCACGACACTCTGCCTTGCCTTGTCGCGCTGCCTGCGGCAGCACGTCGGTGCGCCATGACCCCGCCTTCCGGTGCCCCTCTATGTGGCCTTGGCCGTTGTCGTATGTGCAGGGTGGATGTTCAAATGTGTTGCAGTGCCGATGTGTACTCAACTCAGTCGACCTCGCGTGTTCTTGTGGTTTTGTGCTTGAGCCTAGTCCAGGATATGTTCCTGTTGTTGTGGTGATACCATGAAGACGAACCCAAGAAGATAGTGTGGTAGCGTTGACGCGATGTGAGTGCCATCCTCCAAATACAAGGTCGACCCCGACACAACAATCGAAGCCACGAGATACCTCAAGTTCCCCTACAAGGACACGAAGATCGCCTACACGGACCTGAAGGCCTTCCCGGAACCCGAAGATGATGAGACCCTGGATGCCAAGTTATCCTTCCGGATTCTAAAGCCCGATCCTGGAGACCGAACCGAACCCCTCCGAGTCCCCAAGATCTTCGCCCCGATGTGTGAACCTCTTTCCGAGACCGTCCTATTTTTATAATGTCATATATCTTGTTGCATAACTAAATTGTCATGCTTGCATACATATAATGTGGTTTGGGGGACTGATGCCGATTCACCTCATAATTAAATATGGAGGCCATATGCGGGCTTTTCTAGTCTTATATTAGCCCCATTTAAATTTGTGTCGCGAACCGGTGCTATATTTTGCCTTGTTAAGACAACATTTAAATTGAGGGATATCTAAACAACATGAACTTAATAATTGTCGGGACCCCGATTCTGCTTAATATGGCCTAATTGCATCGTATATTTGCCATGTCATACATCATACATGCATCATGCCCGATCTTTTGTCGTAGTATTAAATAGTGCATTCGGTGTTTCTTCTAGTGCTTTGCTTCTTCACGGATTAGGCCGATGAGTTTATGCGAGTGTCGACCCGATCTTCGGATGTATCTTCGACAATGTTTTCAGGCGAGCATTCTCCCCCTTTCTACCTATTTTACTTTATAGTCTTTATTTCCTCATGTTGATCTATTGCTATCTGTTGCGATGCTCTACTTTTCGTACCCGTGATATCCCCTGCAGCCTTATATTGCCTTGGACACATCCTATTACCTGTTGTTTGGTAGATAGTTGGACTTGCGTGTCGTAGTCGCTTGCTCAAGTGCGGTTGCGTGTCGTCAAGTACCACAGTTGTTGGAGTAATGCCACATGTTTAATGTTGGAGATGATCATGACTTTAATTATCGTTTAACAACTAAAATTGAAAGTAGTTAAATAATGCAGAGGCACGGTTGGGCAATAGATGTTATTTGGTTTTTAACCGTCCACTTGTGTCCCGTAGGACCCCGAGTACTTGATATATGTTATTTGAATATCCGGACTATCCGCATGTGGGACCATGAATCCCCCTAGCCAGAGCTTGAGTCATATATTATTTCTTTGGGCCACAAACTAGTTTGGGGCTTTATTACTATCCTGTACTTATGCCATGCTTTACTGCTTTATTTATGATTGCGCGTGAAGCGCCTGTACTGTTTGGAAACCCCGTGCCACGTTTTCACGATATCGACAAGCCCAGTCACACTTTCGGGTTCCCAGTCGTTTACAGTCGTTGTCACAAACCTCTGGGTCCGTCTCGGAGCCGGCCAACTTCGTAGAGGGTAGCTTGGTGGGGTGGCCCCCTGAAATATTATATGAATCTTGCAATTGCTCTGTCGCGATGCCTCGTTGGGGTTTCCTTTGGTTTTTTCCGAGCTTGATCGTGCGTGTGTTGCTATTTGTGCCCCCCTGCAGGGTAAAACTTTCTGAAAGCCGTGTCCGCGGTTATGGACGACTTGGAGCATAGTATCTCGATCATAGACAACTATAACTAAAGTAGTGCTATAAATTTGAATTTATAATGACTAGTAATCAGCTTCACTACAACGGAATGACTAAATAAAAGTACCAACAACTGCTGGGTTTTGGGATGCCTCATGCTATATGTATCTGACTAGTAAGTACTACCACTACAATGGAATGGTTAACTAAAACTGCCCACTACTTATTATATCAGAATAACTCATGCTATCTATATCTGACTAGTAATTGCCGTAACTATAACGGAATGAATAAAACTGCCAACTGTGTGAGTTCCTCGGTTGACTTCCTCGTTTGGTCTCGAGGGGGAAATACCAGGATGGGTATGCTTGGTGATAGTTTCAGGTTGGATCCAAATAGGTCTTTCTTATCCCTATCTGATAGTCACCAGTTGTATTGAGTCTCTATAGGTTGTTTAGTGCATGCTGCGCTGCCGCTTCGGTCCACCACACCTATGTAGGCGAGGACCGCCAAATTCTAGTCTCGCCGTGTACTGGCCTCAGTACTGACCGCTCTCTTTTTTCCTTTGCCCTTTGTCGGCACCCCTTTTGTTTAAGCAGGCTTGAGATCGACGTCGTTAGCAGGGTTACCCTTCCGGCTCGGCCTAGGCAGGGTTATGGACGCCATTGGTTATTCTTCAGGGCTCTAAGCTTAATTTGCATCTTGTCCGTACTCGGACGTTGTATCGTTTTCAAGGTGATTGGGATCTTTGTATTGTATATCTGTATTATTGACTCTTTGAGTCGCTGTTGTATATAACTATTCTGTGGGTTCCATCATGGACTATTGTGTAATGGTATTACTTCGTTTTCCACAAGCACGAAAGTGCCTGGTGGGCACCTTTGAATCGTTTCTATGCGGGTTTGGCGGGAATCGGTAAAAATTGTATAGGGCCAATTCTGAGGGTGTTACAGCGTCCAAGGAGCAGGCCAGGAAGATGGCGTCGGAGGACCAGAAGGGCAGAAAGGAGAGGGCGAAGCACCGGCAAGAACAAGAGAAGGCGGCAGCGGAAGAGCAGGCGATCGTGAGGGCGAAATAGGCGGCGGCGACGAGGTCGGCGTTCATGGCGGCACCATACCCACCCCACTGGGGAAGCCAGGCAAGCATCGGCTCGCCCACCGGATTCTCGCCAATCTCTCCTGCCGGCTTCCAGGAGAGCCAGGCGGCTGCTCGGCAGAGATACTCCTCGTCCCCCGAGTTCGACGGCGGGTTCAACCCCAACGTGGTCTTTCCCTGCCCGGCGCCGCGCTCCTTCGGCCTTCAACGTGGAAATCAACCTCCCCTACTCCACCTGTCCGGCGTACGCAGGCCCCACGCTGCGCCGCAGACCACTGTCTTTCGGCGGAAGCTCGGCGCAAGGAACCTACGGCGAGGCCGACGCACGCAACATGTTCGGCGGAATGCCTGTCACCCTTCCGGCCGGCATGTCGGCCAAGACGTACATGCAGGACATGATCGCAACAGGCTCGGCCTCCAACCACCCCTCCTTCTTCACGGAAGAACAGACCCGGGCCGACGCCGAGCACGGCATCGAGTCTCAGGATCCTGCCGACATCGACATCGAAAGTGGCGGGACACTCTCCTGAGCCTCTCCCAGACCAAGGACGGCGACTACAACCCGGAGGCCCCTCCCGCTGTTGCCGACGAAGGAAGACCAGAGGTCGGCCAGAAGAAGGCGAAGATGCTCAAAGCCGTCGGACCTTCCGCCGAGCGTCTCCAGGCTTCGATCGAGAAATGCATCGCCGACACAAGGGCGCGGGCCGAGAAGACCGACGAGCGTTGGAAGCAGCTAATCGAGACCCAAGGGGAAAAGGTGGCCCTCATCAAGGTCAACCTCGCCGAGAAGAAGGCCAACTACGCCGCTAAGAAACGCAACACGGATCTCAAGTTCATGATGGGCGGCGAGGACACGTCGAAGATGAGCTCGCCGGTCAAGGCCTGGTACATGGCACAACGTCAGGCCATCCTCCACGGCGAGATCACGCCTTGCCCTTCCTCTGCGCCGAACGCCCCCACGCCAAGCTCTGCTTCCACTTCCTCCAACCCGTCGGCGTCCGCCGGCGAGATGGACGATCACGCCGCGTCGGCCACGCCGCAGGAGCTCATCCCATCGACGACCGAGAGATAACCGAGTCATTTTCCCTGTTCTGTAATAATCTGTCGCCGAATTTATGGGCGTTAATTCTATCGAACACCTTATGGCCGAGCACTCGCTGACGGGAACGATAAAAATTCAAATATGTCGCTGTTTTCTGTTTTCCTAGGTACTCGGCATGGGTACGCGGGTGGAAAACTGGACGTACCCAGGCCGAAATCAAGTTCCGTCCAGCCAAAAAAGTCCAGATTTCGGTTTCGGTTCGCCCAACGAGTGGAGATGCTCTTAGTCATGACCAAGGCTGAAATATATGATGGCAAAAGAAACGCTGATGAGTGATAAGAAACCCTTCGTCCTTAGAATAACACAATGTTTATGGACAGAATATACCAAAAGAAATTAATGATTGATATTTTGAAATTATATTTAGGTTACGGTGGTTAAACCTACAATACAATAAGAAAAGGGGGAGAATATAGAAAATCAGATGGCGTACAGCATAGTCAAGATTGTACCTAAATAACACAAGATGACATTATTAGGACGAGAATGTCTTTACATCTTATAAAAATCTATACGATGTAATTGGATAAAATTGATTAATCGTGAATTGTTAATCCCCTATTTCAGCGTATAAAAAATTATCTAAACGGAGGTAATTGGAACGAGACTTTATGACTTTAACGGAACCTAGAACTATCGTAAAAGATAAAAGAATTTACAAAGAACTGATAGGATCTACTCCCTCAGTTTAGAAATAAATGATTTGGGTTTATCTAGATTTGAATATATGTATACAATAAAATACGTTTAGATATATTTAAATCTAAACGAAACCAAGTTAGTTATTTCTGGATAGAGGAAGTAGTAAGACACGAGGCGGTAGAAGGCTAGAAAGTACTTCCTCCTTTTTAAAATATAAGATATTTTATGTTTGTGAAAAAAATATATCTAGACTTGTTTTAGCGTGTGGATTTACTCCAAATTTAAGTGAACCTTCATATTAAAAGAAGTCTAGATATATTTTTTTATAATATTTTAACATGGAGGGAATAGAAGATAAGAGCATCTCCACTTGGGTTTCCAGCAGGCATGAGAGCGGCGTTCGCCGGCATCAGCCTCGGCATAGGCCGTTTATATATTTTTTTAGTTTTTTTATCCTAATGAAGTCAAAATTCTAGTGTTCGCCGAATTTAATGTAATATGTATGAATTCACCCACTATTAATGAAAATTGTCTATATTCATTTAAAATTTGCCGAGTTTAAATAAAATTGAGCCAAACCTGGAAACTTGACTTAGAACATGACTGAAAAACTGACCGTTCTCATATCAAAAGTTACATCGGTCCGGCGCTATTTAGCTCAGTATTTTAGCGTGAAAACGCCGAACAGAGGTACTCTAAGCAAGCTCTTCTGGTTAAATGGAGCGCCCGAGCGGGAGCGGCGGCGAAGCTATGCCCGGCCACGCTGGCCGAGTTGAGAATTTGAGATAAGAGTGTCAGGAAGTCAGCCGTGGCATGCAAATACTAACAAGTCAATCAAGTACTCAAAAGAGTATCGTGAGACTCTAAAAAAAAGTATCATGAGGACGTTCTGGGCCTGCAAATTGCTAAGCCTACGTAGTAGTCATTATTATCATGGACCGGACTGGGATGTTTGGGTTTAAGTTTTCAACTACACTAGTGGTGATTCGTAGTTACATGGCCGCCTCTCGGTGCGGCGCGCGAGCTCCTAAGCGGAACAGAGCTAACGCGGCCCAACAAAGGTATGGTGGTTTTTCTCCTTTTGTAATTTTTCTATTTGTTTTTCAGAATTAATTTTTTTAAAAAAATATACATTTTACGAAATGGACACTTTTAGGAAACATACATATTCAGTATTGAATATTTAAAAAGACAAGCATTTTAAAAAAATGAACATTTAAAAGCTAAACTTTTTTATTTGAACATTTTCATAATATGAACAAATTTTGAAATTGAATATTTTTCAAAGTTGAGCATTAATAAAAATCATAATATTATAAAAAGGTAAAAGAAAAATAGAAACAAATAATAAAAGAAGAGAAAAAGGAAACAAAAAAGTAGAATCAGAAAACAAGAAGAAAAAGATGCACCTGAGACTGGGCCGGCCTATCACTATGTTTCTTCAGACGAAGCCCTAGGTAGAGGCCGCAGTAAGCGAGAATACGATTAACCAAAGACAAACCGACAACTCTTCCAATATTTTTTTTGTTTTTATAGGGTTTGATAATTTGTTTTCTGCTGGTTTTCGATAAGTTTTTCTTTTCCCTTTTCTTATTTTTTGTTTCCTTAGTTTTTTGTACCTTTCGATGCCAGAACTATCGTGGGACGTTGAGGATTTTCACCCATATGCTGCATATCCTCTACAAATTTCCAGTTAATGCATACTACAAAGATAACGTCCATGACCCGCACATCTGGCTACACGCGAGAGGGAAAAAATACAGCTGACTTCTCCGTCCCATTCCAAATCCCATGGTTAACGCATAATATACGGTGCAAGAATCACTGGCGACATTGGTTGTTAAGTCCTAGATAATATGTTTCTTTACCACCGGAACCTTCATAGTAGGTTATTACCTCATGGTAAATAACCTATAATCATATTATTATAAAAATAGTGTTTTCTAACCTTTTTGAAATGCAGGTGATGACAACATTGGATTTGCAAAAAATACAGCTGACTTCTCTGTTCCATTCCAAATCCCATGGTTAACGCGTAATATACGAGAATCACTGGCGATATTGGTTGTTAAGTCCTAGATAATATGTTCCTTTACCACCGGAACCTTCATAGTAGGTTATTACCTCATGGTAAATAACCTATAATCATATTATTATGAAAATAGTGTTTTCTGACCTTTATGAAATGCAGGTGATGACAACACTAGATTTGCAAAATATTTGATAGAAAATAACCAAAGGACATGAGCAAGTGTGAACTTGCCTTTTGTGATTGCAAGATTATGCACTCACGGTCTTCGAGACAATAAAAGATCCAATATCTGAAATCAGCATCATTGGTCCGGTAAGGACTAATATTTAAAGAAGCAAGATGCTATTATGCATAAGGATAGTCATAGTAGGAGTAACTTGAAGGGAATATGCCCGAGAGGCAATAATAAAGCGGTTATTATAGTATTCCTTGTTTATGATAAATGTTTATTTTACATGCTATAATTGTATTAATACGGAAACATTAATACATGTGTGTTTAATAAACAAAAAGGAAGTTCCTAGTTATGCCTCTCTTATAAACTAGCTCTTTGATTAACAAGATGATCAAAGGTTTCCTGATCATGGACATTGGATGTTGTTAATAACAAGGTCACAACATTAGTGTAATGGTGTGATGAACATTCATCCGAAGTATAGCATTACGATCAAAGTCATTGAGTTTATATTGCTATAACAACTTACGAAGTGATCCTAATCCTTAGACCATGAGATCATGTCAATCACTAACACCGGAAGAGTTTCTTGATAACATCAAACATCACACCGTAACAGGGTGATTATAAAGATGGGTTCAGAACTACTAAAGTGTTATGTTGAGGCCCATGGATCGAGAGTGGAATTTGTTCATCCCGATGACGGATAGATATACTCTGGGCCCTCTCGGTGATATCACATTGATTAGCTTGCAAGCAAGTGATTTGATCACTAGAATGTTATATCACGGGAACGAGAAAAGAGTGCATGTCAGTAACGAGATCAAACTAGGTATGGAGATACCGATGATCGAATCTCGGACATGTAATATATCGTGAAACAAAGGGATTAAGATACTAGCGTAAAAGGTTCCGACGATCACAAGAAAGTCAGCGTTGAATGTGTGGGAGTCAGTATGGGTCTCCAGATCCCGCTTCTGATTATTGATCCGAGAGGGGTCTCGATCATGTCCGCATTATTCACGAACCGTAGGGTGACACACTTAAGAGACACCGACATACAATTGGAGCAAAAGTTTCATGCCGAAAGAATGAACAAGCGCAGAAATTTATTTCACTAGATACCGAAACAAGTTTTCGGGTGAAATTGCATAAAATGGTTATGCATGTGAAATGAAATACTAGCAAGGGGTTATATGTGAATTTTTTTCATTAAGTAATTGACAAAATTCTGAATAAATAAAAGGAGTTTTATTTAATGAGAGTTTGCATTAAATTTGGTGGAAATTTAATGGGAATTTGAGTGGGTTTTTGAGTGGAGGGAATTGAAAGGCATTTGAGTGAGTGGAGTGTCCACCCATATGAATGTGGAAGAGGTGGGGGCAGCCCCATGGCTGGGCGCATGGCCCCTTGGGTGCCCCCCTCTCCCTATAAAAGGAGCCCCCCTCCCTCTCTCTCACTCACACCTCCTCGTGAAGGATCTCTCTCCCCCTCTAGTATTTATTCCCCATGGTCTCGGACTAGCGAGATACATGTTCCCGGTGGCTATTCGGCAAGAAAGAGTTGTGCTTACGCTGCATCGCTGGAGCGAGGAGGCGGAGGTTGCTCGGTGCCTCGAACATGTGTGCGATCACGGATGCGCTGCTGTTTTGTGGCGCTAGGACTTCCTCTCGATCTTGAGATCGGCAAGAGATCGTCTACATCAACCACGAGTTTGGACTCGTTAAGCTTTGTCGGTCTTCAAGGGTATGTTCTTTACGGATATACATCCGCCTGTTGTTTGTATCTAGTAGATAGATCTTGGTACATAGTTCCCATCGTAGGAATTTTTTTCGTTTTCTATGCTGCGAACCCTACAGTGGTATCAGAGCCGGATCTATGCGTAGATACTTTGCACGGGTAGTACACATATGAGTATGTGGGCGATGATGATCATTTTATTGCTTCTTAGTTGTACTTTGGATATTGGTGGCATAGTGGGATGAAGCGGCCCGGACAAACTTTACATGTCCTCGCACATGAGTCATGTTCCACGCTTGACATGCAACTGGTTTTGCATAAGTGGCTGGCGGGTGTCTGTCTCTCCTACTATAGTCCATATCTAATTTGCAACAAGTTGTCAATAATTTGGTTATCCTCGTTGTGGTTCATGTTCGTAGGTAAGAACGGTTCTATCTTCGAAAGCCCTAAGCCACATAAAACTTGCAATGGATAAATTAGAGGCGTCTAGTTTAGATTGTTGCTGGGCTAGTGTTATGATATGGTGATGTTGTAAGTAGATGTATAAGATGATAATATTACAACACACATAACGTGTAGGTTCCATAGACCTTGGCCTTACACATAGAGGTATGATAGAGATCATACCACGGTGCACATGATGGAGATCATATGCGGGAACCATATCATTTAACTTATTAACATGTGATGTTTGATTGCATCTTATATTGCTTGTTTGGCGTTTTATTAGCATAATAAGATGATCCCTCATTTAGATATCAAGATAAAAATATGTTCTTCCTTAAGTATGCACCGACAATGTTTCATCGCTTCAAGGCATCACGTGATGATCGGGTGTACTTGAATCCACGAGCATATCTCGGGTGTAAGACAGTTACACACGCGAATACTAAGGTTCTTACTTGGCGAGCCTAGCATGTATAGACATGGCCTCGGAACACAGACCGAAAGGTTAAGCATGAGTCATATGTTTTGATATGATGACCATATGGATGCTCTCCTTTGAAGCTACGCCGACTCACGTGATGATCGGACTTGGTGTAGTGGATTTGGTTCATGTAATCACCAAAAAGGCATGAGGGATGTCGTTTTTGAGTGGGAGTTCATTTATAATTTGGATTAGTAGAACTCAATTTATCATAAATTAAATCAAAGTGAATTTGCATAATTTGTTGTAGTCATTGGCATTTGTTCACCACCTTATGCATAGTTGTAATTGAGATAATATAACTATAGAATTCTGGATATATACTTTACGAACTGGTATCGTATTGTGTTGAGTGTCAATTTAAAGTTTGAAGTCCTATTGCAAACTTTCAGCAAACTCTATTTACTCCGTGAAATTTAATAATTGGTATTAAATCAAGAGTAACAATTCCAGTGTTAGTATCTTAAGTATCATGTTTGCCTCCATGATTCTTGATTGTTTTAATATCAAGTTTATCTAGGAGCTAAAAGAATTGTTTCAGAAACCATCATGTGTGGCAGATATAACGATATCTAAAACAATGTTTTGGTTGCAATATGATAGAGTATAATATATGTTCTCATATTGCATGAGAATTTATGAAGGTTGGAGATGCTAGACATCCTAATCATCCAAAAGGGTTTTGGAAAGTAATGTTATACTCACGATTCGCCTTTATAAGCTACAGTAGCTTGATCATGAAAGTCGTCATGATAAGGATGAATAGAATATGTATGTAAAGTGTTTACTACACTAAAAGATTACTAAAGAATGGATTTTAAAAGAATACCAATCATTTTGATGATGGTGATCTACTTCAAAGTGCAAGTCCAAAGGTATTATTATTTGAATATACACGCTTTAGACTATGTGTCATGTATATGGCGCCACTTTTGATGTTGATAGATTCTTTTAAAAAGAAAATGGAAATGCTGAAAGAGAATCTATATAATATATTTGGCAGAAAAGAAAAGATTGAAAATATCCAATTTAGGTATATAGATGATATACATGTTATGGTTGTATTCTTTGCTTGTTAAACAATGTGGTTCTTGGGTATTGGATAACGAATTGGTTGGTATGAAATTTCATATAGAACAACGCAATTCATGAACCACAATGGCCTAAGTAACTAGCAAGAGAATATGTGATGATGTTCATCGAAAACAAACAAACCGTTGTTTGTATTTCTCGTTGACATCAGAGCTTGACTTCAAGATTTGTTTTAATAATTGTTATTTGAATCAGGTATTATGAGAACAAAGGTTGTTCAAATAATTACCGTATTCCATATAAGATGGATGATTTACAAATCTAGTTGGAGAAATCACATCCATAAAACCTAATGCTAAAATGTCGCAAGACAAATGATTGAAAGATCACTTACGAAGTGACATCGCCGTTTAAATTATATTGGAAAGAAAACATGATAATCTCCATATTCATGGATTTTTGGAGTCTTTGATTTGATCAAGTGACGCTTGTGAGACTTTTCTCGGGACAATTAAAACTTTGTTCAAAGGCCAAAGAAGAACAAACGACTAAAATATTGGAATTTATACATATCGATGTATGTAGTCCATTATGTGTAGTCGTAAGCGATGGGTTTCAACTTCATATGCTTTCTCCGTAAATTTGAGTGAATGTTCACTTAATGAGAAAGAAGTGTGAAATATTTGAAAATGTTCAAAGACTTTCAAGATGAAGTGAAAATCATTGTGACAAGAAAATAAATGGTTTATGATTTTATCATAAGGGATTTATTTGAGTTACAAGTGTAACAAGAAAAATAAATAAATTATGATTTTATCATAAAGGGATTTATTTGAGTTACAAGTTTAGCAAAACACCTAGATTTAAATCTCCCGAAACACCATAGGAGTATGGAGTGTTTGAGATTTGTAATGAAACCTTGTTTGACATGGTTGGATCAAAGGTGTTATTTATAAAACTGCCATTATGTTTTAAAAGATTAAAGCTTAAGATACTTCCGCTTTTACACTGAAAAGAGCTCCATCTTGATCCGTTGAAATGACACCATGGAAGTTATGGTTTGGGATAAAACCCAAGTTGTCATTTCTTAAATTTTGGTATGCTAAACATAAGTAAGATGTTTACAACCGAAGTCGGATGAGCATGTCTTTGTAGGTTATTTCAAATAACAATTGGTTATTCCTCCATAACACCAAGGACAAAAGGGTTTGTCGCTTGAAACGTGAAGTTTCTTGAAGAAGGAATTTTTCGTAAAAGTTAAGTGGGAGGACAATAGAACTTTGATAAGGTTAACAAACCTTAGCTATATGTGCTGAGTTGCGCAGTGCCAGAAAACGTTCCGGAGGCTGCCATAACGCTCATAGCTTATGTGCCTCAAAGGTTGTGGTCACGGAGATCTAAAGTTCCCATTGAACCAAGTAGGACGGATAAACAATCAAATGCTGAGATTTGAGAGTAAATCATTATTGTTTGACAATGATGAACCGACTACATACAAAGAAGCGATGATGGGCCCTGAATCCGTCAAATGGCTTGAAGCCATAAAATCCGTGATAGTTCCATACACGAGAAATCAAGTTTTAAACTTAGAAGACCCTCCGGAAAGGTGTAAAAACCTATCTGTCGTATTTGGATCTATAAAGAAACAGACATGGATGTTTCACATCTATGAAATAGTCGACATGTCGTAAAGTATTTTACGACAATGTTCAAGGAGTTGACTATGACAAGATTTGATCTTTCATAGCGATATTTAGTCTGGACGGATTAAAGTAGAAACCACTACATATAATTTGTTATATGGTAGATGAATAAACAAAACAAAGTTCTTCTAATAGAATGGTTACCTAGGACGTGTACATGACATGATCCAAAGGGTTTTGTTAATTCAAAGGATGCTAAAAAGGGCATGCAAACTTCAATGGTTGAAGTAAGCATCACGGAGTTGGAATCTTCACAGGGTGATGAAAAGGAGTTTTCATCAAGAGACGATGAAGATGCTTGCATTTGCAAGAAATTAAGTGGGAGCGCTGAGACATATTTCTAATACATTATGTGGAGGACATTTTGTTGATTAGAAATGATGTATATTTTATTGACAATGGTTAAGAATTTCATTTCGATGAAAGACTTAGGCAAAACCCGAATATTTAGCATGAATGTCTATAGTGGATAGACTGTGATGCTAATATGGTTGTGCCAAACGTACATATATGAGATATTGAAGGAGTTCAATATAGAAACAACAATAAACGGTTCTTGTCGCATGGAAAAGAATTGAATCAAGATTCAAGTGTATCGACACTTGATAAGTGAAACAAGATTCAAGTGCTTTGACACTTGATGAGTGAAATCATGAGAATGTTTTGATCAATCATACCATGATATGTACACATCCAGATATGTCCTATGCTCTAAGTTATGAGCATATATCAGAATGAATCATAAAATGATCATTGGACGATAGTAAGGATATTCTTATGATCTTTTGGAAGAACTAAGAATATATTTGTGTAGAGGTGACAAACAATTACAAATAGTTCATTGTAAAGCGTTACATTGATACTAGTTTTGTCACAAGATACAAATTAAGTTTATCTCAATTTAAACTATGGGTGGCACAATGCAATGGAAAGGAGATTCCATGATGGATTTGGATGAAATCCATAGTTAAGACATTGTGACGAATACTACAACAAAAAGGCTAAGTATATGACTGCTATAGTAGCAGCAAAGGAGGGAATTTGTGTCAAGTAGTTTGTTATCAAACTAAGGTGTGGTTCGCAACGGGCTAACACTAAAGATATATTGTATGACAATAATATCGACGTGTTTGAACCCCAAGGAACTAAAGGTCTCACCAAAAGACCAAATTTATACAATGCCATCTCATTGGAGAATGAGTGATGCATGAAGACGCAAAGACATGCAAATACACACGGACCTGAAAGCGTCAGATCCGTAGATTATGTTAACCACTTGCAGTTGCGTATATGGAACACCAGAAAGCCATATGTGTTCAATACGCAAAGTTTTCAAACTAGATTATTGTCTCTAGTGCAAGTGGGAGACTGAAGGGAATATGCCCGAGAGGCAATAATAAAGTGGTTATTATCGTATTCCTTGTTTATGATAAATGTTTATTTTACATGCTATAATTGTATTAATACGGAAACATTAATACATGTGTGTTTAATAAACAAAAAGGAAGTTCCTAGTTATGCCTCTCTTATAAACTAGCTCGTTGATTAACAAGATGATCAAAGGTTTCCTGATCATGGACATTGGATGTTGTTAATAACAAGGTCACAACATTAGTGTAATGGTGTGATGAACATTCATCCGAAGTATAGCATTACAATCAAAGTCATTGAGTTTATATTGCTATAACAACTTACAAAGTGATCCTAATCCTTATACCATGAGATCATGTCAATCACTAACACCGGAAGAGTTTCTTGATAACATCAAATGTCACACCGTAACAGGGTGATTATAAATATGGGTTCAGAACTACTAAAGTGTTATGTTGAGGCCCATGGATCGAGAGTGGAATTTATTCATCCCGATGACGGATAGATATACTCTGGGCCCTCTCGGTAATATCCCATTGATTAGCTTGCAAGCAAGTGATTTGATCACTAGAATGTTATATCGCGGGAACGAGAAAAGAGTGCATGTCAGTAACGAGATCAAACTAGGTATGGAGATACCGATGATCGAATCTCGGACATGTAATATATCGTGAAACAAAGGGATTAAGATACTAGCGTAAAAGGTTCTGACGATCACAAGAAAGTCATCGTTGAATGTGTGGGAGTCAGTATGGGTCTCCAGATCCCGCTTCTGATTATTGATCCGAGAGGGGTCTCGATCATGTCCGCATTATTCACGAACTGTAGGGTGACACACTTAAGAGACACCGACATCCAATTGGAGCAAAAGTTTCATGCTGAAAGAATGAACAAGCGCAGGAATTTATTTCACTAGATAACGAAACAGGTTTTCAGGTGAAATTGCATAAAGTGGTTATGCATGTGAAATGAAATATAAGCAAGGGGTTATATGTGAATGTTTGTCATTAAGTAATTGACAAAATTATGAATAAATAAAAGGAGTTTTATTTAATGAGAGTTTGCATTAAATTTGGTGGAAATTTAATGGGAATTTGAGTGGGTTTTTGAGTGGAGGGAATTGAAAGGCATTTGAGTGAGTGGAGTGTCCACCCACATGAATGTGGAAGAGGTGGGGGAAGCCCCATGGCTGGGTGCATGGCCCCTTGGGTGCCCCCTCTCCCTATAAAAGGAGCCCCCCTCCCTCTCTCTCACTCACACCTCCTCGTGAAGGATCTCTCTCCCCCTCTAGTATTTATTCCCCATGGTCTCGGACTAGCGAGATACATGTTACCGGTGGCTATTCGTCAAGAAAGATTTGTGCTTCTGCTGCATCGCTGGAGCGAGGAGGCGGAGGTTGCTCGGTGCCTCGAACGTGTGTGCGAGCACGGATGCGCTGCTGTTTTGCGGCGCTAGGACTTCCTCTCGATCTTCAGATCGACAAGAGATCATCTACATCAACCACGAGTTTGGACTCGTTAAGCTTTGTCGATCTTTAAGGGTATGTTCTCTACGGATATACATTCGCCCGTTGTTTGTATCTAGTAGATAGATCTTGGTACATAGTTCCCATCGTAGGAAATTTTTTGTTTTCTATGCTGCGAACCCTACATAACTTGAGTAGTAACATAGTCCTACATGTATTGCCAACTAAGATTTAGATGACATGGCATGCAATTAAATGATGAAAGAGAGGCTTGTGGTAACTAGCTATGTTACCGTAACATCACATATTTCAAGACAAAATGAGTCAACATTGCAATAAATAATTCTTTGCATGACACCACACATATGTTATTTTCCACTATGGAGATAGTAACTTAGCCTAGTAACATACGCATGTTACTACTCTAAGTTATTTCCCACTATGACCAGCCTAAGTAATGTAACGTAATTTGATAAACTCAAATCCCCGGAATAAGCGTTGATCTAGGGTTTGGAAACTGGAAATGGTTTTTTTGGAATGTGTTGCCCTTTTAGATTAAGTTTCACACTTGTGTTTCTTATTAAGGCTTGTGAGTGTGTATGAAACAACAAGTAAGTATAATAAGTAGCATACAATAATAAAGCATGCAAGTGTGGAATGGTTTTTAAAGACTCCTTATATGAAGGTTGTTACTTAAGTAGATTGATTTTGGAATGCTTAAGAATTACTTTTAGTGTATCTTAAAAGAATAACTTTTGAAGAAAGGTTTAATTGACTAAACAAAAGTATTTAAACTTCTATTGAATATTCTTAGGGTTTCTAACTAATTATAGTTATCAAGGAAGAAAGATTTACTTCATTTAAATAATGACATCATTAGTAGTTGAGACTTACCTATCTTGGTCATTAGATGGTATTATAATTTATTCTCTTCATAATGTTTCTTTAAGGTCAATTAATATTGGTAATACTTCTATTTGAGTCATCTTTTCTTAACATTATAATTGAATAGTATTATTTATCTTCTTGTAATTGGGTGGATATAGTTCATAACATGGAAACAACATTACTTAACTACTTATGAATTACCTTTGGATTTTTAGTATGTTATAAACTTGTGGTTGAAGTAATGGTAAAGATTTTATTAAGTAAAAAAAATTATTCTTGAACATTGTATATTTAATAAACTTCTTTTGGGAAATGCTATACTTATTTATGAACGATAGTTTAACAAAAATTGTAATTAAAATGTTTTGGGACTATTTGGACTTCATATTATCAATACTTTATAAACACTTAATAAATAATAAATATTTAGTTAAGTGGTATAATATTTTATGTTTATAGATATACATTGTAGTTTTTATTTTTCTAAGAATTTTAGTATATTATTTATATTTTTCTCATTTACCAAAATTAAAATATTAACTTTCAAGGTGTTATTACTTATAAAATCTTTATTAAATAACAATTATTTAAATGGCTAGCATAATAATGTTTGATAATAAAATTAAGTTGTATATTTTATTTTTCTGAAAATTTTGATATATTATACATAAATTTTTGGATTATAAAATAAAAGTTATAGATTTTATACTATTTATTCATTTTTTGAAAATTAAATCTAAATAGGAAATTCTTTTTACACCCGTCCTAAACATACCCTAGGTCACTGACCAGTGGGCCAGTGGCCACGTTGGCATTCCACATCAGCGAAGAGGAACTCACTACGATTTTGACTACGTTGACCGTGCATGATAATGTCACCCTGACGTCACCCCCGCGAGAATCTATAGAGAGATGGAGAGGAAGGCGATGGAGGCTTTGCGGGACAGCGCATGACATTGGGTTCGACGCTACGCATCGCGGGAATCCTAATAGCGGCAGTGCCGCTCGGTTATGGTCACCGGAGTAGCCTCACCGACGGTGAACGACGGCGGGGGTGGCAGATACTCGACGGGAGCACAATACCGAAAGAAATCGAGGAAATGGATAGCACTATCGTGCTCAGAATATTACTAGGAAGATAGTGGAGTCGTCGTTGAGAAGAGTTGCGGCCGGAATCAGTGGAATTGGTGACACACGGTGTCGGGAGGGAGGTGGAGATTGGAGCGATGTAGGCCACCCTAGCATGTGCAAAGAGGGGCAGATGACAATTTCTTAATATAATTTACTTCCTAAATAATGGCAATCATATTGAAGTAATATATGTACTGTTCTTTTATGAGTCTTTCTTATAATGTTATAATTTCTTTATTTCCTTTAAATAGGTACTTTACCTTTTATTATTTTGTAGGAACTTTTTTTATGAATTTTCTTTACATAATATACTATGAATTTATTATAGAATATATCCCTATTTATTCATGAAACTTAGTTCCCATTATATTTATATATTTAAGAAAAGTTTCTAATGGTTATCCTACATTACTATTTGGTACATAAATTCCTAGGAATTATTATGATTAACATTAATCACATGAACCTAGGAAATATCAAGGTATATGTTTTGTTATAACTAGCATATGAGTTAGGGTTTGGAATTACAAGCATTTACCATGAGTTTTATAGGACTTAATATACTTATATTCTTTTTTAGGCATTGTTGAATATTAATGGTTTAAGGCCATTATTTCTAAGTTCATGATTATGGTTGATATCTCAACTTGGAGTGAGATATGGAGATTTCTTTCTAATGTGATCTTGACAGTTCCAGGGTACTGAGTTTTCTATTAGGTTTAGAGGAATGAGATAGGCATGGAACTTTGATATGGATTGATATAATCTTGTTTATTGACTTCTCCAAAATTCCTATCTCCCTACTTCATAATTCTTGATTTCTGATTAAGGATTTCCTTTCCTAGATATACTACTACACATCTATCGTCATGTATTGACATGATGAGCTTTACTACATATACTTCTATCAATAACTTCTCCTAAATATCTTTGTAAATCCAATGAGATTGACACAAAGCTCTACATAATCTCCTCATAGAGATAGCTCCCACTTCTAGGATGCTTCTAATGAATCCAATTCCACTTGATCGATTACTCTCTTTCTTAATGAATTACTTAATAATCTTACTTATAAATCTCATAAGCTTGTCACTGAAGCTTTTCATAATTTTCTCATATCTATACTTGGTTATAGCAAACTACTTTACTAATGGTTACCTCCCATCCAACAAGTAGTTACTTTTAAATCCAGTCATACTCTTCTTTTATCATCTATCACTAATATTCCTCTAATGGATGTATATATCAAATCCTACTTCCTTCAAATGTTTAGTATTCTCTAAGAGGAATATACTACTTCTATAATTCAATGTTGCTCCAGCATCAGCTTAATCATACTATCTTATCTTTACTTACCTCGGTAACTCATACTCCAACTTCATATTATATCATTGTGACTTGTCATGACTAACCTAGGATAACATATCTATACTGGGGTTTAATCTTGTTCTCTCCACTAATGTCACTTATACATGATATAATCATTCATTCTTAGTGACTTGAGCATGATCATTATAATCCTTTGATCATTGATGGCTTAGGTTTCCAGTTGGCTAATCAAGGCTTTCATCAATACAATATTTCGGTTGAATTATAATTATCTTGTTAGTATTTCCGTTGGACTAAGAGATATTATTCATTGCTTATGACTACTTGTTCCAATAGGATTACACCTTGGTAACTATCTTTAGAATTCATCCTTATAATCTTCTTTGTTACCACATTTATCTTTATTTTAGATAACTCTTCTATTCCATTCAGGAGTGAGTTAACTCCATCAATTACCATATTGATTTGATTCTCTTCAAACACTCTCATCCTAAAGATGATATCTATGACTAGCATTACTACTTACCTCTTTTTACGTCTTTCTCTAAAGACTTTAGAGTGAATGCTATAATAAGAACAAGAGTTGATAGATCAAGAATTAATAGGCTAAGACTTGATAGATCAGGAATTTTTAGGTTAAGAATTGATATATCAATAGTTGATTACTCAACATTGATATTCAACAGATATTAGAATATGGTTCAATAAAGATGATAGAAATTGATATGGAAATAAAGATATATAGTGAATGGTCTTGACTTGATTTCTTTCCTACTCAATATAACTAAAGAGTTAAGGTTAAGTATTACCATGATGCTTATGGTAGAAATATATAAGAATAAGATAGAACAAGATTTAGTTATTAAATTCTTGTTACTTTAGTTATATACTTAACTTGGTATTATGAGTTGTTGTAATGAATACCATGACATGATCTCTTAAGGATCTGATATTAATCATTAAGCAATATATTATGGTTTAATTTATTATATTTGATCTACCCTAGTTCAAATCATCTTTACCCAAAATAAGGTTTTAGCAAAATTCATATTGAAACTTATCGCAGTCAACTTGATGATCTACTTCAATTCCATCAAGTTAAGAGAAGCTTCAATCACTTTGACAAGTTTTATTCAAAAGCGTGAAAAATATTCGGATTTTCTATGCATGAATGCAATGCACACATCTGAGTTCAGCTTATTTCTAAGCTCTAATGTTGGGATGTTATAGACTCTCCCCCTTAAAATAATCTTCGTCCTCGAAGTTTGTACACTCTTGTGTTTTGGAATGAGGAATTGACTTGTATTGGTTACGATATTTCTCAACTCCATGATAACCTTAAATGGGAATAATTTTAGTATCCCATATCCAGATCTTTTCCTTGAATTCTCATCATACTTGGCAATCTCCAACTTGTTGTCTTCAATACCCCAAAGTTCCTTTTACTATCATCCCTTAGGGAGATGTCCTTATTATATAATCCTTAAATTGGAGTCTCTTCTTTAGTTCATTTCGCTAATAAGGTACCCTAATCCAACTCCTTTACTTGATCATCGAGCTTCCTTACTATACTATGCAAGGTCTAGGAAGCCTCACTAACACAGGTTTTTAATTTCTATAGATAATAGTTGTGGCCAAAAGACCATATTTGGTTTGTCTTTGTATGGTTTATACTGATAGTCCTTCTGAAGATTGATTTTGAACACATATAGTCCATACCCATCGGAATTTCTTGTTCCTCTACACATGTCCAATTGAATGTGCTTTATTCCCTCTTAAGGACCACTTAAGATTTGTTTCCATTAGAATTAGTCCATTAGAATTAATATATTTTATCACCTTCAAGCTTTTACCTTATCAAGCTTTAGAAAATCTTTTGTTATCACCTTAAGTACTTCTTCAACTTCCATTTATTAATTACCTTAAGGTTTGAGCCCTACTATCTTGAGGTAAACTTTGATCTTTCATTCTGACATACTTGCGAAAATATTTCTATAATAATGTCTTCTTTTAACCTTTTGAAAATAAGGTTTAATGTTGTCATAGTTTAGTACTTCTTCTCCAGCCTTTACTTGAAAAGTCAGATAACAAAACTTCCATTTTACTGTTTACTCTCCCCCTTGGAGATTTCTAATAGTCTCAAAACTGCCTATATAATAACTTTGGATTTATAACTAGGATGTTGGTCATTGTCCAGCTTATACTTTACCTGTTTAAGGTTTTGCAGAAGAACTTATGGTATACCCACACAATTTTGGATCTCCAAAATAGATCTTCCAAGATTATTTGTTTTATTTACTATTTGGACATTATCTCTTTGGTAGGTATGATTTCGTGAAGTGTCTCGAAAGATGGTCGCTTTAATTTTTATACTCCTTTATTTCTTTCTTAACTTAGGCCAAGTTTTATGATATTTATGATATACTAAGATGATATGGTTAACTAAGTCAACCAAATACCAGCTACGGACCAAATACCAGGTGCAGACCATCCTAGGGTGTATGTATTACCCTAAGGGTTTTCGACGCACTACTGGCATTCTCTCTGAATTGTCAGGGCTTGAATACCACTTTCTATTCCAATATTTTTTCTTTCTACTTATTCATGATACCTCCATGAACCTGGTACTACTACTCCATCAACTTCTTAGCAACATCACCTACTTTGGGTGAACTTAAGTTCATCACTTCTTGTTGCTCCATACATTTTCTACACTAATTTTCCTTCTGTTACTGGCTAATAATCATATGAACTTGATCCATCCTTCAAATTGTGTTGATACTCCTTATAATTGACTTCATTATTCATGTAAGTCTTCATCTTGGTCTTTGGAATTCGTCACTCCCTTACACGAATTCCCTTTTCTATCTAGGTCTATAACATCAAGTAATAACTTGATGTTGCAACATGCATTTGCACACCAAGTCAAACTTCATGTACAAATCTAGTCAATCAAAAAAATCTAAGAAAAACCAATAAATCCAAATGTGGTACATATAACACACAATATTCTAAGCCCGTAATATAGTAGTCGAGTATAATATCTCTAGAATTCAAGCTTAGTTGTGTAGTATATGACACCTCCTCATATAGGTTTACATCATCATACTTAGCACTTTAATGGTCCAACTATTCCTGGCCTCAATGTTTACCCAAATTGCTCAATTGCAATAGGATAATCTTAAACAAAGTGGTTTCAAGTTGGTTACACCAACTTATTATTTATATTTTGCAATGACTAACTATATCCAACCTATCATTATTTAGTAATAAACTAACCTCACATGATCTCTCAAAACAACTAATAAGTTTCTATTGAACACCTAAAACTAAATTGTATCAGTAATTATGACACCTATGACTTCTATCATAGTTCTACCATGCTGTTTTCTTACTTCTACTTCAGGATAATTTACTAATTACTTGTCATATTTACACCTATATCATGGTTTCAGAGCTAATCACACCATGATCTCATTATGTTTTACCTATTCATCATGATTTAAAAGCTAATCACACCATGATGACTTCACTTCTTATATTGTTATTGTTGATTCTTAACAAAATTTCACTCCTTCACGTAGAATTCTCAAATGAATCCCACATGATTTACTATCCATTACAACCCTAAATGCTCTAATGGTCTTCATTATGTTTTCTATTATTACCAATTAACAATAAGATTTTACCATCTTACTTAAATTCTATAGTTAGGCTACACCATTTGTATTACTTTAATTGACATACTAAACTTAATTCAACTCTAATGTGACCAAATGGCTTTCCTAAAGTATCTTGGTGGGTTATATCTCCTTCGGAAGACACTAAATAGCTCTTCACTAAGGGAAGTTGGATAACTACTCCTAAGAAATATGATTTAAGCATGTTGTGACAAAGTTTATCCTCAAGTGGATACTCATCACAAGTCATAAGAATATTTGGTTAAGATAAGATGGATTCGTATAGTCACTATCCAACCTACAGATCTTCCTAAAAGGGTTTTAATCCTAAGGTCAAAGCATATGCTTTGATACCACCTGCGGTGACCCAACATACCAGTGCATGATGTAGTACACTTTAGTCGTTGACATAACACCAATGAAACACCATTCACTAGTATTACATCCCTCGGAGTGGTACAATGGAAACACAGCAGGTCCAAGACATGACTATAGGTTACAACTTGACTCTTTACAAAAGATCCAGAGAACACTCTAGGTTAAAGAGAGAGAAAGAAACTTCATATAAAGAAGAATTAGAAATAATCAACTCATAACTATGATACTAATAGACTAGTATTTAAACTATTGGGCTTGCATTGCTGCTATTGCAATACTCTACAGAAATAGGTTCTATGGCTAGAGATTATATTCCTATCTAATCAGCCACTTCATATTCACTTTATTTGTTGTATATGTTGACTTCCTTGACTTCATTGAAGAGCTTGAGCTTATGATGATGATTCCTTGAGCATAAGTGGATGTAGACGTCGTCTGTATTGGCTTCAGAATCTAGCAAGGGTTAAGAAGATACATTGAGTACGAGCATACTCAGCAAATTTACTAAAAAGAATTGTTTGATGCTGAAAGGGCATGTATGCCCCCATGTGTGGTTTTGGTAATTAATGACAATCTCTATGGACTAATGTGTAAATTGAGTTTCACTTGTAGGTTTGTCCATTGGCATCGCTTGGGCCATGTGTTGGTCTCAAGGTTGGAAGATGAAGAAATGTCAAAGGGCTCTGTGCCCATTGGAATCATGAAGAAAGAAGGAGCTTGAAGGTTGATCAAGACATGTGCAAAGAGTTGCATCAAGATGGATCAACCTCGAGTAGGAAGAAGAAGGGCGAGCTCAAGATGCGCCATCTCTAGAAGATCTCATGCTTGAAGCTTTCCATCCTCGTGCTCATGGAATGATGAAGACAAGTTCAAAGAAGAGGTTTCCCCATGGAGTATGGGGGAGCAATTTGCAAGTCTTCATCTTCATCAAGCAAGAGCATCCAAGAAAGGTGTTCCCACTATAGAAGAACAAGACGGTATACATCAAGTTCAAGTGGGATGCTCAAGGCAAAGGTATGTTCTTGATAGGGCTTTTCTTTTGCCGGTCTCGTATTGTTAGTTGGGAGACCGGGTTTAGGATAGATAGCCATACTATCAAGAGGGGCTCTCAAGCGGGTGTCTCGTTTGCATCGTTCGGAGAAAGCTCAAACCTTTGCATTCATAGCATCATCTTTCTTGGTTGTTATTTGGTTCTTGTCCATGAGAGGATCTAGAGCTTGTGGTCATCATCTTAACAAGCTCTAGTTCATCATCTAAGGATTTCACTTGCATATCTTATTGCGGTTTTTGATCTTGCGAGTTTTCCGGCTCCACACCTTGGGGGATACTTCACATATATGTTCACGGTATTTTGTTGGATTCTATTCGTCTTTCTCTTTCCAACAAAATTGGTTTCATCCCGTTTGGAGTTCGGATGCAAAAGTTATAGCGTTTCTGGTTTTCTGGTTTCTAGAAATTCCCTGACTGGAAGTTCCGGCTTCCCACCGGAAGTTCCACTAGGGCATCTTTGCCGCCGAAAGTTCCGGTGGAAGTTCCGGGTCTTCTTCCTCTCACATTCAGTAACCTTCTGTTTTGGATGTGCTATTTGACGGAACTTCAGTCGGAATTTCCACCGGAAGTTCCGGCCAGGGACCGGAAGTTCCGCTCAGGCCTAGTTGCCGCCGAAAGTTCCGGTTGAATTTACGGATCTTGTTCCGCTCACGATTCAGTAACCTTCTGTGTTGGCTTTGTCTATTTGGCGGAACTTCTGTCGGAACTTCCACCGGAAGTTTCGCTCCCACCGGAAGTTCCGGTGAACCGGCGGAAGTTCCGACCAGGACTCGTTTTTTCAGTTTTTCGCTCAGCAGTTTTTGACCGTTGGCTATGTGCCACCGGAACTTCCGGCCTCCCACCAGAAGTTCCGGCCAGGAGTCGCGAATGCCCATAACGGGAAGATCTGGGAGCCCTTTAAAAGGGGCTCCTCTTCCCCTTCGTGGGTACCAGCTTTTCTTCTTGGTTCTTGGCTTTCTCTCTCTCCTCCATTGTTAACCTTGAAGAAGCTTTCCCTCTCCCTTTCCCTTCCTATGATTCTTGCATATTTTTGAGGGATTTGAGAGAGGATATCTAGATCTACAATCCCCCCAAGCCAAATCCCTTCTTTGTGAAGGAATCATTGGGATCTAGATCTTGGAGAGTTTTGTATTCTCCTCTTGTGTTCTTCCTCCCTTATTCCCCCAATAGCTTTTGTAGCTTTGTTGGAATTTGGGAGAGAAGGACCTGCCCTTGCATTTGGTGTATAGGTTTGAGTTCTCCTTGGAGATTCGGCGAGTTCAAGCTTGTGAGCTTGTTTCTCTTGGGTTCCTTGGAACCCTAGACGGTTGTGTGGTTGGATTGTTGACCTTTTGTGGTCTTGTTGACCTTTTGTGGTCTTGTAGCCTTTTATGGCGTTGTTGGCCTTTTGTGGCATTGTAGCCTGTTGTGGCTTTGTTGTTGGGATCCTCCAATTGAGTTGTGGAGTTAGCCCCAATCTTGTACGGGTTCGGTGACCGCCCTTAAGCGTCCCACAGTGGAGCGAGTGGTCGCCTTTTGTGGTGCGCACTCGGAGAATAGGGTGAGCCTTTTGTGGCGTCGGTGAGTTGCGTGCTTCCGCATCCGGGGTGAGGCCTTGTGTGGCGTTGGGTGAGCATCGAGCCACCACACCTTGAGGTGAGCCATTTGTGGCATTCGGAGAGCATTGCGCCATCGCACCTCTCCAACGGAGATGTAGCTTCTTTGGAAGTGAACTTCGGGAAACAAATCTTCGTCTCCGCGTCCATTGGTTATCTCTCTACCAAGCCCTTTACTTATGCACTTTACATTGTGATAGCCATCGTGCTTGAAGTATTTATACCTTGCTATAACCTTGTTGCTTGTATTGCTTAGCATAGGTTGTTGGTGCACCTAGGTGAACTTAGTGGCTAGGTTTTGTGCTCAATATATTAAACGTTAGTTTTATTCCGCATTTACTTGAGCCTAAGCCATAATAATTTTAAAAGCCTATTCACCCCCCTCTAGGCGACTTCTTTTGTACTTTCAGATGCGATAGCTACATCCACAGACCATAGGTCATAGGCTATGCAAGTTTTCATAGACATTTCTTTAAAGGTTTCTTAAAGCTATATCTGTCAGCCTTCATATGTTTACCAGAACTTTCATGGAGTTCCTTTCCTGCCGCGTTCGTAGCTCCTTCCCGGAACAGGGAGTAACAAGTTACAGTTTTTACACTCTGCAGAGGTGCGTTGCTTTACCCATGAGAGACCTTAGCCTTGTTGCACAACCAAGTCATGAGCTTGTCCATGCTTCCTTGGTATGGGGCCCAGTCTAAGATCCAAGCTAATCACTGCCTTCTCCGCGACCCCACATGTCTCCTTGGTGTATGCCATGCCCACATATCGAATTACGTCAATGGTTAGTACAGACCGTTCAGATGCCAGAACTATCGTGGAACGTTGAGAGTTCCCACCCATATGCTGCATATCCTCTACGAATTACGAATTAATGCACACTATAAGGATAACAGCCATGACCCGCACATCCGGATACATGCGAGAGGGGAAAGATACAGCTAACTTCTTCGTCCCATTCCAAATCTCATGGTTAACGCGTAATATACGACACAAGAATCACTGGCGACATTGGTTGTTAAGTCCTAGATAATATGTTCCTTTACCACCGGAACCTTCATAGTAGGTTATTACCTCATGGTAAATAACCTATAATCATATTATTATGAAAATAGTGTTTTCTGACCTTTATGAAATGCAGGTGATGACAACACTAGATTTGCAAAATATTTGATAGAAAATAACCAAAGGACATGAGCAAGTGTGAACTTGCCTTTTGTGATTGCAAGATTATGCACTCACGGTCTTCGAGACAATAAAAGATCCAATATCTGAAATCAGCATCATTGGTCCGGTAAGGACTAATGTTTAAAGAAGCAAGATGCTATTATGCATAAGTAATGTAATGCAATCTGATAAACTCGAATCCCCGAAATAAGCGTTGATCTAGGGTTCAGAAACTATAAATGGTTTCTTTGGAATGTGTTACCCTTTTAGATTAAGTTTCACACTTGTGCTTCTTATTAAGGCTTGTGAGTGTATGTGAAACAACATATAAGTATAATAAGTAGCATACAATAATAAAGTACACAAGTGTGGAATGGTTTTAAGACTCCTTATATGAAGGTTGTTACTTAAGTAGATTGATTTTGGAATGCATAAGAATTACTTTTAGTGTATCTTAAATGAATAACTTTTGAAGAAAGGTTTAGTTAACTAAACAAAAGTATTTAAACTCTTATTGAATATTCTTAGGGTTTCTAACTAATTATAGTTATCAAGGAAGAAAGATTTACCATTTAAATAATGACATCATTAGTAGTTGAGACTTACCTATCTTGGTCATTAGATGGTATTATAATTTATTCTCTTCATAATGTTTCTTTAAGGTCAATTAATATTGGTAATACTTCTATTTGAGTCATGTTTTCTTAACATTATAATTGAATAGTATTATTTATCGTCTTGTAATTGGGTGGTTATAGTTCATAACATGGAAACAACATTACTTAACTACTTATGAATTACCTTTGGATTTTTAGTATGTTATAAACTTGTGGTTGAAGTAACGGTAAAGATTTTATTAAGTAAAAAATATTATTCTTGAACATTGTATATTTAATAAACTTCTTTTGGGAAATGCTATACTTATTTATGAATGATAGTTTAACAGAAATTGTAATTAAAATGTTTTGGGAATATTTTGACTTCATATTCTCAATACTTAAGAGTAATACTATTTTTAGGCCTTATATGTATAATATTAGAAATAATAGCAATTTGTATTTATCCTTATATGAATTATCAATTAAGGAAATGGGTTTACTTTCAAGTTATTAGAGTGTTAAATTTTTATTTACCTCAAAAGTGAAAGGTTATAATTTTAACATGTAGATTTTATTTTTGTGATCATTTTGGTATATTATATGTATTTTTATGAATTATAAATAATAATATATGACTTTTAAGATTTATTACTTTATAAACACTTAATAAATAATAAATATATAGCTAAGTGGTATAATATTTTATGTTTATAAATTTACATTGTAGTTTTTATTTTTCTAAGAATTTTAGTATATTATTTATATTTTTCTCATTTACCCGAATTAAAATATGAATTTTCAAAGTATTATTACTTATAAAATATTTATTAAATAACAATTATTTAAATGGCTAACATAATAATGTTTGATAATAAAATTAAGTTATAGATTTTATTTTCTGAATTTTTTTATATGTTATACATAAATTTCTGGATTATAAAATAAAACTTATAGATTTTATACTATTTATTCATTTTCTGAAAATTAAATCTAAATAGGAAATTCTTTTTACACCCATCCTAAACATACCCTAGGTCACTAACCAGTGGGCCAGTGGCCACGTTGGCACTTCAGATCAGCGAAGAGGAACCCACTACGATTTTGACTACGTTGACTGCGCACGGTGACGTCACCCTGACGTCACCCCAAGAGGGGTCTATAGAGAGATGGCGAGTGATGGCGCCAAGCACTTGTCGTGGGACGCTTCGTTGGAAACCCCAAGATCAAGGTATGAAGCAGCACAACAGCAAGTTTCCCTTAGTAAGAAACCAAGTTTATCGAACCAGTAGGAGGAAGAAAATGTCACATAGGTGTTGCAAGCATCGCGGAGACCTACACAACACAAACTCAAGACTTTGCCCTAACAAATCAGTGAGGTTGTCAAGCTCACCGGTTTGCTGTAACAAAGGATTAAACGTATGGTGTTGAAGGTAATGGTGTTTTGCAGCAAGTAAACAGTAACAGTGGAAGATGTACCAATGGTAAAGATTGGACCGGGGTCCATAGTTCACTAGAGGTGCTCTCCTTAAATAAACAACATGGCATGAAGGGTAAACAAATTACAGCGAGGCAATTGACAGGAACTGAGCAAGGCATAACAATGCAATTACTAGTCAGAAAGATCCTATGAGGTTGATTGGGCAATAGAACAATATACATAGACAGCCATCCAACTGCATCTATGACTAGAAGTCCACCTTCAGGTTATCATCCGAACCCCCTCCAGTATTAAGTTGCGAGCAACAGACATCTTCTTTAAGCAAAGTGTGTAAGGTAAACAGTCCACATGTTCCATGAACAAGAGACCGTTGTTTTCTCCCTAGTAGGAATAGCACATCTACAAACGAAGAGATTATTGTCACTTCCCTTGGAAACTAGAGGCATGAATCCACTATCGAGCATAAATACCCCCTCTTGGAGTCACTAGCAACTACTTGACCAAGATAACCACTAGCAACGGAGAGCATGCAAGATCACAAACAACACAGACATGATAGAATCATAAAGATAAAACCATTAATCAAACCAACATAATAATCTCAATATCCATCGGATCCCCGCAAACACAACATGCATGATTACAAATAGATTATATCTTGATCATGAACGGAGCTCACAAGATCTATACATGAAAGCACAAAAGAGGAGATACAACCATCTAGCTACTACATGGACCCATAGTCCAAGGTGGAACTACTCACGCATTGATACGTCCACAACGTATCTACTTTTTCGAACACTTTGCTATTGTTTTTCCTCTATACTTGTGTGATTTGAATACAACTAACACGGACTGACACTGTTTTTAGCAGAATTACCTTGGTGCCTTGTTTTTGTCCAGAAAATGAACTATCAGGAAAAATCCCGGAAAATGTGCCAAAAATTATATTTCACCAGAAGATCCACGGAGCCATAAGGGGAGACAGAGGAGAGGCTTGGGGGGCCAAACCCACCCCAGGCGCGGGCCCACTAACCCCACGCCCGGGGAAGGTTTGGCCACCCCAGGCAGCTTCTCGGCCTCCCTCCGCGTCTATAAGTTGCCTTCTGACCTAAAAACAGAGGGGGGTTCGATAGTTTTTCAGAAATAGTTCCGCTCCGCTGCCACCAGAAACCAAGATTCTGTTGGAGTTATGCCCTAGAGGCAATAATAATGATGTTATTATTATAATTCTTGTTCATGATAAATTTTATATTCCATGCTAGAATTGTATTAAGCGGAAACTTTAATACTTGTGTGGTTTGTGAACAACACCATCTCCCTAGTATGCCTCTATGGACTAGCTCATTGATTAATGATGGTTAAGGTTTCCTAACCATAGACATGAGTTGTCGATTAATAATGAGATCATATCATTAGGAGAATGGTATGATGGACAGACCCAAACTAAGCGGTGCAATTAGATCGTGTCATCGTGTTCATCTTTGCGAAGCTTTTCTTATGTCAAATATTGTATTCCTTAGACCATGAGATAATACACCTCCCTGGTATCGGAAGAAAGCTTTGAGGTCATCAAACGTCATCCTATGAGAGGGTGATCATAAAGGTGTCTCTCAGGTGATCGGAAAGTTCCTGTTGGGTTGTATGTATCGAGATGGGATTTGTCCCTCCCAAGTCGGAGAGATATACTTCGGGCCCACTCGGTAATCGATATCAACACCGCTTGCAAGCATGTGTTTAAGGAGTTAATCACAAAGTGATATCGGATTACGGAACGAGTAAAGTAATTGCTGTGAACGAGATTGAACTAGGTATGACGGTACCGACGATCAAATCTCGGGCAAGTAAAATATCGCGAGACGAAGGGAATATATATATGGTATTGATTGAATCCTAGCATCGTGGTTCATCCGATATGATCATCGATGAATGTGTGGGAGTCAATATGGGTTTCCATACCCCGCTGTTGATTATTGATATAAGATCATGTCTGCATATTCTCGAACCCGAAGGGTCACACACTTAACGTGTCTCGACGCTAGGATAGATTGGATAATTGGTTTATGAGTTTTTTTTCGGAGTCTCGGATGGGATCCGGGACATCACGAGAGGTTCCAGAATGGTCCGGAGAATAATATTCATATAAGGCAATGCAGTTTTTGGAGTTCGGAATTGTTTTGGGTTAATCGGTATTGTACCGGAAGCTTCTAGAACCTTCCGGAGGGGGACCAACGTGGCCCCACCTACCGGGAGGGGGAATGGGCCTATGAGGGAGTGCCCTGGCCGCATTGGGCCAGGGGCACAAGGCCCCATAGGGCCCAGCCGGCCAAACCCTAGGGAAACCCTAGGGGAGCTTCTAGAAGTGGGGGAACTTGCCCCCCACTCCTCCCTCCTTGGCCGCCAGCCCTAGGGCTTGGGGGAGGGGCAAGGGCTGGCCGCCCACCCCTCTATATAAAGAGGGCTGGGGGACGCACCCCTCCCACACCTCCTCCTCAAGCCCTAGTCGCCCTGCTGCCCTCCTCTCTCTCCCTCCCGACTACGTGTAGGCGAAGCCCTACGCAGAAACTCTCCACCGCTTGCACCGCGCCGTCGCATTGTAGATCCAATCCATCTCTCCACCCCACTTGCTGGACCGAGGAAGGAGGAGACGTCGAGGTGCCTCACGTGTGCATCTCTCGGAGGCATCGCCACTTGCGGTGTTAGATCGGATCGGATCGCGAGGAGGAGAAGCGAGTACGACTACATCACCCACGTTCCGTCGAACGTTCCGCTGTGCGAATCTTCAAGGGTATGAAGATCTCATCTATTCCCCCTCGTTGTTTGTATCTTCTAGATTAGATCTTGGCTCTCCCGTTCGCATCCATAGAATTTTTTTGATTTACTATGCTGTGAAACCCTTCAGTGGTATCAGAGCTAGATCTATGCGTAGATGTGTTTCACGAGTAGAACGCAACATGGTTGTTGCGGGCGTTGATGTTTTCTGTTGAAAGCCTCTTGTTTGTGTACTTCTTATGACGCGGGATAGTGAGATCGAAGCGGTCCAGGCCAACTTTATGCGACGTCGTTCGTGAGACCAGATCCGCACTTGACGTGTGGGTTGTTCCACACATGCGGCTGGTGGATGCCAGTTTCTCTCACTATAGTTGTCATGGGATTTACACTGGAGTTTGGCAACCATAATATCACCGTTGTGGATTTCCGTAGGTAAGAATCGTTCTTAGCTTGCTACTCCCATAAGCCACGTAAAACATGCAACAACAAAGTAGAGGCGTCTAACTTGTTTTTGCAGGGAGTGTTTTCTGTGATATGGTATGGCCAAGATGTGATGTGTATATTGTATGCGATGATCATGTTTTGTAATGTTTCACGACTTGCATGTCGATGAGTACACAACCAGCAGGAGCCATATGGTTGTCTTTATAATTGTGTATGACCTGTGTGTCAACTTCTTATACGCCATGTAATAGCATTACTTTATCGCTAAGTAGTTAGCAACAGTTGTAGTTGCTATTCGTGGTGGACGCAATCATGGTGGAGTGATGGAGTGTCACATCCCAAATTTTAGATTTGGTTCTGCATATCATTCATGTCATTGCATCATGTTCTTCCATGCAAAACCATCGATTGAAGTGATTCGACAAATCGCTATTTTCAAAATCCTATTTTACTTTACGAAAATGCTCCTGCGGGAGGTTTTACTAGGACTTGTGTTTTCCACCCTTGTAGACTAGTGGTTTCTTTCACCACATGACCCTAGATCGATCTCCTTGATTTTAGAAAAAATTAGAAACAAGAATTGTCCGATTCGGAGTTCGTACGAAGGAGTTACGGAGGTTTTACTAGATTGGAAAAAGGGAAAAAAAAGATAAAAAAAAAGAATCGGCGCCAGCCTGCTGGGCCGCGCCGGCCCAGCTAGCGTCCAGCCGCGCCGCGCGCGCCTGCAGCCACCGCCCGCGCGGCGGATAATACCCGCCGCTGCCCGCGTCAGGCCACCGACAGGTGGGCCCCACCTGTTGGTGCCGACATCGCCGACCGGCCCCGTCTCCGCAACGTCCCGCCGCCGTGTCCGCCTAGAACTCCGTGTGGGGGGGCCCCACTTAAGCCGCCGACCCCCTACCTCTCTCCCCTGCCCTGCCACCTTCTCCCCTCGAGAACCGCGCGCCGCCGCCGTCCCGGAGCCGCCGCCTCGAGAACCGCGCGCCGCCGCCGTCCCGGAGCCGCCGCCGCCACCGCACATCGCCGTCCCGGAGCCGCCGCCGCCATCGCACATCGCCGCCGCATTCTTCTCCGCGCCGCCGCCCGCGACCGCCGCCGTCGCGCCGCCCCGCGAGCGCGCCTCGCCTGACGCCGCCGTCTTCTCCCCTGCAGGCCGACGCCGCCGCCGCCGCCCGAGGTCGCCGCCGCCGCCCCGACCCGCTCCGAGCCGACGCCCCCTCGCCGCGCCACCGCCGGACCGCCACCGCGCCGCCGTCGTTCCGAGCCGCCGCCGCCGCCCCGGTGAGTGCCG
Source organism: Avena sativa (assembly GCA_916181665.1). Classification (NCBI taxonomy): domain Eukaryota; kingdom Viridiplantae; phylum Streptophyta; class Magnoliopsida; order Poales; family Poaceae; genus Avena; species Avena sativa. The sequence goes on along the minus strand of OV702284.1, from coordinate 247,794,640 downwards.
CCGCCGCCTCTTCTCGGCCGTCGGATCTGAGATCTGCGGCCCAGATCGACCGGAGACCACGCGGTTGACTGGTCGACAGCCAGTCAACACGCGCTGAGTCAGCGCTGAGTCAGCAGGGAATATTCCCGGAATATTCCCTTTTGGTTTAAATCAATTTAGAAATTGCAGAAACTTGTAGAAACTTGTAAATTGCATAGAAATTAATCCGCTGGGCCAAAAATTGCAAATAAAATATGTGTAGACTCAGTAAGTCGTGTAGAATATTGCTGTACCATTGTTTCACACTTTTGCAGCAAGATTTTGTCCGGATTAATTAAACGAGTTAATGGCCTTTTTGGAGTAATTAATTCGTAGAAAAAGATCTGTAACTCGAAAAATTGCGTATAATATGTCCCTGGATTCAGTAGAACAAGGAGATCTCAAAGTGAATTAAAAGATAGGCGTACAGTAAAAACTTCTGCAGAAATTATCTAGTGGCTTTCTGCAGTGTTTTAATTATTCAGGGAGTTTTATAATTCCTTTTTGAGTAATTCCAATTGGTACTGTTCCTAAATAGCAATGCCTATACAGTAGATTTTTCCCAAGATTTTACAAACAGTATACTACCGGTAGTGAATTATTTGGGTTCTAGCTCTAGTTTTGAGCATTATATTTTGCATAATAGTTTTCCTTGCGCTAAAACTATTTTCCATGCATGCAATCAGTACCTGTACTGAATAGGGTTATGTGGTGCTGCTGTAGCATCAATCCACTTGTCATGCATGCATTCATGCATCATCTTTGTTGCATATGTTTGTGGATGGTTTGTTTATGATTGCAATTGTATCGTGTAGATTGTGACGAGTGCAACGTTTGCTCGTGTGTGGATTGTTCTTCCGACCGCTACAACCAAGGCAAGTAGATGCTATTTTGTTCATGATATTATGATACTATTTTCTATGCATTGTCGTGTATTTTGTAGACGCATGTGTAGGATGATACTATCGCTATGCTATGTCCTATTATGTGGTAGGGCTTTCCTTGTAGATGAACCACCGTTGGTAGATGTGCTTAGCCATGCTATGATGAACGAGGGTTGGGTTACATCGCTGAAACTTGTTTCTAAAAGTATTGGTTTGTGAAAACTAAAACAACTTAAGCAATGAATCTCCTGGGTGTGATGGGATTGATAATTTTTGGTGGTTTCATTGCGGAAAGGCACCCAGGTATCAAGAGAAAATGATTGGCTTCTTTATTTTTTAGCTTACGTGTACAACCATGTGCCAATAATGAAATGGGCGGTTGGTTGGACTTAGTAGGTTGTGGTAACTCGAACCCGCGTATCCAGAGATGTAGAATTTTGGTAGGTTGGACCGGTGCGTGTCGGGATTGGGGAGCTACTTCCCGAACAGTATCTTCTTGGACTTCTCCCTATCATCACCCAAAATGAGAGTGATGGTACGAGCTGGGCTGGCCAAGTCACATGGGTAAAGTGTACTAACCCCTGCAGGGTGTATAATCTAATCGATTAGTCGTGTCCCCGGTTATGGACAACTGAGTTGCTTGATATTGACTCCATGACATGTTTCTCGCTCATTCTAATTTCATAATTGCTTTAACATTGTTGGGTTAACTTAATTGGGATCTTTTCAAAGAAAATCAAAAACTGTTTATGAAAGTAGGACAAAGGTATTTGCAAATGCAAGCCAGACACAGCTCCACTTGCCAAATATGCATGTAGATGTTAGTACTATTGTCTCCTTTACTAGCTCTACTTGCCATACATTCCATGTATTGACCCTTCGGGGCTGCTACGTTTCATGTTACAGGATATTCCGATTCTGAGTAATCGATATTGGCCACGGTACTCCACTCGGCACTTGTTCACTTGTGGGCAATTTGAAGAATGGAGGATTTGCTTTATTTATGTTGCTACCTGAATAATTGAGCTAGCCTTGAGCTAAGCTTTTATTGTAATAATGGTACTCTGGATCTTCGTTATTTATGATACACGGATATTTCGCTATGTTATTCATCTTATTCTATTGTGGGCCAATGAATCGATCCAGGGATTGGCATGTCACATAGAAGCCACGGTCTTTTCAGAACCGTGGTGTTACAAGATGGTATCAGAGCCCATGTGTCGACTGTAGGATCGTGACCTAGGATTGGATTAGGAAGCCATAGAACTATTAAAGCTTATATTAACTCCGTCTTTCATCTTATGCCTTTCACTCTCGTAAATTCTTATCATATGCTATTCTCACACTTTCCTCTTTAAATTGATAGATGGGAGAAGTCAGGATTGAGTATGCAACCATGGAGTCACCAAGGCCCTTTGCAAGACAGTTAGTACAGCTCTCGCATTCATTGGGATTGCCACTGCCCATGTTCAAGGGAAGAAGGCTGTACACCTATGGATATGGTGAGGATGCATGGGAGATCATCACCTTCATCTTCAGGGATGCCGCCTTGACAAACCCTGTGCACCTGATCTGCACCAATACATACTGCAACTGGGGACTTGGAATCAACTTGGCCATACTTGAAGCCCTGTCTCGCCAGTGCCACCATGTCCGACACCTACTGCCAGCAGACTCACCCTACCGTGACTATGGGAGGCGTGATGAAGATGGGAACATTGTGGTTACCCCAAGCGACAGGAACAACATGCCGCCCCGTCGGAGGCACATAGAGGACATGGAAAGGGAGAATGGAGCTCTAGCTGAGAAAGTGATGATGATAAAGGAAATTGCAGATTTTGCTAGCAATGGTATGGTGGTCCAAGGACAGGAGATTGACACCTTGCATGAAGCTGTGGGAGTTCTGGAGAATGCCCTGATAGCCAGAGATGCAACCATAGCTCATCTCCATGGTACTGTGCAGGAGAACACCCAGAACATACAACAGTTGCAAGGGACCGTCCAGGAAAGGGATCAAACCATTGAAGCTATGACAGCCCAGATTGCCGCTCTCCAAGCACAGTTGAATCCACCCTCTGACGATGACAATGGAGATGATGGCAACAATGGTGATGATGATGACAGTGGGAACGATGATGATGATGATGAGGACGAGGATGATGATGATGGAGACGATGGTGGAGGAGATGAAGCTGTAGCAGTTGCAGCTGAGAGTGAAGAAGAAGAGGAGGATCCAGAAGAGGTGGAGTTTGAGATCTCAAGTGATGACTCAGGAGAGGTGTACACTCCGCCGCCATGGTTGAACCGTGGACCGAAGCGCCAACGCATGAGTGCAAGGACCTACCGCAACCTCTCCAAGAAGTAGATAGAAGTCCACCAATTAGTCCTCGTTAGGTAAAATCGTTAGGATTAGTCTCGATCGTTGTGAAACTTAGTTGCTGTTAGTTTAAGAGTGTTTAGTTGCTTATTTGTGTACTCCAATGTCCTAGGATTTATTTGTGCGAATTTTATGAAAGAGTTATGGCAAGTTTGGTTACTATCTGTGTTATTTTCGCTGCAGTTTTCTGCTGATACAGCAGTACTGTATGATTTTTCATATTTTTCTGGTAACTGGGAAAAATCTGAAAAAAATAGGGCTGGTGCGAAACTCTCTGTACTGTATGTGAAAAAATCAGCATATTTCTCTGACGAGTCTAAGTCAGGTGGAAAAATTCGTGAACGCTGCTGGACTGTTCTGGCAGATTGCTGTTCTTGTTGCTTAGTTGATTAACTGTTTAGTTAACCATTGCCAACTCTTGTAAAATTATTTCAGTAGGTATATACTGCTAGGATAACCCCTGGGATGTTGCTGGATCGCTTGTTTGTTGATGTGTTGCTTGCTTGTGATTGTCTGCCATTGCTTGTTGTTGTTTGATCATAATGCATGGGTAGAATCCTATTATCGTAGTTGATTCTCTCTAAACTTACTTGTGCTGAACCGCAGATGCCTCCCCGCCGTCAACCCACTGAGTTGGAGCAGCTCAGGCACAGCTGACCCAAGTTATGACCCAGTTCATGGAAGCTCAGAACAACAACAACAATGGGAACAACCAGCCTCAGGGAGATGCTCTCACCAGATTTCTGAGGCTAAGGCCAGCTAAGTTCTCTACTACAACGGAACCAATGGTTGCTCTCGACTGGTTGCGTTCAGTCAACAAGGATCTGGTAACTGTTGGATGCACCGATGCTGAGAAGGTGAGGTTTGCCGCTCACCTACTGGAGGGACCAGCCGCTTCTTGGTGGGACACTTTTCAGATCACCCACCCGCTGGATACTGTGACTTGGGCAATGTTTGAGGAAGGTTTTAGGACCAACCACGTGTCTTCAGGAGTTCTGAGCCTGAAGAGGAAGGAGTTCCGCAACTTGCGCCAAACCAACCGCACCGTGGCTGAGTACATTGAGGAGTTCAACAACCTGTCCCGTTATGCACCTGAGGATGTTGACACTGATGCAAAAAGGAGGGAGAGATTCCTGGATGGCCTCAGTGATGAGCTTTCGGTGCAGCTACTGGTGGTTTATTGCCCCACTTTCCAGGATCTTATGGACAAGGCCAGGATCTTGGAAGGGAAGCACAAGCAGGTGGAGAACCGCAAGAGGAAGAGTAACAATCACCACTCTGGTTCACATCACAAGTCTCGCACTTCATATGATGGATACTCCAAGCATGGAGGGAGTGACCATGGGAGCCATGACCGCCACCACCATGGAGGCGATGGACATCGCCATGACAACCACAAAAGCACCCACCACAGCCACAAGGGAGGACACACTCACCATTCTGGAGGACACGGTGGACATGACCGCAACCGTGATCACAACTTTGTGAAGAAGGATCTAAGTGAGGTGACATGCTTCAAGTGTGGTCAGAAGGGACATTATGCTGACAACTGTCCGGAGAGGAAGGGACTAAAGCCAAACAACAACCAGAAGGCCACAGTGAACCACATGAATGTGGAGGAGATCCCAGATGAGCCTGACCTTGTGATTGGTAAGTTCCCAATCAAACTCACCCAACTTTCATACTTTTCGATACTGGTGCATCGCATTCATTCATATCAAGGGCATTTGTGGATAAGTATAAGCTACCTACTGAGTCTATGAAAGAGTCTATTAGAGTAAGCTCACCTGGAGGAGATATGATAGCTAGCGCGGGATGCCGCGGCTTAACTGTGAGGATTGGAACACACAACTTCATTGCACATCTGGTAGTGTTGGAATCACAAGGGTTAGATGTTATTCTGGGTATGGATTGGATGTCTATGCATGGGGGGCACATAGATTGTGCACAGCGAGCTGTTTCACTCAAAACCCCGGATGTAAGAGAATTAGATTCAAGTCGGCTGCGCGACCGGGAAGGTGTAAGCTGAATTCTCTTAAGGGGGTTAGCATGGATACTGTGCCTGTGATTAGGGATTACCCCGACGTGTTTCCGGAAGAGCTGCCAGGAATGCCACCTGACAGGGAAGTGGAGTTTCTCATCGACCTGATGCCGGGAACAGGACCTATAGCAAAGAGACCATATAAGATGGATGTGGATGAGTTGAAGGAATTGAAGAAGCAGCTGAAAGAGCAGTTGGACAAGGGATTCATTCAGCCTAGTTCGTCGTCATGGGGTGCACCTGTTCTGTTTGTGGAGAAGAAAGACAACAGCAAGAGATTAGTGGTGGACTATCGCTCGCTGAATGAGGTGACCATCAAGAACAAATACCCCCTGCCGAACATAAATGATTTGTTTGATCAACTGGAAGGAGCGAAGGTGTTCAGCAAGATTGATCTGCGATCAGGCTACTTCCAATTGAAGATCCGGGAGGAGGACATACCAAAAACCACTTCCACCACTAGGTATGGTTTATATGAGTATACAGTTATGTCTTTTGGACTAACGAATGCCCCGACATACTTCATGACCATGATGAACAAGGTATTCATGGAGTACTTGGACAAGTTCATGGTGGTGTTTATTGATGACATACTGATATATTCCAAGGATGATGCTGAGCATGAGAAACATCTGCGACTGATTATGGAGAAGCCGAGGGAACGCAAGCTGTATGCCAAATTCAGCAAGTGTGAATTCTGGCTTAACACTGTTGGATTTCTTGGACACGTGGTGTCAGGAGAAGGAGTCGCTGTTGACCCAAGCAAAGTGACTGCAGTAACTGAGTGGGAAGCACCCAAGAATGCGGGAGAGATACGAAGCTTTTTGGGACTTGCTGGATATTACAGGCGATTCATTGAAAACTTCTCCAAGATTGCTAAGCCGATGACAGAACTTCTGAAGAAGGAGAGGAAGTTTGACTGGTCAGATGTGTGTGAAGCTAGTTTTCAGGAACTGAAGCGTCGATTAGTGACTGCACCTGTTCTGTGTTTGCCAGATCTTCAGAAGGATTTCCAGGTGTACTGTGATGCCTCTCGACAGGGACTTGGAAGTGTGCTGATGCAAGATGGGAGAGTAGTGTCATATGCCTCGCAACAACTCAAGCACCATGAGCGGAATTACCCCACACACGACTTGGAGTTAGCGGCAGTGGTTCATGCGCTCAAGGTATGGAGGCATTACTTAATGGGAAAACACTGTGATGTGTACACCGACCACAAGAGCCTGAAGTACATATTTACACAGAAGGAACTGAACATGAGGCAAAGGAGATGGTTGGAACTTATCAAGGACTATTATATGAATTTACAATACCACCCAGGAAAGGCCAATGTAGTAGCAGATGCTCTGAGCCGGAAGGTTTATGCCAATGGATTGACCATTGGGGAATTGCCCGAGGATTTGTGCAAGCTATTCAAGGACCTTAGACTAGAGGTAGTATCTGAAGGATACTTGGAAACAATGGAAGTCCAACCAACGCTACGGGACAGAATCAGGAAGGCTCAAGTGGGAGACAAAGAGATTGATGAAGTAAAGGAAAAGATGAAGGAGGATCGAGCAAGGGAATTCCGTGAGGATGAGCAGGGAACCTTGTGGTATGGAGATCGTTTGTGCGTCCCCAACGATCCGGATATAAGGAAGTTGATTCTGCAGGAAGCTCATGACTCGCTGTATTCCATACATCCGGGCAATACGAAGATGTATATGGACCTAAAGGACAGATTCTGGTGGAACAGCATGAAGGGAGACATCGCGGAGCATATTGCCCTATGTGATGTATGTAGCCGAGTGAAGGCGGAACACCAGAAGCCAGCAGGACTGCTACAGCCATTGCCCGTGCCGGAATGGAAGTGGGATAGAGTGGGGATGGATTTTATCACAGGATTGCCCAGGACCAGGTCAGGATATGACTCCATTTGGGTAGTGGTCGACCATTTGACCAAGGTAGCCCACTTTATTCCGGTGAAGACGACCTACACAAGTGCAAAGTTGGCCAAGATTTACATGGACAGAATTGTGTGCCTACATGGAGTTCCCAAGAGTATCGTATCTGATAGGGGCACCCAATTTACCTCACACTTCTGGCACCAGCTGCACGAGTCACTTGGTACTAGATTGGAGTTTAGCACAGCGTTTCACCCGCAGACTGACGGACAGACCGAGAGGGTGAACCAGATTTTGGAGGACATGCTGAGAGCTTGCGCCTTGGCTCATGGTTCTAGTTGGGACGAGAATTTTCCGTACGCTGAGTTTTCCTACAACAACAGTTATCAAACCAGCATCAAGACGTCACCGTTTGATGTACTGTATGGGAAACGGTGCCGGACACCATTGCTATGGGATGGAGTAGGATAACGTCAGTTGTTTGGGCCTGATTTGATCAAGGATGCTGAGGAAAAGGTCGCCTTGATTAGGGACAGGCTGAAGGTAGCACAATCAAGGCAGAAGAGCTACGCCGACGCCAAGCGCAAGGAAGTGGTGTATGAGATAGGTGATAAAGCATACCTCAGAGTGTCGCCACTTCGTGGAATCAAGAGATTTGGAATCAAGGGTAAGCTGACACTTCGGTTTATTGGACCATATCGGGTCTTAGCACGCAAAGGAGAAGTTGCTTACCAATTGGAGTTGCCAGAGGCTCTGTCCGCTGTTCACAATGTGTTCCATGTGTCCCAGCTGAAGAAGTGCCATCCGGAGATGGTGGATACACCATTAAGAGACACTGTGCCACTAGAAGAGGTTCAGCTTGAGAACGACTTGACCTATGAGGAGAAGCCGGTCAAGATTCTGGAGACAGCGGAGAGGATTACCCGTACCAAGACGATCAGGTTTTGCAAGGTGCAGTGGAGCCACCACACCGAAGAGGAAGCCACTTGGGAGCGTGAGGATGACATCCGAGAGGACTACCCACACCTATTTGCTAGCCGCGCCGAATCTCGGGGACGAGATTCATCTTAAGGGGGTTAGTCTTGTCACATCCCAAATTTTAGATTTGGTTCTGCATATCATTCATGTCATTGCATCATGTTCTTCCATGCAAAACCATCGATTGAAGTGATTCGACAAATCGCTATTTTCAAAATCCTATTTTACTTTACTAAAATGCTCCTGCGGGAGGTTTTACTAGGACTTGTGTTTTCCACCCTTGTAGACTAGTGGTTTCTTTCACCACATGACCCTAGATCGATCTCCTTGATTTTAGAAAAATTTAGAAACAAGAATTGTCCGATTCGGAGTTCGTACGAAGGAGTTACGGAGGTTTTACTAGATTGGAAAAAGGGAAAAAGAAAAGATAAAAAAAAAGAATCGGCGCAAGCCTGCTGGGCCGCGCCGGCCCAGCTAGCGTCCAGCCGCGCCGCGTGCGCGCCTGCAGGCACCACCCGCGCGGCGGATAATACCCGCCGCCACCCGCGTCAGGCCACCGACAGGTGGGCCCCACCTGTCGGCGCCGACATCGCCGACCAGCCCCGTCTCCGCAACGTCCCGCCGCCGTGTCCGCCTAGAACTCTGCGTGGGGGGACCCACTTAAGCCGCCGACCCCCCTGCCTCTCTTCCCTGCCCCGCCGCCTTCTCCCCTCGAGAACCGCGCGCCGCCGCCGTCCCGGAGCCGCCGCGCCAGGTAACCGCCGCCGCCACCGCGTTCTTCTCCGCGCCGCCGGGCCGCCCCGCGAGCGTGCCTCGCCGTGACCGCCGCCGCCTGACGCCGCTGTCTTCTCCCCTGCAGGCCGCCGCCGCCACCGCCCCGACCCGCTCCGAGCCGACGCCCCCTCGCCGCCGGACCGCCACCGCGCCGCCGTCGTCCCGAGCCGCCGCCGCCCCGGTGAGTGCCGCCGCCGCCTCTTCTCGGCCGTCGGATCTGAGATCTGCGGCCCAGATCGACCGGAGACCACGAGGTTGACTGGTCAACAGCCAGTCAACCCGCGCTGAGTCAGCAGGGAATATTCCCGGAATATTCCCTTTTGGTTTAAATCAATTTAGAAATTGCAGAAACTTGTAGAAACTTGTAAATTGCGTAGAAATTAATCCGCTGGGCCAAAAATTGAAAATAAAATATGTGTAGACTCAGTAAGTTGTGTAGAATCTTGCTGTACCATTGTTTCACACTTTTGCAGCAAGATTTTGTCCGGATTAATTAAATGAGTTAATGGCCTTTTTAGAGTAATTAATTCGTAGAAAAAGATCTGTGACTCCAAAAATTGCGTATAATATGTCCCTGGATTCAGTAGAACGAGGGGAATCTCAAAGTGAATTAAAAAGATAGGCGTACAGTAAAAACTTCTGCAGAAACTATCTAGTGGCTTTCTGCAGTGTTTTAATTATTCAGGGAGTTTTATAATTCCTTTTTGAGTAATTCCAATTGGTACTGTTCCTAAATAGCAATGCCTATACAGTAGATTTTCCCAAGATTTTACAAACAGTATACTACCGGTAGTGAATTATTTGGGTTCTAGCTCTAGTTTTGAGCATTATATTTTGCATAATAGTTTTCCTTGCGCTAAAACTATTTTCCATGCATGCCATCAGTAACTGTACTGAATAGGGTTATGTGGTGCTGCTGTAGCATCAATCCACTTGTCATGCATGCATTCATGCATCATCTTTGTTGCATATGTTTGTGGATGGTTTGTTTATGATTGCAATTGTATCGTGTAGATTGTGACGAGTGCAACGCTTGCTCGTGTGTGGATTGTTCTTCCGACCGCTACAACCAAGGCAAGTAGATGCTATTTTGTTCATGATATTGTCCTACTATTTTCTATGCATTGTCGTGTATTTTGTAGACGCATGTGTAGGATGATACTATCGCTATGCTATGTCCTATTATGTGGTAGGGCTTTCCTTGTAGATGAACCACCGTTGGTAGATGTGCTTAGACATGCTATGATGAACGAGGGATGGGTTACATCGCTGAAACTTGTTTCTAAAAGTATTGGTTTGTGAAAACTAAAACAACTTAATCAATGAATCTCCTGGGTGTGATGGGATTGATAATTTTTGGTGGTTTCATTGCGGAAAGGCACCTAGGTATCAAGAGAAAATGATTGCCTTTTTTATTTTGTAGCTTACGTGTACAACCATGTGCCAATAATGAAATGGGCGGTTGGTTGGACTTAGTAGGTTGTGGTAACTCGAACCCGCGTATCCAGAGATGTAGAATTTTGGTAGGTTGGACCAGTGCGCGTCGGGATTGGGGAGCTACTTCCCGAACAGTCTCTTCTTGGACTTCTCCCTATCATCACCCAAAATGATAGTGATGGTACGAGCTGGGCTGGCCAAGTCACATGGGTAAAGTGTACTAACCCCTGCAGGGTGTATAATCTAATCGATTAGCCGTGTCCCCGGTTATGGACAACTGAGTTGCTTGATATTGACTCCATGACATGTTTCTCGTTCATTCTAATTTCATAATTGCTTTAACATTGTTGGGTTAACTTAATTGGGATCTTTTCAAAGAAAATCAAAAACTGTTTATGAAAGTAGGACAAAGGTATTTGCAAATGCAAGCCAGACACAGCTCCACTTGCCAAATATGCATGTAGATGTTAGTACTATTGTATCCTTTACTAGCTCTACTTGCCATACATTCCATGTATTGACCCTTCGGGGCTGCTACGGATATTCCGATTCTGAGTAATCGATATAGGCCACGGTACTCCACTCGGCACTTGTTCACTTGTGGGCAATTTGAAGAATGGAGGGTTTGCTTTATTTATGTTGCTACCTGAATAATTGAGCTAGCCTTGAGCTAAGCTTTTATTGTAATAATGGTACTCTGGATCTTTGTTATTTATGATACATGGATATTTCGCTATGTTATTCATCTTATTCTATTGTGGGCCAATGAACCGATCTAGGGATTGGCATGTCACATAGAAGCCACGGTCTTTTCAGAACCGTGGTGTTACATGGAGATCATGCCGGCACGTACAAGATGGAGATCATTGCGCGAAGATTGGCTATACCATGTCACATAAAGTTATATGCATGTGATGTTTATCCTTTTATGTATCTTATTATGCTTAGATCGCGACAGTAGCATTATAAGATGATTCCTCACTTAAAGATCAAGATAAAACTATGTTCTCCCCATGTATGCACCGTTGCGAAAGTTTGTCGTGTTCAAGCATCACGTGACGATCGGGTGCTATAAACTCTACGTTCACATACAACGGGTGCAAGCCAGTTTTGCGCACGCGGAAATACTTGGGTTTGACTTGACGAGCCTAGCATGAGTCATATGAATGATATGATCGACACTTCGTTGTCCACCGTTGAAACCACATCTCTTCTCGTGAAGATCGGATTAGGTGTGGTGAATTTGGATCGTGTTCACTAAACAACTTGAGGGATGTTGAATTTAGTGGGAGTTCATCTAGTAATTTGATTAAGTTGAACTAGTTATCATGAACATAGTCTAATTTGTACTTGCAAATATTGTAGATCAAATGGCTAAGTCCAACTTCAACTTCAACGTTTTTGCTGAGAAAGAAAAGCTTAAGAAAATGGGTCTAACTTCACCAACGGGTTCCGCAATCTGAGAATCATTCTCTCTGGCGGACAAAAGGACTATGTCCTTGAGAACGCGCTAGGTGACGCCCCTGCTGTAGATGCGCCGACTGATGAGAAAGCTATTTATCAGTCGCGCAAAGATGATTATGGTGTGATTAAGAGCACCATGTTGTTTGCTATGGAATCGGACCTTCAAAATCGTTTTGAAGATTATCCCGGGCCCTTTGAGATTCTTGAGGAGCTGAAAACTATGTTTCAGACTTAGGCCCGTTCCGAGAGATATGAGATCTCTGAGAAATTCTTTAACTGCAAGATGGAGTAAGGGAGTTCCGTTAGTGAGCACGCCATAAAGATGTCGGCCTACACTCAACGCCTTGAGCAACTGGACTGCAAGATTCCAGAGGAGCTCAAGATTGATAGGGTTCTGCAATCACTCCCTCCCAGCTACAAAAGTTTTGTAGTGACTCATAATCAGATTGGTTCCACTCATACGATCACCGAGCTCTTCGCTAAGCTGAAAGCTGCGGAGGTGGACATCAAAAAGGATAATCATGTGTTGATGGTCAAAAATCCCCCTAGCTTTAAGAAAGGTAAGGGTGCAAAGAAGCCCTTCATGAAAGGCGGCGGCAAGCGTGTTGCCCCTGCTGAGAAGAAGCTCAAGTCTAGACCTAAGCCGGACACTGAGTGCTTCTATTGCAAGGACAAGGGTCACTAGAAGCGCAACTGTCCGAAGTACTTAGCGGACAAGAAGGCTGGCACCATCAAAGGTATATTTGATATACATGTTATTGATGTTTTCCTTACTAGCCCTCGTTGTAGTGCCTGGGTATTTGATACTGGTTCAGTTGCTAATATTTGTAACTCGAAACAGAAGCTACGGAATAGACGGCGGCTTGCAAGGGATGAGGTGACGATGCGCGTTGGCAACGGATCAAGAGTTGATGTGATGGCCGTCGGCATGCTCTCCTTAGTTTTACCTTCGGGATTAGTTTTAAACCTCAATAAGTGTTATTATGTTCCTGCGTTGAGCATGAACATCATATCTGGATCGTGTTTATTGCAAGACGGTTATTCATTTAAATCTGAGAATAATGGTTGTTCCATTTATATGAGTAACATCTTTTATGGTCATGCACCTGCTGTGAATGGTTTATTTCTTCTGAATCTCGAAAGGGATGAAACACACATCCATAACATTGAGGCTAAGAGATGCAAAGTGGATAGTGATAATACTACTTATTTGTGGCACTGTCGTCTAGGTCATATTGGTGTAAAACGCATGAAGAAACTCCATTCTGATGGACTTTTGGAGTCTCTTGATTTTGAATCATTTGACACATGCGAACCATGCCTCATAGGCAAGATGATCAAAACCCCGTTCTCCGGAATGATGGAGCGAGCAACGGACTTGTTGGAAATAATACATACCGATGTATGCGGACCGATGAGTGTTTCGACGCGCGGTGGATATCGCTACTTTCTCACTTTTACCGATGACTTAAGTAGATATGGGTATATCTATTTAATGAAACATAAATCTGAAACATTTGAAAAGTTCAAAGAATTTCAGAATGAAGTGGAGAACCATCGTAACAGAAAAATTAAGTTTCTACGATCCGATCGTGGAGGTGAATATTTGAGTTATGATTTTCTCACGCATCTTAAAGCATGCGGAATCGTTTCACAACTCACGCCACCCGGAACACCACATCGCAATGGTGTGTCTGAACGCCAGAATCGAACTCTATTAGATATAGTCCGATCAATGATGTCTCTTACTGATTTGCCGTTATCATTTTGGGGTTATGCATTAGAAACCGCTGCATTCACTTTAAATAGGGCACCATCTAAATCCGTTGAGACGACACCGTATGAACTGTGGTTTGGTGCTAAACCTAAGTTGTCGTTTCTTAAAGTTTGGGGATGCGAAGCTTACGTCAATAAGTTGATGCCGGACAAGCTCGAACCCAAAGCGGACAAATGCGTCTTCATAGGATACCCTAAGGAAACTATTGGGTATACCTTTTATCACAGAACCGAAGGCAAAGTGTTTGTCGCAAAGAACGGATCCTTTCTTGAGAAGGAGTTTCTCTCGAAAGAAGTGAGTGGGAGGAAAGTAGAGCTAGACGAGGTTGTTGAACCTTCTCTTGAATTGGAGAGTAGCGCAGCACCTGAAATTGTTCCAGTGCCGCCTGCACCAACAATAGAGGAAGCTAATGATAAGGATCATGAAGCTTCGGACGATGCTACTACTGAACGTCGCAGGTCGACAAGGTCGTGTGCTCCTCCTGAGTGGTACGACAACCCTATCTTAACTGTCTTGTTAGTAGACGACAGTGAACCTGCGAACTATGAGGAAGCGATGATGAGCCCAGACTCTGAGAAATGGCTAGAAGCCATGAAATACGAATTGGGATCCATGAGCTAAAACTAAGTATGGACTTTGGTGGACCCTCCTAGCGACCGAAAGGCCGTTGAGTGCAAATGGATTTTCAAGAAGAAAACGGACGCGGATGGTAATGTTACCGTCTATAAAGCACGACTTGTTGCGAAAGGTTTTTGACAAGTTCAAGGTGTTGACTACGATGAGACTTTCTCTCCCGTAGCGATGTTTAAGTCCATTCAGATTTTATTAGCAATTGCTGCGTTTCATGGTTATGAAATATGGCAGATGGATGTCAAGACTGCGTTCCTCAATGGCAACATTGATGAAGAGTTGTATATGATGCAACCCGAAGGTTTTGTCGATCCTAAGGATGCTTATAAGGTGTGCAAACTTCAGCGTTCCATTTATGGACTGAAGCAAGCATCTCGGAGTTTGAACCTTCGTTTTGATCAAGTGATCAAGAGCTTTGGATTTGTTCCAAATTGCTATGAAGCTTGTATCTACAAGAAAGTGAGTGGGAGCTCAGTGACATTTTTGGTACTATATGTGGATGACATATTGATTATTGGAAATGACATTGACATGCTTAACGATGTGAAGAGTTATTTGAACAAATGTTTTTCAATGAAAGACCTAGGGGAAGCTGCTTATATATTGGGCATCAAAATCTATAGAGATAGACAAAGACGCCTGATAGCCTTAAGCCAGAGTACATACCTAGACAAAGTTCTGAAAAGGTTCAGAATGGATAAGGCAAAGAAAGGTTCAGTGCCTATGTTGCCAGGTAAGATATTGAGCAAGGCTCAGTGTCCAGCTACGGTAAATGATAGAGAAGCTATGAGCAAAGTGCCTTATGCCTCGGCCATAGGTTCTATCATGTATGCCATGCTGTGTACTAGACCGGATGTGCCCAATGCTCTTAGTTTGACGAGCAGGTACCAAAGTGATCCAGGAGTGGAACACTGGACAGCCGTGAAGAACATCCTAAAGTACTTGAATAGGACTAAAGAAATGTTCTTGGTCTATGGAGGTGATGAACAGCTCGTCGTAAAAGGTTACGTCGACGCTAGTTTCGACACCGACAAGGATGATTCTAAATCTCAGACAGGATACGTTTATATTTTGAATGGAGGAGCTGTGAGATGGAGAAGCTGCAAGCAAAGCGTGATCGCGGGATCTACAGTAGAAGCGGAATACATGGTTGCTGTAGAAGCGTCAAGTGAAGGAGTTTGGATCAGGAACTTCATCACTTAGCTTGGCGTGGTTCCAAGTGCCTTGGACCCACTGGAGATATTGTGTGACAACACTGGCGCCATAGCACTCGCTAAGGAACCAAGATATCATCCAAAGACCAAGCATATCAACTGCAAGTTTCATATAATCCGAGATTATATAGCAGATGGAGATCTGAAGATTAGCAAAGTACATACATATCTGAATGTCGCAGATCCATTGACTAAACCTCTTCCACGTGCAAAACATGATCAGCACCTTAGTGCCATGGGTGTTAGATTGTTGCCAGATGTAAACTAGATTATTGACTCTAGTGCAAGTGGGAGACTGTTGGAATTATGCCCTAGAGGCAATAATAAAGATGTTATTATTATAATTCTTGTTCATGATAAAGTTTATATTCCATGCTAGAATTGTATTAAGCGGAAACTTTAATACTTGTGTGGTTTGTGAACAAGACCATGTCCCTAGTATGCCTCTATTGACTAGCTCATTGATTAATGATGGTTAAGGTTTTCTAATCATAGACATGAGTTGTCGATTAATAATGAGATCATATCATTAGGAGAATGGTATGATGGACAGACCCAAACTAAGCGGTGCAATTAGATCGTGTCATCGTGTTCATCTTTGCAAAGCTTTTCTTATGTCAAATATTGTATTCCTTATACCATGAGATAATACAACTCCCTGGTATCGGAAGAAAGCTTTGAGGTCATCAAACGTCATACTATGAGAGGGTGATCATAAAGGTGTCTCTCAGGTGATCGGAAAGTGCCTGTTGGGTTGTATGTATCGAGATGGGATTTGTCCCTCCCAAGTCGGAGAGATATACTTCGGGCCCACTCGGTAATCGATATCAACACCGCTTGCAAGCATGTGGTTAAGGAGTTAATCACAAAGTGATATCGGATTACGGAACGAGTAAAGTACTTGCTGTGGACGAGATTGAATTAGGTATGACGGTACCGACGATCAAATCTCGGGCAAGTAAAATATCGCGAGACGAAGGGAATATATATATGGTATTGATTGAATCCTGGCATCGTGGTTCATCCGATATGATCATCGATGAATGTGTGGGAGTCAATATGGGTTTCCATACCCCGCTGTTGATTATTGATATAAGATCATGTCTGCATATTCTCGAACCCGAAGGGTCACACACTTAACGTGTCTCGACGCTAGGATAGATTGGATAATTGGTTTATGAGTTTTTTTTTCGGAGTCTCGGATGGGATCCGGGACATCACGAGAGGTTCCGGAATGGTCCGGAGAATAATATTCATATAAGGCAATGCAGTTTTTGGAGTTCGGAATTGTTTTGGGTTAATCGGTATTGTACCGGAAGCTTCTAGAACCTTCCGGAGGGGGACCAACATGGCCCCACCTGCCGGGAGGGGGCATGGGCCTATGAGGGAGTGCCCTGGCCGCATTGGGACAGGGGCACAAGGCCCCATAGGGCCCAGCCGGCCAAACCCTAGGGAAACCCTAGGGGAGCTTCTAGAAGGGGGGGGAACTTGCCCCCCACTCCTCCCTCCTTGGCCGCCGGCCCTAGGGCTTGGGGGAGGGGAAAGGGCTGGCCACCCACCCCTCTATATAAAGAGGGCTGGGGGGCGCACCCCTCCCACACCTCCTCCTCATGCCCTAGCCGCCCTGCTGCCCTCCTCTCTCTCTCCCTCCCGACTGCGTGTAGGCGAAGCCCTGCTGCAGAAACTCTCCACCGCTTGCACCGCGCCGTTGCGTTGTAGATCCAATCCATCTCTCCACCCCACTTGCTGGACCGAGGAAGGAGGAGATGTCGAGGTGCCGCACGTGTGCATCTCTCGGAGGCATCGCCACTTGCGGTGTTAGATCAGATCGGATCGCGAGGAGGAGAAGCGAGTACGACTACATCACCCACGTTCCGTCGAACGTTCCGCTGTGCAAATCTTCAAGGGTATGAAGATCTCATCTATTCCCCTTCGTTGTTTGCATCTTCTAGATTAGATCTTGGCTTTCCCGTTCGCATCCTTAGAATTTTTTGATTTACTATGCTGCGAAACCCTTCAGATTCGGATCTAGAAACTCCGTTCTGGCACCCTGCCGGGACGGGGAATTTGGAGGGGATCATCGCCATCGTCATCACCAATGCATCTCCATCAACCACCGATGTTTCCCTCATCCATGAGTGAGTAATCCCCTGCTGTAGGCTTGGGGATGTTAGGGATGAGTTCTATCATGTAATCGAATAAGATCTGTTAGGGGCATAGTGCCTAGTATCTCTATTAGTGCTATTTGACTTTGTTGCAACTTGTTGTGCTTAATGCTTGTCACTAGAGCCCGAGTGCCATGATCTCAGATCTGAACTTAATATTGAATCATTATGAAAGTATTGTTTATGATCTTATCTGCAAGTTGTGTACACATATCATTGTACGGATCCAAAGGCCCCAAAGTGGCAATAATTGGGACAACCGGAGGGGATGGCTGTGGTGTGAGGATCACATGTGTTCATGGAGTGTTAATGCTTTGCTCCGGTGCTCTATTAAAAGGAGCACCTTAATTGCCAGTAGTTCCCTAGAGGCTCCGCTGCCATGGGCTGGCTGGACAGAAGATGTTGTGCAAGTTCTCATTGCGAGCATGTATGACTATATTTGGAGCACATTCCTAGGATTTTTTAGTACTTGGATGCTTGTTATTATTTATCTGCAATGCCCTAGTTCTTTGAAGTTACATGTTTAGACTCGTCCATGCAACGCCCGTATATCCATCCCTATGCCTACCGCACTCGAATCCCACTGTTACCGTTGCTATTACCATTGCTACTATTTCACTGTTGCTGTTATTTTGTTGTTCCTACTACAAACTATCGCTACTGATAAACTTCTGTGAGCAAGAACTATTTACAGGTGTAGCTGAACTGACAACTCAGTTGTTAAGGCTTGCAAGTATTCTTTGGCTCCCCTTGTGTCGAATCAATAAATTGGGTAATACTACCCGCGAAGACTGTTGCGATCCCCTATACTTGTGGGTCATCAAGACTATTTTCTGGCGCCGTTGCCGGGGAGCATAGCTTTATTTGTAAGTTCACTTGGATCTATTATTGTTCACTGCTACTCCTTTCATCATGGGGAAGTCTCCTGATGGAAAGTTCCCTATTTTACCATCCACTACAAGAAGAGGTACAGTCCTAAACACCTCTGTTGCTCTTGATTCACCGTCTGTTATAAGTAACCTTGTCACACCACCACCACATACTCATGCTACACACACTGCTAGTACTGCTAAATCTGAAACTGCTTTTGATACTCATGATGTTACTTCTACTGTGCTTGATGCGGGTGGTTCATTAGGTCCTTTTCTAGATGCTACTATGGCTAGTCTAGGAAATACCGAAACTCCTAGTGAAGACACTGTTACACCTGTTAGCTCACCTGAGTCTAGTGAGAGTTTTGATATTAATGATGGTTACATTGAGCTCACTGATGAATTTGTTGAAGAGTGCCAAAATACACATGGTGCTAGTGCTATTAATAGTCTCCTTGCTGGACATACTATTATACCCAAGAAGTCCTATGATCCTAAATTTGCCGCCTCTCCCATAGATATTAAAGATAAAGATTATGATTTCTCTCTTGATTTAGCTTATTTAGATATTGTTGAGAAAGAATCTTTTTGTGGTACTGAAAATGAGAGTGCTGTGACTCATATGAATGAGCTTTCTACTATGAGTGCTTTGTTCTCTGATGATTTTAAAATGTGTAAGTACTTTGTTGCTAAGATCTTCCCTTTTTCACTAAAAGGAGAAGCTAGGGCTTGGTTTAATAGATTACCTCCTGGTTCCATTGATAGCCCTGATTGCTTGACTGCTTCTTTCTTCCATAAATATTTTCCCCCTAGTGCTAGCCATGATGCTTTTCAGAGACTTTTTGTTTTTAAACAGGAAGAAGAAGAGAAATTGCCTGAGTCATGGAAAAGATTCTGTTCCTTGATTCATGCATATCCGGGATGTCCATTACCTCAGAATGAGCTTCTTGATATTTATTATAATAGACTAACTGATGATTCTAGCACCTACCTAGATAGCTTTGCTGATTGTGTTTTCAGGAAAAGGACTCCTACAGATGCTGAAGAATTAATGAACAAAATAAGCAAGAATTATGATGATTGGACTTCAACTGAGCTGAATACACCTGATCCTATTACTCCTGAACCAGATGTTCCTGAACCGGTTCCACCACCAACAACAAAGAAGAGGGGAGTTATTGCATTAGATGATGAAGTGATGAACGAAGCTAAAAATTGTCTAAAGGAGAAAGGTATTAGAGCTGAAAATGTGAAGAATCTACCTCCTATAGAAGAATTATGTAAGCCAATTCCCCACTCATCCACTATTGACGTACACTCTCTCCAACACTTTGATGAAGGTGATATTCCTTATGGTAAGCCTCCTGATCAATGCTTAGAGGAACTTGACATTTTTATTGTTAAACAAGGTCACTTTAATAAACAAGTTCGGAATCATTTATTGGAAAACTCTAGAGCTATTCATGAGTTGAAAGATATCGTGGAAAGAACTTCTAATGATATTAAAATGCTTTGTAAACACTTTCAAATGGTTCAAACACAATTTTATCAAGTTGCTAAGGTGCAAAAGGATATGCTAGTTAATGCTTTAGGAAATAAACATGCTTATGGAATTAAAACTAGGAGTGGTGCAGCTACTCAAGATCCTTTATATCCTAAAGGACACCCTAAAAGAATAGAGCAGTATTCCCAACAAGGTGAGGATAGTGGTAGTCCTCGTAAGAGGAAGAAAAAGAAACATAAGAAAGTTGAGGAACCACTTGAACCTGCTGTAGATCCTAATAGTATATCTGTCTGTGATGCTGAAACTGAGAGTGGTAATATTGATGAATCTCCTGATAAGGAGGAAGTTGAGGAAGAACCTGAAAAACACACTAAGAACACTAGTTACACAAAGGAAGATTTTATTGCTAATAAACATGGTAAAGAGAGAGAACCTTGGGTACAGAAACCTATGCCTTTTCTAGGTAAGAAACACAAGTCAAAGGAGGAGGAACACTACACCAAGTTTTGTGAGTGGATGAAGCCTTTATTTTTGCAAATTCCTTTGACTGATGCTATTAAATTGCCTCCTTATTCAAAGTATATGAAGGATATTGTCTCTAATAAAAGGAAGATTCCTAATTAGGAAATTTCTACTTTGCTTACTAATTACTCCTTCAATGGTAAGGTTCCAAAGAAACTTGGTGATCTAGGTATACCAACTATTCCTTGCTCCATTAAGAATAATTATGTTAGAACTGCTTTATGTGATTTGGGAGCTAGAGTTAGTGTTATGCCTTTTTCTCTCTATAAGAGACTCCAGTTAGAAAAGTTGATACCAACTGATATATCTTTGCAAATGGCTGATAAGTCAACTACTATTCATGTTGGTATATGTGAGGATGTTCCTGTTCAAGATGCTCATAATTGCATGGTTTTAACTGATTTTGTTGTGCTTGAAATGCCTGAAGATGATAATATGTCTATTATTCTTGGGAGACCTTTTCTTACTTCTGCAGGTGCTGTCATCAATTGTAATTAAGGAAAGTTAACATTCAATATTAATGACAAAGAGCACACTGTCTATTTACCCAAGAATGCTGTTAAGAGTTATTGACTAAATTCTATTGAAAATATTGAAGGCATCAAGGTTGGAGAAATATATTGTCCCATTGCACAAGAAAATATTGAAACTATTATGATTGGGACCATTGCTATCAAGTATGAGGTAACACAATCACCTTGTGTAATGCAAAGTTTTGTTTCATATAAGATTGTTTTGGTAACAAGACTTGATCAACCTTGTTAACAAAAGGATTTTAATGAACAAAATAATGTTTCCACTGTGGTTATACTTGCTTTCTTTTTCCTTTCTCCTTCCTAGTCTTTGCTTTAGCTTTAGTTTTGCTAGTTGTTTGCCTGTTTGTTTTCTTAGAGCTGCTGTAGTTTGGCTTTTGTTTTGCTTTTTCTTCTTCTGAAAAAACTGTTTCTCCGAGAAAAACAATTTTCATACCCTGAAAATTGGACAAACATAAAGTTTCCCGAAAAATCCAAGAAAATTCAAAATAATTTTTCCTCGAAAAAGGGGCAGAGTGGCACCTGAGATGACCCAGGGGGCCACCCCTAGGCCCCACATCTGTGGTAGGCGCGGGCCCACCAGTGGTGGTGCCTAGGGGGGTCTGGCCCACCTGGGCCCCTCCAGGTGTCAACACCCGAATTTTTAATCCCAGATGCCTGTTATGCCATACATCGCAATCCCAGGATTACCATTTTTGCGAGACATAACAGAATTGGATACCACAGTACATCATCCATTACAAACCATACATAAGGTCTTACACAAATAAGGATCTCATGATCCAGTCTTAATACAACACAAGCAGCGGAATACGTAATAATAACGGTAGCGTAGGCGAAGCTCCATCTTCGGGGTCACAGGCAATGCTGATGATGGGAGATGATCCTAGTTGTCGTAACCTTCCTAGGGTCCATCCTCCAGGTACTCCTCTTCATAGTCTGGCCATGGGAATAGCCAGGGACAAATCCATGAGTACTCTTTAAGTACTCGCAAACTAATACTAACAAGTGAAGGGGTTTTTGTAATAGGACACTAAGATCTAGGGTTGTTTTGCAGAAGCCAGATTTACCTCTACTAATTTTGGAAACAACGAATGCTAGTTAAGGTTTTATAACACCTAAGGGGGAAAACTTGTATCTCATGCCACAACTCTGTTGTGGTCAAGTCAAAGTCTCAAATCATTTCACAAGTCATTTTGAAAATATCTGACGGGGGAACAATATGGCCACTCCAACTGTCCATAACTGCAGACGCAGCTATTCGAATAGTTTGACACTCTGCAGAGATCGTACACTTTCACCACAACATTCGATACATCCGTCAGGAACAAATCCTGAATTCACCATACTCAGTATGCGGATAATCAATCCTAACCTTTCAATTACACGCCCTAGTATAAGCACCTCTCCTGTGAGTTTGGCCTCCCAACCATGACCAACTGTCATCTTGGGTACTGCACAGGTGGACAATCTTCACAAGGTAGCCTCAGCTCAGACCTTGGCCGTGAGGGAACTAATACTAAGGTATATAAGTTTCCAGTCAAGCCCTACCTAATTCTCGGGTATTGTGGTTGTACGATAAAATTGGAATGGTATCGCATCCAGACAACCATCAGTTTTATAAAGGGCTAAGGCTCATGCCTCAACATTTTCATCACCATAAATCATCTGGTGTTCGGAAACACATGTCCAAAACATTTCAATAGAATGACCCATCATTCCAAGGTTTTCGTAACCATTTTTCCACCAAGTATTCCCATCTAAATTTGATCAAGTTTTATGCTTAGCACTAGCATCCAAAAGTGGGGGTAAGTACTAATGAGGGGTGGTAAACTAGTGGAGTTTTAACTAAGTTCAATCTCATGCCTTAGGATGACATCAAGATTATCTAGCTTAGGCCAAATTTTATGCTCTTTATGCAACCTTCATTTATCCTTCTAGAATCTACAATTCACTTAAGTAAACTCTAAGTAATAGCTTTGATAAAGAAATAAAGTATAAAGCTTATAAGTAAAAACTAGGATTGGTTTATCAAGTGGGTAGGATCATATATGCTTTAAGGCATATAGTTGGCATGGTGACAAGCAAGTATTGGCTTGCATAGGTCAACTTGATTAGTAAGGCTTGCATCAGTATCACTATAATCTTGCTAAATTGCAAGTGTTAGCTTGCACATTCAACTAGTAGTATTAGGCTTGCCTTGTGCAGAGCATTGGTTGAAGTTCTCCTCGGCTTCTTCTTCGTAGTATCCTCCTTCCTCCTCGTATCCTTGGTCGGTACTAGCGTCTATGAATAAATATGAGGTACACAATCACAAAACAATACTTAACTACTTGCAATCATCACACAAAAGGGGTCCTATAGATGATCTAGCATCATCACTAACCTTACAAGATCAAAGCTTGGTTTAATTCCTTTTATTTTTTTGGAAAAGTAATTTCTACTCATTGAAAAAACTACTTAAGATTTAATATTCTCCAAACCAAACATGGGATCATGTTGACACATGTCATCACCACATATTTTAGTCCATGGGAATGTGATTTAAAGTGGTTTCACAATTTAATAAGGTTTAACCTTTTATTTTTAATTAAATAAAGTGACTAGAAATGCTTATGTGGCATTCTTTTATTACTTGGTAATTATTTTTGTAAGTAACCTATATATTTTTATATATTCTGAAAGGTATGGTTAAATGTGATTTTTGAGAGTTGGAATCAACTCAAAAGCTATTATGGTTTAAATTTGAAAAATGTTTGAATGCAGAAAAGATTCTGACTTGTTATTTTTACCAAGGGTGATCTACAGATCCAAATGATTTAGATCCAACGGGCTTGGATTCAACACTTCAAGACCTTTCTTACAAAATTGGTTTCATTCAATTTGGTCCACTGAATCGAGATGGGTTGATTTTTGAAACTAGGTACAGAACTGTGTTTGAAATAAAATGGAAAAGGTTAAATTCAAACGACTGGGTTGCGCGGGAAACGATACTGGGCCGGCCTGCTAAGCACGGCGCTTACGCGGGCTGGTTAAGTTGCTGTCCCCATGCGTCAGTGAGACGAGGGGGTGCGAAGCGGTACGGGGCAATATGGTGCGTTCGATCTAGTTCTAATCCAACGGCTGAGGGTCGTCGTCCACGTCGGGCAACGCCGGCGAGACTGAACCCTAACGCGGCAGGTGGGGGTCGTCGGGGGCTCACCGAGGCTCAGGCGAGGGTCGGCGAGGTGGGCGAACGACGAAGTCAACGATGGCGAACCTCCTGGTACTGACAGCTTCTCCTGGGGCGGCTCCAATCGCTGGCTCCCTTCTTCTCTAGCAGCGGCAGGCTCCGGTGAAATTCCGGCGAACCGCTGCTCGCCTTTCTTCGGGAACAGGGTGGAACGATTAGTGAGGATAGGGGAGTGAGATGGTGTGCTCAATTCGGCTGGGGGTGGCCTCTATTTATAGTCGCAACAACGAGACCGAATGGGATGGGCAGGCGACGGTGGCGACATGGCTACATGCTGCTAGAGGCATGGCCGGCGGTGGCGATCGCTTGGTGGTCTCCTGGCGATGCTCTACGGCTTTAATGCGCATGTAGGGGCGGTGGCAAATGGTCTGGAACGTGCGATGCTCTGCGCGGCCGAGGCGGCGTCTTCGACGGCGAGCGGTGGCTGTGAGGCATGGGGCGGCAAACGGGGATGTCTGGCGGTCTCCTGGGACGATGGTGATCGTGTATGCATGCTTGCGCGCGGTCTGTGGGCGTGTGTCGAGGGCGGCACTCTGGCGCATGCTCGGCATGGTTGCTAGCGAGCTGGGCACGGTCTGTGCGTGTGGTCCAGGGGTTGGCAACGTTCGAGCGCTGGACAGGGAGTGGTGGTGGGGTGTTGGCTTGCTTAGACATGTTGGCTAGGCTTGTTTCTTCTCCTAGATTGTTGTCCACACTAGGGTGACATGGTGAGCTTCGGCTGTTCACCATTGATGGCATTGCCAAGCTTACAGTGGGGCTAGTGCTTGGTTTAGTTTGCTAGATGATCTACTGAGGTTGCTGTGAGCTAGAGAGGGAACAAGTTAGGCTCCAATCACTGCTCACAATAGTGTTTAGATTTTATTTGATTTGAATCAGCAAGGTGTTTGATGAAATGGCCGCAAGAATTCAAGTTTTGAATTTTGAAAAGATTTTTGGTGGGTGTGCTAGGTTGGTGCTGGTGAGTCTGCAGATGCTTGGGTTTTGAAAGTTGAGCTTGTTTGAGTGGTTTTTGAAAAAGTGGGATCTTCCCATATGATAAAGATTCAATTTTGAATTGTCATTTAAACTATACATTTGAAAGTTTCTGGATGATCACAAGGTGGGCCTTGATACTTTGTTAAGAGTACTATTAAGGGGTGTAAAGATTCAAACAAGTTTCTGTTAAATTCTGAAAGTTTGGGACAGCCAAAGTAGGCATGGGAGTTAAATTGGGCAAAATGACCATTCACTCAATTTCGCTTATTTTGATTTATTTGTCTTTGGGAAAAGTTTGGGAATTGTTTAGATGATGTTTATTTCACCTAAGAATCCTTTTACAAGCAAAGAAACACATAAACAAGGCAATTCAAAAGAATTCAAAATGGGATGCATACACACATGCATGCTTTCATATTTTTATTTAGAAAAGTTTTTGTTAACCCTAATTTTGATGATTAGATTTTGATGATCCAAGTTTAGTATTTTTGGGATGTTACACCAGGCTGCCTCCTCAAAGCCACCTTCTTTCTCTCTCCCAAAAAACACCGGAAAACTTGCTCAAGCTCGAGTTCTTGCTGTTCTTGCTCGTGATTTTCGATCTCCTTGTTCAGCCCATCTCAAGTGCTTATTTTTGGAGGGATTGTTCCTTGGTATGTACCTCCTCCACTTGTCCAATTAGATTTGTGATTGGTAGATTGTATCTTGAGTATTTTGCTACTGTAGGTGATAGGTTTTTTGAGCTTGCATGCTTGTTCTATGCTTAGAAACTTTGTTTTGATGCATGTGTAGTCCTCTAGCAAGTTCCTATAGTGGTTGCTCGTCATTTATCAACTTAGAAATCACTTGGTTTGATGTTTGTATAAAAATTTCAGCAAAGAAGATGAGTGCTTATTCACCGAATCAATATGACTTGATGGTGCATGAGCGAATGAAGGTTCATCGCGAGGAGGCAGTTTTTCCCTCCATATACCCATGCCATGAATTTATGAGAGCTGCGGGGATCCTCCAAGATTTCCAAACTTTGGTTACAAGTGCAGGGTTCGAGCACTTTGTTGAAGGTGAACCAATCCAATATGTTAATCTAACCATGGATTTTGTGCAGGACTTCTAGTTCACTTGGTCTACCTCTAATCCCATGGTCCATTACAAAATATATAACATGCCTGCCAACCTGCCTTTTGCTGATTTCTGTGCATCAATTAGAGTACCTCAGTGGGGATCTTGTGAGAAGATCAAGGAGAGGCCCAAGTCACTTGTTGATCTGTATGCTGAGATTTGCCAAGGTTTCGACTTTTTAAAGGAAAGTGGTAAAATTCGGAACATCCAGCTCCCAGCTATTAGATACTTTGCCTATTTAATTACCAAGTGTGTTCTTGCTAGAAAGACTGCTAGAAAGATGTCTTATTTTGATCTAGCTTTTATTGCAGTTGTTCTGGGTAGGAATAGTTCCTATAGTTTGGGTGCTTTGATAGCTCACTGTCTCACCACCAACCGTGAGAAGGGTGGAATTTGTGGAGGTCTCATTGCTTCTAGGTTGCTAGCTTTCCATGCTTTAGAGCCTCATTATTCAGATTTTCAGTTTTCCATAGAGAGGCTTGATATTGAATCCATGATTCAGCATGGTTTTGTTTATTTGGGGGCTAATGTGAGAAGCTTGCCTTATGAACTATCTTTTATCCAGCAAGGTCGAGTGAGAAAATAGTTTATTT
Organism: Avena sativa; assembly: GCA_916181665.1. Taxonomy (NCBI): domain Eukaryota; kingdom Viridiplantae; phylum Streptophyta; class Magnoliopsida; order Poales; family Poaceae; genus Avena; species Avena sativa. The sequence goes on along the minus strand of OV702284.1, from coordinate 247,767,648 downwards.
GCCTGCACCTGCTTTGTTTAACTTTGATAACAGGGAAGGATGGTCACTTACGGAGGAGGAGGTTGACACATATGTTGGGGAACTCTCCCTGCAAGAAGAGAATGTTGAAGAGGATGCCGAATACAATTCGGTTCAGCCCTCCAACTTGGGAGAGTCTTCATACCAGCAGCCCTCATTTGATTGGGGCGCGTCTTCTTCATCACAGGTGCCTGACTATGATCATTCCTATGATGACCCACCAGAATGGGGTTACTATCCGCGTTATTGAGCCCACTTACGCCAAAAGCCTAAGCTTGGGGGGGAGGTACACCGACATTACACAATCATATATATATATCATGTTCGGTCGGTTCTTTGTATATCCATTTGTTTCGCTTTCTTTTTGGTTCTTGTTGCTTCTTTATCAAAAACCCAAACATACCAAAAATATTTTCATTGTTTCTCTTGGTTTGTTTCTTTGTTTCTTTGCTTTGGTTTGCCTTAAAAGATAAATCCAAATTTTTTTTGCTTTGTTTGGTTTGCTTTTTTTTGTTTGGTTTTTCTTTGTTTGCTTGTTTCTAGAAAAAACAAAAACACCAAAAATATTTATTGTTCTTCTTTGGTTTTGTGAGTTCTTTGCAGGGTTCGGCCGTTCTCAGTGGATATTGGTTTTCATGTTAATTATTCAAGTCACACAAGTGAAGGGCAATAATGAAGATTAAGACAACTCGAGGTGTGGTAAGAGGCTGGTAATAAACTCTATTTGTTTCATTTGTGTACATATACTCATCATTGTGAGCATGCTTAGCCTGTTTGTGCAAAGTGTATGTCATTATGGATGCTTAGTAGTTCTTGCTTGTCTATGATTAGCTCCAGCTTGCTAATAGTTTGTAGCATGTCATATGAATGTTGCTTGCATTGTTCTATTCATACTTTGGTATGACATTGTGGTATCCTCCTCTGACTGTTCATGTGAATCGACTTGGCACATGCTCACGCATGCATATGACTAATCAATATTCAGTAAGCCTCGATGATTTATTTTGCCTCAGAGTTCTCGTATCACTTTCATGCCATAATTAGTCATGTTTTATTGCAAGCATGATTATGACAGTTATTGCTCTCTCGTTTGTCGCTCCCTCTCTATTGCTAGCCTTCACTTGCACTGAGTATGTGCTCTACATGTGCTTCCAACTCCCCAAAACCAATATTGCCAGCTGTGTCCACCATACCTACCTATTAGCATCGTTTGCTATTTCAGTGCATATCTATATGCCATGTTTTCTTCCAAAATAAAATGTTTGTCTATTTTGAGAAAGTTAGTTAGTAAAGCTCTCACGAACTTGATGTCACACTTTATTCTGTGCACCTAATAATCCTGAACCATTGTGACTAGTCCATGAAAGTTATATGCTTGCAAATTATATGCTGGGAGTTAGCAGAACCGTGCTGTCACGGGGAACGCTTTCAACACCTTTTAGATACATTTATATCTTGTTGATACCTTGCTCTTTTGTTTGCGGATGACAATGATGTGAAATGATAGGGGGACTTGTGAGTCCATGGAGTTTGTATTCTGTGTTAGAGAAACACCTGGGCCGCTAGCCTAAGCCATGCCTAATCATGGTGGAAACTTGCAGCATCACCATAGTGAGTCATCTATGAAGCATCCTCAATAAAAAACTATGCATATAGTAAATAAAAAGATTCCTGAGATGCTCATTTGTCTGCTTGCCTTGTCATTTTGGTTATGGGAAAGCTCATGTACCATATGCAAGGGGTACCCTTTGGCAGTTCTCGATGATATGCAAATACTTACAATGACAAGAACTTGTCTGGACCCAAAGTTGAGTAGTATGCGGAGTGGCCCTCGCACTCAAGGGACTTGGGATTTTCAGTTTATGGTCTGTCAAGCATATAATTCAAAGTGGACCTCACTTTCACCTTAACCACATGAAGATGCCTAGGATAGAGGCAATGATAGCTCAAAGCTAATGATTACCTTCCTTCCAGCATTAAGAAGCCTTTCAAACCTTCACAAAAACCATTTTCACAATTTTGTTGAGTCACCACTTATTCTGTGAGCACCTTCTTGAGAGCATAGTTGTCATTCTTGTGTTTGTTCCAAAACTTGGTTAATTATTTTATGACTTTGATGCTTGTATCTCTGATACCTTTATCTCTAGTCTTCATGTGAACTTCAGAGGTGCCTCAGCATTTATATTGTGCTCTTCAAACAAAGGCAAGCGAGATACCACTCTATCATACCTTATTATGAGCATTTCAATGTTGCTTATGTTTATGTTTCATGCTACTTATTATTCTTGAGTTGGTTTATCTTCATAGCTTGCAATGACTATTGAGTAGACTTAGTTACATACTCCTTATTATGAATTGTCTAAACATCTACTCATGTGCTGAGAATATTTACATCATATGAAGCAAAGTGTTCGTGAAAGTTCTTTTATCGCACTCAGTTATCAACTGAATTGCTTGAGGACAAGCAATAAGCTAATCTTGGGGGGGGGAGTTGATACGTCCAAAACGTATCTACTTTCTCGAACACTTTTCTATTGTTTTTCCTCTATACTTGTGTGATTTGGATACAACTAACATGGACTGACGCTGTTTTCAGCAGAATTACCTTGGTGTCTTGTTTTTGTCCAGAAAATGAACTATCAGGAAAAATCCCGGAAAATATGCCAAAAATTATATTTCAATAGAAGATCCACGGAGCCATAAGGCGAGACAGGGGGGAGGCCTAGGGGGCCCAGACCCACCCCAGGCGCGGTCCCACTAACCCCGCGCCTAGGGGAGGTTTTTCCACCGCAGGAAGCTTCTCGGCCTCCCTCCACGTCTATAAGTTGCCTTCTGACCTGAAAACACAGGGGGGTTCGATAGTTTTCCAGAAAGAGTTCCGCTCCGCCGCCGCCACCAGAAACCAAGATTCGGATCCAGAAACTCCGTTCTGGCACCCTACCAGGACGGGGAATTTGGAGAGGATCATCGCCATTGTCATCACCAACGCATCTCCATCAACCACCGATGTTTCCCTCATCCATGAGTGAGTAATCCCCCGAGGCTTGGGGATGGTAGGGATTGGATGAGTTCTATCATGTAATCGAATAAGACCTGTTAGGGGCATAGTGCCTAGTATCTCTATTAGTGCTATTTGACTTTGTTGCAACTTGTTGTGCTTAATGCTTGTCACTAGGGCCCGAGTGCCATGATCTCAAATCTGAACTTATTATTGAATCATTATGAGAGTATTGTTTATGATCTTATCTGCAAGTTGTGTACACATATCATTGTCCGGATCCAAAGGCCCCAAAGTGACAATAATTGGGACAACCGGAGGGGATGGCTGTGGTGTGAGGATCACATGTGTTCACGGAGTATTAATGCTTTTCTCCGGTGCTCTATTAAAAGGAGCACCTTAACTGCCAGTAGTTCCCTAGAGGCCCCACTGCCACGGGCTGGCTGGACAGAAGATGTTGTGCAAGTTCTCATTGCGAGCATGTATGACTATATTTGGAGCACATGCCTAGGATTGTTTAGTACTTGGATGCTTGTTATTATTTATCTGCAATGCCCTAGTTCTTTGAAGTTACATGTTTAGACTCGTCCATGCAACACCCGTATATCCATCCCTATGCCTACCGCACTCGAATCCCACTGTTACCGTTGCTGTTACCATTGCTACTATTTCACTGTTGCTGTTACTGTTGCTGTTATTTTGCTGATGCTACTACAAACTGTTGCTACTGATAAACTTCTGTGAGCAAGAAAAATTTCCAGGTGCAGCTGAACTGACAACCCATTTGTTAAGGATTGCAAGTATTATTTGGCTCCCCTTGTGTCGAATCAATAAATTGGATAATAATACCCGCGAAGACTGTTGTGATCCCCTATACTTTTGGGTCATCAAGACTATTTTCTGGCGCCGTTGCCGGGGAGCATAGCTTTATTTGTAAGTTCACTTGGATCTATTATTGTTCACTGCTACTCCTATCATCATGGGGAAGTCTCATGATGGAAATTTCCCTATTTTACCATCCACTACAAGAAGAGTTACAGTCCTAAACACCTCTGTTGCTCTTGATTCATCGTCTGTTATAAGTAAGCTTGTCACACCACCACCACATACTCATGCTACACACACTGCTACTACTGCTAAATCTGAAACTGCTTTTTGATATTCATGATGTTACTTCTACTGTGTTTGATGCGAGTGGTTCATTAGGTCCTTTTCTAGATGCTACTATGGCTAGTCTAGGAAATACCAAAACTCCTAGTGAAGACACTGTTACACCTGTTAGCTCACCTGAGTCTAGTGAGAGTTTTGATATTAATGATGGTTACATTGAGCTCACTGATGAATTTGTTGAAGAGTGCCAAAATACACATGGTGCTAGTGCTATTAATAGTCTCCTTGCTAGACATACTATTATACCCAAGAAGTCCTATGATCCTAAATTTGCCGCCTCTCCCATAGATATTAAAGATAAAGATTATGATTTCTCTCTTGATTTAGCTTATTTAGATATTGTTGAGAAAGAATCTTTTTGTGGTACTGAAAATGAGAGTGCTGTGACTCATATGAATGAGCTTTCTACTATGAGTGCTTTGTTCTCTGATGATTTTAAAATGTGTAAGTACTTTGTTGCTAAGATCTTCCCTTTTTCACTAAAAGGAGAAGCTAGGGCTTGGTTTAATAGATTACCTCCTGGTTCCATTGATAGCCCTGATTGCTTGACTGCTTCTTTCTTTCATAAATATTTTCCCCCTAGTGCTAGCCATGATGCTTTTCAGAGACTTTTTGTTTTTAAACAGGAAGAAGAAGAGAAATTGCCTGAGTCATGGAAAAGATTCTGTTCCTTGATTCATGCATATCCGGGATGTCCATTACCTCAGAATGAGCTTCTTGATATTTATTATAATGGACTAACTGATGATTCTAGGACCTACCTAGATAGCTTTGCTGATTGTGTTTTCAGGAAAAGGACTCCTATAGATGCTGAAGAATTAATGAACAAAATAAGCAAGAATTATGATGATTGGACTTCAACTGAGCTGAATACACCTGAGCCTATTACTCCTGAACCAGATGTTCCTGAACCGGTTCCACCACCAACAACAAAGAAGAGGAGTTATTGCATTAGATGATGAAGTGATGAACGAAGCTAAAAATTGTCTAAAGGAGAAAGGTATTAGAGCTAAAGATGTGAAGAATCTACCTCCTATAGAAGAATTATGTAAGCCAATTCCCCACTCATACACTATTGAGGTACACTCTCTCCAACACTTTGATGAAGGTGATATTCCTTATGGTAAGCCTCTGGATAGATGCTTAGAGGAACTTGACATTTTTATTGTTAAACAAGGTCACTTTAATAAACAAGTTCAGAATCATTTATTGGAAAACTCTAGAGATATTCATGAGTTGAAAGATATTGTGGAAAGAACTTCTAATGATATTAAAATGCTTTGTAAACACTTTCAAATGGTTCAAACCCAACTTGATCGGGTAACCAGGGTTTCTGCATCTGGGGCTTCTTATAGGCGAAGGGGGAGACCGAGGCGGCCGCCAGGGCGACCAAACCCTAGCCAGGTGCGGGGTGGGGCCCACCCGCGCCTGGGGTGGGTCTGGCCCCTCGGGCTCTCCTCTGGACTTCTTGTTCCCCACAGAAAGTTATTGACTTTGTCCTTCGTCCCGTCCAATTCCGAGAATATTTCTTCACTAACTTTTCTGAAACCAAAAACAGCAAAAAATAGGCATCTGGCACTGTTGCAACTTGTTAATAGGTTAGTACCAGAAAACATGTAAAAATCACCTCAAAGTGTGGACAAGTAAAGCAAAGTAGATACTAAACAAGCATGGAGAATCAAAAATTATAGATACGTTTCCAACGTATCAACATCTCCAAGCTTAACTCCTGCTCGTCCTCGAGTAGTAAGTGATAAACAGAATAATTTTTGAGGTGACATGCACCCTCACAATAAAGATCCAACCATTTGCAAGCATTGAAAGCTGGGATCAAAGAACTCTAAACATGTGCATGAAATATGGAGTTCTAACAAGAGGACATAGTAACTATGCATGCAACATGACAAGCTACAAACAAATATCATGAATAACATGCATTGAAAAACGTTTGTTTGTCTCACATGCAGAAAACATAGCATAGTGGCAATCAGCTTGTCCCTCATATAGTAGCAAATAGATGCATAGGACACCTGCAAAGTTCACAAGGGTGACTAGAAACAAGTAGCACAAGAACAAGTAATAACACAATATGCATCAATTAATAAGCTTTGGAACACTGCACACAGAATGACAACTATGCTCTCTTAAAGGTGCCTAAAGGTAGAAGGTGGAGACTCAATAGTGGTGAAAGAAAGGCCTTTTTGTAAAGGAAGCAGGGATTACAAGTTTCAAAAAGAGCTTCCAAAAATTATGGTACTTGTTAGCTTTCAGCCCTCATTGCCCCCATCATAAGCATCTTGAAGTGGTTAAGGTTAAAGTGGCAAAGATGGAGTATATGCTTGACGAAGTATAAGTTGGCAATCTCAAGTCCCTTGAATACGAGGGCCACACCTCATGCATACTCAACTGTGGGTCCAGGTAAGTTCTTGTCACTTTAAGTATTTGTATATCATTGAGAACCGCCAACGGGGTACCCCTTGCACATGGTACAAGAGCTTTCCCATAACCAAAATGACAAGGCAAGCAGACAATGAGCATCTCAACAATCTTTTTATTTACCATATGCATAGCTTTTTATTGAGGATGCTTCATAGATAGCTCATTATGGTGATACTGCAAGTTTCCACCATGATTAGGCATGGCTTAGGCTAGCGGCCCAGGTGTTTCTCTAACATAGACTACAAACTCCATGGACTTACAAGTCCCCTCTTTATTTCACACCGGTGACATCCATAGACAAAAGAACATGATATCAACTGAGTATAACAAGGTACTAGTGCAATGTTGAAAACGTTCCCCGTGACAGCACGGTTTTGCTAATTCCAACTTATAAGTGCAAGCATATACAACAAAGTTGTCACAATGGTTCAAGTTTATTAGGGGCAAAGAATAAAGTGTGCCATCAAGTTCGTGAGGGCTTTAATCACTAAGTTTTCACATAACAAAATAGTTATTAATTGGAAGATAGTTGAAAACAAGAATATACTTGGAATGGTGTAACACACCATGCATAGGAATTTATAGTGGACACTTTGGAATAACTTGGTTTCTTGAGAGTTGGAGGCATGAGTAGAACTTACTCATACAAGCGGAGACTAGCAAAATACTGGGAGCAACCAACTAAGAGAGCAATAATGGCCAAAATCATGCAATGCAACAAAGCAAACTAATCAAAGCAAAGACTGGTACTACAAGTCAAGGACTAAATGATCATAGAGGCTAATGGTGACTTGTGAGAGTCATAAATGGTGTAAGCATGTGCCAAGTCAACCCAAGCAAAACATCAAAGGAGAATACCATAATACTATGCTTTTGCATGCTAAAACAACGCATAATTTCTTCAAGGCACACTAAGCAATCCCAATTGTTTGGAACAAGACATGCTACAGCAATAAGTACTAAGCATAATGCAAAAACAACACCTAGCATGTCATGCTAAATTCTAAGTCACAGTCAATGCAATCTCCTCTTGCACTTCAAGCAAGAACTTACTACTCCTTTACAAACACCAAGCAACCTTATTTGCAAAACAACACAGCGAGAATGGGGGTCCAAACTAATAAAGCAAACTAAACAAACTAAGCAAAGCAAACGAAAACTAAGACGCTCGAGAACAACACAACTGTGCATGAAACAATAAAAAACGAAGTGTCTAGACAGACCTGAGCTTTTTATTGATGAAGAAGGGGATGCCCAGGCATCCCCAAGCTTTGACGCTTGTACCTCTTGGATATTTCTTGGGGTGACACTATGGTGGCATCCCCAATCTTGAGCTTTTGTCCATTCTTCATCTCATTGCATTATTCTCTGTCACATCCCAAAATTTTCCAAATTTTGTAATGTGAAAAATAAATAAATAAACAAAATAAATAATTGTTGAAATTTAGGATGAAAATAAACTTTTTATTCCTAAATGAATTCATCAAAACCCATCTTGAACAAAACTTGTATAAAATTTGAATCCAACTATAATTCAAATCAAGTGAAATGCATTCTTCATAAATGCATCTAGAAAATTTAAACACTTGGAAAATAAATCAAAACCCTAAAACCCTAATGGGAGTTTTCCAAGATATCTCTAAGACCATGGTTTTGATCCATATAAAAATTTGTCAACAAACATTTACAAATGATCAAGAATGACAAATAGAAATATTATAAAACCATATAAATTGGTTTCACTTAATTTGGAGCCATAGATAAAATCTTATGAATTTAATAAGATAAGGAAATTGAATTTCCAAAGCTAATAAAGCAACTATCTAGAAATCCATACCAAATGGTGAGAAAATAATCCTAAAGATATTTAAAAGGATAAATAAATATTAAATAAGATTTTACAAATTGGAATCACCAACTTTGGATCTATAAATAAAAAGATGTGGATTCTATAAGATAAAGAAAGAAATATTAAATGAGGAATATTTAAAGGCCAAATTAAATCTTGGCCAAGACCATAAACAAATGGAATAATCATAATCCAAGTTCAAATGAAATAAATGGATAAATAATATTGAAATAAAATAATATGGCCTTAACCAAATTCTATTCCATTGGATTAAGACAAATTCCCTAATAAGAATGATTAATTAAATCATGGGAAAATAGAATTCGGAATTTACCCAAGTGGAATAAAAGTTATTTAATTAACTTAAATGGGATCAAAGAAATCAACTAAATAAAATTTATGGAATTAAACCCATATTTAATTTCATTGGAATAAAGACAAATACCAATTTAAATGATTAATAAATCATAATAAAAATATTCCAAATAATTCAAGGTGCATTATTTGACACCCTAATAATAAATAAAACCTATTGAAAAAGGTTTGGTAAAAATTTGAATTCAATAAGAGTTGAAATTATATTTAAAAATCTTGTTTGAATTAAGACAAAGGCCTATTTTAAATAATTAATATACCCTAAAAATAATAAAATATTTATTTTAAAATTTACTTTAGAATGTATTATTAATCAGTATTTGAATATACTCAAAGATTGGTGGAAGTTTGAATTCAAATAGTGCCTGATTTGTTTGAATAGAAATCAAAACAGATAAATAGAAAAAGAAAAAGGAAAAACAATATGTACAAAAAAATGAAACGAATCCAACCCAGCTAACCCTAGCCCACTAAGCCCAGCTAGCCCATCTTCCCCCTCCCACAGAAAAATGATTCGCACCAGCACATCAACCCGCAGCCTCGCTGACTGCCTGGACCCACTCCTCCTTTCTCTCTCTCGCTGACAACAACGCCCCACCCGTCAGGTTTCTTCCTCACCCCGCGACGATCGCGCCGGCCGTTTCCTGCCATTGATGCCGCGGTTGAATTCGCTTCAATGCCTCGCCTTAATCTCACCGCGACCACGCTCCTTTAAACACCTGCTCCCCCTCTCTGTTTCCCCCCAGGAACCACCCACTCTCTGTCCCCAGGCTGCTTCCATTTTGGCTCGCACCGCCGCGGCCTCCGACGCACTTCAGTGACGATTCCGGCCAGCCACCGTCGCCCCTCGCCCCCTCGACCACACGAGCGCACTCCCCATCACCCGGCGAACCTCTCTGTAGCCTCCACTCACCCACGCGTGCTCCACATCGTCAGCAACGTCAACACCGAGCGCCGCCACGGTTTGCAGCAGTTCCGGTGAACCCTTCTAGTAGTTTCTGACTGCGCCTCCTCCTCTCTCTGACGCTCGTGTCTTCGCCACTCTCTTGCGTGTCTAACGCCGCCTTTATCTGGTTTTTCTGTGGCCTGTAGCCTCGCCAACAACGACGACCAGAGCGTGCCCGACGCCGTGCGGACTCCGGTGAGCAATCCACGGCAACCACGAGCGCCCCTTCGCCAACCAAGGATACGACGAGCATCAGCAAGACCATGCGATTCTGGTGAGCCACTCCACTCCTCTTCTCTCCCCCTATATCACCGGCAACCTCGCTTGCCGAGCGCGCCGCCGCCAGTCGCCGCCGCCAGCGCCGCCCATCTTTGGCCAACACATGTGCGCCGTTCGATTTAGATCTGACGTGTGCGATAGAATCACTAACCGAAGGGGTATCGAGTGTTGCGAGTCGTGCGATGCACATTAGATCTGACGCTCCACGTTAGTCGATCCGTGCGAACCGTTATTGCCCAATAGAATCGCTCCACGTGACCCAGTCTGTTTTATAAAAACCAGAAATGATCAATTAGATGTTCAAGTTTGTAAAATTCATAACTTTTGATCCACACGTCCAAAGTTTGCAAATTTTATATCAATGGAATCATCAAGACAAGTAATTTCCAACCATGCACTTTGTTTAGTAAATTGCTTCTGTTAAATTAGTTGTTTTTGCAGAAACTTGTGTAGGCATAATTTGAATATAAAATTCATTCTAAAATTATTTTTGTGATAAAATCTTTGGCAAATGGATTGTTTTGAACCTACTAACCATAGAAACCAACTTATGGATTTAAAAATGTATTTTGTGAAGTTAAAGAATAAATCTTCGAATTAAAACATTTCTAGCCAAATAAAATATTGATTATGGTTTGAAAATGAATTCTTGGGAAAAACCTTTGGAAAATGATTTGATTTAAACATTATGACCCTAAACACCAAGTTTATGATTTAAAAATATATTTTGTGAACCCTATAAAAATTATTGCTTTGCTAAAGGCATTTTCAACCACATAAAATATTGATTTGGTTTAAAAATTATTTATAGGTAAAATCTTTTGCAAATGGTTTTGCCACTTATATAAAATGACCAATAGGTGTTTTAGAATGTTTATAACCTATTATAAACCACTTTTGTAAATAAAACAATATTTGGCATGCTTGCATGCATTGTTTTGTTTCTATTATTTTATGTGATGAATTGCTTGAATGGTAGATTGAATTTTTTTTGCTTGCTTGATTGAATTGTAGTGGAATTTGAAGAGTGTGATCATTGCAAGATCAAGGAGTGAACTTATATTCTCTACCAAAAAGGCAAGTGGTGCTTCATACTTTTGTCCCATTATTTTCACTATGCATTAGTGTTATTTCTAAGTAGGACTTGCATGGAATTTTTGCTAAGTATAAACTATGCCATGGGAAATCCTAGTAGATGAAACCTTAGTAGAATTTTCCTAAGTTAAGATTCCTACTACTATCATGCTTAGCTTAGCTAGTAGAAAACAAGGGTGGATTATATTCATGCTATGGAATATTTCTAAGTCAAGGACTTGTGTTTTGTTTAATAAAACAACTAAGTGAATGAAACACCTGGGTGGAATGGAAGGAATGGTTTGTGTTGAGTGGTTATACAAGGCCCATTTCTATGGTTTACCTTGTGTATATCACTTGTGGAATGCCACCCAGGAACAAAGAGATTTGAGATGTCAAATGTTGAGAAGCTTCAAGTGTAACCACTTGGCATTATGGGCTCTCCCTGGATCATATAGGTTGCAATAACTTAGCCAAATGGACAGTTGGTGGTAGGGGATTGATAGGTTGGAGCACGTCCATTCTGGTCTAAGGGAAGGCTTCTGAAAGATCTTGTCTTGGTGAAACCAAGTCTTGTGGGGAAAGTGCACCACCTATGCAGAGTGAAAAATCTAAGTACTTAGCCATGTCCCTGGCAAAGGACAATTTGAGCATCAAGACATGGAAGCTATCAAGAATCTCCTCATCCCAATTTCTAAGTTAAAAACTTGTGGTTGAACAAGGGTTGAAGGTTCACCAATTTCTATTGGTGGTTCCTTGGGTGTTTTTGACAAGCAAAAACTTAGTGTTTTCAAAGGATAAGGAAAAATCTATTTTGAGCAAATCAAGCCTAAGCTCCACCTAGCCAATTGCATATAGATGATAGACTCCACTATAATACCATAGTATCACTTGCCAATACAATTCAAATGTATTGACCCTTGTGGCTGTAACTTTTTATGTTGCAGGTTTGTTTGATGTTAGTAAAGTGTGTTGATTAGGATTACAAGTCTACAACCAACATGTTTGCCTGTGGCACTTTGAAGATGAAGGACTCCATGCTATAGTTATTTCTGCTGCATTGTATTGAGATAGCCAAATGATCTATGTAAGATGTAATCAATTATTTTATTCCTGGTTATAAAGTTGTATTATGACCTTTGTTATTGATATTACATCTTAACTGTGGATGCTGTCTATTGATCCAGGGACTAGCATTGTAAACACAGGGATCTCTACCTTATTAAAGGTTGGGACCTCTATAGATGGTATCAGAGCACTATGTTGCCTGTAGGATTTGTAAACCTAGGATTGGACAAAACCCCTTAGAAAAATAGGAGTTGTATTTGTTCCAAAACTTATTTACAAAAAATCTTGTAAACTCTTTCCTCAACCATTTTGGTTTTGATTCTACATCTCTTCTATTTCAAACTTGATGGATAAAGCCTCAACCATGAGCAAAGGACTTCACCAACTCAAATGACTTCAACTTCAACATCATCAAAGACTTCAACCTTAGTCTCAACAAGTACTTCAACTTGGATATCACCAAGGATTACAAGTGAGACAAGAAATGTCACTCAAGACTTGAAGACTAAGGAAACACAACTTAGAAGGAATCATCATCACCTTTGAAGTTTTGTGACCAAGATACAAGAAATTCTCCATGGATATAAAGATCTTGTTCATGAAGAGTCAACTAAGAAGAATGGAAAGATCTCAAGTGAACCATATAGTTGGACCACCATATTTAGTTTAAATCAAACCCACCAACTTATGTGGTGTAGCAAAAATATTTTGTTGCTTAAAAACGTGCTTGAAATTTTGTTGTTTGATTGGAATGTTTGTTTTTGATTGCTTGCACATTGCTTGTGTGAAATTGTTGTGTGTGATTAGAATTATTTCCTTAGAAATATTTTGCCCATTCTAATCCCAATCCAACCCAAACAGATGACTATTCCAAGAAACTCCAACATCAAGAATCGTTACAACAACAACCAAGAGATGCACATGAGAGAACTCATAGTAACCCAAACCCAGTTGAACCAAGTGACAACTCAATTTTGGGCCAACAACAATGGTTTAGACCCAACCATGCAAAGGTTTTTGGAAAACCGAAACCCAATTGTTGCATAGGATGACAAATCAAATGATCAACATGGGAGACAACCCTTCCCAAAGAGTTTGTGACAACAAGGATGTCAAGGATGATATTCTAGAAGGAACCCAAGCTTGCAATGTTTGTGGAGACAAGGATCACACTTCCAAAGAGCATGAAGATCAATGCCCCAATTGTGAAGAGAAACATCCAACTAATCAATGCCCCACATCTCAAGCTACTTGTTTCCTATGTGAAGGAAATAATCATGTCCCTATCCAATGCCCCATCTATTCCATATTTAAACAAAGGAAACAAGGTGGAGTGCATCAACAGTTTGTAAACCCTCAGGAGGGAACAACTTATACCAAGAAGGATGAATACAAAGGAAAATCTCAGCTTGCACCTCCAAGCAATATGACTCAATTTGATGGACCAAAGAGGAAACATATGTATTATCCAAGGAAAAGATTAAGGAGACCAGGAAACTTTCCCACCTTTGAGGTGAGATATGAAGAACATGAACTAGAAGCACTCCTAGCTTTGGAGAAAGCCAAGAAGAAGAAGGACAAAATTCAAGTGCAGTGTTGCCATTGCAAAGAGATGGGACACTATGCCAATGAATGTCCAGAGAAGAAGAATAAGTATAAGGAAATGAGCCAAGTGTGGTGCAACAACTGCAAGGAGCTAGGCCATTATGTATCAAATTGTCCACAGAAGATACGTGAAGAACTCAATCTTGTCACATGTTACAATTGTGGTAACCAAGGACATTATGCAAGCAATTGTACAGAAAAGATGAAGCACAAGATAAACAATCCCATGAAGGATCTCATCCTTGTCACATGTTTCAAGTGTGGAAACAAAGGACACTATGCAGATGTTTTCCCAGAGAAGTTTCATCAAGATCCCAAGCAAGCCAAGATGTAATCTAGTTGGAAATCTTTTAAGGGTGGTAGTACCCTAGTTGCTTTGAGCCAACTTGTAAACCCTATCTTTCCCAAATCTCAGGACGAGATTTCTTTTAAGGGTGGTAGCCTGTCACGTCCCAAAATTTTCCAAATTTTGTAATGTGAAAAATAAATAAACAAAATAAATAATTGCTGAAATTTAGGATGAAAAGAAACTTTTTGTTCCTAAATGAATTCATCAAAACCCATCTTAAACATAACTTGGATAAAATTTGAATCCAAATATAATTCAAATCAAGTGAAATGCATTCTTCATAAATGCATCTAGAAAATTTAAACACTTGGAAAATAAATCAAAACCCTAAAACCCTAATGGGAGTTTTCCAAGATATCTCTAAGACCATGGTTTTGATCCATATAAAAATTTGTCAACAAACATTTACAAATGATCAAGAATGACAAATAGAAATATTATAAAACCATATAAATTGGTTTCACTTAATTTGGAGACATAGATAAAATCTTATGAATTTAATAAGATAAGGAAATTGAATTTCCAAAGCTAATAAAGCAACTATATAGAAATCCATACCAAATGGTGAGCAAATAATCCTAAAGATATTTAAAAGGATAAATAAATATTAAATAAGATTTTACAAATTGGAATCACCAACTTCGGATCTATAAATAAAAAGATGTGGATTTTATAAGATAAAGAAAGAAATATTAGATGAGGAATATTTAAAGGCCAAATTAAATCTTGGCCAAGACCATAAACAAATGGAATAATCATAATCCAAGTTCAAATGAAATAAATGTATAAATAATATTGAAATAAAATAATATGGCCTTAACCAAATTCTATTCCATTGGATTAAGAAAAATTCCCTAATAAGAACGATTAATTAAATCATGGGAAAATAGAATTTGGAATTTACCCAAGTGGAATAAAAGTTATTTAATTAAGTTTAATGGGATCAAACAAATCAACTAAATAAAATTTATGGAATTAAACCCATATTTAATTTCATTGGAATAAAGACAAATACCAAATTTAAATGATTAATAAATCATAATAAAAATATTCCAAATAATTCAAGGTGAATTATTTGACACCCTAATAATAAATAAAACCTATTGAAAAAGGTTTGGTAAAAATTTGAATTCAATAAGAGTTGAAATTATATTTAAAAATCTTGTTTGAATTAAGACAAAGGCCTATTTTAAATAATTAATATACCCTAAAAAGAATAAAAGATTTATTTTAAAATTTACTTTAGAATGTATTATTAATCAGTATTTGAATATACTCAAATATTGGTGGAAGTTTGAATTCAAATAGTGCTTGATTTGTTTGAATAGAAATCAAAACAGATAAATAGAAAAAGAAAAAGGAAAAACAATATGTACAAAAAAACGAAACGAATCCAGCCCAGCTAACCCCAGCCCACTAAGCCTAGCTAGCCCATCTTCCCCCTCCCGAAGAAAAACGATTCGCACCAGCACATCAACCCGCAGCCTCGCTGACTGCCTGGACCCACTCCTCCTTTCTCTCTCTCGCTGACAACAACGCCCCACCCGTCAGGTTTCTTCCTTACCCCGCGACGACCGCGCCGGCCGTTTCCTGCCATTGATGTCGCGGTTGAATTCGCTTCAATGCCTCGCCTTAATCTCGCCACGATCATGCTCCCTTAAACACCTGCTCCCCCTCTCCGTTTCCCCCCAGGAACCACCCACACTCTGTCCCAGGCTGCTTCCATTTTGGCTCGCACCGCTGGCCTCCGACGCACTTCAGCGACGATTCCGGCCAGCCACCGTCGCCCCTCGACCACACGAGCTCACTCCCCATCACCCGGCGAACCTCTCTGCAACGTCAACACCGAGCGCCGCCACGGTCTGCAGCAGTTCCGGCGAACCCCTCTGGTAGTTTCTAACCGCGCCTCCTCCTCTCTCTGACGCTCGTGTCTTCGCCACTCTCTTGCGCGTCTAACACCGCCATTATCTGGTTTTTCCGTGGCCTGTAGCCTCGCCAACAACGACGACCAGAGCGTGCCCGATGCCGTGCGGACTCCGGTGAGCAATCCACGGCAACCACGAGCGCCCCTTCGCCAACCAAGGATACGACGAGCATCAGCAAGACCATGTGATTCTGGTGAGCCACTCCACTCCTCTTCTCTCCCCCTGTATCGCCGGCAACCTCGCTTGCCGAGCGCGCCGCCGCCAGTCGCCGCCGCTAGCGCCGCCCATCTTTGGACAGCACCTGTGCGCCGTTCGATTTAGATCTGACGTGTGCGATAGAATCACTAACCAAAGAGGTATCAAGTGTTGCGAGACGTGCGACGCACATTAGATCTGACGTTCCAAGTTAGTCGATCCGTGCGAACCGTTATTGCCCAATAGAATCGCTCCACGTGGCCCAGTCTGTTTTATAAAAACCAGAAATGATCTATTAGATGTTCAAGTTTGTAAAATTCATAACTTTTGATCCACACGTGCAAATTTTGCAAATTTTATATCAATGGAATCAGCAAGACAAGTAATTTCCAACCATGCACTTTGTTTAGTAAATTGCTTCTATTAAATTAGTTGTTTTTGCAGAAACTTGTGTAGGCATAATTTCAATATAAAATTCATTCTAAAATTATTTTTGTGATAAAATCTTTGGCAAATGGATTGTTTTGAACCTACTGACCATAGAAACCAACTTATGGATTTAAAAATGCATTTTGTGAAGCTAAAGAATAAATCTTTGAATTAAAACATTTCTAGCCAAATAAAATATTGATTATGGTTTGAAAATGAATTTTTGGGAAAAACCTTTGGAAAATGATTTGATTTAAACATTATGACTCTAAACAACAAGTTTATGATTTAAAAATATATTTTGTGAACCCTATAAAAATTATTGCTTTGCTAAAGGCATTTTCAACCACATCAAATATTGTTTTGGTTTAAAAATGATTTATAGGTAAAATCTTTTGCAAATGGTTTTGACACTTATATTAAATGACCAATAGGTGTTTTAGAATTTTTATAACCTATTAGAAACCACCTTTGTAAATAAAACAATCTTTGGCATGCTTGCATGCATTGTTTTGTTTCTATTATTTTATGTGATGAATTGCTTGAATGGTAGATTGAATTTTTTTTGCTTGCTTGATTGAATTGTAGTGGAATTTGAAGAGTGTGATCATTGCAAGATCAAGGAGTGAACTTATATTCTCTACCAAAAAGGCAAGTGGTGCTTCATACTTTTGTCCCATTATTTTCACTATGCATTAGTGTTATTTCTAAGTAGGACTTGCATGGAATTTTTGCTAAGTATAAACTATTCCATGGGAAATCCTAGTAGATGAAACCTTAGTAGAATTTTCCTAAGTTAAGATTCCTACGACTATCATGCTTAGCTTAGCTAGTAGAAAACAAGGGTGGATTATATTCATGCTATGGAATATTTCTAAGTCAAGGACTTGTGTTTTGTTTAATAAAACAACTAAGTGAATGAAACACCTGGGTGGAATGGAAGGAATGGTTTGTGTTGGGTGGTTATACAAGGCCCATTTCTACGGTTTACCTTGTGTATCTCACTTGTGGAATGCCCCCCAGGAACAAAGAGATTTGAGATGTCAAATGTTGAGAAGCTTCAAGTGCAACCACTTGGCATTATGGGCTCTGTCTGGATCATATAGGTTGCAATAACTTAGCCAAATGGACAGTTGGTGGTAGGGGATTGATAGGTTGGAGCGCGTCCATTCTGGTCTAAGGGAAGGCTTCTAAAAGATCTTGTTTTGGTGAAACCAAGTCTTGTGGGGAAAGTGCACCACCTCTGCAGAGTGAAAAATCCAAGTACTTAGCCATGTCCCTGGCAAAGGACAATTTGAGCATCAAGACATGGAAGCTATCAAGAATCTCCTCATCCCAATTTCCAAGTTAAAAACTTGTGGTTGAACAAGGGTTGAAGGTTCACCAATTTCTATTGGTGGTTCCTTGGGTGTTTTTGACAAGCAAAAACTTAGTGTTTTCAAAGTATGAGGAAAATCTATTTTGCGAAAAGCAATCCTAAGCTCCACCTATACAATTGCATATAGATGATAGACTCCACTATAATACCATAGTATCACTTGCCAATTAATACAATTCAAATGTATTGACCCTTGTGGCTGTAACTTTTTATGTTGCAGGTTTGTTTGATGTTAGTAAAGTGTGTTGATTAGGATTACAAGTCTACAACCAACATGTTTGCCTCTGGAACTTTGAAGATGAAGGACTCCATGCTATAGTTATTTCTGCTGCATTGTATTGAGATAGCCAAATGAGCTATGTAAGATGTAATGAATTATTTTATTCCTGGTTATAAAGTTGTATTATGAACTTTGTTCTTGATATTACATCTTAACTATGGATGCTAGCTATTGATCCAGGGACTAGCATTGTAAACACAGGGATCTCTACCTTATTAAAGGTTGGGACCTCTACATTCTCTCTCTATACCTGAAATTTTTCCTTCATACAATACTTCACACAATCTTCATTAGCAACATTAGTGTATTCAAAAGATATTACGCCACTGGCAAAGCTTTGGAACAGCAAGGTTTTTCACTAATAACACAATATACTGTAGTAACTCCTTCAAAAAGTTCAATTTACCTAAAGAGAACTCAAAAAGGAATCAATAAGAAGCAAATGCAGATAATGGCAGAAATCTGTAAAAAAACGGACCAGTAGGTAGAAACCGATTTTTCCGAACATCTTATGTTGCTCAAATAAAAAAGTGTTGAACTAACGAAAGTTAGCTAACATACTGGGGGATTTATTCGTAAATTTTGATGGAGGACAGAAATCTGTTTTGAGACAGAAATCTATTTTGGTGGAGGACAGAAATCTTACTTCCCTCTCATTAGAGGTCATTCTTGGCACAAAAAGCAAACAGGAAGGATAAGGAGAGGTCATTACTTAAGTAATAACTTCCAAGATTCAAGGAAACTCTTGGGTTATCTCCCAACAAGTACTTTTCTTTAACGCCTTTAAGTTAGGCACAAGAACCAAGAAGAATCAAGTATTTTCAAATGAAGAAGCATTAACATCAAATCTTGCTTTCAAAGGAGGAGCAAAATGCAACTTCTCTCTCCTCATAGGGAAGTGTTCAATACTTTTCTTGAATGGAAAATGATATTTGATGGTGCCTTCTTTCATATCAATGATGGCACCAACTGTTCTAAGAAAAATTCTTCCCAAAGTGATAGGACAAGAAGAATTGTATTCAACATCCAAAACATAGAAATCCACAGGGACATTAGCATTATTAACCATAATAAGAACATCATTAACACTCCCCATGAGTTTCTTCTTAGCATTATCATTGAGTGGGACATCCAAATAACAATCTTCTAATGGTGGAAAATCAAGCATTTCATAAATCTTCCTAGGCATAATAGAGACACTAGAACCAAGATCACATGAAGCTTTGAGATCAAAGTCATTCACTTGCATATTAATAATGGGTTACCAACTATCTTCTACTTTCCTAGGAATAGAAGCTTTGTGTTTTATCTTCTCTTCCTTAATCTTAACAAGAGCATCTATAATATGTTTAGTGAAAGCAACATGCATATCACTAGCATCAGGACTTCTAGCAAGCTTTTGCAAGAACATAATCACTTCAGAAATATTGTAACCATCAATATCAAAGTCAAACTTAGCGTCACTAGTAGTAGGCTCACTAGGCTTAGGCATAGTAGGAGGAGGAATAGGGGCTAGTTGTGGTTTAGTGGTGATAGTGCACACACTATTAATTTCTATCAATTTCAGCTTCCTTTTCCCACCTAGCATGAAGTTGAGATAACAGCCTAACATTTTCATCAATAGTAACTTGTATGGCATGAGCAGTAGAAAAGGTGTTTTCCATAGTTTCAGGTTTAGCAGCCATTTTATTAACCAAGGAAGTTTGAGCTTCAGACAAAGAGGATATATTTTTCTCAACAGTTAAAAGCTATTCCTCTATAGTCTTATTGAAAGTGGTTTGTTTACTAATAAAGTCCTTGAGCATGACTTCAAGTTCAGAGGGGGCACTTCTAGCATTATTGTAAGAGCTTCCATAGGAATTGCCATTATTAGGAGGATAAGGCCTATAATTGTTGTTGCTACCAAAATTATTCCTATAGGCATTGTTGTTGAAATTGTTGTTTCTAATAAAGTTCACATCAACTTGCTCTTCTTGAGCAACCAAAGAGGCTAAAGGAACACTATTAGGATCTAGAGGAGCTTTTCCATTAACAAGCATAGCCATAATAATATCAATCTTTTCACTCAAAGAGGAAGTTTCCTCAACAAAATTTACCTTCTTACCATGTGGAGTCTCTCAACATGCCATTCAGAGTAGTTAACCATCATATTATCAAGGAGCCTTGTTGCAA
Source organism: Avena sativa (assembly GCA_916181665.1). Classification (NCBI taxonomy): domain Eukaryota; kingdom Viridiplantae; phylum Streptophyta; class Magnoliopsida; order Poales; family Poaceae; genus Avena; species Avena sativa. The sequence continues at coordinate 247,747,099 of OV702284.1, read as the reverse complement.
CACCCAAAGTGAGGCCCATGAAAGTGCCTCCAGCAGCAGTTCCAACAGGTTTCTTGAGGAGAAGTTCAAACCTTCATAAAAAGTCTGGATAATCATCCAAGCAGTGAGTCCATGAGTAGGGCAATTTTTAACCAAATATTTCATTCTTTTCCAAGCAGTAGCAACATGTTCACTATCAAGCTGTTTAAATTTCATAATATCACTTCTCATAGATATAATATTAGCAGGAGGGTAGTACTTTCCAATAAAAGCATCTTTGCACTTAGTCCAAGAATCAATACTATTTTTAGGCAAAGAAAGAAACCATTATTTAGCTTTTCCCCTCAAGGAGAAAGGAAAAAGCTTGAGCTTAATAATATGTCCATCTACATCCTTATACTTTTGCATCTCACAAAGTTCAACAAAGCTATTAAGATGGGCAGCAGGATTATCAGAACCAGCACCAGAAAATTGCTCTCTCATCACAAGATTCAACAAAGCAGGTTTAATTTCACAAAAGCTAGCATCAGGAGCAGGTGGAGCAATAGGAGTGCTAAGGAAATCATTGTTGTTGGTGCTAGTGAAGTCACACAACTTGGTGTTCTTAGCAGAATTCATTTTGGCAAAGGTGGGCAAGACAAAAACAGCAGCAGCAGCTAGAGCAGGAACTATTTTTTTGTATTTTTGAATAAAGAAAGCAAACCAAGCTAGACTATTTTTTGGGGTTTTTTGGAAGAGGCAAACAAAACCAAGCAAAAGAAATAAAGCAAACTAAAAATAAAGTAAAGAGAAAGGAAGTGAAGGACTCCCCTAGTGAAGACGTCCTTAGCCTCCCCGGCAACAGCGCCAGAAAAAGCTTGATGGGGCCCAACACTTGTCATGGGACGCTTCGTTGGAAACCCCAAGAGCAAGGTATGAAGCAGCACAGCAACAAGTTTCCCTTAGTAAGAAACCGAGGTTATCGAACCAGTAGGAGGAAGGAAACGTCACGAAGGTGTTGCAAGCAACGCGGAGACCTGCACAACACAAACTCAAGACTTTGCCCTAACGAATCAGTGAGGTTGTCAAGCTCACCAGTTTGCTGTAAAAAAGGATTAAACATATGGTGTGGAAGGTAATGGTGGTTTGCAGCAAGTAAACAGTAACAGTGGAAGATGTATCAATGGTAAAGATTGGGCCGGGGTCCATAGTTCACTAGAGGTGCTCTCCTTAAATAAACAACATGGCATGAAGGGTAAACAAATTACAGCGAGGCAATTGACAGGAACTGAGCAAGGCATAACAATGCAATACTAGTCAGAAAGATCCTATGAGGTTGATTGGGCAATAGAACAATATACATAGACAGCCATCCAACTGCATCTATGACTAGAAGTCCACCTTCAGGTTATCATCCGAACCCCCTCCAGTATTAAGTTGCAAGCAACAGACATCTGCTTTAAGCAAAGTGTGTAAGGTAAACAGTCCACATGTTCCATGAACAAGAGACCGTTGTTTTCTCCCTAGTAGGAATAGCACATCTACAAACGAAGAGATTATTGTCACTTCCCTTGGAAACTAGAGGCATGAATCCACTATCGAGCATAAATACCCCCTCTTGGAGTCACTAGCAACTACTTGGCCAAGATAACCACTAGCAACGGAGAGCATGCAAGATCACAAACAACACAGACATGATAGAATCATAAAGATAAAACCATTAATCAAACCAACATAATAATCTCAATATCCATCGGATCCCCGCAAACACAACATGCATGATTACAAATAGATTATATCTTGATCATGAACGGAGCTCACAAGATCTATACATGAAAGCACAAAGAAGGAGATACAACCATCTAGCTACTACATGGACCCATAGTCCAAGGTGGAACTACTCACGCATCATACCGGAGAGAAGGCCTCCGGGATGATCTCCCCTATGGCAGGGTGCCAGGAAGAACTTCAGATCCCCCCGATCTAGGGACGATGGTGGCGGCGGCTACAGACAGTTTCGTGGATTTAGGATCGGGTAACCAGGGTTTCTGCATCGGGGGCTTCTTATAGGTGAAGGGGGAGACCGAGGCGGCCGCTAGGGAGACCAAACCCTAGCCAGGCATGGGGTGGGGCCCACCTGCGCCTGCGGTGGGTCTGGCCCCTCTGGACGGCCCCTCGGGCTCTCCTCTGGACTTCATGTTCCCCACGGAAAGTTATTGACTTTGTCCTTCGTCCCATCCAATTTCGAGAATATTTCTTTACTAACTTTTCTTAAACCAAAACAGCAGAAAACGGGCATCTGGCACTGTTGCAACTTGTTAATAGGTTAGTACCAGAAAACATGTAAAAAACACCTCAAAGTGTGGACAAGTAAATCAAAGTAGATACTAAACAAGCATGGAGCATCAAAAATTATAGATACGTTTCTAACGTATCAGCGAGGACAGCGATGGAGGACTCGCGGGACAGCGCGGGACATTGGGTTCAACGCTATGTAGCGCGGGAAGCTTAATAGCAGCGGTGTCGCTCGGTTATGGTCGCCGTAGTAGCCTCAACGACGGTGAACAACAGCGGCGGTGGCAGATACTCGACAAGAGCACAATACCGAAAGCAATCATGGAAATGGTTAGCATTATCGTGCTCAGAATCTTACCAGGAAGCTAGTGGAGTCGTCGTTGAGAAGAGTTGTGGCTGGAATAAGTGGAATTGGCGATGGCCGGTGTTGGGAGGGAGGTGGCGATTAGAGCGATGTAGGCCACCCTAGCTTGTGAAAACAGGGGCAGATGACTAAGTCAAACATGGGGTTGCCGATGGTGAAGTCATCTAGGCGAGGGGAGCTTCTAAACGGCGGGGAACCATGGTGACTGGCGGCTAGGGTTTCGGTGTTCATGCGGGAGAGCAAGAGAGAGGTTGTGAGGAGATGAGGATGAGAGAGGGTACTTTGGCAGGTCTTATCCTATCTTTTGGAGCTCGGCAATAGCGGGAATCACGGCAGGGCGATCGACGGTGAACGGCACGACAGGCAGCTGCTTCTGTCATCGAGGAAGACGACGATGAACGAAAGGCAGAAGCGGTACGGGCTGAGTTCGGCTATGATGACCCACAAGTATAGGGGGTGTATCGTAGTACTTTTGATAAATAGGAGTGTCGATCCCAACGAGGAGCAGAAGGTGTTGACTAGTGGTTTGGAGCAGGAATTCTCTGTAAATACTTAGCAATGGATTTTTAGGGTTTTTTGATAATGCAAGGAAATAAAGTGCAAGTAAATAAAGGCAAAAAATAAATGCAGCGAGTGGACCAATCCTTTCTTATAGCAAACTAAAAGCCGGTTATATTACTTATGAGGACCAAACGTTCTCGAGGACACATGGGAATACTGTCAAGGCTTTCGTTTCATATAGTTGATTAATCTTTTTTGGTTTGATAAGTGTTGTGTGGGTGAACATGTGCTAATGTACCGACCTTACTTGGACTAATACATACTTGTGATTAAACCCCTTGCAAGCAGCCGCAACTACAAGAAATTAATTAAGATAAAAACCTAACCACAACCTTAAACTCTGAGATCCTACACTCCCTTGTGCAAAGGTTTCCTAAAGGGGGTTCAAGTTTCTGTCACTCCGGCAACCCCACAATTAGTAGCCAAATACACAATGCATTCCCCTAGGCCCATAAATTGTGAAGTATCATGTACTCGACGTTCACATGACACCACTATAAGAATAGCACCACAACTTAAATGTCAAATCATTGAATAATACCTCAACACAATTCCACTACTAACAACATGACTTCTCCCATGTCCTCAAGAACTAAACGAACTACTCACGAGACATCATATGGATCAAGATCAGAGATGATATGATGATGAATAAAAATCTGAACATAAACAATAATTCAATGGTTCCACTCACAAGCATCAACTACAAAAGTAATCAACACCGGGAAAGTTTCCCCTAAGAACTATGCAAGATTTAACACAATTGTTACAGCGGGATGGAGTGGTGATGATGGCGCTGGTGAAGATGGTGGTGAGGATTATGATGATGATGATCCCGATGAAGTCTAGCTTGATGACAATGTTGATGGCGATGATCTCCCCTCTCCGGGAAGGAATTTCCCTGGCAGAAATCTGTTTGCCGGAGAGCTCGTTCTCTCTCTATAGTTTCCGCCCCGTAGAGGCGGCGGAATCTTTCTATGGTCGCTCCCCGTGTATTAAGGTTTCGAGGAGAAGATATAGGCGAAAGGGCGGAGCATGAGGTGGGCCAGGGTGGCCACACCCCCTGGTGGCGCGGCCCAGGGTGGCCTGCGCATGGGGGTGTGGGCCCCTGTGGCCCATCTCAGCCTCCCCTTATGGCATCCTTCGTCTTCTGGAAAAATATGATTTTACATATATTTTTTGGTATTTTCCGATCTTCGCGAAAATTGCATCAAAACACCGCTTTTTCCATCAGAATCCTGACTCCGGCAGTTCATCCTCCAAGAATCATCCAACATGTAGATGAAACAACATAAGTATCACCTCTTAATATGAAATATGTCAATGAATAGCAGTAAATTATGATATAGAATAGTGATGCAAAATGGATGTATCAACTCCCCCCAAACTTAGACCTTCACTTGTCCCCAAACAAAAACTGAGCTCAGTAAACATGTCTACAGGTTTATAGAGTGAAGTGTCGATAAAAAAATACGAACAAGAAGCATCACATTCACCAATACACAACTCATAATACAAATCAACTCACCATTATATAACTTAACTTGCAATGAGGATGGGAGTCACAATAAAGATGCATAAAGACAAATCATAATTGGTAATGGCAACATTTGTTCTTGGTCAGAGAACAGATGACAAATCATACTTTTTCAAGAAAATATTTTGTAAAGAAGATTATAACAGGAGTCCTTTTTGCTCAAACATAAAAGGCTTTTCAAAATGATGGCTTTCAAAGTAATACTCATTCGGATAAGAACAATGTGCAAAACAAGGAAGATAAGAAACATGATTGAATAAATCATCATATGAATGATTGAAACACAACAACTCAAATGCTTGTTGGAGATAGAAAGGAATAGGTTTACTGACTCAACTAAGAAGTAAAAGAAAGTCCCTTTGTAGAGGGAAGCAGGGATTTCAAGTTTCATAAAGAGCTTTCAAAAGATTATGGTACTTACTAGCTTTGAGCTCTCATTGCCCTGCATCTTGAGGTGATTAAGGTTAAAGTGAACAAAGATGGAGTATATGCTTGACGAAATATAAGTTGGCAATCTCATGTCCCTTGAGTACGAGGGCCGTTCCTCATGCTACTCAACTTTAGTTACCGGTAAGTTCTTGTCATTGTAAATATATGTGTATCATAGAGAACCGCCAATGGGGTACCCCTTGCCCCATGACACAGGAGCTATCCCATATCAAAATGACAAGGCAACAGACAATGACCATCTCAGCAATCTTCTTATTTACCATGGGAGAATGGTGATTTTTTCTCTTCTTTCCTCTTTTTTCTCTTTTTCTATTTTTTCCTATCTCTCTCTTTTTTTATAAGAAGAATGCTTCATAGATTGCTCACTATGGTGATGCTGCAAGTTTCCACCATGATTAGGCATGGCTTAGGCTAGTGGCACAGGCGTTTCTCTAACACATATACATAACTCCATGGACTTACAATCTCCCCTTTTATTCCACACCACCGACATCCATAAACAAAAGAGCATGATATCGACGGGGTAGATATTTACAAGTGTTGAAATGGTTCCCCGTGACATCACGGTTCTGCTAATTCCCAACCTATAGGTGCAAGCATATACAACATAGATGACACAATGATTCAAGTTTATTAAGGGAAGTAAAATAAGGTGTGCCATCAAGTTCGTGAGAGCTTTCCTAACTAGTTTTCACATAACAAAAGAATTTTTAATTTGAAAGATAGATGAAGCTTGAGAATTTACTTGGAATAGCAATAATGCTAATAGGTAGATATGGTGGACACAAATGGAATAGGTTTATGTTTAAAGGATTGGATGCACGAGTAGTATTCCCTCTTAGTACAATTTTTTGGCTAGCAAGGCTGGGTAGCAAGCCAAAGAGTTGAAGAAAACAAGAAAACATAGAAGTGATAAAGACAAACATGCAATCTTCCTTGAAAATGCAAAAGATCTTAACTAAAGGATACTAAGCTTATGAGCCAATCAAGAAAGAAAGAATATGATATAAAATACCTGTAAGTGATTTTCTCTTTTCCTTTCAAACCTCAAAAAGTATTGCTACTGACCAGAGCTCGGTTTGCCAAAACCAATTTAGATTTATTTGATGCTCCCAAAGTGATACCAATACTAATCAACAAGATCAATCATATAATAGAGATTGCAAACTAAAATAAGATGTGCAAAAAGTAAAAGATTAAACTTCTCATTAATATTCCATAAAGGAACTCACACCAAGGGATACATATATAAACAACTAAAGGAGAGATACTTCCATAATGCAAACCATCCTAAATGATAACTTCTCTATTCAAGATATGAATCTACTAAAAAGGTAAAAATATAATGATAATGATGTGATATAGCGGCACTCCCCCAAGCTTGGAACAAGCCAAGGGGGTGCCAAAACCTGATGACGAATTACTCCTTCGGTGGTGGTGGTGTTCTGTTCAGGCTGAGGAAACCCTCTAGCTGTTGAAGTGTATAAGTGGATTGCACTAGTCGTTTCCATCAGTTCGGACTTTTGGTTGCGTTGGCTAGTGCATGAAGCTTGACATGGTATCAGAGCCTAAGGTCTCGAGTTCGAGTCCTGGCTTTCGCAATTTATCCTAAAATTGCTGTTGACCCCTCTGTGTCCATGTATAGGCCTCTTGAGTCATACATGAGTTTCGCGCGCCGTCGCTCTCTTCCGGTTGCACGTGCTGACTTCTCCCCGTCACACGTGAGAGGGGGTGTTGAAGTGTATAAGTGGATTGCACTAGTTCTTTCCATCAGTTCGGACTTTTGGTTGTGTTGGCTAGTGCATGAAGCTTGACACTAGCATCTTACGAAGCCTATTATTATCCTCTTGAAGTATATCCACCATCCTCCTTAGAGCTCGATACTTATCACAAAAATCATCAGCGGTTCGAAGGGCTTCCACTGCCTCAGGGCAGGAACTGAAGTCTGGAACGGAGGTCTGTTGTGGTATTGTCGACACGTACGCCATAGGGGTATCCCAACGGCGAGTTTAGACACGTGGGGGGGAGACGGAGAGAGTCCGGTTCGGCTTGACACAGTTTACCTAGGTTCAGATCTCATGACGGTGGCGAGATCCTACTTCTGCTATAAATCACTATAATGGCAATATGCCGAGTTATAGGATTGGGGGTTCGCTGTGTGCGAGTTGTGCTATGCACTTGTTGTTCTAGTTCTGCCCTAAAGGCTCCCGTAGGCCGGCTTATAAGAGCGCCAGGACCTAGGGTTACATGGAGAGTTCTAGCCGGATACGGTTACAGAGTCCTAGACAAACACTAACTAGTCTCCGTGTCCTCCAAGGCGCCGGCTTCCATCTAAGGCGGTGGCACGTCGCCTTCCTTCATCCCTGCTGGACCTCCGTCTTGTCTATCAGCAACTGGGCCGTCCGGTTATGCCATAGGCCTAACCACCAACTGTGGGCCACCCGTGCTTGCCGGTATGATACTATGTCATAGGTATACCCATTTGGTATATCCACAACAGTAGCCCCCGAAGTTCTTCAAGATCCTCGCGTTCCTCCATCTAGCTTTGAGCGTAAGTATCACGTCGTTTTCAGTTTGTAGGCGTGCTTCGTGAAGTATCTTGGAGAGCTTCCATATCATATTCTCATCCGACTAGGCCTAGCCAGAGAGTTGCTTGTATGCTTCTGCGAACGAATTCAAGGCGGAGAATTCTCTAACGAATCGTCAGTGATTCTTCCAAGCTCTAGGAACGTCTTTAATATCATCATCCATACAGGACGGTATGCAAGCCAGAAAAAATCACGGCTACGGGCCACGATCGTAAAGGATACCAAACTGCGGACTTAGAGCTAGCAAAGTCACAGACATAAGAGCTTGCCAAATTAAGGTCTTAGAGCCTCTTATATCGCGAATGTTTAGGCCATCGAGCCGTGTAACCCAGTGAAACTTCCTGGAAGGCAAAATCGATGCCAAGCCTCTGGGTTTCGCTAGCCGTATTTTTCACCGTCTTGGAAGTTTCTTGACATAACCATATGTAGCCCCCGAGCATTGAGTCAGCTTCGTCGAAGGCATCTTGATGCTCAAAAGAACATACATAGTTGTACATCAAACGATTGTAGCCCCCGAGCGCTGAGTTTCAAAGAAAAATCGTCTTGGTGCTCTCAGAGTAGCTTCGGTAAAAATGTGAATAATGTAGCCCCCGAGCGCCAAGTCAGAATTATTTCGGCTTGGTGCTCCAGAGATAACTTCACAAAAATTCAGCATCGGTGTAGCCCCCGAGCGTCAAGGTGAAATTTACTTGAATTTTCTGGCTTGATGCTCAAAGAGAACTTTCACCATAACTTGGAGATCATCGTACTGTAGCCCCAAGGTTTGTTTCGGCTTGGACGCAAGGCGGGACAAAGCTCTTAAATTAGAGATGTCAAGCCCTCGAGCGTCGATCTGACTTTCTCGAAGGCGGCTCAAGTCTTGGTCAACAACTGCGAACGCATCTCCTGAGGTGTCAAGCCTAGTAAAAATCCGGCTCAAAACACCTTAATCCGAGGAAGACGGCAATGTCCAAGCGTCATGTACCTGAGACATAAATATAAAAATACAAATGTATTAAATTGTTCCTTTAATTGTGTCCAACAAACAAATATAAGACGGAACAAACACGGCCTTTGAACAGATGCTTTAAAGGTGAAACTATGCAGCAGATGGATAACATAAAACTGTTTAGGAGGAAAAAACTCAACTAATTTAAACTGGCTTATCCATTATTCTGGTTTTTATGCTTGACCTTTCGTGAGACGGAAGACTCGCAGCACAGAACCATGTCCTTAGGTGACGATGCATAATGGCACCGTCTAGAACCCAAGGCCAAAACGCCGGCTTTGAGTGCCGAAAAGTAAAAAAACAGAAAACGTGTATCCATAAAACTTAAGCTAACCCCGAAGGCGGGTTTTTTGCATGGTATTGGGGCCTTAAATGGCTTGGTACTGGGGCCTTAAATGGCAAGCCAGTAAAAGGTTATACTCACGAGCGCAAGGCGAATCGTGGAAAAAGGTATAACAAAAAATGAAAGCGGTAAAAAACTCAGAATATGAATGAACCAATCTTTATCTGATAATCATAAACAATTAAAATAATAAATATAAATAGAGTACTTAGTTGTTTGAGCTTGTCGGCCGTTTCGATGGAACACGGTAAGACATATGGAGGTCAAATCAAACTCGGCACAGTAGCGACATGTGGATTGAAACCAACAGAAAAATAAATGTGGCCTTAATTGAGTTGATTTCCTCTCGGCGTGGCTTTTCTTGGGATTTGCGGCCATGCAAGTTCATTTGAATTGATTCGACCGCATGTGTGTAGCACCACCATTACGATTATCAATTGAACCGAAACAAGCACGTGGCCAATCTATCGATCCGTTAATTAGTAGCTGCGTATAGTACGTACTAGAAAATTTGGCGCGGCAACATGCCGCGCCCGTGGTGTTAACTTAGTTTATGTATGCGGCTAAAATAATAGTTGATGGGCACGATATAGAAAAATTAGTAGTTATAGATATATTGACGCCGGTCTTGCCCAGACAGCATTGGTATATAGACTACATTGCTTTACGTAAGAGGGGAGTTTCTGATTCTATTCTGTCTTATTTTTCTTCACTGCATGAAACTATCTTTTCATTCAAATGCCAGGGATAACTCAATTTTTACATTATGAAGTAACACGCTAATAGAAGTGATGAAGCAATATATAGCGAGAAGTGGAACTTTCACTAACAATCATATCTGAACTCCAGCATTGCCTAGATTAACGAAGGCGCGGAACAGTGGACGCGAAGGAGCCTCCAACATCAACCCCGCCAGGACGACTCAACACACAATATGGAACATATGGGCACATCAAAGAGGAGCACATCCCTATGCTAGCCTGGTGTCTGGATCTTCCATTGGCATTAATGCACCAGATCAACATTGAAATCTGAAATGTTTTAGAGTAGTATAACAATATCATTTAGGAGTGAAAATTCTGAACACTAATTAGCAACCTGAGGAACATGTTTTGCCACCAGCCCTATACCAAGCCATGCCTTAATATCCATCTCTCTGCCTTACCTCATTGAAAGCGAGAAAACTGTCATCGCTGAAAGTTCAGAACTATGATGGCTTACCAAATTGAGAAAACATGAAAGTAGTTTCTCATGTTTCTAGTGTCCATGGCAATAGGGTACAACAACGGGATCAAACCGTCAATCATTACAAATATAAATCGTTTCTCTAAGCCAGTAAAGTGGATACTAATTTCTATATGACAGTGACACAATTAAGCACATTTTGGGAGTCTGCATGTTGTGCTATCTGTTTATTTGTGTTCTCTTTGATCGTGAGACTAAGACATTAGCAGCACCTAATCTACAGCTGAGATAACAGGTCCTAGGTATATGCTCATTGAAGACCGCTGGTACATAGAAAAATGACAGTAACACTCGATCAATCGTGAAGTACTCACCTTCTCTTGCGGTGGCATTCAAATTTTCCCAACATTTCATTTGTCATCCACGATTGGGCGGCCACATTGCCCAGAACTCAAGAGCAGGAAACACTGGCCTGATGGTGCATTGACAGTCTCATCTGGGCTATCTCGCTGATGACATAGTTGTAAACCCTGAGCTGAAAACAACACCATCAACTCCTTGTTAATTAACTTGTTATGGATAAAAATCCTTCTATACTGCAAAGGAAAACTATCAGATCCAATGGTAAATATGCAGTCGGTAGTAGAACTCATTTTCTTTTACTATATTAGCCAACATAAATGTTCCTAAAACTTTTTTATCATTCGGCATTCTATTTGTTGTCTCGGCTAAATGAAAGTTCTCTTTTGCTTTTCAAAAAGACATTCAAATGGTAGCAGCCAACATCTACAACATAGATAGACATGATTATTTTCTTCACTGGCTCAAATTTAACGTAAAAGATCAGAAGAAAATCATATGTTGGTCTATGAAAAAGAATTATCATATATAAGAGTTGAGAATATACCTTTATGAAGGAAAGTGGAGTGCATACGATTGAAAAAATCTCATCTCGGAACAAATGACCACCAAAGTCTGCAAGAATTGCAGACATAATCAAAAGAGGAATTAGAATCAATGATATAACTGACAGTGGACGCGATAGTTTAATCTATACCTGCTGCCATGCACAAACATAATAATAATAAATTGCCCTGCAATATAATTACTAAAGAGCACATACACAATCTAACTTGATTTTTCTATAGAGGATGAATTGGTGTCGGCATTTCTGTCGCCAATCCAGTACAAAACGTGTAGGGGCTAATTCCTACAAAAACACGGTACTTTGTGAGGACATTTGCAAATCGTAGAAGAAAAAACTATAACAACCAAGGGACAGATCAATAGCCTGACTGAAGGAAATGACCCCCTGTGAACTGTGTGGACAATACAACATGTGCAGTTAGGGCTGCGATGAGCCGTCCACTTAAGAAAACGCAATCTATGAAACGACTAAACAATGGAACTTTGCGTATAAGAAAACATTCACCAAAATAAAAATGAAGTGCCCAACCGGAACAACAGGACGTGCAACATATAACAACCGATCATGGAGCAATGTCTGTCTCGGTTGCAGAGTAAGTAATATAAAGGTAACTTGTTTAATTGCTCAGATGCAGCTCTGATTAATCCAAGCTGACTACCACCTGAAGAAGACATTATAAATTGTTCATGAAAAATAGCCGAATCGGACTGTAAACATTACTCCTAAAACAATTCTCTATGAAACCATTCAATTAAGTACTGTGCTAGATACTAAGCATCTATTTACGGTCGACCTGAAGAAGAAAAAAAGCAACAACGTCTAGATGGATTAGAGGAGCTACAGGCAACCAGAAACACAAAAAGCAGAGCACCAACGATGTTGCAGAGCCTACGGTGTTTCTTCATAGTTAGTCCCCTGCAAAGCCTAGAGTAGAGCAGTACCCGAGCACCCATATAGATGAGGAAGGAACGGAAAAAATGTCGATTAAATAAAAAGGAAATAGGAGGCGTCAGAAGAAAAGCAAAAAAAGGGTAGTCTGATGCCGTACATACGGGAGATGGACGCAGATGGAATCCAGTAGCGGCGGCCGCGATGGTATCAGTTTGCTTCGTCTTGCTCGATTCACCATGAAGCCAAATAATCCGACATCATGTGCCCACTGCCTCACCATAACATCTAGAAGTGAATCAGGGAAGGAGAAGAGAACCTGGGCACTGACCTGGGCCCCCGCTTGGCGCGGATCGAATGCTGCTGCCCGGCATGCCTGCAGCCTCCAATCTGGCCAAGGACAACCGGCTCCATGAGCTGCAGGGTGCAAGAGACCTCTCTTTCTCCTCGCGGCGCGTCTCCATCACCCAACTGCTTCCCCGAGCGGCTCCTGTCCATTGCTTCACAAGAAACGGCCGAACACGTCGGGGGAAAGTGGTGTCCTGCGATGGCCAAATCGTCATGCGCTGCTGCGGGCGCCGGTAAGCACCGGAGGTGGAGCCATCCTCCTCGGAGGCGTGAGCCAGGCACGAACCCTAGGTTAAGAGAGCGGTCGCGATGGGGGAAGAGAAGAGCAGTCAGCTCTTTGTTTTCTTGGCATCACGGAGCGGTGGCGGCGTGGAGTTTCTCTGGTCCTCGCTTCACCGCTTTGATCGGAATAAGAGGCGGCGTGGCTACCTCGTTGTCATCGTAGAAGCACGCAGAAGTCAAAATTCCGGCGAGGACCTCCAGCACGCCGGCGTACGATCCCCTCGGCCATCCCTTGCTTTATGGGAGATGGACATGGTGGATTTGAGAAGCGGTCCAGGGCTCGAGATTGGGGAAAAGAGACGTCGTGTTCAGTTTGATCAGCGTTCCCTTTCTTTTCTCCCAACTGACTGCGGAGACAGCGGCGGTGCAAGGAGCTCCCCGTGCAAGGACACGTACCACCACGACCCAGTGGATGGGTGATCTATGTGGAAGAAATTAGAATATCGCACGAGAGCTCACAAAAGGTAGTTACTGTAGATGTGCGGTACTGTAGCTGTCTACAGTAGACAAACTGATTTGGCATGCCTAACCGATCGCTAACCCTGCCAGCTTTCATATATGTAGTTATTTGGCCAGATCGATCAAACCAAACCTTCGTAATCGCGCATGAGACGCTGCCTGGCTGATTTCTAAAAAAACCCGATCATGCCCTGGTTTGGACGTATGGACCAGCTTCAGTGAGGATACATCGGCTGCAACCAGGCCTGACGATTTTCAATCAACCGCGCTGCTTTCGCGTGCGATGCAAGTGTTTGATGTATATTTTCTCGATGTCGTCGGCTTGGCCGTATGTCTGAGAGGAGATAATAAATCTCTATAGACTCTCAAAAAGCGATAACGAAACTAGCATGTCAAGCAAAAAACTGCTAGAATAGCTGCTCCAATGTCTCTTTTGCAAAAAGAACTAACAATCTTGCTTCCAAGTTGAAAATTTGGTGCAGAATGAAGAAACCTTTGCAGAGGAGCTCAAGGAGCTGGAGAATGAAATTGAGAGGATTCAATTACTTCCTCTAGACCAACAGGATCTTCAAAAAGAAGCAAGGCTGATGGAAAGGTATGAACAAAACATTACTAAAATAAATGATGCTAATATGCAGAGGGCAAAAAAGACTTGGGTTAAAGCTGGTGACAGAAACACTGCTTTCTTTCATAGAGCTATTGCCAAAAGGAGGAGGAGAAATATGATCCTATCTATAAAAGATGAACAAGATGTAACTCATCACATGCCAGATCAAATTGCTAACACTTTTGTCTCTTACTTCAGATCCATTTTCACCTCCTCCAGTGATAATAATCCCTTAGATTTTACCCACTCTAATCATCATATTCCAAATGAACCTACTTATTCTATTCCTGAAAAAGAAGAAATTTTAGAAGTTTTAAATGATATGAAAAGGAATGCTTCTCCAGGACCTGATGGTTTTAATGTTGAATTTTATCTTGCTACTTGGGACTGGATTGGAAATGATGTTACCAACATGGTTAGGAATTTCTTTACCACTGCTACTTTGCCCCATCATATCAGTGATACTCATATTGCCCTCATCCCTAAGAAGCTTATCCCTACTGTCCCCACTGATTACAGACCCATAAGCCTTTGCAATGTAGTTTATAAAATCATCTCCAAGTGCCTGGCCAATAGACTTAAGCCGCATCTCCCAGACTATATTCACCCTGCTCAGCAAGCCTTCATTGAAGGAAGAAGAATAAGTGACAATATCATTATTGCTCAAGAAATCACTCACTCTTTCAATCTGTCTAATTGGAATTCTAAGGCTTTCATGCTTAAGATTGATCTGGCTAAAGCCTTTGATAGAATAGAATGGAACTTTATCTGTAAAGCCCTGGCTAGGAAAAATCTGCATCCTCACTTTATTAAAATGGTCCATGCTTGCATTTCCTCTCCAGTTTTTTCTGTTATTATTAATGGTCAGGCCTATGCGAAATTTACCAGCTCCAGAGGTATAAGACAAGGGTGCCCTTTATCCCCCTATTTGTTTATTCTTGGCATCAATGAGCTCTCCATCATGATGTCTGAGGCCTTGTCTAAAGCTGAGCTTTCTGGAATCTCTCTTGGACCTCACTGTCCTCCTATTCACTCTCTGCTTTTTGCTGATGATCTCCTGGTTTGTGGGACTGCCACTGTTCAAGAAGCTCAAGCAATCAAAAACATTCTCCTTAATTTTTGCAATATTTCTGGACAAACCCCTAACTGGTCTAAATCTGGCATTATTTTTAGAAAAAAAGTTGATCCAATCACAACTGCTAATATTTCTCAGATCTTTCCAGTTACAACTATTGATGGAAACTTTACCCACCTGGGTCACCCTCTCATTTTGCCTGCTAGAAATAGGAGTGAAGCCTACAACTTTATAATCCAAAAATTTAAATCCAAACTCTCTACTTACAAGGCCAATTCCCTTTCCCATGCTGCTAGGTTAGAACTAATCAAGTCTGTTCTGTCCTCAATCCCTGTCTACTATATGTCTAACCTACTGTTTTCAAAAAAACTCCTCAAAAAACTTCAGGCCATAATGAGAATTTTCTGGTGGACGGGCTCTTCCTCAGAACCCTCAAAAAAAGCCCTTTGCTTTACTGGTTGGAACAACATTTGTGCTCCAAAGTCTGAAGGGGGACTGGGAGTTAGAAATCTTCAAGCCACTAATATGAGCCTCATCCTTTCTGCTGCCTGGAGAATTGCTGAGAATCCAAAGTCTTTCATGCAAAGTGTCCTCAAAGCTAAATATTTTCCAGATTCTTCCATTTGGAGAGCTAGTAAGAATGTCCCAAAATCAGCTTTCTGGTCCTCAATTTTGAAGGTCAGACATCTCCTTACCAATAATTCCTATTATCAAATTTGCAGAGGTAACTCTTCTATCTGGAGCTCTCCTTGGTTTTCTGGTTGGGAAACTATTTATGATAACCTCATTATCCAACAACAAGGCTTCATTTATCCTTCCAGCATCAATCAACTTTGGCTTCCCAACACTCAGACTTGGAATATCAATCTTATTGAGAGTCTGTTTGCTGATGAGGTAGCCCAGGCTATTAAAAATACTAATATTATTCCTTCTGAAGAAGATGACATCCTTTGCTGGAAGCCAACCCCAAATGGAAAATGCAACCCCAAATCTACATACAAAACTTGTTTGTCTTGCCTTTTTGTTTCAGGAACCCCCAGGCCAGAACAGGTTCAAGATTCAACAAAGGAGATTCTTAAGAAAGTCTGGAAGTGCAACAAGATGATACCCAGAGTTAAAACATTTGCCTGGAGACTGCTAAGGGGAACGCTAACCACTGGTGATAGAGGCTCTCAATTCTCTGCTCACATTGACAGGGACTGCTGCAGGTGTAACATTCCTGAAACTGATGCTCACCTATTTTTTCTCTGTCCTTTTGTCAAAGCTGCTTGGCTGCTTCCCCCTTGTTTCATAAAAAGTGAAATCTTAACTAGTAATACTTCTGATATTTCACAAATCATTGTGAATTTGCTAAACCAGAACCACCCTACTGCTAATATAAATTATATCTTTACCTTCCTTTGGTGTGTCTGGAAGGCCAGAAATGATCAGCTGTTTTGCAGGAAAAAGACCTCTCCTCAACAGGTACCAATGCACACTGCAGCTCTTCTCAAGGATCTAGAAACTGAAGATCTAATAAAATCCCCTCACTCTCCAAAGGAACTCTTGGGATTTTCAGTTCCAACTGATTTCCATTTTACAGGCCCAAAGATTTACATTGATGCAGCCTGGAGGAAGCAACCTGGATCTTCAACTGATACGGCTGGAGTTGGCATTTACTTTTCCAAATCTTTGCAGGGTGAAGAAAGAACTGATGTTTTCATTTTAGCTTCAAAAAAAGATGTGCCCTCTCCTTTGCAGGCTGAAGCTCAGGCTCTGATCCTTGCTGCAAACTTTGCTGATGCTATGAAGCTAGCAAGTCATGTATTCTTCACAGACAATTTATCACTGGCAAAGGCAGCAACGGCTAAAGGAGCATCAGATATTAACATGATTTGGGAAATTAGAAGACAAGCAATTGAATATCAGAAGCTGGTTCTCCCTCTTCTAGGCTCCATCTACCATATCAAAAGGGAAATCAATGGAGTAGCTCACAATTGTGCACAACAGGCAAGAAGATCAGTTGGATCTGAGCCTATCTGTTCTTGCAGGAACCCAGCTCATAACAACCAGTTATGCCCAGTGATTGCTGCTATCGAAAAGATAAGGCAACTCGGGTTTGTAATACTCGATGTACAATGTTTTTGAGATGCAATATATTTGGGTGCGTCAGCACCCAACCTCTGTTCAAAAAAAAACTAGCATGTCAAAGTAGCCATAGCAGAGATTAATTCGTCCGCAGCAAAGCCTACTGGTTACGAGATCGATCCCGCTGGCGATAAAGCCGGACACGTCGAGGCTGATGAGCCGATCAGACGCAATCTGACTGATGAAACTGATGAGAGATCCCGCGAAACCACCGACTTGGCCATACGCTCGAGATCTTCATACTCTCAAGAGCGATGACGAAGCCGGAGCACCGACGGAGATGAGATTTGTCCGCCTTCAAAGACGGCGCGGGATCCCACCCGGATCCGTGTTGTAAGTGCCTCTTGCCCCCACGGTGGGCGCCAACTGTCGTGCTATTGTCGACACGTACGCCATAGGGCTATCCCAATGGAGAGTTTAGATACGTGGGGGGAAGACGGAGAGCGTCCAGGTCGGCTTGACACAGTTTACCCAGGTTCAGATCTCACAACGGTGGCGAGATTGTTGGGGATATGCTATATGGGTATCCTCATAGCATGTCTCCCATCCGGATAACCCAGTTGGCCCACAGTTGGTAGCATGGCCCATGGCCTGCTGGGCGGCCCAGTTAGATGGATCCAGAAGGGAGGCCCATGCCGGATAAAGGAAGGCTACGGTTGGAGTCACCGACGAACCCGGAGCCTTGGAGTGCAAGATACACAAGACTAGTAATAGACGGTGTAGGACTCTGTAACCTGTCCGGCTAGGACTTTTCCCTGTAACCCTAGGACCTAGCGACTATATAAGTCGGGCCTATGGGAGCCTTTAGGGCACAACAATCTCAGACGATCATAGAAAACTTCAGACAACCTCGCACAACTAACCAATCCCTGTAACTCGGCGTATTGCCATTATAGTGATTTATAGCAGGAGTAGGATTCCGCCACCGTCGTGGGATCTGAACCTGGGTAAGCTGTGTTACCTCGTACCCGTCAACCGTCCACCTTCCCCCACGTCTCTAAACACGCACTGTGAGGACCCCTCCATGGCGTACTCATCGGCAATACCACGACAGTTGGCGCCCACCGTGGGGCAAGAGGCGCTTTAGGCTCTTCAGCGGGCGAGGACCAAGATCTTCGCGGGAATCGGCAAAACCGTAGCCATCGGTCATGTTCTCTTCTCCGGCAACGTTCGATCGTCCCTCCCGATGAGTTCTGGATCCCGGCGAAGACGAACCCTACGCGATGTTCGATCGTTCCTATCAGATACATCCACCTCTTCATTGGCGAAACCGACTCGGGCACTAGTTCCCTGGGAGTCGAAGGAGCATCAAGGCCCGCACAAACCGCCTACGGGCAGGATACGTTCGCGGAAGGATCGATGTCGGATCTCTCTTTGGAGTTTGCCGGCAAAGATAGGAAAAATTCAAGGCCCACCCAAACCGCCCCTGTGCAGGATATAAAGGTGGAAGATCGCTGCAAGTCCGCCGGCTTCGCCCGTGCGTCTGGACAGCAGAGATCCAAGTTCGTCAGCGTGGTTACCATCTGCGATCTGGCGCGTTAAGTTTAGAGAGAGGGTGAAAACCCCCGCGATTACCTGGCCAGGTGGCTCCGCATATGAGCCGATCTGTCCCACTACCCCAATGATGATGCTATGTATCACTTTGTGGAAGGACTGGACCATGGCACGCTTCTCCGACATTCTCTAAGACGGCAGCAGGCATCAGGATGCCTTACCTTCGAAGGCATGGTGAACACCGTCAACAACTACACGGAGGCTGAAGCGGCAGCTCAGACAGCGCTTGCGCTCATTGACGGAGCCCCTCCGATTCAGCCACCGCCACCACCGCCTCCGGCCTCCATCGTCGCAGCTGCGCCGCCACCTCCAGTCATCGTCGCTGTTGTTGCACCTCCACCGCCCGTCATCGAAGAAGTCCTGGCACCCTCCGACTCTGTGATTGACGCGCTCTATGCCGAATTCAGTGTAGACTCGGAGGAGATATATTTCAGTCCAGAATAACTAGACTCCGCCATGCAGGAGATGGAGGAGGAGTACACGCGCGACGAGCAATCCAACAATGCCATCACGTCTCGAGAGGTGTTCGTCACCATTGGGACGGCGATGGATGAAGATCATCCCGGACGAGCTCCGCCTACAACGCTGGAAAAGGGGAAGGGGCCACTTATTGCTGCTGACGATGATCGCGCAAAGGTCATGCCTCCTCCGCCTAACCCAGTGCAGCAGCCGCAGGAACTCGGCACCGGCCCGAGCAACAACAACACCGCAAACTTTCCGCCTCCGGCATCTACGTTTGCTGCTACCCAAGTTACTCCAGCTGATAGAGTGATGTACGACAATCTCCTCGTTGAGCGACTGACCGTAGCTCATATCCGGAACGTGACTCAGCTCAACGAGAAGCGCCAGCAGCTGCTGGAGGAAGCGCATGCCATCGCGGAGCAAGGCGCTAAGCTGGATCGAGATCTAGTCAACACGCAGAAGTCCATAGAGAAAGCCAGAGCAATGGAGGCCGAGTACAAGACTCTACTGCAGTAGCAGAAGGCCAAGAAAGCTCTGGCTCGCGTCATCAACGATCCTGGTGTACGGCGAAACCTAGGATGGGCTCCCTCGAAGCCGGCACAGGCCAAGCCATACATTGACAGTGAAGTCAAACAGGTGATGCCCACCCCACTCCTTAACCTCGCCGTCGCCAAGACCCTTCTGGAGCAGGATAGATTGCCCGAGGCAGTGGAACAGGTCTATGACCTAGTGGCCAAGGCGGTGAAGCAGCAGGAAAAGGCCACCTCTCAGAGGCTTGAGTCTGACCCAGCGCTTTGCCAGTCTAGCCAGTATAAGCTGCCAAGGGATAGATCTCCTCTTGATGTCGGGTCCCAGATGGGTTCATCAGAACGAATACGGAGGGATGCGCGCAACAGGAAGGATGCTATCCCCATATCCTCCGACCACGGAGAAAAGGCCCGACCTTGTCGCCCATCGCCACCGCCCCGATCTCCCCGACATTGTGAAGATCCCAAGGCTCACCATCATACGGATATGCCCCCGCCAAAGCAGTGCGGCATCGTCATCCGCGACAACACGGAGCAGACCCGTCATGACGGAGAGCACAACCAAGGACACAAGAGCAGGTCACGCCATGACCCTCCGCGTCCGACATGCAACCGTGGCAGACGTGAGGTGTCGCAGGAGGGTAACAGCAAGAAGGCTAACCCACCGCCACCTCCGCCTCCATCACCACCTAGCAGTCACCATGGCGGAGGAGGCCCGCGTCGTTCACGCAGCCGATCCCCTGTTGACAAGAAGAAGAAGAACCCGGAGCCATACGATGCACGTTCACGGATCGATAAGATCCACGAGGCCCGGGAAGGACCATACCTGGGACCACGTTGCTTTGGACCTGCAATATGGTCCGCAACTTACCCCAAAGGTTTCCGGATTGACATGACCATCAAGCCCTATGACGACACCGCCAAGCCGGCCACATGGTTGCAGGACTACGACAACACGGTGGAGATTGCCGAAGGCAACCCCAACGTCGCCGTCAAGTACCTCCCGTTAATGTTGGTGGACACGTCCTGTCAATGGATCGACGACTTGCTAGAGAAATCCATCTACAATTGGTTGGACATGCAAGAAGCATTCACCAAGAACTTTGAGGGTACATACAAGCGTCCCTGCACTGTTGGCAATCTACAGCGGTGTGTGCAAGAGGAAGAGGAGACATCTCGCGCCTACCTCTCCCGCTGGCTGGACATGAAGAATTCCTGCGCAGGAGTGCACGCTCAGACCGCCATGGCCGCCTTCATCGATGGGTAGGAAAGGGGCACGTTTCTCCGACACAAGCTGAAGCGCTTGCAGGACAATCACCAGCTTGACTTGAACCAGATGATTCAGTTGGCTAGTGAGTTTGCAGCCGCCGTCGACGATGCTTGCGGCTCCTTGCTGGCAACGTCCGTTCCAACTCAAGCTCGGAGGAACAGCAGTACAAAGCGGAAAACCTCTCTAGAATAAAAGAATCTACTGACATGGTCGCTATGACTTTTGCAGGATGAGGTGATGGCGGACAACGTGGCCAAGGACGGGGAGCTGGTCGTGGGCAGCAACGAGGAAGCGAAACTACCTCGGCGCCGCTCCGCGTTCCCCAAATCTACGAAGAGTACCGCGATATGCCATGCCTCATACACCTCAACCTCAACGGCAAGGCCACCCATACCAATCGACACTACAAGTTCGTCAACGACCTCAAGGAAGAACCGTAGTCCGGCTACAAGCGAAGTTGGAAGAACAGACCGCGAGGCAAGGGCAAGGGGAAGAAGAAGGAAGAGGAATCCAAGGATTCAAGTGACATGGACGAGGACGTTGACCCCAAGCACGCCGCCAAAAGCGATGACAAGGGCAAGAACCCCTTCGTGAAGAAGGCGCAAGTCTACCACACTTTCCTTGGCACCCCCACTGTCCGACAACAGAAGACCTCTATGAGGATCCTGATGGCTACTCTCCTCCCAGTTCCCCAGTACCTGTGTTGGTCGGAGGTTCCAATTACTTGGGACAGGATGGACCACCCAGACCTCGTTCCTACGGAGAACCAATACGCCATGGTCATCAACCCCTTGATCGACGGCGTGGAGTTCACCAAGTGTATGGTGGATAGTGGAAGCAGCATCAACATCATGTACCTGGATACACTACAGAAGATGAACTTGACGGAGGCAAACCTAAGGCGGACCAACACCATCTTCCACAGCGTAGTTCCTGGACGGGAGGCTCGGTACCTTGGATGCATTACACTTCAGGTTGCCTTTGGCGATGTTAATAATTACAGCCAGGAGTGCATGACCTTTGAGGTGGTCCCCTTCAAGAGCGTGTACCACGTTATATTCGACCGCGACATACTCCACACATTCATGGCCAAGCCATGCTTCGTCTACAACAAACTCAAGATACCCGGACCAAACGGTGTCATCACCGTATCCGGAAGCTTTACCAAGGCAAGGGACTGCGAGATTAACGAAGCAGCCTTCGCGGAAGCTGTCCTCTACAGCGAAGAATTCAAAGAGATCTAGAGCAAGGTCGATGACTCAGAGATGCCCACGTCGAAGAAGCAGATCTCCGACTCCGCTCATGCGTTCAAGGCCGCCATCAAGACCAAGCCGGTGGAACTTGTGGTAGGCGATGCCTCCAAGGTCACCGGCATTGGGACGAACCTGGATCCCAAATAGGAAAGCACGCTCGTCGAGTTCCTCCGTGAGAATAGGGACATCTTTTCCTGGCAACCTGCCGACATGAAAGGTGTACCTAGGGAACTTGCCGAGCATAGCTTAAACATTGATCCAAAATTCAAACCAGTGAAACAACCTCTACGACGCTTCGGAGACGAGAAGAGACGCGCCATCGACAAAGAGATATCTAGGTTACTTAAGGCTAGATTTATCCGAGAAGTCCTTCACACCCGATGGGTGGCCAATCCTGTACTTGTCCCCAAAAAGGGAACCAAAGAATTAAGAATGTGCGTTGATTACACCGACTTGAACAAAGCGTGTCCCAAAGATCCGTTTGCTTTGCCTCGCATTGACCAAGTCATTGACTTGACAGCTGGCTCGGAACTTTTGTGTTTTCTCGATGCATACTCAGGATACCACCAGATCAAGATGAGGAAGTCGGACCAATTGGCCACTTCGTTCACTACCCCATACGGCATGTTTTGCTATGTTACGATGCCCTTTGGGCTGAAAAACGCAGGTGCTACGTACCAGCGGACAATGCAACGTTGCCTTCATGACCAAATTGGTCGGAACGTTCACGCCTATGTGGACGATATCGCGGTGATGTCTAAAAAGTCAAATGACTTAATATCCGACTTGAAAGAAACTTTTGATAATCTCCGAAAATACAACATGATGCTTAACCCTAAGAAGTGCGTCTTCGGGGTTCCAGCCGACAAATTGTTGGGTTTCATCGTTTCCCAGCGCAGAATCGAGGTCAACCCGGAGAAAATCAAGGCCATCTTAAACATAAACCGTCCGACATGCCTAAATGACATTCAACGACTTACAGGTTATGTTGCAGCAGTTAGTCGGTTCGCCAGCCGACTTGGAGAGAAGGCTCTTCCGCTGTACAAGTTGCTAAAGAAGGCGGACAAATTCACATGGACGGACAAGGCAGATGCAACATTGAAGCAGCTCAAGGATATTCTTTCCTCGGCGCCCATCCTTGCAGCGCCCGAGCCTGGCGAGCCCCTGTTAATCTACATGGCGGCAACCAACCGGGTAATTAGCATCGTCGTCGTGGTAGAGCGGAAGGAACCAGGCTATGAGCACGGAGTTCAACGACCAGTTTACTATGTAAGCGAGGTCTTGACGGAGTCCAAGCAGCGTTACCCGCACTACCAGAAGATAGCTTATGGAGTATTCCTTGCTTCTCGGAAGCTGAGGCATTACTTTCAGGAGCACCCAATCACAGTGGTGAGCAAGACTCCACTGTCCGACATTATTAACAACAACGACGCTACGGGAAGGGTCGCGAAGTGGGGCATTGAACTTGCCGCCTTCGAGATCACCTATAAGAGACGCGACGCTATCAAGTCACAAGCCTTGGCGGATTTTGTTGCAGATTGGACGGAGATGCCAGATGCTACTCCGTTGCCAGAACCAGAGTACTGGGTGATGCACTTTGACGGGTCAAAGTTGCTCAACGGCTCGGGGCTGGTGTATTGCTACAGTCATCAACAGGAGACAAGCTACACTACGTTCTGCAGATCCACTTCGAGGCTACAAACAACATGGCGGAGTATGAAGCACTCATTCACGGACTACGTGTAGCCAAGGATATTGGCATCAAGCGCATAGTTTGCTGTGGAGATTCCGACTTGGTTGCCCAGCAGGTGGCTGGCACCTGGAATGCGTGGAACCCTATGATGGCGGCATATCGAGACGAAGTGGACGAGATAGCCAAGAGCTTCTTGGGCTACGAAGTCAAGTATGTACCTAGGGAGCAAAACGAGGTCGTTGATCTGCTATCTAAGCTTGGATCGGGGCGCAAACGAATTCTGCCAGGAGTTTTCCTAGAGCATCTACGCATACCATCCGTGAATGGAGCCGACATCGACAATCCGGATAGGTTCGACTCTTTCATCCACATGGTGACAAAGGTCCCTCCGGCTTGGACAAAACCGTTCATGGAATATCTCGAACATGGAACTTTTCCCGACGAGGAAGTCGAAAGACGGCAAATAGTACGATGAGCAAAGGGTTATACCATAATCAGTGGACAAATCTACAAAAGGAGCACTACTGGTGTATACCTAAAGTGTGTTTCCCAGTTAGAAGGTATGGAAATCCTACGCGAAATCCATCTCGGAGATCGTGGGCATCACGCCGCTCCTCGATCGTTGGTCGCGAAAGCCTTCCGGCAAGGATTCTACTGGCTGACCGCGAAGGCAGACACCGACAAACTGGTTGAAACATGCATGGGGTGCCAGTATTATGCCCGACAACCACATGTTCCTGCTAAAGAATTGCGAACAATACCAATAACTTGGCCATTTGCAATCTGGGGGCTAGACATGGTGGGACCATTACAGATGGCACCATGTGGGTTTACGCATCTGCTTGTAGCAGTTGATAAATTCACTAAATGGATAGAAGCTAAACCCATTAGAAAGCTTGATGGGGCAACTGCCCTCAGGTTTGTCCGGGATCTAGTGGTGAGATTTGGTCTCCCACATAGCATTATCACCGACAACGGCAGCAACTTGTCACTCGGAGAAGTGGAAGCTTATTGTTGGGAGAAGGTCATCTGACTTGACCTTGCATCTATGGCACATCCGCAATCCAACGGTCAGGTTGAGCGAGCCAATGGATTAATTCTGCAGGGAATCAAGCCACGTCCTGAGGCACCGCTACATAGAGCAGTTGGAGCGTGGGCGGAAGAATTGCCATCTGTGCTATGGAGTTTACGAACTACACCCAACAGATCCACCGGCTACACCCCTTACTTCATGGTATATGGGGCAGAAGCCATCCTGCCTTCCGACATACTTCATGATGCACCAAGAGTTGCCTCCTACGACGAAGATGATGCTGAATAATCCAGACGCCTAGATGTGGACCTTCTCGAGGAGGATCGCGTTTTGGCATGCCAAAGATCCGCCATATACTAGCAGAAGCTACACAGCTACCATAGTCGCCGCGTTCGGCATCACTCGTTTAAAGAGGGGGATTTGGTGCTCCGACTTAAGCAGAAGAAGTCGCACAAATTATCCCCGCCATGGGAAGGACCGTTCATCATAAGCAAGGCGCTGCTCAATGGGTCTTACTACCTCGTTGACAATCGTGAACTAAAGGATAGACCCAATGAGGATCATAAGCGTAAGCGACGTGACCCGGATGATGACTACCCGGAGCTTGATCGGCCATGGAACATAGCACAGCTACGTCCTTTTTACACTTAGCATTTTTTATCTAATTGTGTACCTCTTATATGATCAATGAAATAAAGCTCTCTGGTTCACTCATATTTCTGAATCTTTTACCTCCTTTAGTGTTCATTTTTGGATCATGTAAAACCTTTATGCACAAGTTTTGCGATTGCACTTGTGAAAATTCCGCCTACAGGCGTTAGCTTAAGTTTTCTGGTCTACACGTTCTTTGTCGTTTTTATGTGGATTCTGGAGTAGTGACTTTCGGCACTTATTGTCGGCGATTTTGTGCTTAGTTTATTAACAGTGCCATTGGGCATCATCACCTGAGCGCATGGTTCTGACAACGAGTCTTCCGACTCATGAAAAGTCAAGCATAAGAACCAAAGTAATTGATAAGCAACACTTGCTTAAACAATATATATATATATGTTGGAGACTGGTTCTTAAGTAGCAGGACATACAACATTGTTTTCCGCCTTAAGTTAAATACATAGTTTTTTCTGCATACGCGTCAAAGGTGAAACAACTATTACAAGATTGTTTTTCATTCCTTTGGCGCAGGCGACTTGGAAGCAGCGTCATCAGCAGCAGGAGAATCACCCTCAAAGTCGGCAGTGTGAAGGGACTCGGAGGAGCTTTGGTTGCCGCCATCGATGGTGTTCATTGGCACGAATACATTGACGTCGACTAACTCGTCAACTCTGGTGTCATAGCCCGCGAGTGACGACAAGATGGATTCATGATTAATCTCTTTGCCATCGTCATCTACTTCAGGAATGCCAGAGGTCACCGTGTCGATATCGGCATCTTCGTAGTGTGCCTTCACCATTGACAGCGCCATCCTTGCGCCAGCCCGTGCACATGAAGCTTTCCAGATGGTGATACACTCGGGGGCTCGACGCAGGATCTCCGAGTACTTCGCCACAGAGTCCGATGCCTTTATGTTGATTTGGAGGGGCTTGGCGATTTCTTTTGCTTGCGTGATGGCGGTGTTGATGAAGTTGCCGGCAAGAACCATGCTTTCCTTGGCTGGAGGAGGCGACCGGGTTAAACCCATAGGAGCTGCAAATTCCGACAAGGAACACATGAGTTCAAAAATTCAGAGTATCTAGACTACAAAAATCCAAGACGGAGAATCACTTACTGAATATGCTGGCCTCAGCCTGCCAGAGGGTGTCCGCCAAGGAATCCCGTTCTTGTTGGAGGAGTTTATACGCCTCATGATGGCGTTCATTCTGCTCGTCGGCAGCTTTCTTCTTATCTCTCAAGATCGATATCTCCTCCTTCAAATGGTTGATCTCCTTGGTGGCGGAGTCCTGCAGGACTTTCATGGATTCCTCGTGCATCTTCAGCATGTCCTTCCTCTCCTGCTTAAGGATCTTGTTCTCTCTATCCAGCTCTTGAATGTGCTTGGATTGCTCGACAATGTCCTTGGCCTTGGCAATGGTTTCTGCAAGTCGGAGAAAGCAAAGTACACAGTGAGTACTCGGAGAATGTGGGCACAAAACCAAGTCGGAATGCGAAAAAGAAAACAGACGCTTGCTCTTGGTGATCTGTTCCTTCAAGAATGCAGTTTTACCATTTTTAGCTTCCAAGTCTGCGCGCATCTTATGATACTTGTCGTTGGCCATGCCCCTCCGAGCTTTCTCGTTCTGTGGAAAAAAGAAAAAAATTAAAAAACGTTGGTTGGTCTACTTGGAGCATCTAGTCGGAAATTTTCCACCTAGACGCTCGAGGGCTACAGCGAGAGTTTTTAACTTAGCAATATGCTTAGTCTTTCTTTAAGCATCTAGTCATAACTAATTCAGTTCTTGATTATAAGCTTGGGGGCTATAGTATAAAGTTTTTAACTCAGATATATGCTTAGCTTTTCTTTAAGCATCTAGTCGGAACTAATTCAGTTACAACTAGAGGCTTGGGGGCTACAGTATTGAAATTTATAAACACTACATATGCTACTATTAAAGCATCTAGTCGGAATAATCATTCCACCTATATGCTTGGGGGCTACAGTGAGAAGTTTTCTAGCTTAGTCACTCTTAGAGCATCTAGACGCACAGACCTATGGTTTTCCATCTACATCCTCGAGGGCTACAGTGGGATACTCATATGAAATGCAAAAAGCAAATAAAACTTACAAGTGCAATGATCTTGAGGTTTTTAGCGCTCTCGGCCAGCAGCTTACCAAAGGATACGCTGTTTCCTTGCAAGATCTCTGCTTGACGGAGGAGCTCCTCGAGACCGCACGTCGGAGATGTCGGCACCGCACCAGGGACCAGAGCAGTGCTACCCGGTGTAAGTACCGGATAGACAATCTTTGGATAAGCTATGGCTTTCTTGGGTGCGGGGGCGCCGCCTACGGCAGAAGTACCTGCTTCCACCATCGCCTTACCGCTACCGATGGCATCCTTAGCTGGAGCTTCAGCCATTTGGTGGGCGGAACTCTCCTACGTCGCCTGCTCGCCGACAACAGCAACCTCGGTAGAGGCACCTATGTCCACTTCCATGGCGGAAGGGCCAGATGCCTCCTTAGCTTGTGAGCTTGTCGGGGCAGATGAAGGCTTGACGGAGGGAGTGGCAGGGGCGATGGCGGGAGATGCGTCGCGATGCAGCATATGCTTGATGATTCTAGAAGCCCCCAATGATTTGGAGGTGTTCTTCAAGTTGGTCGTGGCTTTCTTCCTGAAACGTGCAAAATGCATAAGTACAGGAGCAAGACAGATAAATAGACAATGTCGGAGAGAAAGAAGCTTACACAAGTGGGGGTGCTTTGGTAAAGGGGATCTCGGTAACTTTTCTCTTCTCCGCCTCCAGGGCGGTGGTAGTCTTCTTGGAGGCTCCACCCTCCATCTTCTTCTTCTTGCCTTCGTCGGCAGCATCAGAGGTGGAGCTCTTCCGCTTTCGCGCCAATGGAGCATCGTCATCGGACACGACCATGACTTCCTTCATCTTTGGTTCATAGATTTGAGGAGCCATGATGTCCTCATCTATGTCGCTAAGCTGTAAAGTGAAGAACCACTGTGTTAGATGAGATGGTAATGGCTAGACGGAAGAACTGGAGTATATGTCATACACGAAAAATAAACAACTACCTTTGGGCACTTGCCGTCTACGAACATGTCGTAGGTGATGGTGAAGCCACACTTCTTGTCCTTCACCTTGACGATGTCCTTGAGGCGGAGCTTGACGGAGTCGCTCGAGAAATTGTCCATGGAGATACGGAGGCTATCCCTTCTATCACTGGTATACTCGTGCATTAGCTTCGCGTGGTGCTGCAGAGGTTGGATTTGCCTGATGAACCAGCACATGGCTAGGTCCAAGCCGGTCAAACCCGTCTCTACGAACCATTCTATCCACCTTATGGCGCGGGAAGCATCGAGGTCGGAGGGAAGGGAGGCCTGGGATCTCCATGACGAGGCTTCAGCGGTGGCTCCGTCGACAAAGTCCGGGTACGTTACTTCTCGGCCGCCGAGAGGGATGTCGGGGCCGTAGAAGTAAGTGCGCTGCCAGTTTTTGCAGGACTCGTGGCCGACGATGTCAGGGAACCGCCGGCCAGGACTGATCTTGAAGCTAATGGGGCCACAATTTCTAAGTTCATCCTTGCTGGCTCCGGCTTCACGCTTGACGGTGAAGAAATATACGAAGAGGTATAGCCTAGGCTTCATCCCTAGATAACCCTCGCAGAGCGCCGCGTAATTGCTAAGCGCTAAGATGCTATTGGGAGAGAGGTTTTGGGGCTGGACTCTATAGTGATTCAAGACGGAAAGGAAGAAGTTAGAGATGGGAAGGGAGATGCCGCGTACCAATTGGGCTTTGAGGTACACCTTTTCTCCGGCTTGGGTAGAAGGTGTCACCTCGCCGTCCGGTGCCGCCCGCCAGGCGATCCCCTCCGTCGCAGGGAGGTAGCCCTCGGCGATCAGCTCCTTGATATCGTGGTCCGTGATATCCGAACCGCGCCAATCGCCTTTGTGGGAGTCGAGTTCCTCCTCCAGCGGCTCCAGCGCTGCTGGATTATGGTCGCCGCCGGTGAACTCAACCACCGCCGAGACGGGGATGACCATACCCTCTGGAGGCACGACGACGGAGCTCGTCGGCTTCGCCCGACGCCGCCATTGAAGGAGTAGTGCTGCTGCTGGCCATTGGGTAAGTTTGGAGGTGACTGGCGAGGATTGGAGCTAGGGTTTTTTGTGAATATTGCGCAGAGAGCTCGAGGGGGCACTCGCTGGAGGAAGAAGACGATGCGAGGAGAGAATAAGGTGAAAAGTAAAAAGTTCCACCGTAGTTACTATTTATGATCTCCAGCATCAAGATTCGTGCAGCTTGATCGGACGGTTGCCGCGTAGACGACGTGTGCGCGGACGTGCGCGGATATGTCACGACGTCCCAACCGCCACCGCCAACGGTTCGTACCGCTCGCGCGGGAAAATCGGACATGATTACGTTCTCTGCATGTGTGAGTTACGAGGAGTCGTTGACCTACGCCTACGTCGCCCTAGCTGACATAGGCAGATGAGCCGTCACATCGGAAGATTCCGGCATAGACGTATCTAGTTCATCTATGGAAAGAGTACGATGGAAGATTCAGCATTTATCCAGCTTACATATTGAAGACGGAGGAAACCTTGCAGGGTTCTTTGGGAGGACTACAAGATGTTGCTTGACGATTTGCCGGCATCCATCTGGACGGAGCATTCCATGTGAAGAGGCAAGACGGTGCAAGATCTCGGAGTTCTCCGGGGGCTACTGTTGGGGATATGCTATATGGGTATCCTCATAGCATGTCTCCTATTCGGATAACCCAGGTGGCCCACAGTTGGTAGCATGGCCCATGGCCTGCTGGGCGGCCCAGTTAGATGGATCCAGAAGGGAGGCCCATGCCGGATAAAGGAAGGCTACAGTTGGAGTCACCGACGTACCCGGAGCCTTGGAGTACAAGATACACAAGACTAGTAATAGACGGTGTAGGACTCTGTAACCTGTCCGGCTAGGAATTTTCCCTGTAGCCCTAGGACCTGGCGACTATATAAGTCGGGCCTATGGGAGTCTTTAGGGCACAACAATCTTAGACAATCATATACAACTTCAGACAACCTCGCATAGCGAACCAATCCCTGTAACTCGGCGTATTGCCATTAAAGTGATTTATAGCAGTAGTAGGATTCCGCCACCATCGTGGGATCTGAACCTGGGTAACCTGTGTTACCTCGTACCCGTCAACCGTCCGCCTTCCCCCACATCTCTAAACACGCACTGTGAGGACCCCTCCATGGCGTACTCATCGGCAATACCACGATAGAGATCCTACTCCTGCTGTAAATCACTATAATGGCAATACGCCAAGTTACAGGATTGGGGGTTCGCTATGTGCGAGTTGTGATATGCACTTGTTGTTCTTGTTCTTCCCTAAAGGCTCCCGTAGGCCGGCTTATAAGAGCGCCAGGACCTAGGGTTACATGGAGAGTTCCAGCCGGATACGGTTACAGAGTCCTAGACTAACACTAACTAGTCTTCGTGTCCTCCAAGGCGCCGGCTTCCATCTAAGGCGGTGGCACGTCGCCTTCCTTCATCCCTGCTGGACCTCTGTCTTGTCTATCAGCAACTGGGCCGCCCGGTTATGCCATAGGCCTAACAACCAACTATGGGCCACCCGGGCTTGCCGGTATGAGACTATGTCGTAAGTATACCCATTTGGTATATCGACAACAAGGTCATCATCCCCTGCATATTTTGAGAAAAAGCACATCCAGTGTTAATTGTCCCTACAAAAGTAGGTCGCCCTTGATCCCGTGGTAGTTTGTACCTTCATGCATGTTGACATGTTCTTTACTTCTCCTCGACGCTCCAGTCAATGTCTTCGCGCCTAGCTGCGATCCTTTCTTCTTCCACGGGTTTCTTGCCCTTGTCGTTGGCCGAGACCATGGTGCCTCTAAACTTGAGAATGTTTTCTGACAAAAACAGATCGAAACAAAAACACGACGAGAACACGATATACAAACCTCGCAGGATCCGGATGATTATATATTACAAAGTTTGACGACATAAGGAAGGTACTGGGCAAAAACGGGATGGAGACGGGCTCCGGGGTGATCACACCCCCTGGTGGCGCGGCCAGGAAGGGCCCACGCCACTGGGAGGTGTGGCCCACCCGGGATTCGTTTCCTCCCCTGTTTCGACTCATTACCTTCCGTATGGAATAAAAATTGCAAAAATATAAAGAGAAAAGTTTTTCACGAACCTTCTATTTCTAGCAATTTTACCTATTCGGAGACGGACTCTGCAGGTTCCTTCTCTCCAACACTTGAAAGTTCCTTTCACACAAAGCTCCACACAATCTTCAATAGCAACATTAGTGTATGCAAAAACAAAGAACCTTTGGGTTCAAATTTCAACTGAAATCCATCAAAACAAAAGCTACTATAGCAACTCCTTTCAAAAAGCCCAAAAATAATCTAAAAGGAAATCGATTTAAGAGGCAAATGCAAATGATGGCAGAAATCTGTCAAAACAGACCAGCAAGTAAAGATTGATTTTTTATAAAATCTTTTTTTGCTCAAATCAAAAAGTGAAAAACTAATGAAAGTTGGATAACAACTTGGGGTACAAGCACAGAAAATTACAGCTCCATCTGACATACTGATATTTTTCACGAATTTTTACAATAAAGCACAAAAATTTATCCCAGGACAACAACTTTTCACAACTCCTCTACTTCTCAAAAGAGGTTGATCTTGACACAAAAACCAAACAAAAAGGATAAGGAGCGGTTATTACAAGGTAATAACTTCCAATACTCAAAGAAACAAAAGCCAAAAGCAAACTAAAATGGGTTGTCTCCCAAAAGCTCTTTCCTTATAGCCATTAAGATGGGCATGATAATTTCAATGATGCTCTCATAGGAGATATAGATTTGAAGTGAACGAGAGCATTAAGAAGCGAATATCCAACACATTTGAGTCTAACCCACTTCCTATGCAAGGGAGTTTCATAAGAAAAAAAATTATTGAAACAAAAGGCCACTAGCATAGGAATACAAAACAAGTGCAAATTCAAAGCTTTTAACATAAAGCAGGGAAACTTAATATTATTGAGATATATAAAACCATATTTCCCTCTCTCATAATAACTTTTAGTAGCACTTTGAATAAAGTTGACAATATAACGGTCACAAGAAACAACTTTATCATCAGAATGAGCATGCTTACAATCATCAAAAAGAGGTCTAAGGTCATAAACTGGACCAATTGAAGCAAGTTGTCCAACTCTAAAATCCACATTAGGCAATTCATTTTCATAAGGAGCTTTAGCAAACTTGGAAAAATTAAACTCATAAGATTCTCCATCAAACTTAGCTAAAACTTTCTCCTTCTTACAATCTATAATAGCTCCACATGTGTTCAGAAAGGGTCTACCAAAAATTATAGGACAAGTTTTACTAACAGCTGAATCAAGCACAAGAAAATCTGCAGGATATTTGATTTTACCATAAAGGACTTCCACATCTCTTATAATACCAATAGGGCAAATGGTTTCCTTATTATCAAGGTGAATAACCACATCAATGTTCTCAAGTTCACAAGGACCAATTTCATGCATAGTTTCCCTATAAATCTCATACGAAATAGCACTAGAACTAGCACCAATGTCACATAAACCATAATAGCAATGATCACCAATTCTAACAGAAAGCACATGGGCACTAGCTTTCCTAGCTTTACTAGGATGAGAGACAATATTAGAAGCATCTTCACAAAAGATAATGTGCCCATCTTCTACATTTTTAGTGACAAGGTCTTTCACAATGGCTATTACAGGTTCAATATTTATTTGTTCATCAGGTTACACAGTTTTCTGTGTACTTTTGCTAATGTCAACACCCGGATTTTTAATCCTAGATGCCTGTTATGCCATACATTGCAATCCCAGGATTACCATTTTTGCGAGACATAACATATTTGGATATCACAGTACATCATCCATTACAAACCATACATAAGGTCTTACAGAAATAAGGATCTCATGATCCAGTTCTTAATAAAACTTAAGCAGCGGAATAACATAATAGTAACAATAGCATAGGCGAAGCTCCATCTTCGGGGTTACAGGCAATGCTGACGATGGGAGATGATCCTAGTTGTCGTAACCTTCCTGCGGTCCATCATCCTAGTACTCCTCTTCATAGTCTGGCCACGGGAATAGCCAGGGACAAAGCCATGAGTACTCTTTAAGTACTCACAAACTAATACTAACAAGTTAAGGGGTTTTTTTGTAGTAGGATACTAAGCTCTAGGGTTGTTTTGCAAAAAGCCAGATTTACCTCTACTAAGTTCAGAAGCAAAGAAAACTAGTTGAAAGTTTTATAACACCTAAGTGGGAATTTGAATTTCATATCACAACTCTGTTGTGGTCAAGTCAAAGTCACAATTCATTTCACAAGTCATTTTGAAAACATCTGACAGGGGAATAGTATGGCCACTCCAACTGTCCATAACCGCGGACGTGGCTATTCACTACTAGAAATCCCTTCATTTCCGACGGTGAAATATAATATCTGACGGTCCGTCATCTATTGAAGTAATATCCGACGGTACCGCTAATGACCGACGGTTCTCGGCAACCTCTCGGATATTACTACTATAACCGACGGTATTAGCAATTCACCGAGGGGGTACAACAACCTCTCGATTATCTAGTCAAATGGTCGACGGTTCTTTCTAATATCTGGCGGTTTTACTTTCACCATCAAAGATTAGCTTTTATAGCCGACGGTCCAAATGTAACTCTCGGGTATGTTCTTAAATGGCCGATGGTCAACATTTAACTGTCATATATTACTATAAATAGCTTATGGGACTTATTAATAACCTAAATTGATGTTTACACTCGATGATGTGTTCAACTGGCTGACAACGTTTTGGACTTTCTGGGCTTTTTCAAGTCTCACAAGTTTGAGTTGGAGTTTTATTGGAAAAAAATTCCAATTCTAATTACTAAATGATTTCTGGCAATTACTTTTTATTGTAACCACTGATGTATAGTTTCAAGCTCGGATTGAGTTGGACATTCCCTAACTGCATAACATGAATGCGAAGTCGTGGAGTTCTGGTTTACCTGGTCCACTTATTTCGGGCGATCTTGGAACGCCCACCAAAATAATTCGGCGCGCGGGCGCACCACACCCCCCTTAAATTGTGAACTACCATAGTATCCTGATCTCATTCCTAAACAAACTCGTCATTGCTCTCCCATACAAACAAGTTCTCTTTTTACAGATCCGATCTAGGGCCTTCCTCTCCTGCCTGCTCAACGATGGATACCTAGGAGGCCAGGAGTTCCTCGGCGGTTACAGCGCAATCAGACACAACGATCACAGTGGGGCGCCAAGGTATCCCTCTCTTCTTCCCCTGCCCTTGTCTTTCCGAGTCTCCGTCTCTCTCACATTGACCCTGACGGAATTATGACTCTGTACTTCGGTGGTTGTACATTATTTTCTGGATTGCAATTCGTTTCATGTAGCACTAGATAATTAATTCGATGAATTTTTAGTTTGGGATGTTTCTTGTTGTGTGAGTAATCTTGTTTCTCTATCAGAACTACAATAGGAAGAAGAACAAGAAGAGATCTGAAGATGCGGATGACACAGTTGAGATGACTTTGAATATGACGACAATGATTCAATGTTTCAATTGTTCCAGTTCTTGTTGGAGCGACATTCATATGCTAACTTTGTTTAATCTGTCATCATAACTGTTAGAGTATATATTTGTATATTGTAGTTTCCCCGTGTGTTAGGGGGTTTCCTGTATATTTGCGCCTGTACATGTACTATATATTGTGGCATTTGGCCTTCTGGTAATACAACAAGTCTATTACCCTAACATGGTATCAGAGCGGTAAGGTAGCTCCTCTCCTCGCAGCCGCCACCGCCGCCCGCCCCGGCTTCCTGCCGCCGTGCCAGGCCGCCGCCGCTGCCTCTTCCTCGCCTCCTGCGAGCTTGCCCCGTCCTCCCCGGTCGCTGTCGCCCGTCCGATCCGCCCCGGCCGCCGCCCGACCGCCCTGCCCGCCCGTCGGCCTGTCGCCATCCGCCGCCCGGCCGCCGTCTCCCGGCTGTCACCCGGCCGCCGCCGCCGCCGCCTCCCGGCCGTCACCCGGCCGCCGCCGCCGCCTCCCGGCCGCTTCCCGGCCGCCGTCACCCGGCCGCCGCCGCCTCCCGGCCGCTTCCCGGCCGCCGCCTCCTGGCCGCCGCCCGGCCTGTCTACCCCATCCGCCGCAGCTGTTGCTGCGTGTTGCGGATCTGATCTGATCAGATCTGATCTGATTTTCGTCAAAAAAAAGTAAAAAAAAATGTCTTCCTCGTCGGGCTATCTTGCGATTCCTAGCTGCCCGGTGATTTTTGATGGCGCGAATTATCCTGATTTCGCTGCCTTTATGCACGTCCACATGCGCGGTCTTCGTTTTTGGGGTGTGCTTTCTGGCGAGGTCTCCTGTCCGCCGCGCCCCGCTGCTCCTACGTCGCCTATTGCCATTGCCCCCGATGCTCCTCAGGATCTGACTAACTACACTCAGTGGATAGATGAGGATGCTCGTGCTGCTGCTCTTCTCACTTCCAGTGTTCTGCCTCAGTATGCTGCTGAGTTCATGGGTCTTTCCACTGCTGATGCTCAGTGGGCTTTTCTTCGTCAGCACTATCAGCCTTCTGGGGATGCTCTTTACCTGTCTGTGGTTCGCCAGGAGCATGCTCTTCAGCAGGGTGACTCTACTGTTGATGAGTTCTATACTCAGAGTGCTGCTATTTGGCATCATCTTGATTCTCTTCATACAGCTGTGTGTGCCACCTGTCCCTGCTGTCTGACTGTGCGCGCGGATCTGGAGTTTCAGCGCGTTTTTGAGTTCTTGTCGCGGCTCCGTAAGGAGTTTGAGCCGCGCCGTGCCCAACCGCTTGCCTGTGGCCGTGTTCCGCTCTCTGAGGTATTGTCTGAGCTTCGTGCTGAGGACACTCGTCTTCGTGGTGCTGGTCTTCTTGAGGTTCCCTCCGTCCTTGCTGCTCATGGTCCTCCTGTGTCGTCGGCTTCGTTGCGGTCTCCAGTACCACCGATACTCTCTACTCCTCCGGTCTAGGGCCAGAGTCAGCCTCAGCAGCCTCGTGGTATAACAGCACCTCCTCGTCCTCCCTGTGCCTACTGTGGCAAGCCTGGCCACGATGTCTCTAGATGCTGGAGGAGGGATCCTAGCTTACGCCAGCAGTACCATGCTCGTAGGCAGCCTGGTTCTTCGGGATCTTCTACTGTTGCACTATCTGATCAGGACATTCTTCGTGGTCTACTCGCTGCTACAGGCTCTTCCTTGTCGGGTACTACTGGTTCTGTGCCTAGCTCTTCTGGCACCGCACGACCACCACCTTCTACACAGTCAGGTACGTCATCCCCGTGGTATCTGGATTCTGGAGCTTCTTTTTATATGACTTCTGCGTCCTCTATTCTTTCTGCTCTTCGCTCTCTTATTTCTCCTGTCCGTGTTATCATGGCTGATGGTACCTCTCTTCCTGTTTCCAGTCGAGGCACCCTTTCTACTTCATCTTTCTCTGTTCCTGACGTTTCTCATGTTCCTAGTCTTAAGATGAATCTTTTCTCTGCTAGTCAGCTTACTGATTCTGGTTGTCGTGACATTCTTGACGCTGATTCTTGTGCGGTTCGGGACCGCCGTACCCAGGCCCTGGTTGGAGTTGGTCCTCGCAGCCTTGAGTCTCCGGGGCTATGGGAGTTAGACTGGCTTCACGTTCCATCTACTAGTTCTTCTGCGGTTGCTGCTTCTGTCACTGGCTCTTTTCAGCAGTGGCATCATCGGCTGGGTCACCTTTGTGGCTCCCATTTATCGTCCTTAGTTCGTCGTAGTCTCCTGGGGTATGTATCAGGAGATGTGTCTTTACATTCGTGTCAGGGTTGTAGGTTAGGCAAACAGATTCAGCTTCCCTATCCTACTAGTGTGTTTGTATCTCAGCGACCTTTTGATTTAGTTCATTCAGATGTTTGGGGTCCGGCTCCCTTTGCTTCCAAAGGGGGCCATCGATACTATATTTTATTCATTGATGATTTTTCACGGTACACCTGGTTGTTTTTTATGCGCTCTCGCAGTGAGGTGCTCTCTATTTATCAGCGTTTTGCGGCCATGGTTCGTACTCAGTATTCCACGCCTATTCGTGTGTTTTGTGCTGATTCCGCAGGAGAGTATATCTCCCAGCACCTGTGTGGTGTCCTTGCTGAGTAGGACACCCTCGCTTAGTTCTCGTGTCCCGGCGCCCATGCTCAAAATGGTGTCGCCGAGCGTAAGCATCATCATATTCTTGAAACTACCCGTGCTATGATGATTGTTTCCTCTCTTCCGCCGCATTTCTAGGCTGAGGCTGTCGCTACGTCGACTTACCTCATTAAAATTCAGCCTTCTGCTGCCCTTCAAGGTGGTATTCCTCTCGAGCGTCTCTCTGGTAGCTCTCCAGACTATTCGACTCTTTGTTTATTTGGTTGCGTTTGCTATGTCCTTCTACCTCCTCGCGAACGCACCAAACTAACCGCTCAGTCTGTTGAGTGTGTTTTTCTCGGATACAGTGATGAGCATAAGGGCTATCGCTGTTGGGACCGCGTCGGATGCGGATCTCTCATGATGTCACGTTTGATGAGACGCGTCCCTTCTATCCTCTCCCCACCTCTGGTACTTACCCGGTGGATGATATCTCTTTTCTTCTTTTTCCTGATGCCCTTCTTCTCCACCTCTTACTTCTGATGCGCCCCCTTCGATTTCGGTGCCATCCTCTCCTCCGTCTAGTTCTCCTCGTTCTCCCCTAGTTTCTTCTCCACCTCGTTCTCCGGCTTCGAACCCTTCCTCTGATGTTCCTTCCTCCTCTTCTTCTGATGAGTCGTCCTCCACCGATGAGCTTCCCTCTTCAGGGCCTGTTCGTCAGCGTCGTGCTCCAGACCGTTACTCTCCTAGTCAGTATGGTCTCTCTATCGTCTCCGAGCCGACTTCTTATCGGGATGCCGAGCGTCATCCTGAATGGAAGCTTGCCATGGCTGAGGAGATCGCTGCGCTTGAGCGCACTGGCACCTGGGATCTTGTTTATCTCCCTCCTGGTGTTCGTCCTATCACGTGTAAGTGGGTCTATAAAATTAAGACCCGCTCTAATGGATCTCTTGAGCGCTATAAAGCGCGTCTTGTGGCTCGTGGCTTTCAGCAGGAGCACGGCCGTGACTATGATGAGACTTTTGCCCCTGTGGCTCATATGACCACTGTGCGTACTCTTCTTGTTGTTGCTTCTGTTCGACGCTGGTCTGTGTCCCAGCTTGATATTCAGAACGCTTTTCTTAATGGCGAGTTGAGTGAGGAGGTTTACATGCAGCCTCCTCCTGGGTATTCTGTTCCCGATGGGATGGTTTGTCGTCTTCGACGTTCCCTTTATGGCCTAAAACAGGCCTCTCGTGCCTAGTTTGAGCGTTTTGCCTCTGTGGTGACTGCTGTTGGTTTCTCTCCTAGTTTTCATGATCCAGCGCTATTTGT
Source organism: Avena sativa (assembly GCA_916181665.1). Lineage (NCBI taxonomy): Eukaryota > Viridiplantae > Streptophyta > Magnoliopsida > Poales > Poaceae > Avena > Avena sativa. Next base: position 247,708,158 of record OV702284.1, on the reverse strand, counting down.
TCACACTTCTCCTCGTGGACGCACTCTTCTTCTTCTCTATGTTGATGATATGATCATTACTGATGATGATCCTGAGTATATTGCCTTTGTCAAGGCTCGTCTTCGTGATCAGTTTCTTATGACTGATCTTGGTTCTCTTCGCTATTTTCTTGGGATTGAGGTCTCCTCCACTTCTGATGGCTTTTCTATCTCTCAGGAAAAGTATATTCAGGATCTTCTTGCTCGTGCTGCTCTTGGGGATGAGCGCACTGTTGAGACTCCTATGGAGCTTAATGTTAAGCTTCGTCCTACTGATGGTGATCCTCTTCCTGATCCCACGCGTTATCGCCATCTTGTTGGGAGTCTTGTTTATCTTGTTGTCACTCGTCCTGATATCTCTTATCCTATTCATATTCTGAGTCAGTTTGTCTCAGCTCCTACCACCGTTCACTACAGTCATCTCCTCCGTGTCCTTCGTTATCTTCATGGCACTATCACTCGTCGCCTTTTCTTTCCTAGTTCCAGCTCTCTCTAGCTCCAGTGCTACTCGGATGCTACGTTGGCGAGTGATCCTACGGATCGTCGTTCACTTTCTGCTTACTGTGTGTTTCTTGGTGGTTCGCTTGTTGCTTGGAAGACGAAGAAACAGGTAGCGGTTTCCCGTTCGAGTGTTGAGGCTGAGCTGCGGGCTATGGCTTTGTTGATTGCTGAGGTGACCTGGTTACGGTGGTTGCTTGCAGATTTTGGGGTCTCTGTTATGACACCCACTCCACTTTTGTCTGACAGTACAGGTGCTATCAGTATTGCACGTGATCCGGTCAAGCATGAGCTGACCAAGCATATTGGTGTTGATGCTTTTTATACACGTGCTCAGGTGCAGGATCAGGTTGTTGCGCTTTATTATGTGCCTTAAGATTTGCAGTTGACGGATTTCTTTACAAAGGCACAAACTCGAGCGCAGCATGACTTCTTACTCTCCAAACTCAGTGTTGTGGATCCACCATGAGTTTGAGGGGGGGGGGTGTTAGAGTATATATTTGTATATTATAGTTTCCCCGTGTGTTAGGGGGTTTCCTGTATATTTGCGCCTGTAGATGTACTATATATTATGGCCTTTGGCCCTCTGGTAATACAACAAGTCTATTACCCTAACAATAACAGTCTATGAGAAAAGCAACTTGTGTAATTAAGGTGCATTACTCAGAAACCAGTGTTGTGTTCGGAGGACTAGAAGTGGCCCCTTCTCCATAAGTAAAAACCTACCAAAACTGCGTAAGAAGTTTTGGTAAGTATATCCATCTGTATGTATGGTTTTTGTAGATGCTCTAAGAATACTCAAACAGATTGATGGGTACTAGTAGTTAGAATTATTTCTTTTGTTCACAGCCTTGCACAAAGTGATTAGTGTCATCTTTCTATATACTTTTTCACATTATGCTCACAATATCAGTACCTCTGAATCTTACCGGTATTTGTTTACTGCCACTGGACTATCTTGTTTACTTAAATATAACGATTCTTTTTCAATTTCAGCATGTAAATGTTGTAGAATATTTGCATCATGACATATCTAGATTAATAATAATGAAAAAATGCAGGTATTATAAAACCATAAAAAAGTCAATTGAAGATGCTTGTTTGTCATTTGATTTGGACCATCCTCTTTATACTGTTACATAGGTTTCGCTGCAACATATTTGAAATGTGTATTATCGTTATAGTAGGACGCATGTAGTTCTGAATGTCTTTTTAGCTGCTGCTGCAGTTTTAGCTTGGAAGACCTAGTTACTACTAAACTTTGCCTGCATATACAGTACGAAATCAGTCTACGTAACAGTACATCCTTACTTTTGCCTTCATTCAATTGTGGAATATTTGATAGTTGTGAAATCGCGGTTACTTTTATGGTCTTTCACAATTGCACAACCTGATATTTTGGCTTGTTCTTTGGCAGTGCCACTTCAGCGTCATGATCAAGATGGCTACTCCAGTCAGCTCAAATGGAGATGGGAATGATAATTACTATGGCGATGATGGTGAAGATTAATGATGAATCTAATTGATTTTAAGTCATGCAACATATCGGAATTCAGAAGTCTTTAATAGATTTAGCTTATGAAAAAGTTTGGACCATTATATGTCAGCTACTATTTTCTTTTGCATTTGACATTTCCCAGATGAATCTTATATTTTGTGAGGTTATGCTGAATAAAGTATATGTTGTTCAATCATGTGTAGTTGTGTAAGTCTGGGATGTTTTTCAATTCTAAGTCGCATTCCACTGTTGTAGAACATCCCGCTGAAAGCAATACACGAGGTGTCATGTGTACCATATGCCAATACCATAGACAAATTTATAACCTATGGTGTTGGCTAGCCTAGTATAAACCTTCAATAATTACACTAACTAACAGTCAACTATTCTGAAAACTGATGGGATGTAGCACCCGTCGGAAGCTAAACGCCTGATAGGGTACCGTCGGCTATAAGTGTTGTCAACTGGTGGTAGGGTGGCTGGTGGCAAGAAATGGTCGACGGTACCCCGTCACGTTAACCCCGTGGGCAAAGTTAGTACTCGACAGTACCGTCGGGTATTCATGTAATGGCCGACCGAGCAAGGCCGACGGGGCATAATCGACGGTGTACCGTCGAATTTATAATTGGCCTATGGTAAAAATAAATAGCCGACGGTAATGTCACCCTCGGCTAAAAGGTGATATCTTCGAATAGTTTGACACTCCGCAGAGATTGTACACTTTCACCACAACATTCGATACATCCGTCAGGAACAATCCTGAATTCACCATACTCAGTATGCGGATAATCAATCCTAACCTTTCCGTTACACGTCCTAGTATAGGCATCTCTCCTATGAGTTTGGCCTCCCAACCATGACCAACTGTCATCTTGGGTACTACACAGGTGGACAATCTTCACCAAGGTAGCCTCAGCTCAGACCTTGTCCGCGAGGGAACCCATACTAAGGTATATAAATTTCCAGTCAAGCCCTACCCAAATTTCGGGTATTATGGTTGTACGGTAAAATTGGAATAGTATCGCATCCAGACAACCATCAGTTTTATAAAGGGCTAAGGCTCATGCCTCAACATTTTCATCATCAGAATCATCTGGTTTTCAAGAACACATGTCAAAACATTTCAGTAGAATGACTCATCATTCTAAGGTTTTCATAACCATTTTCACCAAGTATTCCCATCTAAAGTTGATCAAGTTTTATACTTAGCACTAGCATATACAAGTGGTGGTAAATACTAATGAGGGGTGGTAAACAAGTGGGGATTTGCTAAGTTCAATCTCATGCCTTAGGATGACATCAAGATTATCTAACTTAGGCAAAATTTTATGCTCTTTATGCTACCTTTAGTTATCTTTCTAGAATCTACAAGTCACTATGTAAACTCTAAGAGAAAGCTTTGATAAAGAAAAATAAAGTATTAAGCTTGCAAGAAAAACTAGGATTTGGGTTATCAAGTGGGTGTAATCACATATGCTTAAGGCATATAGTTGGCATAGTAACAAGCAAGTAGTAGCTTGCATAAGTTGCAAGGGTTAGCTTGCTAAGTTTCAAGTATTGGCTTGCCTTGGGCAGAGCAGTGGTTGAAGTTTTCCTCGGCTTCTTCCTCGTAGTATCCTCCTTCGTCCTCGTATCCTTGGTCGGTACTAGCATCTATAAATAAATACGAGGTACACAATCACCAAACAATACTTAACTATTTCTAATCATCACACAAAGGTTCACACTAGATGATCTATCATCATTGCTAGCATTACAAGGATTAAAACACTTGTCTTATTTATTTTATTTAAGAAAAGTAATTTCTACTCATTGAAAAATACTTAAGATTTAATATTCTCCAACTCAAACATGGGATCATGTCATCACCACATATTTTAGTACATGAGAATGTGATTTAAAGTGGTGTCACAATTTAATAAGGTTTAACATTTTTATTTTATTTAATTAAAGTGACTAGAAATGCCTATGTGGCATTCTTTTATTACTTGATCATTATTTCTGTAAGTAAACCTATATATTTTTATATATTCTGAAAGGTATGGTCAAATGTGATTTTTGAGAGTTGGAATCAACTCAAAAGCTTTTATGGTTGAATTTTGAAAAATGTTTGAATGCAGAAAAGCTTTTGCCTTGTTATTTTTACCATGGTTGATCTATAACTCTAAATGGTTTGAATCCAACGGGCTTAGATTAAGCATTTCGGTATCTTTCTAACAAAATTAGTTTCATGCAATCGAGATGGATTGATTTTTGAATCTAGGTACATAACTGTGTTTGAAATTAAATGAATAAAACTAAATTTGAATTTTTGGGTCGCGCGGGAGGGTTAACTGGGCCGGCCCACTACACACAACGCGTACGCGGGCTGGTTAAGTGGCTGTCCCCACGCGTCAGTGAGACGGTGAGGGGCGAAGCGGTACGGGGCAACATGGACCGTGGGATCTAGTTCTAATCGAACGGCTCCGGTTCATCGTCCACGTCGGGCAGCGACGGCGAGACAGAACCCTAACGCGGCAGGTGGGGTTCGTGGGAGTCTCACCGGGGCTCAGGCGAGGGTCAGCGACAGGGGCGAATGACGAAGTCGACGACGGCGGCTCTCCTGTTACCGGCAGCTTCTCCTGGGGCGGTTCCAATCGACGGCTCCCTTCTCCTCCAGCAGCGGTGGGCTCCAGCCAAATTCCAGCGATGTGCTGCTCGCCTTGCTCCGGGAGTGAGGTGGGGTGGTTATGAGGTGGAGGGGAGTGAACTGGTGTGAAGAAAACGAGCGGGGGAGGTCTCCTTTTATAGGGGCTGGAGGGGACCGACGGGCGCGGGCTGAGCTCGTCGTGGTCGATGGCATAGAGGGCTAATGGCATGGGCGACGGTAGGGGGCAGTGATGTGCTCCCTGGCGAAGCTCAACAACATGGTGGCGAGGTGTGGGACGGTGCTAATCGGTCGGAACGTGTCGACGCTTTGGGCAGGTCCGACGGTAAATTTAATGGCGCACGGGTGCTCCTGGTCGCGCGGCGGCGAACGAGGTTGTCTGGCAGGGTGCTGGAGTGTTGGTGATCATGCACGAAAGCGGCGAGGGCGGCGTGCGGTCTGTGGGCGATGGTCGACTGTGGCGCACTGGCGCGCTCTCAGCTCGCACGCAGAGAGACTGGGCGCGTGCTTGGCAGGTGGTCCAGTGGCTGGCTGCGCTCGGGGCTAGGACAGGGAGTGGCGATGGATGGTGCTGCGTGTTCCAGATAAGGTTGGCGGGGCTAGTTCTTCCTCTAGCTCGCTGGCGACATTGGGGTTGGCAAATGGGCTCGGCATGATCACCATTAATGGCTATGCCAAGCTCACAGTGGTGCTAAGGCTTGTTAATTGGGCTAGATCATCTACTGAGAGTGTAGTGAGAGCTAGAGAGAGAACAAGGTTGGCCATATTCACTGCTCACTATAGTGTTTGTTGTTTGTTTTATTTGCTGCAAACAAGGTGTTTGATGAAATGGCCGAAAGAAATTCAAATTTGAATTTTGGATTCAAAATTTGTGGGTTTTCTAGGCACATATTAGGGAGTCTCTGGTTAGTTGGATTAGTCAAGGGGCACTGGTTTGGTTGGGTTTTGAAAATGTGTGATCTTCACATATGATAAAGATTCAATTTTGAATTGTCATTTGAATGAGGTTGTCAAATGTTTCTGCAAGTTTGAAATGTGGGCTTTGCTTCACTTTTACTTGTTCTAGCAAGGGGTGAAAATAATTGGAAAACTTTCTGTTTAAAATCTTGGAGTAGAAACACTCAAATTGACCTAGTGAGCAAGATTGGCAAAAATGACCATTTGCCTTAATTGATTTGTTTTTGATTTTCTCTTTATTTGTTTCTGCTTGGAAATGTTTTATATGATGTTATTTTCATCTTTAAACCATTTCTCGCTATTTAGGTTAATCAGACAAGATCATTCATGCATTTATCAAATCATCACATACACATATGCATTCATATGATTTTAATTACTCAAAGTTTTTGTTAACCCTAATTTTAGTGATTAGAGTTTGATGATCATTGTTTTATTTTTTTGGGATGTTACAAACCTTCCCCCCTTAAACAAAATCTCGTCCCGAGATTTGAAAAAGGAATAAAAAACATTACCTAGGATTTAAAAAGATCAGGAAACTCCGTCCTGATGTGATCTTCTCGCTCCCAGGTAGCTTCTTCTTCAATGTGGTTGCTCCATTGAATATTGAGAAACTTGATGCTTCGGGTCTGTTCTGAAAGCTTCTTCCAAAATACGGATGGGTACCTCGGGATGCGTCAAGTCATCGTTGATATCTATGGTCCGGTGATCAATGTTCTTGAAAACTTCGGTCTTCCCTGGAACTTCAAGGCATTTGCAAAGTAACGATATATGGAACACATTGTGCACTGCTGACATTTCCTCAGGTAGTTCCAATTGATATGATACTTCTCCTCGATGATTCAGAATCTTGAAGGGTCCGATATACCTGGGGGCTAACTTTCCTTTGAGCTGGAAACATTGCATTCCCTTCAAAGGCGACACTTTGAGATACACAAAATCTCCGATATTGAAAGCGAGGTCTCGACGTCTCTTGTCGGTGTAACTCTTCTGTCTTGACTGGGTGGTCTTGAGGTGCTCACGAATCTTGTGAACTTTCTCTTCTGCTTCTTGTAGGATGTCGGGTCTGAAAATCTGACTCTCTCCTACTTCCGAACAATTCAAAGGGGTGCGGCACTTCCTTCCATACATGAATTCAAATGGGGCCATTTGCAGACTAGCTTGATAACTGTTGTTGTATGAAAATTCTGTGAAAGGCAGACGATCTTCCCATTTAGATACATACTCTAGCACACATGCTCTCAACATATCTTCGAGTATTTTATTTACTCGCTCCGTCTGTCCATCGGTCTGAGGGTGATACGCGGTGCTGAAATCTAGTCGGGTTCCTAAACCTTCTTGGACTTTCTTCCAGAATCTTGAGGTAAACTGAGTTCCTCGATCCGATACAATGTTCTTGGGGACTCCGTGCAAACTGACGATTCTAGCGATGTATAACTCCGCTAGCTTCAAACTCTGGTATGTGGTCTTGACTAGTAAGAAATGGGCGACTTTGGACAATCTGTCCACTATGACCCAGATAGAGTCATTTCCCCTACTAGAAGTAGGCAATCCGGTGATAAAGTCCATTCCAACAGAATCCCATTTCCATTCCGGAATCTGTAGCGGTTGCAACAGTCCTGCGGGTCTTTGATGTCCCACCTTGACTCTCTGACATATATCACACTTGGCGATATAGCTTCCGATTTCTCTCTTCATCTTATGCCACCAAAATTGCTCCTTCAAATCCTGATAAATCTTCGTTCCTCCGGGGTGGATAGAATAAATAGTATCATGGGCCTCTTTCAAAATCACTTCTTTCAACTCCGAATCTGCTGGTACACAGAGACGTCCTTTGTACCACAGAACTCCTTCGTCTTCGGTGAATCCGGGTACTTTGCCTGTACCGATACGACGCTTGATTCCGTCGATACTAGCATTTCCTTTCCATGCCTCTTTGATTTGACTGATCAAAGTGGGTTGAAGTTCTATGCTAGCCAAAAATCCTTCACTTACCAATTCCATTCTGAAATCTTCCATCTCTTTGTGCAAACTTGGTTGCTCCTTTAGAATCATGGAGTTCAAGCGGCACAACAATCTGCTAAGGGCATCTGCTACCACATTGTCTATACCGGGGTGATAGTGAATGTCCAGATCATAGTCCTTGATTAGCTCAATCCATCTTCTATGTCTCATATTCAGCTCCTTCTGAGTGAATATATATTTCAGGCTCTTGTGATCCGAATAAATCTACAACGGTTTCCCATCAGATAATGCCTCCATGTCTTCAGGGCGAGAACTACGGCTACTAGTTCAAGGTCATGGGTTGGATAATTCTGTTCATGCTGTTTCAGTTGTCGGGATAGATAAGATATAACTTTGCCTTCTTGCATTAGCACCCATCCGAGACCGATCTTAGATGCGTCACAATACACATCAAAGGGCTTTGTGATATCCGGCATGATCAAGATTGGGGCTGAAATCAATCTCCTCTTGAGTTCTTGAAAACTCGCTTCACATTTGTCTGTCCATTCAAACTTCTTTTCCTTCTTCAGCAATTGGGTCATGGGTCTCGTGATACTCGAGAATCCTTCTACGAACTTGCGGTAGTATCCCGCTAATCCGAGAAATGCACGAACTTGGGTTTGAGTGGTTGGGGCTTGCCAATCTTCAACATCCTTCACCTTCGCAGGGTCAACGGCAATTCCTCCGGTTGATACAATATGTCCGAGGAATCCTACCTCCTGTAACCAGAATTCACATTTGCTAAACTTGGCATATAGCTGATGCTCTCTAAGGGTTCCAAGAATGGTCCTTAGGTGTAGCTCATGTTCTTCTTCTGATTTGGAATAAATCAGAATGTCATCGATGCAAACAACGACAAACTTATCCAAGAAGTCCATAAAAATCTTATTCATGAGATTCATGAAATAAGCGGGGGCATTAGTTAATCCAAAAGACATGACATTATACTCGTATAATCCATATCGGGTGGTAAAGGCAGTCTTTGGAATATCCTCTGCGCGAATCTTGAGTTAATGATAGCCAGTTCTAAGATCAATCTTAGAAAACACTATGGCACCCATCAACTGGTCAAATAAATCTTTGGCAGTGGGTAATTGTTTTTGATAGTGACATCATTCAACTTTCGATAATCCGTACACAAACGGTTACCTCCATCTTTCTTGTCCATGAACAAAATAGGGGATCTCCAAGGTGACGCACTTGGTTGAATCAGTCCAATTTCCAGCATGGCATCCAGTTGCTTCTTCAGTTCTGCTAGTTCAGACGGGTTCATACTATATGGTATTTGGTTTATGGGTCCGGTTCCAGGGATGAGTTCAATGATAAACTCGATATCCCGATTTGGGGGCATACTGGGCAAAACATCTGGAAATACATCGGGGTATTCACAGACTATCCGGACTTGGTCAATGGTAGGTTGGGCTATACTCTTATTGCACTTGAATTGACGAGGCAAGGTTTCAGACACATGCTCGACTGATATTCTGGTTGTACTGGTCATGGTTATGGCTTTCTTGGCGCAGTCAATTAATCCTTTGTGTTTGGAAATCCAATCCATTCCTAGTACTACTTCCAAACCTTTAGTTCCGAGTACTATTAGATTAGCATAAAAATCTATGCCACGGATTCGGATAGGGACGACTTTGCAAATTTTCCTAGCTTTGGTGGCTGAACCAGGTATTTGAACAATCATAACATGCTTCAATTTGGTTGGTTGAATATTACTAGTGCATGCAAATTATTCAGTGACAAATGAGTGCGATGCTCCAGAATCATACAACACTCTTGCAAGTACTGAGTTAACAGAAAACATACCTAGCACGACATCTAGCGCTTCTTGGGCTTCTTCAGCATGCATGAGAAAAAGACGACCGTTGCGGTTGAGCGAATTCCCTGGGGCAAACCTTCTTCCGGGTGGAACACGACGCTGCTGCTGAGCTGGGGAATTTGCATTGGGGGCTGCAGCAATATTCTTGGGGCACTCATTGGAATAGTGACCCTTGGTTCCACATTCATAACAAGTCACTCGCGACTTGTCCTTTGCTGTAATAGGCACAACATTGCTTCCAGTCCTTGGGGCAGTGTTGGCGTTGGTGGCGGCATTGTTGTTATTGAACTTGGGTGGTGCACGGTTGAAGTTCCTAGAGTTGCCGGGGTTGTTGTGGTTTCCTCCGGGCCCTGGGTTTCCACGGTTGGGATAGGTCGGACGGTTCATCTGGGGTCTGTTGGTTTTCGGGGCAAATCCTGGAGATGGGTTGGGGCGATACTTTGGTGTATGGTGGGTTCCTGGTTGATGCATCATGCGGCGCTTGCGGTTCTCATTGGCTTGGTTGATCTTTCCTTCCATCTGAATGGCAGAGTCAACTAAGGCTTCAATATCATCAAAGGGGATATTGACTAACATCGTCTGCATCTCATTGTGCAGACCATTCAAGAATCTCTCTTTCTTCTTGGCTTCAGTGTCGACCTCATCCGGGGCATACCTAGATAATGACAAGAATTTGTCACGGTATTCCACCACTGTCATCCTTCCTTGCTTCAGTTCTCTGAATTCATCTCTCATCCTCTTGATCAAACCCAGTGGCACATGGGTTCTGCTGAACTTGATCTTGAATTCATTCCAAGTCATCATCTGACCTCCGGTCATTGCACGAACGCTGTTCCACCATGCTCTTGCATCTCCGGCCAGATAGTGGGTGGCGAACAGAACTTTCTCGTTAGCTTCCACTCCTGCGACTTCCAGATTTTTCTCCATGGTTTGTAGCCAATCATCTGCATCTAGGGGCTCTTCTGACTTAGTGAAAACAGGTGGATTGGTGTTCTGGAAATTCTTGAGCTTAGATCCATGGTTGTCCTGATTTCCATGGCCTTGATTGTTGTTGGCCATCTAAGCTATCTGCTGAAGGGTGGCTAGGTTGGCTTGACGTTCGACTCTTTCGGCTTCGTGGTCCGAAACCAACATTTGCAAGAGTTGCAACATCGAGTCCGGGGCTGAGCTGCTTCCTTCGTGAGGCATCTGAAGATTGAGATAGATTATGAGAAAAGAGGGAAATTTCTAAGGTTCGGGGTTGTTTTGTAAAGTTGTTAAAGTTTGACTCAGATTTTTCTAGCAACTTGCTTTTCATTCATTCATTCATAGCACACGATACAAACACACACCACAACAAAGAAAAACAGATGGTTTGAAGAACCGGTGAAGCTACGATACAGTGGGACCGAATACAATTCACTAACGCTAGTGCTCAAGTGCTACTACTCCTTGGAGTCAGTGTCCTCATCCTCCTCCTCATCATCATCATCATCGATGAAGGCAAAATCATCCTCATCGGTGAAGAAGTCCATGGCCTGATCCTCCAGAAAGTCATCATCATCACTGAGATAGGAGTAGGGGTCTCCACGAAGGTCTTCCCCTGCATTCTCCCTCTCCTCCAACTGCATGTATCTCTCGTGGATGGTCTCCTCCAAATCCGTGATCCGGTGGCGAAGACGGGCAATGATGTGATCCTTCTTGTCGATTTGACGGCGACAAGACTTGTGATCCTTCACTAGGATGGCGATGGTCTGATCCTTCTTGGCGGCGATGGCGTACTTGTGGTTGGCGTAGGAACGAGCATTGTCCATCTCCTGCTGACGATCATACATCATGAAGATAAGGTGATCCAATTGACTCTTCATCTCGTTGTGATATGGGGCCTCCAGTGGCTGTCCCATAATATCACACCTTGGGTAGAACTCAAAACGGGTACCCTTGATTTGATTGATACTCTGCCCACACAGACGGGCAAGAGCTTCCTGCATTTCCCTGGCCAGTCCATCGAGCCAGTTGTTCTCTCTTCAGGTGAACTGAATTCCCTCTACAGTTGGAGGTTCAATCTTTCCTCGGAGACTTGCAACAACTAGCCACTGCAGATCTTCTCCTTCCTGATCATTGAGCTGATCTCCAAAGAACTCGGGGTGCGGGCGCTCCAGCATCTCCGACAGCTGGTCCAAGTCACGCTCAAAGATGAGGTATCCTCCATTCCCCAACTGATAAAACTTGTTGTACTTCATGTCCATCTATAAGAATATAGGATGAGTAAGTTAGTAGAGTGATCAAGTGTGTCAAATTTTATGTACCTTGCAAGAATTTTTGAGGAACATGAATTTTCATGAAAGAATCCAAGTGATAAGAATGAGAATAACTTTTTGTAAATACTCACTTCCTTTGGTTTTGAAACTAAGTTTTTGATTCAAACGTCCATTCTAACTAGGTTCTCCTATGGTCAGGATGGCTCTGATGCCAACTTTTCAACACCCGGATTTTTAATCCCAAATGCCTGTTATGCCATACATCGCAATCCCAGGATTACCATTTTTGCGAGACATAACATATTTGGATATCACAGTACATCATCCATTACAAACCATACATAAGGTCTTACACAAATAAGGTCTCATGATCCAGTTCTTAATACAACTTAAATAGTGGAATAACGTAATAGTAATGATAGCGTAGGCGAAGCTCCATCTTCGGGGTCACAGGCAATGCTGACGATGGGAGATGATCCTAGTTGTCGTAACCTTCCTGCGGTCCATCATCCTGGTACTCCTCTTCATAGTATGGCCAGGGGAATAGCCAGGGACAAAGCCATGAGTACTCTTTAAGTACTCGCAAACTAATACTAACAAGTTAAGGGGGTTTTGTAGTAGGATACTAAGCTCTAGGGTTGTTTTGCAAAAATCCAGATTTACCTCTACTAAGTTCAGAAGCAAAGAAAATTAGTTGAAAGTTTTATAACACCTAAGTGGGAATTTGAATTTCATATCACAACTCTGTTGTGGTCAAGTGAAAGTCACAATTCATTTCAGAAGTCAGTTTGAAAACATCTGCCGGGGGAACAGTATGGCCACTCCAACTGTCCATAACCGCGGACGCGGCTATTCGAATAGTTTGACACTCTGCAGCGATTGTATACTTTCACCACAACATTCGATACATCCGTCAGGAACAATCCTGAATTCACCATACTCAGTATGCGGACAATCAATCCTAACCTTTCCGTTACACGCCCTAGTATAGGCACCTCTCCTGTGAGTTTGGCCTCCCAACCATGACCAACTGTCATCTTGGGTACTGCACAGGTGGACAATCTTCACCAAGGTAGCCTCAGCTCAGACCTTGGCCGCGAGGGAACTCATACTAAGGTACATAAATTTCCAGTCAAGCCCTACCCAAATTTCAGGCATTGTGGTTGTACGGTAAAATTGGAATGGTATCGCATCCAGACAACCATCAGTTTTATAAAGGTCTAAGGCTCATGCCTCAACATTTTCATCATCAGAATCATCTGGTTTTCAAGAACACATGTCAAAACATTTCAGTAGAATGACTCATCATTCTAAGGTTTTCATAACCATTTTCACCAAGTATTCCCATCTAAAGTTGATCAAGTTTTATACTTAGCACTAGCATCTACAAGTGGTGGTAAATACTAATGAGGGGTGGTAAACAAGTGGGGATTTGCTAAGTTCAATCTCATGCCTTAGGATGACATCAAGATTATCTAACTTAGGCCAAATTTTATGCTCTTTATGCTACCTTTAGTTATCTTTCTAGAATCTACAAGTCACTATGTAAACTCTAAGAGAAAGCTTTGGGAAAGAAAAATAAAGTATTAAGCTTGCAAGAAAAACTAGGATTTGGGTTATCAAGTGGGTGTAATCACATATTCTTAAGACATATAGTTGGCATAGTAACAAGCAAGTAGTAGCTTGCATAAGTTGCAAGGGTTAGCTTGCTAAGTTTCAAGTATTGGCTTGCCTTGGGCAGAGCAGTGGTTGAAGTTCTCCTCGGTTTCTTCCTCGTAGTATCCTCCTTCGTCCTCGTATCCTTGGTCGGTACTAGCGTCTATAAATAAATGCGAGGTACACAATCACCAAACAATACTTAACTCTTTCTAATCATCACACAAAGGTTCACACTAGATGATCTATCATCATTGCTAGCATTACAAGGATTAAAACACTTGTCTTATTTATTTTATTTAAGAAAAGTAATTTCTACTCATTGAAAAACTACTTAAGATTTAATATTCTACAACTCAAACATGGGATCATGTTGACACATGTCATCACCACATATTTCAGTACATGAGAATGTGATTTAAAGTGGTGTCACAATTTAATAAGGTTTAACCTTTTTATTTTATTTTATTAAAGTGACTAGAAATGCCTATGTGGCATTCTTTTATTACTTGATCATTATTTCTGTAAGTAAACCTATATATTTTTATATATTCTGAAAGGTATGGTAAAATGTGATTTTTGAGAGTTGGAATCAACTCAAAAGCTTTTATGGTTGAATTTTGGAAAATGTTTGAATGCAGAAAAGCTTCTACCTTGTTATTTTTACCATGGTTGATCTATAAATCTAAATGGTTTGAATCCAATGGGCATGGATTAAGCATTTCAGTATCTTTCTAACAAAATTAGTTTCATGCAATCGAGCTGGGTTGATTTTTGAATATAGGTACAGAACTGTGTTTGAAATTAAATGAAAAAAACTAAATTTGAATTGGGTCGCACGGGAGGGTTAACTGGGCTGGCCCACTACACACAGCGCGTACGCGGTCTGGTTAAGTGGTTGTCCCCACGCGTCAGTGAGACGGTGAGGGGCGAAGCTGTACGGGGCAACGTGGACCGTGTGATCTGGTTCTAATCGAATGGATCTGGTTCATCATCCATGTCAGGCAGCGCCGGAGAGACAGAACCCTAGTGCGGCAGGTGGGGGTCGTGGGAGGCTCACCGAGGCTCAGGCGAGGGTCGACGACGGGGGAGATTGACGAAGTCGACGACGACGGTTCTCCTGGTACCGGCAGCTTCTCCTGGGGCGGCTCCAATCGACGGCTCCCTTCTCCTCCAGCTGCGGCGGGCTCCGGCCAAATTCCGGCGATACGCTGCTCGCCTTGCTCCGGGAGTGAGGTGGGGTGGTTCTAAGGTTGAGGGGAGTGAGCTGGTGTGAAGAAAACAAGCGGGGGAGGTCTCCTTTTATAGTGGCTAGAGGGGACCGACGGGCGCGGGCTGAGCTCGTCTTGGTCGATGGAACAAAGGGCTAATGGCATGGGCGACGCTAGGGGGCGGTGTTGTGCTCCCTGGCAAAGCTCAACAACACAGGGCCCACCTGTCATTGACAGAGGCTGGGCTCCCCTGAGTATAAAAAGTAGATATGTTTGTCTGTTTTAATTTAAACCATTTTTCAAATTAATTCAAATTCAAATATAAATCTGTTTTCAAATAACTTTTCAATTATAAAACCAAATAATGCATATAATATATGTTTTTGAATCAGAAAAATGTGAGGATTTCAAATATGCTATTCAAATTACCTTTTGCACATTTAAGATTCCAAGTTGAGTAAATTACAACAAATGCCACTGGAACTTAATAAATTAATAACTTTTGATTTATAACTCCGAATTTAACAAATGATATGTCTAAAATGATCAGCTCGACAAGACCTTTCTGTTTATGCTATCCATGACTTCAATTGCAGCATGCATCATATAAATATAAAGTATACAGCAACTATTATGACAATAAAATGTGACCAAACCTTAATAAAATGACTTATTCTTGTATACCACACCTCACCCATGCCATGCTACTTTATTGCCATGCAACTTGTGCATCATTCATCATGGCATGATTGTTTGCTTGACGCATTTTATTTCTATGCTTGTGCACTTTATTTATGTTGGCCCTTGTTTGTTTGGTTCTTCTTCGGATAGACTCTGAGCAGGGGATATATCAAGAGAACCAGGAGCACTACCCAGATCCGTCTCTCGCTTCAACTGAGTTGCCAGGAAAGCACTACCACATGCTTGCATACATACAGTACCTATTGCCTCTATCTTATTCTTGCATCATTGAGTCGCGATTGCATTAAACTGAATCCCAAGTATTGCATAGCCTTTACTTTTAAACCCCACCAAGCTTGTACCTCCATCCCATGAGCCATTACTATAGGAGTTGTTTGAGCCATGCGAGTCGTAGAACAGCATGTGTAGGGTATGTGAGTGTCTGATGGATAACGAGGTACCTAAACAACTTAACCTGAGTAGTAATGGGACAACTAATGAAAGTGGCACCGGTGAGCAATATTTGCTATTTGGTTTTTCCTGCTCACTTGTGTCCCGTGAGACCCCGAGTACTTGATTCCTGTTCCAAGATTATTCGCGCTATCCACATCCGGGAGGCCTATGGGACCCCCCTGAGCCAGAGCTTGATTCATTCTTATTTCTTGGGGCCACAAACTAGTTTGAGGTTTTATTTACTATCCTGTACTTATGCCATGCGTTACTGCTTAATTACGATTGTGCGAGGAGCACCTGTACTGTTTAGGATGGTGACCCGTTTTCGCGGTATCGACACCCCGAGTTTTCGGGTTCCCAGTCGTTTACAGCCGGCCCCACAAACCTTGAGTCCATCTCGGAGCCGGCCAATTTCGTTGCGGGTGTACTCCAAGGGGTGGCCCCCTGAAATATTTCTGAATCTTGTGATTGCTTTGTCGTGAAGGCCTCGTTGGGTTTTGATTTGGTTTTTCCGAGGTTGATCGAGTGTGTGTTGCTATTTGTGCACCCCTGCAGGGTAAAACTTTCTGAAAGCCGTGTCCGCGGTTATGGACGACTTGGAGCATAGTTTCTCGATCATAGACAAGCATAACTAAAGTACCGCTTTAACCTGACTAAGTAATTGACTAGTAAATAGTGCAACACTCATGGAATGGTTAATAAAATTGCCAACGGATGGGGGGTTGTTCGTCCGCTTCCTCGTTGGTAAGCGAGGAGGAGGATGGATCTGATGAAATTACTGTTATAACTGTTGTCATTAATTCACGGACATCCGTCTATCATTGGTTAGACGGATGGTTAGCGAGTATCTATAGAACTGCTAGGGTTTATCTTTTGCTGCAATTGCGTCACCCCAGGTTGTGTCCCCTTTAGAGGCATAAAGACTTGCTGAGTACCCTTAGGGTCTCACACGATAAATTATTGGTTCAGATGAACATGTACACTCGCAGGACGGATACTGGGTGGAAGAGGTTGATGATGTGGGCAACGATCGTTCGGTGTAGAGATTCTGGGAACGGGGATCCGTGAGATCTGTGGGCGGGATGTGCTTATTCTCTATGGCATCTTATGCCGATTTTCTTCTTATCCGTACTCGGACTTTGTTCTGCTGCTTCCGCTTGATACTCTGATGTGTGATGTATGAGGAATTATCCTAAAATATTATATCTATCTAGGTCATTTGAATCTTGCCGTATGGCGTTGCTATATTTCCTTTCTTTCTAGATGGAATGGCTCTGATGTACTTTTGTATGGTGGCTTGCATACATACTCATTTGTGTATGTAGTTGATCCCTTCGCCTGCCGATTACGCCGCCCGTACAGGTCCCGATGAATTGGAAGTGGTTGGGACGGCCGAAAGGTCTACCCGTGAGTGGCTTTTGGGGCCTCACCGTACTATTTCAACCACTACCGTTCATCCAGGCTTGTATCTAGGAGCGTAATTCACCGAGGTAGTTACAATTGGTATCAGAGCCATCCCGACCTTCAGGGTCTCAGCCAAACGGTCGTTGTCAGTCTAGCAAATATTTTTGGTAGTTATGTATACTAGGGAAAAACAAAACGTGAGAGTAGGACTGCTTCCATTTTTCTTCTTACCCACCCACCCACCCTTTTCTGGTAAGGAAGTGTAACGTTTTCAATCCTCTTCTAAAAATTCAAAACAGGATTCACGTGTTCTGGGTTTCCGTAGTACCATAGGTTGTGTGTGTGTGTGTAATTCTTTGTCTATCTGTTGCATCCAAGTTGTTGTCTAATCAGCCTTTTGGTTATCAACTGTTGGTATATTCCATACCGACAGGCTTTTGCAAACCGACGCGATCTGTCTTACTCTTTGTTATCCGACGTTATCTTGTTTGGGGTGTTCGTTTCCGTAGTTACTAATATTTAGGTTCAACGTGAGAAGAAGGGGTTAGGATATGTGTTCCACTTGTTCATGTGCGGAGTAATGATTTGAATGCGGGATGGAGTCGCGACCATACCACTACTCTTATCATTCGCTTTTGTATATTGAATTGGTAGAGTCACTAATCTTGATTCGTTAAGTAATTTTGCGCATCTATTGGTATTTTAATGCCGAAATTTGTGGAAAAAATTTTCTTTGATATATTTGTGTACCACACTCCTTTTCAGTCGTGTGCGATATGCTTAATATCTTTTAGGTGTTTTGAACTTTGTTGATATTTTAATATCATCTTAGTAAATTGTATCCTTTAATCTTGGTTAATTCCATCTTGGTACTATTTTGGATTATTATTATTCTCCATTATAGTACTGACTTGTGTTTTATATCAATCCCAGGATGGCTCCACCACGCCGTTCAGATGAGGACATACCACCGGAATTGGGAGCCGCGTTGTCAAACATAGCCAATGCCTTGGCAGCAATGCAGCAGAACCAGCAGCGTTTGGAAGAGAGTGTTCGGAGGAATGAGTTTGCTCCACTCCCTCCACCTCCCAAGCGGGGCGACATCAAAAGCTTCCTGAAGTTCAACCCTCGCCAATTTGATGTTTCTGATCGACCACTGGACGCGGATGATTGGCTGCGTGAGATGTCAAGGTTACTCGAGACTGCTGATGTTCCTGAGCAGGAGTGGGTAAAGTGTGCTACTCACCTTCTAAAGGGAGATGCAGCTCTCTGGTGGGAGAATTACTTGAAGGCAAGCTGCACTGGTTTTCAGCCTACTTGGGAAAGGTTCACTGCAGCTTTCAAAGAGCAGTTTCTGTCAGAGATTGTCATGGAAAGGATGAAGGAAGCGTTTCTCAACCTCAAGCAGGGAAATGATAATGTCAACACCTACATCAGGAACTTCATGAATCTTTCTCGTTATGGTGGCGATGAGGTATCTGATGACAAGAAGAAACAAAAGAGGTTCAGGCAAGGGCTCAATGCATCGATCAAATATGCAATCACACATGCAAGGCCGGCATCTTTTCTGGAACTACAGCACACAGCTCTGCAAGAGGAAGCAAGCAGGCAAGTGTTTGAGGAGTCCAAGAAACACAACCGTGATGCATCAAGCTCTTCAGCTATGGCAGCTCCTTCTAAGCGGCGTGTCTGGGTTCCTAACACCCCACCGTCGCTCCCGGCTTCACCAAGACCTGCAAGCTACGCGTCAAGGCCACTAAACTCCATCACTGCGGCTCCCAGGGGCTACACCCACAACTACCCTGGAGCGCCTGGCGGAGTCCCTGGCTACGTTGCTCCACGTCCACCTGGTGCCTGCTTCACGTGTGGAGATCCTGGACATCTCAACTGGAACTGTCCGTTGAAGAACAAAGCTCTTCCTCCACCCCCTCCAAGATCTGCGGCAAGCTCTCCTATGGTTCGTGCACCACCACCTCGGGCTCTCAACATCAACACCAAGCCCGGGTCTACTGTTGCTCATGCCAATTGCGTCAACTCCGCTCAAGCTGAGCATACACCTGGAGTTGTGATGGGTATGCTTCCCATAAACTCAGTCCCTGCAAGAGTTTTGTTTGATTCTGGTGCTTCGCATTCTTTTGTTTCGCATAAGTTTGCACAAGAGCAGGATCTGGATAGGGTTCCTTTATCACGTCGTCTGGTGGTTCTATCTCCTGGTTCAAACATGAGGGCTGCTCATATCAGCCATGGCAATCAAATTGAGATTGGTGGCTCTTCGTTCTCGGCGTCCTTAATTCTCCTGGGCAATTCTGACATTGATGTCATCTTGGGCATGGATTGGTTGACGGCAAATGCAGCTGTGATTGATTGTGCTGAACGCTCGGTTTCTCTGAAGATTCCTGAAGGCCATATAGTCTTTTCTCCAAGCCTGACTCCTACTGTCCAGCTTTTCTCTTTGGCGGCTCTGAATGATGATGCTATGGAAGCTATTCAGAGAGTCCCAGTGGTCTGTGAGTTTCCGGATGTTTTTCCTGAAGAGTTGCCGGGTATGCCTCCGGATCGTGAGGTTGAGTTTGTAATTGAGCTTGAACCTGGAACGGCTCCTATCTCCAAGCGGCCTTATAAAATGGGTCCTGCTGAGTTGGCTGAACTCAAACGACAGCTTGATGAACAAGAGAAGTTGGGTTTCATTCAACACAGTACTTCTTCTTGGGGTAGCCCAACAATCTTTGTGAAGAAGCGGGACAGGACTGATAGACTTTGTGTTGACTATCGGGCTCTCAATGCTAAAACCATCAAGAACAAATATCCCCTTCCGTGGATTAATGATCTCTTTGACCAGCTAGCTGGAGCTGTGGTATTCTCTAAGCTGGACTTGAGGAGTGGTTATCATCAAATCAAAATTCGCAAGGAAGATGTGCCCAAAACAGCTTTCACCACCCGCTATGGCCTGTATGAGTACACAGTCATGTCTTTCGGTCTCACCAACGCACCTGCTACCTTCTCGAGGCTTATGAACTCGGTCTTCATGGAGTACCTGGATAAGTTCGTTGTGGTCTATCTGGATGACATCCTGGTCTATTCTAAGTCCAAGGAAGAGCATGAAGAACACCTTCGTTGTGTCCTAAACAAGCTGCGCGAGAACCGCTTGTATGCCAAGTTCTCAAAGTGTGAGTTTTGGCTGCCTCAAGTAACCTATCTGGGTCACGTCATCTCTGCCAAGGGCATTGCAGTCAACCCGGAAACTGTGAAGACAATTGTTGAATGGCTTCCTCCTGTTAATGTCAAAGAAGTGCGAAGTTTCCTTGGTTTGGCTAGTTATTGCTGTCGCTTCGTTCAGAACTTCTCGAAGATAGCGAAGCCTCTTACCGATCTCCTCAAGAAAGGCAAGAAATACCTGTGGACTCCTGCATGTCAAGCAAGTTTTGAGACACTCAAAGAGAAGCTCACTTCCACACCAGTCTTGGTTCCTCCGGATACATCTAAGCCTTTCCAGATATTCTGTGACGCCTCTTTGCAAGGATTGGGTGCGGTCCTTATGCAAGAAAAACAAGTTGTTGCTTATGCCTCTCGACAGTTGAAGACGCATGAGATCAACTATCCCACACATGACCTTGAGCTCGCAGCAGTTGTCTTTGCTTTGAAGCTATGGAGGCACTACTTGCTTGGCAACCGTTGTGAGATCTTTTCTGACCACAAGAGTTTGAAGTATATCTTCACTCAACCTGATCTCAACCTTCGGCAGAGGAGATGGATTGAAGCAATCAATGATTTTGATTTGACCATCAACTACACACCGGGCAAAGCTAATGTCATGGCCGATGCTCTCAGCCGCAAAGCTTATGTCAACAACCTCATGATGGAAGAGCAGCAGCCTCTCTTGTGCGAGGAATTCCGCCAGCTCAACCTGGAGATTGTGGAACAAGGGCATCTCTCGAACCTTTTGGCTACTCCTCTCTTGGAAGAAAAGATTCGTTTTCGTCAGCGTGGTGATCCGCACACCAGAAAGATCACCTCCCAGCTTCAGCTTCCGAAGTATGAGTCCTTCCACGTAGATGATCAAGGCATGCTTTTCTTCGAACACCGGATGTTTGTTCCAAACTACCCGGGTTTGAGAGAGCAAGTTCTCAAGGAGGCGCACGATTCTGTCCTCTCTATCCACCCTGGCAGCACAAAGATGTACATGGACTTGAAAACACAATATTGGTGGCCTGGTCTGAAACGATATTGTGCAAAGTATGTCTCGGAGTGTGATGTCTGCCGCAGAGTGAAAGCTGTCCATCAGAAACCTTTCGGTCTTCTACAGCCATTGAAACCTCCGGAATGGAAATGGGAGAAAGTAGAGATGGACTTCATCACTGGTTTTCCAAGGTCGCAGAAGGGCAACAATGCAATATTTGTTGTCATCAACAGGCTTTCTAAAGTGGCTCATTTCTTCCCCGTCAAGGAAACAATTTCTGGAATTCAGTTGGCTGAGCTCTATATCAACAGAATTGTCTCTCTGTATGGGGTTCCGCTTGAGATCAGTTCAGACCGTGGAAGCATCTTCACTTCCAAGTTCTGGGAAAGTTTCCAAAATGCTTTGGGAACAAAGTTGAACTTCAGCACTGCTTACCACCCTCAGTCGCAAGGACAAGTTGAAAGGATCAATCAGATTCTAGAGGATATGCTTCGTGCATGCGTCATCTCTTTTGGCATGAAGTGGGAGGAATGTCTTCCATATGCTGAATTCTCGTACAATAACAGCTTCCAGAAGAGTCTGAAGATGGCACCATTTGAGGCTCTCTATGGTCGCAAGTGCAGAACTCCGATTGGTTGGTCAGGTGCAGGAGAAAGAATTTGGTTTGGCCCTGATATTGTAACTCAAGCGGAGGAGAAGGTGCATATCATTCTTGAGAACCTGAAGATTGCTCAAAGTCGTCAGAAGAGCAATTATGACAGGAAGCACACGGACATGGTGTATGCCCCTGGTGATCTCGTGTACCTTCGTGTCACTCCCATGAGAGGCACACACCGCTTTGGCATCAAAGGAAAGCTGGCTCCTAGATACATCGGTCCTTTCAAGATTCGTGGAAGAAGAGGAGAAGTCGCTTATGCCCTTGAGCTTCCGGAAAAACTCAAAGTCCATGATGTTTTCCACATCTCTCAGCTCAAGAAGTGCTTCAAAGATCCCGGCAGGACCGTGGACCATGAGCTAATCGATCTCCAAGAAGACCTGTCTTATCAAGAACACCCCACCAAAATCCTTGAGACCGCAGAAAGAAGGACTCGCAACAAGTCCATCAAGTTCTGCAAGGTGCAGTGGTCACACCATTCTGTTGATGAAGCCACTTGGGAACGTGAAGAGGAACTCCGTGCCAACTACCCTACCCTCTTTGTGTCTTCTTCTTCCTAGAATCTCGGGGCGAGATTCCTGTTTAGTGGGGGAGAGTTGTAGCATCCTAGTTGTCTAACACCTGTAATGCTACTGGATCTTGTAATAAAAGGGCCACTTCCTACATATAATTGTTGCATCATCATCATATCATGCTCATGTCATCATGCCACCTTGCATTTGAGCATCATACAAAAACTCTTTTGTTTGGTTCTTATCTCATATGCATTAATATTTGTATTTGCCTCTTGATATTGTAATTGGTTCTTGATATATTGTTAAATGCCCAAGTTGAGTTGGGGGCATATCTCTTATTGACTCCACCACCTTTTCTTCACCACCTTATAATTCCACCATCCAACTAATATGAGCTTGGCATTTTAATTGAGTTTACCTCTAGCTCATGTGGGTTGGATGGATCTCTCTCCACTTCTTTTGCTTGCCCTTACTCCAACTTTGGGAGGATGCAAATAAACAAATGCCATGGAAGTTATTTTGTTTTCACAAGAGTAAACAAGGCATTAAATATTTTGCATGGGCCATGCAACCATCACCCTTGTTTTCTTTTCTTCCTTTTGCTTGTTCTTGCGGACCTTGTTTTTGATCTTGCTTGGTCTTGTTTAATGCATGTAAGCACCATGATCTACCCCATCCTAGCTAAACCCTAATCTACACCTAATCTAAACCAAACCCTAAACCCTACCCCCTCTAAACCCCATCCCTATCCATGCATGCACATGTGACCATGTGGGCATGCCAAGCCCTAAACCTCCCCTCTCTCTTTTCATCTCAAAAACCCTACCCAACCACCCCTTCTAGCCTAGCTGGCCCCACCGGCCACCCTCTCCCTTGGTCACCCCCACCTCCCTCTCTAGACCATCCCCACCCATGTGTGTTGTTGTTGCATGCTTAAGCCCTAACCCCCCCTCTCTCCCGGCCTTCCTCTCCCTCCTAGCTGGTCCCACCGTACCCCCCTAGCTACCTCTCACCTTGCCAAGTCCAACCCTAGCCGAGCCACCCTCCCTCCTACCTAGACCTCCTACCCGAGCCCACCTCTCCCCCTCTCTTCTCTCCCTGCCCTAGGGGCCCCTCTAACCGAGCCTGCCTGCCTCTGGCCCGCCGTGACCCACCTGGTAGCCCCCACCGTCCTTGCACCACCCCTGGACCCATGCCGATCACGTGAGAGAGGGTGCAAAAAGGTGGCCGAAGCCACCTTCCCCTCCCCCACGCAATCCTCACCTGCCCCTCCTGTTCTTATCCACCCCTCTACTCCCACCTCGCCCCTCTGCCCCTTCCAGATCCCCCAGAGACCCGGCCTCACCTCCCTTCTCCCTCCCCACCACCATCTACCCCGACACTGTCGGCTCCCTCTCGTCGTCATCGATCCAGGAGGCGGGCGAGTTGTCGAGGCTGTCGAGGAAGATAACGAGGTCCCCCTGCTTCGGCCTGGACACCCCAACGCGTAGGAGAGGGACCAGGCGCCCCGGAACGACGACACCCCGACACTAACCCTAGCTCGCCCGGCCCCTGCCTCGGCGCCGATCTGCTGCGCCTCCACCCGATCCAGCCACACCCTCGACCTCGCGGTAAGCCCTGCTACCTCCTAGACATGGTCTGCCCCGCTCTACCGTCCTAGCGCCGCCGTGCGATCCGTCGAGCACTCTCGGTGCACCGGCGGCCGCGCGCGACTGCTCGCTTCCTCGGCGCAGAAACCCTACCTAGCCGCGCCCCCCCTGCTAGACAACTCCCCCTACCTACCGCAGCGGTAGCCGCCTCTGCTAGCCGCCCGCGTCGCGGGATCGAACCCCGCCTCGCCGCGCTTTTTCTCTGTCTTTTTCCGTCAGAGGCAGAGCTAGGAGATCAACAGTAGCCGTGGACACTTTACACATACCCCCCCCCCCTCTTTTGTTTTCCTAAGCCGCGGTCCAGCCCAGGGCCACAGTCAGCGTCGGAGGCGTTTTTGTAAAAAGGATCCCGTGGTTTCTAGGAATTAACCCGCCGTCCCCCCTCTCCTGTGCGCGCGTGTGGTGCTGAGTCAGCACAGGGCCCACCTGTCATTGACAGAGGCTAGGCTCCCCTGAGTATAAAAAGTAGATATGTTTGTCTGTTTTAATTTAAACCATTTTTCAAATTAATTCAAATTCAAATATAAATCTGTTTTCAAATAACTTTTCAATTATAAAACCAAATAATGCATATAATATATGTTTTTGAATCAGCAAAATGTGAGGATTTCAAATATGCTATTCAAATTACCTTTTGCACATTTAAGATTCCAAGTTGAGTAAATTACAACAAATGCCACTGGAACTTAATAAATTAATAACTTTTGATTTATAACTCCGAATTTAACAAATGATATGTCTAAAATGATCAGCTCGACAAGACCTTTCTGTTTATGCTATCCATGACTTCAATTGCAGCATGCATCATATAAATATAAAGTATACAGCAACTATTATGACAATAAAATGTGGCCAAACCTTAATAAAATGACTTATTCTTGTATACCACACCTCACCCATGCCATGCTACTTTATTGCCATGCAACTTGTGCATCATTCATCATGGCATGATTGTTTGCTTGACGCATTTTATTTCTATGCTTGTGCACTTTATTTATGTTGGCCCTTGTTTGTTTGGTTCTTCTTCGGATAGACTCTGAGCAGGGGATATATCAAGAGAACCAGGAGCACTACCCAGATCCGTCTCTCGCTTCAACTGAGTTGCCAGGAAAGCACTACCACATGCTTGCATACATACAGTACCTATTGCCTCTATCTTATTCTTGCATCATTGAGTCGCGATTGCATTAAACTGAATCCCATGTATTGCATAGCCTTTACTTTTAAACCCCACCAAGCTTGTACCTCCATCCCATGAGCCATTACTATAGAAGTTGTTTGAGCCATGCGAGTCGTAGAACAGCATGTGTAGGGTATGTGAGTGTCTGATGGATAACGAGGTACCTAAACAACTTAACCTGAGTAGTAATGGGACAACTAATGAAAGTGGCACCGGTGAGCAATATCTGCTATTTGGTTTTTCCTGCTCACTTGTGTCCCGTGAGACCCCGAGTACTTGATTCCTGTTCCAAGATTATTCGCGCTATCCACATCCGGGAGGCCTATGGGACCCCCCTGAGCCAGAGCTTGATTCATTATTATTTCTTGGGGCCACAAACTAGTTTGAGGTTTTATTTACTATCATGTACTTATGCCATGCTTTACTGCTTAATTACGATTGTGCGAGGAGCACCTGTACTGTTTAGGATGGTGACCCGTTTTCGCGGTATCGACACCCCGAGTTTTCGGGTTCCCAGTCGTTTACAGCCGGCCCCACAAACCTTGAGTCCGTCTCGGAGCCGGCCAGTTTCGTTGCGGGTGTACTCCAAGGGGTGGCCCCCTGAAATATTTCTGAATCTTGTGATTGCTTTGTCGTGAAGGCCTCGTTGGGTTTTGATTTGGTTTTTCCGAGGTTGATCGAGTGTGTGTTGCTATTTGTGCACCCCTGCAGGGTAAAACTTTCTGAAAGCCGTGTCCGCGGTTATGGACGACTTGGAGCATAGTTTCTCGATCATAGACAAGCATAACTAAAGTACCGCTTTAACCTGACTAAGTAATTGACTAGTAAATAGTGCAACACTCATGGAATGGTTAATAAAATTGCCAACGGATGGGGGGTTGTTCGTCCGCTTCCTTGTTGGTAAGCGAGGAGGAGGATGGATCTGATGAAATTACTGTTATAACTGTTGTCATTAATTCACGGACATCCGTCTATCATTGGTTAGACGGATGGTTAGCGAGTATCTATAGAACTGCTAGGGTTTATCTTTTGCTGCAATTGCGTCACCCCAGGTTGTGTCCCCTTTAGAGGCATAAAGACTTGCTGAGTACCCTTAGGGTCTCACACGATAAATTATTGGTTCAGATGAACAGGTACACTCGCAGGACGGATACTGGGTGGAAGAGGCTGATGATGTGGGCAACGATCGTTCGGTGTAGAGATTCTGGGAACGGGGATCCGTGAGATCTGTGGGCGGGATGTGCTTATTCTCTATGGCATCTTATGCCGATTTTCTTCTTATCCGTACTCGGACTTTGTTCTGCTGCTTCCGCTTGATACTCTGATGTGTGATGTATGAGGAATTATCCTAAAATATTATATCTATCTAGGTCATTTGAATCTTGCCGTATGGCGTTGCTATATTTCCTTTCTTTCTAGATGGAATGGCTCTGATGTACTTTTGTATGGTGGCTTGCATACATACTCATTTGTGTATGTAGTTGATCCCTTCGCCTGCCGATTACGCCGCCCGTACAGGTCCCGATGAATTGGAAGTGGTTGGGACGGCCGAAAGGTCTACCCGTGAGTGGCTTTTGGGGCCCCACCGTACTATTTCAACCACTACCGTTCATCCAGGCTTGTATCTAGGAGCGTAATTCACCGAGGTAGTTACAATGTTCCTTTACCTTAGCATGGAAAGGTGTTTTCTCAATATAGGGTTCGGGCAAAATAGGATCAACAGTACAAACTTCATTTTTTCTAACAGGAACATGGTTAACAATATCTTTATAAGGTGCATGGTACTTGTTCCACTTCTTTTTGAGAATTTCAATATAAGAGGCAAAGGACTTAAAACAATTGGCAATACTTTGAGAATCAATAACATACTCAGTACTAATATCATGAAAGTCATCAGTTCCCATAAAAGATTTAATGCATTCATAATCATAATTTATACTTGACTTTCTTACTTTATCATTCTCCCATGCTTCGGTGTTTTCCTGAATACAGTCTAGAAGATCCCATTTAGCTTCTTACTTCATAAGTGTAAATGATCCAGCACAAGAAGCATCTAATAAATATTTATCATGAAGAGAAAGCCTTGCATAAAAGTTATTGATAATAATATTATTAGGGAGTTCATGAATAGGACATTTAAGCATTAGTAACTTCAATCTCCCCCGAGCTTGGGCGGTACTCTCTCCATCACGAGGCCAAAAGTTATATATTTGATCCTATCCTTATGAATCTCACTGGGAGGATAGAATTTAGAATAAAAGAGAGGCACAATTTCCTCCCATTCCATAGATTGTCCATTCTTCAGCAGCTTATACCATTCTTCAGCTCTTCCTCTCAACGATATAGAGAGTAACTTTTTCTTAACTTGCTCCGTTGTGATACCTGCACACTTGAAAAACCCGCATAATTCATGGATAAAAGGCACGTGATCACCAGGATAGACAGTTCCATCTCCAAAACAATAATTATCCATAACACGATCAACAATTCTTGTAGGTATCTTAAAAGGATCTATCTCAGCAAGTGGTGGTTCATCTACTACCTTAGCAGTGGTAGTAGCTTTCCCAAATAGGAAACCAAGTGGGTTATCCATATTGGAAACAAAGTAACAAACATAAATAAAAAGCAATACTCATAGTAAAAGTTTCCTTTAATAGTTCCACTCTTCAATAGCGCTTCACTCCCCGGCAACGGCGCTAGAAAAGTCTTGATGACCCATAAGTATAGGGGGTGTATCGTAGTACTTTCGATAAATAGGAGTGTCGATCCAAGCGAGGAGCATAAGGTGTTGACTAGTGGTTTGGAGCAGGAATTATCTGTAAATACTTAGCAAACGGATTTTTAGGGTTTTTTGATAATGCAAGGAAATAAAGTGCAAGTAAATAAAGACAAGAAATAAATTCAGCGAGTGTCCCAATCCTTTCTTAGCAAAGGACAAGCCGATTGTATTACTTATGAGGACCAAACGTTCTCGAGGACACATGGGAATACTGTCAAGTGCTTTCGTTTCATATAGTTGATTAATCTTCTTTGGTTTTATAAGTGTTGTGTGGGTGAACCTTTGCTAATGTACCGACCTTACTTGGACTAATACATACTTGTGATTAAACCCCTTGCAAGCATCCGCAACTACAAGAAAGTAATTAAGATAAAAACCTAACCACAGTCTTAAACTGTGAGATCCTACACTCCCTTGTGCAAAGGTTTCCTAATGGGGGTTCAGGTTTCTGTCACTCTGGCAACCCCACAGTTAGTAGCCAAATACACAAGGGATTTCTATTTTCGTGCCCTTGGTTCGTTAGTTGTACTCACTTTTCCCCAGACGCTTAACTTTTCCTCACTTTTCCCCTCGCCATGTTAAGAAACTCTAGCGGGCGCTCGGACGGAGGGATGCCGTCAGTTCAAAGGCTTAACCGTTACATGCTGACTGGTGGGACCGCGTTGGGGCGGGTCAGGCTTTGAGCGTTACGGTACGAGGCCTCGACTGTTACATGCCTGACCGGTGGGGCCGCGTTGGTACGGGTCCTGCATACGTGGTGAAGGGTGGGGCCACGTTGGGATAGGTCTTGCATACGTGGTGAAGAGTGGGGCAGCATGGAGACATGTTGGACCGGCCATTCATGCTCACCCAAAGCATTTGCTTCCCCCCGAGCATGGAACAGCTCCCACACTGCCCCTTCGCTGCCCCGCCATCATGCCCTCCTACCTTATGTCTTCCTCGGCCCCAGAGTCGCCCCTCCCCCTAGCCATGGAGCCCACTCCACCTCTGGCTCTGCTCCCGCCCCTGCTAGATCTACCCCTTTCACGGAATAGTATGCAATGACGGCTGGTGCACCGTCCATCCCCGTCGAGCACGGAGAAGATTGGGTGGAATCGCAGGGATCTAATGCATGGATTCCATCTGGATTGATCGTGGTTGTGAATAATATATCTCTGGATTTTACCTCCCAGCGGTGGTTTCAACCTCCATAACTCTTAGAGATAGATAAAATCTCCCTAAAATCTATTGTAAATTCCCCTGGAGTAGTGGCGATTTAGTTGGTTTGCAAGAGTGTCTATAATTATGAAACTCTTGCGCGGTCTTAAACTATAACTGACACAACTCTCGCACGGCTAGCGATTCACTTTCAAATTAAAAAAATTATACAACTCTTAATGTACAAGAGTGTTTATAATTGACACAACTCTTGAACACTTTCAAATTAAAAAAATTTATACAACTCTTAATGTAGAAGAGTGTTTATAATTAACACAACTCTTGAACACTTTCAAATTTAAAAAAATTATAAAACTCTTAATGTAAAAGAGTGTTTATAATTGACACTACTCTTGAACACTTTCAAATTTAAAAAAATCATACAACTCTTAATGTAAAAGAGTGTTTATAATTGACACAACTCTTGAACACTTTGAAATTAAAAAAATCAT
This sequence comes from Avena sativa, assembly GCA_916181665.1. Taxonomy (NCBI): domain Eukaryota; kingdom Viridiplantae; phylum Streptophyta; class Magnoliopsida; order Poales; family Poaceae; genus Avena; species Avena sativa. Next base: position 247,678,459 of record OV702284.1, on the reverse strand, counting down.
ACAACTCCTAATGTAAAAGAGTGTTTATAATTTACACAACTCTTGAACATTTTCAAATTGAAAAAAAATCATACAACTCTTAATGTAAAAGAGTGTTTATAATTGACATTACCCTTGAACACTTTCAAATTGAAAAAAATTATACAACTCTTAATGTAAAAGAGTGTTTATAATTGACACTACTCTTGAACACTTTCAAATTAAAAAAATATACAACTCTTAATGTAAAAGAGTGTTTATAATTGACACTACTCTTGAACACTTTCAAATTGAAAAATTATACACCTCTTAATGTAAAAGAGTGTTTATAATTGACACTACTCTTGAACACTTTCAAATTAAAAAATTATACAACTCTTAATGTAAAGGAAAAGGGTGTTTACCATTTTTATAGTGTGAAAAATGATCCCTAAACTTGCATATATGAAAATTATAAACCTTTGAACACTGTGAAATTGCACTTAATACGTGATAATGATGTGCTAAGAAAATCTTGACAGATTATCATTTTCATAGAATGTAGGGATGTAATGCATAATTTTGCATATGGCAAAAATTATACACCTTTTAACTCTTTGAAATCGCACTTAGGACATGGAGTGAAAAATAATGCAAAAAATATACACCTTTGAACACTTTCCCTTCAAATTATATTCAAAATCATTTGTTTATGGAGTTAAAGCATCGGTGGCAAACTGTCGTGATGGTGGCACGGCAGATGCCATGGGTAGGCTAAAGTATGGGGCCAATGGATGCTAGAGGGATCCGGGGAGGGAAGATGTAGTGATTTCTACACTCAAATGCTCAACAAGTAAATCTCTACTCCTCTCCTCAATGAATACAAGTGCTCCAAGAGCAGTCTCATAGAGAGGAAGAACACTACTACACGGGCCTTACGAAGTAGAATGGATCGATCCCCCTCTCAGGAGCCAGCGTCCCCCTTATAAAGAGGTGCATTGGTTCCTTCTAGGGCTGACATGGCAAGCATATTCTTGGAATATGCTTGTCCCAATATGGTAACTCGGCGGCCTCCTTTCCGTGTCCCCCTTCTATCGGCGGCAATGTTCCAGAGACCTTCACATGCGCGCCTCGGGATCCCTGACTGTCACCTCTGTGACCTTCTTATGCCCTTCTGCTGCTCTGCTCCTTGTCCTTTGTGCTTGGATCTGTTTAGATTCCTCCTAGCCAGTGACTAGGGTTTGACTATAGGCACCTCCTTCTCCTGCAAGCTTCGTGTTACTCGGCCTTATCTCTCATAACTCGGCTCGGCCTTCACCTGCATTCAAGTTAGCCAGACTCATTCGGCCGACTTAACTCATATGTTGGCCGGATAAGGTGTTACTCATTCTACACTTGCCATGGCCCTGCTTATCTCGGCCGACTCTTATATGACCCGGCTGACACAAACAATAACTCGGCTCATGAAAAGGGAGATTCCTTTTGTCTTCCCCCTGTCTTGACCCTATCCGGGGTCACCTCCCCAACATTAGTCCCCGAAGCTGGTGTGGTCCTGCCTAAAACCTCGGCCGGGCCACATCAGTTTCCCAACATACTTCTCTCCTTCTTTCCGAGTTACTTCTTTCTATTCGAGGCATCAGTAGCTTCCTAAACATGCCTCGTCCTACGTGTACCACTCATCATTATTCTTCTAGTTTTTTGTTCCTCTACAATGCCCACTGACAAGCTACAGTGATTACTGCGCCCGTCGAGTCGGCGCAGTGACGTCTCGAGTACCGCATCGGTCAGGAGGCCCGATGCCCTCCTGCGTCGTTTGGTCTTTGATGTGGCTCCACCAGTAGCGAACGGTTCCGCCGCACGCGTGATTTACACAGTTATCATGGCGCACCCACGATCCCACTACCGCCAGGACTGTGCGGTTATAAGGAGGGGAACGGGGCTAGACGGTTTTACTTTCCCCCTTCGTTTGCCCTTCTTCTTCCTCCTCGCGCCCATGCCTCTGTTCGTGTGCTGGCGGCTGCGCCATTATTGATCTCCTCGACGGTGACGCTGCAGTTCTTCTGCTCCGAGGACCTCACCGCCGTGCCCTTCTTCGCCGCCTCTGCTGGTGAGTTATCCTACAGCACCGCCGCTAGATTTCCGCCCTAGGCAATCCCTCGGTTTCCCAGATTCCTCGCGGCGGTTCTTCTTCGTTGCGCCGTCGCGCTCGTTAGAACCACGACGGGGCCCTGCACTTCTAGGCCTTCCCCCGCTGCTAGTTTCTCCTCCATTGATTCCTCCGACGAGCCCATGTCTAGTTCTGCCAGCGGAGCCCTCGTCGAGGAGGATGATTTTGCCTCCGGTCCAGAACGGGGTTCTTGGCAGGGTTCCACTGTCACTCGCCGTGAAGTAGAGTGGTTAATCAAGACGCGCCGGATCCCTGCCGAGGTAAGCTGTCGCTTGCCTGGCAATGAATCCTCTCCAGTGCTCAACGAGGGAGTGTACGTAGTCTTCATGTCCAATTTTGCTCGTGGGTTTGGCCTCCCCCTTAGCAATTTTTCTAGGGAGTTCCTCGATTACTTCGGCCTCCAGCCGCATCATCTGCCGGCCAATGCTATCGCCTCTTTGTCAGCCTTCATCTCAGCCTCGGAGGGGTACTTCGGCCTCTGGCCCTCCGTACCTGTCTGGTCTAAATTCTTCCAAATCCGATCTAATGTCGTACCGGACAAATCTCTTCACCCTTCCGAGAAATCCCTTACCCAATGCGGGGCTGCATCTATTACACCTCGGAGAAACTCCGAGTTCCCTCGTGTCGCCGGCCTCGAGTCTTGCAAGAAATGGCATAGATCATTTTTCTATGTCAAAAACACTGGAAAAGAAGATAAGATTTGGCTCCTCGCCTTTTCTATTGCCCCCCTTCCAAGAAGAATTGGAACTACAATCCTAGGAAGAGCCATGATTTGGCCGAGGCATTCGATATTCGGCTCAAGGAGTTGATTCGCGCCGGGCTCCGTGGTGAGGACCTAATGACCGCATTCATCAGCAGCCGAATCTGCCCTTTTCAGCTTCGTTCTCACAAGCTTTGTTACATTAGTGGTCCTCTCAATCCCAACCGAGTTTCGATGGTTGAGCTCAACGACTATCACATTTATAAGCGTGTCCGAGCTATCTTCAAGACCGATATGTCGGAGGAGTGGGCATGGGGACTGAGGCCATTCACTCGCGGGAATCCCCCTCCTCAGTTAAATTTACGCATTGGTGTTCGCTTCCGAGTCGCCTTTGTGACTGTTCTTTTGCTAATCCTACTTTGTTTCTTCTCTTGCAGAGGTTTGCGGAGCAAAAGACCGAGGATGCCGAGGTTCTGGCTCTTCCCTGGACTGCAGATCGGAATACCCCGGACAGTGGGGAACCTGACTCGGAAGAGTTTGTCCCTAAGTCGGATGTTGCTCCGGCTCGCGCCCGTGGCAAGACCTCGGCCCATGGGGATGAAGGTGACTCGGACGATGTCCAAATTCTTGAGGTAGTTGTCGTGATTCCTATCTCTTACGCATTTCCGGCTCCTACTTTCCCAGCTAATCCAGCCGGTCAGGTGCACGACGCCGAGCCTCTTGCTTCTCAAGCTCCTGTTCCCTCGAATAAACGCACCGCTCCGACAGATCCCTCCAACGCTGCTCCCAAGAAGTGAGTGAAGAAGTCTGCCTAGCATATTCTGAGGCGTAAGACCATGCCTGGGGTTACTGGGTGAGTTTATTTTCATTTGTACTTCTTGTTTCTCTCTTTCTGTCTTTTGATTCGACTCTTTGTCTCTTGCAGAGCTCCTCTCTCTGCGAAGCCAAGCGGTCCGAGTATGACAAGCCATACTACTCGGCAGCCTTCTCCTCTGCCCCCGGAGGATAATCGGGCTCCCAGTCCGTCTCGTGTTGACTCTCCTCCAACGCCGACCCATACATCGCCTCAGCGAGATGTGCCCACTACTCCCACCATTAATGCCGACATAACGCCGCCAGTAGATCATCCTGTTGAACCTGTTGCACCTCTTCAGACCGCCGAGGTTTCCCCCAACGACCCTTTGATCACCACGATCCCAGCTGCTACTCCCACTCCAGCCGAAGATATCACCATCTCGCCCCCCTTGGAAACCATAGTTCCTCCTGCTCCTCAGGATGTGATTCCTAGTGCCGAGGTTGCTGCCCCTGCCAAAACCTCTCCTAAGAATAGGAAGGTTGTTGTTACCAAACCCTGAGCATCTTAGAAGGGGCCGGCTAGCTCATCTCAGCCCCACATAGTTGATGCACTTCTCAAGGGGGCTTCCTCTGCTAAGCCTGTTGTCACTCCGGTCGCCGACACCCGACTTACTCTTCATAAGAGTCCTACGATGGCGGTAGTTACACAACGGGCCCGAGGTAAAGTGTTGACCCGTACTGAGAGCGGAAACAGCCTCGGCTCTTTGGTGGAGTATGCCAATAACTGGAACGCCGCCGATCAACTTGAGGGCAATCCGAGTAGCCAACCATTTCATCTTTCCGACATCAGCAGTCTCTTGCATATGGTTGCTAAGATTGTTCTTGATAGCGACACGATGAACGAGGTAAGTGCTTTCGTTGATACTTTGTCTGTTATTCAAGTGGTACTATATATGCACTAGTCCCCAAAGCTTGCAACCGGATAACTTATTGTTCGTTTGGAAGCTTTATTAGGCTTCAATTGCGTTTCTTGCTAACTTAACCCTTTTGCGATTCGGATTAGCCGTGGTCCATGCATATCCGAGTCAAGTTTTATTTGATTTGGAACTACCTGAACTTTGAGTATCCAACCACCTAGATCCGAGAAAGTTTTACTTGATTCGGATATGCTTTAACTTTGAATATCCAGCCACCTAGATTCGAGTCAAGTTTTACTTGATTCGGATCTGCTTTAACTTTGAATATCCAGTCTTTTAACCCTCCATTATATCTAGGTTGCCCATGATCGCGGACGGCCGAATTTCAAAGGTTGCTCTTCGCCCACAAGAAACTGCAAGAGAAGTATGAGAAGGTTGTTCCTGTGGTGAAAAAGACTGGTAATTTAACTACCCCATGTACTGTTCCTTAGGTTCATAATACTTTTGTCTTGTCGTGCTAATTTACTCCTCGTTGGCGTGCAGATAGTATCAACAATCTGAATACCCGCCTTACCAAGAAGGTTACCGCTCTTGAAGGTTGGTTCCTCTCTGGTCTTTGACCTATTAATTTTTGTCCGAGATAAATATTGGGTCTCTTACAACCTTCCGGCTTTGGTATAGCCGAGCTACAAACACTTGCAGCATCGCATGAAGAATGCATACTTATGCCTGATATGATGCTGCATTTTTTAGAACAAGCTGCTGCTCATTCGACGCAACTCCAAGAGAGGGATGATGAGATAACCCGGTTACGCGCCGAGGTTGAGTCTCTCAAGCTTTCCTAGAAGTCCGAATTGGAAAAAGTTGATCAAGAATTTTCTAAAGAAAAGAACCGACTGAGCCTTCCGTTGCAGAAAGATAAGGAACTCCTTGACGCTGCCGAGCTGAAGAACCGGACGATGAGCGAGGAAATCACTCGCTTTGAGAATAATAAGGCTGACTGGACCCAGGATCTCTAGAAAATGTTGAGTTACATTCATCGTAAGTTTCTGACCATGGCCGAGTTATTTCCTTCTCTTTCTTATTTTTAACTGATATGTTTTCCTTTCGTGTAGATCATTTTCCGGAAGCGAGACCAGTGAGCTCTAAGGCAGTGATTTCTGCTCGTTAGCGCCGAGGTGTCCCCGCATACTCGAGTCCAGAATACTCGATGGAAGACTTCCTGATTGCCGTCGGTGCTGCTATTGGACCAATGAAGATTATGGGAAGAGATCTGGTGCAAGCAGCCATTTGGGCCTACCATGTTGTTTGGCCGAATACCTCTGGAACGCCTGATATTGACGAAGTTAAAGTGCTTGTGGCGAGGCTAATGGCATCTCAGACCCAATTAAATCTTTGGAGGGAATCTGTTGGGAGGGCTGGTGCTGATATGGCACTTACAGAAGTTTTGTCTTGGTATGAGGTTATCTCACTCGATACTCTGATGAATTTGCGCACTAGCTCTCATTGGGTTGAGGATCCCGAGTTCGTCGCTCGCCGCCAAGCTCGTGCCTTCCAGCTTATTGAGTATGCTGACGTGCATAATTGGATCGAGGGGCCGAGTTTTCTTCCCAACTCGGCGGATGATGTCGAAGCTGAAGATGCATCAGGTGATGACTCGGTTGATCAGAATGAATCGGAGGGTGATTCGGATAACTCCCGTGATTCAAACGACAATTCGGGCGGGGATGGTGACGCGCGGTCGTCCTCTAAAGGGATTGAGAACTCTCGCGCTCAGACTGATGTCCCTCAGCAGCCGGAGCTTACGCCCGAGGTTACTATGGCTTCCGTTGAAGCCGAGATAACGTCGGCTGATGCGCCAGCTACTTCGGAGCGCCCAGTTGCTGAAGATACCCTCCTGAAGGAGACCGAGGTCCCTCCTCCATCGTCCGAGATACCCATGTCCAATGCTCCTATGCTACTGCTCATTAAGGGTTATTTGGCCTCTTCTGGTGTTTGGGCTTGAAAAAAACTTCAATTTGCTTTAAGTCCCCGGCATGTCGGGCGTATGACGTTTGTGAAACAATTGTCCGTCTTTTGGTGTTGTGCGAACCTTTTTGCCTTGCGCCGCTAAGGCGTTGGTGATGGTAACTATTGTTATTTTGGCTAAGTTAAGCTATCTGTTTCATATATTTGCCTTGACCCATTTTAATTTCATAAGGCCAGATCGTATTCTCCCATGTGGTTGACCTTCGTCCGGCATTTATCTTGCTTGCCCTTTGTAGATTTGGTTGTATAACTGTTGTTTTCGCGATTTCTACTTGAAGTACAATGCTCTTATAGATTGGCTTATATCCCTTATCATACCTCGACTCGCTGAGGTTGTTACTTCTTAGGAATCGTTAATTGTTTTCTCCTTGTTATTCCTTTGTCGATCAAGGCAAGCTTATGTTGCCTCTTATGAGTTATGAGTAGCAGATTGGGGTAGTCCCCGAGTTTCTGCTGAAGCTATCGAGCTCTTATATGAATGGAAGAAATTAACGGGTGGTGTAAGTCATCCCCGAGTTATCCCTTGGGTCGGTGAAGGTTTATATCTGTTCAGAGGATATCGAATAACACTACAAGGAATGTGCTATTCTATGACCTTCTAATAGTGACCATGAACAAAATCGTCATAGAGTTATGATGATTTTGCATGAGATGGTCGTAAGCAGTTCAAGAGGGCCTATACCCTGGAAAATTACGACGATTTTGCCAAAAATCGTCATAGTTACTTTAGATGAAATCGTCATAATTTGATGGAAGCAGCCTATGGTGTTACTTGTAGCTCACTATGACGATTTTAAATCGTCATATTGTCCAAATTAGCATAACTTGACATGAGTTGTCTGCCACCTCATCATTTACGCCTACGTGTCATTTTTATGTGTCAATTTTTGGCTATGTGACAATCCACGTGTCTGCTTTAGAGTCTTGCATCACACAAATATCCAGGGGTATTTTGGAGAAGTTGACGATGCCACCCAGAGAACCCAACCCCAATCCGCTCCCGTCCACACAATCCCTAATCGCCACCCTCCTGCCTCCGCTCCCCAAACCCTAATTGCCACCCTCTCGCCTTCGCCTCGCAGCGCCGCCACCACCTTCTCGCATTCTCCTCGCAGCGCCGCCACCACCATCTCGCAGCGCCGCCCCTCCCCGAAACCTAATTGCCACCCTCTCGCGTTCGCCCTGCAACGCTGCAACCACTCTCTCGCCTTTGCCCTGCAGCGCCGCCACCAGCATCTTGCCTCTGCCCCACCAGATCTCTTCCCCTCCCTCAGAGCCGGATTTCCTCCTCCCACGAATCCGCAGCACCACGACCTCGAGCGGCGGAGGCCATCTCCTCCTCCCATGCTTGTACGAGGAGCGGCGGCCGTCCTCCCTGGAAGAGCACCCGACGGACGATCTTCTATGAACCCTAGCGTCGGTCTTTCCGGCCGGCATCAAGGACGACGATGTGGCGCTTCCCCAGGATCACCGCTATCCCTCCCTGCCTCTTCGTCGACTTGATCATTGCACGCTCTGCCCTAGATCTTCCAGAGAGGTATGGTCTCCTCTAACCAACAAACTACCCAGATCGAATCCACCTTCTGGGTTTGAAGGGAGACATGCTCAATTATGGGATCTGTGATGCTATTCTTTAAGCGGATGGTGAGTATGATGACACGAGTGGTACCCAACATCAGAATCAGATGGCTCGTGCTTGTGTTTAGCGTCAATGCATTTTTTGTACTTTACCCGGTTTCTTACAAGTCTAAAATTGATAAGTGAAAAATATTTCTTTGCAGAAGCTGCTCTTTAGATTAGTGGTGGAATTTAGTTTAGATAAAAGAACAAAATTTAGTAGATTGTGTTTTACGTTATGTTCTTAAATCTCAAATGAAAACTATTTGGTTATAAAAATATTAGGAGGAGCCTGGATTTAGAGATGTATGGACAAGAATACTTTTGGTGATTTACTGAACTCGATAAAAAAATGCAAACATGAATTGGTGTGCTATAGTCTGCTACACTTCTGGATAGAGTTGGTTAGATGCAATTCCTATAAATCACATTTATGGTAGGTAGGATATATGATATATAATTAAGAGGGGGCCTAACTTCAGTTAACCAAATAAATAATCCTATTTCTTGTGATTAGCTTTATAGCTTGGCCAATTTCCCCCTTTATTATGTTTGCTGATATATCTTTTATTCTTTTTAGATTGCTTGGAATATCTACTTACTAAAGAGTGATATTTCTACAAACAAGTGACCATATGGTCTGCTGGAACTTTCTTGTTATTGGTTAGCGACATTTTATTGCTATATCATCTCCAATGATCGAAACCTTGCCATGGAGAAGGTAATTGGCCTTGCATCAACCATCAGGTAGTGCTTGACCTGTTCCAGAAATTTATATATCTGTTATCACCATCATCCTGCTTTAAGTGTGTTCTTCTTGGTACCCTTGTTGGGTTCACAATTTGTTTTCCCCTGTAGTGCATGTGTAGGCTCTTTCATTTTTCCTTTAGATTGCCTCGACTTTGTTTGCACCTCTTTGTTGCTCGTGCGTTTGCACCTGCCAAGCATGCCTGGAATATCCATATTTACTCAATTATACTCATAAAAGGAATTAAATCATGACAGTCCTATCTCTGCCCCAGGTACCATTGCAGCCATCGCCGTTAGTGGCGTGTACTCTGGTTGGTCTAGCTATGCAGGCTCACTCTTGGGACACGATGAGGATGAAGTGTTGTCGACTCTGCTAAATAATGTCTGGATAGCTGAGAGCTCAGAGGGTATTGAAGGAGTAGCAACAGAATTGGTCTGGTGAGCTCCTTGCCCCCTCCTCATGATAGTTGCTCCCTCTGGTGTGTTCTTGACTTGATTCCCGAGAAATAGATAAAGCTTGCTTCTTGATTGATTAACTTTTTCTGTTGGACGATGGATAGAATTTGCATATAATTATATTTTGTGAGATGTCAGGATTAGCTTTGCGTGTTTGACAATTTGTGGGAAATATAAAACTAAAATTGTGCTCGCATATTTTTGTGGTACTGAAGTTGCTTTGTAATTTTTACGGTGTATCTTCTATAGTTGAAAATTTCACTAGATGGCACAAGGAAACACTCCTAACTGTTTAGTTTTATTTCTTAAGCTTAGTGCCATATCTAATGGTCAACACAATTTCTGTACCTATCTGTGTTTTGCAACTCCATAGAATGTTGTGATGGTGTCGCCATGGGCAACGCAAGGCAGTAGCTCCAAAATTAAGGAAACTATAACATGTGTTGACTTTGCTTCTGTGATTTTGCAATTATATGTTTGGTTCAACTCTGGCTCTAGCGGTTTAGCAGAGTTTTATATGAGCATGATTGCCAACATTTATCTTTCAACAATTGCATCTTTCTAGGATGTTTAAAGAAGAACACTTATTCTATGACCTAGCTATTTGCATCTTGCTAGAAGGATTCAGAATTATATGTGCATTTATTCTTAAAAAGGGATCAGTATTCTAACCACGGGTCATCTTATTGGAAGGGCGTGATATTTATAGGAATATGCGTTCAAACTTTTTGGCTGGCCTGCTATAATCTGGTTAATTTAGCATTATACAGTTTAAAGTGATATGTTTTGGGTATTACGGTAGGTACTATTGGCATAACAGAGATCTTATGCCCCGTAACTGTTGGCGGCTACCAAGTCATTCTATAGACTATACTAATAGGAGTTTCATTTGTTGAATATCGAGTTAATGATTTACTTTGCAAATATCTATATACATAGATATGCCAGTGCACTATTTTTGCTGTCCTGATTTTGATCATCAGGCATATAGCGGGTTTTGTGATGTTTTTTACATTTGCTTTAGTGTTCATGTGTAATGCTTTATCTTTTAGCTCCTCACAATAATAATTCCACCATGAAGGATCTGCACACTATGCCTGCATATTGTCTCCTGAAAAAAGGGGTCCGAACGAAAATTTTAAGATCCAGTGATGCCCCCTGTTAATATACCTTTGCTAACCTTTTTTTTGCCAAGAGACGTCCAATACCATGCTTCATTGTTTTAAAGCCGATGGTTGTACCTCATCCCTTGATGTGTGTCTGTCAAATAAAAAGCCCTTGATGTGTTGTATTCTCCCTATTGTCCGCAAAAACAGTTGACTGTCATTCTTCTATATCTTGTGGAGAAGGAAAAACTATAGTCATATCAGTGAGATGACATGGTAGCCCATCTCCATTGAACCCTACTTATCTGATCTTGTGTTGATTTGTTTTGCAGAAATACAGAACTACATGATATAGACTAGAATTATCTAAAGGTATGTCGTTTTTCATGTGCCACATATTCTACTTTCTTTTTAGATTTCCTGCAAGTGCTTTCTTTAAATACTGTGGTTTCACAACATCTGCCTGAAACTTGTTTCTTTTATGGTAGTAGGACAATTGCTCTAGGAAGCTGTTTGACAATGTACTACTATGTGAGCCACCAAAAGGAAAGCTAGCATCCATCGAGACACATTATGCTTGCTAGATTTGCTGATAAGGTCGCATCCATTTTGACTGTATTGCCTTCGCTTTGGGGCTAGCTGGTGAATAGATGTATCAATAGCGCAATGTTAAGCGATGATCTCTAGGATGAAAGTGAATGGTGATAAACTATGGTCATTCACAAATTGTAAAATGCTCCACATGTTTTGGATCTGTGTACCATTATGATAGAACAAAAATCAGAGAATGTCACAAAATAAACTGATTATGGATGCTAATACATTATGTAAATTTTCTGCTACCCCTATTCTGGATTTCTAGAACTATATGTAAAATTTGCTGCTACCCATATTCTGAAACTACAAGCTTTGTTCATGTTTCAGCTGATCGTGCTGGAGTGGAGCTGCGCCACTTCGGGAGAGCGGAGGAGCTTGTTCGTGCAGCGATCCGAGGAGCTTGTCCGACGTGTTGCAATTGGTGCTATTTGCTAATAAGTGAATGTAAATACTGAATTGTAATCTTGGATGTGCATTTGTGAGCCTGCTATTTGCTGATAAATTATCTGCATGCTGTGTATTTGCTGAAAATGGTGTATTTTATTGATGTATTTGGAAACTCTGGTGTATTTTCTCGATTTATTGCATGGCTGAAGCAATTCCAGAAATGAAAATGCAAATTCTAGTTAAAAAATAGCAGAAATCTGGATTGGATGAAATATATTTGGGCTCTAAAAAGGTTGTGGCCCAAAATATATTGTAACAAATCTGAAAATAAATAAGTGTACCGTAAGAAGGCAAGGCCCAAAAGTGACAAACCTAAAAAGGCCAAGGCCTAGCAAATAAAAGGCTAGAATTATTGGGCCAGCCCATTTAGATCACTAAAATGGACTGGGCTGATTTTGATTTAAGACGATTTCATTTCGTCACAATTTTGCCACGTAGGATCAGTCACGTAGGATCTGAGCTGGCCTGGCTAGATGGTCCATGACGATATTGGATCGTCATAGACGTTATGATGATTCAATATCGTCATAGACGGTTATGACGATTTTACCAAAAACATCGTTATAGTTCATTTGCGACGCCCAGCTTTCGACGATCTCAAAATCGTCATAGAATCGTCATAAACGGACTACTATGACGATTCTGTGACGAAAATTGAGGGTCATATATAGACAGATTCCTTGTAGTGTAACATGAAACTGTCCCCGAGTTACAAACTGGGTTGTCGAAATATAATTCAATGCAGAGAATATCACGGGTCGGTCCCCGAGTCATTGCTCGAGGTGTCGAAGTTTAATACATATTTCAAAACAAGAAACAATTATGGGGGAGTCCCCGAGTCGATGCTTGAGGTACCGAGGTTAAATAAGGGATAACACGGTGCAGTCCCCGAGTCACTACTCGAGGTGCCGAAATTTAATACATAATTCAAAATAGGAAACAACACGGTGCAGTCCTCGAGTCACTGCTCGAGGTGCCGAGGTTTACTACATAGTCTTAAAAAATAGAAAAAACATTGTGCAGTCCCCGAGTCGCTTCTCGAAGTGCCGAAGTTTAATACATGCTTGATACTTCAACTTGATGCGTCGCATCACGACGTACAACATGTGGCTTCTAAGTGTAGAACGGGCGAAGTAAGTCTATGTTCCATGGTCTTTTTGATTCGTCTCTAGCCTTATTTGCCTTATTCTTCTCTGGTGGCTGAGCGTCGATCAGGTAATATGCATCATTGTGCAATGCTTTACTCATAACGAATGGTCCTTCCCGTGGAGGTGAGAGTTTGTGCATGCCGGCTGTGCGTTGCACTAGTCGAAGAACCAAGTCTCCTTCTTTAAAAACTCTGGTATTTACTTTTTTGCTATGGTATCGTCTGAGGTTTTGTTGATAAACAACTGATCTTGATAACGCCAATTCCCTTGCTTCCTCTAGCAGATCCACATCGTCTTGTCGTGATACTTCGTTTACTTTGGCCGTTGTGTATTGGATTACTCTTGGCGAGTCATGCATTATGTCGGCCGGAAGCACAGCTTCTGCCCCGTATACCAGAAAGAAAGGGGTATACCCTGTCGACCTGTTTGGGGTGGTCCTGAGGCTCCACGGTACTGCTGGAAGTTCCTCAACCCAGCATCCTGCTGACCTTTGCAGTGGATTCGACAAGCCGGGGTTTTATTCCTGACAATACCAGTCCATTTGATCTTTCTACTTGCTCGTTTGAAGCTGGGTGAGCCACCGAGGCAACATCTAGTCTTATGTGCTTTTCTTGGCAAAATCTAGCAAAGGCTCCTTCAGCAAAATTTGTGCCATTATCTGTGATAACACTGTGTGGATATCCATATCTCAAGATAATATCTTTTAGGAATTTTACCGCTGTTATTCCATCACATTTTCTTATTGGTTTCACCTCAATCCACTTTGTGAACTTGTCTACCATGACTAGAATGTGAGTCATTCCGCCTCGGGCTGGTTTGAACGGTCCTACCATATCCAAACGCCATACAGAAAAAGGCCAAGTGATTGGTATTGTCTTTAACTTGGACGAGGGCAGATGTATCTTGCTGGCGTATCTCTGGCAACCATTGCATTTTTCCACTAACTCTTTTGCCTCCTTTAATGCCGTCGACCAATAAAACCCATGCCTGGATGCTTTGGCCACTAAAGCTCTGGATGAGGCGCGATGCCCGCATTCTCCCTGATGTATATCCAGGAGTATTTCATGTCCTTCTGCCAATTCAATCGTGACACTTATCTTATATAGCTCATTGTTTATGATTGTGTAAGCTTTTGCTCTTCTTACTATTTGTCTAGCTAGTACTTCATTACTCGGCAAGATTGCCTCCTTAAGGAATGAGAATATGGGTTGTGACCATATCGGCGTGACTTTCTCTGGGATATTTTCACTGTCGATTTCCATATTTTTAGCCGACATAACAGCTTCGGATTTTTCTGTGTCCGTTCGTGCGATGGCCGGGTTCATCTTCATAAAGTCCGGGTCGCATTCTTTGTCGATTTCCATTGGCACACTTCCTTCTTTCAATTCTTCCGAGATACGAATTGACTCGGACTCTGGTGATGGTGTAATTGATGGTTTTCTCAGGTGCTCTAGGGAGATACCTGGGGGAATTGACTGTCTAGTTGATCCGAGTTTTGACAGTGTATCTGCAGCTTCATTTTCCGCCCGAGGTATATGATGAAACTCACATCCGTCGAAGTAACCACTGATTTTTTGCACATGAAATCTATATAGGGCCATATTTGCATCTAATGCATCCCAATTGCCTGATACTTGTTGTACTACCAGATCTAAATCCCCGTAGCATAAGATCCGACGTATACCAATCTCTTTTGCCACCTTTAACCCATGGACGAGTGCTTCATACTCGGCTACGTTGTTTGATGCGGCGAAATGTATCTGCAGCACATACTTCAGCTGATCTTTTTTCGGCGAAGTTAACACTATCCCTGTCCCCAAGCCATTTCTCAGCTTGGATCCGTCAAAATGCATTGTCCAATAATTCGGATTTGGTAATGGCGGCTCATATTGTACCTCGGCCCAATCCACAAGGAAGTCGGCCACTGCCTGAGATTTGATTGCATCTCGTCTATCGAACTGCGGAGCATAAGGTGACAACTCGATTGCCCATTTTGCTATTCGGCCACTTGCATATTTGTTGCTCAATATATCGGCTATGGACGCTTCACAAATCACTTTTATCGGATGCTCTTCGAAGTAATGTCTAAGTTTTTTCGCCGACATGTATACTCCATAAGCCATCTTTTGGTAGTGCGGGTAGTTCTGTTTTGAGGCTGATAGTACCTCGCTTAGGTAATATACCGGCCTTTGTATTGACTTATCCCCTTCATTCTGTTCCACGACAACTACCGCACATACCACTCTATTAGTGGCAGCTACATAAAGTAACATAGGTTCTTTTGATAGTGGAGAAGCCAAGACTGGTGCTGTGCCCAACATCTTTTTTAACTCATGAAACGCATTATCTGCCTGCGGTGTCCAGATGAATTTATCAGACTTTTTCATCAGTTGATATAGAGGTAATGCCTTTCCCCCAACCGACATACAAATCGACTCAACGAAGCCAGGCAGCCCGTGAACTTTTGTACATCATTTAGACACCTCGGCAATTCCATTTTTTCAACTGCTCGGATTTTAGTTGGATTTGCCTCTATACCTCGGCTGGACACGAGGAAACCGAGTAATTTCCCAGCCGGCACACCGAAGGTACATTTTTCCGGGTTAAGCTTCATTCGGAATCTTCTCAAATTTGCGAATGTTTGCCGAATATCATCAAGGAGCGTTTTGCTCTCTTTGGTTTTTATAACCACATCATCTACATATACTTGTACATCTTTTCCTATCTGGTCATGTAGACACTTTTGCATGCATCTTTGGTATGTTGCTCCTGCATTACGCAGGCCGAATGGCATGGTGCGATAGCAATAAGCCCCGTACGGGGTAATAAACGTAGTCTTTATTTGATCGGCCGGATTTAACGATATCTGGTGGAAACCAGAATACGCGTCTACAAATGATAACAACTCACAACCAGCGGTCGAATCAATGACTTAGTCTATTCTAGGTAAAGGAAAAGGATCTTTGGGACACGCCTTGTTTAGGTTCGTGTAATCGATACACATTCGCCATACGACGGCTACATTCGGGTCATCCTTTTTCTTTTCCACTAACACCGGATTTGATAGCCAATCCGGATGAAGCACCTCCATGATGAACCCGGCCGCAAGAAGCCGAGCTATCTCATCCCCTATTATTTTTCTCCTGTCTTCGGCGAAGCGGCGGAGAGGTTGCTTCACCGGCCTTGCTCCTGGCCTTACATGCAAAGAGTGCTCAGCCAACTCCCTCGGCACACCTTGCAGGTCTTGAGTTGACCACGCAAAGATATCCCGATTCTCATGGAGGAAGTTGGTGAGCTCGCCTTCCTATTTGGCATCTAGGCCGGCACCAATCGTGATGGTTCGCTCTGGTAACTGCTCATCTATCTGAATTTTATTTGTCTCTTTAGTCGGCTGGAAAGAAACACTTCCATGGGGGTTGGCCAGTGCCGGCATATTCAGCAGTGCCGACTGAGCCAGAGCCGCTACCTCCTGAATCCTTCTTTTTTCTCTCGAGATTACCAATGACTCGGCCAGATTAGATCCGGCCGAAGCACACTCCATTGACTTTCTGTAATCTCCAGCTACTGTTATCACCCCCTGTGGCCCGGGTAACTTCATTTTCAGATAAGTAATATGACAGCTACTCATGAATTTAGCCAGCGCTGGCCGTCCGAGTAAAGCATGATAGCAACTCTCTAGGTCCACTACCTCAAACTCCAAATTCTCCGCTCTGCAGTTCTCCCTTGTGCCGAATAACACATCTACTCGGACTTTTCCAATGGGTTCGCATGAAAGACCCGGCACTATTCCATGGAACGTTGTTCTTGTGGATTGTAACATATTCTGTGTTATGCCAAGTTTGTGCATTGTGTCCTTGTACATAATGTTGATACTACTCCCATTATCAATGAGCACTTTTGAGAATTTGACGTTAATACTGGGTCCGACAAACGTCGGATCTAGTACCAGTGCATACGATCCTGGATTCGGCATTATCTTCGGGTGGTCTTTAATGCTCCAGGTTATTTCCTGATCGGACCAAGGCACGTATCTTGGTACTGCTGGCATAACAGCATTCACTTCCATATGCCGGCGTTGTACACTTTGCCTATCTTGCTGTTCTGTTGTGAACACACAATATGATTGATGATGTTCCCTGTAATCATTATGTCCATTGTTTCCGGGGTTTGTCCTTCCATCCTGACCTTGATTTATCACCTGATGCACTGCATCCCTCCGGTCTGAGTTATCATACCTCGGAGGAGGTGGTGGTAACATTAGCTGCTACGTATTTGCTCCAGTTAGCTGTGGCTGCTGGTGCGCTTGATGAGGGGGAGCTTGCATGCCCGCCGGGTTCCCCATTGCATTTTTCATCCAAGCACATTGACGAGTTGTATGATTAGCTGGCTTGGCTGGGTTTGGGGTGTGGAACTTACATGGTTGATACAGCATGGATTCAAACGTGTACTTCGGCCTCTCCTGCCATTGCTTCTTCTGTTCTGGTGTCCACTGCCTTTTCCCTTCATTCCTCGGCGTCCATTGCTGAGAACTGTTCTTCTGTCGCTGACTGTTTCCATGACTTGGATGGTCTTGTACTACCGCAGCCACCTGATTGGATGCATATCTGTAATCCGGTCTTTCCTCCCTTCTTCTACCTCGGAATTCGTTGCGCCTCGATGATCCGGCTGCATCTCTTGCATATTGATCTTGGTGCTTTCGATGCTCTGCCGACATTAACTCTGGTTGCGTCGGATCCCCTAATGCATACGAATCGGCTATCCTGATGGTCTCCGCCAAGGTGGTCGGCATATCTCTTTGCAGCCTCTGCCATAGCACACTCCCATATCGGTAGCCTTGAGCAAACCAAGCTATCGCTTGAGACTCTATGACCCCTTCGCATGAGTTTATGAGGTTACACCACCGAGTCAAGAATTCCCTATCTGTTTCATTTGGCTTTTGTTTGCACATAGCGAGCCATTGAGGCCTATTCGGCCTCTTATATGTACTGGTGAAATTGCTGACAAACATTTCTTCAAAATCTAACCAACAGTTGATACTACCCGTTGGCAGATTGTTCAACCATACTCTGGCTGGTCCTTCCAGCATTTGTGGGACGTATCTCACCGTCCATCGTAGGTTTCCACCAGCTATTTTTACTGCAGTGGCATAATCAATCAAACAATCTTGTGCTTTTGTGCTCCCATTGTATGTTTTTGTGCCCCTTGCCAATTGGAAATTCAGCACTGGTGGTTTGCCCATGATCCGTGGTCCAAAGCACGCCGGACCAGGCGGACCCTGCTCCTCCAATAGCTCGGACCGATATAACCTGTCGAGCTTTAGCCTTGCATCATTTGACGGCAAGTTTCTGTAAATGATTCTCTCCTGTATTCCATAATGGTTATTCCCACCATGTCCTGCATGCTCCATATCTGAGTAACCATCATTGTACCTATCATTTGCCTGATTATGCTGGGCTGGTTTCACTTCTCGATCTTGCCGAGGTTCATATCTCGACTGAGGATTTTGTGGAGGATTTCTCCTTCCCTCCGCCGGGTCATTGTTTTCATGATTTCCCCTTCCGAGGTCTCCGTGCCCCTTGTTCGTACGGCCGGGGTTTCTATCTCCACTGTTACCTCGGCTGCTGTTGCCTCTATTATCATTGACCTTTTCGGCCACCGCCGGATCATATGGAACGATTTGCTTATTTCTTTTTCCTGAGGTCACAGCTCTATCTTTTCGCACGTTGTTCCCGGGTGAGGATGCTGCTGCCGTAGATAGCGCGGGTGCTGCTCCAGCCGAATGAACCATACGCGAGGCTCCCGGTCTTGCCGGGCCAGCCCTAAGCATTTCTTCATTCTGCTGGTTCGCAATGCGTACCAGCTCATTCACTCTTTCTTTCTGTTTCTGCCGGGCTTCGCCGGTTAATCCTTCTAGCTCCAAAGCAGCGGCATTTCCCGCCCTTAGGTTCTTTGCCGGGGTACTATACCTCGGCAATCCTAGATCGACTGGATCACCTTCACGAGCTTCATGCTCTTTGTTGATATCGTCCATGAGGTTTTTTCCTCTCAATCTCAACTCATCTACCCGCTCGGGGGCCACATCCAGCTTGTTTGCCTTAGCATATTCTCGCAGGGTCCTGTTCAAGGACTCCCGCAAGGCTGACACCTTTTTTTTGCCTCTACCAGTACTTTTTGTCTAGTCTCTTCTAACTCCGCCTAGGCGTTAGCCGGATCAAGTATCGGCGCCACAGGCGTGGTTAGATTATCTATAGTTGCCTAGAGAATATTATCTGGTATTTCCAGAGGTGGCCATCTTACCCTTGCTGCCTTTGGGGTTGTCTCCTGCACCTCGGCTGACTTGGCTGCTGGCGGATCTACCTCGGTAAACTGTGTAGCTGCTTGCTTCGTGGTGACATGTCCTCCTGCCATTGGGTCCTTGCTTGGTCCGGCACCTGCTCCTGCCGCCTGTGTTGCGGCTGTCACCATCACCTCGACGTTGTGGACGGGGCGTGCTCCATGTGGACCGTTGGCAGTATTGAGGGGAGGCTCTCCTGCATCAATAACTCGGTGAGGATAGACGCAAGAAGTGTCGACGCCGACATAGACCTTGTGCATGCCCAGGTTGATGAAGACGCCGTTACGCGGAGGTGCTTTCCTCCTGAAGCTACCTGCGTTATCGCTGACATAGTCCCAGAGATCAAATCTCTGGACTAAGCCAGAGATAACCCGCTCGCCAGTGTGGATGAAGTTTCCCGTCCGGATCTTGACTCCAGCTAGCACCGCTGCTGGCCCCACGGTGGGCGCCAACCGTCATGGTGGTGGCACGGCAGATGCCATGGGTAGGCTAAAGTATGGGGCCAATGGATGCTAGAGGGATCCGGGGAGGGAAGATGTAGTGATTTCTACACTCAAATGCTCAACAAGTAAATCTCTATTCCTCTCCTCAATGAATACAAGTGCTCCAAGAGCAGTCTCATGGAGAGGAAGAACACTACTACACGGGCCTTACGAAGTAGAATGGATCGATCCCCCTCTCAGGAGCCAGCGTCCCCCCTTATAAAGAGGTGCATTGGTTCCTTCTAGGGATGACATGGCAAGCATGTTCTTGGAATATGCTTGTCCCAATATGGTAACTCGGCGGCCTCCTTTCCGTGTCCCCCTTCTATCGGCGGCAATGTTCTAGAGACCTTCACATGTGCGCCTCGGGCTCCCTGACTGTCACCTCCGTGACCTTCTTCTGCCCTTCTGCTGCTCTGCTCCTTGTCCTTTGTGCTTGGATCTGTTTAGATTCCTCCTAGCCAGTGACTAGGGTTTGACTATAGGCACCTCCTTCTCCTGCAAGCTTCGTGTTACTCGTCCTTATCTCGCATAACTTGGATCGTCCTTCACCTGCATTCAAGTTATCCAGACTCATTCGGCCGACTTAACTCATATGTCGGTCGGATAAGGTGTTACTCATTCTACACTTGCCATGACCCTGCTTATCTCGGCCGACTCTTATATGACCCGACTGACACAAACAATAACTCGGCTCATGACAAGGGAGATTCCTTTCATCTTTCCCCTGTCTTGACCCTATCCGGGGTCACCTCCCCAACACAAACTCGTTATTTTGCATCGATAGAGGGTGCCCCCCAACAGATATAGGGGTTATCCTGTTCGCTAGATCACATAGGATCAATCAGAGGATCAACGGTTGGTGGGTACGATCCGCGTGACAACTGTCTCGACCAATCAGAGCATAGTACCCAAGATGGGCACAGGTGTGAGAGTTTGTCACTAAGAGGGAGGGGAAAACTGAGTAGAACTTAAAAACCAAGGGCAAAACTGAGTAGCACTTTAAAACCAAGGGCAAAACTAACAAGAGGGTTCAAATAGAAAACAAAAAGAGATTTAAAAAATGGAAGATGCTTCTTTTATACAATAAAATACATACTGGCATATATCAAACTATTTGCAATTCAAATATACATCAGTTTGACAATTATTGCCTCATTCAGACAAATTATGTTTTGGGGAGGGGTGTTTTGGGGAGAGGCTTGAGTAGAAAGCCATGAACCTTCATAGATAGTAGGTGATTTGAGAAGTGGTGATTTAGGTTAAAACTTGATTTATATACATTTCTTATGGTGGCAGGTCGCATAATAAGACTCCCTGGGTAGCAACTATGTTTTGATCTTTTTGAATTTTGTTGTGCATAAAATAACTCAATTAGCTAGCTAAAACCCATTTGTTGACTCTGTTGACCAGCCACCGGAGGGTAAAAGTGAGTATATTGCACATGGCAGTGTTAGTACTGGAGGGAAAAACTGAGTACAACCAAACTGCCAGTGCTACACTCGAGGGTATAAGTGGCCACGGTTAGACACGAGGGTAAAACACGACGCACGGTACGCGTGTCGCGGTGCATGGGGCGGTAGCAGACGCGTGTGGCCGTGCACGGTGTAGTAGCGCACACGATGCACGGTGGTGCAACAAAATGTCTCCTCCCTTCACCTTTATAGAGGCCTCCTCACTCTCACTCATCACTCACTCGCTCACTCACGCAACCATCTCCACTGTCCCATCACCTTCTGCAAACCCCCAAGAAAACCCCAACCACACCAGAGATGGAGAAGAACGGCGCGGTGGCCATCGTCGCCTCCAAGGCGGCCGACGAGGAGGCCCCCGTCCCTATACAGGCCCCCGTCGAGGCATTGAACGCACCCTCCATCCCCGTCCAGACCCCTGTCCCCGCTTCCGTTGTAGCCACCGGCGAGGAGACCCTCGTCCCCATACAGGCCCTCGCCATTCTCCTGCAGATCTTGCACGGCTGGGACCCCTACGGGGAAGACGATTACATCAGGTCGGAGAACCCCTTTGACACCAGCTTAGCCGACCCATGGTCGGAGGTAACTAGGGTTTTCTCCCCTTCCTTTGTTCTTCCCCATTCCCATCGTTGGATGCTAGATCGTGTGTTATTAGGGCTCGACTGTTCGTATTTTCAATCGGTGGATGCTAGGTATTTTTACAGTAGCTAATCCTCTTGTGTTAGATCTCGTATTTTGATAAATGCCCCTAGTTGGGATCAGTACTAGCACCAATCTGTAGTTGGGATCAGTAGTAGCACCGATTTGTAGTTGGGATGAGTACTAGCACCGATCTGTAGTTGGGATCAGTATTCGATTTGGTTTGAGATTTGGGGATTGGGGAATAATCAGGGGATCTCAATCGGTTAATTTATGCAAGTAATCAATCCTGATAATCACGATATCTCAATCATGTCCTTATTGCATGCTACTATCTTTTGTAATAGGTGGATAGCAGCGACGTCTGCAGCGACGACGAGTCCATGGACACCAAGACTCGTCAGGTGCTGAGGAAGCTGAAGTCCGGCCAGTTCAACGGCTTCTTCGCCGGCGACGTCTACAGGTGCCCCTTCTGCACCAGGATCCTCACCACCAACTTCAACTCCCTCGTGATGCATGCCGAGGACATGGACCTGCGGCCCGTCAAAGAACGCCAATGCCTTCATAGCCCAGCACAAGGCGCTCGGTTTTCACCTCCGCAACCTCCAGAAGGTGGCCATCGAGGAGGGTCACATGCCCCTGATCAAGCCCAAGGCGCCCAAGGTCAAGGGACTAGGCAGCAGGAAGTGGAGGAAGCGCCAGAGAGAGGAGGCGGAGGCCCTCCTAGCGGAGGCCATGAGGGGCCACTGATCTTGTGCTGATGTTACTGCTGCTATAAAGCATCTTCTTTTGTTTTGTTGTCTGTGTTGAACTTGTAAGCAGCTGCTGCTGAGCAACCTAATTATCAAACCTGGTTTAAGTATCATACTATATAATCCTTTATTAGCTGCTTTATCTACATCTGCTTTGTTCATCTACATATTTATGGTGCTGGTTAGATTTGAAGGGAATATGCCCTGAGAGGCAATAATAAAATGTTTATTATGTGTATTCCAAGTATATGATAGATGTTTATTTTGCATGCTATAATTGTATTAATACGGAAACGTTAATACATGTGTGTTTAATAAACAAACAGAAAGTCCCTAGTTATGCCTCTCTCATAAACTAGTTCGTTGATTAACAAGATGATCACGGTTTCCTGATCATAGACATTGGATGTTGTTAATAACGAGATCACAACATTAGTGTAATGGTGTGATGAACATTCATCCGAAGTATAGCATTACGATCAAAATCATTGAGTTTATATTGCTATAAACAAACTACGAAGTAGTCCTAATCCTTAGACCATGAGATCATGCCAATCACTAACACTGGAAGAGTTTCTTGTTGACATCAAACGTCACTCCGTAACTGGGTGATTATAAAGATGACTTCAAAGCTAGTAAAGTGTTATGTTGAGAATCATGGATCAAGAGTGGAATTTGTTCATCCCGATGACGGATAGATATGCTCTGGGCCCTCTCGGTGATATCACATTTGTTAGCTTGCAAGCAAGTGATTTGATCACTAGAATGTTATATCACGGGAACGAGAAAAGAGTGCATGTCAGTAACGAGATCAAACTAGGTATGGAGATACCAATGATCGAATCTCGGACATGTAATATATCGTGAAACAAAGGGATTAAGATACAAGCGTAAAAGGTTCCGACGATCACAGGAAAAGTCATCGTTGAATGTGTGGGAGTCAGTATGGATCTCCAGGTCCCGCTACTGATTATTGATCGGAGAAGGGTCTCGATCATGTCCGCATTATTCGCGAACCGTAGGGTGACACACTTAAGGGACACTGGCATCCAGTTGGAGCAAATGTTTCATGCCGAAAGAATAAACAAGCGCATGAATTTATTTCACTAGATACCGAAACAGGTTTTCGGGTGAAATTGCATAAAGTGGTTATGCATGTGAAATGGAATTCTAGCAAGGGGTTATTTGTTAATGTTTGTCATTAAAGTAATTGAAAAAATTCTGAATAAAATAAAAGAGTTTTATTTAATGAGAGTTTGCATTAAATTTGGTGGAAATTTAATGGGAATTTGAGTGGACTTTTGAGTGGAGGGAATTTAAAGGAATTTTGTGAGTGGAGTGTCCACCCACATGAAGAGGGGAGGGCAAGGGGGCAGCCCCCATGCACCGGCCATCCCCTTGGGGTTCCCCCCTCCTCCTATAAAAGGAGCCCCTCCTCTCACTTGTCTCTCACACCTCCTCGTGAAGGATCTCTCTCCCCCTCTAGAATTTATCCCCCATGGTCTCGGACTAGCGAGATACATGTTCCCGGTGGCTATTCGGCAAGAAAGGGTTGTGTGCGAGCACGGATGCGCTGCTTCTTTGCGGCGCTAGGACTTCCTCTCGATCTTGAGATCGGCAAGAGATCGTCTACATCAACCACGAGTTGAACTCGTTAAGCTTTGTCGGTCTTCAAGGGTATGTTCTCTACAGATATACATCCGCCCGTTGTTTGTATCTAGTAGATAGATCTTGGTACATAGTTCCCATCATAGGAACTTTTTTGTTTTCTATGCTGCGAACCCTTTAGTGGTATCAGAGCCGGATCTATGCGTAGATACTTTACATGGGTAGTACACATATAAGTATGTGGGCGATGATGATCATGTTGTTGCTCCTTTGTTGTAATTTTGGATATTGGTGGCATAGTGGGATGAAGCGGCCCGGACAAACTTTACATGTCCTGCACATGAGACCTGTTCCACGCTTGACATGCAACTAGTTTGCATAAGTGGCTAGCGGGTGTCTGTCTCTCCTACTATAGTCAATATCTATTTTACAAACGAGTTGTCAACAATTTGGTTATCCTCGTTGTGGTTCATGTTCGTAGGTAAGAACGGTTCTATCTCGAAAGCCTGAAGCCACGTAAAACTTGCAATGGATAAATTAGAGGCGTCTAGTTTAGATTGTTGTTGGGCTAGTGTTATGATATGGTAATGTTGTAAGTAGAAGTATGAGATGATACTCTTACAACACACATAACGTGTAATCTCCATAGACCTTGGATTTACACATATAGGTATGATAGTGATCATACCACGGTTCACATGATAGAGATCATATGCGGGAACCATATCATTTCACTAATAAACATGTGATGTTTGATAGCATATTATATTGCTTGTTTAGCGCTTTGTTAGAACAATAATATGATCCCTCATTTAAATATCAAGATAAGAATGTGTTCTTCCTTTAGTATGCACCGATTATGTTTTCGTCGCTCCAAGACATCACGTGATGATCGGGTGTTCTTGGATCCACGACCATATTTCGGGTGTAAAATAGTTAGACACGCGAATACTAAGGTTCTAACTTGGCGAGCCTAGCATGTACAGACATGGCCTCAAAACACGGACCGAAAGGTTAAGCATGAGTCATATAGTTGATATGATGCCCATTTGATGCTCGCCTTTGAAGCTACACCGACTCACGTGATGATCGGACTTGGTGTAGTGGATTTGGTTCATGTAATCAACAAAAAGGCATAAGGGATGTCGTTTTTGAGTGGGAGTTCATTCGTAATATGGATTAGTTGAACTCAATCTATCATACACTTAGTCCAAACTTTACAAATTCTGTTGTAGATGGCACCACCTGCTTTTAATTTCAATGTGTTCATGGAGAAAGAGAAACTTGCAACGAACAGTAGCAACTTTACCGAATGGGCCATGAATTTGAGGATTCTCCTCTCTGCCGCACAAAAGCAATATATGCTAGAAGCGTCGTTAGGCCCCCCACCTTTAGATGATGCCCCTGGCAAGGAGAAGAATGTCTATCAGACTCGTCAGGAGGACCACAACTTAGTTCATTGCGGCATATTGTATGGGCTAGAGCCGGAACTTCGAAAGCGTTTCGAAAATGGCAATGCTTTTGATACAATGGGTGAGTTGAAAATGATTTTCGACACACATGCTGCTGTAGAGAGCTACAACGCTTCAGAAAAGTTCTTTAGATGCATGATGGAAGAGCACGGCTTCGTTAGTGAGCATGTACTCAAGATGTCGGGTTACCCCGATAAGCTTGTGTCCTTGGGAATATCGATTCCAATTGACTTAGGCATCCATCGTGTTCTGCAGTCTCTGCCACCTAGCTATAAGAGCTTCGTGATGAACTATAATATGCAAGGCATGAAGAAGTCTCTCCCCGAGCTTATGTCAATGCTTAAAACTGCAGAAGTGGAGATCAAAAAGGAACATCAAGTGTTGATGATCAATAGGAACACTGGTTTCAAGAAAGACAAGAAGGGAAAACGGAAGGGAAGTAAGGGCGGCAAGCCTGTTGCCGTGCCTGAAAAGAAACCCCGAGTTGGACCCAAGTCTGATACCGAGTGCTACTATTGTAAGGGGACTGGCCACTGGAAGCGCAACTGCCCCAAGTATTTGGCAGACAAGAAAGCCGGCAAGGCAAACAAAGGTATATATGATATACATGTTATTGATGTGTACTTGACTAGTGCTCGCAGTAGCACCTGGGTATTTGATACCGGTTCAGTTGCTAATATTTGTAACTCGAATCAGGGGCTGCGGAACAAGCGACCGCTAGCAAGGGGTGAGGTCAAGATGCGTGTCGGCAATGGATCAAGCGTTGATGTGATCGCCGTCGGAACGCTGCCTCTCCACTTGCCGTCGGGATTAGTTATAAACTTGAATAATTGTTATCTGGTGCCTGCACTGAGCATGAACATTGTATCTGGATCGTGTTTGATGCGAAGTGGTTATTCATTTAAATCCGAGAACAATGGTTGTTCCATTTATATGAATGAAATATTTTATGGTCATGCACCGATGATGAATGGTTTATTTCTTTTGGATCTCGATAATAATGTTACACATATTCATAATGTTGATGCTAAAAGGATTAAACTAAATGATGATATATCCGCATATATGTGACACTGCCGTCTAGGTCATATTGGTGTTAAACGCATGAAGAAGCTCCATTCGGATGGACTTTTGGAATCACTTGATTATGAATCATTTGAAACATGTGAGCCATGCCTTATGGGCAAGATGACTAGAACGCCGTTTTCCAGTTCAATGGAACGGGCAACAGATTTATTGGAAATCATACATTCTGATGTATGTGGTCCAATGAGTGTGTCGGCGCGAGGTGGATATCGTTATTTTGTTACTTTCACGGATGATTTGAGTAGATATGGTTATATCTAGTTGATGAAACACAAGTCTGAAACCTTTGAAAAGTTCAAGGAATTTCAGAATGAAGTGGAAAATCATCGTAATAGAAAGATCAAATTTCTACGGTCCGACCGTGGAGGTGAGTATCTAAGTTACGAGTTTAGCACTCACATGAAAGAGTGTGGAATTGTTTCACAACTCACGCCTGCCGGAACACCACAGCGAAATGGTGTGTCGGAACGTCGTAATCGTACTTTATTATATATGGTTCGATCTATGATGTCTCTGACGGACTTGCCATTGTCTTTTTGGGGATATGCACTAGAAACTGCTGCATTCACTTTAAATCGGGCACCATCTAAATCCGTTGAAAAGACACCGTATGAATTGTGGTTTGGAAACAAACCTAAGCTGTCATTTCTTAAAGTTTGGGGATGCGATGTTTATGTGAAGAAACTTCAACCGGATAAACTCGAACCCAAAGCGGAAAAATGCGTATTCATAGGATACCCTAAGGAAACTATTGGGTATTCCTTCTATCACAGATCCGAGGGCAAGGTTTTTGTTGCCAAGAATGGATCCTTTCTAGAGAAAGAGTTTCTCGCGAAAGGTGTGAGTAGTCGGAAGGTAGAACTCGAAGAGGTTATTGAACCTTCTCTTCAAAGTATGGCGAGTAGCGCAGCGCCGGAAGTTGTTCCAGAGTTGGCTCCACCTATTGAAGAGGGAACTAATGATAATGATCATGAAACTCCGAAAGAGAGTACTACCGAACATCGCAGGTCAAGCAGGACGCGTGCAGCTCCCGAGCTATACGGAAATCCTGTCATGAATTTCATGGTTGATGAAAATGATGACCCTGCGACGTATGAAGAAGCGATGATGAGCCCGGATTCCAACAAATGGTTAGAAGCCATGAAATCTGAGATGGAATCCATGTATGAAAATCAAGTTTGGGACTTGGTGGACTTACCTCACGACCGAAAGGCCGTGGAGAACAAATGGATTTTCAAAAGAAAAACGGATGCTGATGGTAATGTAACCGTCTATAAAGCTCGACTTGTCACAAAGGGGTTTCGACAAATTCAAGGAGTTGACTACGATGAGACATTCTCTCCCGTAGCGATGCTAAAGTCAGTTAGGATTATGTTAGCAATTGCTGCATATTTCGATTATGAGATATGGCAGATGGATGTCAAAACCGCGTTTCTCAATGGTAATATTGAAGAAGAGTTGTATATGATACAACCAAAGGGTTTTGTCGATCCTAAGGATGCTAACAAGGTGTGCAAGCTTCAGCGATCCATCTATGGATTGAAGCAAGCATCACGAAGTTGGAATCTCTGCTTTGATGAGGTGATCAAAGAGTTTGGATTTGTCCAAACTTATGGAGAAGCTTGTATTTACAAGAAAGTGAGTGGGAGCAATGTGGCATTTCTGATATTATATGTGGATGACATATTATTGATCGGAAATGATATAGATCTTTTAAACAGTGTTAAAAGTTATCTAAACATCAAATTTTCAATGAAGGACCTAGGTGAAGCGTCATACATATTATGCATAAAGATCTATAGAGATAGATCTAGGCGCCTAATAGGGCTATCGCAAAGTACATACCTTGATAAGATTTTAAAGAAGTTTAAAATGGAAAATAGTAAGAAGGGGTTCTTACCTATGACACAAGGCACGACATTGAGTAAGACTCAAAGTCCGGCTTCGGCGGAAGAAAGAGAGATAATGGACAAGGTCCCCTATGCTTCAGCCATAGGCTCTATAATGTACGCCATGCTATGTACAAGACCGGATGTGGCACATGCTATTAGTTTGACTAGTAGGTACCAATCGGATCCAGGTTCAGAACACTGGAAAGCGGTCAAGAATATCCTTAAGTACTTGCGAAGAACTAAGGATATGTTTCTTGTATACGGAGGTGAAGAAGAGCTCATCGCTAAGTGTTATGTCGATGCTAGCTTTGACACTGACCCGGATGACTCTAAGTCTCAATCCGGATACGTATTTCTCATGAATGGCGGAGCGGTTAGTTGGAGGAGATCCAAACAACCTGTGGTGGCGGGATCAACAACGGAGGCCGAATATGTTGCTGCTTCAGAAGCGGCTCAGGAAGCAGTTTGGATGAAGGAGTTCATATCCGAACTAGACGTGGTTGCAAACGCGTTGGACCCAATGGTGATCTATTGTGACAACAATGGTGCCATTTCCAATGCCAAAGAGCCAAGGTCTCACAAGCATTCCAAGCATATTAAGCGTCGGTTTCACTCCATCTGCGAGCATGTCAAGGATGGAGAGATAAAGATTTGTAAAGTACATACGGATCTCAATGTAGCAGATCCGTTGACTAAAACTCTCCCTAGAGCAAAACATGATCTACACCAGAACTCCATGGGTATTAGATACATCCCAATGTAACTAGATTATTGTCTCTAGTGCAAGTGGGAGACTGAAGGGAATATGCCCTGAGAGGCAATAATAAAACGTTTATTATGTGTATTCCAAGTATATGATAGATGTTTATTTTGCATGCTATAATTGTATTAATACGGAAACGTTAATACATGTGTGTTTAATAAACAAACAGAAAGTTCCTAGTTATGCCTCTCTCATAAACTAGTTCGCTGATTAACAAGATGATCACGGTTTCCTGATCATAGACATTGGATGTTGTTAATAATGAGATCACAACATTAGTGTAATGGTGTGATGAACATTCATCCGAAGTATAGCATTACGATCAAAGCCATTGAGTTTATATTTCTATAAACAAACTACGAAGTAGTCCTAATCCTTAGACCATGAGATCATGCCAATCACTAACACCGGAAGAGTTTCTTGTTGACATCAAACGTCACTCCATAACTGGGTGATTATAAAGATGGATTCAAAGCTACTAAAGTGTTATGTTGAGAATCATGGATCAAGAGTGGAATTTGTTCATCCCGATGACGGATACATGTGCTCTGGGCCCTCTCGGTGATATCACATTGGTTAGCTTGCAAGCAAGTGATTTGATCACTAGAATGTTATATCACGGGAACAAGAAAAGAGTGCATGTCAGTAACGAGATCAAACTAGGTATGGAGATACCAATGATCGAATCTCGGACATGTAATATATCGTGAAACAAAGGGATTAAGATACAAGCGTAAAAGGTTCCAACGATCACAGGAAAAGTCATCGTTGAATGTGTGGGAGTCAGTATGGATCTCTAGGTCCCGCTACTGATTATTGATCGGAGAAGGGTCTCGATCATGTCAGCATTATTCGCGAACCGTAGGGTGACACACTTAAGGGACACTGGCATCCAGTTGGAGCAAATGTTTCATGCCGAAAGAATAAACAAGCGCAGGAATTTATTTCACTAGATACCGAAACAGGTTTTCGGGTGAAATTGCATAAAGTGGTTATGCATGTGAAATGGAATTCTAGCAAGGGGTTATTTGTGAATGTTTGTCATTAAAGTAATTGACAAAATTCTGAATAAAATAAAAGAGTTTTATTTAATGATAGTTTGCATTAAATTTGGTGGAAATTTAATGGGAATTTGAGTGGACTTTTGAGTGGAGGGAATTTAAAGGAATTTTGTGAGTGGAGTGTCCACCCACATGAAGAGGAGAGGGCGAGGGGGCAGACCCCATGCGCCGGCCACCCCCTTGGGGTTCCCCCCTCCTCCTATAAAAGGAGCCCCTCCTCTCACTTGTCTCTCACACCTCCTCGTGAAGGATCTCTCTCCCCCTCTAGAATTTATCCCCCATGGTCTCGGACTAGCGAGATACATGTTCCCGGTGGCTATTCGGCAAGAAAGGGTTTTGCTTCCGCTGCATAGCTGGAGCGAGGAGGCGGAGGTTGCCCAGTGTCTTGTACGTGTGTGCGAGCACGGATGCGCTGCTGCTTTGCGGCGCTAGGACTTCCTCTCGATCTTGAGATCTGCAAGAGATCGTCTACATCAACCACGAGTTGAACTCGTTAAGCTTTGTCGGTCTTCAAGGGTATGTTCTCTACGGATATACATCCGCCCGTTGTTTGTATCTAGTAGATAGATCTTGGTACATAGTTCCCATCGTAGGAAAATTTTTGTTTTCTATGCTGCGAACCCTTCAAGATTTGTTTCCGGATTGGGAAAATACGAGGGCCAAAAGGAACCATGAATGAAGAGAGAAGCTGCTATAGGTTCACTGCCTTTTTGGGCAAAAATAACAACTGTTAGCGACATAAAGGGGAAAAGACGCTCTTAAAAAGGCCAATCATAAAAATAACAAAAAAAAGAAATCTTCTAATTTAGGCGACAGGACGCACGTAACTACCATACGCGCCCCACATGGTCCCACACCACATCCCCCAAAACGCGTTCCCAACAAGCCGGCTCCACACCATGGGGGTCCTACTATGGGACCCGACTGAACATGGCCCCACCTGTCATCACGTAATGGGGGTGGGTCCTACTTGCCAGCACATAACGACGAGGGTTCACTACGGGACCCACCTAAATGCGGCCCCACTTGTCAGCACGTAAAGGCGAGGGTCCACTAATGGGACCCAACGGAGAGCGAGTTTCAGACCAATGTGAGAGTTCCATAATAGGAGCTGGACAAAAGTGAGGAAAAACTAAGCGGCTGGGGAAAAGTGAGTACAACTAACGAACCAGGGGCACGAAAATAGAAATCCCAATACACAATGCATTCCCCTAGGCCCATAAATGGTGAAGTATCATGTAGTCGACGTTCACATGACACCACTAAAAGAATAGCACCACAACTTAAATGCCAAACCATTTAATAATACCTCAACACAATTCCATTACTAATAACATGACTTCTCCCATGTCCTCAAGAACTAAACGAACTACTCACGAGACATCATATGGATCAAGATCAGAGATGATATGATGATGAATAACAATCTAAACATAAACAATAATTCAATGGTTCCACTCACAAGCATCAACTACAAAAGTAATCAACACAGGGAAAGTTTCCCCTAAGAACTATGCAAGATTCAACGCAATTGTTACAGCGGGATGGAGTGGTGATGATGGTGCTGGTGAAGATGGTGGTGAGGATGATGATGATGATCCCGATGAAGTCTAGCTTGATGACGGTGTTGATGGCGATGATCTCCCCTCTCCGGGAAGGAATTTCCCCGGCAGAAATCTTTCTGCCGAAGAGATCTTTCTCTCTCTGTAGTTTCCGCCCTGCAGAGGAGGCAGAATCTTTCTATGGTCGCTTCTCATGTATTAGGGTTTCGAGGAGAAGATATAGGCGAAAGGGCGGAGCAGGAGGTGGGCCAGGGTGGCCACACCCCCTGGTGGTGCGGCCCAGGGTGGCCCGTGCATGGGGAGGGGGGTGGGCCCCCTGTGGCCCATCGCATCCTCCCCTTCTGGCATCCTTCGTCTTTTGGAAAACATATGATTTTCCATATATTTTCTGGTCTTTTCCAATCTTCGCGAAAATTGCATCAAAACACCGCTTTTTCATCAGAATCCTGACTCCAGCAGTTCATCCTCCAAGAATCATCCAACATGCAAAAATAGATGAAACAACATAAGTATCACCTCTTAATATGAAATATATCAATAGATAGCAGTAAATTATGATATAGAATAGTGATGCAAAATGGACATATCACGCTACTGCTGGGCTGATTTGGCCGTAGCGAAGTGAGCGAGGCGCATCTGCTGCTGCACGCAAGCGACGGTTAAGTGAGGGAGCAAGTGGGCCATGGACCGAGTTGTTGTTTTTTCCTTTTCTTTTTACGAGTTTCTGTTTTCTGTTTTCATTTTTTATTCACTTTTCTTTGGAAATTTATTAATAAAATTTACTTCCTAAATAATGGCAATCATATTGAAGTACTCCCTCCGTTCTGGTTTAAAGGACACAATTTGCAAACCATGCAATCCCAAAATACTTAGGCACAAAAGCATTTAATCTCTGTAGTTACTCTAGTGTGAAAAGAACAAAATGCTTGCATGCACATGTGTGAATAAATGTGAACGCTTTGTTGGCTCTTCTTCTCCTCATGCATGTTCTTTTTCACACTATAAAATTGACCAATTAGAGGACACCTAGGGCCTAGAGAATTGCAAATTGTGTCCTTTAAACCGGACAGAGGGAATATATGTAGTGTTCTTTTATGAGTCTTTATTATAATGTTATAATGTCTTTATTTTCTTTAAATAGGCACTTTATCTTTTATTATTTTATAGGAACTCTTTTTATGAATTTTCTTTACATAATATACTATGAATTTATTATAGAATATATCCCTATTTATTCATGAAACTTAGTTCTCATTATATTTATATATTTAAGAAAAGTTTCTAATGGTTATCCTACATTACTATTTGGTACATAAATTCCTAGGGATTATTATGATTAACATTAATCACATGAACCTAGGAAATATCAAGGTATATGTTTTATTAACTAGCATAGGAGTTAGGGTTTGGAATTACAAGCATTTACCATGAGTTTTATAGTACTTAATATACTTATATAGTTTTTTAGGCATGGTTGAAGATTAATGGTTTAAGGCCATTATTTCTAAGTTTATGATTATGGTTGATATCTCAACTTGGAGTGAGATATGGAGATTTCTTTCTAATGTGACCTTGACAGTTCCAGGGTACTGAGTTTTCTATTAGGTTTAGAGGAATGATATAGGCATGGAACTTTGATATGGATTGATATAATCTTGTTTATTAACTTCTCCAAAATTCCTATCTTTCCTACTTCATAATTCTTGATTTCTGATGAAGGATTTCCTTTTCTACATATACTACTACTTCACATCTATCATCATGTATTGACATGATGAGCTTTACTACATATATTTTTATCAATAACTTCCTCCTTCTAAATCTCTTTGTAAATCCAATGATCTTGACACTAAAGCTCTACATGATCTCCTCATAGAGATAGCTCCCACTTCTAGGATGCTTCTAATGAATCCAATTCCACTTGACCGATTACTCACTTTCTTAACAAATTACTTAATAATCTTACTTATAAATTTCAGAAGCTTATCACTGAAGCTTTTCATAATCTTCTCATATCTATACTTGGTTATAGCAAACTACTTAACTAATGGTAACCTCCCATCCAACAAGTAGTTACTTTTAACTCCATTCATACTCTTCTTTTATCATCTATCACTAATATTCCTCTAATGGATGTATATATCAAATCCTACTTCCTTCAAGTGTTTAGTATTCTCTAAAAGAAATATACTACTTCTATAATTCAATGTTGCTCTAGCATCAGCTTAATCATACTATTTTATCTTTACTTACCTCAGTAACTCATACTCCAACTTCATATTATATCATTGTGATATGTCATGACTAACCTAGGATAACATATCTATACTAGGGTTTAATCATGTTCTCTCCACTAATAAACTATTGGGGACCATAGGTGATGTAGAAGACGACATGCTTGTGGAGGATGTCACGTTGAAGCGCCGACGCGGCGAGCAACGCACGAGGTTGGAGGCAGACGGTGTGCGCAGGCATGGCGGAGAAGAAGTGTGTGACTGGGCAGCAATCATGCTAGGTTATGGGGATAAGACATGACTGGATTTTTTTAATTGGACTGAGTGGACGCACCGGACATCTGGCAGACGGAGTGACCGCAGCGGAAACAACTCCTCGATAGATAGTACTACGGTTTTAAAAAAAGCTTAAATATCTTATAATTTGAACGGTGTAAATACTACTTTGATTGATTAATCAACAATATAACGCTACCCGCAAAAGAACAATAGAATAGTAGATCGCTTCTAACAAAAGCTACTCCGTATCAAATCTCAGAGAAAAGATCAACACATGGCTTTACTAATAAACTGTTGCGAGAAAAGGTCTGCAACAAACGAAACCATTCATCCGCCATTTGGTAGGTGAAGCACACATAGGATGCGCCTCTCCCCCCGCGGGAGGTAGGCAGTGCGTGCGCACATGAAACCGCGTGCGCGTGTATCACCTGTGAACAGCTTCTCGATAAAATATGTCAACAGCTGTGTGCTTTCAGAGACAGAGACAGCGAGGAGAGCCGAGAAGTTGACCCAGCGCCTACTGCAGATCTTGTTGGTGAGGCGTCCGTCCACCGTCGGCGGCTCCCTATTCTTCCACCAGCTCTCTAGATATTTAGGCCCCCTTCTTTTTAGCTTCTTGGCCAGCTTCTCCCAGAAGCTATCCTCGACCAGCTTCTCCCAGAATCTCATCTTCAAAATTCGTTCAAACTTCTTAACTAATAGTTTCAATGTAATTTAAAAGTATAAACGATTTTGGCAGATGAGATTCTAAAAGAAGCTGGTCAAAGATAGCTTCTGGAAGAAGCTGGCCAAGAAGCTAAAAAGAAGGGGGCCTTATTGCCCCGATCTTTCCTTCGCTTGCGATCCAAACCTGACCAAACTCGGCCAAACCTTGCTTCCTTTCTCCCCGCATTTAAGAGCCGTCCCACCGTCAACTGCCCTGCGAAAGCTTCTTCCGTGGCCAAACGTGAAAGCGCCCCTTCACACCACCTCGCTCGCACCGCACCCCGCCCTTCCGAAATGCAGAGGCAGCTCAACCTCTCGCCGCTGCCGAAGCAGCAGCACGACGACGGAGGCGACGGCAGCGACGCGACGGAGGCGATTCCGCTGTGGGTGCCGGGGGAGGCCGCGGAGGAGAAGGCCGACAAGGCGGCCGGCGGCCGGGCGGAGAGGTCCATCCACCTCATCCCGCTGCTCACCTTCCTCTGCTTCCTCCTCCTCTTCCTCTGCTCCCACATCCCTTCCGCTTCCGGTAAGCATCCTTAACACACACGCCTCTCCGCAGATCTGGATGCAGATGTTGATCCCCTTCTCATGATGAATTTCCTTTTTTTTGCCTTTTGACTTCAGATATGTCAAGCTTTGGCGGTGGCGCTGGCGGCGGCAGCGGCGGAGGGAAGGCTGGCAACCGGAGGCTGAAGATGCTATAGGCTTCTCTCGTCATCAGCTATCACCTTTAAGTTTTGTTGTTCCTTTGCCAGTTTCAGAATGGCGATGAAATTTAATTTTGCGCTCAAATATGCAGCTGCTGCATATATATTGTACTCTGTGCAGCAGTAATGAAATCTGGAATTATATGGTTCCCTCCTTTGGTACAAGTATGTCAGTATTCTTGATCGTTGGGCTTACTTCTTATAAGAAGAAAATAGGATGAGTTTCAATTTCTTCCATACTAGTAAGTTTGCACATGCAATGCACGAATTTTCTGCTAGCATTTAAAACAATTAGTTGTCATGTGATCATTCATGCTATCATGTGTGACATGTCAAAAAATCTTTGTGGGTCTAGCATTTTAAAATTATTTGCCATGTGATTATTAATGCTATCATGTTACATGGAAAACATCATTTGTGAAATGCGTTGAGTGTCTGTCGTGATTTGATTTGTCAATGCATGATTACAACCAATGAAAACATATTGTTTAATAAGAGATTTTCAGAAATTTCGAAACCACATAGATATAAGCATGTCCATGCACTTGGATCAGTTGATATTGAACATATATTACATAAAATATACCTTCCCCTTTCCTTTTCAAAATCGTTCATAAAAGGTAGGGGAAAGATAATAAAATCTATAATACGCCATGAGGGGCAAACATGTCATTGATCCCACAAAAAGCTAACATACATTAGAGGACCCGAGTTCCCTTAGGGCCTCTTTGATTCATAGGAAAGGAAAATCAAAGGAATAGAAAAGGGATAGGAATAGGAATAGGAAAGGATGGCAGGTGCAAAACTTTCCTTTTTTCTTGTGCATATGATTCAAAGAATGAGGTCCAAGTGGATTTTTCAATTCCTTCATGTTTTGCTTTGAAAGTGAGATCTGGAGGAAATTTTCCTCTACTTTTCCCTTGTGTCATTCCTATGAATCAAAGGAATGAACAGTAGAATCTATGGAAAAATTTCTATTCCTATGCATTTCCTTCATCTTTTCTCCAAATCAAAGGAGCCCTTAGGGTCCGTTCGGGACGGATTGAATGCATAGCAAAGGAATAGGAAAAAGTAGAGGTAGAGGGAAGGAATCAAGTTGCAAAACTGAGGATTGGAAACCACGAAAAACTTTCACGGGAAGATTTTCCATCCTGTCAGAGTGGATGTTTTCTTTCCTCTAGAATTCGTAAAAAATCACGGGTAGTGAACAGTACCTCTGAAACTGCCACCAGCCTTTCCTGTGTCCCGAACGGCACAAAGGAAATAATTCCTATGGAACAGCGATTCCTGCAGTTTACCTGTGAGAATCCTCCTCCCCGAACGGGGCCTTAGATTATGGCTCAAGTACACAACGAGAAATAGATCGCTAGGCAAGATTAAAATAGTTTAATTTCTTCCGTGACAGCTATTTACACTGAACTCACGTTGGTAATCCAATAAGTTGCCCTCACTTTGCTTGAAACTATGGAACCCGTCAGCAAAATTAATAAAAATGAGTTGTTAAAAAGACAGGAAAGGCTGAAAAATACATGTCATAATAAAGAAGAAACAGGGTTAAGCGCCGCAGCTTCTGGAGATAAGAATGTATAGCACTGAAACAAAGGTGCAACAAAGCTCTGTATCAACAGCGGTATCCAAGATAATCAAAGAACTTGTCACACTCTTGCTCTTTTCTCCTGTAGCAACGATTATCATTTTGCATGCCCCAAATTTGAATCCCTCACTCCCATCGCGAAACTTGTATCCTTGCGGAAAGAGGTTCACTCAATCTCCTGTCATATCATTAAGTACATGATCACAATATGCACAATATCACTTCAGGAAATGTTCAGACATGAGCATTAGAGTTCACTTTCACATGCATACAGGGACAAGGTGGGGTGGTACAGAGATCTGCCAGTGGTGGTACAGATATACGCACGTAGATTTCCTTTATACATCATAAACAAAAGTTGGGGTTCCTCTTACTGTGGACAAAAATAGGAAGGTAGAAAATGACAGTTGAGAAACCATATATATAAGTTTGAATTAGAGAAATAGTTTGGAGATGACACAAGAAACAAAAATGTAATCCATCGATACTGGGCAATCTCGCTCGTACAGAAATATTCTGTGATGGTGTGCCTCTGCCCATAAAATCATCTATTTGTTTTGTATAAATCACATGGATCGTGATAATTAATGCCTAAAGGGCAAAACAAAACACAAGTTGTAGTAGAGGATGTATTAATACCTGATTGAGAACAATTAACTCTAGGTCACTGATTTAGTTAATTTTGCAAAGATGTGTAAAATTAACATTGTTGTTTCAACTCCTTGCTTGCGATGGTACAACCTACAGGGCAAGACGATGACAAAGAAATAAATATGAGAATGGTTGTAAAAAAGAGAAATTCAGCGAGATGAGATAGATCATAGTAGAGGCATGGGGGATAGTATTGGCGACGGGAGATTGGAGGCAAAATAGGAGATCGTGGCGATCGCCGACTCGCCGCAGGTCCGCGGGACGAAGGACGGACCCAGGATGAGGGCAGGCCGCAGGCATGAAGGGAGAAAGGTGGGAGGGTGAGGAATCAGTGCTGTGGCGGAATACGCTTTCCGGAACACGTATTGGCAGAAAAAAATCTTTGGTGGAGTGTGGTGCAGAACATCCTAATTGCTAACTTCACACCGGTTAGGTGATCAAGTTGATTAGGACACTTAGATCTTCTTGTCTCGGGTAATCAGATGGTACTAATTAGCCCGTGTACATTTAATTGTGTGCCTCTAGAAAAGAAAATGCCGGCTCTTTTGTATAAGTAGTATAGACAGTATTCTTGGTAAATGGAGATTGAAGTCCAATCTCATAAGATGAAACATGTAGCATTTGGCCCTTGAAAGATAAACAAAATCACAAGTATAAATCCTAAAGAATTAGAATCTATTGATGTTTTAAGAACATGTTTTGATGTCACTATTTTTTGAAATTCAGAGATCACCAAAAACAAAACAAAAAAGATTCGAGACCAAGCTCTACATATCATAGCTTCCCACGATTCATATAGAATTAGATTCATTTGTGACTGAACTTGATCATCTTCACAATGCTAGCACATTAGAGAGACACACTTTATGTGCAATACAAAATTTTGCCGTAAGTATTAGGTAATGGTGGTACTTCTGCAAGAATGATTTATTTGAATAGCAGACAATTATATACCTTAACAAGACCAATGTCTCCAAATCAATTGAATCCATACTCCAGTAGTTGAGATTGGCCCTATTGTCCAGTCTTAATAAGAGTAAGTTCTTTGAGGCATTAACACAAACATGTAGAGTGCAGTATGCAGAGAGTGATGAAGATAGAAGGGTGATAAAGAGATGTGCATATACATTAAAGGAGACATGCATGCAATACTGGGAATGGAGAACCGGACCTTCGTGAGATGCTCGGAATGAAGCCTCTATATACATCAACTGATTCCTAGAAATGAAGAATCAGACCTTGGTGAGAAGGGCATCATGGCACCGTAATTACAATGTAAGTTGGCACACTTGTGAACATCATGCCAAATACCAGCCTAATTTCATAGAAAGAACCGTTGGTATCAACGTCCTTGCTCCAATAAGAATATTATTCTGTATGACCAACAATGCACATAAACATGGGAATTTATAAGGTACTATTAGATCCCAATCCCAAATCCTAATAATACAAAAAGGTCGGGGCAACTACTGATCAAATTTAGGCGGTGGCGATCAGCAAGCAAATGACGGAAAACAGAAGAACACAATTCTGGAGCAAGCATTTTGCGTACCAAGATGTGCAGCCAGGAGATGATTTTCGACATCACTACAAAACAGACGCGGCACGTACTGATTGAATTTAGGCAGTGGCGATCAACAACCAAATGACAGAAAACAGAGGAACACAATTCTGGAGCAAGCGTTTTGCGTACCAAGATGTGCAGCCAGGAGATGATTTTCGACATCAGCATCCCCAGTACCTTGTGGATCCCAAAGTCCATGCCCGCCGCCGACAGTCAACTGGCGGGTCAACGTCAACGGCGATACCTAGCCACCGCGTGCAACGCCCGGGCGCGCTGCCTCCACCATCGCCAGCCTCCTACCCAAACGCCATTACCCGCCTCCATCTGCCGCTCGCCTCCTTTTGCGCCGGTTGATCTCTGCCGGTGGCGGGGGAAAATGGTTCAGGAGGGAGGGGCGCAGCCGCGGAGCCGCCCAAGAGAGGTGGAGGAGAGGGATCTAGGAGATTGAGGTATGGCGACCACCATGATTTTGCAAGGGTGTTGCACATACGGTTGAGGTATGGAGACACTCTGGCAGGGAGAGTGCGATGGGATCCGATTAGTAATTTTTTTTCGCGACGTGATTAGGGGCGGCGGAGGCGGTACGGGGAGTTTTTCCTCTGCCGGTGGAGTAGGTCAGTCAATGCAAATTACTAAGTGTACACAAGATAATAATTAGATTAATCCTAACGGTTGGATTGAGTTTTGTGGGCTAAATCATGCGCTGGAAATAGTTTCGTGTACATTTTCTGGGGTACGCTTAGAAAAAATAAGGTTTGCTCTTTTATTAGTAGTAGAGATAGTAGAGTGCAGTATGCAGAGAGTGATGAAGATAGAAGGGTGATAAAGAGATGTGCATATACATTAAAGGAGACATGCATGCAATACTGGGAATGGAGAACCGGACCTTCGTGAGATGCTCGGAATGAAGCCTCTATATACATCAACTGATTCCTAGAAATGAAGAATCAGACCTTGGTGAGAAGGGCATCATGGCACCGTAATTACAATGTAAGTTGGCACACTTGTGAACATCATGCCAAATACCAGCCTAATTTCATAGAAAGAACCGTTGGTATCAACGTCCTTGCTCCAATAAGAATATTATTCTGTATGACCAACAATGCACATAAACATGGGAATTTATAAGGTACTATTAGATCCCAATCCCAAATCCTAATAATACAAAAAGGTCGGGGCAACTACTGATCAAATTTAGGCGGTGGCGATCAGCAAGCAAATGACGGAAAACAGAAGAACACAATTCTGGAGCAAGCATTTTGCGTACCAAGATGTGCAGCCAGGAGATGATTTTCGACATCACTACAAAACAGACGCGGCACGTACTGATTGAATTTAGGCAGTGGCGATCAACAACCAAATGACAGAAAACAGAGGAACACAATTCTGGAGCAAGCGTTTTGCGTACCAAGATGTGCAGCCAGGAGATGATTTTCGACATCAGCATCCCCAGTACCTTGTGGATCCCAAAGTCCATGCCCGCCGCCGACAGTCAACTGGCGGGTCAACGTCAACGGCGATACCTAGCCACCGCGTGCAACGCCCGGGCGCGCTGCCTCCACCATCGCCAGCCTCCTACCCAAACGCCATTACCCGCCTCCATCTGCCGCTCGCCTCCTTTTGCGCCGGTTGATCTCTGCCGGTGGCGGGGGAAAATGGTTCAGGAGGGAGGGGCGCAGCCGCGGAGCCGCCCAAGAGAGGTGGAGGAGAGGGATCTAGGAGATTGAGGTATGGCGACCACCATGATTTTGCAAGGGTGTTGCACATACGGTTGAGGTATGGAGACACTCTGGCAGGGAGAGTGCGATGGGATCCGATTAGTAATTTTTTTTCGCGACGTGATTAGGGGCGGCGGAGGCGGTACGGGGAGTTTTTCCTCTGCCGGTGGAGTAGGTCAGTCAATGCAAATTACTAAGTGTACACAAGATAATAATTAGATTAATCCTAACGGTTGGATTGAGTTTTGTGGGCTAAATCATGCGCTGGAAATAGTTTCGTGTACATTTTCTGGGGTACGCTTAGAAAAAATAAGGTTTGCTCTTTTATTAGTAGTAGAGATAGTAGAGATACTACATCTGAACCTGCTGGAAAAAAGAACCCCTCCTGATAACCCCTCCTGCGTCGGTCCCGCGAGCGACCGGGGATCCCTTGCGCCGCCACCAGGCCGCCCGCCTCCTTCCGCCCCTCCCTCCTCGCCGCTGCCGGGACCCGCCGGCGGCAAAGCCGCTTGGCGTCGGTGGCGGCGGGGTCCCTCTTCTCCCCATGGTTCACCGGATCTAGGCGCGGGCCAAGATCAGCGACTAGCGGCGGCGCACGTGCACGGGGCGCGGCGGCGTCCGGCTTTGCGGTGGCGACACCATGTTGTGGCGTGGAGGCTGCGTGGATCGGTGGTTTCGTTTTCGGGGCCGGCGGCTGCTGGACCGGGGAGACGAGGGTCGTGGGCGGCGTTGGCTGGGATCTGGAGGTAGCGGCGGACATGGTGCTGCAGGATGGAGGCGAAGGTGCGCCCTTAGCGGTGGTGCTAAGCCTATGTGCTCATCGGCACCGGTGGTCGGTCTGCTCGATCCGTTCTCCGAAAACCGGCCGGCTGTGGGGATCCCTGTATCGGATCTAATAAAGGAGGTGGTCCTTTAGTATCCTTCGCACGAAGACAAAGATCTGCTTGATGTCTGCCCTCGTTGATCTAGACTGGAGAGGCGGGTTCCGGAAGGCTCCGCCGGCGAACTCCCATGGGTGTATCATGCCTGGAGATTGCTAGATCGGAAGGTATTCGGTCGTGCACATCTTGTTTTCTGGCTGTTTGGTTTCAGCGGGAGCGTTGCGAGCTCTATTATTTGTTCCCACCAAGTGCCATTCTTAGAGCCATGGTGAAGTTAGATGCGGAGAATGTCAGGAAAGTGAAAATATGAGGGTAGCGATGGTGATTTTGTTCTTGTGGTGACGGAGATCTTGTTGCGTGATCTGGACTTGTTGCAGCGACTGTTGGTGCGGGAAGACAACACGTGGGAGTTCCCAGTCTTACCTTGCAGGGTGAAAATCCAAGGTCTGGCTTAACTGGTTGTGTCTGACAATAACCTTGTTGAAGGCATTGTTTTGTGAGCGAGGACTTTCTCCATGGTGAAAACCTATGATCTTTGCTTGGGCACTGTTTTCTTTTTAAAGACATTGTTATTGGAGTGGAGGACTACTGATGTTATCCTGATGGTGTCAGTGTAGTTGTTTTGAGGATTAGGTATCTGTAGCGGGACTTTTTTTTAATTCTTTTTTCTGAGTTGTGTGCATCCATTGATATCACTTAATATATACTCTTTTTCAAAAAAGAAAAGAAAATAGGATTATTGCTAGGCTTCGCAAAATGGAAATCTCTACTTATACGATGTGTTGATCATTTGATGTCACCACTGTTAGAAATAGATGCAATCAAGCATCCCCTACTTATTTGAGCACTTCTTGCAGACCCTGCCGACCCACAAAACCCGTATTGCGGGATTTGCAGTTCCAGAATCGAATCAAACCTCAACTGTTTTTAGAAAGGGTTGGCGCCACAGATCAAACAAAGTGCGTTCATTACATATATAGGGGATCATAATTGTTCATACATACAAACCAAAATCAAATGCCACAATATAATCGGCATTTTGGCATACACTAGATCTAGTACTAGGCGGCGCTCCTGGGATACTTACCGGGGCTACTATGGCGAGGGATCCGTTGGCGATCTAGAAGGAGTCGGAGCCGTAGTCGATGATGACGTAGCCGTAGAACTCCACGCGGCTCCGGTGAATGGCCTCGCGCATATTTGCCTCCTGCTTGCGGACCTCACGACGATGCTTCGCCTTGTTCCAAACGTTGGTGATGAGGTTGTCGTCGGAGTTATGCATGGTGGCAGGATGAGCGGGTTGTCGGCGCTGGACAACTCATTGTAATTGTTGTTGTCGTTGGTTGCGGCTGTGGTGATGGGCGCTTGTTGCGGAAGCTCTAGGCAGTGAGGCACAACCGGCGATGAACGCGCAACCGCTAGCGAGATGCCGACCTCTGCATCGTGTGTGCTGCGAGAGATGCTCATCCCGGTCCACGCCAGAGACGGCGTGTGGCACTGGTAGAGTGCCTCGCGCCTCTGTGCGGCCTCGAAGATGTGAGGTCGCATGGCACTGCGGCGATGATTGAGTGGTCCCGTGCGGCCTCAATGAACCGGCTCCATGGCGAAGGGAAGCGCCTCCCCTACGGTTAGAACTGAGCAGCGATTGGCTGGTCATAGGGATGTGGGGTGGGGGTGAGGGAGAAGACCGATGACGGCGATGCGGAAATTTCGGCCGAAATCGGGCAGTGTGCCGGGAGCGAAGCTCGCAGTGTAGGGTTTCTACAAGAGGCCGCATCGAGACCCCTCTAACCCCACACATATAGTGGTCGCGGGGGTGGATTTTGTTGAACAACCCCTGCCGGCTGGCCGGTCCCGAGGCTGCTCCACAAACGAGGAAGAAGACTAGAGTCGAAGGCACACAAAGATTACACAAGAATTGACACAGAGAACAAGGAGAAGATTTATTGATATGTGAAAGGATCGTATGGGCACCTAGAGGGGGGTGAATAGGTGCTACTTCAAATTTTACTCTTTTTCAAATTAGGGTTTGACAAGAAAGGTAAATTCTCTAGAATATGCAACTATAGTGAATTTACCTATATGTCAAACAAGCACAAACTAACACAACACTAAGCAAGAACAAGTAAGTAAAGTACGGTAAAGGATAGAAGTAACCAAGGGAGTGGACGTGGAGACACAAGGATTTGTTTCCCGTAGTTCCTTCCTTTTGAGGGGAAGTACGTCTACGTTTGGAGAGGGGGTGGTTTTAAACCACCAACGCCACGAGAGGCCTCCCTTGTTCTCCGATGAACCTCACCCCAAAGGGCTCGATTCACCTTCCACTATATCGGCAGCCTTCGAGGTGGAAGCCGGCACCTTTACAACAAGTTCGGGGCACACATCCACAACTGAATTGGAGGCTCCCAAATACAAGCAAGCTGTCAAGATAAATCAAAGACAAGCTTGTAAGAACCAAATCAAAGTTAGGGTTTCCAAAGAAACACTAGAGCTAGGGGGCCCTCAAGTGAATGAGGGGGAAATGAAGATCTCTCTTGGTGAAGATGTGAATCAAGGCTTCCTCCTTCGATTCTCCAAAGATCAATGACTTTGGATGGTTGGATGAAGAGATCTTGTGGATTTAGTGGCTCTAATGGTGTTGGTGTTCTTGAGCAG
Organism: Avena sativa; assembly: GCA_916181665.1. Lineage (NCBI taxonomy): Eukaryota > Viridiplantae > Streptophyta > Magnoliopsida > Poales > Poaceae > Avena > Avena sativa. The sequence goes on along the minus strand of OV702284.1, from coordinate 247,633,662 downwards.
CTCGAGCAACTGGAGGAAGACGATAAGGGTCCCTATTTATAGACAGCCCCCTCCATGAACCGTTTTCTGACCATTGTAGAAAAGTCAGACCGGAGACTCCGGTCTGTAGATCGGAGACTCCGGTCTGTAGACCGGAGACTCCGGTCTACACCGGAGACTCCGGCCAATCTCCGGACCAGTCTCCGGACTGGCCATCTGACTGACCCAGCCCATTTCTTCACCAGCAACACCGGAGACTCCGGACTTTCAACACCGGAGACTCCGGTCTGACCAAAGTCCGGACACTCCGGCCAATCTCCGGACCAGTCTCTGGACAGGCCATCTGACTGACCCAGCCAAGTCCTGGGAGGCACCACCAGAGCCAGCACCGGAAACTCCGGACCACACCGGACACTCCGGTCTTGGCAGACCGGAGACTCCGGTCTGGAGTTTCCAGAACAGTGGCAAATGTATGTGGTCTTTTCCCAAGAGAGTGTGTGATGTTTATCTATGATAATACCAACCTGTGGACAATAACAAACTGTAAAATGATCTACTTGTTGTTAACGAACACCAAAAGTGATTATGACAATAAATGTCCTTTCAATCTCCCCCTTTTTAGTGTTCGATGACAACAAGTGATTTGCATGGAATAACATATAAATGTGGCTCCCCCTGACTATGTGCAACAAGATAATGAAGTAAATCATGTAAAGAAAATAATACCAACGATAGCACACATAGATCTCACATGAGTTACAATAGATGTTGCACACAAGCACATAGTCATAGACACACATAAGAACAGTAGATAACACACATAAAGTTCAAGTTCGAATATCCAAATAACAAAAAGAAAGGCAAATAACGGCAGATAGTCGCAAATCCCGAGTCCCATGCAAAGCGGATGAGAATGTCTTCTCCCCCTTTGGCATCGAAACGCCGAAAAGGGAAAAGACCTATACTAACGCCCCAATGACTCAGTAGTCATCGTCATCCTCGTCGTCCTCGGCATCCTCAACCTCATCCTGGTCATTGTGGCATCCCGCAAAACCACTACTAGAAAATCGCGATGTTTTTGTGCATTGCATCATCATGACCGCATGCTCATGTCATCATGCCACATTGCATTTGAGCATCGACATCATCTTGCATGTGCTTACATAAAATTATCTGGGGAAAAACCTGTTCTTATTTTCTAAACGCCCTGTCTTTAATTCAAAACCCAAAACCCGGTCTCCGGATTATTTTGTTTGTATGCTATCGGTTGGCAAAAACCCTGTTTTAAACAAATAGATTATTTAATTATTTTTAGGGGGCAGTCGAACGGGCCGAACCGACCCAGTCGACCACCCCAGTACAAAAACGGTCCACCTAAACCAGCCCCCTCTAATTCCTATACCTACCCAATCCTATTCTACCCACCACTCACAGCTCGCCACCTCACCCTCTCCCCCAATCCCTACCCACCCTGCCACCTCATCAATCCCAGACTTTTCCACCCTCTCTCCTTCTCTCACCCCAGCCCCATCTACCCTCCCTCTCCACTCTCTCTCTCTGCCCCCGGGTCCCAACCCACAGTCCCTCCCCTTCCCCACCTGCCCTCCCTGGTCAAAACCCCACCCCCTGGCCCCGCGCCACCTGTCCCCGGGCCCCACCCCACTCCCCCGACCCCACCGCCCCACACGCCCGGCGCCCCGCGTCGCCCACCGCGCCCCCACGTCTCACGCCCCCCCCCCCGCAGCCTCCTCCCTCCTCCTCCCTCGGGTCCCCTCTCCCTCACCGCTCCTCCCCGCTCCGGCCATGGCGCCACCGCCCGCGGCCGCCCTTCCCCCGCTTCCGCTCCCGCCGGCCGCCCTGCACCTCCTCCCGCGCGCCCCCACCCCTTCTCCCTCCTCTCCGGCGACCCCCTCGCCACCGTCCCGCCGGCCCCGCCGCCTCGCATAGTTCCGCCACCACCCTCCTCGGCGCCTCTTCCGCTCCGGCCTCCCTCCTCCCGCGCGTCCCCGACCGCCTCCCTCGCCCCTCCTCTTCTACCAGCGCCGGCCACCGCCCCAGCCCGTCCTTCCGCCCGCCTCCTCCACGCCAAGGCCTCCTCCGGCGCCCCTCCACCGAGCTCTGGCCTCCGCCCCCCCCTCTCGGCCCGTCGTCCGCCGCCGCCGCGCGGGCCCGTCCACCTCGGGCTCGTCCTCGCCGGCCAACCGCGTCCGCGTCGATTGGCCCCGCATGCCCCAGCGCCCCTGGACGCCTCCTCCATCGCCCAAGCGCCGCCGGCCTCAGTCGTGCCGCCTCCGTCCGGAGCCAGAGGAGCTCGTCGGCCGTCCCCGTCCTCCCGTCACCCTGGCTCTGCCCTGCGCTGCCCCATCTGAGCTCGCCGACCATGTTCCTCTCCAGGCACCGTCGGCCCTGCTCGCAGTCGAACCGCGCGTCCTCACCTCTGGCCCACGAGTGTTTTTGTGTGTTTGTGCGATGTTCCCAAAACGCCCGAGTCCAACGACAAGATCGGCATCGGCAAAACCAAGAGGGAACCCCAAGATCTTCGGGAGAAACCCCGACTTTAGACCAAGTGCGCCAACCACACCGAGAAACCACGGTACCCGAAGATCGACACAGGACTGAAGCACCAAGGCCTCCTTCAGGGAATCGCCAAGATCCACCGGCGCCAAACCCAAGACCGACATCGTCATCCGAGAACTCCGACAAGGATGCCAAGCTCGTCGGACTCCCAGACGCCAAGTACTCCCTCGAGGACGCCGAGTACTCCACCCCGGACACCGAGACCCTGAACGACAAGTTCTCCTTCCCGGAAGCACTGACGCTCGTGCGACAAGATCCACTACCCAGATCCGAAGACCGAACCCGACCCGCCAAGTCCTTCAATCAGATCCGAGGACACCAAGACCCCGGTGCGACAAGTACTTCGTCCCGAACGCCATGACCGTCGACATGACCCGAAGACCACGAATGCGCCAAGATCTACCTCAGTTGTCCGAGAACGATCCCGTCGAACCCTGAACCCTGAGACCGACCCCGAACCCCGGAACCTCAAGTTCTTCGAGACCCCCTAATGTGTGAACCTTTTTCCCAAGCCTATTTTATAAATGCTATATATAAAACTTGTCGCATATTAATTGTTCATACATGCATACTTGTCTGTGGTTTGGGGGCCTTATGCCGATTCACCTAATAATTAAATATGGGGCCCATATGCGGGCAAATCTAGCCGTACATTGGTCTCATTTAAATTTGTGTAGCGATCCGATACTATCTTTTGCCATGTCCAAACAACATCTAATTTGCGGGGTAGATAAATAACTTGAACCGTCTAATTAATTGTCGGGACCCCGTTTCCGCTTAATATGACCTAATTGCATCGCACCTTTGCCATGCCATGCATCATATCATAAGCATGCCGATCTTTTGCCGTAGTATTAAATATTGCATCCGGTGTTTATTCTAGTGTTTTGGTTCTTCGCGGATAAGGCCGTTGAGTTGATGTGAGCTTCGCCTCGATCTTCGGTTGAACCTTCGGCAATGTTTTTCAGGCGAGCATCTCCCCCCTTTCTACCTATCTTACTTTTATAGTATTTATTCCCTCCTGATGATCTATTGCTATTTGTGTTGCGATGCTCTAGTTTTTTTCGTACCCGTGATATCCCTGGCAGCCTTATATTGCCTTGGACACCTCCTATTACCTGTTGTTTGGTAGATAGTTGGACTTGCGCGTCGTAGTCGCTTGCTCAAGTGCTGTTGCGTGTCGTCAAGTGCCACAGTTGTTGGTGTATTGCCGCATGTTGATGCTGGAGATGATCGTGACTTTAATTACTGTTCACTTTAATTAATGTTTAACAACTAAAAATTGAAATAGGTAAGCAGAGGCACAGGTGGGCAATAGATGTTATTTGGTTGTTAACCGTCCACTTGTGTCCCGTAGGACCCCGAGTACTTGATACCTGTTCCTTGAATATTCGCGCTATCCACATACGGGGAATTATGGGACCCCCCTGAGCCAGAGCTTGATTCAGTCTTATTTCTTGGGGCCACAAACTAGTTTGAGGTTTTATTTACGATCCTGTACTTATGCCATGCTTTACTGCTTTATTTAAATTGTGCGATGGATAGCACATGTACTGTTTAGGATCGGGACACGTTTTCGCGGTGTCGACAAGCCCAGTTTTGGGTTCCCAGTCGTTCACAGCCGTCCACCCAAACCTCGGGTCCGTCTCGGAGTCAGCTAACTTCGTTGCGGGTGTACTCCAAGGGGTGGCCCCCTGAAATATTTCTGAATCCTGTGATTGCTTTGTCGTGAAGGCCTCGTTGGGTTTTGATTTGGTTTTTCCGAGGTTGATCGAGTGTGTGTTGCTATTTGTGCACCCCGGCCGGGTAAAACTTTCTGAAAGCCGTGTCTGCGGTTATGGACGACTTGGAGCACAGTATCTCGATCATAGACAACTAAAACTAAAGTAATGCTATAAATTTGACTTTATAATGACTAGTAATCAGCTTCACTATAATGGAATGGCTAAATAAAACTGCCAACAATTGCTTGCTGGGTTTGTCGCTTGCGACAATTGTATCTGACTAGTAAGTATTGCAACTACAACGGAATGGCTGAATAAAAGTACCAACAACTGCTGGGTTTTGGGTTATCTCATGCTAATTGTATCTGATTAGTAAGTGTTGCAACTATAACGGAATGGTTAACTGAAATTACCCACTGCTTATTTTATCAGGATGATTATCTATACTTGACTAGTAATTGCTGCAACGATAACTGAATAAATAAAACTGCCAACTGTGTGAGTTCCTCGGTTGACTTCCTCGTTTGGTCTCGAGGGGAAACACCAGGATGGGTTTGTTTGGTGGCAGTATCAGGTTGGTTCCGGATAGGTCTTTCTTACCCCACTCTGATATCCGACAGTTGTATCGAGTCTCTATAGGTTGTTTAGTGCATGCTGCCGCTGCCGCTCAGCCCACCATACCTATGTAGGCGAGGACCGCCGAATTCTAGTCTCGCCGTGTACTGGCCTCAGTACTGACGCTCCCCTTTTTCCTTTGCCCTTTTTCGGCACCCCTTTTGTTTAAGCAGGTTTTGAGATCGACGTCGTTAGCAGGGTTACCCTTCCGGCTTGGCCTGGGCAGGGTTATGGACGCCATTGATTATTCTTCAGGGCTCTTAGCCCCATTTGCATCTTGTCTGTAGCGGGACGCTCTATCGTTTTCAAGGTGATTTGGATCTTTGCACTGTATATCTGTATTCTTGACTCATTGAGTCGCTGTTGTATATATATCTGTTCTGTGGTTCCATCGAGGACTGTTGTGTAATGTTATTACTTCGTTTTCCACCCGCACGAAAGTGCCTGGTGGGCACCTTTGAATCGTTTCTATGCGGGTTTGGCGGGAAGCGCTGAAACTTGCATAGGGTCGATTCTGAGGGTGTTACAGAGTGGTATCAGAGCTCAGCAGTTGCGATACCCCACAAGTCCAGCCTGTAGGATAACCTAGCTAACGGCCGAAGTAGAGTGTCAAAACTATTTTTGCAAAATCGGTTGGATAGTTCTGATTAGGTCTGATTTTTATTCCTTACCCCTCTGCTGCTCTCCTCTCACCTCTGCGTGTTTTGAATCCGCTCTCATCTCTCTCTTCGAGTCCAGGTTTTCCCGTGGTTGGGTTCCGTCGTACCTTCAGGGTTTCGCTCCCTCCTCTGATAACGGTGTTTCTACATCCGGTCCTCCTGCTATCTGAGTGGTCCTTTATCTGTGGTACCCTCCTTTGTTCCTTGTTTGTGCCTTCCGGTGTTTTCCGACGCGACGACATCATCTACGCCAGATCCGATGCAGAGTCTACATCACTCCTTTGTTTCCGAACCTCGCTTGTCGAGATCTTCAGTCTAATTCCGAGAGTTGGTTGCATAATCCGCCTATTCGTGTGCAGAGTAATGGTTTGGGTGCGCGATGGACTGATCACCATCCGACTACTCTTATCATTCGCCCTTGTACATCGAATCAGTGGATCCAGCAATTTTACTCCGTCCACGGATGCTAGAGGTGGCTTAATTTGTGGATACCTCTACCTTCGACCTTTTGTTCCCGGAGTGCCCTCTCGACGATCACGGATAACGACCTCTTGTTAGTGGTGTCGCGAAGATCTACACGATGCGAGAAGATTCAGATCGCCGCCCTTCTTCCGGTACCATGAGGCGGATCTCGAGGGCGAGATCCATTGTTAGTGGTGTCGAATTGTGGCATCCCGCAAAACCACTACTAGAAAATCGCGATGTTTTTGTGCATTGCATCATCATGACCGCATGCTCATGTCATCATGCCACATTGCATTTGAGCATCGACATCATCTTGCATGTGCTTGCATAAAATTATCTGGGGAAAAACCTGTTCTTATTTTCTAAACGCCCTGTCTTTAATTCAAAACCCAAAACCCGGTCTCCGGATTATTTTGTTTGTATGCTATCGGTTGGCAAAAACCCTGTTTTAAACAAATAGATTATTTAATTATTTTTAGGGGGCAGTCGAACGGGCCGAACCGACCCAGTCGACCATCCCCAGTACAAAAACGGTCCACCTAAACCAGCCCCCTCTAATTCCTATACCTACCCAATCCTGTTCTACCCACCACTCACAGCTCGCCACCTCACCCTCTCCCCCAATCCCTACCCACCCTGCCACCTCATCAATCCCAGACTTTTCCACCCTCTCTCCTTCTCTCACCCCAGCCCCATCTACCCTTCCTCTCCACTCTCTCTCTCTGCCCCCGGGTCCCACCCCACAGTCCCTCCCCTTCCCCACCTGCCCTCCCTGGTCAAAACCCCACCCCCTGGCCCCGCGCCACCTGTCCCCGGGCCCCACCCCACTCCCCCGACCCCACCGCCCCACACGCCCGGCGCCCCGCGTCGCCCACCGCGCCCCCACGTCTCACGCCCCCCCCGTAGCCTCCTCCCTCCTCCTCCCTCGGGTCCCCTCTCCCTCACCGCTCCTCCCTGCTCCGGCCATGGCGCCACCGCCCGCGGCCGCCCCCCCCCCGCTTCCGCTCCCGCCGGCCGCCCTGCACCTCCTCCCGCGCGCCCCCACCCCTTCTCCCTCCTCTTCGGCGACCCCCTCGCCACCGTACCGCCGGCCCCGCCGCCTCGCATAGTTCCGCCACCACCCTCCTCGGCGCCTCTTCTGCTCCGGCCTCCCTCCTCCCGCGCGTCCCCGACCGCCTCCCTCGCCCCTCCTCTTCTACCAGCGCCGGCCACCGCCCCAGCCCGTCCTTCCGCCCGCCTCCTCCGCGCCAAGGCCTCCTCCGGCGCCCCTCCACCGAGCTCCGGCCTCCGCCTCCCCCTCTCGGCCCGTCATCCGCCGCCGCCGCGCGGGCCCGTCCACCTCGGGCTTGCCCTCGCCGTCCAACCGCGTCCGCGTCGATCGGCCCCGCATGCCCCAGCGCCCCTGGACGCCTCCTCCATCGCCCGAGCGCCGCCGGCCTCAGTCGTGCCGCCTCCGTCCGGAGCCAGAGGAGCTCGTCGGCCGTCCCCGTCCTCCCGTCACCCTGGCTCCGCCCTGCGCTGCCCCATCTGAGCTCGCCGACCATGTTCCTCTCCAGGCACCGCCGGCCCTGCTCGCAGTCGAACCGCGCGTCCTCACCTCTGGCCCACGAGTGTTTTTGTGTGTTTGTGCGATGTTCCCAAAACGCCCGAGTCCAACGACAAGATCGGCATCGGCAAAACCAAGAGGGAACCCCAAGATCTTCGGGAGAAACCCCGACTTTAGAGCAAGTGCGCCAACCACACCGAGAAACCACGGTACCCGGAGATCGACACAGGACTGAAGCACCAAGGCCTCCTTCAGGGAATCGCCAAGATCCACCGGCGCCAAACCCAAGACCGACATCGTCATCCGAGAACTCCGACAAGGACGCCAAGCTCGTCGGACTCCCAGACGCCAAGTACTCCCTCGAGGACGCCGAGTACTCCACCCCGGACACCGAGACCCTGAACGACAAGTTCTCCTTCCCGGAAGCACTGACGCTCGTGCGACAAGATCCACTACCCAGATCCGAAGACCGAACACGACCCGCCAAGTCCTTCAATCAGATCCGAGGACACCAAGACCCCGGTGCGACAAGTACTTCGTCCCGAACGCCATGACCGTCGACATGACCCGAAGACCACGGATGCGCCAAGATCTACCTCAGTTGTCCGAGAACGATCCCGTCAAACCCTGAACCCTGAGACCGACCCCGAACCCCGGAACCTCAAGTTCGTCGAGACCCCCTAATGTGTGAACCTTTTTCCCGAGCCTATTTTATAAATGCTATATATAAAACTTGTCGCATATTAATTGTCCATACATGCATACTTGTCTGTGGTTTGGGGGCCTTATGACGATTCACCTAATAATTAAATATGGGGCCCATATGCGGGCAAATCTAGCCGTACATTGGTCTCATTTAAATTTGTGTAGCGAACCGGTACTATCTTTTGCCATGTCCAAACAACATCTAATTTGCGGGGTAGATAAATAACTTGAACCGTCTAATTAATTGTCGGGACCCCGTTTCCGCTTAATATGACCTAATTGCATCGCACCTTTGCCATGCCATGCATCATATCATAAGCATGCCGATCTTTTGCCATAGTATTAAATATTGCATCCGGTGTTTATTCTAGTGTTTTGGTTCTTCGCGGATAAGGCCGTTGAGTTGATGTGAGCTTCGCCCCGATCTTCGGTTGAACCTTCGGCAATGTTTTTCAGGCGAGCATCTCCCCCCTTTCTACCTATCTTACTTTTATAGTATTTATTCCCTCCTGTTGATCTATTGCTATCTGTGTTGCGATGCTCTAGTTTATTTCGTACCCGTGATATCCCTCGCAGCCTTATATTGCCTTGGACACCTCCTATTACCTGTTGTTTGGTAGATAGTTGGACTTGCGCGTCGTAGTCGCTTGCTCAAGTGTTGTTGCGTGTCGTCAAGTGCCACAGTTGTTGGTGTATTGCCGCATGTTGATGCTGGAGATGATCGTGACTTTAATTACTGTTCACTTTAATTACTGTTTAACAACTAAAAATTGAAGTAGGTAAGCAGAGGCACAGGTGGGCAATAGATGTTATTTGGTTGTTAACCGTCCACTTGTGTCCCGTAGGACCCCGAGTACTTGATACCTGTTCCTTGAATATTCGCGCTATCCACATACGGGGAATTATGGGACCCCCCTGAGCCAGAGCTTGATTCAGTCTTATTTCTTGGGGCCACAAACTAGTTTGAGGTTTTATTTACGATCCTGTACTTATGCCATGCTTTACTGCTTTATTTAAATTGTGCGATGGATAGCACCTGTACTGTTTAGGATCGGGACACGTTTTCGCGGTGTCCACAAGCCCAGTTTTGGGTTCCCAGTCGTTCACAGCCGTCCACCCAAACCTCGGGTCCGTCTCGGAGTCAGCTAACTTCGTTGCGGGTGTACTCCAAGGGGTGGCCCCCTGAAATATTTCTGAATCCTGTGTTTGCTTTGTCGTGAAGGCCTCGTTGGGTTTTGATTTGGTTTTTCCGAGGTTGATCGAGTGTGTGTTGCTATTTGTGCACCCCGGCCGGGTAAAACTTTCTGAAAGCCGTGTCCGCGGTTATGGACGACTTGGAGCACAGTATCTCAATCATAGACAACTAAAACTAAAGTAATGCCATAAATTTGACTTTATAATGACTAGTAATCAGCTTCACTATAATGGAATGGCTAAATAAAACTGCCAACAATTGCTTGCTGGGTTTGTCGCTTGCGACAATTGTATCTGACTAGTAAGTATTGCAACTACAACGGAATGGCTGAATAAATGTACCAACAACTGCTGGGTTTTGGGTTATCTCATGCTAATTGTATCTGATTAGTAAGTGTTGCAACTATAACGGAATGGTTAACTAAAATTACCCACTGCTTATTTTATCAGGATGATTATCTATACTTGACTAGTAATTGCTGCAACGATAACTGAATAAATAAAACTGCCAACTGTGTGAGTTCCTCGGTTGACTTCCTCGTTTGGTCTCGAGGGGAAACACCAGGATGGGTTTGTTTGGTGGCAGTATTAGGTTGGTTCCGGATAGGTCTTTCTTACCCCTCTCTGATATCCGACAGTTGTATCGAGTCTCTATAGGTTGTTTAGTGCATGCTGCCGCTGCCGCTCAGCCCACCATACCTATGTAGGCGAGGACCGCCGAATTCTAGTCTCGCCGTGTACTGGCCTCAGTACTGACGCTCCCCTTTTTCCTTTGCCCTTTGTTGGCACCCCTTTTGTTTAAGCAGGTTTTGAGATCGACGTCGTTAGCAGGGTTACCCTTCCGGCTTGGCCTGGGCAGGGTTATGGACGCCATTGATTATTCTTCAGGGCTCTTAGCCCCATTTGCATCTTGTCCGTAGCGGGACGCTCTATCGTTTTCAAGGTGATTTGGATCTTTGCACTGTATATCTGTATTCTTGACTCATTGAGTCGCTGTTGTATATATATCTGTTCTGTGGTTCCATCGAGGACTGTTGTGTAATGTTATTACTTTGTTTTCCACCCGCACGAAAGTGCCTGGTGGGCACCTTTGAATCGTTTCTATGCGGGTTTTGGCGGGAAGCGCTGAAACTTGCATAGGGTCGATTCTGAGGGTGTTACAGTCATCCTCGTCCTGGTCACCCTCATCCTGGTCATCGTCATCATCATCATCATCATCCTCAGGGATAGCAGGCCCTTTGCCGTGAGGGCGAGAGGAGGAAGTACCCTGGTATCCAAACCCAGAGGTGACATCAGCAAACATCTGCCAGTCCACCAGACTATCATGTTGGGCGTTCCATGCCCCAAATGAGAGAGTGTGATCAGACTCTGTGGACTGCTGGGCCCCATGCTCATCATTGTATTCATCTTCACCTTCCTCAGTATCAGCAGCACCCAGGTCCTTGATCTCTTTGAGGAGCTTCTCCATGCGGCGGTTGCTTTGGTAAGATGCATGCTGCTGCTTGCGAATGTCAACGTTCATGCAGCAAAGAGTCCTCTCCCAGAAACTGGCCTTCTTGACCTTCTCATGCACATAGTCTCTAGTCATGGAAGGCATAGGGACATTTGAGGCATTCTTCCTCCGAACTCTGGGTGGAGAGGGAGCCCTCTCCGTCTCAGTCTCCTCATCATCATTTCCATATCGGCGCCTTGGAGCTGGCCCCATGTGCCCCTTCTGCTGCAGAGAGACCAGAGTGTGCGTCGTGAGGTGTGGTGGAATGGCATTGGGAGAATCATGCGGCTGCGAGTTGATTAGTCTCATAATCAAGGGTGCATATGGAGGAGATTTCTTGAATATAATTGCATGGAACATCTCCTCGAAAATGAAGTCCATCACATCAATGGGTGCAGCCTCAGCATCTGGTCCAGCATTGAAGGTCCGGTGAGTATGGTACAGGAGGTTGACAAGTCCTCCCCTGAGAGCATCATCATTTCCAGCACTTGGAGCAATAGTGTGATGGAAAATCCTCAGCATAAGGTTGTAGAGGGGCTTGAGTCCCTTGGAGGCCCCCACAACACCATCATCATACAGAGGTGCCAGTTTTCGCTTGTTCTCACCCAAGGCTGCTGAGTGCATGCGCAGCCCCACAGGAGTAGATATGCCGTGGAAAGTCTCAAAGATGACATTGGCAAAGTCATGGAAAGTAGCTGTGCAGCGAGTAGAGCCAGTCATCCACACCATAGTCCTATCAAGATCAGTCCCAAATACCACAGTGGCATAGAACTGCTGAACGAGGTGCACACTGTAGTCTTCATGCAGCTCCATCAAGTTGTAGAGACCCAGCTTCTCACAGATCCACAGGGCATCACTGAAATACGGGCTCTGACGCATTTGCTCAATGTTCATGAACTTCTGAGGGCAAACAGGTGATTTGGTGAGTACACCATACACATCCTTCATGAACACACTCTGCTCTTTCCTCCAGAAACGAGGGTCATCACTGGTACGAGGTAGTGCATAGAAATCTGTCTTTCTTAGCTCATGGAACTCCTCTTTAGACATCTTGTTTAGGGACTGGAGGTTGTCATACTTGGCTCTCTTTGCACGTTCCTCCCGTTCAGCCCTTTCTTGATCCCTCTTCATGTAAGCTGCATCACGTGCCCGCTGTTTCCGGTTGGATGGAGGCACGATAAACTGACCCTGAGCTTCATCATAGCGAGGATTGCCCCTTTGGGACTTGGCGTTGGTACGACGAGGGCGACTAGAACCATCACCTGTGAACAGCAGTGAGGGAGATAGCATGGAGATGAGTATATATGTCCCAAAGATGCAGTACAGGAGCTTTGATGCATTTCTGGACTACTTTGATTCACCCAGCACTGGAGTCTCCACACCAGACACCGGAGTCTCCGGTTCAGACCAGAATCTCCAGTCCTAGGGACCGGAGTCTCCGGTCAGGAGGCTCGGGTATGCGATGGGGAGATGCTGGTGAGGGTAAATCTAGTAGATCGGGCAATGCAACAAGGCTAAAGTACTAGAGTGCAAGCAAACAAGTGATTCCTATGGACAAATCCGCAACAATCCTCAAAAACACATCTAGGGATGAACCCTAGGAGGAAAAAGGAGAGGAGAGGTACCAGATCTGTCCATGGGATCGATTCCTTCGGTGGGAATGACCCAATGGAGGGGAGGAGGAGGTTGGCCGGCTGCACGGCGGATCCCGGGGGCTTCTTGACCTCCGGGGAGGATTTTTGGAGGAGGGGGCGACGGGTTTGGAGGTAGGGGACGGGGTGAAGAAAGAGGAACTGTTGTTCCAGTTCACCCCGTGCCCCTTCTTTAAGTGACAGAAACCGTCTACACCGGAGACTCCGGCCTACACCGGAGACTCCGGTGTTTGTACACCGGAGACTCCGGCCCTCCTCGACCAAAAAATCCAGGAAAGGTGTTTGGGGACATATATGGGAGATAGATGGTTTTTAAGATAGGAAAAGGGTTTGGGTTGAGACATCAAACTGTGAAGAACCAATAAGAGCCATGGAAGTTCGAAAATAATCAGAAAAGCTCCAAGAGACGAAAAATAATCAAATGACGAACATGAGTAAGTGCCAACCTCTCAAATGAGAGAGGGCGGTGGCCTTGGCCACCATATTTGAGTATACTTGGCTTGGCACCACGAAGATATATCTTGGGTCCATTACCAATACTCATCATTAAGATCACATATCACTAAATGATATTAAGAGGAATGATTTTGATTCCTTTGGGCATCATGGGGGGGAGGGATGGTCCAATCAATTAGCACCGCACTCCCCCTATATCCATGCCTACACCTAGACCAAATATGAGATTAAACATAGGTGAGAGTGCAAAAACATCAAGTCAAGCTCCTTGAATCCACGATATTTAGTTCATTCCTCAAGTAGCAAAATCTTGCTTCATCAAGTGGCTTCGTGAAGATATCGGCAAGTTGATCTTTGGTTGATACATAGGATAGATCAATATCACCTCTAGCAACATGATCTCTAATGAAGTGATGTCGAATCTCAATATGCTTTGTCCTTGTGTGATCCACCGGGTTGTATGCAATCTTGATGGCACTTTCATTGTCACATAGAAGAGGCACTTTGTCACAAAGGACACCGTATTCCTTTAAAGTTTGCCTCATCCATAGCAATTGGGTGCAAGCACTAGCAGCAGCAACATACTCGGCTTTGGCGGTGGAGAGAGATATACAGTTTTGCTTCTTAGAAGACCAACATACCAAGGACCTACCAAGGAATTGACAAGCCCCGGATGTTGATTTTCTATCATCCTTGTCTCCCGCCCAATCCGAATCCGTGTATCCACAAAGAGCGAATGTTGAGCCTTGAGGGTACCAAAGACCATAAAATGGGGTATGAACTAAATAACGAAAGATTCTCTTGACCACCATTAAATGGCTTTCCTTAGGAGCATCTTGATATCTTGCACACACACCTACACTCAACACAATATAGGGTCTAGATGCACAAAGGTAAAGCAAAGTACCAATCATAGTCCGGTATACCTTTTGATCCACATCTTTACCATTAGGATTTTGTTCTAGATGAGTCTTTGTAGCCATGGGAGTAGGAGCTCCATTCAAATCTTGCATTTTGAATCTCTTGAGCATATCTTGAGTATACTTGGCTTGGTTGAAGAATGTTCCTCCTCTAACTTGCTTGATCTCAAAGCCAAGAAATACCTTCAACTCCCCCATCAATGACATCCGGAACCTACTAGTCATAAGCTTTGAGAATTCATCATTAAAAGCTTTGTTAGATGAGCCAAAGATAATATCATCAACATATATTTGGCATACAAAAAGCTCCCCATTGACCCTCTTAGTAAAAAGAGTGGGATCGATTTTCCCAACCTCAAAACCACGGTCAAACAATAACTCTCTAAGGTGCTCATACCACGTGCGTGGGGCTTGCTTGAGCCCATAGAGCGCCTTATCAAGTTTATAGACATGGTTTGGGAAGTTGGGTTCCTCAAATCCCGGGGGTTGCTTAACATATACCAATTCATTTAAAGGACCATAAAGGAATGCACTTTTTACATCCATTTGTTGCAACTTAAAGTTATGATGTGCCGCATAAGCAAGAAGGATACGGATGGACTCAAGGCGAGCCACGGGTGCATAAGTCTCTCCATAATCAATGCCTTCAATTTGAGAATACCCTTGTGCAACCAATCTTGCCTTGTTACTTACTATAATTCCATGCCCATCTTGCTTGTTCTTGAATATCCACTTTGTTCCAATAACATTGCGGCAATCCTTTGGCTTCTCAACTAACTTCCAAACTTTGTTTCTCTCAAATTTTTTGAGCTCTTTGTGCATAGATTCTACCCAATCCGAATCTTCAAGAGGTTCCCAAACTTTCTTTGGTTAAATCATGGAGATGTGTGCTTGGTGTTCACTGAACCTCTTCAATTGTGCTCTTGTGGAAATTCCTTTCCTTAGGTCTCCAACAACATTTTGGAGAGAGTGGTCTCTTATTTCCAACATTCTTTCTTTTCTAGCTTCGCGACTAGCGTGGATCTCCTCATTGTTTCTTGGAGGACCCTCTTCATCATTTTGATCCTCGTCTTGACCATCAACTTGACCTTGATCATCATTGGATTCATCCTCTACGCTGGGAGGCAAGGATTGACCTTGGTCTTGATCAAGTGCTCTTCTAGCCTCAATTTGAGCACGTCTCAAAACAGCTTGGATGGATCTTCCTTGGCAAATTGACTTTGCACCACTTGACACCCCATCGAATGGACCAAGCTCCCTAAGACTAGAGTTCACACATTGATCACTATGTTGAGGGTCCACATCTTGTCTTTGGCTTGAGTCAATGTCCTCTTCGGTAGATGGAGCATGTCGAGGTTGTGAAGATGAGGGCTCCACTTGAGTGGAGCATAGTTCTTCTCGATCCGCCATAAGGGGTTCCTCAACGGGGCGGATATAACCCACACCCATTATTCCTATGGCATCCTGAGGCATTTCATCATCTGCATCACAAGCATCAACACGCCCCCTTGGGGACCATCAATTCTTCGAAGGTCACACTACAAGATTCTATGACGGCTCCGGAGAGCTTGTCATAGATTCTATAAGTGTGAGATTCGAGACCATAGCCAACAAAAATACCCTCTAATGCTTTAGACTCGAATTTAGAAAAACGAACACCTTTGATGAGATAGAAACACTTACAACCGAACATCCAGAAATAAGATATGTTGGGCTTGTTACCGGTAAGTATCTCATATGGAGTCTTGTTGATTTTCTTGCGGAGGTAGAGCCGGTTTGAATCATGGCAAGCGGTGGAGATGGCTTCGGCCCAGAAGTTGTATGGAGATTTAAACTCCGCCAACATGGTCCTAGCCATCTCAATAAGAGTCCGGTTCTTCCTTTCGGCCACACCATTTTGTTGAGGGGTGTATGCAGCGGAATATTGATGTTTAATCCCCTCATTACTAAGGAAATCATTCAAGGTGTAGTTCTTGAACTCGGTGCCGTTGTCACTTCTTATAACCAATACGGGAACATTGTGTTGCCGTTGAACCAAGTTGATGAAGTCAATAAAAGTCTTTTGAGTTTCACTCTTCAACTTGAAGAAATAAACCCAAGAGTATCTTGAAAAGTCGTCAACAATCACCAAACAATATTTCTTCCCTCCAAGACTTGCATGAGATGGAGGACCAAATAGGCCCACATGAAGGAGTTCCAAGATCTTGTTAGACTTGATTTGGTTCTGGGCTTGTGTGGAGCGTCATGCATCTTCCCTAGAACACATGCCCTGCAAACACGATCTTTGGCAAAGGAAACATTTTCTTTTAGTCCAACAATATGGCCCTCTTTATGGAGACTTTGCAAAGTTCTCATATTGACATGGGCTAGTCGGCGGTGCCATAGCCAACCCACATCGGCCTTCCCGTATAAGCACATCCGACCTGTAGTGGCTTGCCCCGAAAAGTCCACCACATACAAGTCATTTTCGACGTACCCAACGAAAGCGACCTTGAGAGACTTGCTCCACATGAGGACCACAATATCATTATCAATAAAGACGGCAAATCCCATCTTTCCAAGAGCACGGACAGAAAGTAAATTGTATCCAAGGGTTTCAACAAGCATGACGTTCACGAGGGTAATGTCGTGAGCCACCACTACCTTGCCAAAACCCATTACCGTAGATTTTGACTTGTCGGCATATGTGACGGTGATTTGATCTTCATTTGACACCAAGTCCTTGACAATAGACGAGCTTCCGGTAATATGACTTGTGCAACCACTATCGATCACCCATTTTGACCCTCCGGAAGCATAAGTCTACAAAAGATCAAGCTAGTTTTTAGGTACCCATTTCTCAATGGGTCCTCTTTTGTTAGCAACAAGGGTCTTGGGAACCCAAATAGACCAAGCAATATAACCATCATAAGGGCCAACATATTGTGCATACACATCACCATAATAATCTCGCATTAAAACATAGTGAGGGTTAGCACTTCCCGCAAAATCATCATGAGACATAGTTTTACCACTTGTGGTCTTACTTTCCATAATGGTCTTGTTGGTCTCTTGTGCGGGCTTGTCCTTCTTCTTCTTATTGTTCTTCTTCTTTGTTTTGGAAACAAAACCAATGCCCCCTTTATCACCACTACGCCTTTGCTTGCTCAAAAGATCATCAATAGACTTGTTGCCTTGTGGAAATGTGGCCTTAGCAAGCTCTCCCTTCAACCTAGCATTCTCTTCAAGAATAGTTGTGCTACTAGATGGAATGAAGTTACTAGGTGAAGGAATATTGGCCAATTGAGTTTGAAGCGTTTCATGGGACTTTGTGAGAGACAAGAGTTCACTCTCCAAGGCTTTGTGGGCCTTGTTAAGCAAGCTAAAGTCCTCGGCAAGTTTTTCATGAACCACACCAAACTCAACCTTGTCCTTTTTAGCTCTTTTGTATTTAGCAATAGCATGATCACGCTCTTTGATGAGTTTGTTAACAAAAATGTCATTGGCCTCATCAAGCCCTTCAAGTTTTAATTCAAGTGACAACCTAGTTTCTTGTTCTTCTTCTAGAGCATTGTTTAGGGCCTCTAGCTCAATCATATGTTCATGCCCAAGTTTACATCTTACATATAGAAGCTCTTGAGTATGTGATAGTTGATCTAAGATGTTTCCAAAATGTAGCTTAGCATCACCTTCTAGGTTAGTCATAAACTCATCAAAGGCAATTAATTCCTTTTTAACATCAAGTGACATCTCATCATCAATTTCATCATTATCTAAGTGAGTAGAGCGGGATGATGAAGATACCTCTGTTCCTCTTGCCATAAGGCAAGTGGCGTTCTTGGTGGAGGAGTTCTCATTTGGAGAATCGAAGAGTGAGAATGTCGGAGTAGATGTGGTGGCAAGAGCAGCCACACCATGAGAAGTTTCCTCTTCGTCATCTTCATCATCTTCATTGTCGGAGGAGTACTCTTCATGAGTGATCAAGACAATTTCTCCCGGCTTCTTGTTGATGGGATTCCTTTTGATGAAGGGTTTCTTGTAAGGTGCCTTGAGAGTCTTCTTCATCACAATCTTACCACCATTATCTTCTCTCTTCTCATAGGGGCATCTTGGCACAAAGTGATATCGGTCACCACAATTGAAGCAAGTTCTCAACCTAGTGGTGTTCTTTCTTTTCCCATTTGGATTGATTCTTCGTTGCATTTCCATCTTGGCCTTGGCGGGGTTCTTCCAAAAGTTCTTTGCATAGAAAACCATATATTGACTATGAGCAATCTTGACGTCATCGGGATGGTCCAAGGAGAGGCCTTCATCACTATCATCTTCATCTTCAAGGTCCACAGCTTTGGCCTTCAAAGCAACATTGACCACATTGCTCATACCGAGAGCACGAGCACGGGCATCTTTGGCATTCTTGGCGGCGACCTTGAAAGCGGCCATCTCTTGCATAACTTCATTTGAGGTCATGAGATGATAGTTGTGTCTTCCCTGTAAGCTCTTCAAGTCGGTGGGCTCAAAAGGCATGAGTGCACTCACATATTTCCTTTTTATCCATGCATCATCCACATGTGAGGCACCCACATTTCTAAAAGCGGTGGCGGTGGTCTTGAGCCTTCGATACATGTCTTCATGGTCTTCACCTTCTTTCATGTAGAAACCTTCGGCTTCATTTCTTAGAGCATCATATTTGTTCCTCCTCATACTCTCATTTCCAACAAACAACACAGTGAGAGCATCCCAAGCTTCCTTGGCAATACTAAAGTGCTCAATGTGTGGGTAATCCTTTGTTCCCAATCCTTGTTGAATCATATGCAAAGCAGTGGCATTGAGTTGACTATTGACAACCTCTCTTCTTGTCAAGTTGTTTGGATCCCCAATAAAGAGTCCATGCTCGATGATGTTCCATAGTTCAATGCAAGAGCTGCGCATATGAGTCCTCATTAGTGATTGCCATTGAGCAAAAGTAGCAGACTCTTCTAGCTTAGGTGGGTCACCTCTATTGTACACATGAGGGTGAGGGATGGGAGGATCGGGGGAGTACCAAGAATCACGGTGCTCACCCTTCCCCCCATCAAGTCGTGTGGAGGAGTTAGCATTGTCTAGTTTGTCCCCTACCACCATACCTTCGGGGGATACCGGAGTATTCCCTTTAGGTACGGATGGTAGTTCCTCTTGAGGAGATGGGGGTGATGAGCCATCTTTGTCTCTAAGAAGTTGCTCAAGCATCTTCTTGACTTCGTTGACCAAGGAAGAGCTCAATCTTGTTTCCAAGTTTCTGATATCTTCCATGGTCACCGGGGTTGACTCACTACCACCATCCCCTTCTTGGCTACCCATATTATCTTAGGCGGTAAAGCCCGAATAAAGAGCCGAGGCTCTGATACCAATTGAAAGGATCGTATGGGCACCTAGAGGGGGGGGTGAATAGGTGCTACTTCAAATTTTACTCTTTTTCAAATTAGGGTTTGACAAGAAAGGTAAATTCTCTAGAATATGCAACTATAGTGAATTTACCTATATGTCAAACAAGCACAAACTAACACAACACTAAGCAAGAATAAGTAAGTAAAGTGTGGTAAAGGATAGAAGTAACCAAGGGAGTGGACGTGGAGACACAAGGATTTGTTTCCCGTAGTTCCTTACTTTTGAGGGGAAGTACGTCTACGTTTGGAGAGGGGGTGGTTTCAAACCACCAACGCCACGAGAGGCCTCCCTTGTTCTCCGATGAACCTCACCCCAAAGGGATCGATTCACCTTCCACTATATCGGCAACCTTCGAGGTGGAAGCCGACACCTTTACAACAAGTTCGGGGCACACATCCACAACTGAATTGGAGGCTCCCAAATACAAGCAAGCTGTCAAGACAAATCAAAGACAAGCTTGTAAGAACCAAATCAAAGTTAGGGTTTCCAAAGAAACACTAGAGCTAGGGGGCCCTCAAGTGAATGAGGGGGAAATGAAGATCTCTCTTGGTGAAGATGTGAATCAAGGCCTCCTCCTTCGATTCTCCAAAGATCAATGACTTTGGATGGTTGGATGAAGAGACCTTGTGGATTTGGTGGCTCTAATGGTGTTGGTGTTCTTGAGCAGCTCGAGCAACTGGAGGAAGACGATAAGGGTCCCTATTTATAGACAGCCCCCTCCACGAACCGTTTTCTGACCGTTGTAGAAAAGTCAGACCAGAGACTCCGGTCTGTAGAGCGGAGGTCTACACCGGAGACTCCGGCCAATCTCCGGACCAGTCTCCGGACTGGCCATCTGACTGACCCAGCCCATTTCTTCACCAGCAACACCGGAGACTCCGGACTTCCAACACCGGAGACTCCGGTCCGACCAAAGTCTCCGGATAATCTCCGGACCAGTCTCCGGACTGACCATCTGACTGAGCCAACCCATTTCTTCACCAGCAACACCGGAGACTCCAGTCTGACCAAAGTCCGGAGACTCCGGCCAATCTCCGGACCAGTCTCCGGACAGGCCATCGGACTGACCCAGCCAAGTCCTGGGAGACACCACTGGAGCCAGCACCGGAAACTCCGGACCACACCGGAGACTCCGGTCTGGAGTTTCCAGAACAGTGGCAAATGTATGTGGTCTTTTCCCAAGAGAGTGTGTGATGTTTATCTATGATAATACCAACCTGTGGACAATAACAAACTGTAAAATGATCTACTTGTTGTTAACGAACACCAAAAGTGATAATGACAATAAATGTCCTTTCAATATGTCTCTGGTAAAGTCACGTATAATGATAGCTCCTCTATTTATAGACTAAAGGGGGATATGATACCCACATGGGCTAACCCTAGCCTGGTAGAGGCCACACCGAATGGGCCTCTACCGGACCAGTTTCCCAACACTCCCCCTGGGTATCTTATCTGAAAAACCATGTCTCAAAACTCCGAAAATTGCCTCATTAAAAACCTCATGTGAGAAACTTCATAAAAACTCACCAAGGGAAAAAGAGTACAATTCACTAAACTATAAAGTTAAGCACTAAATCATCGGGATCAAGATTTCAGCGATGAGTTTGTGAAGATTCTCCCCCTGAACCTTGCATCTCCCTAAGTCTCATCATACCAATCCCACGGACACATCTCTCGAAAGAAGATGCTGCCAATGATTTAATGAACAAATCAGTGACATTTTCACATGACTTAGTATGCAAGATTTTACTTCGTTCAACTTTTGCAGTTCATGTGCATAGAAGAACTTGGGGTTTATATGCTTTGTGAGATTGCTCTTCACGTAACCCGTCTGGACTTGTGCAACACAAGCAGCATTATATTCATAGATAATTGTTGGGGTTTGTACGGTGTTCAGCCCACATGACATCTGGATGTGGCTGACTACTCGCCGAAGCCATACACATTTTCGTGATGCTTCATATAATGCTATGATTTCCGAGTGGTTCGTTGAAGTTGACACAAGAGTTTGCTTAGAAGATTTCCAGAAAATCGCTGTTCCACCACAAAGGAAAACATATCCAGTCTGCGACTTGGATGTGTGCGGGTCCGAAAGATACCGAGCATCTGCATAACTTACAACAGATAGGTCTTGGTTCTTTTGGTAAAACAAGCCAAGGTCTTTGGTCCCTTGTATGTACCTAAAGATGTCCTTAACGCCTTTCCAATGCCTCTTGGTAGGCTCAGAACTATACCTAGCAAGAAGATTGACGGTGAATGCAATATCCAACCGTGTACAATTTGCGAGGTACATAAGTGACTGCACTTAAGTAGGGGAATTCCAGTCCCAGAATCCCCCCTCTTCTTTAGGCCTGAACGGGTCCTTGTCTTGCTGCAAAGATCTTCCGACCATCGGGGTCTTAGAAGGATATGCCTTTTCAAACCCGAATCGTTTCAACACCTTCTAGGTGTAGGCCGACTGGTGAACTAGAATACCATCAGGGGAATTCTCAATTTGCAGACCAGGCAAAACTTAGTTTTGCCTAAGTCTTTCATCTCGAATTCCGACATTAGGTAGGAACTCGCTTCCTCAATATCGTCAGGTGTACCGATTATATTCAAATCGTCCACGTACACCGAGATAATACAGAAACCATCCTGGGATCTCCGTATAAAAACACATGGGCAATCTTCATTGCTCGCGTAGCCCTTCTGATGAAGGAAATCGCTTAAACGATTATACCACATCCTACCTGACTGTTTTAGTCCATACAGTGACTTCTTAAGCTGAACACTGTATAAGCTCTTGTTTGCTCTATCCTGGTTCGGTACAGGGATACCTTCTGGTACTTTCATGTATATGTCCGAATCCAAGTTACCATATAGGTAAGCGGTGACAACATCCATCAGTTTCATTTTTAAGTCCATGTTTACTTCCATTGAGATCAAGTATCTAAAGGTAATTCCATCCATGACCGGGGAGTAAGTTTCCTCAAAGTCGATACCTGGTCGCTGAGTGAAACCTTGAGCAACGAGCCGTGCTTTATACCTTACTACTTCATTATTCTTGTTTCTCTTTCGAACAAAAACCCACTTATGGCCAACAGGGCGAATGTGGGGAGGAGTTAGACAAACAGGTCCAAATACCTCTCTTTTGTTTAACGATAATAATTCAGCAGTGATTGCCTTCTGCCAATCTTTCCAATCTGACCTTTTATTACAATCAGCGAGCGTGTTAGGCTCAGGGTCAAGATCTATGATTGAGGTAATTTTCTTGGCAAAATTAACGTCGACATTTGCCATGGATCGGTTGTATGACTCGCCCGAATTAACATAGTTAATGGCCATTTTGTCATGGAGTGCATCAGACACATCCTCTTGCTCCACCGGATTTCCCAATCCAGGGGCTAGGTCCTTTAGCTTTCCCGCTCCGATGTGTGCGCACACAACTTCGCTAGGTATTTCCGATATAGGAAAATTCAAGTCCGGAATTTCATGCACTGAAATATTTGTACTTGTGCCAGGTCTCAACCGGCTCCCTTCAACAGGGGCAGACTATAATAAATCTCTCTTATCCTTTTTCTTCGGGCGTCCCCGGGTACTTGGGATTTGAGAAAACGGATTCCGCGTCCTCTTAGGCCTTGGAACGAGAGCGGGCATACCATCATTGTTCTTCGGTATTTCAACCCTTTTCGGTGCATTGCGTGCATGCACATGCGACTTTGTCACAGTCTTTAAATTACTAAAATGATCAGGCAGTTGATTCGCTAGGGAGTGCAAATCTAGTATCTTTTGGACTTCTCGATTAGACTCAACAGTGCGCGGGTCATGAGCGTGGATCCCCGTGGCTTTCCACGTGATTTCTCGACTTTTGTCATCCAGGGGTTGATTACCTCCCCCCAAAGTCGAAAAAAGATCCTCGTCAAAAATGTAGTCAGCAAAACGGGCCGTGTGATAGTCAACTGTCAAGGGGTACAAGAACCTGATTATGGACACAGTCTCATAACCAACATATATCCCCGACATACGGAGCGGTCCCATTGCTGATCGCTGGGGTGGTGGTATAGGTACATATACCTGGCAGCCAAACCTACGTAGGTGGAAAATTTTCGGTGCCGACCCTTGCGCAAGTTGGATAGGAGAGTGGATGTTGTAGGCCGATGGTCGAAATTTGATGAGATTAGCAGCGTGTAATACCGCGTGTCCCCAACATGTAGTTGGTAAATTACAACCCTGAAGGAGTGGTCGGGCAATAAATTTAATTCTTTTAATCAATGCCTCCGCAAGTCCATTTTAAGTGTGGACATACGGTATAGAGTGCTCAAGTTTGATTCATGTTGCCATGCAATAATCATCGAATGCCTTTGAAGTAAATTCTCCGGCACTGTCCACTTGAATAGACTTTAAACGATAATCAGGGAATTTATTCCTTGTTTGTATGATCTAGGAGATCAACTTTGCAAAAGCATGGTTCCTTGTTGACAGCAGGCAAACATTGGACCATTTAGAGGAAGCATCAATGAGCACCATGAAGTACCGAAACGGCCGTGAGAGGGGCTGAATTGGACCACATATATCCCCTTGTATACGTTCCAAGAACGTGGGGATTTCATCCTTCACCTTTAGGGGGACGGTCTAATGATCAATTTCCCCGTAGCGCATGCGGAGCACACGAAATCATCGGGAATCGGGAAATTTTTCACATTAACATTATGAACATTTTAGTTGTTAATTATATTTCTCATCATCCTAAGACCGGGGTGGCCTAACCTATCATGCCAAAGGCAGAATAGTTCAGAGCTACTAAAGACAGTCTTAAGGATAGTGTAGATAGGTGGTGCTACTATCTTAGTGTAGTATATCCCAGTAGCTAATGAAGGGAGTCTTTTGACAACATGTTTACCATTTTCATTGCGCTTGGTAATGAGTAGGAACTCCTTTCCATTCTCATCATCATTGGTCTCTACATGGAAACCATTTGCGTGGATCTCTCTAAAACTCAAGAGAGTACGAGTCGACTCCGGGTACAACAATGCTTCTTCAATGATCAGAGTTGTTCCATTCGGGAGTATGATAGTTGCTCTTCCGGAGCCAACTACATTCAGTCCGCAGCCGACAATCGTCATTATGTTACTGGGGGTTTTGGTAATAGACTCAAAGTACTTTGTTTCTCTCAAGATGGTATTTATGGTGCCGCTATCAGCAAGGCACGTTTCCTCTATTTGGACGCCACACACGTTCTAAAATATAGTGTCTAATTAATATAATGGAGCGAGGAAGATGCTACATCAAGTCAGTAAAACACATAAACATTTCAGAACATAACACAACCATATCATATTAAATAATGGAATAAATGAATGAAATAAATGTTATCCAATCGCCGAAAACAAATAAATGTTTTGCTCTCATAGAGCTTCCAACCATATCGAAAGATTGTATCAGATTATTTGCGGAAAGAAATCATAACAACAAAAAGGAGCTCAGGTGGATTCTGCAAAGAAACTATCAATCTCAGCTACTATCTCAAGATCGCTGAGCTTCTCTTCGTTGGCTATCATCATCAAAGCAACAAAAATGTCTAGCTAAGGCTGAGGGGGCACGACGTGCTCAACCTCCATGGGCACAGTGGCATTCGTGGGAACCACCAAAGGTGATGCCACATGTGCTACGTCCTGCGCCACTACGGGCGCGATGTTGTGCATGGGCACCGCTCCGGGCGCCAGTGGTGCCTCAACCTGGACGAGGTGCGCCTTGTGCGCATTCTTGTTGGCCTTTGAACGCGTCTGCGGCGTGCTTGGGGGCCAAACACTGCCTGGAGAAGTGAGTCTTGGAGTCACAACGGAAGCAATCCTGGGGCCTTGCCTCCCCTCTGCCCGCCTTGCGTTGCTTGGCCGGGTTGGAGGAGTTGGGGCCCTTCTTGCCTCGTCTCTTGTGGATGGGCTTGCGCACCTTGTAGGCGCCAGCATTAGCTTCGTGACTTGGGCCCCCTGCGAAGGGTTGCGCCGGGAAGTTCTTTTTGAGAACATTATCCTTCGCCTCGGCCACTTGGAGAGCATCAATAAGCGCTGTATATTCCGTGAATCCTTCCTGGTGATAGTTTCGCGAGGACTGGATGTTGTCAGGGTGGAATGTGGAGAGAGTCTTATCTATCTTCTGCTGATCTGTGGTACTGGTTCCACACAGCTGAAGAATGGTATAAATCCGGTGTAACACGGAGTTGTACTCCCCCACGGTCTTGAAGTATGCAAACCTCAGACGAATCCAATCTGCCTCCGCCTGTGGCTGAATGGTGTACTTAAGCCTAGAGAACCGCTTGTTGAGGGCGGTCCATGTAACACCCTCAAAATCGGACCTATGCAAGTTTTAGCGAAACCCGCCAAACCCGCATAGAAACGATTCAAAGGTGCCCACTAGGCACTTTCGTGCGGGTGGAAAACGAAGTAATAACATTACACAACAGTCCTCGGTGGGACCCACAGAACAGATATATGTATACAACAACAACTCAGAGAGTCAAGAATATAGATTTACAGTACAAAGATCCAAATCACCTTTAAAACGATATAGCGTCCGAGTACGGACAAGATGCAAATTGAGCTAAGAGCCCTGAAGAATAACCAATGGCGTCCATAACCCTGCCCAGGCCAAGCCGGAAGGGTAACCCTGCTAACGACGTCGATCTCAAAACCTGCTTAAACAAAAAGGGGTGCCGACGAAGGGAAAAGGAAAAAGAGAGAGCGGTCAGTACTGAGGCCAGTACACGGCGAGACTAGAATTCGGCGGTCCTCGCCTACATAGGTATGGTGGACTGAAGCGGCAGCGGCAACTTGCGCTAAACAACCTATAGAGACTCGATACAACTGGCGGCTATCAGAGAGGGGTAAGAAAGACCTATTCGGAACCATCCTGATACTACCATCAAACAAACCCGTCCTGATGTTTCCCCCTCGAGACCAAACGAGGAAGTCAACCGAGGAACGCACACAGTTGGCAGTTTTATTTATTCAGTTATCGTTGCAGCGGTTACTAGTCAAATATAGATAGTCATCCTGATAAAATAAGCAGTGGGCAATTTTAGTTAACAATTCCGTTATAGTTGCAACACTTACTAATCAGATACAAATAGCATGAGATAACCCAAAAACCCAGCAGTTGTTGGTACTTTTATTTAGCCATTCTGTTGTAGTTGTAATACTTACTAGTCAGATACAATGGTCGCAAGCGACAACCCAAACAAGCAATTGTGGGCAGTTTTATGTAGCCATTCCATTATAGTGAGGCTGATTACTAGTCATTATAAAGTCAAATTTATAGCACTACTTTAGTTATAGTTGTCTATGATCGAGAAACTGTGCTCCAAGTCGTCCATAACCGCGGACACGGCTTTCAGAAAGTTTTACCCGACCGGGGTGCACAAATAGCAACACACACTCGATCAACCTCGGAAAAACCAAATCAAAACCCAACGAGGCCTTCACGACAAAGCAATCACAGGATTCAGAAATATTTCAGGGGGCCACCCCTTGGAGTACACCCGCAACGAAACTGGTCGGCTCCGAGACGGACTCAAGGTTTGTGGGGCCGGCTGTAAACGACTGGGAACCCGAAAACTCGGGGTGTCGATACCGCGAAAACGGGTCACGATCCTAAACAGTACAGTGTGCTTCTCGCACAATCGTAATAAAGCAGTAAAGCATGGCATAAGTACAAGATAGTAAATAAAACCTCAAACTAGTTTGTGGCCCCAAGAAATAAGAATGAATCAAGCTCTGGCTCAGGGGGGTCCCATAATTCCCCGTATGTGGATAGCGCGAATATTCAAGGAACAGGTATCAAGTACTCGAGGTCCTACGGGACACAAGTGGACGGTTAACAACCAAATAACATCTATTGCCCACCTGTGCCTCTGCTTACCTACTTCAATTTTAGTTGTTTAAACAATAATTAAAGTGAACAATAATTAAAGCCACGATCATCTCCAACATTGAACATGCGGCAATACTCCAACAACTGTGGTACATGACGACACGCAACAGCACTTGAGCAAGCGACTACGACGCGCAGGTCCAACTATCTACCAAACAACAGGTAATAGGATGTGTCCACGGCAATATAAGGCTGCGAGGGATATCACGGGTACGAAAACTAGAGCATCGCAACACAGATAGCAATAGATCAACAGGAGGGAGTAAATACTATAAAAGTAAGATAGGTGGAAAGGGGGAGGTGCTCGCCTGAAAAACATTGTCGAAGGGTTCATCCGAAGATCGGGGCGAAGCTCACATCAACTCAACGGCCTTATCCGCGAAGAAGCAAAACACTAGAATAAACACCGGATGCACTATTTAATACAACGGCAGAATATCGGGCATGATGCATGTATGATGCATGACATGGCAAAGATGCACTGCAATTAGGTCATATTAAGCGGAACCGGGGGTCCCGACAATTAAATATATGGTTCTAGTTGTTTAGATACCCCGCAATTTAAATGTTGTCTAAACAAGGCAAGATATGACAATGGTTCGATGCACAAATTTAATGAGGCCAATGTGAGACTAGATTTGCCCGCATATGGGCCCCATATTTAATTATATGGTGAATCGGCATAAGGCCCCCAAACCACAGACAAGGATGCATGCATGAACGATTCAATATGCAACAATTTTTAAATATGGCATTTATAAAATAGGGCTCGGGAAGGGAATCACATTAGGGTTCGGCGAACTTGGTGTTTTCCGGGGTTCGGGGTTCGGTCTCAGGGTTCAGGGTTCGGCGAATTCGTTCTCGGCGGAAACGGCGTCCGGGAAGGAGGACTTGGTTCGGTGTCGGGGACACATCGGATCCTCCCGGGTCGGTGTCGTTCTTATCGTCGCGAAGATCTTGTCGGGTCCTCGAATCCGATTGAAGATCTTGGCGTTCGGCGGGATCGGTCTTCGGGTCTTGGTCGGGTCACCGGTAGTTCTTGGTGTCCAGGGATGCTCCGGGTCCGGGGTTCGCCGCTCCGTGAGGTAGATCTTGTCAATTTGGCGTCATCGCCCCTAGTTTCCACGACGAAGTACTCGGGGTTCCACTCGGTTGTCGGTGTCGAGCTTGTTGTCACAAATAACTTGAAGGGTTCATGGCCTTAACGGGATCGGTCTTCGGACTCTGGGAAGACGACCTTGTCGTTCGGGCTTCGAGGATCGGTGAAGGAGATCTCCACGGGTCCGGGATATCTTGGTTCGGCATCGGATCGGCCCTGTCGTCGAGATGATCCTATCGGCCCCAACATTGGGCATTGGTTTCTCTGCGGGCGAGCTTGTCGAACCATCGGGGCGTCGGGTCTGGGTAGTGAAGAGCGCCAGAGACGAGGAAGCAGGCGCTGGCGGGGCTCGGTGACGTACGGAGGAGGAGGGCCTGGCCGGCGACGCGAGCCGGCGAGGTTGACGGCAGGTCGACGGCGTGCTTGGGGCTAGGGAGAGCGCGCGACGGTGGGGCGCAGAGGCGGCAGGCGAGCTCGGAGCAGAGGGCGCTCGGGACCGCGGCCGGTGGCGGCTCCGGCGGCGAGGCCGAGCTCGCAGCAGACGGCGACGCTCGCGGAGGACGACGGGAGGGGGACGCAGGCGGCCAGAGGGGCGGCGGGGCCTGCGGGACGCTGGAGATGGCGGGGAGGCGGGCAGAGGCGGGGACGACGCTCGGACGGGGAGAGGAGGAAGGGTCGCGGCGGCGAGGATGCGATGGAGGCCGGCGACGGGAGGAGGCGCGGCGGTGAGCTCCTGGCCGGAGCGAGCTCGGGCGGGCCGACGCGGAGGAGGCGGCGCCGCGGCTCGGGAGGAAGGCGGAGAGAGGCGGGGCGGTGAGGCGCGGGTCAGGCGGCGCTGGAGGGCCGCGGTGGCGGGGAACGCTGGAGGAGCGGCGGCAGAGGAGCGGCGAGGAGGGCGTCCGCTGGCGGCCGGAGCTAGGAAGAGGGGCGAGCAGCGGCGAGGTCGGGCTGGGGCGAGCGGGCAGAGAGGAGAGGAGGGGAGGGGAGGTTGGGGACGGTCGCGCGTGGGGGCGAGTGGGACAGGCAGGTGGGCCTGGGGCGGTTGGTGGGGCAGGGGAGACAGGGAGAGAGGGGGGTTGGCCAGGGAGTGGGTCCGGCGGGACCGGGGGTGGTTGCTGTGTGGGGTGGGGAGGTTGGCTGAAAAGGGGTGGGGCCAGGCGGTCGGTGAGGGAGAGAGAGAGGGGGTAGGGGGGACTGGGGTGAGAGAAGGAGTGGGGTGCTGCAGGGTGGATTGATAAGGTGGCAAGGTGGGTAGGGATTGGGGGAGAGGGTGAGATGGCAAGCTGTGATTGGTGGGTAGAATAGGTTTGGGTAGTTTTAGAATTTTTGGTGGACCGATTGGTTTTGTACTGGGGGTGGCCAACTGGGTCGGATCGTCCCGGTTCGGCTGCCCCCTAAAATAATTAAACAATTTATTTATTTAGAACGGGACTTTGCAAAACACTGGTAGACAAAACAAACTAATCCGGAGACCGGGTTTTGGTTTTGAACAAAGACAGGGCGTTTAGAAAACAAAAATAGGTTTTTCCGAAAATAGTTTTATGCAAGCAAATGCAAGATGATGACGATGCTCAAATGCAATGTGGCATGATGACATGAGCATGCGGTCATGATGATGCAATGCACAAAAACAACGCGATTTTCTAGTAGTGGTTTTGCGGGATGCCACAGTCCAAAGGGCAGAAGCACTCCGTTCTGCCATGTACTCATTCTTGAGAGTCTCACACATGTGATGGCGGAGAAAATGCAGTGCTTTAGCATTATCCGCCGGGATGGTGGTGCTGGGTGCCGTCTGGGTCCCCGCACTCAGCGCACCCTTGATGCATCGGCTCTCGAGGACGATCTTCACGTCCGAGGCCCAAGTCAGGTAGTTCAGCCCATCCTGGGTTAACTCCGGGAACTCACGACTCACGATTCCAGTTATCTGTAATTTATGCAAAGTGTGTAAGATTATAACAGGTAATCGATTGCATAAATGCGATAATATAATTATTCAAATATGACGGCGTTTCAAAATTTAAATTAAAAAGGGTACATGCTAACTATGTAATTCGAAGAAATAAAAGTATAAGAACATTTAATTACTGTAGAAAACATAGTGCAAAAACATATACAAAGAAATGGTATAGTGGACGTGTTCTAAACATGAAAAACGGTCCAAAAATAAATAAATCCGAGGCTAATTAACTGGACCGATCCCTGCCCTAACTGGGCTGCATGCGTGTTCCAGACCATCCCCGCAGTTCCTGCCCACTAGTGGGGGAACGACGCTGGCAGCGCCCGAGGGGGTGGCGGCGGCAGTTTTTCTCGGCCAGGGCGGAGGCGCAGGGCGGAGGCGCGGGGCGGGGGAGGGCGCATGCGCGACACAGAGGGGCGACGCACATAGTCCAGCGAGCGGCAGCAGCCGGTGTCAGCGCGCGTCGCGGGTGGCGCGGCTGGCGAGCGGCGGCAGCTGCGAGCATCGCGGGTGTGGCAGGCGGCGCGGACGGGGCCAGCAGGGCTGGCGTGCGGTCGGCAGCAGCGGCGCAGCAGCATGGCCCGTGCACGCGAGCGCGGCGGCCGGCGCACGACAACGGCGAGCAGCAGCGTCCTGGGCGGCAGCGCGCGCATACGGCGGCGCACCGCGCCCTGCGCACGCGAGCGCGGCGGCCGGCACGGCAACTGCTAAATTAAAAGGAAATCGAAAGACGAATCCATTTTTGCGGTCAATTTTGGATTACCTTCAACGAAAGCCTGCGTGATGCAGGCTCGGCGGTGGCTTGATGGAGGTTCGACGGAGAGAAACGTGCTGATAACGTGTTGAACAACCCCTGCCGGCTGGCCGGTCCCGAGGCTGCTCCACAAACGAGGAAGAAGACTAGAGTCGAAGGCATACAAATATTACACAAGAATTGGCTTTATTGATATATCTCTGGTAAAATCACGTACAATGATAGATCCTCTATTATAGACTAAAGGGGATAGGATACCCACATAGGCTAATCCTAGCCTGGCAGAGGCCACACCGAATGAGCCTCTACCGGCCCAGTTTCCCAACAGATTTGGGGGAACCACACAAAAAAATTCTAGGATAGGGTCGGATGCGGTATCCGATCGGGCCATTTTTTCCACTAAACTAACGCATATCCGCAAAGATTTGAGGTTCAGGCCGTTTTGCGGATCTGATGGAAGTGCTCTTAGAGCATCTCCACTCGTTGGCCGAACCCAAAGCGAAAATTGGTCCGTTTTTTGGCCGAACGGAACTAGTTTTTGGCCTGGGTACGCCCATTTTCCCACCCGCGTACCCAGGCTGAGTCCCCAAGTTCGGCTAAAATTCATCAAAGATGGGCGATTTTCATTAAGTTGGGCGAATATAGAAGGATACATCAAATTTAAACTAAACTACTATATAAATAAACTTAAAAAAGCCGCCGCCGCCGGGCCTTCGCCGTCCTACATGCCGAAGTTGTTGTAGAACGCCGTGTAGCCGGGGTCGGCGCGGCCGTCATCCTCGCCGCCGTCGTCGTCGTCGCTCGGCGGCTGGTTCTGGCGGGAGCTCCCCTGGCCTGGGTCGCCGCACCTCCAGGGATGGTAGGACGGGCCTACGTCCTCGTCGTCGTCTAGGACGTAGAGCGGGGCGCCCTGGTAGGCGAGCTCACGCCTAGACAACGCCCGACGACGGGCGGCCTGCTGCTGCAGGCCGAGGATGTGCTGCCGCTCCGCCAGCTCCTAGTCCTTTCTGGACCACTCCAGGATGTCCGGCGAGGAGGGCTCCACCGGCAGGGGCTGCGGCGTCTGCGGCGGGGCCTCGCGGAGCGACTGCTCCAGCGCCATCTTCAAGACGGCATCTTCGGCTGGCGCCGAACCTTCTATCTTGGGGCAGCGGAGGCGTAGGTGGCCGATTGGAGACGCCGTCGCCCGCGGCTCGCGGATGACGATGCCGCGCGAGCGTGTTCGCGGCGGCGATTGCACATGCGACTCCGCCTCGCGCTTGACGGCAGTCGGCGCGTGAAGCGGCGCCGAGCCGGAGGAGTGGGACGCCGAGGCGGAGGAGGACGAGCTCATGCTCGCCATCCTCCTCGGCATCCAGTTCGGCGGAGGACGCCGGCCAGACCTGGCCGCCGGCGTCGGTGTGCGCGGGAAGCCGAGCCGCGGCGTGTTCCCGCGGTTGATGTGCTCCATCACCGCCTCGAGGGTCCGCCCTGGCGCGCTCCACCAACGCCGGCGACCCGCCGAGTTGTTGCGCTTCGGCGGCGACTCGTTGGGCGGCCCCTCGTGGTGGGCGAGCTCCTGCTCGCGGCGAAGAATTGCTCCCAGTGGAGCAGGTTGTCGGCGCTCTCGGCTTCGGCGGGGTCGGCCATGCCGTTGATGTACTCCTGCACATCATATGGCAGCTCGTCCGGCGTCGGCACCGGCGGGACAGGGATGCTGCCGTCACTCAGTTTCCAGCCGGGCGGCATCCGCATGTCCGGCGGCGCCATATAGCCGGCGTCGTGCAGGAGGCGTGCCTCCCAGGCCTGCAGGGTGCGCCGGCCGAAGCCGTTCGCCGTAGCTCCATCGCCGGGGTACCTTGAGGCCATAGCTGGGAAGGGGAAAGCGGCGGATGTTCGCCAGAGTTTGTGGGTGGGGGAGCTGTGAGAGAGTGTGGAGATCTCCGGCGAGGGGTACGGCTTATAAAGGCCGAGGTGGGCGGCGAGAGCGGGAGGAGTGTAGCGGCGAAGGCGGAAAAAGGGGAAACGGCGGGAAGTTAGTGCCCGCCGGTCCGTCGCGGGAGCCGATGCGGCGACGGTGGCGCCGTAAATCGGCGACGCGTGGCCGACGCGACGGGCAGTTAATGTCCGACGGTCGTCGCATGGTTTTGAGGATGACGACGACTCGGCTTCTGTCGCTGACTCGGCGGGTCCACGCACCGCTCCGTTTTTTTTCCGCCAAACTCGCTGAGTCCGGCGTTCTCAGGGCGTACCCGGAAACCTAGGTTCGGCCTGGGTAGTCCGGACCAAAATTGGCCCAAATCCGGCTGAAAATAGGTCCTTGGGTACACGACTGGGCGAATTTTCGGCGTCCGGACCAAAATTCGGAGTCCGGATCGGAGGCGAGTGGAGATGCTCTTACATATCGAAAGTGCTGTATGATGGAGAGTGATGGCCCGACAAAGATGGCCTTATTCAAACTTCATCTAGCAGTACAGTGCATAATCTGGATGTTCCATATTTATCACATTGTTTCAGGGAAACCAGAATCTTAAAAAACAATTGCAAATCCATCACGCTGCCAGATTCTTGAAAATCAACATATACCGTAGTTAATTTGTACAAATAATACAGCTTCTGGCATCATATCCTTCGACAGAAACAAACTATAGAAGACAAGAAAATTCAGTTCTAGCTGCACGGAAATACTACCAGACAGACAACAATGACCCTCATGTTTCTCATAGTAACCCTTAAAAAGGTAAGCAAATCAACAGTAGGAGCTGAATCAAACTATCATCAGCATCCCACCTCACTATACCCAATCACACTATCATAAAAATCATCAGACTAATCCCTGGGCAGCCTCGGGCTTCATGGAGATTTGCTAGAGTTGCCATCATCAGTGGCCATGCAGACAGGGATAGTTACAGGGCTGCCTTGATTGTGGGTGTTTGCAACTTCAGTGTCTGGGCGCTTGTGTTCCTGCTCAGTTTGCTCAGCCATCAGAAGACTCTTAGGTGTACTGGCCTTAGGTAATTCAGTCTCCTGGTGTTTATGTTCCTCACCACATGTTTCGGTGTTTTCTTGTGCTTGGGATTTTTTTATTTCACCATTCTCATTTTTCAATTCTCCTTTACCCATTTCAGGATCTTCTGGCATGTTGGTCTTTGGACATTCACCCTCCTGATCAGCCGTTTGTCCTGTTTCAGTACTTTCTAGAGCGCGGTCCTTAGCTGGATCTCCTTCCTGACAATTGCTCTCTTGTCCAGCCTCTACAGAGCTTTCACCTAAATGACTCTCTGAGAGTTCACCATCCTGCTTCGTGTCGTCCTGATCAGCCATCATCTTTTCCTTGTTGTAGGTTTCGGTGGCACTTGCTGCAACCTTGTTATAGGCACCAGTTACCCATGCTGTCCCTGTAAGGATATATCTGTGTCTCATGAACGCGGAACCAGCAGTAGAGACGGTCTGTTCTGCAGCTACCAGGGCCGACTTCGTCTTCTCTGCAACCTGGTACTTCTCATCCATTTCCTTCATTTTCTCATTTACCACTAAGGTGCCGGTGCTGATCTTCTCGCTTAGGCCCAGACTCTTGTCGATGGAAGATACTTTAGCAGTTGCGGTTGTTGTGAGCTGATGTGTTTCATCAAAAGTCTTTGCCTTTTCAACGGCGTCCTTGCCAAGAATAAATCCTTTGGCCAACATGGAACCAACAACATCCTCTGCCTTTTGAAGAGCAGCTTCTATGACCCTAGGGGTTTTAGACTAAAAGCACAAAAACAGTGTCAGGAGTTCAGAGACTACCGAAAGAATTTTGAAATCATAGTAGTAGTAGTAAAATTAGCACGACCCTACCTCTAAATCAGCTAAAACAGCCGCTGGCAGCTGGTAATTAGTGGCTGGGGTGATGATGACAGCCATGTCCACTATAGTCGCACCCTGCACCCAAAAGTAAGAAAGTCACACAGCAGAGTTTGTAATTGCACACTATTACCAATGATTTTAGGGACAGGACGGAAAAAATCAAGCAAGTGATTGCAACACTGTGTACACACTTAAATGACACAGTTCCTGGCACAAAACATATGCCAGCAGGAAGCATCAAGAGCGTTCCTGAGAAGGAGCAGATTTGAACCCATTCCCTTTTCCCACTTCCAAATAATTAGTAAAGTGAGCCTCAAGAAGAACGAGAGGAGCGAATACAACAGCACATACTGAATTTGATTATGTCCTGACTTGTGAGTGTGTCGGTATCATTAAATAGTTGCAAAGATTGTGGTGACAGGTAAGAACTCATACTGTCAGAAGCATAGCTCTCTCTGCTTCTTGGTCACTTTTGAAGGTGATGTAGGCAAACTGAGACCGCTCGTCACAACTGCAAATCATTGCTAAGTTAACATAACATAGTTATGTAATAAATGTTAAAGATAACATCTGTATCATTAATCATGGGGAACATGTGGTACCAACCTTTGCGTTTCGACATGTACGATCTCACCAGAAAAGCAAAAGAACTCCTTGATATATTTCTCTGAAGCTTGAAGTGAGACATTGTGGACCTTTACTGTGCTAGTCATTCTTGCCTTGAAAAATGGAATGAAAAAAAATGGAATTCTTAATCAGAATATTTTTCCTGTTTTAATTGCCTGAGCTAGCAAGACAGAACAGTGAACGGCGTAGGAGTATACTTAATTCTTTAGTAACCAAACAAAAACCAAATAGCGAGTTATCATTTGGAACTTACTAATTACAACCTTTACGCCAAAAAAATACGTAGTGGAAGACAATATCTGGGCATATACATGTTCTTATTATCATATAGATCAGTATATTTCATATAGCGATGTCATTTAAGATTTCATAAACACTAGAAGAAACAAGCACAACAGTCAAAAGAAAGAGCCATTTTTAAATGTGCTCTTGGGCCATCTGGACAAAGAGGAATTTGGAAATATGATACCTGGTCATGCAGGCATACTCTAGTATGGAGTAAAGGGTCATATATCAGAACAAGCGGAAGCATTGAACATTACATGATGCTTGAAATTCAATTCTAGAAACTGAATGAATTCCCAATTCAAAGTGGAAGTACCACCAGTCAAATATGTATCGCTACATATGTAACCGGGGAAGGAGGGGAGAAACATAGATGAGCTTAAAACTTAAAAGAATATCCAGTGGGCAACTTTTGTCTCCAGAGTTGGATCCATTTCATGCAGAAGGTTCAGTTGTGTTCTTAGTACCTTAAGGATTCGGACACCGATGCCAATGATCCTGATTCATGTACTACTACCTTGGATCCAAAATAAGTGTCACTGATTTACTACAAAAGCATACTATATCAACGGCACTTATTATGGATCGGGGGGAGTAAAAAAGATGACCTGATGATCGGATGACTAATTTTCCAATAAAGAGCTTTCTTCACAGTAGCGAACTGCTAATGCTCGAAACGGAACAAAATTCGTGAAATCAACCAAAGTAATTCCTCCTCTTCAGAATTTGCAAACAAAAGCGATCAATGAATAGCACATTATTTAGCAGTTGAGGCCATATGCATCGTGCAAATCAACAAAACTGTATGCATTTCGTAGGGAATCTGAAATGCCTAGATATAAAAACGGACAAGCATATGCAACATACATCCCTGTAAAAGGGAAATTTCAGGCATTCAAGTTTCGCTATGTTTCCGATTTCCTCCCACGGAGAGAACAGATCGGCACACAACAAGCACGATGCGCGATCATGCAGTAAAAAAAAAAAACGATTTCCTAAATACAAGAGATGACACAGCACAAGAACATTCCGATCTCAAATGCTCGCATTACTCCAGGAACGTCGTAAGAATGAAGAGGAACTGGTTCTCACCTATGCGGATGCGATCCAAGCGGGTCCGAACGCTGATCACGAACTCGAATTTGGGACGGGAAAGGGAAAAGGCCACGGGTATGGATCCGTTGCGTACATTTTGCCGCCGATTTCGTCGGAGAAGGGGGCGGTGATGCGGAAACTTGGAGGGTGGCGACATGGCCACGTTTGCGGTGCTAGGAGGCCGTCTTCTGTGGACCGTCTCCCGGGCCTCCCTCAAATCGTCCGTGTGAGCCCATGAACGACTGGTTCCTTCCCTCCGAAACCCAGTGAGCCCATTGGATATGCGGAGTACGAGTAGTCTCCCCTCTGTTCCGTTGCTCCCTTCCGCCTCCAGCATCCAACCACGACGGCGAGCGTGTCTCGTTCCAGTTCCAGTCCGATACGGAGGGGCGGTCGGCGAAGCGAGGCGAGGTGTTGGAGGATGTCGAAGGCCGGTGGGGGGCTGATCTGGGCGACGGCAGAGGACCTGGCGCGGAACCGGCCGGTGGTGCTGTCGATGTACCGGCAGATCCTGCGGGCGCTCAACTCGCCGGCGCTGCCGCTGGGGCACGCGGCGCGGCTAGCTAAGAAGGCGGAGTGCCGCGCCATATTCATATTCGGCGCCGAGGAGAGATCGCTGCACAACATCCAGGACCTCCTCGACGCCGCGCGCCACACCCTCGGCATCCTCAACCGCGGCCGCCTCCCGGAGTGAGTACCCCTAATCTCACCGGGTATGCTCGAATCGATTGTAACAGTTGGTTCGTCTTCGTGTTGCTGAATGGCTAGTTTGACGGCATAAATTTGGTGCCATTTGATGCCTTGTTGTTCCTCTATGTGTACACTACGAAACATATAATATAATAAATAAATATGTTGCAGACCCAAAATAAAACCACTTAGCACTGGATGTTGATGATGAACAGTCTATGTTATTGTTCTTCAATTAAATTTTGCATGTGCTGTTCACAGAGGTATTGTTGCAACAAGTGTGATATATAGTTGTAGTAGCATTCAAGAACTAGCACACATCCGTGTTACCCAAATGACTGATATAGTCCCTTCATGGACATCTGATCAAATTGGAACAATACAGAAATGACTGATATATCACACCACTGCTGCTGATAGTTTTTTCCTTTGCTCGGCTGACTATAACCTTTACAAATAGGAGGAGCTGTGCTCTCCCTCTCTCTCGCTTTCTTTGGTGGAGAGTACAATAGAAATTTATGATTATATGACACTTACACAAATAGAATGGATCATGACTAATTTTGCAGCTGTATCTTGAGGCATTAAACAGACTTAGCTTAGAACACAGGGCACACCCTTGATTCAGCTGGATCTAGACTCAAGTCTATCCCTTTAGCGGTGGGGCATGTGGCCAGAGGACAGTGCTCACCAGCCGTGCCCCACCAGGTGACTGACCGGTTCTCCATGGTCAGTGTGAAGTACAGCAGCACCGCCATGAACGCGACGCCTGCATCGAGCGCGGCTGAGAGGATGTAGTTGTACCTCTGCCACCAGTTCTTCCGGTACCGGAACACAAAGAAGTTGAAAATGGTGCCAATGATCAGCCACGAGTTATAGTTCACGGATGTCGCTGGTGGCATGCTCGCTGTAGCGCCGATGAGTACTGGCAGGTTTATTAGTAGTATCCACTTCTGACGGGGGAATATCCTGTGGAAGATATACACGACAACAGGGCCTGCAGCACCGATGAGAAAGAACCAGTTGACAGCTCCATAGTTACCATCTTTCCCGAAAATGCGCCTCGGGCCAACAAGGCCCCAGATAACTGATGCATCAAAGAAGACACGGTCACCGGGGCATGTCCATGGGCTGTCTGGTGCAAGCACCTTGTCCTGGCAGATGTTCGGGACAGTGCCAAGTAGCCACCATGCAACGCCTAGGTTAACTGTCCCAGCCACAATTGTACCAGCGAACTGGGTAAATACAGTGCATTAAGGTCAGTAAATGTTAGTATCTTCCTACATGTCACTCCTTGGCTCATAATATGGGCAAATTAGTGGTTTAATTACCTGAACAATGAACATTGACCTGGGAGGTATCTTCATATAGTGGCCGAGCTTGAAGTCTGAAAGAAAAGCAACCGCCTGATTCATGCTCATGTATCCATACACCTTGAAGCAGACATTGGCAATGGGGTATCCAGGCCTTATCAGTCCCATGGCGTACTCAGTGATGACATTCAGACCAGGTGTCTGCCCATGAATTTTTTGTCAGAAATCATCTAATGCGAGAGAAATGGAGAACACATTGAGCATTCTGAAATATACTTGCCTGGGCTGTGGTTGCAGTAATGATGCTTATGGGGAGGGTGAAGATGAAGGCCATGCCACATGCGAAGATGAGGCCCCACCATGGGAGCTGAACTTGGTCATTGAGGACGGTGCAGAGGATGAGGGACACTGTGATGGACAATACTGTGAGCGAGTAGAACCACCATGCTGGTATGTCGTCGTACTTCCTCATCAGCCTTGTGTGGATGTCAGGCTCCTGATGCTGTGAATCTCGGAACCGTTGGTAGATCTCCCTGCACATTGGTGTCCAATTCCAGACGCGAATTTGTGTATATTTAAGGTTCAGAAACCACATGTAATCATCACAGCTGCGTCTATTTATTCATGTACAGAGTTGAATAAGCCTTACTTTCCGTAGAAGATGGCGACGTGAGTAATGGTTGACGCAATGGTGGCGAAGCTGAGCCCATAAGAGAGTGCAAAGAAGGTACTGAGGTTTACCACGCCGAGCTTTTCGTACGCGTCCTTGTCGAGCTTGAACTGGCTGTTGACGATTTTGGTGACATCATACTCGGATCCATTGGACATGAAGAGGTGGGAAGAGAATATGGGGAAGGTCTTGGCGTGGTAGAGGTTGGCTTTCCAGTACGCGGTGGGTATGATGATGTAGATGAAGGCGGCGTATCCGATGGCGATGTTGGCTGTGGCGAAGAAGGGCGAGATGAGCGGGCTGAAGAGGAAGGAGGAGACAGCCGTCCAGTCGAGCGTGAATGCCCCGAGGCCCAGGCCGTGCATGCCAGAGCCTATCTGCTGCGCGGTGACGGACTTGGAGAAGACCCAGCAGACCCACGAGATGGAGGTCAGCGTCGGGAAGAGGTAGCCCGGCACGGCGTACCACGCGAAGCTGCAGATGAGCGCCACCAGGAAGAACTTGGAGCGGGAGATCTGCCTCGACCCCTTGGGGAACACCTCCTTCTCGTGCAGTGCCCTGGTACATTTCAGAATTGCTGTCAGTGTCACATCATAGGGCGGAGTAACTGACTTTCATAAAGCTACAGATTCAAAAGTTTGGCATGTAAGCAAAGCGACTCATCAATCAATCTGAATGGATAGATCAATCATCAGTTCATATTATTGATGGTTTGTACTCTATCCACATAAACCCCAAATCATCAGTTCATATCATCGGTGGTACTCTAGTGTTTATTTCACGATGAGAAGTTTGTGAATTATGATACTCCATGTATGCAACTGCTAATTCATCTATCCATTCCATGGTCAGATAAGCCAGAACTGTAAGCAACCATTGCTACCGTTTTATCGATCCCCGGCTGGCCGGCCGACTACCACGTCGACAACGAAGACAACCTTTGTAAGGAACACTAGAACCAGACCAGATAACGACGATTTGTTTGCTACGATGATTGTTCACTCAGCTGTCAGGATATGCACACAGCGGCTCTCTTATCAGTGGAAAGGTGGCACGCTCAAGCATGTGCGACTGCGAGAGTACGCGCGCTTTTTTTTCTGGGCAACTTGGACCTGGACCACGAAAACACAACACCATGTCCACTAGGAGTACATCCATCCAGCTGCACCGCAAATTTCAAACAAGCAATCGCAGAGGTCACTCTCTCCCCATAGGTGACGAGCCAAAACTGTGCAGTGCACGTTAGGCGCTGCAGCCCCATTCGCGTGCGTTCACATCACGCCTCTCGCGTGCTTCCAGTTTTCCATCACAACTGGCCTCCGAAGGCTGCACTGGCCGACTGCCAAATCCGGAGGAGCAGAAACGCAAGGGCGATTCGTCCTGTCCGGCCCGCGGCGCCGACGACGGGGACGAAACGCGCCCTATGCGTCCAGGCCAGGCGTCGCCGTCCGTTTTCTTTTCGGTGGGGGATTCGTGGACTCGATGGAACCTGTAATGTGCTGTCTTGAAAGCTACTACTGCTAGTAGTCTTTGGCCTCGTCGAGTTGCTGTCAACTTGTCATGGGTGCATGGCGAGCGCTGATCGTCATTACTATTAGTCTAAGATTCCGGAAGGTAAGTTGACGACGAGGTGAGATCCAAATGTTCCTGAAAGCTATTTCTACTTAAACCAACTGCAGGATGATGCCGGGATGCTGCCCATCTGAATGCAATGTTACAAGCGACTACTATTATGTTTTGGAGTATCTGTGCTTGGGATGAAATGGATTGTGTCGATCAGCTTCAGATGATAAAAAGATGTGTATCGGTAGATGTGTCCGCATATTAAACGACAGCCTGACTAGTAGAGTGTCAGATATCCCAGGACTGTTTAGTATGAACGGTGGGTGAGTTGCAAGTTGGTTCGTAGAAGAGAACTAAGTGCCAATTGGCGTAAGATGGGGCCCTTTGCTAGTTCATATCAAAAGGGTACTGTACTGCATCCGAGAATATATATATATATATATAATACTAAAGTACAAAACTTTGGTCATAGCATGCAAACTTGTCTATTCATATCCCTATCTAGCTCGACGACTTCCCTTACAACAAGCTCTACTACGACAAGTTTTGTCTGGCTCCAGTGATGGAGGGGCGAGGATGGCGGCACAAAGTAATTGTAGTTGTCGCTAGGTGTACAAAGTCCTATTTGTAATTTTTTTACTTTTGGCCATCTTTGTACTGATTTTGATGATTTTTAATAGATCGGTGAAAATTTCGCTAAAAAAAAGACTCGGCCTTGCCAATAGGCATGCACCTTGATTCTATAAAAGAAAAAGAAAATTTCGCAAAAAAAAAAGACTAAGCCTTGCCAATAGGCATGAACCTTGATTCTATAAAAGAAAAACCTGCATCCTTTTCTTGTTTGTTCATGAGAATACTAGGAGCATCTTTGCTGCAAATGGTTCTTTCTGTAACTTTTGGAGAACTGTGATCCTTAGGTGTTTTATGCTATGCGGATTGTTTGATTTGTAGCATCAATATGAGCAATAATGATTTTTATGTGCAACCATATATTCTTTGGTATAAGTTCCTAGTCAAACCAATTAGAATCCTATAAATAAATAACCAGATTTGATGTTGATGAACTATGCCGAGTTGAGCCTTTTTTAACAAGGGGAGGGGTCTTCTAGTGCTGTATTAACTATAATTAAGCGGTTGGTACAAATTGTAAACAGGCCCCTCAATAAAAATACACCGAAAAGCATGCATGCTATTAGACAAAAAAGACCCTAGAAAGAAAAAGGCAATCCAGTCTAGCATCTTCTCCACCGACGATGAGATTCCGACGCCGACCTCCTTCGACCTACCACCGGGGACGAACCACTTGGTTTCGGGTAGGAGTGAAGCGCCAGAAAGGATCCCGAGAAAGGGCCTCCATCTTGGAGGTTGAAGATGTGTTGTCTAGGCAGCGCCTTGGGTGGCCATATTGGCCATAGATCATGGTGACAAGCATGGGTGGACAGGCTCTCTGACTGCTCCACTGAGATCTTCTCCTTCCACGTGCTACCTCAGCACCCAGTAAGAGGGAACAAACCGAAGAGGAACTGCATCGAGCCGCCATAATCCTTCAATGCCGCGCAAATAAACCAAGCTCTCCCTCAGAGCTCCTGCCTGAGATGAGGAGAAGAAGCCGAAGATGGTGTAGCAGCCACGAATCCAAAATGTACAACACCATCTCCAGGTAGTAGAGGGTGACGCAGAGTGAAGCCTCTTCCCCTCGCCTCCACGACCGATCGGGAGAGGCTCCGACACACCACGTGCCTCGCCGCAACGCCTCTCCCCCTCACCACCTTGGCCGGCCAGGAGAGACATCACTGCTTCCAATCTCTGCATCCGAAGACAACTCCTACAAGGGCGCTTATCGACGATTGGGGTGCCCGTCGCTGAAGCATCACCAGGCTGCTTCCACCATGGAAGATAGACAAGGATCTACGGCGACGTCCATCCAGCATCGCGCCGGAGTGCTAGGATGGAAAGAACACCCGTCCGACCTCCAGAACTGCCAAAAACCGCACCTTTCTTCCCCTCCCCCTCGCCTCCATGGCCGATCGGTCGGAGAAGAAGAAGCACCACATCCTGGCAGAGAAGAAGCCAGGAGCCGTCCTGACTGGCGGAGATCCAAGAGGGGGA
The DNA here is from genome assembly GCA_916181665.1 of Avena sativa. Classification (NCBI taxonomy): domain Eukaryota; kingdom Viridiplantae; phylum Streptophyta; class Magnoliopsida; order Poales; family Poaceae; genus Avena; species Avena sativa. The sequence goes on along the minus strand of OV702284.1, from coordinate 247,590,377 downwards.
AGCAGCGCCGCCCACTCACACCACCAGAGCAGGACGGCAGAGGCCTAGACCCTCAAGACGAGCGAGATCCGGCCAGAGAGATCTCGCCAAGTACTCCCAAACACCGGCAGAACGCAGGGAAAACTAAAACTAGCCCTAAAACTACTCTGACGCCTTCCCATCTCCATCTTCGGCCGGCGGCGCCGCCAGAGAAGGGTCCGGGTCAGCCCGACAAGCCTCTCACGACTCTCAAACAGGGGGAAGGGAGGGCGCCAAGAAAGGAAGATGCGGAGTCGAAGTCCCCGTCGCCCGTGATGCGCGGAGCCGAGCTTGTTTTATAAAATCCTATGAATAAATAGCCACGAGAGTAGGTAAAAATGTTGGTTGGATAAGCTGAATTGATATGAACTTATAATCCGCCGCACTGAGAAACACAACCTAAACCTCTTTTGGAAGGAATCTGACCTACCAATGACCCAGAATGAACTATCTGGCTAGCTATAAGCATCACACATTTCATTCTTTGTTAAACCAGGCGCTGAAAACAATATAGTATTCCAGCAGACCTTACTATGTCTGTGTGGCCCGCAATCATAATATCCAAGACCCACGTTGCTTTTGAATGAAAAAATAGGTCCTTGGGAGGTTGCAAAACCTTTCCACCCATAACCACAAAGTTTTCTTTAAACCATTCGTACACCTAATCAGTCGGCTAAGAGAGCGCCTACCCACCAACGTTGATGGGAAAATCAAGAGCGTGTCTGCGTTTGCAACGCGCAACCCATGTTTTATTAAAACATATAACGTGTGCCCTTGGTTCGCGGAGAGACAGTATTCTAAACCCCAAAATAAAATGCCAAGTTGCACAACTCGGCATTATTTTTCTTCAAGAATGCATCGAGATTCCATCGGCAGCAGCAACTTATCCAATATCCATCCATCAATCCAGTGGATGCAATCACCCATGTTCATGGTGAGGTCTCTCTGCTTCGTCAGCGTCGAAAGGATCATGATTGAGAAAGCAAAAGGAAAAGATACCATCCAAGTGAGATGCATGTCAGTGTCTCGCAAGGTTTAGTACTGATGCTCGTCAGATTTTCTCCTTAATTTATTTGCCATCGCCTTTCTTTTTTAATTGGTGGCCTGCCCGGCCCCGGCCGGGTTTGATTCTCCAATCTGAAGCCAATTAATTAACAATTGAATTGGTTGGTGAACGGCTGATAATACGATGTGCACAACTCGTTTCTAGTCTTTCTTGCAAAAAATACCATATTTCAGGTGATAATACGATGTGCACAACTTGTATCTAGCCTGTTAAGATACTAGAAAAAAGAGTAAATGTTTAAAAACTAGCTGGCCAAGCTTTGGGTTCTATTGCTGGTTTTTTGTCACTTTAGTAGGTTTCCATATATCAATTTCGCCGAGAGAAACTTAGGGAGAAGGTACCATACAAAGTTATTTCCACAGTTGTACTACTAGTACTACTGTTTCTATCTAGGCGACATACAGAAAGTTACAACCGCCAGAGCACAAACAAACGAATCCTGCCGGACGGTCAAGTTATGGTGGAAATTTGGGGAAATTCTATGAAGGCAACGCTTTGTTCGCCGGTCTCTGGAATGCGAAACCAAATTCCGACCAAATCCACGGTAATAAGAAATGCAAATGCAAGAAAGCAAGCACAGTGGAGTAGATCGAGTGGGAGGTGCTCACCGGAAGAGCGAGACCTGGACGAGCGTGCTCGGCCACCACATGTGCGCCGGCTCCACCACGTACTTGCGCATCAGCCCGGCCCACCCGTACCCGAGCACCTGGTAGATTGTCATCATCATGATCAAGAGTAGCCGGGGGCTAACTGTGGTGGCTAATCAATATGCGGATTTAAGGAATGATCTTTGCATATATATGGACCGACGTGACTCCTCTTCCTACCTGGGTGGTGATGATGAGGAGCCAGGCGGCGAGGAAAGAGATGGAGCGGTAGTAGTAGGCGCGGATGATGTCGACGATCCCGACGGCGTAGGCGCTGCCGTTGCCGAATGCGTAGCCGGCATTGGCGAAGATGGAGATGAGCACGTGCTCCTTCATGTTGAAGGGCCCCGGATTGAGGCTCCACTCGCCGCCGCCGAGCACCGCGGGGACCGGGAACCTCCGGCGCGGCAGCACCCGGGCCATGAAGTGGCCTATGGGCAGCGACGCCACCTGGACCGTGATCTGGGTGACGATGAGCGGCTCCGTCCGGTAGGAGAAGAACTGGTTGAGGAAGCTCATGAGCGCGCAGGAGAAGAGCCCGATGGTCCACATCCGGAACGTCCACACCGGCAGCGTCGGGTCGTCGCCGGTGGGGACCGTCAGCCGGACCTGCTCGATGGGGGACGTCTCCTCCTCCTCCTCCTCCTCCTCTTCTTCCTTGCCGAGGGCGGCGGCGAGGCCGCGCTCGTCTGCCGCTGTCTCCCCCATTGCGCGTGATGCGGTTGAATGGCCGCTAGCTAGCTGTAACTATGCGCGCGCCTGTGCTCTGTACCGGAGTGTTGGGGAGCAGAGAGGTCCGGCGCGCGTGTGAGTTTATATGGGCGGATGCTGCGTGCGTTTGAAAGCCTAGGGAGCATCTCCTAGCTGTGCCTCAGTGCTGTGTCCAGATTCTTTGGACGTACCTAGCGTCAGCCTTGTTGATTTGCTAGCATTTACAACACGAAAGGAAAATAGTAGTTGCGAGATACTATACGTACATGAATCTTGTCTGATCTTGATACTGCCATACTGAGAAATCAATCAAATGATTCCACCGCAAAAATAAAACTTGTTTTTAATAACCTCCAAAGAAAACTACTAATCCCTCGTTTCTATATTAATGCCCTATATGTATCTAATTAATTATTTGGATCAGATGCGTTCGTATCTAAAAAAATTAAAATTATTAATACGGACCAAAAATAATAAATGACTTGGTTTTTATTAGATTCGCATGTACCTAGATATGTTTGAGTGTGTAGATGTATGAATCTACACGAAGGCAAATGACTAGTATGAAAATGAGGAGAAAAATAGTGCACAATGGCGGGCGCAAAACTTTCGTGTCGATTCATGTGAACGCTCGTCAAAACGGAGCCGGTACATCGGCGACAGCAAGCGGTCTCTGTCCAACATACTTGGGCCTCGACGGCTCGACGCGACCTGCACGCTGCGCTGCGAAATATATTGCGCAAGCAGTGAGACTTAATTCCATGTTACAAGGCGTGGTGTTTGGGCGCGCCCGACGATTGGCCGGGAAACGCTAAATCAACAACGCTTCGGCATGTATGTATATTGTTTTATCTTAGCAATGTCGATTGGTGAGTTGGAGAAGAGAGAAATAAAAAGAATATTCGTCTTTTCTTAGCTAAGATATAATTTTTTACCATAATTTGTCTCGTCATATATTTAGAAATATGTGTCGCTAAAGATACAACATATTATGTATCATGTTTTGTTATCATACTAAAATTATGTGATATGTATAAGATAAGATGGTCTTATCAACCATTGTACATGCCTTAGGCCTATGACATTGGCTAATTTAAGCACTTGCTTAGTCCAAGTGGTTTTTTGGTGGGTCCGATGTCACATTGTATGTTTCGACCAGATCAGTGTACCTAATTGGCTATGTCAACCTTGAAGAAGAAGTATCTGCACTAGCTTTGTACTCCGTTTTAAATTACAAGATATTTTAGCGTTTTTTATGAAATGTATGTATTGAAACATCATTTTAGTGTGTAGGTTCAGAGTATAATGAATGAACATACACACTAAAATACGTGTAGATACATATATTTAAAAAATGCAATATTTTATATTTTAAAATAGAGAGAGTACATCAATAACAAGCTCTCTCTGGCACTTCAATTGGCTTTTTTTTCTCGAAAAGTTTCACCCATTTATGAAGAGGGTATCAAAAATTATAAATAGCCACTATTACAAGCACCGGAACGAGCCGAAAGCGCACCGCCATCCTCGCCCTCTATCACCGGAGTCGAGTAAAATTTGTCGTAATAGAGCTAGTTGTTATAGACAGTCTGCAAATCGTCGTGCTAAGTCCGATAAAATTTATCTTAGTAGAGCTTGTTGTAGTAAACAAAATAGAAATTTGTCGTGCTATAACCCCAAAAGACGATCACACCAGAGCACCAACCATTGCCAAAGATGAAAATTAAAATTGTAGATCGAAAATGCCAGACCTAAAAATAACAAGTATCATATAATGATATAGGACCCTCGTGAGTGAGAGTATTATTAAAAAAATTCATTTGTATCCTCGCATAATCTAGTAACAACTATTTCACAAGGAGGGTCATCAAACATAATAGGATCATCAGCTAATGCAATATCATATAATGAATCAAATTTAATGGGAGTAATATCACCACTATTTTCATCCTTCCCAAAAGTATTTTCTACCAAACTATCATATGAATTATCATAGAAACCATGCATATCAATAGATTCATCAAGTATAGGCTCATCATCATGGAAATCATCATCACTTGTAATAATACTTTTATCTGCCCACACATGTATTATTGTTACATAAGGAGGACCATAAACCTGGCACATTAGCCGGGAACCCTGCTGCAGGGGGGGGGGGGGGGCGGGGTCCTCCGGACAAGAAATACTCAAGTCAGGTTTGGGATGGCCAGCCCTCGGTCTACCAGCCTTTGGATTTGTTTCAGTTTGGGAGCAATTCTCTGAAGCTCGGCCTCGGAACATGGGGTTGACCACCCTTGTCCTGCGGGAATCCGAGTTCAGCGTTCAGCAAAGATTCTTCCAAGTTTTGGCAGTACCCCCATTGGGAGTGCCAACCCTTGTTCGAACCGACGAACCATGGGAAGGGTACTCCGGGCCTTTCTTTGCCTTGAGTTGGAATTGGGCACTCCCAGCCACATCCTGTCGGTCACTGCGAGCAAGGAAAAACTAGCGCCAAAGAAGAAGGCAGGCAGCAATCCCAACGTAAAGCTCGCACATCACCATAAAGGCGTCAAGTGACTTACGGAGTTCGGGTTGATATGATGCAACCCGATTCCATAAACCGGAAGAAGGAATTCATGAAGGCAGAGATAGGAAGGCTGAGCCCCCGAGGAATAAAATGGGAACGAAAACCACCTCGCCCTCCCCTGGCTTAGGAAATTCTGCCCTAGGGGTCGAACGCCATCCAATTTCATCCCGGGAGGAAAGTTCTTCTTGTTGGAGATATGCCCTAGAGACAATAATAAATGTAGTTATTATTATATCTTTGTGTTTATGATAATTGTTTACATTCATGCTATAATAGTATTAACAAGGAAACATTAATACTTGTGTGATTTGTAAACTAAAATAGAGTCCCTAGTAAAGCCTCTATATAATACTAGCTTGTTGGTTGATAAATGATTGTGGTTTCCCTATCATGAACATTGAGATGTTATTAACAACAAGATCATATCGTTAGGAGAATGATATGGTGGACATACTCCTATAGTTAAGCGTAGCATAAAGATCAAGTCATTTTAATAGTTCAATTGCTATATGCTTTCTGATACATAGTAACCTAATTCCTTCGACCATGAGATCATGCATATCACCTTCATCGAAAGGATGCTTTGATGACATCAAACCCCACACCGTAACTAGGTGGCTATAAAGGTGGCATTGAGTGTTCGGAAAGTATTGGTTGAGACACATGGATCAAGAGTGGGATTTGTCCATCCATATGACGGATAGATATACTCTGGGCCCTCTCGGTGAAATGTCATCCAATTAGCTTGCAAGAATGTGACTGGCTCACAAGGGATCACATATCACGGGAACGAGAAAAGAGTACTTATCAGTAACGAGGTTGAACTAGGTATGCAGAGATACCGACGATCATAACCTCGGATAAGTAAACTATCGTGAGACAAAGGGAAATTGGTATCGTATGTAAGTGGTTCATTCGATCGCATAGTAATCGTAGAAATATGTGGGAGCCATATGAATTTCCAGATTCCTCTATTGGTTATTGTTCGGAGAAGTGTCTCGATCATGTCCGCATAATTCACGAACCGTAGGGAGACACACTTAAGGATTCGACGTTGTTTGAGTAGTTATGGAATAATGAGAAAGAGACCGAATGTTGTTCGGAGTCTCGGATGGGATCCGGGACATCACGAGGAGATCCGGAATGGTCCGGAGAATAAGATTCATATAAGGAAAGTCCTATTTCGGAGTTGGAGAATGGTTCCGGTATTTTCATCGAGAATGTTCTAGAAGGTTCCGGAATGTCCGGCACTCCGAAGGGGAAGGGTACATGAATGTGTTATATCAAGTTGGTATGATTGCATCATGTACTAGGTGTCATCCCTGAACAAAATAAAGGGTTTAATCAAATCCTAGTTTGAAAAAGTCAAACGCCAATTTGAAAGTCAAACGGCTATTTTGGCAAAGTGGAGAGGGAGGTGGAAACCGAGTTGGGGGAGGAGTTCCTCCCCTCCACCGCCAGCCCACCTTGAAGCCGAGTTGGGGAGGGAATCCCCTCCCCTTGGCCACGCCTCCCACCTATAAAGGGAGGGGCAGGGCTGCCCCTCCTAGCACACAAGATCCCTACCTCTAAACCCTAGCCGCCGCCGCCCTCCATAGCCGTCGCCCCCTAGGATTTCTCCCCTAGCCGCCGACTTGGGCACCTCCAAGCCCTAGCCGCCAGCCCTAGCACCTCTACCTCGGTGTGTCTAAACCCTAGATCGTCGAGGGCTCTCTCATAGTCCACCATACTCGCTCTGGCTTAAGGCGAAGCCCTGCGAGATCTCCCCTCTACTTCTGGTACCACGCCGTTGTGCTGCCGGAATCACAAGGAGAGTGCTACAACCTCCACTGCCTACTGGAACAAGGGAGAGGAAGGTCTTCGTCGAGTACCGAACGTGTGACCGACTGCGGGAGCGCTGTCGTAACGCAGCGCCGGAAGGATCGTCTACGCGATCTTGATATCGGGAAGAGTACGACTACATCACCCACGAGAATCCGCTCTCGTTAAACACTTTGGAATCTTCGAGGGTGAGTTATTCCATCGACTCGTTGCTTTAATCTAGTAGATAGATCTTGGCTTGTTTGTTTGTATGCGGTAGAAATTTTTTGTTTTCCATGCTACAAAACCCTACAGTGGTATCAGAGCCGTGTCTATATGTAGATCTGTTGCACGAGTAGAACACAATGGTCATTGTGGGCGTTGATACTTTTATTGCCGATTGCTTCTTGTGTACTTTGCATCTTGCGGGATGTTGGGATGAAGCGGCCCGGGCTAACCTTACATGACATCGTTCATGAGACTTGCTCCACGCTTGACATGCAACTTGTATTGCATAAGTGGCTTTGCGGGTGCCTGTTTCTCCTAGCATAGTTAAGATTCAATTTACAACGGGTGATTGTCAATACTAGTATCAATGTTGTGGTTCATGTTCGTAAGTTAGAACGACACTTATTGAAAGCCCCAAACCACGTAAAATATGCAAAGAAAGTAGAGGCGTCTAACTTTGTTTTGCAGGAGTGTGCAGTGATGTGATATGGCCATGATTGTGATTATATTTGATGTATGCAATGTTCCTTATTGTAAGTTGGCAACCGGCAGGAGCCATATGGTTGTCTTTAATTTTGTTAAGACCCGCATGTCTATTCAAAGTAGTTGTAACAGTTGAAGCCGGTGGACGACAACCATGGAGAAGCGTCATTGACCTTGATGCAATGCCGGTGATGATGGAGATCATGTTCATGCTTGAAGATGGAGATCGGAAGCACAAAGAAGAAAGGCCATATCATATCACATATTATGAATTGCATGTGATGTTAATCCTTTATGCATCTTGTATTGCTTAGTTAACGACGGTAGCATTATAAGATGATCCCTCATGCACATGAATTTCAAGTCATAAAGTGTTCACCCTTAGTTAGCACCGTTGCTAAAGCTTGTTGTTTCGAAGCACCACGTGATGATCGGGTGTGTTAGATTCCGCAAGTGTATACAACGTGAGCAAGCCAGATTTGCTCATGCGGAAGCTAAGGTTTGATCTTGACGAGCCTAGCATGTACAGACATGGTCTCGGAACACGGATCACCGAAAGGTAAAGCATGAATCATATAGTAGATATGATGAACATGTCGATTGTTCGCCATTGAAACTATATCAACTCTCGTGATGATCGGTGTTGATGTGGTGGATTTGGTTCGTGTGATCACTAAAACAATGTGAGGGATATTGTTTTGAGTGGGAGTTCACCTAGATTAATTTAACTATTAATTAGAACTCAATTTATCATAAACTTAGTCTAAACTATTGCAAATCAGTTGTAGATCAATGGCGGCCCCTACCATCAATTTTAATGCGTTCCTAGAGAAATAAAAGTTGAAAAACAATGGAAGCAACTTCGCGGATTGGTTCCGCAATTTGAGGATTATCCTCACAGCTGGTAATTTGACCTATGTGCAGGATGCACCGCTAGGTGACCCGCCTGCAGCTGATGCTGCCGACGAAGTAAAGAATGTTTACCTCGCTCGGAAGACTCAGTACTCCACACTTCAGTGTGCTATCTTGTATGGTTTAGAATCGGAGCTTCAGAAAAGGTTTGAGAATTCAGACCCACATGATATTGTCCGTGATCTCAAATTGATCTTTGAGACTCACGCGACAATTGAGAGCTATGAGGCTTCTGAAAAGTTCTTTAACTGCAAGATGGAAGAGGGCAGCTCCGTCAGTGAGCATGTGCTTAAGATGTCTGGGCACGCGAACAAACTTCAAAGCTTGGGTATAGTGATTCCTAATGCTTTGGGGATTTACCGTGTCCTCCAATCACTACCACCAAGTTACAAGAACTTTGTGATGAACTACAATATGCAAAACATGAACAAGCAGTTGCCATAACTGTTTGCTATGTTGAAATCTGCAGAAGTGGAGATCAAGAAAGAGCACCAAGTGTTGATGGTCAATAAGACCACCAAATTCAAGAAAGGCAAGTCTAAGCAAAAGGGACACTTCAAGAAGGGTGGTAAGAAAGTTACCGCGCCGACGAAGAAGACCAAGGCTGGACCTAAGCCTGATACTGAGTGCTTTTACTGCAAGGGAGAAGGTCACTGAAAGCGGAATTGCCCAAAGTACTTGGCGGATTGGAAGAACGGCAACATCAAGAAGAAAGGTATATCCGATATACATGTTATTGATGTGTATCTCACTAGTACTCGTAGTAGTGCCTGGGTATTTGATACTGGTTCGGTTGCTCATATTTGTAACTCGAAACAGGTGCTGTAGAATAAACGAAATCTAGCGAAGAACGAGGTGACGATGCGCGTGGGAAACGGATCAGAGGTTGATGTGATCGCGGTTGGCACGCTACCCCTTCATCTACCATCGGGATTAGTTTTATACTTAAATAATTGTTATTTGGTGCATGTGTTAAGCATGAACATTATATCGGGATCTTGTTTATTGCGAGACGGTTACTTGTTTAAATCCGAGAATAATGGTTGTTCGATTTATATGAGTAATATGTTTTATGCACATGCACCTTTGATAGATGTTCTATTCTTATTGAATCTCGATAGTGGAAATACACATATTAATAACATTGAGGCTAAACGTTTGAAATCGAGCGATAACTCGACCTATATGTGGCACTGTCGTCTTGGTCACATTGGAGTGAAGCGTATGAAGAAACTCCATTCCGATGGACTTCTTGAATCACTTGATTTCGAATCACTTGAAAGATGCGAAGCATGTCTGATGGGTAAAATGACTAAGACTCCATTTTCTGGTATGATGGAGCGAGCTACGGACTTATTGGAAATCATACAAACCGATGTGTGTGGTCCAATGAGTGTAGCATCGCGCGGTGGTTATCGTTATGTTCTTACCTTCATGGATGACTTGAGTAGATATGGGTATATCTATTTCATGAAACATAAGTCCGAAACTTTCGAGAGAATTTCAAAGTGAGGTAGAGAATCAACGTAACAAGAAGATTAAATTTCTACGTTCTAATCGTGGAGGTGAATATCTAAGTTACGAGTTTGGCGAGCATTTGAAGAAATGCGGAATACTTTCACAATTGACACCGCCGGGAACACCACAGCGTAATGGTGTGTCCGAATGTCGTAATCGAACTCTCTTAGATATGGTTCGTTCTATGATGTCACTTACAGATTTACCGCTATCATTTTGGGGTTATGCATTAGAAACAGCCGCATTCACTTTAAATAGGGCACCATCTAAATCCGTTGAAATGACACCATATGAATTATGGTTTGGGAAGGAACCTAAATTGTCGTTCCTTAAAGTTTGGGGTTGCGAAGCCTATGTAAAGAAGTTACAGCCGGACAAGCTTGAACCCAAAGCGGAAAAGTGCGTCTTCATAGGATACCCGAAGGAAACTATTGGGTATACCTTCTATCATAGATCCGAAGGCAAGATCTTCGTTGCCAAGAATGGATCCTTTCTAGAGAAGGAATTTCTCTCGAAAGAAGTGACTAGAAGGAAAGTAGAACTCGACGAGGTTGTCGAAACTTCTCTCAAAATTGCGAGTAGCGCAGCACCGGAAGAAGTTCCTGTGGTGCCTGCACCAATAAGAGAGGAAGCTAATGATGATGATCATGAAACTTCGGTTGTAGTTGCTACAGAGCCTCGCAGGTCAACGAGAACTCGTACCACTCCTGATTGGTATGATCCTGTTATGAGTGTCATGTTGGTGGACAACACTGATGACCCTGCGACTTATGAGGAAGCAATGATGAGCCCAGATTCCAATAAATGGCAAGAAGCCATGAAATTCGAGATTGGATCCATGTACGAAAACCAAGTATGGACTTTGGTAGACTTACCGGATGGCCGGAAGGCTGTCGAGAACAAATGGATTTTCAAGAAAAAAACAGATGCTGATGGTAATGTTACTGTCTATAAAGCTCGACTTGTCGCAAAAGGGTTTCGACAAATTCAAGGAGTTGACTACGATGAGACTTTCTCACCAGTAGCGAAGCTAAAGTCTGTGAGGATTATGTTAGCAATCGCTGCATATTATGATTATGAGATATGGCAGATGTATGTCAAAACAGCATTCCTCAATGGAGACATTGATGAAGAGTTGTATATGATGCAACCCAAAGGTTTTGTCGATCCTAAAGATGCTAACAAGGTATGCAAATTTCAACGGTCCATTTATGGATTGAAGCAAGCATCCCGAAGTTGGAATCAATGTTTTGATAAGGTGATCAAAAGTTTTGGTTTTATGCAAACTTATGGAGAAGCTTGTATTTACAAGAAAGTGAGTGGGAGCTCTGTAGCATTCTTAATACTATATGTAGATGACATATTGTTGATTGGGAATGATGTTGACCTTCTTAATAGTGTCAAGGAATATTTGAATAATAGTTTTTCAATGAAGGATCTTGGCGAAGCATCTTACATATTAGGCATAAAGATTTATAGATATAGATCGAGACGCCTAATATCATTGTCACAAAGTACATATTTGGACAAAGTTCTAAAGAGGTTTGGAATGGAAGATAGCAAGAAAGGGTTCTTGCCCATGTTGCCCAATACGACCTTGAGTAAAACTCAAAGTCCGACAACGACAGAAGATAGAGAAAGGATGAGTAAGACTCCCTATGCCTCAGCCATAGGATCTCTAATGTATGCCATGCTATGTACTAGACCCGATATTGCATATGCTGTTAGTTTAACTAGCAGATATCAAAGTGATCCAGGAGTGGATCATTGGACAGCGGTCAAAAACATCCTTAAGTACTTGAGAAGAACTAAGGATATGGTTCTTTCTTATGGAGGTGATGAACAGCTCGTTGTTAATGGTTACATCGATGCTAGTTGGAACACCGATCCGTATGATTCTAAATCACAATCTGGATACGTATTTACTTTGAATGGTGCAGCAGTTAGCTGGAGGAGTGCAAAGCAAAGCGTTGTGGCGAGATCTTCAACTGAATTGGAATACATGGTTGCTTCGGAGGCTTCACAAGAAGCGATATGGATGAAAGAGTTCATTACAGAGCTGGGTGTGGTTCCTAGTGCGCTGGACCCAATGTCTATCTACTGTGATAACATGGGCGCCATAGCCAATGCGCAAGAACCAAGGTCACACAAGAAGCTGAAGCACATCAAGCTACGTTTTCATGCTATTCGAGAACATGTCCAAGATGGGGACATAAAGATTTGCAAAGTACACACAGATCTGAATGTGGCGGATCCGTTGACTAAACCTCTCCCGAGGGCAAAACATGACCAGCACCAAACTGCCATGGGTGTTCGGTATATTACCATGTAATCTAGATTAGATGACTCTAGTGCAAGTGGGAGACTGTTGGAGATATGCCCTAGAGGCAATAATAAATGTAGTTATTATTATATCTTTGTGTTTATGATAATTGTTTACATTCATGCGATAATAGTATTAACAAGGAAACATTAATACTTGTGTGATTTGTAAACTAAAATAGAGTCCGTAGTAAAGCCTCTATATAATACTAGCTTGTTGGTTAATAAATGATTGTGGTTTCCCTATCATGAACATTGAGATGTTATTAACAACAAGATCATATCGTTAGGAGAATGATATGGTGGACATACTCCTATAGTTAAGCGTAGCATAAAGATCAAGTCATTTTAATAGTTCAATTGCTATATGCTTTCTGATACATAGTAACCTAATTCCTTCGACCATGAGATCATGCATATCACCTTCACCGGAAGGATGCTTTGATGACATCAAACACCACACCGTAACTGGGTGGCATAAAGGTGGCATTGAGTGTTCGGAAAGTATTGGTTGAGACACATGGATCAAGAGTGGGATTTGTCCATCCATATGACGGATATATATACTTTGGGCCCTCTCGGTGAAATGTCATCCAATTAGCTTGCAAGCATGTGACTGGCTCACAAGGGATCACATATCACGGGAATGAGAAAAGAGTACTTATCAGTAACGAGGTTGAACTAGGTATGCAGAGATACCGACGATCATAACCTCGGATAAGTAAACTATCGTGAGACAAAGGGAAATTGGTATCGTATGTAAGTGGTTCATTAGATCACAAAGTAATCGTAGAAATATGTGGGAGCCATATGAATTTCCATATTCCTCTATTGGTTATTGTTCGGAGAAGTGTCTCGATCATGTCCGCATAATTCACGAACCGTAGGGAGACACACTTAAGGATTCGACGTTGTTTGAGTAGTTATGGAATAATGAGAAAGAGACCGAATGTTGTTCGGAGTCTCGGATGGGATCCGGGATATCACGAGGAGATCCGGAATGGTCCGGAGAATAAGATTCATATAAGGAAAGTCCTATTTCGGAGTTGGAGAATGGTTCCGGTATTTTCATCGAGAATGTTCTAGAAGGTTCCGGAATGTCCGGAATGTTCTTTGGCATTAGCGGTGTCATCAACCTCCATCATCTCATCATCTTCCACAGGGGTACCTCCACCGCCATCCCTCCCTCCTCCCCGGAAGAGGAATTTTCTCCCTTGCTAAAAGATGATGCGTCCTCTTCGAGAGAAGCTTTCTCCAAAGAGGACGAATCTATTGTTTCCTCATACAGATGCTATTCACTCTCCAACGTCGACAAAGTGAAGGCTGGAGGAGCAGGGAGAGATTAGTATGGAAGAGAGTGAGAATGAGGGCTAGGGCGAGTGAGGCACTAATGGGGTTCCGATTTTCCTTTTTAAGGAAAATGGGAACCACACCTTGACCTTTCGTTTCCCTCGCTCGGGCCCTCCATTGTGCCGGTTCATCCAGGAGAAACAAAACCTTTCATTTTCCAGATACCACTGATGATCAATTGATCGGGGAGATGTACCCTTCATACCTAAACATTCTCGAGCCATAGGGTGTCGCACTATTGGGGGGATGACCCCAGGTAGGGTCAAGATAAGTAAGAAAAGAAAGGAGCCTTCATGTTCAGGGCCGGATCATGGAATGATCCGGCCTGAGTCATGTAGAGGTCGGCCGAATTAGGTCCGACCTGTTCCGAGTCAGGTAGTTAAGACTTGACTCGACCGACATATGTGTTATGTCGGTGTACCACTGTTACTTAACTTAAGTGCAGGTGAAGGTCAAGCCGAGTCACGCGAGGCGAGGCCGAGTCAAGGGAAGCTTGCCCAAGAAGGAGAAGGCAAGTCCCAAAGTCAACACCAGCCACTGTCTCTCCTTAGGAATCTGCACGGTGCCAAGCGCTACAGACAAGAAGCAGAGTAGCAGAAGAAGGTCACGAAGGTGACAGTCCTCAGGCCCGAGGCTCACATGTGGTTGACTCTGTGTCTTTGCCATTGATAGGAGGGTGACACGGAAAGAGTCCTGCCGAGTTACCACTTTGGGACAAGCATATTCCACGAATATGCTTGTCCACATCAGCCCTAGGAGAAACCAAGCCACTCCTTTATAAGGAGGGGCAGGGCGTCCTAAAAAGGGGATCGATTCATTTTCACTGAGCACTTGTAGTGGCTTCTTCTTCCTCTCGCCCATACAGCTCGAGGAGCAAGTGTAGCTCCATTGGTGTTGAATAAAGATTGAGTTCTAGTATACTGAGTGTAGAAACCACTACATCTTCCCTCCCTGGATCCCACTAGCATCCATTGGCCCCCCCAACTTAAGCCTGCCCATGGCATCTGCCGTGCCACCACCACGACAATTGGCACCCACCATGGGGCCAGCAGCGGTGCTAGCTGGAGTCAAGATCCGGACGGGAAACTTCATCGACACAGGCGAGCGCATCGTCTCCGGCTTTGTCCAGAGGTTCGTCATCTGGGACTACGTCAGCGACAACGCTGGCAGCTTCGGAGCAAGACCACCCCTGCGCAACGATGTATTCGTCAACCTGGGTGCCCACAAGATCTACGTCGGTTTCGATACGTCTTGCATCTATCCGTGTTGAGTCATCCTCGCGGGAGACCCTCCCCTCAGCGCTGCTGGCGGTCCACAAAATGTTCGCCCCACAGGCAGCGTCGAGGTGATGATGACAACACTAGCGCCGACACCAGGAGTAGGAGCCGAACCAAGCAAGAATCCGGCGATGGCAGGCCCGACAGTGGCTAAGCCGATAGACGCAAAGTAGGCAGCAGCAGATTCGGTAGCAGCAAAGGCACCCAAAATGCTAGAGGTAACCCCCAAGGCACCAAGGGGAAGATGGACACCACTGGAAAGGCCAGGGAATATCTTGCAGGCGGCTATAGATAACCTAAAAACACCCGTGGCACCGATAGTTAACCCGGCGCATGCACAGTCTGAATTAGAAGAGACTAGGTTGAAAATGTTAGAAGAGGCTAAGAAAGCATCTGCACTGCAGGAATCCTTTAATAGAACCTTGCGAGAGTATGCTAGGGAAAACAAGCTAGATATGGCTCCTACACGAATAGATGACATAAGAATGAAAGGAAAGAATCTCCTTATAATATTAACAAGGAGCATGAGTCTTAGCAGGGCGATTCGGCCGACCCAGGGTTGCTGAGGTATAGTACCCCAGCAAAGAACCTCAGGGCGGCGAATGCGGCAGTCTCGGAATTGGAGGGATTGACCGGGGAAGCCCGACAAAGGCAACAAGAAAGAGTAAATGAGCTAGTACTCAGAGCTAACCCGACAAAGCTAGGAGCTTAGCGCATGGTTCATTCGGCTGGGGCAGCCCCGACGTTATCAGATGCCGCGGCGTCCTCACCCGGAAATGGATTGCGAAAAGATAATGCAGTGACCTCGGGAAAAGAAACAAATAGATCATTCCATATGATTCGGCAATGGTCGGAAAAGCAAATGAAAATAAAGGCAATGGAAGCCGAGGTAACAATGGTGATAGAAACCCCGGTCGTGGCAACAGAGAGCATGGGAATCCCGGAAGGGGAAATCCCGAGAATAATAACTCGGCTAAAGGGAGACGTTATCACCCCCAGGATTATCAGCCGAGGCATGAACCCCGGCAGGGAAGAGATGCGGGACATGTTCTGCATAACCCGGTACATGACAGATACAATGATGGTTTTTCAGAAATGGAAAATGTCGGATTTGTTGGGCAAAACCACTATGGGGTGGAAGAAAGATCTGTCTACATAAGTTTGTCGCCGAATGATGCAAGATTGAAACTTGATAGATTATATCAGTCTGAGTTATTAGAAGAGCAAGGCCCTCCTAGTCCGGCGTGTTTTGGGCCCCGGATTATGAGTGAGCCACCTGTCCCAAACTTCCAGTTGGAAAGAGGCACAAAAACATATAATGGAAGTACTAAACCACAAGATTGGTTGATTGACTATGCCACGACAGTGAAAATTGTTGGGGGAAATTTGAGATGGGCTGTGAGATATGTACCCCAGATGTTGGAGGGGCCAGCCAGGGTGTGGCTGAATAACTTACCAGCCGGTAGTATCAACTGTTGGTTAGACTTTGAGAAATGTTTGGCAGTAACTTCACCAGTACATACAAGAGACCGAACGGGCCTCAACAACTGGCGATGTGCAAGCAGAGACCGAATGAGACAGATAGAGAATTCCTGACATGATGGTGTAACCTCAGAAACTCTTGCGAACGAGTAATTGAATCACAGGCGATTGCTTGGTTTACACAAGGGGGTGCCGATATGGAAGTGTGTTGTGGCAAAGGCTACAAAGAGATATGCCAACCACGTTGGAAGAAACAATTAGAATAGCCGATTCATATGCACTAGGTGATCTGACTCAACCCAAGCTTATGTCGGCATAACATCATGAACAGCATGACCATTACACTCGTGATGGCGCAAGATCTTCCCAGCGGAATGAATTCCGAGGTAGAAGAAGATATGACAGGCTGGAGTATAGATACGGTTCGAATCAGGTTGTTGCAGTTACTCAAGACCAGCCGGGTGTAGGCAGCAATCAGCGCCAGAAAAATGGTCCTCAGCAATGGACGCCGAGGAATGACGAGAAGAAACAATGGATTCCTGAACAGAAGAAGCAATGGCAGGAGAGGCTGAAGTACATGTTTGAGTCAATGTTGGATCAACCGTGTAAGTTCCACATGCCTAACCCGGCAAAGCCAGCCAACCACACGACTCGTCAGTGTGCATGGATGAAGGGTGTAATGGGAAACCCGGCGACAATGTAGGCGCTACAGCAGCAACCACACCATCCACAACAACCGCAGCTCACAGGAGGAAACGTGTAACATCCCAGCATTTAGGAACTAACGAAGGGTAGATTTAGGAATTTGTGCATATGCATGCATTCATCTGCAAAATTGTGGGTAAATTTTTCGCCAAATAAAAACTTAAAGGGATCAAAGTTTCTTTCACTCTCTAGGTATAGGAATAGCTCTGGAGAGTGATCGTTATAAATTTTGACATGACCTTTATGAAACAATGTGTTTTGGGCAGAATTTGAATTCAAATTTGAAATGTGAGTTTATATTTTTAAAACTTACAATTAATATTTAATAATAATATTTAATCAATAAACAATAAATAATAAACAAAAACTCTAAATAAGAATTGTAATCAAACAAATGATTATTTATTCCATATATTCATTTCATTAATAAGTTACAAAACAGTAATATATTAAGACAATAAAGAATTCTTACAATAGTGAAATTACAAAACGAGGAATATTTACATACTGAATTTTTTTACAATATTTCTTACAAAAGAATAAAATAAACATTACAAGATCTATATCTGTCTAAAAGAAATCTACACTACTCTTGAATCTTCAAATCTTGTACCTGTAAAACAAAGAACAAACAAAAAGAAAAATAAAGGATAATTTATTAATTTTACATCATTGAGTAAATCTTTAGGGGCAAATTTCACCAATATGAAAGAATTAAATCTTTCATAATAAATAATCCACAAGTCAAATGATTCCGATCAATAAGAGGGGCAAGTTTCACCAGACAGATAAATGGTAACCAGATAAAAAGGTAGAACATTTACCTGAGCATATCCACAAGAGTACAGCAGACACACAAGCAGCTCACACAACTAAATGCATGGATGTGCTGTCGATGCAGCCACAGCTGCCTACACAAGCAAAAGATCTCAACACAGCCGTGGGCAAGCTCAAGTGCACCATTTCTTTGCTCATACCACATCAGAACCAGCAGCTTAGCCATATCCAAGCCAATCAAACCAGCCAAACCAAAGCACCACCACAGATCAACCAAACATCACCAGATGGTGACATAAGGAGGGGGAAGAATCAGGTGGACAGCAAGGCCCAGCCACAGGAGCTAGGAGGAGCAGGATAGATCAAGGCCAAGCGCAGGAACTCAAGGGAGACAAGAACATCATCAGAGGTGAAGGACAGGATCCAATCAGCAACATCAACATCACCACCAACCACAACAATCATCAGTTTCGTGGTGAGTGTCATAAAACCATCACATGATCTATTCATATTATCTAGACAGAAACATGTGTTGATTCATGAAACAACCTCTCAAGAATCACCCTGGTGAGGTTAATATATCCTAGAGATTTTGAGTATAAAGATCAGAAATCAAACCTAGCCAAAAACACCAATTTCTCACACCAGCCTCACAGATTTGGTGTTAACACATGCAACTTAAATAATCTATCACTTGTTCTTACCAGATCAGGGCACATCTCCCAGAGGGAGTAGCCTCTGATTTTATAAGTTACAAACAAACCATTCACTTAACGAACTAGGACTTTAGATCCTAGAGCCTTAGACCAGCATCATAGGCATGATCAAATAATAAGCTTTCCAACTTATTTATAAGCATCTATCAAATTCCAGAAATGACCATAAGTAAAGCCAGCAACAAGATCTACTTATGTACCATTCTAAGAAGGTTTCATAAGCATTGATCTTACTACTAAGACAACCATATAGACCAGTTTTTATAAATCTAGTAGGAAATCATTTCTTTGATACCATGCTCAGAGATCAGACAACATATATTCATTCATTTTCATAGAATCATCAGGTTCTATTAAAAGGTTCAGACTAAGGATAAATAGGCAAGTTAATAAACATTAATTCAGTGAATCATCACTGATAGGGTTACTGTCAGTATCAAGATACTGACAACAGATGAACACACTAAGCCACCATAGTATCAACCAAAGGTAACACTATGAAACATTAGCATCTGATCCAACATTAGCCTCAGACCAACAACAACACCACTTAATCAAAGGATGACCACAAGCACTAAAGTGCAGAGCACACTAATTCTCACTAAGCATCATGGCCAGACCATAGTATCATCTTACAAGCACCAGAGATGAACCCTACTAGCAATACAAGCACAAAACAAAAATTGTCCACTAGATACACATAGAGGGACTTGAGGTAACAAGATGAACTAGAATCCACAGAGGCACAACTCACCCGGGGTCCTCGCTGACGAATTGAAGAGGAAGCAGAAGGGCCGACGTGCTCGCGGCGGCACGGGGCGCACCCAGAGGGCGCTGCAACCCGCACCATCCACGGCGGCGGCCACAACATCACACGAACACCACACACCACCACAGGAGGGTCAGCAGCGGCAGTGGCAGCACCATCCCCAAACCCTAGGGTTCGGGAACGGGGCTAGCATAGCCATAGGAGAGCTCCAAAGTCCAATTGAGGCGGAGCAGATGAACCAGCATAGTCGATAACCTCGCCCTGCACCACGACGGCGGCCAGGGAGGGCCACGACGGCGAGCATCGCCCGGCGGCGGAGCCAGCACCCCATAGGGTCGATGGGGAGAGAAGATGAGGACGAGAGAGAAGGTCAGGGAGACTGGACTGAGAGGTCCAGCCCTTCGGGAAGCCTTTTGGTCATGGTCACTTGGGCCAAAACGGCCCAATAAGCCCAACAGAGCCAGCCCAAAAACTTAAAAGAAGTTTTAATAATTGAGAAAAGACCAAAATACCCCTAGACTTAAATAAATTCTAGAAAATAAAATAAAAATCTAAAAATTATAAATAAAATATTTTTGGATTCATAATAATCCAATCTATCTAAATAAATTAAGAAATAAAATTTTATGCATATAATTTTTTGATCAAGAATTTTATAATATATGTATTCCTTATGGAATTTTATAAAATTAAAGAAAGAAGATAAAAATAAATAAAAATCACTTTTATTATATATTAATATTGTAGTATTTTAGAAAAATAATAAATAAATGTTTAGTATCATAAAAAGAAATTCTTTTATTTAAATGTTAATCCTTAAAAGAATTATTAAATAAATAAAAATAAATTTAAAATAAAATAAAAATATAATATTCAATAAATATTAATAATTAATATTTATAAATCCTTTACTACTTAAAGGAAATTTTTTGTAACTAAAATAATGGGTAGAACACACAAAAATAAATAATGCATTACATTACTTTGCATAATCATTTTGCCTCTTTAAATATTGTCCTTATCGGGCAATAATGATGTTTTGTAGACATAGAAGCTCAAGGTCCAGTGCAAGCATCCGACTTCACTACCTTGCAATCACAAGGCAAGTTCATCACTTGCTCATGTCCTTTGAAGAGTCTTTATCAAAGTATTTGCAAGTTGTGTGTTATCATCTATGTTCGAGAGAAAGAAAATATTATTTTCTCAAACAAATAAATCATAGGTATCATCCTAAGTGATGATATAATGGAGTAATAGAACTTAGGTTCTATTTGCAACAATGATGATCAATTACGGACTTAACAACCCATGACATCAGTGATTCTAGTGCCGTATATCACGCGTTAACCATGAGATTTGGAATGGGACAGAGAAGTCAGCTGTATCTTCTTCCTCTCGCATGTAGCCGGATGTGCAGGTCGTGGCTGTTATCACTCGTAGCATGCATATTAATTGGTAATTCATAGAGGATCTGCAGCATATGGGTGGGAACCCTCATTGTCCCATGTTAGTTCTGGCATCTAACGGTCTGTACAAACCATTGTCGTAATTCAATGGGTGGGCACGGTGTACTCCAAGAAGGCATGCGAGGTCGCGAAGGGGGCAGTGATTGGCTTGGATCACCTACTGGGCCCCACATCATGGAATTGTGGACGGGAAAGTACGCCCGGTTGTGCAATAAGGAGTTGATCTCTCATGGGTAAAGTAACGCACCTCTGTATATAGAGTGTAAAAATTGTAACTTGTTACTCCCTGTTCCAGGAAGGAGCTACGAACGCGGCAGGAAAGGAACTCCATGAAAGTTCTGGTCAACCTGTGAAGGCTGATGGTCATAGAATTTCATAATAAAATCAATCTTTGAAGAAAGATTTACAAAAACTACATAGTGCCAAGGACTTATAGTCCGAGGTGGTAGATAGAGCATCAAACTTCCCACCTTGCATATAATGAACTTGCTGGGTAACGTTGTTACTCACCCTTTCCTTTGATCCCTTGCTTAGACTCTAAAGATCTCGAAGATACTCCTATGTATGCAGCAGAATGCCAAGAAGATGTGTTATGCGAGGAGCCTGGCTTGTCAGGAGGTGTTGAAGGAGTGGATTACGAAATCCGCTATGGAGTAGATGGCAACGAGTCAACCTAGTTGCTCTAGTTAATAGTAACCAACGAAGCCGAGCAACATGAACCATATAGAATAAGATGCTGAGCTCAACTCTTAGTTGGAGTTGTTACTTTTAAAATTTCGCTAAAACACTTTATATTTGGTTTGTAAGTTGAATCTTTTCGAAGTCTTGAACTTCTAGTATTGTAATAATAATAATGTGTGTATGTTTGTAATATGGACCCGCAATGTTTCTGTTGTACCACTCTGAGGGATGTGATATTTACGGAACGGTGTTCTGTGGATGTCATGTCAACGACTATAGTGTACTACACATGCAGTGGTATGTTGGGTCACCGCATTTGGTATCAGAGCAAATTGCTTTGACCTTAGGTTGGAAACCTAGTAAAGGGTATTATCTGTAGGAGAGTTTAGCAACAATAAAGAATTCTCTAAAAACATATAATGGGTATTCAAATGAGAATATTCCGTTATATGTTTTAGTGCGATAATTCTTTCTTATGATGCAATATATTATTGGTTACTAATAAATATATTTTTGACATACAGAGTTATGGCACGAAAGTTTCCAAAATAGACTTTGGTAAGGAAAGAGGAGACTCTCGATGACTACCAAGGATCATTCACGGACCAACTTTGTCAACTCTTAAAGATTTTTAGTTGTCCAACTAGAATTCTGGTGAATACCATAACCTATTATGATGGTCAAATGTTATCTAAGTATCGTGTAAGTATCCAACTTCCTGAGGAGCTTGGATTATATCACGATCTACCTATAGGTGAAGGTAGGAGTCATTTAGCAGCATATCATGTTGCTGTTGTGGAGGCGATAGCTAATATCCGGGAGTATAAAGCCAAGGAGTTAGAAGGGAGCACATTTTCTGTGATTCCTCATGATTCTATAGACTCAGAGCCTGTACCTGATCATCTTACTTTGGTTAAGAAGCATCCTAAGTTAGCTTCCAAGTTTATGGATCGATATCGAACACTTGTTTCGTCTTTTTATAAGACACATCAAGTTATTGTTGAATATAAAATGACATGTTAGAGGATCTAATTGATCCGGAAAGAAGGAAGAAGTTAGCATTCCAGTTGGAGAAGGAAGCAAGTAGTAGTACTAACCAATCTTTAAGGATATACACATAGATCCCGAATATTTTACACCATATCCTTATTCACCAAGGCCTGAACCTATATATGATCCAACTTTAGATACGAGGTATGCAGTACCACAAGGTTCCGAGGAAGGTTACGATTCAGAACTTCCTATCAATAATTCTGATGGTTGGAGAATGGGATCATTTGAGGGATCCCAAGGAAATCAGATGTCCATAGACGGGTCTGACAGAAATGTTGGACAATCTAGTCGGATGGGTGCAAGAAACAATCCTAGTAACAGTAGTAGAAAAACCATATTCGTAGATGATTAGGATGAAGAAGAAGATCCTGAGGAGAGAGTGTTTGAATCATCAACATCTTCTCAAAACCTAGGGAATATACATTATCCGGTGTTTAACTATCTTGCCCAACAGAGCATCTGGGGAACATCAGAATCTGTGTATTCTGTTGACAACTCAAGGTATGAAGCTCAGGAGATGCAAGTGGGTGATAGTGTTGAACATGTTTCTGAAGACTTTTCAGCTGAGCTGGAGGGAGTCAATGCGCTCAGGTTGAGTTATGACTCAAGTCCTGACACTTCAGATACTGAGTATGTTCCTTCTGGAAGGCCATTTGTTCCACAAACTGGGTGACGGACGTCACGTCATCACGGTTGGACTTCAGGCATGTATAATGAGCATCATGGATACTAAAAGCAGGCGGCTTATTAGGAAGTATCGGGTATTGTGTATTGTAATCCGAGAGAGTGATGTAGATAAATAAGTGAGGAAGTATGCCTATTATAATAGGGTATTTGTAGGACATGGGTATGAAGATGACTTTGTACTTTGTTATGAGGCTTGTACTGTATAATATGGGAAATGCATATTTGGATTTTAATTGGATTTTCATTGTGTGACTAGTTCTATGCGTAAAGTTGAGCTCAGAACACATGTGCATGATGTAATTATGAGTATTCTCTTTATGTTGCAGGACTAGAGGGTCATGGACACGGGTGTAGAGATTGAGTCTGAGCAGCAGCGTATGGAATGTGAGGCAAAGGAGAAGGCAGATGCCGATATGGCAAATCAGGGAACCTTACCACCACCAATGAGGCCATTAATGGAGCGAAACTTTATGCAGTATATGCAAATGATGCAAGAAAACCAAAACAAGTTCATGGAAGAGCTGTTGGGACGAGCTGTAAATCAGAGAGCACCTGAAGGTGGAGGAGTGAGTCTTTCTGACTTCCGGAATGCAAGGCCGTTACCTTTTGCATCAGCTCCTGAACCAATGGATGCAGAAGATTGGCTAGCAGCTACAGAAAGAAAGCTGAAGACTATAGGTTGTAATGATGAGGAAAAACTGCGGTATGCAACTCATCTTCTGACAGGACCTGCAACATCATGGTGGGAAAATCAGTTAGACATGCAACAGCCAGGAAGAGAGTACACTTGGGAAGAGTTCAAGCAAAGGTTCCGTGAATATCATGTTCTGGAGAGTGTTATGGAGTTGAAGCAGAGAGATTGAGGAGCTTCAGCAGGGATATACTAGTGTCATGAAGTATATTCGGGAGTTTAGCCAACTGTCTCATTATGTTGAGGAAGAAGTCAATACTGAAGAAAAGAGGAAGAAGCGTTTCCTGCGAGGGTTAAATCCATTTGTGAGGATGCAGTTAAGGTTGGCTAATAAGCAAACTTATCAGCAGTTGCTGGATGCAGCTATCACTTTCGAAGATGACTACAAGAATGTCCAAGAGGATAGGAGGAAGAGAGCCAAGAAGGAAACAAAAAGGATTCAGGCAAGTAAACCTAAACCAAATCTGGAGTTCAAACCCCAGAACAGAGCCTAAAACAACAATAACAATAACAAGGGAAATGGTGGAAATTAGTCCAATCCCAGGAGGAATGTTATATGTAACAATTGTGGAATTCCAGGGCATTTCCAGAGAGAATGCAAAAAGGCAGTAATTATCTGTTACGGTTATGGCCAGAAGGGCCATATCAAGCCTGACTGTCCGAGCAATCCACCAGGTGGTTGGCCTACCAAGGGTGGAGGACAAGTGATGGTGCCCAGTACTTGTCGTGGGACGCTTCGTTGGAAACCCCAAGAGCAAGGTATGAAGCAGCACAACAGCAAGTTTCCCTCAGTAAGAAACCGAGGTTATCGAACCAGTAGGAGGAAGGAAACGTCACACAGGTGTTGCTAGCAACACGGAGACCTACACAATACAAACTCAAGACTTTGCCCCCAACGAATAAGTGAGGTTGTCAAGCTCACCGGTGATACGTCCAAAACGTATCTACTTTCTCGAACACTTTGCTATTATTTTTCCTCTCTACTTGTGTGATTTGGATACATTTACCACGGTCTGACGCTGTTTTCAGCAGAATTACCCTGGTGTCTTGTTTTTGTGCAAAAAATCAATTATCAGGAAAAATCCTGGAAAATATGCCAAAAATTATATTTCACGAGAATATCCACGGAGCCAGAAGAGGAGACAGAGGGGAGGCCTGGGGGGCCCACACCCACCCCAGGCGCGGGCCCACTGACCCCGCGCCTATGGGAGATTTGGCCACCCCAGGCAGCTCCTCGGCCTCCCTCCGCGCTTATAAGTTGCCTTCTGACCTAAAATCAGAGGGGGGTTTGATAGTTTTCCAGAAATAGTTCCGCTCCGCAGCCGCACCAGAAACCAAGATTCGGATCCAGAAACTCCGTTCTGGCACCCTGCTGGGACGGGGAATTTGGAGAGGATCATCGCCATCGTCATCACCAACGCATCTCCATCAACCACCGATGTTTCCCTCATCCATGAGTGAGTAATCCCCCATTGTAGGCTTGGGGATGGTAGGGATTGGATGAGTTCTATCATGTAATCGAATAAGATCTGTTAGGGCATAGTGCCTAGTATCTCTATTAGTGCTATTTGACTTTGTTGCAACTTGTTGTGCTTAATGCTTGTCACTAGGGCCCAAGTGCCATGATCTCAGATCTGAACTTATTATTGAATCATTATGATAGTATTGTTTGTGATCTTATCTGCAAGTTATGTACACATATCATTGTTCGGATCCAAAGGCCCCAAACTGACAATAATTGGGACAACCGGAGGGGATGGATGTGGTGTGAGGATCACATGTGTTCACGGAGTGTTAATGCTTTGCTCCGGTGCTCTATTAAAAGGAGCACCTTAATTGCTAGTAGTTCCCTAGAGGCCCCGCTGCCATGAGCTCGCTGGACAGAAGATGTTGTGCAAGTTCTCATTGCGAGCACGTATGACTATATTTGGAGCACATGCGTAGGATTGTTTAGTACTTGGATGCTTATTATTATTTATCTGCAGTGCCCTAGGTCTTGAAGCTACATGTTTAGACTCGTCCATGCAACGCCCATCCATCCATCCCTATGCCTACTGCACTCGAATCCTACTGTTACCGTTACTGTTACTACTACTGTTGTTTCACTATCGCTATTGCTGTTGTTGTTGCTTTGCTGTTGCTACTACAAATTGTTGCTACTGATAAACTTCTGTGAGCAAGAACTATTTCCAGGTGCAGTTGAACTGACAACTCAGTTGTTAAGGCTTGCAAGTATTCTTTGGCTCCCCTTGTGTCGAATCAATAAATTGGGTAGTACTACCCGCGAAGACTGTTGCGATCCCCTACACTTGTTGGGTCATCAAGACTATTTTCTGGGGCCGTTGCCGGGGAGCATAGCTTTATTTGTAAGTTCACTTGGATCTATTATTGTTCACTGCTAATCCTTTCATCATGGGGAAATATCGTGATGGAAATTTCCCTATTTTACCATCCACTACAAGGAGAGGTACAGTCCTAAACACCTATGTTGCTCTTGATTCACCGTCTGTTATAAGTAAGCTTGCCACACCACCACCACATGCTCATGCTACACACACTGCTACTATTGCTGAATCTAAAACTGCTTTTGATACTCATGATGTTACTTCTATTGTGCTTGATGCGAGTGGTTCATTAGGTCCTTTTCTAGATGCTACTATGGCTAGTCTAGGAAATACCGAAACTCTAGTGAAGACACTGTTACACTTGTTAGCTTACCTGCTAGTGAGAGTTATGATATCCGGCTATTTTTCTGAGTGACGCAGACGTATAGGTGTTTCCAACAAGGGGCTAAGGTGCTTCGCCTTTCACCCAAGTGTTTAAGCATGTCATAGGGCCTCTTCAGGAAAAAGAAAAAAATTGTTGAAGAGTGCCGAAACACACATGGTGCTAGTGCTATTAAGAGTCTCCTTGCTAGACGTACTATTATGCCCAAGAAGTACTATGATCCTAAGTTTGCCACCTCTCCTATAGATATTAAAGATAAAGATTATGATTTCTCTCTTGATTTATCTTATTTAGATATTGTTGAGAAAGAACCTTTTTGTGGTACTGAAAATGAGAGTGATGTGGCTCATATGAATGAGCTTTCTACTATGAGTGCTTTGTTCTCTGATGATTTTAAAATGCGCAAGTACTTTGTTGCTAAGATCTTCCCTTTTTTCACTAAAAGGAGAAGCTAGGGATTGGTTTAATAGATTACCTCATGGTTCCATTGATAGCCCTGATTGCTTGATTGCTTCTTTCTTCCATAAATATTTTCCTCCCAGTGCTAGACATGCTGCTTTGCAGAGACTTTTTGATTTTAAACATGGAGAAGAAGAGAAATTGCCTGGGTCATGGAAAAGATTATGTTCCTTGATTCATGCATATCCTGGATGTCCATTACCTCAGAATGAGCTTCTTGATATTTATTATAATGGACTAACTGATGATTCTAGGACCTACCTAGATAGCTTTCCTGATTGTGTTTTCAGGAAAAGGACTCCTACAGATGCTGAAGAATTAATGAACAAGATAAGCAAGAATTATGATGATTGGACTTCAACTGAGCTGAATTCACCTGAGCCTATTACTCCTGAACCAGTTCCAACACCAACAACAAAGAAGAGGGGAGTATTGCATTAAATGATGAAGTGATGAAGGAAGCTAAAAAGTGTCTAAAGGAGAAAGGTATTAGAGTTGAAGATGTGAAGAATCTACCTCCTATATAAGAATTATGTAAGACAATTCCCCACTCATCCACTATTGAGGTACACTCTCTCCAACACTTTGATGAAGGTGATATTCCTTATCGTAAGCCTCCTGATCAATGTTTAGAGGAACTTGACATTTTTATTGTTAAACAAGATCATTTTAATAAACAAGTTCAGAATCATTTATTGGAAAACTTCTAATGATATTAAAATGCTATCCATGAGTTGAAAGATATTGTGGAAAGAACTTCTAATGATATTAAAATGCTTTGTAAACACTTTCAAATTGTTCAAACTCAACTTCATCAACTTGCTAAGGTGCAAAAGGATATGCTAGTTAATGCTTCAGAAAATAAACATGCTTATGGAATTAGAACTAGGAGTGGTGCAGCTACTCAAGATCCTTTATATCCTGAAGGACACCCTAAAAGAATAGAGCAGGATTCCCAACAAGGTGAGGATAGTGGTAGTCCTCATAAGAGGAAGAAAAATAAACATAAGAAAGTTGAGGAACCACTTGAACCTGCTGTAGATCCTAATAGTATATATGTCTCTGATGCTGAAACTAAAAGTGGTATTGATAAAAATGAATCTCCTGATAAGGACGAAGTTGAGGAAGAACCTAAAACACACACTAAGAACACTAGGTACACAAAGGAAGATTTTATTGCTAATAAACATGGTAAAGAGAGAGAACCTTGGGTGCAGAAACCTATGCCTTTTACAGGTAAGAAACACAAGTCAAAGGAGGAAGAACACTAAAACAAGTTTTGAGTGGATGAAACCTTTATTCTTGCAAATTCCTTTGACTGATGCTATTAAGTTGCCTCCTTATTCAAAGTATATGAAGGATATTGTCTCTAATAAAAGGAAGATTCCTAATGAGGAGATTTCTACTTTGCTTGCTAATTACTCCTTCAATGGTAAGGTTCCAAAGAAACTTGTTGATCCAGGTATACCAACTATTCCTTGCTCCATTAAGAATAATTATGTTAGAACTGCTTTATGTGATTTGGGAGCTGGAGTTAGTGTTATGCCTTTTTCTCTCTATAAGAGACTCCAGCTAGAAAAGTTGATACCAACTGATATATCTTTGCAAATGGATGATAAGTCAACTACTGTCCCTGTTGGTATATGTGAGGATGTTCCTGTTCAAGTTGCTCATAATTGCATGGTCTTAACTGATTTTGTTGTGCTTGAAATGCCTGAAGATTATAATATGTCTATTATTCTTGGGAGACCTTTTTTTAATACTGCAGGTGTTGTCATCAATTGCAATCAAGGAAAAGTAACATTCAATATTAATGACAAAGAGCACACTGTCTATTTTCCCAAAAAGGTTGTCAGAAGCTATTGCCTGAATTCTATTGAAAATATTGAAGGCATAAAGGTTAGAGAAATATATTGTCCCATTCCACAAGAAAGTATTGAAACTATTATGATTGGGACCATTGCTATCAAGTATGAGGTAACATAATCACCTTGTGGAATGCTAAGTTTTGTTTCATATAAGATTGTTTTGGTAACAATACTTGATCAACCTTGTTAACAAAAGGATTTTAATGAACAAAATAATGTTTCCACTATGGTTATACTTGCTTTCTTTTTCCATTCTCCTTCCTAGTCTTTGCTTTAGCTTTAGTTTTGCTAGTTGTTTGCTTGTTTGAGTTTCTTAGAGCTCCTGCAGTTTGGCTTTTGGTTTGATTTTGCTTCTTCTGAAAAAACTGTTTCTATGAGAAAATCAATTTTCATACCCTGAAAATTGGCCAAAAATAAAGTTTCCCGAAAAAACCCAGAAAATTCAAAATAAATTTTTCCTCGAAAAAGGGGCAGAGTGGCACCTGAGATGACCCAGGGGGACACCTCTAGACCCCGCACCCATGGTAGGCGCGGCCTACCTAGTGGTGGCGCCTAGGGGGGGTCTGGCCCACCTGGGCCCCTCCAGGCTGCTTCCTCAAAGTCACCTTCTTTCTCTCTCCTGAAAAACACCGGAAAACTTGCTCAAGCTCGAGTTCTTGCTATTCTTGCTCGCGATTTTCGATCTCCTTGTTCAGCCCATCTCAAGTGCTGATTTTTGGAGGGCTTGCTCCTTGGTATGTGCCTCCTCTACTTGTCCAATTAGATTTGTGATTGGTAGATTGTATCTTGAGTATTTTGCTGCTATAGGTGACAAGTTGTTTGAGCTTGCATGCTTGTTCTATGCTTAGAAACTTTGTTTTGATGCTTGTGTAGTCCTCTAGCAAGTTCCTATAGTAATTGCTCATCATTTATCAGCTTAGAAATCACTTGGTTTGATGGTTGTCTAAAAATTTCAGCAAGGAAGATGGGTGCTTATTCACTGAATCAATATGACTTGATGGTGCATGAGCCAATGAAGGTTCATCGTGAGGAGACAGTTTTTCCTTCCATATATCCATGCCATGAATTTATGAGAGCTGCGGGGATCCTCCAAGATTTTCAAACTTTGGTTACAGGTGCAGGGTTGGAGCACTTTGTTGAAGGTGAACCAATCCAATATGTTAAGCTAACCATGGCTTTTGTGGAGGACTTCCGGTTCACTTGGTCTACCTCTAATCCCATGGTCCATTACAAAATATATTATATACCTGTCGACCTGCCTTTTGCTGATTTCTGTGCAGCAATTAGAGTACCTCAGTGCGGATCTTGTGAGAAGATCAAGGAGAGGCCCAAGTCACTTATTGATTTGTATGCTAAGATTTGCCAAGATTTCGACTTATCAAAGTAAAGTGGTAAAATTCGGAACATCCAGCTCCCAGCTATTAGATACTTTGCCTATTTCATTACCAAGTGTGTTCTTGCTAGAAAGACTGGTAGAAAGTTGTCTTCTTTTGATCTAGCTTTTATTGCAGCTGCTCTTAGTAGGAATAGTTCCTATAGTTTGGGTGCTTTGATAGCTCACTGTCTCACCACCAACCGTGAGAAGGGTGGAATTTGTGGAGGTCTCATTGCTTCTAGGTTGCTAGCTTTCCATGGTTTAGAGCCTCATTATTCAGATTTTCAGTTTCCCATAGAGAGGCTTGATATTGAATCCATGATTCAGCATGGTTTTGTTTTTTGGGGGCTAATGTGATAAGTTTGCCATTTGAACTATCTTTTGTCCAGCAAGGTCGAAGAAAGGGTAGGAGTGAGAAAATAGTTTATTTGCCTGCACCTGCTTTGTTTAACTTTGATAACAGGCAAGGATGGTCACTTACGGAGGAGGAGGTTGACACTTATGTGGGGGAACTCTCATAGCAAGAGGATAATGTTGAAGAGGATGCCGAAGACAATTCGGTTCAGCCCTCCAACTTAGGAGAGTCTTCATACCAGCAACCCTCATTTGATTGGGTCGCGTCTTCTTCTTCATCACAGGTGCCTGACTATGATCATTCCTATGATGACCCACCAGCATGGAGCTATTATCCGTGCTATTGAGACCCACTTAGGCCAAAAGCCTAAGCTTGGGTGGAGGTACACCGACATCACACTCATTTATATATCATGTTCGGTCGGTTCTTTGTATATCCATTGTTTCGATTTCTTTTGGTTCTTGTTGCTTCTTTCACAAAAACACAAAAATACCAAAAATATTTTCGTTGTTTCTCTTGGTTTGTTTCTTTTTTCTTTGGTTTGCCTTAAAAGAAAAATCCAAAAATATTTTGCTTTGTTTGGTTTTTGTTTGTTTTGCTTGTTTCTAAAAAATCGAAAACACCAAAAATATTTGTTGTTCTTCTTTGGTTTTGTGAGATCTTTGCAGGGTTCAGCCGTCCTCAGTGGGTTTTGATTTCATGTTAATTATTCAAGTCACACAAGTGAAGGGCAATAATGAAGATTAAGACAACTCGAGGTGTGGTAAGAGGTTGGTAACGAACTCTATTTGTTTTATTTTTGTACATATACTCATCATTGTGAGCATGCTTAGCCTGTTTGTGTAAGGTGTATGTCATTATGGATGCTTAGTAGTCCTTGCTTGTCTATGATTAGCTCCAGCTTGCTAATAGTTTGTATCATGTCATATGAATGTTTGCTTGCATTGTTTTATTCATACTTTGGTATGACATTGTGGTATCCTCCTCTGACTGTTCATGTGAATCGACTTGGCACATGCTCACTCATGCATGTGACTAATCAATAGTCAATAAGCCTTGATGATTTATTTTGCCTTAGAGTTCATGTATCAGTTTCATGCCATAGTCCTGTTTTGTTGCAAGCATGATTATGACAGTTATTGCTCTCTCGTTTGTCGCTCCCTCTCTATTGCTAGCCTTCACTTGCACTGAGTATGTGCTCTACCTGTGCTTCCAACTCCCCAAAACCAATATTGCCAGCTGTGTCCACCATACCTACCTATTAGCATCATTTGCTACTTCAGTGCATATTTTATATATGCCATGTTTTCTTCCAAAATAAAATGTTTGTCTATTTGAGAAAGTTAGTTAGTAAAGCTCTCACGGACTTGATGACACACTTTATTCTTTGCGCTTAATAATCTGAACCATTGTGACTAGTCCATGAAAGTTATATGCTTGCTTATTATATACTGGGAGTCAGCAGAACCGTGTTGTCACGGGGAACGCTTTCAACACCTGTTGGATATCTTATCCAGTTGATACTTTGCTCTTTTTTATGGATGTCGACAATGTGAAATAAAAGGGGAAGTTGTTAGTTCATGGAGTTTATACATTGTGTTAGATAAACGCGTGGGCCGCTAGCCTAAGCCATGCTTAATCATGGTGGAAACTTGCAGCAACACTATAATGATTCAGAGTGGTTATGGGAAAGCTCTTATACCATATGCAAGGGGTACCCCGTTGGCGGTTCTCGATGATATGCATGTTTTTACAATGACAAGAACTTTCAGGTGACCAAAGTTGAGTAGCATGCAGAGCGACCCTTGTACTCAAGGGACTTGGGATTTTCAGTCTATGGTCTGCCAAGCATATGATTCAGAGTGGACCTCACTTTCACCTTAACCACATGAAGATGCCTATGATAGGGGCAATGAGAGTTCAAAGCTAATGAGTACCTTCCTTTCAGAATTGGGAAGCCTCTCAAACCTTCACAAAACCGTTTTCACAATTTTGTTGAGTCACCATTTATTCTATGAGCACCTTCTAGAGAGCATAGTTGTCCTTCTTATGCTTGTTCCAAAACTTGGTTAATTATGTCATGACTTTGATGCTTGTATCTCTGATATCTTTATCTCTAGTCTTCATGTGAACTTCAGGGGTGCCTTGGCATTATATTGTGCTCTTCAAACAAAGGCAAGAGAGATACCACTCTATCATACCTTATTATGAGCATTGCAATGTTGCTTATGTTTAGGTTTCATGCTACTTATTATTGAGTTGGTTTCTCTTCATAGCTTGCAATGACTATTGAGTAGACTTAGGTGCATACTCTTTATTATGAATTGTCTAAGCATCTACTCATGTGCTGAGAATATTTACATCATATGAAGCAAACTGTTTGTGAAAGTTCTTTTATCGCACTCAGTTTTCAACTGAATTGCTTGAGGACAACCAATAAGCTAAGCTTGGGGGAGTTGATACGTCCAAAATGTATCTACTTTCTCGAACACTTTGTTATTGTTTTTCCGCTATACTTGTGTGATTTGGATACAACTAACACGGACCGACACTGTTTTCAGCAGAATTACCCTGGTGTCTTGTTTTTGTGCAGAAAATCAACTATTAGGAAAAATACCGGAAAATATGCCAAAAATTATATTTCACCAGAAGATCCACGGAGCCAGAAGGGGAGACAGAGGGGAGGCCTTGGGGGGCCCAGACCCACCCCAAGCGCCTGGGGGAGGTTTGGCCACCCCAGGCAGCTCCTCGGCCTCCCTCCGTGCCTATAAGTTGCCTTCTGACCTAAAAACAGAGGGGGATTCGATAGTTTTCTAGAAAGAGTTCAGCTCCGCCGCCGCTACCAGAAACCAAGATTCGGATTCAGAAACTCCGTTCTGGCACCCTGCCGAGACGGGGAATTTGGAGAGGATCATCACCATCGTCATCACCAACGCATCTCCATCAACCACCGATGTTTCCCTCATCCATGAGTGAGTAATTCCCCGATGTAGGCTTGGGGATGGTAGGGTTGGATGAGTTCTATCATGTAATCGAATAAGATCTGTTAGGTCATAGTGCCTAGTATCTCTATTAGTGCTATTTGACTTTGTTGCAACTTGTTGTGATTAATTCTTGTCACTAGGGCCCGAGTGCCATGATCTCAGATCTGAATTTATTATTGAATCATTATGATAGTATTGTTTGTGATCTTATCTTCAAGTTGTGTACACATATCATTGTCCTAATCCAAAGGCCCCAAAGTGATAATAATTGGGACAACCGGAGGGGATGGCTGTGATGTGAGGATCACATGTGTTCATGGAGTGTTAATGCTTTGCTCCGGTGCTCTATTAAAAGGAGCACCTTATTTGCCAGTAGTTCCCTAGAGGCCCCGCTGCCACGGGCTGGCTGGACAGAAGATGTTGTGCAAGTTCTCATTGCGAGCACGTCTGACTATATTTGGAGCACATGCCTAGGATTGTTTAGTACTTGGATGCTTATTATTATTTGTCTGCAATGCCCTAGGTCTTGAAGTTACATGTTTAGACTCGTCCATGCAACGCCCGTCCATCCATCCCTATGCCTACCGCACTCGAATCCTACTGTTATCGTTACGGATACTACTGCTGCTGTTTCACTGTCGCTATTGTTGTTGTTGTTGCTTTGCTGTTGCTACTGATAAACTTCTGTGAGCAAGAACTATTTCCAGGTGCAGCTGAACTGATAACTCAGTTCTTAAGGCTTGCAAGTATTCTTTGGCTCCCCTTGTGTCGAATCAATAAATTGGGTAATACTACCCGCGAAGACTGTTGAGATCCCCTACACTTGTGGGTCATCAACCGGTTTGCTGTAACAAAGTATTAAACGTATGGTGTGGAAGGTAATGGTTTGCAGCAAGTAAACAAGTAACAGTGGATGATGTATCAATGGTAAAGATTGTACCAGGGTCCATAGTTCACTAGAGGTGCTCTCCTTAGATAAACAACATGGCATGAAGGGTAAACAAATTACAGCGGGGCAATTGACAGGAACTGAGCAAGGAATAACAATGCAATTACTAGCCAGAAAGATCCTATGAGGTTCATTGGGAAATACAACAATATACATAGACCATCATCCAGCTACATCTATGACTAGAAGTTCACCTTTAGGTTATCATCTGAACCCCCTCCAGTATTAAGTTGCAAGCAACAGACAAATGCTTTAAGCAAAGTGTGTAAGGTAAACAGTCCACATGTTCCATGAACAAGAGACTATTGTTTTCTCCCTAGTATCAACAACACATCTACAACCGAAGAGATTTCTGTCACTTCCCTTGGAAACTAGAGGCATGAACCCACTATCGAGCATAAATACCCCCTCTTGGAGTCACTAGCAACTACTTGGCCAAGTTAACCACTAGCAACAGAGAGCATGCAAGATCACAAACAACACAAACATGATAGAATCATCAAGACAAAACCATTAATCAAACCAACATAATAATCTCAATATCCATCGGATCCCCGCAAACACAACATGCATGATTACAAATAGATTAGATCTTGATCATGAACGGAGCTCACAAGATCTATACATGAAAGCACAAAGGAGGATATACAACCATCTAGCTACTACATTGACCCATAGTCCAAGGTGGAACTACTCACGCATCATACTGGAGAGAAGGCCTCCGGGATGATCTCCCCTCTCGCAGGGTGCCGAGAAGAACTTCAGATCCCCTTGATCTAGGGACGATGGTGGCGGTGGCTACAGACGGTTTCGTGGATTTCTGATCGCGTCCTTAGGGTTTCTGCATCGGGGGCTTCTTATAGGCGAAGGGGCGACACCGGGAGGTGGCCAGGGCCACCAAACCCTAACTAGGCGTGGGCCCACATGCCCCCGTGCCTGGGGTGGGTCTACCCCCCCTGGCTGGCCCCTCCGGCTCTCCTCTGGACTTCTTGTTCCCCACGGAAAGTAATTGACTTTGACGTTTGTCCCGTCCAATTCCGAGAATATTTCTTTACTAAGTTTTCTGAAACCAAAAGCAGCAGAAAACAGGCATCTGACACTGTTGCAACTTGTTAATAGTTAGTACCAGAAAATATGTAAAAAGCACCTCAAAGTGTAGACAAGCAAAGCAAAGTACATACAAAACAAGCATGGAGAATCAATAATTATAGATATGTTTCCAACGTATCAGCATCCCCAAGCTTAACTCCTGCTCGTCCTCGAGTAGGTAAGTGATAAACAGAATAATTTTTGAGGTGACATGCACCCTCACAATAAAGATCCAACCATTTGCAAGCATTGAAAGCTGGGATCAAAGAACTCTACACATGTGCATGAAAGATGGAGTTCTAACAATAGGACATAGTAACTATGCATGCAACACGACAAGCTACAAAACAAAGATCAGGAATAACATGCATTGAAAAACATTTTTTTGTTTTACATGCAGAAAACATAGCATAGTGGTAATCAGCTTGTCCCTCATGGAGTAGCAATATAATGCATAGGACACCTGCAAAGTTCACAAGGGTGACTAGAAACAAGTAGCACAAGAGCAAGTAATAACAAAATATGCATCAATTAATAAGCTTTGGAACACTGCACACAGGATGACAACGATGCTCTCTTAATGGTGCCTAAAGGTAGAAGGTGGAGACACAATAATGGTGGAAGAAAGGCCTTTTTGTAAAGGAAGCAGGGATTACAAGTTGTGCTTCCAAAAAATATGGTACTTGTTAGCTTTTAGCCCTCATTGCCCTATCATAAGCGTCTTGAAGTGGTTAAGGTTAAAGTGGCAAAGCTGGAGTATATGCTTTACGAAGTATAAGTTGGCAATCTCATGCCCCTTGAATAAGAGGGCCACACCTCATGCATACTCATCTTTGGGTCCAGGTAAGTCACTATAAGTATTTGCATATCATTGAGAACCGCCAACGTGGTACCCCTTGCACATGGTACAGGAGCTTTCCCATAACTAAAATGACAAGGCAAGCAGACAATGAGCATCTCAGCAATTCTTCTTATGTACCATGGGAATATGGTGATTTTTTTCTCTCTTTCCTCTTTTCTCAATGTGTCTCTTTTTTTAAGAAGAATGCTTCATAGATGTCACTATGGTGATGCTGCAAGTTTCCACCATGATTAGGCATGGCTTAGGCTAGCGGCCCAGGCGTTTCTCTAACACAGGATACAAACTCCATGGACTTACAAGTTCCCTCTTTATTTCACACCGGTGACATCCATAGACAAAAGAACATGATATCAACTGAGTACAATCAAGGTACAAGTGCAATGTTGAAAACGTTCCCCGTGACAGCATGTTTCTGCTAATTCCAACTCATAAGTGCAAGCATATACAACAAAATTGTCACAGTGGTTCAAGTTTATTAGGGGCAAAGAATATAAAGTGTGACATCAAGTTTTTGAGGGCTTTAATCACTAAGTTTTCACATAACAAAATAGTTTTTAATTGGAAGATAGCTGAAAACAAGAATATACTTGGAATGGTGTAACACACCATGCATAGGAATTTATAGTGGACACTTTGGAATAACTTGGTTTCTTGGGAGTTGGAAGCATGAGTAGAACTTACTCATACAAGTGGAGGCTAGCAAAATACTGGGAGCAACCAACTAAGAGAGCAATAATGGACATAATCATGTAGAGCAACAAAATATTACTAATCAAAGCAAAGAGTGGTACTACAAGTCAAGGACTAAATGATCATAGAGGCTATGGTGACTTGTTCATAGTCATAACATGGTGTGAGCATGTGCCAAGTCAACCCAAGCAAAACATCAAAGGAGAATACCACAATACTATGCTTTTGTATGCTAAAACAACACATGATTCTTTCAAGGCACATTAAGCAATCTCAGTTGTTTGGAACAAGACATGCTACAGCAATAATTACTAAGCATAAGGCTAAAAAACACCTAGCATGTCATGCTAAAGTCTAAGTCATAGTCAATGCAAGCTCCTCTTGCACTTCAAGCAAGAACTTACTACTCCTTTACAAACACCAAGCAAACTTATTTGCAAAACAACACAACGAGAACGGGGGTCCAAACTACTTTATTCAAGCAAACTAAACAAACTAAGCAAAGCAAACGAAAACTAAGACACTCCAAGAACAACACAATTGTGCATGAAACAATAAAAACGAAGTGTCTAGACATACCTGAGCTTTTTATTGATGAAGAAGGGGATGCCTTGGGCATCCCCAAGCTTTGACGCTTGTACCTCTTAGATATTTCTTGGGGTGACACCATGGTGGCATCCCCAAGCTTGAGCTTTTGTCCATTCTTCATCTCATTACATCATTCTCTCTCTAGACCTGAAATTTTTCCTTCATACAAAACTTCACACAATCTTCATTAGCAACATTAGCTTATTCAAAAGATATTAGACCTCTGGCAAAGCTTTGGAACAGCAAGGCTTTTCACTAAAAACACAAGCTACTATAGTAACTCCTTCAAAAATCTCAATTTACCTGAAGATAACTCAAAAAGTAATCAATAAGAAGCAAATGCTAATAATGGCAGAAATCTGTCAAAACAGACCAACAGGTAGAAACGATTTTTTTCAAACATCTTCTGTTGCTCAAATCAAAAAGTGTTGAACTAACGAAAGTTATCTAACATACTGTGGGATTTGTTCGTGTATTTTTAGATCAATCCGAGTTACAGATACTCCTCAAGAATTTTTTTTGTGGAGGACATAAATCTGTTTCGGGACAGCAACTCCCCAAATCTTATTTCCCTCTCATTAGAGGTCATTCTTGGCACAAAAAGCAAACAAAAAGGATAAGGAGAGGTCATTATAAAAGTAATAACTTCCAAGACTCAAGGAAACTCTTGGGTTATCTCCCAACAAGTACTTTTCTTTAACGCCTTTAAGTTAGGCACAAGAAGCAAGAAGAATCAAGTATTTTCAAATGAAGAAGCATTAACATTCATACTTGCAAAATCTTCAACTATGAAAGGTATCTCATCCAAATGGGTTTTGGAGGATCCTTTCTCATCTCTCTTTGGTATACTACCTTCATCAAAAATATTTTCAGGGGCAATCCAATCAAAGTTCTTTTCAAAGGCTTCATGCATTCCAACAAGCTTAAAGGGTATGGGTATATTGAATTCCTCTCTGGGCTAAGTTTTATCAGAAATACCCACAACATATACACTTGAACCTAGCATATTGAAATGTTCAAAACCCTTTTTGGCTTCCCTAGCAACATCATGGAATTCTTTTGATAAAGTTTCAAGGATGAATTCCCTTTTTTCAACATTCTTCTCTTCTTTTAGTTTTAGGAACAAGGATTGTATGAAGGGGTTAAGTATAACAAACCTAGCCTCCAACATATGAACTAAAAAAGCTACAGCAATCTCATAATTAGGATCAAGCTCTGCTATAGATTTATCCTCAATATCCTCATGCTTGCTAACATAATTAAAGAATTCTTCAATATTATCTTTCCCAATTATGGAGCCACTACCTATTGCAAGATTTTTCAGAGCGGACTGGGGGAGCAACATGGTGAGCTAGAGCAATGCGGCAAATAGAGCAGGAACTAATTTTTTTGTGTTTTTGAATAAGGCAAGCAAACCAAACTAGACTAAATTTTTTGGGTTTCTTGGAAAGAGGCAAACAAAACCAAGCAAAAGAAACAAACCAAACTAAAAATAAAGTAAGGATAAAGGAAGTGAAGGAATCCCCTAGTGAAGACGTCCTTAGCCTCCCCAGCAACGGCGCCAAAAAATAGCTTGATGGCGCCCAGTACTTGTCGTGGGACGCTTCGTTGGAAACCCCAAGAGCAAGGTATGAAGCAGCACAGCAACAAGTTTCCCTCAGTAAGAAACCGAGGTTATCGAACCAATAGGAGGAAGGAAACGTCACACAGGTGTTGCTAGCAACGCGGAGACCTGCACAACACAAACTCAAGACTTTGCCACAACGAATCAGTGAGGTTGTCAAGCTCACCGGTTTGATGTAACAAAAGATTAAACGCATGGTGTGGAAGGTAATGGTTTGCAGCAAGTAAACAAGTAATAGTGGAGGATGTATCAATGGTAAAGACTGGACCGGGATCCATAGTTCACTAGAGGTGCTCTCCTTAGATAAACAACATGACATGAAGGGCAAACAAATTACAGCGGGGCAATTGACAGGAACTTAGCAAGGCATAACAATGCAATTACTAGCCAGAAAGATCGTATGAGGTTGATTGGGCAATACAACAATATACATAGACCGCCATCCAGCTGCATCTATGACTAGAAGTCCACCTTCAGGTTATCATCCGAACCCCCTCCAGTATTAAGTTGCAAGCAACAGACAACTGCTTTAAGCAAAGTGTGTAAGGTAAACAGTCCACATGTTCCATGAACAAGAGACCGTTGTTTTCTCCCTAGTAGCAACAACACATCTACAACCGAAGAGATTTCTGTCACTTCCCTTGGAAACTAGAGGCATGAACCCACTATCGAGCATAAATACCCCCTCTTGGAGTCACTAGCAACTACTTGGCCAAGATAATCACTAGCAACAAAGAGCATGCAAGATCACAAACAACACAAACATGATAGAATCATAAAGACAAAACCATTAATCAAACCAACATAATAATCTCAATATCCATCAGATCCCCACAAACACAACATGCATGATTACAAATAGATTAGATCTTGATCATGAACGGAGCTCACAAGATCTATACATGAAAGCACAAAGGAGGAGATACAACCATCTAGCTACTACATGGACCCATAGTCCAAAGTGGAACTACTCACGCATCATACCAGAGAGAAGGCATCCGGGATGATCTACCCTCCGGCAGGGTACCGAGAAGAACTTCAGATCCCCCCATCTTGGGACGATGGTGGCGGTGGCTACAGATGGTTTTGTGGATTTCTGATCGGGTCCTCAGGGTTTCTGCATCGGGGGATTCTTATAGGCGAAGGGGCGAGACCGGGAGGCGGCCAGGGCCACCAAACCCTAGCCAGGCGCGGGCCCACCTGCCCCCGCGCCTGGGGTGGGTATGGCCCCCTGGCTGGCCCCTCTGTCTCTCCTCTAGACTTCTTGTTCCCCACGGAAAGTAATTGACTTTGACCTTCGTCCCGTCCAATTCCGAGAATATTTCTTTACTAATTTTTCTGAAACCAAAAATAGCAGAAAACAGGCATCTGGCATTGTTGCAACTTGTTAATAGGTTAGTACCAGAAAATATGTAAAAAGCACCTCAAAGTGTAGACAAGCAAAGTAAAATAGATACAAAACAAGCATGGAGCATCAAAAATTATAGATACATTTCCAACGTATCAACAAGCCAGTGGAGGGAATGGACAACCCAGTCGAGGAGGTAAGAGGAACAGACCCACAGGGAAGCTGAATTGTGCAACCTTGGAGGAGGTGGACAACTCTGAGCATGCAGTAATAGGTACGCTCAACATCCTTACCA
The DNA here is from genome assembly GCA_916181665.1 of Avena sativa. NCBI lineage: Eukaryota > Viridiplantae > Streptophyta > Magnoliopsida > Poales > Poaceae > Avena > Avena sativa. The sequence continues at coordinate 247,549,239 of OV702284.1, read as the reverse complement.
ATCCCGAAAAAGTTCTATTTGATACTGGTGCAACTACTTCATTCATTTCTGAAGAATTCTGTGATAAATTCGGGATTAGAAGGGCAACGTTATCAAACCCTATGATTGTAGTTACAGCAGGGGAAATGTGATTGTACGCCACATTAAACAAGATCAGGTTATCTCGATCTATGGTTGTACATACTTTGCGGACCTTTATGTGATTCCTTTGAAGGGAATTGCAGTAGTGCTGGGTATGGACTGGATGACTAAACATGGGGCTCAGATTAATTGTGAGGATAAAACTATCTCAATCAAAACTCCAAGAGGAGCAAGGATAGTTTACCAAGCAGATAAGCACAGTCATATTGTGGTGGACCTTCAGTTGAACTCAATAAAGGAGGTCAAGTTGGAAGATATTCCTGTAGTAAATGAGTTTCAAGATGTTCCAAAGACAACATTTGTCTCAAGGTATGGACATCATGAGTATCTTGTCATACCATTTGGTTTGACCAATGCACCAGCAATATTCATGAACCTGATGAACAAAATCTTCATGCCATATTTGGACAAATTTGTCATAGTCTTCATTGATGATATTTTGATATATTCCAAGGATAAGGAAGAGCATGTTGATCATTTGAGAATAGCATTGCAGATCCTAAGAGAACATAATCTTTATGCTAAGTTCAGTAAATGTGAGTTCTGGTTAGATGAGGTAGAATTCCTCGGTCATGTGATCAGTAAAGATGGAATCACTATAAATCTATCCAAAGTTCAATCAGTATTAGAATGGACTGCACTAACCAATGTGAAACAAATCCGAGGTTTCTTGGGGATGACTGGTTATTATCGGATATTCATTGAATGTTTATCCAAAATAGCTGGACTAATGAACAATTTGTTAAGGAATAATATAACATTCATCTGGGATGAAAAGTGTGAAGCAAGTTTTCAGGAGTTAAAGACCAGGTTAACTACGACTCGAATCCTAGTAGTTCCAGAAACAGGAAAGGACTTTACAGTATACTATGATGCATCTAAAGAAGGTTTGGGTTGTGTGTTAATGCAAGATCGGAAAGTAATTGCTTATGGATCAAGACAACTGAAACCACATGAAGTCAATTATCCAACTCATGATTTGGAGTTAGCAGTAGTAGTCTTTGATTTGAAAGGATGGAGGCATTTTCTTTATGGAGCCAGATGTGAGTTATACACTGACCACAAAAGTCTCAAATATTTCTTCACCCAAAAGGAATTGAATACGAGACAAAAGCGTTGGTTGGAACTAATCAAAGATTATGACTTAACCATCAACTATACCCCAGGAAAAGCAAATGTTGTAGCAGATGCTTTAAGTCATAAAAGTGCAGATATTTAGCCTAGCAATCGGGAGCTACCAAAAGAGTTACAAATGGGCTTGGAAAGATTAGATCTTCAATTTGTTAGAACAAAGACTCTCAGAGGATTAGCTACTTTGCAGGTAGTTGCAGAGCAGGATAGTGATCTTAAGCACGAAATTTTTAGACACCAAGCAGAAGATCCTTTTATCGTTGAGGAAATTAGGAGGATATCTCAAGGACAAACATCAGTTTTTCACTTAGGAGATTATGAGTCTTTATGGTTCCAAGATCATATCTGTGTTCCAGATGTGCCTGAGATTCGTGAAGTAATACTCCGAGAAGCACATGAGACACCATATTCCATTCATCCAGGAAGTACTAATATGTACATGGATCTGAAAGAATTAATCTGGTGGAATAACATGAAAAGGGACATTGCAAAATATGTGTCAGAATGCCATACCTGCCAAAGGGTGAAGGCTAAACATCAAAGTCCAGCAGGACCATTGCAACCTTTGGAAATTCCCGAATGGAAATGGGAGGAAATTGGTATGGACTTCATCACAGGATTGCCCATGACACATAAACGGAAGGATATGATATGGGTAATTGTTGGTAGACTCACTAAAAGTGCACATTTTATTCCGGTAAATCAGAAGGATAATGCCGAGAAGTTAGTGGAAGTTTACATCAAGGAAATAGTAAGTAAGCACGAAGTGCCCAAGAAGATCGCAACTGATAGGGGATCAATCTTTACTTCAACATTTTGGAAGCAATTACATGAAGCACTTGGTTCAAAGTTAGATTTTAGCACAGCCTATCATCCAGAAACTGGGGGTCAAACGGAAAGAACCACTCAAATAGTGGAAGACATGCTAAGGGCTTATGCATTAGATTTTGGAGGTTCGTGGTAAGATCATCTACCATTGGCAGAATTTTCCTACAATAACAGCTATCAGAGTAGTCTGAAGGCAGCTCCATATCAAGTACTCTATGGAAGAAAATGTAGATCACCAATATGTTGGTATGAGCCTAGAAGTTGCAAAGAATTTGCGCCCGATTATATCAAAGAAAGGCAAGATATCATTGATATAATCAAGGATAGATTGAAGATAGCTCAAAGTAGGCCAAAAAGTTATGCTGATCAAAGTCGAAGATCATGGCATCCTGAAGTAGGAGACATGGTATATCTCAAAGTAAGTCCAATGAAAGGAGTTAAAAGGTTCAGAGTTAAAGGAAAATTGAGTCCAAGATATATAGGACCATTCAAGATACTGAGTCATAACAGGACCATAGCTTATGCTTTAGAGTTACCCTCAAGATTGGATCAAGTTCATAATGTTTTCCATGTGTCACAACTTTGGAAATGTCTTAAAGTTCCTGATGATGCAATCACACATCAAGAGATACAGTTACAAGCACACCTGACCTATGTTGAGAAACCCTGTAAAATTTTGGAAGAAAACTAGAAAATGTTGAGGAATAGGGCAATCAAGTAATGCAAGGTACGGTGGGAACATCATCCCGAGAGAGAAGCCACATGGGAGAAAGAAGATGATTTAAGAAAAGCCTATCCAGAACTGTTCAGGTACACTCCAGCAAACTTCGGGACGAAGTTTAATTTAAGGAGGGAATTCTGTAACATCCCAGCATTTAGGAACTAACGAAGGGTAGATTTAGGAATTTGTGCATATGCATGTATTCATTTGCAAAATTGTGGGTAAATTTTTTGCCAAATAAAAACTTAAAGGGATCAAAGTTTCTTTCACTCTCTAGGTATAGGAATAGCTCTGGAGAGTGATCGTTATAAATTTTGACATGACCTTTATGAAACAATGTGTTTTGGAGAGAATTTGAATTCAAATTTGAAATGTGAGTTTATATTTTTAAAACTTAGAATTACGATTTAATAATAATATTTAATCAAGAAATCATAAATAATAAACAGAAACTCTAAATAAGAATTTAATCAAACAAATGATTATTTATTCCATATATTGATTTCATTAATAAGTTACAAAACAGTAATATATTAAGATAATAAAGAATTCTTACAATAGTGAAATTACAAAAGGAGGAATATTTACATACTGAAAATTATTACAATATTTCTTACAAAAGAATAAAATAAACATTACAAGATCTATATCTGTTTAAAAGAAATCTACACTACTCTTGAATCTTCAAATCTTGTACGTGCAAAACAAAGAACAAACAAAAAGAAAAATAAAGGTTAAGTTATTAATTTTTACTCTCAGTAGAGAACAGTGAGATGCACTGTTCCATTTTACATCATTGAGTAAATCTTTAGGGGCAACTTTCACCAATATGAAAGAATTAAATCTTTCATAATAAATAAGCCACAAGTCAAATGATTCCAATCAGTAAGAGGGGCAAGATTCACCAGGCAGATAAATGGTAACCAGATAAAAAGGTAGAACATTTCCCCGAGCATATCCACAAGAGTACATCAGACACACAAGTAGCTCACACAACTAAATGCATGGATGTGTTGTCGATACAGCCACAGCTGCCTACATAAGCAAAAGATCTCAACATAGCCGTGGGCAAGCTCAAGTGCACCATTTCTTTGCTCATACCACATCAGAACCAGCAGCTTAGCCATATCCAAGCCAATCAAACCAGCCAAACCAAAGCACCACCACAGATCAACCAAACATCACTAGATGGTGACATAAGGAGGGGGAAGAATTAGGTGGACAGCAAGGCCCAGCCACGGGAGCTAGGAGGAGCAGGATAGATCAAGGCCAAGCACAGGAACTCAAGGGAGACAAGAAAAGCATCAAAGGTCAAGGACAGGATCCAATCAGCAACATCAACATCACCACCAACCACAACAATCATCAGTTTCGTGGTGAGTGTCATAAAACCATCACATGATCTATTCATATTATCTAGACAGAAACATGTGTTGGTTCATGAAACAACCTCTCAATAATCACCCTGGTGAGGTTAATCTATCCTAGAGATTTTGAGTATAAAGATCAGAAATCAAACCTAGCCAAAAACACCAATTTCTCACACCAGCCTCACAGATTTGGTGTTAACACATGCAACTTAAATAATCTATCACTTGTTTTTACCAGATCAGGGCACATCTCCCAGAGGGAGTAGCACCTCTGATCATATAAGTTACAAACAAACCATTCACTTAACCAACTAGGACTTTAGATCCTAGAGCCTCAGACCAGCATCATAGGCATGATCAAACAATAAGCTTTCCAACTTATTTATAAGCATCTATCAAATTCCAGAAAATGACCATAAGTAAAGCGAGTAACAAGATCTACTTATGTACCATTCTAAGAAGGTTTCATAAGAATTGATCTTACTACTAAGACAAACAGATAGACCAGTTTTTATAAATCCAGTAGCAAATCATTTCTTTGAGACCATGCTCAGAGATCACACAACATATATTCATTCATTTTCATAGAATCATCAGATTCTATTGAAAGGTTTAGACTAAGGATAAACAGGCAAGTCAATAAACATTAATTTAGTGAATCATCACTGACAGGGTTACTGTCAGTATCAAGATACTGACAACAGATGAACACACTAAGCCACCATAGTATCAACCAAAGGCAACACTATGAAACATTAGCATCTAATCCAACATTATCCTCAGACCAACAACAGCACCACTTAATCAAAGGATGACCATAAGCACTAAAGTGCAGAGCACACAAATTCTCACTAAGCATCATGACCAGACCATAGTATCATCTTACAAGCACCAGAGATGAACCCTAGTAGAAATACAAGCACAAAACAAAGATTGGCCACTAGATACACATAGAGGGACTTGAGGTAACAAGATGAACTAGAATCCACAGAGGCACAACTCACCCGGGGTCCTCGCTGACGAATTGAAGAGGAAGCAGAAGGGACGACGTGCTCGCAGCGGCACGGGGAGCACCCAGAGGGCGCTGCAACCCGCCACCAGCCACGGCGGCGGCCATAGCCGCACACGAACACCGCACACCACCACAGGAGTGGCAGTGGCAGCCCCATCCCCAAACCCTAGGGTTCGGGAACGGGGCTAGCATAGCCATAGGAGAGCTCCAAAGTCAAATCGAGGCGGAGAAGATGAACCAGCGTAGTCGACAACCTCGCCCTGCACCACGGCAGCAGCCAGGAAGGGCCACGACGGCGAGCATCGCCTGGCGGCGGCGCCAGCACCCCACGGGGTCGAGGGGGAGAGAAGATGAGGACGAGAGAGAAGGACAGGGAGAGTGGGCTGAGCGGGTCAGCCCTTTGGGAAGCCTTTTGGTCATGGTCACTTGGGCCAAAACGGCCCAATAAGCCCAACAGAGCCAGGCCAAAAACTTAAAAGAAGTTTTAATAATTGAGAAAAGACCAAAATACCCCTAAACTTAAATAAATTCTAGAAAATAAAATGAAAATCTAAAAATTATAAATAAAGTAATTTTGGATTCATAATAATCCAATCTATCTAACTAAATTAAGAAATAATTTTTTATGCATATAATTTTTTATCAAGAATTTTATTATATATGTATTACTTATGGAATTTTATAAAATTAAAGAAAGAAGATAAAAATAAATAAAAATCACTTTTATTATATATTAATACTGTAGTATTTTAGAAAAATAATAAATAAATGTTTAGTATCATAAAAAGAAATTCTTTTATTTAAATGTTAATCCTTAAAAGAATTATTAAATAAATAAAAATAAATTTAAAATAAAATAAAATATAATATTCAATAAATATTAATAATTAATATTTATAAATCCTTTACTACTGAAAGGAATTTTTTTGTAACTAAAATAATGGGTAGAACACACAAAAATAAATAATGCATTACATTACTTTGCATAATCATTTTGCCTCTTTAAATATTGTCCTTACCGGGCAATAATGATGTTTTGTAGACATAGAAGCTCAAGGTCCGGTGCAAGCATCCGACTTCACTACCTTACAATCACAAGGTAAGTTCATCACTTGCTCATGTCCTTTTAAGAGTCTTTATCAAAGTATTTACAAATTGTGTGTTATCATCTATGTTCCAGAGAAAGAAAATATTATTTTCTCAAACAAATAAATCTTAGGTAGCATCCTAAGTGATGATATAATGGAGCAATAGAACTTAGGTTCTATTTGCAACAATGGTGATAAATTAGGGACTTAACAACCCATGACATCAGTGATTCTAGCGCCGTATATCACGCGTTAACCATGAGATTTGGAATGGGACAGAGAAGTCAGTTGTATCTTCTTCCTCTCGCATGTAGCCGGATGTGCAGGTCGTGGCTGTTATCACTCGTAGCGTGCATATTAATTGGTAATTCGTAGAGGATATGGAGCATATGGGTGAGAACCCTCATCGTCCCACGATAGTTCTAGCATCTAACGGTCTGTACAAACCATTGCCGTAATTCAATGGGTGGGCATGGTGTACACCAAGGAGGCATGCGAGGTCGCGAAGGGGGCAGTGATTGGCTTGGATCACCTACTGGGCCCCACATCATGGAATTATGGACGGAAAAGTACGCCCGGTTGTGCAACAAGGAGTTGATCTCTCATGGGTAAAGTAACGCACCTCTGTAGAGTGTAAAAATTGTAACTTGTTACTCCCTGTTCCGGGAAGGAGCTACGAACGCGGAAGGAAACGAACTCCATGAAAGTTCTGGTCAACCTGTGAAGGCTGATGGTCATAGATTTTCATAATAAAGTCAATCTTTGAAGAAAGATTTACAAAAATTGCATAGTGCCAAGGAATTATAGTCCGAGGTGGTAGATAGAGCATCAAACTTCCCACCTTGCATATAATGAACTTGCTGGGTAACACTGTTACTCACCCTTTCCTTTGATCCCTTGCTTAGACTCTGAAGATCCCGAACATACTCCTATGTATGCAGCAGAATGCCAAGAAGATGTGTTCTGCGAGGAGCCTGACCTGTCAGGAGGTGTTGAAGGAGTGGATTACGAAATCCGCTATGGAGTAGATGGCAACGAGTCAACCTAGTTGCTTTAGTTAATAGTAACCAACGGAGCCGAGCAGCATGAACCATATAGAATAAGCTGCTGAGCTCAACTCTTAGTTGGAGTTGTTACTTTTAAAATTCCGCTAAAACACTTTATATTTGGTTTGTAAGTTGAATCTTTTCGAAGTCTTGAACTTCTGGTATTGTAATAATAATAATGTGTGTATGTTTGTAATATGGGCCCGCAATGTTTCGGTTGTACCACTCTGAGGGATGTGTATTTACGGAACGGTATTCTGTGGATGTCATGTCAACGACTATAGTTTACTACACATGCACTGGTATGCTGGGTCACCACAAAATGCACAACAATTGATGTTGCCTCCACCACCTCCGAGGTATGAGAATCATGACCAAAGGGATGCAGTTCACCATGTGGTGAACCAATGGTAAGGAAATCAGTAATCGTTAACTGCTCGGTTGGTTTGGGAGTAGCGACTAATCGGAAATCGTATCATAATGGCAGAGGGAACCCCGAAAATAATGGACACAATGAGTACACAGAACACCATCAGTCATACTATGTATTCACCACGGAACAACAAGACAGGCAGAGCGTTCAGCGCCGTCATATGGAAGTATATGCTGTTATGCCAGCAATTTCGAGGTATATGCCATGGTCAGATCAAGAGATGACTTGGGGCATTAGAGATCATCCCAAGATCATGCCGAACCACGGGTCATATGCCTTGGTGCTGGACCCAACATTTGTCGGACCAGTATCAATGTGAAATTTACAAAGGTGCTAATATATAACGGTAGCAGCATCAACATTATGTATAAAGATATGATGCATAAACTCGGCATCTCCCCGAATATGCTGCAGTCGACCAAGACAACCTTTCATGGGATAGTTCTGGGACTATCATGCGAGCCCATTGGGACAGTCCGAGTAGATGTTTTATTCGGCACAAGGGAGAATTGCAGAGCGGAGAATTTGGAATTTGAGGTGGTGGATCTAGAGAGTTGCTATCACGCATTACTCGGACGACCGGCATTGTCTAAATTTATGACCAACTGTCACATTGGTTGCTTAAAGATGAAGATGCCAGAACCACAAGGGGTAATAACAGTAACTAGAGACTACAGGAAATAGATGAAGAATCTTTGGTGATAGCAAGGGAGAAAAAGAGAATTTAGAAGGTCGCAGCTTTAGCTCAGTCAGCACAACTTAACATGCCCATTCTTGCTAACCTGCAGGGAAGTGTGTCCTTCCAACCAACTAAGGAGACAAAGAAAATCCAAATTGATGATCAGTTCCCAGAGCGCACCATCACCATCGGTGCCGGCCTGAATGATAAATAGGAAAGCGAGCTCACCAACTTCCTCCGTGAGAATCGGGATATTTTTGCATGGTATACACAAGATCTGCAAGGAGTACCGAGGGAGTTGGCTGAGCACTCTTTGCATGTAAGGCCAGGAGCAAGGCCGGTGAAGCAACTGAAGGGAATATGCCCGAGAGGCAATAATAAAGTGGTTATTATCGTATTCCTTATTTATGATAAATGTTTATTTTGCATTCTATAATTGTATTAATACGGAAACATTAATACATGTGTGTTTAATAAACAAAAAGGAAGTTCCTAGTTATGCCTCTCTTATAAACTAGCTCGTTGATTAACAAGATGATCAAAGGTTTCCTGATCATGGACATTGGATGTTGTTAATAACGAGGTCACAACATTATTGGAATGGTGTGATGAACATTCATACAAAGTATAGCATTACGATCAAAGTCATTTAGTTTATATTGCTATAACAACTTATTAAGTGATCCTAATCCTTAGACCATGATATCATGTCAATCACTAACACCGGAAGAGTTTCTTGACAACATCAAACGTCACACCATAACAAGGTGATTATAAAGATGGGTTCAGAACTACTAAAGTGTTATGTTGAGGCCCATGGATCGAGAGTGGAATTTGTTCATCCCGATGATTGATAGATATGTTCTGGGCCCTCTCGGTGATATCACATTGATTAGCTTGCAAGCAAGTGATTTGATCACTAGAATGTTATATCACGGGAATGAGAAAAGAGTGCATGTCAGTAACGAGATCAAACTAGGTATGGAGATACCGATGATCGAATCTCGAACATGTAATATATCGCGAAACAAAGGGATTAAGATACTAGCGTCAAAGGTTCTCGCGATCACAAGAAAGTCATCGCTGAATGTGTGGGAGTCAGTATGGGTCTCCAGATCCCGCTTATGATTATTGATCTGAGAGGGGTCTCGATCATGTCCGCATTATTCACGAACCGTAGGCTGACACACTTAAGAGACACCGACAAGTTTCATACTGGAAAGAATAACAAGCGCAATAATTTATTTCACTAGATACGGAAACAGGTTTTCGGGTGAAATTGCAGAAAGTGTGTTTGCATGTGAAATGAAATACTAGCAAGGGGTTATATGTGAATATTTTTCATTAAAGTAATTGACAAAATTCTGAATAAATAAAACGAGTTTTATTTAATGACAGTTTGCATTAAATTTTGTGGAAATTTAATGGGAATTTGAGTGGGTTTTTGAGTGGAGGGAATTGAAAGGCATTTGTGTGAGTGGAGTGTCCACCCACATGAATGAAAGGAGGGGAGGGGGCAGCCCCATGGCTGGGCGCATAGCCCCTTGGGTGCCTCCCTCTCCCTATAAAAGGAGCTCCCCTCCCTCTCTCTCACTCACACCTCCTCGTGAAGGATCTCTCTTCCCCTCTAGTATTTATCCCCCATGGTCTCAGACTAGCGAGATACATGTTTCCGGTGGCTATTCGGCAAGAAAGAGTTGTGCTTCCGCTGCATCACTGGAGCGAGGAGGCAGAGGTTGCTCGATGCCTCAGACGTGTGTGCGAGCACGGATGCGCCGCTAAGTTGCGGTGCTAAGGACTTTCTCTCGATCTTGAGATCGGCAAGAGATCGTCTACATCAACCACGAGTTTGGACTCGTTAAGCTTTGTCGGTCTTCAAGGGTATGTTCTCTACGTATATACATCTGCCCGTTGTTTGTATCTAGTAGATAGATTTTGGTACATAGTTGTTCCCATCATAGGAATTTTTTTGTTTTCTATGCTGCGAACCCTACAGCAACCTCTTCGCCGCTTCGCCGAAGACAGGAGAAAAATCATAGGGGATGAGATAGCTCGGCTCCTTGCAGCCGGGTTTATTATGGAAGTACTTCATCCGGATTGGCTATCTAACCCGGTGTTGGTAGAAAAGAAGAAGGATGACCCGAACGTAGCAGTCGTTTGGCGTATATGCATCAATTACACAAAACTTAACAAGGCGTATCCCAAGGATCCTTTTCCTTTACCTAGGATAGACCAGGTTATTGATTCAACCGCAGGTTGTGAACTATTATTATTTGTAGACGCGTATTCTGGTTTCCACCAGATACGTGTTTGGGGCTTATTGCTATCGTACCATGTCATTCGGCCTGCGCAATGCAGGAGCCACGTACCAAAGGTGTATGAAAAAATGTTTGCATGATCAGATTGGAAAAAATGTTCAAGTATATGTTGATGATGTGGTTATAAAAACCAAAGAGAGCCACACTCCTAGAAGATATCCGGCAGTCGTTCGGGAATCTAAGAAGATCCCGAATGAAGCTTAACCCGGAGAAATGCACCTTCGGTGTGCCAGCCAGAAAATTACTTGGTTTCCTTGTGTCTAGCCGAGGCATAGAGGCAAATCCGACTAAAATTCGATCAGTTGAAAGTATGGAATTGCCAAAGTGCCTCAATGATGTTTAGAAATTTACAGGTTGCCTCGCATCTTTAAGTCGATTTGTGAGTCAGCTAGGTAAAAAAGCATTACCTCTGTATCAGTTGATGAAAAAATATGATAAGTTTACCTGGACACCTCAGGCTGATAACGCTTTCCATGAGTTAAAAAAGATGCTAGGCACAACACCAATTTTAGCCTCGCCACTATCAAAAGAGACTATGCTGCTCTATATAGCAGCAACAAACCGAGTTGTGAGCGCTGTAATAGTTGTAGAGCGCGATGAGGAAGGTAAGTTGGTACAAAGGCCGGTTTATTACCTAAGTGAGGTATTGTCAGCCTCAAAGCAAAATTATCCACATTACCATAAAATGGCTTATGGAGTATATATGTCGGCAAAAAAGCTCAAACGTTATTTTGAGGAACACCCCATAAAAGTGAGTTGCGAGGCACCAATAGCTGAGATAATGAGCAACAAAGATGCAAACGGCCGAATAGCAAAATAGGCAATTGAGCTATCCCCTTATGCCCCACAATTTGATAGGCGAGATGCAATCAAATCTTAGGCAGTGGCCGAATTTTTTGTCGATTGGGCCGAAATGCAGTATGAACCCCCACTGCCTGATCCGAACTATTGGACGATGCATTTTGATGGGTCCAAACTGAGAAATGGGTTAGAAGCAGGAATAGTATTAACCTCTCCAAAGAAAGATCAACTGAAATATGTATTACAAATACACTTTGCTGCATCAAACAATGTAGCCGAATATGAGGCGCTTGTCCATGGCCTAAAAATGGCGAAAGAAATTGGCATACGTCGGATTCTATTCTTTGGAGATTCGGACCTTATAGTCCAGCAGGTATCAAGAAATTGGGACGCATTGGATGCAAACATGGCTTTGTATCGGTTTCATGTACAAAAAAATTAGTGGCTATTTCGATGGGTGTGAATTTCATCACATACCTCAAGCGAAAAACAACGCTACAGATACCCTGTCAAAGCTCGGATCAACCAGGAAGTCAATTCCACATGGTATCGTCTTAGAACACCTGAGAAAGCCATTAATCATACCTAGGACCCACCCCATGCGTGGGAAACCCTAGAGTTTCGGCTGGGCCCCCTCTCTCCTCTCTCCTTTGGCGCCTATTCCTATGGGCCCTTCTCCTAGAAGTGGCCCAATAAGAAAATGGTTGCCCAAAATATAAATAATAAAATATGTTTTAATATTAATTCAACTAATTAATATAAAACACATATATTATCATATTTCATACTCTGAAACTCCTTCCGGACTCCTCTGATCAACATCGGATGTTACCCGAAATCTTTTCAGTTTCTCTCCTGCGGTGTCGGTTTGGTCCCAATGCATCCCCACCCTTAAGTGTGCGACACTTCGGCTCGGAGATGCTCCGGACATGATCAAGACCCCTATAGCATCAATGATCAACAGCGGTACCTGGATGCCCATAATGATCACTCGTGCATTCACAAATCTTATCGCTTGAACCTTAACTGCGTAATTCTATTCCCTTTGCCATACGATACCTAGGTCATCCGAGATTTGATCTCAAGCATCTCCATACTTATGTTTAATCTTGTTTCCAATGAGCTCATTTACTCGTTCTCGTGCCGTTGCATTCCATGACCTAGTCATATGCTTGCGAGCTTCGTTAATGCAAGATCACTGAGTTGGCCACGTGTATCTATCTGTTACTTGGATTGAAAAATCCTGGTCTTGATAAAAATTCCTCAACCCGTATCTTCGGGAAACCCAACGATACCTTTATGATCACCCTTTTATAGCTTGATACTTGATATCATCAAAGTCTCCTTCTAAAACAGTGATTATGCATTATCTCACAGTCGAAGGATATAGGCCACAATGTTTCTATGTTATTATCAATGACAAACGTTAAAAGTAACTAGATCTCATTGTGATTAACTTAGAGTGTCTGTCTATCATATTATTCTCCAATAATGTGACATCATTGTCAATCGCACTATCACCATGATCTCGAAACCATAAGACCATCACTTTCTCAATGAGTTGGTTTACTAGAGGTAACTAGAGACCTGGTTGTTTACATACCACAAGTGTATTACCATTTTGTATTAATACAGTTATGGCATGGCAAGAAATGTATTATGAACATACACGTGATACATCAAATAAAAACACTTTATTATTTGCCTCTAGGGCATATCTCCTTCATTTTTACCGGACACTGTTTGTACGGGCCTGAACCTGTATAAAGCATTGTCTTAGTGTGCTACCATCCCGATCTCGTGACCCTTCTGAACATAAATCTACCATCATAAAAAGTACATCAACACTTATATTGGAAGGAGCTAGCCTTTTCAGTCCACCAATCAGAGAGGGGCTCTTAGGGTGTATTTGGTTCAGGAATGAAGTGAATGTTAATGTCATGTTTTCATTTCACAATAATGGGTCGGTTCCGTTCTTGTGTTTGGTCAAGACCAAAAATTAATTGAATGGTTTTGTTCTATGTATGGTTTCATATGCATGGTGATATTAACTTTGCTTGTGTGAATATGGTGTATAGTTTTGTAGCAGCACATAATCTAAATTTCTGAAGCATTTTTTTATATTTGAACACTATACATCAACAAATATGAAATCACAATCCTAAAAAATATGCCATCAAACATAACCAACATTTTAAAATGCATAGAACCATACAAGTCATCAAATAGTCGCACTACATTACAATCCATTGAAGCATGTCTAGATAAGGCATACAAGTAATCCAAAAGGACACAATTCAAGTACATTAAAGTCCAACTAACCATGTCACATTCATAGCATAGTAGATACAAACACGTCAAATTGCAGATCACTCCAAAGGTCTTCTCAACATACCTACTTACCCAAAACCAACTTGTTGTTGAGGCTAAGCGTCATGAATTCTTTTATTGTCTTTGTATTGTCAATAAGATGAGCATAGTAATGAGCGATATGTCCCTCGTCAGATCCTTGACAAAGCATCCCACAAGCCATCCAGTACAACATCATCATCTTCATCGAGCTTCACAAGAGCATCAACCATCATTTTGAACCCATCTTTGAGATTGGTCACGAGTGGATCATCTTCAATTTTCACAACCTTAGCCTTATTTTGAGGTTCTTTGGACTCACCGACATTTGGTGACAAGTTAACCTCACTTTCACCTTCTTCAAGATCAATAGATAGTTTTTCATTCCCGGACTTGGCATATTTCTCGGTTGTAGTAGTTGACACAAACATTGTTTCCATAGCACGTCAGTGTTCAACTGGGGTTCATGTAGGGGGCATCAGCTTTGAAAGCCTACAAAAATTTTTCAAGCGAGTATCATAGACTGGACATAAAATTTAGATATAATTGTGTGTGTGTGTGTGTGGGGTGGGGGGGGGGAGGGGGGGGACTACGTCTAGCAAAAATCAGAATTTATCAGCCACCCAATTAGATTAGTGATTCGCCGAGCATCGTAGATTTCTTCCACTGCGGTCATATAAAAACGATACCCACCCCATTGCCGCCGCCCATCTCTCCAGCAATCTCCGCCTAAGTGGTTAGCAAAAATTGAGGGAGATGAGAGTGTGAGACAAGGGGTACGGAGAGGATAGAATTTGGGATGGGTGGGTCGGGTGTTTTTTTGATGAGAGAGAGATTAGCCGTGAATAAACGAGGCGATCCCACCAATTCGGTGGAACAAGGCTATTCCGCAGCTAGAGCAAATATTCAGTTTTCAGAAATGAGTCTATTCCATTCTATCTCCCTAATTGGTGGATGGGTGCTGGGTGCTGGGTGCGAAACGTCTCATTACATTCTACTTGATCACATCATCGACCACCCCTTTAGTGTAGCCTAAGACGTCATAGCTTCCGTGGAGTGGTAATTGTGGTCAATGCTACGAGAAGAAACAGACAACGTAGGCTGTAGTCATCACTATCATAATGGAAATCCTGGTTCCGGAATCCGGACTATCAACCGTGTCCTCATGTCTAAGAGCTGGTTTTAGAGGCAAGCGCACACACTATTTAGCTACCACAGATAATTGCTGAACGCGACAACTGATGAATAGTCATAATTTCCTTTTCCCGAAATAGAAATATGAAAATAGACAAATTGAAAAGGCGTATGTGAGAGAGAGAGGATGTATCTTTGGTATCATCAGGAACTATGATCTAAAGCAGAAAACAAGCGGAAAACTTCAGCGTGCGATGCAGTTCATGTAACTGAACAAGAAAGTACTCAACCAGCAGTAATAGTGCAACACTCGGCGGCACTGCTGATATGAGCGTATATTGTCCCGTCACAACCATGTCACGATTATATAAGCAATAATTCTGCATTCTACGGTCAAGGAGGAGATTGGTATATAATTCTAGCTAACCTTTCAAGAATTCCACACTCAAATGTACCAAAGTCTGTCTTCTCCTCAATCAGTACAAATCACATTCTGTGTCATAAATTCGGAGAAATCTAAACTTGTACCTTACGTGCACCACCACATGATTAGACATCCAGCAAAAGGAATGTTCCTACTCCATGTTCCTTTCAAGTTGGTTGTGCGGATTAATTTTTCTACGGAGAATAATGTGCGCCATTTCTACGTACATTAATGTACACGCTTTCATGCTGAATAGCGATCAAGAAGAGTAGATGCACAGTTTCATACTGAATAGCTGGTAAACCTGATCTTTGCAGAACCTTCTGTAATGCAAGAGATTTAGCTTTCCGAAAGATGAAATATTCAGAATTTCAGATCAATAACATACTCAAAATAGATGTCTCAAATTTGTCAAAATATAAATGAATCTAGACACTATTTAGTATATAGATTCATCTAAAATTTAAAAAATCTAAGACATCTAATATTGGACGGAGGGAGTAATATACTTTAAAAAATATGTACAGTATACAATATAGCACGGTTTTTGAAAGGTTGTAGAATTTGACATACGGTAACACAACACACAAAAAAAAGGTTGAAAACCAAGTGAAATGGTTATAGTTTAGTTAGACCTAATGCATCTGATTTGAGGGCAATAAAAAAACAGCATCATTGCTTAAGCACTTAAGCTACAGAGAACTGAGGCACATACAAGCCGGGATAGAAAGGTCAATGGTGTGGATGGACAAATAGAACCCAGTTACGAGTAAAGAATATAAGATTCAGTTACACAAGAAACAAGTACCGAGCAGATTCACACACGGAATAGTACCAAAATACTAGAGAGACTACTTTATGAGTAGCACACCAAGCTCACGATGCAACTTGACCAGGCGAAAGAAAAGCACCAGCACAATCTGGAAAGAGCAAACTTTTGGACTGCGCAGAGACGTCAAACTGACTTAGCACTGCCACCACGGAGACGAAGGACAAGATGAAGAGTCGATTCCTTTTGGATGTTATAATCCGCTAAGGTACGCCCATCCTCCAGCTGCTTGCCGGCAAAGATAAGCCTTTGCTGATCTGGGGGAATCCCCTCCTTGTCTTGGATCTTCGCCTTCACATTATCAATGGTGTCAGAGCTCTCCACCTCAAGGGTGATGGTCTTTCCAGTTAGTGTCTTGACAAAGATCTGCATCCCTCCTCGGAGGCGCAGGACAAGATGAAGAGTGGATTCCTTCTGAATGTTGTAATCAGCCAGCGTGCGCCCATCTTCCAACTGCTTCCCAGCAAAGATGAGTCGCTGCTGATCAGGCGGTATGCCCTCCTTGTCCTGGATCTTGGCTTTGACATTGTCTATGGTATCAGAGCTCTCCACTTCAAGTGTGATGGTCTTTCCAGTTAGTGTCTTCACAAAAATCTGCATGCCACCACGGAGCGGAGGACCAAGTGAAGGGTAGACTCCTTCTGGATGTTGTAATCAGCCAATGTGCGTCCATCCTCAAGCTGCTTTCCGGCGAAGATAAGCCTCTGCTGATCAGGAGGGATACCCTCCTTATCCTGGATCTTGGCCTTCACATTATCAATGGTGTCAGAGCTCTCAACCTCCAGGGTTATGGTCTTCCCGGTTAGAGTTTTGACAAAGATCTGCATACCACCTCGGAGGCGGAGGACTAGGTGAAGGGTAGACTCCTTCTGAATGTTGTAATCGGCCAAAGTGCGCCCATCTTCAAGCTGCTTTCCAGCAAAGATAAGCCTTTGCTGATCAGGAGGGATACCCTCCTTGTCCTGGATTTTCGCTTTCACATTGTCAATGGTGTCAGAGCTCTCGACCTCCAGGGTTATGGTCTTCCCAGTAAGGGTCTTCACAAAAATCTGCATCCCACCCCTCAAACGAAGAACAAGGTGGAGGGTGGACTCCTTCTGTATGTTGTAATCAGCTAAGGTGCGACCATCTTCAAGCTGTTTCCCAGCAAAAATAAGCCTCTGTTGATCTGGTGGGATACCCTCCTTATCCTGGATCTTTGCTTTGACATTGTCAATGGTGTCAGAGCTCTCAACCTCAAGGGTTATGGTCTTCCCAGTAAGAGTTTTCACAAAGATCTGCATCCCGCCTCTCAGGCGAAGAACAAGGTGGAGGGTAGACTCCTTTTGGATGTTGTAATCAGCCAATGTCCGGCCATCCTCTAGCTGCTTGCCAGCAAATATGAGCCTCTGTTGATCCGGAGGAATACCCTCCTTATCCTGAATCTTTGCTTTAACATTGTCAATAGTATCGGAGCTCTCAACCTCGAGGGTGATAGTCTTGCCTGTCAGTGTCTTCACAAAGATCTGCATCTGTTTCATGCAAATACAGATTACTATGGTTATATGTCAAAGAGTCATAACATCTCAAGTAGAATTATGTTTAATTTGGGTAAACAAGCAGAAAGCATAAACATCTTCATCTGTTTCGTGCAAATATAGATTATTATGACTATGCAAGAACTATAGCAGCTCTAGCAGAATTATGTTTTCATTCGGGTAAATGAGCGGAGAACATATAAAGATCTATATAAATTAGAAAACATTAATCTATGCAGTTCTACCACCACCAGGGATATTTGTCTACTTTCCCAATGCATAGGTAAATTGATGTAGAGCTTGGTAAAATACTACTCCCTCCGTCCCAAAAATCGGTGACATCTTTTTTGGGACGGAGGGAGTAGTAAACTCTACATTGAAGTTATAATCCGCATCACGGTGCCAAGGTTATTGGGTTGCATATAAGCGCATGTATAATCCAAGCATTGTTTCTATGCCTGTATTCATCCACAAGCACATGTAGACATCAACTAACTTGTGATCTGTTAACTAAACTTAATGCATCTCTCAGCTAAACATAACATGCGCACAGAGATGTGATTTTTACAGAACAGAAATACTGGATTTGGAAATTAGCAATGCTAACGATAATTTGGGTGTTATTGGTAGTTTCAGGCCACCTTTTGTATCAAACCACATTACTTCCATAATCGATCATCAACAAACAATGCACATATAAAATAAAAAAGAACTATCTATTCCACTTCTTTTACATAAATCGAACACCTAACGACATGATATTTTACAAGTTCAGAGAACCACAATGAACATAGTAGTCAGACAACAACTAGTTAGACTCGTAATGCTGAAAACTATAGCTTAATCATCTAGAATCGTATAAAGGATGTATCAAAACTCTAACTCCACAATCGCAGCAACCATTGAATGTTTAAAAAAATTAACATGAGATTGACCAGAACTTCCAATCTGACGGAACAAGACCTAATCACAAATCAGAACTACTATTAGCACTACACCTAAACCTCGGCCTCGTAATCACACACGAAAACTCTGAACCCGCTCTCCGTACCACATATACACTAGATCGCAAAAACGGAGTTGAATGGAATCCAGATTTCATACGAATCAAACAACCATAATCGAATCGATACAATATCTGTGCAGACGGGGTCGGGGGCTCGGGGCAGGGAGCGGAATCGATACCTTAGCTCAGAATTGATGTCGATCGACGAGCCGGAGAAGTCGCCGGGAACTCGGATCGGAGGAACGACGACGAGTGGTGGATCGGGAGAGAAGTTGCGGCGATCGGAATCTGCGGCTTGTGGTGCTGGTTAGGAGATTTCCCGGTGGGCTATTTATTATGAGACCATGGGATAGAGTCCGTGCCTTGGTGGTTAAGGTTAGCCCGGCGGGTTCGACGGTTCGACCTCGTTTCCTACGGGCTTGCCGGCTTGGTCGCTCCTGGCTGGCTTTTTTTGTTTTTTGAACAACTCCTGTCTGAACTGTCGAGGCGGACCTGGTATTTTCCGGTAGAGACGGGCCTGCCAACCGTGACCTGCGGCTCACGCTAATCGACGTACACGGGCCAGGCGGTTACTGCTGGTAATCGTCGGCCCAGTGCGCAGTTGGCGGCCTCATTCCCGTTGGGTTCTCGCTCGCTGGCCCAGTGGTCCACCCTTAACCCCAGCAACACCGATCCAATTCAGGGCACAGCCGCGGCGGCAGACCGCGCTTCGTGGCACGAGGAGCTGTTGGCGGCTGCCCCGCATACATACACACGTATCTCTGTTAGGGTGCTACACATCTACTCTCTCTGTTTTAAAATACTCCCTCCGTTCCAAAATATAAGACGTTTTAGGTTTGTGAAAAAAACGAATCTAGACTTATTTTAGTATGTAGTTCATTCAACTTTGGAATGAATCTACACACTAAAAAAAGTCTAGATTCATTTTCTTCACAAACCTAAAACGTCTTATATTTTGAAACGGAGGGAGTATAAAATATAGTTAAATGCCCGTGCGTTGCCACGGTAAGGTTTTTATGCATCATATGTTTCTCATCATCACACATGCATGTAAAACATAAAATATGGATAAATATTCACACATATGGAATTTATGTCAATTTATACGTAATGATCTGACTGAAACAGTACACGTGATATAGCATTCATGAATCACATTTCTCCGAATCCATCCTGCTAGCCTGCTGCAACGTCGTTGTGTAGCTTCGCACGCACACATGGCTCACCGTTGGTTGCCGCCTAACTCGCATGCACGTCACCCGCTCATTCAACCTGGCCACTCGTTGTGATGCCTGGCATCCCGCCCCCCTTTGCCCCTGCCTCCATCTCCCCTCCCCTCCCCTCCCCACTCTGGGTCATGGCGTCCTCCCCTACCCTCTTTCAGCGTTGGCAGCTCAAGTGAAACGGCAAGGATCTATTTCTCCTTCCTCAGTCCTAGAGTCTCACAATAATGGCCAGACTCGAGCAAGAGAAAGAAGCCGCGGGGCCACCAACGACCTCAACCACTCAATCCCCGGCAAGCACTAATGACTGAACGTCAGTTCACTACTTCTCCTTTCAAGGTGAGCTGCAATGTTATACGTATGAATAATTTCTAGTCAACTGCATGACAAAGCCATAAGTAAATTGTCAGTGTAGATCGCAAAAATGGGAAATTCAAGGGATCTTAGTTTATCTCGTACAAGTTTTATGGCCAAAGTCCAATCACCGAATCTAGGTACAACTTTTGCAAAAGAACTTTGTTGCTCGCATGCCAAAGTTCAAACACTGAGTGTAGGGAACTGAATGGAGAGTATGACTCAGTTTTTTTCAGGTTCTTTTAATTATGAGTAAATTCCAGTTTTTACCCCTAGTTTTACAATTTTGACAATATAAATACCCTATTCAACATTTTTCATCCTCGTTACCCCATTTAGTGAAAGTTTTGCCGATTTTATTGGTGACACATGTCACACCATTTTTATCAGATGGCATACACTCACATGCTGAAACGCTCTAAACTCTGTAAAAAGGGGTAAAAGTTGGCAAAACCTTCACTAAATTGGATAGTTTGGACGAAAAAATGTTAAATGGGGTAATTAGTGTCAAAATTGTCAAACTACAGGGTAAAGACTATAATTTACTCTTTAATTATATATATATGTATATATATATATATATATGGGAAATAGCCTGCTAAACACGGGCATAGCTGCGCATAGCCTATCCACCGTTGATTCTATCCTCTTTTGATATAGGGAGCACATGTATCCAGACCCAGGATTTGTCTAAGAACTAACGCCGTTAGTGTTCCTTTAGCATGCATGCATGAAGCCCTAGCAAAACAAAGCTTGTCTAATTTCGTTTGCATGAGGCAAACCCTAACGAGCAACATGCAAAACAAAGCTTGTCTAATTTCGTTTGCATGAGGCAAACTCTAACGAGCAACATGCAAAACAAAGCTTGTCTAATTTCGTTTGCATGAGGCAAACCCTAACGAGCAACATGCAAAACAAAGCTTGTCTAATTTCGTTTGCATGAGCCAAACCCTAACGAGCAACATGCAAAACAAAGCTTGTCTAATTTCGTTTGCATGAGGCAAACCCTAACGAGCAACATGCAAAACAAAGCTTGTATATATATATATATATATATATATATATATATATATATATATATATATATATGATGTTTTTCTTTCTGCTCAGAGTCGGTGCTATTTTTTCTTTGCTAGATAAAAAGAGCAGTCTGGCTACACGTCATCTATACATCCAAATTCTTATGTACATTGCTACCGTAAAAGATTCCCTACACGATCGCCTATTTCCTCATTTTGGATCTCGCATTGATATGCGTATAAATGTCTTTGCTACACTCTTGTATTATTGTTTGATTACAGGATACAAATGATAGGATATATGTTTGCTTGTTCTATCGATTGATAGCATCTGTTTTGATTCGTATACTGTAGTTCCAGATTTTCCATTGCTCCACGATTCGTACACTTTGATTTGTTTCACTCATGTTTCTCCAAGTTGTCATGTGTGTATCTTGGTTTAGTTTTTTTGTTTGGGAAATAGTTTTGTCACCATTGAATTTTCTGAAAATTTGGTTTCAGTTCGGCCAAATAATTTCACTCCAGTTCTTGGAATATAAGGTGGGATCGATTTTCTACTTTTAACAAAGTACGTAGATACAAGTAGACCAGGAACTTTATTTGCAAAAAGATATAACACGTCTATTTTCC
This sequence comes from Avena sativa, assembly GCA_916181665.1. Taxonomy (NCBI): domain Eukaryota; kingdom Viridiplantae; phylum Streptophyta; class Magnoliopsida; order Poales; family Poaceae; genus Avena; species Avena sativa. Next base: position 247,527,186 of record OV702284.1, on the reverse strand, counting down.
AATAGTACATATACATAATAATCAGGCTCAAGATCATACCGTTTGAGCTTTCTCCATGCTCTACGTTACATCCTATTGTGAGGGTAGATTGAGTCTGATCTTGTTGCCGATGAGCTCTTAATAAATTTCTCGTACTATATCTTCCACGAGCATTGTTTCTTGTCTCCGTTCAAGGGTTAATCCTTCACGGCGAGCTCTTTGACGATAATGTTCTGCCTGTCGCCTTTGAGTTTGTACATCTGATCAGCAAGTAGAATGAATGGATACATCCGTTTGAGCTTTCCCCGTGAGATACAAGACCACCTACTGCAAAATAAATAAATAAATTGCGATGGTACTCTGAGAAGGAAAGGTCCCTACCAATGGTTGGTTCACGTATGAACAGACCCGTCTGTAGATGTGGCATAATAACGGGAGTTGATCTTTTTGGGTTGTCATATCCAGGAAGCACTGTTAACTACACTTAGTTATCAATGAACATGAACATGCAGACATATACTGGTATACGGTAATTTATACTCCCTCTGTTGTAAAATATAAAAAGTTTTAGCTTTGTAAAGCAAATGTATCTAGACTTGTTTTAGTATGTAGGTTTACTTAATTTAGGGGTGAATCTAAACACTAAAAGAAATCTAGATTCATTTTTTTTCACAAACCAACATCTTATATTCCGCACGAAAGATTCAGCATAGTTGAGGGGGGTATTTTTTGTAAGATACGTACTGGCTAGGATTTAAATCACCTGCCAGACGAAGTATAGCTAAAAGAATCGAGCAGATGTACAACCCTTCTGTCTGCCTAATAATCTGCAAGGAGAAAACTTAGAAATTAGAGTCTGCAAGGGGATTTTGTTTGTTCCTGAAATAGTCACGGGCTAACTGTACCACTACGGGTACTATTGATGTGCTTGATCAGTACTTTCAGATGTATCACGGCGTTAACGAACTTAACTCCAATGGTGATTGTTCCTTGCCTTTTCCTAGAACAACGATCGATGGTACACTGTACATCTTCAAACATTGGTGTCTTTTATCTGCAGTGTTTTCAGGATAATTATTTTATCCCAGTCCGTCTTTTAGTGTCCACATGTGTTGCTCCATGTAACTTGATTTTTAATTAATGAAATATGTGGTTGCTCTCAAAAAAATTATGCCATGGTTAGCATGGCTTCTCCACATATCAGCACAGATTCAGGTTTGATGCTTGTTCTACATGGACTTTCTTCTAACATGCAGGTTCTGCAGAACTAAAAATTACATGCTTTAATCAATGAGTTGTTTAAATTTAATCTGTAAGCTCACATGGTTTAATGCTCAAAGTGAACATTATTTTGGCCAGGTTTGTTTGTTGCTATGCTTCTGTGAATATAGCAACATCACTTGCCATAAACTGAGAATGTACGTATTTTTCCAAATAACTGCTTGTCATCCCGGTATTTAGGCCCCGAACTACTAATTCTAGAGCAAAAGTCTCACTGCCATCTCTTATACCAGGTGTGAGATTTCAAGTCATACCGGAGCCAAAGAATGCAGCAACGACTACCTACGAGCCAGAAAGCAGCGTGACGACAAGAAGGGGACGGGGCTTGCCTGCGCCGCGAGTATGCATCCACCGGTGTGCCCTTTCCCTTAATTCTCTACCGCACGGCCCATGCGAGTTTCCTATCCCACGTCTCTTTTTCGGGCTAAAATAAAATAGAAACAAACTCGGCAATTCCTTCTCCCTGATACTCATATAGAAACATAAAATAATTCTACTCCATCCGGTCCATATTAATTGACTCAAATTTATCTAAATTTGAATGAATCTAGACATTATTTAGTATATAGATTTATCCAAATTTTGACAAATCAAAATCAATTAATATGGATCGGAGGGAGTAGTAAAAAATTCTAGTGGGTGGAGAATTTACCAGATTAATCAGCGACTTTCCTAAATGAAGTGCATCATAGAAGATAAATCCCTGGCAGGAGCACATCAAAGAAGATCAATCGCAGGCGGAAGCAGCTAATTTGTAATCTGGAGGGCGAAGTGCTTCATAGAAGATCGATCGCTTGCGGACGAAATAATTTGACCACCACACGAATTCCACAATTTCTAACCAATGGTTTGTGAATCCCTGCATCAATTGGTACGCCATCGCGCCCGTTCTGGTTTGTGGAACAATCAACAACTTGAGAAAATTCCAAATGTGGATGAGGAAGTACCGGGAACATCAACGAGACATGAGAGAATTTTTTTGCGCGTAAGAACTCAGTTGGGGCGTCGCCGTGTCGGTCGCCGAGCGCCTAACCCTCGGGGACGATGGTTGAGATCAGGCTTCATGTAGTGGCCGACGAACTTGCGGTTAGGTCAGGGATGTGACGGAGACAATAACTAATGCCAACAACAAGATACACCGGCGTGAGATATTTTAGGCTATAAGATCAGAGATATGTGTGTGAGAGGTGAGTATTCCGTTAAGACTTTTTTTTTGCTACAGGGAGTCAGTTTAATTATAGGAGCGAATAAAGGAAAGGATAAAATTAGAATAACGTGATCCTGTTTTTTAGTACGGAGGGTGTTATATGAGTGTGTGGTGGCATTTTGAACGTAATTTCTTAAAGTGTGACGCCAGGCACTCGCATGTTTGGAAATAATAGTAAAGATTTTAACTTTATAAAAGGAGTGTATCTGGATTCTTTTTAGTGCGTAGGCTCACTCGAAGCTACATACTAGATATATTTTTTTCATAAAGTTAAAATATCTTATATTTTAAAATAGAGAGAGTATGTTCGATAAATATTTGGTTGATGGGCAAACACGTCTCGTCGTGGAGAAAACAGTTCGGTTTTCTCGTGTGACCTGCAGATCAGAAAGACATTGCGTGTGGGCTTCGAATTAGCCATTTGTGAATCTCTTATGCAATCGACCATGATCCCATGATCCGTGTGCCATGGAATATAATCGAAAATATTAAAGTAAACATCTATATTACATAAACAAATATAAGTCATGCACACAAGAGTTTTTAGAAAGAAGCTTTGGAATAAGTAGACAAGGGTTTTGGTTTTGATGAGGAAGAGAGTTCTTTAGTACTTCTCCAAGAAAATATAGAAATAACTTTTCAAGAAGGTTTTATAAAAGCTTGTGGACAAAAGGATTTGTAAAACTCTATTTTGTGAAATCAAGTGGAGACATTGCCATATAGGTCTCCTAGGTTTTACAAAAAAAACATGTGAAAACAAAAGTTCTTTTATAAAGTCACCTTGGCTCCTTTCTTTTGAAAAGTCAAAACAAGAGGGAGTAGAAGTGAAACCAAGATGATGTTTTAGAGAAATAGTTTTAGTACTTTGGTCAAGTTAGGGTTTTGTTGATCACAACAAAGGATCAAGCAAGAGAGAAAGACAATCAAGCAAGCAAACTAGTTCACCACTTATTGGTTTCGAAAAGTTTTGAGATAGTAGGTTTTGAAATCTGGTATTTCCAACATATTGGTTTTCCTATCTAAGGACCATGCTAACTAAGGTTTTTCTACTATCAGGATGGCTCTGATACCAAGTCTATGGGGCCCTCGGACTAGCCATCCGAGAATCCCTTATACAATCGACCATGACCCTATGATGAGTGTGTTGTACAATCGACAAGTATCAAAGTAAACATCCATTACATAAAAGGATACAAGCCGTAGACAAGCAGACACTTCACAAGGGTTTTTCGAGAGAAGCTTTGGAATAAGTAGAAAAGGGTTTTGATTTTGATGAGGAAGAGAGTTCTTTAGTACTTCTCCAAGGAAATTTAGAAATAACTTTTCAAGGAGGTTTTATAAAAGCTTGTGGACAAAAGGATTTGTGAAACTCTATTTTGTGAAATCAAGTGAAAACAAAAGTTCTTTTATAAAGTCACATTGGCTCCTTTCTTTTGAAAAGTCAAAACAAGGGGGAGTGGAAGTGAAACCAAGATGATGTTTTAGAGAAATAGTTTTAATGCTTTGGTAAAGTTAGGGTTTTGTTGATCACAACAAAGGATCAAGCAAGAGAGAAAGACAATAAATAAAGCAAGCAAACTAGTTCACCACTTACTAATAAAAAAAATTGTTCCCCTTAAATTTTGCACTTTGGACACGTATAAACAAGGTCACCAAAATCAGGGTGCTACGTTGCGGGTGCGCGCATGTGAGCAAACTCGCTGGCGCTCGACCAACGATGCGTCTTCCGTTGTGTACATACGATGGCCGCGCCTTAGCGAGCAACGTTGATGAGTAAACCCTGCAGGCTGCAGGAGCGAGAGGGCCAGATATGGTGTAATCGACGTCAGTGACATTATGACAAGCTGTCCAAAGTACAACTTGCTGTTGCAGCGTCCGGCGCGGCACTCTTGCACATGTCACGGGGGACACAGTTGTTGATCCTACCTATCGACGTGAAGGGGCAAAAAGGTGGCCACACCCACACCGCACCGTTCTTCGGAGAGTCCCCGGACCCCGGCAACGGCAAGGGCCAGCTGCGCGCGATTGATGCGTGCGTGCATGGACCAGCTAGCCTCTGGATCGGTCGGGATTAAGCAAGCGACGCACGATACGTTTAGCTAGTGTCACGTATACTGTATGATGGTTGGCACAAACTTCTCACTGCGTACAGCCACGCTAGCCGCTGAACGTATCATGTATTCCTGTCGCGTGTGTACCGTTGTGACCACAAAACATGCACGGGCATCCTTGAACAAATGGTGCTTTTGTTAGGCAAGTTGTTAGGACATCTTTACCAGATCGACTCATCTTGTCTGAGCGTTCTAAACTCGTTCATACGCGACGTCTTAGCAAGCCGGACAACGTGTCTGGCTCGATTCATCCGTGCACAAAATCTGGACAACGATTACGCCGGTACGGATGCGCACGGACAGAGGACGTGTCATGCCTATGCCAATAACGATAGCTATTCATTAGATTAAACATGCCAGTTATAAAAAGGCCGTTTGCACAAAATAGAGGGGATGCTACTGTTGCTGCTACGGCTACTGCTGCTGCTAGAGGAGGACGTCACGGCGGCTACTCGCCTCCATTCCCGTGGCCACCATTGGCGCTGCTGCCGGTCCCGTTGATCGCAGCCCTAGCGGACCAGATGGCGGATGCGTTCGTGGTGACGGTTGCATGTCAGGCCGCCAGCCACCGCCTTGCCCGCCGCCTTCCTGCGGTCCTCCGCCGCCCGGTTCGCTAGGGCCTTGTCCATCTCGGCGGCCCATTAGTCCCTCGCCTCCTGGTCGGCGAGCTCCTTCAGCGCAGCAATGACGCACGCCTGGCGCTGGAGTTCTGCCTTAGCCGCGAGCAACTCCACCGGAGAAAGAGCCGGAGCCGGAACGGAGCACCATTGGTGCCGAAACCTAGCGCATGCGCGATCTGCACGGGGACCGCCTCCCCCTCCTCCTCCTCCTCCTCCAACTGATCCACCTCCTTCCTCTCCTCCTCCTCGTTCTTCGCCACCTCCGTCTCGTCGTCGTCGATGAGAGCCCACGCGGCTGCTACCTCAGCGGCCATAGTCACACGCTCCTCCTCCGACGCCGAGTCGGCGACGTGCTCGCGCTGCGCCTCTTTCGCGTCACTACGCGCTTTGGCAGTGTGGCGAAACTCGTGGACGACGACCTTGGCGGCCTCCTTGGCCACCTCCTCCAGTGTGGTCAAGGCCGCCTCGTGGCGGATCTCGCGGAGAGCCGCTAATGCGCCCCCCATGGCCACCGCTTCCACCGCCTCCTTCGCGACGACGTGGTGTATGTCGCGCACCATCCATTGGGCGGCCACCATGGAGGCCGCCTCCACCACTTGCTCTAGCACCGCCTCGGCCACATGGCCTTCCTTCTCAAAGGCCAACACCTACGCCTCGCTCATGCGACTGGCCAGCAACGTGGCCTCGAGGTGGACCTCGTCGACCTTTGATGGCTCCAATATTTGCCATCTTTCTCAACATTTAAACATTGTTTTTAGTCAAACAATTAAAAAAAACTCTCAATCCTTTCCATTAATGTCTAATAATTATAAAGATATACAAAACCTTGCTTTGAATTATGTTGTGCAGGAAATCATGAGTTTTAATGCGGAATTAGTATTCATAATGAAGAATTTTGAGAAAGTCTACACGACCAAGTAATTGGGAAGCAAATTCCAAGCATTAGTACGCGTAACGACCTACAGTACAGTTGGAGCCCGCTCGTATTGGGTGGCGACGGCTCCGTCTCGTCAAACCCTACAATATTCGTGAAGACGCCTATATATTTTGAGGCTCCAACCGCCGTCCAGAGAGCCGCCATTTTTAGATTTCATCATAACACCACCAAAGGAGATCCATACTATTGTTCATCCATCCCTTCCATTAGCCACGGCCATTTGTTTGTACTTTAGATCTTCTTGTGATTTGGCGACCATTGTAAGAATATTCGATTTCAATCTAAGTATTTTACACAATATTTTCTATACTAGATCTATTTGTTATGAGTGAATAGTCCTCACACGCTATGGGTTGGAGAGAAACCTCACAACAACTATGTGCATCTAATCATAGGAGTATTATATTTTGTTTGCAATTGAGATTTGTATCTTTTATTTCTTTGTCTCTTGTCTCGATTTGTGGACTTGTAGGTACTCAAGATCCCATAGATTGATAAAGGCTTGAGGTGAGATACTTTGCTAGCGGCGATCTCATAGGAACCTCAGTGACAGAAAGGATAGTATGGCCTTTGCTTAGCGACCCATTCGGGATCACAACAACATCACCACTTAATGCTTTAATTTGTGTTTTATACTAAATAATCGTGTGTAGTCTATTGCTTCGGTGTGCACTCGGTTGGATTAAAAGGCTATTGCTATAACCGCTGCATCACAGGGATCTGGTATATTAGGATGTGTTGCCCACAACATATTATCTCCATTCAAACATTACACATGACTATGCTTATTATTATCTTTTATCCTATATAATGTGCAGCTGAAGGTGGATCTTTAACCCTAGCATAATTCCATTCATTGATTCAATCCACTATAAAAAGTAAATAAGATTGGTCCGGTAAACTAACGTAAAGCAAAGAAACAAAGTCTTGTAGACGTGTTCTTTTTATTTCATTTAAGCATTGCTTTCCAAGGTTCGATTAAACCTAGGTCTTTTAGGGAAAAAATCTATTATACTATATCCGTGAATCCAGATCGAAGGTATCAACCTCCACCACCGGGAAGCGGGTGCGGCACATCTCCTAGAGCTTGGTCCAGTTGGCGATCTTGTGGCGAGGCATGGCTCCTGGTTGCTGGCGCTTTTTCGGCTGCTAGTTTGCTCTTGCTTTGGGCTTGGTGTATCCGCCGCATCGGCAGCCGTCTTTTATAGACTACGACGAAGGCAAAAAAAATGACCGGGGACGCGCGATAAGTTTTTTGGCCGCGGGAAGCGGGGTGCGCGCGAGAAACGTCAGCCGCGCGGGAAGCCGCCGGCGCTAATAGCCGACGTTGTGTCGCCATTAACGTCCAAATCGCGAGGGTGTCGAGCGGTGACAACGGGAGGAATACGGACATATGGGTCGGGCCACTAGGCGGGGTTGGCCGTACAGGCTGGACCACGACCCCAAAGTGAACGCGGTCTGACCCAAACGGACAAAAACGGACCGTTTAGGGCGACCGGATGGGTCGGCCCGGTGGACATTCCCTCACACGTCGCTCGTAAATTAACTGGTCCGGAGGTCCGGGAAGAAGCTCCACATGGTATCTTTCTGGCGCCTTAAGGGTGTCTCTACCGGGCCGACCCAAACGGTCATTTTTTGTCGTTTGGGTCGGTCCGTGCTCGTTTTTGGGTCATGGTTCCGCCTGTCCGTCCGACCGCGCCTAGCAGCGGGACCCATTTTTCCGGCCTGGGCAATGCATTTTTTAGATTCAAAGATAAACCGTTTGCGCTAAAAACTATCAAAGTTCATACATTTCATACTTAATTTATATTCAAAATATAAAAAAATGAAATTTAAACTACTCCTAACCCTAGATACCGATCTTCGCATGCAAGCGCCGCCTCGTCCATCTACGGATCGAGGTCGATGTACTCCGGCGGTGTCTAGAAGTTGGGCGGTGGCAGGGCCAGAGCTGGCGCAGACGCGGGTTAATTCATCACCTGCCCAAACCATGGTGTCCAACAGTGCTGGAGGTGCGCCAGCTCCATCCCCATCCCCGAAACGATCGCTGGCGCCTATCCCGGCAGCGACGACGATGGAGGAAGCAGGGTGTTTGCCTGCACCACCAGGCCGGTGAACTAGACGGCTTCTTCGTAGCCGGCCCACTAGGCGTCCTCGTCCCGCGCGCCGGCTGCAATGTCCTACTCGGTGAAGGCATCCTCTCCGTAGCCCCGTTCCAGCACCTTGCGGTACTCCGAGGGCAGGTTCCGGCGACGTCATCCAATGCCTCTTACTTGACGATGATGTCGTCGTCCTCCTCGCTATTGTCGACCTCGCTGTCAAGGTCGGCGTCGGATTGGTTGAAGGCACCCTCATCGTCCGAGTCGATGTCGGAGACGGGGTAGACCTCTCCTGGCTGCAGGTCGTGGCGGATGGTGGTGGCGCGCCACGCCTTATGCTCCCACTCGAGGAACTTCACCCAATAGTCCTCGCTGTGGTAGCCCCTCTCCCACCATTGGGACTACGGGAGGTTGGAGATCTGGTGGCGGATCTCCTCCTCCATCCCTTTGCCCGACTTGGGCATGGGCGGCACCGGAACACGGTCCCGGTTGAGGTGCTAGCATGTGGGAAGGGAGACATCTATGTGCTTAATGTCGTGGCCCTCCATCCACCAGCGCTCGCACTCCGCAACACGGAAGTACCACCGGGTGCGGTGGTCCCGCGGTGGCGGGTAGTCCCTCACGGGGCCGTCCCGAAACTCCTCCGGCCGCGGCGAAGTCGGCAAGGATGTGTCGCGGAGGAAGGCTTGTAGGCGGGAGCAGTGGCTGCTGGAGCCAGATGCCTTATGGCATTCTTGCTCCTCTTCAGCTAGGACGGCATCTTCATCTTTGGTGCTGGTGGCGGCGGCTGCTAGAGTTTCGATGGGGAGAGGTGAGGAGTGCAACATCGACGTGCGCGACGGGTGCATGGTTAAATAGCCTCTTCGCCCGTGAACGCGCGCAGCTTCCCGCTCATTCGCCATCAATATCAACGCGGGAACGCAAGCGACATGCAGTCAGTCAGCGTGCCATCTCGTCGCCATTGATGGCGCAGGCTGTCGCCGGTCAGCCTTTCGCGCAACGCGTCTGAATTGATGCCGCAGTTGCGTATGAATCTGTGCCGCTGCCCGTGTCTCAATCAATATCGCGGTGAGCAATGGCTGACAAGTGGGCCAGTGACACGTGCGAACAGGACACACGCGCTGTCTGCGCACGTCCAGGCCGACGCAACCATTGACCAGATTTAATGCACGGATATATCAAATCGAAAGCGTCCGTCCGAATGGGTCGTGTCGTTAAGACATCGCGCACGTCCCGCCGATACCGCGCGAACGAGTTCAGACGAGATTGATCGACCCAGTGAAAATGCTCTAACCGGGAAGAATGGAGCTCACTCGGTCGTGCAACTGTCAACCGTGGATTGTCACGGTGGGGCTCCATATCTCAACATGTTATCTCGCTAGCTTCTCTTTGTTGTGTGTGCCCGACCTCACTATTCCAATTTCTCAAAGCTTATCCTGTTATCCCTGTTGTGCGTGCAGAGTAGGCGGAACGTGCTGAGTAGTGTCACAGTCATATTAATGGTGGCGAAATGCTACTGTAATACGCAGTGTAGTATAGTTTATCTAAGGGTGGGCAGAAAAATCGATAACCGAAAATCGAACCTGAAAAATCGAGACCAAAACCGAATAGACCGAGACCGAAAGGACCGATCAAAAAATTGGGTAGCAAATTTTATAGACCAAATTTTGTTCGGTTAATTCGGTCATTAGTTCTTGATAACCGAATAGACCAAACTAACCGAATTTTAGGTGAGAGTGGCGTAGTTCCACCTTAGTTGCTGATAACTATAGATTTATCTTCCTCGACTAAGCCAAATTTAGTATTATTGAATGTTAGTTTCCGCAAATTAATATGACTATATGAAGTGTATTTTATATTTAAATTACAACTTATATAGTACCAAATGGTTTACCAAATATTATCGAACTTTTGTATTTGATAATATCTACTATACAATTCGGTCATGATCGAAACCGAACCCGAATTATCGGGTAACCGAATTTGTCGGTCAGTAAAAATAACAAGTAAATTTTAATCTATTTATTTAAAGACCGATTTCAAAATAGACCAATATGCAAAGACCGAATTTTCGGTCATGACCGAACGCCCACCCTTAAGTTTATCTATACATATCCAGGTATTCTAACATATCTACACATATACTTTGCAGATATTCTAAATAACAGTAGAACGTACAGTTAAACCAGTTTTTCACACCATCTTATTCATTTTACTACTATTGGAGTAGTAACCTGTCGTCCACGCCAATAAATTCCAGCGACAAATGTGGAAGCCAACTGCCTTTTTAACACCATGGCGAGCCTTTCAGAGCCCTGCCATTCAGCCGGTGCCAGCTGTCTTGGGCGGACGAGAGGCTCTGTTAGGGATTATAAGGCCTATGGACAATTTTGATAGGATTAAGAAAAGCAATAACTCACCTTCTTAATTACTACATGCACCAATAGTTATACTCCCTCCGTCCCGGTTTAAAGGACACAATTTGCAATTCTCTGGGCCCTAGGTGTCATCTAATTGGTCCATTTAATAGTATGGAGTAGAACATGCATAAGGAGAAAAAGAGTTAGAAAAGTGTTCACATTTGTTCACACATGTGCATGCAAGTATTTTATTGCTTTCACATAGAAGTAATTACAGAGGGAGAAAAAGAAAACCATGCATTGGATGAGAGATGATAATAAATGGGAAGGGCTTATAATTCCTAACATTTTAAAAAAACTCTTAGGCCTTATAATCCCTAACGGAGGAAGTAGAACGAAACACTGCACCTACTCCCTCCGTCCGCAAATAAGTATACTTCTAGCTTTGTCCTAAGTCAAACGTAGTAAAGTTTGACTAACTTTTTAAGACAATGTACAAATATTTATGACATTGAATTGGTATTATTAGATTTATTTTTAAATCTAATTTCATAATATATCAATTCGATGTAATATATGTTTCTATATTTCTTTATAAAATTAGTCAAATTTAATTATATTTGATATAGGCAAAAGCTAGATGTACATTTATTTACGGACGGAGGGAGTATGCTTAATAGGGCATCTTCAGCGTAACACGGACTTCTGGCACGCTGGTGCTACACATCTTCGTACTTAGAAAAAAGATTAAAAGAAAGGTTAAATTTTTTAAAACTTTTTTGGAAATGAAAGATGACCGGATATGCTATCGTATAAAAATATTTGAAAAGAAAATAATTCACATGGTCTTCAGAACTAAAAAATAAAAATATAACGAATCAAAGGTGAATAGTATCTGGTTATGTGCGTTTCAATTTTTTTACCCAGTATGCAATGGAAGTAATTTCTTAGAGGAATATTTTTATACAAGTAGCATACCTGGTCATATTTAATTTCCAAAAAATTCAATTTTTTTAACCTTTTTTAATTATTTTAAAGTTTTTCCAGGTATGAGGGTGTGTAGCACTCGGGAGCCACACTGCAATTCTCATCTTCAGCGACGCTATTATAGCCCAACAGCTAAATAAGCCGCTAATATATTGCGTCAGCGCGTGTAAGTGTTTCTTTTGCGGGCGCTATATTTTAGGGTGCGCCATAAATTTTTAGCGTGTTAGTTGTTTTGCGCTATCTCGTGTAGAATATCTTCACTTCACCTACAATGAGAGCTATTGTTGGGCTCGCGCGTGAAAGAGCAGCTGCCGCTAAAATTTCACCCTTGCCAGTTCCTGCTTCTTCCCTAATCCCTCTTCCACCCATTTTGGCGCCGACGCCGCCAGACTTTTATTGCCGCCGCCGCTGCGCGTCCACATCGCTGTCCCAAGCGATTTTACAAGCTTAATTTGCTATTGTGAGAGGACCAGTTATATTTTGGAACCAAGAGTGACTTTGGTATATCATGAACGCTTTTGTCATTATGCATACCATGATCATAGAGAATGACCGTGATAAAGATGTAGATCACACAGTGTGACTTGATGGGGTGCTCGTGCAAGTGGAGAGGACACAACTTAGGGTGGCACGATTCATTGCCTTGTATCATTTCATTCGGTCCAGTAACACGCATGATGAGCTTTAAAAAATCTCATCGAGGAGTGGTAAAAATAATTTGAATAACAAAAGTGACCTATTTTATTTGTATGTTCATTGTATTCTTGCAAAACTGTCTCTTGTATTGTTGATGAACAACTTATTGTATTTTTCGGTTAATGATTTGTTGTATTACTACTCTTTGTTTGTGTTATAATAAATAAACTAAACAATTTGTTGTTTATTTTTTTATGTCTGTTTGATCTTATTGAATGTATGAAATAATGTGTTTGTTGTTTACGTCGGCCGCGCGTGCCCTAATTTGCAGCGCCGGTGATGTTTTAAACTCACCTGCATGCGCGCTCTATGCGCAGCTGCCGACATTTAGCGCTACTACCGGTGGAGATTTTTTTAGGCTGGTCCTAATGGAAGTATCATAATATAGTATCATGCATATGATACTAGTGTATGATACTATTTATTATAATACTAGTATCTACGGAATACCTATGATACTCTAACCACATATCTCTTCATTAATTGTAATGTCACATCAGATTTTTGTCAAGTGGATAGTACACCTTATGATACTAGCACTAGGACCAGCCATAGATCGTAATCCATGCCCGTGAACAAAATTAAACTCTCATCATCATTGACGATGCAGCAGTGCGGGTGTACGTCAACACAACATCACGAGACGAGATCGACGATATTTATTCCATCACCTTTCACGGGCAAAGAAGAACGAGTCTGCCACTGCGAGTGGCTGGATCGATGCGAATCCAGCGTGCGGGTCGGAGGTGTGGGTACACTACACTGACGCGTGAGCGTGAGGACCCGCGCGGGCGCTGCTCTAGGCGTTTGACGCCGGTCGGGTCCCGCGTGTGCGCGCGCCTTTGGTTGGAGACGCTGCACATGGAAAACAGGGACCTGTCTGCCAGGGCCGAGTCACTGGTCGTGTCATGCGTTGTTGTTCCGTAGCGCCGATTATTTTGTTGGGTTTCCGGCGGCGTTGGATACTCAACCCCCGATATCCTGCTACTATTGGTACTCCCTAGTTTTTTTTGTTAGTAATCCGTACTGTTAGCACTCTGTAGTTTATCAGTAAGTGTACTTACAATTAGCTGGCTGCTTCGTCCAACCCCTATCCCCACTGACCACATGACTTGCATATGGTTGTTGGCGGTTCAGTGGATGAGGCCCAGCCGGATATGTGCATGTAGTGTTTCGCAAAAAAAAAAGTGCATGTACCAGTAGTAGGCATTTCGCTGTGGTTGTGAGGGTCACCAGCAACGGCTACTTATTGATTTCGGTCACTTAATGTGCACAGTGTAAAAGGGTTCATCGCTACAGGAAGGAAACCGAACAAACGGTCAGAAGAAAAGAGGACGTCGTGCTTCTTGTTGTACAGCTGGTGCCTCGTTGGACGACGAACGCGCCGTACTGGAGGCGGCGGGTGGAAGACAGCACACGCCGACCTGACCAGTCCTAGTCGGTGTAAGAACACGGTCAAATCTGGACGACGCGGTCGTTGGCTCAACCGTTCCTCACCTCCACAGGTACGTCCCGCGACCCTTCATTTCTAACGAATCCCGTTGCACCGAACCGATTCATAAAAGGAAACTGCTAGGCGTCCTCCGGACGATTGGAGATCTCCTATCGTCCTGCTTTCCGTGCTGACACGTGTCCATTGCTGTAAAACATCCCGCGTTTGTTGCATATGCCTCTGCTTTTGCTTCTGAAGGAAAAAAAACGGTTCGTTTTAGAAATAGAACGTCTCGCCGGAGACCTCATCGGAGACCTCACCGGAGACCATGCAGCAAAAAAATTGTGCTAATACAGCAAAACCATCTTCGCCGGAAACATAGTCGGAAACAACTTGTTGATGACCCTCGCCGGAGACCATGCAGCAAAAAAAGTTTCCGGCGAAGTCGGTTTTGCTACATTAGCACAATTTTTTGCTGCATGATCTCCGGCGAGGTCTCCGGCGAGACGTTCTATTTTTAAAACGAACATTTTTTTGCTTCGGAAGCAAAAGCGGGGACATATGTAGCAAAAGCGGGCCGTTTTGCAGCAAAAATGAAAATTGGGGCGATTTTGGAGGGAGGAGGACGATGGAAACCCCCATCGTCCGGGGGATCCATATCATTTTCCTTCATAAAATGGTCTAAGGAATAAAGATTATAGTAGTCGGCTCAAAAAAACAGTCGTTGGAGAGTAAATATAAGAGTCGCCGATCGCGCTAGAGAAAAAATTCGGCCTCCTCTAGCCTCCTGCCCGACGTCCCCCCATCCCCCCCCCCACACACATCCTTCCCGCCTTTCTTGCCTGTCCACCTTCCCGTCGGCACCGATGTCACCGACTCCGGCCGGAATCGACGAGTAGCTCGCGTCCATACCCTAGTCGGCCATCCCCGGCAGCTTCGACGACTCAACGTCACCGCAATCAAGCATCTCTGTAGCGCCCGCGAGGAGGAGAAGATGGGGGGCAAACAATGTCATATGGACTACCGCCACGGTTGTGAAGGCCTCCAGCAAGGCTGGCGGCAAGCGCTTAGAAGCTCCAGAGGTGGCTCCTCGTCCTCTGCTAGCTCTGACTGATCGGCAGTAGAGCAAGCTGACTCTGGCGAAAACGGCGCTAGCCGAGGCGACGGCTACCAAGAAGAGGAAAAAGTCCATGGCAGCGCTTCTGAAGGCATTATAGGCTCCCTCGTCCCGCAAGGCTTCTCTAGCGAACCCTCCCCGAGGCCACCCCCGTCTGACTGTCATCTCCGCGGATGACCGCGAAGTACTTGATGAAACACCGACTAGGTACATTTATGTTTTCCCGTTGGCCTCGCATTCGGTGATGGTTGTAGTGGGTGATGTATATGTGAATTGTTTGTAGTGTGTTGGAGTCCGAGGTGGCTGACTTCATGTCGCAATTGGACGTTAGCCATGCAGCAGGCATCGATGATATCTACTTTGAAGAAGAAGAGGTGGAAGAAGAAGATGTTGAGGTTGAAGAGCAAAGAGATGTCAAGGAATAGGTGGAGGACACTCAAGGAAGCACGAAGAGATCAAGATCTACAGTTCAAAAAAGAGAGCAAGATCTACAAACTATTCCGAAAAAGAGGACATTGCATTGTGTTATGCTTGGTGTCACTCGATGCATCGGTTGGCACCGATCAATCAAAAGAGCGTTTTCTGAGCCGGATTGAGGTGTACTACAACAACACGGTCACCGTTCCAAGCCACCATGCACAAGGCTCTCTCGGCCACCGTTGGGGTGCCATCCTAGAGCAATGCAACCATTGGTCCAGTTGTGTTGATCAAGTGAACCATGCACCACCAAGTGGGGTGCCCATAACCGAGTGTGGACCGATTATCCAAGACCTCTACAAGCAACACAACAAAAAGAATGGTTGCAAAGCTTTCAACTTGCACCAATGCTACACTGAACCTGTTGGCAAAGAGAAGTGGGTGCGAAGGAATTCAGAGACCACACCAAAGAGGTCAAGGGTTAGCATCTCTGTTGAGGTCAATGATGAGGAATATGAGGACCCACACAAGAGGCTAGAGTGGGCAAAGATTACAAAAGAGAGGAAGAATAAAGTGTAGGGTTCGCAACATAGAAAACAAAAAATTTCCTACGATGGGAACTATGTACCAAGATCTATCTACTAGATACAAACAACGGGCGGATGTATATCCGTAGAGAACATACTCTTGAAGACCGACAAAGCTTAACGAGTTCAACTCGTGGTTGATGTAGACGATCTCTTGCCGATCTCAAGATCGAGAGGAAGTCCTAGCGCCGCAAAGCAGCAGCGCATCCGTGCTCGCACACACGTACAAGACACCGGGCAACCTCCGCCTCCTCGCTCCAGCGATGCAGCGGAAGCACAACCCTTTCTTGCCGAATAGCCACCGGGAACATGTATCTCGCTAGTCCGAGACCATGGGGGATAAATTCTAGAGGGGGAGAGAGATCCTTCACGAGGAGGTGTGAGAGACAAGTGAGGAGGGGGGCTCCTTTTATAGGAGGAGGGGGGGCACCCAAGGGGGTGGCCGCCGGCCATGGGGGCTGCCCCCTCCCCTCCTTCATTCATGTGGGTGGACACTCCACTCACAAAATGGCCCTTCAATTTTCTCCACTCAAAAGTCCACTCAAATTCCCATTAAATTTCCACCAAATTTAATGCAAACTCTCATTAAATAAAACTCTTTTATTTTATTCAGAATTTTGTCAATTACTTTAATGACAAACATTCACAAATAACCCCTTTCTAGAATTCTATTTCACATGCATAACCACTTTATGCAATTTCACCCGAAAACCTGTTTCGGTATCTAGTGAAATAAATTCCTGCGCTTGTTTATTCTTTCGGCATGAAACATTTGCTCCAACTGGATGCTAGTGTCCCTTAAGTGTGTCACCCTACGGTTCGCGAATAATGCGGACATGATCGAGACCCTTCTCCGATCAATAATCAGTAGCGGGACCTGGAGATCCATACTGACTCCCACACATTCAACGATGACTTTTCCTGTGATCGTTGGAACCTTTTACGCTTGAATCTTAATCCCTTTGTTTCACGATATATTACATGTCCGAGATTCGATCATCGGTATCTCCATACCTAGTTTGATCTCGTTACTGACATGCACTCTTTTCTCGTTCCCGTGATATAACATTCTAGTGATCAAATCACTTGCTTGCAAGCTAACCAATGTGATATCACCGAGAGGGCCCAGAGCATATCTATCCGTCATCAGGATGAACAAATTCCACTCTTGATCCATGACTCTCAACATAACACTTTAGAAGCTTTGAAGCCATCTTTATAATCACCCAGTTACGGAGTGACGTTTGATGTCAACAAGAAACTCTTCCGGTGTTAGTGATTGGCATGATCTCATGGTCTAAGGATTAGGATTACTTCGTAGTTTGTTTATAGCAATATAAACTCAATGACTTTGATCGTAATGCTATACTTCGGATGAATGTTCATCACACCATTACACTAATGTTGTGATCTCGTTATTAACAACATCCAATGTCTATGATCAGGAAACTGTGATCATCTTGTTAATCAACGAACTAGTTTATGAGAGAGGCATAACTAGGAACTTTCTGTTTGTTTATTAAACACACATGTATTAACGTTTCCGTATTAATACAATTATAGCATGCAAAATAAACATCTATCATATACTTGGAATACACATAATAAACATTTTATTATTGCCTCTCAGGGCATATTCCCTTCAGTCTCCCACTTGCACTAGAGACAATAATCTAGTTACATTGTGATGTATCTAACACCCATGGAGTTCTGGTGTAGATCATGTTTTGCTCTAGGGAGAGTTTTAGTCAACGGATCTGCTACATTGAGATCCGTATGTACTTTACAAATCTTTATATCTCCATCCTTGACATGCTCGCGGATGGAGTGAAACCGGCGCTTAATATGCTTGGAATGCTTGTGAGACCTTGGCTCTTTGGCATTGGCAATGGCACCATTGTTGTCACAATAGATCACCATTGGATCCAACGCGTTTGCAACCACACCTATTTCGGATATGAACTCCTTCATCCAAACTGCTTCCTGAGCCGCTTCTGAAGCAGCAACATATTCGGCCTCCATTGTTGATCCCGCCACCACATGTTGTTTGGAGCTCCTCCAACTAACCGCTCCGCCATTCATGAGAAATACGTATC
Source organism: Avena sativa (assembly GCA_916181665.1). Classification (NCBI taxonomy): domain Eukaryota; kingdom Viridiplantae; phylum Streptophyta; class Magnoliopsida; order Poales; family Poaceae; genus Avena; species Avena sativa. The sequence goes on along the minus strand of OV702284.1, from coordinate 247,509,260 downwards.
CGGATTGAGACTTAGAGTCATCCGGATCGGTGTCAAAGCTAGCGTCGACATAACACTTAGCGACGAGATCTTTTTCACCTCCGTATATAAGAAACATATCCTTAGTTCTTCGCAAGTACTTAAGGATATTCTTGACCGCTTTCCAGTGTTCTGAACCTGGATCCGATTGGTACCTACTAGTCAAACTAATAGCATGTGCCACATCCGGTCTTGTACATAGCATTGCGTACATTATAGAGCCTATGGCTGAAGCATAGGGGACCTTGTCCATTATCTCTCTTTCTTCCGCCGAAGCCGGACTTTGAGTCTTACTCAATGTCGTGCCTTGTGTCATAGGTAAGAACCCCTTCTTACTATTTTCCATTTTAAACTTCTTTAAAATCTTATCAAGGTATGTACTTTGCGACAGCCCTATTAGGCGTCTAGATCTATCTCTATAGATATTTATGCCTAATATGTATGACGCTTCACCTAGGCCCTTCATTGAAAATTTGCTGTTTAGATAACTTTTAACACTGTTTAAAAGATCTATATCATTTCCGATCAATAATATGTCATCCACATATAATATCAGAAATGCCACATTGCTCCCACTCACTTTCTTGTAAATACAAGCTTCTCCATAAGTTTGGACAAATCCAAACTCTTTGATCACCTCATCAAAGCGGAGATTTCAACTTCGTGATGCTTGCTTCAATCAATAGATGGATCGCTGAAGCTTGCACACCTTGTTAGCATCCTTAGGATCGACAAAACCCTTTGGTTGTATCATATACAACTCTTCCTCAATATTACCATTGAGAAACGCGGTTTTTACATCCATCTGCCATATCTCATAATCGAAATATGCAGCAATTGCTAACATAATCCTAACTGACTTTAGCATCGCTACGGGAGAGAATGTCTCATCGTAGTCAACTCCTTGAATTTGTCGAAACCCCTTTGCGACAAGTCGAGCTTTATAGACGGTCACATTACCATCAGCATCAGTTTTCCTTTTGAAAATCCATTTGTTCTCCACGGCCTTTTGGTCGTGAGGTAAGTCCACCAAGTTCCAAACTTGATTTTCATACATGGATTCCATCTCGGATTTCATGGCTTCTAACCATTTGTTGGAATCCAGGCTCATCATCGCTTCTTCATATGTCGCAGGGTCATAATTTTCATCAACCATGAAATTCATGACAGGATTTTCGTACAGCTCGGGAGCTGCACGCGTCCTGCTAGACCTGCGAGGTTCAGTAGTACTCTCTTTTGGAGTTTCATGATCATTATCATTAGTTCCCTCTTCAACAGGTGGAGCCAACTCCGGAACAACTTCCGGCGCTGCGCTACTCGCCATACTTTGAAGAGAAGGTTCAATAACCTCTTCGAGTTCTACCTTCCGACTACTCACACCTTTAGCGAGAAACTCTTTCTCTAGAAAGGATCCATTCTTGGCAACAAAAACCTTGCCCTCGGATCTGTGATAGAAGGAATACCCAATAGTTTCCTTAGGGTATCCTATGAAGACGCATTTTTCCGCTTTGGGTTCGAGTTTATCCGGTTGAAGTTTCTTCACATAAACATCGCATCCGCAAACTTTAAGAAATGACAGCTTAGGTTTGTTTCCAAACCACAATTCATGCGGTGTCTTTTCAACGGATTTAGATGGTGCCCGATTTGAAGTGAATGCAGCGGTTTCTAGTGCATAGCCCCAAAATGACAATGGCAAGTCCGTCAGAGACATCATAGATCGAACCATATCTAATAAAGTACGATTACGACGTTCCGACACACCATTTCGCTGTGGTGTTCCGGCAGGTGTGAGTTGTGAAACAATTTCACACTCTTTCATGTGAGTGCTAAACTCGTAACTTAGATACTCACCTCCACGGTCGGACCGTAGAAATTTGATCTTTCTATTACGATGATTTTCCACTTCATTCTGAAATTCCTTGAACTTTTCAAAGGTTTCAGACTTGTGTTTCATCAAGTAGATATAACCGTATCTACTCAAATCATCCGTGAAAGTAACAAAATAACGATATCCACCTCGCGCCATGTCACATCCCAAATTTTAGATTTGGTTCTGCATATCATTCATATCATTGCATCATGTTCTTCCATGCAAAACCTTCGATCGAAATGTTTCGGTGAAACGCTATTTCCAAAGCCCTATTTTATTTTACTACAATGCTCCTACGGGAGGGTTTACTAGGTCTAGAGTTTTCCACCCTTGTAGACTAGTGGTTTCACTTACCACATGACTGTAACACCCTCAGAATCGACCCTATGCAAGTTTTAGCGAAACCCGCCAAACCCGCATAGAAACGATTCAAAGGTGCCCACCAGGCACTTTCGTGCGGGTGGAAAACGAAGTAATAACATTACACAACAGTCCTCGATGGGACCCACAGAACAGATATATATAACAGCGACTCAAATGAGTCAAGAATACAGATATAATATACAAAGATCCAAATCACCTTGAAAACGATAGAGCGTCCGACTACGGACAAAGAGGCAAATGGGGCTAAGAGCCCTGAAGAATAACCAATGGCGTCCATAACCCTGCCCAGGCCAAGCCGGAAGGGTAACCCTGCTAACGGCGTCGATCTCAAAACCTGCTTAAACAAAAGGGGTGCCGACAAAGGGCAAAGGAAAAAGAGGAGCGTCAGTACTGAGGCCAGTACACGGCGAGACTAGAATTCGGCGGTCCTCGCCTACATAGGTATGGTGGACTGAGCGGCAGCGGCAGCATGCACTAAACAACCTATAGAAACTCGATACAATTGGCGGCTATCAGAGAGGGGTGAGAAAGACCTATTCGGATCCAACCTGATACTATCATCAAACAAACCCATCCTGGCGTTTCCCCCTCGAGACCAAACGAGGAAGTCAACCGAGGAACTCACACAGTTGGCAGTTTTACTTATTTAGTTATAGTTGCGGCACTTTACTAGTCAGGTTTAGATAATCATCCTGATAAAGTAAGCAGTGGGCACTTTTAGTTAACCATTCCGTTGTAGTTGCAACAATTACTAATCAGATGCATATAGCATGAGATAAACCCAAAACCCAGCAGTTGTTGGTCCTTTTATTTAGCCATTCCGTTGTAGTTATCATACTTACTAGTCAGATACAATGGTCGCAAGCGACACTCCAAACAAGCAATTGTGGGCAGTATTAATTAGCCATTCCATTATAGTGAAGCTGATTACTATTCATTATAAGTCAAATTTATAGCAATAAACTTTAGTTATGCTTGTCTATGGTCGAGATACTGTGCTCCAAGTCGTCCATAACCGCGGACACGGCTTTCAGAAAGTTTTACCCGGCCGGGGTGCACCAATAGCAACACACACTCGATCAACCTCGGAAAAACCAAAACAAAACCCAACAAGGCCTTCACGACAAAGCAATCACAAGATTCAGAAATATTTCAGGGGGCCACCCCATTGAGTAGAACCGCAACGAAGTAAGCTAGCTCCGAGACGGACTCAAGGTTTGGGTAGACGGCTGTGAACGACTGGGAACCCAAAACTGGGCTTGTCGACACCGCGGAATCGTGTCCCGATCCAAAACAGTACAGGTGCTATCTGTCGCACAATCGTAATTAAAGCAGTAGCATGGCATAAGTACAGGATAGTAAATAAAACCTCAAACTAGTTTGTGGCCCCAAGAAATAAGACTGAATCAAGCTCTGGCTAAGGGGGGTCCCATATACCTCCCGGATGTGGATAGCGCGATAAATCAAGGAACATGTATCAAGTACTCGGGGTCCTATGGGACACAAGTGGGCGTTCGGAAACCAAATATTATCTATCACCCACCGATGCCTCTGCTTACTTCAATTTTAGTTGTTAAACAGGAATTAAAGTGAACGATAAGTAAAACCATGATCATCTCCAACATCAACATGCGGCAAACATCAACAACTGTGGCACTGGACGACACGCAACAGCACTTGAGCAGGCGACTACTACGCGCAAGTCCAACTATCTACCAAACAACAGGTAATAGGATGTGTCCAAGGCGATATAGGGCTGCAAGGGATATCACGGATACGGAAACTAGAGCATCGCAACACAGATAGCAATAGATCAACAGGAGGGAATAAATACTATAAAAGTAAGATAGGTAGAAAGGGGGGGAGATGCTCGCCTGAAAAGCATTGTCGAAGGTTCATCTGAAGATCGGGTCGACACTCGCATCAACTCAACAGCCTTATCCGCGAAGAAAGCAAATCACTAGAAGGAACACCGGATGCAATATTTAATACTACGACAGAAGATCGGGCATGATGCATGCATGATGTATGGCATGGCAAAGATGCGATGCAATTAGGCAAGATTAAGCGGAACCGGGGTCCCGACAATTAATTAAACGGTTCAAGTGAATTAGCTACCCTGCCATTTAAATGTTGTTGAACATGGCAAAATAAGTTACCGGTTCGCTACACAAATTTTAAATGAGGCCAATATAAGGCTAGATTTGCCCGCATATGGGCCCCATATTTAATTATGCAGTGAATCGGCTTAAGGCCCCCAAACCACATGACAAGATGCATGCAAGTATGACAATTTAATATGCAACAGGTTTTATTTCATTTATAAAATAAGGCTCGAGAAAAGGGGTCACACATTAGGGTTCTCGACGATCTTGGGGTTCCGGGGTTCGGGGTTCGGTCTCAGGTCCAGGGTTTGACGGGTTCGGTCTCGGCGGAAGCGTTCTCGGTCAACGGAGAAGATCTTGTCGCATCCACGAAGAAGGACTTGGTTCGGCGCCGGGGGCGCATCGGGTTCTTCCGGGGCGGTGTCGTTCTTGTCGTCGCGAAGGTCTTGTCGGGTCCCACGGGGTCGAGCTTGCCGTTGCGAGGGTCTTGTCGGGCCCGCCATCGAGTCGGTGTCGGCATCCGGGGTGAAGTGCTTGTCGTCCCGGGTAGGCGATCTTGGCGGTCTTCGGATCCGGGTCTTGACGGGGCCTTCGGATCACCGGGATCGGGCTTCGGGGCTCCGACCATCGGATCCGTGAAGAAGAGCTCAGGCCTTCGGTCCGAGAACGAGGTCTTCGCATACTAGGAAGAAGTCCTTGGCGTTCCGAAGAAGAGGGCTTGTGGTATGCATGAAGGAGATCTTGGATACAGGCATCGCCATCTTCAAGTGTCGTGTAGATGATCTAAGCACCTCGGGTTTGTTTGGTCGGTGGCGAACTTGGTTGATGTATCATACCCGAGTCGCAACATCTTCGCCACCACCATCATTGGTCACGGGTACCTTGTTTGCCGAGGAGGCTCTGGTGACACCTCTCTACATCGCAGTATTGGGCTATCTCCAAAGTAGCACCACTACAAAAGAACTGGGGGACACGCGGCCGCGGAACTGGGGCAGCTCGCCGACGTGTGCAGGGCCAGAGGGCGACGGCGAGGCCACCGGCGGCGTCGCAGGCTTGCTGAAGACGAGGGGGGGGGCGGCAGACGGCCGGGGTCGGGTGGTTCCCAGGGGCGCACGGGGGGTGCGACGCGGGGAAGGGAGAGGACGGGCCGGCCGAGGCGACGGCGAAGGGCCGCGGCGGCGCGAGCAGAAGAAGGCCAGAGGCGGCGCGGCGGGTCTGGCGGCGGGGCGTGCTTGGCGAGGACGGTCCGGGGCAGGGCGGGCTTGCGGCGGTTGACGGGCTCGGGCGAGCTTGAGGTGGTCGGCGGCGGCGTGGGGTGGTCGCGGTGGAGCCGGATGGGGCGCGGCGGAGCGGAGGAGCGGCGAGGTGCAGGAGAAGGGCCAGGGGCGGAGCGGCGCTGCGCCGGGCTCGCGAGGGGCAGGCGGCGCGGGGTCGGGGAGCCGTGCGGGGCGGTGGAGCGGCCGGAGGGAGCGGGGCGAGCCGGTGGGAGGGTGGTTGTTGGCGGTGGGGCGCGAGGGCGCTGGAGGAGGAAGGAGGGGCGCCGGCGGGAAGGGGGCTGGGCGGTGGCCGGAGAAGGGGGGGGTAGCCGGTGAGGGAGAAGAAGGAAGGGGGCGCGGGGCCGCTCACGTGGGAGGAAGAGAGGAAAGTGGGGGAGGGCGCGGACAGGGGTGCCAGGGGCGGGGCCCAGGTGGCAGGGTGGGGTTGTGGTTTGACTGGGGTGGGTGCGTGTGTGTTTGGTGGGTGGTTGGCTGTCCAGGTGGAGAGAGGGAGGTGAGAGAGAGAGGGAGTGTGCCAAGTGGCGGCGCCCAGTTGGGTGGGGATGAGGGTGAGGATGAGGTGGCGAGAGGTGATAGGCTGGGGTGAGGTGGAGGGGGGTGTGTGGGTAGATAGGTGGGTAGCTGTAGGATTAAGGGGTGGGCCGATTTATTTTCTGGGGTGGTCGTTCGGGTCGATTCGGCCCGTTCGACTGCCCCACTAAAAATAATATAAATTTTATTTGTTTTAATAACACCGTTTGCAAACCGATAGTAGACAAACAAAAATAATCCGGAGGCCCGGGGTTTGCGTGTTGAACGAAGACGAGGCGTTTGGAAAACAAAAATAGGTTTTCGAAATTAGTTTTTGACAAACAATACATGATGATGACGATGCAATGCACAAATTTAACGCGATTTTCTAGTAGTGGTTTTGCGGGATGCCACAATTCGACACCACTAACAATGGATCTCGCCCTCGAGATCCGCCTCATGGTACCGGAAGGAAGGTCGGCGATCTGAATCTTCTCGCTTCGTGTAGATCCTCGCGACACCACTAACAAGAGGTCGTTGTCCGTGATCGTCGAGGGAACACTCCGGAAACAAAAGGACGAAGGTAGAGGTATCCACAAATAAAGCCACCTCTAACTTCGATAGAAGGTGAGAAAAGATGCGGCCTATCCCACTTCAATGTACGAGAGCGAATAGGAAGGGTAGTCGGCATGGGGGCCAATCCATCACGCACCCAAACTATTACTCCGCACAATCAGTAGAAAAGCGTGCAGCCGTTCTCGGAATCAGACTGAAGATCTCGACAAGCGAGGTTCGGAACAACGGAGTGACACAGACTCTGCATCGGATCTGGCGTAGATGATGTCGTCGCGTCGGAAAACCGGAAGGTACAAACAAGGAACAAAGAATGATAACACCGTAGACGGATTCATCAGGCAGCTTGAACACCGGACGGTAGAACACCGTTATCAAAGAAGGAAGCGAAACCCTGAAGGTACGACGGAACCCAACCACGAGAAATCCTGGACTCGAAGAAAAGATGAGAGCGGATTCAAAATGCGTAGAGATAAGAGGAGAATAGCAGAGGGGTAAGGAGTAAAATCAGACCTAATCAGATCTATCCAACCGATTTTGCAAAAATAGTTTTGACACTCTACTTCGGCCGTTAGCTAGGTTATCCTACAGGCTGGACTTGTGGGGTATCGCAACTGCTGAGCTCTGATACCACTCTGTAACACCCTCAGAATCGACCCTATGCAAGTTTTAGCGAAACCCGCCAAACCCGCATAGAAACGATTCAAAGGTGCCCACCAGGCACTTTCGTGCGGGTGGAAAACGAAGTAATAACATTACACAACAGTCCTCGATGGGACCCACAGAACAGATATATATAACAGCGACTCAAATGAGTCAAGAATACAGATATAATATACAAAAATCCAAATCACCTTGAAAACGATAGAGCGTCCGACTACGGACAAAGAGGCAAATGGGGCTAAGAGCCCTGAAGAATAACCAATGGCGTCCATAACCCTGCCCAGGCCAAGCCGGAAGGGTAACCCTGCTAACGGCGTCGATCTCAAAACCTGCTTAAACAAAAGGGGTGCCGACAAAGGGCAAAGGAAAAAGAGGAGCGTCAGTACTGAGGCCAGTACACGGCGAGACTAGAATTCGGTGGTCCTCGCCTACATAGGTATGGTGGACTGAGCGGCAGCGGCAGCATGCACTAAACAACCTATAGAAACTCGATACAACTGACGGCTATCAGAGAGGGGTGAGAAAGACCTATTCGGATCCAACCTGATACTATCATCAAACAAACCCATCCTGGCGTTTCCCCCTCGAGACCAAACGAGGAAGTCAACCGAGGAACTCACACAGTTGGCAGTTTTACTTATTTAGTTATAGTTGCGGCACTTTACTAGTCAGGTTTAGATAATCATCCTGATAAAGTAAGCAGTGGGCACTTTTAGTTAACCATTCCGTTGTAGTTGCAACAATTACTAATCAGATGCATATAGCATGAGATAAACCCAAAACCCAGTAGTTGTTGGTCCTTTTATTTAGCCATTCCGTTGTAGTTATCATACTTACTAGTCAGATACAATGGTCGCAAGCGACACTCCAAACAAGCAATTGTGGGCAGTATTAATTAGCCATTCCATTATAGTGAAGCTGATTACTAGTCATTATAAGTCAAATTTATAGCAATAAACTTTAGTTATGCTTGTCTATGGTCGAGATACTGTGCTCCAAGTCGTCCATAACCGCGGACACGGCTTTCAGAAAGTTTTACCCGGCCGGGGTGCACCAATAGCAACACACACTCGATCAACCTCGGAAAAACCAAATCAAAACCCAACGAGGCCTTCACGACAAAGCAATCACAAGATTCAGAAATATTTCAGGGGGCCACCCCATTGAGTAGAACCGCAACGAAGTAAGCTAGCTCCGAGACGGACTCAAGGTTTGGGTAGACGGCTGTGAACGACTGGGAACCCAAAACTGGGCTTGTCGACACCGCGGAATCGTGTCCCGATCCAAAATAGTACAGGTGCTATCTGTCGCACAATCGTAATTAAAGCAGTAGCATGGCATAAGTACAGGATAGTAAATAAAACCTCAAACTAGTTTGTGGCCCCAAGAAATAAGACTGAATCAAGCTCTGGCTAAGGGGGGTCCCATATACCTCCCGGATGTGGATAGCGCGATAAATCAAGGAACAGGTATCAAGTACTCGGGGTCCTACGGGACACAAGTGGGCGTTCGGAAACCAAATATTATCTATCACCCACCGATGCCTCTGCTTACTTCAATTTTAGTTGTTAAACAGGAATTAAAGTGAACGATAAGTAAAACCATGATCATCTCCAACATCAACATGCGGCAAACATCAACAACTGTGGCACTGGACGACACGCAACAGCACTTGAGCAGGCGACTACTACGCGCAAGTCCAACTATCTACCAAACAACAGGTAATAGGATGTGTCCAAGGCGATATAGGGCTGCAAGGGATATCACGGATACGGAAACTAGAGCATCGCAACACAGATAGCAATAGATCAACAGGAGGGAATAAATACTATAAAAGTAAGATAGGTAGAAAGGGGGGAGATGCTCGCCTGAAAAGCATTGTCGAAGGTTCATCCGAAGATCGGGTCGACACTCACATCAACTCAACGGCCTTATCCGCGAAGAAAGCAAATCACTAGAAGGAACACCGGATGCAATATTTAATACTACGACAGAAGATCGGGCATGATGCATGCATGATGTATGGCATGGCAAAGATGCGATGCAATTAGGCAAGATTAAGCGGAACCGGGGTCCCGACAATTAATTAAACGGTTCAAGTGAATTAGCTACCCTGCCATTTAAATGTTGTTGAACATGGCAAAATAAGTTACCGGTTCGCTACACAAATTTTAAATGAGGCCAATATAAGGCTAGATTTGCCCGCATATGGGCCCCATATTTAATTATGAAGTGAATCGGCTTAAGGCCCCCAAACCACATGACAAGATGCATGCAAGTATGACAATTTAATATGCAACAGGTTTTATTTCATTTATAAAATAAGGCTCGAGAAAAGGGGTCACACATTAGGGTTCTCGACGATCTTGGGGTTCCGGGGTTCGGGGTTCGGTCTCAGGTCCAGGGTTTGACGGGTTCGGTCTCGGCGGAAGCGTTCTCGGTCAACGGAGAAGATCTTGTCGCATCCACGAAGAAGGACTTGGTTCGGCGCCGGGGGCGCATCGGGTTCTTCCGGGGCGGTGTCGTTCTTGTCGTCGCGAAGGTCTTGTCGGGTCCCACGGGGTCGAGCTTGCCGTTGCGAGGGTCTTGTCGGGCCCGCCATCGAGTCGGTGTCGGCATCCGGGGTGAAGTGCTTGTCGTCCCGGGTAGGCGATCTTGGCGGTCTTCGGATCCGGGTCTTGACGGGGCCTTCGGATCACCGGGATCGGGCTTCGGGGCTCCGACCATCGGATCCGTGAAGAAGAGCTCAGGCCTTCGGTCCGAGAACGAGGTCTTCGCATACTAGGAAGAAGTCCTTGGCGTTCCGAAGAAGAGGGCTTGTGGTATGCATGAAGGAGATCTTGGGTACAGGCATCGCCATCTTCAAGTGTCGTGTAGATGATCTAAGCACCTCGGGTTCGTTTGGTCGGTGGCGAACTTGGTTGATGTATCATACCCGAGTCGCAACATCTTCGCCACCACCATCATTGGTCACGGGTACCTTGTTTGCCGAGGAGGCTCTGGTGACACCTCTCTACATCGCAGTATTGGGCTATCTCCAAAGTAGCACCACTACAAAAGAACTGGGGGACACGCGGCCGCGGAACTGGGGCAGCTCGCCGACGTGTGCAGGGCCAGAGGGCGACGGCGAGGCCACCGGCGGCGTCGCAGGCTTGCTGAAGACGAGGGGGGGGGGCGGCAGACGGCCGGGGTCGGGTGGTTCCCAGGGGCGCACGGGGGGTGCGACGCGGGGAAGGGAGAGGACGGGCCGGCCGAGGCGACGGCGAAGGGCCGCGGCGGCGCGAGCAGAAGAAGGCCAGAGGCGGCGCGGCGGGTCTGGCGGCGGGGCGTGCTTGGCGAGGACGGTCCGGGGCAGGGCGGGCTTGCGGCGGTTGACGGGCTCGGGCGAGCTTGAGGTGGTCGGCGGCGGCGTGGGGTGGTCGCGGTGGAGCCGGATGGGGCGCGGCGGAGCGGAGGAGCGGCGAGGTGCAGGAGAAGGGCCAGGGGCGGAGCGGCGCTGCGCCGGGCTTGCGAGGGGCAGGCGGCGCGGGGTCGGGGAGCCGTGCGGGGCGGTGGAGCGGCCGGAGGGAGCGGGGCGAGCCGGTGGGAGGGTGGTTGTTGGCGGTGGGGCGCGAGGGCGCTGGAGGAGGAAGGAGGGGCGCCGACGGGAAGGGGGCTGGGCGGTGGCCGGAGAAGGGGGGGGTAGCCGGTGAGGGAGAAGAAGGAAGGGGGCACGGGGCCGCTCGCGTGGGAGGAAGAGAGGAAAGTGGGAGGGCGCGGACAGGGGTGCCAGGGGCGGGGCCCAGGTGGCAGGGTGGGGTTGTGGTTTGACTGGGGTGGGTGCGTGTGTGTTTGGTGGGTGGTTGGCTGTCCAGGTGGAGAGAGGGAGGTGAGAGAGAGAGAGGGAGTGTGCCAAGTGGCGGCGCCCGGTTGGGTGGGGATGAGGGTGAGGGTGAGGTGGCGAGAGGTGATAGTCTGGGGTGAGGTGGAGGGGGGTGTGTGGGTAGATAGGTGGGTAGCTGTAGGATTAAGGGGTGGGCCGATTTATTTTCTGGGGTGGTCGTTCGGGTCGATTCGGCCCGTTCGACTGCCCCACTAAAAATAATATAAATTTTATTTGTTTTAATAACACCGTTTGCAAATCGATAGTAGACAAACAAAAATAATCTGGAGGCCCGGGGTTTGCGTGTTGAACGAAGACGAGGCGTTTGGAAAACAAAAATAGGTTTTCGAAATTAGTTTTTGACAAACAATACATGATGATGACGATGCAATGCACAAATTTAACGCGATTTTCTAGTAGTGGTTTTGCGGGATGCCACAATGACCCTAGGTTGACCCTCTGGATTTTAGAAAATTTTAGAAACAAGTTTCACCCAATTCGGAGTCCGTTTGCAAAAGTTGCGGTGGTTTTACTAAACAGAAATTGGAAAAAGTTTAAGAACAACAAAAAAATAAGAAAGCCAGCTAGCCGGGCCGGCCCAACCGCGCCAGCCCGCAGGCGGCAAGCAGCAGCCAGCAGTCTAACGCGCGCGCGGCGAATAGCGTCTGCCGCCGCTGCCGGGCCCGCTCGCCAGCCACCCGCCAGCCACCGATAGGTGGGGCCCACCTGTCGGCGGCGCCGCCGCCGTGCCCAGCGCGGACTGCGCAACCGCCGCCGCCGTATCCGCCTCCAACTCCGCGCGCGGGACCCTCCCCACTTAACCGCCGCCCCTGCCTCTTTTCCCCTACCGCGCCGCCTCCTCCTATCGCGCAGCCGCCGCCGCTGCTTCCGCTCTCCGCCGTCGCCGCCCGCCGCCGCCCCTCCCTCTCTCTCTCTTTCCCCGCGCCCGCGTCGCCCTCGCCTCGCCCGCGAGCCGCCGCGCCACCCCGCCTGACCCGCCCCCTCCTCCTCCCTGCAGGTCGACGCCGCCTCCACCGCCCGTGCCGACGCCGACCCCGCCAACTCGACGCCGTGCCGACCGCCGCCGTTGCCGGAGCTCCTCGCCGCCGCCGCCGCTCGACCACACCGCCGCCGTCGACGACGCTTAGGTGAGCCGCCGCCGCCGCCCCCTCTGCCGCACGATCTGCGGCCAATGGCCCAGATCGGTCGTTGACCGGTCAGCCCCAGGCGCTGACTAGTCAACCGCCCAGTCAGCTGCCACGCGGGCCAGTCAACAGTCAGAGTTGAGTGGGTAATTTTTCCTAATTGATTTAACTGGCAGAAATCCGTACAAACTTGTAAATTGCGTAGAAATTAATCTACTGGGCCAAAAATTGCAAATAAAATATGTTTAGATTCAGTAAGTCGTGTAGAATCTTGCTGTACCATTGTTTCACACTTTTGCAGCAAGATTTTGTCCAGATTAATTAAAAGAGTTAATGGCCTTTTTGGAGTAATTAATTCGTAGAAAAAGATCTATAACTCCAAAAATTGCATATAATATGTCCCTGGATTCAGTAGAACAAGGGGAATCTCAAAGTGAATTAAAAGGATAGGCTTACAGTAAAAACTTCTGCAGAAACTATCTAGTGGTTTTCTGAAGTGTTTTAATTATTCAGGGAGTTCTATAATTCCTTTTTAAGTAATTCCAATTGGTATTGTTCCTAAATAACATTGCCTATACAGTAGAATTTTCCCAAGGTTTTACAAACAGTATACTACTGGTAGTGAATTATTTGGGTTCTAGCTCTAGTTTGAGCATTATATTTTGCATAATAGTTTTCCTTGCGCTAAAACTATTTTCCATGCATGCAATCAGTAGCTATATTGAATAGGATTATGTGATGCTGCTGTAGCATTAATTCACTTGTCATGCATGCATTCATGCATCATCTTTGTTGCATATGCTTGTGGATTGTTTGTTTATGATTGCAATTGTATCGTGTAGATTGTGACGAGTGCAACGCTTGCTCGTGTGTGGATTGTTCTTCCGACCGCTACAACCAAGACAAGTAGATGCTCTTTTGTTCATGATATTGTCCTACTATTTTCAATGCATTGTCGTGTATTTTGTAGACGCATGTGTAGGATGATACTATTGCTATGCTATGTCCTATTATGTGGTAGGGCTTTCCTTGTAGATGAACCACCGTTGGTAGATGTGCTTAGCCATGCTATGATGAATGAGGGCTGGGTTAAATCGCTAGAGTTTGTTTCTAAAAGTATTGGTTTGTGAAAACTAAAATAACTTAATCAATGAATCTCCTGGGTGTGATGGGATTGATAAATTTTGGTGGTTTCATTGCGGAAAGGCACCCAGGTATCAAGAGAAAATGATTGGCTTCTTTATTCTGTAGCTTACGTGTATAACCATGTGCCAATAATGGAATGGGTGATTGGTTGGACTTAGTAGGTTGTGGTAACTCGAACCCGCGTATCCAGAGATGTAGAATTTTGGTAGGTTGGACCGGTGCGCGTCGGGATTGGGGAGCTACTTCCCGAACAGTCTCTTCTTGGACTTCTCCCTATCATCACCCAAAATGAGAGTGATGGTACGAGCTAGGCTGGCCAAGTCACATGGGTAAAGTGTACTAACCCCTGCAGGGTGTGTAATCTAATCGATTAGCCGTGTCCCCGGTTATGGACAACTGAGTTGCTTGATATTGATTCCATGACATGTTTCTCGCTCATTCTAATTTCATAATTGCTTTAATATTGTTGGGTTAACTTAATTGGGATCTTTTCAAAGAAAATCAAAAACTGTTTATGAAAGTAGGACAAATGTATTTGCAAATGCAAGCCAGACACAGCTCCAATTGCCAGATATGCATGTAGATGTTAGCACTATTGTCTCCTTTACTAGCTCTACTTGCCATACATTCCATGTATTGACCCTTCGGGGCTGCTACGTTTCATGTTGCAGGATATTCCGATTCTAAGTAATCGATATAGGCCACGGTACTCCACTCGGCACTTGTTCACTTGTGGGCAATTTGAAGAATGGAGGATTTGCTTTATTTATGTTGCTACCTGAATAATTTGAGCTAGCCTTGGGCTAAGCTTTTATTGTAATAATGGTACTCTGGGTCTTCGTTATTTATGATACACGGATATTTTGCTATGTTATTCATCTTATTCTATTGTGGGCCAATGAACCGATCCAGGGATTGGCATGTCACATAGAAGCCACGGTCTTTTCAGAACCGTGGTGTTACAAGATGGTATCAGAGCTCGTGTGTCGACTGTAGGATCGTGACCTAGGATTGGATTAGGAAGCCATAGATTTATTAGAGCTTATATTAACTCTGTGTTTCATCTTATGCCTTCCACTCTCGTAAATTCTTACCATATGCTATTCTCACACTTTCCTCTTTTAATTGATAGATGGGAGAAGTCAGGACTGAGTATGCAACCATGGAGTCACCAAGGCCCTTTGCAAGACAGTTAGCACAGCTCTCGCAGTCATTGGGATTGCCACTGCCCATGTTAAAGGGAAGAAGGCTGTACACCTATGGATATGGTGAGGATGCATGGGAGATCACCACCTTCATCTTCAGGGATGCCGCTTTGCCAAACCCTGTGCATCTGATCTACACCAAGACATACTGCAACTGGGGACTTGGAATCAACTTGGCCATACATGAAGCCCTGTCTCGCCAGTGCCACCATGTCCGACACCAACTGCCAGCAGATTCACCCTACCGTGACTATGGGAGGCGTGATGAAGATGGGCACATTGTGGTTACCCCGGGCGACAGGAACAACATGCCACCCTGTCGGAGGCACATAGAGGACATGGAAAGGGAGAATGGAGCTCTAGCTGAGAAAGTGATGATGATTAAGGAAATTGCAGATTTTGCTAGCAATGGTATGGTGGTCCAAGGACAAGAGATAGGCACCTTGCATGAAGCTGTGGGAGTTCCGGAGAATGCCCTGATAGCCAGAGATGCAACCATAGCTCATCTTCATGGTACTGTGCAGGAGAACACCCAGAACATACAACAGTTGCAAGGGACCGTCCAGGAAAGGGATCAAACTATTGAAGCTATGGCAGCCCAGATTGCCGCTCTCCAAGCACAGCTGAATCCACCCTCTGATGATGACAATGGAGATGGTGGAAACAATGGTGATGATGATGACAGTGGGGACGATGATGATGATGAGGACGAGGATGATGATGATGGAGACGATGATGGTGGAGGAGATGAAGCTATTGCAGTTGCAGCTGAAAGTGAAGAAGAAGAGGAGGATCCAGAAGAGGTGGAGTTTGAGATCTCAAGTGATGATTCAGGAGAGGTGTACACTCCGCCGCCATGGTTGAACCGTGGACCGAAGCACCAACACATGAGTGCAAGGACCTATCGAAACCTCTTCAAGAAGTAGATAGAAGTCCACCAATTAGTCCTCGTTAGGTAAAATCGTTAGGATTAGTCTCGATCGATGTGAAACTTTATTACTGTTAGTTTAAGAGTGTTTAGTTGCTTATTTGTGTACTCCAATATCCCAGGAATTATTTGTGCAAATTTTATGAAAGAGTTATGACAAGTTTGGTTACAATCTGTGTTATTTTCGCTGCTGTTTTCTGCTGATACAGCAGTACTGTACGATTTTTCATATTTTTCTGGTAACTGGTAAAAATCTGAAAAACAATAGGGCTGGTGCAAAACTCTCTGTACTGTATGTGAAAAAATCAGCATAATTTTCTGACGAGTCTAAGTCAGGTGGAAAAATTCGTGAACGCTGCTGGACTGTTCTGGTAGATTGCTGCTTTTGTTGCTTAGTTGATCAACTGTTTAGTTAACCATTGCCAACTCTTGTAAAACTATTTCAGTAGGTATATACTGCTAGGATAACCCCTGGGATGTTGCTGGATCACTTGTTTGTTGATGTGTTGCTTGCTTGAGATTGTCTGCTATTGTTTGTTGTTGTTTGATCATAATGCATGGGTAGAATCCTATTATCGTAGTTGATCCTTTCTAAGCTTACCTGTGATGAACCGTAGATGCCTCCACGCCGTCAACCCACTGAGCTGGAGCAGCTCATGGCAGCTCAGGCACAGCTGACCCAAGTTATGACTCAGTTCATGGAAGCTCAGAACAACAACAACAACAACAATGGGAACAACCAGCCTCAGGGAGATGCCATCACCAGATTTCTGAGGCTAAGGCCAGCTAAGTTCTCTACTGCAACGGAACCAATGGTTGCTCTCGACTGGTTGCGTTCAGTCAACAAGGATCTGGTAACTGTTGGATGCACTGATGCTGAGAATGTGAGGTTTGCCGCTCACCTACTAGAGGGACCAACCGCTTCTTGGTGGGACACTTTCAGATCACCCACCCGCTGGACACTGTGACTTGGGCAATGTTTGAAGGTTTCAGGACCAACCACGTGTCTTCAGGAGTTCTGAGCCTGAAGAGGAAGGAGTTCTGCAACTTGCGCCAAACCAACCGCACTGTGGCTGAGTACATTGAGGAGTTCAACAACCTGTCCCGTTATGCACCTGAGGATGTTGACACTGATGCAAAAAGGAGGGAGAGATTCCTGGATGGCCTTAGTGATGAGCTTTCAGTGCAGCTACTGGTGGTTTATTGCCCCACTTTACAGGAGCTTATGGACAAGGCCAGGATCTTGGAAAGGAAGCACAAGCAAGTGGAGAACCGCAAGAGAAAGAGCAGCAATCACCACTCAGGTTCTCACCACAAGTCTCGCACTTCATATGATGGATACTCCAAGCATGGAGGGAGTGACCATGGGAGCCATGATCGCCATCACCATGGAGGCGATGGACATCGCCATGACAACCACAAGAGCAGCCACCACAGCCACAAGGTAGGACACTCTCACCACTCTGGAGGACACGGTGGACATGACCGCAACCGTGATCGCAGCTTTGTGAAGAAGGATCTGAGTGAGGTGACATGCTTCAAGTGTGGACAGAAGGGACACTATGCTGACAACTGCCTGGAGAGGAAGGGACTAAAGCCAACCAACAACCAGAAGGCCACAGTGAACCACATGAATGTGGAGGAGATCCCAGATGAGCCTGACCTTGTGATTGGTAAGTTTCCAATCAACACTCACCCTGCACTTATACTATTTGATACTGGTGCATTGCATTCATTCATATCAAGGGCATTTGTGGATAAGTATAAGATACCTACTGAGTCTATGAAAGAGTCTATTAGAGTGAGTTCACCTGGAGGAGATATGATAGCTAGTGCGGGATGTCGCGACTTAACTGTGAGGATTGGAACACACAACTTCATTGCACATCTGGTAGTGTTGGAATCACAAGGGTTGGATGTTATTCTGGGTATGGATTGGATGTCTATGCATGGGGGACACATAGATTGTACACAGCGAGCTGTTTCACTCAAAACCCCGGATGGTAAGAGAATTAGATTCAAGTCGGCTGTGCGACCGGGAAGGTGTAAGCTGAATTCTCTTAAGGGGGTTAGCATGGATACTGTGCCAGTGATTAGGGATTACCCCGACGTGTTTCCGGAAGAGCTGCCAGGGATGCCACTTGGCAGGGAAGTGGAGTTTCTCATCGACCTGATGCCAGGAACATGACCTATAGCAAAGAGACCATATAAGATGGATGTGGATGAGCTGAAGGAATTGAAGAAGCAGCTGAAAGAGCAGTTGGACAAGGGATTCATTCAGCCTAGTTCGTCGTCATGGGGTGCACCTGTTCTGTTTGTGGAGAAGAAAGACAGCAGCAAGAGATTAGTGGTGGACTATCGCTCGCTCAATGAAGTGACTATCAAGAACAAATACCCCCTGCCGAACATAAATGATTTGTTTGATCAACTGGAAGGAGCAAAGGTGTTTAGCAAGATTGATTTGCGATCAGGCTACTTCCAATTGAAGATCCGGGAGGAAGACATACCAGAGACCGCTTTCACCACTAGGTATGGTTTATATGAGTATACAGTTATGTCTTTTGGACTAACGAATGCCCCGGCATACTTCATGACCATGATGAACAAGGTATTCATGGAGTACCTGGACAAGTTCGTGGTGGTGTTCATCGATGACATACTGATATATTCCAAGGATGATGCCGAGCATGAGAAACATCTGCGACTGATTATGGAGAAGCTGAGGGAACACAAGCTGTATGCCAAATTCAGCAAGTGTGAGTTCTGGCTTAACACTGTTGGATTTCTTGGACACGTAGTGTCAGGAGAAGGAGTCGCTGTTGATCCAAGCAAAGTGACTGCAGTAACTGAGTGGGAAGTGCCCAAGAATGCGGGAGAGATTCGTAGCTTTTTGGGACTTGCTGGATATTATAGGAGGTTCATTGAAAACTTCTCCAAGATTGCTAAGCCGATGACTGAACTTCTGAAGAAGGAGAGGAAGTTTGAATGGACGGATATCTGTGAAGCTAGCTTTCAGGAACTGAAGCGCCGACTAGTGACCGCGCCTGTTCTATGTTTACCAGACCTTCAGAAGGATTTCCAAGTGTACTGTGATGCTTCTCGACAGGGACTTGGGAGTGTGTTGATGCAAGATGGGAGAGTAGTGTCATATGCCTCGCGACAACTTAAGCACCATGAGCGGAATTACCCCACACACGACTTGGAGTTAGCGTCAGTGGTTCATGCGCTCAAGGTATGGAGGCATTACTTAATGGGAAAGCACTGTGATGTGTACACCGACCACAAGAGCCTGAAGTACATATTTACCCAGAAGGAACTGAATATGAGGCAAAGGAGAGGGTTGGAACTTATCAAGGACTATGATATGAATCTGCAATACCACCCAGGAAAGGCCAATGTAGTAGCAGATGCTCTGAGCCGGAAGGTTTACGCCAATGGACTGACAATTGGGGAATTGCCCGAGGATTTGTGCAAGCAATTCAAGGACCTTATACTGGAAGTAGTGTCTGAAGGATACTTGGCTGCAATGGAGGTCCAACCAACGCTACAGGACAGAATCAGGAAGGCTCAAGTGGGAGACAAAGAGATAGGGGAGATGAAGGAAAAGATGAAGGAGAATCAGGAAAAGGATATTCGCGAGGATGAGCATGGTACCTTGTGGTATGGAGATCGTTTGTGTGTGCCCAGCGACCCAGAGATAAGGGAGTTGATTCTGCAGGAGGCTCATAACTCGCCATACTCCATACATCCGGGCAACACAAAGATGTATATGGATTTGAAGAGCAGGTTTTGGTGGAACAACATGAAGGGAGACATCGCCAAGCATATTGCCCTATGTGATGTGTGTAGCCGAGTGAAGGCGGAACACCAGAAGCCAGCAGGACTGCTACAGCCGTTGCCCGTGCCAGATTGGAAGTGGGATAGAGTGGGAATGGATTTTATCACAGGATTGCCCAGGACCAGGTCAGGATTTGACTCCATTTGGGTAGTGGTCGACCATTTGACCAAGGTAGCCCACTTCATGAAGGGTTTCGCGGCATAGTAAATCAAAATTTTCTACGGATGCGAACAGAGGGAAAGCCAAGATCTAATCTAGGAGATGCAAACAACAAGAGAGATTGTATTAGATCTTCATACCCTTGAAGATTCGCACAGCGGAACGTTCGTCGGAACGTGGGTGATGTAGTCGTACTCGCTTCTCCTCCTCGCGATCCGATCCGATCTAGCACCACAAGTGGCGGTTCCTCCGTGAGATGCACACGTGCAGCACCTCGACGTCTCCTCCTTCCTTGGTCTAGCAAGTATGGTGGAGAGATGGGTTGGATCTACAACGCGACGGCGCGGTGCAATTGGTGGAGAATTTCTGCAGCAGGGCTTCGCCTACAAGCAGTCGGGAGGGCGAGAGGAGGGCAGCAGGGCGGATAGGGTTGGAGGGCAAGGTGTAGGGGGTTGGTGCGCTCCCAGCCCTCTATATATAGAGTGGTGGGCGCAGCCCTAGCCCCTCCCCCAAGCCAAGGCCGGCGGCCCCAAGGAGGAAGAGTGGGGGGCAAGGAAACCCCCCCTTCTAGAAGCTCTATGTAGAGTTTAAACCTCTCTTGGCCGGCTGGGCCCTATGGGGCCTTGTGCCCCTGGCCCAATGCGGCCAGGGCACTCCCTCATAGGCCCATGCCCCCTCCCGGAAGGTGGGGCCACGTTGGTCCCCTTCCAGAAGGTTCTAGAAGCTTCCGATACAATACCGATTAACCCGGAACAATTCCGAACTCCAAAAACTGCACTGCCTTATATGAATATTATTCTCCGGACCACTCCGGAACCTCTCGTGATGTCCCGGATCCCATACGAGACTCCGAACAAAAACTCATAAACCAATTATCCAATCTATCCTAGCGTCGATACACGTTAAGTGTGTGACCCTGCGGGTTCGAGAATATGCAGACATGATCTTCTATCAATAATCAACAGTGGGGTCTGGAAACCCATATTGACTCCCACACATTCATCGATGATCATATCGGATGAACCACGATGCCAGGATTCAATCAATCCCATATATATATTCCCTTCGTCTCGCGATATTTTACTTGCCCGAGATTCGATCGTCGGTACCGTCATACCTAGTTCAATCTCGTTCATAGCAAGTACTTCACTAGTTCCGTAATCCGATATCACTTTGTGATTAACTCCTTAACCACATGCTCGCAAGCGGTGTTGATTTCGATTACCGAGTGGGCCCGAAGTATATCTCTCCGACTTGGGAGGGACAAATCCCATCTCGATACATACAACCCAACAGATACTTTCCGATCACCTGAGAGACACCTTTATGATCACCCTCTCATAGGATGACGTTTGATGACCTCAAAGCTTTCTTCCGATACCAGGGAGTTGTATTATCTCATGGTCTAAGGAATACAATATTTGACATAAGAAAAGCTTCGCAAAGACGAACACGATGACACGATCTAATTGCTTCGCTTAGTTTGGGTCTGTCCATCATATCATTCTCCCAATGATATGATCTCATTATCAATTGACAACTCATGTCTATGGTTAGGAAACCTTAACCATCATTGATCAATGAGCTAGTCCATAGAGGCGTACTAGGGACACGGTGTTGTTCACAAACCACACAAGTATTAAAGTTTCCGCTTAATACAATTCTAGCATGGAATATAAACTTTATCATGAACAAGAATTATAATAATAACATCTTTATTATTGCCTCTAGGGCATAATTCCAACAGTCTCCCACTTGCACTAGAGTCAATAATCTAGTTTACATTTGGCAACAATCTCACACCCATGGCACTGAGGTGTTGATCATGTTTTACACGTGGAAGAGGCTTAGTCAATGGATCTGCGACATTCAGATCTGTATGTACTTTGCTAATCTTTAGATCTCCATCTGCTATATAATCTCGGATTATATGAAACTTGCGGTTGATATGCTTGGTCTTTGGATGATATCTTGGTTCCTTAGCGAGTGCTATGGTGCCAGTGTTGTCACACAATATCTCCAGTGGGTCCAATGCACTTGGAACCACGCCAAGCTCAGTGATGAAGTTCCTGATCCAAACTCCTTCACTTGACGCTTCTGCAGCAGCCATGTATTCCGCTTCTACTGTAGATCCCGCGATCACGCTTTGCTTGCAGCTTCTCCAGCTCACAGCTCGTCCATTCAAAATATATATGTATCCTGTCTGAGATTTAGAATCATCCTTGTCGGTGTCAAAACTAGCGTTGACGTAACCTTTTACGACAAGCTGTTCATCACCGCCATAGACTAAGAACATTTCTTTAGTCCTATTTAGGTACTTTAGGATGTTCTTCACGGCTATCCAGTGTTCCACTCCTGGATCACTTTGATATCTGCTTGTCAAACTAAGAGCATTGGACACATCCGGTCTAGTACACAGCATGGCATATATGATAGAACCTATGGCCGAGGCATAAGGCACTTTGCTCATAGCTTCCCTATCATTTATCGTAGCTGGACACTGAGCCTTGCTCAATATCTTACCTGAAAACATAGGCACTAAACCTTTCTTTTCCTTATCCATTCTGAACCTTTTCAGAACTTTGTCTAGGTATGTACTCTGGCTTAAAGCTATCAGGCGTCTTTGTCTATCTCTATAGATCTTGATGCCCAATATATAAGCAGCTTCACCTAGGTCTTTCATTGAAAAACACTTGTTCAAATAACTCTTCACATCGTTAAGCATGTTAATGTCATTTCCAATAATCAATATGTCATCTACATATAGTACCAGAAACGTCACCGAGCTCCCACTCACTTTCTTGTAGATACAAGCTTCGTAGCAATTTGGAACAAATCCAAAGCTCTTGATCACTTGATCAAAACGAAGGTTCCAACTCCGAGATGCTTGCTTCAGTCCATAAATGGAACGCTGAAGTTTGCATACTTTATCAGCATCCTTAGGATCGACAAAACCTTCGGGTTGCATCATATACAACTCTTCATCAATGTTGCCATTGAGGAAAGCAGTCTTGACATCCATCTGCCATATTTCATAATCATGAAACGCAGCAATTTCTAATAAAATCCGAATGGACTTAAACATCGCTACGGGAGAGAAAGTCTCATCGTAGTCAACACCTTGAACTTGTCGAAAACCTTTCGCGACAAGCCGTGCTTTATAGACGGTAACATTACCATCCGCGTCCGTTTTCTTCTTGAAGATCCATTTGCACTCAACGGCCTTTCGGTCGCTAGGAGGGTCCACCAGAGTCCATACTTGGTTTTCGCTCATGGATCCCAATTCGGATTTCATGGCTTCCAGCCATTTCTCAGAGTCTGGGCTCATCATCGCTTCCTCATAGTTCGTAGGTTCACTGTCTTCTACTAACGAGACAGTCAAGACAGGGTTGCCATACCACTCAGGAGGGGCACGCGACCTTGTCGACCTGCGACGTTCAGTAGCAGCATCGTCCGAAGCTTCATGATCCTTGTCATTAGCTTCCTCTATTGTTGGTGCAGGCGGCACTGGAACAATTTCAGGTGCTGCGCTACTCTCCAATTCAAGAGAAGGTTCAATAACCTCGTCTAGCTCTACTTTCCTCCCACTCACTTCTTTCGAGAGAAACTCCTTCTCAAGAAAGGATCCGTTCTTTGCGACAAACACTTTGCCTTCGGTTATGTGATAGAAGGTATACCCAATAGTTTCCTTAGGGTATCCTATGAAGACGCATTTCTCCGCTTTGGGTTCGAGCTTGTCCGGCATTAACTTCTTGACGTAGGCTTCGCATCCCCAAACTTTAAGAAACGACAACTTAGGTTTAGCACCAAACCACAATTCATACGGTGTCGTCTCAACGGATTTAGATGGTCCCTATTTAAAGTGAATGCAGCGGTTTCTAATGCATAACCCCAAAATGATAACGACAAATCAGTAAGAGACATCATTGATCGGACCATATCTAATAAGGTTTGATTCCGGCGTTCAGACACACCATTGCGCTGTGGTGTTCCGGGTGGCGTGAGTTGCGAAACGATTCTACTTGCTTTAAGATGCGTGAGAAAATCATAACTCAAATATTCACCTCCATGATCGGATCATAGAAATTTAATCTTTCTGTTATGATGGTTCTCCACTTCATTCTGAAATTCCTTGAACTTTTCAAACGTTTCAGATTTATGTTTCATTAAATAGATATACCCATATTTACTTAAGTCATCGGTAAAAGTGAGAAAATAGCGATATCCACCGCGCGTCGAAACACTCATCGGTCCGCATACATCGGTATGTATGATTTCCAACAAGTCCATTGCTCGCTCCATCATACCGGAGAACGGGGTTTTGATCATCTTGCCCATGAGGCATGGTTCGCATGTGTCAAATGATTCAAAATCAAGAGACTCCAAAAGTCCATCAGAATGGAGTTTCTTCATGCGCTTTACACCAATATGACCTAGACGACAGTGCCACAAATAAGTAGTATTATCACTATCTACTTTGCATCTCTTAGCCTCAATGTTATGGATGTGTGTTTCATCCCTTTCGAGATTTAGAAGCAATAAACCATTCACAATAGGTGCATGACCATAAAAGATGTTACTCATATAAATAGAACAACCATTATTCTCTGATTTAAATGAATAACCGTCTTGCAATAAACACGATCCAGAAATAATGTTCATACTCAACGTAGGCACATAATAACATTTATTAAGGTTTAAAACTAATCCCGAAGGTAAAACTAAGGAGAGCGTGCCGACGGCCATCACATCAACTCTTGATCCGTTGCCAACGCGCATCGTCACCTCATCCCTCGCAAGCCGCCGTCTATTCCGTAGCTCCTGTTTCGAGTTACAAATATTAGCAACTGAACCGGTATCAAATACCCAAGCACTACAACGAGGGCTAGTAAGGAAAACATCAATAACATGTATATCAAATATACCTTTGATGGTGCCAGCCTTCTTGTCCGCTAAGTACTTCGGACAGTTACGCTTCCAGTGACCCTTGTCCTTGCAATAGAAGCACTCAGTGTCCGGCTTAGGACCAGACCTGAGCTTCTTCTCAGCAGGGGCAACGCGCTTGCCGCCGCCTTTCTTGAAGGGCTTCTTCGCTCCCTTACCTTTCTTGAAGGTGGGCTTGTTGACCATCAACACATGATTATCCTTTTTGATGTCCACTTCCACGGCCTTCAGCTTTGCGAAGATCTCGGTGATCGTATCAGTGGAACCGATCTGATTATGAGTCACTACAAAACTTTTGTAGCTGGGAGGGAGTGATTGCAGAACCCTGTCAATCTTGAGCTCCTCTAGAATCGTGCATTCCAGTTGCTCAAGGCGTTGAGTGTAGCCCGTCATCTTAATGGCGTGCTCACTAACGGAACTCCCTTCCTCCATCTTGCAGTTAAAGAACTTCTCAGAGATCGCATATCTCTCAGAACGGGCCTGAGTCTGAAACATGGTTTTCAGCTCTTCGAGAATCTCAAAGGGCCCGGAATAGTCTTCAAAACGATTTTGAAGTTCCGGTTCCATAGCAAACAACATGGTGCTCTTAATCACACCATAATCATCCTTGCGCGACTGATAGACAGCTTTCTCATCAGTCGGCGCAGTTGCAGCAGGGGGGTCACCTAACGCTTTCCCAAGGACATAGTCCTTTTGACCGCTAGAGAGAATGATTCTTAGATTGCGGAACCAATTGGTGAAGTTAGACCCATTGTTTCTAAGCTTTTCCTTCTCAGCAAAAACGTTGAAGTTGAAGTTGGACTTGGCCATGTGATCTACAGTATTGGCAAGTACAATTTAGACTATGTTCATGATAACTAGTTCAACTTTTAATCAAATTACTAGATGAACTCCCACTAAATTCAACATCCCTCAAGTTGTTTAGTGAACACGATCCAAATTCACCACACCTAATCCGATCATCATGAGAAGAGATGTGGTTTCAATGGTGGACAACGAAGTGTCGATCATATCATTCATATGACTCATGCTTAACCTTTTGGTTCTTGTGTTCCGAGGCCATGTCTGTACATGCTAGGCTCGTCAAGTTAGACCCAAGTATTTCCGCGTGTGCAAAACTGGCTTGCACCCGTTGTATGTGAGCGTAGAGTCTATAGCACCCGATCATCACGTGATGCTTGGACACGACGAACTTTCGCAACGGTGCATACTCGGGGAGAACACAGTTTTATCTTGATCTTTAAGTGAGGAATCATCTTATAATGCTACCGTCGCGATCTAAGCATAATAAGATACATAAAAGGATAAACATCACATGCATATAACTTTAATGTGACATGGTATAGCCAATCCTCGCGCAATGATCTCCATCTTGTGCGTGCCGGCATGATCTCCATCACTCCACCATGATTGCCTCCACCATGAATAGCAACTACAACTATTGCTAACTACTTAGCGATAAAGTGAAACTATTACATGGCGCATAAGAAGTTGACACACAGGTCATACACAATTATAAAGACAACCATATGGCTCCTGCCGGTTGTGTACTCATCGACATGCAAGTCGTGAAACATTACAAAACATGATCATCGCATACATTATACACATCACATCTTGGGCCATACCATATCACAGAAAACACTCCCTGCAAAAACAAGTTAGACGCCTCTACTTTGTTGTTGCATGTTTTACGTGGCTTATGGGAGTAGATGCTAAGAACGATTCTTACCTACGGAAAGCCACAACGGTGATATTATGGTTGCCAAACTCCGGTGTTAATCCCATGACAACTATAGTGAGAGAAACTGACATCCACCAGCCGCATGTGTGGAACAAGCCACACGTCAAGTTCGGAGCCGGTCTCGCGAACGACGTCGCGTAAGGTTGGCCTGGACCACTTCAATCTCACTATCCCGCGTCATAAGAAGAACACAAACAAGAGGCTTGCAACAGAAAACATCAACGCCCGCAACAACCATGTTGCGTTCTACTCGTGAAACACATCTACGCATAGATCTAGCTCTGATACCACTGAAGGGTTTCGCGGCATAGTAAATCAAAATTTTCTACGGATGCGAACAGAGGGAAAGCCAAGATCTAATCTAGGAGATGCAAACAACGAGAGAGATTGGATTAGATCTTCATACCCTTGAAGATTTGCACAGTGGAACGTTCGTCGGAACGTGGGTGATGTAGTCGTACTCGCTTCTCCTCCTCGCGATCCGATCCGATCTAGCACCACAAGTGGCGGTGCCTCCGTGAGATGCACACGTGCAGCACCTCGACGTCTCCTCCTTCCTTGGTCCAGCAAGTATGGTGGAGAGATGGGTTGGATCTACAACGCGACGGCGCGGTGCAATTGGTGGAGAATTTCTGCAGCAGGCCTTCGCCTACAAGCAGTCGGGAGGGCGAGAGGAGGGCAGCAGGGCGGCTAGGGTTGGAGGGGAAGGTGTAGGGGTTGGTGCGCCCCCATACCTCTATATATAGAGGGGTGGGCGCAGCCCTAGCCCCTCCCCCAAGCCAAGGCCGGCGGCCCCAAGGAGGAAGAGTGGGGGGCAAGGAAACCCCCCCTTCTAGAAGCTCTATGTAGAGTTTAAACCTCTCTTGGCCGGCTGGGCCCTATGGGGCCTTGTGCCCCTGGCCCAATGCAGCCAGGGCACTCCCTCATAGGCCCATGCCCCCTCCCGGAAGGTGGGGCCACGTTGGTCCCCTTCCGGAAGGTTCTAGAAGCTTCCGGTACAATACCGATTAACCCGGAACAATTCCGAACTCCAAAAACTGCACTGCCTTATATGAATCTTATTCTCTGGACCACTCCGGAACCTCTCGTGATGTCCCGGATCCCATCCGAGACTCCGAACAAAAACTCATAAACCAATTATCCAATCTATCTTAGCGTCGAGACACGTTAAGTGTGTGACCCTGCGGGTTCGAGAATATGCAGACATGATCTTCTATCAATAATCAACAGTGGGGTCTGGAAACCCATATTGACTCCCACACATTCATCGATGATCATATCGGATGAACCACGATGCCAGGATTCAATCAATACCATATATATATTCCCTTCGTCTCGCGATATTTTACTTGCCCGAGATTCGATCGTCGGTACCGTCATACCTAGTTCAATCTCGTTCACAACAAGTACTTTACTCGTTCCGTAATCCGATATCACTTTGTGATTAACTCCTTAACCACATGCTTGCAAGCGGTGTTGATATCGATTACCGAGTGGGCCCGAAGTATATCTCTCCGACTTGGGAGGGACAAATCCCATCTCGATACATACAACCCAACAGATACTTTCCGATCACCTGAGAGACACCTTTATGATCACCCTCTCATAGGATGACGTTTGATGACCTCAAAGCTTTCTTCCGATACCAGGGAGTTGTATTATCTCATGGTCTAAGGAATACAATATTTGACATAAGAAAAGCTTCGCAAAGACGAACACGACGACACGATCTAATTGCTTCTCTTAGTTTGGGTCTGTCCATCATATCATTCTCACAATGATATGATCTCATTATCAATTGACAACTCATGTCTATGGTTAGGAAACCTTAACCATCATTGATCAATGAGCTAGTCCATAGAGGTGTACTAGGGACACGGTGTTGTTCACAAACCACACAAGTATTAAAGTTTCCGCTTAATACAATTGTAGCATGGAATATAAACTTTATCATGAACAAGAATTATAATAATAACATCTTTATTATTGCCTCTAGGGCATAATTCCAACACTTCATACCGGTGAAGACGACCTATACGAGTGCAAAGTTGGCCAAGATTTATATGGACAAGATTGTGTGCCTACATGGAGTTCCCAAGAGTATTGTATCTGATAGAGGCACCCAATTTACCTCACACTTCTGGCGCCAGCTGCACGAGTCGCTTGGGACTAGATTGGAGTTTAGCACAACATTTCACCCACAGACTGATGGACAGACCGAGAGGGTGAATCAGATTTTGGAGGACATGCTGAGAGCTTGCGCTTTGGCTCATGGTTCTAGTTGGGATGAGAATTTGCCATATGCTGAGTTTTCCTACAACAACAGCTACCAAACCAGCATCAAGACGTCACCGTTTGATGTACTGTATGGGAAACGGTGCCGGACACCATTGCTATGGGATGGAGTAGGAGAACGTCAGCTGTTTGGACCTGATTTGATCAAGGATGCAGAGGAGAAGGTCGCCTTGATTAGGGACAGGCTGAAGGTAGCACAATCAAGGCAGAAGAGCTACGCCGACGCCAAGCGCAAGGAAGTGGTGTATGAGATAGGCGATAGAGCATACCTCAGAGTGTCGCCACTTCGTGGAATCAAGAGATCTGGACTTAAGGGTAAGCTGGCACCTCGGTTTATTGGACCATATCGGGTCTTAGCACGCAAAGGAGAAGTTGCTTACCAATTGGAGTTGCCAGAGACTCTGTCCGCTGTTCACAATGTGTTCCTCGTGTCCCAGCTGAAGAAGTGCCATCCGGAGATGGTGGATACACCATTGAGAG
The DNA here is from genome assembly GCA_916181665.1 of Avena sativa. NCBI lineage: Eukaryota > Viridiplantae > Streptophyta > Magnoliopsida > Poales > Poaceae > Avena > Avena sativa. The sequence continues at coordinate 247,480,114 of OV702284.1, read as the reverse complement.
ACACTGTGCCTCTAGAAGAGGTTCAGCTTGAGAACGACTTGACCTATGAGGAGAAGCCGGTCAAAATTCTGGAGACAGCGGAGAGGATTACCCGTACCAAGACGATCAGGTTTTGCAAGGTGCAGCGGAGCCACCACACCGAAGAGGAAGCCACTTGGGAGCGTGAGGATGACATCCGACAGGACTACCCACACCTATTTGCTAGCCGCGCCGAATCTCGGGGACGAGATTCATCTTAAGGGGGTTAGTCTTGTCACATCCCAAATTTTATATTTGGTTCTGCATATCATTCATATCATTGCATCATGTTCTTCCATGCAAAACCTTCGATCGAAATGTTTTGGCGAAACGCTATTTCCAAAGCCCTATTTTATTTTACTACAATGCTCCTGCGGGAGGGTTTACTAGGACTAGAGTTTTCCACCCTTGTAGACTAGTGGTTTCACTTACCACATGACCCTACGTTGACCCCTGGATTTTAGAAAATTTTAGAAACAAGTTTCACCCAATTCGGAGTCCGTTTGCAAAAGTTGCGGTGGTTTTACTAAACAGAAATTGGAAAAGGTTTAAGAACAAAAAAAAAATAAGAAAGCCAGCCAGCCGGGCCGGCCCAACCGCGCCAGCCCGCAGGCGGCAAGCAGCAGCCAGCAGCCTAACGCGCGCGCGGCGAATAGCGTCTGCTGCCGCCGCTGCCGGGCCCGCTCGCTAGCCACCCGCCAGCCACCGACAGGTGGGGCCCACCTATCGGCGCCGCCGCCGCCGTGCCCAGCGCGGACTGCGCAACCGCCGCCGCCGTATCCGCCTCCAACTCCGCGCGCGGGACCCCTCCCCTACTTAACCGCCGCCCCCTGCCTCTTTTTCCCTACCGCGCCGCCTCCTCCTATCGCGCAGCCGTCGCCGCCGCTTCCGCTCTCCACCGTCGCCGCCCGCCGCCGCGCCTCCCTCTCTCTCTTTCCCCGCGCTCGCGTCGCCCTCGCCTCGCCCGCGACCGCGAGCCGCCGCGCCACCCCGTCTGACCCGCCGCCTCCTCCTCCCTACAGGCCGCCGCCGGCGATCCGTCCCGAGCCGCCGCCGACGCCGCCTCCACCACACGCGCCGACGCCGACCCCGCCAACCCGACGCCGTGCCGACCATCGCCGTCGCCGGAGCTCCTCGCCGCCGCCGCCGCTCGACCACACCACCGCCGTCGATGACGCTCAGGTGAGCCGCCGCCGCCGCCGCCCCCTCTGCCGCACGATCTGCGGCCAACGGCCCAGATCGGTCGTTGACCGGTTAGCCCCAGGCGCTGACTAGTCAACCGCCTAGTCAGCTTCCACGCGGGCCAGTCAACAGTCAGAGTTGACTGGGTAATTTTTCCTAATTGATTTAATTGGCAGAAATTCATAGAAACTTGTAAATTGCGTAGAAATTAATCTACTGGGCCAAAAATTGCAAATAAAATATGTGTAGATTCAGTAAGTCATGTAGAATCTTGCTGTTCCTTTGTTTCACACTTTTGCAGCAAGATTTTGTCTAGATTAATTAAAAGAGTTAATTGCCTTTTTCGAGTAATTAATTCGTAGAAAAAGATCTGTAACTCCAAAAATTGCACATAATATGTCCCTGGATTCAGTAGAACAAGGGGAATCTCAAAGTGAATTAAAAGGATAGGCTTACAGTAAAAACTTCTGCAAAAACTATCTAGTGGTTTTCTGCAGTGTTTTAATTATTCAGGGAGTTCTATAATTCCTTTTTGAGTAATTCCAATTGGTACTGTTCCTCATTTCCTATACAGTAGAATTTTCCCAAGATTTTACAAACAGTATACTACCGGTAGTGAATTATTTGGGTTCTAGCTCTAGTTTGAGCATTATATTTTGCATAATAGTTTTCCTTGCGCTAAAACTATTTTCCATGCATGCAATCAGTAGCTATATTGAATAGGATTATGTGATGCTGCTGTAGCATCAATTCACTTGTCATGCATGCATTCATGCATCATCTTTGTTGCATATGCTTGTGGATTGTTTGTTTATGATTGCAATTGTATCGTGTAGATTGTGACGAGTGCAACGCTTGCTCGTGTGTGGATTGTTCTTCTGACCGCTACAACCAAGGCAAGTAGATGCTATTTTGTTCATGATATTGTCCTAATATTTTCAATGCATTGTCGTGTATTTTGTAGACGCATGTGTAGGATGATACTATCGCTATGCTATGTCCTATTATGTGGTAGGGCTTTCCTTGTAGATGAACCACCGTTGGTAGATGTGCTTAACCATGCTATGATGAGCGAGGGCTGGGTTACATCACTGGAGTTTGTTTCTAAAAGTATTGGTTTGTGAAAACTAAAATAACTTAATCAATGAATCTCCTGGGTGTGATGGGATTGATAAATTTTGGTGGTTTCATTGCGGAAAGGCACCCAGGTATCAAGAGAAAATGATTGGCTTCTTTATTTTGTAGCTTACGTGTACAACCATGTGCCAATAATGGAATGGGCGGTTGCTTGGACTTAGTAGGTTGTGGTAACTCGAACCCGCGTATCTAGAGATGTAGAATTTTGGTAGGTTGGACCGGTGCGCGTCGAGATTGGGGAGCTACTTCCCGAACAGTCTCTTCTTGGACTTCTCCCTATCATCACCAAAAATGAGAGTGATGGTACGAGCTGGGCTGGCCAAGTCACATGGGTAAAGTGTACTAACCCCTGGAGGGTGTGTAATCTAATCGATTAGCCGTGTCCCCGGTTATGGACAACTGAGTTGCTTGATATTGATTCCATGACATGTTTCTCGCTCATTCTAATTTCATAATTGCTTTAATATTGTTGGGTTAACTTAATTGGGATCTTTTCAAAGAAAATCAAAAACTGTTTATGAAAGTAGGACAAATGTATTTGCAAATGCAAGCCAGACACAGCTCCAATTGCCAGATATGCATGTAGATGTTAGCACTATTGTCTCCTTTACTAGCTCTACTTGCCATACATTCCATGTATTGACCCTTCAGGGCTGCTACATTTCATGTTTCAGGATATTACGATTTTGAGTAATCGATATAGGCCACGGTACTCCACTCGGCACTTGTTCACTTGTGGGCAATTTGAAGAATGGAGGATTTGCTTTATTTATGTTGCTACCTGAATAATTTGAGATAGCCTTGGGCTAAGCTCTTATTGTAATAATGGTACTCTGGATCTTCGTTATTTATGATACACGGATATTTTGCTATGTTATTCATCTTATTATATTGTGGGCCAATGAATCGATCCAGGGATTGGCATGTCACATAGAAGCCACGGTCTTTTCAGAACCGTGGTGTTACACGCCGACACACTCATTGGACCATACATCAGAATGTATGATATCCAATAAATCTGTCGCCCGTTCCATTGAACCGGAAAAGGGCGTTCTAGTCATCTTGCCCATAAGGCATGGCTCACATGTATCAAATGATTCATAATCAAGTGATTCCAAAAGTCCATCTGAATGGAGCTTCTTCATGCGTTTAACGCCAATATGACCTAGACGGCAGTGCCACATATATGCGGATATATCATCATTTAGTTTAATCCTTTTAGCATCAACATTATGAATATGTGTAACATTATTATCGAGATCTAAAAGAAATAAACCATTCATCATCGGTGCATGACCATAAAAGATTTCATTCATATAAATGGAACAACCATTGTTCTCGGATTTAAATGTATAACCACTTCGCATCAAACACGATCCAGATACAATGTTCATGCTCAGTGCAGGCACCAGATAACAATTATTCAAGTTTATTACTAATCCCGACGGCAAGTGGAGAGGCAGCCTTCCGACGGCGATCACATCAACGCTTGATCCATTGCCGACACGCATCTTGACCTCACCCCTTGCTAGCGGTCGCTTGTTCCGCAACCCCTGATTCGAGTTACAAATATTAGCAACTGAACCGGTATCAAATACCCAGGTGCTACTGCGAGTTCTAGTCAAGTACACATCAATAACATGTATATCATATATACCTTTGTTTGCCTTGCCGACCTTCTTGTCTGTCAGATACTTGGGGCAGTTGCGCATCCAGTGGCCAGTCCCCTTACAATAGTAGCACTCGGTATCAGACTTAGGTCCAACTCGGGGTTTCTTTTCAGGCGCGGCAACCGGCTTGCCGCCCTTACTTCCCTTCCATTTTACCTTCTTGTCTTTCTTGAAACCAGTGTTCCTATTGATCATCAACACTTGATGTTCCTTTTTGATCTCCACTTCTGCAGTTTTAAGCATTGACAGAAGCTCGGGGAGAGACTTCTTCATGCCTTGCATATTATAGTTCATCACGAAGCTCTTATAGCTAGGTGGCAGAGACTACAGAACACGATGGATGCCTATGTCAATGGGAATCGATATTCCCAAGGACACAAGCTTATCGGCGTAACCCGACATCTTGAGTACATGCTCACTAACGGAGCTGTGCTCTTCCATCATGCAACTAAAGAACTTTTCTGAAGCGTTGTAGCTCTCTACAGCAGCATGTGTGTCGAAAATCATTTTCAACTCACCCATTGTATCAAAAGCATTGCCGTTTTCGAAACGCTTTCGAAGTTCCGGCTCTAGCCCATACAATATGCCGCAATGAACTAAGTTGTGGTCCTCCTGACGAGTCTGATAGACATTCTTCTCCTCGTCAGGGGCATCTTCAAAAGGTGGGGGGACTAACGGCGCTTCTAGCACATATTGCTTTTGTGCAACAGAGAGGAGAATCCTCAAATTCATGGCCCATTCGGTAAAGTTGCTACCGTTTGTTGCTAGTTTCTCTTTCTCCATGAACACATTGAAATTAAAAGCAGGCGGTGCCATCTACAACAGAATTTGTAAAGTTTAGACTAAGTGTATGATAGATTGAGTTCAACTAATCCATATTACGAATGAAATCCCACTCAAAAACGACATCCCTCGTGCCTTTTTGGTGATTACATGAACCAAATCCACTATACCAAGTCCGATCATCACGTGAGTCAGTGTAGCTTCAAAGGCGAGCATCAAATGGGAATCATATCAACTATATGACTCATGCTTAACCTTTCGGTCCGTGTTCCGAGGCCATGTCTGTACATGCTAGGCTTGCCAAGTTAGAACCTTAGTATTCGCGTGTGTAACTGTTTTACACCCGAAATATGGTCGTGGATCCAAGAACACCCGATCATCACGTGATGTCTTGGAGCGACGAAAACATAATCGGTGCATACTAAAGGAAGAACACATTCTTATCTTGATATTTAAAAGAGGGATCATCTTATTATGCTAACAAAGCGCTAAATAAGCAATATAAGATGCAATCAAACATCATATGTTTATTAGTGAAATAATATGGTTCTCGCATATGATCTCTATCATATGCACCGTGGTATGATCACTATCATACCTATATGTGTAAGTCCAAGGTCTATGGAGATTACACGTTATGTATGTTATAAGAGTATCATCTCATACTTCTACTTACAACATCACCATATCATAACACTAGCCCAGCAACAATCTAAACTAGACGCCTCTAATTTATTCATTGCAAGTTTTACGTGGCTTAGGGCTTTCGAGATAGAACCGTTCTTACCTACGAACATGAACCACAACGAGGATAACCAAATTGTTGACAACTCGCTTGCAAAATAGATATTGACTATAGTAGGAGAGACAGACACCCGCTAGCCACTTATGCAAACTAGTTGCATGTCAAGCGTGGAACAGGTCTCATGTGCGAGGACATGTAAAGTTTGTCCGGGCCGCTTCATCCCACTATGCCACCAATATCCAAAATTACAACAAAGGAGCAACAACATGATCATCATCGCCCACATACTCATATGTGTACTACCCATGTAAAGTATCTACGCATAGATCCGGCTCTGATACCACTGTAGGGTTCGCAGCATAGAAAACAAAAAACTTCCTACGATGGGAACTATGTACCAAGATCTATCTACTAGATACAAACAACGGGCGGATGTATATCCGTAGAGAACATACTCTTGAAGACCGACAAAGCTTAACGAGTTCAACTCGTGGTTGATGTAGACGATCTCTTGCCGATCTCAAGATCAAGAGGAAGTCCTAGCGCCGCAAAGCAGCAGCGCATCCGTGATCGCACACACGTACAAGACACCGGGCAACCTCCGCCTCCTCGCTCCAGCGATGCAGCGGAAGCACAACCCTTTCTTGACGAATAGCCACCGGGAACATGTATCTCGCTAGTCCGAGACCATGGGGGATAAATTCTAGAGGGGGAGAGAGATCCTTCACGAGGAGGTGTGAGAGACAAGTGAGGAGGGGGGCTCCTTTTATAGGAGGAGGGGGGCACCCAAGGGGGTGGCCGCCGGCCATGGGGGCTGCCCCCTCCCCTCCTTCATTCATGTGGGTGGACACTCCACTCACAAAATGGCCCTTCAATTTTCTCCACTCAAAAGTCCACTCAAATTCCCATTAAATTTCCACCAAATTTAATGCAAACTCTCATTAAATAAAACTCTTTTATTTTATTCAGAATTTTGTCAATTACTTTAATGACAAACATTCACAAATAACCCCTTGCTAGAATTCCATTTCTCATGCATAACCACTTTATGCAATTTCACCCGAAAACCTGTTTCGGTATCTAGTGAAATAAATTCCTGCGCTTGTTTATTCTTTCGGCATGAAACATTTGCTCCAACTGGATGCCAGTGTCCCTTAAGTGTGTCACCCTATGGTTCACGAATAATTCAGACATGACCGAGACCCTTCTCCGATCAATAATCAGTAGCGGGACCTGGAGATCCATACTGACTCCCACACATTCAACGATGACTTTTCCTGTGATCGTCGGAACCTTTTACGCTTGAATCTTAATCCCTTTGTTTCACGATATATTACATGTCCGAGATTCTATCATCGGTATCTCCATACCTAGTTTGATCTCGTTACTGACATGCACTCTTTTCTCGTTCCCGTGATATAACATTCTAGTGATCAAATCACTTGCTTGCAAGCTAACCAATGTGATATCACCGAGAGGACCCAGAGCATATCTATCCGTCATCAGGATGAACAAATTCCACTCTTGATCCATGATTCTCAACATAACACTTTAGAAGCTTTGAAGCCATCTTTATAATCACCCAGTTACGGAGTGACGTTTGATGTCAACAAGAAACTCTTCCGGTGTTAGTGATTGGCATGATCTCATGGTCTAAGGATTAGGATTACTTCGTAGTTTGTTTATAGCAATATAAACTCAATGACTTTGATCGTAATGCTATACTTCGGATGAATGTTCATCACACCATTACACTAATGTTGTGATCTCGTTATTAACAACATCCAATGTCTATGATCAGGAAACCGTGATCATCTTGTTAATCAACGAACTAGTTTATGAGAGAGGCATAACTAGGAACTTTCTGTTTGTTTATTAAACACACATGTATTAACGTTTCCGTATTAATACAATTATAGCATGCAAAATAAACATCTATCATATACTTGGAATACACATAATAAACATTTTATTATTGCCTCTCAGGGCATATTCCCTTCATAAAGCAGCCCAAGGAACATACAGATATGAACTTTGTGCTATGGTTGAGAGCACGGCCAAGATGAAATAGAAAAAGGCGACAAGGTGGGACGAGCTCAAAGCCATGGAGAAGTGGATGAATAAGATAGCCACCAAAGAGAGGAAGGCCAAGGCCGAGGAGCATAGACTTGCACTCGAGGAGAAGAGGATAGCAAAAGTGAAAAAGGCCCATGAACGTGCTATCATGTTCATGAACCCAAGCAACATGGATGTCATGGCTAGAAAGTATTGAGAGATCACTCATCGAAGGATCCTTCAAGGATTTGGAGGTGGTGATGGTGGTGATGGATTTGGCCGAGAAGATGGAGGTGGTGACGGCGGTGAGCATTGTTGGAGATATGCCCTATAGGCAATAATAAAAGTGGTTATTATTATATCTTTGTGTTTATGATAAATGTTTACATTCATGCTATAATAGTATTAACCGGAAACATTAATACTTGTGTGATTTATAAACTAAATTAGATTCCCTAGTAAAGCCTCTTTGTAATACTAGCTTGTTGGTTAATAGATGATCATGGTTTCCCGATCATGAACATTGAGATGTTGTTAACAACAATATCATATCATTAGGGATGCGTTTGGTTTGTGGGTATGAAAAGGTGGTTGTGGGTACCCCCAACCACGTGGTTGTGGTTAACCACTTTTTCTGTTTGGTTAATGGGTTAGGAAAGTGGTTAGGGATAGCCACATCTGTGTTTGGTTTGAGGGCTAAAAGATGGCTGGGGTGATATAGTCACCTTTTTGTTATGATGGTGAGAATACCCCCATAACATGAGATTTTGGTTACATAGATCAATCAAAGTTCAAATATATCATGACAATAATAATAGACTAAATATTATGTAGGAAATTTGTAAATACTACATGTCATTGTGTTATAAAAACATAGTAAGCACATGAATTGCACAAGTTATACAACCCATAGTTGAACGGTCCACACCAAAAGCACAAGGCGATACAACCAATAGTTTAATGTTCTAGTTCATATCATAAGCACAAGTCTAACAAGACAAGCAATCACTCATCACCATTTGTACCTCCAAGATCATCGGCTTTAGGGAACGTCTTCTTCACATACCTAGCAACCCAAACCATCTTCTGAGCATTCTCCAACACTTGAAACGCCATTTCCAAATGAGGATTCTCAACCAAGTGGGCATAGTAATGTGCAAGGAAATCCAAGCCAAAGTTTGGGAGTGTTTTCATGTTATCCCAAAGTCCCTCCAATGGGTCCTTTTTTGTGCTAACAGTCTTCTCTATGGCAATAGCGAGCCTTTCGCTACAAGCCAGGAGAGTTACTTGTAGCCCATCTTCCACATTAGGATTAGTTTTGACCTTTTTGGTTTAGAAGCCGATGACTCACCTCCATTGTATGATTGGGTAACTTCAACATCTGGAGCATCATCATTGTTAGCTACCTCTTCAAGATTAGCCACCTCTATAGCTAGAGGCTCATTTGAGCCTCTTGCATATTGCCTTGTGGCCAAGCTTGCGCCATGAATAGCTTCCATCTCATAATAATGCTCAATAGTATTGTTAAGGAAAGGCGCATCTTCTTTGTGTGACTTCAAAAAGTAGAAAGGAACAATTTCAGCTATTATTAGGCATAATATAACTAATTTTAGCAACATGTACGCATAAGATGGAACATTTCAGCAATATGTAGGAATAAGATGAATCATTTCAGCATCATGTAGGCATAATATGGATCATTCAACAACATGTAGGCATAAGATGGATCATTTCAGCAACATGTAGGCCTAAGATGGATCATTTTAGCAACTATTAGGTATATAAAAGAACACATTTCAGTAACAAGTTATACCTTAACATGGTTCACGTAATGCTCATGGTCAAGAACGATCATATGTTTCCCTTCATCCCATCCTGCACCACTCAAATTCTTAAGCTGCAATATCTTTTGAAACTTTCTCCTCCAATTCCTATTATGATAACGGATCTGAGTTCCGGTCAAGCTGAGCTGAAAATGTTCATTAAGATCTTTGGCACATGCATTCAAGTGTGATTGCTTGAACCCAGTACATGTTCTAGTGCCACTTTTCACAATACCACATAGGTGAGCAAGAATGTACGCTGACATGGCAGGTGTCCATGCAACTTGCTTAGACTCCATTTCCTACAATATTAGGCAGAAAGGACACATGAATCATGCAAATTAAGATCTAAATAAATTCAACATTTAACCATCTGCATATAGTTTAATTTTAGCAAATAGATATGAGTAAATATATAATTTCAGCCAATAATATGTCATTACAATTATCCATCAAATGCAATAGTTCCAACAAAGTACAATAGTTCATGACAACAAAATAAATGACAAACTAGCCATTACATATTTTGCTGCTGCATATAGTTAAGTCGGTCTTGCCACATTTGACCAGCAAGGTCTTGCATAAAAGTAGTTGTGAGGGCATGTTTGTAGGGTTCGCAGCATAGAAAACAAAAAATTTCCTACGATGGGAACAACTATGTACCAAGATCTATCTACTAGATACAAACAACGGGTGGATGTATATCCGTAGAGAACATACCCTTCAAGACAGACAAAGCTTAACGAGTCTAAACTCATGGTTGATGTAGACGATCTCTTGCCGATCTCAAGATCGAGAGGAAGTCCTAGCGCCGCAAAACAACAGCGCACCCGTGCTCGCACACACGTTCGAGGCACCGAGCAACCTCCGTCTCCTCGCTCCAGCGATGCAGCGGAAGCACAACTCTTTCTTGCCGAATAGCCACCGGGAACATGTATCTCGCTAGTTCGAGACCATGGGGGATAAATTCTAGAGGGGGAGAGAGATCCTTCACGAGGAGGTGTGAGTGAGAGAGAGGGAGGGGGGCTCCTTTTATAGGGAGAGGGGGGCACCCAAGGGGCCATGCGCCCAGCCATGGGGCTGCCCCCATCTCTTCCACATTCATGTGGGTGGACACTCCACTCACTCAAATGCCTTTCAATTCCCTCCACTCAAAAACCCACTCAAATTCCCATTAAATTTCCACCAAATTTAATGCAAACTCTCATTAAATAAAACTCCTTTTATTTATTCAGAATTTTGTAAATTACTTTAATGACAAACATTCACATATAACCCCTTGCTAGTATTTCATTTCACATGCAGAAACACTTTCTGCAATTTCACCCGAAAACCCGTTTCGGTATCTAGTGAAATAAATTCATGCGCTTGTTATTCTTTCCGGCATGAAACTTTTGCTCCAAATGGATGTCGGTGTCTCTTAAGTGTGTCACTCTACGGTTCGCGAATAATGCGGACATGATCGAGACCCTCTCAGATCAATAATCAGAAGCGGGATCTGGAGACCCATACTGACTCCCACACATTCAACGATGACTTTCTTGTGATCGTCAGAACCTTTTACGCTAGTATATTAATCCCTTTGTTTCACGATATATTACATGTCCGAGATTCGATCATCGGTATCTCCATACCTAGTTTGATCTCGTTACTGACATGCACTCTTTTCTCGTTCCCGTGATATAACATTCTAGTGATCAAATCACTTGCTTGCAAGCTAACCAATGTGATATCACCGAGAGGGCCCAGAGCATATCTATCCGTCATCGGGATGAACAAATTCCACTCTCGATCCATGGGCCTCAACATAACACTTTATTAGTTCTAAATCCATCTTTATAATCACCCTGTTATGGTGTGACGTTTGATGTTATCAAGAAACTCTTCCAGTGTTAGTGATTGAGACGATCTCATGGTCTAAGGATTAGGATCACTTCGTAAGTTGTTATAGCAATATAAACTCAATGACTTTGATCGTAATGCTATACTTCGGATGAATGTTCATCACATCATTACACTAATGTTGTGACCTCGTTATTAACAACATCCAATGTCTATGATCAGGAAACCTTAATCATCTTGTTAATCAACGAGCTAGTTTATGAGAGAGGCATAACTAGGAACTTCCTTTTTGTTTATTAAACACACATGTATTAACTTTTCCGTATTAATACAATTATAGCATGTAAAATAAACATTTATCATAAATAAGGAATACGATAATAACCACTTTATTATTGCCTCTCGGGCATATTCCCTTCAGTCTTCCACTTGCACTAGAGACAATAATCTAGTTTGAAAACTTTGCGTATTGAACACTTATGGATTTCTGGTGTTCCATATACGCAATTGCAAGTGGTTAACATAATCTACGGATCTGACGCTTCAGGTCCATGTGTATTTACATGTCTTTGCGTCTCCACGCATCACTCATTCTCTAATGAGATGGCATTGTATAAATTTGGTATTTTGGTGAGACCTTTAGTTCCTTGGGGTTAAATCACGTCGATACTATTGTCATACAATATATCTTTTAGTGTTAGCCCGTTGCGAACCACACCTTAGTTTGATAACAAACTACTTGACACAAATTCCCTCCTTTGCTGCTACTATAGCAGTCATATACTTAGCCTTTTTGTTGTATTATTCGTCACAATGTCTTAACTATGGATTTCATCCAAATCCATCATGGAATCTCCTTTCCATTACATTGTGCCACCCATAGTTTAAATTGAGATCAACTTAATTTGTATCTTGTGACAAAACTAGTATCAATGTAACGCTTTACAATGAACTATTTGTAATTGTTTGTCACCTCTACAGAAATATATTCTTAGTTCTTCCAAAAGATCATAAGAATTTCCTTACTATTGTCTAATGATCATTTTATGATTCATTCTGGTATATGCTCATAACATTTAGAGAATAGGACATATCTGGATGTGTACATATCATGGTATGATTGATCAAAACATCCTTGTGATTTTACTCATCAAGTGTCAAAGCACTTGAATCTTTTTTCACTTATCAAGTGTCGATACACTTGAATCTTGATTCAATTCCTTTCCATGCGACAAGAACCGTTTCTTGTCATTTCTATATTGAACTCCTTCAATATCTCATATATATACGTTTGGCACAACCATATCAGCATCACAGTCTATCCACTATAGACATTCATGCTAAATATTCGGGTTTTGCCTAAGTTTTTCATCGAAATGAATTCTTAACCTTTGTCAATAAAAGATACATCATTTCTAATCAACAAGATGTCCTCCACATAATGTATTAGAAATATGTCTTAGCTCCCACTTAATTTCTTGCAAATGCAAGCATCTTCATCGTCTCCAGATGGAAACTCCTTTTTCATCACGATGAAGATTCCAACTCCGCGATGCTTACTTCAACCATTGAAGTTTGCATGCCCTTTTAGCATCCTTTGAATTTAACAAAACCCTTTGAATCATGTCATGTACACGTCCTAGGTATCCATTCTATTAGAATAATTTTGTTTTGTTTATTCATCTACCATATACCAAATTATATGTAGTGGTTGCTACTTTAATCCGTCCAGACTAAATATCGCTATGAAAGATCAAATCTTGTCATAGTCAAATCCTTGAACATTGTCGTAAAATACTTTACGACATGTCGACTATTTCATAGATGTGAAACATCCATGTCTGTTTCTTTATAGATCCAAATACGACCGATAGGTTTTTACACCTTTCCGGAGGGTCTTCCAAGTTCAAAACTTGATTTCTCGTGTATGGAACTATCACGGATTTTATGGCTTCAAGCCATTTGACGGAGTCAGGGCCCATCATCGCTTCTTTGTATGTATTCGGTTCATCATTGTCAAACAATAATGATTTACTCTCAAATCTCAGCATTTGATTTGTTTATCAAACCTACTTGGTTCAATAGGAACTTAGATATCTGTGACCACAACCTTTGAGGCACATAAGCTATGAGTGTTATGGCAGCCTCCGGAACGTTTTCCAGCGTTGCGTAACTCAGCACATTTAGCTAAGGTTCGTTAACCTTATCAAAGTTCTATTGTCCTCCCACTTAACTTTTGCGAAAAAATCCCTTTTCAAGAAACTTCACATTTCAAGTGACAAACCCTTTTGTCCTTGGTGTTATGGAGGAATAACCAATTGTTATTCGAAATAACCTACAAAGACATGCTCATCCGACTTCGGTTGTAAACATATTACTTATGTTTAGCATACCAAAATTTAAGAAATGACAACTTGGGTTTTACCCCAAACCATAACTTCCATGGTGTCTGTAGAGGTCACAACCTTTAATAAGGTAGAGATCCCTGTGTTTACAATGCTAGTCCTTGGATCAATAGCTAGCATCCACAGTTAAGATGTAATATCAAGAAACAAAGGTCATAATATAACTTTATAACCAGGAATAACATAATTTTATTACATCTTACATAGCTCATTTGGCTATTACTTTACATTGCAGCAGAATATCTATAAGCGTGGGGTCCTTCATCTTCAAAGTGCCACATGCAAACATGTTGGTTGTAGACTTGTAATCCTAATCAATCAACTGCACTAATATCAAACAAACCTGCAACATAACAAGTTACAGCCACAAGGGTCAATACATTTGAATTGTATTGGCAAGTTTCACTACTATGTTGAATATAAGTGGATCCTATCATTACATGCATATTTGGCTAAGTAGGGTTTTAGGCTCATTTGCAGAAAGCAATAATTTATCCTATCTTTTCAAAACAGTTTTGATCTTTTCTCAAATCTTTCTAAACTCCTTGGTAAATCCCCAAGTGTTTCAATTCTTTGTCAAATTCTCTTGAGTTTCCTTGGTACACCCCAAGTGTTTCAAGTTTTTATCAAAATCTCTTGAGCTCCTTGGTACACCCCAAGTGTTTCAAGTTTTTATCAAAATCTCTTGAGCTCCTTGGTACACCCCAAGTGTTTCAAGTTTTTATCAAAATCTCTTGAGCTCCTTGGTACACCCCAAGTGCTGCAAGCCTTTTGTTGTCACTTTAAAGTTTTGCTTTTAGAAATTGGAATGTCGAGATTTCCCATAGCTTCAGGCTTTAGTTGCTCAGTATTATCCATAACCGGGGACACGTCTAAGTACTTAGAATTTTATCTTCTGCAGAAGTTGTACACTTTACCCACATGACACAATCTCATCTTGTTGCCCAGTGGCCGCTGGGTAAGTACTCACCAAGATGGAGTACTGGCAGATTGAGAATGTGACGAAGTCTTTCCATAGGGTCCTCTCATACACCATGCTAGCTTGTCTTCAGGCACCAATGTAGGGTTCCTAGTTCCCTCATTTCCATTTAACCTGAAGACCAATGCATGGGTCTTCCCAATGTAGTTGACTAAGCCAGAGCCATATAGCATGTGGCTGTACACGGAAGCCACTGTTGGAGAAACATGTTCAATCTCTAAGTCCCTGGGTGGTTTTCTTCTGGTGCACAACACAAAGAGATTGCCATATAAACATGGTTCCTTCTGTTGCCACCTTGTCCAAAACTTGAGTATCCTTGTCCACCCAGGTGGTTCATTGAGCACTTGTTTTATTATATAAAACATAAGTCTTTTCTCAACTTCATAAAATCTCAACATGTATCTCTTCTCAAAATATGTAGCTTGGCTAAGCATTTTACAACTACATTGTTTTCACTAAGGAATATATAAGGGTATCCTATTAGGATTTAGCATAGCATAAAGTATAGAGATCCTTTTCATGCATGTTTCAAAATACACTAAGTATAATGAAAATAGTAGGACTTAAGATGATAGTGTCACTTGCCTTTTTGGTAGGAAATGTTGGTTCACTTCTTGATCTTGCTAATCTCACACTCTTCTAACTTCACTACAAGTCAATCAAGAAAACACAAATTCAACTAGCATTCCAACCAATATTCAAACAATTCAACACACATAAAATAATAGAAACTAAGTCATGCATGCAAGCATGCAAAAGGTGGTTTTATTTTGCAAAGGTGGTTTCTACTAGGCTCTAAACTTTGTAAGGATCAAAGTGGTCATTTTCTAAAGTGGCAAAGTCATTTGCAAAAGGGTTTTATCTAAAAACCATTTTTCAATCCAATCATTATTTCATGTGATTGAAATTGTTTTTAGCAAAGCAACAATTTTATATTGTTCACCAAATAAGTTGTTAGTTCACAAAACTTGGTGTTTAGGGTCAGTAGGTTTGAGTCAAATCATTTTCCCAAAGTTTTTACTCCAAAATCATTTTCATAGTAAAATCAATATTTTTATTTGACTAGGAATAGGCTAATTCAATTATTCAATCCTAATCTTCACCAAGTATATTTTTAAATCCATAAGTTGGTTCCTAAGGTCAGTAAGTTCACAACAAACCAATTTGCAAAGATTTCAACCTCAAAATCATTTTGGAATAATTTTTATAACCTAAACAAGCATACAAATGTTTATGCAAAAACAAACAATTTAACAGAAGCTTTTTGCTAAACAAATAGCATGGTTGGCTAGGTCTTGTTCCACTGATTCCATTGATCTAAAGTTTGCAAATTTTGGACGTGTGGATCAAAAGTTACAACGTTTACAAATTTGCATAATAATCTGATTTCAAAATCTGTTTTAAATCGCCACGTGGCGCTTTCCTATTCGTCGGTACCGTTTCGGGTGGATCGACTGATGCGGTGCGTTGGATTTAAATATATCGCGCGGCTCAGATTGTGTACCCCTTCACCGTTAAGTGGTTCTATCATGTCGCTACGATCTGGATCGAACGGCTCTTATCAATTTGCCAAGAACTGGCGGCGCTCGACGGCTGTGCGCGGCGGCGACGGTCGGCTCGCGGCGGAGCTGGCGCTAGAGGAATCTAGGAAGAAGAAGAGATGGCTCACCGTGATCGCAGTGACGTGGTGATGCTCAACCTGCTCGTGGTTGGTGAAGGGGCGCACGAGGTTGCGGTAAATCGCTCGCCGGAGTTGCGTCTGACGACGGCCACTCTCTGTCGTCGTCAAGGACGGTGCTACGGGTCACGAGGGGGCAAACAGAGAGCACGGTTAGACGCGCAAGGTCAAGGCGATGATGCGTGCGTGAAGGAGAAGAAGAGGCGCGACCAGAAACTACCTGTGGAGCTCGTCGGAGTTTGAGCGGACGTCGGCGTCGTTCGGTCGAGGATGAAGTCGACGCTGCAGAGCAGCGCGGGTGAGCTGGCGACACGGGAAGGTGCGCCTGGGTATGGGGAATGTGCCCGTGTGCTCGGGGGGGGCAAGGGGTGGCGCGGGGTCGCCGGAATTGTTCGCGGAACTCGCCGGAGGCAGTAGCGATGCGAGGCGAAATTGTCGCAGCCTGGAGGCAGAGGGAGAGAGCTGTCTGGGGGAAAGAGAGGTAAGACGCGGGCGGTTAAATGGGCGTGGTCGCGGGGTGGAGTAACGGCCGCTGTTAACGTGAATTGATCGCCGGAGTAATGGCAGCAACGGTCAGGGCGACGTGATCAGGGGGAAGACGACGCTGAGGTGGCTCTGTGGGGTCTGGGCGTCAGCGAGAAAGGGAGAGAGGGGAGAGGGTCCACTCGTCGGTGTCTGCGCGGGTGTGAGTTTAAGTGAAAAACGATTCGCGTGTGGGGAAGTAGCTAGGCTGAAACTGGGCTTGCTGGGCCTGCTTAGTTGGGTCGAGTCTGTTTTCCTTTTTTTCTGTCTAATTGTTTTATCTTTTTCTATTTCTATTTTCTGTTTTGAAATTTAATCAAACAAATCAATCAACAAATCAATTCAAAATTCCTCCAAACTTGTATTGAGTTTTGGTTCTGTTTAACAACATAAACCAAAGTCCAAAAACAAAATAATATTTTTTTATTTTAGGGTCTATTTATAATTAAATAAAATGGACATTAGTTATTAAATCAAATGGATTTTGATTTATTTAAAAACTCCATTTGAAATCTAAATAAAAACAAAAAACACTTCAGTAAGTTTTATTTGAGAATATAAAATATTTGGAAAACTTGTTTAAAATAATTTAACAAGTTTTTAATGTTTTAATTAAAATGAAAAAGCCTTTACATAAATAAAATAGGATATTAAATCCTTATTATTTTATTTAAATAAACCTTTTTTATTTTAATCAAATAGAAATATCTTATTTCAAAGGCTTGGCCAAGTTTTAATTTGGCTTATAAAATAATCCTTATTTAAATTTCTTCCTTTTCATTTGAAAACCAAATCTTTTTATTAAAAGATCCAAAATAGTAAATCCAAATATTTAAAACTTTCTTTATTAATTGCTTATCTTTTTAAATCCCTTTAGGATTTATTTGATAAAAATAGGTTTGAAAGTTTCCAATTGGAATCAAAAAGTTTCTTCTCACCCTCAAAATCAACAAAGTTTTATTTTATTCATTTATTTTTCACATTACAAGATTTGGAAAATCTTGGGATGTGACAGGCTACCACCCTTAAAATAAATCTCGTCCCGAGATTTGGGAAGGCTAGGGTTACAAGTAGGCTCAAAGCATCTAGGGTACTACCACCCTTAAAAATTTTCAAACTAAATTACATCTTGTCTTGCTTGGGGTCTTGGGGAAACTTTTCTGGGCAAACATCCGCATAGTGTCCTTTGTTTCCACACTTGAAACATGTGACAAGACTGAGATCCTTCATAGGCTTGTTTATCTCATGCTTCATCTTTTCTGGACAGTTTCTTGCATAATGTCCCGGTTCTTTGCAATTGAAACATGTGATAAGTTTGAGTTCTTCACGTGTCTCTTGTGGACAGGTTGCTGCATAATGGCCTAGCTCTTTGCAGTTGTTGCACCATACTTGGCCAATCTCTTTATACTTCTGTTTCTCTGGACATTCACTGGAATAGTGTCCCATTTCTTTACAATGGTGACATTGCACATGGCTTTTGTCCTTCTTTTTCTTGGGTTTCTCCAAAGCTAGGAGTGCATCTAGTTCATGTTTTTCATATGTTATCTTGTATGTAGGAATGTCTACTTGTTTCTTGGACCTTCTATTGCTCCTTGGAAAATTCATATGCCTCTTCTTTGGTCCTTTGAATTGGGTTGTATTGCATGGAGGTATAAGTGGAGCTTTTCCTTTGTCCTCATCCTTCTTGGTAGATTTGGATCCCTCTTGATAGTTTGCAATCATTTGTTGCACTCCACCTTGTTTCCTCTATTCAACTATGGAATAGATGGGGCATTGGATAAGGACATGATTATTTCCTTCACATAGGTAGCAAGTAGCTTGTGAGGTGGGACATTGGCCTACTGGATGTTTCTCTTCACAATTGGGGCATTGATCTCCATGCTCCTTGGAAGTGTGATCCTTGTCTCCACAAATATTGCAAGCTTTGGTTCCTTTCAGAATAACATCTTTGTCATCCTTGTTGTCATAAGCTCCTTTGGAAAAGTTGCTTTCCATGTTGAGCATTTGATCTGTCACCTTATGCAACATTTGGGCTTGGGTTTCCAAAAATCCTTGCAGGGTTGGATCTTCCCCACTGGTGTTGGCTATGAATTGAGCTGTCATTTGGTTCAATTGGTTTTGGCTTCCTATGAGTTCTTCCATGTTGTCCTCTTGGTTGGTGTTGTTGTCATCAACCTTGATGTTGGAGTCTCTTGGAGTAGTCATCTGTTTGGGTTGAATTGAGATTAGAATAGGCAAGATATTTCTAAGGAAATAGTTCTAATCACACACATTACAATTCACTCAAGCAATGTGCAAGCATTCACAAACAACTTTTCACTCAAACAACAAAGTTCAAGCACATTTTTAGGCAACAAAATATTTTTGTTACACCACATAAGTTGGTGTGTTTGACTTAACAATATATGGTAGTCCATCTATATGGTTCACTTGAGATCTTTCCATCCTTCTTGGTTGATTCCTTCTTGCATGAGATCTTGGTTTCCTTGAGAAAACACTAGATCACAAAATTTCAAAGGTGATGTTGGCTTTTCTAAGTTGTGTTTCCTTAGTCTCCAATCTTGAGCAAGATTTCTTGTCTCACTTGTCCTTAGTGATATCCTAGGTTGAAGTCCTTGGTGAATATGCTGAGGATGTTGAAGTCATTAGAGTTGAAGATGTTGAATTCATTAGAGTTGATGAAGTCCTTTGCTCATGGTGAAATCTTTGGCCATGGGGTAGGCTTGTCCATCAAGTTTGAAATGGAAGAGATGTAGAATCAAAACCAAAATGGTTGAGGAAAGAGTTTACAAGATTGTTTGTAAATAAGTTTTTGGAACAAATACAACTCATATTTTTCTAAGGGTTTTTGTCCAATCCTAGGTTTACAAATCCTACAGGCAACACAATGCTCTGATACCATCTGTAGAGGTCCCAACCTTTAATAAGGTAGAGATCCCTGTGTTTACAATGCTAGTCCCTGGATCAATAGCTAGCATCCACAGTTAAGATGTAATATCAAGAAACAAAGGTCATAATATAACTTTATAACCAGGAATAACATAATTTTATTACATCTTACATAGCTCATTTGGCTATTACTTTACATTGCAGCAGAATATCTATACTCATGGGGTCCTTCATCTTCAAAGTGCCACAGGCAAACATGTTGGTTGTAGACTTGTAATCCTAATCAATCAACTTCACTAATATCAAACAAACCTGCAACATAACAAGTTACAGCCACAAGGGTCAATACATTTGAATTGTATTGGCAAGTTTCACTACTATGTTGAATATAAGTGGATCCTATCATTACATGCATATTTGGCTAAGTAGGGTTTTAGGCTCATTTGCAGAAAGCAATAATTTATCCTATCTTTTCAAAACAGTTTTGATCATTTGTCAAATCTTTCTGAACTCCTTGGTAAATCCCCAAGTGTTTCAAGTCTTTGTCAAATTCTCTTGAGCTTCCTTGGTACACCCCAAGTGTTTCAAGTTTTTATCAAAATCTCTTGAGCTCCTTGGTACACCCCAAGTGTTTCAAGTTTTTATCAAAATCTCTTGAGCTCCTTGGTACACCCCAAGTGTTTCAAGTTTTTATCAAAATCTCTTGAGCTCCTTGGTACACCCCAAGTGCTGCAAGCCTTTTGTTGTCACTTTAAAGTTTTGCTTTTAGAAATTGGAATGTCGAGATTTCCCATAGCTTCAGGCTTTAGTTGCTCAGTATTGTCCATAACTGGGGACACGTCTAAGTACTTAGAATTTTATCTTCTGCAGAAGTTGTACACTTTACCCACATGACACAATCTCATCTTGTTGCCCAGTGGCCGCTGGATAAGTACTCACCAAGATGGAGTACTGGCAGATTGAGAATGTGACGAAGTCTTTCCATAGGGTCCTCCCATACACCATGCTATCTTGTCTTCAGGCACCAATGTAGGGTTCCTAGTTCCCTCATTTCCAGTTAACCTGAAGACCAATGCATGGGTCTTCCCAATGTAGTTGACTAAGCCAGAGCCATATAGCATGTGGCTGTACACGGAAGCCACTGTTGGAGAAACATGTTCAATCTCTAAGTCCCTGGGTGGTTTTCTTCTGGTGCACAACACAAAGAGATTGCCATATAAACATGGTTCCTTCTGTTGCCACCTTGTCCAAAACTTGAGTATCCTTGTCCACCCAGGTGGTTCATTGAGTACTTGTTTTATTATATAAAACATAAGTCTTTTCTCAACTTCATAAAATCTCAACATGTATCTCTTCTCAAAATATGTAGCATGGCTAAGCATTTTACAACTACATTGTTTTCACTAAGGAATATATAAGGGTATCCTATTAGAATTTAGCATAGCATAAAGTATAGAGATCCTTTTCATGCATGTTTCAAAATCCACTAAGTATAATGAAAATAGTAGGACTTAAGATGATAGTGTCACTTGCCTTTTTGGTAGGAAATGTTGGTTCACTTCTTGATCTTGCTAATCTCACACTCTTCTAACTTCACTACAAGTCAATCAAGCAAACACAAATTCAACTAGCATTCCAACCAATATTCAAACAATTCAACATACATAAAATAAGAGAAACTAAGTCATGCATGCAAGCATGCAAAAAGGTGGTTTTATTTTGCAAAGGTGGTTTCTACTAGGCTCTAAACTTTGTAAGGATCAAAGTGGTCATTTTCTAAAGTGGCAAAGTCATTTGCAAAAGGGTTTTATCTAAAAACCATTTTTCAATCCAATCATTATTTCATGTGATTGAAATTGTTTTTAGCAAAGCAACAATTTTATATTGTTCACCAAATAAGTTGTTAGTTCACAAAACTTGGTGTTTAGGGTCAGTAGGTTTGAGTCAAATCATTTTCCCAAATTTTTACTCCAAAATCATTTTCATAGTAAAATCAATATTTTTATTTGACTAGGAATAGGCTAATTCAATTATTCAATCCTAATCTTCACCAAGTATATTTTTAAATCCATAAGTTGGTTCCTAAGGTCAGTAAGTTCACAACAAACCAATTTGCAAAGATTTCAACCTCAAAATCATTTTGGAATAATTTTTATAACCTAAACAAGCATACAAATGTTTCTTCAAAAACAAACAATTTAACAGAAGCTTTTTGCTAAACAAATGGCATGGTTGGCTAGGGCTTGTTCCACTGATTCCATTGATATAAAGTTTGCAAATTTTGGACATGTGGATCAAAAGTTAGAAGGTTTACAAATTTGCATAATAATCTGATTTCAAAATCTGTTTTAAATCAAAGGCTGGCCACGTGGCGCTTTCCTATTCGTTGGTACCGTTCCGGGTGGATCGACTGATGCGGTGCGTTGGATTTAAATAGATCGCGCGGCTCAGATTGCATACCCCTTCGCCGTTAAGTGGTTCTATCGTGTCGCTACGATCTGGATCGAATGGCTCTTATCAATTTGCCAAGAACTGGCGGCGCTCGACGGCTGTGCGCGGCGGCGACGGTTGGCTAGCGGCGGAGCTGGCGCTAGAGGAAGCTAGGAAGAAGAAGAGATGGCTCACCGTGATCGCAGTGACGTGGTGATGCTCAACTTGCTCGTGGTTGGTGAAGGGGCGCACAAGGTTGCGGTAAATCGCTCGCCGGAGTTGCGTCTGACGACGGCCACTCTCTGTCGTCGTCAAGGATGGCGCTACGGGTCACGAGGGGGCAAACAGAGAGCACGGTTAGACGCGCAAGGTCAAGGCGATGATGCGTGCGTGAAGGAGAAGAAGAGGCGCGACCAGAAATTACCTGTGGAGCTCGTCGGAGTTTGAGCGGATGGCGGCGTCGTTCGGTCGAGGACGAAGTCGACGCTGCAGAGCACGCGCGGGGGAGCTGGCGACACGGGAAGGTGCGCCTGGGTCTGGGGAAGGTGCCCGTGTGCTCGGGGAGGCAAGGGGTGGCGCGGGGTCGCCGGAATTGTTCGCGGAACTCGCCGGAGGCAGTAGCGATGCGAGGCGAAATTGTCGCAGCCTGGAGGCAGAGGGAGAGAGCTGTCTGGGGGAAAGAGAGGTAAGACGCGGGCGGTTAAATGGGCGTGGTCGCGGGGTGGAGTAACGGCCGCTGTTAACGTGAATTGATCGCCGGAGTAATGGCCGCAACGGTCAGGGCAACGTGATCAGGTGGAAGACGACGCTGAGGTGGCTCTGTGGGGTCCGGGCGTCAGCGAGAAAGGGAGAGAGGGGAGAGGGTCCACTCGTCGGTGTCTGCGCGGGTGTGAGTTTAAGTGAAAACGATTCGCGTGTGGGGAAGTAGCTGGGCTGAAACTGGGCTTGCTGGGCCTGCTTAGTTGGGTCGAGTCTGTTTTCCTTTTTTTTCTGTCTAATTGTTTTATATTTTTATATTTCTATTTTCTGTTTTGAAATTCAATCAAACAAATCAATCAACAAATCAATTCAAAATTCCTCCAAACTTGTATTGAGTTTTGGTTCTGTTTAACAACATAAACCAAAGTCCAAAAACAAAATAATATTTTTTTTATTTTAGGGTCTATTTATAATTAAATAAAATGGACATTAGTTATTAAATCAAATGGATTTTGATTTATTTAAAAACACCATTTGAAATCTAAATAAAAACAAAAAACACTTCAGTAAGTTTTATTTGAGAATATAAAATATTTGGAAAACTTGTTTAAAATAATTTAACAAGTTTTTAATGTTTTAATTAAAATTAAAAAGCCTTTACATAAATAAAATTGGATATTAAATCCTTATTATTTTATTTAAATAAACCTTTTTTATTTTTATCAAATAGAAATATCTTATTTCAAAGGCTTGGCCAAGTTTTAATTTGGCTTATAAAATAATCTTTATTTAAATTTCTTCCTTTTCATTTGAAAACCAAATCTTTTTATTAAAAGATCCAAAATAGTAAATCCAAATATTTAAAACTTTCTTTATTAATTGCTTATCTTTTTAAATCCCTTTAGGATTTATTTGATCAAAATAGGTTTGAAAGTTTCCAATTGAAATCAAAAAGTTTCTTCTCACCCTGAAAATCAACAAAGTTTTTTTTTATTCATTTATTTTTCACATTACAAGATTTGGAAAATCTTGGGATGTGACAGTGTCATTTCAACGGATCAAGATGGAGCTCTTTTCAGTGAAAAAGTGGTAGTCTCTAAAGCTTTTAATCTTTTAAAACGTAATGGCAGTTTTATAAATAACACCTTTGATCCAACCATGTCAAACAAGGTTTCATTACAAATCTCAAACACTCCATACTCCTATGGTGTTTCGGGAGATGTAAATCTAGGTGTTTTGCTAAACTTGCAACTCAAATAAATCCCTTTATGATAAAATCATAATTCATTTATTTTCTTGTTACACTTGTAACTCAAATAAATCCCTTATGATAAAATCATAAACCATTTATTTTCTTGTCACAATGATTTTTCACTTCATCTTGAAAGTCTTTGAAACATTTTCAAATATTTCATACTTCTTTATCATTAAGTGAATATTCACTCAAATTTCCGAAGAAAGTATATGAAATTGAAACCCATCGCTTATGACTACACATAATGGACTACATACATCGATATGTATAAATTCCAATAATTTAGTCATTCGTTCTTCTTTGGCCTTTGAACGAAGTTTTAATTATCACGTGGAAAGTCTCACAAGCGTCACTTGATCAAATCAAAGACTCCAAAATCCATGAATATGGAGATTCTTCATGTTTTCTTTCCGATATAATTTAAACGGCGATGTCACTTCGTTAGTGATCTTTCAATCATTTGTCTTTCAACATTTTAGCATTAGGTTTTATGGATGTGATTTCTACAACTAGATTTGTATATCATCCATCTTATATGGAATACGGTAATTATTTGAACAACCTTTGTTCTCATAATAATCGATTTAAATAACAATTATTAAAACAAATCTTGAAGTCAAGCTTTGATGTCAACGAGAAATACAAACAACGGTTTGTTTGTTTTCGATGAACATCATCACATATTCTCTTGATAGTTACTTAGGCCATTGTAGTTCATGAATTGCGTCGTTCTGTATGACATTTCATACTAACCAATTCGGTATCCAATACCCAAGAACCACATTGTTTAACAAGCAAAGAATACAACCATAACATGTATATCATCTATATACCTAAATTGGATATTTCCAATCTTTTCTTTTCTGCCAAATATATTTTATAGATTCTCTTTCAGCATTTCCTTTTATTTTTAAAAGAATCTATCAACATCAAAAGTGGCGCCATATACATGACACATAGTCCAAAGCGTGTATATTCAAATAATAATACCTTTGGACCTGCACTTTGAAGTAGATCACCATTATCAAAATGATCGGTATTCTTTCAAAATCCATTCTTTAGTAATCTTTTAGTGTAGTAAACACTTTACATACATCTTCTATTCATCCTTATCATGACGACTTTCATGATCAAGCTACTATAGCTTATAAAGGTGAATCGTGAGTATAACATTACTTTCCAAAACCCTTTTGGATGATTAGGATGTCTAGCATCTCCAACCTTCGTAAATTCTCATCCAATATGAGAACATATATTATACTCTATCATATTTCAACTAAAACATTGTTTCAAATATCGTTATATTTGCCACACATGATGGTTTCTGAAACAATTCTTTCAGCTCCTAGATAATCTCGATATTTTAATCAAGAATCATGGAGGCAAACATGATACTTAAGATACTAACACTGGAATTGTTACTCTCGATTTAATACCAACTATTAAATTTCATGGAGTAAATAGAGGTTGCTGAAAGTTTGCAATAGGACTTTAAACTTTGATTGACAGTCAACATAATACGATACCAGTTCGTAAAGTAAATATCCAGAATTCTATAGTTCTATTATCTCAATTACAACTATGCATAAGGTGGTGAACGAATGCCAATAACTACAACAAATTATGCAAATTCACTTTGATTTAATTTATGATAAATTGAGTTCTACTAATCCAAATTAGAAATGAACTCCCACTCAAAAACGACATCCCTAGTGCCTTTTTGGTGATTACATGAACCAAATCCACTACACCAAGTCCGATCATCACGTGAGTCGGTGTAGCTTCAAAGGCGAGCATCCATATGGTCATCATATCAAAACATATGACTCATGCTTAACCTGTCGGTCCGTGTTCCGAGGCCATGTCTGTACATGCTAGGCTCGCCAAGTAAGAACCTTAGTATTCGCGTGTGTAACTGTCTTACACCCGAGATATGCTCATGGATTCAAGTACACCCGATCATCACGTGATGTCTTGAAGCGACAAAACATTGTCGGTGCATACTTAAGGAAGAACACATTC
The DNA here is from genome assembly GCA_916181665.1 of Avena sativa. NCBI lineage: Eukaryota > Viridiplantae > Streptophyta > Magnoliopsida > Poales > Poaceae > Avena > Avena sativa. The sequence goes on along the minus strand of OV702284.1, from coordinate 247,453,980 downwards.
TTATCTTGATATCTAAATAAGGGATCATCTTATTATGCTAATAAAACGCCAAACAAGCAATATAAGATGCTATCAAACATCACATGTTTATTAGTGGAATGATATGGTTCCAGCATATGATCTCTATCATGTGCACCGTGGTATGTTCACTATCATACCTATATGTGTAAGGCCAAGGTCTATGGAACTTACACGTCATGTGTGTTGTAAGAGTATCATCTCATACTTCTACTTACAACATCACCATATCATAACACTAGCCCAGCAACAATCTAAACTAGACGCCTCTAATTTATCCATTGCAAGTTTTACGTGGCTTAGGGCTTTCGAAGATAGAACCGTTCTTACCTACTAACATGAACCACAACGAGGATAACCAAATTGTTGACAACTCGTTGCAAATTAGATATTGACTATAGTAGGAGAGACAGACACCCGCTAGCCACTTATGCAAAACTAGTTGCATGTCAAGCGTGGAACAGGTCTCATGTGCGAGGACATGTAAAGTTTTTCCGGGCCGCTTCATCCCACTATGCCACCAATATCCAAAGTACAACTAAGAAGCAATAAAATGATCATCATCGCCCACATACTCATATGTGTACTACCCGTGCAAAGTATCTACGCATAGATCCGGCTCTGAGGGTTCGCAGCATAGAAAACAAATTTTTTCCTACGATGGGAACAACTATGTACCAAGATCTATCTACTAGATACAAACAACGGGCGGATGTATATCCATAGAGAACATACCCTTGAAGACCTACAAAGCTTAAGGAGTCCAAACTCGTGGTTGATGTAGACGATCTCTTGCCGATCTCAAGATCGAGAGGAAGTCCTAGCACCGCAAAACAGCAGCGCATCCGTGCTCGCACACACGTTCGAGGCACCGAGCAACCTACACCTCCTCGCTCCAGTGATGCAGCGGAAGCATAACTCTTTCTTGCCGAATAGCCACCGGAAACATGTATCTCGCTAGTCCGAGACCATGGGGGATAAATTCTAGAGGGGGAGAGAGATCCTTCACAAGGAGGCGTGAGTGAGAGAGAGGGAGGGGGCTCCTTTTATAGGGAGAGGGGGCACCCAAGGGGCCATGCGACCAGCCATGGGGATGCCCCCACCTCTTCCACATTCATGTGGGTGGAAACTCCACTCACTCAAATGCCTTTCAATTCCCTCCACTCAAAAACCCACTCAAATTCCCATTAAATTTCTACCAAATTTAATGCAAACTCTCATTAAATAAAACTCCATTTATTTATTCAGAATTTTGTCAATTACTTTAATGACAAACATTCACATATAACCCCTTGCTAGTATTTCATTTCACATGCAGAAACACTTTCTGCAATTTCACCTAAAAACCCGTTTCGGTATCTAGTGAAATAAATTCCTGCGATTGTTATTCTTTCCGGCATGAAACTTTTGCTCCAAATGGATGTTGTGTCTCTTAAGTGTGTCACCCTACGGTTCGCGAATAATGCGGACATGATCGAAACCCCTCTCAGATCAATAATCAGAAGCGGGATCTGGAGACCCATACTGACTCCCACACATTCAACGATGACTTTCTTGTGATCGTCGGAACCTTTTACGCTAGTATCTTAATACCTTTGTTTCACGATATATTACATGTCCGAGATTTGATCATCGGTATCTCCATACCTAGTTTGATCTCGTTACTGACATGCACTCTTTTCTCGTTCCCGTGATATAACATTCTAGTGATCAAATCACTTGCTTGCAAGCTAACCAATGTGATATCACCGAGAGGGCCCAGAGCATATCTATCCGTCATCGGGATGAACAAATTCCACTCTCGATCCATGGGCCTCAACATAACACTTTATTAGTTCTGAATCTATCTTTATAATCACCCTGTTACGGTGTGACGTTTGATGTTATCAAGAAACTCTTCCAGTGTTAGTGATTGACATGATCTCATGGTCTAAGGATTAGGATCACTTTGTAAGTTGTTATAGCAATATAAACTCAATGACTTTGATCGTAATGCTATACTTCGGATGAATGTTCATCACATCATTACACCAATGTTGTGACCTCGTTATTAACAACATCCAATGTCTATGATCAGGAAACCTTAATCATCTTGTTAATCAACAAGCTAGTTTATGAGAGAGGCATAACTAGGAACTTTTGTTTATTAAACACACATGTAATAACATTTCCGTATTAATACAATTATAGCATGTAAAATAAACATTTATCATAAATAAGTAATACAATAATAACCACTTTATTATTGCCTCTCGGGCATATTCCCTTCAATGTTCATGTGCTTGGCCACTTGACGTTGAAGCATGAGTAATATTTGTAGGGGTTTGTAGCATGGAAAACAAAAAAATTCTACCGCATGCACACAAACAAGCCAAGATCTATCCACTAGATTGTAGCAACGAGTCGATAAAAGAACTCACCCTCGAAGATTCCAAAGCGGTTAACGAGAGCAGATTCTCGTGGGTATGGAGCCATACACTTGCCGATCTCAAGATCGTGTAGACGATCCTTCCGACGCTGCGTTCCGGCAGCGCTTCCATAGTCGGACACACATTCGGTACTCGATGAAGACCTTCCTCTCCCTTGTTCCAGCAGGCAGCGGAGGTTGTAGTTCTCCCTCGCGATTCCGGCAGCATGACGACGTGGTGTCGGAAGTAGAGGGAAGATCCTGCAGGGCTTCACCTAAGCCGGATGCGAGTTATGGTGCATTAGGGTTTCCCAGAAAACTAGGGTTTAGAGATCCGGGAGGAGGAGGAGGTGTCGGCGGCGCTTAGGGCGGCAGCGACGGACCGGCGGTGGCGCGGCGCTGGCGGCGGGCGATAGCAGCGCTGGGCGGCAGCGGCGGCTCGTGGAGAGGGCTTGGAACTTGTGTTGTTTGCGGCAGCCCTCCCCCTCTATTTATGAGGGGGAGGGGCAGCCTTGGGAGGGGTGGGGTTGAATCCAAACCCAAACCCAAGTTGGATTGAGAGAAGGACTTGTTTCTTCTCTCACTAGGAAACCATTGTTCCAGTTTGACTTTTCAAACTTCCCGTTTGACTTTCAATTTAGAGCTTTATTTATCTCTTGCATATGCCAACACCAAGTGACCTTGGACATGATCCAATCATTCCACTTACCCATGACACATTCATGGACCATTCTCCTTTCGGACCGGTGAACCTTCTAGACCCTTCTAGAACCTCTCCGATGAAATCATCGGAAACTTTCCCGAACTCCGAAATAGGACTTTCCTTATATGAATCTTATTCTTCGGACCATTCCGGATCTCCTCGTGATATCCTGGATCCCATACGAGACTCCGAACAACATTCGGTATCCCTATTAACATTCCATATCTACTAAAGAACATCGAATCCTTAAGTGTGTCTCCCTACAGTTCGTGAATTATGCGGACATGACCGAGACACTTCTCCGATCAATAACCAATAGAGGAATCTGGAAATTCATATGTCTCCCATATATTTCTATGATTACTTTGCGATCGAATGAACCACTTACATACGATACCAATTTCCCTTTGTCTCACGATAGTTTACTTATCCGAGGTTTTGATCGTCGGTATCTCTGCATACCTAGTTCAACCTCGTTACCGATAAGTACTCTTTTCTCGTTCCCGTGGTATGTGATCCCTTGTGAGCCAGTCACATGCTTGCAAGCTAATTGGATGACATTCCACCGAGAGGGCCCAGAGTATATCTATCCGTCATATGGATGGACAAATCCCACTCTTGATCCATGTGCCTCAACCCATACTTTCCGAACACTCAATGCCATCTTTATAGCCACCCAGTTACGGTATGGTGTTTGACGTCATCAAAGCATCCTTCCGGTGATGGTGATTAGCATGATCTCATGGTCAAAGGAATTAGGTTACTATGTATCAGAAAGCTTATAACAATTGAACTATTAAAATGACTTGATCTTTATGCTACGCTTATCTATAGGAGTATGTCCATCATACCATTCTCCTAAGGATATGATCTTGTTGCTAACAACATCTCAATGTTCATGATCGGGAACCACGATCATCTATTAACCAACAAGCTAGTATTATAAAGAGGCTTTACTAGGGACTCTATTTTAGTTTACAACTAACACAAGTATTAATGTTTCCGGTTAATACTGTTATAGCATGAATGTAAACATTTATCATAAACACAAAGATATAATAATAACTACATTTATTATTGCCTCTAGGGCATATCTCCAACAATATTTGGCACCCATGCATCCTCGGGGATGATATATTCATTTATCCCATCATTTAGAACCCAATTGTGAATAATGCAACAAGCTACGACAATGTCTACTTGAGTAGCATAACTAAAGAATGGAGTGGCACCACCAAGGATCTTGAATCTTCTCTTAAGTGAGCCAAATGCACGCTCTACGGTCACACAGAGAGAAGAATGCCTAAGGTAGAACAACTCCTTCTCATTTTGCACGGGATTATTTCCCCACTCGTTCAAATGGTATCTCATATTACGAAAAGGAGGCACGAATCCAGGTTTGTCTCCATATCCAACATCAACTAGATAAAACTTGCCTAACATATGAGGAACATTTGGTTATTTAGATATAATAAATAGTTTCATTGACAAAACTTGATCTACATAGTTTATGTACTACGTTGTGGGACACGTAGACCATTATCACGTGATAAGGCATCACGCAAAACTAGAGCATCATGTGTTGTCCCCTCCCAGCCAGCTAACACGTATGTGAACCGAAGATCAAAATCAACGACCGCCATCACATTTTGTGAAGCATAGGTCTTTCTACCACGAAAGGAAGGCTCCATGTCCTGAGTAACAGTAGCTCGTACATGTGTACCATCAATAGCTCCAATACAATCCTATGTGGTAGAAAATGAAACAAAAAAATTAGGATCTAAACAAACTCGTGCCTATATAAGGAATAGTCACGTCACTCAATCTCATACCTTAAAATATGGATCCCACCGGTGGTTCCCTTCTATTTTGGATGCAATCTCCATTGAAGGGTTCCTAATTAGATCATCACGAAGCTCACCAATTGAATGGAGGACTCTCTTAAAATAACGGCTAACAACTTCACCGGGATCTACCAAAGTTGCCACCAATTACCCTATTTCTAACATTGTGGCCCACAATGTGCAAAAACATAGCTACTTGTTGCTCAATAGACATATGTATTGTGTCCTTCAACAATTTCCGCCCCCTAAAGAGTTTACAAAATCGAAAGAATGGTTCTTTTCATAGCCTAAGCATGTTCACACATATTGTGTCATTCTTCCATACTTTGTGTTCGAAATATTCTCTTCTCATTCTATCCCTGTCATCAATTGGGGCATATGTGATGGTCGCTCTTTAATGAACAACCATTGTCATCATGGAGAGAAACATATGTGCCACTACCGTAAATATTAAAATCTTTGTCTTGTTGTCCATCTACAACGCAAAATTACACAATATATATAACTTCCATATCATTATCAGTACTAGCAGATTTCCATCTTCAGATAGTATCTATGACCATGCAGATTATATATCAAATATTAGATCTGAGAGAGAGGAATTTCAGTACATAGATGTACGTTGTGTTGTGTGCTACAAGGAAAAGCAATCGATCAGAATATACTAGCTAGCAAAAGAAAGCTAGCTGCAGCGAGATGGACTCAAGCGCGCTCTGCCTCAAGCGACGGAACCAAGCGCGCGCTGTGCTACAGGAAAATGAATCATGCATAGCTGCCGCAGCCGCTTGCGCCGCACGCGTCTACGCGGCCGCTACAGGCCTAGAGTGTGGCGCCGTCGCCGCACATCATCGAGCGCGTGCAACGCGCAGCATCGCATAGCAAGAAAGAGAGGCCGAACAAGAATGGTTAGGGGATACCACAGATTTTCCTCACCTCCGTTCGTCTGTGTACTCGATCTTCCTGGATGGAGTCCCAATCTATCGCAGTGGACTCCCGATCTACCGCCGCCGCCGCTTATCTGTTTTGGTGGGGAAAAGACGAGGCAAAAGGGGATATGTAGGTCTGGTTTGCGGTTTTTTTTGCCTTGAAGGGAAGGTAAGCACTGTTTCCCGGGTAATTCTATCAGCCTGCCCACGAGTGGATGGTCTCAACCACCAGTTTTTGGGTGGTACAGCTCAACCAGCTTTTGAGAGAAATTTGGCTACCTCTAACCATGCTACACCCTAAACCAAACACTGGTCAACCACGTGAAAAGTGGTTACCCCCAACCACTTGGGAGATAGCCACTGAACCAAACGCACCATAGGAGAATGGTATGATGGACATACTCCTATAGATAAGTGTAGCATAAAGATCAAGTCATTTCAATAGCTTGTTTGCTATAAGCTTTCTGATACATAGTAACCTAATTCCTTCGACCATGAGATCATGCTAATCACCATCACCAAAAGGATGCTTTGATGACATTAAACACCACACCATAACTGGGTGGCTATAAAGGTGTCATTGAGTGTTTGGAAAGTATGTGTTGAGGCACATGGATCAAGAGTGGGATTTGTCCATCCATATGACAGATAGATATACTCTGGGCCCTCTCGGTGGAATGTCATCCAATTATCTTGCAAGCATGTGACTGGCTCACAAGGGATCACATATCACGGGAACGAGAAAAGAGTACTTATCGGTAACGAGGTTGAACTAGGTATGCAGAGATACCAACGATCAAACCTCGGATAAGTAAACTATCGCGATACAAAGGGAAATTGGTATCGTATGTAAGTGGTTTATTCGATCGCAAAGTAATCGTAGAAATATGTGGGAGACATATGAATTTCCAGATTCCTCTATTGGTTATTTATCTGAGAACTGTCTCAGTCATATCCGCATAATTCACGAACCATAGGGAGACACACTTAAGGATTCAATGTTGTTTAGTAGATATGGAATGTAAGTAGGGAAACTGAATGTTGTTCGGAGTCTCGGATGGGATCCGGGATATCATGAGGAGATCCGGAATGGTCTGGAGAATAAGATTCATATAAGGAAAGTCCGATTCCGGAGTTCGAGAATGATTTCGATGTTTTCATCGGAGAGGTTCTAGAAGGGTCTAGAAGGTTCACCGGACCGGAAGGGGAATGGTCCATGAATGTGTCATGGGTAAGTGGAATGATTGGATCATGTCCTAAGTCACTTTGGTTGGGCATTTGCGAGAGAGAAATAAAGCTCTAAACTGAAAGTCAAAAGGAAGGTTTGAAAAGTCAAAGTGGAACATTGTTTTCCTAGTGGAAGAAGGAAAGAGTCTTTCCTTCTATCCAACTTGGGTTTGGGTATGGATTCAAACTCCCCTTTCCCAAGCCTTCATCTCTCTCATAAATAGAGGGGGAAGGCTGCCCCAAAGAACACACAACCAGCCCTCCCCACCCGCGCCGCGCCGCTGCCGCCAAGCAGCCCAGTGCTGCCGCGCCGCCGCCGCCACGCGCCGTCGCCCTAGTCGCTGCCGACACCACCTCTTACTCTCCGACCTTCTAAACCTAGATCGCTGGAAACCCTGGATCCACCATAACTCGCACCGGTTTAGGTGAAGCCCTACGGGATCTTCCCTCTACTTCCGACACCACGCCGTCGTGCTGCCTGAATTGCGAGGGGAGAACTATAACCTCCGCTGCCTGCTGGAACAAGGGAGAGGAAGGTCTTCATCGAGTACCGAACGTGTGACCGACTGCGGAAGCGCTGCCGGAACGCAGTGCAAGAAGGATCTTCTACGCGATCTTGAGATCGGTAAGTGTACGACTGCATCACCTACGAGAATCTTCTCTCATTAACCGCTTTGGAATCTTCGAGGGTGAGTACCCTGATCGACTCATTGCTACAATCTAGTAGATATATCTTGGCTTGTTTGTGTGCATGCGGTAGTATTTTTTGTTTTCCATGCTACGAACCCCTATAGTGGTATCAGAGTCGTGTATATATGTAGATCTGTTGCACGAGTAGAACACAATGGTCATTGTGGGCATTGATGCTTTTGTTGTCGATTGCTTCTTGTGTACTTTGCATCTTGCGGGATGGTGGGATGAAGCGGCCCGGGCTAACCTTACATGACATCGTTCATGAGACTTGCTCCACGCTTGACATGCAACTTGTATTGCATAAGTGGCTTTGCGGGTGCCTGTTTCTCCCAACATAGTTAAGATTCAATTTACAATGGGTGATTGACAACACTAGTATCGATGTTGTGGTTCTTGTTCGTAAGTTAGAACGACACTTATTGAAAGCCCCAAACCACGTAAAACATGCAAAGAAAATTAGAGGCATCTAACTTTGTTTTGCAGGGGTGTGTTGTGATGTGATATGGCCATGATTGTGATTATATATGATGTATGTAATGTTCCTTATTGTAAGTCGGCAACCGGCAGGAGCCATATGGTTGTCTTTTAATTCCGTTAAGACGTGTGTGTCTATTATTTAAAGTAGTTGTAATATTTGATGCTGGTGGACGATAACCATGAAGCGGAGCCATTGACCTTGATGCCATGTCGGTGATGATGGAGATCATGTTTGTGCTTGAAGATGGAGATCAGAAGCACAAGAAGAAAGGCCATATCATATCACATATTATGAATTGCATGTGATGTTACTCCTTTTATGCATCTTGTATTGCTTAGTTCGCGACGGTAGCATTATAAGATGATCCCTCTAGCACAAAAATTTCAAGTTATAAAGTGTTCATCCTTAGTAAGCACCGTTGCTAAAGCTCGTTGTTTCGAAGCACCACGTGATGATCGGGTGTGTTAGATTCTACGAGTGTATACAATGGGAGCAAGCCAGATTTGCTCATGCGGAAGCTAAGGTTTGATCTTGACGAGCCTAGCATGTACAAACATGGTCTCGGAACACGGATCACCGAAAGGTAAAGCATGAGTCATATAGTAGATATGATGAACATGTTGATTGTTCGCCATTGAAGCTACATCAACTCTCGTGATGATCGGTTTTGATGTGGTGGATTTGGTTCGTGTGATCACTACAACAATGTGAGGGATATTTTTTTGAGTGGGAGTTCACCTAGATTAATTTAACTATTAATTAGAACTCAATTTTTCATAAACTTAGTCTAAACTATTGCAAATATGTTGTAGATCAATGGCGGGCCCTACCATCAATTTTAATGCGTTCCTAGAGAAAGAAAAGTTGAAAAACAATGGAAGCAACTTCGCGGATTGGTTCCACAATTTGAGGATTGTCCTCAATGCTGGTAATTTGACCTATGTGCTGGATGCACCGCTGGGTGACCCACCTGCAGCTGATGCTACCGATGAGGTAAAGAATGTTTTCCTCGCTCGGAAGAATCAACACTCCACAGTTCAGTGTGCTATCATGTATGGTTTGGAATCGGAGCTTCAGAAAAGGTTTGAGAACCATGACCCACGTGATATTGTCCATGAACTCAAAATGATATTTGAGGATCACGCGGCAGTTGAAAGTTATGAGGATTCTGAAAAGTTCTTTAACTACAAGATGGAAGAGGGCAGCTCTGTCAGTGAGCACGTGCTTAAGATGACTAGGCACGCAAGCAAGCTTCAAAGCTTGGGTATAGTGATTCCTAATGCTTTGGGGATTCACCGTGTCCTCCAATCAGTACCACCAAGTTACAAGAACTTTGTGATGAACTACAATATGCAAAACATGGACAAGTCGTTGCCCGAACACTTCTCCATGTTAAAGTCTACAGAAGTGGAGATCAAGAAAGAGCACCAAGTGTTGTTGGTTAATAAGACCACCAAATTCAAGAAGCAAGGCAAGTCTAAGAAAAAGGGAAACTTCAAGAAGGGCGGTAAGAAAGTTACCGCGCCTACGAAGAAGACCAAGGCTGGGACTAAGCCTGATACTGAGTGCTTTTACTGCAAGGGAGAAGGTCACTAGAAGCGGAATTGCCCCAAATACTTGGCGGATTTGAAGAACGACAACATCAAGAAGAAAGGTATATCTGATATACATGTTATTGATGTGTATCTCACTAGTACTCGTAGTAGTGCCTGGGTATTTGATACTGGTTCAGTTGCTCATATTTGTAACTCGAAACAGGTGCTGCAGAATATACGGAAACTAGCGAAGAACGATGTGACGATGCGTGTTGGAAATGGATCAAAGGTTGATGTGATCGCGGTCGGCACGCTACCTCTTCATCTACCATCGGGATTAGTTTTATACTTAAATAATTGTTATTTGGTGCCTGCGTTGAGCATGAACATTATATCAGGATCATGTTTATTGCGAGACGGTTACTTATTTAAATCCGAGAATAATGGTTGTTCGATTTATATGAGTAATATGTTTTATGAAAATGCACCTTTGATAGATGGTCTATTCTTATTGAATCTCGATTGTAGAAATACACATATTAATAACATTGAAGCTAAACGTTTGAAATTGAGCGATAACTCGACCTATATGTGGCACTTTCGTCTTGGTCACATTGGAGTGAAGCGTATGAAGAAACTCCATTCCGATGGACTTCTTGAATCACTTGAAAGATGTGAAGCATGTCTGATGGGTAAAATGACTAAGACTCCATTTTCTGGAATGATGGAGCGAGCTACGGACTTATTAGAAATCATACATACCGATGTGTGTGGTCCAATGAGTGTAGCATCGTGCGATGGTTATCGTTATGTTCTTACCTTCACGGATGACTTGAGTAGATATGGCTATATATATTTCATGAAACACAAGTCCGAAACTTTCGAGAAGTTTAAGGAACTTCAAAGTGAGGTAGAGAATCAACGTAACAAGAAGATTAAATTTCTACGATCTGATTGTGGAGGTGAATATCTAAGTTACGAGTTTGGTGAGCGTTTTAAGAAATGCGGAATACTTTCACAATTGACACCGCCAGGAACACCACAACGTAATGGTGTGTCCGAACATCGTAATCGAACTCTCTTAGATATGGTTCATTTTATGATGTCACTTACAGATTTACCGCTATTGTTTTGGGGTTATGCATTAGAAACATCCGCATTCACTTTAAATAGGACACCATCTAAATCCATTGAAACGACACCGTATTAATTATGGTTTGGGAAGAAACATAAATTGTTGTTACTTAAAGTTTGGGGTTGCGAAGCTTATGTAAAGAAGTTACAGCCCGACAAGCTTGAACCCAAAGCGGAAAAATGCGTCTTCATATGATACCCGAAGGAAACTATTGGGTATACCTTCTATCATAGATCCGAGGGCAAAATATTCGTTGCTAATAATGGATCATTTCTAGAGAAGGAGTTTCTCTCGAAAGAAGTGACTGGAAGGAAAGTAGAAATCGACGAGGTTGTTGAACCTTCTCTCAAACTTGAGAGTAGCGCAGCACCGGAAGTAGTTCCTGTGGCGCCTACACCAATAAGAGAGGAATCTAATGATGTTGATCATGAAAATTCGGTTGAAGTAAATACGAAACCTCGTAGGTCAACGAGAACTCGTACCACTCCTAATTGGTATGATGCCGTTATGAGTGTCATGTTGGTGGACAACACCGATGACCCTGCGACATATGAGGAAGCAATGATGAGCCCAGATTCCAATAAATGGCAAGAAGCCATGAAATCTGAGATTGGATCCATGTACAAAAACCAAGTATGGACTTTGATGGACTTACCAGATGGCCGGAAGGCTGTAGAGAACAAATGGATTTTCAAGAAGAAAACAAATGTTGATGGTAATATTATTGTCTATTAAGCTCTAATTGTCGCAAAAGGGTTTCGGCAAATTCAAGGAGTTGACTATGATGAGACTTTCTCACCAGTAGCGAAGCTAAAGTCTGTGAGGATTTTGTTAGCAATCGCTGCATATTATGATTATGAGATATGATAGATGGATGTCAAAACGGCGTTCCTCAATGGAGACATTGATGAAGAGTTGTATATGGTACAACCCAAAGGTTTTGTCGATCCTAAAGGTGCTAACAAGGTATGCAAACTTCAACGATCCATTTATGGATTGAAGCAAGCATCCCGAAGTTGGAATCAATATTTTGATAAGTTGGAATCAATGTTTTGATAAGGTAATCAAAAGCTTTGGTTTTATACAAACTTATGGAGAAGCTTGTATTTACAAGAAAGTGAGTGGGAGCTCTGTAGCATTCTTAATACTATATGTAGATGTGTTATCGCCATATTTTGGCCAAAGGAGGAGTTGGGCCGCAATCAAGATGGGCTTAGAAGATACGTATATGCAACGTGTTGTTGAATCGGCCTCGTGCGTTGATTTGGGCTAAATTGCCCGTGTATCTTATATTGTAGTAGTTTACGTTTCAGTTTAAGTAAAGAGATAGAGTTGTAGAGTTATTCCAAAGATAGAAAGTCTCCGGACTATAAATATGTACCTAAGGTTATTGAGAAAAGGAGGACGATCACGTTCACAACAAACACAATCTCGGTGCATCGCCACCCCTTGTTTCTAGGGTTTCTTTCGGGTAAGTGTCATGCTGCCTAGATCGCATCTTGCGATCTAGGCAGTATCTGCTTATGCGTTATTTGGTGTTACTCGTACTGAAGCCTTGTTGATGGCGAGTAATACTTTTATCATAGATTTGTTTAGGCTAACATCGGTACTTTTTACTATGATTGCTTAGTTATGCTGCCTTTGCTTATCTCGCTGCCCTTACACCTTTTTGGGTGTAAGGGTAGCATCTTGCTTGATCTTTATTCCGTCGATTCGATCCGTTATAGTTTTGCCTTGTTTTCCAAGGTTTAGTTTGATATCCACGTAGTCAGGCCTTGCAAACGGGTTGAACGATCCAGTAGTACGTAAAGATATGGTTTGCTAATTCGAGAGGAGTTGTTCCGGGAATTGACTTTACGTCGGTTGTTAGGCCTTCTCTAGGGTTAGTTTTCTATCATCTTTCGTATTTACCAGGCTCAATTACGTGTAGGATGTTCCAATTACGTGGTGAAAACGTTAAACTGTCGTAGATCGATTTAACTTGTATTGATGAAGCAAAAACCCCATGTTATCATAGATCTAATGCAGAACCATGGGATAATCGGCTCCAAGAGCCGATTCACAGGGGAACCTGAAAGCCGGTCACGGCTTGAATTTTACGTGTGTTTGTTTGCCATGCAGGAAACCAATCGAAGCAATCTTTCACCTTCCTGATCAGGTATAGGTCAGGTGGCACGCCCTCGAACCAGCCAGGACGCGTGCCGGAGTTTTGCGGGCCGTTGCCCGAGGGACCAGGGCCCACCAGCAGTCCTGGGAGCCTCCCGGCTCTCCGTGTTGCCCGTCGCTGCTCGCCGGTGGGTTTTGGCAGGCAACACATTCTGGCACGCCCGGTGGGACATTCAACAACGTCTACATCAACATCCGACGCTGCGATGGAGAACAGACCGGTCACGTACGACGATCTGCCTGAGGAGCACAAGGCGAAGTATGATGGTATCAAAGCTCTCTTCGAAGCCGATCTCATCGGCTCTTTTGAGAGGACCCGTAAGCATGGCATCAGATGGAAAGGGTTCTCACCTGAAGGTGCTCTTGATGAGGTGGATCTGTCTGTTCCTTCAGAGGAGCGCACCAGAGCTCTGCGACAGGAAGTCAATTACATGGTAGCTCATTCTCTTCACCGCCATTCTGAGAGCCTAGTGAACGCTTTTGAGCGCGTCGCGGTTCGCGTAGTTCAAGAGATCATGAAACATCAGTACTCTCCGTCGGGGCCTACTCTAGGGACTCACCAGGGAGAAAGACCACTCCAGACTAGGCCGCAGCTGCCATTCACGCTTGCAGCTCCGGAGCCACCAGGGGCACCGGCGTACATCGTCTACAAGGTTGGAGGTGACCCTGGCGATTACCAATTCCTGTTTGAACCACCTAAAGAGGTCCCACATGGATATGTGTGCACTTACGTGCCGGACTGCAATAACCTGACGCGCACGAACTAGGTGGCAACTGCAGGGATTTCTGGAACAGGAGTTTCTGGAGCAGGGGCTTCGGGAGCAGGTATTTCCGGAGCAGGGATGTCTGGGATGGACGCTGATAAACAGGCATGGCTAGCCAAGTACGCCACCGGAGCGAGTTCTGAGAATTTAGCCCCTGCAGCTCAAACGGTGGAGCAAATCCGTACCATCTTGAGAGACCAATTCGGCTTCGTGCCGAAGAAAAGGACAATCGGCTACTCCAAGCCGTACCCCAACGAGTTTGATCTGATTCCGCTGCCACCCAAGTACCGGCTCCCTGAGTTCTCAAGGTTTAGCGGATCAGAAGGGTCGAGCTCGATCGAGCATGTGAGCCGATACTTGGCACAGTTAGGCATGATTTCAGCATCAGACCAGTTACGCGTAAGGTTCTTTGCGCAATCTCTGACAGGACCAGCTTTTGGGTGGTACACCTCGTTGCCACCGGATTCTATCCAGACCTGGAAGCAACTGGAAGAGCAGTTCCACATCCAGTATCATTCAGAAGCTACCGAGGCTGGCATTGCAGATCTGGCGTAGGTGCGGCAGAAGCGGGGAGAAATGGTAGCTGAGTACATTCAACGTTTCAGGACTGTCAAGAACCGATGTTATTCGGCTCGTTTAACTGAGAAAGAAGCGGTCGAACTAGCAGTGTTGGGTCTCTCAGCACCTATCAAGGATCTGGCTTACCAAGTAGAGTACAATTCATTGGCGCACATGGCCCAGAAGCTGACAATGTATGAACAGCGCCACCCTGAGTTGTACCAAGACAAGTTCAAACGTCCGATAAGCCTGGTCGATACAGAAGAAGAGGATCCTACACAAGACCAGGAGGTGGCCGTGGCTGAATGGGCTCGGGGGGCAGATCCTGTGTCCTGCAAATGGGTGAAACAGCAAGGGCCTGCAAAAGGGTTCGACTTCAACGTGAGCAAAGCTGAGCAGATATTCGATTTACTGCTGAAAGAAAAGCAGCTGAAGTTACCCGAAGTCCACAAAATCCCTACGGCTCAAGAGATGAACGGGAGACCTTACTGCAAGTGGCATCACTCGTTCACCCACACCACCAATGACTGCAAAGAGCTACGTCGCCAATCCAAACGGCGATAGAACAAGGCCGTCTGATCCTTGGGCAGTTCGCCATGAAAGTAGACACAAACCCATTTCCCGGCGTCAACATGGTAGAACACAGCCAGTCCACGAGGCGTCAGTTGGATTTCTCGTTCGATGTTAATATGGCAGGACCTGTGTACCACCGTGGCGCATATAAGGAGGAAGACGGTCGCTCTCGGGGCAGAGAAAGAGAGGAGGCCGGTCTACGTGACCGGCCCCGTTATGATGACAGGCGGTATTTGACCGAGGAGCAAGTGAGAAACGTGCGATACCAGAAGCCACACTCCACACATCTCCTTAACAAGTATGAGCATCAGTACGACCAACGTCGCCGGCACGAGAGAGATGATGAAGGATATGAGCACCTCGCTAGTAAAAAGCCGAAGGAAAAATAAGGCGTAGATAAACATTGGGATTGTCCTTTCTTCAAGTATTGCTGGGACGCAGGAATGAGCCGATTGCCTACAATCGACAACTGCCCAGAATGTGGACAGCAGAAGGATGACTCAGGTCCAGTCTCAGTGTTCAAGCGCCTAGGGCCTCTCCCTCCTCGAGCGAAAGACTTCGAGGAGCCAATGGGTGGAAAAGAAGAAGACAAATATCACCGGCCAAGGTGGTGCCCCGACGGACTCAGGCACACCCAAAAGCGTCGAGTTCAGCGGCTGCGCAATTTGGAGGAAGCCGAAGCGCAGTACCTCCACGCTTTAAGAAAGGCACGGCCCGATCTGGCCGTGAAAGTGCAGCAAACCTTGGAGACGGAGGCTCGTCCGAAAAGAAAAGAATGGCGCCCCAAACCAGTAAAAGCCGATGCGAAGACATCGGCTGGCACAAACATGGTGTTTACACTTCCGTCAGAGTTCTGCGCTCCAAGAGCCAAAGAACTACCAGTGGCACAGTTTGACTGCAGCCCACGACCGGTTATCTTTGAAAAGCCACAAGAGAAGGGCTACAAACATCTGAAAGCCCTGTACCTGCGAGGTTATATCAATGGGCAGCCTGTCCGCAAGATGCTGGTTGACACCGGAGCGGCAGTCAATATAATGCCATACTCCATGCTACGGCGTTTGGGACGCTCCACTGCAGATCTGATCAAAACCAACGTAACGTTAAGCGACTTCAACGGCCAAACTTCAGAGACACAAGGCGTTCTGAATGTGGACTTGACCGTGGGCAGAAAAACCATCCCTACGTCATTCTTCATCGTTGACAGCAAAAGCACCTACGCTGTCTTGCTGGGGAGGGATTGGATTCACGCCAACTGCTGCATTCCATCCACGATGCACCAGTGCCTGATACAGTGGGATGGAGATGAAGTGGAGGTCATTCATGCAGATGACTCGATTGAGATCTCCATAGCTGGTACGAACATCTGGGAGGCAGGAGACCAAGAGCCGATCTCTGGAGTCAGTCTAGACGGCTGTGAGCGCATTGAAGCTACAAAAAACGGGGTGAGGCTGGTCTTATCCACTGGCCTGACAGAGTAGCAAAGTCCACGATCGTACGTGGTAAGGCCGATCCCTGCGATCGGCCACAAAAAATAAAAAGCAGCAATCTTACGACAAACAGGTCATGCAGTCGTAGCAGGGAGGTGCCCTGCCATTGTGGAGAACAGATAAGTTGTAAACCTTCCTTGACTAATGCAATGAAAAAGGGGGGCGATTCTGGCAATCGGCCCAAACTATCTTTGTTATCCTCACCAACTGTTTGCCCCGTGTTTAGCATCGATTTAACAGGTGACGGAAAGCTAGGGTATGGGTGTACATCCGCTGATGAGCTAGAGGAGATTGACATCGGTCCTGGGGATAAGCCAAGACCAACATTTATCAGCAAGAAGTTGGATCCGAATCTGCGGGGTCCGATGATAGCTTTGTTGAAAGAATATCCAGATTGCTTTGCCTGGGATTATACAGAGATGCCCGGGCTAGACAGGAGCATCATTGAGCATTGACTCCCGCTTAAAAAAGGATTTCGGCCATTCCAGCAGCGAGCACGACAGATGAAGGCCGAAATTTTGAAAGAAGTCAAGAAGGAGATCGAGAAAATGTTGACAGCCAATTTAATCAGGCCATGCAGGTATGCTGAGTGGATTTCTAGCATCGTACCTGTAGAGAAAAAGGATGGCCGCTGGCGTGTTGCCATAGATTTTCGGGATCTCAATAGAGCTACTCCGAAGGATGAATATCCGATGCCAGTAGCAGAGACGTTAGTCAACGCAGCTGCTGGTCATAAAATCTTGAGCTTCATGGATGGCAATGCCGGTTACAACCAAATTTTTATGGCTCCGGAAGATATACACAAGACTGCATTCAGAGTCCCAGGTTCGGTGGGGTTGTTTGAATATGTAGTCATGACGTTTGGACTGAAGAACGCCGGCGCCACATACCAAAGAGCCATGAATTACATCTTCCATGATCTGATCGGCAAGCTGGTGGAAATTTATATCGATGACGTGGTGGTCAAGTCAGCTTCAGTACAAGGACACTTGGACGATCTGCGACACGTCCTGGACCGAACAAGAAAATTCGGGCTACGGATGAATCCAAAGAAGTGTGCCTTCAGTGTGACGGCCGGTCAGTTCTTGGGTTTCTTGGTCCATGAACGAGGAATTGAGATCGGCCTGAAAAGTCAGGAGGCAGTGCGAACAATGAAGCCACCTACCACGAAGAAAGAACTGCAGTCTCTCATCGGCAAAATCAACTTCGTCAGAAGATTTATCTCCAATCTGTCAGGAAGAATAGAGCCGTTCATGGGACTGGTGAAAATCAAATCTGATGAAGAATTCCGCTGGGGACAGAGCAACAACGAGCCTTCGACGAAATCAAAGAATATGTAACGAAGCCACCAGTATTGGTTCCGCCCCAGCCGGATAGGCCGTTCTACATTTACTTATCAGTAGCTGACACGTCCATCGCCTCGGTGGTGGTGCAGGTTTATGATGGTCTGGAGCGAGTTGTGTTTTACATCAGCAGAAGGATGCTCGACGCAGAGACAAGGTACCCTGAGATCGATAAGTTGTGCCTCTGCCTGTTTTTCACCTGCACCAAGCTACGTCACCTCTTGCTCTCGGCAGAGATTATCATTATATGCAAATCAGATGTCATAAAGCACATGCTGTCGGCTCCTATGTTGAAAGGCCGACTCGGCAAATGGATGTTTGCATTATCGGAATTTGACATCCGGTACCAACCTGCGAAAGCGGTTAAGGGTCAGGCGTTAGCCGGCCTTATTGCTGAAAGGATCAACACTGATATAGCAGCGCTGTCTATACGAGCGTGGGCTATGTTTTTCGATGGATCGGTTTGCGATGATGGCTGCGGCATTGGCATTCTACTCATGTCGCCCCGGGGGGCAACATATTCCTTCTCCATCAGGCGTGCTACCCCGTGCACCAACAACGTCGCCGAGTATGAGGCGATACGCAAGGGAATGGAGTTGCTCATAGAAGCTGGGGCAGAGGCAGTGGAAATTTTTGGAGACTCCAAATTGGTGATTTCCCAGCTCACGGAGGAATACAAGTGTGAGAGCGAGTCGCTCTTCCCATTATGGTTGCAATGCCGTGAGCACATGGCACAGTTCCAGTACATAAACTTCACCTGGATCCCGCGATCGCAGAATACCGAGGCGAATGATCTCGCACAGATGGCTTCAGGCTACAAGGACATAGCGGAGGGAGCCGATGTTCAGGTACAGTTCCTGGAAGCAGACGACTGGAGAGCCGATATCTTCAATTACTTGAAGGATTCGGCTCGGGGGGCACCTAAACGGATAAGGTACAAGGCCATGAAGTACGTGCTTATCGGGGACGACATGTTCTACAGGACCCTGGAAGGGTTGTTGCTCAAATGTCTAGGGCCAACCGAGGCCAATCGGCTCCTGCACGAGGTACACGAAGGCGCCTGTGGAACTCACCAATCAGCTCACAAGATGAAATGGTTGATCAGGCGATCAGGGTTTTATTGGCCCACCATGCTTGAGGACTGTTTTAAGTACTACAAAGGGTGTCAAGCATGTCAGAAATTTGGAAAAATTCAGATGGTGCCCGCGTCAGCAATGAACCCCATCATCAAACCTTGGCCATTCCGAGGTTGGGGCATGGATATGATTGGCAAGATCAATCCTCCATCAAGCAAAGGCCACATGTGGATTTTGGCCATTACGGATTATTTCACTAAATGGGTTGAAGCCGTCCCTATGAAGTCAGTGATCTCAAAGGATGTAATCGATTTTGTGAAGAAACACGTAATTCATAGATTCGGGATCCCCCAAACGATCACGACCGATGGAGGTTCGGTCTTCACTTCTTACGAGTTTAGAGAGTTCTGTGAGGACACGGGAATTAAGCTGATCCGATCATCTCCGTACTATGCTCAAGCAAATGGGCAAGCTGAAGCGTCCAACCAGAGCCTTATCAAGCTGATCAAGAGGAAGATCGATGAGCACCCTAGGCGTTGGCACGAGGTTTTGTCAGAGGCTTTATGGGCTTACCGCATGTCATGTCATGGAGCGATAAAAACCTCGCCATACCATCTAGTCTATGGACAAGAAGCCGTATTGCCCTGGGAAATTACGGCTGGATCGAGACGTGTCACTTTTCAGAACGATCTAACGACTGAAGAATATGCGGCCCTGATGAGTGACAGTGTTGAGGATCTGACTGAGCTTAGGCTATGGTCGCTTGAGAAAATCAAAGAAAACAAGGCCAAGGTAGCTCGTGCGTATAACAAGAAGGTGAGACCGAAGGAGTTCCACGTTGGCGATTTGGTATGGGAAGCTGTATTGCCATTGGGAACTAAGGATGCAGCATATGGTAAATGGTCTCCGAATTGGCACGGGCCATACAGAGTTGATCAGGTCTTGAGGGGGAACGCGTACATGCTGGAGGAGCTGGATGGCGTGAAATTCCCAGTGGCTGTCAACGGTCAGCATCTCAAGAAATATTTCCCAAGCATGTGGGATGATGGACAGTGAGATATGGGGGCCGATACATGAAATCGGCCAATGTTTCCCAAAGCATGTGGGATGATGGACAGTGAGATATGGGGGCCGATACATGAAATCGGCCAATAAAAAAAATACAGCCGATGCACAGCCATCGACTCTAGAGATTCAAACTGTTACAAATAGATGCCAGTTTACATAAACAAGCTACTGAAGAAATGCCTCGAAGGCGTGGAGGGCGTCAGCACGGACACGATCCACCTCGGCGATCTCGGCTTCGTCATCTTCGTCCTTGCCCGTCACTAGCTGCTTGTTCAGGGCACGTATTTCTGCCAGATCGGTCTTCAGTTGAGCTTTGAGGCTTTCAGCTTCGTCTTGGGAGCGGGCGATGGATTCTTCCTTGTCACGGATGAGCTGTTTAGTCGCCCGGACTTTCTCTTCAAGATCTTCCAACTCCCTTTTCAAGGAAGCGAGCTCAGCGGTACTGACAGAGGTGTCAGTTTTGGCATCCAAAGACGCCTTTTTCTCGTTGAGCTGCTGACATCTGTCTGCGATATTGGCCTTCAGTGGAAGTTGGGCGCGGCGCAGACTGATCCTCTCACGAGCTAACTTCACCCTTGACCCGAAGAAAGACAGAGTTACAACTGGCCAAAGCTTCACCTGCAATGCTACTGGGAGTTGGTCTTTTATTTCAGCAAGAACGCTCTTCACCTCCTCAGAACCCTCGATCAATTCTTCGACCGGGGAGGACAACAGGGTTTTAAGACGCTAGAATTGAGGTGGAACAGCCCTGGCTTGTGGTTCATCATCGGCAACAGAGGGAGTTGGTTCGATGGATTCAGGGTCGAACGTCAGCAGGCCTGAAATGTCACAACTCTGGCGGCCCGAAAAAAGGCGTCAGTACGCATCCAACGTGTAAGGATGAACCGAAAGAAGCTAACATACCTCTCCTAAGATCGAGGGGGCAGCAGATGAGGAGGCGATCGGTTTGTGTGCGGTTGCTGGGGACTTGGCCAAAGTGGTGGCCGTTTCATCTGCACCTTTGGGGATTGCTGGATCCGGCTTGGCTAAAGGCGTCGGTACTGCCCCAACTTTCGCACTAGAAATGTCAGTCGCCTGCATGGAAGGTGCTTGCCGATATAAATGATGATGAATCGGCAGATAAAAAGAAGTAAGGGGTAAGAGCATGAAGGGTGATGATTTTCGAAACCTCCTGGCTCGACGAAGAAGCTTGCAGTCCTTTGCGAGCTCTCTTGGGACCCACAGCTGGCCCCGCCTCGACTGGTGCTCGAGGGGCAGTAGGTTCAGGAACCGACCTTTTCCTGGAAGCCGATGGTGGTGAATCTGGCTGGATCGGTGTGATGGTCCTCTCAGAATCTGTGGGGTCTAGTTCTCCTCGATTGTTCTGAGTGTCCTCGCTAGAGGTGTCTTCGACGGAAGCCTGTAAAAAAGGAGAACCAGTAAGCACGAGCATATCTGCAAGAATGGAAGAATGAGAAGGATCGACCAAGACATGGATCAGCCTACATGCGAGCTTTCTGGAGAAGGGCTCCGGCGCCTCAAGGTTTTCCTAGCAGCTACCTTCCTCACCATCGTTCTTGTCTTAGTTGGAACTCGAGGGGCAGCTGACTTAGGAGTTGCTTGGTTCTTGGAAGCCGATTGTGGTGTGATCGGCTGGTTCTGCATCATGACCTTTTTGAAAGGTGGCGAGTTTTTGCAGAAAAGAACCACAGGAGCTGGCGGAAAGAACTCGAAGGGGGAGCCATCACTGTGCGTAGGTTCAGGGCCATCTTGTTGCTGCAAAGAGAAAGAGTGGGTTAGTAGAAGAATCATTTATGAGCTACAACAAGAAAATTTAGAAGTAGTGATACCTGTTCCACGGGGATGTCATAGTCAGCGTCGAGCTGCTTCAGCAACGGTCCCAGAGCTCTCCTGAAGGCATGAGTCTTCCACATCAACCACCAGTCTTCAAAGCCATCAGTTGATGAGGCGAAGGTGAGGTCATTTGGGATAGGGATGGTCAGAGCATCAAAGAAGGAATAACACCTTTGGCCGGTGAGAGGATCAGGCAGGTCAGCTCTGCTCTCTGTCAGGTGGTGGAGAAAGAAATGGGGAGGTACTTGCCCAAGGACAAATTGCCGAGCCACTATGATCGGCTGGTAGAATTCATACCCAGGCTTGATGATTCTGTTGGATGTACTCATGCCAACTGGAAGGAAACAGGGACGGATCACAATGGAAAAGAGTTGCCGAGTGCTGGTGTCATCGGCAAAGCTGTCTAGCCTGAAGGAGATGGGATTTTCAAAATGTTCCGATTCTTCCATGTAAGGGAAGAAGGTAGGATTATCCAGGCCTTGGAAGAAAATACTGAACCACTTGGAAGCTTCCTGAGGGGATAGTTTACTACCTGGCAGCCTATACAAAGCTTGGCCATAACTGGTGCATCTGATCTGCCTTCCTTTGACATCTGGAAAGGTGCAACCCGCCAAAAGGGGGAAGTTTGGGATGTGGTTTTGAAAATACAGCTGAGCCCATAGCTGGATGAACCACCAAGGACCACCTTTTTTGACTGCTATGCCAGAGAACAGCTTGACAGACATCAACTGGAGATATCGGTAGACCTCTCCAAGGAACAGTTTGCCGATGCCAAGTTGAGTGCCTTTAGCAAGTTCATAGGCCAGGGAGAGATAATTCTTGGTTGGAGCAAGGGAAGGGCCACAGAATATGAAATGTTCTAGCCAGAGGTTGAGGAAAGCCGTGTGTTCTTTCTCGGTGACAGGACCTCTAGTTTTCATGTGGCTTTGAATATATGCGCCCCAGTTCGTGCATTCTGTTTTGGAAGACAGTTTGTAGGGGACTTTGGTCAGTTTAAAAGCAGAAGGGCTGGGTGATGTAACATCCAGACCAGTAATCATCACCACGTCTAGCAGGGTTGGTGACATAGGGCCATGACCGAACATGAAGCAATTCAGAGCGTCAGACCAGAAGTAGCCGATGGTTTTGAGAAGATTCTCATGTTTCTCAAGAGGAGACAATGACAAATGCAAGGCATCGGCTATTCCCGTGGTTTCCCAGGGTAGCATCTTGCTTGATCTTTATTCCGTCGATTCGATCCGTTATAGTTTTGCCTTGTTTTCCAAGGTTTAGTTTGATATCCACGTAGTCAGGCCTTGCAAACGGGTTGAACAATCCAGTAGTACGTAAAGATATGGTTTGCTAATTCGAAAGGAGTTGTTTCGGGAATTGACTTTACGTCGGTTGTTAGGCCTTCTCTAGGGTTAGTTTTCTATCATCTTTCGTATTTACCAGGCTCAATTACGTGTAGGATGTTCCAATTACGTGGTGAAAACGTTAAACTATCGTAGATCGATTTAACTTGTATTGATGAAGCAAAAACCCCATGTTATCATAGATCTAATGCAGAACCATGGGATAATCGGCTCCAAGAGCCGATTCACAGGGGAACCTGAAAGCCGGTCACGGCTTGAATTTTACGTATGTTTGTTTGCCATGCAGGAAACCAATCGAAGCAATCTTTCACCTTCCTGATCAGGTATAGGTCAGGTGGCACGCCCTCGAACCAGCCAGGACGCGTGCCGGAGTTTTGCGGGCCGTTGCCCGAGGGACCAGGGCCCACCAGCAGTCCTGGGAGCCTCCCGGCTCTCCGTGTTGCCCGTCGCTGCTCGCCGGTGGGTTTTGGCAGGCAACAAGATGACATATTGTTGATTGGGAATGATGTAGACCTTCTTAATAGTGTCAAGGATTATTTGAATAATAGTTTTTCAATGAAAGATCTTGGCGAAGCAGGTTACATATTAGGCATAAAGATTTATACAGATAGATCAAGATGCCTAATATCATTGTCACAAAGTACATATTTGGACAAAGTTCTAAAGAGGTTTGGAATGTAAGATAGCAAGAAAAGGTTCTTTCCCATGTTGCCCAATACGACCTTGAGTAAAACTCAAAGTCCTGCAACGGCAGAAGATAGAGAAAGGATGAGCAAGACTCCGTATGCCTCAGCCATTGTGGCATCCCGCAAAACCACTACTAGAAAATCGCGTTGTTTTTGTGCATTGCATCATCGTTAGCGCATGCTCATGTCATCATGCCACATTGCATTTGAGCATCGTCATCATCATGCATATTATTTTTGCCTAAAAACTATTTGCGAAAGACTATGTTATTTTTCTAAACTAGCCCTCCTCTAATTTCAAATCCAAATCGTCGGTCTAGCCGGATTTTTCATTCATCTAAAACCAATTACAAAAATCTATTTTTTTTAAAAAAAAAAAAACCTAGTCAAATATCTAGTCCTAAACCAGCCCCCCCTAAATCTATTCCCACCCAGTCCTAACCTACCCAGCCACTCCCAGCCCTCCACCTCACCTCCCCAGTCCACCTCACCCCTGGACCCCCAACTCCCTACCCACCTGCCACCTCACCAATCCACCCACAGCAACCCACCTCCCTGCCCCGCGGGCCCCACCGAACCCACCCCTGGACCCGGCCCCTGCCTCTCTCCCTTCCTCACTCACACACCGCCCACCTACCCCCTCTCTCTCTCCCTCACCGACCGCCTGGTCCCGCCCCGCCTGGCCCCACTCCCCTGGTCGCCCCCACCTGCCTCTCTTCCCTCCCCCGCCTGTCTCCTTCCTCCCGCCCTGCAGCTCCCTCCCTCCTCCCTGCCTCGCTCCCGCTCCCGCCGGCCGCCTCTGCTCCTCCTCCCCGCCGCCCTAGCGCCGCCGCGGCCTGCCCCTCCGCCTTCCGCCCGCCGGCGACCACCCTTCCCGCCACCGCGTCCCCCGACCCCGCTCCAGCCGCCCTATGCAAGCCCCGCCGGCCGACCCCGGCTCCTCCCCGTCGCCTCCCCGCTCGCCGTCCCCTCCCGCAAGCTCTCCCCGCCGCCACCTCGGGTCCCCCTCTCCGGCCGCCCGCCCGAGCTCGCCTCAGCAACCGCCACCGCCGCGATCCTCCCCGCCTCCTCTGCCGGCGCGGCCGAGCACGCCCCCGCCCGCATTCCTCCCCGCCTCCTCTAGCCCGCGGCCGAGCACGCCACGTCCCCGTCGACCGCCGTCCGCCACCCGCGACCTCGCGGCCCCCACGCCTCCCCGCCTCTCCGCACGTCGGCCCTCTGCCGGTGCCGCCTTCGGCCACCGCGGGCAACCCTCCCTCTGTCGGCGCGGCCCCGCCCCTTCCTCCTCCACCTCGGGCCTGCCTTCTCTGCTCCCCGTCGTCCTCGCCCCTGGGGCCCCCACGCCGCAGCACCGCCGCAGCGAGCCACCGCCGCCGGCGCGTCCCTGCCGCGTCTCCTACTCGAGCCCGAGCTTCCCCCCTGCTCGGGTCCTGCCGCCGCCGGGCTCGCCGCCCTGCGGACCCCGTCGCCACCTTGGCCTCCATCGCCGCCTGTCTCTACTCGTCGACCGCCCGGCTCGTCCCTGCAGCACCCCACAGGCGCCGCCTCCTCTTCACCTCGTCCCCGCTCGTCGTTCTCCAGCCGCAGTTCTACTCTACCGCGCCTGCAAGGTGTTCGACCAAATGACCGAACCGAACAAATCCGGTGAACCCCGATACCCTTCCGAGTTCGACATCGACTACCCGGACGCCAAGATCACCGTCACGGAACGACATGAACTTCTCCTCGGACGCCAAGATCTACCTCCCGGACCCGAAGACCGTACCTTCGCGGAACAAGTTCACGGCCAACAACCAAAGTCGGAACCCCAAGGTCGCCAACACGGACTCGGAGGATCCCCGGACGACGAGCCCTTCGTCTCGAACACCAAATTCGTCGAGAACCCGGACGCCAAGTACTTCACCCCGGACATCGAGACCCTGAACGACAAGTTCTCCTTCCCGGAAGCACTGATGCTCGTGCGCCAAGGACTACTTCACGGATCCGAAGACCCCGGAACCCGATCCACTCAAGTTCGCCATCGACGACAAGATCGGCACAGATCAGGGCAAGTCCGATGCGCCCTGACGCCGAACCAAGTCCTTCTTCCCGGAACGCCAAGATCTACCCCGTTATCCGAGAACGATCCCGCCAAGACCGAACCCCAGATCCGAACCCTGAGACCGGACCCCGAACCCTCGAAACCTCAAGATCTTCCGAACCCTAATGTGTGACCCCTCTCTTGAACCCTATTTTTATAAATGTAATATAAACTTGTTGCATATTAAATTGCCATATTCGCATGCATATTGTCATGTGGTTTGGGGGCTTTTGCCAATTCACCTTATAATTAATTATGGAGTCTATATGCGGGATGTCTTTGTCTTATTCCGGACTCCATTTAAATTTGTGTAGCGAACCGGTAACTTATCTTGCCCTGTTATTACAACATTTAAATTGCGGGGTAGCTAAACAACTTGAACCATATATTTAATTGTTGGGACCCCCGGTTCCGCTTGATATTGCCTAATCGCATCGCATCTTTGCCATGTCATATATCATACATGCATCATGCCCGATCTTTTATCGTAGTATTAAATATTGCATCCGGTGTTTATTCTAGTGTTTTGCTTCTTCGCGGATAAGGTCGTTGAGTTGATGCGAGTGCCGACCCGATCTTCGGTTGAATCTTCAGCAATGTTTTCAGGCGAGCATCTCCCCTTTCTACCTATCTTAATTTTATAGTATTTATTCCCTCCTGTTGATCTATTGCTATCTGTGTTGCGATGCTCTAGTTTTCGTACCCGTGATATCCCTTGCAGCCTTATATTGCGTTGGACACCTCCTATTACCTGTTGTTTGGTAGATAGTTGGACCTGCGCGTCGTAGTCGCTTGCTCAAGTGCTGTTGCGTGTCGCCAAGTACCACAATTGTTGGAGCATTGCCGCATGTTTAATGTTGGAGATGATCATGGCTTTACTTTTCGTTCACTTTAATTATTGTTTAATAACTAAAATTGAAGTAGGTAAGCAGAGGCACAGGTGGGCAATAGATGTTATTTGGTTGTTAACCGTCCACTTGTGTCCCGTAGGACCCCGAGTACTTGATACCTGTTCCTTGAATATTCGCGCTATCCACATACGGGGGAATTATGGGACCCCCCCTGAGCCAAAGCTTGATTCATTCTTATTTCTTGGGGCCACAAACTAGTTTGAGGTTTTATTTACTATCCTGTACTTATGCCATGCTTTACTGCTTTATTACGATTGTGCGAGGAGCACACTGTACTGTTTAGGTAAGCGGAGTGTTTTCGCGGTATCGACAAGCCCAGTTTTGGGTTCCCAGTCGTTTACAGCCATTGACGCAAACCTTGAGTCCGTCTTGAAGTCAGCTAGCTTCGTTGCGGGTGTACTCAATGGGGTGGCCCCCTAAAATATTTCTGAATCCTGTGATTGCTTTGTCGTGAAAGCATCGTTGGGTTTTGTTTTGGTTTTTCCGAGGTTGATCGAGTGTGTGTTGCTATTTGTGCACCCCTGCAGGGTAAAACTTTCTGAAAGCCGTGTCCGCGGTTATGGACGACTTGGAGCACAGTATCTCGATCATAGACAACTATAACTAAAGTAGTGCTATAAATTTGACTTTATAATGACTAGTAATCAGCTTCACTATAATGGAATGGCTAAATAAAACTGCCAACAATTGCTTGATTGGGTTGTCGCTTGCGACCATTGTATCTGACTAGTAAGTGCCGCAACTACAACGGAATGGCTAAATAAAAGTACCAACAACTGCTGGGTTTTGGGGTTATCTCATGCTAAATTGTATCTGACTAGTAAGTGTTGCAACTACAACGGAATGGTTAACTAAAATGGCCCACTGCTTATTTTATCAGGATGACTATCTATACTTGACTAGTAATTGCCGCAACGAGAACTGAATAAATAAAACTGCCAACTGTGTGAGTTTCTCGGTTGACTTCCTCGTTTGGTCTCGAGGGGGAAACACCAGGATGGGTTTGTCTAATGGTAGCACCAGGTTGGTCCCGAATAGGTCTTTCTTATCTCTCTCTGATAGCCGACCATTGTATCGAGTCTCTATAGGTTGTTTAGTGCATGCTGCGCTGCCGCTTCAGTCCACCATACCTATGTAGGCGAGGACCGCCGAATTCTAGTCTCGCCGTGTACTGGCCTCAGTACTGACCGCTCTCTCTTTTTTCCTTTGCCCTTTGTCGGCACCCCTTTTGTTTAAGCAGGTTTGAGATCGACGTCGTTAGCAGGGTTACCCTTCCGGCTTGGCCTGGGCAGGGTTATGGACGCCATTGGTTATTCTTCAGGGCTCTTAGCCCCATTTGCCTCTTGTCCGTAGTCGGATGCTCTATCATTTTCAAGGTGATTTGGATCTTTGTATATTATATCTGTATTCTTGACTCATCGAGTCGTTGTTGTATATATATCTGTTCTGTGGGTCCTATCGAGGACTGTTGTGTAATGTTATTACTTCGTTTTCCACCCGCACGAAAGTGCCTGGTGGGCACCTTTGAATCGTTTCTATGCGGGTTTGGCGGGAATCGCTGAAACTTGCATAGGATCGATTCTGAGGGTGTTACAGAGTGGTATCAGAGCTCAGCAGTTGCGATACCCCACAAGTCCAGCCTGTAGGATAACCCAGCTAACGGCCGAAGTAGAGTGTCAAAAACTATTTTGCAAAATCGGTTGGATAGATCTGGTTAGGTCTGATTTTACTCCTTACCCCTCTGCTGCTCTCCTCTCACCTCTGCGTGTTTTGAATCCGCTCTCTTCTCTCTCTTCGAGTCCAGGATTTCTCGTGGTTGGGTTCCATCGTACCTTCAGGGTTTCGCTTCCTCCTTTGGTAACGGTGTTGCTACATCTGGTCTTCATGCTATCCGAGGAATCCTTCGTCTGGCGGACTTCTCTTTGTTCCTTCTTGTGCCGTGCGGTGTTTTCTGACGCGACGACATCATCTACGTCGGATCCGATGCAGAGTCTGCATCACTCCTTTGTTTCTGAACCTCGCTTGTCGAGATCTTCAGTCTGCTTCCGAGAGTTGGTTGCATAATCCGTCTATTCGGGTGCAGAGTAATGGTTTGGGTGCGCGATGGACTGATCACCATCCGACTACTCTTATCATTCGCTCTTGTACATCGAATCAGTGGATCCAGCAATTTTACTCCGTCCATGGAAGCTAGAGGTGGCTTAATTTGTTGATACCTCTACCTTCGACCTTTTGTTCCCGGAGTGTTCTCTCGACGATCACGGACAACGACCTCTTGTTAGTGGTGTCGCGAGGATCTACACGAAGCGCGAAGGATCAGATCGTCGGCCTTCTTCCCGGTACCATGAGGCGGATCTCGAGGGCGAGATCCATTGTTAGTGGTGTCGAATTGTGGCATCCCGCAAAACCACTACTAGAAAATTGCGTTGTTTTTGTGCATTGCATCATCGTTAGCGCATGCTCATGTCATCATGCCACATTGCATTTGAGCATCGTCATCATCATGCATATTATTTTTGCCTAAAAACTATTTGCGAAAGACTATGTTATTTTTCTAAACTAGCCCTCCTCTAATTTCAAATCCAAATCGTCGGTCCAGCCGGATTTTTCATTCATCTAAAACCAATTACAAAAATCTATTTAAAAAAAATAAAAAAATAAAAGAAAACCTAGTCAAATATCTAGTCCTAAACCAGCCCCCGCTAAATCTATTCCCACCCAGTCCTAACCTACCCAGCCACTCCCAGCCCTCCACCTCACCTCCCCAGTCCACCTCACCCCCTGGACCCCCAACTCCCTACCCACCTGCCACCTCACCAATCCACCCACAGCAACCCACCTCCCTGCCCCGCGGGCCCCACCGAACCCACCCCCTGGACCCGGCCCCTGCCTCTCTCCCTTCCTCACTCACACACCGCCCACCTACCCCCTCTCTCTCTCCCTCACCGACCGCCTGGTCCCGCCCCGCCTGGCCCCACTCCCCTGGTCGCCCCCACCTGCCTCTCTTCCCTCCCCCGCCTGTCTCCTTCCTCCCGCCCCGCAGCTCCCTCCCTCCTCCCTGCCTCGCTCCCGCTCCCGCCGGCCACCTCTGCTCCTCCTCCCCGCCGTCCTAGCGCCGCCGCGGCCTGCCCCTCCGCCTTCTGCCCGCCGGCGACCACCCTCCCCGCCACCACGTCCCCCGACCCCGCTCCAGCCGCCCTCTGCAAGCCCCGCCGGCCGACCCCGGCTCCTCCCCGTCGCCTCCCCGCTCGCCGTCCCCTCCCGCAAGCTCTCCCCGCCGCCACCTAGGGTCCCCCTCTCCGGCCGCCCGCCCGAGCTGGCCTCAGCAACCGCCACCGCCGCGATCCTCCCCGCCTCCTCTGCCGGCGCGGCCGAGCACGCCCCCGCCCGCGTTCCTCCCCGCCTCCTCTAGCCCGCGGCCGAGCACGCCACGTCCCCGTCGACCGCCGTACGCCACCCGCGACCTCGCGGCCCCCACGCCTCCCCGCCTCTCCGCACGTCGGCCCTCTGCCGGCGCCGCCTCCGGCCACCGCGGGCAACCCCCCCTCTGTCGGCGCGGCCCCGCCCCTTCCTCCTCCACCTCGGGCCTGCCTTCTCTGCTCCCCGTCGTCCTCGCCCCTGGGGCCCCCACGCCGCAGCACTGCCGCAGCGAGCCACCGCCGCCGGCGTGTCAATGCCGCGTCTCCTCCTCAAGCCCGAGCTTCCCCCCTGCTCTAGTCCTGCCGCCGCCGGGCTCGCCGCCCTGCGGACCCCGTCGCCACCTTGGCCTCCATCGCCGCCTGTCTCTGCTCGTCGACCGCCCGGCTCGTCCCTGTAGCACCCCACAGGCGCCGCCTCCTCTTCACCTCGTCCCCGCTCGTCGTTCTCCAGCCGCAGTTCTACTCTACCGCGCCTGCAAGGTGTTCGACCAAATGACTGAACCGAACAAATCCGGTGAACCCCGATACCCTTCCGAGTTCGACATCGACTACCCGGACGCCAAGATCACCGTCACGGAACGACATGAACTTCTCCTCGGACGCCAAGATCTACCTCCCGGACCCGAAGACCGTACCTTCGCGGAACAAGTTCACGGCCAACAACCAAAGTCAGAACCCCAAGGTCGCCAACACGGACTCGGAGGATCCCCGGACGACGAGCCCTTCGTCTCGAACACCAAATTCGTCGAGAACCCGGACGCCAAGTACTTCACCCCAGACATCGAGACCCTAAACGACAAGTTCTCCTTCCCGGAAGCACTGACGCTCGTGCGCCAAGGACTACTTCACGGATCCGAAGACCCCGGAACCCGATCCACTCAAGTTCGCCATCGACGACAAGATCGGCACAGATCAGGGCAAGTCCGATGCGCCCTGACGCCGAACCAAGTCCTTCTTCCCGGAACGCCAACATCTACCCCGTTATCCGAGAACGATCCCGCCGAGACCGAACCCTAGATCTGAACCCTGAGACCGGACCCCGAACCCTCGAAACCTCAAGATCTTCCGAACCCTAATGTGTGACCCCTCTCTTGAACCCTATTTTTATAAATGTAATATAAACTTGTTGCATATTAAATTGCCATATTCGCATGCATATTGTCATGTGGTTTGGGGGCTTTTGCCAATTCACCTTATAATTAATTATGGAGTCTATATGCGGGATGTCTTTGTCTTATTCCGGACTCCATTTAAATTTGTGTAGCGAACCGGTAACTTATCTTGCCCTGTTATTACAACATTTAAATTGCGGGGTAGCTAAACAACTTGAACCATATATTTAATTGTTGGGACCCCCGGTTCCGCTTGATATTGCCTAATCGCATCGCATCTTTGCCATGTCATATATCATACATGCATCATGCCCGATCTTTTATCGTAGTATTAAATATTGCATCCGGTGTTTATTCTAGTGTTTTGCTTCTTCGCGGATAAGGTCGTTGAGTTGATGCGAGTGCCGACCCGATCTTCGGTTGAATCTTCAGCAATGTTTTCAGGCGAGCATCTCCCCTTTCTACCTATCTTAATTTTATAGTATTTATTCCCTCCTGTTGATCTATTGCTATCTGTGTTGCGATGCTCTAGTTTTCGTACCCGTGATATCCCTTGCAGCCTTATATTGCGTTGGACACCTCCTATTACCTGTTGTTTGGTAGATAGTTGGACCTGCGCGTCGTAGTCGCTTGCTCAAGTGCTGTTGCGTGTCGCCAAGTACCACAATTGTTGGAGCATTGCCGCATGTTTAATGTTGGAGATGATCATGGCTTTACTTTTCGTTCACTTTAATTATTGTTTAATAACTAAAATTGAAGTAGGTAAGCAGAGGCACAGGTGGGCAATAGATGTTATTTGGTTGTTAACCGTCCACTTGTGTCCCGTAGGACCCCGAGTACTTGATACCTGTTCCTTGAATATTCGCGCTATCCACATACGGGGGAATTATGGGACCCCCCTGAGCCAGAGCTTGATTCATTCTTATTTCTTGGGGCCACAAACTAGTTTGAGGTTTTATTTACTATCCTGTACTTATGCCATGCTTTACTGCTTTATTACGATTGTGCGAGGAGCACACTGTACTGTTTAGGTAAGCGGAGTGTTTTCGCGGTATCGACAAGCCCAGTTTTGGGTTCCCAGTCGTTTACAGCCATTGACGCAAACCTTGAGTCCGTCTCGAAGTCAGCTAGCTTCATTGCGGGTGTACTCAATGGGGTGGCCCCCTGAAATATTTCTGAATCCTGTGATTGCTTTGTCGTGAAAGCCTCGTTGGGTTTTGTTTTGGTTTTTCCGAGGTTGATCGAGTGTGTGTTGCTATTTGTGCACCCCTGCAGGGTAAAACTTTCTGAAAGCCGTGTCCGCGGTTATGGACGACTTGGAGCACAGTATCTCGATCATAGACAACTATAACTAAAGTAGTGCTATAAATTTGACTTTATAATGACTAGTAATCAGCTTCACTATAATGGAATGGCTAAATAAAACTGCCAACAATTGCTTGATTGGGTTGTCGCTTGCGACCATTGTATCTGACTAGTAAGTGCCGCAACTACAACGGAATGGCTAAATAAAAGTACCAACAACTGCTGGGTTTTGGGGTTATCTCATGCTAAATTGTATCTGACTAGTAAGTGTTGCAACTACAACGGAATGGTTAACTAAAACGGCCCACTGCTTATTTTATCAGGATGACTATCTATACTTGACTAGTAATTGCCGCAACGAGAACTGAATAAATAAAACTGCCAACTGTGTGAGTTTCTCGGTTGACTTCCTCGTTTGGTCTCGAGGGGGAAACACCAGGATGAGTTTGTCTAATGGTAGCACCAGGTTGGTCCCGAATAGGTCTTTCTTATCTCTCTCTGATAGCCGACCGTTGTATCGAGTCTCTATAGGTTGTTTAGTGCATGCTGCGCTGCCGCTTCAGTCCACCATACCTATGTAGGCGAGGACCGCCGAATTCTAGTCTCGCCGTGTACTGGCCTCAGTACTGACCGCTCTCTCTTTTTCCTTTGCCCTTTGTCGGCACCCCTTTTGTTTAAGCAGGTTTGAGATCGACGTCGTTAGCAGGGTTACCCTTCCGGCTTGGCCTGGGCAGGGTTATGGACGCCTGTAACACCCTCAGAATCGGACCTATGCAAGTTTTAGCGAAACCCGCCAAACCCGCATAGAAACGATTCAAAGGTGCCCACCAGGCACTTTCGTGCGGGTGGAAAACGAAGTAATAACATTACACAACAGTCCTCGATGGGACCCACAGAACAGATATATATAACAGCGACTCAAATGAGTCAAGAATACAGATATAATATACAAAGATCCAAATCACCTTGAAACCAATAGAGCGTCCGACTACGGACAAGACGCAAATGGGGCTAAGAGCCCTGAAGAATACCCAATGGCGTCCATAACCCTGCCCAGGCCAAGCCGGAAGGGTAACCCTGCTAACGACGTCGATCTCAAAACCTGCTTAAACAAAAGGGGTGCCGACAAAGGGCAAAGGAAAAAGAGGAGCGTCAGTACTGAGGCCAGTACACGGCGAGACTAGAATTCGGCGGTCCTCGCCTACATAGGTATGGTGGACTGAAGCGGCAGCGGCAGCATGCACTAAACAACCTATAGAGACTCGATACAACTGGCGGTTATCAGAGAGGGATAAGAATGACCTATCCGGATCCAACCTGAAGCTAACACCAAACAAACCCATCCTGGTGTTTCCCCCTCGATACCAAACGAGGAAGTCACCCGAGGAACTCACACAGTTGGCATTTTTATTTATTCAGTTATCGTTGCAGCAATTACTAGTCAGGTATAGATAATCATCCTGATAAAATAAGCAGTGGGCACTTTTAGTTAATCCTTCCGTTGTAGTTGCAACAATTACTAATCAGATACAATTAGTATGAGATAACCCAAAAACCCAGCAGTTGTTGGTACTTTTATTCAGCCATTCCGTTGT
This sequence comes from Avena sativa, assembly GCA_916181665.1. Lineage (NCBI taxonomy): Eukaryota > Viridiplantae > Streptophyta > Magnoliopsida > Poales > Poaceae > Avena > Avena sativa. The sequence goes on along the minus strand of OV702284.1, from coordinate 247,419,683 downwards.
AGTTGTCATACTTACTAGTCAGGTACAATGGTCGCAAGCGACACTCCAAACAAGCAATTGTGGGCAGTATTAATTAGCCATTCCATTGTAGTGAAGCTGATTACTAGTCATTATAAAGTCAAATTTATAGCAATAAACTTTAGTTATGCTTGTCTATGGTCGAGATACTGTGCTCCAAGTCGTCCATAACCGCGGACACGGCTTTCAGAAAGTTTTACCCGGCCGGGGTGCACCAATAGCAACACACACTCGATCAACCTCGGAAAAACCAAATCAAAACCCAACGAGGCCTTCACGACAAAGCAATCACAGGATTCAGAAATATTTCAGGGGGCCACCCCATTGAGTAGACCCGCAACGAAGAAAGCAAGCTCCGAGACGGACTCAAGGTTTGGGTAGACGGCTGTGAACGACTGGGAACCCAAAACTGGGCTTGTCGACACCGCGGAATCGTGTCCCGCTCCTAAACAGTACAGTGTGCAGTACCTCGCACAATCGTAAATAAAGCAGTAGCATGGCATAAGTACAGGATCGTAAATAAAACCTCAAACTAGTTTGTGGCCCCAAGAAATAAGACTGAATCAAGCTCTGGCTCAGGGGGGTCCCATATACCTCCCGGATGTGGATAGCGCGATAAATCAAGGAACAGGTATCAAGTACTCGGGGTCCTACGGGACACAAGTGGGCGTTCGGAAACCAAATATTTTCTATCACCCACCGATGCCTCTGCTTACTTCAATTTTAGTTGTTAAACAGGAATTAAAGTGAACGATAAGTAAAACTATGATCATCTCCAACAACAAAATGCGGCAATACATCAACAACTGTGGCACTGAACGACACGCAACAGCACTTGAGCAAGCGACTACGACGCGCAAGTCCAACTATCTACCAAACAACAGGTAATAGGATGTGTCCAAGGCAATATAGGGATGCACGGTATATCACAGGTACGGAAACTAAAGCACCGCATCACAGATAGCAATAGATCAACAGGAGGGAATAAATACTATAAAAGGAAGATAGGTAGAAAAGGGGGAGATGCTCGCCTGAAAACATTGTCGAAGGTTCAACCGAAGATCGGGTCGACACTCGCATCAACTCAACGGCCTTATCCGCGAAGAAGCAAAACACTAGAAGAAACACCGGATGCACTATTTAATACAACGGCAGAAGATCGGCATGATGCATGTATGATGTATGACATGGCAAAGATGCGGTGCAATTAGGTCATATTAAGCGGAACCGGGGTCCCGACAATTAATTGGACGGTTCAAGTTATTTAGATACCCCGCAAATTAAATGTTGCATTACATGGCAAGAGATAATACGGGTTCGCTACACAAGTTTAAATGAGGCCAATATAAGGCTAGATTTGCCCGCATATGGGCCCCATATTTAATTATTAGGTGAACCGGCATAAGGCCCCCAAACCACAGACAAGCATGCATGCATGAACAATTTAATATGCGACAAGTTGTATTATGTTATAAAATAGGGTTTCAGGAAGGGGTTCACACATTAGGGGTCTCGACGAACTTGGGGTTCTGGGTTCGGGGTCGGTCTCAGGGTCTGGATCTGGGGTTCGGGGTTCGACGGAAACGTTCTCGGCGGTCGGAAGTAGTTCTTGGCGTTCGGGTAGATGAACTTGGCGTGGCGTCGGGGCGCATCGGTTTATCCCTGGACGGTGTCGTTCTTGTCGTCGTGCCGATCTTGTCGGGTTCCACGGGGTCGATCTTGACGTTACGAGGGTCTTGTCGATACCGCGCCATCGAGTCGGTCTTGGCGTCCGGGGGTAGATCTTGTCGTATCCGTGTAGACGACCTTGGCGTTTGGTTTCTCGGCGATCTTGTCGGCCGGAAAGGGGTACTTGTCACACCGGGGTTCGGCCTTCGGGGTTCGACCTGTGTCTTGGCGTCCCATGAAGGAGACCTTGTCGCTTGGTATCCGTGTAGGAGAACTTGAGGTCGTTGGCGAACTTGTTCGGTACCGGGGGTTCTTTCGGAGATCTTGGCGCGACACCGGGTACGGAATCGGTCTTCGGGTTCGGGGGTCTCGGCGTCCGTAGTAGGTATTGGCGCTTCGGTTTCGGGCCTCGGCCATCTCATCCGCGTAGTAGATCATGGCGTTCCGAGGGTCGCGGTTCGGCTTCAGACTCCGGGTCGGTCTTCGAGAGTCTCGTGGAAGAACTCGGGTAGGATTCTCGGAAGATCTTGGAAAAACTTGTCGACGGTCTACCTTGTCCACTAGGAGACCCGGATCAGCCGCATCTTGTAATGAACGGAACACGAGACCGAGGATTTGCATCACGAAAGGAGGTCAACAGAAGGAGCCCACACGAAAACAACACGGACCACAGAGGTAGCATGCATCGGCCGGTGGCCTGAACGGTGACGAGCCTGCGAGCGGCGGGGCTCGGTTCGGAGGCGGGGCGGAGCGGCGAGGCGAGCAGGCCGGCGACGGGGAGGAGCCGGGACTCGCTGGCGGTGGAACCCGCGGCCGCGACGGAGGCGGAAGGAGGCGCAGAGAGCGGACAGAGAGGGAGGAGAAAGCGGCTCGCGCGGGGCCGCTCGCAGAAACCGGCGAGGGACGGAGGAGCGGTGGCCGGAGGCGGACCGGGCGACGCGCCGGCGACGGGGAGAGGAGGTGGGCTGCGCGGCGGCCGGAGAAGGACGGGCGGCACGCGGGCGGTGCAGAGCGAGGCGGGGAGGGCCGACGGCGGGCGGTGCGGCGAGGTTGGTCGGGGGGGAGGCCGAGGAGGTGGCGGTGGAGGAGAGGAAGCCCGCGGCGAGGTGAGCGGGGAGGGGGCCTGGCGGCACGGGGCGGAGGGAGGCTCGGCGGCGCTCCGCCGAGGGGGTGGTTGGAGGCGGGAGAAGCGTTGGGGAAGGAGGGGCGCCACGGCGGAGGCGAGAGAGGGAGGCGGCGGGCGGCCGGGCGCGCTAGAGGGGAGAGGGGCGGCGCGATGAGGTAGGGGAGCGTCGGGGTCGGGGGCACGCGAGCGGAAGGATGCGGGAGGTTGGGGAAAGAGGAAGGCCAGGCGGGGTGGACCGGGGGAGGTGGGACCGCGGGGAGGTGGGACCGCAGGGAGGGCCCAGGTGGCAGCGGGTGTTGGGGGAGTCGCTGTGTGCGTTGGGTGTGTGGGGTGTGTGGTGTGGGTGGTGTGTGTGGGCAGGGTGAGGCTGACGTGGCGGCATCTAGTTGGTTAGGGAACTGGGGGTGGCTGATGTGGCGTCCAGCGATTGGTCCGGGTGAGGTGGAGGCTGGGTGTGGGTAGGGTTTTAGGTAGCTGTAGGATTTGTCTGGTGGACCGATTTAAAAATGGGGGTGGTCGTTCGGGTCGATTCGGCCTGTTCGACTGCCCCCCGCTAAAACAATTAAACTTTTTATTTGTTTTAAACGGGCCGTATGCAAACAGATAGCGGCCAAAACAAAACAATCCGGGGGACCCGGGGTTTGCATTTTGAATGAAGATGGGGCGTTTTAGAAAACAAAACCCGGCTTTTCAAAAATAGTTTCATGCAAGCAATTGCAAGATGATGACGATGCTCAAATGCAATGTGGCATGATGACATGAGCATGCGGCCATGACGATGCAATGCACAAAAACAACGCGATTTTCTAGTAGTGGTTTTGCGGGATGCCACAATTCGACACCACTCACAAGGGATCTCGCCCTCGAGATCCGCCTCATGGTACCGGAAGGAAGGTCGGCGATCTGCGTCTTCTCGCTTCGTGTAGATCTTCGCGACACCACTAACAAGAGGTCGTTGTACGTGATCGTCGAGAGAACTCTCCGGAAACAAAAGGTCGAAGGTAGAGGCATCAACAAATAAAGCCACCTCTAGCTTCCGTGGACGGAGTAAAATTGCTGGATCCACTGATTCGAGGTACGAGAGCGAATGATAAGAGTAGTCGGATGGTGATCAGTCCATCGCGCACCCAAACCATTACTCTGCACCCGAACAGGCGGATTATGCAACCAACTCTCGGAATCAGACTGAAGATCTCGACAAGCGAGGTTCGGAACAACGGAGTGATGCCGACTCTGCATCGGATCTGGCGTAGATGATGTCGTCGCGTCGGAGAACACCGGAAGGCACAAACAAGGAACAAAGAATGATACCACCGTAGACGGATTCCTCAGGCAGCTTGAACACCGGATGGTAGAACACCGTTATCAGAGGAGGAAGCGAAACCCTGAAGGTACGACGGAACCCAACCACGAGAATTCCTGGACTCGAAGAAAGAGAAGAGAGCGGATTTAAAACACGTCGAGATAAGAGGAGAATAGCAAAGGGGTAAGAAGTAAAATCAGACCTAATCAGAACTATCCAACCGATTTTCAAAAATAGTTTTGACACTCTACTTCGGCCGTTAGCTAGGTTATCCTACAGGCTGGACTTGTGGGGTATCGCAACTGCTGAGCTCTGATACCACTCTGTAAGACCCTCAGAATCGGACCTATGCAAGTTTTAGCGAAACCCGCCAAACCCGCATAGAAACGATTCAAAGGTTCCCACCAGGCACTTTCGTGCGGGTGGAAAACGAAGTAATAACATTACACAACAGTCCTCGATGGGACCCACAGAACAGATATATATAACAGCGACTCAAATGAGTCAAGAATACAGATATAATATACAAAGATCCAAATCACCTTGAAACCAATAGAGCGTCCGACTACGGACAAGACGCAAATGGGGCTAAGAGCCCTGAAGAATACCCAATGGCGTCCATAACCCTGCCCAGGCCAAGCCGGAAGGGTAACCCTGCTAACGATGTCGATCTCAAAACCTGCTTAAACAAAAGGGGTGCCGACAAAGGGCAAAGGAAAAAGAGGAGCGTCAGTACTGAGGCCAGTACACGGCGAGACTAGAATTCGGCGGTCCTCGCCTACATAGGTATGGTGGACTGAAGCGGCAGCGGCAGCATGCACTAAACAACCTATAGAGACTCGATACAACTGGCGGTTATCAGAGAGGGATAAGAATGACCTATCCGGATCCAACCTGAAGCTAACACCAAACAAACCCATCCTGGGTTTCCCCCTCGATACCAAACGAGGAAGTCACCCGAGGAACTCACACAGTTGGCAGTTTTATTTATTCAGTTATCGTTGCAGCAATTACTAGTCAGGTATAGATAATCATCCTGATAAAATAAGCAGTGGGCACTTTTAGTTAATCCTTCCGTTGTAGTTGCAACAATTACTAATCAGATACAATTAGTATGAGATAACCCAAAAACCCAGCAGTTGTTGGTACTTTTATTCAGCCATTCCGTTGTAGTTGTCATACTTACTAGTCAGGTACAATGGTCGCAAGCGACACTCCAAACAAGCAATTGTGGGCAGTATTAATTAGCCATTCCATTGTAGTGAAGCTGATTACTAGTCATTATAAAGTCAAATTTATAGCAATAAACTTTAGTTATGCTTGTCTATGGTCGAGATACTGTGCTCCAAGTCGTCCATAACCGCGGACACGGCTTTCAGAAAGTTTTACCCGGCCGGGGTGCACCAATAGCAACACACACTCGATCAACCTCGGAAAAACCAAATCAAAAGCCAACGATGCCTTCACAACAAAGCAATCACAGGATTCAGAAATATTTCAGGGGGCCACCCCATTGAGTAGACCCGCAACGAAGTAAGCAAGCTCCGAGACGGACTCAAGGTTTGGGTAGACGGCTGTGAACGACTGGGAACCCAAAACTGGGCTTGTCGACACCGCGGAATCGTGTCCCGCTCCTAAACAGTACAGTGTGCAGTACCTCGCACAATCGTAAATAAAGCAGTAGCATGGCATAAGTACAGGATCGTAAATAAAACCTCAAACTAGTTTGTGGCCCCAAGAAATAAGACTGAATCAAGCTCTGGCTCAGGGGGGTCCCATATACCTCCCGGATGTGGATAGCGCGATAAATCAAGGAACATGTATCAAGTACTCGGGGTCCTACGGGACACAAGTGGGCGTTCGGAAACCAAATATTTTCTATCACCCACCGATGCCTCTGCTTACTTCAATTTTAGTTGTTAAACAGGAATTAAAGTGAACGATAAGTAAAACTATGATCATCTCCAACAACAAAATGCGGCAATACATCAACAACTGTGGCACTGAACGACACGCAACAGCACTTGAGCAAGCGACTACGACGCGCAAGTCCAACTATCTACCAAACAACAGGTAATAGGATGTGTCCAAGGCAATATAGGGCTGCACGGTATATCACAGGTACGGAAACTAAAGCACCGCATCACAGATAGCAATAGATCAACAGGAGGGAATAAATACTATAAAAGGAAGATAGGTAGAAAAGGGGGAGATGCTCGCCTGAAAACATTGTCGAAGGTTCAACCGAAGATCGGGTCGACACTCGCATCAACTCAACGGCCTTATCCGCGAAGAAGCAAAACACTAGAAGAAACACCGGATGCACTATTTAATACAACGGCAGAAGATCGGCATGATGCATGTATGATGTATGACATGGCAAAGATGCGGTGCAATTAGGTCATATTAAGCGGAACCGGGGTCCCGACAATTAATTGGACGGTTCAAGTTATTTAGATACCCCGCAAATTAAATGTTGCATTACATGGCAAGAGATAATACGGGTTCGCTACACAAGTTTAAATGAGGCCAATATAAGGCTAGATTTGCCCGCATATGGGCCCCATATTTAATTATTAGGTGAACCGGCATAAGGCCCCCAAACCACAGACAAGCATGCATGCATGAACAATTTAATATGCGACAAGTTGTATTATGTTATAAAATAGGGTTTCGGGAAGGGGTTCACACATTAGGGGTCTCGACGAACTTGGGGTTCCGGGTTCGGGGTCGGTCTCAGGGTCCGGATCTGGGGTTCGGGGTTCGACGGAAACGTTCTCGGCGGTCGGAAGTAGTTCTTGGCGTTCGGGTAGATGAACTTGGCGTGGCGTCGGGGCGCATCGGTTTATCCCTGGACGGTTTCGTTCTTGTCGTCGTGCCGATCTTGTCGGGTTCCACGGGGTCGATCTTGACGTTACGAGGGTCTTGTCGATACCGCGCCATCGAGTCGGTCTTGGCGTCCGGGGGTAGATCTTGTCGTATCCGTGTAGACGACCTTGGCGTTTGGTTTCTCGGCGATCTTGTCGGCCGGAAAGGGGTACTTGTCACACCGGGGTTCGGCCTTCGGGGTTCGACCTGTGTCTTGGCGTCCCATGAAGGAGACCTTGTCGCTTGGTATCCGTGTAGGAGAACTTGAGGTCGTTGGCGAACTTGTTCGGTACCGGGGGTTCTTTCGGAGATCTTGGCGCGGCACCGGGTACGGAATCGGTCTTCGGGTTCGGGGGTCTCGGCGTCCGTAGTAGGTCTTGGCGCTTCGGTTTCGGGCCTCGGCCATCTCATCCGCGTAGTAGATCATGGCGTTCCGAGGGTCGCGGTTCGGCTTCAGACTCCGGGTCGGTCTTCGAGAGTCTCGTGGAAGAACTCGGGTAGGATTCTCGGAAGATCTTGGAAAAACTTGTCGACGGTCTACCTTGTCCACTAGGAGACCCGGATCAGCCGCATCTTGTAATGAACGGAACACGAGACCGAGGATTTGCATCACGAAAGGAGGTCAACAGAAGGAGCCCACACGAAAACAACACGGACCACAGAGGTAGCTTGCATCGGCCGGTGGCCTGAACGGTGACGAGCCTGCGAGCGGCGGGGCTCGGTTCGGAGGCGGGGCGGAGCGGCGAGGCGAGCAGGCCGGCGACGGGGAGGAGCCGGGGCTCGCTGGCGGTGGAACCCGCGGCCGCGACGGAGGCGGAAGGAGGCGCAGAGAGCGGACAGAGAGGAAGGAGAAAGCGGCTCGCTCGGGGCCGCTCGCAGAAACCGACGAGGGACGGAGGAGCGGTGGCCGGAGGCGGACCGGGCGACGCGCCGGCGACGGGGAGAGGAGGTGGGCTGCGTGGCGGCCGGAGAAGGACGGGCGGCACGCGGGCGGTGCAGAGCGAGGCGGGGAGGGCCGACGGCGGGCGGTGCGGCGAGGTTGGTCGGGGGGAGGCCGAGGAGGTGGCGGTGGAGGAGAGGAAGCCCGCGGCGAGGTGAGCGGGGAGGGGGCCTAGCGGCGCGGGGCGGAGGGAGGCTCGGCGGCGCTCCGCCGAGGGGGTGGTTGGAGGCGGGAGAAGCGTTGGGGAAGGAGGGGCGCCACGGCGGAGGCGAGAGAGGGAGGCGGCGGGCGGCCGGGCACGCTAGAGGGGAGAGGGGCGGCGCGATGAGGTAGGGGAGCGTCGGGGTCGGGGGCACGCGAGCGGAAGGATGCAGGAGGTTGGGGAAAGAGGAAGGCCAGGCGGGGTGGACCGGGGGAGGTGGGACCGCGGGGAGGTGGGACCGCGGGGAGGGCCCAGGTGGCAGCGGGTGTTGGGGGAGTCGCTGTGTGCGTTGGGTGTGTGGGGTGTGTGGTGTGGGTGGTGTGTGTGGGTAGGGTGAGGCTGACGTGGCGGCATCTAGTTGGTTAGGGAACTGGGGGAGGCTGATGTGGCGTCCAGCGATTGGTCCGGGTGAGGTGGAGGCTGGGTGTGGGTAGGGTTTTAGGTAGCTGTAGGATTTGTCTGGTGGACCGATTTAAAAATGGGGGTGGTCGTTCGGGTCGATTCGGCCCGTTCGACTGCCCCCGCTAAAACAATTAAACTTTTTATTTGTTTTAAACGGGCCGTATGCAAACCGATAGCGGCCAAAACAAAACAATCCGGGGGACCCGGGGTTTGCATTTTGAATGAAGATGGGGCGTTTTAGAAAACAAAACCCGGCTTTTCAAAAATAGTTTCATGCAAGCAATTGCAAGATGATGACGATGCTCAAATGCAATGTGGCATGATGACATGAGCATGCGGTCATGACGATGCAATGCACAAAAACAACGCGATTTTCTAGTAGTGGTTTTGCGGGATGCCACAACGCCATTGGTTATTCTTCAGGGCTCTTAGCCCCATTTGCCTCTTGTCCGTAGTCAGACGCTCTATCATTTTCAAGGTGATTTGGATCTTTGTATATTATATCTGTATTCTTGACTCATCGAGTCGCTGTTGTATATATATATCTGTTCTGTGGGTCCTATCGAGGACTGTTGTGTAATGTTATTACTTCGTTTTCCACCCGCACGAAAGTGCCTGGTGGGCACCTTTGAATCGTTTCTATGCGGGTTTGGCGGGAATCGCTGAAACTTGCATAGGATCGATTCTGAGGGTGTTACAAACATAGGATCTCTTATGTATGCCATGCTATGTACTAGACCCGACATTGCATATGCTTTTAGTTTGACTAGCAGATATCAAAGTGATCCAGGAGTGGATCATTGGACAACGGTCAAAAACATCCTTAAGTACTTGAGAAGAACTAAGGATATGGTTCTTTCTTATGGAGGTGATGAACAACTCGTTGTTAATGGTTACACCGATGCTAGTTGGAACACCGATTCGGATGATTCTAAATCTCAATCTGGATACATATTTACTTTGAATGGTGCAGCAGTTAGCTGGAGGACTGCAAAGAAAAGCGTTATGGCGAGATCTTCAACTGAATCGGAGTACATAGCTGCTTCGGAGGCTTCACAAGAGGCGATATGGATGAAAGAGTTCATTACACAGCTTGGTGTGGTTCCAAGTGCGCTGGACCCAATGTCTATCTATTGTGATAACATGGGCGCCATAGCCAATGCGCAAGAACCAAGGTCACACAAGAAGCTGAAGCACATCAAGCTACATTTTCACGCTATTCGAGAACATTTCCAAGATGGTGACATAAAGATTTGCAAAGTAAACACAGATCTGAATGTGGCGGATCCGTTGACTAAACCTCTCCCGAGGACAAAACATGACCAACACCAAACTGCCATGGGTGTTCGGTATATTACCATGTAATCTAGATTAGTTGACTCTAGTGCAAGTGGGAGACTGTTGGAGATATGCCCTAGAGGCAATAATAAAAGTGGTGATTATTATATCTTTGTGTTTATGATAAATGTTTACATTCATGCTATAATAGTATTGATCGGAAACATTAATACTTGTGTGATTTGTAAACTAAATTAGAGTCCCTATTAAAGCCTCTTTGTAATACTAGCTTGTTGGTTAATAAATGATCGTGGTTTCCTGATCATGAACATTGAGATGTTGTTAACAACAAGATCATGTCATTAGGAGAATGGTGTGATGGGCATACTCCTATAGATAAGCGTAGCATAAAGACCAAGTCATTTTAATAGTTCATTTACTATAAGCTTTCTAATACATAGTAACCTAATTCCTTCGACCATGAGATCATACTAATCACCATCACCGGAAGGATGCTTTGATGACATCAAACACCACACCGTAACTGGGTGGCTATAAAGGTGGCATTGAGTGTTCGGAAAGTATGGGTTGAGGCACATGGATCAAGAGTGGGATTTGTCCATCCATATGACGGATAGATATACTCTGGGCCCTTTCGGTGGAATGTCATCCAATTATCTTGCAAACATGTGACTGGCTAACAAGGGATCACATATCACGGGAACGAAAAAAGAGTACTTATCGGTAACGAGGTTGAACTAGGTATGCAGAGACACCGACGATCACAACCTCGGATAAGTAAACTATCGTGAGACAAAGGGAAACTGGTATCGTATGTAAGTGGTTCATTCGATCGCAAAGTAATCGTAGAAATATGTGGGAGCCATATGAATTTCCAGAATCCTCTATTGGTTATTGATCGGAGAAGTGTCTCGGTCATGTCCGCATAATTCACGAACCATAGGGAGACACACTTAAGGATTCGATGTTGTTGTGTAGTTATGGAATGATGAGTAAGAGACCGAATGTTGTTCGGAGTCTCGGAAGGGATTCGGGATATTACGAGGAGATTCGGAATGGTCCAGAGAATAAGATTCATATAAGGAAAGTCATGTTTCGGAGTTCGGAAATGATTCCGGTGTTTTCACCAGGAATGTTCTAGAAGGGTCTGGAAGGTTCACCGGATTGGAAGGGGAATGGTCCATGAATGTGTCATGGGTAAGTGGAATGATTGGATCATGTCCTAAGTCACTTCGGTTGGGCATTTGCGAGAGAGAAATAAAGCTCTAAATTGAAAGTCAAAGGGAGGTTTGAAAAGTCAAACTGGAACAATGGTTTCCTAGTGGAAGAAGGAAAGAGTCTTTCCTTCTATCCAACTTGGGTTTGGGTATGGATTCAAACTCCCCTCTCCCAAGCCTTCCTCTCATAAATAGAGGGGGAGGGCTGCCCCAAAGAACACACAACCATCCCTCCCCACCCGTGCCGCGCCGCCGCCGGCTCATCGCCGTCGCCCTAGCCGCCGCCGACACCACCTTCTCCTCTCCGGCCTTCTAAACCTAGATCGCCGGAAACCCTAGATCCACCATAACTCGCACCGGCTTAGGCGAAGCCCTGCGGGATCTTCCCTCTACTTCCGACACCACGCCGTCGTGCTGCCGGAATCGCGAGGGGAGAACTACAACCTTCGCTGCCTGCTGGAACAAGGGAGATGAAGGTCTTCATCGAGTACCGAACGTGTGACCGACTGCGGAAGCGCTGCCGGAACGCAGTGCCGGAAGGATCGTCTACACGATCTTGAGATCGACAAGTGTACGACTATATCACCCACGAGAATCTGCTCTCGTTAACCGCTTTGAAATCTTCGAGGGTGAGTACTCTAATCGACTCGTTGCTACAATCTAGTAGATAGACCTTGGCTTGTTTGTGTGCATGCGGTAGAATTTTTTTTGTTTTCCATGCTACTAACCCCTACAAGCATGAGTTGATGATGTTGTTGTTGGCCGAGGAGGAAGAGGTGGAGATGGGTTCTTCGAAGATGATGATGTTTGAGTTATTCGGAGATGGTCCATAACATATAATGATATGTTGGTGTGTTTTTTTTTGGATCAAACAAGGTCGATATGTTTCTTTTTGGGTGACCTTGATCGATGTGGTGATGAACTCTATGCATGTTTTATTTTGAATTGTTTAATTCGATGAACTGTATGTATATCTATTGTTGAAGTGTTGTGTTCTTGTATTTGAATTGTCCGTATGTTTGAATTGCGTGTATAAACTCTATTTGAAATGTATGAACTGCATATGTGAAATGCTAGAAATAAATAGACCAGAAAGTTTTTTACTCCTCTAAATAATATAGGGGATTCAGTTAGAAACCACCAACCTTTATACTCTAAGTTTTATGAGTCGGTTTACCTCTCTATTTTTTTGGCATCGGTTGGGAATGCCCGTAACACGCAATCTAAACACCATCCTCAAACATGCAGTGAGCACCAATTTCTTGACAGTCGAAACACATCACATGACCATCATCCATTCATTATCTCTGACTCTAAAATAAAATGCTACTCCCTCTGTTTCAAATTACTCCGCCGGCGCGCTTACGTAGGTGAACTAGTACTTCCTCATTTTTCATTCAAAAAAATCCTCGAATTTTTTAAATAGATAGTATGAAATATGTACTACGTATACCAAAAATTCTAAGAATTTTTTGATGAAAAATGAGAGAATACTAGGCCACCTAGGTAAGCGTGCGCGCGGAGTAATTTGAAACAGAGGGAGTACTAGAACGCACTATTACCCATCCCATCGAATATTAGTATAATAATCATATTGCAACTGCTACTCGGGTCCATTGCTTGAGCACTGTAGGCGCATAATTGCGTGATTGCGCTGCCACGCTCTGATGAGGTTGAAGCAGGACAAGGCAAGGAGGATACGCCAATTAGGGCCATGCCTAGCCCATCACCAGCGGAGCGTTAGCTGGTGCTGCTGCTTCTGGTACCCACCCAGACCCAGCATCCACTTTTCCTGTTGAACTCATGAACCGTTGAACCCCCTTCTCGTGTTTTCTCTCATCTTTTTTTGCCTAAGCAAATACTCATGGAGTAGTACGTAGGGACGTAGCAGTTGAGCCTTCGAGGAACGTAGGGACGTAGCTGGTCCCTACATAGGGACGTAGCAGTTGAGCCGTTCCCACAAAACGAGGGCCCCTACACGCCACTGAACGAGCCAGCTCAGCATGTGCAGTGCGACCTAGCGAGCGTCACAGGACCGAGACGAGAGTGGTACCGCGTATATAGCAAGCCATCCAAAGGTTATCGGGCAGCAGAACCCAAAGAAGGTTTTTGGTTCTCCAAAGAGAGAGACAGAGACGGCGCCTTGTCGAGAGCGAGCGGCCCAACCAGCCTGCCCAGCTAGCCAGCCAGCCATGGCGACGAAGGCCAGGTTCTTGCTCGCCGCGGCGTGCGTGTGCCTGTCGGTGGTGGCCTCCTCCGCCTTCGACGTGCCGAGCGTCGCCTTCGAGGAACGGTTCTCGCCGCTGTTTGGCGACGGCAACCTCGTCCGCGCGGCGGATGGCCGGACCGCCCGCCTCCTGCTCGATCGACGCTCCGGTAATCCATCGATCCCTCCCTCGCATACCGAAATCCTTGTTTTTTTTTTCCTTTATTAAACACGGGCGTTTCTTTCTTGCTCCGCCGTTTCTCCTGTTTTATGGTCCTTGTTTAATTTTCGTTGCTGTTTCTTCTTCTACAGGTTCAGGGTTCATCTCCTCGGACTACTACCTCCACGGCTTCTTCAGCGCGTCCATCAAGCTGCCCAGGGATTACACGGCCGGAGTCGTCGTGGCCTTCTACGTGAGTGTTTCCACAATCTTCTCCTTAATAAACTCCGGTTCGAGAATCATTTCCTTCCTGTCGACCAAAACAGCGGTCCGTCTTTCAACCGATCCTTGCTATGCCGCCCCATCCAGCCGTTGCTTCTTCGTCAATCGTCACATGGCGTGTAGTAGTAGGATTTACCTACCTACCGCTGCTCATCTTAAAGAGGAAAAACCATGGCAAGTTGCGTACCCATGCCGTGGTATGCCTGGCTGTGGACGACTGTGGTGGTGCAGAGTGGGCAGGCAAACAGGGCGTGCCACATGGGCTTGCTCGTTTTTGGTCTTTCATGGCCAGAAAAGGCTGCGCCGCCTGCTCCCCCGGAATAAATGTTGCCATCCCTGTCACGGGGTCTCACCCAATTAATCCACATTGATCAGCCTCACCAAACTAAGAATGGGTCAGTGCCTCAGTAGTAGTAGTACGTTTTTGTGCACAAGAAGATATCGCCATCGTTAATACAGTACGTGGTAGATGGATGAAATAACATAGCATATCATATGGAGTATGGTATGGTAGATTCCAACCAACACATGAGTCCATGTCTTTCTAAAGATAGTAGTACTGGTATTGTCAGGGATCTTTTTTGTGAATAAAAAAGTTGTACTACTGTATTAATTGGGATACGGTGTAGTAGTGGACTGAGTAATACTACTGATGTTGCAGCTGTCGAACGGCGACGTGTACGAGAAGACGCACGACGAGCTGGACTTCGAGTTCCTGGGCAGCCGGTGGGGCGGGCAGTGGCGCGTGCAGACCAACGTCTACGGCAACGGCAGCACCAGCCGCGGCCGGGAGGAGCGCTACCTTCTCCCCTTCGACCCCACCCTCGAGGCCCACCGCTACTCCATCCTCTGGGCCCCCACACACATCATGTACGCATCATCGTCATCTCCATCGCTGCACGACTGCACCTAGTAGAACAGAATCATGCGCAGTTGCACGATGATGGTAGTAGTGACTGACCAGGTTCTTCGTACGTACGTGCAGCTTCTACGTGGACGACACGCCGATCCGCGAGGTGATCCGGCACCCGGGCATGGGCGGCGACTTCCCGGCGAAGCCCATGGCGGTGTACGCCACCATCTGGGACGGCTCCGCCTGGGCCACGGAGGGCGGCAAGTACAAGGTCAACTACAAGTACGCGCCCTTCGCCTCCGACTTCTCCGACCTCTCCCTCGTCGGCTGCCGCGTCGCAGACCCGGCGGGGCTAACCCTCACGCGCGCTGCCGGCGGGTGCGACGACGAGGGCGGCCTCCTCGGTATCATGACGGCGGACTACGCGGTGGTGACCCCGCAGAGGCGCGCCGCGATGCGCGCGTTCCGGGCGCGGCAGATGACCTACACGGTCTGCTACGACGCGGCGCGGTACGCGGCCGGGCCGTTCCCCGAGTGCGACAACTCCGACGAGGAGAGGCAGGCGTTCTGGGCGTGGGGCGAGTCTAAGACCGTGGTCATGAAGACGCGCGGCCGGGGACGCCGTGGCCGGGGGAACAGGGCTGCCACCGCCGCCGGCGCAGCCAGAGGACGCACCGCCGTGGCAAGCGCCTGAGGTCTTATTAGAACGCTAATGACATTATTTGGGAGTATGAGTATAACACTAGAGGCTATGGATTTGATTGATTTTGGGTGTCGTCATATGATTTCTTTGTCTGTGTATAGGTTGGTTGTAGGGATTATTGATTCATTACTAGCATTAGTACTATTCTTTGATTCGTTGGTTGGATTTGTCAGCTAATAATACGATCAGATTATATCCACTCAGCAGTTTTCTTTTCTTTTGGAAAGAAACACACCATATGCAAGCAACAAAGGTTTTATTCTACGCGACAACCCATGTACTCCTACTTAAATCATCGCCCCCCTATAATCCTAGAAAAGGCGCATAGGTGTCTGACACCACAAAGCATGTCGAGGGATATAATCACGGGATGTCGAGTTTTGCGTAGCTGCTGCTGGGACAAGCACGGACAGCACGGTGACAACCGGGGATATTTTGGTGTTTTGCGCTTGCTTTTCTGCGTCCGTGTTAATCATGTCGACTGCCGAGTACAGTGCCCCTCGCTCCTACAGTGTTACGAGCAGCTCCCGTTCAAAAAAAAAAAAGAGCAGCTAGGGCTTGGATTGTCTGTCCACTGACCATGTACCACGGAGATTCGGTGGAAGTAATAAAATCGTAAATTTAACTGAAGAATACGATGAACCGAGCGATTTTTGCTAATTAAGTTAGAAATCAGTTATGTTCTAACCCACTGTATTTGTATCGCTATTTGTGTGTCATTGAGTTGCAAGCTGACATTTTTCTAGTTACAAGAAGAGTTGCAGAGAGTTAAGCTAATTCTCAGTCAACTGAAAATAAGAGATGTGTCTAATTCTCTGTTAGTTGAAGCCATACAATCTCAGTTATAACACCACATACCACATGCAAGTAGAAATAAATCGTAAATTCTCGAAACAGACTTTCGTCCAACTTTATAAATAAAGCACATCGGTGAGACCGCTGCTGGGTCAGACAGCACAACACCCAAATGATACAGGAGCTAGAACAACTGAATTTGCTGGAGCAACAGTTAAAACATGCCCAAAAGAAAAAGAAATGAAAAAGACGGCGTATCGACGAGATGAGGGTGACAGGCCACCGCTGCGCCCTCCGAATTTGTCCTACACCACACCTGGCACCCCAAATCGCCTAGTGCCAAAACAGCACCTTCGGAAAGGGACGCGCCGTGGCGACGGCGCTGCTGTCCGGCCCAGTGCACTGGACCTAGGGTTTCCCCCGACACTCAGAGTAGAGTGGAGTAGGCCTATCCGCGATGCCCTCCAAGGAGGAAAGGCGCCACCCGAAGGCTGCACCGCGGCGGAGTCGAACGGGCCGACAAGGATTTCTCCCTAACCCCACCCACAACAAAACTCTGGACGCTTCGAAGCACCACCACCAATCTCGCCACCCACTAGCATGCGCCACCACGATAGTGCTGTCACCATCGCCACCGTCTCATCGAAGACACTAGCAAGCAGTCCGCGGGACAGATGCAATAGACCAAACTCGAGCCGGGGACTGCAGCACTACAACCGACGGGAGGAACCCACCTCCACCACCAAGGGTGTTCATCGCCCGGACAAAGCAGCAGGGTCACACCAGGCCTGCGCGGGCTCGGCCGGGCCCCGAGGGGCCCGTAAAGTCCTTGCCGCCTTGCTGCAATGGGCCAGCCATGGTGCCGCCATCCCCTACCGAAGCCTAGTCACCACCGCCGTCACCAGGATGGCAACGCCGCTGCGAACGGGTCGGCGCCGAAGCCCAGATCGGGCCCGAGGGGCCCAGATCTGGGCCGGGAGAAGACCGACGTCAGAAGCCGTGCCCGCACCTCGCCGTGTCGCCCCGCCGTGCTAGACGGCGCCGTCGCCCACTGCCAACCGGAGTAGCTCCGGACCGCTAGATCCCGAGGAGCACCGCCGCCGCTAAAAGCTCACCCCGACGGGCTCCCATGGCGCGGGAGAGGAGAGACGGCGCCGCCGATGCCGCTTGGGCTTCACCCGACGGCCCCTGCCGGCAGCGGTGACGGGGCAGGAGGGGAAGGGGAGGTCTGGCGGAGAAGGAGGTGAGGGCACCGTCGCCCTCGGGGGGGGGGGGGGGGAGCGCGGTCAATATTGTCACTCACATTTACTCGCATGTCCAATAAATCATAAATATAACGGAAGAATACGATGAACCGAGTGATTTTTGCTAAATCTCAGTTTAGTTAGAGACTTAGAGCTCGGTTGCTCTAACCCACTAGATTTGCATCGCAATTCTTGCGTCATTGAGTTGCAAACTGAGATTTTTTTTGTTACAACTAGAGTTGCAGAGAATTAAGGACTACAAATTAGGGATGTGCGTAATTGTTTATCGGTTGATGCCATGCAATCTTGGTTGTAAGACCACATGCAAGTAGAAATATCTTTGGTGCAATTTCACTTGCAACTAAAAAACCAGAGTTGCAATCTCAGTTGTAACTAAAAATCTCACTTGCAACTCATATGACACACGAACCACGATAGAAATCTAGTGGATTAAAATCCGATTGAGGTCTAACTTAATTCTCAGTCTACCGACAATTAGCAAAACTCTGACTACTGCTAAGTCTGACTCAGAATTAGAAAAACTTTGACTAGTGCTTAGTCGCTTGGTGGTCCATTGGTTTATTTGTAATTTTTATTAGTGCTTTTAAAACACTTTGTACTATTTTCGATGATTCGAAATTTCAAAAAGAACTGATAATTATCTAAATTCCCAATCGACTTAAGTCACCTTGTTTATCTGATGCGATTTTGTCTGCATGCCTGAGTGGTTTAACCGACGCAAGTTGTCCGTTGTGATTGCTTGTTTGTAGCATGGCTGGGCTTTGTGGTTGCTTGTTTGTAGCATGGCTGGGCTTTGTTTTGTGGTTCGCTTATTTCTTTTTCTCTAGTGGCCTTGTGATTCTGACTAGTGCATCATGGCTTGTTCTTGTTTCCTACTCGAATTTTACTCTTACCATGGCTGTCTTGCACTGGACATGCAAAACAAGCGGCTACAAGAAACAAAGAAATTCCAAAATAATTTCCCACAAAAAAAGAAGTTGCAAAATAAACGTGATACATATTGCTCCCCCCCCCCCCCCCTTGTCCAAGCATGTACCTCGAGGCAACAACGACGTGAAACTGAGAACAATCAAGAACAAAGTCAAACTGGAAGAGTGAAACGTACGTATCAGCTATAGTATCCCATCCAGTATACTGGTAACCCCACCCCACCCCTTGCTCTGCTTGCCTTTACTAGTTTGATCTGCTTGTTATACAGCTTGTTTACATCTGTGAAAAAATTGCAGCTCTCAGGTTGTTATACCTCCGCCCCGATATAAAAGGCCTCTAGCGTTTTTGTTGTTGTTCCAAATTGTGAAGGAAGGAAGCCTGAAAAGAATTAAATAGCTGATTTAATGTCCTCCTAAAAATGAGCATATTATGCCGTTTTGGTCCATGCAACACGGAAACTGAATCCTCCTAACTGATAGCATGCACTGCTCTATTCTCTGCCTAAAACTACTCCGCTGATTGTTCCTTCGAACAATCTCCTGCTGATTGCTAAACCCAATCGGTTTCAGCCTTGGTCCCGCTGCCAATTCTTAGCGGCTCTTTATACCGGAGCGGAGGGAGTACAATTTTACTAATCTTTGGGAGATCATTAATTTCTACTACCAGTAGTTGACTGCACCTCCACTAAGGCTGGTTATAGTGGGGAGTAACTTAGACTAGTAACATGCACATGTTACCATTTTCATAGTGCATAGTAACATAGATCTAGTAACATAAAAACTCTTATTTATTATTCTATAGACTCATCTTACATTGGTAAGTATGATGTTACGGTAACATAATATGTTACTCCATCCATCTCTCTCTTCATTAATTACTTGCCACATCATCACTTTTGCTTAGTTGGCATGTATGTTACTACTCAAGTTACTTCCACTATGATTAGCCTAAAACCGTACTGTGTATCGAACGTAAAGTAAACAAAAAAGAGAGGTCAAGATAACACCAGTTGCGTATTTATAGCCGTAAAAGGTGTGTTATAACTCTAGGCCCATAATTTATAACAGTAAAATCTAAGTATTAATTGGAGAAGTGCAGATCCATAGTTTCAGGAGTGGTATGCTTCGGTTTAAAAAACATGTACCTTTCCAATACACAGACTTGCATGTTGTTCTCGTACATGAACTCGCCATCCTCAATCACCACCTCATGGTCCTCTCTTTCTTTCTGCAGGATAAGAACCTAGTAGTGTAATTTAGATCACACAATCTCAAGAATCCAAATACTAACATGAACCAGATCAATTTGACTTGCAGTGCCAAATCATCTCTTCGGGTCCTGAAACAAAGCTCTCACAATTCAGAGTATCAAACGAACACAAAAAACAAAGTATGAAAAGACAACAAATTTATGTTGCTCACCCTTTCTTGGATGGTCAAATACATGTTCGGACTGCCTGAAACTTTTGGGTAATCTACTGCATTAGACAATGAGAGACACTTGTGTGAGTTAACATGTTTTGCTGGTGTACATTCAACATATAATACATTTTCTACCAATAGGGAAAGAAAAAATAAATATACTGGTAGAACAATCAGTTGTATACTTGCGTAGACGAATTCTGCTAAACGTCAAGAGTGGTTTCTCTATATACTTATAAAACTTATTATTTCAGAGCAATGCCTCTAAACTTCCAGTTTTATGAAAATTTGATTAGCTAAGTGCAGGCACAAAGTAACACTAACATACTGGAGCAACGGAGAGATGCCACAGTAAGAAATCATCTGAAAGTTAAATATCAAAGACCTAAATACACATCCTTTTAACTGCAGGCATGAAAGAGCCTCTAAACATCTTAGTTTTACGAAAATTTGATCATCCAAGCAAGCACGACCCTCTCAAGTGCAGGCACAAAGAATACACTAACACACTGAACCTCCCGCACGTGGGGTGCATGCATCATGTATGTAAAACCTAATAATGATAATATGAATCTTCCAAGAAATCTACTTACCAAAGTTGCAGAGGCATAAAAACTGAAATCTGGCTCATGGATGCATGGAGTAAACACAACAGTAAATTCTTCTCCTTAGTTTTTATAAGAATATAAGTTTACCATGATATATTACATGGAATGAATAAGAAGACAATGAAAACTTATATATCATGAAAATGATATCTACCTACTGTAATGTTTAGCATATCAATGGCTGGTCCCTTAGCCAGATTTCTCTTATATGGTAATTGACCATGTTTTGCAATGTCTCATAAAAGCATGTAAATGATCTCAAAATTAAAACAACCGAGTTCAGAAGAAAACAATGTTGTTCACTATTCAAGGCTGAATATCTTCCACAGGGAACATACACAAACAATATCTTCCCGGAGGAACATACACAAACACCGTGCTATAGGAAAAATAGAAATTGAGTAGGTAAATAATCCACCATCATTGCAGATTAATTGGTACAATAAGAGTATTCCTTGTAGTCTTATGTTATGTTTCTTGAAAAAACCTCTCAAACAATATACATGTGTTTCTAGAGAAGTCTAACTAAACAAAGATGTGGAAGTCTTGAAGAACATGATAACTTAATTCCAAATACGATGCAAAAGTCATGCTGCTAGATTTGCTCCATACATACACTCCATCTTTGGCTGGTTTCCTAAACATTGCTTGTGAATTCCCTGATATGAGCGAGTCGGACAGGTGCCATCTATGATCCTATACCTCAAGCATGAAGAATAATCCAACTCATTTCCCTGGTCTGAGCGAGTCATACGGGTGACAACAGTTCCAACAAAATAATCTTATACCTGAATACCTAATCGTTCATAAATTATACTTCATCTAGGTCTAGAACACTACAAATTATGCAGCATATTCAAGCTAGGACAATAGGTAGTTACCAGCTTCTCGATAATTCCTGTAATCATCCCGCGAGGCCCTATTATCGGAGGTGTGCGGCCTCCTCTTTCCTGCAAGGCCGAGGATAATGCAACAGTTCTAGAGCAACAATGACAAAGCATGCTTCCCCGCTCTTCCCCGCTCTCCTTCCTCGAGGAACTCTCTGGTCAATCTTCGGGTATTCACAACCCCCTCAATTCTGTCGTTGTCACTGATGTCTACCTTCTTTATCTCTCATGCCATGAACTTAAGGATGTTTTCAGTGTTGAATCTCACCTCTATGAACTGAAGTGGTGGCCATCATGACATCCAGTGGCGTTGATCGCCACCTCTTCAGTAGGAAGCCGTGAAGTGAAGGCTCACCCGAGGATTTGGTCGAGGAGGTCGGGCGCTTGGACGAACGAGGTGGTGGGATTGGCGGCCTCCAGCTCCACGACCTCATCCAGACCTGCATCGATGCCTGGAGTCCAAGGCCAGAGCCGTACAACATGTCCACCAAGCGCCGCAGACACATGGAGGCGCCGTACGGAGCCATACACTATAGCATGTCGTCCTCCTCCAGAGCCAGCATTAGGGTGGGCACGGGATCCTGCCCACTCTTCATCGTCACGATAACATCCACCTCCGCATCGATAGCAGGAAGCGTCGAGGATGCGCCCTGACGAGGTTTGATCTCGTCAATGCCCATTGTTATGAGCTTGGGTTTTGGAGAAGATGTGGATGCTGGAGATCGCGGAACGGTTAGCAAACAAGCAACACGGGACACGAGGTTTACCCAGGTTCAGGCCCCCGGAGGGAAAACCCTACTCCTGCTTGTCTGCTCTTGATCATGACGGAATCGAAAGTTACAGGGGTGCACAGATGCAATCTGGCGTGAAGGTGTGTATGCGGTGGTATGCGAAGTGCCCTCCTCATCGTGCCCTCCTAGCCTTTATATAGAGATAGGCAGGTCTCGGACACAGACCGAGTCGGTTACAGGTTTTAGGGTTTGCCCCTTTGAATATTCTATCTAATCTAGTCTTGCTCTCCAAGGATCCGAAGGCGTCATGGGCCCTGGCCACCCGAAAGTCTTCATGGGCTGGCGCATGTTTCTCGTGGGCCTTCCTTGGGCTGGACCAGGTATGCTAAGATCGTGTACCCGCAGGGTATAACCATGTCAGTAGCCCCCGAGTGTTCAGTCAAATCGTAGATTCGGCTGAGGAATCTTCAATCCTTCGGGTGCAGCTATCTCTGTTTCTCTAGAGAACGGTTTAAATGTGTAGGGATTGTTGATGCGTGTGCCTGACTCTCCCGACGGATCAGGGTCAGTTAACTGTCTTAGGACAAAACAACACGATCTTCTTCAGATTCGAGTCCCTCGACTCGAATCCGGAACATATGCTGGCGCAATTCGACTTAGGCCGCGGAGGACTTACAGGAGTGGAATTCCAGTAAATTTAAATGATGTATCCAACGCGTCCGTCGAGATTTTCATCGCGCCTGCTGGCACGGATTCTCACTAGCAGAACGCAGTCGTGTGCGTTGCCAGGCCATCAGATGATATCTGTAGGTCTTATCTTTGTGTCGCAGACACAACATCCGAATATTTTTCACCACGGAGGTGTTTTCGGGTGGCCAAGGAGGACGCTTCTCACTTAGCATTAATTGGACAGAGTTGCCGAAAAGTTTTTGCGTGCTGATCCGAAGGACCGTAGTCGAAGAATTCATAGGGTGCGCGACTAGCGCTCCCTATGGGAGTAGCTCTCGAGTGTCTGTTCGAGTCGTAGACTCGAGCAGACTCTTTAATTCGACCGTTGTTAGGCTTCAGGTCCGTAGGACACAAATTTTTCGGATGCTTTAATCCATCCTCCCTATGGGAGTAGCCCCCGAGTCCGTAGTGGAGTCGCAGACTCGACGTAGGACTCGAAGTGTAGTGTTTTGGTTGTTCTTCGGGTACGTGGCCAGCGCTCCTGATAGGAGTAGCCCCCGAGTAGTTAGTTGAATCGTAGATTCGAGTGAGTACTTCTAGCTATGTAGCCGAAGAATTGTAGCCGTTGCTAGTATAGCTTTGATGACGTCAGTGCTGACGATCGGTGACCTCAAGCGTCTGCGGCGCCAGAGATGACGTGACTGCACGAACATGGGTCCCACCTTCTGACTTTGAGTTGACTGGTCACGCGCGACGTGGAGATAATTACGGCGTCGCCTCGATTTCCGCGCGTAGTGGACGGAGTGTGAGCGACGTTTCGCTGCTGTGCTGACACGTGGATGGTCAGATCTGAATGTTGGCTCTAGGTCTTCCCGATGGACGGTCGTCGTGCATCGTCTTCGTCCTTATAATCATTGGGGAAAAGTGAGTTTGTTTTCACTGCAGCCATTCCTGTTTCACTACTTTCATCTTCTTGAGTTTTCCTCGTTGCGCTCTGGAATTTCCTCGCACTTTTCCATCTTTTATTCTGCGTGTTCATCATCGTCGCCGCCGCACTGCGATGGGGAAGCCCAAGAAGTCCTCCACTGCAGTTGGTACCAGTGCTGCCGCCGGCGGCAAAAAGGGTTCCACCGCCGCTCGCGTCACCGATGGTGGCTGGCGGCGATCGGAGACGCGCGAGGGTGACCTTCGCAAGCTCCGTGAGCGGGGTCTTATCTCGCAGGATAGGGAGGCCGTTAGAGTCCCCGGCGACGAGGTAATTCCACGTATTCCCGCTGGGTTTCGAGTCATGTTCATCGCGTTTGTCCTTCGGGGCCTTTCCTCCCCAATGCATGATTTTCTTCGTGGATTGATTTTTCTTTATGGCATCCAGATTCATCATCTTTCCCAAAACTCTCTTCTTCATGTCGCCTGCTTCATCACATTCTGCGAGTGCTGGCTCGGTATCGAGCCACACTTTGGCCTCTTCCGGAAGCTCTATTCCGTGAAGAGGCAATCTGGCTCCGATGGTGTTTATCCCATTGGGGGCTGCATCATTTCCCTGAAATCCAACTTGCTTTTCTTCTCCTTTTATATGTCTGAGTCTGTCCAGTACTAGCGGAGGCGGTGGTTTTACATCCGCGACTCCACAGTGGCCGGACAGAAATTTGTTCTTGCTCCCTTCGACCCCTCCCAGAAAATTGAGCCGAAGAGGTCCTGGAAGAACCAGATCTTGGATGGCGAGGTGGCGGAGATAGAGGGGCTCTATCGTCGGGTGGAGGATCTCCAGTTGATTCCGGATAAAGAGGTGAACAGTGTGGATATCATCCGCACCTTCCTTAAACGTCGGGTGCAACCGCTCCAGGCTAGGGCGCACCCAATGTTTCTTTATTCTGGTCGTCGTGATCCGACTAGGGTTTCGGCCGAGGAGTTTTCCAAGGGGGATCTCGACGGGATTCTTCGTCCGCTACTGAAGTACAAAGCTGGAGAGGATATTCCAGGGAAGTCGCTGACTCCTCCATTCACTGCTTCTCGTCCGATTCCGCAGGTGTAGATCTGGGACGTGTGCGTAGCGCTTTTTTCGACTGTGTTTTCCTTGTATTTGCTTGTGTAATTACAAATTTGCGTTTCCTTTTGCGCAGGAGTTCAAAGTACCGGGCATGTCGCCGCCACTACCCGAATTGTTTCTGGATGCACCGGACAATGAGGTAGTGGACTCCATGTCTGAGCTTCCTTCGGCGCGGTCGCCGGCTGAGGAGGCTTTTGATTCTAGCGAGGAGCAGACTCGAAAGCAGACACGGATCTCGAGCGAGTCGTCAGATGCTTCGACTCCTAGGAATCCGACGTGCCTTGAGCGTCATAGTAGGGGTCACGATGGCTCTTCCTCTCCTATTCTTGCTGTTCCCGTGCGGGCTGTAGCGCCACAGCCGCCGGCGAAGCGGAAGAAGGAAGAGAAGAAAGAAGAGAAGAAGGAAGAAAATAAGGGCAGGAGGACCCCGCCTGTCTTCGACTTGAGCGATCTCGACTCGTAAGTTTTCTTCAGTTGCTTTTTTTCCTTTCTTTCGTCTTTTGCTTGTACTTGGTTGACTTTTCTTTTGCAGCCACTCTTCCGATGACTCCTTCAGCGATGGCGCTCGGGAGATGGTCGGGGAGTCGAAGGTTGCTCCTCCTCCTTCTCAGACGGTGGCCGCCTCTGAGGGCGCTACTCCGAACCCTTCTCCGCAGGAGGCTCGGGTGGTTGTCCCTCAGAAGACTACAGGCGAACCTTCGGAGTCGCCGTCTAACCACGTAAGTGATTGGGTTTTCCGCCATAGGGGAGCCCCTGAGCGTTCTTTTGTGTGTGTATTCTGTCTTGCTCGTTCTTTGGGCGTAGCCCCCGAGCCTTTCTTTTGACGAGTAGTGTCTTTTTGCAGCCTTTTGTGCAAGGCGCCAACCAACTGGTGCAGCAGCACCTGGCGTTGGAGGCCAGCTTCAAACAGCTTCAGGGTACGTTCATGGGTTGGTCTTTTTACGTCTTCTTCTATTTCCTTTTTCCTTCGATCTGATAAGTGTTCTGCTGTTTGCAGAGGACAACAATACCACCCTCCGCGAGCTTGATGCTCTCAAAAAGAGCCTTGGGCGAGCGAATAAGAAGGCCGAGGACGCCATTGGTGTGAAGGAGCGCCTCGAACAAGAGCTAGCCAACGCAGCCGC
The DNA here is from genome assembly GCA_916181665.1 of Avena sativa. Lineage (NCBI taxonomy): Eukaryota > Viridiplantae > Streptophyta > Magnoliopsida > Poales > Poaceae > Avena > Avena sativa. Next base: position 247,393,959 of record OV702284.1, on the reverse strand, counting down.
GGCCAAGGAGCGCCTGCAACAGGAGGCTACAGACCGCGAGGAGCAACTCGCCACCGCTGCGGCCGCGCGGGAGAAGGAGGTAGCCGGCAAGCTGATGGCGGCTGCCAAGGCTATTTCGGGTGAGTGGTTTCGCCTTTTCCTTTTCGGCTTCCTTGTCCTTTCTTGCTTTGATTTGTATTCACGTCTCCTCTTCCGTTTGTTTAGATGCCGCTGGCATCGAGTTTGACCGTGGTGCTCTGGAGCACGGGAGTGCTCTGGATGATGCCACTGCGGTGGTCGAAGACCGCTGCAGTACCGTGGTCAGTTCGCTCGCCAAGGCCAAGGAGGCTCTTGGGCGCTTCTATAAGGAGCTTGTCCCCAAGGGCGTCGCCCTCTAGGATGTCGACTTGTTGGCGGATGCGCTGTGAGCCGAAGCGCCCGCGGCATACAAGCGCAAGCAGAAAGGCATCGGTGCATCCGTGGGGCTGGCGATGGCCCTGGCGTCTGGTGCGGAGCTAGATCTTCATCAGGTCACCTCCCAGATGTCGACGGCTGCCGACGGATACGAGGTAGCTTTTGCCCTCTACGTTGCCCGTTGTAAACGTTATGGGCCGAAGTTGATTGGCCTGTTGGCGGAGTATGCGGCGAGGAAGTAGGGGGGGGCTAAGGGCCGGCAGTCTGGCTCCGAGGCTACTCAGGATGCAGCTTCTTAGGCTCTGTATTGTAGGATAGCTTTTGTTTCTTTTTGGTCTGATGTAGCTATGAGCATTCCTTGTGCCACGCAGTGGATTTTGCTGTATATAATGAATCTCCAATCAGTTTTCGTGTTCGTGTCCTCATTCATATTCTTGCCCTCTTTTCCGCTAGGAACCTTCGGGTGATGGTCCCGTTAGCACTTCGCCCGTGCGGCAGCTGCGACCATCCTTGGATGGTGCGTCGCAGCTTTTGTTTCTTTGTGACCGCATCCATAGTCTTGAGAAATAATTGCTTGGAGTGCGTGGTCATGCTGACGTTTGGAAGTCGAAGGCGGATCGGGGTGCTGCCAGAGAGGAGTATTTGATGGGGGAGTTGCGTCGTCTGACCGAATAGCTTCAATGTAGGTTTTTCGAGCTGCTGCTCCTTGTTTCGGATGCGGCTGCTGGCCCGTCATCTGACTTTGCCATTGTTGCAGGTGCCAACCTTGTTCCTAAGGAGGAAAAGGAGCGCGTTGCTGTTCGGATCAACTGCTTGACCCAGCAGGACATGGAGGCCGGCGGTTTTTTCTGGATGGACCGCGATCATGCCATGGTCCTTGCGACTATGCAGGATCATGGGTGCTGCGCCAAGCGAAGGCTTCGTTGGCGTCGGTTCTTCACGTGATGTTTCCACTGGATGAGGCACCGTCGACTCTATGGGGCCTGCTGGCGAAATTTAGGGATGTGCATCATGTCAGGGAGCTGGTGCGGCATCAACTTGTTGCAGGGGTAAAGGATGCGCTTTCTCTCGTGCGGCTACATCGTCCTGATGTGGATCTTGCTGCTGTGGCAGCTGGTCCGCCTCTTCGGTGGGATGGCGGTGTGTGGGATATGCGTCCACATTATGCGGCTGTAAGGCAGTATGCCGAGCAAATTGTGGATCTCTTTGAGCAGCGTGCGCAGGTGATTCTTCAGAATAGATAGGACCTGTAAAAAAGATAGATGTAAAATTTGTATTTATACGACTGGGCGTGTTATGCCCTTTGCTATAAAGGTTTGTTGTTGTTAGCACGTGGTGCTTTGTTTGTGCGCGCGTCCTTTTCGTTAGCCTGACGTGGTAAGCTACTCAGGTGTACACGCGTTGTCCTCAGTCGACGAAGTCATGAGGTGAGGGGAGCCCCCGAGTGTGTTGTGTCATGAAGAAAAATGCGAATAATGAACGAGAATTTTGGGGCGAGGCACTTAGCTTTATTCATATCGTAAGGAGGAGGTACATTGTTCGGCTGAGTAGCCTTGGCTGAATAGCCTTATTGCAAGTAAAAAAGGGGGATATCTAGGGGTAGAAGCGTCATAGTTGTGTGACGTTCCATGGGTTGGAGTATGCGAATCCAGACTCCACGTGTTTGAGGCGATAGGCTCCACCTGGGATGACTTCAATGACGATGTAGGGTCCTTCCCAGGGAGACTCGAACTTATTCAGTCGCTCTTGCTTGAGTCGCAAGACTAGGTCTCCTTCGACGAAGGACCTTGGGCACAGCCGTCGGCTATGATAGTTGCAGAGGCTCTGTTGATAGACCGCTGATCGGGCCGCAGCGATGTTGCGTGCCTCGTCGAGTGTGTCGACAACGTCTTCGAGTGTGACCGTCGATTCGGCTTCGCTGTAGGCGACGACCCGTGGGGCCTTGTGGCGTACCTCTGCGGGCAGCACGGCTTCGGATCCGTGCACCATGAAGAAGGGCGTGTAGCCGGTTGAGCTGTTTGGCGTCGTGCGCAAGCTCCAGAGTACAGAGGGCAGCTCTTGCGTCCAAGCTCCTGCGAGTCGCTGGAGTGGGCTCATTAGGCGCTTCTTGATGCCACCACCGACGAGGTCATTGGCCTTTTCGACTTGTCCGTTTGTTTGTGTGTGCGCCACGGAGGCATATATGATGTTGATTCGAGGTCTTCGCAGAAGTCCTGGAATTCTTTGGAGATGAAGTTGGACCCATTGTCGGTGATGATGCTGTGCGGCACGCCGAACCTGTAAACAATGGATTCGAAGAACTTGACGGCCATTTTCCCCTTTTGCTTAGTAACGGGCATGGCCTCGATCTACTTGGTGAATTTGTCGACTGCGACCAGGAGGTAGACGCGGCCTCCTTTCGAGGACTTGGGCAGTTTGCCGATCATGTTGAGGCCCCATTGGGCGAAGGTGCAGGCCAGGGGTATGGGCCTGAGCTTCGATCCTGGTGCGTGTGGTTTATCTGCGAACCTCTGGCACCCGTTGCACCTTCGGACGATGTCCTTGGCGTCGTTCATGGCCGTTGGCCAGTAGAACCCAGCTCGCAGAGCTTTGGCGACAAGGGCGAGGCTGCCTGCATGATGGCCGCAGATGCCCTCGTGGATGTCTTGGAGGATGGTTTTGCCGTCACCAATGGTGATGCACCTTTGGAGTACACCCAAAATGCTGCGCTTGTACATCTCGCCATTGATGATGGTGAAGGCCTTGGACCGGCGAGATATGCGCCGGGCATCTGTCGGGCTGTCAGGCAGTTCTCCAACTATCAGGTACCTGAGGTACGACTGTGTCCATGTTTCTTCGACTGCCATGACCTGCATCAGGTTGACTACTGCGACCTCTATGTCGAGTTTTTTCAGTCCTTCCCGACCGTCGGGTAGCGCAGCCCCCGAGTGTTCTGCTTCTTCAGGTGATCCCTTGGGGAACTTTCTTTTGATGGATGGCACGCAGATATGTTTGAGGAACACGCCTGGTGGCACCCATGCGCAAGTGGAGCCGATGTTGGCGAGTCTGTCGGCCTCTTCGTTGCTTTCTCTTCCAACATGCTGAAGCTCGCAGCCGTTGAAGTCTCCTCCGAGTGCGTTGTAGAGTGCGCGGTACGCAATCATGTTAGCGGCGTGTGCGTCGCACTCGTTCATCGTCTGCTGGACGACAAGGTTTGAGTCTCCGTAGATTACTAGGGCTTCGTACTCAGCCTCGTTGTTGGAGGCTCGAAATTTCATCCGGAGGATATACTTCATATTGTCGCCCTGCGGGGAGGTCAGTATGACCCCGGCTCCTGCTCCTGCCTCGCGCTTGGATCCGTCAAAGTGCATCGTCCATGACTGTGTCATGTCCGGTGTGTCTGGAAGCTGCAGCTCCATCCAGTGGACGAGGAAGTCCAGAAGGACCTAAGACTTGATCGCGTGGCTCTTCTCATAGACGATGTCTAGGGGCGACAACTCGATGCCCCACAAGGCCACATGTCCTGTGGCTTCCGGTGTTCAGGATGCTGTTCAGGGGCGCCTCGTTGACGACCATCACCTGATGCTCCTGGAAGTAGTGGCTCAGTCGACGAGCCGTCATGAACACGCCGTAGGTGAGTTTCTGGTAATGAGGGTACCTCTGCTTTGTTGGCATCAATACCTCACTGAGGTAATAGATCGGGCGTTGGACCCCGTGGGTCTTGCCATCTTTGGGTCTTTCGACCACAAGCACGGTGCTTACCACTTGGTGCGTAGCTGCTATGTACAGCAGTAAGGGCTCGCGCTCCTTTGGTGTGACCAAGACAGGCGAGGTAGAGAGCATCCGCTTAAGATCTGCAAATGCGTCGTCCGTCTCGGGCGTCCACTCGAATTTGTCTGCTTTGCGTAGCAGCTGATAGAACGGCAGAGCTTTTTCGCCCATGCGGCTGATGAATCTGCTCAATGCCGCGATTCGCCCGACAAGCTGCTGGACGCCCTTGAGGTTCTTCGGCTTCTCCATGGCCATTATGGCCCGAATTTTCTTCGGGTTTGCTTCGATTCCTCGCTGGGAGATGAAGTAGCCTAGCATCTGACCAGATGGGATGCCAAAGGCGCACTTTTCTGGGTTTAGCTTGATCTTGTATCGATCAAGGTTATGGAACGTATCATGGAGATCGTCGATGAGGGTCTTGGCCTCCCTTGTTTTGATTACTATGTCGTCGACATAGACTTGGATGTTGCGGACGATCTGGTCCTTCAGGCATGCCTGCATGCACCGTTGGTACGTGGCGCCTGTGTTCTTCAGCCTGAAGGGCATTGTGTTATAGCAGAACACTCCGAACGGCGTGATGAACGCCGTTTTCTCCTGATCTTTGACCTTCAGCCGAATCTGGTTGTAGACTGAGTAGGCGTCGAGGAAGGAGAGCTTCTCGCATCCTGCAGTTGAATCGATGATCTGATCGATCCGAGGGAGAGGGAAGTGATCCTTCGGGCAGTGCTTGTTCAGTGATGTGAAGTCCACGCACATCCGCAGGATGTCCGTGTCCTTTTTGGGGACCATCACGGTATTGGCGAGCCACTCCCTCTCCTTGATCTCCCGGATGAAGTTGGCGTCGAGTAGTCTGTTGACTTCAACTCTCATAGCTTCGGCCCGCGGCTCGGACAGTCGTCTGATGGACTGTTTACGGGCTTGGCGTCTGGAAAGACGTTAAGGGTGTCCTCGGCGAATTCTCTAGGAACTCCTGGCATGTCCGCAGGACACCAGGCAAAGATCTTCCAGCGCTCACAGAGGAATTTGACGAGCGCGCTTTCCTATGCGGAGCTGAGGTTGTTGGAAATCAGCGCCGTCTTGGAGGCATCCGTCGGATGTACCTGCACCTTCTTTGTGTTGACGGTGGAGTCGAAGGGTGCGTTCCGTCGGATCCACGTCTGTCACCTCTCGGAGCCTTATGAGATCCTCCTACATCCCGAATGACTGGGAGATTCTGTTGAAGTCCCTATCGCAGTGGTCCGATCGGGTGAAGCTCCCGTGGACCGCGATGACGCCCCTTGGTCCTGGAATCTTGAGTAGCAGGTACGCGTAGTGCAGTACTGCCAGGAATCGTGCAAATGCTACACGCCCGAGGATGGCGTGGTATTGCGATGGCCAGTCCACCACTTTGAACTCGAGTCGCTCGCACCGAAAGTTATCGGGCTTGCCGAAGATGACGTCGAGCCATATCTTTCCCAGGGGAAATATGCCCTTCCATGGGACGATGCCGTGGAAAGTTGTGTCGGATTGTTCCAGGATGCACAGCGGGATCCACATTGCTGCTAAGGTGCTAGCGAACATCAGGTTGATGCGGCTACCACCATCCATGAAGATGCAGCTCATGTTGAACACTCCGATCTGCACCTCGAGCACCAGGGCAGCATGACCTGGGAGAGGGACCTGGCAAGGGTGATCCGAATGGCTGAACGTGATGCAGGACTCCGATCCACTAAGGTACTCAGGAATGGCGGGTGGAGCAGTCACAGCCAGATTGATCTAACGGGTGATTTTCTTCTGCACCCTGTTTGTTGGGCGCCCTTTTTGGATCATCAGTGATCCTTTGAGCGCGGGGTATCGTGCCCACCGTTATTCTGCGCGGGTGCGATTGGGTGGTTTGGAGGTCCCGTAGGTGGTGGTGGAGGAGCTCCGTGTGCGATCTCGCCTGGTGCGGGTGCGTTCCCGTATCCAGGGTTCGGGGCTTGCTGCCTCATCTGAGCCATTCTCTCGCTGAGTTTCTAGAACTCGCGGCAGTCTTTGAGCATGTGGCTTGCCTTCTTCTTACCATCCTGCTTGTCGATGTAGAAGTGGATGGTGCATGGACCCGACAGTTTGTCGTATGCCGAGGATCCGTCGTCACGACCGTGACGTTGCCATGTCTGTGATGGGCGTCCTCACTTCCGCGGTATCCGCCGCTGTTGCGGTTGCCGTCGCTGCGGCGATCAGTGTAGCCAGCCGCGACCATGTCGGGTCTATTGCGATCGTCGTAGACGCGCGATCTTCTCTTGCTACGGCGTTAACGTCGCCGGCCGTAGTCATCTTCCTCCTTCGAGTGCGCTCGATGGACGGAGTCGTCGCCATCGGCCCACCTGTTGGCGATGTCCATGAGGTGGTCGAGTGTCTTGGGCTTGACTCGCCCGAGTTCTTCCTTGAAGTTCTAGCGTTTGACGCCGTCCTTGAAGGCGTCGATAGCTCTCTCCTCAGAGATGTGTGCCGTGGAGTTCTTGGTGTTGGACCAACGTAATATGTACGAGCGATTGATTCGCCCGTTCGTTGGGTGCAGGCCCGTAGCTCCTCGATCGAGGCTGGCCTTTTGCTGGTGCCCTTAAAGTTTCGGACGAAGCTGTACGCCAATTCCTCCCAACTTCGGATGGATCCCGAGGATAGGCTGCTGAGCCAGATCTGGGCTGCGCTTGTCAGTTGCAGCTGAAGGCATTGCATGGCGGTTTCCTTGTTCCCGCCGTGTAGCTTGACGGACAACAGGTGGTCGCTGAGCCACGCCTTGGGGTCCTGTGTACCGTCAAACTTCGGAGTGTCCGAAGGAAGCTTGAAGTTCCGTGGCATCTGTGTCTGCCGAATGGATCTATTGAAGTATCGGGCTCCACAGAGTTCTCCTTCGTCGTCGTCCTCCTCGGATTCGGACGAGCATACGCGCTTGGCATGCGCTTTGTCGATCTTGCGCTGGGTAAGCTTGCTTCAAGCGTCATAGTCGCGGCTGCGATGGCGCGAGCTCTTGTGCCTTCGAGGAAGGTCGTGCTCTTCGTCCTCGGATGAGGGCGTGGGGCTGCGGTTGAACCTGACCGCAGCCTTCTTCTTTGGCTCCGCAGGAGCTTCTCCGTAGAGCGCGGCTCCAACGAGTCCGAGTCCGGTAAGCACGGACTTGTGCATGGCCCTTTTCGGGTCCCCCTCTGGAGGTGGATGGGACGCGAGGTACGCGGTTGCTGCCATGATCGCAGCTTGCGGCGTCTTCGGGATGACGTTGCCGTCGGCATCCATCTCCATGAAGGACGAGTTGAGGGCCCGAGTCACCTCGCGACGTGCCTTGGGATCCATGTTCTCCGTGCGAGAACGGTGTTTGTTGCCATGGTTGCCGTGCGAGCTGGAGCCGATGCACATGGCGGAGAGCGCAGCTCTCCGCGCACTGGACTCCGAGGCTGCTTGCTTGCGTTTGTCAGGCACCTCTTGCATCTTCACCTGCTTCTTGTGCTCCTCGATTAGGAGCATGTGGTATGCCATCAGGAGCTCTCGTGAGGCATCCACCGGCAGGATCTTGTTGCCTGCTACGGCTTCGCGTGCTTGAGCCCATCCTTCCTCGCTGAGGTGGATGACCCGATCGGTGTCATCCCCGTTGGGCGGGGGGGGGGGGGGGTGGACTGGCTTCTTCTGTTCCCGCCATTTCGACCCTGCGGGTTGGGTGGCGGGTTGTTCTCCTAATCCACGTCACTCTGGATGACTGCAGCGCATTGATAGCGCTCATAGATCGGATTACTGCTGCCGCAGCTTTCGGATCCGGAACCATAGGTCCCTTCATCCGATGGTGGATCACACAGATCTGAGTTACAGCTGCTGCTATCATAGGACTCATCTGTCGATGGCGATGTGCGTAGCACGGGGTGTGGAGCCCACGAAGCAGGCCTGATCGATGGCAGGGGCACTCGCTCTGGGAGGCGGAGAGTGCCGGTCTGCCCCACCTGGAAGCAGAAGCTCCCAAACAGGATCTCGAGTCCGTCGCCAACGGGCTCGAAGTCCTTCAGGGTGGCAGGCGAGTGGGCGGTGAAGTCGAAAGCGCCGAAGAGGAGATGACTCTCCGTTTCTGCGGAGTTGTAGATTTCTTTGGTTGGGACCGTCACGATCACACAATCAGCACCCCCAGTTCCCACAGACGGCGCCAATTGACGAGGTTTGATCTCGTCAATTCCCATTGTTATGAGCTTGGGTTTTGGAGAAGATGGGGATGCTTGAGATCGCAAAATGGTTAGCAAACAAGCAACACGGGGACACGAGGTTTACCCAGGTTCAGGCCCCCGGAGGGAAAACCCTACTCCTGCTTGTCTGCTCTTGATCACGACGGAATCGAAAGTTACAGGGGTGCGTAGATGCAATCTAGCGTGAAGGTGTGCATGCGGTGGTATGCGAAGTGCCCTCCTCGTCGTGCCCTCCTAGCCTTTATATAGAGGTAGGCAGGTCCCGGACACAGACCGAGTCGGTTACAGGTTTTAGGGTTTGCCCCTTTTGAATATTCTATCTAATCTAGTCTTGCTCTCCAAGGATCCGAAGGCGTCATGGGCCCTGGACACCCGAAAGTCTTCATGGGGTAGCGCATGTTTCTCGTGGGCCTTCCTTGGGCTGGACCAGGTATGCTAAGATCGTGTACCCGCAAGTATAACCATGTCACGCCCGCCACTGCTACTCCTTGGTTCTAGGAGTGTCGTTGTCTGCATGGTCACACCAGAGGGCCCAATCGTTGGGCTAACAGAGACAGAGGAACGATGACAAGGACTGGATGGAGGCATCACACGAGGGAGCGGAGGCTATGCGGTGGATCCCTAGCTTGGGGTATGATGACTCGCTTAGAAATTTGGATCGAGTGGCTAATTACTCGCTCAAAGGAAGGTGTTCTGCCGGGTTCAGTTGGGCCTGGCCCAAGTAGGTGGGATAGACGAAGCGCTTCAATGAGGGAGCAATGCGCGATGAAGGAATCCTTCGTCGAGGAGCGAAACACTAGGTTGGCACGAAACGAAATGTTTTGTTTGTTTCAGGTAGTAGAGATAGAGATATTTTAAGTAACGTTCAACTTTGGATAGAGATAGGCACCAATACAGTGTATTGGATACCAAAACATTGTGAAATTCAAAATCTTGGCGAACAAACACGCTGCCAAGTCTTGGCTTTAAATTACAATACTACATTTCTCAAATGCAAGGCGCCTCCGATGTAGCCGATTTCGCCAGCGGTGCTCTCACTTCTTGCAAGATGAGTTTACATTGCTTATTATGCCACTCCTTCACCTCGTCATACATTCTTTGGACGTGTCGGCCATCAATAAGATGTAGTCATCCCTCCTCTTTTTCATCACAACCCTTTTTAAAGATCAATCTTGACATTTTTCGCATCCTTCATGCGGGAAAAATGGCTATGATTATGTTCTTTGCATGTATGAGCTACGAGACGTCGCTGACCTATGGTCTACGACATTGTTCTGACACATGCAGACGAGTGGTACTATCTGAAGATTCCGGCATGGACGGATCCTGTCTGGATACGCGAAGAGTACGATGGAAAGCTCAGTGATTCTCTGACTTACTATCGAAGACGGAGAGTATCGCAGGGTTTTTGGGAGTACTACAAGATGTTGCTTGACAATTTGCCGAAATTTATCTAGAAGGAGTATTCAACCTGAAGAGGCAAGGGGGCGCAAGATCTCAGAGTTTTCCGAGGGCTACTATTGGGGATATGCTAAATGGGTATCACCATTGCATGTCTCTAATTCAGATAGCCCGGGTGACCCACAGTTGGTAGCAAGACCTATGGCCTGCTGGGCGGCCGAGTTAGATGGATATAGAAGGGAGGCCCATACCGGATGAAGGAAGGCTACGGTGGAGTCATTGGCGTACCCGGAGCCTTGGAGTGCAAGCCATGTTAGACTAGTTGTATACCATGTAGGACTATGTAACTTGTATGGATAGGACTTTCCCTGTAACCCTAGAATCCAGTGACTATATAAGCCGGACCTAGAGGAGCCTTTAGGGCATAACGTAGAATAGTCAGACGACACAACTTAAATCGTGCACAACGAAAACCGATCCCTGTAATCCGGCGTATTGCCGTTATAGTGATTTATAGCGGGAGTAGGATTCTGCCACCATTGTGGGATCTGAACCTGGGTAAGTTGTGTCAACCTTCCGCCTTACCCCACGTCTCTAAACACGCTCTGTGAGGACCCCTCCATGGCGTACTCGTCGGCAATACCACGACAATGAAGTACGTCATGTAGATGAAATTCCACACATCCAATAACGAGGCTGAGTACGAGGCACTCCTACATGGCATGCAGATGGCCAAGGTGTGCGGCGCCACACGCCTCGTCATCTATGGTGACTCCAAACTCGTCGTCCAGTAGAGGATGAACGAGTGCGACGCCCATAGCACCAACATGAACGCATATCATGCGCTCTATAATACACTCAAAGGAGACTTCGACGGCTACGAGCTTCGGCACGTTGGCAGGGAAAGCAATGAAGAGGCTGACAAGCTCACCAACATCTGCTCCACCTACGCCCCAGTACCACCAGGTGTGTTCCTCGAACAAATCTGCGTGCCCCCCTCAAGCGAAAATTCCTGAAGGACACAACCAAATCCGCAAGACGCTCGGGGGCTACGCCACCCGAGAAAGCCGAAGGACCCGAAGAGCTTGATATGGAGGCCGGACTGGTGAGCCTCATGCAACTCATGGCAGTCGAACAAACATGGACTCAACCGTACGTCAGGTACCTGGTGGACAAGTAGCTGCCTGGGGACCCAACAGAAGCCCAACAGGTCACCCGCCGATCAAAGGCCTTCACCATCATTAATGGCGAGATGTACAAGCGCAACAATTTAGGTGTGCTCCAGCGATGCATCACTAACAGCGGCGGAAAGAGCATCCTCCTCGACATCCATGAAGGTATCTGCGGCCACCACACAGGCAGCCGCTCCATCGTTGCCAAGGCTCTGCGAGCTGGCTTCCACTGGACAACAGCGATGAGCGACGCCAAAGACATCGTACAAAGGTGCAACGCCTGCCAAAGGTACATAGACAAACCACACGCTCCAGCCTCGGAGTTGCAGCTCATACCATTGGTCTGGCCCTTCGCCCAGTGGGGACTCGATATGATCGACAAGCTGTCAAAGTCTTCGCCAGGAGGACACGTCTTCCTCCTGGTGGCAGTCGAATTTTTTTCACAAAGTTGATCAAGGTCATGCCCGTCACTAACCAAACTGGTGCCTCCGCCATCAAGTTCTTCGAGTCCATTGTCTATAGGTTCGGAGTGCCTCACAGCATCATCACCGACAACAGCTCGAACTTCACCTCAAAGGAGTTTCGAGACTTCTGCGAAGACCTCGGCATCAACCTCACATACGCCTCTATGTCGCATCCGCAGACCAACGAGCAGGTCGAAAAGGATAACGGTCTCGTCGGCAACGACATCAAGAAGCGACTGCTACGCCCACTCGAAGGGCTTGCGTGAGCCTGGGCAGACGAGCTACCCTCCGTTCTCTGAAGCTTGTGCACAACGCCAAACATCTCAACAGGCTACACACCCTTCTTCATGGTGCATGGAGCCGAAGCATGCTGCCTGCTGAGGTATGCTACAAGGCCCCACGGGTCGTCGCCTATAGCGAAGCCGAATCATCGGCCGTACTCGAAGATGCCTTTGACACGATGGACGAAGCTCGCGACATCGCCACGACCCGTTTGGCGGTGTACCGGCAAAATCTCCACAACTACCATAGCCGTCGGCTGCGCCCAAGGTCCTTCGTCGAAGGAGACCTCATACTACAACTCAAGTGGAAGGGGCACCTGAAGCTCGAATCACCCTAGGGAGGAACCTACATAGTCACTGAAATAATCCCAGGTGGCGCCTACCGCCTAAAGGAGGTCGAGTCCGGAGTCGAATACTCCAACCCTTGGAACATCGCACAACTGCGACACTTCTACCCTTAGTTGTCTTTTACATTCAATAAGGATATTCAGCCAGCCTGCTCAGCTGAACACTGTACCTCCTACATTACGATGAATAAAAGCTAAGTTCTTTGGCCCAAAATTTCTCTCTTGTATACATTTACATCGTTAAATACGCTCGAGGGCCGTGCCTCACCTTACGACTTTGTCGATTGACAACAACAACGCAAAAACTGTGAGTATCTGACCATGTCAGGCTAACTAAAAGGACATGCACAACTCATAGTCAACAATGCACTATGTGCCAATACATATAACTTTACAAAGGGCGCCAAAGCCACTCAATAATATATAGACTTTACATTCCGTTTTCTATTTACAAGATTCAGCCATGTTGGAGCAGGACGTTCATCCGCTCATCGAAAACGTCTACGATCTCTTCAGCATGTTGCACCACCGCCACATAATGCAGACGCATGTACCATGCCATACCATCCAGAGGAGGAGGTGGCCCAGCTGCTATCTCAGCAAAGTTGACATCGCGACGATGTAACCGAACAAGTAATAGGGTCGCCTTCATGCCTTCCACCAGTTGATGACGTACAAGATCCTTCACGGCGCCCGTATCGCAAAATTTTCCTAGCAAGCCCAAGAAGCTAGAGGGAGCCGCATCCAAAGGAAACATCGTGGTCCAAACCGCCGCTAGTGACGACCTTGCACGCTTTAGCACCCGAAGCACTTGATGGATGCGGACTTGAACCATTGCGAGAACAATCGCTCGGTCGCAGTCCATCCAAAGAAGCCGCCGGCCTCCAACTCCTATTGCGTTAAGCAGTTCATTCGAATCGCAACACATTCTTTCTCTTCCTTCGGAAGAAGGTTCACAACTGTATGCAGAAGAAGCAGATGAGAATACATGAAGGTCCGACGCACTTGAAAAGAACAAGAAGATCATGGTGACTTACATTGGAGTTGCTCGCCGATTTGCCATAATTCCTCAAGGAGAAATTCTTCTCTCGCAACGGCCCATTCGGTCTTGGATTTCCAAACGTCCGCATGACCACAGATCACGGGAACATCCTTCTCCAGGCTTCGGATGCGATCGCGTAGCAGAGGTAACTGCGACTTTGCACTCGGCGGTGGACAGGCACCAATCAAGACAGGAGGTGTGGTCACTGGTTCAGCATTCGAAGGACCCTAAGAGTGCACAGGTGACAGAGCATAAATACCAAGGCAAATGACAACAGTCGAAAGAGACGATTGTATTTACATCATCCACTACGTGGTAAAAGTCATACTTGTCTAGCATATAGCATTAGATGCACGTTGGCAAGGAAAAAGAAAAATACTACTAAACCTACGACAGAGAAGGCCTAGGCAGCCGCATCTGGAGCAGCTTCGGACCCCGAGGCCTTCGCCTTGGTTGCCTGCTACTGCTCCAGCGCATAAGTGGCCAGAAGATCAATAAGCTTCAGTCCAAAATGCTTGCACTTCGAAGCGAATGGAGCAAACGCTACCTCGGTGCCATCCGCTGTTGTCGGCATCCAGGAGGTGATCTGTGGAAGATCCACCTGTGCGCCAGACACCACCGCCATCGCCAGCCCCATGGCAGAACCCACACCCTTCTGCGCCCTCTTGTAGCTCGTAGGGGCATCACCTGCCAAGGCTTTTGCTAGGGAGTCGACATCGTCAAGAGCGACGCCCTTTGGGTTGATCTCCTTGTATAAACGGGCAAGAACATCCTTGGCCTTTGACGTGGCTCAGTTGTAGAGCTTCGTTGGGAGACCCCAAGAGGAAGGTATGATGAGCACAACGGCAAAATTTCCCTCAGTTATGAAACCAAGGTTATCGAACCAGTAGGAGCAAGGAAACAACTCCAAGGTGTTGCCAGCAACTTGGAATCCTGCACAACACAAACTGAAGACTTTGCCCCAACTTACAGTGAGGTTGTCAATCTCATTGGTTTGCTAAAAACAAAGGATTAAACATATAGTGTGGAACGTAATGGTTGCTTGCAGAAAGTAAAAAGTAATAATAGATGATGTATCAATGATAAAGATTGGACCGTGGTCGACAGTTCACTAGAGGTGTTCTCCTTAAGATAAATAACATAACATGCTGGGTAAAAAAATTACAGCGGGGCAATTGATAGGACTGAGCAAGGCATAACAATGCAATACTAGACATTCATGATTCCTATGATATTTGATTGGGCATTACAACAATATATATGGACCGCCATCCAACTGCATCTATGACTAATAATCCACCTTCAGGTTATCATCCGAACCCCCTCCAGTATTAAGTTGCAAGCAACGGATAATTGCATTAAGCAATGTGTGTAAAGTAAATAATACAATTGTTCCATGAACAAAAGATTGTTGTTTTCTCCCTAGTAGCAACAACACATCTATAACCTTAGAGATTCCTATCACTTCCCTAGATTTAATAGAGGCATGAACCCACTATCGAGCATAAATACTCCCTCTTGGAGTCACTAGCATCTACTTTGCCAAGGTAGCTACTAGAAACGGAGAGCATGCAAGATCACAAACAACACATACATGATAGAATCAATAATCATAAGAGATGATAGAATCAATAATCAATCTGACATAGTAATCTCAATATCCATCGGATCCCCGCAAACACAACATGTATGATTACAAATAGATGATCTTGATCATGAACGGAGCTCACAAGATATAAACCTGATAGCACAAAGGAGGAGAAACAACAATCTAGCTACTGTATGGACCCATAGTCCAAGAGTGAACTACTCACGGATCATACCGGAGGCTGGCATGGTGATGAAGAAGGCCTCCGAGATGATCTCTCCCCTTCGGCATGGTGCCGGGAAGAGCTTCAGATCCCCCGATCTAGGGACTATGGTGGCGGTGGCTACGGACTGTCGTGGAGATCTGATCGGGTCTTTAGGGTTTTGGCATCGGGGGTCTTATATAGGCAAAGAGGCGAGGCAGGAGGGCGGCCAGGGCGCCCACACCATAGGGCGGCGCGCCCTAGGGTGGGCCCATGCGGCCCTAGGTGTGGTGGCCCTGCAGCCCCCCTTCGGCTGCCCTTCGGTCTCTGTGTTCGTTCTGATAAAATATTGACTTTGGCTTTTGTCCCGTCCAATTCCGAGAATATTTCCTTACTAGCTTTTCTGAAACCAAAAACAGCAAAAAACAGGCAACTGGCACTGCGGCATCTTATTAATAGGTTAGTCCCAGAAAATGTATTAAAATACCTCAAAGTGTAGACAAAGCATAGCAAAGTTGATACTAAACAAGCATCAAACATCAAAAATTATATATACGTTTATGACGTATCAAGCATCCCCAAGCTTAACTCCTGCTTGTCCTCGAGTAGGTAAGTGATAAAAAATAATTTTTGAGGTGACATGCACCATCACAATCATGATCAAACCATTTGCAAGCATTGAAAGCTGGGATCAAAGTATTCTAAACATGAGCATGAAACATGAAGTTCTAACAATAAGACATAGCAACTATGTTGCAACATGAGAGGATACAAACAAAGATCATGAATAACAATGCACTGAAAGACGTTTGTTTGTTTCACATATAGAAAACATAGCATAGTGGTATTTAGCTTGTACCTCATGGAGTAGCAAAACATAAATGCATAGAACACCTTCAAAGTTCATAAGGGTGACTAGATACAAATAGTTCAAGAACAAGCAATATCAACATTATGAATCAATTAATATGTTTTGGGACAATGCACATAGAACTAAGAATGACAACTATGCTCTCTTAATTGGTGCCTAAGGAAAGAAGGTGGAGACTCAATATAAAAGTGGAAGAAAGGCCCTTCACAAAGGAAGCATGGATTTCAAGTTTCATAAAGAGCTTCCAAAAATTATGGTACTTGTTAGCTTTCAGCTCTCATTGCCCCTATCATAAGCATCTTGAAGTGATTAAGGTTAAAGTGAACAAAATATGGAGTATATGCTTGACAAAGTATAAGTTGGCAATCTCATGTCCCTTGAGTACGAGGGTCGTTACTCATGCTACTCAACTTTACTTACTGGTAAGTTCTTGTCATTGTAAGTATTTGTGTATCATAGAGAACCGCCAACGGGGTACCCCTTGCCCCATGACACATGAGCTATCCCATATCAAAATGACAAGGAAACATACAATGAGCATCTCAGCAATCTTCTTATTTACCATGGGAAAATGGTGCTTTTTTCTCTTCTTTCCTCTTTTTTTTCTTTTTCTCTTCTCTTTTTTCTATCTCTGTTTTTTATAAGAAGAATTCTTCATAGATTGCTCACTATGGTGATGCTGCAAGTTTCCACCATGATTAGGCATGGCTTAGGCTAGCGGCCCAGGCGTTTCTCTAACACATATACATAACTCCATTGACTTACAAGCTCCCCTTTTATTTCACACTGCCGACATCCATGAACAAAAGAGCATGATATCAACTGGGTAGATATTTACAAGTGTTGAAAGCGTTCCCCGTGACATCACGGTTCTGCTAATTCCCAACTTATAAGTGCAATCATATACACCATATATGACACAATGGTTTCAAGTTTATTATGAGCAAGAAAAATAAAGTGTGCCATCAAGTTTGTGAGAGCTTTAATCACTAATTTTCACATAACAAGTTTAATTTGGAAGATAGATAAAACAAGAATATACATGGAATGGTGTAACACACCATGTATAGGAATTTATAGTGGACACTTTGGAATAACTTGGTTTCTTAGGAGTTGGACGCATGAGTAGAGCTTACTCAATACAAGTGGAGGCTAGAAAAAGACTGGGAGCTACAACCTAAGAGAGCAATAATGGCCATAATCATGTAGAGCGATAAAACATTATCAATCAAAGCATAAAGTGGTACCACAAGTCAAAAACTAAATGATCATAGAGGCTAAGGTGAATGGTTCATAGTCATAACATGGTGTGAGCATGTGCCAAGTCAACCCAAACAAAGCATCAAAGGAGAATACCACAATATTATGCTTTTGTATGCTAAAACAACACATGATTCTTTCAAGGCACACTAAGCAATCTTAATTATTTGGAACGAGTCATGCTACAACAATAATCACTAATCATGGTCAAAACAACATCTAGCATGACATGATAGATTCTAAGCCATAGTCAAAACAATCTCCCTTTTGTACCACTATAAGCATGAAACTTTCTACTCTTTTCCAACACCAATCAACTTATTTGAAACATCATAGCGAAAGAGGAGGTCCAACTAATTTATTCAAGCAAACTAAGCAAATGAAAACCAAAAACAAAAACTAAGACGCTCCAAGAACAACACAACAGTGCATGAAACAATAAAAACGAAGTGTCTAGAAAGAGACTTGAGATTTTTATTGATGAAGAAGGGGATGCCTTGGGCATCCCCAAGCTTTGACGCTTGTACCTCTTGAATATTTTTTGGGGTGACACGGGGTAGCATACCCAAGCTTGAGGTTTTGTCCATTATTCATCTCATTACATCATTCTTCCCCTACAGTTGGAAATTTCCTTCATACAAAACTTCACACATTCTTCATTAGCAACATTAGTGCATTCAAGATAAATAACCTTTGGGTTTAGTTTCAAAACAGCAAAACTTCCATAAAAAACACAAGCTACTGTAGCAATTCCCTCAATTCACCAAAAATAACTCAAAAAGAAATTGATAAGAGGCAAATGCAAATAATGGGAGAAATCTGCCAAAATAGACCAACAACTGGTAAAAACCGATTTTTGCAAAGACCTTTTGTTGCTCAAATAAAAAAGTGTTAAACTAAAAAAAAGTTAGATAACAACCTGGGGGATTTACTCATAAAATTACATCTCAATCCGACATACAGAGAGTTTTCAAGAATTTTTACAATGAAGCACAAAAATCTGTTTCAGGATAGCAACTTCCCCAAATCTTACTTCTTTCTCATTAGAGGTTATTCTTGGCATAAAAATCAAACAAAAATGATAAGGAGAGGTTATTACAGAAGCAATAACTTCCAAGACTCAAGAAAACTATTGGGTTATCTCCCAAGAAGTAATTTTCTTTAACGCCTTAAGTTAGGCACAAGAAGCAAGAATCAAGTATTTTCAAATGAAGAAGCATTAACAACAAATTTTGCCTTCAGAGGAGGAGAAAAGGGTAAATTATATATCCTTATAGGGAAGTGTTCAATACCTTTCTTGAATAGAAATTGATATTTAATGGTGCCTTCTTTCATATCAATGATGGCACCAACAGTTCTAAGAAAAGGTCTTCCCAAAGTAATAGGACAAGAAGCATTGCATTCAACATCCAAAACATAGAAATCAACAGGGACATATGCATTTTTAACCATAATAAGAACATCATTAACACTCCTCATAAGTTTCTTCTTAGCATTATCATCAAGTGGGACATCTAAATAGCAATCTTCCAAAGGTGGCAAATCAAGCATTTCATAAATCAACCTACTCTAGCAATCTTCCAAAGGTGGCACTAGAACCAAGGTCACATGAAGCTTTTATATCAAAGTCATTCACTTGCATATTAATGATGGGTTCCCAACTATCTTCTACTTTCCTAGGAATATAAGCTTTGTGTTTCAATTTTTCTTCCTTAATTTTAATGAGAGCATCTGTAATGTGTTTTGTAAAATCCATATTCATAGCACTAGCATTAGAACTTCTAGCAAGCATTTGTTGGAACATAATCACTTTAGAAATATTGCAACCATCAAGATCAAAATCAAACTTAGAATCCCAGGTAGTAGACTTATTGGGTTTAGGCATTGTTGTAGGAGGAATGGGGACTTCTTGTGTTTTGGTAGCATCAATATTGGTGGTGGTAATAGTACAAATACTATTTTTTCTAGCAATTTCTGCTTCTTTTTCCCACTTAGCATGCAATTTAGCTAACAATCTAACATTTTCATCAATAGTAACTTATATGGCATGAGTAGCAGCAAAGGTACTTTTCAAGGTTTTAGGTTTAGCAGCCATTTTATTAATCAAAGAGGATTGAGCTTTAGACAAAGATGATTTTTTTTTCAACATTCAAAAGCTTTCCCTCCACAGTCTTGTTGAAAGTAGTTTGTTTACTAATAAAGTATTTAAGCATGACTTCAAGTTTAGAGGGAGCACTTCTATTGTTATTGTAGGGATTTCCATAAGTATTACCATTATTGGGAGGATAAGGCCTATAATTATTATTACTAAAATTATTCCTATAGGCATTATTGTTGAAATTTATATTTCTAATGAACTTCACATCAACTTGCTATTCTTGAGCAACCAAAGAGGCTAAAGGAACATTATTTGGATCAATATGAGCTTTTCAATTAACAAGCATAGAAATGATAACATCAATTTTATCACTCAAGGAGGAGGTTTCTTCAACAGAATTTACCTTGTTACCATGTGGAGCTCTCTCAGTGTGCCATTCAGAATAGTTGACCATCATATTATCAAGGAGATTTATTGAAGCACCCAAAGTAATGGTCATAAAGGTACCTCCAATAGCAGAATCCAACAGATTTCTTGAAGAAAAATTTAACCCTGCATAAAAAGTCTGGATAATCATCCAAGCAGTCAGTCCATGAGTGGGACAATTCTTTACCAAAGATTTCATTCTTTCCCAAGCTTGAGCAACATGTTCATTATCAAGTTGTTTAAATTTCATTATTTCACTTCCCATAGATATAATCTTAGCAGGAGGATAGTATTTTCCAATAAAAGCATCTTTGCATTTAATCCAAGAATCAATACTATTTCTAGGCAAGGATAGCAACCATTCTTTAGCTTTTCCTCTCAAGGAGAAAGGAAACAATTTGAGCTTAATAATATCTCCATCTACATCCTTATATTTTTTCATCTCACAAATTTCAACAAAGTTATTAAGGTGGGCAGCAGCATCATCAGAACTAGCACCAGAAAATTGCTCTTTCATCACAAGATTCAACAAAGCAGGCTTAATTTCATAAAAGGTAGCATCAGGAGCAGGTGGAGCAAAAGGGCTAATCAGTAAATCATTGTTGTTTATGCTAGTGAAGTAACACAACTTGGTGTTCTTAGCAAAATTCATTTTTGCAAAAGTGGAGCAAGCCAACAGCAGCAACTAGAGTAGGAACTAATTTTTTTTTGTGTTTTTGACAAGAAAAAGCAAACCAAACGAAACTAATTTTTTTTTGTAAAAAGAAGCAAGCAAAACATAGCAAAAGGAACTAAGCAAAACAAAACCAATGTAAAGAGAATGGTCATGAAACACTCCCCTTGTGAAGTTGTCCTTAACTCCCCGACAACGGCGCTAGAAAATATCTTGACGCGGCTTGATACGTCTAAAACGTATCTACTTTCCGAACACTTTTTCTATTGTTTCTCCTCTCATTTGTGTGATTTGGATACAACTAACATGGACTGATGCTATTTTCAGCAAAATTTCTTTGGTGTCTAGTTTTTGTGCAGAAAATCAACTTTCAGGAAAAATCCCGGAAATATGCCAAAACTCCTATTTTACCAAAAGACTCACGGAGCCAGAAGATGAAACAGAGGAGGGCCACGAGGGGCCCACACCCCCTGGCCGTGCGGGCCATCCCATGCCGCGCCTGGGAGGGGTGTGGCCACCTCGGGCACCCCCTTGGCCTCCCTCTTTGCCTACATAAAGCCTCCTGACCTAAAAACAAAGGGGGGTTTGACGTTTTTCCAGATAGAGTTCCGCTGTGCCGCCACCACCAGAAACCGTGATTCAGAACCAGAAACTCTGTTCTGGCACCCTGCCGAGACGGGGAATTGGAGGAGATCATCACCATCATCATCACCGACGCCTCTCCATCAACCATCCATGTTTCCCCCATCCATGAGTGAGTAATCCCCCCGCTGTAGGCTATGGGGATGGTAGGGATTAGATGAGATCTATCATGTAATCGAATAAGATTGTTAGGACATGGTGCCTAGTATCTTTAGTAGTGCTATTTTACTTTGTTGCAACTTGTTGTGCTTAATGCTTGTCACTTGGGCACGAGTGCCATGATCTCAGATCTGAACTTGTTATTGATTCATGATGATAGTATTGTTTGTGATCTTATCTGCAAGTTGTGTACACATATCATTGTCCGGAACCAAAGGCCCCGAAGTGATAGAAATTGGGACAGCCGGAGGGGATGGCCGTGATATGAGTATCACATGTGTTCACGGAGTGTTAATGCTTTGCTCCGGTACTCTATTAAAAGGAGTACCTTAATTGCTAGTAGATTCCCTTGAGGACCTGCTGCAATGGGCTGGTAGAACAAAAGATGTTATGAAAGTTCTCATTGCGAGCACGTATGACTATATATGGAACGCATGCCTATGATATTACATGAATAGTACTTGGATGCTTTATCTTATTTATCTGTAATTTCCTTAGATCTTGATATTACATGAATAGTCTCGTCCATGCAACACCCGTCCATCCATCCCTATGCCTACTGCACTCATATCCTGTTGTTTGCTACTATTGTTACTACTGCCTTTGTTTTACTACTGCTGTTACTTTGCTATTGCTACTACAAAACTGTTGCTACTGATAAACTACTCTGAGCAAGACTATTTCCAGGTGCAGCTGAATTGACAACTCAGTTGTTAAGGCTTATAAGTATTCTTTGGCTCCCCTTGTGTCGAATCAATAAATTGGTAATACTACCCTCGAAGACTGTTGCGATCCCCTATACTTGTGGGTCATCAAGACTATTTTCTGGCGCCGTTGCCGGGGAGCATAGCTTTATTTGTAAGTTCACTTGGATCTATTATTGTTCGCTGCTATCGTTTTTCATCATGGGAAAGTCTCGTGATGGAAAGTTTCATATTTTATCATCCACTACAAGAAGAGGTACAATCCTAAACACCTCTGCTACTCTTGATTCACCGTCTGTTATAAGTAAGCTTGTTACACCACCACCACATACACATGCTACACACACTGCTACTACTTCTGAATCTGAAATTGCTTATGATACTCATGATGCTACTTTTACTGTGCTTGATGAGAGTGGTTCATTAGGTCCTTTCCTAGATGCTACTATTGCCAGAACTATATTGGGAAACACTGAAACTCCTAGTGAAGACACTATTACTCCTGTTAGCTCACTTGAGTCTAGAGAAAGCTATGATATTAATGATGGTTACATTGAAATGACTAATGAATTTATTGAAGAATATCGAAACACACGAGGTACTAGTGCTATTAGAAGTCTCCTTGAGAAACATACTATTATACCTAAACTGTCTCCTGATGCGAAGTTTGCCACTTCTCCCATAGACATTAAAGATAAAGATTATGATTTATCTCTTGATTTATCCTATATAAACATTGTTGAGAAAGAACCTTTTTGTGGGACTGAGAATGAAAAGGCCGTGGCACATATGAATGAGCTTTCTACTATGATTGCCTTATTTTCTGATAATGTTAAGATTCACACCTACTTTGTTGCTAAGATTTTCCCTTTTTCACTAAAAGGAGAAGCTAAAGCTTGGTTTAATAGTTTACCTCCTGGATCCATTAATAGCCCTGATTGCTTGATTGCTACTTTCTTTCAGAAATATTTCCCTCCTAGTGGCAGACATGCTATTTTGCAGAAACTTTTTGATTTTAAACAGGTAGAAGAGGAGAAATTGCCTAAGTCATGGATAAGGTTCTGTGCCTTGATTCATGCACATCCTGGATGTCCATTACGTAAAATGAGCTTCTTGATATATATTATAATGGACTAACTGATGAATCTAGGACATACCTGGATAGTTTTGCTAATTTTGTTTTTAGGAAAAGAACTCCTGCAGAAGCTGATGAATTAATGGTGAAAATAAGCAAGAATTATGATGATTGGACTTCAACTGAGCCAATTACAACTGAACCAATTGTTCCTGGACCAACTCCAACACCAACACCAAAGAAGAGGGGACTGATTAAATTAAATGATGAAGTGATGAAATAAGCTAAGAAATGTCTTAAGGAGAAAGGTATTAGATCTGAAGATCTGAAAATTTTACCTCCTATAGAAGAATTATGTAAGCCAATCTCCCGCTCATCCACTATTGAGGTAAACTATCTCCAACAATTTGATGAAGGTGATATCCCTTATGGTAAACCTCCTGATCAATGCTTAGAGGAACTTGATATTTTTATTTTTAAACAAGGTAATTTTAATAAACAAGTTCAGAATCAGTTATTGGAAAACTCTAGAGCTACTAATGAGTTGAAAGATATTGTGGAAAGAACTACCAATGATGTTAAAATGCTTGTTAAACACTAACAAAATGGTTCAAACCCAAATTGATCAACTTGCTAAGGTACAAAAAGATATGCTAGTCAATGCTTCTGGAGATAAACATGCTTCTAAAATTAGAACTAGGAGTGGTGCTACCACTCAGGATCCTCTATATCCTGAGGGTCATCCTAAAAGAATTGATCAAGATTCTCAACAAGCTGAAAATAGTGGTAGCCCCTCTAAGAGAAAGAAAAAGAAACATAAAATAGTTGAGGAACCTCCTGCTTTAGATATTAATAGTATATCTGTCTCTGATGCTGAAACTGAAAGTGTTAATGATAACAATGATGCTCCTGATAAGGAAGAAATTGAAGAAGAACCTGATAAGCACAGTAAGAAAACTAAGTACACTAAGGAAGATTTTATTGCTAATAAACATGGTAGTGAAAGAGAACCTTGGGTGTAGAAACCAATGCCTTTACCTAATAAGAAACACAAGTCAAAGGAAGAAGAACACTATAACAAGTTTTGTGAGTGGATGAAACCTTTATTTTTGCAAATTCCTTTGACTGATGCTATTAAGTTGCCTCCTTATTCAAAGTATATGAAGGATATTGTCTCTAATAAAAGGAAGATTCCTAATGAGGAAATTTCTACTTTGCTTGCTAATTATTCCTTCAATGGTAAGGTTCCAAAGAAACTTGGTGATCCAGGTATTCCAACTATTACTTGCTCTATTAAAAATAATTATGTTAGAACTGCTTTGTGTGATTTGGGAGCTGGAGTTAGTGTTATGCCTTTTTCTCTCTACAAGAGATTTCAGCTAAAAAAATTGATACAAACTAATATATCTTTGAAAATGGCTGATAAGTCTACTACTATTCCTATTGGTATATGTGAGGATGTTCCTGTTCAAGTGGCTCATAATTTCTTGGTTTTAAATTATTTTGTTGTGCTTGAGATGCCTGAAGATGATAATATGTCTATTATTCTTTGGAGACCTTTTCTTAATACTACATGTGCTGTCATTAATTGTAATCAAGGAAAGGTAACTTTTAATATTAATGACAAAGAGAATACTATCTATTTCCCCAAGAAGATTGATAAGAGTTATGGACTAAATCCAATTGAAAATATTGAGGGCATCAAAGTTGGAGAAATATATTGTCCCATTCCATAATAAAGTTTTGAAACTATTATGATTGGGACTATTGCTATCAAGATTTAGGTAACATAGTAATTTTGTGAAATGCAAAGTTTTGTTTCATATAAGATTGTTTTGGTAACAATACTTGATCAACCTTGTTAACAAAGGGATTTTAATGGACAAAACAATGCTTTCACAATGATTATCCTTGCTCACTTTTATCTTTCTCCTTTCCAATCTTTGCTCTTCGTCTTGTTGGTCTTAGTTTTGCTAGTTGCTTGCTTTTTAGAGTGTCTTAGAACTTCTGTAGTTTTGGTTTTGGTTTGCTTTTGAGTCTTTCAAAAATCTTTTTCTGCGAGAGAATCAATTTTCATAACCTGAAAATTGGCCAAAAATAAAGTTTCCCGAAAAATTCCAGAAAATTCATATTAAATTTTTCCTCGAAAAAGGGACAGAGAGGCACCTGGAGTGACCTAGGGGGACCCACCAGGCCAGCACACCCCTGGTGGCGCGACCAGCCCTAGGTGGTGCCTGGCCCAGGTGTGTCCCACCCCTGGCCTTCCAAGTTGCCTCCTTCCAGCCACTTCTTTATCTCCCCCGAAAAACACCGAAAAGTTTCTCAAATCTCGATATCCTGTTGTTCTTGCTTCCAATTTTCGATCTCCTTGATCATCCCATCTTTGCTGCTGATTTTTGGAGGGATTGCTCTCCGGTATGTGCCTCCTCTGCTTGTCCAATTAGATTTTTGATTGGTGGACTGTATCTTGAGTATTTTGCTACTGTAGGTGACAGGTTGTGTGATCTTGCATGCGTCTTCTATGCTTAGAGATTTCATTGTGATGCATGTTTAGCCCTCTAGCAAGTCCCTATAGTAGTTCCTCATCATTTATCAACTTGTAAATCACTTGGTTTGATGTTTGTCTAAAAATTCTAGAAAAAGGGTCATGGACAACCATACCTGTGGAGAAGTGTTTGAAAGTGATGCACCTAGGAGGACAAGGCCTTCAAGATCAGCCTCTCAAGCTAGGCCATCATACAATGAGGATCTTATTGTGCCGCGTTTTGGCAACGAGGGAGATGAGGGGGATGCACACCCTTCTACCTTCCCTTGTTTTACCTTTTTGCAAGCTGCAGGGATTCTCGGTGATTTCTTAACTCTTGTTCAGAGGGTTGGTCTAACCGATTATATGCAGGATGAGAGTGAGCAATATGCTATGTTCACCAAAACTTTTGTGGAGAATTTCACTTTTACTAACACCCCTTTTAGGACAGATGTGTCATTCAAAATCTATGATAGGCCTATCACCATGACATTGAAGAGATTTTACAGCATTATAGGTATTGGCATGGCTGGATGGTGAAGAGGATTCAAGCTCGACCCGCTGATTTGTTGGAGCTTTACCGTGGGGTAATAAATTATGATGACCGCACAGCCCAGCATGGGAAGATAAGAAATATTCAACTCCCAGCTCTCAAATATTTTGCTTATTATCTTGCCACTAGCATTCTTGGTTGGGAGAACACTAGAAATATTTCCAACTATCATTTGGCTTTTCTAGCTGCTGCACTTAACAATGAAACCAGGTATAATCTTGGTTCTCTCATTGATCGCCGCCTAGCTGCTAGAGGACCCATTTATGGGGGTATTATTGTTGCACATGTAGTTGCTTCTTTAGAACTTTCTGTTGATCCGAATGATACAGTGTTGGCACCACAGAGGCTCGATATAGCTGCCATGAAAGCACATCACTTTGTTACTACTAGCTCCAGCCTAGATTTTAGTTTACATGATGATGTTTACTGACGGGGACGAGAGGGAAATTCCTTTTCCACAGGCTACTTTGTTCAGTATTTGCAGGGGGCCTTGGTCACGCTCCAAGGAGAAGATGGACGATCAGCTATGCGTGCGTGGTTTCCATGAGCGCTACCAGGGACGCGCCCTCTTATGACCACTCTGTGCACTACACATGGGCTTCCTCAAGCACGTACCAGGACAAAGGGGCCTCTTCGTCACATTACGGAGGCACTCCTTCTTGGCCAGGGGATTGATCCCCACTTAGGCTAAAAGCCTAAACTTGGGGGGAGGTATATCGACATCACACTCATCTACATATCATGTTCCGTCGGTACTTTGTATATCCATGTTTTTCTTTCTTTTTGGTTTGTGTTTCTGTTTTCCAAAACACAAAAAGACCAAAAATATTTTCGTTGTTTCTCTTGGTTTGTTTCTTTGCTTTTTGGCTTTGGTTTGCTTTAAACAAAATTCCAAAAAGATTTTTCTTTGTTTATTTTTGCTTTGAGTGCTTGCTTTATAAATCGAAAACCCAAAAATATTTGTTCTTCTTCTTTGGTTTTGTGAAGTTCGTTGCAGGGGTTCAGCGGTCCTAAGTGGAGTTTGGTTTCATGTTATTATTCAAGCCACACAAGTGAAATGCAATAATGATGATTTATGACAACACGAGGTGTGGTAAGAGGCTGGTAATGAACTCTATTTGTCTTCATTTTTGTACATATACTCATCATTGTGGGCATGCTTAGTCTGTTCATGTAAGGTGTATGTATTTATTGGATGCTTAGTAGTTCTTGCTCTCTTATGATTAGCTCTAGCTTGCTAATAGTTTGTAGCATGTCATATGAATGTTCGCTTGCATTGTTCTATCTATAACTTGGTATGACATCGTGGTATCCTCCTCTGAATGTTTCATTTGAATCGACTTGGCACATGCTCATGCATGCTTATGACTAAACAAAAGTCAGTTAAGCCTCGATGATTTATTTTGCCTCGGAGTTCTTGTATCACTTTTATGCCATAATTAATTTTGTTTTGTTGCAAGCATGATTATGATAGTTATTCCTCTCTCGTTTGTCGCTCCCTTTCTATTGCTAGCCTTCACTTGCACTGAGTATCAGCTCTACTCATGCTTCCAACTCCCCAAACCAAAAAATTTCAAAAGTGTCCACCATATCTACCTATTAGCATCATTGCTATTCCGGGTATATTTATTATGCCTCATTTTTTTCCAAATAAAATGTTTGCTTGTTATGAGAAAATTAGTTAGTAAAGCTCTCACGAACTTGATGGCACAATTTATTTTCTTGCACTTAATAAACTTGAACTATTGTGACTGTCCATAAAAGTTATATGCTTGCAAATTATAGGCTGGGAGTTAGGAGAACCGTGTTGTCACGGGGAACGCTTTCAACACCTGTAAATATTATCCAGTTGATATCATGCTCTTTTTTTTATGGATGTCATTTGTGTGAAATAAAACGGGATCTTGTAAGTTCATGGAGTTATGTATATGTGTTAGAGAAACGCCTGGGCCGCTAGCCTAAGCCATGCCTAATCATGGTGGAAACTTGCAGCATCACCATAGTGAGAAATCTATGAAGCATTCTTCTTATAAAAAGAGAGATAGAAAAAAGAGAAAAAATACAAAAAGAGGAAAGAGAGAAAAAAGCACCATTTTCCCATGGTAAATAAGAAGGTTTCTGAGATGCTCATTGTCTGCTTGCCTTGTCATTTTGATATGGCATAGCTCCTATATCATGGGCAAGGGGTACCCCGTTGGCGGTTCTCTATGATACACATGTACTTACTATGACAAGAACTTACCGGTAACTAAAGTTGAGTAGCATGAGGAGCGGCCCTCGTACTCAAGGGACATGAGATTTCCGGTTTATGGTCTGTCAAGCATATAACTCATATTGGACCTCACTTTAAACTTACCACTTAAAGATGCCTATGATATCGGCAATGAGAGCTCAAAGCTAATGAGTACCATACTTTCAGCATTTGGAAGCCTTTCAAACTTTTCAAAACCTTTTCACTTCCTTATTGAGTCACCACTTATTTTATGAGCACCTTCTTGAGAGCATAGTTGTCATTCTTAGTGTAATGTGCTTGTCTCAAAACTTGGTTAATTATGTCATGACTTTGATGCTTGTATCTTTGATACCTTTACTTCTAGTCTTCACTTGAACTTCAGAGGCAGCTTGGCATTTATGTTTTGCTCTACAATCAAAGGCAAGCAAGATACCACTCTATCACCTTCTTATGAGCATTGCAATGTTGCTTATGTTTATGTTTCATGCTACTTATTATTATTGTGTTGGAACATCTTCATAGCTTGCAATGACTATTGAGTAGACTTAGTTGCGTACTCCTTATTATGAATTGTCTAAGTATCTACTCATGCGCTGAGAATATATACATTACATGAAGCAATTGTGTTCGTGAAAGTTTCTTTTATCGCACTCAGTTTTCAACTGAATTGCTTGAGGACAAGCAATAAGCTAAGATTGGGGGAGTTGATACGTCCAAAACGTATCTACTTTCCCGAACACTTTTGCTATTGTTTCTCCTCTAATTTGTGTGATTTGGATACAACTAACACGGACTGACGGTGTTTTCAGCAGAATTGCTTTGGTGTCTAGTTTTTGTGCAAAAAATCCACTTTTAGGAAAAATCCCGGAAAATATGCCAAAACTCCTATTTTACCAGAAGACTCACGGAGCCAAAAGATGAAACAGAGAAGGGCCACGAGGGTCCCACACACCCTGGCCACGCGGACCAGCCTAGGCCACGCCTGGGAGGGGTGTGGCCACCTCAAGCACCCCCTTGTCCTCCCTCTTCGCCTACATAAAGCCTCCCGACCTAAAAACAAAGGAGGGTTCGACATTTTTTCCAGATAGAGTACCGTTGCGCCGCCACCACCAGAAACCGTGATTCGGAACCAGAAACTCTGTTAAGGCACCCTGCCAGGACGAGGAATTGGAGGATATCATCGCCATCATCGTCACCGACGCTTCTCCATCAACCATCCATGTTTCCCCCATACATGAGTGAGTAATCCTCCCGTTGTAGGCTATGTGGATGGTAGGGATTGGATGAGATATATCATGTAATTGAATAAGATTGTTAGGGCATGGTGCCTAGTATCTTTATTAGTGCTGTTTGACTTTGCTGCAACTTGTTATGCTTAATGCTTGTCACTAGGGCCTGAGTGCCATTATCTCAGATCTGAAATTGTTATTGATTCATGATGATAGTATTGTTTGTGATCTTATCTGCAAGTTGTGTACACATATCATTGTCCAGAACCAAAGGCCCCATAGTGACAGAAATTGGGACAGCCGGAGGGGATGGCTTTGATATGAGGATCACATGTGTTACAGAGTGTTAATGCTTTGCGTCGGTACTCTTTTAAAAGGAGTACCTTAATTGCCAGTAGATTCCCTTGAGGCCCCGTGATACGTCCAATTTGCATCACCATTCTATATCATAATTTGCCTCTATTCATTGATGTATTTCATATTAAGAGGTGTTACTTATGTCTTTTCATCTGTTTTTGCATGTTGGATGATTCTTGGAGGATGAACTGCCGGTGTCAGGATTCTGATGGAAAAAGAGGTGTTTTGATGCAACATCGCGAAGATCAGAAAAATACCAAAAAAATTACGGAAAATCATATTTTCCTAGAAGACGAAGAAAGACAGAAGGGGAAGCGGAGATGGGCCATAGGGAGCCCACACCCCCAGGCCTGGCCCACCCCTTGGCCATGCCTACAGGGAGTGTGGCCCACCTAGCCCACCTCTGGCTACGCCCTCTCGCCTATATATTCTCCTCGGAACCCTAATACACGGGGAGCGACCACCGAAAGATTCCGCCGCCTCTGCTTGGCAGAAAACACCGAGAGAGAGAAAGAGCTCTCCGGCAGATAGATTTCTGCCGGGTAAATTCCTTCCTGGAGAGGGGAAATCATCGCCATCAACACCATCGTCAAGCTAGACTTCATAGGGATCATCATCATCCACACCATCATCTCCACCAGCACCATCATCACCACTCCATCTCGCTGTAACAATTGTGTTGAATACTTGCATAGTTCTTAGGGGAAACTTTCTCGCTGTTGATTACTATTGTGGTTGATGCCTGTGAGTGGAACCATTGGGTTATTGTTTATGTTCATATTGTTATCCATCACCATATCATCTTTGATCTTGATCCATATGATGTCTTGTGAGTAGTTCATTTAGTTCTTGAGGACATGGGAGAAGTCATGTTGTTAGTAGTGGATTTGGGTTGAGATATTATTCAATGGTTTAGTATTTAAGTTGTGGTGCTTTTCTTCTAGTGGTGTCATGTGAACGTCGACTACATGATACTTCACCATTTATGGGCCTAGGGGAATGCATTGTGTATTTGGCTAATAATTGTGGGGTTGCCGGAGTGACAGAAACCTGAACCCCCGTTAGGACACCATTGCACAAGGGAGCGTAGGATCTCAGAGTTTAAGGCTATGGTTAGGTTTATATCTTAATTGCTTTCCTGTAGTTGGGGATGCTTGCAGGGGGTTTAATCACAAGTATTTATTAGTACAAGTAAGGTCGGTACATTAGCACAGGTTCACCCATACAACACTTACAACACCAAATAAGGGTACTCAACTATTTGAAGCGAAATCACTTGACATAATTCCCATGTGTCCTCGAGAACGTTTGTTCCTTATAAGTATTTCCACCGTCTTGTACTTTGCTAAGAAAGGATTGGGCCACTTGCTGCAATTGTTCATTGTATTTATTACTTGCACTTTATTTATTTGCTTTATCAAAAAACACTAAAAATCCGTTTGATAAGTATTTACAGAGATTTCTTGCTCCATCACATTAGTCAACACCTTCTGCTCCTCGTTGGGATTGACACTCCTATTTATCGAAAGTATTATGATACACCCCCTATACTTGTGGGTCATCAAGACTATTTTCTGGCACCGTTGCCGGGGAGTGAAGCTCTATTGAAAAGTGGAACTGGTAAAGGAAAATTCTACTGTGAGTATTGCTTTTTTATTTCTGTTTGTTGCTTTGTTTGCAATATGGATAACCCACTTGGTTTTTTGTTTGGGAAAACTACTAATACGTCCAATTGCATCACCATTCTATATCATAATTGGCCTCTATTCATTTATATATGTCTTATTATGAGGTGTTGCTTATGTCTTTTCCTCTGTTTTTGCATGTTGGATGATTCTTGGAGGATGAACTGCCGGAGTCTGGATTCTGATTGAAAAGAAGGTGTTTTGATGCAATTTCGCGAAGATCAGAAAAATACCAGAAAAATATTGGAAAATTATATTTTCCCAGAAGACGAAGGAAGCCAGAAGGGGAGGCATAGCTGGGCCACAGGGGGCCCACACCCCCTAGGTGCGGGTCCCCCTGGGCCGTGCCTAGGGCAGGTGTGGCCCACCTGGACGGCCTCCGAATACGCCCTCTCGCCTATATCTTCCTCACGGAACCCTAATACCAGGGGAGGGACCACAAAAAGATTTCTACCTCCTCTGCGGGGCGGAAAACACTGAGAGAGAAAGAGCTCTCCGGCAGACAGATTTCTACCGGGGAAATTCCTCCCCGGAGAGGGGAGATCATCGCCATCAACACCATCGTCAAGCTAGACTTGATCAGGATCATCATCATCATCCACACCATCATCTCCACCAACACCATCATCACCACTCCATCCCGCTGTAACAATTGTGTTGAATACTTGCATAGTTCTTAGGGGAAACTTTCCCGGTGTTGATTACTATTGTAGTTGATGCTTATGAATGGAACCATAGGATTATTGTTTATGTTCAGATTGTTATCCTTTACCATATCATATTTGATCTTAATCCATATGATGTCTCGTGAGTAGTTCGTTTAGTTCTTGAGGATATGGGAGAATTCATGTTGTTAGTAGTGGATTTGTGTTGAGTTATTATTCAATTGTTTAGTATTTAAGTTGTGGTGATATTCTTCTAGTGGTGTCATGTGAACGTCGACTACATCATACTTCACCATTTATGGGCCTAGGGGAATGCATTGTGTATTTGGCTACTAATTGTGGGGTTGTCGGAGTGACAGAAACCTGAACCCCCGTTAGGACTCCTTTGCACAAGGGAGCGTAGGATCTCAGAGTTTAAGG
Organism: Avena sativa; assembly: GCA_916181665.1. NCBI lineage: Eukaryota > Viridiplantae > Streptophyta > Magnoliopsida > Poales > Poaceae > Avena > Avena sativa. Next base: position 247,361,564 of record OV702284.1, on the reverse strand, counting down.
TTGTGGTTAGATTTATATCTTAATTACTTTCCTGTAGTTGCGGATGCTTACAGGGGGTTTAATCACAAGTATGTATTAGTCCAAGTAAGGTCGGTATGTTAGCACAGGTTCACCCACACAACACTTACAACACCAAAGAAGAGTACTCAGCTATTTGAAGTGAAAGCACTTGACAGAATTCCCATGTGTCCTCGAGAACATTTGTTCCTTATAAGTATTTCCACCGGCTTGTCCTTTTCTAAGAAAGGATTGGGCCACTTGCTGCGTTTGCTTGTTGTCTTTATTACTTGCACTTTGTTTTGTTGCTTTATCAGAAAACCCCTAAAAATCCGTTTGCTAAGTATTTACAGAGATTTCCTGCTCCATACCACTAGTCAACACCTTCTGCTCCTCGTTGGGATCGACACTCCTATTTATCTAAAGTATTGCGATACACCCCCTATACTTGTGGGTCATCAAGACTGTTTTATGGCGCCGTTGCCGGGGAGTGAAGCGCCATTGAAGAGTGGAATTGGTAAAGGAAACTTCTACTGTGAGTATTCCTTTTTTTTCTATTTGTTGCTTTGTTTCCAATATGGATAACCCACTTGGTTTTCTGTTTCGGAAAACTACTACCACTGTTAGGGTAGCATATGAACCACCACCTGTCGAGATAGATCCTTTTAAGATACCTACAAGTATTGTTGATCGTGTTATGGATAATTATTATTTTGGGGATGGAACTGTCCATCTCGGTGATCATTTTCTTTTTATCCATAAATTATGCGGATTGTTTAAGTGTGTAGGTATCACAACTGAACAGGTGAAGGAGAAGTTACTCTCCATATCCTTGAAAGGGAGAGCTGAAAAATGGTATAAGTTGCTAAAGAATGGACAATCCATGGAATGGGAGGAAATTGCATCTCTCTTTTATTCTAAATTTTATCCTCCCAATGAAATTCATAAGGATAGAAATATGATATATAACTTTTGGCCTCGTGATGGAGAGAGTACAACTCAATCTTGGGGCAGATTTAAGTTACTAATGCTTAAATGCCCTATTCATGAACTCCCTAACAATATTATTATCAATAACTTTTATGCTAGGCTTTCTCTTCATGATAAAGATTTACTATATGCTTCTTGTGCTAGATCATTCACACGTATGAAGTAAGAAGCTAAATGGGATCTCCTAGACCGTATTCAAGAGAACACTGAAGCTTGGGAGAATGACAAAGGAACAAAGTCAGGTATAAACTATGATTATGAATGCATTAAATCCTTTATGGGAACCGATGGCTTCTGTGATATTAGCAATGAGTTTGGTCTTGATTCCCAAAGTATTGCCAATTGTTTTAAGGCTTTTGCTTCCTATATAGAAATTCCCAAGAAGAAGTGGAATAAGTACCATGCACCTTATAAAGATGTTGTTAGTCATGTTCCTGTTAGAAGCACTGAAGTTTGTACTATTGATCATATTGTGCCTGAACCTTATGTTGAGAAAATACCTTTCCTAGCTAAGGTAAAGGAGTATTCTATGATGATTAGTGCGAATAACAAAGGTACTAAGAAAACTGTGGAGCCCGATGAGCAAATGAATAATGAACCTGTGGTAGTTATTGTGAAAGACCCTGTCACTAGAAATATAGAGGATGAGCACATTGTCTTCTATGAAGACGCTTCTAATATTATTTCTCATCCTAGTAAAGCAAGTGTTCCTGGGCTTTCTGTTAAAATTTGTGATCATAGCTATTATGGTTTATGTGATATTGGTGCTAGTTCTAGTGCTATTCCTTATGAGCTTTATAGGGAAATTATGCATGAGATTGGTCCTTGTGAGCTTGAGGACATTTATGTGGTTATTCACCTTGCTAAAAAGGAGACTATTTGCCCCATGGGTATTGTAAGAGATGTGGAAGTCCTTTGTGATTTCAGGATGGAATAACTTGCTTCTATTGATCCAGTTTATGACCTTGGACCTCTCTTTGATGACTGTAAGTATGCTAATTCTGATGATAAAGTTGCTGCCAGTGACAGTTATATTGTAAAATTTATTCAAATTGCTACTGAAAGTTATTATGAGAGAGTGAAACATGGTTTTATGCATCTCAATAATGTTAAGTTTCCCCGTTTTATGTTGAAAGCTTTGAAGTTGCATCTGTTTTGTCTTCCTATGCTATTGGCTTTTTGTTTCAACAATTCATTTTCTCATGATACTCCCATGCATAGGAAGTGGGTTGGACTCAAATGTGTTGGTTATTTGCTTCTTGATGCTCTCTTTCACTTCAAATATTTATCTCCTTTGTGAGCATCTTTGAAAGTTTCAAGCCTAACTTAAAGACATTAAAGAAAAGTACCAATTGGGAGATAACCCAAGAGTTTTCTCGAGTCTTGGAAGTTATTACTTCAGTAATAACCGCTCCTTATCCTTTTTTGTTTTGGTTTTTGTGTCAAGTTCAACTACTTTTGTGAAGTAGAGGAGTTGTGAAAAGTGGCTGTCCTAGGACAGATTTTTGTGCTGCATAGGAAAAATTCGTGAGGGAGCTCAGTACATCGGATGGAGCTGTATGTTTCTGAGCTTGTTCTCCAAGTTGTTACCCAAATTTCATTAGTTTTGCACTTTTTTATTTGAGCAACATAAGGTTTTCGAAAAAATCAATCTTTACCTGCTGGTCTGTTTTGACAGATTTCTGCCATCTTTTGCATTTGCCTCTTACAGAAGCCTTTGTTTTGATGGGTTTTTAGTTGAAGTGTGTACCTAATGGTTTACTGTTTTTGCTTTAACTAATGTTGCCATTAAAGTTTGTGTATTGCCTAGTGAAGAAAGGAATTTCCACGAGAAGGAGGAAAGGAATCTGCAAACTTCATATTTGAATAGGTAAAAGTGGTGAAAACAGAAGGTTCGTGAAAATACAATCTATTTATATTTTTGATGTTTTTAATGTATTGGAATATTACGAGATGGAACAGAGGAGGAAACGGAGGCCAGGGTGGCCACAACCACCCCAGGGGCGGGCCCCAGCTGGCCGCACCTGAGGGGGGGTGTGAGCCCCCCGAGCTCCGTCTCTCCCTCGTGTTCGTACTAGTACCTTCCTTGTGCATTGAAACTTCGTATATATAACCCCCGGATCCCCCGAGGTTCTTGTTCTCGTCGTGTTTTCGTTTCGATCTGTTTCTGTTAGGAAATCTTCTCAAGTTTAGATCATCATGGTCTCCGCCAATGACAAAGGCAAGAAGCCCGAGAAGATGATCCTCAAAACCCCAAGGAGGAGGAGATCTTGGTTGGGGATGAAGAATACATGGAGGAGGACGAGCAGCCGGACACCCGCGCCACCATCGCAAGCATTGGAGTGGTGGAAAACCCTACCAAGCTTAGGAGGACAACACGGATGTCTACAGGAGGGAAAACTCTATGTCATATCCTCGCTCCACGGTCATTTCCTGCACGTACCAAGAGACCCTTCCATACTCTTATACATGAGCATCAATACCAACAGGTGCCCAACGGGAACTTGCCCTCGGTTTGGGATATGCCTCGCTCTAACCATGCAGGGGAGGAACCAACTAAGAAGGAAGAGTGGGGAAAGAATAACAAGGACTGGGATTCTCGGTCCGACATGATCATGAACCGCATTGAGCAAAACTCAGAGCTGATTCGTACTCTTACCTTCGAGTTTGAGGATTTGAAGAAACTTATTGAAAAGCTTATAAAGAGAACACCACCACCACCGAAGGAGTAATTCATCATCAGGTTTGACATCCCCTTGGCTTGTTCCAAGATTGGGGGAGTGTTGCGTTATCACCACCATTATCTTTTACCTTTTTAGTAGATTCATATCTTTGGTAGAGGAGTTATCTTATAGGTTAGTTTGCATGTGGAAGTATCTCTCCTTTAGTTGGTTATCTATGTATCCCCTGGTGTGAGTGCCTTTATTGAATATTAATGAGAAGTCTCATCTTTTACTTTTTGCACTCCTTATTTTAGTTTGCAATCTCTATTATATGATGGGTCTTATTGATCAGTATTGGCATCACTTTGGGAGCATCAAGTAGATCTAAATTGGTTTTGGCAAACCGAGCTCTGGTCAGTAGCAACACTTTTTGAGGTTTGAAAGGAAAAAGAGAAAAAGCTTACAGGTATTTTGTATCATTTATATTCTTTCTTGATTGGCTCATAAGCTTAGTATTCTTTATTTAAGATATTTTGTGTCTTCAAGGAAGCTTGCATGTTTGGCTTTATTACTTGTATGTTTGCTTGTTTCCTTCAACTCTCTTTCTTGCTATCCAGCCTTGCTAGCCAAAAACCTATTTTGAGAAGGCATACTTATCATGTTTCCAATCCCTTTGAACCAAACCTATGCCATTTGTGTCCACCATATCTAACTACTAGCTTTATTGCTATTCCAAGAAAATTCTCAAGCTTCATCTATCTTTCGAATAAAAAAGTATTTTGTTATGTGAAAACTAGTTAGTAAAGCTCTCACGAACTTGATGGCCCACCTTATTTTCTTGCCCCTAATAGACTTGGACCATTGTGTTGTCGAAGTTGTATATGCTTGCACCTATACGTTGGAATTAGCAGAACCATGCTGTCGTGGGCAATGTTTTCAACATTGCACTCGTACTCTATACATAATTGATATCGTGCTCTTTTGTCTGTGGATGTCACCGGTGTGAAATAAAAAGGGAGCTTGTAAGTCCATGGAGTTATGTATTTTGTGTTAGAGAAACGCCTAGGCCGCTAGCCTAAGCCATGCCTAATCATGGTGGAAACTTGCAGCATCACCATAGTGAGCAATCTATGAAGCTTTCCTATTATATAAAAAATAAGAGACATATTGAAAAGAGGAAAGAGAGAAAAAAGCGCCATTTTCCCATGGAAAATAAGAGATTGCTGAGATGCTCACTGTCTGCTTGCCTTGTCATTTTGGTTATGGGAAAGCTCCTGTACCATGTGCAAGGGGTACCCCGTTGGCGGTTCTTTATGATACACATGTACTTACAATGACAAGAACTTACCGGTAACTAAAGATGAGTAGCATGAGGAGCACCCTCATACTCAAGGTACATGAGATTGCCAACTTATATTTTGTCAAGCATATACTCCATCTTTGTTCACTTTAACCTTAATCACCTCAAGATGCTTATGATAGGGGCAATGAGGGCTCAAAGCTAGTAAGTAACATAATATTTTGGAAGCTCTTTATGAACTTGAAATACCTGCTTCCCTCTATGAAGGGCCTTTCTCCTATTTCTAAGTTAAGTCAGTAAACCTACTTCCTCTCTATCTCTAGCAAGCATTTGATTTGTTGTGTCTCAAGCATTCATATGGTGATTTATTCAATCATGTTCTTTATCTTCTTTGTTTGCACAAGACTCTTATCTATTGAGTATTACTTTGAAAGCCATCATTGTGAAAAATCTTTTATGTTTGAGCAAAGAGTACTCTTGTTGTGAAAACTTCTACAAAAGATTTTTGTGAAATTGTTTTCCAGCTGTTCTTTGACCAAGAACAAAAGTTTGCCAATTCCAATTATGATTTTTCTTTATGCATCTCCATTGTGACTCTTGTACTTGTTGCAAGCTAAGTTATATAATGGTGAGTTGCTTTCTTCTATGAGTTGTGTAATGGTAAGTGTGATGCTTCTTGTCCAAATTCTTTTATCGACACTTCACTCCATAAACCTGTGGACATGTTTACTGACCTCAGTTTTCGCTTGGGGACAAGCGAAGTCTTAAGCTTGGGGGGAGTTGATACGTCCAATTTGCATCACCATTCTATATCATAATTTGCCTCTATTCATTGATATATTTCATATTAAGAGGTGTTACTTATGTATTTTCATCTGTCTTTGCATGTTGGATGATTCTTGGAGGATGAACTGTCGGAGTCAGGATTCTGATGGAAAAAGAGGTGTTTTGATGCAATTTCACGAAGATCAGAAAAATACCAGAAAAACTACGGAAAATCATATTTTCCTAGAAGACGAAGAAAGCCAGAAGGGGAGGCGGAGATGGGCCACAAGGGGCCCACACCCCCCAGGGACGGGCCACCCCTTGGCCGCGCCTACAGGGTGTGTGTCCCGCCTGTCCTACCTGTAGTTCTTCCCTCTCACCTATATCTTCTCCTCAGAACCCTAATACACAGGGAGCAACCACAGAAAGGTTCCGCCGCCTCTGCGGGGCAGAAAACACCGAGAGAGAAAGAGCTCTCCGGCAGACAGATTTCTTCCAGGGAAATTCCTTCTCGAAGAGGGGAGATCATCGCCATCAACACCATCATCAAGCTAGACTTCATCGGGATCAGCATCATCATCCACACCATCATCTCCATCAACACCATCATCACCACTCCATCCCGCTGTAACAATTGTGTTGAATACTTTCATAGTTCTTAGGGGAAACTTTCCCAATGTTGATTACTATTGTAGTTGATGCCTATGAGTGGAACCATTGGAGTATTGTTTATGTTCAGATTGTTATCCATCACCATATCATCTTTGATCTTGATCCATATGATGTCTTGTGAGTAGTTCGTTTAGTTCTTGAGGACATGGGAGAAGTCATGTTGTTAGTAGTGGATTTGGGTTGAGATATTATTCAATGGTTTAGTCTTTAAGTTGTGGTGCTTTTCTTCTAGTGGTGTCATGTGAACATCGACTACATGATACGTCACCATTTATGGGCATAGGGGAATGCATTGTGTATTTGGCTACTAATTGTGGGGTTGCCGGAGTTACAGAAACCTGAACCCCTGTTAGGACACCATTGCACAAGGGAGCGTAGGATCTCATAGTATAAGGCTGTGGTTAGGTTTATATCTTAATTGCTTTCCTGTAGTTGTGGATGCTTGTAGGGGGTTTAATAACAAGTATGTATTAGTCCAAGTAAGGTCGGTACATTAGTGCAGGTTCACCCACACAACACTTACAACACCAAAGAAGGGTACTCAGCTATTTGAAGCGAAAGCACTTGACAGAATTCCCATGTGTCCTCGAGAACGTCTGGTACTTATAAGTATTTACACCGGCTTGTCCTTTGCTAAGAAAGGATTGGGCCACTTGCTGCAATTGTTTGTTGTCTTTATTACTTGCACTTTATTTCTTTGCTTTATAAAAAAAAAACTAAAAATCCGTTTGCTAAGTATTTACAGATATTTCATGCTCCATACCACTAGTCAACACCTTCTGCTCCTCGTTGTGATCGACACTCCTATTTATCGAAAGTACTACGATACACCCCCTATACTTGTGGGTCATCACCTCGCTGCAACGGGCTGGCAGGACAAAATATGTTGTGCAAGTTCTCATTGCGAGCAAGTATGACTATATATGGAACACATGCCTATGATTGTTTAGTACTTGGATGCTTTATCTTATTTATCTGCAATTGCCCTAGATCTTGATATTACATGAATAGTCTCATCCATGCAACTCCCGTCCATCCATCCCTATGCCTACCGCACTCATATCCTGCTGTTTTCTACTATTGTTACTACTGCGTTTGTTTTACTACTGCTGTTACTTTGCTATTGCTACTACAAAACTATTGCTACTGATAAACTACTGTGAGCAAGACTATTTCTAGGTGCATCTGAATTGATAACTCAATTGTTAAGGCTTATAAGTATTCTTTGGCTCCCCTTGTGTCAAATCAATAAATTGGGTAATACTACCCTCAAATACTATTGCGATCCACTATACTTGTGGGTCATCACGACTTAGTTGTAGAGATTCGTTGGGAGAGCCCAAGAGGAAGGTATGATGAGCACAGCGGCAAATTTTCCCTCAGTTATGAAACCAAGATTATCAAACCAGTAGGAGCAAGGAAACAACTCAAGGTGTTGCTAGCAACTTGGAATCCTGCACAACACAAACTCAAGTCTTTGCCCCAACTTACACTTAGGTTATCAATCTCACTGGTTTGCTGAAAACAAAGGATTAAACGTATAATGTGGAAGGTAATGGTTTCTTGTAGAAATAAAATAGTAATAGTAGATGTTTTATCAATGATAAATATTGGACCGGGGTCCACAGTTCACTAGAGGTGTTGTCCTTAAGATAAATAACATAACATGCTGGGTAAACAAATTACAGCGGGGCAACTATCAGGACTGAGCAAGGCATAACAATGCAATACTAGATATTCATGATTCCTATGAGATTTGATTGGGCATTACAACAATATACATAGACTGCCATCCAACTGCATCTATGACTAATAATCCACCTTCAGGTTATCATCCGAACCCCTCCATTATTAAGTTGCAAGCAATGGATAATTGCATTAAGTGATACGTTGGAAACGTATCTATAATTTTTTATGCTCCATGCTTGTTTTATATCTACTTTGCTTTACTTGTCCACACTTTGAGGTGCTTTTTACATGTTTTCTGGTACTAACCTATTAACAAGTTGCAACAATGCCAGATGCCTGTTTTCTGCTGTTTTTGGTTTCAGAAAAGTTAGTAAAGAAATATTCTCGGAATTGGACGGGACAAAGGACAAAGTCAATAACTTTCCGTGGGGAACAAGAAGTCCAGAGGAGAGCCCGAGGGTCCGGCCAGAGGGGCCAGACCCCCCAGACGCGGGTGGGCCCTAACCCGCGCCTGGCTAGGGTTTGGTCGCCCTGGCGGCCGCCTCAGTCTCCCCCTTCGCCTATAAGAAGCCCCCGATACAGAAACTCTCGATACTCGATCAGAAATCCACGAAACCATCTGTAGCCGCCGCCACCATCGTCCCTAGATCAGGGGGATCTAAAGCTCTTCCCGGCACCCTATCGAAGGGGAGATCATCCCGGAGGCCTTCTCTCCGGTATGATTCGTGAGTAGTTCCACCTTGGACTATGGGTCCATGTAGTAGCTAGATTCTTGTATCTCCTCCTTGTGCTTTCATGTATAGATCTTGTGAGCTCCGTTCATGATCATGATCTAATCTATTTGTAATCATGCATGTTGTGTTTGCGGGGATCCGATGGATATTGAGATTACTATGTCAGATTGATTAATGGTTTTGTCTATTTGATACTATCATGTCTGTGTTGTTTGTGATCTTGCATGCTCTCCGTTGCTAGTGGTTATCTTGGCCAAGTAGTTGCTAGTGACTCCAAGAGGGAGTATTTATGCTCGATAGTGGGTTCATGCCTCTAGTTTCCAAGGGAAGTGATAGAAATATCTTTGGTTGTAGATGTGTTGTTGCTACTAGGGAGAAAACAACGGTCTCTTCTTCATGGAACATGTGGACTGTTTACCTTACACACTTTGCTTAAAGCAGTTGTCTGTTGCTTGCAACTTAATACTGGAGGGGGTTCGGATGATAACCTGAAGGTGCTATTCATAGATGCAGTTGGATTACGGTCTATGTATATTGTTGTATTACTCAATCAACTTCATAGGATCTTTCTGGCTAGTAATTGCAATGTTATGCCTTGCTCAGTTCCTGTTAATTGCCCTGCTGTAATTTGTTTATCCTTCATGCCATGTTATTTATCTAAGGAGAGCACTTCTAGTGAACTATGGACCCCGGTCCAATCTTTATCATTGATACATCTTTCACTTTTACTTGTTTACTTGCTGCAAACCAGTACCTTCCACACCATACGTTTAATCCTTTGTTACAGCAAACCGGTGAGCTTGACAACCTCACTAATTCGTTGAGGCAAAGTCTTGAGTTTTTGTTGTATAGGTCTCCGCGTTGCTTGCAAAACCTGTGTGACGTTTCCTTCATCCTTCTAGTTCGATAACCTCGGTCTCTACTGAGAGAAGACTTGCTGCTTCACGCCTTGCTCTTGGGGTTTCCAACGAAGTGCTCCACGTCAGCACCATCAACAAGTTTTCTGGCGCCGTTGCCGGGGAGGCTAAGGACGTCTTCACTAGGGGAGTCCTTCACTTCCTTTATCTTTACTTTGTTTTTAGTTTGCTTTGTTTCTTTTGCTTGGTTTTGTTTTCCTCTTTTCAAAAAACCCCCAAAAAATTAGTCTAGTTTGGTTTGCTTGCCTTATTCAAAAACACAAAAAAATTAGTTCCTGCTCTAGCTGCTGCTGCTGTTTTTGGCTTGCCCACCTTTGCCAAAATGAACTATGCTGAGAACACCAAGTTGTGTGACTTCACTAGCACCAAAAACAATGATTTCCTTAGCACACCTATTGCTCCACCTGCTCCTGATGCTACCTTTTATGAAATTAAGCCTGATTTGTTGAATCTTGTGATGAGAGAGCAATTTTGTGGTGCTGGTTCTAATGATCCTACTGCCTATCTTAATAGCTTTGTTGAACTCTGTGAAATGCAAAAGTATAAGGATGTAGATGGAGATATTATTAAGCTCAAGATTTTTCCTTTCCCCTTGAGGGGAAAAGCTAAAGAATGGTTGCTATCTTTGCCTAAAAATAGTATTGATTCTTGGACTAAGTGTAAAGATGCTTTTATTGGAAAGTACTATCCTCCTGCTAAGATTATTGCTATGAGAAGTGATATTATGAAATTTAAACAGCTTGATAGTGAACATGTTGCTCATGCTTGGGAAAGAATGAAATCTTTGGTTAAAAATTGTCCAACTCATGGACTCACTTCTTGGATGATTATCCAAACTTTTTATGCAGGTTTGAACTTCTCCTCAAGAAACCTGTTGGATTCTGGTGCTGGAGGTACTTTTATGGGACTCACCTTGGGTGCTGCAACAAGGCTCCTTGATAATATGATGGTTAACTACTCTGAATGGCATATTGAGAGAGCTCCACATGGTAAGAAGGTAAATTCTGTTGAGGAAACTTCCTCTTTGAGTGAAAAGATTGATGTTATTATGGCTATGCTTGTTAATGGGAAAGCTCCTCTAGATCATAATAGTGTTCCCTTAGCCTCTTCGGTTGCTCAAGAAGAGCAAGTTGATGTGAACTTCATTAGAAACAACAATTTCAACAACAATGCCTATAGGAATAATTTTGGTAGCAACAACAATTATATGCCTTATCCTCCTAATAATGGCAGTTCCTATGGAAGCTCTTACAATAATGCTAGAAGTGCCCCCTCTGAACTTGAAGTCACGCTCAAGGACTTTATTAGTAAACAAACCACTTTCAATAAGACTATTGAGGAAAAACTTTTAACTGTTGAGAAAAATATATCCTCTTTGTCTGAAGCTCAAACTTTCTTGGTTAATAAAATGGCTGCTAAACCTGAAACTATAGAAAACACCTTTGCTACTGCTCATGCCATACAAGTTACTATTGATGAAAATGTTAGGCTGTTAGCTCAACTTCATGCTAGGCGGGAAAGGCAAGATGAAATGGATAGAAACAATAGTGTGTGAACTATCACCACTAAACCACAAGTAGCCCCTATTCCTCCTCCTACTATGCCTAAGCCTATTGATCCTACTACTAGTGATGCTAAGTTTGATTTTGATATTGATGGTTGCAATATTTCTGAAGTGATTATGTTCCTACAAAAGCTTGCTAGAAGTCCTGATGCTAGTGATATGCATGTTGCCTTTACCAAACACATTACAGATACTCTTGTTAAGATTAAGGAAGAGTAGCTAAAACACAAAGCTTCTATTCCTAGGAAAGTAGAAGATAGTTGGGAACCCATTATTAATATGCAAGTGAATGACTTTGATCTCAAAGCTTCATGTGATCTTGGTTCTAGTATCTCTATTATGCCTAGGAAGATTTATGAAATGCTTGATTTGCCACCATTAGAAGATTGTTATTTGGATGTCCCACTTAATGATAATGCTAAAAAGAAAATCATGGGGAGTATTAATGATGTTCTCATTATGGTTAATAATGCTTATGTCCCTGTGGATTTCTATGTTTTGGATGTTGAATACAATGCTTCTTGTCCTATTACTTTCGGAAGACCTTTTCTTAGAACAGTTGGTGCCATCATTGATATGAAAGACAGCACCATCAAATATCAATTTCCATTCAATAAAGGTATTGAACACTTCCCTATGAGGAGAGAGAAGTTGCTTTTTGCTCCTCCTTTGAAAGCAAGATTTGATGTTAATGCTTCTTCATTTGAAAATACTTGATTCTTCTTGCTTCTTGTGCCTAACTTAAAGGCGTTGAAGAAAAGTACTTGTTGGGAGATAACCCAAGAGTTTCCTTGATTCTTGGAAGTTATTACTACTCTAATGACCTCTCCTTATCCTTTTTTGTTTGCATTTTGTGCCAAGAATGACCTCTAATGAGAGGGAACTAAGATTTGGGGAGTTGCTGTCCCGAAACAGATTTCTATCCTCCACCAAAAAAAATCGTGAGGAGGCTCTGTAACTCAGATTGAGATCAAAATTTACGAATAAATCCCCCAGTATATTGGATAACTTTATTTAGTTCAACACTTTTTGATTTGAGCAACATAAGATGTTTGAAAAAATTCGTTTCTACCTGCTGGTCTGTTTTGAAAGATTTCTACCATTATTTGCATTTGCTTCTTATTGATTCCTTTTGAGCTCTCTTCAGGAAAATTGAGTTTCTTTGAAGGAGTTACTACAGTAGCTTGTGTTTTTAGTGAAAAGCCTTGCTGTTCCAAAGATTTCCAGTGGTCTAATATCTTTTGAATAAGCTAATGTTGCTAATGAACATTGTGTGAACTTTTGTATGAAGGAAAAATTTCAGGTGATGAAGAATGGAAAAAAGCTCAAGCTTGGGGATGCCACCATGGTGTCACTCCGAGAAATATCGAAGAGGTACAAGCGTCAAAGCTTGGGGATGCCCAAGGCATCCCCTTCTTTATCAATAAAAAGCTCAGGTCTGTCTAGACACTTCACTTTTATTGTTTCATGCACAGTTGTGTTGTTCTTGGAGCGTCTTAGTTTTCATTTGCTTTGCTTAGTTTGTTTAGGTTGCTTTAGTAATTTGTACTCCCATTCTCTATGTGTTGTTTTGCAAATAAGTTTGCTTGGTGTTTGGAAATGAGTAATAAGTTCTTGCTTGAAGTGCAAGAGGAGCTTGCATTGACTGTGACTTAAACTTTAGCATGACATGCTAGGTGTTGTTTTAGCATTATGCTTAGTGATTATTGCTGTAGCATGTCTTGTTCCAAACAATTGGGATTGGTTAGTATGCCTTGAAGAAATTATGCGTTGTTTTAGCATGCACATTTATAAAAGAGGAAAGAGAGAAAAAAGCACCACATTCCCATGGTACATAAGAAGAATTGCTGAGATGCTCATTGTCTGCTTGCCTTGTAATTTTGGTTATGGGAAAGCTCTTGTACCATGTGCGAGGGGTACCCCGTTGGCGGTTCTCAATGATATGCAAATACTTATAGTGACAAGAACTTGCCTGGGCCCTAAGTTGAGTATCCATGAGGTGTAGCCCTCATATTCAAGGGACTTGAGATTGCCAACTTATACTTTGTCAAGCATATACTCCAGCTTTACCACTTTAGCCTTAACCACTTCAAGATGCTTATGATAGGGGCAATGAGGGCTGAAAGCTAATAAGTACCATAATTTTTGGAACCTCTTTTTGAAACTTGTAATCCCAGCTTCCTTTATAAAAAGGCCTTTCTTCCACCACTATTTGAGTCTCCACCTTCTACCTTTAGGCACCATTAAGAGAGCATAATTGTCATTCTATGTGCATTGTTCCAAAGCTTATTAATTGATGCATATTGTGTTACTACTTGCTCTTGTGCTATTTGTTTCTAGTCACCCTTGTGAACTTTGAAGGTGTCCTATGCATTATATTGCTACTCTATGAGGGACAAGCTGATTGCCACTATGCTATGCTTTCTGTATGTGAAACAAACAAACATTTTTCAATGCATATTATTTATGATCTTTGTTTGTAGCTTGCCATGTTGCATGCATAGTTACTATGTCCTATTGTTAGAACTCCATTGTTTCATGCACATGTTTAGAGTTATTTGATCCTAGCTTTCAATGCTTGCAAATGGTTGGATCTTTATTGTGAGGGTGCATGTTCACCTCAAAAAATATTCTTTTTATCACTTACCTACTCGAGGACGAGCAGGAGTTAAGCTTGGGGATGCTGATATGTTGGAAACGTATCTATAATTTTTGATGCTCCGTGCTTGTTTTATATCTACTTTGCTTTACTTGTCCACACTTTGAGGTGCTTTTTACATGTTTTATGGTACTAACCTATTAACAAGTTGCAACAGTGCCAGATGCCTGTTTTCTGCTGTTTTTGGTTTCAGAAAAGTTAGTAAAGAAATATTCTCGGAATTGGACGGGACAAAGGACAAAGTCAATAACTTTCCGTGGGGAACAAGAAGTCCAGAGGAGAGCCCGAGGGTCCGGCCAGAGGGGCCAGACCCCCCAGACGCGGGTGGGCCCTAACCCGCGCCTGGCTAGGGTTTGGTCGCCCTGGCGGCCGCCTCAGTCTCCCCCTTCGCCTATAAGAAGCCCCCGATACAGAAACTCTCGATACTCGATCAGAAATCCACGAAACCATCTGTAGCCGCCGCCACCATCTTCCCTAGATCAGGGGGGATCTGAAGCTCTTCCCGGCACCCTATCGAAGGGGAGATCATCCTGGAGGCCTTCTCTCTGGTATGATTCGTGAGTAGTTCCACCTTGGACTATGGGTCCATGTAGTAGCTAGATGGTTGTATCTCCTCCTTGTGCTTTCATTTATAGATCTTGTGAGCTCCGTTCATGATCAAGCTCTAATCCATTTGTAATCATGCATGTTGTGTTTGCGGGGATCCGATGGATATTGAGATTATTATATTGGTTTGATTAATGGTTTTATCTTTATGATTCTATCATGTCTGTGTTGTTTGTGATCTTGCATGCTGTAACATCCCAAAAATCATGATTATAAAGTTTGCATATCATTCATGCATTCATAAGCATTTAGGATCATTTTCAAATAAGATTTAAAAAACAGAAGCAATTGTTGTCTATTATTTTATGTAAGAAAGGCAATGGCTTTATTAATACTCTTTGAATATGAGAATACTTGTTTAAACCAGGAAAGGTTTTGAATATAGGTTTGATTATTATTTCCAAAGCTTGGTCAAATTTCAAAACAAAAATATGAATTCAAAACCATTCATATGCCTACTATGAATAATTAATTAAAGCATGATTTTATTTTTAAATTCAATGGGCCAATGTAATTCTGAGTGAATGTCAATGTTTTATACTCAAATATGTGCATGTTCCACTTTACAAAAATCCAGAAAGAGTTTGAATTCAAACTCATTTGAAATCATTTGAAAAGGATTCCTGGAAAATCAATTAGAAAAAGAAAAAGAGAAAGGAAAAGGGTCGGCGCCACTTATTTGGCCCAGTAACAGATGCAGCCCACACAGGTTTTCCCCTCTCCCTCTGTTTCTCACCCTGCCCGTGCACACCCCCTCGCTGACCACTAGGCCCCGCAGCCACGTCATCTCTTCGTCCCCAAATCACGCCCGCGACCAGCTCCGCCGCGTCCGTTTCTTCTTGATGATCTCGCGCTTGATTACGCGTTACTGCGGGCGTAATTCCTCCTCCTCGCTCGACTACTTAAACCCCTCCCCACTCCGCTCCTTTCCCCTCACTCACCAACCATAGAGCACCGCTAGGCTGTCCACAATCGAGCTCGCGCCGCCGCAGTACCGAGCATCTCCGGCGGTAAATTCCGGTGAGAAATCCCCGCTCCTTGCCTCCTAGTCTTGCCAGTATGATCACTGCAACCTTTCGCATCTTATAACACCACTGGTGTGTCCTAGGACCACCCAGAACATCGCCAACATCGACGACTGCACGTGCCTGACGAAGCCATCAACTCTGACGAGCTCGCACGGTAAATCTATCTTCCCCTCCCTCTCTGGTTCATGCTCACACACTCGCCAGGCTCGTGCGCATCTAACGCTGCCCCCATTTACTCTCCTGTGCCCTGTAGCGCCCCTAGCGACGACGACCGAGCACACCCGAGTCCGTCTGCAACTCCGACGAGGAATCTCCGCTGTGTCCATGCACCTCGACCCCGTCCACCTGCACGTTGAGCACCGCCGTGTTCCCGCGACCTCGGTAAGCACCAACACCATCGCCCTTGCCCTCTGGTCTCGCCGGAACATCACCGGCAGACGCGTTGCCGCCGCTCTGGCCATTTGCGCCGCCGGTTTAGTGTCAGGTCGATTAGATCCACTGGTCTAGATTAGACGCCAGCCCGAAAGGGTACGGGCAGATCTGAGGCACTGGATTTCATTTAGATCTAACGGTGCGCGTGCGTGATCCACGCGAAGCGGAACCGTCCAATCAGGAAGCGCCGCGTGGCTAGGTTTAGATTTAATAATCTGAAATTTCATCTATTAGATATTCAGATTTGTAAATTCAATAACTTTTGTTATGTTTATCCAAAAAATACAAATAATATACCATTGGAATCACAAAAATAAATCCTACAGATCTATGGTCTTAGTTTTGTATTTTGTTTCTGTTAAAATGGAATTTTATGCAGAGACATTTATAGTCATATTTTGTATATAAAAATTATTTGGAAATGTTTTAAAGGCCAAATTAAGTTTGTTTGATGTATAATTGTTTTGTTTATTGTTCAGTAATGTTTTGCTTGTCTTGTTTGGTTTGGAAAAATCATCACATGGCATTGTCATGCATTCATATATTTTTTCTTGATTATTTGAAATGTAAATTTTGTGCTATCATTTTATGTGTAGATTTTGGTGCTAGTGGTGATTGTGACTGTGAGGATTGTTGTTACTCCCCCAACTACCAAGGCAAGTGGTGCTTCATACTTTTGTCCCAATATTTTGACTATGCATTAGAAATATTTTGTATAGGGCTTGCATGATGATTTTTACTAAGTATCTATATGCTATGCTTGGGAAATCCTAGTAGTTGTAGAATTGTTAGATTTTTCTCTAATTTAAGATACTTGCTATTGCCATGATTAGCCTAGCTAGTAGAAACCAAGGGTGGAATATATACATGCTATGGAAAATTATTACTAAGTCTTTGACTTATGTTTTTGTTTAATAAAACAACTAAGTGAATGAAACACCTGGGTGGAATGGTAATTGCTTGGTGGATTTTGGTTGAGTGGTTACCAGGGCCCATTTTACATTGGTATACCCTATGTATCTCACTTGTGGAATGCCACCCGGGAACAAAGGGATTTGAGATGTCATATGTTAAGAAGCTTCTAGTGCAGCCACATGGCATTATGGGCTCTGCCTGGATCATATAGGTTGCAATAACTTAGCCAAATGGACAGTTGTTGGTAGGGGATGATAGGTTGGAGCGCGTCCATTTTGGTGTAAGGGAAGGCTTCTGAAAGGTCCCGTCTTGATGAAAATCAAGTCTTGTGGGGAAAGTGCACCACCTCTGCAGAAGGAAGAAACTAAGTACTTAGCCGTGTCCCCGGAAAAGGACAATTTGAGCATCAAGACATGGAAGCTATCAAGAATCTCCTCATCCCAATTTATAAGTTAAAACTTGTGGTTGAACAAGGGTGAAGGTTCACCAATGTCTATCGGTGGTTCCTTGGGAGTTTTTGCGAAACAAAAACTTAGTGTTTTCAACTGATAGGTAAAACCTATTTTGAGCAAAGCAAGCCTAAGCTACACTTAGCCAAATTCATGTAGAAGCTAGATATTATTATTCTACTAAGGTATCACTTGCCAATACTATTCCAATGTATTTACCCACTGTGGCTGTAACTTGTGATGTTGCAGGTTACTCTGATGAGGATTAGGGTTATGAG
The DNA here is from genome assembly GCA_916181665.1 of Avena sativa. NCBI lineage: Eukaryota > Viridiplantae > Streptophyta > Magnoliopsida > Poales > Poaceae > Avena > Avena sativa. Next base: position 247,343,906 of record OV702284.1, on the reverse strand, counting down.
TCTACACTCAACATGCTTGCCTGTGGCACATGAAGATGAAGACTTTTAATTATATTGTTAAGTTAAACTCTTGTACTAGCCTATGGCTATGGAGTTGTAAAAGACTATGTTATCTCTGGAATGACGATGTAATAATGACCTTTGTTTCTGTGTACTTCATCTTAAACTGTGGATGCTAGCAATTGATCCAGGGACTAGGATTGCAATCACAGAGAACTTTACCTTTACAAAGGTGGGGTCTTATAGATTGTATCAGAGAACTGTGTTGCCTGTAGGATTATGACCCTAGGATTGGATTAGAAACCACTAAGGAAAAAATTTCAACACTTTGGAAAATTTCCACACTTGTCTTTTTCTTCTTGTAAAATTTTCTAATCTTCTTTCTCATCTCTATTTGTAGATGAACTCCATCAACGAAGCCGTGAGGAAGGGACCACTCATGACCATGACTTTGGAGTGTGAGACTGAATTTCCCAAGGCACTCAAGAACCTTATGGTTACCATGGGGATACATGGTGCAGCTGTGTACAAAGGATTCCCTGTGATGGATGAAGGAGAAGAGTATTGGTGGGTGCAACTTCACTTGAACAAAAACAAGGAAGACAACCACAAGGAGTCAGGATTCTGCATGGTCACCAAGTCAGAAATGCACACAACATTCTTTGACTCTGCAAGAAATGCAGCTTGGAATGCTATCAAGGAGCTTGGTGATAGACTCAAGTGCAGAATGCTCAACACCCAAAATAACCTTAGAGAAGAAAAGAAGCATACCCAAGAATTAGAGGCTACCAAACAACAACTAAGGGGAGACATCATAGACTTAATTTGGGAGTCTTGTGAACAAGATAGACAGATGGCTACTAAGGATGCCTTGATAGCTATTTTGTCTATTGAGTGAGAGTTGTGACGTACTTCGTTAGTTGGACCACCACACCTATCATTTCTACTTCCAAAAATTTGTCTAAGTTATGCTGAACCTTTGATGTTTGTAATGGATTTGTGTATGCCATGACTTGTGTGTTTGTTGCAAAAGATGTGCTTGCGATATTTTGTCTTGTGATTTTACTCTGTTGATGTTGATTCTAACTTTTCTCTACCTTATAAAAATAGATGCCTAATGTTGGTATCAACACGGCCGAGGAGTTCAAGGGAACTCATTTTGGTACTCGTCTCATTGAGCTCACTAGTGTGCTCAACCTCCCACTTCCTAGCATCATGACACTTCCACTCACCAAGTTTGAGAGGAAGGACCTATGGGGCTTCAGAGTCACCCAGCCGGGACGCCAGACAGAGCCAACCATGGAGACCATCACTTTCAAGCTGATGCATGACGACAAGGAGACAGGCCTAGATGTAGTCATGCATGAGTTACTTGGGCGCCTGGTAGGGAGACACTCCACCGAGCTTAGAGGTCTTTACTTTCAGCCCTTCGGGAGACGCAATGAGGAGGGTGAAGCTATATCGTACGAGGATGCTGCTAGAGAGACGATGGAGCCGATTCGTCTGTACCTCCAGGACCTAGAGGGTCTTATTAGACACCTAGATACTGATAGGACCAACGTCATGCTTAGCAATGACGAACTCCAGGTTTAGCTTCGTGAGAAGGACAATCTCTTCGCGGAGCAAGACGAGATAGTCAAGGAAATGGAAGCCAAGTTTGAAAGCCAGGACAAGAAGTTCAAGAGCCAGGAGAAGAGAGTCCAAGACAGGAACAAGAAGATCCGAGAGATGAAGGAAGATCTAGAGGCCAAGGACTTCGAGCTTGAGCAACAGCAGGGAGTGATCGAGAGGCTTCACTCACAGAAGAGGGCTCTTAGGGCCAAGATTGAGGCCTTGACTACTAGTGTTGATGAGTACAAGACCACTATGGAGAATGCAGGTCTTACCCTTGTTGATGTGGAGACTGATGCGGAGGAGTAGTGTAGACTACTCGTTTATCTTTCATCTATCGTACTTTGATTATTGAGTCACAATGACCATCCAACATGTGGGTGGCTTGCTATGGTGTGTTTGCATTTCCAAACTTGTTGTTTATGTCGTTCAAACTCTATGTTATTTTGGTGCTTGGTTATTGTGATTGAGTATGTGATGTACTGTGCATGTTAAGCATCTATGGGTATCTCATTCTTATCCTTATTAAAACCACAGATGCCTCCTCGACGTGCCAACCCCAACCCAAACAACAACAATAATGTCACTCCCGAGATGCAACAGTTGATGATAGCCCAAGCACAACTAATGCAGATGATGACCACATTCATGCAGAACCAGAATCAGAATAACAACAACACTAATAACAACAACAACCCGAATAATCCGCCAAGATTTGACATGCTCACCAGATTCCTAAGACTGAGGCCTGCAAAGTTCTCGGGAACTACTGATCCAATGGTGGCCAATGATTAGTTATGTTCAGTGAACAAGGATTTAGTGAATGTCGGCTGCACCGACGAAGAGAAGGTCAGGTTTGCAGCACATCTGCTAGAAGGGCCAGCAGCACCCTGGTGGGACAACTTTCAGATCACCACTCCCATTGAGGATGTGACTTGGGCTATCTTTGAGGATGGATTCCATACAGCTCACATCTCATCCGGGGTGATGAATTTGAAGAAGGAGTTCCACAATCTGAAGCAGCGTCACCGCAGCGTGGCTGAATACATTGAGGAGTTCAACAATCTGGCGTGTTATGCATCGGATGAAGTTGATACAGATGCCAAGAGGAAGGAGAAATTCCTCGAAGGACTGAACGATGAACTAAATCTACAGCTGTCTGTTGCCTATGTCCCAACCTACCAATCACTTTGTGACAAGGCTACCATCTTGGAGAACAAGATGAAACAAGTTGAGAGCAGGAAAAGGAAGCACAACTTTGATAAGCCCAGCTCGGGATCGTCTCACAAGCGTTCCCATCATGATGATAGTGGGAATTCTGGATCCCACAAACATGGAAAGTACAATAACCACCATGGTCACAACCGCCATCATGACAACAAGCATCACCGCAGTCATGATAATGACAAGTACAATAACCACAAGAGTGGACACAAGAGTCACCACAGTGGAGGTGGAAGTGGAAGAGGAAGTCAGTCTGCAAAGAGAGATATCAGTCAGGTTGAATGTTTCAAATGTAAGAAGATGGGGCACTATGCAAATGAGTGCCCAGAGAAGAAGGTTGAAGGAACCACCAAGCCCAACCCTTTCTAGAAGGGACAAGTGAACCACATCAATGTGGAAGAGATATATGAGGAATCTGATGTTGTGGCTAGTAAGTTCAAACTCAATTCTATTCCAGTACTTGTTCTTTTTGATACTGGTGCATCGCATTCATTCATATCAAGAGCATTTGTTGATAGAAATGGATTTCCAACTGAAAATATTGGGTGTCCTATAAAAGTAAGTTCTTCCGGTGGAGATATGATAGTAAGCCTTGGATGTCGTGATCTAGTAATAGAGTTTGGAAAGCATAAGTTTGTAGTTAGTCTGATAATCCTAGATTCCCAAGGACTGGATGTTATTTTGGGAATGGATTGGATGACCAAGTATGAGGGAATACTAGATTGTGCCAACCGTACTGTCACACTCACAACCCCGGATAATAAAAGGAAGTCTAACTTTGAATCAAAAGGGAGTAAGCTAAATTCTCTTAAGGGGGTTACCATAGACAGTGTGCTGATTATGAGAGAATACCCATGTGTGTTTCCGAAGGAATTACCGGAAATGCCACCAGATAGAGATGTGGAGTTTCTGATTGACTTGCTGCCAGGATCGGGATCAATAGCAAAGAGACCTTACAAGATGTTAGTTGATGAGTTGAAAGAACTCAAGAAACAACTTGGAGAACAGTTGTAGAAAGGATTTATACAACCAAGTTCTTCATCTTGGGGAGCACCAGTTTTGTTTGTGGAAAAGAAAGATAGAAGTCAAAGGTTATGCATAGACTATCGTTCACTCAATGAGGTGACTATCAAGAACAAATATCCTTTGCCCAGAATCAATGATTTGTTTGATCAGTTAGAAGGAGCCCGGGTGTTCTCAAAGATTGATCTCCGGTCAGGCTATTTTCAGCTTAAGATAAGAGAACAAGACATACCTAAAACTGCTTTCACCACTAGGTATGGATTGTATGAATACACCGTGATGCCATTTGGTTTGACCAATGCACCAGCCTACTTCATGAATATGATGAACAAGGTGTTCATGGAGTTTCTTGACAAGTTTGTTGTCGTTTTCATTGATGACATTTTGATTTACTCCAAGAGCAATGAAGAGCATGAAGTACATTTGCGACTGATACTTGAGAATCTTAGAGAGCATAAGCTATATGCCAAATTCAGCAAGTGTGAATTCTGGCTGAATGAAGTCGGATTTCTTGGACACGTTGTGTTAGGAGATGGTGTAGCAGTTGTGTGGCACCCCGGTTCTGAAAAGACCGTGGCCTCTATGTGACATGCCAATCCCTGGATCGGTTCATTGGCCCACAATAGAGTAAGATAGATAACATAGCAAAATAACCGTGTATCATGATCTACAAAGATCCAGAGTACCATTATTACAATGAAAGCTTAGCATAAAGCTAGCTCAAATCATTCAGGTAGCAACATAAACATATAAATCCTCCAATCTTCAAATTGCCCACAAGTGAACAAGTGTCGAGTGGAGTACCGTGGCCTATAACGATCAATCAGAATCGGAATATCCTGCAACATGAAACGTAGCAGCCCCGAAGGATCAATACATGGAATGTATGGCAAGTAGAGCTAGTAATGGAGACAATAGTACTAACATCTACATGCATATTTGGCAAGTGGAGCTGTGTCTGGCTTGCATTTGCAAATACTTTTGTCCTACTTTCATAAACAGTTTGATTTTTATTTGAAAATATCCCAATTAAGTTAACCCAACAATATTAAAGCAATTATGAAATTAGAATGAGCGAGAAACATGTCATGGAATCAATATCTAGCAACTCAGATGTCCATAACCGGGGACACGGCTAATCGATTAGATTATACGCTCTGCAGAGGTTAGTACACTTTACCCATGTGACTTGTCCAGCCCAGCTCGTACCATCACTCTCATTTTGGGTGATGATAGGGAGAAGACCAAGAAGAGACTGTTCGGGAAGTAGCTCCTCAATCCCGACGCGCACCGGTCCAACCTACCAAAATTCTACATCTCTGGATACGCGGGTTCGAGTTACCACAACCTACTAAGTCCAACCAACCGCCCATTTCATTATTGGCACATGGTTGTACACGTAAGCTACACAATAAAGAAGCCAATCATTCTCTCTTGATACCTGGGTGCCTTTCCGCAATAAAACCATCAAAATTTATCAATACCATCACACCCAGGGGGTTCATTGATTAAGTTGTTTTAGTTTTCACAAACCAATACTTTGAGAAAACAAGTATCAATGATGTAACCCAACCCTCGTTCATCAAGCATGTCTAAGCACATCTACCAACGGTGGTTCATCTACAAAGAGGGTCCTACCACATAATAGGACATAGCATAGCGATAGTATCATCCTACACATGCATCTATAAAATACACAACAATGCATAGAAAATAGTAGGACGATATCATGAACAAAGTAGCATCTACTTGCCTTGGTTGTAGCAGTCTGGAGCACAATCCTCACACGAACAAGCGTTGCACTCAGCACAATCTACACGATACAATTGCATTCATAAACAAACAATCCACAACTTATGCAACAAATATGATGCATGAATGCAAGAACGGCAAGTGAATTGGTGCTACAGCTGCACCACAACATCCTATAACATAACACTACCGATTGCATGCATGAAAAATAGTTTTAGCGCTAGGGAAACTAATAGACAAAAGTAATGCTCACAACTAGAGCTAGAACTTAAATAATTCACTACCGGTAGTATACTGTTTGTAAAATCTTGGAAATATTCTACTGCAAAGGCATCGCTGATTAGAAACAGTACCAATTGGAATTACTCAAAAAGGAGTTGTAGAACTTCCCGAGTAATTAAAACACTGCAGAAAGCCATTAGACAAATACTGCAGAAGTTTTTACTGTAAGCCTACCCTTTTAATTCACTATGAGATTCCCCTCGTTCACACGAGCTCAGGGACATATCACACGCGATTTTTGGAGCTACGGATCTTTTTCTACGAATTTATTACTCCAAAAAGGCCATTAACTGGTTTGATTAAACTTTACTAAACCTGACAGTAAAAGTCTGAACCAAAGGTTCAGCGAGATTCTACACGACTCACTGAACCCGTACATATTTTATTTGCAATTTTTGGCCAAGCGGTTGAATTTCTACGCTATTTACAAGATTCTACCGAAATCTGTCAATTAAAGGGATTAACGAAATTGACCCAGTCAACTGTGTCTGTTTGACTGGTCAACTCGTCTGCTGACTGGGCGCTGACTGGGCGTCTGACTAGTCAACGCCTGGGATGCTGACCAGTCAACGAACGATCTAAGCCGCTGATCTGAGATCTGACGGTGGCTGCTGTCTTACCGGAAACGGATGGCGAAACGGACTCCGGAAGGTGCGGCGAGCTCCGGACGGCGGTGGCGATCGGTTCCGGCGTCGGGTTCTTTCCTGCACGGACGTACACGCGGTCAACTACGGGTCGGGAAAAACAATCGCGGCGCGAGGCGGCGCGCGTACGTGCGTGTATGTGTGCATGCAAGCGCGCATGCGATGACGCGCACGTATGCGTGCGTGTACGTGTGTGCATACAAGCACGTGAAGCGAGGCAGCGGCACGCGGTGCGCGGCGAGGCGGCGGCGCGGCGCTGGCGGCGGGGCGGTGCGCGGCGCAGGCGGCGCGCGGCGGCGGCTGCTAGGCGGCGGCGAGGCGGCGCGGTGCAGGCGGCGCGGCGGCGCGGGGCGATGGCGGCGGCTGGCCGCGGCGGCGGCGCGACGACGGCGGCGGCGCGACGACGGCGGCGGCGGGGGGTGGCGGCGCTGCACGCGGGGCGGTGCGCGGTGGCCGGCGGCGAGATGAGGCGGCGCGGCGCGCGGCTTACCTCGAGGCGGCGGTGGTCAGCGGCGGCATGAGGCGGGGTCGGCGGCGAGGTGGCGGGTGGCGACGGCCGGCGAAGCGGCGGCGCGATCTCGGGAGGCGCGCGGCGGTCAGTGGCGGCAGGAGGCGGGGTCGGCGGCGAGGTGGCGGGTAGCGCCAGCGGCGGGGCTCGGCGGCGGGGTGACGGCCGGCGAGGCGGCGGCGGCCGAAGGCGGCGGCGCGATCTCGGGAGGCGCGCGGCAGGAGGCGGCGTCGCGTGGGAGGCGGGCAGAGGCGGCGGGGTCGCGCACAGAAATCGAGGCGGTGGGGGTCCCTCTTTAAATAGACTCTCGTGCGGATTCTACTCAAAAACGGTCCAGGAGTTGACTCCAACTCGGAAATCGGTCCAGAATTTCGGACCGTTTCCGGCGGTTTACTAAAACGTCCGAGTCTTTTGCATACGAACTCCGATTGGAGCGATTCTCGCGCCTACGGGTTCGTATCGTCGAGGGGCACAACCTTCAGTCAAAGTTTGAGTGAAAACTCGAACCTACAGGGGTGGTTGTTGCAAGTCTCTCTAAAGCCTCCCGCAAGAAACTCGTATCGAAACAAAAATAGGGTTTTGAAGATAGCGTTTCGCCGAACCTTTCTACTCGATGGTTTTGCATGGAAAGATATGATGCAATGCTATGAATGATATGCAAGACCAAATCTAAAATTTGGGATGGTACAAGTTGATCCCGCAAAAGTGTCAGTTGTAACTGAGTGGGAATCTCCTAAGTCAGTGAAAGAAGTTTGTAGTTTCCTTGGCTTGGCAGGATACTATAGAAGATTCATTGAGAATTTCTCAAAGGTAGCTAAGCCAATGACGGAGTTACTAAAGAAAGACAAGAAATTTGATTGGACTGAAGGATGTGAACTCTGTTTCCAAGAGTTGAAGAAGAGACTAGTGACAGAACCAGGCTTATGCCTGCCAGATTTGGAGAAGGATTTCCAAGTATATTGTGATGTATCTCACCAAGGATTATGTGCAGTTTTAATGCAAGAAGGGAAAGTTGTGGCTTATGCCTCGAGACACCTCAAAACTCATGAAGTGAATTATCCTACTCATGATTTGGAGTTAGCCTCTGTTGTCCATGCACTCAAAACATGGAGACATTATCTTTTGGGAAAGCGATATGAAGTATTCACAGATCACAAAAGTTTGAAGTATATCTTCACTCAGAAAGAAATCAACATGAGACAAAGAAGATGGCTAGACCTCATCAAGGACTATGACTTGAGTTTGCAATACAACCCTAGTAAGGCAAACGTTGTAGCGGATGCATTAAGCTGTAAGGTTTATTTGAATGGCCTTATTAAGGGAGAATTGCGAGATGATCTGTGTGCTCAATTCAAAGACCTCAGATTGGAGATAGTACCTGAGGGACATCTCATGTCATTGGATGTTCAACCCACTTTGTTGGACAAAATCAAGAAAGCCCAAAAGATGGACAAGGAAATTGAAGAGATTAAGGAAAAGATAGGTAAGGGAAAAGCCAAAAGGATTCCATGAATACGAACAGGGTACTTTATGGTATGGAAAACGTATCTGCATTCCGCAAGATCCGGAGCTTCGGAAACTGATTTTATAGTAAGCACACAACTCACCATATTCCATTCATCCGGGTAACACCAAAATGTACATGGATGTGAAGGAAAGATTTTGGTGGAATAATCTCAAGAAGGACATCGCCAAACATATTGCTTTGTGTGATGTATGTAGTAGAGTGAAAGCGGAACATCAGAAACCAGCAGGATTGTTACAACCACTACCTATTCCTGATTGGAAGTGGGACAAGATTGGCATGTATTTCATTACTGGACTACCAAGGACTAGATCGGGATATGATTCTATTTGGGTCGTAGTAGATCGCCTAACTAAAGTGGCTCATTTCATACCCGTGAAGACAACCTATACAAGTGCTAAGTTAGCCAAGATTTATATGAATAGGATTGTGTGTCTACATGGAGTACCTAAGAGTATTGTGTCTGATAGGGGAACTCAATTCACTTCCCATTTTTGGAGGCAGCTGCATGATTCATGGGGAACAAGATTGGAATTCAACACTGCTTTTCATCCCCAGACTGATGGACAGACAGAAAGGACCAACCAGATTTTAGAGGATATGTTGAGAGCATGTGCCCTAGATTATGGACCTAGTTGGGATGAAAGTCTGCCTTACGCAGAATTCTCTTACAACAACTGTTGGAGATATGCCCAAGAGGCAATAATAAAGTGGTTATTATCATATCTTCACACTTATGATAAATGTTTACATACCATGCTATAATTGTATTAACCGGAAACATTAATACTTGTGTTGTTTGTAAACTAAAATTAGAGTCCCTAGTAAAGCCTCTTGTTAAACTAGCTTGTTGGTTAATATATGATCATGGTTTCCTGATCATGAACATAGATATGTTATTAACAACAGGATCATATCATTAGGAGAATGATGTGATGGACATACTCCTATAGATAAGCGTAGCATAAAGATCAAGTCATTTCAATAGTTCAATTGCTATATGCTTTCTGATACATAGTAACCTAATTCCTTCGACCATGAGATCATGCATATCACCTTTACCGGATGGATGCTTTGATGACATCAAACACCACACCGTAACTGGGTGGCTATAAAGATGGCATTGAGTGTTCGGAAAGTATTGGTTGAAACACATGGATCAAGAGTGGGATTTGTCCATCCATATGACGGATAGATAAACTCTGGGCCCTCTCGGTGGAATGTCATCCAATTGGCTTGCAAGCATGTGACTGGCTCACAAGGGATCACATATCACGGGAACGAGAAAAGAGTACTTATCAGTAACGAGGTTGAACTAGGTATGCAGAGATACCGACGATCATAACCTCGGATAAGTAAACTATCGTGAGACAAAGGGAAATTGGTATCGTATGTAAGTGGTTCATTCGATCGCAAAGTAATCGTAGAAATATGTGGGAGCCATATGAATTTCCAGATTCCTCTATTGGTTATTGTTCGGAGAAGTGTCTCGATCATGTCCGCATAATTCACGAACCGTAGGGAGACACACTTAAGGATTCGACGTTGTTTGAGTAGTTATGGTATTATGAGAAAGAGACCGAATGTTGTTCGGAGTCTCGGATGGGATCCGGGATATCACGAGGTGATCCGGAATGGTCCGGAGAATAAGATTCATATAAGGAAAGTCCCGTTTCGGAGTTCGGGAATGATTCCGGTGTTTTCATCGGGAATGTTCTAGAAGGTTCCGGATTGTCCGACACTCCGGGGGGGGGGGGAGGGTACATGAGTGTGTCATTGAATGATTGCATCATGTACTAAGTGTTCTTGCTGTTCCAAAAACATGAAAGTCAAATTGCCAGTTTGAAAGTCAAACGGCTAAAACAGGAAACTGTGGAAAACAGGAAACTGTGGGAAACAGGAAACTGTGGGAAACAAGCAAGAGGAGGTTGAAACCAAATTGGAGGAGGAGTTCCTCTCCTCCTTGGCCGGCGCCCAGCCCTAGGCCGAGTTGGGGAGGGACTCCCCTCCCTCCCTGGCGCGCCTAGCCCCTCCACCTATAAAAGGAGGGGCAGGGCTCCTCCTTGATACACACAAGTTTCCACCTCTAATCTCAGGTTTAGAGCCGTTTTGGTTTAGAGCTTCTAATTGCTTTAGCCTGCGGTTTAGAGCCTTCTAATTGGTGTGTCTAATCTCTAGACCACTAATAGACCTCTCTCATACTCCACCATACTCGCTCCGGCTTAGGGCGAAGCCCTGCGAGATCTCCCCTCTACTTCCGGTACCACGCCGTTGTGCTGCCGGAATCACGAGGAGAGTGCTACAACCTCCGCTGCCTGCTGGAACAAGGGAGAGGAAGGTCTTCATCGAGTACCGAACGTGTGACCGACTGCGGGAGCGCTGCCGGAACGTGGCGCCGGAAGGACCGTCTACGCGATCTTGAGATCGGAAAGAGTACGACTACATCACCCACGAGAATCTGCTCTCGTTAACTGCTTTGGAATCTTCGAGGGTAAGTTATTCCACCGACTCGTTGCTACAATCTAGTAGATAGATCTTGGCTTGTTTGTTTGTATGCGATAGAAAATTTTTGTTTTCCATGCTACGAACCCCTACAGTGGTATCAGAGCCGTGTCTATATGTAGATCTGTTGCACGAGTAGAACACAATGGTCATTGTGGGCGTTGATGCTTTTATTGTCGATTGCTTCTTGTGTACTTTGCATCTTGCGGTATGTTGGGATGAAGCGGCCCGGGCTAACCTTACATGACATCGTTCATGAGACTTGCTCCACGCTTAACATGCAACTTGTATTGCATAAGTGGCTTTGCGGGTGCCTGTTTCTCCTAGCATAGTTAAGATCCAATTTACAATGGGTAATCAACAATGCTAGTATCAATGTTGTGGTTCTTGTTCGTAAGTTAGAACGACACTTATTGAAAGCCCCAAACCACGTAAAATATGCAAAGAAAGTAGAGGCGTCTAACTTTGTTTTGCAGGGGTGTGCAGTGATGTGATATGGCCATGATTGTGATTATATTTGATGTATGCAATGTTCCTTATTGTAAGTCGGCAACCGGCAGGAGCCATATGGTTGTCTTTAATTTTCTGTTAAGACCCGCGTGTCTATTCAAAGTAGTTGTAATAGTTGAAGCTGGTGGACGACAACCATGGAGAAGCGTCATTGACCTTGATGCAATGCCGATGATGATGGAGATCATGTTCGTGCTAGAAGATGGAGATCGGAAGCACAAAGAAGAAAGGCCATATCATATCACATATTATGAATTGCATGTGATGTTAATCCTTTTTATGCATCTTGTATTGCTTAGTAGACGACGGTAGCATTATAAGATGATCCCTCAAGCACACAATTTCAAGTTCTTAAGTGTTCACCCTTAGTATGCACCGTTGCTAATGCTTGTTGTTTCGAAGCACCACGTGATGATCGGGTGTGTTAGATTCCGCAAGTGTATACAACGTAAGCAAGCCAGATTTGCTTATGCGGTAGCTAAGGTTTGATCTTGATGAGCCTAGCATGTACAGACATGGCCTCAGGAACACGGATTACCGAAAGGTAGAGCATGAGTCATATAGTAGATATGATGAACATGTTGATTGTTCGCCATTGAAGCTATATCAACTCTCGTGATGATCGGTTTTGATGTGGTGGATTTGGTTCGTGTGATCACTAAAACAATGTGAGGGATATTGTTTTGAGTGGGAGTTCACCAAGATTAATTTAATTATTAATTAGAACTCAATTTATCATAAACTAAATCAAAGTGAATTTGCATAGTTGTTGTAGTCATTGGCATCCGTTTACCACCTTGCGCCTAGTTATAATTGAGATGATAGAACTATAGAATTCTGGTTAGTTACTTTACGAACTGGTATCGTATTGTTTTGAAGTGTTAATCTAAAGATTAAAAGTTCTATTGCAAACTTTCAGTAAGTTCCGGTTACTCCATGAAGTTTAATAATTAGTATTAAATCAAGAGTAACAATTCCAAGTGTTAGTATATAAGTATCATGTTTGTCTCCATGATTCTTGATATTCAAAGGATTCTCTTAATATCAAGGTTATCTAGGATCTGAAAGAGTTGTTTCAGAAACCATGATGTGTGGAAGATATTGTGATATCTGAAACAAAGTTTTGGTTGCAACATGATAGAGTATAATATGGCAAAAGTCATGTTCTCATATTTGATGAGAATTTGCAAAAGGTTGGAGACACTAGTTGTCCTAATCCTCCAAAAGGTTTTGGAGAGCAACATTATACTTGCGATTCATCTTTATAAGCTAAAAGTAGCTTAATCATGGATAATTCCATGATAAGGGTGAATATTTGATGTAGGTAAAATATTTACTACACCAAGAGATTACTAAAGAAAGGAATTTGGAAGAACACCAAACATTTGATGATGGTGATCTACTTCAAAGTGCAAGTCCAAAGACATTGGTATTTAATTATACACGCTTTGGATTATGTGTCATATGTATGACTCCACTATTGATGTTGATAGATTCTTTCAAAATAGAAAAGAAAATACTGAAAGAGAATCTCATAAATATATGGCAGAAAAGAAAAGACTAGAATTGTTTAGTTTAAGTATATAGATGATATACATGTTATGGCTATATTCTTTGCTTGTTAAACAATGTGGTTCTTAAGTATTTGATACTGAATTTGTTGGTGTGAATCGTCATACGAAACAACACAATTCATGAACTACAATGGCCTAAGTAACTAGCAAAAGAATATGTGATGATGTTCATCGAGAACAAAATAAAGGGTTATTGTGTTGCTTGTTAAACATCAAAGCTTGCCTTCAAAGATTTGTTTTATCAGGTATTATGAGAACAAAAGGGTTGTTCAAATAATTGCCGTAATCCATAAAAGATGGATGATTCGCAAATCTCGTTGGAGACATCACATCCATAAAACTAGTGCTAAAAATGTCGAAAGACAAATTGATTGAAAGATCACTTAGGAAGTGACATCGCCGTTTAAATTATATTGGAAAGAAAACATGAAGAAAATCCATATGGATGGAATTTTGGAGTCTATTTGATTTTGATCAAATGACGCTTGTGAAACTTTCCTAGAGATAATTAAAACTTCGTTCATAGGCCAAAAGGGAACGATGGACTAGCTTATTGGAACTTGTACATATTGTTGTATGAAGTCCATTATAGTCAAGAGCGATGGATTTCAACTTCATGTGCTTTCTCCGAAAATTTGAGTGAATATATGAATATTTACTTAATAAGGATGAAGTGTGAAATATTTGAAGAGTTCAAAAGACTTTCAAGATGAAGTGCAAAATCATTGTAACAAGAATATAAATAGTTTATGATAAAGATCATAAAGGAAGATATTTGAGTTACAAGTTTAGCATAATACCTAAGATTTAAGGAATCGTTCCGTGGATTTGCATTACCCGAAACACCATAAAGAGTATGGAACGTTCGAGGTATGTAAACCTTGTTTGACATGGTTAGATCAAAGGTATAATTCATAAAACTGCTATTATATTTTAAAGATTGAAAGCTTTAGAGATTACCGTTTTTCCACTGAAAAGAGCTCCATCATAATCCGTTGAAATGACACCATATAAGGTTATGGTTTGGGATAAAACCCAAGTTGTCCTTTCTTAAACATTGGTATGCTATGCATAAGAAAGATGTTTGCAACCAAAGTCGGATGAACCTGTCTTTGTATGTTATTTCGAATAACTGTTAAGTACTCCTCCATAACATCGGAGACAAAAGTGTTTGTCACTTAAAATGTCAAGTTTCTTTGATAAGGAATTTTTCGTGAAAAGTTAAGTGGGAGGACAATAGAAACTTTGATAAGGTTAAAAGAACCTTAGCTATATGTGCAGAGTTGCGCAGCGCCGAAAAGTGTTTCGGAGGCAGCAACAATGCTCATGGCTCACGTGCCTCAAAGGTTGTGGTCACGGAGATCTAATTTCCTATTGAAACAAGTAGATCGGGTAAACAATCAAATACCAAGATTTGAGGGTTGAATCATTATTTGATAATAATGAACCGACTACATGCAAAGAAGCGATGATGGGCCCTGACTCCGTCAAATGGCTTGAAGCCATAAAATCCGTGATAGTTCCATACACGAGAAATCAAGTTTTGAACTTGAAGGACCCTTGAGAAAGGTGTAAGACCTTACAGTCGTGTTTGGATCTATAAAGAAATAGACATGGATGTTTCGCATCTATGAAATAGTCGACATGTTGGGAAAGAGTTCACAAAATGTTCAAAGGTTGACTATGACAAGATTTGATCTTTCATAGTGATATTTAGTCTAGACGGATTAATGTAGCAACCACTACATATAATTTTGTTATATGGTAGTTGAATAAACAAAACAAGTTCTTCTAATAGAATCGTTACCTAGGACATGTGCATAACACGGTCCATAGGGTTTTGTTAATTCAAAGGATGCTAAAAGCATATGCAAACTTCAATGGTTAAAGTAAGCATCGCGGAGTTGGAATCTTCACTGTGATGAAACTGTTAAAGGAGTTTAAAAGTTCATTAGAGACGATGAAGATGCTTGCATTTGCAAGAAATTAAGTGGGAGCGCTAAGACATGTTTCTAATACATTATGTGGAAGACATATTGTTGATTGGAAATAATGTATCTTTTATTAACACATATTAAGAATTTCATCCCGATGAAAGACTTAGACAAAACCCAAATATTTGGCATCAATAGACGCTAATATGGTTGTGCCAGAAGTACATAGACAAGATATTGAATGAGTTCAATATAGAAACTACAAGAGAGGTTCTTGTCGCACAGAAAGAATTGAAAGAGTTCAATGTTGATGATATATTCAAGTGTATTGACATTTGGTAAAGTGAAACAAATAATCAAGTATAGATTGATACTTGATGTATGAAATCACAAAGAGTATTTATATCAATCATACTGTGATATGTACAAATCCAGATATGTCCTATGCTCTAAATGTTGTGAGCATATACCAGAATGATTCGTAAGATGATCATTGGACAATAGTAAGGATATTCTTATGATCTTTTGGAAGAACTAAGAGTATAATATTTGTAGAAGTGACAAATAGATGGTTAGTTCATTGTAAAAGTATTACATTGATACTAGCTTTGTCACAAAGTACAAATTAAGTTTATCTCAATCTAAACTAAGGGTGGCACAATATAATGGAAAGTGAGTTCCATAATGGATTTGGATGAGTTCCAAAGTTAAGACATTGTGACAGATACTACAACAAAAGGCTAAGTATATGACTGCTATTTTAGCAGCAAAAGAGGGCATTTGTGTCAAGTAGTTTGTTATCAAACTAGGTGTAGTTCACAGTGGGATAATACTATGAAGATATATTGTGCGACAATATTATCAACATGTTTTAACCCCAAAGAGCTAAAGGTCACACCGAAAGACCAAATTTATACAAAGCCATCTCATTAGAGAATGAGTGATGCGTAGAGACGCAAAGACATGCAATTACACACGGACCTGGAAGTGTCAGATCCGGAGATCAGTTGACCACTAGCAATCGTGTACATACAACACCAGAAAGCCATAGGTGTTGAATACACAAAGATTTGAAACTATATTATTGACTCTAGTGCAAGTGGGAGACTGTTGGAGATATGCCCAAGAGGCAATAATAAAGTGGTTATTATCATATCTTCACACTTATGATAAATGTTTACATACCATGCTATAATTGTATTAACCGGAAACATTAAAACTTGTGTGATTTGTAAACTAAAATTAGAGTCCCTAGTAAAGCCTCTTGTTAAACTAGCTTGTTGGTTAATATATGATCATGGTTTCCTGATCATGAACATAGAGATGTTATTAACAACAGGATCATATCATTAGGAGAATGATGTGATGGACATACTCCTATAGATAAGCGTAGCATAAAGATCAAGTCATTTCAATAGTTCAATTGCTATATGCTTTCTGATACATAGTAACCTAATTCCTTCGACCATGAGATCATGCATATCACCTTTACCGGATGGATGCTTTGATGACATCAAACACCACACCGTAACTGGGTGGCTATAAAGATGGCATTGAGTGTTCGGAAAGTATTGGTTGAAACACATGGATCAAGAGTGGGATTTGTCCATCCATATGACGGATAGATAAACTCTGGGCCCTCTCGGTGGAATGTCATCCAATTGGCTTGCAAGCATGTGACTGGCTCACAAGGGATCACATATCACGGGAACGAGAAAAGAGTACTTATCAGTAACGAGGTTGAACTAGGTATGCAGAGATACCGACGATCATAACCTCGGATAAGTAAACTATCGTGAGACAAAGGGAAATTGGTATCGTATGTAAGTGGTTCATTCGATCGCAAAGTAATTGTAGAAATATGTGGGAGCCATATGAATTTCCAGATTCCTCTATTGGTTATTGTTCGGAGAAGTGTCTCGATCATGTCCGCATAATTCACGAACCGTAGGGAGACACACTTAAGGATTCGACGTTGTTTGAGTAGTTATGGTATTATGAGAAAGAGACCGAATGTTGTTCGGAGTCTCGGATGGGATCTGGGATATCACGAGGTGATCCGGAATGGTCCGGAGAATAAGATTCATATAAGGAAAGTCCCGTTTCGGAGTTCGGGAATGATTCCGGTGTTTTCATCGGGAATGTTCTAGAAGGTTCCGGATTGTCTGGCACTCCGGGGGGGGGGGGGGAGGGTACATGAGTGTGTCATTGAATGATTGCATCATGTACTAAGTGTTCTTGCTGTTCCAAAAACATGAAAGTCAAATTGCCAGTTTGAAAGTCAAACGGCTAAAACAGGAAACTGTGGAAAACAGGAAACTGTGGGAAACAGGAAACTGTGGGAAACAAGCAAGAGGAGGTTGAAACCAACTTGGAGGAGGAGTTCCTCTCCTCCTTGGCCGGCGCCCAACCCTAGGCCGAGTTGGGGAGGGACTCCCCTCCCTCCCTGGCGCGCCTAGCCCCTCCACCTATAAAAGGAGGGGCAGGGCTCCTCCTTGATACACACAAGTTTCCACCTCTAATCTCAGGTTTAGAGCCGTTTTGGTTTAGAGCTTCTAATTGCTTTAGCCTGCGGTTTAGAGCCTTCTAATTGGTGTGTCTAATCTCTAGACCACTAATAGACCTCTCTCATACTCCACCATACTCGCTCCGGCTTAGGGCGAAGCCCTGCGAGATCTCCCCTCTACTTCCGGTACCACGCCGTTGTGCTGCCGGAATCACGAGGAGAGTGCTACAACCTCCACTGCCTGCTGGAACAAGGGAGAGGAAGGTCTTCGTCAAGTACCGAACGTGTGACCGACTGCGGGAGCGCTGCCGGAACGTGGCGCCGGATGGATCGTCTACGCGATCTTGAGATTGGAAAGAGTACGACTACATCACCCACGAGAATCTGCTCTCGTTAACTGCTTTGGAATCTTCGAGGGTAAGTTATTCCACCGACTCGTTGCTACAATCTAGTAGATAGATCTTGGCTTGTTTGTTTGTATGCGATAGAAATTTTTTGTTTTCCATGCTACGAACCCCTACAACAACAGCTATCAAGCCAGTATTGAGATGGCGCCGTTTGAATTTCTCTATGGGACAAAGTGTACTACACCATTGTTATGGAATGGTGTTGGAGAAAGAAACTTGTTCGGGCCAGAACTAATCAAGGAAGCTGAAGAGAAAGTCAAGTTAGTAAAGGACAGATTGAAGATAGCACAGTCCCGACAAAAGAGCTACACAGATCCAAAGCGTAGAGAAGTCACCTATGAGGTGGGTGATAGAGCATATCTTAGAGTATCACCACTTCGTGGAGTGAAGCGATTTGGAGTCAAAGGAAAATTGGCCCCAAGATATGTTGGACCATTCAAGATTATGACCCATAAAGGGGAAGTGGCATATGAGATTGAGTTGCCGGAGTCATTGTCTGCCGTTCACAATGTGTTTCATGTGAGTCAGCTAAAGAAATGCCATCCGGAGATGGAAGAGACTTCTTTGAAGGACACTATACCTTTGGAAGAGGTCCATTTGGAAAGTGATCTCACCTATGAGGAAAAACCTATCAAGATTCTCGAGACTGCAGAAAGAGTTACTCGGACAAAGACTATCAAATTCTGCCAAGTTCAGTGGAACCATCATTCCGAGGAAGAAGAAACTTGGGAAAGAGAAGATGATCTTCGGAAAGACCACCCTCACCTATTTGCTAGCCAATCCGAATCTCGAGGGCAAGATTCACCTTAAGGGGGTTAGATTTGTAACATTCCAAAAATCATGATTATAAAGTTTGCGTATCATTCATGCATTCATAAGCATTTATGATCATTTTCAAATAAGATTTCAAAAACAGAAGCAATTGTTGTCTATTATTTTATGTAAGAAAGGCAATGGCTTTATTAATACTCTTTGAATATGAGAATACTTGTTTAAACCAGGAAAGGTTTTGAATATAGGTTTGATTATTATTTCCAAAGCTTGGTCAAATTTCAAAACAAATATATGAATTCAAAACCATTCATATGCCTACTATAAATAATTAATTAAAGCATGATTTTATTTTTAAATTCAATGGGCCAATGTAATTCTGAGTGAACAACAATGTTTTATACTCAAATATGTGCATGTTCCACTTTACAAAAATCCAGAAAGAGTTTGAATTCAAACTCATTTGAAATCATTTGAAAAGGATTCCTGGAAAATCAATTAGAAAAAGAAAAAGAGAAAGGAAAAGGGCCGGCGCCACTTATTCGGCCCAATAACAGATGCAGCCTACCCGGGTTTTCCGCTCTCCCTCTTTTTCTCACCCCGCCCGCGCACACCCCCTCGCTGACCACTGGGCCCCGTAGCCACGTCATCTCTTCGTCCCCAAATCACGCCCGCGACCAGCTCCGCCGCGGCCGTTTCTTCCCGACGATCTCGCGCTTGATTACGCGTTATTGCGGGCGTAATTCCTCCTCCTCGCTCGGCTACTTAAACCCCTCCTCACTCCGCTCATTTCCCCTCACTCACCAACCACAGAGCGCTGCTAGGCTGTCCACAATCGTGCTCGCGTCGCCGCAGTACCGAGCATCTCCGGCGGTAAATTCCGGTGAGCACTCCCCGCACCTTGCCTCCTAGTCTTGCCAGTATGATCACTGCAACCTTGTGCATCTTATAACACCACTGGTGTGTGCTAGGACCACCCAGAACATCGCCAACGTTGACGACTGCACGTGCCCGACGAAGCCATCAACTCCGACGAGCTCACATGGTAAATCTATCCTTCCCCTCCCTCTCTGGTTCATGCTCACACACTCGCCAGGCTTGTGCGCATCTAACGCTGCCCCCATTTCCTCTCATGTGCCCTGTAGCGCCCCTAGCGACGATGACCGGGCACACCCGAGGCCGTCTGCAACTCCGACGAGGAATCCCCGCCGTGTTCGTGCACCCCGACCCCGTCCACCTGCACGTTGAGCAACACCGTGTTCCCGTGACCTCGGTAAGCACCAACAACATCTCCCTTGCCCTCTGGTCTCGCCGGAACATCACCGGCAGACGCGTCTCCGCTGCTCTGGCCATTTGTGCCGCCGGTTTAGTGTCAGGTCGATTAGATCCACTAGATCTAGATCCAGCGGTCTAGATTAGATGCCAGCCCGAAAGGGTACGGGCAGATCTGAGCCACTAGATCTCATTTAGATCTGACGGTGCGCGTGCTGATCCACGCGAAGTGGTACCATCCAATCAGGAAGCGCCGCGTGGCTAGGTTTAGATTTAAAAATCTGAAATTTCATCTATTAGATATTCAGATTTGTAAATTCAATAACTTTTGTTCTGTTTATCCAAAAAATACAAATAATATACCATTGGAATCACAAAAACAAATACTACACATCTATGGGCTTAGTTTTTGTATTTAGTTTCTGTTAAAATGGAATTTTATGCAGAGACATTTGTAGGCATATTTTGTATATAAAAATTATTTGGAAAATGTTTTAAAGTCCAAATTAAGTTTGTTTGATGTATAATTGTTTTGTTTATTGTTTTGCTTGTTTTGTTTGGTTTGGAAAAATCATCACATGGCATTGGCATGCATTCATATATTTTTGCTTGATTATTTGAAATGTAAATTTTGTGCTATCATTTTATGTGTAGATTTTGGTGCTAGTGGTGATTGTGACTGTGAGGATTGTTGTTACTCGCCCAACTACCCAGGCAAGTGGTGCTTCATACTTTTGTCCCAATATTTTGACTATGCATTAGAAATATTTTGTATAGGGCTTGCATGATGGTTTTTACTAAGTATCTATATGCTATGCTTGGGAAATCCTAGTAGTTGTAAAATTGTTAGATTTTTCTCTAAGTTAAGATACTTGCTATTGCCATGCTTAGCCTAGCTAGTAGCAACCAAAGGGTGGAATATATACATGCTATGGAAAATTATTACTAAGTCTTTGAATTATGTTTTTGTTTAATAAAACAACTAAGTGAATGAAACACCTGGGTGGAATGGTAATTTCTTGGTGGATTTCGGTTGAGTGGTTACCAGGGCCCATTTTCCAATGGTCTACCCTGTGTATCTCACTTGTGGAATGCCACCCAGGAACAAAGGGATTTGAGATGCCATATGTTAAGAAGCTTCTAGTGCAGCCACATGGCATTATGGGCTCTACCTGGATCATATAGGTTGCAATAACTTAGCCAAATGGACAGTTGGTGGTAGGGGATGATAGGTTGGAGCGCGTCCATTTTGGTCTATGGGAAGGCTTCTGAAAGGTCCTGTCTTGATGAAATCAAGTCTTGTGGGGAAAGTGCACCACCTCTGCAGAAGGAATAAACTAAGTACTTAGTTGTGTCCCTGGAAAAGGACAATTTGAGCATCAAGACATGGAAGCTATCAAGAATCTCATTATCCCAATTTCTAAGTTAAAACTTGTGGTTGAACAAGGGTGAAGTTTCACCAATGTCTATTGGTGTTTCCTTGGGAGTTTTTGCCTAACAAAAACTTAGTGTTTTCAACTGATAGGTAAAACCTATTTTGAGCAAAGCAAGCCTAAGCTACACTTAGCCAAATTCATGTAGAAGCTAGATATTATTATTCTACTAAGGTATCACTTGCCAATACTATTCCAATGTATTGACCCACTGTGGCTGTAACTTGTGATGTTGCAGGTTACTCTGATGAGGATTAGGGTTATGAGTCTACACTCAACATGCTTGCCCGTGGCACATGAAGATGTAGACTTTTATTTATATTGTTAAGTTAAACTCTTGTACTAGCTTATGGCTATGGAGTTGTAAAAGACTATGTTATCTCTCGAATGACGATGTAATAATAACCTTTGTTTCTGTGTACTTCATCTTAAACTGTGGATGCTAGCAATTGATCCAGGGACTAGCATTGCAATTACAGGGACCTTTACCTTTACAAAGGTGGGGTCTTACACATGCTCTCCGTTGCTAGTGGCTATCTTGGCCAAGTAGTTGCTAGTGACTCCAAGAGGGAGTATTTATGCCATGTGGCTGCACTAGAATTTGTTAGATTTGTTTCCTAAAAATTCAAAATAGAAAAAGAAAAAGAGAGAAGAAAAGGAAAAGGGTATGCGCCATCATTTTAGCCTAGCAACAGATGCAGCCCATGAAGCCCACTCGTCCATCTTCCCTTCCCCCTCTCTTTCACCCGCGCTCGCTGTACCCCTCTCGGTGACAGACGTGGCCCACTGCCAGCTTAGCTCGTCGTCCCCAAATCCCCGCACGACGACCCGCTCCCCCGTTTCTTCCTCGCAGTGATGCAGCGATTGATTTCGTTTAAATTCCATTGATTCCTCACGTGAATGTCGCCTTTTCTCTGGCTACTTAAGCACCACCGCACTGCAGTCATTTCCCCTCACCAAACCCTCTCTTAGCACCCCCAGGCTGTTCGAAATCAAGCTCGCACTGCCGCTGCCCGACGTGCTCCGGCGAGCCATTCTGGTGAGTCTAGCACGCCCCTTCGCCTCTCATTCACACGAGCGTGCTTGCCAGACCCTTGCGAATCTACTCACGTCTTTGGTTTGCTCTAAATCGCCCCAGGATATCGTATCCGTCGAGCTCCGCAAACGACAGAAGCGCCCCTCAACTCCGGTGAAGAATCACGGTAAAGCCAGACCGCCCCTTGACCCCTAACCCATACAACCATGTTCGCCATGCCTCTGTACATCTCCTAATGCCTTATGTTCATCTTATTGCGCTGTAGAATGTCGCCTTCTTCTCCGGCAGTGAGCATCTGACGTGGGTACAAACTCCGACGAGGTCTCCCGGCCACCACAGCACGCCCCCGTCCACACCGACGACACGTTGAGCTTCCTCGCAACCTTGTGACGCTGGTAAGCCAAACCACAGCCCCCAACCCCCTCTGTAGCCGCCGTAACATCACCGGAAGAGCGCCGCCGCCACGCAGCCGTCTCCAGCACTGCCAGACTTTGGTCGTTTGAGCTAGCGCCGTCAGATCTGAATCGTAGGGCCGAGATTAGATTCTAGCGCGAAGCGGTATCTTTAGATCTTGGCCACTGGATCTAACTTAGATCCAACGCTCCACGTTAGCCGATCCGCGCGAAGCGGTAACTTCCAATCAGACACACCCACGTGTCTGGTTTTTTTTTTAAATCTGTTTTTATATCTAATAGAGTTTCAAACTTGTAAAATTCATAACTACTATTCTGTTTGTCCAAAAAATGCAAATAAGATATCATTGGATTCAAAAAAATAAATCCTACACTATTATGGGCTTAATTTTGTATTTTGTTTATGTAAAATGGAATTTCGTGCAAAAACAAATATAGGCTTATTTTGACTATATAAATTATTTTGAAAAAGTTTATAAGGCCAAATTAAATTTATTTAGACTATATTTAATTGGTTTTGTGTTCAGTACTGTTTGACTTGTCTTGTTTAGTTTAGAAGAATTATCACATGGCATTTTCATGCATTCATAATATTTTTGCTTAAATATTGGACTGTGAATTTGGTGCTATTATTTTATTTGTAGATTTGGTGCTAATGGTGATTGTGATTGTGAAGATTGTTGCTACTCCCCCAACTACCAAGGAAAGTGGTACTCCATGTATTTGTCCTATTATTTTGACTATGCACTAGTGATATTTTGTATAGGGCTTGCATGAAATTTTTGCTAAATATCTATATGCTATGCCATGGGAAATCCTAGTAGTTGTAGTCTTGGTAGAATTATTCTCTAAGTTAAGATACATGTTGATATCATGCTTAGCCTAAGAGTGAACTACCCACGCATCATACCGAAGGCTAGCATGGTGATGAATAAGGCCTTTGGGATGATCTCTGCCCTCCGGCAGGGTGTCGGGAAGAGATTCAGATCCCCCCATCTAGGGACGATGGTGGCGGTGGCTACGGACTGTTTCGTGGAGATCCGATCGGGTCTTTAGGGTTTTGGCATCAGGGGGATTATATAGGCGAAGAGGCGAGGCAGGAGGTCAGCCAGGGCGCCCACACCATAGGGCGACACCCCCTAGGGTCGGCCCGCGCGGCCCTAGGGTGTGGCGGCCCTGCAGCCCCCCTTTGGCTGCCCTTTGGTCTCTGTGTTCGTTCCGGTAAAATATTGACTTTGGCTATTGTCCCGTCCAATTCCGAGAATATTTCCTTACCAGATTTTCTGAAACCAAAAACAGCAAAAAACAGGCAACTGGCACTGCGACATCTTGTTAATAGGCTAGTCCCAGAAAATGTATAAAAATACCTCAAACTGTAGACAAAGCATAGCAAAGTTGATACTAAACAAGCATGGAACATCAAAAATTATAGATATGTTTAAGACGTATCAGCCTTGCCTAGCGATTCCACAACAGAGCTGCAGCGGTCTTCGATCACTGCAACGACATCCGCCATGGGATCCCCATGCTCCAAGACGCTATGATCAAATGCAACGCCAGTAGCATCTACAAGACGCGGCAAAATTTCAGATGAGACAAAGGAACCACACCCGACGGAAAGCAAACTCAAGAAGAGGAATGTGGTGACTTACCGGATAGCGCTTTGGCAGTAGCCATAAGCTTCTCCGCCATGGCCTTCTCTCGAGACGTCGTGGCAGCCGCAAGCTGCTGCTCATGGTTCTGGGCCTCCTGCTGTTGGCGATGAAGGGCCTCTGCGGCATCCTTCAACTTGGTCTCCGCCTGGCCGATACTCTTCTCGAGTGTATTCAGCTGGCGGAGGGCCTCATTGTTCTCATATGCAATATTCACAAAGGAAAAAGTCAGCGCAAACAGTACTCATTAGTACTAACAACTGAACAAAAGAAATATACGCGCCTTGGAGTTGTTGGAGGTCGCCCTCCAATGCAAGGTATTGCTGGCCCAGGCGATTAATGTCGCAGATGAAGGGCTACAGAAAAGGAGCAGGAAGCCAAATGAACAAAAGGGCTCGGGGCTCGCTCATATGATAGGATAAGTACTTACGTGGTCACCCAAAGACTCTGAGGGTCTAAATTGCATCTTCCGAGCAACGACCGCACAAGTCCTTGTCCTCAAGGAGATCGAAAGATCATCGTCAGAGTCGACCACCATCTTCGGGAAAGGAGCAGCAATCTTCGACTCCCCATGCATCTCGTCAAGGTCCTCTCGGGGGATTCATCTAAGGAGTCCCTCCTAGAAGCACCCAAAATGCTTCAAGCTAACCAACAAGACAGCAAGCTAATGCTTAGCACATTGCAAATACAAAGGCAACATAAAAATTACGACAGAATGTCGGAGAGGATGAAAACTGGATCCTCCTTCTCCTTCTTCTTCTTCTTCTTCTTCTTGGCTAGCAACTACGCCCGATGGCGGGCCCGAACAGGCACATCAGGAATGGGAGAGGCCGCACCCTCATCCCTATAATGACGCTCAAGGAATGTAGGCACCCTTGGCATCGGCGGTGTCGCTCCATCCGAACTTTCGCTTCTGGACCTCTTTCGAGAGAGCCCTTCGCTAGGCTTAGGGGCTTCCGTAGTGGGTGACCGCGCAGGGGGAAGCGTGGATTCAGAATCCGTGTCCCCACCATCGGGCGCAGTTGTAAACTTCTTTGGAAGAGGCGACATCATGCCCGCCACCTTATAATCCTGCGAATCAAGAAAGGCGTAGGTGTCAGTCAAGAAATAACAGGCAAAAGGCACTCGAAAATGCATTACATGCAACCGCAGGTTTCACCTGAGGGACTTCCTTCTTGGCATGAAAGGGGGAAGTCAGAGACTTCCCCGACAGCTCTTCGTCAACCTTGTGCTTCAGAAGAGGTCAAAGCGCTCGGTTGAGGTTAGCCGAGGACATTTCCTCTGCCAACACTCTCATCGGGACGCTGGCACCAGAGTACAAGAACATCGGATGCGCCCTCGCTTGGAGAGGCTGCACCCGACGCTTAAGGAAAGTGCGGATGATATCGACGCCACTAACCTCCTTGCCCCGCACCAACTGGAGCTCTTCCACCCGCCGATACAACTTCTCCGCCTCTGCGACCTCACCCTCCATGTTGTCATTTGACCATGAGCACTTTCGGGAGATCACTTTGCTGGAGTCGAAGGGGGCCAACCTGTAGTGTTGGTCATCGAGCTTGACTTCGTGGATGTAAAACCATTTGTTCCGCCATTGCTGGATAGACTCGCAGAGATAGAAGGAAAATAATTGGAAAGTGGGGCGAATAGAAATCCCGCACCCACCCAGTGGATAGACACCACCGGTACCAGACTGCCTCTTCTCCTCGTCAGGGGCATCCTCAAAAGGTGGGGGGCCTAACGGCGCTTCTAGCACATATTGCTTTTGTGTAGCAGAGAGGAGAATCCACAAATTCATGGCCCATTCAGTAAAGTTGCTACCGTTCGTTGCAAGTTTCTCTTTCTCCATGAACACATTGAAATTAAAAGCAGGTGGTGCCATCTACAACAGAATTTGTAAAGTTTATACTAAGTGTATGATAGATTGAGTTCAACTAATCCATATTACGAATGAACTCCCACTCAAAAACGACATCCCTCGTGCCTTTTTGGTGATTACATGAACCAAATCCACTACACCAAGTCCGATCATCACGTGAGTCGGTGTAGCTTCAAAGGCGAGCATCAAGTGGGCATCATATCTACTATATGACTCATGCTTAACCTTTCGGTCCGTGTTCCGAGGCCATGTCTGTACGTGCTAGGCTCGCCAAGTTAGAACCTTAGTATTCGCGTGTGTAATTGTTTTACACCCGAAATATGGTCGTGGATCCAAGAACACCCGATCATCACATGATGTCTTGGAGCGACGAAAACATAATGGGTGCATACTAAAGGAAGAACACATTCTTATCTTGATATTTAAATGAGGGATCATCTTATTATGCTAACAAAGCGCTAAACAAGCAATATAAGATGCAATCAAACATCACATGTTTATTAGTGAAATGTTATGGTTCCCGCATATGATCTCTATCATGTGCACCGTGGTATGATCACTATCATACCTATATGTGTAAGTACAAGGTCTATGGAGATTACATGTTATGTATGTTGTAAGAGTATCAACTCATACTTCTACTTACAACATCACCATATCATAACACTAGCCCAGCAACAATCTAAACTAGACGCTTCTAATTTATCCATTGCAAGTTTTATGTGGCTTAGGGCTTTCGACATAGAACCGTTCTTACCTACGAACATGAACCACAACGAGGATAACCAAATTGTTGACAACTCGTTTCAAAATAGATATTGACTATAGTAGGAGAGACAGACACTCGCTAGCCACTTATGCAAACTAGTTGCATGTCAAGCGTGGAACAGTTCTCATGTGCGAGGACATGTAAAGTTTGTCCGGGCCGCTTCATCCCACTATGCCACCAATATCCAAAATTACAACTAAGGAGCAATAACATGATCATCATCGCCCACATACTAATATGTGTACTACCCGTGTAAAGTATCTACGCATAGATCCGGCTCTCATACCACTCTAGGGTTCACAGAAAACAAAAAATTTCCTACGATGGGAACTATGTACCAAGATCTATCTAATAGATACAAACAACGAGCGGATGTATATCCGTAGAGAACATACCCTTGAAGACCGACAAAGCTTAACGAGTTCAACTCGTGGTTGATGTAGACGATCTCTTGCCGATCTCAAGATCAAGAGAAAGTCCTAGCGCCGCAAAGCAGCAGCGCATCCGTGCTCGCACACACGTACAAGACACCGGGCAACCTCCGCCTTCTCGCTCCAACGATGCAGCGGAAGCACAACCCTTTCTTTCCGAATAGCCACCGGGAACATGTATCTCGCTAGTCCGAGACCATGGGGGATAAATTCTAGAGGGGGAGAGAGATCCTTCACGAGGAGGTGTGAGAGACAAGTGAGAGGAGGGGCTCCTTTTATAGGAGGAGGGGGGCACACAAGGGGGTGGCCGCCGGCCTCCCCTCCTTCATTCATGTGGGTGGACACTCCACTCACAAAATGGCCCTTCAATTTTCTCCACTCAAAAATCCACTCAAATTCCTATTAAATTTCCACCAAATTTAATGCAAACTCTCATTAAATAAAACTCTTTTATTTTATTCAGAATTTTGTCAATTAATTTAATGACAAACATTCACAAATAACCGCTTGCTATAATTCCATTTCACATGCATAACCTCTTTATGCAATTTCACCCGAAAACCTGTTTCGGTATCTAGTGAAATAAATTCCTGCGCTTGTTTATTCTTTCGGCATGAAACATTTGCTCCAACAGGATGCCAGTGTCCCTTAAGTGTGTCACCCTACGGTTCGCGAATAATGCGGACATGATCGAGACCCTTCTCCGATCAATAATCAGTAGCGGGACCTGGAGATCCATACTGACTCCCACACATTCAACGATAACTTTTCCTGTGATCGTCGGAACCTTTTACGCTTGTATCTTAATCCCTTTGTTTCACGATATATTACATGTCCGAGATTCGATCATCGGTATCTCCATACCTAGTTTGATATCGTTACTGACATGCACTCTTTTCTCGTTCCCGTGATATAACATTCTAGTGATCAAATCACTTGCTTGCAAGCTAGCCAATGTGATATCACCGAGAGGGCCCAGAGCATATCTATCTGTCATCGGGATGAACAAATTCCACTCTTGATCCATGATTCTCAACATAACACTTTTGTAGCTTTGAAGCCATCTTTATAATCACCCAGTTACGGAGTGACGTCTGATGTCAACAAGAAACTCTTCCGGTGTTAGTGATTGGCATGATCTCATGGTCTAAGGATTAGGATTACCTCATAGTTTTTTTATAGCAATATAAACTCAATGACTTTGATCGTAATGCTATACTTCGGATGAATGTTCATCACACTATTACACTAATGTTGTGATCTCGTTATTAACAACATCCAATGTCTATGATCAGGAAACTGTGATCATCTTGTTAATCAACGAACTAGTTTATGAGAGAGGCATAACTAGGAACTTCCTGTTTGTTTATTAAACACACATGTATTAACGTTTCCGTATTAATACAATTATAGCATGCAAAATAAACATCTATCATATACTTGGAATACACATAATAAACATTTTATTATTGCCTCTCAGGGCATATTCCCTTCAGTCTCCCACTTGCACTAGAGACAATAATCTAGTTACATTGTGATGTATCTAACACCCATGGAGTTCTGGTGTAGATCATGTTTTGCTCTAGGGAGAGTTATATCTCCATCCTTGACATGCTCGCGGATGGAGTGAAACCGGCGCTTAATATGCTTGGAATGCTTGTGAGACCTTGGATCTTTGGCATTGGCAATGGCACCATTGTTGTCACAATAGATCACCATTGGGTCCAACGCATTTGCAACCACACCTAGTTCGGATATGAACTTCTTCATCCAAACTGCTTCCTTAGCCGCTTCTGAAGCAGCAACATATTCGTCCTTCGTTGTTGATCCCGCCACCACAGGTTGTTTGGAGCTCCTCCAACTAACCGCTCCGCCATTCATGAGAAATACGTATCCCGATTGAGACTTAGAGTCATCCGATCGGTGCCAAAACTAGCGTCGACATAACACTTAGCGACGAGCTCTTCTTCACCTCCGTATACAAGAAACATATCCTTAGTTCTTCGCAAGTACTTAAGGATATTCTTGACCACTTTCCAGTGTTCTGAACCTGGATCCGATTGGTACCTACTAGTAAAAATAATAGCATGTGCCACATC
Source organism: Avena sativa (assembly GCA_916181665.1). Taxonomy (NCBI): domain Eukaryota; kingdom Viridiplantae; phylum Streptophyta; class Magnoliopsida; order Poales; family Poaceae; genus Avena; species Avena sativa. Next base: position 247,314,152 of record OV702284.1, on the reverse strand, counting down.
CGGTCTTGTACATAGCATGGCGTACATTATAGAGCCTATGGCTGAAGCATAGGGGACCTTGTCCATTATCTCTCTTTCTTCCCCCGAAGCCAGACTTTGAGTCTTACTCAATGTCGTGCCTTGTGTCATAGGTAAGAACCCCTTCTTACTATCTTCCATTTTAAACTTCTTTAAAATCTTATCAAGGTATGTACTTTGCGATAGCCCTATTAGGCGCCTAGATCTATCTCTATAGATCTTTATGCCTAATATGTATGACGCTTCACCTAGGTCCTTCATTGAAAATTTGTTGTTTAGATAACTTTTAACACTGTTTAAAAGATCTATATCATTTCCGATCAATAATATGTCATCCACATATAATATCAGAAATGCCACATTGCTCCCACTCACTTTCTTGTAAATACAAGCTTCTCCATAAGTTTGGACAAATCCAAACTCTTTGATCACCTCATCAAAGCGGAGATTCCAACTTCGCGATGCTTGCTTCAATCCATAGATGGATCGCTGAAGCTTGCACACCTTGTTAGCATCCTTAGGATCGACAAAACCCTTTGGTTGTATCATATACAACTCTTCTTCAATATTACCATTGAGAAACGCAGTTTTGACATCCATCTACCATATCTCATAATCGAAATATGCAGCAATTGCTAACATAATCCTACCTGACTTTAGCATCGCTACGGGAGAGAATGTCTCATCATAGTCAACTCCTTGAATTTGTCTAAACCCCTTTGATACAAGTCGAGCGTTATAGACGGTTATATTACCATCAGCATCAGTTTTCCTTTTGAAAATCCATTTGTTCTCCACGGCCTTTCGGTCGTGAGGTAAGTCCACCAAGTTCCAAACTTGATTTTCATACATGGATTCCATCTCGGATTTCATGGCTTCTAACCATTCGTTGGAATCCGGGATCATCATCGCTTCTTCATACGTCGCAGGGTCATCATTTTCATCAACCATGAAATTCATGACAGGATTTCCGTACAGCTCGGGAGCTGCACGCGTCCTGCTAGACCTGCGAGGTTCGGTAGTACTCTCTTTTAGAGTTTCATGATCATTATCATTAGTTCCCTCTTCAACAGGCGAAGCCAACTCCGGAACAACTTCCGGCGCTGCGCTACTCGCCATATTTTGAAGAGAAGGTTCAATAACCTCTTCGAGTTCTACCTTCCGACTACTCACACCTTTCGCGAGAAACTCTTTCTCTAGAAAGGATCCATTCTTGGAAACAAAAACCTTGCCCTCGGATCTGTGATAGAAGGAATACCCAATAGTTTCCTTAGGGTATCCTATGAAGACGCATTTTTCCGCTTTGGGTTCGAGTTTATCCGGTTGAAGTTTCTTCACATAAACATCGCATCCCCAAACTTTAAGAAATGACAGCTTAGGTTTGTTTCCAAACCACAATTCATACAGTGTCTTTTCAACGGATTTAGATGGTGCCCGATTTAAAGTGAATGCAGCAGTTTCTAGTGCATAGCCCCAAAATGACAACGGCAAGTCCGTCAGAGACATCATAGATCGAACCATATCTAATAAAGTACGATTACGACGTTCCGACACACCATTTCTCTGTGGTGTTTCGGCAGGTATGAGTTGTGAAACAATTCCACACTCTTTCATGTGAGTGCTAAACTCGTAACTTAGATACTCACCTCCACGGTCGGACCGTAGAAATTTGATCTTTCTATTACGATGATTTTCCACTTCATTCTGAAATTCCTTGAACTTTTCAAAGGTTTCAGACTTGTGTTTCATCAAGTAGATATAACCGTATCTACTCAAATCATCTGTGAAAGTAACAAAATAACGATATCCACCTCGCGCCGACACACTCATTGGACCACATACATCAGAATGTATGATTTCCAATAAATCTGTCGCCCGTTCCATTGAACCGGAAAACGGCGTTCTAGTCATCTTGCCCATAAGGCATGGCTCACATGTATCAAATGATTCATAATCAAGTGATTCCAAAAGTCCATCCGAATGGAGCTTCTTCATGCGTTTAACGCCAATATGACCTAGACAGCAGTGCCACATATATGCGGATATATCATCATTTAGTTTAATCCTTTTAGCATCAACATTATGAATATGTGTAACATTATTATCGAGATCTAAAAGAAATAAACCATTCATCATCGGTGCATGACCATAAAAGATTTCATTCATATAAATGGAACAACCATTGTTCTCGGATTTAAATGAATAACCAATTCGCATTAAACACGATCCAGATACAATGTTCATGCTCAGTGCAGGCACCAGATAACAATTATTCAAGTTTATTACTAATCCCGACGGCAAGTGGAGAGGAAGCGTTCCGACGGCGATCACATCAACGCTTGATCCATTGCCGACACGCATCTTGAACTCACCCCTTGCTAGCGGTCGCTTGTTCCGCAGCCCCTGATTCGAGTTACAAATATTAGCAACTGAACCGGTATCAAATACCCAGGTGCTACTGCGAGCACTAGTCAAGTACACATCAATAACATGTATATCATATATACCGTTGTTTGCCTTGCCGGCCTTCTTGTCTGCCAAATACTTGGGGCAGTTGCGCTTCCAGTGGCCAGTCCCCTTACAATAGTAGCACTCGGTATCAGACTTAGGTCCAACTCGGGGTTTCTTTTCAGGCACGGCAACAGGCTTGTCGCCCTTACTTCCCTTTCGTTTTCCCTTCTTGTATTTCTTGAAACCAGTGTTCCTATTGATCATCAACACTTGATGTTCCTTTTTGATCTCCACTTCTGCAGTTTTAAGCATTGACAGAAGCTCGGGGAGAGACTTCTTCATGCCTTGCATATTATAGTTCATCACGAAGCTCTTAAAGCTAGGTGGCAGAGACTGCAGAACATGATGGATGCCTAAGTCAATGGGAATCGATATTCCCAAGGACACAAGCTTATTGGCGTAACCCGACATCTTGAGTACATGCTCACTAACGGAGCTGTGCTCTTCCATCATGCAGCTAAAGAACTTTTCTGAAGCGTTGTAGCTCTCTACAGCAGCATGTGTGTCGAAAATCATTTTCAACTCACCCATTGTATCAAAAGCATTGCCGTTTTCGAAACGCTTTCGAAGTTTCGGCTCTAGCCCATACAATATGCCGCAATGAACTAAGTTGTGGTCCTCCTGACGAGTCTGATAGACATTCTTCTCCTCGTCCGGGGCATCCTTAAAAGGTGGGGGGCCTAACGGCGCTTCTAGCACATATTGCTTTTGTGCAGCAGAGAGGAGAATCCTCAAATTCATGGCCCATTCGGTAAAGTTGCTACCGTTCGTTGCAAGTTTCTCTTTCTCCATGAACACATTGAAATTAAAAGCAGGTGGTGCCATCTACAACAGAATTTGTAAAGTTTAGACTAAGTGTATGATAGATTGAGTTCAACTAATCCATATTACGAATGAAAACCCACTCAAAAACGACATCCCTCGTGCCTTTTTGGTGATTACATGAACCAAATCCACTACACCAAGTCTGATCATCACGTGAGTCGGTGTAGCTTCAAAGGCGAGCATCAAATGGGCATCATATCTACTATATGACTCATGCTTAACCTTTCAGTCTATGTTCCGAGGCCATGTCTGTACATGCTAGGCTCGCCAAGTTAGAACCTTAGTGTTCGCGTGTGTAACTGTTTTACACCCGAAATATGGTCGTGGATCCAAGAACACCCGATCATCACGTGATGTCTTGGAGCGACGAAAACATAATCGGTGCATACTAAAGGAAGAACACATTTTTATCTTGATATTTAAATGAGGGATCATCTTATTATGCTAACAAAGCGCTAAACAAGCAATATAAGATGCAATCAAACATCACATGTTTATTAGTGAAATGATATGGTTCCCGCATATGATCTTTATCATGTGCACCGTGGTATGATCACTATCATACCTATATGTGTAAGTCCAAGGTCTATGGAGATTACACATTATGTATGTTGTAAGAGTATCAACTCATACTTCTACTTACAACATCACCATATCATAATACTAGCCCAGCAACAATCTAAACTAGACGCTTCTAATTTATCCATTGCAAGTTTTACGTGGCTTAGGGCTTTAGAGATAGAACCGTTCTTACCTACGAACATGAACCACAACGAGGATAACCAAATTGTTGACAACTCGTTGCAAAATAGATATTGACTATAGTAGGAGAGACAGACACCCGCTAGCCACTTATGCAAACTAGTTGCATGCCAAGCGTGGAACAGGTCTCATGTGCGAGGACATGTAAAGTTTGTCCGGGCCGCTTCATCCCACTATGCCACCAATATCCAAAATTACAACTAAGGAGCAACAACATGATCATCATCGCCCACCTACTCATATGTGTACTACCCGTGTAAAGTATCTACGCATAGATCCGGCTCTGATACCACTGTAGGGTTCGTAGCATAGAAAACAAAAAATTTCCTACGATGGGAACTATGTACCAAGATATATCTACTAGATACAAATAACGGGCGGATGTATATTCGTAGAGAACATACCCTTGAAGACCGACAAAGCTTAACGAGTTCAACTCGTGGTTGATGTAGACGATCTCTTGCCGATCTCAAGATCGAGAGGAAGTCCTAGCGCTGCAAAGCAGCAGCGCATCCGTGCTCGCACACACGTACAAGACACCGGGCAACCTCCGCCTCCTCGCTCCAACGATGCAGCGGAAGCACAACCCTTTCTTGCCGAATAGCCACCGGGAACATGTATCTCGCTAGTTCGAGACCATGGAGGATAAATTCTAGAGGGGGAGAGAGATCCTTCACGAGGAGGTGTGAGAGACAAGTGAGAGGAGGGGCTCCTTTTATAGGAGGAGGGGGGAACCCAAGGAGGTGGCCGCCGGCCATGGGGGGCTGCCCCCTCCCCTCCTTCATTCATGTGGGTGGACACTCCACTCACAAAATGGCCCTTCAATTTTCTCCACTCAAAAATCCACTCAAATTCCCATTAAATTTCCACCAAATTTAATGCAAACTCTCATTAAATAAAACTCTTTTACTTTATTCATAATTTTGTCAATTACTTTAATGACAAACATTAACAAATAACCCCTTGCTATAATTCCATTTCACATGCATAACCTCTTTATGCAATTTCACCCGAAAACCTGTTTCAGTATCTAGTGAAATAAATTCCTGCGCTTGTTTATTCTTTTGGCATGAAACATTTGCTCCAACTGGATGCCAGTGTCCCTTAAGTGTATCACCCTATGGTTCGCAAATAATGCGGACATGATCGAGACCGTTCTCCGATCAATAATCAGTAGCGGGACCTGGAGATCCATACTGACTCCCATAGATTCAACGATGACTTTTCCTGTGATCGTCGGAACCTTTTACGCGTGTATCTTAATCCCGTTGTTTCACGATATATTACATGTCCGAGATTCGATCATCGGTATCTCAATACCTAGTTTGATCTCGTTACTGACATGCACTCTTTTCTCGTTCCCGTGATATAACATTCTAGTGATCAAATCACTTGCTTGCAAGCTAACCAATGTGATATCACCGAGAGGGCCCAGAGCATATCTATCCGTCATCGGGATGAACAAATTCCACTCTTGATCCATGATTCTCAACATAACACTTTTGTAGCTTTGAAGCCATCTTTATAATCACCCAGTTACGGAGTGACGTTTGATGTCAACAAGAAACTCTTCTGGTGTTAGTGATTGGCATGATCTCATGGTCTAAGGATTAGGATTACTTCGTAGTTTGTTTATAGCAATATAAACTCAATGACTTTGATCGTAATGCTATACTTCGGACGAATGTTCATCACACCATTACACTAATGTTGTGATCTTGTTATTAACAACATCCAATGTCTATGATCAGGAAACTGTGATCATCTTGTTAATCAACGAACTAGTTTATGTGTCACATCCCAAATTTTAGATTTGGTTCTGCATATCATTCATGGCATTGCATCATAATCATCCATGCAATTTCGATTGAAATGATTCGGCAAAACACTACTTTCAAAACCCTATTTAGAATTGCTAAAATGCTCCTACAAGAGGGTATACTAGGACTTGTATTTTTTACACCCTTGTAAACTAGTGTTATTAAATACCACATGATCCTAGGTTGATCTCCTAGATTTTAGAAAAATTTAGGAACAAGAATCACTCGATTCAGAGTTCGTATGAAGAAGATACGAAGGAAAAACTAAAAACAGAAATAGAAAAAGAAAAGAACAAAAAAATAGGAAGAAGCAGCGCAGCCCGCTGGGCCGAGCCGGCCCAGCCGCGCTAGCAGCGCACGCGCGCGCGCCGCGACCACCGCCTCCCGTGCGGCAGGTAACTGCACGCCGCCCGCGCAGCCGCCAGCCACCGACAGGTGGGGCCCACCTGTCGGCGCCGACATCGCCGCCGCCCGCCGCGACCGGCGCAGACTCCGCGCGCGCCCCGCCGCCGAATCCGGCCCCGACTCCGCGTCCCCCCCCACTTAACCCTGTGCGCCGCCCCTGCCTCTCCCCTATCGCGTCGCCTCTCCCCTCGCGAGCCGCCGCCTCCCGATCCCGCCGCCCGCCGCCGCCCCCTCCCTCTCTCTCCGTCGCCTCGCCGCGACCCCCTCGACCTCGCCTCGCCCCTGACCGCCCCGCCTCCTCTCCTCCCCGCAGGGAACCACCCCGAAGCCCCCGCCCGGACCAAGCTCCGCCGCCGCCGAGACCGAGGCTGCCGCCGGCCACCCCGCGCGCCAGCCGCCTCCCCCTCCGCGTCGACGCCCGACCTCGACGACTCTGCGCCGACGCCCGATGACCCGTGCGCCACCTCGCCGCCGCCAGGAACCTCGCCGCCGCCGGGAACCGCCGCCGTCGCCCGCCGCCTCACTCCCTGGCCGCAAGATCTGCCACGAACGGCCCAGATCGGCTGTTGACTGGTCAGCTCAGACGCTGACTGGTCAACCGCCCAGTCAGCCGCCACGTCAGCCCAGTCAAAGTCAAAGTTTGACTGGGTATTTTCCTAAATAGTTTTATTTGGCAGATTTTAGGTAAAACTTGTAAAATTTGTAGAAATTAATCCACTGGGCCAAAAATAGCAAATAAAATATGTGTAGATTCAGTAAGTCGTGTAGAATCTTTCTGTACCATTGTTTTACACTTTTGCAGCAAGATTTTGTCCAGATTAATTAAATGAGTTAATGGACTTTTTGGAGTCATTAATTCGTAGAAAAAGATCTGTAACTCCAAAAATTGCAAATAATATGTCCCTGGATTCAGTAGAACAAGGGGAATCTCAAAATGAATTAAAAAGGATAGGCTTATAGTAAAAACTTTCGCAGAAACTATTTAATGGCTTTCTGTAGTATTTTAATTACTCAGGGAGTTCTATAATTCCTTTTTGAGAAATTCCAATTGGTATTGTTCCTAATTAGCAATGCCTACACAGTAGAATTTTCCCAAGATTTTACAAACAGTATGTTAAAAGTAGTGATTTATTTGGGTTCTAGCTCTAGTTTGAGCATTATAAATTGCGTAATAGTTTTCCTTGCGCTAAAATTATTTTCCATGCATGCATTCAGTAGCTTTACTGAATAAGATTATGTGGTGCTGCTATAGCATCAATCCACTTGTCATGCATGCATCTTGCATCATCTTTGTTTGCATATGCTGGTGGATGGTTTGTTTATGATTGCAATTGTATCGTGTAGATTGTGACGAGTGCAACGCTTTCTCGTGTGTGGATTGTTCTTCCAACCGCTACAACCAAGGCAAGTAGATGCTACTTTGTATATGATATTTTCCTACTATTTTTCAATGCATTGTCGTGTATTTTGTAGATGCATGTGTAGGATGATACTATCCCTATGCTATGTCCTATTATGTGGTAGGGCTTTCCTTGTAGATGAACCACCGTTAGTAGATGTGCTTAGCCATGCTATGATGAACGAGGGCTGGGTTACATCACTGAAAGTTGTTTCTAAATGTGTTGGTTTGCGAAAACTAAAACAACTTAATCAATGAACCTCCTGGGTGTGATGGGATTGATAATTTTTGGTGGTATCATTGCGGAAAGGCACCCAGGTATAAAGAGAAAATGATTGGCTTCTTTATTCTGTAGCTTACGTGTACAACCATGTGCCAATAATGGAATGGATGGTTGGTTGGACTTAGTAGGTTGTGGTAACTCGAACCCGCGTATCCAGAGATGTAGAATTTTGGTGGGTTGGACCGGTGCGCGTCGGGATTGGAGAGCTACTTCCCGAACAGTCTCTTCTTGGACTTCTCCCTATCATCACCCAAAATGAGAGTGATGGTATGAGCTGGGCTGGCCAAGTCACATGGGTAAAGTGTACTAACCCCTGCAGGGTGTATAATCTAATCGATTAGCCGTGTCCCCGGTTATGGACGTCTGAGTTGGTTGATATTGATTCCATGACATGTTTCTCGCTCATTCTAATTTCATAATTGCTTTAATATTGTTGGGTTAACTTAATTGGGATCTTTTCAAAGAAAATCAAAAACTATTTATGAAAGTAGGACAAAGGGGTTTGTAAATGCAAGCTAGCCACAGCTCCACCTGCCAAATATGCATGTAGATGTTAGCACTATTGTCTCCTTTACTAGCTCTACTTGCCATACATTCCATGTATTGACCCTTCGGGGCTGCTGCGTTTCATGTTGCAGGATATTCCGATTCTGAGTAATCGATATAGGCCACGGTACTCCACTCGGCACTTGTTCACTTGTGGGCAATTTGAAGAATGGAGGATTTGCTTTATTTATGTTGCTACCTGAATAATTTGAGCTAGCCTTGAGCTAAGCTTTTATTGTAATAATGGTACTCTGGATCTTCGTTATTTATGATACACGGATAATTTGCTATGTTATTCATCTTATTCTATTGTGGGCCAATGAACCGATCCAGGGATTGGCATGTCACATAGAAGCTACGGTCTTTTCAGAACCGTGGTGTTACAAGATGGTATCAGAGCCAGGTTGTCGACTGTAGGATCGTGACCTAGGATTGGATTAGGAAGCCATAGAATTATTAAAGCTTATATTAACTCTGTCTTTCATCTTATGCCTTTCACTCTCGTAAATTCTTACCATATGCTATTCTCACACTTTCCTCTTTTAATTGATAGATGGGAGAAGTCAGGACTGAGTATGCAACCATGGAGTCACCAAGGCCCTTTGCAAGACAGTTAGCACAGCTCTCGCAGTCATTGGGATTGCCACTGCCCATGTTCAAGGGAAGAAGGCTGTACACCTATGGATATGGTGAGGATGCATGGGAGATCACCACCTTCATATTCAGGGATGCCGCCTTGCCAAACCCTGTGCATCTGATCTACACCAAGACATACTGGAACTGGGGACTTGGAATAAACTTGGCCATGCATGAAGCCCTGTCTCGCCAGTGCCATCTTGTCCGACACCTACTGCCAGCAGATTCACCCTACCGTGACTATGGGAGGCGTGACGAAGATGGGAACATTGTGGTTACCCCGGGCGACAGGAACAACATGCCGCCCCGTCGGAGGCACATAGAGGACATGGAAAGGGAGAATGGAGCTCTAGCTGAGAAAGTGATGATGGTAAAGGAGATAGCAGATTTTGCCAGCAATGGAATGGTGGTCCAAGGACAGGAGATTGACACCTTGCATGAAGCTGTGGGAGTTTGTCAACACCCGGATTTTTCAATCCTAGATGCCTGTTATGCCATACATCGCAATCCCAGGATTACCATTTTTGCGAGACATAATAGAATTGGATACCATAGTACTTCATCCATTACAAACGATACATAAGTTCTTACACAAATCGGGATCTCATGATCCGGTTCTTAATACAACATCAAGCAGCGGAATACGTAATAATAACGGTAGTGTAGGCGAAGCTCCATCTTCGGGGTCACAGGCAATGCTGATGATGGGAGATGATCCTAGTTGTCGTAACGTTCCTGGGGTCCATCTTCCAGGTACTCCTCTTCATAGTCTGGCCATGGGAATAGCCGGGGACAAAGCCATGAGTACTCTTTAAGTACTCGCAAACTAATACTAACAAGTAAGGGTTTTTTGGATAATAGTACACTAGGCTCTAGGGTTGTTTTGCAAAAAGCCAGGTTTATCTCTACTAAGTTCCAAAGCTAGTCACAATTTTATAACTCCTAAGTGGGATCTTGTAATTCAGGTCACAACTCTGTTGTGGTCAATTCAAAGTCTCAATTCATTTCACAAGTCATTTTGAAAAGTCTGACGGGGGAACAGTATGGCCACTCCAACTGTCCATAACCGCGGACGCGGCTATTCGAATAGTTTGACACTCTGCAGAGATTGTACACTTTCATGACAACATTCGATACATCCGTCAGGAACAAATCCTGAATTCACCATACTCAGTATGCGGATAATCAATCCTAACCTTTTAATTACACGCCCTAGTATAAGCACCTCTCCTGTGAGTTTGGCCTCCCAACCATGACCACTGTCATCTTGGGTACTGCACGGGTGGACAATCTTCACAAGGTAGCCTCAGCTTAGACCTTGGCCGGGAGGGAACTAATACTAAGGTATATAAGTTTCCAGTCAAGCCCTACCCAATATTCGGGTATTGTGGTTGTACGCTAAAATTGGAATGGTATCACATCCAGACAACCATCAGTTTTATAAAGGGCTAAGGCTCATGCCTCAACATTTTTATCACCAGAATCATCAAGTGTTTGGAAACACATGTCCAAAACATTTCAATAGAATGATCCATCATTCCAAGGTTTTCATAACCATTTTTCCACCAAGTATTCCCATCTAAAGTTGATCAAGTTTTATGCTTAGCACTAGCATCTACAAGTGGGGGGTAGTACTATGAGGGGTGGTAACTAGTGGAGTTTCACTAAGTCCAACCTTATATCTTGGGCTGATATCAAGGTTTCTAACTTAGGCCAAATTTTATGCTCTTTATGCAACCTTCAGCACAACTATCTAGTATCTACCAAACTCTTAGGTAGACTCTAAGTAAGCTTTGATAAAGAAAAGTAAGAATCTTGCACATAAAACTAGGATTTGGTTTATCAAGTGGGTATGATCACATATGCTTAAGGCATATAGTAGTCATATCACAAGTATGGGTTTGTGGCATCAGTAGGGTATCTTGCAAGGGTTAGCTTGCATCAATATCAGTATAAGCTTCTATAGTTATAGTATCTTGCAAGTGTTAGCTTGCCTTGTGCAGAGCAATGGTTGAAGTTCTCCTCGGCTTCCTCTTCGTAGTATCCTCCTTCCTCCTCGTATCCTTGGTCGGTACTAGCGTCTATGAATAAATACGAGGTACACAATCACCAAGCAATACTTAACTACTTGCAATCATCACACACAAGGGTCCTATTGATGATCTAGCATCATCTCTAACATTACAAGGTTAAGGCTTGGTTTAAATTTCTTTTATTTTTAGAAAAGTAATTTCTACTCATTGAAAAACTACTTAAGATTTAATATTCTCCAAACTAAACATGGGATCATGTTGACACATGTCATCACCACATATTGTAGTCCATGGGAATGTGATTTAAAGTGGTGTCACAATTTAATAAGGTTTTACCCTTTTATTTTAATTAATTAAAGTGGCTAGAAATGCTTATGAAGCATTCTTTTATTACTTGAACATTATTTCTGCAAGTAAACCTATATATTTTTATATATTCTGAAAGGTATGGTTAAATGTGATTTTTGAGAGTTGGAATCAACTCAAAAGCTTTTATGGTTTAAATTTGAAAAATGTTTGAATGCAGAAAAGCTTCTGCCTTGTTATTTTTGCTATGGGTGATTTACAGATCCAAATGACTTGAATCCAACGGGCTTGGATTAAGCATTCACAGATCTTTCCAACAAAATTGGTTTCATCCAATTTGGTGCACTGAATCGATCTGGGTTGATTTTTGAAGTTGGGTGCTGAAGTGTGTTTGAAATGAAATAGAAAAGTTTTAATTTGAATTGCTGGGCTGCGCGGGAAATTCTAACGGGCCGGCCTGCTAAGCGCAGTGCTCCTGCGGGCTGCTTAAGTGGGTGTCCCCACTCGTCAGTGACACGGGGCTGGGCGAAGCGGTATGGGGCAACATGGATCGTTTGATCTAGTTCTAATCCAACGGCTGGGGGTCATCGTCGACGCGAGACAACTCCGGCGAGAACGAAACCTAGCGCGGCTAGTGAGGGGTGCTGGGGGCTCACCGGGATACTGGCGAGGGTCGTCAAGGCGGGCGAACGACGAAGTCGACGACGGCGATCCTCCTAGTACCGGTGGCTTCTCCTGGGGCGGCTCCAATCGCTGGCTCCTTTCTTCTCCGGCAGCGGCAGGCTCCAGTGAAATTCCGGCGAGGTGGTGCTCGCCTTGCTCTGAGGATGGTGTGGCACGGTCAGTGGGGAGAGGGGAGTGAGATGGTGTGAAGAAATCGTGCGGGGGTGGCCTCTATTTATAGTCGAGCGAGGGGACCATCGGGGCGCACGGTGAGCTCGTCGGGGGCGACGTTACAGGCGGCTAATGGCATGGGAAAGGGTAGGGGACGGTGCTGTGTCTCCTGGCGATGCTCAACGACATGGTCGCGAGGCATGGGGCGGTGTGGTTTGGTCTGGAACGGGCGGTGCTATGCGCGGCAGAGGCGGCGTCTTCGACGGCGGGCGGTGGCTGTATGGCACGGGGCGGCAAACGGGGATGTCTGGCGGTCTCCTGGGTCGGTGGGGATTGTGTATGCACGCGGCGAGGGCGGCGCGCGGTCTGTGGGCGATGGTCGAGGGTGGCGCTCTGGCGCACGCTCGGCATGGTCTGGGCGTGGCTTGTGCATGTGGTCCAGGGCTTGGCAACGCTTGAAGCTAGGACAGGTAGTGGCGGTGGACGGTGGGCTGCCTCCTAGACAAGGTTGGCACGGCTAGTTCTTCCTCTAGCCTGCTGTCCACAATGGGGTGGCATTGAGGTGCTCGGCTGTTCATCATTAATGGCAATGGCAAGCTCACAGGGGTGCTAGTGTTGGGCTAATCTTCCTAGATGATCTACTGAGTTGTGTGTGAGCTAACTAGGGAACAAGTTAGGCTCAAAACACTGCACACTATAGTGTTTGATGTTTTGTTTGATTTGTGTCTGCAACCTGTTTGATGAAATGGCCGCATGAAATCAAGTTTTGAATTTTGAAATGATTTTTGGTGGGTTTGCTAGATTGGTGCTGGTGAGTCTGCAGATGCTTGGGTTTTGAAAGTTGAGCTTGTTTGAGTGGGTTTTGGAGAAGTGGGATCTTCCCATATGAAGAAGATTCAATTTTGAATTGTCATTTAAACTATGCATTTGAAAGGTCTGGATGATCACAAAGTGGGCCTTGATACCTTGTTATGAGTACATTCAAGGGGTGCAAAGATCCAGAAAAGTTTCTGTTAGGTTTTGAAAGTTTGAGACAGCCAAAGTAGGCATGTGAGTTAAATTGGCCAAAATGACCATTCACTTAATATATTTGTTTTGATTTACTTGTCTTTAGGAAAAGTGTGGGAAATGTTTTAGATGATGTTTATTTCACCTAAGAAACATTTTACAAGCAATGGATCACACAAACAAGGTGGTTTTAAAAGAAATTAAAAATCCATGCATACACATATACATGCATTCATGAATTTATTTAGAAAAGTTTTTGTTAACCCTAATCTTGATGATTAGTGTTTGATGATCTAAGTTTGGTATTTTTGGGATGTTACAGAGTTCTAGAAAATGCCCTGATAGGCAGGGATGCAACCATAGCTCATCTTAATGGGACTGTGCAGGATAACGCCCAGACCATACAACAGCTGCAAGGGACCGTCCAGGAAAGGGATCAAACTATTGAAGTTATGGCAGCCCAGATTGCCGCACTCCAAGCAAAGCTGAATCCACCCTCTGATGATGACAATGGAGATGGTGGCAACAATGATGATGAAGATGATGACAGTGGGAACGATGATTATGATGAGGACGAGGATGATGATGATGGAGACGATGATGGTGGAGGAGATGAAGTTGTTGCTGTTGCAGCTGAGAGTGAAGAAGAAGAGGAGGATCCAGAAGAGGTGGAGTTTGAGATTTCAAGTGATGACTCAGGAGAGGTGTACACTCCGCCGCCATGGTTGAACCGTGGACAGAAGCGCCAACGCATGAGTGCAAGGACCTACCGCAACCTCTTCAAGAAGTAGATAGAAGTCCACCAATTAGTCCTCGTTAGGTAAAATCGTTAGGATTAGTCTCGATCGATGTAAAACTTAATTACTGTTAGTTTAAGAGTGTTTAGTTACTTATTTGTGTACTCCAATATCCCAGGATTATTTGTGCGAGTTTTATGAAAGAGTTATGGCAAGTTTGGTTAATATCTGTGTTATTCCTGCTGCAGTTTTCTGCTGATACAGCAGTACTGTATGATTTTTCATATTTTACTGGTATCTGGGAAAAATATGAAAACAATAGGGCTGGTGCGAAACTCTCTGTACTGTATGCACAAAAATCAGCAAAAATTCCTGACGAGTTTAAGTCAGGTAGAAAAATTCGTGAACACTGCTGGACTGCTCTGGCAGATTGTTGTTTTTAATGCTTTGTTGATCAACTGTTTAGGTAACCATTGCCAACTCTTCTAAAAACTATTTCAGTAGGTATATACTGCTAGGATAACCCCTGGGATGTTGCTGGATCACTCGTTTGTTGATGTGTTGCTTGCTTGAGATTGTCTGCTATTGTTTTGTTGTTGTTTGATCATAATGCATGGGTAGAATCCTATTTTCGTAGTTGATTCTTTCTAAGCTTACCTGTGCTGAACCGCAGATGCCTCCCCGCCGTCAACCCACTGAGTTGGAGCAGCTCATGGCAGCTCAGGCACAGCTGACCCAATTTATGACCCAGTTCATGGAAGCTCAGAACAACAACAACAACAACAACAATGGGAACAACCAGCCTCAGGGAGATGCTCTCACCAGGTTTCTGAGGTTAAGGCCAGCTAAGTTCTCTACTACAATGGAACCAATGGTTGCTCTCGACTGGTTGCGTTCAGTCAACAAGGATCTGGTAACTGTTGGATGCACTGATGCTGAGAAGGTGAGGTTTGCTGCTCACCTACTGGAGGGACCAGCCGCTTCTTGGTGGGACACTTTTCGGATCACCCACCCGCTGGACACCGTGACTTGGGCAATGTTTGAGGAGGGTTTCAGGACCAACCATGTGTCTTCAGGAGTTCTGAGCCTGAAGAGGAAGGAGTTCTGCAACTTGCGCCAAACCAGCCGCACCGTGGCTGAGTACATTGAGGAGTTCAACAACCTGTGCCGTTATGCACCTGAGGATGTTGACACTGATGCAAAAAGGAGGGAGAGATTCCTGGATGGCCTCAGTGATGAGCTTTCAGTGCAGCTACTGGTGGTTTATTGCCCCACTTTCCAGGAGCTTATGGACATGGCCAGAATCTTGGAAGGGAAGCACAAGCAGGTGGAAAACCGCAAGAGAAAGAGCAGCAATCACCACTCTGGTTCTCACCACAAGTCTCGCACTTCTTATGATGGATACTCCAAGCATGGAGGGAGTGACGGGCACCATGGGAGCCATGACCGCCACCACCATGGAGGCTATGGACATCGCCATGACAACGACAAGAGCAACCACCACAGCCACAAGGGAGGACACTCTCACCATTCTGGAGGACACGGTGGACATGACCGCAACCGTGATCGCAGCTTTGTGAAGAAGGATCTAAGTGAGGTGACATGCTTCAAGTGTGGTCAGAAGGGACATTATGCGGATAACTGTCCGGAGAAGAAGGTGCTGAAGCCAACCAACAACCAGAAGGCCACAGTGAACCACATGAATGTAGAGGAGATCCCAGATGAGCCTGACCTTGTGATTGGTAAGTTTCCAATCAACACTCACCCTGCACTTATACTTTTCGATACTGGTGCATCGCATTCATTCATATCAAGGGCATTTGTGGATAAGTATAAGTTACCTACTGAGTCTATGAAAGAGTCTATTAGAGTAAGCTCACCTGGAGGAGATATGATAGCTAGCGCGGGATGCCGCGACTTAAATGTGAGGATTGGAGCACACAATTTCATTGCACATCTGGTAGTGTTGGAATCACAAGGGTTAGATGTTATTCTGGGTATGGATTGGATGTCTATGCATGGGGGACACATAGATTGTGCACAGCGAGCTGTTTCACTCAAAACCCCGGATGGTAAGAGAATTAGGTTCAAGTCGGTTGTACGACCGGGAAGGTGTAAGCTGAATACTCTTAAGGGGGTTAGCATGGATACTGTGCCTGTGATTAAGGATTACCCCGACGTGTTTCCGGAAGAGCTGCCAGGGATGCCACCTGACAGGGAAGTGGAGTTTCTCATCGACCTGATGCCGGGAACAGGACCTATAGCAAAGAGACCATATAAGATGGATGTGGATGAGCTGAAGGAATTGAAGAAGCAGCTGAAAGAGCAGTTGGACAAGGGATTCATTCAGCCTAGTTCGTCGTCATGGGGTGCACCTGTTCTGTTTGTGGAGAAGAAAGACAGCAGCAAGAGATTAGTGGTGGACTATTGCTTGCTGAATGAGGTGACCATCAAGAACAAATACCCCCTTCTGAACATAAATGATTTGTTTGATCAACTGGAAGGAGCAAAGGTGTTTAGCAAGATTGATCTGCGATCGGGCTACTTCCAATTGAAGATCCGGGAGGAGGACATACCAAAGACCACTTTCACTACTAGGTATGGTTTATATGAGTACACAGTTATGTCTTTTGGACTAACGAATGCCCCGGCATATTTCATGACCATGATGAACAAGGTATTTATGGAGTACTTGGACAAGTTCGTGGTGGTGTTTATTGATGACATACTGATATATTCCAAGGATGATGCTGAGCATGAGAAACATCTGCGACTGATTATGGAGAAGCTCAGGGAACACAAGCTGTATGCCAAATTCAGCAAGTGTGAATTCTGGCTTAACACTGTTGGGTTTCTTGGACACGTGGTGTCAGGAGAAGGAATCGCTGTTGATCCAAGCAAAGTGACTGAAGTAACTGAGTGGGAAGCGCCCAAGAATGCGGGAGAGATTCGAAGCTTTTTGGGACTTGCTGGATATTACAGGAGATTCATTGAAAACTTCTCCAAGATTGCTAAGCCGATGACAGAACTTCTGAAGAAGGAGAGGAAGTTTGAATGGACGGATGCATGTGAAGCCAGCTTTCAGGAACTGAAGCGTCGACTAGTGACTGCACCTATTCTGTGTTTACCTGATCTCCAAAAGGATTTCCAAGTGTACTGTGATGCTTCCCGACATGGACTTGGGAGTGTGCTGATGCAGGATGGGAGAGTGGTGTCGTATGCCTCGCGGCAACTTAAACACCATGAGAGGAATTATCCCACGCATGATTTGGAATTATCATTAGTGGTTCATGCACTCAAGGTATGGAGGCACTACTTAATGGGAAAACACTGTGATGTGTACACCGACCACAAGAGCCTGAAGTACATATTTACACAGAAGGAACTGAATATGAGGCAAAGGAGATGGTTGGAACTTATCAAGGACTATGATATGAATCTGCAATACCACCCAGGAAAGGCCAATGTAGTAGCAGATGCTCTGAGCCGGAAGGTTTATGCCAATGCATTGACAATTGGGGAATTGCCCGAGGATTTGTGCAAGCAATTCAAGGACCTTAGACTGGAGGTAGTGTCTGAAGGATACTTGGCAGCAATGGAAGTCCAACCAACGCTACAGGACAGAATCAGGAAGGCTCAGGGTAGGAGACAAGGAAATAGAAGAGATAAAGGAAAAGATGAAGGAAAATCGAGAAAAGGATATTCGCGAGGATGAGCATGGTACCTTGTGGTATGGGGATCGTCTGTGTGTGCCCAGCGACCCGGAGATAAGGAAGTTGATTCTGCAGGAAGCTCATAACTCGCCACACTCCATACATCCGGGCAATACAAAGATGTATATGGATTTGAAGAGCAGATTTTGGTGGAATAACATGAAGGGAAACATCGCCAAGCATATTGCCCTATGTGATGTATGTAGCCGAGTGAAGGCGGAGCACCAGAAGCCAGCAGGACTACTGCGGCCATTGCCCGTGCCGGATTGGAAGTGGGATAGAGTGGGAATGGATTTTATCACATGATTGCCAAGGACCAGATCAGGATATGACTCCATTTGGGTAGTGGTCGACCATTTGACCAAGGTAGCCCACTTTATACCAGTGAAGACGACCTACACGAGTGCAAAGTTGGCCAAGATCTACATGGACAAAATTGTGTGCCTACATGGAGTTCCTAAGAGTATTGTATCTGATAGAGGCACCCAATTTACCTCACACTTCTGGCGCCAGCTGCACGAGTCACTTGGGACTAGATTGGAGTTTAGCATAGCGTTCCACCCCCAGACTGATGGACAGACCGAGAGGGTGAATCAGATTTTGGAGGATATGCTGAGAGCTTGTGCTTTGGCTCATGGTTCTAGTTGGGATGAGAATTTGCCGTATGCTGAGTTTTCCTACAACAACAACTATCAAACCAGCATCAAGACGTCACCGTTCGATGTACTGTATGGGAAACGGTGCCGGACACCATTGCTATGGGATGGAGTAGGAGAACGTCAGTTGTTTGGACCTGATTTGATCAAGGACGCTGAGGAGAAGGTCGCCTTGATTAGAGATAGGCTGAAAGTAGCACAATCAAGGCAGAAGAGCTACGCTGACGCCAAGCGCAAGGAAGTGGTGTATAAGATAGGTGATAGAGCATACCTCAAGAGTGTCGCCACTTCGTGGAATCAAGAGATTTGGAATCAAGGGTAAGCTGGCACCTCGGTTTATTGGACCATATCGGGTCTTAGCACACAAAGGAGAAGTCACTTATCAGTTGGAGTTGCCAGAGGCTCTATCCGCTGTTCACAGTGTGTTCCACGTGTCCCAGCTGAAGAAGTGCCATCCGAAGATGGTGGATACTCCATTGAGAGACACTGTGCCACTAGAGGAGGTTCAGCTTGAGAATGACTTGACCTTTGAGGAGAAGTCGGTCAAGATTCTGGAGACAGCGGAGAGGATTACCCGTACCAAGACGATCAGGTTTTGCAAGGTGCAATGGAGCCACCACACCAAAGAGGAAGCCACTTGGGAGCGTGAGGATGACATCCGAGAGGACTACCCGCACCTATTTGCTAGCCGCGCCGAATCTCGGGGACGAGATTCATCTTAAGGGGGTTAGTCTTGTCACATCCCAAATTTTAGATTTGGTTCTACATATCATTCATGGCATTGCATCATAATCATCCATGCAAAACTTTCGATTGAAATGATTCGGCAAAACACTACTTTCAAAACCCTATTTAGAATTGCTAAAATGCTCCTACAAGAGGGTATACTAGGACTTGTATTTTTCCACCAATGTAAACTAGTGGAATTAAATACCACATGATCCTATGTTGATCTCCTAGATTTTAGAAAAATTTAGGAACAAGAATCACTCGATTAGGAGTTCGTATGAAGAAGATACGAAGGAAAAACTAAAAACAGAAATAGAAAAAGAAAAGAACAAAAAAGAGAGGAAGAAGCAGCGCAGCCCGCTGGGCCGAGCCGGCCCAGCCACGCCAGCAGCGCACGCGCGCGCGCGCCGCAACCACCGCCGCCCGCGCGGCAGGTAACTACACGCCGCCCGCGCAGCCGCCAGCCACCGATAGGTGGGGCCCACCTGTCGGCACCGACATCGCCGCCGCCCGCCGCGACCGGTGCGGAGTCCGCGCCCCCCCCCCTGTAGGGGTTCGTAGCATGGAAAACAAAAATTTTCTATCGCATACAAACAAACAAGCCAAGATCTATCTACTAGATTGTAGCAACAAGTCGATGGTATAACTTACCCTCGAAGATTCCAAAGCGTTTAACGAGAGCGGATTCTCGTGGGTGATGTAGTCGTACTCTTTCCGATCTCAAGATCGTGTAGACGATCCTTCCGGCGCCACGTTCCGGCAGCGCTCCCGCAGTCGGTCACACGTTCGGTACTCGACGAAGACCTTCCTCTCCCTTGTTCCAGCAGGCAGCGGAGGTTGTAGCACTCTCCTCGCGATTCCGGCAGCACAACGGCGTGGTACCGGAAGTAGAGGGGAAATCCCGCAGGGCTTCGCCTTAAGCCAGTGCGAGTATGGTGGAGCTTATGAGAGAGGCTATTAGTGGTCTAGTAATTAGACACACCAATTAGAAGGCTCTAAACCAATTAGAAGGCTCTAAACCGCTGGCTAAAGCAATTAGAAGCTCTAAACCAAAACGGCTCTAAACCGGAGATTTAGAGGTGGAAACTTGTGTGTCTAGGAGGGGAGCCCTGCCCCTCCTTTTATAGGTGGGGAGGCGCGGCCAGGGGAGGGGAGTCCCTCCCCAAGTCGGCCTTGGGTGGTGCGCCGGCTTGGGGAGGAGACTCCTCCCTCAAGTCGGTTCCCAACTCCTCTTTCTTGTTTCCCACAGTTTCTTTTTTTAGCCATTTGACTTTCAAACTGGACATTTGACTTTTCTGTTTTAGGATTCAATTTAATCCTTTATTTGGGACAGCAAGAACACTTAGTACATGATGCAATCATTCAATGACACACTCATGTACCCTCCCCCCCCCCCCCCCCGGAGTGCCGGACAATCCGGAACCTTCTAGAACATTCCCGATGAAAACACCGGAATCATTCCCGAACTCCGAAACGGGACTTTCCTTATATGAATCTTATTCTATGGACCATTCCGGATCACCTCGTGATATCCCGGATCCCATCCGAGACTCCGAACAACATTTGGTCTCTTTCTCATAATACCATAACTACTCAAACAACGTCGAATCCTTAAGTGTGTCTCCCTACGGTTCGTGAATTATGCGGACATGATCGAGACACTTCTCCGAACAATAACCAATAGAGGAATCTGGAAATTCATATGGCTCCCACATATTTGTATGATTACTTTGCGATCGAATGAACCACTTACATACGATACCAATTTCCCTTTGTCTCACGATATGTTACTTATCCGAGGTTATGATCGTCGGTATCTCTGCATACCTAGTTCAACCTCGTTACTGACAAGTACTCTTTTCTCGTTCCCGTGATATGTGATCCCTTGTGACCAAGTCACATGCTTGCAAGCTAATTGGATGACATTCCACCGAGAGGGCCCAGAGTATATCTATCCGTCATGTGGATGGACAAATCCCACTCTTGATCCATGTGTTTCAACCAATACTTTCCGAACACTTAATGCCACCTTTATAGCCACCCAGTTACGGTGTGGTGTTTAATGTCATCAAAGCATCCATCCGGTAAAGGTGATATGCATGATCTCATGGTCGAAGGAATTAGGTTACTATGTATCAAAAAGCATATAGCAATTGAACTATTGAAATGACTTTGATCTTTATGCTACGCTTATCAATAGGAGTATGTCCATCATATCATTCTCCTAACGATATGATCTTGTTGTTGATAACATCTCAATGTTCATGATATGGAAACCACAATCATTTAATCAACCAACAAGCTAGTGAAGTATAGAGGCTATACTAGGGACTTCAAATTAAGTTTACAATTCACACAAGTATTAATGTTTCCTTGTTAATACTCTTATAGAATGAATATAAACATTTATCATAAACACAAAGATATAATAATAACTATATTTATTATTGCCTCTAGGGCATATCTCCAACAGTCTCCCACTTGCACTAGAGTCATCTAATCTAGATTACATGGTAATATACCGAACACCCATGGCAGTTTGGTGTTGGTCATGTTTTGCTCTTGGGAGAGGTTTAGTCAACGGATCCGCCACATTCAGATCTGTGTGTACTTTGCAAATCTTTATATCCCCATCCTGGATATGTTCTCGAATAGCGTGAAAACGCAGTTTGATATGCTTCAGCTTCTTGTGTGACCTTGGTTCTTGCGCATTGGCTATGGCGCCCATGTTATCACAGTAGATAGACATTGGGTCCAGCGCACTTGGAACCACACCCAGCTCTGTAATGAACTCTTTCATCCATATCGCTTCTTGTGAAGCCTCCGAAGCAGCCATGTATTCCGATTCAGTTGAAGATCTCGCCACAACGCTTTGCTTTGCACTCCTCCAGCTAACTGCTGCACCATTCAAAATAAATATGTATCCAGATTGTGATTTAGAATCATCCGGATCGGTGTTCCAACTAGCATCAGTGTAACCATTAACAACGAGCTGTTCATCACCTCCATAAGAAAGAACCATATCCTTAGTTCTTCTCAAGTACTTAAGGATGTTTTTGACCGCTGTCCAATGATCCACTCCTGGATCACTTTGATATCTGCTAGTTAGACTAATAGCATATGCGATGTCAGGTCTAGTACATAGCATGGCATACATTAGAGATCCTATGGCTGAGGCATAGGGAGTCTTACTCATCCTTTCTCTATCTTCTGCCGATGTTGGACTTTGAGTTTTACTCAAGGTCGTATTGGGCAACATGGGCAAGAACCCTTTCTTGCTTTCTTCCATTCCAAACTTCTTTAGAACTTTGTCCAAATATGTACTCTGTGACAATGATATTTGGCGTTTCGATCTATCTCTATAAATCTTTATGCCTAATATGTAAGCTGCTTCGCCAAGATCCTTCATTGAAAAACTATTATTCAAATATTCCTTGACACTATTAAGAAGGTCTACATCATTCCCAATCAACAATATGTCATCCACATACAGTATTAAGAATGCTACAGAGCTCCCACTCACTTTCTTGTAAATACAAGCTTCTCCATAAGTTTGTATAAAACCAAAACTTTTGATTACCTTATCAAAACGTTGATTCCAACTTCAGGATGCTTGCTTCAATCCATAGATGGACCGTTGAAGCTTGCATACCTTGTTAGCATCTTTAGGATCGACAAAACCTTTGGGTTGCATCATATACAACTCTTCATCAATGTCTCCATTGAGGAATGCTGTTTTGACATCCATCTGCCATATCTCATAATCATAATATGCAGCGATTGCTAACATAATCCTCACAGACTTTAGCTTCGCTACCGGTGAGAAAGTCTCATCGTAGTCAACTCCTTGAATTTGTCGAAACCCTTTTGCGACAAGTCGAGCTTTATAGACAGTAACATTACCATCAGCATCTGTTTTCTTCTTGAAAATCCATTTGTTCTCGACAGCCTTCCGGCCATCAGGTAAGTCCACCAAAGTCCATACTTGGTTTTCGTACATGGATCCAATCTCGGATTTCATGGCTTCTTGCCATTTATTGGAATCTGGGATCATCATCGCTTCCTCATATGTCTCGGGGTCATCGGTGTTGTCCACCACCATGACATTCATAACGGAATCATACCAATCTGGAGTGGTACGAGTTCTCGTTGACCTCCGAGGCTCTGTAGCAACTTCAACCGAAGTTTCATGATCACCATCATTAGCTCCCTCTCTAATTGGTGCAGGCACCACAGGAACTTCTTCCGGTGCTGCGCTACTCGCAATTTCGAGAGAAGGTTCGACAACCTCGTCGAGTTCTACTTTCCTTCCAGTCACTTCTTTCGAGAGAAATTCCTTCTCTAGAAAGGATCCATTCTTGGCAACAAAGATTTTGCCTTCGGATCTATGATAGAAGGTATACCCAATAGTTTCCTTCGGGTATCCTATGAAGACGCATTTTTCCGCTTTGGGTTCAAGCTTGTCCGGTTGTAACTTCTTTACATAGGCTTCGCATCCCCAAACTTTAAGGAACGACAATTTAGGTTTCTTCCCAAACCATAATTCATACGGTGTCGTTTCAACGGATTTAGACGGTGCCCTATTTAAAGTGAATGCGGCTGTTTCTAATGCATAACCCCAAAATGATAGTGGTAAATCTGTAAGTGACATCATAGAACGAACCATATCTAAGAGAGTTCGATTACGACGTTCGGACACACCATTACGCTGTGGTGTTCCCGGCGGTGTCAATTGTGAAAGTATTCCGCACTTCTTTAAATGCTCGCCAAACTCGTAACTTAGATATTCACCTCCACGATCAGAACGTAGAAATTTAATCTTCTTGTTACGTTGATTCTCTACCTCACTTTGAAACTCCTTAAACTTCTCGAAAGTTTCGGACTTATGTTTCATGAAATAGATATACCCATATATACTCAAGTCATCCGTGAAGGTAAGAACATAACGATAACCACCGCGCGATGCTACACTCATTGGACCACATACATCGGTATGTATGATTTCCAATAAGTCCGTAGCTCGCTCCATCATACCAGAAAATGGAGTCTTAGTCATTTTTCCATCAGACATGCTTCGCATCTATCAAGTGATTCAAAATCAAGTGATTCAAGAAGTCCATCGGAATGGAGTTTCTTCATACGCTTCACTCCAATGTGACCAAGATGACAGTGCCACATATAGGTCGAATTATCGCTTGATTTCAAACGTTTAGCCTCAATGTTGTTGATATGTGTATTTCCACTATCGAGATTCAATAAGAATAGACCATCTATCAAAGGTGCATGTGCGTAAAACATATTACTCATATAAATCGAACAACCATTATTCTCTGACTTAAACAAGTAACCGTCTCGCAATAAACAAGATCCTGATATAATGTTCATGCTTAACGCAGGCACTAAATAACAATTATTTAAGTATAAAACTAATCCCGATGGTAGATGAAGAGGTAGCGTGCCGACCGCGATCACATCAACCTTTGATCCGTTTCCCACGCGCATCGTCACCTCGTTCTTCGCTAGCTTCCGTTTATTCTGCAGCACCTGTTTCGAGTTACAAATATGAGCAACCGAACCAGTATCAAATACCCAGGCACTACTACGAATACTAGTGAGATACACATCAATAACATGTATATCAGATATACCTTTCTTCTTGATGTTGCCGTTCTTCAAATCCGCCAAGTACTTTGGGCAATTCCGCTTCCAGTGACCTACTCCCTTGCAGTAAAAGCACTCAGTTTCAGGCTTTGGTCCAGCCTTGGTTTTCTTCGTCGGCGTGGCAACTTTCTTACCACCCTTCTTGAAGTGTCCCTTTTGCTTAGACTTGCCTTTCTTGAATTTGGTGGTCTTATTGACCATCAACACTTGGTGCTCTTTCTTGATCTCCACTTCTGCAGATTTTAACATAGCAAATAGTTCTGGCAACTCTTTGTTCATGTTCTGCATGTTGTAGTTCATCACAAAGTTCCTGTAACTTGGTGGCAATGACTGGAGGACGCGGTAAACCCCCAAAGCATTAGGAATCACTATACCCAAGCTTTGAAGTTTGTTTGCGTGCCCAGACATCTTAAGCACATGCTCACTGACGGAGCTGCCCTCTTCCATCTTGCAGTTAAAGAACTTTTCAGAAGACTCATAGCTTTCAATTGCCGCATGAGTCTCAAAAATTAATTTGAGATCCTCGACAATATCATATGGGTCTGACTCTTCAAACCTTTTCTGAAGCTCCGATTCTAAACCATACAAGATAGCACACTGAACTATGGAGTACTGATTCTTCCGAGCGAGGTAAACATTCTTTACTTCATCGGGAGCATCAGCTGCAGGTGGGTCACCCAGCGGTGCATCCAGCACATAGGTCAAATTACCAGCTGTGAGGACAATCCTCAAATTGCGGAACCAATCCGCGAAGTTGCTTCCATTGTTTTTCAACTTTTCTTTCTCTAGGAACGCATTAAAATTGATGGTAGGGGCTGCCATTGATCTACAACATATTTGCAATAGTTTAGACTAAGTTTATGACAAATTGAGTTCAAATTTATTAATGAAATTAAACTAGGTGAACTCCCACTCAAAACAACATCCCTCACATTGTTTTAGTGATCACACGAACCAAATCCACTACATCAACACCGATCATCACGAGAGTTGATATAGTTTCAATGGCGAACAATCATCATGTTCATCATATCTACTATATGATTCATGCTGTACCTTTCGGTAATCCGTGTTCCTGAGACCATGTCTGTACATGCTAGGCTCGTCAAGATCAAACCTTAGTCACCGCATAAGCAAATCTGGCTTGCTTACGTTGTATACACTTGCGGAATCTAACACACCCGATCATCACGTGGTGCTTCGAAACAACAAGCTTTAGCAACGGTGCTAACTAAGGGCGAACACTTTATGATTTGAAATTCATGTGCATGAGGGATCATCTTATAATGCTACCGTCATCTACTAAGCAATACAAGATGCATAAAGGATTAACATCACATGCAGTTCATAATATGTGATATGATATGGCCTTTCTTCTTTGTGCTTCCGATCTCCATCTTCAAACACGAACATGATCTCCATCATCTCCGGCATTGCATCAAGGTCAATGACGCTTCACCATGGTTGTCGTCCACCGGCTTCAACTATTACAACTACTTTGAATAGACACGCGGGTCTTAACATAAATTAAAGACAACCATATGGCTCCTGCCGGTTGCCAACTTACAATAAGGAACATTGCATACATCAAATATAATCACAATCATGGCCATATCACATCACTGCACACCCCTGCAAAACAAAGTTAGACGCCTCTACTTTCTTTGCATATTTTACGTGGTTTGGGGCTTTCAATAAGTGTCGTTCTAACTTACGAACAAGAACCACAACATTGATACTAGCATTGTTGATTACCCGTTGTAAATTGGATCTTAACTATGCTAGGAGAAACATGCACCCGCAAAGCCACTTATGCAATACAAGTTGCATGTCAAGCGTGGAGCAAGTCTCATGAACGATGTCATGTAAGGTTAGCCCGGGCCGCTTCATCCCAACATACCGCAAGATGCAAAGTACACAAAAAGCAATCTACAATAAAAGCATCAACGCCCACAATGACCATTGTGTTCTACTCGTGCAACAGATCTACATATAGACACGGCTCTGATACCACTGTAGGGGTTCGTAGCATGGAAAACAAAAATTTTCTATCGCATACAAACAAACAAGCCAAGATCTATCTACTAGATTGTAGCAACAAGTCGATGGTATAACTTACCCTCGAAGATTCCAAAGCGTTTAACGAGAGCGGATTCTCGTGGGTGATGTAGTCGTACTCTTTCTGATCTCAAGATCGTGTAGACGATCCTTCCGGCGCCACGTTCCGGCAGCGCTCCCGCAGTCGGTCACACGTTCGGTACTCGACGAAGACCTTCCTCTCCCTTGTTCCAGCAGGCAGCGGAGGTTGTAGCACTCTCCTCGCGATTCCGGCAGCACAACGGCGTGGTACCGGAAGTAGAGGGGAAATCCCGCAGGGCTTCGCCTTAAGCCGGTGCGAGTATGGTGGAGCTTATGAGAGAGGCTATTAGTGGTCTAGTAATTAGACACACCAATTAGAAGGCTCTAAACCAATTAGAAGGCTCTAAACCGCTGGCTAAAGCAATTAGAAGCTCTAAACCAAAACGGCTCTAAACCGGAGATTTAGAGGTGGAAACTTGTGTGTCTAGGAGGGGAGCCCTGCCCCTCCTTTTATAGGTGGGGAGGCGCGGCCAGGGAAGGGGAGTCCCTCCCCAAGTCGGCCTTGGGTGGTGCGCCGGCTTGGGGAGGAGACTCCTCCCTCAAGTCGGTTCCCAACTCCTCTTTCTTGTTTCCCACAGTTTCTTGTTTTAGCCATTTGACTTTCAAACTGGACATTTGACTTTTCTGTTTTAGGATTCAATTTAATCCTTTATTTGGGACAGCAAGAACACTTAGTACATGATGCAATCATTCAATGACACACTCATGTACCCTCCCCCCCCCCCCCCCCCCCCGGAGTGCCGGACAATCCGGAACCTTCTAGAACATTCCCGATGAAAACACCGGAATCATTCCCGAACTCCGAAACGGGACTTTCCTTATATGAATCTTATTCTCCGGACCATTCCGGATCACCTCGTGATATCCCGGATCCCATCCGAGACTCTGAACAACATTTGGTCTCTTTCTCATAATACCATAACTACTCAAACAACGTCGAATCCTTAAGTGTGTCTCCCTACGGTTCGTGAATTATGCGGACATGATCGAGACACTTCTCCGAACAATAACCAATAGAGGAATCTGGAAATTCATATGGCTCCCACATATTTCTACGATTACTTTGCGATCGAATGAACCACTTACATACGATACCAATTTCCCTTTGTCTCACGATATGTTACTTATCCGAGGTTATGATCGTCGGTATCTCTGCATACCTAGTTCAACCTCGTTACTGACAAGTACTCTTTTCTCGTTCCCGTGATATGTGATCCCTTGTGACCAAGTCACATGCTTGCAAGCTAATTGGATGACATTCCACCGAGAGGGCCCAGAGTATATCTATCCGTCATGTGGATGGACAAATCCCACTCTTGATCCATGTGTTTCAACCAATACTTTCCGAACACTTAATGCCACCTTTATAGCCACCCAGTTACGGTGTGGTGTTTGATGTCATCAAAGCATCCATCCGGTAAAGGTGATATGCATGATCTCATGGTCGAAGGAATTAGGTTACTATGTATCAAAAAGCATATAGCAATTGAACTATTGAAATGACTTTGATCTTTATGCTACGCTTATCAATAGGAGTATGTCCATCATATCATTCTCCTAACGATATGATCTTGTTGTTGATAACATCTCAATGTTCATGATATGGAAACCACAATCATTTAATCAACCAACAAGCTAGTGAAGTATAGAGGCTATACTAGGGACTTCAAATTAAGTTTACAATTCACACAAGTATTAATGTTTCCTTGTTAATACTCTTATAGCATGAATATAAACATTTATCATAAACACAAAGATATAATAATAACTATATTTATTATTGCCTCTAGGGCATATCTCCAACACCCCCCCCCCCCGCCGAATCTGGCCCCGACTCCGCGTGCCCCCCCCACTTAACCCTGCTCGCCGTCCCCTGCCTCTCCCCTATCGCGCCGCCTCTCCCCTCGCGAGCCGCCGCCTCTCGATCCCGCCGCCCGCCGCCTCCCTCTCTCTCCCTCGCCTCGCTGCGACCCCCCCCCCGACCTTGCCTCGCCCCTGACCGCCCCGCCTCTTCTCCTCCCTGCAGGGAACCACCCCGAAGCCGCCGCCCGGACCAAGCTCCGCCGCCGCCGAGACCGAGGCCGCCGCCGGCCACCCCGCGCGCCAGCCGCCTCCCCCTTCGCGTCGATGCCCGACCCCGACGACTCCGCGCCGACGCCCGACGACCCGTCCGCCACCTCGCCGCCGCCGACATCGCCGGTGAGTCCCGTCGCCGCCTCACTCCCTGGCCGCACGATCTGCCACGAACGGCCCAGATCGGCCGTTGACTGGTCAGCTCAGGCGCTGACTGGTCAACCGCCCAGTCAGCCGCCACGTCAGCCCAGTCAAAGTCAAAGTTTGACTGGGTATTTTCCTAAATAGTTTTATTTGGCAGATTTTAGGTAAAACTTGTAAAATTTGTAGAAATTAATCCACTGGACCAAAAATTGCAAATAAAATATGTGTAGATTCAGTAAGTCGTGTAGAATCTTTCTGTACCATTGTTTTACACTTTTGCAGCAAGATTTTGTCCAGATTAATTAAATGAGTTAATGGCCTTTTTGGAGTAATTAATTCGTAGAAAAAGATCTGTAACTCCAAAAATTGCAAATAATATGTCCCTGGATTCAGTAGAACAAGGGGAATCTCAAAGTGAATTAAAAAGGATAGGCTTACAGTAAAAACTTTTGCAGAAACTATTTAATGGCTTTCTGCAGTATTTTAATTACTTAGGGAGTTCTATAATTCCTTTTTGAGAAATTCCAATTGGTACTGTTCCTAATTAGCAATGCCTACACAGTAGAATTTTCCCAAGATTTTACAAACAGTATGTTAAAAGTAGTGATTTATTTGGGTTCTAGCTCTAGTTTGAGCATTATAAATTGCGTAATAGTTTTCCTTGCGCTAAAATTATTTTCCATGCATGCATTCAGTAGCTTTACTGAATAAGATTATGTGGTGCTTCTATAGCATCAATCCACTTGTCATGCATGCATCTTGCATCATCTTTGTTTGCATATGCTGGTGGATGGTTTGTTTATGATTGCAATTGTATCGTGTAGATTGTGACGAGTGCAACGCTTGCTCGTGTGTGGATTGTTCTTCCGACCGCTACAACCAAGGCAAGTAGATACTACTTTGTTTATGATATTTTCCTACTATTTTTCAATGCATTGTCGTGTATTTTGTAGATGCATGTGTAGGATGATACTATCGCTATGCTATGTCCTATTATGTGGTAGGGCTTTCCTTGTAGATGAACCACCGTTAGTAGATGTGCTTAGCCATGCTATGATGAACGAGGGCTGGGTTACATCACTGAAAGTTGTTTCTAAATGTGTTGGTTTGCGAAAACTAAAACAACTTAATCAATGAACCTCCTGGGTGTGATGGGATTGATAATTTTTGGTGGTATCATTGCGGAAAGGCACCCAGGTATCAAGAAAAAAGGATTGGCTTCTTTATTCCGTAGCTTACGTGTACAACCATGTGACAATAATGGAATGGGCGGTTGGTTGGACTTAGTAGGTTGTGGTAACTCGAACCCGCGTATCCAGAGATGTAGAATTTTGGTAGGTTGGACCGGTGTGCGTCGGGATTGGGGAGCTACTTCCCGAACAGTCTCTTCTTGGACTTCTCCCTATCATCACCCAAAATGAGAGTGATGGTACGAGCTGGGCTGGCCAAGTCACATGGGTAAAGTGTACTAACCCCTGCAGGGTGTATAATCTAATCGATTAGCCGTGTCCCGGTTATGGACGTCTGAGTTGCTTCATATTGATTCCATGACATGTTTCTCGCTCATTCTAATTTCATAATTGCTTTAATGTTGTTGGGTTAACTTAATTGGGATCTTTTCAAAGAAAATCAAAAACTGTTTATGAAAGTAGGACAAAGGGGTTTGTAAATGCAAGCTAGCCACAGCTCCACCTGCCAAATATGCATGTAGATGTTAGCACTATTGTCTCCTCTACTAGCTCTACTTGCCATACATTCCATGTATTGACCCTTCGGGGCTGCTACGGTTTCATGTTACAGGATATTCCGATTCTGAGTAATCGATGTAGGCCACGGTACTCCACTCGGCACTTGTTCACTTGTGGGCAATTTGAAGAATGGAGGATTTGCTTTATTTATGTTGCTACCTGAATAATTTGAGCTAGCCTTGAGCTAAGCTTTTATTGTAATAATGGTACTCTGGATCTTCGTTATTTATGATACACGGATAATTTGCTACGTTATTCATCTTATTCTATTGTGGGCCAATGAACCGATCCAGCGATTGGCATGTCACATAGAAGCTACGGTCTTTTCAGAACCGTGGTGTTACATTATGAGAGAGGCATAACTAGGAACTTCCTGTTTGTTTATTAAACACACATGTATTAACGTTTCCGTATTAATACAATTATAGCATGCAAAATAAACATCTATCATATACTTGGAATACACATAATAAACATTTTATTATTGCCTCTCAGGGCATATTCCCTTCAGCGGGGCCTCAAGGGAGCTACTAGAAATTAAGGTGCTCCTTTTAATAGAGCACCGGAGCAAAGCATTAACACTACGTGAACACATGTTATCCTCACATCACAGCCATCCCCTCTGGTTGTCCCAATTTATGTTACTTCGGGGCCTTTGGATCCGGACAATGATATGTGTACACAGTTTGCAGATAAGATCACAAACAATACTATCATAATGATTCAATAATAAGTTCAGATCTGAGATCATGGCACTCGGGCCCTAGTGACAAGCATTAAGCACAACAAGTTGCAAAAAAGTCAAATAGCACTAATAGAGATACTAGGCACTATGCCCTAACAATCTTATTCGATTACATGATAGAACTCATCCAATCCCTACCATCCTCATAGCCTACTGCGGGAGATTACTCACTCATGGATGAGGGAAACATGGATGGTTGATGGAGAGGCGTAGGTGAAGACGATGGCGATGATCCTCTCCAAATTCCCTGTCCTGGCAGGGTGCCAGAACGGAGTTTCTGGATCCGAATCTTGGTTTCTAGTGGTGGCGGCGCAGCGGAACTCTTTCTGGAAAAATGTCGAACCCCCTTTGATTTTTAGGTCAGAAGGCATCTTATAGGTGAATAGGGAGGCCGAGGGGGTGCCTGAGGTGGCTGCACCCCCAGGCACGGCCAGGCCTGGCCCGCGCCTGGCAGGGGTGTGCCCCCCAGGCCTCCTCTCCGTCTCATACTCTGGCTCCGTAGATCTTCTGGTGAAATAGGATTTTTGGCATATTTTCCCGGATTTTTCCTGATAGTTGATTTTTTGCACAAAAACTAGACACCAAGGTAATTCTGCTGAAAACAGCGTCAGTCC
Source organism: Avena sativa (assembly GCA_916181665.1). NCBI lineage: Eukaryota > Viridiplantae > Streptophyta > Magnoliopsida > Poales > Poaceae > Avena > Avena sativa. The sequence continues at coordinate 247,281,807 of OV702284.1, read as the reverse complement.
GTGTTAGTTGTATCCAAATCACACAAGTTTAGAGGAGAAACAATAGAAAAAGTGTTTGGAAAAGTAGATACGTTTTGGACGTATCAACTCCCCCCAAGCTTAGCTTATTGCTTGTCCTCAAGAAATTCAGTTGAAAACTGAGTGCGATAAAAGAACTTTCATGAACACATTTGCTTCATATGATGTAAATAGTTCTCAGCACAGGATTAGATGCTTAAACCATTCATAATAAAGAGTATGCAACTAAGTCTACTCAATAGTCATTGCAAGTTATGAAGAGAAACCAACTCAATAATAATAAGTAGCATGAAACATAAACATAAGCAACATTGCAATTCTCATAAGAAGGTATGATAGAGTGGTATCTCGATTGCCTTTGTTTGTAGGGCACCTCTGAAGTTCAAGTGAAGACTAGAAGTAAAGATATCAGAGATACAAGCATCAAAGTCATGACATAATTAACCAAGTTTTGAGACAAACACAAGAATGAAAACTATGCTCTCAAGAAGGTGCTCATAGTATAAGTGGTGACTCAACAAGGAAGTGAAAAGGCTTTTAAAAGTTTGAAAGGCTTCCAAATGCTGAAAGTAAGGTAATTATTAGCTTTGAGCTCTCATTGCCCTCATCATAGGCATATTTATATGATTAAGGTGAAATTGAGGCCCACTCCGAGTTATATGTTTGACAGACCATAAACTGGAAATCCCATGTCCCTTGAGTACGAGGGCCACTCCGCATGCTACTCAACTTTGGTTACATGTAAGTTCTTGTCATTGTATATACATGCATATCATAGAGAACCGCCAACGGGGTACCCCTTGCACATGATACAGGAGTTATCCTGTGATCAAAATGACAAGGCAAGCGGACAATGAGCATCTCAGTGATCTTTTTACTTACTACGTGCATAGATTTTTATTGAGGAGGCTTCACAGAATGCTCATTATGGTGATGCTGCAAGTTTGCACCACGATTAGGCATGGCTTAGGCTAGCGGCCAGGCGTTTCACTAACACATATATATACTCCATGAACTCACAAGCTCCCCTTTTATTTCACAACAATGACATCCGCAAAGAAAAGAGCAAGGTATCAACTGGATATGTATCCATAAAGTGTTGAAAGCATTCTCCGTGACAACACGGTTCTGCTAACTCCCAGCATATAATTTGCAAGCATATAACTTTCATGGACAGGTCACAATGGTTTAGGATTATTAGGTGCAAGAAATGAAGTGGGCCATCAAGTTCGTGACAGCTTTACTAACTTTCTCAAAACAGACAAACATTTTATTTGGAAGAAAACAAGGCATAATGAATATGCACTGAAATAGCAAATGATGCTAATAGGTAGGTATGGTGGACACTGTTGGCAATATTGGTTTTGGGGAGTTGGATGCACAAGTAGAGCTCATACTTAGTGCAAGAGAAGGCTAGTGATGTCTACGCACTTCTATTCTTGTAGACAGTTGTTGGGCCTCCAAGTGCAGAGGTTTGTAGAACAGCAGCAAGTTTCCCTTAAGTGGATTACCCAAGGTTTATCGAACTCAGGGAGGAAGTGGTCAAAGATATTCCCTCTCAAGCAACCCTGAAATCAAGATACAAGAAGTCTCTTGTGTCCCCCAACACACCCAATATACTTTTCAGGTGTATAGGTGCACTAGTTCAGAGAAGAGATAGTGAAATACAAGTGGTAACGGTGCCAGAAAAGAGCTTCTGACTTGTTGTTGACGTGGGGTAACGGTGCCAGAAAAGAGCTTGACATGGAGGAAAGGTAACCTCCCCGGGAAACGGAATAAAGATGGAAGCCAGCAAACATGCAACAGATCTAGATGTAAATGGTGTTTCAATGCTTAGAAACAAGGCCTAGGGATCATACTTTCACTAGTGAACACTCTCTCATATAAATATCCTCTCTTCATGATACTACTCTTAACTACTCTCCGGTTGAACACTCTAATCATTGGTAGGGCTATAACAACACTCCTCAAAGTCCACCTTCCCCAATCTAGATAACACCACACTGTCACCTTGAGCACTAGATGGTTCCAACAAACACCACAATTTCATAGAGATATCCAACTCCAAATATAACTCATAACAAATATTCAATCTAGCCAAAGTGACACACACGGTATGCCCGCTGTCACTTTCACACACGTGGGAAAAAACATAGATCTATTAAAGCACAAAGAGTATTTATGTAGACTCAAACCTAAGTGCCACCATGGCGTGCACGCTATAACTTTCACACACATGGGGAGAGCAAAGATCTAATGAAGCACTTGCGTAGCAAGGTAGATCTACTTGATTACAAAGCTCATGACCACAACAAGATCATGCATAGAGAGAGAGATGAACACATAGCTATCAGTAGAGCCCTTATCCTCTAGGAAGAACTACTCCCTCCTCATCATGAGAATCAGCAACGGTGATGAAGATGGCGATGGAAATCGATGGAGATGGCTCCGGGGGCACTTCCTCGTCCCGACAGGGTGCCGGAACAGAGACTTTCTGTCCCCCGAATCTCCCCTTTGGTGGCGGTGGCACTATGGAGGTTTTCGTGGATTTCTTCTGGATTATCTAGGGTTTTCTCATCGGGAGGCTCTTATAGGCGCAGGAATCAAGGTCGGTGGGGGTCCAGGGGGCCCACACCCCCTCCAGGCGCCCCTAGGGCTTGCCTGCGTCTAGGGGGTTTGGCCACCCTGTGGCCTCCCTCCGGCTTTGCTTCGTGGTTCCGTGTTGCTCCGAGAAAATAATAACTTTGGCTTTTGTCCCGTCCAATTCCGAGAATATTGATTTTCTGCCTTTCTGGAACCAAAAACAGAAGAAAACAGGCAATTGGCACTGTGGCAACTTGTTAATAGGTTAGTTCCAGAAAAGATATAAAAACACCTCAAAGTGTAGACAAAGAAAAGCAAAGTAGATACTAAACAAGCATGGAGCATCAAAAATCATAGATACGTTTCCGACGTATCAAGCATCCCCAAGCTTAACTCCTGCTCGTCCTCGAGCAGGTAAGTGATAAAAAGAATAATTTTTGAGGTGACATGCACCATTAAAACCAAGATCAAACCATTTGCAAGCATTGAAAGCTAGGATCAAATAACTCTAAACATGTGCATGAAAGATGGAGTTCTAACAGTAAGACAAAGTAACTATGCATGCAACATGAAAGGCTACAAACAAAGATCATGAATAAGATGCATTGAAAAACGTTTGTTTGTTTCACATACAGAAAACATGGCATATTGGCATTCAGCTTGTCCCTCATAGAGTAGCAATATAGATGCATAGGACACCTTCAAAGTTCACAAGGGTGACTAGAAACAAATAGCACAAGAACAAGTAATATCACAATATGCATCAATCAATAAGCTTTGGAACACTGCACACATAATGACGACTATGCTCTCTTAATGGTGCCTAAAATTAGAAGGTGGAGACTCAAATAATAGTGGAAGACAAGCCTTTTATAAAGGAAGAAGGGATTTCAAGTTTCAAAAAGAGCTTCCAAAAAATTATGGTACTTGTTAGCTTCCAGCCCTTATTGCCCCTATCATAAGCATCTTGAAGTGGTTAAGGTTAAAGTGGCAAAGATGGAGTATATGCTTGACAAAGTATAAGTTGGCAATCTCAAGTCCCTTGAATGTGAGGGCTACACCTCATGTATACTCAACTTAGGGCCTAGGCAAGTTCTTGTCACTATAAGTATTTGCATATCATTGAGAACCGCCAATGGGGTACCCCTCGCACATGGTACATGAGCTTTCCCATAACCAAAATTACAAGGCAAGCAGACAATGAGCATCTCAGCAATTCTTCTTATGTACCATGGTAATGTGGTGCTTTTTTCTCTCTTTCCTCTTTTCTCAATGTGTCTCTTTTTTATAAGAAGAATGCTTCATAGATGTCACTATGGTGATGCTGCAAGTTTCCACCATGATTAGGCATGGCTTAGGCTAGCGGCCCAGGTGTTTCTCTAACACAGAATACAAACTATATGGACTTACAAGTTCCCACTTCATTTCACACTGGTAACATCCATAGACAAAAGAGCATGATATCAACGGAGTACAAAAGTACAAGTGCAATGTTGAAAACGTTCCCCGTGACAGCACGGTTCTGCTAATCCCAACTTATAAGTGCAAGCATATACATCAAAGTTGTCTCAATGGTTCAAGTTTATTAGGGGCAAAGAATAAAATGTGCCATCAAGTTCGTGAGGGCTTTAATCACTAAGTTTTCACATAACAAAATAGTTTTTAATTGGAAGATAGTTGAAAACAAGAATATACTTGGAATGGTGTAACACACAATGCATAGGAGTTTATAGTGGACACTTTGGAATAACTTGGTTTCTTAGGAGTTGGAAGCATGAGTAGAACTTACTCATACAAGTGGAGGCTAGCAAAAGACTGGGAGCAACCAACTAAGAGAGCATAATGGCCATAATCATGCAGAGCAACAAAGCATAGTAATCAAAGCAAAGAGTGGTACTAAAATTCAAGGACTAAATGATCATAGAGTCTAATGGTGACTTGTCATAGTCATAACATGGTGTAATCATGTGCCAAGTCAACCCAAGCAAAGCATCAAAGGAGAATACCGCAATACTATGCTTTTGTATGCTAAAACAACGCATGATTCCTTCAAGGCACATTAAGAAATCCTAATTGTTTGGAACAAATTATGCTACAACAATAATCACTAAGCATATGGTCAAACAAACACCTAGCATGACATGATAAAGTCTAAGCCACAGTCAGAACAAACTCCCTTTGTACCACTTAAGCATGAAGCTTCCTACTCTTTTCCAACACCAAACAACTTATTTGAAACAACTTACAAAGATAATAATAAATAAAGATCAGTGAGCATGTCTCACATATCCAGAAAGAAGAAATAAAAATTTCTAAGCTGAAAGCACAAGAAAACTAAGGCTGAACACAGTGCTAGCAAAAGAGAACACTCATAAGGCAATAAGAATGAAAACTAGAGTGTTCTAGGCAATGAAAACAAAGTGTGTCTCTCTCCACAAGAAGTGTGTTGTGATCCAACCAACTTACTCAAGCAAACTAAGCAAAAAAAAACCAAAAACGAAAACTAAGACGCTCCAAGAACAACACAAAAATGCATGAAACAATAAAAACGAAGTGTCTAGAAAGACCTGAGCTTTTTATTGATGAAGAAGGGGATGTCTTGGGCATCCCCAAGCTTTGACGCTTGTACCTCTTGAATATTTCTTGGGGTGACACCGGGGTGGCATCCCCAAGCTTGAGCTTTTGTCCATTCTTCATCTCATTACATCATTCTCTCTCTACACCTGAAATTTTTCCTTCATACAAAACTTCACTCAATCTTCTTTAGTAATATTAGTGTATTCAAAATATAGTAGACCCTTGGGTTTATCTTTGTAACAGCAAAACTTTTCACTAAAAATTCAAGCTACTGTAGTAATTCCCTCAGAAATCTCAGTTTCCCAAAAAGAACTCAAAAAGGAATCAATAAGAAGCAAATGCAAATAATGGCAGGAATCTGTCAAAACAGACCATCAGGTAGAAACCGATTTTTTAGAAAATCTTATGTTGTTCAAATCAAAAAGTGTTAAACTAATGAAAGTTAGATAGCATACTGGGGGATGTATTCGTAAATTTTGAGCTCAATCCGAGTTACATAGACTCTTCAAGAATGTTTATGGTGGAGGACAGAAATCTGTTTCGGTACAGCAACTCCCCAAATCTTACTTCCATCTCATTAGAGGTCATTCTTGGCGCAAAAAGCAAACAAAAAGGATAAGGAGAGGTCATTACAGAAGTAGTAACTTACAAGACTCAATAAAACTCTTGGGTTATCTCCTAACAAGTACTTTTCTTTAATGCCTTTAAGTTAGGCTTGATAGTTTGAGAAGATGCTCACATAAGAAATATGAATTGAAGTAAAAGAGAGCATCAATAAGCAAATTCAAAACATATTTAAGTCTAACCCACTTCCTATGCATAGGAATCTTGTAAGAAAATAAATTTCAAAGAACAAAGTGACAGGCATAGGAAGATGAAACAAGTGCATCTTCAAAACTTTCAGCACATAGAGGGGAAACTTAATATTTTTTAAGATGCATAACACCTTGTTTACCTCTCTCGTAATAACTTTCAGTAGCATCATGCATAAAATTAACAATATATCTATCACATAAAACATTCTTATCATGAGGCACATGCATAAAATGATTATTACTATCCACATAAGCATAGTCATTCTTATTATTTGTAGTGGAAGCAAATTCAACAAAATAGCTATCATTGTTATTCTCATCACCATAATCATAAAATATAGGAGGCATATTGTAATCACAATCAATTTTCTCCTCAATAGTATGTAGATTGAAAATATCATAATCATCATACATTGGAGGTATAGTATCATCATAAGCAATAGAATAGCTATCTTCCCAAGTGTGTTCATTTGTAAACATATCATCATCGAAAGGAACATGGATAGCACTAATAGCACAACAATTATTAATATTATCATTTTCAGAATTGGTTCCAAAGAGATTTTCAATATCAAAAGTAGTGTGCTTTTATCAATCATGATCACTAATATAGGTAACAGGCATAGGAACATCATCTAGTTCAGAATCATCAGGAAAAACTATGATAGGACTAACGTGATTAGAGGAAGATACCGTTTCCTCTCTCCTTTTACTCCTCTTCTTCTTCTCCTCCTCTTTAGGAGGGAGAGGCTTGAAAGGAAGCTTCTCCACATACCCTGGCTTATTGTTAGAGACAATAGAAGAAACTTTGGAGGATTCCTCCTTTTCATTAATAAGATCAAAACTCATATCAGTCCTGTCATATTTTGGTAAAATATCATCTTTTATAAGATTTTGTATGTAAGTATTCGCATGGAAATTATCAACACAATAAAGATGACACCCATGCAGGACACGATTCATACCAAAAGCACTCATGTCTACCAAAGAAGTTTTTCATGATAACTCTTCACACCCCAAAAACAATGTAAGTTCATCATGTTGATTATCAGTGATCATGTTATCACAACACAAACTTGCAGGATTATTATGGCCTGAGCATTGAAAATTGAAATGACCCACTTCAAATCAAAGTTCACAAATAAAAGGATAGAGGGCACACACTTTTTTACCAAGATCATCTAGAGCCCTGTACCACTTTCTGGTTTTTTCATTCCAGTGGGTGATACAATAATCTTCTTATTTTTGATTCTTCTCACAAGGTCTATGCATACCACAAAAATTAACATGCTTATAAGAAATAGCACTTTCAGAAGTTTGATCATGTTTATTGCAATCATTAATAACATTTTCATTTTCCATGCAAGTGTCTTTAAAAGGTTCATGATACATGTCCCATTTTTATTTAGGAGCATTAATATGGGAAGCAAAGGCTATACAAAAATTAACAAGAATTTGAGGATCAAGACCATATTTAGCACTAAGCTCTTGAAAATCAGCAGTTTCACCGAATGACTTAATGCAATCATACTCATAGTTTATACCTGGTTCTTTACCTTTGTCGTTATCCCAATCTTTGGTATTGCTTTGAATTGTTTCAAGAAGATCCCACTTAGCTTTGACCTTCTTACTTGTGAAGGATCCCTCTGAACAGGTATCTAGGTAGTCCTTGTAATGTCCTGAAAGCCTTGCATAAAAATTATTGACAATAATATTACTGGGGAGCTCACGAATGGGACATTTGAGCATTAGTGACTTCAATCTCCCCAAAGCTTGGGCAATACTTTCTCCCTCATGAGGATGAAAATTATAAATATAGTTCCTATCTTTATGAATTTCATGAGGATAAAATTTAAAATAAAAGAGAGATTCAAGTTCCTTCCACTCCAAATGATGAGGATCATCTAATAGCTCATACCACTTTCTTGCTTTGTCCCTAAGTGAGAAAGGTAATAGCTTCCTCTTAACTTGGTCCATTAAAATACATGCACACTTGAACAACTCGCATAATTCATGTATAAAGAGTAAATGATCACTAGGATGGACAGTTCCATCTCCAAAATATCATTTATTCATAACACGTTCAACAATTCCAATAGGTATTTTAAAAGGGACACTTTCAGTATGTGGATCACAAGTATCATTAGAATTACCACATGTAGAATCCCTCCTTTGTAAAGGAAAGGATCCCTGTGATTGCAATGCTAGTCCCTGGATCAATAGCTAGCATCCACAGTTAAGATGTAATATCAAGAAACAAAGGTCATAATACAACTTTATAACCAGGAATAAAATAATTCATTACATCTTACATAGCTCATTTGGCTATCTCATTACAATGCAGCAGAATATAGCAATAGAATGGGCTCCTTCATCTTCAAAGTGCCACAGGCAAACATGTTGGTTGTAGACTTGTAATCCTAATCAACACATCTCACTAACATCATACAAACCTGCAACATAATAGGTTACAGCCACAAAGGTCAATACATTTGAATTGTATTGTCAAGTGATACTGTGGTAGTATAGTGGAGTCTATCAACTATATGCATTTGGCTAAGTGGATCTTAGGCTTGCTTTGCTCAAAATAGATTTTCCTTATCATTTTAAAAACACTAAGTTTTTGCTTGACAAAAATCACCCAAGGCATCTGCCAATAGAAATTGGTGATCCTTCAACCCTTGTTCAACCACAAGTTTTTAACTTAGAAATTGGTATGAGGAGATTCTTGATAGCTTCCATGTCTTGATGCTCAAATTGTCCTTTACCAGGGACATGGCTAAGTGCTTAGATTTTACACTCTACAGAGGTGGTGCACTTTCCCCACAAGACTTGGTTTCACCAAGACAAGATCTTTCAGAAGCCTTCCCTTAGACCAGAATGGACGCGTTCCAACCTATCATTCCCCTACCACCAACTGTCCATTTGGCTAAGTTATTGCAACCTATATGATCCAGGCAGAGCCCATAATGCCAAGTGGCTGCACTTGAAGCTTCTCAACATTTGACATCTCAAATCTCTTTGTTCCTGGGTGGCTTTCCACAAGTGAGATATCAAGTTTTCCCCGGTATACTGGTCTTGGTGATGCCCAAGTTTTCCCCAGCATACTGGACTTGCATAACCACTCAACACAAACCAGTATTTCCATTCCACCCAGGTGATTCATTCACTTAGTTGTTTTATTAAACAAAACACAATTCCTTGACTTAGAAATATTCCATAGCATGAAGTATAATCCACCCATGTTTTCTACTAGCTAAGATAAGCATGATAGTAGTAGGAATCTTAACTTAGGAAATTCTACTATGGTTTCATCTACTAGGATTTCCCATGGCATAGTTATACTTAACAAAAATTCCATGCAAGTCCTACTTAGAAATATCACTAATGCATAGTGAAAATATTGGGACAAAGTATGAAGCATCACTTGCCTTTTTGGTAGAGAATATGAGTTCACTCTTTGATCTTGCAATATTCACACTCTTCAAATCACTACAATTCAATCAAGAAAGCAATATTTCAATCTATCAATCAAGCAACAACACATAAAATAATAGAAACAAAATAATGCATGCAAGCATGCCAAACTTTGTTTTATTTACAAAGGTGGTTCATAATAGGTTATAAACATTCTAAAACACTTATTTGTCATTTTATAAAGTGGCAAAACTATTTGCAAAAGATTTTACTTATAAACCATTTTTAAACCAAATCATTATTTTGGTTGAAAATGCCTTTATCAAAGTAGCAATCTTTATAGGGTTTACCAAATACATTTTTAAATCATAAAACTTGGTGCTTGGGTCATAGAGTTTATTCCAAAACATTTCCCAGAGATTTTCTCCCAAAAGTATTTTTAATAAATAAACATTATTTTATTAGACTAGAAATGTTTTAAATCAAAGATTTATTATTTTGCTTCACCAAATATGTTTTTGAAACCACCAATTGTTTTGTATGGTCAGTAGGTTCAAAACAAACCATTTGCCAAAGGTTTTATCTCAAAAATCATTTTAGAACAAATTTTATATTCCAAATATGCCTACATAAGTTTCTGCAAAAACAATCAATTTAACAGAAACATTTTACTAAACAAAGTGCATGGTCAGAAAGTACTTATTATGCTGAATCCATTGATACAAAATTTGCAAAATTTGGACGTGTGGTTTGGAAGTTATGAATTTTTCAAATTGGAACATCAAATAGATCAAATCCTGGTTTTTACAAACAGGCAGGGCCACGTGGCGTGTTCCTATTCGTCTATAACGCTTCGTGCGGATCGTGCAACGAGGAGCGTTAGATGTTAAACAGATCGTGTGGCTCTAATCAAAGGATACCTCTTCGCTTAGGCAATCTATCGTGGCCACGCGATCAAGATCCTACGGTGCTCAGCACGCTAGCCATCGAGTGGCGGCGCTGGCGGCGCACGGTCAGACGGTGGCGGTGTCGATGCTACATGAAGCGAGAGAGCGAAGGGAGATGCTCACCGAGTTCGCTGTGGCGTGGGGATGCTCAAGGTGGTCCTTGCTGGCGACGGGGCGCTCGGGGTCGACGGGAATCGCTCGCCGGAGTTGCTCCTGGCGACGGGTTCACTCGGCCGTGGTCGGGGACGTCGTTACAGAGCGTGCTGGGTCAAACGAATGGTGCAGTTAGAATCGTAGGAAAGTGGTGAGTATGTGAGCATCAAATAGAGGGAAAGGGAAGGTCTGGTCTCACCCGCAGTGCTCGTCGGAGCAGAGGAAGACGGTGGCGATGTGCAGCGGTCGTCCTTGTCGATGTTCTGGGACAAGCGCGGGCAGGTTGGGGGTACTGGGAGACGCGTACGGTGATGGCGAGCAAGATCGAGTGGTCGAGGGGGCAAGGGGCGAAGAGGAGCTACCGAAATTGGAGAAGAGGCTCGTCGGAGTCCGCGGTGGTGCGAGCAAAAATGGGAGCGGCCTAGGGGCAGAGAGTGGGTGGTTCCTGGGGGGAAACGGGGAGGAGGGAGAGGAGGTTAAGAGGGAGCGGTCACCAACGGGGGTTACTCGGCCAGTAACGCGAATTCACGCCGGCATTCAAACGGCAGTAATGGCCAGAGAGGGGGCGCGGTCAGCGGAGGGTGAGGACGACGGTAAGGTGGCAGTGGGGTTGCTTGGCAGCGAGAGAGAGAGTGTGGGGGTGGGGTCCAATGGTCAGCGACTTAGCGGGTCCGTTCGTGAGTGAAAAACGATTCACTGCGGGAGAGAAGGAGTGGGCTGGACTGGGCTTAGTTGGGCCTGCTGGCTGGGCTGAGTCCTTTTTATATTTTTTTTTTGTTCCTGTTTCTTTTTCTTTTTCCATTTCTTTAATTATGTTTTGATTTTGATTAATTATTTCAAACATCAATTTGATTTCAAACCTCAACCAAAATTTGTGTAGATTCATATACTGATTAATAACACATTCCAAAGTCAAATTTAGAATAATATATTTATTCTTTTTAGGGTCTTTTAATTATTTAGAATAGGCTCTAACATTTATTCAAATAAGTTTTAATAAAGATTTTCAATATCCATTTTGAAACCTAAATCTTTTCAAATCTTTTCAGTAGGTTTTATTTATTTAATAGGGTGTCAAAATATTCACCTAGAATTATTTGGAAAATATTTAATATGATTCATAAATCATTTGAATTGGGTATTTGTTTTATTTCCAATGGAATTAAATATAGTTTCAATTCCATAAATTTTATTTAGAAGATTCCTTTGATCTTATTTAAGTTAATTAAATAACTTTTAACACACTTGGGTAAATTCCAAATATTATTTTCTCATGAATTAAATATTCATTCTTATTAGAGATTTGTCTTTATTAAAATAGGGATAGAATGGTTAATGCCATTTTATTTGGAAATTCTTTATCCTTTTATTTGGATTTGGATTCTATTCATTCCATTTTCTTAATGGATTAGGCCAAGATTTTATTTAGTCTTTAAATATTCCTTATTTAATATTTCTATGTTTATCTTATAAAATCCATATCTTCTTATTTATAGATCCAAACTTGGTGATTCCAATTTGTAAAATCTTATTTAATATTTGTTTATCTTTTTAAATCTCCTTAGGATTATTTGCTCACTATTTGGTATGGATTTTAGATAAGTGCTTTATTAGCTTTGGGAATTCAATTCCCTTATCTTATTAAATTCATAAGATTTTATTTATGGCTCCAAATTTAGTGAAACCAATTTCTAGGGTTTTATAATATTTCTAATAGTAATTCTTGATCAATTTGAAATGTTTGTTTGACCAATTTTTATATGTATCAAAGCCATAGTCTTAGATATAACTTGAAAATGATTTTCTTCCATTAGGGTTTTAGGGTTTTGGTTTATTTCTCAAGTGTTTAAATTTCCAGATGCATTTATGAAAAATGCATTCCACTTGAATTGAATTTAGTTGGATTCAAATGTTAACCAAATTTTGTTCAAGATGGAATTTTAAGTTTCCATTTAGAAACAAAAGTTTCTTTTCACCCTAATTTTCAACAATTATTTATTTTGTTTATTTATTTTTCACATTACAAGATCTGGAAAATCTTGGGATGTGACACCACATATGGGAGATAAAGTATCATTAGAGCAAATTTTCTTCCCTAAAGCTGGGGAGCTAAAAAGATCTTTCTCATAAAAACTAGCTTCCCCAAGATTAGACGTTTTTATACCATTAGTAACAATGGTGTTCAAGAAATTCATACTAATAACATTGCTATTAGCATGCAAATAAAGTTACATAGGTTTTTTAATTTTCTCTTCAAACGCTTCATGTCCTAACTCAAGATAAATGCTATAGAGCTCTCTAATTTTGTTGTTGTTTTCCATTAAGCCTAACTAGTGAAAACAAGAAAAAAAAATACAAAACTGCAGAATCTAAAGGAATAACTTCGAGCACTCACACCGGAGGATGTGAGTACCTTTTACCTTACCTCCCTGGCAACGGCGCCAGAAAAGAGCTTGATGTCTACGCACTTCTATTCTTGTAGAGAGTTGTTGGGCCTCCAAGTGCAGAGGTTTGTAGAACAGCAGCAAGTTTCCCTTAAGTGGATTACCCAAGGTTTATCGAACTCAGGGAGGAAGTGGTCAAAGGTAATCCCTCTCAAGCAACCCTGCAATCAAGATACAAGAAGTCTCTTGTGTCCCCAACACACCCAATACATTTTTCAGGTGTATAGGTGCACTAGTTCAGAGAAGAGATAGTGAAATACAAGTGGTAACGGTGCCAGAAAAGAGCTTCTGGCTTGTTGTTGACGTGGGGTAACGGTGCCAGAAAAGAGCTTGACATGGAGGAAAGGTAACCTCCTCGGGAAATGGAATAAAGATGGAAGCAAGCAAACATGCAACAGATCTAGATGTAAACGGTGTTTCAATGCTTAGAAACAAGGCCTATGGATCATACTTTCACTAGTGAACACTCTCTCATATAAATATCATCTCTTCATGATACTACTCTTAACTACTCTCCGGTTGAACACTCTAATCATTGGTAGGGCTATAACAACACTCCTCAAAGTCCGCCTTCCCCAATCTAGATAACCCCACACTGTCACCTTGAGCACTAGATGGTTCCAACAAACACCACAATTTCATAGAGACTTACAACTCCAAATATAACTCATAACAAATATTCAATCTAGCCAAAGTGCCACACACGGTATGCCCGCTGTCACTTTCACACACGTGGGGAAAAGCATAGATCTATTAAAGCAGAAAGAGTATTTATGTAGATTCAAACCTAAGTGCCACCATGGCGTGCACGCTGTCACTTTCACACACATGGGGAGAGCAGAGATCTAATGAAGCACTTGAGTAGCAAGGTAGATCTACTTGATTACAAAGCTCATGACCACAACAAGATCATGCATAGAGACAGAGATGAACACATAGCTACCGGTAGAGCCCTTAGCCTCGAGGAAGAACTACTCCCTCCTCATCATGAGAATCAGCAACAGTGATGAAGATGGCGATGGAGATCGATTGAGATGGCTCCGTGGGCATTTCCCTGTCCTGGCAGGGTGCCGGAACAGAGACTTTCTGTCCCCCGAATCTCCCCTTCGGTGGCGGCGGCGCTGTGGAGGTTTTCGTGGATTTATACTAGATTATCTAGGGTTTTCTCATCGGGGGGCTCTTATAGGTGCAGGAATCAAGGTCGGTGGGGGTCCAGGGGGCCCACACCCCCTCCAGGCGCCCCCAGGGCTTGCCCGCGCTTAGGAGGGTTTGGCCACCCTATGGCCACCCTACGGCTCTTCTTCGTGGTTCCGTGTTGCTCCGGAAAAATAATAACTTTGGCTTTTGTCCTGTCCAATTTCGAGAATATTGATTTTCTGCCTTTCTGGAACCAAAAACAGAAGAAAACAGGCAACTATCACTATGTCAACTTGTTAATAGGTTAGTTCTAGAAAAGATATAAAAACACCTCAAACTGTAGACAAAGCAAAGAAAATTAGATACTAAACAAGCATGAAACATCAAAAATTATAGATACGTTTCCGACGTATCAGCTAGCAATACAGAGGGAGCGACAAACGAGAGAGCAATAACTGTCATAATCATGCTTGCAACAAAATAGGACTAATTATGGCATGAAAGTGATACATGAACTCTGAGGCAAAATAAATCATCGAGGCTTACTGAGCATGAGTGAGCATGTGCCAAGTAGATTCATATGTTTAGTCATATGCATGAGTGAGCATGTGCCAAGTAGATTCACATGAAACATTCAGTGGAGGATACCACAATATCATACCAAGTTATGAATAGAACAATGCGAGCAAACATTCATATGACATGCTACAAACTATTAGCAAGCTGGAGCTAATCACAAGCAACCAAGAACTACTAAGCATCCATAGTAACATACACCTTACACGAACAGACTAAGCATGCTCAAAATGATGAGTATATGTACAAAAACGAAAACAAATAGAGTTCGTTAGCAGCCTCTTACCACACCTCAAGTTGTCTTAATCTTCATTATTGCCCTTCACTTGTGTGACTTGAATAATAACATAAAACCAAACTCCACTGAGGATGACTGAACCCTGCAAAGAACTCACAAAACCAAAGAAGAACAACAAATATTTTGGGTGTTTTCGATTTTTTAGAGCAAGCCAAACAAAGCAAAATCTTTTTGGATTTTTCTTTAAGGCAAACCAAAGCAAAGAAACAAACCAAGAGAAACAACGAAAATATTTTTGGTATTTTTGTATTTGGGAAAGCAAGAACAAATACCAAAAGAAAGCGAAACAATGGATATACAAAGAACCAAAGAAACATGATATAAAGATGAGTGTGATGTCGGTATACCTCCCCCCAAGCTTAGGCTTTTGGCCTAAGTGGGGCTCAATCCCATGGTGCCCAAGAAGGTGCACCTCCGTGGTATGATGAGGATGCCCCTTCGTCCTGGTAAGAGCTCGAGGACTCCCCTGTGTAGTGCATAGAGAGGTTGTATGAGGGTGCGTCCCCCTGATAGTGTCCATGGAAACCAAGAATGCGCAGCTTGTCATCCATATCCTCCTTGGAGCGTGACAAAGGTCCCTAAGAAATACTGAACAAAGTGGTTTGGGGTAGAGGGATCTCTCTCTCTCTTTCTCGTCAATAAACATCATTCTATAAACCAAGCTCTCAAGGGAAGAGCCAGTAGTGACCAAGTGATGTGCTTTCATAGAAGCAAGATCAAGCCTCTGAGGAGCCAAAACACTATCATTTGGATCAACAGCAAGGTCCAAGGCAGCAACAACACGTGCAGCAATAATTCCCCCATAAATGGGTCCCTTAGCAGCTAAGCGACGAGCAATGAGAGAACCAAGATTGTACTTAGTTTCATTGTTGAGCGTAGCAGCTATGAAGGCCAAATGATAGTTTGAAATATTACTAGTGTTCTCCCTACCAAGAACACTAGTGGCAAGATAGTAAGCAAAGTACCTAATAGCTGGGAGTTGAATATTTCTTATCTTTCCCCTTTGAGCTCTATGGTCATCATCATTAGTTATCCCACGGTAGAGCTCCAACAAATCAGCGGGTTGAGCTGGAATCTTCTTCGCCGACCCAGCTGTACCAAGTCCCAGGGCCTCACAAAATCTCTTCAATGTCATAGTGTAAGACCTGCCATAAATTTTAAAAGACACATCTGGTTTGAACATGTTGTTAGCAAAAGAGAAGCTCTCCACAAATGTTTTAGTGAACATAGCATATTGCACGCTCTCATCCTGCATATAACTTGTTAATCCAACCCTCTGAACCAAGGTTAGAAAATCCTCAAGAATCCCAGCAGCCCGCAAGAAGGTTGGGCAAGGAAAGGTGGAGGGGTGTGCACCCCCCTTGATAACCCACAAGTATAGGGGGTGTATCGTAGTACTTTCGATAAATAGGAGTGTCGATCCCAACGAGGAGCAGAAGGTGTTGAACAGTGATATGGAGTAGCAAATCCCTATGAATACTTAGCAAACAGATTTTTAGTGGTTTTCTAATAAGGCAACAAAACAAAGAGCAAGTAACAGAAGTAAAAAACAAACGGAGCAAGTGGCCCAATCCTTTCTTAGCAAAGGACAAGCCGTTATAAATACTTATAAGGACCAAACATTCTCGATGACACATGGGAATTCTGTCAAGTGCTTTCGCTTCAAATAGCTGAGTACTCTTCTCTGGTGTTTGTAAGTGTTGTGTGGGTGAACCTGTGCTAACATACCGCCCTTCCTAGGACTAATACATACTTGTAATTAAACCCCCTGCAAACATCCGTAACTACAGGAAAGTAATTAAGATATAAATCTAACCACAACCTTAAACTCTGAGATCCTACACTCCCTTGTGCAAAGGTGTCCTAACGGGGGTTCAGGTTTCTGACACTCCGGCAACCCCGCGATTAGTAGACAAATACACAATGCATCCCCCTAGGCCCATAAATGGTGAAGTGTCATGTAGTCGACGTTCACATGACACCACTAGAAGAATAGCACCACAACTTAAATACTAAACCATTGAATAATAACTCATCACAGATTCACTACTAACAACATGACTTCTCCCATGTCCTCAAGAACACAACAAACTACTCACAAGACATCATATGGATCAAGATCAAATGATATGGTAATGGATAACAATCTGAACATAAACAATAATCCAATGGTTCCACTCAGAAGCATCAACTACAATAGTAATTAACACCGGGAAGGTTTCCCCTACGAACTAAAGCAATATCCAACACAATTGTTACAGCGGGACGGAGTGGTGATGATGGTGCTGGTGGAGATGATGGTATGGATGATGATGATGTTGATCCCGATGAAGCCTAGCTTGATGATGGTGTTGATGGTGACGGTCTCCCCTCTCCGGGAAGGAATTCCCCTGGCAGAAATTTGTCTGCCGGAGAGATCTTTCTCTCTCGGTGTTTTCTGCCCCCAGAGGCGGCGGAAATCTATCTGTGGTAGCCCCCCAAGATTTAGGGTTCCGAAGGGAAGTTATAGGCGAAGGGGCGGAGTCGGAGGCTGGGCATGTGGGCCACACCTGCCCTAGGCGCAGCCTCAGGTGGGCCCACGCCTAGGGGGTGTGGGCCCCCTGTGGCCCCTCTTCGCTCCTCCTTCTGGCTCCCTTCATCTTCTGGTAAAATAATATGTTTCCATATTTTTCTGGTATTTTTCTGATCTTCGCGAGATTGCACCGAAACACCTTCTTTTCCATCAGAATCCAGACTACGGCAGTCCATCCTCCAAGAATCATCCAACATGCATAAAACAGATGAAAAGCCATAAGTAATACCTCATAATAAGACAAATATCAATGAATAGAGGTAAATTATGATATAGAATGGTGATGCAAATTGGGCGTATCACCCCTCATCTCCCTCATCGCCAAATCGTGGAGTAATGATATACTCATTATATGAAGGCCTGGCTCGGGAGGATGATCTTGAAGGCCTTGTCCTTTTAGGTGCATCACTCTCAAATATTTCACCAAAGGTGTGGTTGTCCATGACCACTTTTTCTGAAATTTTTAGACAAACATCAAACCAAGTGATTTCCAAGTTGATAAATTATGAGCAACTACTATAGGAACTTGCTAGAGGGCTACACGTGCATCAAATAAGCATAGAAAAAGCATGCAAGCTCACACAACGTAACACCTATAGCAGCAAAATACTCAAGATACAATCTACCAATCACAAATCTAATTGGACAAGTGGAGGAGGCACATACTAAGGAGAATGTCTCCAAAAATCAGCAGCAAAGATGGGCTGAGCAAGGAGATCAAAAATTGGGAGCAAGAACAGCAAGAAATTGAGCTTGAGAAAGTTTTTCGTTGTTTTTTTGGGGGAGAGAGAAAGAAGATGGCTGGGAGAAGGCACCTTGAAGGGGCCCAGGTGGGCCACACCCCATCCAAGCACCACCTGGGAGCTGACCGTGCCCACCAGGGGTGTGCTGGCCTGGGGTGGCCCCCTGGGTCACTCCAGGTGTCCTTCTGCACCTTTTTTTGAGGAAAAAATTATTTTGAATTTTCTGGGATTTTTCAGGAAACTTTATTTTTGGCCAATTTTCAGGGTATGAAAATTGATTTTCTCGCAGAATTTTTTTTTCATAAGAAGCAAAAGCAAACAAAAACCAAACTACAAAATTTCTAAGACACTCTAATAAGCAAACAACTAGCAAAACTAAAACTAACAAGAGAAAAAGCAAAGACTAGGAAGGAGAAAAGTAAAAGCGAGCAAAAACAACCACAGTGAAAACATTGTTTTGTTCATTAAAATACTTTTGTTAACAAGGTTGATAAAGTCTTATTACCAAAACAATCTTATATGACACAAAAATTTGTATTCCACCAAGTGATTATGTTACCTCAAGTTTGATAGCAATGGTCCCAATCATGATAGTTTCAAAACTTTCTTGTGGAATGGGACAATATATTTCTCCAACCTTGATGCTCTCAACATTTTCAATGGAATTCAGGCAATAGCTCTTAGCAACCTTCTTGGGGAAATAGACAGTATGCTCTTTTTCATTAATATTAAAAGTTACTTTTCCTTGATTACAATTGATGATAGCACCTGCAGTATTAAGAAAAGGTCTTCCAAGAATAATAGACATATTGTCATCTTCAGGCATTTCAAGCACAACAAAATCAGTTAAAACTAAGCAATTATGAGCCACTTGAACAGAAACATCCTCACATATACCAACAGGAATAGTAATTGACTTATCAGCCATTTGTAAAGATATATCAGTTGGTATCAACTTCTCTAGCTGGAGTATCTTATAGAGAGAAAAAGGCATAACACTAACTCCAGCTCCCAAATCACATAAAGAAGTTCTAACATAATTGTTCTTAATAGAGCAAGGAATAGTTGGTATACCTGGATCACCAAGTTTCTTTGGAACCTTACCATTGAAGGAATAATTAGCAAGCAAAGTAGAAACTTCCTCATTAGGAATCTTCCTTTTATTAGAGACAATATCCTTCATATACTTTGAATAAGTAGGCAACTTAATAGCATCAGTCAAAGGAATTTGCAAAAATAAAGGTTTCATCCACTGACAAAACTTGTTGTAGTGTTCTTCCTCCTTTGACTTGTGTTTCTTACCTGGAAAAGGCATAGGTTTCTGCACCCAAGGTTCTCTCTCTTTACCATGTTTATTAGCAATAAAATCTTCCTTAGTGTGCTTCTCAGATTCTTCCTCAACTTCCTCCTTATCAGTAACATCATTTTTATCATTACCACTCTTAGTTTTAGCATCAGAGACAAATATACTATTAGGATCTACAACAGGTTCAGGTGGTTCCTCAACTATTCTATGTTTCTTTTTCTTTCTCTTACGAGGACTACCACTACTTTCACCTTGTTGAGAATCCTGCTCAATTCTTTTAGGGTGTCCTTCGAGATATAAAGGATCTTGAGTAGCTATACCACTCCTAGTTCTAATTCCATAAGCATGTTTATCTTCTGAGGCATTAACTAGCATATCCTTTTGTACCTTAGCAAGTTGATCAATTTGAATTTGAAGCATTTGAAAGTGTTTACAAAGCATTTTAATATCATTAGAAGTTTTTCCATAATATCTTTCAACTCTTTAATAGCTCTAGAGTTTTCCAATAAATGATTCTAAACTTGTTTATTAAAATTACCTTGTTTCACAATAAAAATGTCAAGTTCCTCTAAACATTGATCAGGAGGCTTACCATAAGGAATATCACCTTCATCAAAGTGTTGGAGAGAGTGTACCTCAATAGTCGATGAGTGGGGAATTGGCTTACATAATTATTCTATAAGAGGTAGATTCTTCACATCTCAAGCTCTAATACCTTTCTCCTTTAGACATTTCTTAGCTTCCTTCATCACTTCATCATTTAAAGCAATAACTCCTCTCTTCTTTGGTGTTGGTATTGGATCTGGTCCAGGCACAACTAGTTCAGGAGTAATAGGATCAGGTGTATTTAGCTCAGTCGAAGTCCAATCATCATAATTCTTGCTTATTTTAGCCATTAATTCTTTAGCATCTGTAGGAGTTCTTTTCCTGAAAACACAATTAGCAAAGCTATCTAGGTATGTCCTAGAATCATCAGTTAGTCCATTATAATAAATATCAATAAGCTCGGGTAATGGACATCCATGATGTGCATGAATCAAGGCGCAGAACCTTGTCCATGACTCGGGCAATTTCTCTTCTTCTCCCTGTTTAAAGTCAAAAATCTCTGCAAGGCAGAATGTCTCGCACTAGGAGGAAAGTATTTCTGGAAGAAAGAAGCAATCAAACAATCAGGGCTATCAATGGAACCAGGAGGTAATCTATTAAACCAAGACCTAGCTTCTCCTTTTAGTGAAAAATGGAAGATCTTAGTAACAAAGTACTTACATATCTTAAAATCATCAGAGAACAAAGCACTCATAGTAGAAATCTCATTCATATGAGCCACATCACTCTCATTTTCAGTCCCACAAAAAGGTTCTTTCTCAACAATGTCTAAATAGGATAAATCAAGAGAAAAATCATAATCTTTATCTTTAATATCTATGGGAGAGGTGGAAAACTTAGGATCAGAGGACAACTTAGGAATAATGGTGTGTCTCGCTAGGAGACTCTTAATAGCACTAGTACCATGTGTGTTTTGGCATTCTTCAATAAATTCATCAGCAAACTCAATGTAACCATCATTAATATCATAACTCTCTCTAGACTCAGGCGACCTAACAGGTGTAACAGTGTCTTCACTAGGAGTTTCAGTATTTCCTAGACTAGCCATAGTAGCATCTAGGAAAGGACCTAACAAACCACTCGCATGAAGCTCGGTAGAAGTAACATCATGAGTATCAAAAGCAGTTTCAGACTCAGCAGTAGTAGCAGTGTGTGTAGCATGAGTATATGGTGGTGGTGTAACAAGCTTACTTATAACAGACGCTGAATCAAGAGCAGCAGAGGTGTTTAGGACTGTACCTTTTCTTGTAGTGGATGGTAAAATAGGAAACTTTCCATCACGAGACTTCCTCATGATGAAAGGACTAGCAGTGAACAATAATAGATCCAAGTGAACTTACAAATAAAGCTATGCTCCCCGGCAACGGCGCCAGAAAATAGTCTTGATGACCCACAAGTATAGGAGATCGCAACAGTCTTCGTGGGTAGTATTACCCAATTTATTGATTCGACACAAGGGGAGCCAAAGAATACTTGCAAGCCTTAACAACTGAGTTATCAATTCAGCTGCACCTGAAAATAGTTCTTGCTCACAGAAGTTTATCAGTAGCAATAGTTTGATAGTTGCAACAGCAAAGCAACAGCAACAGTAAAACAAGAGCAATAGTAACAGTAGCAGTAAAAAATAGGATTCGAGTGCGTGCGGTAGGCATAGGGATGGATGGACAGATGTTGCATGGACGAGTCTAAATATGTAGCTTCAAGATCTAAGGCATTGCAGATAAATAATAATAAGTATCCAAGTACTAAACAATCATAGGCATGTGCTCCATATATAGTCATGCGTGCTCGCAATGAGAACTTGCACAACATCTTCTGTCCAGCCAGCCCGTTGCAGCGGGGCCTCAAGGGAACTACTGGCAATTAAGGTGCTCCTTTTAATAGAGCACCGGAGCAAAGCATTAACACTACGTGAACACATGTGATCCTCACATCACAACCATCCCCTCCGGTTGTCCCAATTTATGTCACTTCGGGGTATTTGGATCCGGACAATGATATGTGTATACAACTTGCAGATAAGATCACAAACAATACTATCATAATGATTCAATAATAAGTTCAGATCTGGGATCATGGCACTCGGGCCCTAGTGACAAGCATTAAGCACAACAAGTTGCAACAAAGTCAAATAGCACTAATAGAGATACTAAGCACTATGCCCTAACAATATTATTCGATTACATGATAGAACTCATCCAATCCCTACCATCCACATAGCCTACTGCGGGGGATTACTCACTCATGGCTGAGGGAAACATGGATGGTTGATGGAGAGGTGGTGGTGAAGACGACGACGATGATCCTCTCCAAATTCCCCGTCCCGGCAGGGTGCTAGAACAGAGTTTCTGGATCCGAATCTTGGTTTCTAGTGGTGGCGGCGCAGCGGAACTCTTTTTGGAAAAATGTCGAACCCCCTTCGGTTTTTAGGTCAGAAGGCATCTTATAGGCGAACAGGGAGGCCGAGGGGGTGCCTGAGGTGGCTGCACCCCCAGGCGCGGCCAGGCCTGGACCGCTCCTGGCAGGGGTGTGCCCTCCAGGCCTCATCTCCATCTCATACTCTGGCTCCGTGGATCTTCTGGCGAAATAGGATTTTTGGCATATTTTCCCGGATTTTTCCTGATAGTTGATTTTCTGCACAAAAACTAGACACCAAGGTAATTCTGCTGAAAACAGCGTCAGTCTGTGTTAGTTGTATCCAAATCACACAAGTTTAGAGGAGAAACAATAGAAAAAGTGTTCGAAAAAGTAGATACGTTTTGGACGTATCAGCCGCCACCCACCATCGGTGACGCGGACGGCAGTGGAGACTTTCTTGGTGGCACCAGCGGCGCTCGACCCGCTGCAGCGGAGGAGCTCTTCTTCGCCTTGCCCATCTTGGTGGCGCGGCGAGTACTTCGATGAGCGGGGAGGAAAGACGAAGGAAGATAGGAAGAATGTCCAATGCACAGCACGAGTTCGGGAAATGGTAGCAGCGGGGATGATGAAAGCAAATGGCGAAGGGGAAAATTACTCTGGTTTCCCCATAGTATAAAAGGACGAAGAAGATGAAGCAGAGCTGCTGATTCAGAAGCCCTAACGCGTGTCTATCATCGCACCGTACACGTGTCAATAGTTGCCCGAACCGTCGCGAGCACTCCGCCCACTACACACGGGAATCAAGGAGAAGCCATAATTATCGCAAAAATTACGCGTGACTAGTCAAATCCAAGTCATAAGGTGGGACTCACGATTGTCTCGTCGTATCGTCTCTTCTGCCGCAGACGGTTGAGCTCACCAAGCGTCAGCAATGACGTTATCAAAGCAAAATTTAGCAACGGGTCGAAATATTCGACTCAACAAAAAAGTACTTACTCGAGTCTACGACTCAACCAACTACTCGGGGGCTACTCCTATCAGGAGCGCTGGCTGCGCACCTGAGAAATTAGCATGGTGGAAATACTTCTTTGAAAAATCTTCGAGTCCTTCGTCGAGTCTGCGGCTCCACTACAGACTCGGAGGATAATCCCATAGAGAGCGCTGATCGCGCATTCGAAAAAACACTGGTGTTGATGACATCCGCAGATCTAAAGTCTCCGCTCGAGTTTACGACTCGAACAGACACTCGGGGGCTACTCTCATAGGGAGCGCTGGTCGCGCACCCTATGAACTATTCGGATGAGATCCTTTGGATCACATGTGACAAAAAACAAACACGACAAATCTACTTGGCAACTTTGCCCAAACTAATGCTGAGAGAGATATCGTCTCCTTCGTCACCCGAAATGCCTCCGCAGTGATAAACTTTCGGATGTTGTGTCTGTGACACAAAGATAAGACCTACATATATCATCTGATGGCATGGAATCACACCTAACTGTGCTCTGCCAGTAATATACCGTGTCAGCAGGCACGACAAAAAATCCCGACGAACGCGTTGGGTACTTAACTTAAAACACTGTAATTCGACTCCTGTAAGACCTCAACGGCTTGAGTCGATTTACGCCAGCATTGTTCCGGATTCGGGTCCAGGAACTCGAGTCTGAAGTAGATCGTGTTGTTTTGTCCAATGACAGTTAACTGGCCCTGATCCGTCAGGCGAGTCAGGCACACGTATCAAAAATCCCTATGAGCTGACATATTCACCCGAAAATAGGTTTGGATGACAAGCACCCAAAAGACTATAGAGTTTCCAGTCGAATCGGGGGCTATTGACATGGATATGCCATACGGGTACCTCACACTGGTATACCTGGTCTAGCCCAGTGAAGGCCCACGTGAAGACTTGTTGTCCAAGGAGACTCCGGATGGCCCAAGCATGGTGGAAGTTTGACTCCTTGGAGAACACGACCTAGCTGTAGATAGGATTTTGAAGGGTGAAACCCTAATCTGTAACTGACTCGACCTACCCCAAGACCTGGCCTCCCCATATAAAGGCCAGGAGGGCACGGAGAGGAGGATCTCTCCAACTCATAGGCACACCTCACGCCAGATTGCATCTGCGCACCCCTGTAACATTCGGTTCCATCGTCAATCAAGAACAAATAAGCAGGAGTAGGGTCTTCCCTCCGGGGGCCTGAACCTGGGTAAACCTCGTGTCCCCTTGCTGCATGTCTGTTAATCATCTCGCGATCTCTAGCATCCCCATCTTCTATATAACCCAAGTCCATAACAATGAGAATTGACGAGTCGAACCCTCGTCACCTTTCACTGTGGACCTCTTCGACTTTGAGTCCGAAGGTGTGGGAGCACAACTTCAGGTGCCGCATCTAGGACGTGGAGGTGTTGTTCGACGTGAAGGGCACATGTACCTCCAACGCGGCTAGGATATGTTTCTCCCGCGTGCATTCCCATGAGGTTAGGCACTTCACCATCTTAAACTTTGACAACCACTACATATTCACCGTCATGGTCTTCGACGTGACCATCTGTCACCGCTAATACCACACTGACGACGAGGACGAGCACAATAATGACGACTAGCCTAGTTATCTACTATGTATTTCTAGATTCTGTACTATGTATTTTTCTTATGCATTTCATTTTCTAAAAATATGTATGCAAGCCATTATATGAATGAAAAATAAATCTACACCGTTGGACACACCCTGATCCAAACAGATCAAACAAAAAAACTTGTTCGCGGACCGATCAAAAAAGATTAATTCGGAGACATTTCACTTCCAAAATAGGTTGACCCTGCAGAGCACAACTTATCCAGGATAGACAGGCAAGCATGGCAACTTTTCCTGTGGAGATCTCAAGCTCTCTTTCTTGTAGTGCCAATGGCTAGAGACCCCTCGTGGTCTAGGAGGACCCGGCCCGGCTACCATTTCAGGAAGTGCAGTAGACTATAATTATTTGTTGTAGCCATTTTCCTTACCCTCGTCAGGTCAGACTTCTCTTACATTAACCCGTGTCCTGATACCCACACTAGGCCTTCTGTAGCGAGCGGAGATCCGTGTCTACGTGATGGCACTTGATCTTCGTGCCTTTTGTGTGGAACAACGTATTGTCCTAGCGGTCATACGGATGCACACAACCAAAAAATAAAAAGAATTAAAAAAAAAGAAGTCCCGCTACAGCGACACATTCATTGGAACAATAGTATTACCACCACCAAGATAGCACCAGAAGTCCAACTTCTTCAAAAATGACGCCTCCAAGAAGGGAACAGCGCACAAACACCATCATCGCCCGATCAAAGATCTTAGATTCTCACCCTGAAAAAAGTCCACACTCTCAAAATAATGCCTTTAACAAGGCCATTGCTGGACACAACCAATTAAGGACAGACCCTGGGTTTTCACCCTGAAAGATAGAACCGTGAACCTCTCCAACCCAGCCGCTCTCACTTGCATGTCACTGCTCCAAGTCGCGAATCACCAAGACAATTCCTCATAACCACCCAGACTCGAACCACCATTTTCAGTCCACAGATCTTGGTCTCCATGACATTCTTCGTCAGCACCATAGAACGAGAACATGTCCCATGATCTTAACAGCCAACAAACCTTCGAAGCGCACCCTGATGATGTGTAGCTTAGATCAATCTAGAGCTTCGTTGGGAGACCCCAAGAGGAAGGTATGATGAGCACATAAACAAGTTTTCCCTCAATAAGAAACCAAGGTTATCGAACCAGTAGGAGGAAGGAAATGACTCAAAGGTGTTGCTAGCAACTTGAAAACCTGCACAACACAAACTCAAGACTTTGCCCCCAACGAACAATGAGGTTGTCAATCTCACCGGTTTGCTGAAAACAAAGGATTAACTATATGGTGTGGAAGGTAATGGTGGTTTGCAAAAAGTAAACAGGAACATTGGAAGATGTATCAGTGGTAAATATTGGACCGGGTACATAGTTCACTAGAGGTGTGTCCTTATTAAGATAAACAACATAACATGCCGGGTAAACAAATTACAGTGGGGCAATTGACAGGAAAGAGCAAGGCATAACAATGCAATACTAGAGATTCATGATCCTATGAGATTTGATTGGGCAATATAACAAGATACATAGTCTGCCATCCAACTGCATCTATGACTAGTAATCCACCTTCAGCTTATCATCCAAACCCCCTCCAGTATTAAGTTGCAAGCAACAGATAACTGCTTTAAGCAAAGTGTGTAAGATAAACAATCCACTTGTTCCATGAACAAGATATCGGTGTTTTATCCCTAGTAGCACTAGCACATCTACAACCTTAGAGATTTCTGTCACTTCCCCAGATTAAATAGAGGCATGAACCCACTATCGAGCATAAATACTCCCTCTTGGAGTCACTAGCATCTACTTGGCCAAGATAGCTACTAGAAACGGAGAGCATGCAAGATATCAAACAATACAGACATGATAGAATCATTAACCAATCTGACATAGTAATCTCAATATCCATCGGATCCCCGCAAACACAACATGCATGATTACAAATAGATGATCTTGATCATGAACGAGCTCACAAGATCTAAACATGGTAGCACAAAGGAGGAGAAACAACCATCTAGCTACTACATGGACATGTAGTACAAGGTGGAACTACTCACGCTTCATACCGGAGACTGGCATGGTGATGAAGAAGGCCTCCAGGATGATCTCTCCCCTCTGGCAGGGTGCCGAGAAGAGCTTCAGATCCCCCCGATCTAGGGACGATGGTGGCAGCGGCTACGGACTGTTTCATGGAAGATTGATCGGGTACTTAGGGTTTAGGTATTGAGGGCTTCTTATAGGCGAAAAGGGAGGCCGAGGGGGTGCCCGAGGCGGCTGCACCCCCCAGGCGCGGGCTAGGCCTGGCCGCGCGGCCAGGGGGCGAGGCCCCCTCGAGGCCCTCCTCCGTCTCGTCTTCTGGCTCCGTGTTCCCCACGATAAAATCTTGACTTTGTCTTTTGTCCCGTCCAATTCCGAGACTATTGATTTTCTGTCTTTTCTGGAACCAAAAACAGAAAAAAATAGGCAACTGACACTGTGGCATCTTATTAATAGGTTAGTCCCAGAAAATATATAAAAATACCCTTAAAGTGTAGACAAAGCAAAGCAAAGTAGATACTAAACAAGCATGGAACATCAAAAATTATAGATACGTTTTTGACGTATCACACCCTCTGAAACCAAATGGTCAGGGTAAAACATGGATGCGCACGACCGAATCTCATCTGATCCAACAATCTATCGGCATGATCGCACTTATAGAGTACGCCGACGGAGCCTTTCGGAATACGACACAGTAACCAGATCAATGTAGAGAAACATCATGCGAATCTTCATCTTGGCTTGAGAGGGATCAATGACCACCACCTTTATTAGATAGATCGTCCTCCCCCGCGCCGCCGCCGGCCAGCTCCCCATGGGACCGCCCGCCCAATTCCCCACCAGCTAGTCCAGCAGAGGAGTAGGCAGCCCAGGCCGCCAAGACCGCAACCTGGCGCCAAGAGACCTGCGAAGATCCTCTGAAATCCAAAGATCGGATGCAAGTGAGGGCGCATCTGGGTCAATGGCCAAGCGACCACACCCACCAGAGCTCCACCGGTCATCCCATCGCCGTCGTCCGCCATGGCGCCCACCTCCAGCCTCCACCTACGTCTGCCACACTGGCGGTTGCCCGTACTCCCGGCGACAATGGCCCATGCCGCACCACCATCCAGGGGAGAGGGATCCCCGCCGCCACCCTCCTTAGGGAACCTGGGCTTTGCCCACCGGCCCCTCCGGCAGCGGCGAGGAAGGGGAAGAGGCGGCTCCTAGGGTTAGGTCGGGGAGAACTATCTATTATGGACTATCTATTGTGATCTTCGTGTCTACAAGCTTCTAGTTCTAGTATGTAGATGGGGACATGCTTCTTTTTTTCGAACCATGCAAGAGCCTTGCATATGTTATATCAGAAGAGGGAAAGTCATAGAGATAGCTAAAGTCTTACAGGAAATACAAAAAGGGCAACACGAACTAGAAAGAAAGACCAGAATCCAACACTAAACAGCCAATAAGGAGACAGATTAACCCGACAAAAAACTGAGACAAGAAGGCTATTCTCCTGAGAGTTGTAGACGATCTGAGCTTACTAACAACCAGAGTTTTGTTTCATCTTTGATTTGATTGATGAGTACATTTATAGGCTTGAAGCGATGCTCAATTTTTTTTGCATTTCTTTCTCCGCGCGCTTTTCAAGTTGGAATCTGTTTCCGTGCCTTTATTTTCCATGGTGCCGAAGAGAAGTGAACTTCTCCACCAAAGGATGTTTCTCACATAACAGGCGTGGCATGCATTGAGTGCCCAAATGAGCACCAAACTTGTAGTTGTAGTCCTATATAAAATTTGTAAATTCTCTATCGGCATTGCCAATCAATCTAGAACATACGTAGTTGCTGTACATGGATCATATGACATTGACTAGTACGGAGTAACTAAGATCGAGCCAAGCAAGTCGGACGCACGTCGTTTACGTTATTCTTACCTAGCTTCACGCCACTGCTTCATGTGAAAGCGCTTATTCGGCGCAGTCAGCTAGCCGGATCTATTGCTTCGATTTGCATGATTGGATGAGACCGACTTGCATGACTGCTCACCTGAACCTGTTGCTGCTAATTAAACATTTTCCCAAGACTAATCTGCTCCATTTTGCAGTCACGTGATACAAGGAGGTCAGCGTGCTGACGCTAGCTTGGTGTACACTGATCGGCTGTGCTGTGCCGAGCTGCGAAATCGAACATTTTGACCCAGCCTAACCTAACCTAGCCTCGTGTCTTGGCCTGGAGAAAACTCTGTTAGGTCAGTTAGGTGATTGGATTTGAGCGATGGAGATATCGCATCGGAAGATCGATAGCTATGGGCGCGCAGGCCAAGTGACGTCGCTGTCGCCACGACACGGGCGGGAAGAACACATACGGCCGGCCAATGCTAAGGACAGTGAAAACGATGGCAGTTCGGGAAGATCAAGCAATCTCGTTTCGGATAAAAGGGATTGGTTGATCGATCGAGCAACCTCTCAACTAACGAGGAGCACAAGCTAGCTTGCGTTCGTGTTCCTGAGGCCGGAGCAGGTAGAGGTGCATATATTCAATATTCCGGTGCCTCTTACGGGTCACTAGCAGAGAACAAAGCAGGGTTATCATCCGACCCAACTTGCTTTTACTTTGGATAGTGCTAAAACTTTCCATCCCCGGGTCCCAGCCGTCTAATCTGGTCTCGGATCGACGGTCAGATCTTCTTTATGTCCCGCCATCATGCTTTTGCTGTAAGCAGACCTGTTTTTGCTATAAGTAGTCCTACTTTTGCTGTAAACAGACCCGTTTTTGCTATAAGTAGTCCTGCTTTTGCTACATGTAGCAGAAAACGGTTTGGACCAAAAAAGAACAGACAAGCCAGACCTCGCCGGAGAGTTTGCCAGAGACATCACCGGCGATCTTGTAGCAAAAATATATATTCTAATGTAGCAAAACCGACTTCGGCGGATGACGAGGTTTAATCTCGTCAATGCCTATTGTTATGAGCTTGGGTTTTGGAGAAGATGAGGGTGCTAGAGATCGCGGAACGGTTAACAGATAAGCAACCAGGGTACACGAGATTTACCCAGGTTCAGGCCCCCGGACGGAAAACTCTACTTCTGTTTGTCTGCTCTTGATTACGGCGGAACTGAAAGTTACAGGGGTACGCATATGCAATCTGGCGTGGATATGTGTATGCGATGGTATGAGAGAGATCTAGATCGTGCCCTCCTAGCCTTTATATAGAGATAGGCAGGTCCCGAGCATAGATCAAGTCGGTTACAGGTTTAGGGTTGCCCCCTTTGAATATTCTATCTGTTCTAGTCTTGCTCTCCAAGGATCCGAAGACGTCATGGGCTTAGGCCATCCGAAAATCTTCATGGGCCGCGTTTATTCTTGTGGGCCTTCCTTGGGCTGGACCAAGTATGCTGATATCGTGTACCCGTAGGGTATAACCATGTCAGTAGTCCCCGAGTGTTCAGTCGAATCGTAGATTCGGCTGAATACTCTTTAATCTTTCGGGGTGCAGATGTTTCTGTTCATTAGAGAATGATTTTAGTATGTAGGGATTGTTGATGCCTGTGCCTGACTCTCCCGATGGATCAGGGTTAGTTAACTGTCTTAGAACAAAACAACACGATCTTCTTCAGATTCGAGTCCCTAGACTCGAATCCGGAACAGATGCTGGCGCAATTCGACTTAGGCCGTTGAGGTCTTATAGGAGTCGAATCTCAGTAGTTTTCGAATGATGTACCCAACGCGTCTGTCGGGATTTTCATCGCGCCTGTTGGCATGGATTTTTACTAGCAGAGCGCAGTCGGGTGCGTTACCAGGCCATCAGATGATATCTGTAGGTCTTATCTTTGCGTCGCAGACACAACATCCGAAATTTTACCACCACGGAGGTGTTTCGGGTGGCCAAGGAGAACGTCACTCACTTAGCGTTGGTTGGGGCAAATCTGCCGAAAAGTTTTTGCATTCTGATCTGAAGGATCGCAGTCGAAAAATTCATAGGATGCGTTTGCTTCAGGTCCGTAGGACACAATTTTTTCGGATGCTTAAATCAATCCTCCCTATGGGAGTAGCCTCCGAGTCCGTAGTGGAGTCGTAGACTCGACGTAGGACTCGAAGAATAGATCATTGGCATAGTATCTTATTCATGCTTCGGGTGCGCGGCCAACGCTCCTGATAGGAGTAGCCCCCGAATAGTTGCTCGAATCGTATATTCGAGTGAGTACTTTAGCTGTTTAGCCGGAGATTTGTAACTGTTGCCAGTATGGCTTTGATGATGTCAGTGCTGACGATCGGTGACCTCAATCGTCTGCGGCGCCAGACGTGACGTGACTGGACGAACGTGGGTCCCACTTTCTGACTTGGAGTTGACTGGTCATGCGCAATGTGGCGAGAATTACGGCGTCTCCTCGGTTTCCGTGTGTAGTGGGCGACGTGCGAGCGACGGTTCACTGCTGTGCTGACACGTGGATGGTTGGATTTGATGCTGGCGCTAGGGCTTCCAAATGAACGGTCCCTGATGATCGTCTTCGTCCTTATAACTGTGGGGAAAATTGTGGTTTGTTTTCACCGTAGCCACTTGCTTTCTACTGCTTCCATTTTCTTGAGCTTTTCTCTCCGCGCGCTGAAAGTTCTCCGATCATTCCCTTCCTCTTTCCTACGCTCACACTGCCGCCGTCATCGCGCTGTAATGGGGAAATCGAAGAAGACCTCCACCAGTGCTGCTGCCGGCGGCAAGACGGGCACCGCCGCCACTCGTGTCACAGATGGTGGGTGGCGGCGCTCGGAGACGCGCGAGGGCGACCTGCGCAAGTTGCGTGAGGCGGGGTTTGATCCCGCAGGACAGGGACGCCGACAGGGTCCCCGGGAATGAGGTAATTCCCCGTCCACCCGCAGGGTTTCAGGTAATGTTCATTTCTTTTGTTCTTCGCGGCATGTCGTTCCCAGTCCATGATTTTCTCCGTGGACTGTTGTTTTTCTATGGCATCCAACTCCACCATCTTTCGCCCAATTCTCTTCTCCACATCGCATGTTTCATCACTTTTTGCGAGTGCTGGCTCAGTATCGAGCCACACTTTGGCCTCTTTCAGAAACTCTATTCCGTGAAGAGGCAGTCTGGCTCCGACGAAGTTTATCCGATTGGTGGCTGCATTATTTCCCTTCGATCCAATTTTATTTTCTTCTCTTTTTCTATGTCTGAGTCCGTCCAATACTGGCGGAAGAGGTGGTTTTATATCCGCGATTCCACAGTGGACGGGCAAGACTTTGGCCTTCCCCCTTTCGACTCCACCCAGAAAATCATGCCGAAGAGATCCTGGAAGAACCATATTCTGGAGGGTGAGGTGGAGGAGATAGAGGAGCTCTACCATCGGGTGGAGGACCTCCAGGTGATTCCGAAGAAGGAAATGAATGGTGTGGACATTATCCGCACCTTCCTCAAACGTCGGGTGCAGCCACTCCAGGCTAGGGCGCACCCGATGTTCCTTTATTCTGGCCGCCACGACCCAACGAGAGTTGCGGCTGAGGAGCTCTCCAAGGGGGATCTTGACAAAGTCCTCCGGCCGTTGCTGAAGTACAAGTCCGACGAGGACCTTCAGGGGAAGTCGCGGACCCCTCCGTTCAGTGCTTCTCGACCCGTTCCACAGGTGTAGATCTGGGACGTGTGTGTAGCGCTATTTTCGAGTGTGTTTCCTTGTAATTATCTTTTTTGAAAGTTTGTCTTCATTGTGCAGGAGTTCAAGGTACCTGGCATGGTGCCTCCACTACCTGAACGGTTTTCGGATGCGCCTGACAACGAAGTCGTGGACTCCGTGTCCGAGCTTCCCCCGGTGCAGTCACCGACTGAGGAAGCCCCCCAGGCGAGCGAGGGGCAGACCCGAAAGCGGGCACAGAGCTCGAGCGAATCTTCGGATGCATCGACTCCGCCAACGCCTAGGGACCCGACATTCCTTGTCCGCCATAGTGGAGGTGATGGTGCCTCTTCCTCTCCCATACCGGCCGTTCCTGTGCGGCTGTAGCGCCGCAGCCGCCAGGAAAGAGGAAGAAGGAAGAGAAGAAAGGCAAGAGGGCCCTGCCTGTTTTTGACTTGAGCGACATGGACTCGTAAGTGCCTTCGGATGCCTTTTGCTACTTTTCTTGTCTTTTTTTTCCTTTGACTGATGCTTTTCCTTTGCAGTCACTCCTCTGAAGGCTCTTTTAGCGATGCCACTCAGGAGGTAGTAGGGGAGTCGAAGATGACGTCTCCTTCCTCTCAGACGGTGGCCACCTCTGGGGGCGCTGCTCCGAACCCCTCTTCGCAGGAGGCTCGGTTGATCGTCTCCCAAAGGACTGCATCTGGACCTTCGGAGTCTCCATCTGATCATGTAAGTGTTTTATTTCTTACTGTGGGGGGAGCCCCTGAGCCATATTTTCGTATGATATGCTGATCTTTGCTTCTTTTTGCGTGTCTCAGGGGGATCCCCCGAGCGTTTTTTGTGTGTTTGATCTTTTGCTCGTTTCTTGGGCGCAACCCCCGAGCCCTTTTCCTGACAAGTTGTTTCTTCTTGCAGCCCTTTGTGCAAGGTGCAAACCAGCTGGTGAAGCAGCAGCTGTCATTGGAGGCCATCCTGCAGCAGCTTCAAGGTACATCCTTAACTAATTCTCTACTTTTTGTCTGCTTGCTAGCTTGTTGAGCTCACCTACGTTTTTGTTGCTTTTGTAGATGAGAATAACACTGCCCTCCGCGAGCTTGGTGCTCTCCAAAAGAGCCTTTGATGTGGACATCCCTACTATTGATACAACCGTTGTACCTACAGCAACACACATACAAGGACCCATCACAAGATCTCGTGCCAAACAACTTAACTATCAGGTACTTTCGTTTCTTGAAACTATTCCTCACATACATGAGAATATGATGATGCCTAAATCAGATATATTTCTTACTCTTAGGAATGATGGACCAAGCATGGATGAGAGGGACAAGCATTGGAGCATGGCCATGCATGGAGATGGCAGCAAGCATGTGATGATCCAAGAGAAGACCACGGATGAAGATTTCAGAACTTTGAGGCCACCATAATGAAGAAAGAAGTCTTGGACGAAATATTCAAGATCAATACTTTACGAATTCGTCCATAGCTTAATATGGTGCTGCGACACCTTTATTTTGGGCCAGGCCCATGTAATTTTCGTAGGATTTTAATTAGCCACTTTTTAGAGTCCGTATTTGAGGGGAAAAGGACTTTTGGGGTTGGATTCGGCCACCACTTCCATGGTTGGCCGAAACCCCACCTTTTCGCCCTTAAATACTCCCCATAGCCGACCCCCTAGACTCGGATTTTGTTTAGACATTAAGTTAGCCATCATAGCAACTTCGCCAAGGCTTGAGCGTCATAGAGGCCTCTTGTACTTCGCGCCTATTCAGGATCCCAACTCTTCAATAAAGCTTTCCTCTTAATCCGCAATATCTTGATTGCAATATTGGTTCTTACTTGTTCTCGATTTCAGGTAGGAATTAAGACCCTCGCTGGTCAGGCTGATCGTGTTCACGCAGGATCGGTAACCTCCAGGAGATTGGCCTAGCGATTGCATTGGCGCTCGTGCTCGCACGTGTAGTCGGATCGTCAAGCCCGAACTCCACCAAATCGATTATCGCCATCTCATCAAAAGATCGGACACCTTTGCCCTATCAAGTGGTATCAGATTTCAGGTTGCTCGGTGAGATTTTACTGTTTTTCGTATATTAGATCTGTTTTTACCTATAACCCACGAAAAAGCCAAAAACACAGTTAGAATTTAGATCCATCCCATAACCAATCTACGCCTCGCATTATCTTTTCAGTTTTTGCATTGTTGAATTTGTGTCTACATCGTCGCGTCGAGTTGCTGGTCTTAGTGTCTCGTCCCTTAGAGTTTCGAGTTCTGATCATAGTAGTCACCGCCACACTCGCCGATCATCGCCACCATATTCCGCCACCATATTCCGCCGCCATATTCTGCCACCATAAACCCTAATACTCCGCCACCTACCGTGACACAGATCCGATCAGTTTCCTGCCGTGGTACGAGTCCGAGTAGAGTTATTGTTTCCTAGTTATTTCTTTTTACTTTCCTTCTTTGTTGTTTTCGTGTCAAGCTAAAATCCGTGTCGAGCTAAGAGTCCGGTCGTAAGTCCAGAAGGAGAGCAAAAAAAAAGTCTAGAACCGCCTCCGAAATTTTTTTCTGGCTATACTAGTTTTCGGCTTTGGGGATCACTTTTCTCCATCGGCCGTTATAGCGATATTTTTTTTGGCGCTTGCGCGCTTTCCGGAGCAAAATAAAAAAATTTCGAAATTTTTTTTAGGGCTAACCTCTTTTTAGACCCCGTAGATCAGTTCTAGACACTCGCCATCATAGTGATTTTCTGCATCTCGGTTCGCTTTTCAGGGTGCCATATTATCATACAGTGCTTGTTGTGTCGCGTCGTGACATCGTTGGTGATCTAGGCTCGCGTCTCTAGTACGGTCTAGCCTAGGACCAGCACAGTACCGTCGTTGAGCATTCTTTCAACTTTTGCATTGTTGTTTTGATAATTGCTAACCCCCCTTGCTAAGCCTTCCCAGAGCTCCACAGATATTCTCCACGTGCGGTGTATCGACTCCTGGTAATCGCTTGGTTCAATCTCTGGACCCACTGATCCTCGCAGTTGCACATCGCCTTTTCCTGCTGTTTGGTAAGAAATTGTAAGAGCTTCGTATATTGCTTGACGGATTACGCGTGACTTCCACCATATTCCTGTAGTATATACCTGTGCTTTTTAAGGACTAACCATGACAGATACTTCGCGGAACCCTGCCACCATGACGAACGAAGAACTACATGCCCACTTCTCCACGCTCTTGGTCAGTCGCGCTGAAGACGTGGATACGCGCCTAGGGGAGTTTGACACCAAGCTCACCAACGCCGTGGACAAGATCGATGGACTCGAGAAATCCTTCAACGCCAAGCTTGACGTTCGGTTCAAGGAGCTTTTGAACCGATTGCCCGCACCCGCACCGGCACCCACACATGGCGCACTACGCATTCCGATCACAGGTCGGACTGCTGGTTCGGCTGCCGCCGCACCCCCGGCGGCTGCCGCTGCGGCTGACGCTCCTCAGACTTCCGCCACGGCTGCTGCTGTGACATTGGGGACAGACGACGGGTACTACTACGACCCCGACGACGACGATCTGTTTGACGAGGAGGTTGAACAACCTCCACAGGTACCTGCTGGCCGTCCCCGACATTACTACCGCAACGCTCGCCCACCGGTACGTGATGATGATCATGTTGCAAAGTTTAAATTAAATATTCCATCTTTTGAGGGTAAATATAATCCTGATGCATATCTTACATGGGAGATGGAAGTAGAACAACGTTTTGCATGCTTAAAATATCCTGAGAATATGCGTGTTAGTGCTGCTACATGTGAATTTACTAAATTTGCTTCCCTTTGGTGGTCTGAGTATTGTCGTTTAAATCCTACTACTATTCCTAGTACTTGGACTGCTTTAAAAACTGCTATGCGTGTTCGTTTTGTACCTCCCACTTATCAACGTGATTTACTAAAGAATTTGACACGTTTAGAGCAAGGGAAAAATTCTGTAGAAGAGTATTATCAGGAATTACAAACGGGGATGGTTAGATGTGGTCTTGTTGAATCTAATGAACAAATGCTTGCACGTTTCTTTGGTGGATTAAACAAGGACATTCAGCACATATTAGATTATAAGGAATATAATTCTATCACTCGTTTGTTTCATCTTGCTTGCAAAGCTGAACGTGAAGTGCAGGATAGCCAAACACCATGGAGGAGGAATAATAATTCTGCAGGTCGCACATCCTCTTGGACATCCCGACAATCAGCGCCTCCTCGTGATTCGCCACCAGCTACTACCACATCCAAGGCCACCACAAGATTTCCAGCTGCTCCTCCACCATCATCCAATGCTCCTGCTCGTAGTGCATATTCTATGGCTTCCACGGGTAAGACAAAGGATATACAATGCCGCAAGTGCTGGGGCTTTGGTCATATTGAGAGACA
Organism: Avena sativa; assembly: GCA_916181665.1. NCBI lineage: Eukaryota > Viridiplantae > Streptophyta > Magnoliopsida > Poales > Poaceae > Avena > Avena sativa. The sequence goes on along the minus strand of OV702284.1, from coordinate 247,244,606 downwards.
GTGCACAACACAACGTGTGATGATGGTGCGAGAAGATGGTCAATACGATTCAGCGAGTGACTTCGATGAAGATACACTAACCCTTATTTCTGCTCGAGATGGAGACAATTCTGATGCTGATGAAGAGCCAGAGGTAATGGGAGCTGAAGCTGCTGATCAATACAAGAGCTTAATTACACAACGTGTGTTGAGTGTGCAATTGAGCAAATCTGAGCAAGATCAACGCCACAACTTGTTCCAAACACGTGGTGTTGTCAAGGAAAGAGCTATACGGATCATCATTGATGGAGGGAGTTGTAATAATCTGGCCAGTGTTGACATGGTAGAGAAGCTTGCGCTTCCAACAAGACAACGCCCACATTCATATTACATCCAATGGTTTGAGAGTTCTCGCAAGATCAAGGTAACAAGAACGGTACGCGTGCATTTTACTATTGGTACATATTCTGATTTTGTTGATTGTGATGTTGTACCTATGCAAGCTTGTTCTTTGTTACTTGGTAGACCATGGCAATTTGATAGAGAATCTGTTCATAATGGCAAAACTAATCACTATTCTGTTATGCATGATGGAAAGAAAATTGGTCTAAAACCTATGACTCCCGAACAAATTTTAAAAGATGATCTTGCTAGAGCTAGTAGAGCTAAAACTGAGGAGAAAAATAAAAGTGAGAATCAGATTGTTGCTGCAGATTTTATACCACCAAAGAACACTAAATCTGATTCTACACATGCTACTGAAATTCGTTTGAAGAGTCCATGTATGCTTGCAAATAAAATTGATATTGCTAAACTAGATGTAAACAATACTCAATGTTATGCAATTGTCTGCAAAGAGGTTTTGTTTTCATTTGAGGATATGCCTCCTTCTTTGCCACCCGCTGTTGCTAACCTTTTGCAGGAATATGAGGACGTCTTTACCGCTGAGTTGCCACCAGGACTACCTCCTATTAGAGGAATTGAGCATCAAATTGATCTAATTCCTGGTGCCACGTTGCCCAACCGCGCGCCATATAGAACCAATCCAGAGGAGACAAAGGAGATACAACGCCAAATTCAGGAACTACTCGACAAAGATCATATTCGTGAGTCCCTTAGCCCTTGTGCTGTTCCTATTATTTTGGTACCTAAGAAAGATGGTTCTTCGCGCATGTGTACTGATTGTAGAGCTATCAATAATATTACTATTCGATATCGTCATCCTATTCCACGTTTAGATGACATGCTTGATGAATTGAGTGGCTCTACCATGTTTTCTAAAGTTGATTTGCGTAGTGGTTACCACCAGATTCGTATGAAATTAGGAGATGAATGGAAAACAGCTTTTAAAACTAAGTTCGGTTTATATGAGTGGTTAGTAATGCTGTTTGGTTTAACTAATGCACCTAGCACTTTCATGAGATTAATGAACGAAGTTTTACGTGCTTTCATTGGACGTTTTGTGGTAGTCTACTTTGATGATATTCTGATTTATAGCAAATCTTTAGAGGATCATTTGGACCATTTACGTGTTGTTTTCAATGCTTTACGTGATGCACGTTTGTTTGGTAACCTTGAGAAGTGCACCTTTTGCACCAATCGAGTTGCGTTTCTTGGCTATGTTGTTACATCACAGGGTATTGAAGTGGATCCAGCCAAGATTGAAGCTATTGAGAATTGGCCGCAGCCCAAGTCGGTCACACAAGTGAGGAGTTTTCTTGGCCTCGCTGGTTTTTATAGGCGCTTTGTCAAAGACTTTGGATCAATTGCCGCGCCGCTGAATGAGCTTACCAAGAAGGATGTGCCCTTTGTTTGGGGCGATGCACAACAACAGGCCTTCGTCATATTGAAAGATAAGCTAACACATGCTCCCTTACTCCAACTTCCTGATTTTACTAAGACTTTTGAGCTTGAATGTGATGCTAGTGGAATTGGTTTGGGAGGGGTGTTATTACAAGAGGGAAAACCTGTTGCATATTTTAGTGAGAAATTGAGTGGGGCTAGTCTGAACTATTCTACTTATGATAAAGAATTGTATGCGTTGGTTCGGACATTAGAAACTTGGCAACATTATCTATGGCCTAAGGAATTTGTTATTCATTCTGATCATGAATCTTTGAAGCATATTCGTAGTCAAGCTAAGTTGAATCGTCGTCATGCAAAGTGGGTTGAATTTATTGAGTCTTTTCCTTATGTTATCAAACACAAAAAGGGTAAAGATAATGTTATTGCTGATGCTTTGTCACGCCGTTATGCTTTGTTATCTCAACTTGACTTCAAAATATTTGGATTGGAAACTATTAAGGAACAATATGTGCATGATTCTGAATTTAAAGATGTGTTGCAGAATTGTAGAGATGGTAGAACTTGGAACAAGTTCGTCTTCAATGATGGATTTGTGTTCCGTGCTAACAAACTATGCATTCCAGATAGCTCTGTTCGTCTTTTGTTGTTACAGGAGGCGCATGGAGGAGGATTGATGGGACACTTTGGTGTCAAGAAGACGGAGGATGTTCTTGCTGCACACTTCTTTTGGCCACGTATGCGTCGAGATGTTGAGAGATTTGTGGCACGCTGCACTACTTGTCAAAAAGCTAAGTCTCGCCTTAATCCACATGGTTTATATATGCCTCTTCCTGTTCCTAGTGTTCCTTGGGAGGATATTTCTATGGACTTTGTTTTGGGATTGCCACGAACACAGAAGGGGAGGGATAGTATTTTTGTTGTTGTGGATCGGTTTTCTAAGATGGCACACTTTATTCATTGTCATAAAACGGATGATGCTGCGCATATTGCTGATTTGTTCTTTCGTGAAATTGTTCGTTTGCATGGTGTGCCAAATACTATTGTCTCTGATCGTGATACTAAATTTCTTAGCCACTTTTGGAGATGTTTATGGGCTAAGTTGGGGACTAAATTGCTCTTTAGTACTACATGTCATCCCCAAACTAATGGTCAAACTGAAGTAGTAAATAGAACTTTGTCTACTATGTTACGGGCTGTTTTAAAGAAGAACTTAAAATTGTGGAAAGAGTGTTTACCTCATATAGAATTTGCTTATAATCGTTCGTTGCATTCTACCACAAAGATGTGCCCATTTGAGATTGTGTATGGTTTTGTTCCTCGTGCACCTATTGATTTATTGCCTTTACCTTCTTCGGTGCAACATAATTTGGATGCTACACAACGCGCTGAAATGATATTAAACTTGCATAAGACTACTAAAGATAACATTGAACACATGAATGCTAAGTATAAACTTGCTGGGGATAAAGGGAGAAAGCATGTTGTGTTTGATGTTGGCGATCTTGTTTGGTTACATTTGCGTAAAGATCGTTTTCCTGATTTACGCAAGTCTAAGTTAATGCCACGTGCTGCTGGTCCCTTTAAGGTGTTAGAGAAAATCAATGATAATGCATATAAACTTGAGTTGCCTGCAGACTTTGGTACGGTTAGTCCTACATTTAACATTGCAGATTTGAAGCCTTATTTTGGTGAGGAAGATGAGATTGCGTCGAGGACGACTTCAATTCAAGAAGGGGAGCATGATGTGGACATCCCTACTATTGATACAACCGTTGTACCTACAGCAACACACATACAAGGACCCATCACAAGATCTCGTGCCAAACAACTTAACTATCAGGTACTTTCGTTTCTTGGAACTATTCCTCACATACATGAGAATATGATGATGCCTAAATCAGATATATTTCTTACTCTTAGGAATGATGGACCAAGCATGGATGAGAGGGACAAGCATTGGAGCATGGCCATGCATGGAGATGGCAGCAAGCATGTGATGATCCAAGAGAAGACCACGGATGAAGATTTCAGAACTTTGAGGCCACCATAATGAAGAAAGAAGGCTTGGACGAAATATTCAAGATCAATACTTTACGAATTCGTCCATAGCTTAATATGGTGCTGCGACACCTTTATTTTGGGCTAGGCCCATGTAATTTTCGTAGGATTTTAATTAGCCACTTTTTAGAGTCCGTATTTGAGGGGAAAAGGACTTTTGGGGTTGGATTCGGCCACCACTTCCATGGCTGGCCGAAACCCCACCTTTTCGCCCTTAAATACTCCCCATAGCCGACCCCCTAGACTCGGATTTTGTTTAGACATTAAGTTAGTCATCATAGCAACTTCGCCAAGGCTTGAACGTCGCAGAGGCCTCTTGTACTTCGCGCCTATTCAGGATCCCACCTCTTCAATAAAGCTTTCCTCTTAATCCGCAATATCTTGATTGCAATATTGGTTCTTACTTGTTCTCGATTTCAGGTAGGAATTAAGACCCTTGCTGGTCAGGCTGATCATGTTCACGCAGGATCGGTAACCTCCAGGAGATTGGCCTAGCGATTGCATTGGCGCTCGTGCTCGCACGTGTAGTCGGATCGTCAAGCCCGAACTCCACCAAATCGATTATCGCCATCTCATCGAAAGATCGGACACCTTTGCCCTATCAGCCTTGGGCGAGCGGAGAAAAAGGTTGAGGATGCCGTTGGGGCAAAGGAGCGCCTCGAGCAGGAGCTGGCTGACGCAGCCGCGGCTAAGGAGCGCCTGCAGCGGGAGGACACGGATCGCGAGGAGCACCTTGCCACCGCTGCGGCTTCGCGTGAGAAGGAGGCGGCCGAAAAACTAATGGCTGCTGCCAATGCTGTCTCTGGTGAGTATTTTTGCCTTTCTTTGTTTTTTTCGACTGCCACGTCCCTGTGCCTTTATTCAATTCTTAATCTACTTTTCCGTTTCTCTAGATGCCGCGGGCATTAAGTTCAATCACAGTGCCCTAGAGAACGGTAGTACTTTGGATGATGCTGTTGCGGTGGTCGAAGACCGCTGCAGTACTGTGGTTGGCTCTCTTGCCAAGGCCAAGGAGGTCCTTGGGCGCTTCTACAAGGAGCTTGTTCCCAAGAGCGTTGCCCTTGAGGATGTAGATTCCTTGGCGGATGCATTGTCCGCGGATGCACCTGCAGCTTACAAGCGCAAGAAAAAGGGGATCAGTGCCTCCATGGGCCTAGCCATAGCCATGGCGTCCGGGGCGGAGCTGGATCTGCACCAGGTCACCTCCCAGATTCCAACGGCCCCCGACGGTTTCGAGGTAGCCTTTGCTTTCTTCGCCGCTCGCTGTAAGCGCTATGGGCCAAAGCTTATTGACCTCCTGGCGGAGTATGCGGCGAAGCAGCAGGAGGAGGTCAAGGGCAGGCGCTCTGGCTTCGAGGCCACTCAGGATGCATCTGTTTAGGCTTTGTCTTTGTAGTTCTAGGATAGTTGCCTTCTACCTTTGCTGTAATTTCTTGATGAACACTTCCTATGCCACGCAGTGGATTTTTGTTGTATATAATGAGCTTTCGAGTTGTTGCCCAGGTGTATTGTTTATATCCTTTCTGTTTTCCTTAGGGACCTTCGGGTGATGACCCCATCGATACTTCGTCTGCTCCGCAGCCGCGACCATCCTTGGATGATGCGTCGCAGCTTGTTTTTCTTCGTGACCGCGTCCGCAGTCTTGAGAAGGAGCTGCTTGGCATCCGAGGCCATGCGGACGTTTGGAAGTTGAAGGCGGAGCGAGGTTCCGCCAGAGAGGAATATCTGATGGGGGAGCTGCGGCAGTTGGCCGAGAAGCTGCAGTGTAAGTTTCTTCGAGTTGCTGCTCATTTTATGATGCGCCTGTTTTGCCGGCCATCTTACTTTGTAGTTGTTGCAGGTGCCAACCTTGTTCTGAGGGAGGAGAAGGAGCGTGTTGCGGTTCATATCAACTGTTTGACCCGGCAGGATATGCAAGCCGGTGGATTTTTATCTATGGATCGTGACTGTGCCACGGTCCTTGCGACTGTTCAGGATCGTGCTCACCAGGTGTCGCGAGTGCTGCGGCATGTGAAGACTTCCCTAGCATCGATTTTGCACGTCATGTTTCCCCTTGATGAAGCGCCGTTGACTCTCTGGGGCTTGCTGGCGAAGTTTCGGGACGTGCGTCACATCAGGGAGTTGGTGTGGCACTAGTTTGTTGCGGGAGTGAAGGCTGCTCTTTCCCTCGTGCGGCTACATAGCCCTAATGTGGATCTTGCTGCTGTTGCGGCTGGGCCGCCCCCTCGGCCAGATGGTGGCTTATGGGACATGCGCCCGCACTATGCGGCTGTTAGGCAGTATGCCGAAGAAGTTGTAGATCTCTTTGAGCATCGTGCGCAGGTGATCCTTCAGAATAGGTAGCTTCTGTAAAAAGGATAGATGTAAACTTTGTATATATTTCGACTGGGCTTGTTGTGCCCTTTATTTGTAAAGGTTCACTGTGTTAGCATGTGGTGCTTGGTTGTATGCATGCCCTTTTCGTTAGCCTGACGTGGTCAGCTACTCAGGTGTACATGCGTTATCCTCAGTCGACGAGGTCGTGAGGTGAGGGGGAGCCCCCGAGTGTGTTGTAGCATAAAGAAATGCGAGTAAAAGATAAATTTTCGAGCGAGACACTTAGCTTTATTCATATCGTAATGAGGAGGTACATTGTTCGGCTGAGTAGCCTTGGCTGAGTAGCCTTATTGAAAGTAAAGGGGGAATAACTAGGGGTAGAAGCGTCGCAATTGTGCGACGTTCCATGGGTTGGAGTATGCGACCCCAGACTCCACGTGCTTGTGGTGGTAGGCGCCACCTGGGATGACTTCGGTGACGACGTATGGTCCTTCCCAGGGTGACTCGAGCTTTTTCGGCCGCTCTTGCTTGAGTCGTAAGACAAGGTCTCCTTCGACGAAGGACCTTGGGCGCAGCCGACGGTTGTGATAGTTGCGGAGGCTCTGCTGGTAGACCGCCGAGCGAGCCGCGGTGATGTCGCGTGCCTCGTCGAGTGTGTCGACGGCGTCTTCGAGTGCATCCATCGATTCGGCTTCGCTGTAGGCGACGACCCGTGGGGCCTATGGCGCACTTCTGCAGGCAACACGGCTTCGGCTCCGTATACCATGAAGAAAGGCGTGTAGCCAGTTGAGCTGTTAGGCGTTGTGCGCAAGCTCCAGATGACAGATGGTAGCTCTTTGGCCCATGCTCCCGCGAGCCGCTCGAGTGGGCTCAGTAGGCGTTTCTTGATGCCGCCACCTACGAGGCCGTTGGCCTTCTCGACCCGCCCATTGGTTTGCGGGTGTGCCACGGAGGCATATGATATGTTGATCCCGAGGCCTTCGCAGAAGTCCTGAAATTCTTTGGAGATGAAGTTCGACCCGTTGTCCGTAATGATGTTGTGCAACACGCCGAACCTATAGACTATGGACTCGAAGAATTTCACGGTCGTTTTACCCTTTTGGTTGGTAACGGGCATGGCTTCGATCCACTTGGTGAACTTGTCGACTGTGACCAGGAGGTAGACGTGGCCTCCTTTCGAGGACTTGGGCAGTTTTCCGATCATGTCGAGGCCCCATTGGGCGAAGGGCCAGGCCAGGGATATGGGCCTGAGCTCCGATCCTGGCGCGTGCGGTTTGTCTGCGAACCTTTGGCACCCGTTGCACCTTCGGACGATGTCCTTGGCGTCGTTCATGGTCGTTAGCCAGTAGAACCCAGCTCGTAGAGCTTTGGGGAACGTCCTCTATATTCGAAATATGCCTTTCTAGGAGCATTACGATCTGCAGCTCAAATGGTCCCTTATGAAGTCTCTATTGGTCTTATTCTTATTGTGCGGAAACGGAAAATACCAAAAAGTTCAAATTGACAGCTAATAACATTGATTCAATTGGCATTGACATAATAAGAATATTTCGTCTATTAAGGAGGATTCCCCGAATACCTAAAATAGGCCTGTGAACTTGCATCCGGGGAGTTGAAGAACTTTTAGCAGCTTCAGGTTACCAATCTCTTCTGGAATGCTTCCACTAAGACCATTATGTCTCTAAATTAGCAATTCCAAAGACACCAGTCCATCCAATTCCCTAAACTTCAATCAAATCAAGAAGAAACTAAAGAAACCGCGGAAGAAAAGCAATGGTTGTTCGGGGATAGGTCCCGCAATGAAAGTATTAAGAAATCTAAAGTAGATTGGCAAGAAAGAGCAGTTGGTCATCTCGGAAAGATAGATAAAGCTAAATCTAGGTTTTCGCTAGGAAACCCTAGATAGGAGCAATCCGTTCCACCACTCGAGAGGTACTATCTTGATCTTAAACCCATCTGATCCGAATCCCACCTTAAACCATTTTATCTTATACCTTTCCTATCCTAGTTGTTTATGTGTTGTTGTTTTCTAAAAGACAGTTATCTTATCTGTTGAGGTGCAATGCTCATTCGTGAATAGCATTTCATGCTTCCGCTACTTCGTCGGAGAGATCCATGGAAACTCAAAAAAGAAAAGCGGACGGCGACGAGGGCGCGGCTGCCTGCGTGATGGCCGCATATGCCCTCGTGGATGTCTTGGAGGATGGTTTTGCCGTCACCGATGGTGACGCACCTTTGGAGTACACCCGAAATGCTGCGCTTGTACAAATCGCCATTGATGACGGTGAAGGCCTTGGACCGGCGAGATATGCGCCGGGCATCTGTCGGGTTATCAGGCAGTTCCCTGTTTATCAGGTACCACAGGTACGACTGCGTCCATGTTTCTTCGATTGCCATGACCTGCATCAGGTTGACCATTACGACCTCTGTGTCGAGCTTTTCGGGTCCTTCCTGTCCTTCGGGTAGTGTAGCCCCCGAGTTCTCTGCCTCTTCGGGTGATCCCTTGGGGAATTTCCTTTTGATGGATGGCACACAGATCTGTTCGAGGAACACACCTGGTGGCACCCGTGCGCAGGTGGATCCGATATTGGCGAGTCTGTCGGCTTCTTCGTTGCTTTCTCTTCCAACGTTCCGAAGCTCGCAGCCGTCAAAGTCCCCTTTGAGTGAGTTGTAGAGCGCGCGGTACACGATTATGTTGGCGGCGTGTGCGTCGCACTCGTTCATCGTCTGCTGGAGGACGAGATTCGAGTCACCGTAGATGACTAGGCGCATTGCGCCACAGATCTTGGCCATCCACATGCCGTGGATGAGGGGCTCGTATTCGGCTTCGTTGTTGGAAGCTCGAAATTTCATCCGGAGGACGTACTTCATCTTGTCGCCCTGCTGGGATGTCAGTATGACCCCGGCTCCTGCTCCAGCTTCGCGCTTGGAGCCATCGAAGTGCATCGTCCATGACTGTGTCATATCCGGGGTGTCCGGCAGCTGCAGCTCCATCTAGTGGACGAGGAAGTCCGGTAGGACCTGAGACTTGATCGTGTGGCATTTCTCGTAGACTATGTCTAGAGGGTACAGCTCGATGCCCCACAGGGCCACGCGTCCTATGGCTTCCAGGTTGTTCAGGATGTTGTTCAGAGGTGCCTCGTTGACAACCATCACCTGATGCTCCTGGAAGTAGTGACTCAGCCGACGAGCCGTCATGAACACATCGTAGGCGAGTTTCTGGTAGTGAGGGTATCTCTGTTTTGTTGGCGTCAATACCTCGCTGAGGTAGTAGATAGGGCGTTGGACCCCATGAGTCTTGCCATATTTGGGTCGTTCGACCACGAGCACGGTGCTTACCACCTGATGTGTGGCTGCTATGTATAGCAGTATAGGCTCGCGTTCCTTTGGCGTGACCAGGACGAGCGAGGTGGAGAGCAGCCGCTTCAGATCTTCGAATGCGTCGTCGGCTTCAGGTGTCCACTCGAATTTGTCTACTTTGCGTAGCAGCTGGTAAAAAGGCAGAGCCATCTCACCCATGCGGCTGATGAATTTGCTTAGCGTCGTGATGCGTCCAGCTAGTTGTTGGACACCTTTGAGGTTCTTCGGTTTCTCCATGGACAGTATGACCCGGATTTTCTTCGGGTTCGTCTCAATTTCTCGCTGGGAGATGAAGTAGCCAGGAAGTTGGCCAGATGACACTTTTCTGGGTTCAGCTTGATCTTGTAATGATCAAGGTTGTCGAATGTCTCGCGGAGATCGTCGATCAATGTCTTGGTCTCCCATGTTTTGACTACTATGTCATCGGCATGGACCTGTATGTTGCGGCCAATCTGGTTCTTCAAGCATGCCTGCATGCATCGCTGGCGCGTGGCGCCTGCATTCTTCAGCCCGAAGGGCATTGTGTTATAGCAGAACACTCCGAACGGCGTGATAAACGCCGTTTTCTCCTGATCTTCGACCTTTAGTCGAATCTGATTGTAGCCTGGGTAGGTGTCGAGGAAGGAGAGTTTCTCGCATCTTGTCGTCGAATCGATGATCTGATCGATCCGAGGGAGAGAGAAGTGATCCTTCGGGCAGTGCTTGTTCAGCGATGTGAAGTCCACGCACATCCGCAGGATGTTCGTGTCCTTTTTAGGAACCATGACGGTGTTGGCCAGCCACTCGCTTTCCTTGATCTCCCTAATGAAATCAACGGTGGAGGCATGGCGACGACGATGGAGGCCCGACAGGGTGTCATGCTCAACTCGGAAGAAACAGAAGTTGCGCAGAGGAGCCACCACGATGCGATGCGACTCACCCGGGGATGGGAGTCGCGATATCTTTCGGGGGATACGTATCCTTTTCCTTTTATTTTTGGGTGGATTTCGAAAGCGGAATGATATACTATGTGCAAGACCAAATCCCCGTGTACTAACAGGGTTAAAATAAACTAAACAGTCTTCTGCACTTGTCTGAACAAGCTGCGGCCGGTTGTTGCAGCTGTTCTCGTCACCAGCCACCATTAATTCTCAAATTAATGGTACTTTCCATAACCCACTGGCCGAACCACTACCCTCTCTAGCCGATGCACCTCTCATGGGCACCATATGAAACACATGAAGCGTCAAAGTCAAAGGACACAATTAATTAAAATGGAAAACCTCCTTTTGGATTTCATTTTCTGCTGATGAGATGAGGTCGCCAGTGGCCCAGCATGACTGCGTGATCAATCAATAAAGTTAAAGGGGAAGAAATAAAGGAACACATCAAATGCGCGGAGATGCCGCTAGCTTTCAGTTCAATGATTTCCGCAGGCAGGACACGTCATTTCCTCTTACTCAAAACCATGGAATCTTTTCTTGTTTTATTTATAGGGACAAAACCTACTCAAAGCAACAAAAATGGCTAACTAACTGCACACTGATAGGGCTAGTGCCATGCCCTAACCACCGCGAAGAATACAAGTACTCCCTCTATCCCAGTTTATAAGACTTACGCGTATACCTAGATCGTCCGCATGAGCTATATAATATGAATTATATAATATAAAAAATATATCATTAGAAAATACAACATTTAAAGTTTCTAATAATATAGTTTTTATCTTATGTTCCTCGTGCTAAGTTGGTTTATTTGTCAACCTAAAAATACGCGTAAGTCTTATAAACCGAGACGGAGGTAGTACATGTCCTTCCGGATTTGACAGTTTATTACTCTCCCGTTCCTAATCCTGTAATCCAAGTGTGGTAGTCGAAACTATCTTATCTTACGAGAGAGAATGATTAACCTATTTGACAAGTTGCTTTCTCTGAACCAAGACTGCCGTAGTAGTAGAAACCCAGAGAGAAGATGTGCCAACGTACCGTTGATGGCAACGTATGGAAGGACTCCGCTGCCGACAGGCCGATTTTCGGCCAGGATATATGGCGCCGCATTGTTCTTCGCCGATTTGAGTGTAGAAAGCATCAGCAGCACACAAATGTATAGGAAGGAATCGGAAATGCGTGGTCGTCAGATACCAACACGTGGGGAAGAAGAACAATCGTGTGCTCCCGGGGGGAATAAAAAGGTGCTTTCTTCGCCTCCTCTCAAACCCTCTTCGATCGTATCGCCTTCACGAATGCCAGAGAATGCAAATGACACAAGAATAAAGCTGTAGGAAAATACATTTTAACTCCCCCCAAGCAAGATACCAGCATAAACTCTTGATTCATCGAACCTAGTATTTGCTTCTACTCCATCGAAAGAAGTTCTAAAAAACGACGAGGTGGTGTTCTAAGAAAAGTGCTTTTATAGTCCTTAATACTCACTCCGTTCAAGAATAGATGTCTTAGGTTTTTCAAATTTTAGATGAATCTATATACTAAATAGAGTCTAGATTTATCTAAATTTTGATAAATTTGAGACATCTATTTTAGGACGAAGGGAGTACGAAAAATGGTTACTAATGTCAAACCATTTACTTCTCTCCTCCAAAAAAAATATCGCAGATTTATCTAAATTCACACGTATCTTGACATGTCTTTAGTGTATAGATAAATATGAATTTAGACAAATTCGCGATATCTGATTTTTCTTGAAATCTCAAGAACACATCCTTAGATTTGTTAGAATGTCTATATGGTCCCCTCCAATTAACCAAATGTTCAATCCCCTTCCCTCCCCCCTCAACTTTTTTTTCCTTGGCTCCATCCCCGGTCTTTTGCTCAATCGGATGTGTACTTGACTATGAATTGGCGGCAATTTCATTTGGATAACTCGCAGCAAATGCTTGAATCATACTCGTTTTTTGTGTATAAATTATCAAAGTTGTGTGGTCACCGTCAAAAAGTCTGGTGGTATTGAGCAATCTATTGATATAAATCATTAAAAAGGAAAGAGTTTTTCCTTCTAAGATCTTTTAAGGAACATACATATTTCAACACATTCTTAACAATGTTAGGAAAAGTAGAAAAGAAAGAAAAACTAGGTGACAACACATTTTATTTTCAAATATCTATAGTGTGTCCGCAATTTTTTAGAAAACCCTGATCTAGGAAATGATATGAATTCAATAAATAGAAAAATACCTTCTACATTTGATCAAATTGTTACATGGTTCCTCTATAAGTTATGCATTGTAAGATTCATGGAAGAGTTAAATATAGTAACAGTCCCTGTACTTGTAGGGCTGGCTCGATTTGGTCCTTGTACTTGGAATTTGCTGTATTTTGTCCATGTACTTGTGAATTAGGCTCGATTTCGTTCAATTTAATATTTGCCGTCAAATTTGTGCTAACACGGACCACACGTGTACTGGAATCTTGCAAGAACGCCCTCTAACATCTAAGAAAATTGCAAAAGACAAAAGAACGTTAGACACCGACCTTTTTTTTCTCTATTCTTCATTTTCTTCTTTTTTTCTTAATCACTTCATCTCCCCAATCCCCATTGTTACTCCTTCCTCCGTCCAGAGCTCGGTGAGGCGCGCCGCCCCTCCCCTCTACTTGAGCTTGCACGGCAACACCCCTGCCCTGCAACCCGTTGGCGGCGCACTGATGGTTTGCGAGTGAGGTGCGAGGCTGCGCCCTTGTTCATCCACATGAGCAAACCTTACGGAAATAAGACGGGCACGTCTCCGCCCGCGTGTCAGGAGGCGCAGTCGCCTTTGTTGTATGTATAAAAATTTCCATGCGCCGCCGCCATTGCTCCAACGAGCAATTTTCTCCGGAGTAAGCTCCTCTATCAGAAGAGGACTACCCTATACGCCCCACGGATCAAAGACTCATCACGTCCGTCCACGACTCCGTCGATCTTGGATACCACCATAGGGCGAGTTCCTCGACAAGAATTAGTTGGAAAGGCACCATCATCATCGATTTCGGTGAATTATGACGATTCCGAGCCTAGGATAGCACCCCTATGCGTGCGCGCAGTAGCGCCTCATTGTTGATGGCTAGCAACGATGGCGTGCCGCCATGGGCGTCCATCACACCGGAAACGTGGGCTCCAAAGGAGGAAGTCATGTTGACTTTTCTTGATGAGGGACACGGCCAACGGAGCAAGTCGTGTAACGCCCGCCTCTTATTTTTTAACCCATAGCCCCAATTATGGTTTTTTATAATTTTCTCGGATGCGGTAGGGTGTTCTTGCAAGATTCTAGGCCATGTGTCGTCTGCGTCACGTCAAATTCGATGACAAACATTGAATTGAACTAAATCAAGCCTAATTTACAAGTACATGAACAAAATTCAGCAAATTCCAAGTACGAGGACTATATCGAGGAAGTCCGACAAGTACAGGGACTGTTGGTGTATTTAACTCTTCATGGAATCTCCCGACTTTTTTTAGAATCTCCCATTCTTCTCCAATTAGATATGTATACGGGTTCTGAAAAAAGATCGATTTTATGAGTTTTCGAATTTTTATGCTGACTAGGCTACCATGTACCCATTTGGTGAAGCCGCAACCATGTCATCATAAGAGTAGTTTCATTGGATAACTTACATAAGTATTTGAGAGAAATTATGTAATTGGATAAAATTTAGAAGATATTTTTCTAATTCTTATCACTTGCTAGGTAATGATTTTCATAAAATTCGTTAGCATATTCTAGATAATTGAAAAAACATGTAAAACTCCGTTGACCAAATATTTTGGGTTCTAAAAGTTAAGGTGCTGCAATTAAATTCTAAATTTTGATTATAGTTTGGCAACTAACAGTACACTTTTTCTTGACTATGTACGTCCGTGGGCATACATTACTTGTATTTATAACTGTAGTAATACAAAATTGATACACATACAAGACAAAAAACAAGGAGAAAACAAACGGTTGGACAGCTGCAAACAGTTCTTATCGCAACTACTAAGAACCTAAATCTTTCGCCGTCGTCGGAGAAGGAGAGGATCACCAGTAGCTGGTCCACACTTTGGCACTGAAGAAACCCCTAGCCATGAGACGTTACCGAGCCGTAATAACCACCGGCCCCATAAGACTGGATCTAGCCTGCTGCTAAAGAACATCAGCTGGAGGAGACTTCTGAGCATCTTCAACGCTGGAATGGGGGCCAATGCCACTGGCCTATCAAGCGGCCGGATCCTATATCATCCACCACAAACCAACAACAATCCGCACCGCCACACTCCAAGGCCCCAGGACTAGATCGGCGACGAGATCAACACCACACAAAGCCGGAGCACACGCCCAATGAAGACCATGTCCCACAGGATTATTTACGGCATAAACGTCGCCGAGATGCTGAGATGGGGTTGAAGCCAGGGTACCATTATTCGATGTAGCGCATCCACTATCATCTGAGTTATGCCACCATAACACCAAAAAACGCTAAACTTTAGGGACCTTAATGAACGCCGAGCATAGGTTCTGGGTCCCTACCCCCTCCCATCCGCATGAGCGGAGGCGAGGACCTATCGATTGCCGGAGGGATAGAAGGCGGCTAAAAGAGTAATTATCCCTATGTGTGGTTTTGGTGATTAATGACAATCCCAATGGACTAATGTTTTCACTGAGTTTTATATGAAGGAATATTCCATAGGTCATGCTTGTAGTCTATGTTTTGGATTCAAGTATGGATGCCATGAAGATAAATATATACCTTAAGTATTGGCATCAAGATCATCGAGTTGAAGAGAAAAATATGATATGATCAATATCTTGAGAGTGTGATCTCAATAGAAGAATTCGAGATATGGCTCTAAGACGGTGTCATGATAGCCTCATTAGTTGAGCTATGATTGACTAAGATTTAGAGCATGTAATCAAATTAAGGTTTCTTTATGTACCTCAAGATATTGAGATGGAGCATGATAAGATACATGGTTGACCTATACAAAGAGTGAAGAGTGATTTCAAGTTGGTCAACACATGAAGCATAAAGAATATACCACATGGATCTTGTGGTATGGTAAGCCTTGTCAATTATGCATCATGAACTAACCCATTATATATGTGTCTTTGCATTTTCTTTATGGGATAGGTATCTTTTCATGGGCATGCTTCAAAAGTGAAGATCTTATATAGCACATGAGAGGATGACATCAAGTGGTGATCGTCATCAAGGTTGAGAAGGGCAAGTTCAAGATAAGCATCTCGAGAAGATCATTTGCTTGAAGCTTTCCATCCATATTGGTAATAATGGATATGTGAAGACATGTATTAATGAAGCAATCCAATAATGGTGTATGGGAGAGCAAATTAGGAGCCTTCACGAAGCAACAATGATCAAGTGATGCATTCCGGCTTGGATGGAGATTGAAGTGTTGTCATCAAGATCAAGCGGTATGCGCAAGGCAAAGGTATGGCCTTGCTAGGTTTTCCTTTTACCGGTCTCAAGGTGGTTGTTGGGATACCGAGTTATAGGATACATAGTCGCACTATTAAGAGGGGCTTTCGGTTGGGTAACTTGATCACATCGTCATAGAAAGCTCAATCCTTTGCATACTTTGCATCTTCCTATTTTGTTTCTTCTTGGTGTTTCTCCATGTGAGGTTCTTGAGCTTTTTTCTAGCTCTTCAACAAGCCCAAGTTCATCGAAAACGGAATTCGTATGCATCTTCTATGGCGTTTTCGAGTTTGAAGGTTTTATCGGTTCTTCGTGTAGGGAGGCTTCTTACCTTTCTTTATTTGGTTCTATCCTTCTTTGCTGGACTATGATGTTTCTCTTAACCATCTTGTAGGGCTTGTTGTCCTCGTCAAAACAAGCCCAAGATCATCGAAATCGGAGTCCGGACTCAAAAGTTATCGCCGTTTTTGTGTGCCCTGTTTTGTTCCGGCGGGAATTTCGGTGGGATCGGGCCTGTGGCCGGAATTTCCGGCAACCGCCGGAAATTTCTGGCAAATCGCTGAAAAACGGTTCAGTATGCTATTTCGGTTTTTTCTAGAACTTCCGGTTTTGACCGGAAATTCCGGCGGCTGATCTGGCGGCGCTGGTTTCGTTGCCGGAACGTGTTCGTCCAACATATTTTGCCTCCAGCGGCCATCCCCTTGAAAGGGTATAAAAGGGAGGCTTCTTCCCCAAAGTTCTAAGGCTCTTGAGCACGTTTTTGACCTTCATTGTTGACCCCTTTGAGCTTTCTTCCTCTCCCTTCCCTCCTATGATTCTTGCATCTTTTTGAGGGCTTTGGAAGAGGAGATCTAGATCTACAATCCCCACCAATCAAATCCTCCTCTAAGTGAGGGGAACCCATTGGATCTAGATCTTGGAGTTATTTGTTGGTTTCCACCATTGTTCTTCCTCTCTAATTCCTCCCTAGAACTTGTTTCTTTGGTGAGATTTGAGAGTGAAGGATTTGAGCACCCTTGGTGTTCTTGCTTTGTATTCTTGCATAAGTGTTGAGCTCTCCATTACGATTTGTTCGAGTGAGAGACCGTGAGCTTGTTACACTTGGAGGGTGACCTCCTAGTTGGCTTCGCGGTTGGTGTCGCGGTGTTCTCTTCGTGGAAGATTGTGAAGAGACCCGGGCTTCTCCTTCGTGGAGCTTGTGAAGTGGTTCTGGAGCTTGCCATCTTCGGAGTGGAGGAAAAGCTAGCCATAAGGAAAGGGCATATTCCTTCGTGGGATAGACTCGGAGAAGAAGGTGAGCCTTTGTGGCGCATGACGAATCCTTCGTGGAACCTCACACCTCTCCAACGTGACGTAGACCCCTTCCCAAAGGTGGTGAACACGGGAATACATCTTCGTCTCCGCGTGCCTCGGTTATCTCTATATCCAAGCTTACTTTCCTTGTGATACCCATCGAGCTTGAAGTACTTATATCTTGCTTATCACTTGTGGTATATTTATCTTGTGCTATCTTGCTTAGCTTAATTTGTTGTTGGTGCATTTAGTTGAGCCTAGTGTATTTAGGTTTTGTGCTTGTAAAATAAACGTTAGTTTAATTCCGCATTCTATCAAGCCAAAACCGTAATAGTTTTGAAATTGCCTATTCACCCCCCTCTAGGCGACATCTCTATCCTTTCAACTGGTATGAGAGAAAGGTCTCTCCTTGTTTAGGCTTCACCGCTTAATGTGTAAAGATGTCGGCTAGTAGTATAGTGCACAATGACACAATTATCTTTGATGTCACAAATTATACTTTGTGGAGAAATTGCTTGCTTTATAATCTTCGGACCTTGTGTCCAAATATTGAGAGATTTCTAGATGTAGGTTTTTCTGCTCCGATGGATCCTCAAAATCTATCTTTAGCGGATGAGAAAAATTTACATCTCGAAGCTCAAGTATCTAATGATATTATTTTATCTTTGAGCCTCATAGTTAATTTGTTCTTGACGATTGTAAAGCGCAAGTCGTCTCATGAGAAGTGGACCAAGCTTAAAGAAATATTTGGTGGTTCCATTTCTAATATTGTCGGTGGTTTCTCCGAGGAGATCTCTTTTCCTTCACATCATGAAGAATTAAGGGACCTTCATATATTATATTTGGTTGGGCACTGGAGACTTGGCTAACTCATGAAGAATTAAGGGACCTTCATATATTATATTTGATCAAGCCAAGTTATTATGATTATCTTATCCATATCTTATATCCAATGGCCTTTTCGCGATAACTTGTACTTAACTCATTTATATTGTAAGTTACTTGCCCCTTTACATGTTTTGGTTTTGTACCAAGTATGTGTTTGTATTTGGTGTTCCTCATGCTTTCTTATTTTGTGTATTCAAGTATATCTAGGTGTTTGGCACATCATTTACCCGTGTGTCTCGTTTTGAGCCTATAATGCACCTTCATGATATCTTATTTGGCTCTTTTTGAGTGGTTAATGGAACATCCCATTTTGGGGGAGTAATATGCCTTGCGCATCTCTCAAACCTTAAAATGTGTGTATGTGAGTACTACCACTTAGTATTGATATTGCAAGCTTATCTAGTCACTATGTGGTGTGTCATACTCATGAGAAATTCAAATTCTAAATGTCCATTAATTCTCTCTAGTTGAGGTTGCTTTGTCTCTTATTAAGAAAAATTGAATATCACATATTATGGGGGAGTAATATGCTTATTTTGCATATCACAATCCTAGGAAATGTGAACATATGAGGTAGTGCCACTTAGAGTTGATATTGTTGATTATCTTGTTTCTAGGTGGCATGTTGACTCAAACAAGGTCCTATTTTTTTATAAGCTTTTATTTCTCGTATTTTTGGTCCTTGTTTGAGTAATAAATTCTTGGTGCGGTCTTCCTCAAATACATATCTCTATATCTTGTTTGGGAGACCATTTGCTTCAAGTTATTCTAATTGTTGTATTGCATGATTGTGTGACTAGTTGAAGCTATCAAGAATCTCTATCTTTGCATAGTGCTTAATCTTTTTATTCCTATCCTATGCTTTTTATTGTGAAGATTTATCTTTAATACCCGTGCAATATACCACCGGAAATCAATTCCAATACACTCATTGTCTTCGACAATTGAGATACTTGTGTGTGGTAGCATTTATGGATCATCTTCACCTTGGATTTCACCTATTATTGACTTATTTTCTTTTCCAAAATTTTGGTGTGGCTCCCATTGTCTTCCTTGGCTTTTGAACATCTCTTTGATGATGTTTTTGATTATTATCAAATGTGTTTTAGTGGAATACAAACCTCTTCTTCTCGGAACCTTGTGCCATTGTGAAAAGTGTTAAGGGTTTGGTTTATTTGTTGAAACCTTGCTCTTTTGGGAGTTTGTTATCTCATTCTTTCTTCTCTATTTTATTTGCTTGAATGAGATAAACCTTTGAGTATTTGTGTTTTTATTTCATCTTTTTGCTCAATAGTTTTTGCTTAGTTCATTTGTTGAACTTCGTTGAACAAATCGTGTGTTGATTTGATTCTTTGATATAGTTTGGGCAACAAATGTGTTTGGTCACACCTTGTATGCCTTATTGAATATTTGGGTGATTTTTCCAAACTATATCTTCGTTGGATCTTGAAAGTCTCGCGCATGCATGCTTACTAAATGTATATCTCATATCATTTTTGCTTTCTTTGATCCAATATATAGGGCATACTCCATCAAATCCTTAAACAGCTAAGATGTGCATGAAATTCAAATTTCATCTCTAAATATGCACATATTTTTATGGAGTGTGTCCTATGTGTTGTGGTTAGTCTAACCACTTTGGACCCAATAAGTTTGGGGACCAAGATGTACTTTCATGTTGTTTTTAAGTACATTGGAGATGCAATGGATGCTTGTCTCGTCTATAAGGAAAGTGTTGTCACCACATGATAATTGGAGCCAAGCTTGGATGATCAAAAAATTCTTATCTACTACATCATACCATTGCTATCTCGGTAATAAGTATCTTATTCATGCATACTATTCTTTCATCCAATCTCTTGTAGGTTGCATCTTGGCATGAATTTATCTGTTTGTAAATGTTGCGGTTCTTGGAAGGATCTTTGAAAGACTTCTTTATCCTTATTGCTTATGTGAGTAATTTGAGATGATGCATATAATGGGGAGTATATAAAATCATGTTCATGATTCACCAATTCCAAATATGCCTTCTAGCAATTTATTGCATATCAATTCCTCAAGGTACTCTCATGTGCAATATTGTTAAAATTGCTTTGAATCCTTCCTTTTGCTACTTGTTGCCTTTCCCAAAGTATACCAACTAGCATTTTTCCCTTAGTGTTAGTTGTGATGTTTTTGAGGTTTTTCTTTTTTCTTTGGTGAAGTTCATTGATATACCATAAGAGAAAATAGAGCCATGTGTTATATATGCACGTAAGCTTGTCTTAATAAGTGTATTTATTTATATCTACTCCTTGTATCTTGTTTGTGTTCTAAATAATATAGAGGGAGTAAGGATTCCATGTTTGTGGATATTGTATTCAAATACAATAATTCAAAATTTATGCACGAACCTTGGGGAGTGATTTTTTTGGACCATTGGATTGCTTGCTTCATCCGTTGAAGTTTCTTCACCGTTTTATCATTGTAGCAATCTTTGATCCTCAATATAGCTTGATTTCTTCCAAATATTTGCCATTGGATATGTGCATTTGATTTCACTCAAAATATTAGAAATGCACACCCTGGGGAGGAACTCATACTATATTGGCCTTCTATCTTTGTCATCCATTTTGGCACTTGTTGTCAATGGGGGAGAAGTTTAGATGGTTTAAGGGAAATGGTTTTATACTTAATATTGGTTTGTTTTTAAGTGTTTGCCTTTCATGCATTTCATCTTTATTATGTTTTGCGTGGTTGTATATATAGTGTAAACTCTCCCAAAGTTTATTCTTAACAATGTACGCAATGAAATTCAAGTTCATCACACATGCATATATTGTGGGGGAGTTTGCTCTATATATGTTGGTTCTACTCACATCACTTACATTAGTTGTAGTTTGTGTAAGTAGAATTGGTTTTGATATGTGCTAGTAGCTTTGTGTTACTTGACCATATCAAATGCAACCTCTTGTACACAACTTATTCTCGGATAAGCTGCGTACTTGTTTCTAATATTCATTATATAAACCCTCTTGTTGTGATTGTCATCAATTACCAAAATGGGGGAGATTGAAAGATTAATTTCCCCTATGTGTGGTTTTGGTGATTAATGACAATCCCTATGGACTAATGTTTTCATTGAGTTTTATATGAAGGAATATTCCATAGGTCATGCTTGTAGTCTATGTGTTGGATTCAAGTATGGATGTGATGAAGATAAAGATATATCTTGAGTATTGGCATCAAGATCATCGAGTTGAAGAGAAGAATATGATATGATCAATATCTTGAGAGTGTGATCTCAATAGAAGAATTCGAGATATGGCTCTAAGACGGTGTCATGATAGCCTCATTAGTTGAGCTATGATTGACTAAGATTTAGAGCATGTAATCAAATTAAGGTTTCTTTATGTACCTCAAGATATTGAGATTGATCATGAGAAGATACATGGTTGACCTATACAAAGAGTGAAGAGTGATTTCAAGTTGGTAAACACATGCAGCATAAAGAATGTACCACATGGATCTTGTGGTATGGTAAGCCTTGTCAATTATGCATCATGAACTAACCCATTATATATGTTCCTTTGCATTTTATATATGGGATAGGTATATTTCCATGGGCATGCTTCAAGAGTGAAGATCTTATATAGCACATGAGAGGATGACATCAAGTGGTGATCGTCATCAAGGTTGAGAAGGGAAAGTTCAAGATAAGCATCTCGAGAAGATCATTTGCTTGAAGCTTGCCGTCCATATTGGTGATAATGGACATGTGAAGACATATATTAATTAAGCTATCCAATAATGGTGTATGGGAGAGCAAATTAGGAGCATTCACGAAGCAACAATGATCAAGTGATGCATTCCGGCTTGGATGGAGATTGAAGTGTTGTCATCAAGATCAAGCAGGATGCACACGGCAAAGGTATGTCCTTGCTAGGTTTTCCTTTTACCGGTCTCAACGTGGTTGTTGGGATACCGGGTTATAGGATACATAGTCGCACTATTAAGAGGGGCTTTCGGTTGGGTAACTTGACCACATCGTCATAGGGAGATCAATCCTTTGCATACTTTGCATCTTCCTATTTTGTTGCTTCTTTGTGTTTCTCCATATGAGGTTCTTGAGCTTGTTTCTAGATCTTCAACAACCCAAGTTCATCGAAAACGGAATTCGTATGCATCTTCTATGGCGTTTTCGAGTTTGAAGGTTTTATCGGTTCTTCGTGTAGGGAGGCTTCTTACCTTTCTTTATTTGTTTCTATCCTTCTTTGCTAGACTATGATGTTTCTCTGCACCATCTTGTAGGGCTTGTTGTCCTCGTCAAAACAAGCCCAAGATCATCGAAATCGGAGTCCGGACGAAAAAAGTTATCGCCATTTTCGTGTGCCCTGTTTTGTTCCAGCGGGAATTCCGGCGGGACCGGGCCTGTGGCCGGAATTTCCGGCGACTGCCAGAAATTTCCGGCAAATCGCCGAACAACGGTCCAGTATGCTGCTTCGGTTTTTTCCAGAACTTCCGGTTTTGACCGGAAATTCCGGCGGCGCCGGTTTCGCTGCCGGAATGTGTCCGTCCAGCATATTTTGCCTCCAACGGTCATCCCCCTTGAAGGGGTATAAAATGGGGGGCTTCTTCCCCAAAGTTCTAAGGCTCTTGAGCACGTTTTTGACCTCCATTGTTGACCCCTTTGAGCTTTCTTCCTCTCCCTTCCCTCCTATGATTCTTGCATCTTTTTGAGGGCTTTGGAAGAGGATATCTAGATCTATAATCCCCACCAATCAAATCCTCCTCTAAGTGAGGGGAACCCATTTGATCTAGATCTTGGAGTCATTTGTTGGTTTCCACCATTGTTCTTCCTCTCTAATTCCTCCCTAGAACTTTTTGCTTTGGTGGGATTTGAGAGTGAAGGATTTGAGCACCCTTAGTGTTCTTGCTTTGCATTCTTGCATAAGTGTTGAGCTCTCCATTACGATTTGTTCGAGTGAGAGACCGTGAGCTTGTTACTCTTGGAGGGTGACCTCCTAGTTGGCTTCGCGGTTGGTGCCGCGGTGTTCTCTTCGTGGAAGATTGTGAAGAGACCCGGGCTTCTCCTTCGTGGAGCTTGTGAAGTGGTTGTGGAGCTTGCCATCTCCGGAGTGGAGTAAAAGCTAGCCATAAGGAAAGGGCCTATTCCTTCGTGGGATAGACTCGGAGAAGAAGGTGAGCCTTTGTGGCGCGTGAGGAATCCTTCGTGGAACCTCACATCTCTCCAACGTGACGTAGCCCCCTTCCCAAAGGTGGTGAACACGGGAATACATCTTTGTCTCCGCGTGTCTCGATTATCTCTATATCCGAGCTTACTTTCCTTGTGATACCCATCGAGCTTGAAGTACTTATATCTTGCTTATCACTTGTGGTATATTTATCTTATGCTATCTTGCTTAGCTTAATTTGTTGTTGGTGCACTTAGTTAAGCCTAGTGTATTTAGGTTTTGTGCTTGTAAAATAAACGTTAGTTATGAGTTTCCAATTCCTGAGATGATTCCATCTTTGTTAGTGTTTGCTGGACTTATAGACACTAACATCATGTCTCTGAACTTGCAGTGGGTGGATCATTAGTGAGCTGTCTGAAGCCCATGACTGTAGAATTCTTCTACACCAAGTATGAGCATATCTTGAGTATAAAGAAAATCATACTACCAATCTAGTGACCCAATGGCCGGGCATCCTATTCCGGTTCAGTTAATTACTCAGCACATGTCAACCGCATTTCAGATTTTAACATGCTCACTTCGCTTGTGAACCCGATCCCGATCGATTGAGTTGTAGCTTCAGTTTTTTCAGCTATACATGTTCCTTACCTCTCACCTGCCAGTAACCTGAACAAATTTCGAGGCCATTAGACCTCTCGAATTGTAATACACGTATCGACTATATACCATGTAAACATTAAGCGGGTATTTCTGATTAAATACTAGAAGAAAATCACAAAATATGCTTGTCTTGGTACTGCAGCATACTTTCGTATTCTATCAAGCCAAAACCGTAATAGTTTTGAAATTGCCTATTCACCCCCATCTAGGCGACATATCTATCCTTTCAGCGGCGACTAGGGTT
Organism: Avena sativa; assembly: GCA_916181665.1. Taxonomy (NCBI): domain Eukaryota; kingdom Viridiplantae; phylum Streptophyta; class Magnoliopsida; order Poales; family Poaceae; genus Avena; species Avena sativa. Next base: position 247,220,442 of record OV702284.1, on the reverse strand, counting down.
TTTTAGAGGAGGAGGCGGGAAGAGGCATATCCTTGACGCTGGAAGATATTCCCCAATAGTACACTTGTTAGTTCACTTGACAGTCACTAGTGGAAAACGGGCCATCAGTCCCGGTTTTCGAACCGGGACTAAAGGCCCCCCTCTATTCTCGGTCCCTCCCCGAACCGGGACAAAAGAAGATCCACATGTGAAAGAACATGTGGGCCCATGTGTGGTTTTGGTAATTAATGACAATCTCTATGGACTAATGCTTGTATCAAGTTGTACTTGTAGGAATTGTTTATAGGCAATGCTTGAACCATATGTTGGCTTCAAGGTTTGGATAATAAGAAAGTGAAGAGGATCAAGTGGTGACCAAGGTGTTCAAAGAATGGTCCACAGATTGGTCATGTGAGAGTTAAAGCTATGGCAAGTATGTCTTGAAGAATAAGATGGAGTAATATCCCTGGTGTACCTTCAAGGCATCAACATAATGAAGACAATAAGAAATGATGTGCAAGCTAAAGATGTGAAATATCTAGAAGGTCTCATGCTTAAAGCTTGCCATCCTCGGTGATCATGGATCGATGAAGACAAGGTCAAAGTAAAGGTTTCCCCATGTTAACTTGCAAGTCTTCATCAAGCAAGTGCGTACAAGAGCAATCAAGAAAGGTGTTCCATCTTGAGAAGGACAAGACCGTCTATATCATAATCAAGTGCAATATGCGCAAGACAAAGGTATGATCTTGATAGGGTTTCCTTCTGACTGGTCTCGTGGTGTTAGTTGGGGAGACCGGTTTATAGGATAGATAACCGTACTATCAAGAGGGGCTCTCAAGTGAGTAACTCGATCATATCTTTCCGAGAGAGCTCAAACCTTTGCATACTTAGCATCATCCTTTCTTGGTTGTTATTTGGATCTTATCCATGTGAGGTTCTAGAGCTTGTGGTAATATTCATAACAAGCTCTAGTTCATCAAAAATGGATTTTCCTTTTATATCATATTGCATTTTTGATCTTTGAGGTTTTCCGGTTTCTCACCAAGAGAGGTATCTCACTTTATAATACATGAAATGTTCTCTCTTGGTGGTATCCAATATTTAATTCCGCCTTTGTTGAGCAACTCTCGGAAAAGTTTTAATCATCTATTCACCCCCCCTCTAGGCGACATCTGTATCCTTTCAACGTGGCTGCGTGTGGCTAGACACTTTCAGTCCCGGTTCTGCCATGAACCGGGACTAAAGGACTAAAGGTCCAGCATGAACCGCGACAGATCGTCGCTCTGCCCTGTGCGTCGTCCTAGCCTTACGAACCGGGAGTAATGTGAGCCCTACTCCCGGTTCATAAACGAACCAGGACTATTGACTCGGGGTGGGATCGACAAAAGGCTTGTTTTCTACTAGTGAGTTATTGTGCCCATGTCACGCTGAAAGGGGCCCCATCTGTCAAAAACATGTTATCATGGCTTAAGGCATGTACAACTGCGCCCACTCATGTATGTATAGAAGACTGATCACTGCTACTTGCGACAATTGTGGTGATTGTCTAGTCTCTATGTGGTATAATTCTCATGAGAAATTTAAGTTTTATAATGTCCATTAATTATCTCTATTTGTATCTTTTTGCCTCGGGTTGGTTTTATGGTAGTATCACATTATGGGGGAGTCATATGCTTAGTGCATATTACAATCCTAGAAAATGTGAACATTCGAGGTTGTGTCACTTATAATTGATAGTGATAATTATCTAGCGCCTATGTGACACATTTGCTCATACAAGTTCCAATTTGCTTGAATGCCTTTATTGATCATATTTTGGATCTTGTATATGAGAGTGTTTCTTCGTATGTGTTTCCTCATATTTAGATCTCTATGTCATCATGGAAACCATTTGCTTCAGTTACTCTAATAACTAGTGATTGTGTAACTATTGGAAGCTACCAAGAATCTTGTTCGAAGTATCATGCTTAATTCTTATATTCTGCTATATGCTTCTTCTTGTGACTATGATCTTGGATATCCATGCAAGCTACCTTGGGAAAATTATTCCCAATATTTCTTGTCCTTGAACAATGAGTACCCAACTTATGGTAGAATTTATTGATCATATTCACTTTGGCCCTTGCTTAATATTGTCCTATCTTTGGCCAAGTAAATGTTTTGTGTGCTCCCATGTATTCCTTGCTACTTTTGGATCTTCTTATTTTATTGGTATCCTCTTATGTTTTATTTAATGTAGGTAGTAGTGATGATCTCATTTGTGTGCATTTTGCATTCAAAAGCAAAATTCTATATAGTGTACTACTTATGGGTAAGATCTCCTATATTATTTAGAACACTCGTATTTATGCTTCTTTGTTTGATCCATATCGGGTTTTATGTGCTTGGAACCTCAATCTTTTCGTTTTGGTATTTTGTGCCATCATGAGAAGTTTGGGGACTTTGGTTTCTTATTGGAACCTTGCTATTTTTGGGAGTTGGTTTTGTCTCATTCTTTGTTTCATGTTTTGTCCATTTTTAGAATGAGATAAATACTTGAGCATTTGTGTTCTTATATATCTTTTGCCCTTTGGATTTTGGCTAGTTCATTTGTTGAACTTGTGATATTTCATGTGTTGAATTGGTTCTTTGATACAATTTGGACATCGTTTGTCATGTCACACTCTTGTGTTTGCAATCTCGATTTACTTGGTGTTTTTGTTCAAATTGTATCTCCTTTTTGGCTCTTGAAAGCTTTATGCATGCATGTTTACTATATGTTTATATTATGGCTTGCTTGCTTTCTTTGATCCAATATATAGGGGAAACTCCACCAAATCCCATCGGCTAAGTTGTGCATGAAATTCAATTTCATATCAATATGCACATATTTATGTGGAGTCTCCCCTATGTATTGTAGTTGCACTAACTACTTTGGACCCAATATGTTTGGGGACCATTTTGTACTTAATTGTGTTTTAGGTACATTGGAGATATATTGGATGCTTGTATCTCAATTTTGAAAAAGTGGTTCATACATGAAAATTTGAGGCAAGCTATAGGATGATCAATGAATTCATATCTTCTACATCCTACCAATTATATCTCGATAACAAGTATCTCTTTCTCATGCATATTTATCTTGCTTCCAACCTTTTGAAGGTTCCATCTTGGCATGAATTTTTGTAGTTGTATTTTATGTGATTCTAGCCTTGGTTTTAAGAAGAACTCTCTACTGTAAATGTGTATAAGTTGAGATGAGTGCATATAATTGGGACTATACAAAATCATGCATATGATCCACCAATCCCAAATATGTCAATCTAGCAATTTTATTGCCCATATTTTCCTCAAACTTCTCTCATGTGCAATAGTGAGATTATGCTAGTTAATTTTTCCTTGTTAGAGTGATACTTGTTGCCTTTCTCCATATATTCCAACTTTCTCCTTTTCCGTTGGTGATAGTTGAAATGTATGGGGTGTGTTGGTTGTTGAAGCTCATCGATGTACAATAAGATTTATTTGAGCCTTTTAGCTATGCTTTCAAGAAAAATCTTGTTGGTAGTGTCATGACTTCACTTTGGATATCTTGCTTTATTTGTTTTAGTATCTATTTTGTGTGTACATGTTTCTTTGTGGATCAATACCTTTGCAATATTGTCTACTTAGAAACTTATACACATGAAAGAAGTTACTCTATTTTTTTATATCTTCCTTGTTTCGTGTGTGTTGTATGGTCATACTAAGCAATATCATTCATTGAAGACTACGTGGATACGCTATGATCATCCTTGTACTAGTCTTATAATATGCTTTGTCATGCATCTCACACATCCTTGTGGTTGAGCCTGCTAGTATGTTGTGTCTTACTTATTGCTCAACCATTTGTTTCTTGCAAATTTTATGCCTTGGTATATGCTCATTTGCACAAAGTTGTGCTATAAGTAAAATAGAGGAAGTGGGGATTCCATGTTGTGCACATTGTATTCACATACAAAAACCTGGTATTCACATACAAAAACCTGGTATACAAAAACCTAATGTTGCACATACCATTGGGGAGCTTTCTAATTTTATTTATAGTATCACTTTGTGCTTATCATATTTGGTCCCTCATGCCTTGAATTGTTAAATGAAGTTGAATGAGTGAGGATTCCATGATTATGCATCTTGTTCGCAAATGCAATTATCATAATTGGTGCATTATCTTTGGGGAGCTCATCTAATTCATTTAATAATGCTCATTTGTCTTCTTTCTCATTTATTGTGCCTTAAATGTTTATGGGGGAGTGAGGATTCCATATTTGTGCATTTTGTATTGAATTCTAAAGTATGCACAAATCTTGGGGAGCTTCTCTATTTATTTTAAGCGTTTATTTGATCTTTCATTTGTTGTGTTTTAAATGCTTATAGAGGAGCAAGGATTCCATATTTGTGCATTATATATTCTAATACATTTATGTTAAATTGTGCACAAATCTTGGAGAGATTCTCTACTTGTCATTTAAAACACTCTTTTTCTCTTATCATAATATCTTGTTGTTTCCATTTGGACTCATTTGTTTGTTTTCAATTGGTTTGCCGGATCTTGTGATTGCTTACATCATTTGTTTATGCGTCTTTTATTTTATTTCTTTTGGCAATCTTTGGGTCCTCGATATAGTTCTACTTCCTCCCAAGTATGCATCATTGGATATATTCATCATTGGCCTTCTAGAACTTGTCACCCATTTCGGCAATCGATGCCAATGGGGGAGAAGTTTTTAGAGGGTTTAAGGGAAATGGTTTATGCTTTGAGTTTGTTTCTAAGCATTTGCTTTTCATGCTCTTGCATATTTGTTATTGCTTAGCATGTGGTATATATATAGAGGAAACTCCACCATTGATAATGATTGGCAATATATGCAATGAAATTCAAGTTCATCACACATGCATAGATTGTGGGGGAGTTTGATCTATATATGGTGATGGTACCAATATCACATACTTGTGTAGTATTTGATATTGGTGCTACCATTTTATTTGTTAAATTCCTTATATAAACCCTCTCAAATGGATTGCCATCAATTATCAAAATGAGGGAGATTGAAAGAACATGTGGGCCCCCATGTGTGGTTTTGGTAATTAATGACAATCTCTATGGACTAATGCTTGTATCAAGTTGTACTTGTAGGAATTGTTTATAGGCAATACTTGAACCATATGTTGGCTTTAAGGTTTGGAGAATAAGAAAGTGAAGAGGATCAAGTGGTGACCAAGGTGTTCAAACAATGGTCCACAGATTGGTCATGTGAGAGTTAAAGCTATGGCAAGTATGTCTTGAAGAATAAGATGGAGTAATATCTCTGGTGTACCTTCAAGGCATCAACATAATAAAGAAAAGAAGAAATAATGTGCAAGCTAAAGATGTGCAATATCTAGAAGATCTCATGCTTAGTAATCCCTGCATTTTAAATTATAAGATGTTTTAGTTTTTTTAAACACATTGTGTAGATATCTTTATTGTAGATTCACTTATTTTGTTTTAAACTTAGACACTAAAAGACATCTAGATACATGTGTTTTTTTTTGTAAAACATCATATTTCAGAACAGAGGGAGTAACTGCCAACACTTTGCCAATCGCCCAATCCAGTTGTAATTTACAAAGGATTTAGTTACTCAAATGTTTCTTACATCTCCGTCTACGATTAGACTAAACTTAGTAGCAAATCATGTTGTAAGACATTCTCAAACATCTTTCATGCAAGGGAGAAACATCCTAGATGTTGTACTATTCAAGATTCAAGATTGACTTTAAGAAGGCATATGATATAGTTAACTGGTCTTTCCTTTAGCAAACGCTCCGTATGAAAGGTTTTTCGGAGGAGTGGTGTGCTCTTATACAATCTTTTGTATCTGGAGGTAGTGTCGCTATAGTCAATGATGACATAGGCAAATACTTCTAAACAAATAAAAGACCGAGACAAGGGGATCACTGTCGCCTGTACTGTTTAATATAGTGGTTGATATGTTGGCAATCCTTATTGAGAGGGCTAAGGCCGATGGCCAAATTGAAGGATTAGTTTTCCATCTGGTAGATGATGGTCTCTCAATCCTTCAATACACCAATGATATAATCCTATTTATGGAACATGATCTTGAGAAAGCTAAAAATCTGAAATTAATATTATCAACATTTCAGGATTAAAAATTAACTTTCATAAGAGTGATTTGTACTGTTTTGGCGAGGCCAACAACGATGTCCATCTATATGATAAGTTATTCAGCTATGGTCACGGGAAATTTTCTATTAATTATCTGGGAATCCGATACATTATCGACGTCTCACGATAGCTGAATGGAAACTCGTTGAGGAAAGACTTCAAAAACATCTTAATAGTTGGCAAGGCAAATTATTATCCCTTGGTGGTAGACTTGTGCTCATTAATTTAGTACTTACAAATATGGTACTGTATATGATCTTGTTATTTCAAATACCAAAAAGGGTCTTGAAGAAAGTGGATTATTTCCGCTCAAGATTCTTTTGGCAAGGGAATAATGAGAAAAAAATATCGTCTGGCCAAATGGAATGTGGTTTGCCGACCAAAGGAATAGGGTGGACTTGACATACATGATTTGCAAGTCAAAAACACTGCACTCCTAGGTAAATGGCTATTCAAACTTCTTACAGAAGAAGGTGTCTGGGAAACCATTTTATGAAGGAAGTATATTGGTTCCAAAGTTGTGTCTCAGGTGGTCTGGAAACCGGTGATTCACACTTTGGGCTGGGCTAATGGCATCCAAAAAATATTTCTTCCGTTTTGTCGTCTTTAATATTAAAGATGGATCACAGATTAGGTTTTAGGAAGATAAATGACTCGGCCAAACTACCCTTAGAGAACAATATCCTACTCTATATCGATTGTTAGACATAAAGGGGACACACTTTCCATAGTAATGGACTCCAACCCTCCTAATGTCTCTTTCAAAAGAAGCCTTATAAGTCCTAGACTACTATCCCGAAACAATCTCTTATTGAGACTATCCATGGTATGGCTGTCGGAGGATGTGGACAAATTCAAATGGAGTTTACTACATAATGGTAAATTTTCTGTTGATTCTTTGTATAGAGCTTTGATCTAACAAGATATTCCAGCAGATGATAATAGTAAAATTTAGAAAATGAAAATACCCCTGAAAACGAAGGTCTTTGCTTGGTACCTACGTAAAGGGGTATTTTTTACAAAAGATATTCTTGTTAAGAGGAATTGGCACGGAAGTACACAATGTGTTTTTTGTCATCGTAATGAGATAATTAGACATTTATTTTTTCAGTATAAATTTGCTCGTGCTATATGGTCAATCATCCAAGTAGTCTCTGGTTTATCTCTCCCTTGTTCAGTTGCAATGTTTTTGGAAACTGGTTGCATGTGATTAAGGATAAATCTAGTGGTTCGGGTGAGAGCGCTTGCCATTATATGATCGCTTTGGTTATGTAGGAATGAAAACGGGCTACGGCTATCCTCCTATTATAGACTACTTTCTAACGTTTGAAGTTCCGCGACTTTTTTATGGAGTGGTGTACGTGATTGGAGGACATGACGAGGAATATTTTCTCCCGACATGAACGACAACGTGATCTACGAATAGACATGTCATAAAGCTATCCATGTTTTTCTACTTTTAATACTTTTGTCATGGTTGCAAGTTGTGTAAGTGATCTGTTGTATGCATCTTAACATCTTAGTTATGCAGATGCTGGATGTAAATATTGCTATAAGTAATAAAGCGACTATTTAAAAAAAAAGCACTCTCCGTTAGTCCATAACGCAATTTACACTCCGACCACTGTGATTGGCAGTACAGATAGGTAGAGCATCGCAGCACACCTGAAGCAACGGGCCGAACAGCGATTGGCACCCGCTACGCTGGAGAAGACGGACCCGTGACTACGGCCTCCGATCAAAACTTGGCTCGCAACGCAACCACCCCCATCTACTAGAAAACTACATATACTTGAGCCCATTCAACTCTAATCCACGAATTTGTACAATAATCACCACAGTACAGGTAGTCATCGCATATTAATATCACCCGCACTTTTCCCTTCCTTCGTTTCCGCTTCCTCTTCCTCCCACGGTCCTCCTGACCTTCGCCGCAGCTAGGAGGAGCGCCGCCGCAGTGCTTGGTATTTTCGCTCCGCCTCAGGCTTGGCTCCAGCGCCCACGCCTCGCGTGGAACCACCGTCATCCCTTGGCGTCGCGGTGGTTCAGGGCAGTGGCGGGCTCGGATCCCGGCGCGGGGTTATCCGGTAGAAGGCCCCGGAGGGGAATGCGGGTCCCAATTTGTGGTGGTTTCGCGACGGCAGGCTACGGTGAGTGTTTCCGGGGCTGCGAATTGTGATTCGGGGATTTGGGACGGGTGCGCTCCCCGCCCCGTGGCTGGGGGTGGTTGGATTTGTTTCAGGGTAGGCGTTTGGAAATTTTCACTAGTTCTCTTCAGGTGGATTCGTGGAACCCTTTCGATTAACATTAGTAGTGATCGCCTTGTGGAGCTTGCTCTGGCCCTTTTTATATTCTGCGTGATTTTCTGTGTGGATTTGAAGGGTGCGGAGACCGCTTCGATCGTGTGGATTCCGCCGGTCGGAGGACTAATCTTGTGGATTCCATCTCAGAATTGGTGTTTTTGTGCTAAATTAATAGGATCGTTCCAACAGTTTGATTAACTGCGCTTGAGAGCTGGCGATTTTAGGCGATAATTTCACGTTTTTATGTGCGAGCGTGCCATTTCAGGTGCTTTTTTGAGCAACCCAATTCCTGAATTCCTGCTTGTCGCCTAGCCCTCGCCATTCGCTGAAACCACTGGGTTAATTTAGTGTTCGATCGCTATATTTTCGGGAATTCTCTAGGTATGCTGTGGTAGAACTGAGCATAATGTTGTACACAATTTATATTTGTGCTAATGATTTGAGTTGTTTCCAGATTCTAACTGTTGCATATATTTGGCCAGTTTCTTGGGTGGGAAATAGTAGATTTGAGAGACCATTTAAGTGTTTTTGCGCGTGTTTCTATTGTGAGTTTCTGCTCTACTACGTGGTAGGAGCTACATCTCTAGGTGCTTAATTTGGCATCTTTAAATGAACAGATTCATAAGTGCCCTGCTTAGTAATTTGACCTGTGTGAACAGATCTGTCCTTAACTTTTTCCTGCGGCGTTTTTGCGAATTGTGATTGAGATGTCACTTTGCTGTTGGATTCCGGTAGCAAATAGGAGGGTTTGACTTGTTAGCACCCTACTACATGTACTTCTGGTCCTCGGAATTGGGTGGCTACAGTGTGCTGTTGTGTGAATAATTCAGTAAGATTGTGCCGTTAGGCATATCGAATGATCTGGAAAAGGAGCACAAAGTCGATACGACACCGCGCATGTTTACATTTCTGCATGTAGCATGTACTTTTGGATGTAATATTCGTTTGACATGAGTTCACTGGAGATGAATCTTTTAATCCTGTCCACTTCACTTTAGTTAGGCATCTTTGTTTCGGTAGGCCACTTCTAGCTATAATTTAGTAACGTGAAGTATACAATAAAATGTTATAGCAGGATGAATACTCGTATATACTTTTTGTGTACACAGGTCGAGTGGAGGCACATTTTATCGAGCTGAGGTTATAAATCATGGGTGCCTTCAGCCAGTGAGTTCAGGATTTGTGGTCGATGTCTTCAGGAACATGACAGGGAATGAGGAACTTGCTCCGAAACCTGTGTCATGCGGGGCAAGGTTACGTAGGAGTCGTGATGCATCAGTAAGAGAAGAAGTGCCCATGAGGGACCCATTCTTGAAGCACAGAGTGAAGAAGTTTGATCTATCTAGCCTAGATTGGATTGATCAGATTCCAGAATGCCCATTGTTTTGTCCATCTGTTGAGGAGTTTGAGGATCCATTAGTTTATCTCAGCAAAATTGCTCCTGTTGTGGCAAAATATGGTATAGATTCTTGTCTATTTTCGTCTGTGATTATTTTCTTCGAGTAAGGTCAAGGGCATCATAAAAATTGATTGTAATCGGGCAGAGAGCTAATGCTTGCCAAATGTGATCTCATGAATTTGCTCACAGTTCCCAACCATCCCTGCTACTTCATAGCCGTATTAAGTGCCAAATATTGAATTTTAGGGAACCACAAATATGGTTTTACAAGTTTAGGAACACCTGGTGCAATTTACTCTAATATAAAAGGAAGCAATTGGAGTGGCTCTCCTGTGGTATTCCCTTCACATTTTTAATCTTGTAGTATCACATCCAAATCATGCTGCACCTCCAGTTGAGCTTGTCTATGATCATAACGACCGCACATCTGAAATTTTTATTTTTGGGTTTTGTGCACATGCATGAAATAGACGAGCCACCCACATAAACCATTTGGCAGCAGCGAATGTCTCGGACCATATTGTTTGGCGATTGTGCTTTTTTCTTCAAATCACTGAGACAATCTCGCGATTTTGGCAGGTATATGCAAGATTGTTTCACCTATATGTGCTTCTGTACCTGTTGGAACTGTATTTATGAAGGAAAAAGGTGGGCTGAAGTTTACTACCAGAGTGCAGCCTCTCCGTCTCGCTGAATGGTCTGTGGATGACAAGTTTGCTTTCTTCATGAGTGGAAGGTATGCTAGTCTACTAATAGTGCATAACTGCTTCATAGTGATGCTTGTCATGTATAACACATAACTTATGAGTTTGTATCAACAGAAAGTACACATTTCGAGATTTTGAGAAGATGGCAAATAAAGGATTTGTTCGAAGATACTCTGGTGCTGCCTGCCTTCCACCAAGGTATATGGAAGAGGAATTTTGGCATGAAATAGCATTTGGCAAGATGGAATCTGTTGAGTATGCATGCGATATTGATGGTAGTGCTTTCTCTTCTTCTCCTAATGACCAACTTGGAAGAAGCAAATGGAACTTAAAGGTACTTCATTTATGTACCATATTTAGAGTTATTTATGTGCCAACCTCACTAGGTACATTTTCCTTGGCATTTCTGTATTTGAATTTGAGTAAAATACACCACATGTCCTATAAGTATTCTGGGGGTGTCAAGTTAGTCCCAGTTGTTTAGAAACGCACATCCCGGTCACTGACGGTCCTATGCTCGCTGGAGCAGCTCTGACCAGCTGTTGACCGTTGCCACGTCAGATTAGGGGTTATTTGGTGCCAAAACTCCCGCCCGAAACGGTTTGAGAAAGTTGCAAAAGAATCCCTGTCTATAATAGCTGGAGCACATTGCGAAAAATCACTTTGGAGGACGGGCTCATTGGAGCCTGTTTTTTAATTTTTCAAAAAGCATCAAATATTTTCTAAAAAAAACCTAGGTGTACCCAACAATATGAAATACATGTCTGCAAATTTTCAATGGAAAATACCTTGTATTTCGGCACAGAAAAAAAAGACAAATATGACAATTTTTGGGAAAACGGAAGCCCATTCAAAATTGCACTGCTCACACCCCAGATCTGAAAAATGCTGTTTTTTGCTGAGGCCAGAATACAAAATATTTTCACACGATTGTTTGCATGCGCGTATTATAAATCGGTATCTACATCCTGGTATTTTTCGTATTTTTTGAATCTTAAAATTTAAAATTTCAAAAAAAAAACATAAGGCCCTCCGGGGAGGACAGGCTCCAAATCAACGCTCTCCCCTTTCTTCTTTCTCTCACGTATTCCCCTTCGCTCTGACAGAAAAAAGGACAGAAACACAGCATTGTCGTTACACAAACATCAGAATTGACAGAAACATCATACATAAACCGATAGTCTGGAACAATCATCTCATAGTGTATGAGTTACAACTGAACTTGACGATGCACACCAATAGGTGCACTTAAATCTACAACAAAAGGTTCCATGCATGAGTTTTAATTCAGTACACCTAGCAGGCATCATTCTCATCTATCTTTCGGCCAAAATGAAACCAACTGTCCAAAAAGTTACTGTCCAAGCTGGGTTCCATGCTACTTCTTTGCCTTCACAGCTCTCTTCTTGTTCTGCTTAGTTGACTGCACATTGGCTGTTGTTTTTGTTGTCGCACCTGACTTCGGCAAAGAAGATTTGCTGCGTGCGAGGAAGCTTGACTGAGGAATAGGCATCAACACTCGAGACTCCTGTGAAGCTTGTGACTACAAGACAACACAAAACACACTTAAGTTACTTTTCCTACAAACTTAAATGCATTAACAGGAAGAGCTTGTAATCACTTACTTGGAGTATGAGTGCTTGTTGCACAGTTGATTGGCTACTGTTTTCTATTCCTTCATCAGTGCTTGCAGCGGGTTCCTACAAAAAAGAGCATGAAGATATTGCAGCAACAATGTGATGTGGTTTGTGCTTGATCTTGTACCTGTGTAGCAACAATATTTCTCAGGTAGCTTTCTCTTAGCATGAGCTTGTGGCTGTGCCTCATCACCTAGTGCTTGACTGCTTGTCCTTGAATACCTCTGTTTGGGCATTTCCTTTTGTTGTGTGCAGTTGAGTTGCACAGACTACAAAGTGACATAGTTCCATGTCTGCTCATATTAGCCCCATCTTGCAGCTCAAGTGGATTTTTTCTCCTCTTCTTAGATGGCCTTCCAATGATTTTTTCATATAAAGGTAGTTTGACAGGAATTACATCCATCTTCTACCATGCTCTTTTATCTCTACATGGCAGTATACCAGTGGCATAAGCTTTGCTTGAAGGCAGAAATACTATAGGATTGACAGACCCTTGTTTCTGGCTTTATTCTCTCATGCCTAAACACTGAACATGCATGTTTGCAAGGAATGCCTCTTAATTGCCAACTCCCGCATTCACACTCATCTTTGTTGATATCAACAATGTATTTTCCTGTTAGTCCACTCACTTGGAACACTCCTTTCAAGGATGGCATTACAATTCTTACCGTACTGCAGAGGAGGATCACCACGGGGTTGAACCAGTGAGGGCATCCTTGCGGAGCACCCCGCAGAATGCTCGCTGACGCCCCGCCGAATCTGCCGCCGCCGTCCACCCACGTCACTACGCGGTCGATGAGTCACCCCACGTCGCCTCACCTCTGAGCTGCTCGATTTGGAGTAATGCCGCAAGGGGCAACTAAATGAGAGACAGGGACTCGAGGGGGTTCCTGCATAAATGTCTACGGTGTGGTTATGCCATCGTGGGCCCTACTGCATATGTGGCAATGGTCAACAGCTGGTCAGAGCTGCTCCAGTGAGCATAGGACTGCCGGTGACACACTTATGGAACATTTAGGACTGGGATGTGTGTTCCTAAAGAACTGGGACTAAATTGAGACCCCAAGAATACTTATAGGACCTGTGGTGTATTTTACTCTTTGAATTTAGTAAAGTTATGCAGTGGCTAAAATGTATGCTTGCTCTACATTCCCTTTTTTGTTGTATGGGTTGGGTGTAGTGTATGGGGTTACACAGTTGAGCTCTTGCAATTATATGTTTATCAAGTTTACTTGTCCTGATGTACTAATATTTTGATCATTATACGATCTTATCTATTTATGTGCTACATTGCTTTATGATATGTTAAATATTACATTTGTGCTCTGATCCAGAAACTTTCTCGGTTGTCCAAATCAATTCTACGTCTTCTGAGAACAGCAATTCCAGTGAGTACACTGTATCAGTGAAATGTCCTGCTTTATTGTTTACTACTCACTGTTGTTTATTTCCTGGAATCTCCAGGGAGTAACTGACCCAATGCTGTATATCGGAATGCTCTTTAGTATGTTTGCCTGGCATGTGGAAGACCATTACTTGTACAGGTGCATGATTAGTAGTTTTGTTATGTTCCCACTTTCTACAATTTTTACCATGCTGCAGACTGAACCTTCTGTATATTCTAATCTGATTTTATGATTTTGCAGCATTAACTATCATCATTGTGGGGCTCCAAAAACATGGTATGCGGTTCCAGGAAAAGCTGCTCCAGATTTTGAGAAAGTGGTACGTGAGCATGTATATGATCATGAAATTTTATCAGGTGAAAGGGAAACTGCAGCATTTGATATCCTTTTGGAGAAGACTACAATGTTCCCTCCAAATATTCTACTGCATCATCATGTTCCAGTTTACAGAGCTATACAGAAACCTGGAGAGTTTGTTATCACATTTCCTCGAGCATATCATTCAGGTTTTAGCCATGGTGAGGCTTCCTTGCAACTTTTGTGCTGTCAGTAATCTTCCAACTTCTCTGGTTATCTCTAATGTCAATTTTATTGGATAATTTATGAACACTGAAAATGTTTATAATAATTTCCAGGTTTTAATTGTGGCGAGGCAGTGAATTTTGCTGTTGGTGAATGGTTTCCTCTCGGAGCAATTGCTAGTCAACGTTATGCACTTCTAAATAGGATACCATTGCTGCCTTATGAGGAACTTCTTTGTAAAGAGACGACACTTCTTGCTCATGAATTTTCTATGTCTGGCTATAAAGATATGACAACATCAACTGGAGATACACACATTCAACAGTGTATGAAAGTCCCTTTTGTGCAGTTGATGCGGCTCCAGCATCGTGTCCGTTGGTTACTTATGAAAATGGGAGCTCGCACATGCTATAAAGCAGATATTGATGTCACAGTTCTTTGTAGCATATGCAGACGTGACTGCTATGTAGCTCATGTTATGTGTAACTGCAGAGTTGAGGCAATTTGCCTTTGTCATGGTAAGAATTTTTAACATTTAAGTGATATCGACCTGCCCTGAAGCAACCTTTTCACTTGTTTGCGTTGTTTTGAAGAGGAAGAGATTTGGAAGTGCCCTTGCAGCTGTGACCGTGCTGTATTTGTGAGGAAAGACATCTTTGAGTTGGAGACATTGTCAAAGAAATTCGAGGAGGAAAATGGAATAATCAATGCATTCAGAAAGCAAATGTCTCACGGCTCTAGTGCACATTCTTACTTCAACCACATTAATCATGATGCTGAATACTTCCCATACTGCAAGATTCACATAGATGCATCTGCTGAAGTTCATAGCATTTCAGAGACACGTGTTCTTCCATATGATCTGAACAAGCCATATCCTGCTGCATCAACAATAACATTTTCTTTTGGACCCCATGATTATTCTACACAAAGTGATGTAAGGCTCACTCCTGTGTTTCTTCTGTTGCTGGACTGTATTGGGGCAACTAAAATGTGTTGATATTAGTTTATATTTGCAGGAGTGCACTAGTTCTAACAAAAGAATCTTCTCTAGCTCTTGTCCCGAGATTTCATTTACTCCTGAAACTGCAAACATTAATGCACACCCTTCGCCTGCACCTGATCAAACATGCTCTTCCGAAAAATTGGCTGCAGAAGATACTGATGATTTTGACTGTGAGGTATTTAGGGTGAAGAGAAGGTCTGGCATAACTCCCGAGAGAAGGCGTACAGAAGTGACAACAATAACAAGTTGCACTAAGAATCAGGTATAGATATTTCTGTGACAGTGTCACAGTGCTGACTTATATTTCGTAATCATTCCTTATAAAATCAACATTTTTAATTCTGATCTAGCTTCACAGGATCTACTAAGGTCACTCCCTGCATGGATTGGGCAATCAAAACAATAATCCTGTTTGTGTAATGGACCTAAGTGCATGGCTTCAGTCCGTATATACTAAAATGGTTATGAAACCTGAAAGAGTAAATTAAGGATTTCCATTTCATAACTTATAATCATTTCAGAAATCCGAAGGGACATGATGCATCTTTTCATAATTTGTAACTAAAGCTATTGAGCGAACAAGTTCAATTCATGGATTGATTGCACTGATGAACAACGTTTTCCCAGAACATCCAATATTAAGTTTTGCATGTATAGCTTTGTTTACTAATGGCATCTCCTTGATCCCAACTCCAGGTATTAAAACGGTTGAAGAAAATCCATACAGATGACAGACATCAGCAAAAGTTAGTGGAAGTATCCAGTGGCAAAGATGATCCTTTCCATACCCATTATTCTAGACATCGTCTTGACTTTATTTCTGGCAATGGAGATGACTCAATAGCTTCAGCCCAATTGAAGATGAGACATCACCTAGATGGAAATATTTTGGAGGATGAAGTTGCTTCCAGCCAAAATCCTAATGGCTGCACCTACCTACCTCCATCTGTAGGGCTTGGGCCAAAGCGCTTGAAAATTCTTGGCCCATCTTTTCCCAGCGGGAATAAAGCGTTGGAAATCTCTTATACATTCCAGGACAGTGACTTGGCTAGTCAGTATGATCAATGAAGTATAACTAGGCAATTGGTGCTAACACCACGTATGTTAACAAACATCATTCTTAACTTCTGGAAGCTGAGAACTCCTTTCTGCAGTATGGATGGTTTGGAAGCAATTCTTTCTGCAGGCCTCCGATAGAGGCACTGTCGTGGTTGGATTCTTGATTTTATTGCCAGGTCACCTTTGTTGTAGGGAAACCTGAAAAGAGTAGGCAGACATTATCTGATGTTCTTAAGTTGTACATCTCCACTTTCCTTTCTTCTAGACTTTCCACTGTGAAGAGGTTAGTCCATAAATTTTACAGTTTCTTTCATTCTTTTTCGACAGACACACATGTACCTAGAATGCTTATACAGATGGAAATATGAAATTGACACTGTACATCTCCTCAGGAGCTACTTGTCTTCACTCTTTATGAAATCTCAGGTCATTAAGGTCATCATTTGTTTTGTCATTATTGTTTCCAGACTTCCAGTATATTTGTCTCTGGATGTGTTAGTAACTTGAAAAGAAATGAATCAGTTGATGCTGACAGGAAATTGCTAGCCCAAGGTACATTTGTTTCCAGATGTGTTAATGACTTGATGCTGACTAAAAATCACTAGCATAACTAAATGTTATGTTTCATATGCAACAAAGTTATATTCTTTGTGATAATGTATAACGAAGCTCATGTAAATGCTTGAATCAATGATGTTTTATTGAAAGTGGGTGTAACAGAAGGAATAAAGGTAAGAAATTCAGTCGCAAATCATAGTTCTTAGACTTTTCTACTAAAATCTGGCATATAAGATTTATTTTCTCCCATAGCTGTACGATACAATATTGGCTTAGCCAATTATATTTAGTTTGAAAGTAATGGTTGGTTGGCTAAGTATAATTTGACTAATTGTCTGGTGAATGTCTTTTATTTGTGGAAATAAAGTTATCTTTGCAAATTCTCCAAGTAGTACATGACTCCAGGGAGAACGACGTGTTGTTTCTTGTCTGAATGCTTGGACAAAATATGGAAATTAGTCATGATGCTTCTTATCGTATCATTGGGCTTGCATATAGTATAGTTATTATGCTGTGATGGTGGAACTGGTGGGACGGGCAAAATAGCCCGGTGCACAATTACATACTTTCACTCACCCATGCCACCATCATTTTGCTCCACCTGTTGCTGAGAATGCCATGAGGGCCTAGAAGAACCATTAGCACGACAGTTTGGTATGATTTTGCACGGCTATTATGGCTTTACATTCGCAAAGAGGCTATTCCTCCATGGAAAGGTGATGATGGGTTCATGAGCAAAGATTTGAGATCTTTTGTCAATTCTCTCATTCTTCCATGTATGTTCTCAAAGAGAAATACATGCCATCACATCATAGCATGTCTTTAAAGACAAGTTAAAAAAGAAGGATTCTCTTTGCTGCCACTCTTTGGTGTCCATGATGATTAACTGCCGAGTGCTGACTGAAGCTTTGTCAACACTCGGTGCTGCACTTGTACCCACCTGCTCTGTTTTCAATTCGGTTACCATGTCAGTGTCATCCCAATGACTTAGATCCAGTTTCCTTATTTTGCAAGGGCTCAGCCTTAAGGCGAAGGTATGCATCATATAAAATGTAAGTGCGCATAAACTACTCCTATAATGTTCCTTTATATTCATGTCATCTCTTATCAGCGAGTCTTGTTGAAAGATAAATATTCTGCGTCCTAATGAGGAAAAGACCGTGGATTCCAGCTTGTTATGTTGTCCAATTCAAGAAAATATTCTCTGGTAGGAATCCGTCAATTGTCTTGATGTCTGAAATGCAACCCCTGTATCGAACTAACTTTGTTGAAAATGTGATCGTACGACCCCCTCTCCATACAATTGATAGTTGATACTATGGTCATGGTCTGAAGGTCCTTTATGACAGAGTACTACTACCCGCATGTGCTTATTTTTCAAAATGCTAAGAGCATCTCCACTCGGGTAGGAGGCCGAATTTCGGTCCGGACGATGAAAACTGGCCCAGTCGCGTAGTCAAGGACTTGTTTTCGGCTGGATTTGGACCATTTTTGGTCCGGACTACCCAGGCCGAACCCAGGTTTCCGGGTACGCCCTGGAAACGCCGGACTCAACGAAATCAGCAAAAAAAATCAAAGCGGCGCGTGGACCCGCCGAGTCAGTGACGGAAGCCGAGTCGTCGTCATCCTCGGAACCACGCGGCGACCGTCGGGCAATAACTGTCCGTCGCGTCGGCCACGCGTCACCGATTTACGGCGCCACCGTCGCCGCCTCGGCTCCCGCGACGGACCGGCGTTCACTAACTTCTCGCCGTTTCCACTTTTCTCGCCCTCGCCGCTACACCCCTCCCGCCCTAGCCGTTCATCTCGGTCTTTATAAGACGTACTCCTCGCCGGAGATCTTCGCACTCTCTCACAGCTCCCCCTACCCACGAGCCCAACTCCGGCGAACCTTCTCTCACCTTTCCCCCTTCTCTCACCATGGGCGAACGCTACCCCGGCGACGGCGCTGCGGCGAACGGCTTCGGCCGACGCACCCTCCAGACCTGGGAGGCGCGCATGCTGTACGAGGCCGGTATATAGCGCCGCCGGACACGCGGATGCCTCCGGGGTGGAAGCTGAGCGCCGGCGGCATCCCAATCCCGACGGCGCTCACGCCGGACGAGTTGCCGTACGATGTACAAGAGTACATCGGCGGCATGGACAACCCTGCCGAAGCGGAGAGTGCCGACAACTTCCTCTAATGGGAGAACTTCTTCGCGGAGCGGCGCGAACAGGAGCTCGCCCGCCACGAGGGGCCGCCGAACGAGTCGCCCCCGAAGCGCAACAACTCGGCGGGCCGCCGGCGTTGGTGGAGCGTGCCAGGGCGGACGCTCGCCGCAGTGTTGGAGCACATCAACTGCGGGAACACGTCATGGCTCGGCTTCCCGCGTAACCCGACGCCGGCGGCCAGGACGGGTCGGCGTGCTCTGGCGAACTGGGCGCCGAGGAGGATGGCGAGCTCGTCGGCGTCCCACTCTTCCGGCACGGCGCCGTTTCGCACGCCGACGGCAGTCAAGCGCGAAGCCGTCTCGCTTGCGCGCTCACCGCCGCGGACGCGCACACGCGATATCGTCATCGGCGAGCCGCGGACAACGGCGTTGCCAACCGGCCACCTGCGCCTATGCCGCCCCAAGACAGAAGGCTCGGCGCCGGCCGAAGACGCCGTCTTGAAGATGGCGCTGGAGCAGTCGCTCCACGAAACGGCGCCGCAGACGCCGCCGCTGCCGCCGGTCGAGCCCTCCTTGCCGGATATCCTGGAATGGTCCAGGAGGGACCGGGAGAAGGCGGAGCGGCAGCGCATCCTCGGCCTGCAGCAGCAGGCCGAGGAGCAGGCTGCCCGGCGTCGGGCGTTGTATGGGCGTGAGCACGCCTACCAGGGCGCCCCGCTCTACGTCCTGGACGACGACGACGACGAGGACGCATGCCCGTCCTACCAGCCATGGAGGTACGGCGACCCTGGCCAGGGCAGCTCCCGCCAGAACCAGCCGCCAAGCGACGACGACGACGGCGACGGCGAGGATGACGGCCGAGCCGACCCCGGCTACATGGCGTTCTACAACAACCTCGGCATGTAAGACGGCGAAGGCACCGGCGGCGGCCTTTTTTAAGTTTATTATGTATTAGTTTAGTTTAAATTTGATGTAATCCGCCTATATTCGTCCAACTTAATGAAATCACCCATATTTAATGAATTTTAGCCGAACTTGGGAACTCGGCCTGGGTACGCGAGTGGGAAAATAAGCATTCCCATGCTAAAAACTAGTTCCGCCCGGCCAAAAAACGGACCGATTTTCGGCCTGGATTCGGCCAACGAGTGAAGATGCTCTAATAGCTCATGCTTACATGGTCTTGTGTCCGGTGCTAGCTTACATGTGGTGTCTGAAAGCCGTAAGTGGCCCTTGTAGACTGGGCCTGTCGAGTCAAAGCTTGGCCTCCTAGAGTTTCCTCTTGCACAGTTGCATGTGCATCAGCTCAGTTGATGTTCATGGCAGAAATTGCTGGAGTTTCCTCTTGCATGGGTTCGCCTGTCCTCACCAGATGCTTTGTTCCAATCTATCTAGCCTTGTGTAGTCTCACCATAGGTCCATATGACCATACCATGCAAGCAATGGACGCTGGTTTGTACCATGGCGAGTAAATTGTTGCTGCATGGCCTCTGCCGCTGCCTGGCCATGAATGGCTCTCAAAATCCTCAACAGGATGTGACCACACTCTGATGGGGGACAAGCCATTTAAGGCCACGGAGTTCAAGGCCTCCATGTCTAATGTCTTGACCTATATGCTCACTGCTCTTGGCATTTCAAGCAGTAGTAGTATAGCAGTAGAGTCAGGCTATCAGCTGAGCCTGATCTTGTGTTAAGTTGTGATATCTAGGGTACAAGGCACATTGTTTATGAGCCTGAAAGTTTTGTGGACCTAGCAGTAAAATTTAAGCCTGCTACTGTAGATACTGTCGAGCTAGGAGAGGATCCCTTTAAACAGTACACCTCACATGGCTCGCTCGCTCTAGGCCTTCCAAAAGTCAAGTAAGACCAAAACCTTGTGTCTGAAGCGATCAAGTTTACTGCGTGCAGCCTTTGCTGTTACATTCCTATTGGCCTGCCATATAAAGAATCCAATATGAGAGTGTAGCTCCTTCTGTATGCAGTGTAGTCATCCACATCCTCCTCAAACAAAACAGCTACTACTGGCCTAAGTAAACCAGGCCTGTTAGTATAATCATTATACAATCATATTCCTTGTCGGCATCATGCTACTATTTTATTCTAGCTGCCTGCTAGATCAAATCGGATTTGGTCTGTAGTGGCTTCCATTGCCAGTTTTATCAATTGCTGAATCCAGTGACATGTACCCTCCCAGCATTAGTTTTCCCTTTGGGGGCCCTTTGACTCACCGGTCATTTCCCCACGTCCGCTTCATTGATTTAGAAATCATCTCGTCTGTACACGGAATCTGGTGTTCTGATTATCTAATCGTCAATACTACAGGCGTAGAGATGCCCTAGGTATGCGTGTGCGCTACAGTCAGCAGAAGATAACAAGATGTAGCCTACTGTACTGTGCAGTCAGTACATTAAGAAAAATGGACCGGGTGCTAATATGATGGTCAGTTTGTGGGTAAGCTGCAAATTTGAGTGTCGGTAGTCGGACAAGGCCACGGAAACGGCGGGGGCATGCAGGAGGGAACCGTATGATAGGTGGGGCCAGCCGGCCACGATCCACGCACAGTGTACAGTAGTAGTGGTGGTGTGGTTGGCGTTGGCGTTGGCGATCTATGTATGCAGGTCATCCGCTCCTTGGGCATTATGTGTGCCTCCACTTAGCACATTTATTCACAACTCCGTCCTGTCTCCATCCATGCACATGGGGCGTGATGTTGGAGATTGTTCCTGCTGTGGGTTTCTCTTCTTCTCTACTAAGAGAGCAACTGCTCATGCTCCAGCGACGCAATGTACTGCAAATAATGCATGCAGATCCATATGTCTCCATCCATATAGCCATTTATTTGAACGTTTCACGCACTGGCAGCTAGTAGCTGGTGATTGAGTGAGTTGCCATCGCTATCCGAGCAGTTTAGGAACAGATGGGCGGCATATCGGGTTCCTGGCGACATGGCTGCGAGATCGTTTCTGGCAGACCGACGAAAGCAACAACCACAATTCAATCTGTACGCTAGCTCAAAATCAGATGACCCATGCGTGCATGTTTGTTCCTCTAAGTAGATAACAAGCGCATCCGAACAAGACCGTCGTCACGCGATATAGTGTCGATCTCTGGTGATCTTATTGTTACTATTAGGTGTGCGACCATCGTCACCGATTTGGCAAGTAAATGATGGGGCTTGCCTGGGTTAGCTGTACTATGATGCAGCATATAGGACTGTGACTATCACTGCAGGCTACAGTAGAGTAAGTGCGATCGCATTCAAGCAACTTGACTCCGATTCGATCGAGCTTAAGCACGTACGATGTCCGCTGTATCGGGGTCTGTCACGCTACTGTGCGAGATCTATATATGGATGATCCATCAAACCACGCACGACGGAATGTTCACTACGCTTTAATTTAATCCGGCGGTGGTACTTGAATATGGATAGTAGATCCGGGGGCTGTTAAGCCCTGGCAGAAACAGTAGACCTAGCTAGCAGCTGCTTGGTAAACGATCCACACGCAGCACGGAAAACTTTTTTTTTTTTTTGAAACGAGCGGGGCAAAAGCTTTTCCCCATTATATTAATTAAGCGAGGAGTGTTTACAGAAAGTAACAGAAAATAACAGGGTACAAGCCTACTCTCCCAAAATTACGTCACCTAAATGCTTAGCGCTCGCTAAGATCCACAACCGGGCCTCTTTCTTAATCTTATCAAGAACAACTAAAGACGGCGCGTGCTTATTGTTGAAAACCCGGGCATTTCTTTCATTCCAAATTTTCCAAGAAACGAGCAATGTTAGAGACGCCAATGCCTTACGCCCTTCCGCCAACATAGCCCACCAATTCTTGAGAGAAAGCCCCGCCCATTCTCTCGGATGAACGGTATGGAGCCCCAACCAAACTTTGAGATAACTCCATATGCGCGTGGTGAATCTGCAAGCAACAAGAAGATGTGAAATCGATTCCGTGGTTTGCTTGCATAGAGGACACAACCCACAATTAGGCCATCCTCTCTTTTCCAAACGGTCCGCCGTCCAAACTCTATTCCTCAACGCAAGCCAAGCAAAAAATTTCGTTTTGGGGGGAGCCCAAGCCTTCCAAACCATTGTATTCATGTTGGAAAGCGTGGCCCCAAGAAATTGCACCTCATAAGCCGACGCCGTCGAATATTCTCCATCTTCCGTAAGTTTCCAAGAAATGTCATCATCAACATTAGGGTCAAGCTCCACCTCATGAAGAAGAACCCAAAGCTCCACGAATTGTTTAAGGTGCTCGATGGTGAAATTCGCTCCCAACTTCACGTTCCTAATCCAAGCATCGTCATGCAAGGCTTGTTTGACAGTCCACTTCTTCCTTTTAGATAAGGCAAAAATTAGGGGAGCAACCTCAATCGGTTTCTTCCCTAGAATCCAAGGCGCGTGCCAAAATGGAGTCTTGTCTCCATTACCCACCGTGATGGTCGTGACAGCGAAGAAAATATTCATTTCCACCTGGACATCGTGGAGGACTGGACCGGGCCGATCGACGCGCAGCCACCAATGCCGGGCAAGGGCGACTGGCGTTGGGGCCATGTGGACGGCGAGCGCTCCGTCCGCGACATCAACGAGCGCCTGCAGTGTGGGGAGGGCAGCCGCCAAATCCGAGGGCGCCGCGATGAAGACGACGACCGCGGTAGGCATGGCCGCAACCCTTCCCGCAGCTGGCGTGAGAAGATTCGCCGGAGCCTGTCGCGCGGGCCAAGGAACTCCGGCAGCTCCCACGGGCAGGAGCGGCAGCGGGATCGTTCAAGCAACAGGGATGCTGGCCGCCGGCACCAGCTCGCCTTGGAGCCGATTCTGGGGGGGCTAGCCATGCCTCTGGGGCAGGCCCCTGTCCAGCTGGGCGCGGCCCTGGTGGAGCCGCAGATAGGCACATATGGCTTTGCCGGCAGGCCGTGGCCTGCCCTCGGCGAGCTGGATTTGGCGTCTGCCTTCGACGAGGCATTGGCACTGCTGGCCTTGCATCAAGTGGACCAGATGGTCCTCGGTGGCAAGCCCCTTGTGCATGTTGACGTGCATGGTGGAGTGGAAGAGCAGGCTGTTGAGCATGTTGATCAATCAGGTGACGCACATGATCTCCAGGGAATCCACAGTGGCAGCGACGGCGATGAGGGAGATAGGATGCGGTTTGCCTACTCCAGCGATGAAGGCTTTACCGCGGTGGCCCGTGGCAGAGCAAGGGCTCGCTCTGCATCCCCGGATGCGGCCAGGCGCCGTTCAAGGGCTGCTTGGACGCCGCCAGCCACGCCGGATCCCGCGTCCTCTCCTACTTCGACCCTGCCATCGTCCCCGTCCGCCAAGGGATGTTCGCCGCTTCTGCACCTGTCAACACAGGGATCCATGACGCGCGTCTCTCTCTCACCAAGCCCGGAGGGGCACATGAATGCTGCTGCCCGCCAGCTCCTAGAGATTCTAGCGCCTGCCTCCCTAATTCCAGCAGCGTCGCCCTCACGCCCTCCAGGCTTCGACGCCTCGCCGCCAGAGTCCATGCCGCCATTCATCTCTGCAGGCCTGCTCGTGCGCACTCCTCCAGTGCCTTCCCAACGCGCTCGTTCTTCGCCACCTATGCATCGTGCACCATCTACAAAGGAGGCAGTGCTCGCTCCGCTGGCCCCCCTGTTCGTCGCGGCACAGCGCCCACTGCTCTCCCCGCCGCCAACTCGCCCCTCCTGCAGGCGAAAGACGCTGGCAGGTGTGGCCATCACCTGCACTGCTGGGAAGGAGCCAAGCTACAAGATCAAGCGAGCAAGTAACATGCTTAAGGGTCGGTGCAAGGCGGCGCCGATCGCTGGTGCTGCTGAGACTGCGGTGTGCCGCGGTCTTGGAATCATCCAGGATGGAGAAGTGGTGACAGAACTGGCGATGCAGGTGTTCGCTGACAAGTTCAAGGGGGAGGTGTCCGACAATGTCCTTGCAGCGATGAGGCAGCTCTTCAGGGTTGGCACGCCAGAAGATGACGCCATTGACGATGCCCTGCTTGGTCATGGAGGCGCGGCCGGCCTGGACCTGGAGGTGGAAGTCGGTGGCATGGAAACTGCTGATGGCTGATGACTGATGCCGTCCGTCAAGATTTAGTGTTTTTTAGTTCAACATGTTAGCTAACCTCATTGGTTATGTCGTTGTATGGGTGTGTCCCTTATCTGGAACCTGCTGTCAGTGTTTTAGCGCTAATTTGGTTTCTCTCCGTGCGTGCGTAGCTGTTGCCCTCCCTGTTTGCATGAAGGAAGTTGCCCCTGATAATCAGCTGCTGTTTGGAACTGTGTTGCTTTCTCTCACAGGAGGTTATATTAGCTATATTCTCAGTTCTAATTTGCTCCCTGCTGGGTCTGATTTCTTCCTATGTTAGAGTGGCTTCTAAATATTCTGGGGTGGAATGTGCGTGGGCTCAATGATCCTGATCGGCGTGACACGGTGCATGAAACGATTGCCAGCTCGAGTTGCCAGATTGTGTGCCTACAGGAAACTAAGTTGTCCTCGGTATCCTCTTTCGATGCTGTTTATATTGGTGGGAATAGGCTGCGTGGGTATGCGCCCAGCTAATGGCACAAGAGGAGGTATTCTGTTGCTTTGGGATGATTCTTTGATGCAGCTTTCCGACGTGCAGCTCTCGGAGTTTTGCCTTTCGGCAAAAATCCACTTTCTCAATTCGAATGGAGAAAATGACTTCAAAATTACAACTGTGTATGGCCCCACGGCGTCTTCTCGCAAGGATGATTTTTTCGCCGAGCTCATCGAGCACAAGCCTTTGAATGGTGAGAAGTGGTTGGTGCTTGGTGACTTCAATCAAATTAGACGAGTCCGGGATAAGAACAATCGCAATATTAACCGCAGTCGGATTAACCGTTTTTGTGCGGCCCTTCAAGCTTGTGAGCTAAGAGAAATCTACTTGCAAAACCGGCGCTTTACTTGGAGCAATGAGCGACGAGACCCTACGTTATGCAAGCTCGATGCTTTTTATTGCAACACCGAATGGGACCTTTGTTTTGGTTCGCACGTGCTACATGCCCTTTCTTCATCGTTGTCGGACCATTGTCCACTTATGCTTGTCGATGCCACCGGACCTAGACGCCTGAGGTCTTTTAAGTTTGAGAATTTTTGGCTTAAAATTCCCGGATTCAACGAGATTGTGAAAAACGCTTGGAGTGAGCAAACACGTCACATTGAGCCTTGTCATGTCCTCCACCATAAGCTGCGCAACACGGCCATGAAGCTCACTAGGTGGAGCCGTGGGCTGTTCTCCAATACAAAAATCCTACTCCACGCCACTTTGCTTGTCATTCTTCACTTCGACAAAGCCCAAGAAATGAGGACGCTCTCGGTTATGGAGTTTGAGCTTCGGGCTAGATTAAAGAGGAAGGTCATTGCCTTGTCCGTGATTGAGAGGGCTCGAAAGAAGCAAAGCGCTAGGATCGCTAACATTAAAGAAGGGGACGCAAATACAAAATTCTTCCACATGAGGGTGAATGCTAGAAGGAGGAAAAACCATATTCATCGCCTAAAGCATAACCACGGTTGGGTAACCGACCACGTAGAAAAAGAGGATATCATCAACAACCACTTCAAGACAATCATTGGTAGTCGGGAGGCTATAAACTTAGATTTCAATTGGGAGGAGATTCATTTCGATAACCCCGAGTTGCATGAGCTTGGGGTCTCTATCACCGAAGAAGAGGTGTGGAACGCGATCAAGCAAATGCCAAATGACAAGGCGCCCGGCCCTGATGGTTACACCGGTGCCTTCTTCAAGAGATGTTGGAGCACAATTAAAGAGGACGTCATGAGAGTGATAAATCTTTTTGGCAACCTCCATGCCGAGAATTTTCATTGGCTCAACTCAGCCAATATCGTCCTCCTACCAAAGAAAGAGGGCGCGGAAGAGGTGTCCGACTTTAGGCCTATTAGCCTAATCCATGCCATTGCAAAAATCATTTCGAAGGTGCTTGCTTTGCGGCTTGGCCCCATGATGAACGACCTTGTCTCCAACGCCCAAAGTGCTTTCATAAAAAAGAGGAGCATTCATGACAACTTCCTCCATGTTAAGAATCTTGCAAGAAGATTCCACAAGAGCAAGATTCCGGCGCTACTTTTGAAGCTTGACATCCGCAAGGCCTTTGACTCTATTAGATGGGGCTATATTCTTGATCTTCTACAACGTCGCGGGTTCCCCAGTCGGTTCCGGGATTGGATTGCCACGCTGCTCTCCACATCTTCTTCTCGGGTCCTTCTCAATGGCATCGCCGGTACCCCAATATACCATGGCCGTGGCCTTAGGCAAGGTGACCCGTTGTCACCCCTTCTTTTTGTTATCGCGATTGACCCTTTAACGCACATCTTAGAAAGGGCAACCTCTCATGGGCTTCTCCGTAAACTACGTGGAAGAGGAACAATTTTAAGAACCTCCCTATATGCGGACGACGCGGCGGTTTTTGTGGCTCCAATCAAACATGACATTATCAACTTAGCTGCCATCCTTGAGGGTTTTGGGGAGGTGACGGGGCTGCGCACAAACTTCTGCAAGAGCTCAGTTGTTCCCATCCGGTGTGATCAAATTAACCTAGATGATATCCTCCAAGACTTACCGGTGTCCCGTACCACCTTTCCCTTGAGATATTTGGGCTTGCCTCTCTCGGTTTGGAAGCTCAAGAGGGCGGATTTCCAGCATTTGGAGGACAAGTGCGCTGCCAAGCTACCTACTTGGAATGGGAAATATATCACCACGACAGGGCGGACTGCGTTAATAAAATCGACCATCGCTTCTCAAGCATTATACCACTTTACGGCTTTGCCCGTTCCTCCGAGCACTTAAGTTCATGAATAAGTTGGAATGGGCCTTCCTTTGGTCGGCCAAGGACAAAACTATCGGGGCTAAGTGCAAAGTAAATTGGGACACGGTTTGCCGCCCAAAAAAACTTGGGGGGCTTGGGATCCTTCACACAGACAAATTTGCGACGGCTTTGCGTTTACGGTGGCCATGGTTAGAATGGAAAAATCCAAACAAGCTTTGGGCTGGACATGAAACCCATGCACTAAGCACGGAAAACTTACGCACCGTCTTGTCCTGCCGAGATCGATCTCGTCGCGTGCGTGCCCCAGAGACCGACAGCGAGGTGCTTCCTTCCTTCGCGCGGCGTATTCAAACGTCATCATCAATTATAAGAGCAAAAAAAAAAAATTTTTTTTTAAGGACGGATCGATGCGCAGCAGGGGCACATGTACACGTCCATATCGTTCCGTGTAGTACGGCCGAGCTGGTTCGATCGATCCCTTGCATCGCGTACCCTGACACGCGCATTAGCTTCGGATGGAGAGGATCCTTCTGCCTCCATCCGCATGTGTCCACGAAGATTCCAAGCTGAACGACGCCACGCAGTACGTAGGAGTAGGTAGGATTCATAAGTTTGGAACAGGAGTAGCTTCTACTACCTATCCACTGCTGCTTGCTCGCTTGCTTGCTGCTATATATGGGAGATTTACTCCGGGAGCCGATCGAGTACAGTCGAGAAACCTCTCTGAATGGTTTAGTGTGCATGGGTCTTTTGGTACTTCCGTCTTCAGGTATACCTGTTTTTTTGCACTTGTTTACCGTATATATTGAACCGTCTGAGGCTTTCCGAAAAACATGAATTTTGCAAGTAATGGTTTTGGATGGTGCATAGGAAATAAACACAATAAAATTTGAGAAAAGAAGAAGAGAGGCAATAAGGATAGAGTGCATCTGGACCTCTCAAAAAATGAAATAAATTGCCGCTCTGCCATGGTTGAGTTGCTAGCATGAAACCAACATTTTACGAGTTAGATTTCGACTTTATTACTAGTTTACGTTTCCGCGGACAAAAATCATTTTGTCAGGGTTGTCTCATAAAACAATAAATGCGCGCCCTGAGCACGAATTGTTGCTCTTTCTCACGGCTCTAGCCCACTGTCCGAGCTGATGTGGCACCCCCGGAGACGGCTGCCGACATGCTCGTTAACACCCGCTAACGGACGAAGTGGGTCCCACCACTTACCACGTTTGTCCAAATGAAAAGGGGGAAACATATTAGGTTTCAGACAATTTCCCCCCGGGTTGCGCGCGCCTGTCCTCTTCACTCCCCTTCCCTCTCTGTCCGTACTAGCGGCAATGACGACGACTCTCGATGACGGTGGAGGTAGAACAAGCGTTGGTGGCAAGTCTGATTCTTCCACCGGCGGAGGTGGTGCAGATTCCTCCGTGGGCGGCGCGTGCTCGATGCACGACGGCTTGAGTGGCGGCAATGGTTCGCGGCCGGCAGCGGTGTTGACGCCTGAGGCGAGGTCAGTGGGTGATCTCCTCACCGTCGAAGAGCAGCCACCGATGGGCTTCCCCCTTCGGCAGAGTAAAGTAAGCTCCAACTCCCCTTCTTCAAGATCTGATGATGTCGGATTTAGGTAATGCTATAGTGTTAATATTCATGTGCCCCCAGTTTTGCATGTGTTAATTTTGAGAGTTGTAGTATTAATATCCAAAGATTGTATCTTTGTCAGTATAGTCATGTTGTTAATATTCAGAGACTATAGTGTTAAATTCATAGATTGTAGTGTTAATATTTAGAGATAACAATGTGTGAATTTGACATTACACATGTACATTTTTTCTGTTATGTAGGCTAGGTGATGCCTTTTGGGAGATTAGGTTTTATTTTCTTGGTGAACATAATTTGGAAAGAACACTCCATGAATCTGACATTACGATGTTGAATCTGCTAGCCCTTATAGATTATCATGGTTATGACATTAGGGATAACATGTACTATATGTACCAATAGCAAGAATACCTCCTACTCCTACTGCTAGATCACCAACTACTCCATCAGGTAGTGCTCCAGGACCTAGGCCTTTCTCAGCACCAAGGACAATTAATGCATCAAAATCTAGAACTAGTACAAGAGTTGGCAAGAGGACATCCAAGATTATAACAAAGATGCAAGGTTATATAAATGTTGGTAAGCATGCAGCTACAAGAAGAGTTGTTCCATTGACGCCAAGCTTGTAGATTAATATTTGTGTTATACCAGGCTTGTCTATGTTTGCAAAACTGTGAGTGTAAGACTATCAGTTGGACAATGCTTATATGTGTTGGAATATGTTTTATTCTAATTCATGAACTTTCTATAAGTGTTGGACAACATTTTGTGTAACTTTGTTTGTAAGACCATCAGTTGCTATATGTCTAAGACTATGTTCAAAATATCTGCATAATCCTCCTTGTGGGTGCTTTGTCTACTTGATTTTTAGATGCTATTTTTCCATCGGTTCTATATGCGACAAGAAATAGCTATATAGATGGTTAAAATTACCATCTTAGACATTCTAGACACATAAAAATGGATGTTAAAAATTATAGAGAATTTAACACTCAACACTACCCCACTTTGGTTCAAATTTCAATCTAACACAATGATTAAAATTTCAATCTAACAAAAGAATTCAAATTGGGTTCAACGCATCTATTCTGTTCT
The DNA here is from genome assembly GCA_916181665.1 of Avena sativa. Classification (NCBI taxonomy): domain Eukaryota; kingdom Viridiplantae; phylum Streptophyta; class Magnoliopsida; order Poales; family Poaceae; genus Avena; species Avena sativa. The sequence continues at coordinate 247,190,036 of OV702284.1, read as the reverse complement.
ATTATATACTAAAAGCAATGTAAGGATGTGTTTCGAGGCACCACGTTGATCCACATCACCTAAATTAATCTGATGGTTGGATCTAAAATCTACCGCTAGGATTAAATAAGAGAATAAGAGTTACATAATTGTTTAATCACATAATTTGTACTCTATAGTTTACCATGTAAGGCTGCCACGTCTAGCATAAAAGATCAACTTTTGGTCTAGCACGTAACGCTGCCACGTCCAAGCATAAAGGAGATTTCAAAGACGTATATCCCTAAGACACTAACTACTCCATTTAAAAAAGTCATACACTAGAGATATTGGAGTTGTATAATCAGGGACTCCATATAGATAGGGTCCACGGGGTGTTCAGCGTATGTTTTTCTTTTCAATTCCTCTACATGCAAGCAAAAGATTACGTACCCTCGCTCAGTTCATCCGTCGGAAGTTCAAGCACACCGTATAGAAAAGAATATTAAGATAAAAAAATGATATATATGCTTCATAAAAAAGTTGGTTCATGTGCATTGAAAACAAAAAATGATATACTTTCTCCTACCCAAATTAGTTGACTTAGATTTATCTAGATTCGATTGTAACTAGACATGATTTAGTACTCCCTCCGTCCCAAAATAGATGTCTTAGATTTGTATGAACCTACATACTAAATAGTGTCTAGATTCATTCAAATTTTGACAAATCTGAGACATCTATTTTGGGATAGAGGGAGTATTAGATTCATTCGTATCTTAATAAATTTGAGTCAACTGATTTAGATCGGAGGAAGTATATGCTTCATAAAAAAATAATTTAAAAAATAACTTTTTTCATTCGTCCTATCCAGTCTGCTACATATATAAGGACATTGCACGAGTAAAGACAAAATCTAACTTTTTTTATGTATATAGAAAATTATATTTATGTATACATTAATGAGTACACTAACACAACCATAAAACAGAAAATAGATACAATTTTGTAAAATTTGTTTACTTTTGCCCTTAAGTCTATCCGTGCTCAACCAGACACACATTTACACATGGTATAAAAAGAATATTAGAATATATTAATGAATATGCTCGATAAATATTTTTGCTTTTCATATTCACATTTTTATGCACCCAACCGGCTAAGCATCGATAAATATTTCTGTTCAGTACAGGTGTAAAAATTTCCATGCATCCGACATACAAGGACATCACATGATAGAATTTAATTATTTTGATCTATATAAAACATGTTCGCGTAAATATGAATGAGTATGCACAAACAATCTTATTACCACTAAGAGTGTAAAATATAACATAAATATAAATTTTGTAAAGGACATCACATTTGGCTTTTGTCCTCCGGTCTCCACGTGCTAGAGAAAAAACTTATAATATTTAAAGATTTATGTTTAAAAATATCAACGTTAATTATAATTTGTCTCATTCAAAGTTATCAGATGACCGACATACTTCCCCTTTTAACATAATGGCACATTAGTTATTTATTTCATTCCATTGAATGAAAATATGAAATAGTATACAACATATGGGTTGCATATATATATATATTCCCTTTATTAAATAAGCAGAGAAAAATCACCCGAGGTGTATGGATGTGGCTTTGCGGTTGGTCTAAACTTTGGGAGATGACATAATTTAAAACAATATAGATACCTTAATATTTGTTATATAACCTAGCCTTCTATTTATATCGGTTTAGACTATAACCCCATGGTGCACTCGAGTTCTTTCATGCATGTTATACCAGACATCGAGTTAAAATCTTAATCTGGCACACAACTATTAAGAGTTATATTTAATTTTAGGGTCAAAGCAATGGAGCTAGATAAATAGCCGATTGTTCATATTGCATGCCCACATGTATCCGTCTACTTGGAGTTAGAGGAAATCACTCAAACAAATTAAAAAACTTAATATTTTTTATGAAACCGAAACTAGGATTTATATGAGTTTAGAGTATACCCCATGGTGCAGTCGGGTTCCCTTTCGTTTATATTTTACCAAGATAAGACGTGAATCATAATCTAATACTACCTCTTCCCCAAGGCTTAAGGCCTATATTTATTCCAAAAGTCAAACCACCTAAAGTTTGACCAAGTTATTAGAGAAAAATATTAATATTTTCATATGGTATCTATATAATATAATAGTTTTTTCTAAAAGTTTGGTCAAACTTTTCGTGGCTTGACTTTTCAAAAAAAATATAAGCCTTAATCCTTGGGATGTAGGGAGTATATAAAAGCATCCTAAATTATATATGTGGGGTCAATTAGTGGATCTCCATCCATAGCCTACTGTTCATATATGCGAGTATTCCCAAGCAATCATGGAAAAGGAACAAGGAATATGTGATTATATGTCAATTCCGTAGCTTATTACACTTAGATTTTAAGATAACGTGATGTGCCACTGATATTATACATATTTATTGTTTAGTCTTGTGAATCAAATAATTTCTCCAAATATTGTTGTGGTAGGAAGACACTACTAATTAAGTAATGTCGATGCCCAACCAGCGTGTTGGTAGTGAGATACTAAGATTAAAAATATGGAAGTCACACAATAAAACTAAGTATCTATTAATTAAGATACCATCTTATACATGTTACATGATACACCAATACATATAGATGAGAATGTATCAGAGGGTGAATCTATCATCAAAATTTGATCGGAAATAAATAAATCTTCAAGATTCAAAGATAGAACAAATATTTTCTTTATTTGAATTATATTTATCAAAGTTCAAAGTTAAATCTTAAAAATGGTGTCTATGTCAAATACATGCCAATTTAGAATTAATGAACATTGAATGTTAATATTCCAGAGTAAAAATAGTGAGGAAAGAAAATTACTATGACAAGAAAAAAAATCTAGATTCTCACTAAATAGTTGCTCTAGCTATCAATAAGATTTATTTTATTCAATTGCTTACAAAATATTATGATTATTCCATTAAAAAGTTAACTGAATCTTGAAATCGTCTAAATTGTGTGTTAAACCATTCTTTCTACATTTATATTTTATCATCACAATGTTCCTAGCAAACCATTATTATCCTATTGAAGTTCATATGTTGAACCAGAAAATAGAGAATTGGTCAAGATTATCTCATGGTAGACCAAAATATTCAGCCTCCTAATGAAAATTGATAATTTTGTATATGAGCTATTGAGCTCTTGAACCTTACAATCAGCAGAGTGTACCAGTGTATCTTCTTAACAGTGCATAAGATAATCTGGTCATTAATTTAATGTATCCTTATTGATTATATCATTGCTACTTATATTAGTAACTGTATCTCAACGTCATCAAGCAAAAAAATATTATTACACACATCACCATATAGGTTTTGTTGACTCTAAACCAGTCAAAAGCAGGCGAGCATAAGATTTAACCTCACGATGAAGTCACATAAAATAAAAACTACTCCTAGATTGCCACATATACTAATCTAATATAACCACCTAAAAAATACGCATGTAATGATTGACATTTTTTTGGAAATGTTAATTATTCTCCCATAAATTATAAATGATAAATGATATATCCCGTACAAATATTTTTTATTTAATATAATATTTATGGTGACTATATAACCATATGAACTATATCATAATATAAATTTCTATGGTTATAAAAAGTTCTTAGACATATTCCGACGGTGGCCTCGCGATTGCGAGGGCCACCATGCTAGTTACACAAATAGTTCAACACATACACTACCACTTGGGTAGTTCGGTTCAACAGATGCATTACCACTAGAGCTCAACATATTACACAAATTGAGCAGTACCACCCCAACACAAGGGATCAAATAGAACCAATACATCATCACTCATCACATCACATATTGCTTTGATTCTCTTAACCTTGTCCTTATGATCATCACTAACATGTAGCATGTCAGACAATACGTACTCTAGTTTTTTCTTTTCCTCTTCATAGTTTCTCTTCCACCTTCCCATTTCTTCTGTCTCACCTTCACTACTTCTTCCTGATATCTCGGCACATTCTTGTGTTGTTCAACTGCAGTCTTGAGCACCTCAACTTCTTTATTCAGTGCTTCTCTATTACCTTCTTCATCCGCCCCTCATCCTGCATCTCCTTGTTCATCTTGGCTAGGTTCTCTGCATGCACCCGCTTCTAGGTGTCATCCATGAGCTTGTGCACTTCTACTAAAAGGCTAGCATGTTTCTTCTCCCATTTCTCTTTCTCTTTAGAAACTTTCTTAAGAAACTTAGCACTCTCATACCTCTCGGCAAGTTTGACACTATTGCTCTTATACCTAAAACATTTTTCAGAGTGCCAGGCTACTCTTTATCTTGCCAAGACTGAAAGTCACAGTTCATCACATCACTCGACAATAAAATATGCGGAAAGTTTACAAAAATTTAGTGATCTAAAGAAAGGATCTACAATCTATGCAGAATTTTATTGATCTAAATGGATATAACAATTTAATGCTGGATGCTTTAAGTAAATCAAATCAAAATCAAGCATACAGAAACACACTTCAGATCTACATGTTATATCAGGTAAATTGGGCTATATCAGATAAAATACTACAATGATCTCCATGTTATATTAGGTTAATTGGGCTATATTGTACTTTCCATTAAGTAAACTAAATCAGGGAAAAGCAGTTTACAAATTTAGAAACACATTAAAATATATCGGCATTGATGCATTACTCGATCTAATTGACCAAATACAAATTTTGAAAAACAAATTGAAACTTACATTGCCAACTTGACAGAGGTAGAATTTTCTACTTGTGATTGTCCCTCCAAAGGCAACACATTTGTGCGGCTCGAGTTTGTGTCTGCGATAGAGCTCCTCGCAACCTACAGCTATCCCGAAGAATGTCGGGTCATCAAGGGTATCAAGAGCATTGTCGATATCTGTGATGTCCTAAGAGGAAAGAAATCGACTTTAATGGACCTTAACCGACAACAATCAAAAAACCCAAATCCAGATGAACCCTAACCCTAAATCTAGAAATGCGACATTGGAGCTTACTCGTAGGATTGGATTGCTCGACTCAGAACCATCATGCCATCTAGGCATGTCGACGGCTACGACTCGCGTGGACAGTGGCGACGACTCATGTGGTGGTCAGAGATGGATCGATAGCGGCGCATGAGCGGGGTCGAGCCAGCGAGGAAGAAGACATGACTAAGAGGTCAACGGAAACACGACTTATCCACGCGGTTAGTGGTGGGACCCGCTTCGTTCGGTGTAAACTGCTGTGTCGGCAGCCGTCTCCGAGGTGCCACGTCAGGTTCATGGGGTGCTTAAAGCGCGTTTAGTGTTTTATGAGACAACAAAATGTCGTAGATTTTTGTCCGCAAAACATAAAGTGATAGTAAAGTAAAAAAATTAACTCGTAAAGTGGTGGTTTTATGCTAAAAACTCGGCATGGTTCATGCTTAATTTTGGTTATAATAATGTATTAAACAAGATTTTGAGTCGGCGATCCTACTGTCAGTCCAAAGGGCTGTCGCAGATAAAATTCACGAGGATATTGAAACCCTCCAAAATTCTTAGGAAAATCATACAGTGCAAAGAAGCCCTAGGCGCCGGTGCTGATGAGCTTGCTCATTTAGCTAGAAGGAATGCACACTTCGCAAGTGTGATGGCAAACCGCACCTCGGTACATATATTAGAGCTTCTCAACAAGGATTGCCATAACTTTATTTCTTAATCAATAAATCTCTTTCTTTCTCATAATTTTTTTATAAGTTAGTGCTTCATGTACATTATAGAGCCCAAAAAATGGAGCCTTATTTAACGATAATGGACATAGTGTTCAGAAGAACGTGTGCATCATTGCCCTGGTGGACTCATGGCTACACCATACCCCCGCGTTTCGACATATAAAATGTTTTAGATTTGTAAAAAAAAATATCTAGACTTTTTTTAGTATATAAATTCACTCTAAACCTGAGTGAACCTACGTACTAAAAGAATGCTAGATACATTTGCTTCGTAAAGCTAAAACATTTTACATTTTAAACGGAGTAAGTATTAACTAAAAACCTACTCACTTGAGATCGTCTTTCCCCGAGGTAGTTCTCTGAAAAGCCTCATATTCCGGGGGGCTGAAGTCAATTCCCGTCAATGCAAAGTAAGTTCTCCATAATTCAATGCCTTTTCATTCCTTTCTTTGATCGATCTTGTCCTGATGATTATGCATGAGAGCAACCAAACTTACTTTGCATGAAGTGGTTTTTGCATGAGAGCAACCAACCTTACTTTGCATGACCTTTGGCGAAAGCCTATTTCAAGGATGATTATACGTTCAAACATTAACAAGACTTCCTGTGAGACCCTGGCGCGACATAACTAGTAGGAGTAATCAAAATGGAAGTCCCGAAGATTATCGAGAACTTACTAGCAACCACTTCCGACTGCAAGCGTGAGTACCTTCCATTTTCGAGTGGTAGTTGATCCAAGTCGGAAACCAGACCAGCTGAATTTTGTTGTATTACAGAGAAACGTCAAGAAGATCTCGCCAAAGCCCGCGACATCTGGGTGCACATCAGTGTCATGCAAAAACAAATTGCAGAAATGGAAAACAATCACAAGGCCGGGCAAGACGCAGTGGAGAAAGATGGCGAAGAACGCCTAGCGAAGGTGAACAGAGAGCATTAGCTCGCCAAAGGTCATGCAGAAGCGCGCAAGAAGAACTATGGAGATCTACAGCACCAGATGGACTCGGAGATGGAGCAGAATACGAGGGTGCTCACCGAGCTGAGTCGCAAATTCGATTCCATGGAACTTGCGACCAGGGAGGGAGGCCTCGCGTTCAGTCCTTGGTAAGCATTTAGCGAGTCCCCAGTAGATGATTTCCAGCATGTAGGAGTCCCTAACATTGACGGTTTATTTTTGTGCTTACGAAATTTAGTAGGCACAAGTGACAAGTGACAAGGTGTTGTAAATGCAGGGCCGTACCCGAGAAAACAAAGACCCCGTGCGAAACCAAAAATTAGGCCCTCGACGCCACCACTAGCAATTAGGAAACATGATTTTTGTAATAATTATATCGTGTTGGTGGTATAATTTTAAACAATTGCATCCTGTCACAAAGCGATTATATGGAATTCAAAAGTACTACATTGTTCAGCAGAAATCCTTCTAGCATTCCTTGAGAAAAATCTTCAATTAAATTTTCATAAGAAACCTTTCCCAAAATTCCATATCATATATCAAAAATAGAACATGAAACGAAAATGGGATTTAACAACTTTGTACATCATAACCAATTCCGGCGCTATCTAAGTTGGAGGAGAACCGGTAGGACTAAAACTAGGCACAATGTCGGGTGCTGCGGCAGGAGACGGTGACTTGACGCGATCACTTATGTTTAATAATCAAAATTTTTATCATATGTTTTCTTACTCCAGACATCCTTATCATATGCTCGCTTACTTCACACCTATTAACAAAAAAATAACATGCTATACTTAAAATAACGCTAACGCTATGATTTTTTAATGCGATATAGCAAGCTATTCAGAAAATAGCGCCACGGCAATCAAAATCGTGAAAAAATAGCATGGACTCTCCAAATACGCTATAGCACGCTAAATAGCGTAAAATAACACGCTATTTTTTTTCTATGGTTGAACCCTCATCCGGTACGGGCCTGTGTAAATGAACTCGAAAGAGCGACTTGAAGCCACGATGGACCGTCTTCGGGACATCGCTGCCCAGGCGCTGGCTGTACTGACTCTCTCTCTCTCAAAAAAAAGGCGCTGGCTGTACTAAAGTACGTCGCCCGAATGACACTAGAAGAAGAATTGCCAACTGCAACGATTTGTCCATCCAGCATGGTAGAACCACGATTTCATTTTTTCGTGGTAGACGGTATTTGTTTTATTTTCGTGGTCCTCTTCTACAACGAAATTGTAAAAAACGTGGCAGAATCTTGGCCAACATGTGATAATGTGATAGATGTCTAAACTTTTGGTTCCGCGTTTTTGACTCTAATGGATGCCACCCCGGTCACTTGAAGCTTGTGGGCCACAATGTCGGTGTCTCTGGTGTACCTTTTGTTTGGTCGTGCCCCTATTTTGAGCTTGATAATGGTGCTTGATGAAGCATAAGCATCTATCATCTCATTGGAGTAAACTAGCTAGTTGGCCCTCGCAATGCGAGGGCAACATCTCAAAAATCTATTTAAATTTTAAAAGGTTTCTTTAAATTTTTTTATAGTTTATAGATGTAATGTTATGTAATTATTAAAACTACCAAACATAGATAGTCCAATGAATTTTAACAAAGTAAATGATTTTTATTTTCTTCGTACTTGTGGCTGTACTTTTGGTACTTGTGCTATAAATCTGTAAATATTCATGTCTCGTGTCTGTACAGTCGGCACTGAGGCACTGAGACGCGACTTATTTTAATCAAGATAGAATGGCAATACTTTGATGAGTTAACATCGTCTGAGGAACGGAAAATCTCGCTTCTGCCATGCGTCTGTCATGCTTCCTCTATGTTTTTAGCAGTTTCGTTGTAGTAGAGGGACGCGAAACAGAAAAAAGTTTTCCATCGGCCACTGTCGAGCCAAGAATTTCGTCACGGAAGACGCGCCTTCTACGACGCCGACGGTTCAAGTCGTCGCGGAAGGAAATATTTCTTGTAGTGAAGCCGCGAGAGGCTGCGTCACCAACAGTGGTTGGCGACGATTCACCATGAAGGTCACCGAGCTCTAACAGCTCCACCAGGACAGGCTGATCCTGACGAAGGAGGACGACTGCCGGATTCTAGCACCGAGGTATTCCCTGATCCTGCCACCAGATTCCATGTCATGTTCTTCACCTTCGTCCTGCGAGGACTCTCTTCCTCTCAAAAATTCATTTGTGGTCTTCTTTTCCTCTATGGATTACAGCTGCACCAACTATCTCCCAACTCCATCTTCCATCTTGCCTGCTTCATTACTCAACGCGAGTGTTGGCTTGGAATCGAGCCACACTTCGGCCTTTTCAAAAAGCTGTATGGCGTGAAGAGGCAGTCGGGTTCTGGCGGCACAGTGTACGAGGTTGACGGGTGCGGAATCTTCATTCTCCCGAATCAGTAGTACTTCAGCTTCAACCTCGTCGAGTCAGCACAAGGGTGGAGGGCCAAGTCGTTCTACATCCGCGATCAGAAACAGAAGGGCCAAATTTACGACCTTGCACCTTTTGACGCGAGTGTGGAGACCAACCAAGAAGCGATCCTGGAAGAATGAAGTTCTCCCGGGTGAAACTGATGAGTTCGAAGCTTTGTACACGCGGGTGAAGGATCTATAGCTGAGGTGCGATAAAGAGGTTACCGGCCTTGATATCATCCGCACCTTTCTGCAACGTCGGGTACAACCCCTGCAAGCCAGGGCATACCTGATGTTCTTGTATGCTGGTGCCACTGACCCGATGCGGACTTTTGCTGAAGACCTGTCATCAACCGAGCTGGAGAGGAAAATCAAATCCTTGACAAGCTTGACTGCCGAAGAGGCTCTTCCTGTGGAGACGTCGACTGCTCCCTTCAGCGTAACTGTTGTGGATATACCAAATAGATATATCGACGACATAGTCTCATACCGACAAGCCTGGGTGGCTCAGAGTTGGTGGTTAGGCCTATGCCTAACCAGGCGGCCCAGTTGTTGATAGACAAGACAGAGGTCCATCCAGGAGATGAAAGGCGGCATGCCACCGCCTAGGATGGAAGCAGGTGTCTTGGAGGACAAGACATTAGTTTACGTATTAGTCTAGGACTCTGTAACTGTATCCGGCTAGAACTCTCCTTGTAACCTCCCTAGGTCTTGGCGCCTTTATAAGCCGGCCTACGGGAGCCTTTAGGGCACAAGATTAGACAAGACAAGTGTATAGCACAACCCGCACACAGCGAACCCCACAATCCTGTAACTCAGCGTATTGCCATTATAGTGATTTATAGCAGGAGTAGGATCTCGCCACCGTCGTGAGATCTAAACCTGGATAAACTATGCCAGGCCGTCCCGGATGCTCTCTGTCTTCCCCCACGTCTCTAAACTCGTCGTTGAGATACCCCTATGGCGTACATGTCGGTAATACCACGATAGTTGACATCCACCGTGGGGCAAGAGGCGTTTACAGCACGGATCCGGGCGGGATCTCTCGGCGGCTAAATTGCATCTCCATCGGCGCACCAGCTTCACCATCGTTCTTGAGAGTCCGAGGACGATTTATCGTCTATCCTCTCGAGCGTGTGGCCAAATCAGCGATGTCGCCGAAATCTTTATCAAACTCATCTGCAACGTCAGCGCATCCCTTCATGGGCTCGTGAGCGCTGCCGATATTTTCGTCAGCATGCGGCTCCATTGCTCCGGGCGTGCTTACGATTCCCAAGAGGATTCAAATCGTTGACATATTCGTGTCGGTTCGGATCCAAGTTGCAAGCTGAGACATGATCGGTCCGTTGGTGCTGCAGATCGTATCAGTTCAACCAAACATGGATGGCCACGCCATCTAGGATTAAATTCAAAGGCGATGGTTCAATCTACATGCATCGTCAGGTTTAGGAAAAAGCAAAGTCGTGGACAATAGTATTGCTACTCACATATCTATGGAATTAACGAACTGCCTCTCCTCCACACATGGAATTTTGCGGCGTGAGCGCTAATTACATGTATGCTCATGTGAAGCTAATTGCTATATGACGGTTTTTCTGATGGCGACGCATGCATCTTCGACGTGGCCAACTTCGCCTTCTCCGCGACAATATCGCAGCGGAACGACGCTTCTGGCTGGCTTCTCCGTCACCGTGGGGTTCTTCCGACTTTCCTGTGGCCGGGTTTTGATGTATCTGCATTTTTCGGCTTCATCCCATCTAATTTCGTATTCGCCATGGATAACACCGACTCCACTTAAACAGGTAAGTCCTCATTTATATTTATTATTTTAATTGTTTATAATTATTAGATTAAGATGTGTTCACTCATATCCTGAGTCTTTTATCGCTTTCGTTTTTATCATATGTTTTCCATGATTTGCCTTGTGCACGTGAGTATAAATTTGTTACTTCCTTTAACCCATATTAGTTGACTTAGATTTGTCAAAATTTGAATGAACTTATAAAATAGTGGCTAGATTCATTTAAATTTAGACAAATTTGAGTCAATTAATATGGGTCGGAGGGAGTACTGGTTTTGACCGTTTAAAGCCCAAGTACCATGCAAAAACCCGCCTTCGGGCATTAGATTAATTTTTCCGGTCTACACATTTTATATTGTTTTTATGTGGATTGCGGAGTAGTGACTTTTCAGCACTCAAAGCCGGTGTTTTGGCCTTGGGTTCTGGACATGCCATCAGGCATCATCACCTAAGGACATGGTTTTGTGCTGCGAGTCTTCCGCCTCACTAAAGGTCAAGCATAAAAACCAGAATAATGGATAAGTCAGTACTTGCTTAAACAAAATTTTACATAAACTGTTTAAGTTAGTTGAGTTTTTTCCTCCTAAACAGTTTTATGTTGTCCATCTGCTGCATTGTTCAGCTTTAAAGCATTTGTTCAAAGGCCATGTTTGTTCCGCCTTACATTTGTTTGTTGGACACGATCAAAGGAACAATTTAATACATTTGTATTTTTATGTTTATGTTTATGTTTCAGGTACATGACGCTTGGACATCGCCGCGTTCCTCGGATTAAGGTGTTTTTGAGCCGGCTTTGTGCTAGACTCGACACCTCAGGGGCTGCAATCGTAGTTGTTGACCAAGAATTGAGTCGCCTTTGAGGAAGTTGACTCGACGCTCGGGGGCTTGACATCTCTAACTTAAAAGCTTTGTCCCCCCTTGTGTCCAAGCCGGAACAATCCTCGGGGGCTACAATATGTTGATCTCCAAGATATGATGAAAGTTCTCTTTGAGCATCAAGCCAGAAAATTCAAGTGAATTCCACCTTGACGCTCGGGGGCTACACTGATGCTGAATTTTTGTGAAAGTACTCTCTAGAGCACCAAGCCGAAGTAATTCCGACTTGATGCTCGGGGGCTACACTATTTGCATTTTCGCTAAAGCTACTCCGAGAGCACCAAGATGATTTTCTTTTGAAACTCCGACTTGACACTCGAGGGCTACAATCATTTGATGTACAATTATGCATGTTCTTTTGAGCATCAAGCTGCCTTCGACGAAGCCAACTCAATGCTCGGGGGATACATATGGTTATGTCAACAAAAGTTTCAAGACGGTGAAGAATCCGGCTAGCGAAACCCGGTGGCTTGGCATCGATTTTTGCCTTCCAGGAAATTCCCTGGGTTACATAGCTCAATGGCCTAAACGTTCGTGATATGAGAGGCTCTAAGATCTTAATTCGGCACGCACTTATGTATGTGACTTTACTGGCTCTAAGTCGACATTTTGGTAGCCGTTACGACCGTAGCCTAGTAGCCGTGATTTTTTCCGGCTTACATATCGTCCCGAGAGGATGATGATACTAAAGACGTTCCTAGAGCTTGGAAGAATCACTAACGATTCGTTAGAGAGTTTTCCGCTTTGGATTCGTTCGCAGAAGCATACAAGCAACTATTTGGCTAGGCTTGGTCGGATGAAAATACAATATGGGATCTCTCCAAGATTCTTCACGAAGAACACCTACAAATTAAAGACGACATGATACTTATGCTCAAAGCTAGACGGAGGAACGCGAGGATCTTGAAGAACTCCGGAGCTACTGTTGTGGATATACCAAATAGATATACCTACGGCATAGTCTCATACCGGCAAGGCCGGGTGGCCCACAATTGGTGGTTAGGCCTATGTCCTAACCAGGCGTCTCAGTTTCTAATGACAAGACGGAGGTCCATCCAGGATATGGAAGGCGGTGTGCCACAGCCTAGGATGGAAGCCGGTGCCTTGGAGGACAAGACATTAGTTTACATATTAGTCTAGGACTCTGTAAGAGTATCCAGCTAGGACTGTCCTTGTAACCCTAGGTCTTGACGCCTTTATAAGCTGGCCTACGGGTGCCTTTAGGGCACAAGATTAGACAAGACAAGTGTATAGAACAACCCGCACACAACGAACCCCACAATCCTGTAACTCGGCATATTGCTATTATAGTGATTTATAGCAGAATTAGGATCTCGCCACCATCATGAGATCTGAACCTGGGTAAACTATGTCAGGCCGTCTCGGACGCTCTTCGTCTTCCCCCATGTCTCTAAACTTGCCGTTGGGATACCCCTATGGCGTACGTGTCGGTAATACCACGATAGTAACCCAACCCCGTACCAAAGCTAATGTCCTTGTTGTATGTTCCCTTTATATGGTTATGAGTAAGCTGTGTAATCTTGACTGTCATGTCCTTGTTTTTGTAGAACCTGAAGGTTGAGGGCATGATGCCCCTGTTGCCAGAAAAATTTGATGATGCTCCTGGCGATGGGGAGATGGATGACTAAGACTCGACCATCCCTGCTTCTCAATTGTTGGAGCATGAATCCCCCGAGTCCAGCGACAGGGACACTCGCAAGAGAGGTTGGAGCGAAGGTTCGGACACCTCGACTCCCGAATCTTCAAAAGGGCCTGCTCCAGGCGCGGGTGCTACTTTCCCAATTCTAGCGGTGTCCATTCGATCCGTGGCTCCCGAGCGACAAGACAAGAAGCAGAATCGGGTGGAAGTATTCGAGCTCGATGACTTCAGCATGTAAGCATCTTTGATCTTTTTAAATTCGAGTGTGTTACTTATTGCTTTTCAAATGAATGTTCTTTGCTGTTCACTTGATAGGGAGTATACTCCGGAAGAAGCTGTCAACGATGAAGGGGACGAGGGAGTCATGGATTCCAAGTCCACAAGTGTTGAGGTAGCTGTGCCCTCCTCGAAGACAGCAGCCACCTCCGATGATAGTTCCTCGAGCTCCCCGAAGTTGGGGAGCCGTAGGATTATCACTCGGACGACCACACTAGTACCTTCAAAGTCTTCGAGTGACCATGTAAGTGCTTTTAAAACACTCTAAATAGACCCGAGTCCTTTTGGTCTGACCCAAAGTTTTCCTTGGGGGACATGACGCTCTTGGGCCAGCAGTATGTGCGTCTAGAAGCTGACTTCAAGAAGCTCTAGGGTGAGCCACTTGGTCTTTTGCTTAAATTGTCGTAAGTGTGCAACTGACTGATGGATGCCCTTTATTTGGTGACAGAGGACAACAACCAAGCTCTTCGTCGGTTGGAGTCTCTCGAAAAGAGCTGCAGCACGGCGGAGACCAAGGAGAATAATGCTCTGGAGGCCCTCGAGCGCTTCAAGACGGAGTCGAAGTAGAGCAAGGAGAAACTGGCGGCAGCTGCAACTGAACGAGAGAAGAGCCTTGCTAACCAGCTCAAGGTAGCTTCCCAAGTTCTATCCAATAAGTTTCTAGTGCAAGTTTCCAATCCTTCATGGCTTCCTTTGACTTTTCTCGTGATTGAAATGTGAGTTCTACGCCTCTATAGATGCGACTGGCCTCGACTTTGATCGCCAAGTGCTCGAGCGCGTTGATGTTGGAGATATGCCCAAGAGACAATAATAAAATGGTTATTATTATATCTTCGTGTTTATGATAAATGTTTGCATAACATTCTATAATTGTATTAACTGGAAACATTAATACTTGTGTGTTTTGTAAACATAAAAGAGTCCCTAGTAAGCCTCTTGTTAAACTAGCTTGTTGATTAATATATGATCATGGTTTCATGATCATGGACATTGGATGTTATTAATAACAAGATCATGTCATTAGGAGAATGATGTGATGGACACACTCCTATAGTTGGCATAGCATAAGATCAAGTCATTTAGAGTTCGTTTGCTATAAGCTTTCAAATACATAGTAACCTAATCCTTCAACCATGAGATCATGTTAATCACCATCACCAGATGGATACTTTGATGACATCAAACACCACTTTCGTAACTGGGTGGTTATAAAGGTGGCATTAGGTATTATGAAATATGTGTCGAATCACATGGATCAAGAGTGGGATTTGTGCATCCATATGACAGATAGATATACTCTGGGCCCTCTCGGTGGAATGCCATCCAATTGGCTTACAAGCATGTTACTAGGTCACAAGGGGTGTCATATCACTGAACAAGTAAAGTGTACTTATCGGTAACGAGGTCGAACTAGGTATAGAGATACCGACAATCGAACCTCGGATAAGTAAAGTATCGCGCGACAAAGGCAACCGGTATCGTATGTAAATGGTTCATTCAATCATGATGTAATCATAGATATATGTGGGAGCCATTATGGATTTCCATATCCCATAATGGTTATTGATCGGAGAGGTGTCTTGTTCATGTCTGCATAGTTCATGAACTGTAGGGAGACACACTTAAGGATTCGATGTTGTCTAAAGTAGATATGTAATGTGAGTTGGAGACCGAATATTGTTCGGAGTCTCGGATTGGATCGAGTACATCACAAGGAGATCGATAATGGTCCAAAGAATAATATTCATATAAGGAAAGTGGTTTTCCGAGGTTCGGATATGTTTTTAGTGTTTTAATCGGAACCTTCTAGAATGTTCAGGAAGGTCTACCATTCCGGGAGGGGTCACTTGGGATGTGGCATGACCTAGGGGCTGTCCACACCAAACCCTAAAGGGCCAATTCGTCCAAGACTAGTAGAAGGGTCAAACCCTAGTTTGAATAGTCAAATCCTAGTTTGAAAAGTCAAACTCTAGTTTTTGGTAAGAGGGAAGTCTAGGTGGAAAAGGTTTCAACCTCTTCCTTTAGAGGCCGAGTTGGGCAGGGACTCAACTAGGGCCGGAAACACCCTTGGCCGCCCCACCTATATAAGGAGGGGTGGGGGCGCACCCCTTGCACCTCTTGCCCTTGGCGCTTAACCCTAGCCACCACCCCTCTTCTCTCTCGTGCTCCGTCCTGCTCCGGCTTAGGCAAAGCCCTGCAAAATCTCTTCTCCTCCACCACCACCACCACACCGTTGTGATGTTGGGATTAAGAGGAGATCTACTACCTCCTATGCCTTCTGGAACAAGGGAGAGGAAAGTCTTCATCGACTACCGTACGTGTGACCGACCGCAGAAGCGTTGTTGGAACGTGGCGCCGGAAGGATCGTCTACACGATCTTGATATCAGCAAGTGATCGACTACATCAACCACGACAACCCGATATCATTAAATGCTTTGGATATATGAGGGTTAGTTCTCTACAAACTCGTTGCACCAATCTCGTAGATTAGATCTTGGATTTTTTGTGTTCCCACGATATTTTTTTTTGTTTTCCATGCTGCGAACCCTTTAGTGTTATCAGAGACGCATCTATGCGTAGATCTGTTGCACGAATAGAACACAATGGTTTTATGGGAGTTGATGCTTTTGTTGTCGCTTGATTTTTGTGTACTTTGCATCTTGCGAGATGGTGGGATGAAGCGGCCCGGGCTAACATTACATGTCATTGTACATGAGACTTGCTGCACGCTCAACGTGCAACTTGGATTGAACAAGTGGCTTTGCGGGTGTTTGTCTCTCCCACCATAGTGAAGATTCAATTTACAATGGGCACTTGACAATACTTGTATCAATGTTGAGGTTCATGTTCGTAAGTTAGAACGGTTCTTATTCGAAACCCTAGCCATGTAAAACATGCAGAGAAAATTAGAGGCGTCTAAACTTGTTTTTGCAGGGCATGTGTTGTGATGTGATATGGCCATGATGTGATTGTGATTATATATGATGTATTCAATGATCCTTATTGTAAGTTGGCAACCGGCAGGATCCTTATGGTTGTCTTTAAATTTTGTTTAAGACCTGCGTGTCTATTCATCAAAGTAGTGATAATAGTTGCTGCTGGTGGAGGACAACCATGAAGCGGCGCCATTGACCTTGAAGCCATACCGGTGATGATGGAGATCATGTTCGTGCTTTGGAGATGGAAGATCAAAGGCATAACAAGAAAGGTCATATCATATCACATATTATGAATTGCATGTGATGTTAATCCTTTTTATGCATCTTGTATTGATTAGATCGCGATGGTAGCATTATAAGATGATTCCTCTCTCTAAATATTAGGTAATAAAGTGTCTGTCCTTAGTAGGCACCATAGCTAAGAATCGTCGTTTTGAAGCATCACGTGATGATCGGGTGTGATAGATTCTATGTGTGCATACAACTGGTGCAAGCCAGATTTGCACATGCGGATACTAAGGTTAACCTTGACAAGCCTAGCATGTACAGACATGGTCTCGGAACATGGTATACCGAAAGGTAAATCATGAGTCATATGATGTTGGAGATATGCCCAAAAGGCAATAATAAAAGTAGTTATTATTATATCTTTGTTTACGATAAATGTTTACATTCATGCTATAATTGTATTAACTGGACACATTAATACTTGTGTGATTTGTAAACATGTAAGAGTCCCTAGTAAAGCGTCTTTGTAATACTATCTTGTTGATTAATAGATGATTATAGTTTCCTAATCATGAACATTGGATGTTGTTAATAACAAGATGATATCATTAGGATAATGATGTGATGGACATGCTCCTATAGATAAGCGTAGCATAAGATCGGATAATGATGTGATGGACATGCTCCTATAGATAAGCGTAGCATAAGATCAAGTCATTTCAATAGTTTGTTTGCTATAAGCTTTCAGATACATAGTAACCTAAATCCTTCGACCATGAGATCATGTTAATAACCATCACCGAATGGATGCTTTGATGACATCAAACACCACTTTGTAACTGGGTGGTTATAAAGGTGGCATTGAGTGTTCGGAAAGTATTTGTTGAGACACATGGATCAAGAGTGGGATTTGTCCATCCATATGACAGATAGATATACTCTGGGCCCTCTCGGTGGAATGTCATCCAATTAGCTTGCAAGCATGTGATTCGCTCACAAGAGATCACATATCACAAGCACGAGTAAAGAGTACTTATCGGTAATGAGGTTGAACTAGGTATGCAGAGATACCGACGATCAAACCTCAGAGAAGTAAAGTATCGCGAGACAAAGGGAAATTGGTATCTTATGTAAATGGTTCATTCAATCATGAAGTAATCGTAGAAATATGTGGGAGTCATATGAATTTCCAGATTCCTCTATTGGTTATTGATCGGAGAATAGTCTCAATCATGTCTGCATAATTCACGAACCGTAGGGAGACACACTTAAGGATTCGATGTTGTTTAGTAGATAAGGAATGTGAGTAAGAGACCGAATGTTTTTTCGAGTATCGGATTGGATCCAGGACATCACGAGGAGATCCAGAATGGTTCGGAGAATAAGATTCATATAAGGAAAGTCCAATTCCGGAGTTCGGGAATGGTTTCGGTGTTTTCACCGGAATGTTCTAGAAGGGTCTAGAAGGTCCACCAATCTGGAGTGGGAAGGGTACATGGATGTGTCATGACAAAGTGGAATGGTTGCATCATGTCCTAGGTCACTTGGTCGGGCAATGGGAAGAGAGAAATCAAACTCTAGTTTGAAAGTCAAACGCCAATTTGAAAAAGTCAAATCCCAACATGGTTGCCTAGTGGATCGAGGGAAGGATTCCTACCTAGGGGAGGATTCCTCCCCTTCCCTTGCCGCCGGACACAAGGAGGAGTTGGGGGCGGACTCCCCTCCCCCGAACCTCCTCTCCCACCTATATAAGGAGGGGTAGGGCACCCCCTGAAGGGAATATGCCCTGAGAGGCAATAATAAAGTGTTTATTATGTGTATTCCAAGTATATGATAGATGTTTATTTTGCATGCTATAATTGTATTAATACGGAAACATTAATACATGTGTGTTTAATAAACAAACATAAAGTTCCTAGTTATGCCTCTCTCATAAACTAGCTCGTTGATTAACAAGATGATCAAGGTTTCCTGATCATGGACATTGGATGTTGTTAATAACGGGATCACAACATTAGTGTAATGGTGTGATGAACATTCATCCGAAGTATAGCATTACGATCAAAGTCATTGAGTTTATATTGCTATAACAACTTACAAAGTGATCCTAATCCTTAGACCATGAGATCATGTCAATCACTAACACCGGAAGAGTTTCTTGATAACATCAAACGTCACACCATAACAGGGTGATTATAAAGATGGATTCAGAACTAATAAAGTGCTATGTTGAGGCTCATGGATCGAGAGTGGAATTTTTTCATCCCGATGACGGATAGATATACTCAGGGCCCTCTCGGTGATATCACATTGATTAGCTTGCAAGCAAGTGATTTGATCACTAGAATGTTATATCACGGGAACGAGAAAAGAGTGCATGTCAGTAACGAGATCAAACTAGGTATGGAGATACTGATGATCGAATCTCGGACATGTAATATATCGTGAAACAAAGGGATTAAGATACTAGCGTAAAAGGTTCCGACGATCACAAGAAAGTCATCGTTGAATGTGTGGGAGTCAGTATGGGTCTCCAGATCCCGCTTCTGATTATTGATCCGAGAGGGGTCTCGATCATGTCCGCATTATTCACGAACCGTAGGGTGACACACTTAAGAGACACCAACATCCAATTGGAGCAAAAGTTTCATGCCGAAAGAATGAACAAGCGTAGGAATTTATTTCACTAGATACCGAAACAGGTTTTCGGGTGAAATTGGATAAAGTGGTTATGCATGTGAAATAGAATTCTAGCAAGGGGTTATTTGTGAATGTTTGTCATTAAAGTAATTGACAAAATTCTGAATAAAATAAAAGAGTTTTATTTAATGAGAGTTTGCATTAAATTTGGTGGAAATTTAATGGCATGTTTGAGTGGGATTTTGAGTGGAGGCATATGAATGGATTTTTGTGAGTGGAGTGTCTTCCCACATGAAGAGGGGAGGGCAAGGGGGCAGCCCCCATGCTCCGGCCACCCCCTTGGGGTCCCCCCTCCTCCTATAAAAGGCACCCCTATCCTCACTTCTCACTCACACATCCTCGTGAAGGATCTCTCTCCCCCTCTAGAATTTATCCCCCATGGTCTCGGACTAGCGAGATACATGTTCCCGGTGGCTATTCGGCAAGAAAGAGTTGTGCTTCCGCTGCATCGCTGGAGCGAGGAGGCGGAGGTTGCTCGGTGCCTCGAACGTGTGTGCGAGCACGGATGCGCTGCTGATTTGCGGCGCTAGGAATTCCTCTCGATCTTGAGATCGGCAAGAGATCGTCTACATCAACCACGAGTTGAACTCGTTAAGCTTTGTCGGTCTTCAAGGGTATGTTCTCTACGGATATACATCCGCCCGTTGTTTGTATCCAATAGATAGATCTTGGTACATAGTTCACATCGTAGGAAATTTTTTGTTTTCTATGCTGTGAACCCTACAGTGGTTTCAGAGCCGGATCTATGCGTAGATGCTTTACACGGGTAGTACACATATGAGTATGTGGGCGATGATGATCATGTTGTTGCTCCTTAGTTGTAATTTTGGATATTGGTGGCATAGTGGGATGAAGCGGCCCGGACAAACTTTACATGTCCTCGCACATGAGACCTGTTCCACGCTTGACATGCAACTAGTTTGCATAAGTGGCTAGCGGGTGTCTGTCTCTCCTACTATAGTCAATATCTATTTTGCAACGAGTTGTCAACAATTTGGTTATCCTCGTTGTGGTTCATGTTCGTAGGTAAGAACGGTTCTATCTCGAAAGCCCTAAGCCACGTAAAACTTGCAATGGATAAATTAGAGGCGTCTAGTTTAGATTGTTGCTGGGCTAGTGTTATGATATGGTGGTGTTGTAAGTAGAAGTATGAGATGATACTCTTACAACATACATAACGTGTAATATCCATAGACCTTGGACTTACACATATAGGTATGATAGTGATCATACCATGATGCACATGATAGAGATCATATGCGGGAACCATATCATTTCACTAATAAACATGTGATGTTTGATAGCATCTTATATTACTTGTTTAGCGCTTTGTTAGCATAATAAGATGATCCCTCATTTAAATATCAAGATAAGAATGTGTTCTTCCTTTAGTATGCACCAATTATGTTTTCGTCGCTCCAAGACATCACGTGATGATCGGGTGTTCTTGGATCCACGACCATATTTCGGGTGTAAAACAATTACACACGCGAATACTAAGGTTCTAACTTGGCGAGCCTAGCATGTACAGACATGGCCTCGGAACACGGACCGAAAGGTTAAGCATGAGTCATATAGTAGATATGATGCCCATTTGATGCTCGCCTTTGAAGCTATACCGACTCACGTGATGATTGGACTTGGTATAGTGGATTTGGTTCATGTAATCACCAAAAAGGCACGAGGGATGTCGTTTTTGAGTGGGAGTTCATTCGTAATATGGATTAGTTGAACTCAATCTATCATACACTTAGTCTAAACTTTACAAATTCTGTTGTAGATGGCACCACCTGCTTTTAATTTCAATGTGTTCATGGAGAAAGAGAAACTTGCAACGAACGGTAGCAACTTTACCGAATGGGCCATGAATTTGAGGATTCTCCTCTCTGCTGCACAAAAGCAATACGTGCTAGAAGCGCCACTAGGCCCCCCACCTTTTGAGGATGCCCCTGACGAGGAGAAGAATGTCTATCAGACTCGTCAGGAGGAACACAAGTTAGTTCATTGCGGCATATTGTATGGGCTGGAGCCGGAACTTCGAAAGCGTTTCAAAAACGGCAATGCTTTTGATACAATGGGTGAGTTGAAAATGATTTTTGACACACATGCTGCTGTAGAGAGCTACAACGCTTTAGAAAAGTTCTTTAGCCGCATGATGGAAGAGCACAACTCCGTTAGTGAGCATGTACTCAAGATGTCGGGTTACGCCGATAAGCTTGTGTCCTTGGGAATAACAATTCCCATTGACTTAGGCATCCATCGTGTTCTGCAGTCTCTGCCACCTAGATATAAGAGCTTTGTGATGAACTATAATATGCAAGGCATGAAGAAGTCTCTCCCTGAGCTTCTATCAATGCTTAAAACTGCAGAAGTGGGGATCAAAAAGGAACATCAAGTGTTGATGATCAATAGGAACACTGGTTTCAAGAAAGACAAGAAGGGAAAACGGAAGGGAAGTAAGGGCGGTAATCCGGTTGCTGTGCCTGAAAAGAAACCCCGAGTTGGACCTAAGTCTGATACCGAGTGCTACTATTGTAAGGGGACTGGCCACTGGAAGCGCAACTGCCCCAAGTATTTGGCAGACAAGAAGGCCGACAAGGCAAACAAAGGTATATATGATATACATGTTATTGATGTGTACTTGACTAGTGCTCGCAGTAGCACCTGTGTATTTTATACCGGTTCAGTTGCTAATATTTGTAACTCGAATCAGGGGCTGCGGAACAAGCGACCGCTAGCAAGGGGTGAGGTCAAGATGCGTGTCGGCAATGGATCAAGCGTTGATGTGATCGCCGTCGGAACGCTTCCTCTCCATTTGCCGTCGGGATTAGTTATAAACTTGAATAATTGTTATCTGGTGCCTGCAATGAGCATGAACATTGTATCTGGATCGTGTTTGATGTGAAGTGGTTATTCATTTAAATCTGAGAACAATGGTTGTTCTATTTATATGAATGAAATCTTTTATGGTCATGCACCAATGATGAATGGTTTATTTCTATTAGATCTCGATGATAATGTTACACATATTCATAATGTTGATGCTAAAAGGATTAAACTTAATGATGATATATCTGCATATATGTGGCACTGCCGTCTAGGTCATATTGGCGTTAAACGCATGAAGAAGCTCCATTCAGATGGACTTTTGGAATCACTTGATTTTGAATCATTTGATACATGTGAGCCATGCCTTATGGGCAAGATGACTAGAACGCCGTTTTCCGGTTCAATGGAACGGGTGACAGATTTATTGGAAATCATACATTCTGATGTATGTGGTCCAATGAGTGTGTCGGCGCGAGGAGGATATCGTTATTTTGTTACTTTCACGGATGATTTGAGTAGATACGGTTATATCTACTTGATGAAACACAAGTCTGAAACCTTTGAAAAGTTCAAGGAATTTCAGAATGAAGTGGAAAATCATCGTAATAGAAAGATCAAATTTCTACGGTCCGATCATGGAGGTGAGTATCTAATTTACGAGTTTAGCACTCACATGAAAGAGTGTGGAATTGTTTCACAACTCACACCTGCCGGAAAACCACAGCAAAATGGTGTGTCGGAATGTCGTAATCGTACTTTATTAGATATGGTTCGATCTATGATGTCTCTGACGGACTTGCCGTTGTCATTTTGGGGTTATGCACTAGAAACTGCTGCATTCACTTTAAATCGGGCACCATATAAATCCGTTGAAAAGACACCGTATGAATTGTGGTTTGGAAACAAACCTAAGCTATCATTTCTTAAAGTTTGGGGATGCGATGTTTATGTGAAGAAACTTCAACCGGATAAACTCGAACCCAAAGCGGAAAAATGCATCTTCATAGGATGCCCTAAGGAAACTATTGGGTATTCCTTCTATCACAGATCCGAGGGCAAGGTTTTTGTTGCCAAGAATGGATCCTTTCTAGAGAAAGAGTTTCTCGCGAAAGGTGTGAGTAGTCGGAAGGTAGAACTCGAAGAGGTTATTGAACCTTCTCTTCAAAGTATGGCGAGTAGCGCAGCACCGGAAGTTGTTTCGGAGTTGGCTTCACCTGTTGAAGAAGGAACTAATGATAATGATCATGAAACTCTGAAAGAGAGTACTACCGAACCTCGCAGGTCTAGCAGGACGCGTGCAGCTCCCGAGCTGTACGGAAATCCTGTCATGAATTTCATGGTTGATGAAAATGATGACCCTGCGACATATGAAGAAGCGATGATGATCCCGGATTCCAACAAATGGTTAGAAGCCATGAAATCCGAGATGGAATCCATGTATGAAAATGAAGTTTAGAACTTGGTGGAATTACCTCACGACCGAAAGGCCGTGGAGAACAAATGGATTTTCAAAAGGAAAACTGATGTTGATGGTAATGTGACCGTCTATAAAGCTCGACTTGTCGCAAAGGGGTTTTGACAAATTCAAGGAGTTGACTACGATGAGACATTCTCTCCCGTAGCGATGCTAAAGTCAGTTAGGATTATGTTAGCAATTGCTGCATATTTCGATTATGAGATATGGCAGATGGATGTCAAAACCGCGTTTCTCAATGATAATATTGAAGAAGAGTTGTATATGATACAACCAAAGGGTTTTGTCGATCCTAAGGATGCTAACAAGGTGTGCAAGCTTCAGCGATCCATCTATGGATTAAAGCAAGCATCACGAAGTTGGAATCTCCGCTTTGATGAGGTGATCAAAGAGTTTGGATTTGTCCAAACTTATGGAGAAGCTTGTATTTACAAGAAAGTGAGTGGGAGAAATGTGGCATTTCTGATATTATATGTGGATGACATATTATTGATCAGAAATGATATAGATCTTTTAAATAGTGTTAAAAGTTATCTAAACATCAAATTTTCAATGAAGGACCTAGGTGAAGCGTCATACATATTGGGCATAAAGATCTATAGAGATAGATCTAGATGCCTAATAGGGCTATCGCAAATTACATACCTTGATAAGATTTTAAAGAAGTTTAAAATGGACAGAAGTAAGAAGGGGTTCTTACCTATGTTGCAAGGCAAGACATTGAGTAAGACTCAAAGTCCGGCTTCGGCGGAAGAAAGAGAGATAATGGACAAAGTCCCATATGCTTCAGCCATAGGCTCTATAATGTATGCCATGCTATGTACAAGACCGGATGTGGCACACGCTATTAGTTTGACTAGTAGGTACCAATCGGATCCAGGTTCGGAACACTGGATAGCGGTCAAGAATATCCTTAAGTACTTACGAAGAACTAAGGATATGTTTCTTGTATACGGAGGTGAAGAGGAGCTCGTCGCTAAGTGTTATGTTGACGCTAACTTTGACACCGATCCGGATGACTCTAAGTCTCAATCCGGATACGTATTTCTCATGAATGGCGGAGCGGTTAGTTGGAGGAGCTCCAAACAACCTGTGGTGGCGGGATCAACAACGGAGGCCGAATATGTTGCTGCTTCAGAAGCGGCTCAGGAAGCAGTTTGGATGAAGGAGTTCATATCCGAACTAGGAGTGGTTGCAAACGCGTTGGACCCAATGGTGATCTATTGTCACAACAATGGTGCCATTTCCAATGCCAAAGCGCCAAGGTCTCACAAGCATTCCAAGCATATTAAGCGCCGGTTTCACTCCATCCGCGAGCATGTCAAGGATGGAGGTAAAGTACATACGGATCTCAATGTAGCAGATCCGTTGACTAAAACTCTCTCTAGAGCAAAACATGATCAACACTAGAACTCGATGGGTGTTATATTTATCACTATGTACCTAGATTATTGTCTCTAGTGCAAGTGGGATACTGAAGGGAATATGCCCTGAGAGGCAATAATAAAGTGTTTATTATGTGTATTCCAAGTATATGATAGATGTCTATTTTGCATGCTATAATTGTATTAATACGGAATCATTAATACATGTGTGTTTAATAAAAAACAGAAAGTTCCTAGTTATGCCTCTCTCATAAACTAGCTCGTTGATTAACAAGATGATCAAGGTTTCCTGATCATGGACATTGGATGTTGTTAATAACGGGATCACAACATTAGTGTAATGGTGTGATGAACATTCATCCGAAGTATAGCATTACGATCAAAGTCATTGAGTTTATATTGCTATAACAACTTACGAAGTGATCCTAATCCTTAGACCATGAGATCATGTCAATCACTAATACCGGAAGAGTTTCTTGATAACATCAAACGTCACACCGTAACAGGGTGATTATAAAGATGGACTCAGAACTAATAAAGTGATATGTTGAAGCTCATGGATCGAGAGTGGAATTTGTTCATCCCGATGACGGATAGATATACTCAGGGCCCTCTCGGTGATATCACATTGATTAGCTTGCAAACAAGTGATTTGATCACTAGAATGTTATATCACAGGAACGAGAAAAGAGTGCATGTCAGTAACGAGATCAAACTAGGTATGGAGATACCGATGATCGAATCTCTGACATGTAATATATCGTGAAACAAAGGGATTAAGATACTAGCGTAAAAGGTTCCGACGATCACAAGAAAGTCATCGTTGAATGTGTGGGAGTTAGTATGGGTCTCCAGATCCCGCTTCTGATTATTGATCCGAGAGGGGTCTCGATCATGTCCGCATTATTCACGAACCGTAGGGTGACACACTTAAGAGACACCGACATCCAATTGGAGCAAAAGTTTCATGCCGAAAGAATGAACAAGCGCAGGAATTTATTTCACTAGATACCGAAACAGGTTTTCGGGTGAAATTGCATAAAGTGGTTATGCATGTGAAATAGAATTCTAGCAAGGGGTTATTTGTGAATGTTTGTCATTAAAGTAATTGACAAAATTCTGAATAAAATAAAAGAGTTTTATTTAATGAGAGTTTGCATTAAATTTGGTGGAAATTTAATGGCATGTTTGAGTGGGATTTTGAGTGGAGGGAATTTAAAGGAATTTTGTGAGTGGAGTGTCCACCCACATGAAGAGGGGAGGGCAAGGGGGCAGCCCCCATGCGCCGGCCACCCCCTTGGGGTCCCCCCTCCTCCTATAAAAGGCACCCCTCTCCTCACTTCTCACTGACACCTTCTCGTGAAGGATCTCTCTCCCCCTCTAGAATTTATCCCCCATGGTCTCGGACTAGCGAGATACATGTTCCCGGTGGCTATTCGGAAAGAAAGAGTTGTGCTTCCGCTGCATCGCTGGAGCAAGGAGGCGGAGGTTGCTCGGTGCCTCGAACTGTGTGCGAGCACGGATGCGTTGCTGATTTGCGGCGCTAGGACTTCCTCTCGATCTTGAGATCGGCAAGAGATCGTCTACATCAACCACGAGTTGAACTCGTTAAGATTTGTCGGTCTTCAAGGGTATGTTCTCTACGGATATACATCCGCCCGTTGCTTGTATCTAATAGATAGATCTTGGTACATAGTTCACATCGTTGGAAAATTTTTGTTTTCTATGCTGCGAACCCTACACCCCCTACCCCTCACCACAAACCCTAGCTTGGTCGCGCGTCCACCCAAGTCGCCACCGCCCTAGACCTCCTCCAAGTCGCTCCCGCCTAGGCCCTCCTCTATCCGCCGGCCACCACCACCCCTTGGCCCTCTAAACCCTAGATCGCCGAGGCCCTCTTCTACTCCACCATACCCGCTCTGGCTTAGGCGAAGCCCTACGGGATTTCCCCTCTACTTCCACCACCACGCCGTCATGCTGCTGGAATCGCGAGGAGAGATCTACAACCTCTGCTACCTGCTGGAACGAGGGAGAGGAACGTCTTCATCGAGTACCGAACATGTGACCGACTACGTAAGCGCTGCTGGAACACGGCGCCGGAAGGATCGTCTTCGTGATCTTGAGATCGAGAAGTGAACAACTACATCACGCACGAGAATACGATCTCGTTAACCGCTTTGGAATCTTCGAGGGTTAGTACTCTATCGACTCGTTGCTACAATCTAGTAGATAGATCTTGTCTTGTGTGTGTTCATGTGGTAGAAATTTTTTGTTTTCCATGCTACAAACCCCTATAGTGGTATCTGAGCCGTGTCTATGTGTAGATCTGTTGCATGAGTAGAACACAATGTTTATTGTGGGTGTTGATGCTATTGTTGTCGATTGCTTCTTGTGTACTTTGCATCTTGCAGGATGGTGGGATGAAGCGACCCAGACTAACTGTAACATCCCAAAAATCATGTTTCAAAACTCATGCATATCATCCATGCATCCATGATCATTTAGGATTTCATTTCAAAATCATTTAAAAAACAGGAGCATATTTTTGCTCATTATTTCATGTATGAATACTCTAGCCTTTGTGCTACTTGCTATTGAGTAAGGTACTATTATTCATTCAATAATGTTTTGAGTTCAAACATAAGTGATTTCAAAAGCTTGAATAAAATTTCAAAACAAAGTACGAAATAAAACCAAGTTTATGCCTATTTTTATATCTCATAAAAAAACTTGATTTTATTTTGTTTTTCAATGGACCAAGTTTGTTTGAGTAAACAAAGGGATTTGACACTTATTTGAATACAAGATTCACTATACAAAAGTCCAGAGAAGGTTTTAAATCAGACTGATTTGAAATGGAGTTTGAAAATCATTTTTAGAAAATCAAACAGAAAAAGAAAAGGAATAAAGAGAAAAAAATAAGCAAACAACCAAATCTGGCCCAACCCAGCCCAACTCGACCCAGCTAGCCCAACAACCCCTCCCGCGAACCGTTTTTCTCCACTCGCAATCAAACCCGCAGAGTGACTGACCGCCTGACCCCACCTTCCCTTTGTTTCTCTCGCTGACAACGCGGCCCACGCAACGGTCATCGTCTCCACATGGCGACGAGTTCCTCCCCCCAAATCACTCGGCCGTTTCTGGATTGATTTGCGGCTTCAATTCACGATCAATGCCTGAGTGAATCACGCTCGCGTCCTTGCTATTTAAACCCCCTCTGCCCCCTCTCCAGTTTCCCCCAAACCCCAAACACAGAGCACCCCCAGGCTGCGAGAATTCCTCGCCGCAACCTCGCTGCTCCGACGAGTTCGCCGACGAATTCCGGTGAGCACCGTACTCCCCTCTGCCTATGGTTCATGTTGGCTTGTTCTACATCTCCGTGCGCACCTACTGATGCTTTCCTTTTGCTCGTGCATGGTCTATAGCCTCGGCAATGTCAACGACTGAACTCCGCTGCTCTCTGCACGAACTCCGGCGACCTTTTCCCGTAAGTCCCAGCCTCCCCTCTCCCTCTGTTTGATACGCGTGAGACCCCCAGTGTCCTGCGCATCTAACGGAACCTTTCTCTCGTCTTAGAGCGGCCCAGAGCGTCGCCAACGTCGACGAACAGAAGCCACCATCGCCAGGGACTACTCCGACGAGCAATCCGCGACAACTCCGAGCGCCCCTTCGTCAACCGAGCATACGTCGAGCTTCTCCTCGTCACGGCGATTCTGGTGAGCATCCTCCCACCTCCCCGGGCGACCTAGTTCGCCGGCTCCGCCACTGACTGAGCGCGCCGCCGCCTGTCGCCACCGCTAGTGCCGCCACTTGATGGTCTGTTGCTTAGGACCGTTAGATCTAGATCCAGTGGGTGAAATTAGAAGCTAAGCAAAGAGGTACGGGAAGATTTGAGCCATGCATGATTATTTAGATCCAACGGCGCACGAGCGTGATCCGGTGCGAAATGGTATCGTCCAATGCAATGTGTTTAATGTTTCGCTTCTGTTAAAATGAGTATTTTTGCAGAAACTTGTGTAGGCATAATTTGGATATAATAATTATTTGAGAAATGATTTAATGTTCAAATAAAGTTTGTTTGGCAAGTTTTGAACTTGTTTATGAATCAGTACTGTGCACTTGTCTTGTTGAGTATAGAAAATCATCACATATCATTTTGCATGCATCCATATATTTTTGCTTGTATTTATTTAGTATGTGATTTGGTGCTATCATTTTATGTGTAGATTTTGGTGCAAATAGTGATTGTGATTGTGAGGATTGTAGCTACTCTCCAAACTACCAAGGCAAGTGGTGCTTCATGATTTATTCCTATGTTTTCAAATATGCATTAGAAATATTTTGCTAGTGCATGGATATTTTGATCTATATGCTATGCTTGGGAAATCCTAGTAGTTGTTGAATTGCTAGAATTATTTCTAAGTCATATCAATGCCATGCTTAGCCTAGCTAGTAGCAACCAAGGGTGGTTATATTCATGCTATGAATAAATATTTCTAAGTCTTTGGACTATGTGTTTTCTTAATAAAACAACTAAGTGAATGAAGCACCTGGGTGAAATGGAAGGAATGGTTTATGTTGAGTGGTTACACAAGGCCCATTTCTATGGTTTACCTTGTGTATCTCACTTGTGGAAAGCCATCCAGGAACAAAGGGATTTGAGAGGCCAAATGTTAAGAAGCTTCTAGTGCAGCCACTTGGCAATATGGGCTCTGCCTGGATCATATAGGCTGCAATAACTTAGCCATTTGGACAGTTGGTGGTAGTGGGATGATAGGTTGGAGCGCGTCCATTTGGTCTAAGGGAAGGCTTCCAAAAGGTCCCGTCTTGGTGAAAATCAAGTCTTGTGGGGAAAGTGCACAACCTCTGCAGATGGAAGAATCTAAGTACTTAGCCATGTCCCTGGTATTGGACAACTTGAGCATCAAGACATGGAAGCTATCAAGAATATCCTCATCCCAATTTCTAAGTAAAAACTTGTGGTTGAACAAGGGTGAAGGACCCCAATGTCTATTGGTGGTTCCTCGGGAAAAGTTTTTGACAAAGAAAAACTTAGTGATTTCAACTGATAGGCAAAACCTATTTTGAGCAAAGCAAGCCTAAGCTACACTTATCCAAAATGCATATAGTATTTAGTCCACCAATATTCTACTAAGTATCACTTGCCAATACTATTCCAATGTATTGACCCACTGTGGCTGTAACTTGTGATGTTGCAGGATATTCTGATGATCAGGAGTCATGAGTCTACACTCAACATGCTTGCCTGTGGCACATGAAGACGAACTGGATACTTTATGGCATGGGAAACGTATCTGTGTTCCACAAGATCTGGAGCTTCGGAAACTGATTTTACAAGAAGCACATAACTCACCATATTCTATACATCCGGGTAACACCAAAATGTACATGGATATGAAGGAAAGATTTTGGTGGAATAATCTCAAGAAGGACATCGCCGAACATATTGCCTTGTGTGATGTATATAGTAGAGTGAAAACGGAACATCAGAAACCAGCAGGATTGTTACAACCACTACCTATTCCGGATTGGAAATGGGACAAGATTGGCATGGATTTCATCACCGGATTGCCAAGGACCATGTCAGGATATGATTCTATTTGGGTAGTAGTGGATCGCTTAACTAAAGTGGCTCATTTCATACCCGTGAAGACGACTTATACAAGTGCTAAGTTAGCCAAGATCTATATGAGTAGAATTGTATGTCTACATGGAGTACCCAAGAGTATTGTGTCTGATAGGGGAACTTAGTTCACTTCACATTTTTGGAGGCAACTACATGAATCATTGGGAACGAGGTTGGAATTCAGCACTACATTTCATCCCCAAACTGATGGACAAATAGAAAGGACTAATCAGATTCTTGAAGATATGTTGAGAGCTTGTGCTCTAGACTATGGAGCCAGTTGGGATGAAAGTCTACCTTACGCAGAATTTTCTTACAATAACAGCTATCAAGCCAGTATTGAAATGGCACCATTTGAGTTTCTCTATGGGAGAAAGTGTACCACCCAATTTCTATGGAAAGGTGTGGGAGAAAGAAGTTTGTTCGGACCAGAACTAATCAAAGAGGCTGAAGAGAAAGTCAAACTAGTCAAGGACAGATTGAAGATAGCACAGTCCCGACAAAAGAGCTATGCAGATCCTAAGCGTAGAGAAGTCACCTATGAAGTGGGTGATAGAGCATATCTTAGAGTGTCACCACTTCGTGGAGTGAAGAGGTTTGGAGTCAAAGGAAAGCTGGCCCCAAGGTATGTTGGACCATTCAAGATTCTGAGTCAAAGGAAAGCCTAGCTAGTAGCAACCAAGGGTGGTTATATTCATGCTATGAATAAATATTTCTAAGTCTTTGGACTATGTGTTTTCTTAATAAAACAACTAAGTGAATGAAACACCTGGGTGGAATGGAAGGAATGGTTTATGTTGAGTGGTTACACAAGG
The DNA here is from genome assembly GCA_916181665.1 of Avena sativa. Taxonomy (NCBI): domain Eukaryota; kingdom Viridiplantae; phylum Streptophyta; class Magnoliopsida; order Poales; family Poaceae; genus Avena; species Avena sativa. Next base: position 247,158,309 of record OV702284.1, on the reverse strand, counting down.
CCCATTTATATGGTTTACCTTGTGTATCTCACTTGTGGAAAGCCACCCAGGAACAAAGGGATTTGAGAGGCCAAATGTTAAGAAGCTTCTAGTGCAGCCACTTGGCAATATGGGCTCTGCCTGGATCATATAGGTTGCAATAACTTAGCCATTTGGACAATTGGTGGTAGTGGGATGATAGGTTGGAGCGCGTCCATTTGGTCTAAGGGAAGGCTTCTGATAGATGGAAGAATCTAAGCGCGTCCATTTGGTCTAAAGGTCCTATCTTGGTGAAAATCAAGTCTTGTGGGGAAAGTGCACAACCTCTGCAGATGGAAGAATCTAAGTACTTAGCCATGTCCCTGGTATTGGACAACTTTAGCATCAAGACATGGAATCTATCAAGAATCTCCTCATCCCAATTTCTAAGTAAAACTTGTGGTTGAACAAGGGTGAAGGACCCCAATGTCTATTGGTGGTTCCTTGGGAAAAGTTTTTGACAAAGAAAAACTTAGTGTTTTCAACTGATAGGTAAAACCTATTTTTAGCAAAGCAAGCCTAATCTACACTTAGCCAAAATGCATGTAGTATTTAGTCCACCAATATTCTACTAAGGTATCACTTGCAAATACTATTCCAATGTATTGACCCACTGTGGCTGTAACTTGTGATGTTGCAGGATATTCTGATAATGATTAGGAGTCATGAGTCTACACTCAACATGCTTGCCTGTGGCACATGAAGATGAAGACTTATTTATCTTATTATATATTTGAACTCTTGTATTAGGCTTGTGGCCATGGAGTTGTAAAAGACTATGTTTGTCTCTGGAATGATATGTAATAATGACCTTTGTTTCTGTGTACTTCATCTTAAACTGTGGATGCTAGCATTGATCCAGGGACTAGCATTGCAATCACAGGGATCCTTACCTTTATAAAGGGAGGGATCTTACAAGGAGACTGAAATCTGTCAGGAAAATGAGAAACTCTGTAGTTATTGCATTGGATTATATCCAAACATCTAAAAACTTGGCAGATCCCTTTACAAATGTAAGGCCCATTTGGCCAATTCATGCAAGGCAAGAGCTGAGAAAAATGTTTAGCCCCACATTGCTAGTTGAGTGGAAGTTGGACCAGCTTATAAAGTGAGCTCTTCCACCACTTGTACGAGCTTGAGAAGAGAATACATATACACGCGCGCTCCTCCTCCTCCTCGCTCGCCTCGCCTCGCCACACCACTCCACGCCTCGTCACGTCACGACGCGCGCGCGCCGTGGGTTGCAGGAATCTCGCCGAGCCGAGCTTTACTTTGCCACGCATGAGTGGTATATGAACAGTCGTATAGAATCTGAAAAGTTTTGCTCGAGTGGACTTTTAATACGAGCTAAATAAATACGAACTGAGTGGAGGCTATCCGGTGGGCTGCCGCCTGTAGGCTTCAACTTTTGTCCGTTCGTTTCATCTTCTATGCAGCCTGTCTACCTTCCCCTATGTGCCTATATAAGAGAGAAGTCGCGCCTCCTCTTAGACACACTGCCACACATCATTAGTGCCTCCAGTTCCAGAGCACTGCGCTACTTAGATCTATCTTCCCCATCCCGTCTTTCAACGCGCACCGCGAGCCGGGACAGTAGGCCTCCGAGACCCCGCTGCTTCGAGTCCTGTACGGGAGAAGGGCGATAAGGTTTTTGGGGAGCGCTATCGGCGCGAATACTGGCTTTGTCACGGACTCCCTCATAGATAGCGACTATGGCGACGTCTTCCCCAAAGAGGACTTCTTCCCCGACATCAGCACCCTCTTCCTTGACGACATGGCCAACGACGGTTCCAACACCGGCGGTTACTCTTCTGCTACTGCCATGTATATTTTCTTTCTCAATCTTGTACTGATCGCATCTAAAGTTTTACGCCTTGCAGTTTGTTTGGTTATATGCCTTAATATGAATTCGCTATTTCACATGATTAGTATATTGCCTATTATTCTAAGCATATTTTATCTAGCGTTTATTATGGATAATTAGCTTGGTAAATTTCTCTTTTATTCAACACTTTCTTCTTGTGCCTTCGATCTCCATCTCGAAGCACGAACATGATCTCCATCATCACCGGCGTAGCGTCAAGTTCAATGGCGCCGGTTCATGGTTGTCCTCCACCAACAACAACTATTACAACTAGTTTGATGAATAGACACGTAGGTCTGAAAAGAGATTTAAAGACAACCATAAGGCTCCTGTCGGTTGCCAACTTACAATAAGGATCATTGCATACATCATATATAATCACAATCATGGCCATATCACATCACGGCACACTCCTGCAAAGAAAGTTAGACTCCTCTAATTTTCTTTGCATGTTTTACATGGTTTGGGGTTTTCGAATAAGAATCATTCTAACTTATGAACAAGAACCACACCATTGATACAAGTATTTTCAAGTGTCCATTGTAAATTGAATTTTCACTATGGTGGGAGAGACAGACACCCACAAAGCCACTTATGCAATACAAGTTGCATGTTGAGCGTGGAAAAAGTCTCATGAACGATGTCATGTAAGGTTAGTGTAATATCCCTCCCCTTTATAAAGGTAAGGATCCCTGTGATTGCAATGCTAGTCCCTGGATCAATGCTAGCATCCACAGTTTAAGATGAAGTACACAGAAACAAAGGTCATTATTACAAGTCATTTTAGAGACAAATATAGTATTTTACAACTCCATGGACACATGCCTAATACAAGAGTTCAAAAATAATATAAGATAAACAAGTCTTGGTGAAAATCAAGTCTTGTGGGGAAAGTGCACAACCTCTACAGATGGAAGAATCTAAGTACTTAGCCATGTCCCTGGTATTGGACAACTTGAGCATCAAGACATGGAAGCTATCAAGAATCTCCTCATCCCAATTTCTAAGTAAAAACTTGTGGTTGAACAAGGGTGAAGGACCCCAATGTCTACTGGTGGTTCCTCGGGAAAAGTTTTTGACAAAGAAAAATTTAGTGATTTCAACTGATAGGCAAAACCTATTTTGAGCAAAGCAAGCCTAAGCTACACTTAGCCAAAATGCATATAGTATTTAGTCCACCAATATTCTACTAAGTATCACTTGCCAATACTATTCCAATGTATTGACCCACTATGGCTGTAACTTGTGATGTTGCAGGATATTCTGATGATCAGGAGTCATGAGTCTACACTCAACATGCTTGCCTGTGGCACATGAAGATGAAGACTTGTTTATCTTATATTATTTTTGAACTCTTGTATTAGGCCTGTGGCCATGGAGTTGTAAAATACTATATTTGTCTCTGGAATGACTTGTAATAATGACCTTTGTTTCTGTGTACTTCATCTTAAACTGTGGATGCTAGCATTGATCCAGGGACTAGCATTGCAATCACAGGGATCCTTACCTTTATAAAGGGTAGGGATCTTATAGATGGTATCAGAGCACTATGTTGCCTGTAGGATTATGACCCTAGGATTGGAAACCACTAAGGAAAATTTTTCAACAACTTCCACACTTGTCTTATTCTTCTAGTAAACTTCTCTAATCTTCTTTTTCTCATCTCTTTGATAGAATTTTGCATTGTTAGCCTTTAGATTAGAAAGTGAAAGAAGAATTGAGCCTTATTAGTTGGACCACCACACTCCTCATTACATTTCCAAAATTTGACTAAGTTATATTGAAACTAGGTTGTTTGTGTTATGTATGCCATGACTTGTGTGTTTTTGATTTCCAAAGATATGCATGTGATGCCTTGTCTTGTAGATTGTCTTAAATTGTGTTGATCCTAACTTTTTCTATCTTATAAATAGATGCCTAATGTTACTATCAGCACGGCTGAAGAGTTCAAGGGAACTCGATTTGGCCCTCGTATCATTGAGCTCACTAGTCTGCTCAATCTCCCTCTTCCTACTATCATGATGCTTCCCCTCACCAAGTTTGAGAGGAAAGACCTTTGGGTCTTCAAGGTTAATCAGCCAGGACGCCAGACTGAGCCAGCCACGGAGGCCATCATCTTCAAGCTCATGCATGATGACAAGGAGAGAGGCCTTGAGGTAGTCATGCAGGATTTGATAGGACGTTTACTAGGGAGACACTCTCGAGAGGTTAGGGGTACTCACTTCCACACCTTTGGTAGACGTGATGATGATGGTGAGGCCATTGACTTCAAGGATACTTCGAGAGAGACGGCAGAGCCGATTCCCCTATACCTCCAGGACTTAGAGGTTCTTCTTAGGCACATAGACACTGATAGGACCAACGTCATGCTTAGAAATGACGAACTCCATGTGCAGCTTGTGAGAAGGACAAGCTCTTCACGGAGCAAGATGAGATAGTAAAAGTGACGGAGGCCAAGTTTGAGAGTCAGGACATAAAGTTCAAGAGTCAAGAGAAGCGAGTCCAAGATAGGAACAAGAGGATTCGAGACATGATTTTAGAACTAGAGTCCAAGGACTTCGAGCTCGAGCATCAGCAGACTGTGATTGATAGGCTTCGTTCACAGAAGAGGGCTCTCAAAGCCAAAGTAGAGATGTCACATCCCAAGATTTTCCAAATCTTGTAATGTGAAAAATAAATGAATAAAATAAAACTTTGTTGATTTTCAGGGTGGGAAGAAACTTTTTGATTCCAATTAGAAACTTTCAAAACCTATTTGATCAAATAAATCCAAAAGGATTTAAAAATATAAACATTTAATAAAGTAAAATAAAAATATTTGGAAATTAATATTTTTGAATCTTTTAATAAAAATATTTGGTTTTCAAATGAAAAGGTAGAAATAAAATAATAAGGATTTAATATCCAAGTTTATTAAAAATAAAGGTTTTACTATTTTAATTAAACATCAAAACTTATTTATGTATTTTAAATAAGTTTTCCTAGTGTTTTATATCTTCAAATAAAACCTACTGATTTGGTTTTGAAAATATTTAGATTTCAAATAAAGATTGTAAATAAAACAAATCCTATTTGATCTATTAACTAATGTCCATTTTATTTAATTAATAATGGACCCTAAAATAAAAATATTATTTTATTTTGGACTTTGGTTTATGTTGTTAAACAGAACCAAATTCAATTGCTAGTGATGAATGTTTGAATTGTTTTGAATGTTTGATTGTTGTTTGAATTTCAAAACAGAAAATAGAATCAGAAAAGGAAAAAGCATTCAGAAAAAAAAATATAGAAATGGACTCAGCCCAACTGGCCAAGCCCAACGAGCCCAGCTAGCCCAGCTTCTCTCCCCCACGCGCGAAGCGTTTTCTACCTAAACGCACACCCGCAGAGCGACTGACGAGTGGACCCCTCCTTCCCTCTCACTTTCTCGCTGACAGCAAGGCCCCACAGCGCTGTTCATCGTCTTCAACCGCGCTGATTCCTCCTCGCCGTTTCCTGCCTTTACTCCGGCGATCAATTCGCGCTGTTAACGGCCATTACTCCCCCAGCGACCACGCTCTCTTAAACGCCTCGCCCTCCTCTTCCTTTCCCCTCAGACTCCACGCCCTGAACGCCACCAGGCTGCCCTGAATCGAAGCAGCAACATCACTGCTCCGACCACCGTCCCCAGCCAATTCCGGCCGAACCCTGTCACCCCCTACCTTCCTGAGCACACCGTCGAGAGCCCCACTCCCAGGCGCACCTGTCTGTGCCCTCCGTTCAACCGCAGGCGCCCCTGAGCGTCGACTTCGACAACCACTGACCGCGCCGCCGCGTTTGCCTCTCTTCGGCGAGGTCCCCTGGTAAGCACAGACCGCCCCACGCCTTCTCCTTCATGCTCGCAGCTTCGCCTTGACCTTGCGCACCTAACCGTGTCCTCGTCTTCCCTCGGGGCGAACCACAGCACCGCCTTCGACGACCACCAGACGAGCCCGACGCCGTTCCCCACTCCGGCGAGCAATCCTGCTGGAACCAGAGCGCCCCTCGCCAGACCAACACCACCTTGAGCATCCCCACGTCACTGCGATCACTGTGAGCACCCCCACTTCGTTCCTTGCTTCCTGTAGCTGCCGTAGCGCCACCGCCTGACCGTCGCCGCCGTCTGCCGCCGCACAGCGCCGCCCATTGTTGACCGAGAAGTAGTGTCCGTAGGATCTAGATCGGACGAATGCGATAGATCACTTAAACGCTGAAGGGGTACGCAACCAGAGCCGTGCGATCTGTTTAGATCAAACGCCCCACAGAGCACGATCCGACCGAAGCGGTACCAGCCAGTAACATCGCGACGCGTGGCCAGTCCTCGATTTAAAAACATATTTGAAATCAGAATGTTTTGCAAATTTGAAACCCTTGTAACTTTTGATCCACACGTCCAAAATTTGCAAACTTTATATCAATGGAATCAGTGTAACAAGACCTAGCAACACGTCCAAAAAGTTTCTGTTAGATTGTTTGTTTTTGCAGAAACATTTGTATGATAGTTTAAGTTATAAAAATTATTCCAAAATGCTTTTAGGGTTGAAACCTTTGCAAATTGGTTTGTTGTGAACCTACTGACCCTAGGAACCAACTTGTGAATTCAAAAATGTATTTGGTGAAGATTAGGATGGATTAATTGATTTAGCCCATTTCTAGCCAAATAAAAACATTGATTTTGTTATGGAAATGACTTTGGAGTAAAAACTTTGGGAAAATGATTTGGATCAAACCTACTGACCCTAAACACCAAGTTTTGAGAAACAACAACTTATTTGGTGAACAACATAAAGTTGTTGCTTTGATAAAAATATTTTCCACCACATAAAATAATGATTGAATTTAAAAATGGTTTATGGATAAAACCCTTTTACAAATGACTTTGCCACTTTAGAAAATGACCACTTTTGAACCTTACAAAGTTTAGAGCCTAGTAGAAACTATCTTTGCAAATAAAACTACCTTTTGCATGCTTGCATGCATGACTTAGTTTCTCTTATTTTATGTGTGAATGGTTTGTTTGATTATTGGTTGGAATGATAGTTGATATTGTGTTTGCTTGATTGATTGTAGTGAAGTTAGAAAAGTGTGAAACTAGCAAGATCAAGAAGTGAACCAACATTCCCTACCAAAAAGGTAAGTGACACTATCATCTAAAGTCCTACTATTTTCATTATACTTAGTGGATTTTCAAACATGCATGAAAAGAATTTCTATACTTATGCTATGCTAAATCCTAATAGGATACCCTATACATTCCTTAGTGAAAACAATGTAGTTGTTACATGCTTAGCCATGCTATATTTTGAAAAGAGATACATGTTGAGATTTTATGAAGTTGAGAAAAGGACTTGTGTTTTTATATAATAAAACAAGGACTCAATGAACCACCTGGGTGGACAAGGATGCTATGAGTTTTGGAGAAAGTGGCAACAAAAGGAACCATGTCTATGGAAATCTCTTTTTGTTGTGCTCCAAATGAAAACCACCCAGGAACATAGAGATTGAACATGTTTCTCCAATTGTGGCTTTCATGTACAACCACATGCTACTTATGGCTCTGGCTTAGTCAACTACATTGGGAAGACCCATGCATTGTCTTCAGGTTACTGAAAATGGGGGACCTGGAATCCTACATGGGTACTGAAGACAAGCTAGCAATGGTGTATGGGAGGACCCTCTGGAAAGACTTCGTCACATTCTCAATCTGCCAGTACTCCATCTTGGTGAGTACCAATCCAGCGGCCACTGGTGGCAAAAGATGAGAGTGTGACATGTGAGTAAAGTGTACAACTTCTGCAGAAGATAATAAAATCTAAGTACTTAGCCGTGTCCCCAGTTATGGACAATACTGAGCAACTAAATCTTGAAGCTATGGGAAATCTCGACATTCCAATTTCTAAAAGAAAAACTTTTAAGTGACAACAAAATACTTGATGCACTTGGGGGTACCAAGGAGCTCAAGAGATTTTGATGAAAACTTGATGCACTTGGGGGTACCAAGGAGCTCAAGAGATTTTGACAAAGACACTTGGTGGATTCCAAGGAGTTCAGAAAGATTTGACAAAAGATCAAAACCATTTTGAAAAGATAGGATAAAGTATTGCTTTCTGCAAATGAACCTAAAACCCTACTTAGCCAAATATGCATGTATTGATAGGATCCACTTATATTCTACATAGTAGTGAAACTTGCCAATACAATTCAAATGTATTGACCCTTGTGGCTGTAACTTGTAATGTTGCAGGTTTGATTGATTTTAGTGAATATTGATTGATTAGGATTACAAAGTCTACAACCAACATGTTTGCCTGTGGCACTTTGAAGATGAAGGACCCCATGTTATAGATATTCCGCTGCAATGTAATGTAATAGCCAAATGAGCTATGTAAGATGTAATAAAATTATGTTATTCCTGGTTATAAAGTTATATTATGATCTTTGTTTCTCGATATTACATCTTAACTATGGATGCTAGCTATTGATCCAGGGACTAGCATTGTAAACACAGGGGACTCTACCTTATTTAAAGGTTGGGACCCTTACAGATGGTATTAGAGCATTGTGTTGCCTGTAGGATTTGTTAAACCTAGGATTGGACAAAAACCCTTAGAAAGATAGGAGTTGTATTTGTTCCAAACTTATTTACAAACAAACTTGTAAACTCTTTCCTCAACCACTTTGATTTTGATTCTACATCTCATCTATTTTCAACTTGATGGAAAAACCTACCCCATGGCCAAAGGCTTCACCATGTGCAAGGACTTCTTCAACTCTAATGACTTCAACTTCTTCAACTCTAATGACTTCAACATCTTCAGCATATTCACCAAGGACTTAAATCTTGGATGCCACTAAGGACAAGTGAGACAAGGAAATCTTGCTCAAGATTTGGAGACTAAGGAAATGCAAAAATTAGAAGAGGCCACATCACTTGAAGTTTGTGACCAAGATTTTTTCCCAAGGAAACCATGATCTCATGCAAAGGGAATCAACCAAGAAAGATGAAAAGATCACAAGTGAACCATATAGATGGACCACCATATTTTTTTTAAGTCAAACACACCAACTTATGTGGTGTAACAAAAATATTTTGTTGCCTAAAGATGTGCTTGAATTTTGTTGTTTGAGTGAAATGTTTGGCTTGTGATTGCATGCACTTTGCTTGTGTGAATTGTGATGTGTGTGATTAGAAATATTTCCTTAGAAATCTTTTGCCTATTGTAATCTCCATTCAACCCAAACAGATGACTACTCCAAGAGACTCCAACATCAAGGTTTATGGCACCAACACCAACCAAGAGGACAACATGAAAGAACTCATAGCAACCCAACACCAGTTGAACCAAATGACAGCTCAATTCATAGCCAACACCAGTGGGGAAGATCCAACCCTGCAAGGATTTTTGGAAACTCAAGCCCAATTGATGCTTAACGTGACAGATCAAATGATCAACATGGAAGACAACTATTCCAAAAGAGTTTGTGACAACAAGGATGACAGAAATGTTATTCTAGATGGAGCCCCAGCTTGCATTATTTGTGGAGACAAGGATCACACTTCCAAGGAGCATGGAGATCAATGCCCCAACTGTGAAGAGAAACATCCAGTTGGCAAATGTCCCACCTCTCAAGCTACTTGCTACCTATGTGAAGGAAACAATCATGTCCCTATCCAATGCCCCATCTACTCCATAGTGGAACAAAGGAAACAAGGTGGAGTGCAACAAATGATTGCAAACTATCCAGAAGGATCCAAGTCTACCAAGAAGGTTGATGACAAAGGAAAAGGTCCACTTATACCTCCAAGCAAAACAACCCAATTCAAAGGACCAAAGAAAGGGCATATGAATTATCCAAAGAGCAATAGAAGGTCCAAGAAACATGTAGACATTCCTACCTACCAGATAACATATGAACAACATGAACTAGATGCACTCCTAGCTTTGGAAAAACCCAGAAAGCAAAAGAAGGACAAAAGCCATGTGCAATGTCATAATTGCAAAGAAATGGGACACTATTCCAGTGAATGCCCAGAGAACCAGAAGTATAAAGAAATTGGCCAAGTGAGGTGCAACAACTGCAAAGAGCTAGGCCATTATGCAGCAACTTGTCCACAAGAGACACGTAAAGAACTCAAAGATATCAACTATTTCAATTGCAAACAACCAGGACATTATGCAAGCAATTGTCCAGAAAAGATGAAGAACAAGTTAAACAAGCCTATGAAGGATCTCAACCTTGGCCCATGAGTCAAGAGTGTAAACAAAGGACACTATGCAGATGTTTGCCCAGAGAAGTGTATGGGAGGACCCTCTGGAAAGACTTCGTCACATTCTCAATCTGCCAGTACTCCATCTTGGTGAGTACCAATCCAGCGGCCACTGGTGGCAACAATATGAGAGTGTGACATGTGGGTAAACTGTACAACTTCTGCAGAAGATAATAAAATCTAAGTACCTAGTCGTGTCCCCGGTTATGGACAATACTGAGCAACTAAAGCTTGAAGCTATGGGAAATCTCGACATTCCAATTTCTAAAAGAAAAACTTTTAAGTGACAACAAAAGACTTGATGCACTTGGGGGTACCAAGGAGCTCAAGAGATTTTGATGAAAACTTGATGCACTTGGGGGTACCAAGGAGCTCAAGAGATTTTGACAAAGACACTTGGTGGATTCCAAGGAGTTCAGAAAGATTTGACAAAAGATCAAAACCATTTTGAAAAGATAGGATAAAGTATTGCTTTCTGCAAATGAACCTAAAACCCTACTTAGCCAAATATGCATTTATTGATAGGATCCACTTATATTCTACATAGTAGTGAAACTTGCCAATACAATTCAAATGTATTGACCCTTGTGGCTGTAACTTGTAATGTTGCAGGTTTGATTGATTTTAGTGAAGATTGATTGATTAGGATTACAAAGTCTACAACCAACATGTTTGCCTGTGGCACTTTTAAGGGTGGTAGCCTGTCACATGCCAAGATTTTCCAAATCTTGTAATGTGAAAAATAAATGAATAAAATAAAACTTTGTTGATTTTCAGGGTGAGAAGAAACATTTTGATTCCAATTAGAAACTTTCAAAACCTATTTGATCAAATAAATCCAAAAGGATTTAAAAATATAAACATTTAATAAAGGAAAATAAAAATATTTGGAAATTACTATTTTTGAATCTTTTAATAAAAAGATTTGGTTTTCAAATGAAAAGGTAGAAATAAAATAATAAGGATTTAATATCCAAGTTTATTAAAAATAAAGATTTTACTATTTTAATTAAACATCAAAACTTATTTATGTATTTTAAATAAGTTTTCCTAGTGTTTTATATCTTCAAATAAAACCTACTGATTTGGTTTTGAAAATATTTAGATTTCAAATAAAGATTGTAAATAAAACAAATCCTATTTGATCTATTAACTAATGTCCATTTTATTTAATTAATAATGGACCCTAAAATAAAAATATTATTTTATTTTGGACTTTGGTTTATGTTGCTAAACAAAACCAAATTCAATTGCAAAGTGTGATGAATGTTTGAATTGTTTTGAATGTTTGATTGTTATTTGAATTTCAAAACAGAAAACAGAATCAGAAAAGGAAAAAGCATTCAGAAGAAAAAAATATATAGAAATGGACTCAACCCAACTGGCCAAGCCCAACGAGCCCAGCTAGCCCAGCTTCTCTTCCCCACGCGCGAAGCGTTTTCTACCTAAACGCACACCCGCAGAGCGACTGACGAGTGGACCCCTCCTTCCCTCTCACTTTCTCGCTGACAGCAAGGCCCCACAGCGCTGTTCATCGTCTTCAACCGCGCTGATTCCTCCTCGCCATTTCCTGCCTTTACTCCGGCAACCAATTCGCGCTGTGAACGGCCATTACTCCCCCAGTGACCACGCTCTCTTAAACGCCTCGCCCTCCTCTTCCTTTCCCCTCAGACTCCACGCCCTGAACGCCACCAGGCTGCCCTGAATCGAAGCAGCAACGTCACTGCTCCGACCACCGTCCCCAGCCAATTCCGGCCGAACCCTTTCACCCCCTGCCTTCCTGAGCACACCGTCGAGATCCCCACTCCCAGGCACACCTGTTTGTGCCCTCCGTTCAACCACGGGCGCCCCTGAGCGTCGACTTCGACAACCACTGACCGCGCCGTCGCGTCTGCCTCTCTCCGGCGAGGTCCCCTGGTAAGCACGGACCGCCCCACGCCTTCTCCTTCACGCTCGCAGCTTCGCCTTGATCTTGCGCACCTAACCATGTCCTCGTCTTCACTCGGGGCGAACCACAGCACCTCCTTCGATGACCACCAGACGAGCCCGACGCCGTTCCCCACTCCGGCGAGCAATCCTGCTGGAACCAGAGCGCCCCTCGCCAGACCAACACCACCTTGAGCATCCCCACGTCACTGCGATCACGGTGAGCACCCCCAATTCGTTCCTTGCTTCCTGTAGCTGCCGTAGTGCCACCGCCTGACTGTCGCCGCCGTCTGCCGCCGCACAGCGCCGCCCGTTGTTGACCGAGCAGTAGTGTCCGTAGGATCTAGATCGGACAAATGCGATAGATCACTTAAACGCTGAAGGGGTACGCAACCAGAGCCGTGCGATCTGTTTAGATCCAACGCCCCGCAGAGCACGATCCGACCGAAGCGGTACCAGCCAGTAACATCGCGACGCGTGGCCAGTCCTCGATTTAAAAACAGATTTGAAATCAGATTGTTTTGCAAATTTGAAACCCTTGTAACTTTTGATCCACACGTCCAAAATTTGCAAACTTTATATCAATGGAATCAGTGGAACAATCCCTATCCAAACATGCAATGTGTTTAGTAAAAAGTTTCTGTTAGATTGTTTGTTTTTGCAGAAACATTTGTATGATAGTTTAAGTTATAAAAATTATTCCAAAATGCTTTTAGGGTTGAAACCTTTGCAAATTGGTTTGTTGTGAACCTACTGACCCTAGGAACCAACTTGTGAATTCAAAAATGTATTTGGTGAAGATTAGGATGGATTAATTGATTTAGCCCATTTCTAGCCAAATAAAAACATTGATTTTGTTATGGAAATGACTTTGGAGTAAAAACTTTGGGAAAATGATTTGGATCAGACCTACTGACCCTAAACACCAAGTTTTGAGAAACAACAACTTATTTGGTGAACAACGTAAAGTTGTTGCTTTGATAAAAATATTTTCCACCACATAAAATAATGATTGAATTTAAAAATGGTTTATGGATAAAACCCTTTTGCAAATGACTTTGCCACTTTAGAAAATGACAACTTTTGAACCTTACAAAGTTTAGAGCCTAGTAGAAACCATCTTTGCAAATGAAACTACCTTTTGCATGCTTGCATGCATGACTTAGTTTCTCTTATTTTATGTGTGAATGGTTTGTTTGATTATTGGTTGGAATGATAGTTGATATTGTGTTTGCTTGATTGATTGTAGTGAAGTTAGAAAAGTGTGAAACTAGCAAGATCAAGAAGTGAACCAACATTCCCTACCAAAAAGGCAAGTGACACTATCATCTAAAGTCCTACTATTTTCATTATACTTAGTGGATTTTGAAATATGCATGAAAAGAATTTCTATACTTATGCTATGCTAAATCCTAATAGGATACCCTATACATTCCTTAGTGAAAACAATGTAGTTGTTACATGCTTAGCCATTGTCACATCCCAAGATTTTCCAAATCTTGTAATGTGAAAAATAAATGAATAAAATAAAACTTTGTTGATTTTCAGGGTGAGAAGAAACTTTTTGAATCCAATTGGAAACCTTCAAACCAATTTGGATCAAATAAATCCTAAAGGGATTTAAAAAAATAACATTTAATAAAGGAAAATAAAAATGTTTGGAATTATTAATTTGGATCTTTAAATAAAAGATTTGGTTTTCAAAAGAAAAAGGTGGATTTATAAATATAGATTATTTTATAAAGCCAAATTAAACCTTGGCCAATATTTTGAAATAAAATGTTTTGTTTTGATAAAAATAGTAAAGGTTTATTTAAATAAAATAATAAGGATTTAATATCCAATTTTATTTAAGTAAAGGCTTTTCCCATTTAAAATAAAACATCAAAATTTATTAAATTATTTTAAATAAGTTTTCCCAAATATTTTATATTCTCAAGTAAAACCTACTGAAGTGTTTTGATTTTATTTTAGCTTTCAAAATAAAGAATTTAATAAAACAAATCTTATTTTGAATTAAATGAATAAGGTCCATTTTATTTAATTATTAGTGGACCCTAAGATAAAATGTTATTTTATTTTAAAACAAGTTTTCCAAGTATTCTCTATTTCCAAATAAAACCTACTGAATTGGTTTTGAAAATATTTAGATTTCAAATGGAGATTTTATTTAATAAATCAAACCCTATTTGATTAAATAACTATGGTCCATTTTATTTAATTAATGAATGGATCCTAAAAAAAGAGATTAAAAATATTATTTTATTTTTGGACTTTGGTTATGTTGTTAAACAGAACCAAATTCAATTACAAGTGTGGTGATTGTTTGATTTGATTTAGTTGTTTGAATAGTTGTTTGAATTTCAAAACAGAAAATAGAATTAGAAAAAGAAAAAAGCATTTGGAAAGAAAAAAATGGAACCAGACAGCAGCCCAACCATCTGGCCCAGTTCCAGCCCAACTCAGCCCAACCTAGCCCACCTCTCCCTCTCGGCGAGCGAATCATTTTTCACCGCGAAAGAAACCCGCGAGGCCACTAACTTGTGGACCCCTCCCCCTCACTTCCTTTCTCGCTCACAAGTATGCCCCACCCCTCCTGTTCATCGTCTACACCCACGACCTATTATTCCTCCCCTCGTCGCCGTTTCTGGCTTTGATTTCATGGCTTGAATTCGTCTTAACGCGGCCACCATTACTCGAAGTGACCATGCCCATTTAAACGCCAGCGACTCTCCTCCATTTCCCCTCTGTCTCCTCCCCCAAGTGCGCCCCCAGGCTGTCGAATTTCGCCAGACACCGCCCACTGTCCGACGACACTCCGGCGACAATTCCGACCGAACCGCGCCACCCCTTGCCTCCCCGACCAAGCTCACACCTTCCCCACTCCCAGGAGCATCTCCCTGTACCTCCCATTCAACCGCGGGCGCCCCAGAACCTCGACTCCAACAACCACTGAGCGCCGCCACGTCTGGTTCTTCTCCGACGACCTCCCCCCGGTAACACCGACCAACCCTTCATCTCAGGATGATACTCCTACGCTCTACTCTCTCTTGCGCGTCTAATAGACCCCCTGTTTTACCTTTCCGTGACCTGTAGCCTCGCCAACTGCGACGCCAGTGCGTGCCCGACGCTGTCCTAAACTCCGGAGAGCGATTGTCGTCCACCCCGAGCGCCCCTTCGACGAAGACGACCACGTTGAGCACCAGCATTCCACGGAGATTCCGGTGAGCATCTCCCCTACTCCTCTCGCTTCCTGTTCTCGCCGTTACGCCATAGCCAGAGCACCGCCGCCACGCGCTACCGTCGTCGCGCCGCCAGTTCTTGGCAAGGCATTAGGAGCCGTCCGATCCAGATCCGAGGCACGCGATTGATTGACTTATCGAAGGGGTAAGATCGATCCTGTGCCGCACGATTCACTTTAAATCCTGCGGTCCACGTTGCTGATCCGAACGAACCGGTATGACCCAATGGGAATCAGACACGTGGCTCTGAGTGTGAGTTAAAACAGAAACATTTCAATATGATATGTGATTTTGAAAATTGCATAACTTTCAAACCACATGTCCAACTTTTGTAAATTTTATACCAATGGAATCAGCAAGACAAGCCCTAGCCAACCATGCAATTTGTTTAGTAAAAAGTTTCTGTTAAATTGTTTGTTTTTGCAGAAACATTTGTATGCTTGTTTAGATTATAAAAATTATTCAAAAATGATTTTGGGGATAAAATCTTTGGAAAATGGTGTGATTTGAACCTACTGACCATAGGAAACACTTAGTGGATTCAAAAATGTATTTGGTGAAACAAAATAATGATTCTTTGATTTAAAACCATTTCTAGTCAAATAAAAATATGGTTTATTTATTGAAAATGATTTTGAAGGAAAACCTTTGGGAAATGTTTTGTTTTAAACTCTCTGACCCCAAAAACCAATTTTTATGGTTTTAAAACATATTTGGTGAACCCTATAGATTATTGCCTTAGTAAAAATATTTTTTTACACCACATAAAATGATACCTTGTCTTGAAAATGGTTTATAAAGTGAAATCTTTTGCAAATGACTTTGACACTTTATAAAATGACCATTAGGTGTTTTCAAATGTTTATGACCCATTAGGAACCACTTTTCAAAACAAAACAAAGCTTGGCATGCTTGCATGCATTACTTTGACTTTGTGATTTTATGTGATGTTTCGCTTGATTGGTAGATTGAGTTTGTGCCTTGATTGATTGTATTGTAGTGACTTGAAGAGTGTGATTGTTGCAAGGACAAGGAGTGAACTTATACCCTCTAACAAAAAGGCAAGTGATGCTTCATACTTTTTGTCCCATTACTTTCACTATGCATTAGTGATTTTCTCTAAGTAAAACTTGCATGGAATTTTGCTAAGTATAAACCTTGCTATAGGAAAACCTAGTAGGTGAATCCTTAGTAGAAATTTTCCTAAGTTAAGATTCTTACTACTACCAAGCTTAGCTTAGCTAATAGAAAACAAGGGTGGAATATATATTCACACTATGGAAAAATTTCTAAGTCTGAGGACTTGTGTTTTTGTTTAATAAAACAACTAAGTTAATGAATCACCTGGGTGGAATGGTAATTGCTTGGTGGATTTTGGTTGAGTGGTTCACAAGGCCCATGTTTATGGTTTACCTTGTGTATATCACTTGTGGATGGCCACCCAGGAACAAAGAGATTTGAGATGTCAAATGTTGAGAAGCTTCAAGTGCAGCCACTTGGCAATATGGGCTCTGCCTGGATCATATAGGTTGCAAGAACTTAGCCATATGGACAGTTGGTGGTAGAGTTTGATAGGATGGAACGCGTCCATTTTGGTCTAAGGGAAGGCTTCTGAAAGATCTTGTCTTGGGAAACCAAGTCTTGTGGGGAAAGTGCACCACCTCTGTAGAGTGTAAAATCTAAGTACTTAGCCATGTCCCTGGTAAAGGACAATTTGAGCATCAAGACATGGAAGCAATCAAGAATCTCATCATTCAAATTTCTAAGTTAAAAACTTGTGGTTGAACAAGGGTTAAAGGATCTTCAATCTTTGATTGATAAAAATGTTTTTGTAAGCAAAAACTTAGTGTTTTCAAATGTTAAGGAAAAATCTATTTTGAGCAATGCAAGCCTCAACTCCACTTAGCCAAATGCATATAGTTGATAGACTCCATGTGGCATCCCGCAAAACCACTACTAGAAAATCGCGTTGATTTTGTGCATTGCATCATCATGACCTCAGCATGCATCTGTTTGCCTAAAAGAATTTGCTAAAAGCCTAGTTTTGCTTTGTACAAATACCCTCTTTATTTCAAATGCAAAACCCCGATCGTATCGGATATTTTATTTACCTATAAACTAATTGCAAAGTAGTCTTGTTTTAAAATAAACAAAACAAAACAAACAAATATTTTTTTACAAAATGATAAACCTAAACCTAATCCCTAACCTACCCAATCCTAGTCTACCCACCAATCCCCTCCCTCCACCTCACCTTCCCCTCCACCTCATCACACCCACCGCCACCTCACCAATCCATACCCCATTCCCCCTCTCTCTCTCTTCCTCACAGCCACTCCCTCACCCTCTCTCTCTTCCCCCTGGGCCCCACCCGCACCTGGCCTACCCAGCAGCCCCACACCACCACACCAGCTACCCCCACTCCCTCCCTCTACACCTGTCCCGCCGCACCGCCCCTGGGTCCCACCTGCAGGCCCGCAGCCCCCACTCCCTCCCTGCCCACCAGCACACATGCCACTCACGCGGGCCCCACGCGCCGACCCCGCCTGGCCCCACCACTTCCTCCTCTCTCCCCCACGCCCCCGACACCCTCCTCTCTCCCCGCGCCTCCCTCCTCCCTAGTTCCTCCCAAGCGCCGCCGTTCCCGCCTTCTTCCTCTCCGGCGCCGGCCACCGCCACCGGCCGCGCCCTCGCCTCCCTCCGCCGGTCCGTCGCCCGCTTCTCGCCGTGCGCCTGCGAGCCGTCCCCGCCGGACCCGAGCACCTCCCTCTGTAACTGCCCGCCACGCCCGGCGCCTTCCCGACGAGTTCTCCAACCCCGGCGCCTCCTCCGCGCCTCCTCCAGCCCGCTCGAGCGCCGCCGTGGAGCTCCCATCGCCGCCCCGAGCTCCACCGCCTCCCTCCTCGGCCCTCTCGCCTTCCCCAACCCCGGCGCCGGCCCTCGTCCGCGTCGGCCACACCTCTGCCTCCCGCGACCGGCCGCCCGCCCGTCGCCATCGTCCGCGTCCTCCCCTGCCGACCCTGCATCACCTCCCCTTCGCCGGCGCGCCTCCCCGACGCTTCCCCTCGCCACCCCGCCTCTCTCGGCCTGATCCGCCCGTCCCGCGTGAGCACCGCCCCGCCGCTCGCCGTCGAGCCGCCGCGAGCACCGCGCTCCGCCTCGCCGGTCCCGCCTCCCGGTCGTCGCTGCCGCCTGCACGCGAGGCCAGGACCGCCCCTTCTCTGTTTTCGGGCCAAGCCCTTGTCGCTGGCCGCTGTCCTCCGGTCGCCCTCCTCCCAAGCGCAGCAACCGCTGCCCACCTCGCGTCCCCTGTGCTCAGCCGAGCTGACCCGAAGCACCATCGGAGTACCATTCCAAGACCCCCTCGACAAGATCTCCGATCCGACACATCGACAAGTTCGCCACGAGGAGCCGCACGAACCCGAGGGTCCGTCGACAAGACCGTCTCGTCACAAGAGCCCCGATGCCCTTTTGTCGCCAAGATCTGCATCGCTACGTGTTTCGTCGACCAATGTGCGAGGTGGAACCCGATGGCGCCGGTACCCCAAGATCTACCACAGAGACGCACCACGGACTCAGAGAAACCCTCGGACGCCAAGATCGCCCACATGGAACCGAAGGTGTCGAGACCCTGAAAACCGATCCCCCCGGAGTCTGAAGACCGATACCGCCGAACCCGAGCGCCAAGATCTACTTCCCGGACCCCTGAAGACTGATCCGAAGCGCCAGGACCCGAATCTGAAGAACGCCAAGATCGCCGATGCGAATACGCCAAGTTCGTCTACCCCGGACACCGTGCGACAAGGTCTACTTCACGGATCCGAAGACCCCGGTACCCGACCCACTCAAGTTCGCCATCGACGACAAGATCGGCACCGACCAGGGCGAGACCGATGCGCCCCCGACGCCAACCAAGTCCTGCTTCTCGGTTGCGACAAGACCTCCTTCCCGTACCGATCCCGATCTCGTCGAGCCGTTCCCCCGTCAAACCCTGAGACCGAACCCCGAACCCCGGAACCAAGATCTTCTGAACCCCGATGTGTGATTCCCTTCCCGAGCCCTATTTTATAAATGAAATATAAACCTGTTGCATAATAAATGTTCATGCATGCATATTTGTTTGGTTTGGGGGCATTATGCCGATTCACCATATAATTAAATATGGGGCCCATATGCGGGCAAATCTAATCTCATATTGGCCTCATTTAAATTTGTGTAGCGAACCGGTGCTATCTTTTGTCTTGATAATGCAACATTTAAATTGCGGGGTATCTAAACAACTAGAACCATATATTTAATTGTCGGGACCCCGGTTCCGCTTAATCTTGCCTAATTGCATCGCATCTTTGCCATGTCATACATCATACATGCATCATGCCCGATCTTTTCCCGTAGTATTAAATATTGCATCCGGTGTTTATTCTAGTGTTTTGGTTCTTCGCGGGTAAGGCCGTTGAGTTGATGCGAGTGTCGACCCGATCTTCGGTTGAACCTTCGACAATGTTTTCAGGCGAGCATCTCCCCCTTTCTACCTATCTTACTTTTATAGTATTTATTCCCTCTTGTTGATCTATTTCTATCTGTGTTGCGATGCTCTAGTTTTCGTACCCGTGATATCCCTTGCAGCCATATATTGCCTTGGACACCTCCTATTACCTGTTGTTTGGTAGATAGTTGGACCTGCGCGTCGTAGTCGCTTGCTCAAGTGCTGTTGCGTGTCGTCAAGTACCACAGTTGTTGGAGCCTTGCCGCATGTTTAATGTTGGAGATGATCATGGCTTTAATTATCGTTTACTTTAATTACTGTTTAATAACTAAAATTGAAGTAGGTAAGAAGAGGCACAGGTGGGTAATAGATGTTATTTGGTTGTTAACCGTCCACTTGTGTCCCGTAGGACCCCGAGTACTTGATACCTGTTCCTTGAATATTCGCGCTATCCACATACGGGGGAATTATGGGACCCCCCTGAGCCAGAGCTTGATTCATTCTTATTTCTTGGGGCCACAAACTAGTTTGAGGTTTTATTTACTATCCTATACTTATGCCATGCTTTACTGCTTTATTATGATTGTGCGAGGAGCACATTGTACTGTTTAGGATCGGGACACGTTTTCGCGGTGTCGACAAGCCCAGTTTTGGGTTCCTAGTCGTTCACAGCCGTCCACCCAAACCTCGGGTCCGTCTCGGAGTCAGCTAACTTCGTTTTGGGTGTACTCCAAGGGGTGGCCCCCTGAAATATTTCTGAATCCTGTGATTGCTTTGTCGTGAAGGCCTCGTTGGGTTTTGATTTGGTTTTTCCGAGGTTGATCGAGTGTGTGTTGCTATTTGTGCACCCCTGCAGGGTAAAACTTTCTGAAAGCCGTGTCCGCGGTTATGGACGACTTGGAGCACAGTATCTCGATCATAGACAACTATAACTAAAGTAGTGCTATAAATTTGACCTTATAATGACTAGTAATCAGCTTCACTATAATGGAATGATTAAATAAAACTGCCAACAATTGCTTGTTTGGGTTGTCGCTTGTGACCATTGTATCTGACTAGTAAGTATTGCAACTACAACGGAATGGCTAAATAAAAGTATCAACAACTGCTGGGTTTTGGGATATCTCATGCTAATTGTATCTGACTAGTAAGCGATGCAACTACAATGGAATGGTTAAATAAAAGTGCCCACTGCTTATTTTATCAGGATGACCATCTATATTTGACTAGTAATTGCTGCAACGATAACCGATTGAATAAAACTGCCAACTGTGTGAGTTCCTCGGCTGACTTCCTCGTTTGGTCTCGAGGGGGAGACACCGGGATGGGTTTGTTTGATGGTAGCATCAGGTTGGTTCCGAATAGGTCTTTCTTATCCCTCTCTGATAACCGACAGTTGTATCGGGTCTCTATAGGTTGTTTAGTGCTTGCTGCCGCTGCCGCTCAGTCCACCATACCTATGCAGGCGAGGACCGCCGAATTCTAGTCTCGCCGTGTACTGGCCTCAGTACTGACGCTCCTCTTTTTCCTTTGCCCTTTGTCGGCACCCCTTTTGTTTAAGCAGGTTTTGAGATCGACGTCGTTAGCAGGGTTACCCTTCCGGCTTGGCCTGGGCAGGGATATGGACGCCATTGGTTATTCTTCAGGGCTCTTAGCCTCATTTGCATCTTGTCCGTAGTCGGACGCTCTACCATTTTCGAGGTGATTTGGATCTTGGTATATTATATCTGTATTTTTGACTCATGGAGTCGTGTTGTATATATATATCTGTTCTGTGGGTCCCATCGAGGACTGTTGTGTAATGTTATTACTTCGTTTTCCACCCGCACGAAAGTGCCTGGTGGGCACCTTTGAATCGCTTCTATGCGGGTTTGGCGGGTTTCACTAAAAATTGCATAGAGCCGATTCTGAGGGTGTTACAGAGTGGTATCAGAGCTCAGCAGTTGCGATACCCCACAAGTCCAGCCTGTAGGATAACCTAGATAACGGCCGAAGTAGAGTGTTAAAAACTATTTTTGAAAATCGGTTGGATAGTTCTGATTAGGTCTGCTTTTACTCCTTACCCCTCTGCTATTCTCCTCTTACCTCTACGTGTTTTGAGTCCGCTCTTTTCTCTTTCTTCGAGTCCAGGAATTCTCGTGGTTGGGTTTCCGTCGTACCTTCAGGGTTTCGCTTCCTCCTTTGGTAACGGTGTTGCTACATCTGGTCTTCATGCTATCCGAGGAACCCTTCGTCTGATGGACTTCCCTTTGTTCCTTCTCGTGCCTTCCGGTGTTTTCCGACGCGACGACATCATCTACGCCAGATCCGATGCAGAGTCTGCATCACTCCTTTGTTTCTGAACCTCGTTTGTCGAGATCTTCAGTCTGAATTCCAAGAGTTGGTTGCATAATCCGCCTGTTCGTGTGCAGAGTAATGGTTTGGGTGCGCGATGGACTGATCACCATCCGACTACTCTTATCATTCGCTCTTGTACATCGAATCAGTGGATCCAGCAGTTTTACTCCGTCCACGGAAGCTAGGGGTGGCTTTATTTGTTGATACCTCTACCTTCGACCTTTTGTTTCCAGAGTGTTTCCCCCGACGGTCACGGACAACGACCTCTTGTTAGTGGTGTCGCGAGGATCTACACGAAGCGAGAAGATGCAGATCACCGACTTTCTTTCCGGTACCATGAGGCGGATCTCGAGGGCGAGATCCATTGTTAGTGGTGTCGAATTGTGGCATCCCGCAAAACCACTACTAGAAAATCGCGTTGATTTTGTGCATTGCATCATCATGACCTCAGCATGCATCTGTTTGCCTAAAAGAATTTGCTAAAAGCCTAGTTTTGCTTTGTATAAATACCCTCTTTATTTCAAATGCAAAACCCCGATCGTATCGGATATTTTATTTACCTATAAACTAATTGCAAAGTAGTCTTGTTTTAAAATAAACAAAACAAAACAAACAAATATTTTTTTACAAAATGATAAACCTAAACCTAATCCCTAACCTACCCAATTCTAGTCTACCCACCAATCCCCTCCCTCCACCTCACCTTCCCCTCCACCTCATCACACCCACCGCCACCTCACCAATCCATACCCCATTCCCCCTCTCTCTCTCTCTTCCTCACAGCCACTCCCTCACCCTCTCTCTCTTCCCCCTGGGCCCCACCCGCACCTGGCCTACCCAGCAGCCCCACACCACCACACCAGCCACCCCCACTCCCTCCCTCTCCACCTGTCCCGCCGCACCGCCCCTGGGTCCCACCTGCAGGCCCGCAACCCCCACTCCCTCCCTGCCCACCAGCACACACGCCACTCACGCGGGCCCCACGCGCCGACCCCGCCTGGCCCCACCACTCCCTCCTCTCTCCCCCACGCCCCTGACACCCTCCTCTCTCTCCGCGCCTCCCTCCTCCCTAGTTCCTCCCAGGCGCCGCCGCTCCCGCCTTCTTCCTCTCCGGCGTCGGCCACCGCCACCGGCCGCGCCCTCGCCTCCCTCCACCGGTCCGTCGCCCGCTTCTCGCCGTGCGCCTGCGAGCCGTCCCCGCCGGACCCGAGCACCTCCCTCTGCAACCGCCCGCCGCGCCCGGCGCCTTCCCGACGAGTTCCCCAACCCCGGCGCCTCCTTCGCGCCTCCTCCAGCCCGCTCGAGCGCCGCCGTGGAGCTCCCATCGCCGCCCCGAGCTCCACCGCCTCCCTCCTCGCCCCTCTCGCCTTCCCCAACCCCGGCGCCGGCCCTCGTCCGCGTCGGCCACACCTCTGCCTCCCGCGACCGGCCGCCCGCCCGTCGCCATCGTCCGCGTCCTCCCCTGCCGACCCCGCATCGCCTCCCCTTCGCCGGCGCGCCTCCCCGACGCTTCCCCTCGCCACCCCGCCTCTCTCGGCCTGCTCCGCTCGTCCCGCGCGAGCACCGCCCCGCCGCTCGCCGTCGAGCCGCCGCGAGCACCGCGCTCCACCTCGCCGGTCCCGCCTCCCGGTCGTCGCTGCCGCCTGCACGCGAGGCCAGGACCGCCCCTTCTCTGTTTTCGGGCCAAGCCCTTGTCGCTGGCCGCTGTCCTCCGGTCGCCCTCCTCCCAAGCGCAGCAACCGCCGCCCACCTCGCGTCCCCTGTGCTCAGCCGAGCTGACCCGAAGCACCATCGGAGTACCATTCCAAGACCCCCTCGACAAGATCTCCGATCCGACACATCGACAAGTTTGCCACGAGGAGCCGCACGAACCCGAGGGTCCGTCGACAAGACCGTCTCGTCACAAGAGCCCCGATGCCCTTTTGTCGCCAAGATCTGCATCGCTACGTGTTTCGTCGACCAATGTGCGAGGTGGAACCCGATGGCGCCGGTACCCCAAGATCTACCACACGGACGCACCACGGACTCAGAGAAACCCTCGGACGCCAAGATCGCCCACATGGAACCGAAGGTGTCGAGACCCTGAAAACCGATCCCCCCGGAGTCTGAAGACCGATACCGCCGAACCCGAGCGCCAAGATCTACTTCCCGGACCCCTGAAGACCGATCCGAAGCGCCAGGACCCGAATCTGAAGAACGCCAAGATCGCCGATGCGAATACGCCAAGTTCGTCTACCCCGGACACCGTGCGACAAGGTCTACTTCACGGATCCGAAGACCCCGGTACCCGACCCACTCAAGTTCGCCATCGACGACAAGATCGGCACCGACCAGGGCGAGACCGATGCGCCCCCGACGCCAACCAAGTCCTGCTTCTCGGTTGCGACAAGACCTCCTTCCCGTACCGATCCCGATCTCGTCGAGCCGTTCCCCCGTCAAACCCTGAGACCGAACCCCGAACCCCGGAACCAAGATCTTCTGAACCCGATGTGTGATTCCCTTCCCGAGCCCTATTTTATAAATGAAATATAAACTTGTTGCATAATAAATGTTCATGCATGCATATTTGTTTGGTTTGGGGGCATTATGCCGATTCACCATATTATTAAATATGGGGCCCATATGCGGGCAAATCTAATCTCATATTGGCCTCATTTAAATTTGTGTAGCGAACCGGTGCTATCTTTTGTCTTGATAATGCAACATTTAAATTGCGGGGTATCTAAACAACTAGAACCATATATTTAATTGTCGGGACCCCGGTTCCGCTTAATCTTGCCTAATTGCATCGCATCTTTGCCATGTCATACATCATACATGCATCATGCCCGATCTTTTCCCGTAGTATTAAATATTGCATCCGGTGTTTATTCTAGTGTTTTGGTTCTTCGCGGGTAAGGCCGTTGAGTTGA